>CM042842.1:61590657-64214407 GCA_023653725.1 Bungarus multicinctus
GGATATAATTCAACCATGTGTTACAGTGGCCAGTTCTAAGATCTCCAAGAATGAATGCAGTTAGCATGCCAGTCTTAGCTGGGCAAATATACCAGCTGCAAATCCAAATAAGTATTGGGATTTTAACCCCAATAAAAGGTGGCTGAAGTCCAACTTTCCTTGCCCTGAAAGTCTAACCTATTTCTCTAATGGTTTTTTTTTTTTAAGCATGCAATAGTTGGAAAAATAGGGCATGTCCTAGATTGCAAAAATATGAAAAATTTGCCATATGGATGAGCAGTGTCAATTCCCAAAAAGGAAAACCACCCACAAACCACATGTTAAGGGTTTTATTTTGAAATAAATCCCACTAAGTCCCACCAACAATCGTGCCTACCGTCCCTGTCCTTTTGTTCCCCCATTGTTTTTCAAAGGCCCCAGTATTGGAGAAGAATATTGCTCATTTTTATCAGGAAGATCAAAAGGACTAACTGAAGGCAAACACATACCAGGGCTATTGCACTTCCTCCCCTCCCCTCACACCCACAGGATTCCCCCCCCTCACACACACAACACACACACACACACACACACACGATCCCATTTTGGCCTTTAGATTGCCCTGTGACATGACAAAAATGACTACTAGAGTATTATCATTAACATTTTGCACTATCCATCACTTTTCCCCACCGAAAAACGACTCGTTCTTACTCGTTCTGACATTTTGAGAACGGGCAACTGTGACCCTGTATTTTAGTGAGGCAGAATATATGAAGCTCAAGCATATGTTCCTCCTTCCCTCCCCCCCACCCCCCGCTTTTTTTTTTTTAAACACTACAGCCTTCTGAGGAAGATCGCAGGAACAGGGCCGCAAAGTACAGCTTTAGGAAATTAGTATCAGAGGCTTGAGAAGACAGCAGCTACTCTGGGGAGCGCACATTGTGCAATTCCCCTAAGAGGAACAGATGCAGGTGCTGGAGGCAGGAGTGTGGTTCAGCGATGCATTGGCCGGGGAAGGAAAAAAAAAAAACCATCATCTCACCACTTGTAATCAACGGAAGGTGCCTGGGTTGGCTTTCGAGATGTCGCAAGTCTCTGAAGGGGTTCAGCCACAGGCGGCCAAAAGGGGAGAGAAACCCGCCCCTCGCCCTCCCCCCCACACTCCAGCGTCGTCGGCCAGCCTCTTCTCCCCCACCCCTCCATCCTCACTCACGCTGTGCTGCCCGGGCGCCCGCTGCTTGAAGGTGGTCGCGAGGGAAATGGGGGGCACCACGGCCAGCGAGCTCCATTGTTCGGGTTCTTGACCCACGTGGATCGCCTGCGTGGCGAAGTGCCTGAAAGGCGGCAGGAAACCGGAGCGGCTCTCTTTCGCGCCTTCCATTCTGCCCGCGACAGGTGGCTCCCGTCCCGGCAAGAGATGCGAAAATGGCGAAGCGGCAGCGGCAGGAGGCTCGGATGGGGAAGCGAGCGAGCGAGCGATCTGGGCAGCGCTCTCGGACTCGGCTGGCGCAATATCGCAGCGAGTTGCTCCTTTACCGGCTTGTTCTGGGCTGGCAGGATCAACTGCCTTAAGGCGGGGACGCTCGGCTGGGGTTGGCTGGCCGGAGCGCCGCATCACACCGCGATGGGTGGAGACCCGGCAATCCTATCCCCGCCATATGCTGGCCCGATCTCAGTGTCCGATTGGCGCAGGAGCGAGGCGCGTCGCCCGGTGCCCGGGTTTGTTCTGGGGTCGAAGGACGGGGCGAACTTGCACGGGGGGTGGGGAGCACAGAGGGTTGGCGCTGCTTTGCCGGATCGATTCTTAGTGAGGGTGCTGCCTTCCCATCCTCCGGATCATCAATGGGAGGGAGAAACAGAAGGAGGGAATGCGGATGGCTGGGTAGGGAAAGAGCCCGGCAGAGCGTGCGAAGGGGATTTCTTCTACCGCATCTCACCGCTTCCCGCAGCGTTGGACTGGGCTGCATCCCCCTTTTAAAAATTCACTTCCGGCTATTTCCAAAGAAACTTCAACAAGTAACGCCATCATTTATTGGAGGGAGGGAGGAGGGTCAAGAAGAGACTGGACTGCCATCTGCCAGCAATGGTGTACGATTTCCTGTTGGGGGTGGTGGTGGACTAGATGACCTACAAGGTCCTTTCCAAATTCTGTTAATCTGTAAAGAGGGGGAGAGGGAGGGAGGGAGGGAGAGAGAGCGGGGGGGGGGGTGGAAGAAGAAAAGAATGCATTTATCCTGCCGGTGATCCCGAAAAGGCGTGGACAGCGAGAAGCGAACGCATCCATTGCAGAAATCTGAATGAGAAAGGCTGTCAGTCACTCCTGGCCTCCCCGATTGCCCTGGCCATTGGTTGGCAAGACGGATGTTGCAGCCTTAAATGGGAAGGCTGAATAAGGACAATATTGAGGGCTTTGATGAAGTGATGAAGGGTTTTATCTCCTGCTTTCCTGTTCCGTGAATGTGTTAGGACTGGAACTACCCTGTTGGGAAGGGAAACCTCCGGATGCAGCTGAAAGTGAAGATGCTGCATTCTCAGCTTTGAAGGATGTGAAAAGGACAAAGTCCTGTGTCAACATCTATGATGGAGAAGACATTAGAGAGCTATAAAAGGCTGTTGAAGTTTTGTCATATTCACTATGTATACAAAATGAATGAATAACGTACATACATACATACATGCATGCATACATACATACATACATCAATTTTACCCAGACCTGGTAGGTGCCCAGGAAAGCCCCTTTGGAGCTGACACCTCACCTGCCTTCCTTAAATATCTTAATATTAGCCCATTAAGCTGCTGCTCCAACTCAGAGCTCCCAAAGTTCCTTAGGAAGGTCAAAGCAAATGGAAGGATATATAAACTGGCACACACACACACCAGTTTATGTGTCCTTCCATATATGTTTTCTTATGTTTTCATGGGTATATGTATAGTATTTAGGTTTCTTCGGGTATTTTCCCATGTAATATTTGTGCTTTTATTATAGTGACATTTCGGCAGAATCTCATCTGCCATCCTAATAAACCTAAATACTATATATATATATATGTGGATCTTTGGTTCTTCGGGTTTTCTCCCGCGTAGAGTTGGAAATATCTAGGCGACGTTTCGATGAAGTCTCATTCATCATCTTCAGGCTTGTGTCTTCGGCCTTGTGCTTCTCTACGCGGGAGAAAACCCGAAGAACCAAAGATCCACATACAAATACCCGCGAAAATCTCCGAAAACATATATATATATATTTGTTTTCGTAGATTTTTACGGGTACAAGTATGCAGGTCTTGGTGTGTTCGGATCTTTTTCCGTGTAAGATTGAGACTATCTTGGCAACGTTTCAACGAGATCTCACTCGCCATCTTCAGGCTGGTGCTTTTGGCTTTGTGCTTGTGTGAGCAAAGCATGAACTGAGCTGCTGTCTCCCGATATATACTGGTGGGCAGGTTGGCTGTGTTGTCATTTCTTGATTGGTTGATGGGCAAACATCAACTCCATCAACCAATCAAGAAATGACAACACAGCCAACCTGACAATGTGTTAGAGAGGATATATATATATATATATATATATATATATATATATATAGTGTGTGTGTGTATATATATATATGTGTGTGTGTGTGTATATATATATATATATATTGTGTATGCATGTGCCAGTTTAATTAGATGCCTTGATGCTAGGACACTTTAAACATTTAATGATGCATAGGAAGTTTCATCATCCATTGCAGAAAGAGACAGGAGCTTTAATTTCTCTCCCCCACTACAATTCTAAAAAGCACTGCCACAAAGCAACTTTGGCTTTTTCTTTTTTGAAATTCTATTGGTATTAATGAAAGTATTTATTTATAAAATTTATTGGCTGCCCATTTTAATACAAGGTAACTGGTTTATAATCATTATATATATTATACATCCCCATCTTTAATTGGATTTAATTGGATTACATTAACATTACATACATATTTACACACACACACACATATGTATATACATATATAAATTACACACACAAACTAAAAAGTTAAAACAAGCCAAACATTACAATCCAATTAAAGATGGGGATGGGGGCAGGATGGGGGAAGAGGTAGGATCTGTTGTTAGTCAATCAACCACTTTCACTGTGATGTTTCCCCAGTGGAGCCTCAGGCTAGCTGGCAATTTCCCTGTAATTTATTATATTTTTTAAAATACCCATGTTCCTCATAGAACGATTCAGGCATTGTGCAAAAAGACACAAAAACTATATGTAAATATTATAAATAAGAATAAATAAAATCAGAAATAGTTAAAGTTCAAAATGAAAAAAGGCTGGGGAAGGGGCTTCAGGGGATAGCTGCGAGCTGAGCAAGTCAACAGAACTAGGTCTTCAAGAATTTATGAGAGACAGAAGTAGGGGGCGCTGTCTCACTTCTGGGAGAAGAAAGTTCCAAAGGGCGGGAACTGCAGCAAAGAAAGCTCTCTTCCTGGACATCCTTCTCCCTCCCCCCGCCCCCACTTTAGAATTCTTATCAACTGTAATGCAGGACAACAATTTTCCTTGTGATATCTGAGGAAGATATGCCATGATCCTGGAAAACCATTCCCTCTTATATGTTTACAATTGCCTGAGTGATTACAATGCACTAATGTCAAATAAAAATAATTATATAAAATTTCATGAAATATTAGTAAAAAAATTTTTTTGCCATTTATTTATGATACTGTGGAACTGGAAATCCATAGACATTTCAATATTGTCCATAATTTTAGAACCAAAACTAATGGGACATTATTTGTGAAAATAAATTCTTAAACAAACAGCCGTACAGTTTGACCTGTAATGTGATCGGAAAATTGTAGATTAAACTTTGTATTTGTTTTGGTCCTTAAGAGAGTCAGAGAATGTTACCCTTATTTTATATCAGAAATAAATGATCACTGACAAGTTTTTAAAGATTGCCTCGTCTTTATAAAATAACTTGAACACCCCTTCTACTTCATTCCAAGACACAGATAATTGATTATTATGATTTTTATTTATTTATTTCAATATAATGGAAAGTATGGACATCTCCAGTTTGCAAGAAGCATCTTAAAATGCTATCTTCTGGAGATAGTATGTATCTGAATAGGCATTATCAGCCAATCAAAGGATGAGAATTAAAAGTGATACCACTTTAACTTCTCCAGTTGCAAAATACGATGGTTTTCTCAGAGTCTGGCACAGTAACAATGTCCTTCATCTGTAGTTGGCAGTTTCTTCATGTTGCACAACAGGATGGGATTTGCCTTATGTAATTTGACTTAAGGTCACCAAATATTCTACTAGACCTTGAACTGCAGTTTGCATTTAACAGAATAGAGGTAGAACATTGACCTGTGAAACCTGCATGTGTACGTTACACAATTGAAATTTCCTATTCACATCTCTTTTTAAATATTCATTTCCAGATCTAATAATCTAAAAGAAATAGTGGGTCACACTCCAGCCACTTAGTAAATGTATTGTTGTCTACCTAGCAACAAATTTACCAACTAAAAATCAAACCCTGCCCTTTTCTAAAACCGCAGAAATCAGTGTATTACTTTTCTTCAGGAATATTATCTGCTGCTAAAGGCATAGGAATAGAAGCAATAAAAACCCTGGGGATCATCACTTAGTGATGCTTAGGCAATATTACTAAATTCAAGTTCTATTCATTTCAATGAAACATTTGTTCCGAATAGTTTGCATATGCCTGGAGTTGTACAAAATCATTATAAAGAATTTTACTAGAGTCCCTGTGAAACCTCTTTTAAGAGCACAAGTAGTGTAGTCATTACTAGTCTAATTCTATGCATGCTTATGGGCCAAAAGGTAATGACCAATACCTCCCCTCTCCTCTGTCACATATGATTAAACTTGGAAATGGATAAATCAACTGGTAAGGTAGGCTGAAATATTATTCATATCTAGGAGTACATTTCACTGAAATAAGTAGGGCTGCTGAGTTGATATATATTCTAGGATTATACTACGCTATTAGTTTTAAAGATCTGGTTCAAGAGGAGTCAAATTTATAATTAGGCTTTCAATCACTGGTCTTAAAGTGGATTGCAACTAATTGTATCTGCTTCTTTGGAAGCAAACTTCATTAGATCAATGAGACTGACTTTTGTGTACCTTGACTTATGAACACAATTGAGCCCAAAATTTCTGATGCTAAGTGAGACATTTGTTAAGGGAGTTTTGTCCCAATTTGCGACCTTTCTTGTTAAGTGAATAACTGCAGTTAAGTTAGTAATGTTGTTAAGTGAATCTGGCTTTTCCATTGACTTTGCTTGCCAGAAGGTCGCATAAGGTAATTGCATGACCCTGAAGCCATCATAAATATGATTTAGTTGCCAAGCATCTGATTTTTGATCAGGTGATCATGGGATGGCTGCAACGGTTGTAAGAGTGAAAAACAACTGAGTCATTTTCAATGCCTTTGCAACTTTGAATGGTCACTAAATGAACTGTTTTAAGTCAACGACTATCTGAATTGTTTGATTAACTAAAGCCACAGTAATAAAGATATAACAGGGCAGATTAAAATTGGAATTATTGAAAAAAATTGCCTGAGGGCAGCTTGTGATAGCGTTTTCCAAAAAGTAGTCCCTTTGGCCAGTCATAGCAAAATTATTGACTCCAGAACTTGGTAACAGCCACTGAAAAATTCTAGCACTTGGCCCCAACTTGGTTCTTCTTTAGATTTCAAAAATGCAGGAAGCAACAGAAGAGATACACCATTACCTGAAACAATCGGGATCCAGTCCATAATGTGGGGCTACATTTTAATTGTGTATTAAATAATCTCTGAGAGAACAGTTATAATCTTAAACTAGGTAGGTTAGTTGCCTACTTGAAGTAGGCATAAAACAGCTGTGGTTGCTTGGGTATAATTGGTATGGAAAGGAGACTTCAAACAGGCATTTGAAAAAAATATCTTAGCATTCATGAAGAGTCTAAGAAATCTGGAATAATAGAATTCTATAAGGAACATGAATGGTCAAAGGCTCTAGCTAGGTTCACATTGCAAGAAAAGATCTGTTTGTCAATAGAAAAAATGATAGAGGCTTCATTTGCAGCAAAGAAAATAGAGTTCCTTTCTAATTTCTGGGAGCCTTGGTTTTTTTATTATTGTTGAGCTGAAGGGAGTTTCTTAAGAGAATGATTTAGAACTAGTTGCTTTGTAACAGAGACTGCCTTATGTCAGGAATTTTAATGTAACTTATACAGTTGATCATATTTGATGGATTTTAGACAATGAATCTTATTCGGTCAACAGGGATTTGGTATCAAGAAGAGGTCATTTATGAGTTACACTCCAGCCCCTATCTGGGTGTATGGTGTTTTTAATTCTAATCTTGGCATTTTAAGATGCATAGACTCGAGAAATTAGCAGATGAACATAATTACTTTCTTTAAAAAATGACCAGAAATTCATTGCACAACCAAAAGCGGTTACAATTATAAATTTTCCTAAAATTGTTTTAGCTACCATGGAAAGAAAGACATGTTTTAGATGATACATGCAGGTTTCCTTCAAATCCATATTATTGCATAGCTTTATCAGATAACTAGAATTTATATATTTGTTATTTATCAAATTTGTAAAGCTGCCTGTCTCACCAAAAGTAACTCTTGCACAGCACACACCCATCAGATAAAAAACACAAACATAAAAGCAACAGACATAAAAATACAGGCATCTACATTAAAAACTGAATAGTATAAAATAAATATAAAATACAAATATGTTTTATATATTTGTATTTTACAAGGAATTACAATCTTCTCTCTCCCTATCTCTATCTCTCTTTCCAGACGGTTCTGTAGGGCTGCCATCCAAATAGGAAACCAGCAAAGGTTTTCATACCTCTGTATGTAAGAGATTTCATTTAAGGCTTAGAATAAAATCTTAATTCTCAATTTTAGTACTATCCCACTCTGCTCTGGTGGGCTGTTATTTAGCAAAAGAAATATAAAGTAGACCCAGTTATTGCATCTATTTGCTGTCACTAGTTTAACAGGAAGAGAAAATTATGTGGGAAATTATATGAATTAAATCTCTTTCTTCAGGAGTTTTGGGCACACGCATGTTCAAAAATACTGCATGTCTCATAAAATAAATTGTAAGAAAGAAGGTTGAGTTTATGTCTGACTATTCTGATTTGAATCTCTGTACATCAGCTTATTCAGTCTAGTATATATTCAACTAGCAACAATCCCAGTTATTTTTCTGTTTGAATAATTCAGGAAACTGAAGACTTCATCTTATTTGAACTCAATATTATAATAGGATATGGATATTGTATTACAGTTTTTACTAGATTTATTTCAGAATCAATTATTAAACACTTGCCTATCATAGGTCCTTGGGAAGAACTCATCAGTGGAAAAAAATGCCAAATCCAGTAATACTGGATAGGTGTTTAAAAATGCCAAATCCAGTCTGAACATCTGGTTGATTGTACATCAAACCATAATAGATTGCATTACATTTATATGTTACACAACTACCAGCAACCTTAAGAGTTTAGGATCAGACATATTTTAGACATTTAATCATTTTTATATGAATACTTTTTTTATATGCGGATCCAATATATAGACTACATACCAACATTTACTTCTGGTTTTTGGCAAAAAAGAACCTAATGCAAACAATGAGTTTGTTTAATGACTCTGGCATTTGCTTACAACTACCAAAAACAAAGATTGTAAAATTATGGATAGTCACATGATGATCTTCTTAATGACCAGCATGACTTACAACCTTAATTCTTGGTTCAATCATGAACGTTGAGGACTAAATGCAGTGGTGGAATTCAAATAATTTAATAACTGGTTTTCTGCCCTGATGACCATTTTATGTATAAAAAAACCCATATACCGAAAGATAGTTCATGCATTTAATACTTAAATAAAACAATAAGAGGTACATAAAAATAGATAAGAGTTTTAAAATATTAATGAAAAAATATTAAATAATATCTGACAAAAAATAAAACTAAGATATTTTCATATTGCTTCTTGATTGAGATCCTAACTTGCAATTTTCTTCGCTTTTATCCGAGCATCATCGGCTGAGTGATTTATCCTTAACCATCTTTTCACTATAGGAGTAGGATCCCATTCCTTTGGAGGTGGGCCAATTAGACTAATAGTCATTGTGTTTGATGTATTAGAAACAGTTAGGCGACTTCTCTTTCCTGAACATATTATGTTCAACTTTGAAAAACCACTTTCCACTTCTGCTGAATTGACCGCAATTGTTCTTATAATATTTTTAGCTCTTTGAACACTTTCAGGAATATTATATTTCTGGGAATTTTTTAAAACATTTTCCAAGAAATCTCGATAATCATTCATATTAATTTCGTAATTAAAAATGTCATTAAATACGAACAGGTTATCTTCAGCTGTTCTCCATGGAACGTCTACTTCTTCAATATTCCAATAATCTGGGTCCAAATATTTGAGAATTTGTAATATATTACTGTCTTGAAATTGGCCACAAATTGCTTTTAAATGTTCACAATCCATTAATCTTTTTTCCAAATTCATTACGATGTTTTCTAAAAGTGTTTCCCGAGGAAGCCCGACAAATTGTTGGTTTTCTACAAATTTTATATTTTTGAATGTTTCTGAAGAAATTAATTCATCTATTTTTCTTTCGTATGGACCCTTTTCCTTTCCAAGCATTTGAAATGCTTTAATAGATCTTGTCATGAGTATGTCCGCCTTTATTATGTCTATATTTCTTGCTTGTAGTGCATTTGAAAGAAGGGAAATTTCATTTAGAATGTCAATCATCAATGCCAAATCAGTCAGAAAATATCTATTTTCAAGACGGGCAGCCATACTGAAGTATTTTTCCTTTGAACGAAAAAACTGATGTAGCACTGGATAAGCATGCCACACAGCTAGGGTTGACCTTAAACTACAGGCAACCCATCTTGGTCCCAAAACTCTACCAATCTGTATAATTTCATTTCCAAGTTGTTCAGATATTTTGGTAAGTTCCATTTTGTTCTTATTGGATTGGTGAAAAATAGTATGTATCTTATCAATAAATATTTTAAAATGATTTGCTTGCTTTATTTCATTTATTGAATCATCTAAACCAAGATGGAGGCGATGGTTTAAACAGTGCCATATGATGATGTTTGGAAACTCTTTTGCTATCCTGGTGCTCACTCCAGATTTTCTCCCAAGCATTATGCTGGTACCATCAGAGCAAAATCCTATTAAATTTTTTTCAAGGTAGTTCTTAGTAAGCCCAATATTATTTAAACTTTCCATAACTGAAGTAAATACTGTGTCTGCATCTTGCTTTTCCAATTCAACTAGCTCAACAAAAATTGTTGGTGATGTAACTGAATCTTCAACTTTTAAGAAAACTATAACAACTGGTCTGCACAAAATCATTGGGACTTCGTCGATAATCAAACATATTTTCAGATTATTTTCAATAATTTTAGTAAATATTTCTTTTTTAATTTCGTTTGCAATGAAATCAACTACTTTCACAGCAGTTGTACGTGAATGTAATCCTATTCCCATATCTAATCCATTTTTAATTTGTACTTCTATCTCTTCTTTTATATCTGAAAATGGTTTACAGCTTTTTGCCAGGCAGTAAACTGTATTAAATACTCTACATGTAGTATGTAAATATTTTTCATTCTTATCTGTTCCTTTTGTTATTGAATCCTGCTCACATTGTTTTAAGTTCTTTTTACCAATATTATGAGTTTTCATCTTTTTTTTTAGAGAAGCTTGTTTTAACTGTTTAATTTTGGAGTTATCATTTTTCATTTCAATACTTGATGTGCTGCTTTCTTCAAGTTGGAGCGGTGGTGCTTGTGACTGTTTTGTACCATCCAAGGCCAATTCTGATACAACTGATTCAGATTTTGGTTTCTTATTGAAAAATTCTGTCAAACTCTGTTGCCTTTTCATCCTTTTAAGAGCTCCTGCAAAAAAATTAAAACATGTTTTATCTTAATGTATTATAATATTTATTTACAGACATTAATACCCTTTATTGAAGATTACAAGATATTGTATAAAAACTTATTGAAAAGTGTATGCATCAATAACCAAGCAAGGACATATTACAACGTATTACTATAATCACCAGAGGAAATCATAGAATAAAGAGCAGGCAATAACCCGAATCAACAGAAAAAATTGTAAAAGATAAGCCAATAGCTGGGTCAAGACAAAAATATCATAAAAACAAGCTGGTATTGCTCAAGTAGAAAAAAAATGTGATTCAAATTGTTGGAAGTTAAAACCCACCCATCTCCTAGGAAAATGAAACATTTTGGGATACACTACAAAAGCAGAATATTTTCCCTAAAAGAGTAGAAACTCAGAGGCAGAAACTGACCCCCCAACCTTTGTTAATGGGCCATCAAGTTAAACAGCCAGTCTATTCTACATAACAAAAATCTATCTCCTTCAGGCAGGGCCATTCAATTGCCCTTCATTGCACTACCCACCAAGTTTCAACCAAACTTAGCACACAGACAAGCTATAAAGCTAGCTATGACCTCTGAAAGCAACCAATCAGGATACTCTTCCTGGGCCCCAGTAAGTTCAAAGCCAGAGAGGGCATAAAACCGAGGGACTCTCAGCATCTCTTCCCTTTTTTCCTCATCCAAGGCATGTGATCCTGTCCACCATTACACCATCTTTCCTAACAGCCTCCATGTTTCCAGTGTCTTTCCCTCCCCCCCCACTTGGAACTGAACCCAGAAGCATATTTCTTCCAACAAAACAATATGAATAAACTACATCAGTATTCAATATGTGGAAACTTCCCATTCTGCATCAAGTCAACTTTTAAAGAAAATTTAAACATCTGGCAGTGGAAATCCTGGAGCAGGGAAAAAAATACCCCGGTCTCACGTATTGGGAAGGACTTTTGCTGCCTGGCTGTTTAACTTTCTTTAAATATTTTTTTGATGCAGAATGTGGATCCTTCCCATTCTGCATTAAGTAAACTTTAAAGGAAGTGGCAGTGAAAATCCAAGGAACACAACCGCACGCCGGGGTTTTTGAGACTAGTGTACATTCACCTGCCTCTAACCCCCTTGCTTGCTACCCCCTTGCTTGCTGCGAAGCCAGATTGCACGCTAGTCCGGCCATTTTAGAGCTGATTCGCTGAACTCAATAAAAAATTAGGTACCGGTTCTGCTGAACCTGCACAAACCGGCTGAATCCCCTTACTGGATCTATGACTTATATCACATTTTCTAAGATGAAACCACTTCTGGTATCTTGGTTAAATGACTGTAGGGAATCAGCCCAGGCAGCCTTAAGAATGACTCAAGAACTCCTTTATTTACAGTATTCTTTTAAAAAAAAAAACGGAGAGGGGAAATTAATCGTACCTTAACTAACAGTATTCTTTTGAGCTTTATTTTCAGTCCACCGCCTCCTGTTTAATCCCCACGTAGGGACTCCCAACAGCGAAAACGCTCCGATGCTTTGTATTCATGGACGCTGCTCAATATGCTAGCTGGAGACGGTGCACGTGACTCCGATGCTACGGTTTTTTCCGGCCAAACGCGGCTTTTCCAGCCCTCGTCTCCGCTCAACAGCAGGGTGAGATTCCCACTCGCCGAAACTCCCGCGCTTTCCCGCTCCGCTCAGGCGAGTGGCGCTTCCCGATCATTGCAGACCACACCACGTGACCAATAGTTTCTTCTCCCCCCCCCCGCCGGAATTTCTTCCCGTCGCTCATCGCTAGGGGTAACCGTCTCGCGATACCTTTTGTGATCTCGCTCGTCCGAGCGCTCCGTGTCTCGCGAGATTCCCCCGACAAGATGGCAGCGCGGTCGAACTGGTGAGAGCTGAGCGGCGAGCGGAGGAGGAGGAGGAGGCGGCAGCTTCTCCCGTAAGAAAGCTCGGCTGGATTCAGAGGTTCTCCGCTCGCGGAGTGTCCCCGGCTGGGGGAATGCCGACGGGACGGGACTCGCCGCCGCGGCTCTGAGCGCCCGGAATCCTCCGCAGCTTTTGCAGCGCCGTGTCTCCCCATCGTGGCCCCCCAACGCCAGGGGCCGCCGTTGGCGATGACCGGAGAGAAGCTGCGCTCGCTGCGCAAGGATCACAAGCCCAGCAAGGAGGACGGGGACCTTCTGGGGCCCGGCGAAGAGGAAGCAGCAGCCGCGCCTGGTGGAGGTGCTTTTACAAGCGCCCGGGCGGGAAGCGGCAAAGGCGGCCGCGGCTCGACCCACCGCATCTTCAGCAACCATCACCGGCTGCCGCTGAAAGGAGGGCCCGTCGGGGGCTCTTCCCTGGCCGCCTCCACCCTCGACCCCATCAAGCCCCCCGGTGCTCAATTCCCCGTGCACGAGTGCGTCTTCAAGGGGGATGTGAGGAGGTTGTCGGCGCTGATCCGCACGCAGAGCATCATCGGCCTCAAGGATAACCACGGTAAGGGGCTATCCTCGCCCTTCTCTGCTTCGTGTCTCCGGGAAGGTAGGAGAAAGCCTTCTCCATACGGCCCGTGGCTTTGGGGCTCCGTCGTGACTCTGATTCCCCTGATTTATTGGTGGGAATTCTGCCTGTCCCTAATCTTCATTTCTCCATCTCCAAGAGAAATTAGGTGTCTGTCCTTGCTTTTATTTGGCAGCATCCCTGAGTTACAACTCTCGCTTAAGAGGGGAGCGTCCTTTCTTTTATCCCGAATAATCAAATATAACCAATTCCTCCCAAGCCCTGCAAAATGCCTCCTTCTTCGTCTTCTTTTGCCTACAACCACTTTTTTCAGATGGGGAGCTAGTACTTGGACAAAATCTTTTTATCTTTTATTGGAAAGTATGTGGCTATATTTTAATTTTGAGAATTTCCAAACAGAACCTTCTTAGGAAGTTAAGCTTTTAATTCAAGTTGTTCCTGTGTAATGTTTCAAATCATGGGCTATTTTAAATGTTGAAAATTTTACTATTCAGAGGATTGTTTCTGACAAATATATGCTTGTGACTTTTGAAGAAGTAAAATTCTTGTTGAAAAATCCATGTTGCACACAACAAGGTGGATCTTCTTTAAAAATACCATTTTATGGGTTTTTTTCTTCCTGTTCTAGACTCCTAACTCTGTACATTTATGTAAATTATATTCTGTTGAAGGAAATCAATTACCTAATCAGTGCTTTAAATAACTAAATGTCTCAAGTCCAAAGAGAATGTACTAATCAGAAATCTAGTTTAATAACTAAGCCTTTACTTATCATTCTCTTCTACAATCTGTTTTATTTTTTTACTGATCATTATGATAAAGGAGAATATTTGTAGTTCAGGTTGAAATGAGGGATGATGGTATTATCTAGTTTGGGTAATGAAATGTCTGCAAGAAAATCAAGCCAAGAAAGCACGAAGGACCACTGATCACTATGAGGGCAACTTTGATAGTTTTTATGTTGTACAGTTTTTCTCCATTAGTACAAACATCCTTTGTAATTCATTGCTGCCTATTGTTAAAATGAAGTATGAGTAAGTAGCAAACTTGCCAGCTTCTTTCCTAAATACTAATCAGAGTAAATTCATAACAAGTACTCCTGTTAGCAGTATGCGGCACCTGTTCATAGGAAATGCTGCCCTTCTTGTAAGAGAATAGGAATGCAACCCTTCTGGAAAAAACCAAAACCTTACCCCTTCAGATATGTGTCAGTGTTACTTTTTGTTATGCTTTTCCAGCATAGCGAAACCACCTTTCTTTTTCATCTCTGTTGAATTGCTATGTTAGCTAGTTTTTAAGAGAGTGATACTGTCTTAAGAACCATGTTTCATTTTTAATAACGTGCATTAAAATTAAGTTGATTCTATAGCCATCAATATTAATCTAATAGTAGACAATATGTGTAGCTCAGTGTTGAACTGTGAAGTTCTTGGTGTTCTTTGACCATGGTTGCTTGCTTGCTTGCTTGAAGACATTTAATTAGCCAATTAGCTAACATTGCAGCAAATGTATATAGGGTTTGCTTTTATACGCTAGTAGATTGCAGACTAGAATTCTGAATTAAACTATAATTCAGTTAGGATGCTGATAAGTTTTGCTCAGATTCAGATTCAAAAGAAATTGATTTAGGATATACGTTGAACCACTAGGCATCTAATTAAAGCAAGGTTGTACACAACATTTTCCTCGAGAGACTTCGGAAAGATGCTCCCATGTGGCCAGCAGGTGCCTTGCAAAGGGTCAGGTGGGCAGGCTTCATAAGCAGTAGAAGCAAGAAAACAACAAAGGTCAATTGGAGCAGCAGAGCACAAGGCAGGAGCTTTGGAGTGCAGTAAGGCAAGGGCAATTGCACCTGGACAGCTGAGGCTTTCTGGGGTGGCTGCAGTTTTGTACCACACCACTGGCTCTTTCAAAATGGCTGTGGCTTTGTGTTGCATTATTGGGATAAACTGGTCTTCCCAAATTGGCCTGCAGCTTTGCACTGTTCTACTGGGCTTCCAAGGGTGCAACTGTAGCTTCACTGTAGCTTCACTGCTGGGATGGCTGAAGTTTCCAGGATTGGCTGCAGCTTCACACTGTGTTGTGGCCCAGGGGCTTCTTGCAGCCTTAGAGCTATGCCAAGAAGCCCCTCAACCACGGCATGGCAAGCTCCCAAAGTCACACAGTTCCGCACAGCTGCTCCACATGCCAGAGAGCCAGGCAGCCAAAAGGGCAGTTGTGGAAAGAGTTGTGGGGAATGGGCAGTTGTGGAGAGTTGAAAGGAAGGCAGTGCCATGGAAAAACTGAGGCTCAGGGTTGAGAGGAACCAAGCCAGAATGCCTCAGATTGGGGTGGGTTCTTGGCTAATGACTGGTGGAATTTGATTAATGACAATGGAGGGTGCCGTCACTAAATAATGCAGTCATGTGACATTGCACTTTATAGCTATATCACTTAGCAGTGGAAATACTAGTCCCAATTACTATCATGACTCAAGGATTATATGTATAACTCATAAACCATCCAACAAGTTTTAAGCAAAGACTGTAAATTAGGAAGGAATAGGTATGGCATGGCACGTGGCTCATAGATCCTTTTCTGACCACCTTCCATAACCCTAAATTAAATTGATTTAAGTATATACTATATTCCAAATTACATATGTCTAATATGTTCTGTACCTGATAGTCATTTTTAATTACGTATAACATTTGCCGTTGAGAGTAGACAAACTTTAACACACCCAATTTGCTAAATTACAATTCTTAACATCTCAGGGCAGCATGGATAATATACTGAAGAATGCTGTGAATTGTAATTTAGCAAATAATTGGAAGGACACAGGTTTTCTATCACCTGATAAAGAAATCTGAATTCCTTCTATGTGTTTAAACATCAGTATCAAAACAGTCTAGGTTTTAAGGTTATCAATAATATATTTGTTCAGTTGACTCCTGGCGATTGCCTAGACCAGGTTCCCGAGCCCCCAGTCCATTGACCAGCAGTTTCATCAGTCAGAATTCAAGGAATAAAGCAATTATTCCTTCTCATGCCTCTGTATATGTTTCTTTCCAATACAAATATGAACAAGAGTAGAGTTGTCGCCAATTTTAAGGCTTTTTAAAGCATTACATTTGTGTTCTGTATGATTGCAATGTGTGCCAATACAAAGCCAAGGCAATGATTCATTACAGGAAACACTATACTGTTTTAGTTAATGCTGCACAGAACTTTACATCTGAAAATTTCATTAGAAATTAATAGTGGAATGTAAGCCCAGTACTTAATGCATGCTTAACATCATGTATATTAATACTGAGATAATTAAGGTTGCCAACTTGAAACATATTTTAATATGCTAAATTACTTGTATATCTTCCTTTTTTGTGTAAACAAAACATAATTAAATCTGGAAAGAGAGATGCAGTTATATAGCCTTACAATAATAAATACTTTAGACAATTGAAAATTGCAGGCTTAGATCCAGGCTATAAATTTATAAACCTGTAGTAAAAAGGATTGTAACATTATACTAATATATACTTTTTCACATGCTGAGTGTCCATACAAAAAATGTAATGCTTACATTTAACAATTTCAGTGTATTTTTTAAAGGCACTGGAGATATTTTTCTCCAGATTTGTCTTCAATAAAGTTCACAGTGTTTATTCGATTTCAATAACATGGGTTAAGAGTTTGCTTCTAGGTTGCTGCATTGAATGTTCTAATTAAAATGTAACCTTTATAATCTGATGGCAGATTTATTCATATATTAAAACAAGTTTTCATGTAGCCACAGGCGTGGTTTGGTACAGTATATCTTTGCAAGTAATAATGCAAAGAGACCTCATCACTTGATTAGATATGGTAGATTAACAGGAGCAAAAGGAATATTGAGAAGAAAGAATATAAGGCAATGAACTTTGTATGAATAAAAATCTACTTTGTGTGATGTTGGAGATACCTCCAATTTATCAGGTTAGTGACTCCAGCTAGCAAACGTAATAGCTTAGCATAGTTTAACAAACATTGTATTACTGCCATTTAATCTTATTTCTATACTTCTATATACCATTTTGTTACAAAACTCAGAATGGTTCAAGTCTGCTAACTGCATCAAAAAAATTATTGTTCGCTTATTTTGTATATATTACTGTTCCAGTTGTGCTACGGCGTGTTGCTTAGTTTTACATCTCTCCTCCTGTGATTTTTTTTTCAGCTTTTTCTTCCTTCTTTCCTTTCTTTTTTTTCTCTGTCATAAAAACAAATGTTGATGTTCTCTTGAGCCTAATTGCTAGATGCATATCAAATTCTTTCCTCTCGTACCACAAATGCAGAAAACAACATATCTTCTCATATAATTTGTAATTGTTATGCATAGTACTTACTTAATAACCAGTTGCTTCGTAATGTTCAAAGTTATGTCTGATCTCACAAAAGCTACTTACGACCCGGTTCTGGAATTTTGATAGCTGCGCGTACCCCCATGGTTATATGACCACATTTCAGGTGCTTGGCATGCAGTTGAACTTTATAGACAATTGCAATGATCTGCAATCACATGACCATGATTTACCTAATCATGATTTTTTTTTTGCCGGTTTCCAGCCTTTTTAGCTGGTTTCTGGCAAAATAAGAACATAGGAATACATGAATTTGCTTAATGATTGTGATGTTTACTTAACATCCTCTGCAAAAAAATTAAATTGAGTTCAGTTGTTTGGGTATGTTGACTTATGACAGAAATGCCGGACTCCATTAACGGTCCTAAGTCAAGTACTACTTATATTCCACTTCCTTTATTCTTTTCAATTTATTTAAAACATTTATTTGTTCCATGGAGGTTTGTGTGGCAAGATAAGACTTAATTTCAGATTATTTTATTGTGCTCCACGCAGTTTGTAAATCTGGATTGAAGCTATGAGTAAATACTTAGTTTTGGAGGGGGATTAAATAGTGACTTAGATCTATCTATTGCAATAACACTGGAGACTTTCAGACCTCAATTTAGGTCAGAATTGTGTCCTCTTCTAGCAATCTTCACCCCCATTTTACTAGATTTCCTCTTGTAAATTCTTAACTATAAAAATAATATATAAATTAATACATGGATATATCATTTTATTGATTCTGGTTACTTGTATCAAATTAAAAATAATGTTATATATCTCCTAAATAAGCTTAGGATAATTAGCAGGTTATTTAATTGCACTGAGTAATATTTCAGTTAATTTAACCCTTTTTTTCTTTATAGGGAATACTCCTTTACATCTTGCTGTAATGCTGGGGAATAAAGGTTGGTAAATATATGTAGATATATCTATTTTTGTGATAATGTATTATCTACCATTTAACCTCCACAGACCAGATTTTTCTTCCCTTAGCTGCTAAAGCTTATCATATTTTGAAATAGCTTGAAGACTGTGCTAAAACAAAACAAAAGAATTTCTGTTTATCCTTTTTCTCCTACTCTCAATTATGTTTTAAAATAAAAAAAAATAGCTATGGGAAGTAAGTAACAGAAGAATAGTAAAGGTGAACTTATCTTAGGAAAAGGAAGTAGCAGCTATATGTCTTAGGTATGTTCCTTCCAATCAAATTCATAGGAACCCCCTGATAAAGTGTAATGCTCCCTTGTTATGTTAATTAATAGCTTTAGGCCTGGGAAATGCTTTATTGTTCTTTTTTATTAATTGCATTTTTGTTGAAATGTTTTAGCAATATTCCATGCTTTAAAAACCACAATCTATCCAGAGAATCTGGATGTTCAGAGGTGGAAGCATAATACTTGAATGGATTTGTTTATGAATGAACCAGAACTGTGACTGAAAAACAAAATCTATTGACATTTGGATACTCTCTGAGGCAGTAGTTCTCAATTTTGGCAGCTTTCAATTTTGGCAGGACTTCAAGTCTCAGAATTTTCCTGTCAGCATTGCTGGCTGAGGAATTCTGGGAGTTGAAGTCCATACATCTAAAACCTGCCAAGGTTGAGAAACACTGCTCTAAGGCTAAGAGAAAGTAGAGGCTTTCACATTAGTACTTCTCCAAAAGCTTTGCAACAATTAGACAAAGATGTTGTTTTATTTTACTACTCCAGAAAGAGTACAAAAATAAACAGTATTTGGAAAAGTAGTGGTCATTCTTATGCCATTGATCCTATTATTAGAAACATAGTTGGGAATATCAGCCACTTCAGATTTTATAATAAAGGCATTTCCACTGAAAATTATAAGCTAGCCATGCCATTCATTTTTATCTAAACTGAATCCTCTTGGATTCAGCTTTGTTATGCTTAATCCAAGCTTATGAAAATTACTGATATTTAATTAAACATTTTCAAATGTATTCTAATATGTAGCTGATTATTCTATAATTGAAGATTACATGTGCTTTAGATCTACTGATTTATTGAAAGAAGAAAATAAAAATCAAGACTTTACTATAACTTTACTTAAAATTACTGTGCAGATATATATAATTTTGTATAAGCAAGTAAATAGATTAATTTTCATATTTTTAGAAGACTTTTCTGTGCAGAAAATTTAAACCAAGCATTCAGTGTGCACTTTTATAGTTTCATAGCAATTCTTTGGCTGATGTTTTGAATAGATTGATAAGTGTCCATTTAGTTATGGGATCTATTGATAAAAGCAATTTTATATTGCACATATTGAATTCTTCATAAGACATTTGAAGCTTATTAAATTGGTCCTACTGTAGTCATCACTTTTTGGTTTCTTAATTTTTCTGTGACATATTGGATGAAACTTATTAAACTATAAATTTCAAGCATTCAAGTATTGGGTAAACCTCTATTTTATTGCATCTTTTTTGAAAACAAAAGGCTTCTAAAGTTTATTTTTTAAAAAATACAATATTACATTACTTCTTTACATTCTCTCCCATAATCTTCATTTCAGATTAAAATTGCTTGATCTAGTTAAGAATTCCTAGCATTCTTTAATATTTAATTGTAAAAGCAATATAGGATAAAAAAAATTGAAACTACTTTGAGAGGATTATGATGAAGATATTCTTTTAAATCATGTATAACTAAATGTGTTATTTATTTTTTTTTGCTGGTCCATGAAATTAAGATATTAATACTAAACAATTCTACAAATTCAGAATGACTTTAGTTTATGAGATTACGTTAAATCCTTCTATGTATTAATGCCTGTTCATCCCATTCCCTTTTAATCTTGGGATAGAATTATTGCATAAATTGAGAATGAAATATCTTTTAAATTGACTTAACTTCCTTGCTGATTATGCAATAATTTATAAAATTATGCTATGTTCACTACACCATTACAGGTTCTAGACTGTTTCCTATATCAGTTTTCAACAACTGCTTCAAATAAGATATCTTATTCCATAGCTGGTCCCTGGATCACACATTACATCAGAAGAATTGTATTCAGTTACTGACTATTGATTAAAAGTTATTTTATTCATCAGATATTTCCACTATTACATTATGAAATGAAGGCAATTTTTTCTCTTCCCCCCATAACCTCTCTACTACATCTTATGTAATTATAATCCATCCCTTCAAGGCAGACTTGGTAACTTGTAAAGAAGAAAGTTTTTGTTTCCATTCTGTTGATCTTAACATCAGGAAGTCTTCCAGTCAGATTTAATCTTCCTGGTGGTAGAGTTATTGAGTTGGATTAAGAAGAAACTGCTGTTTGCCCTATTGGAATCACTGGAAAAAGTTGATACAATGGAATGTACTAGTCTGGATTCCCAGGAGGAAGTCCAGATTAGTACATTCCAACCGAGTTACTCAGGACAAAAGCTTTAATTCCATTGGAACCAAAGCATAGCTAATTTCTTTGATTCAGACCACTGTGCTGGGAAATCCTTACAGTACCTTTATATAGCTTGTACCAAAACAGTAACTTAGAATGTTTCAGAAGCAAACAGTATCCTCCATTAATTTAACATGTAGCTCCATTACAAGAAGTTAGCTATTTTTATTTCTGTGATTTGTTAATGGAAACTTAATATTATTCTTTCATCTAATGTAATTTATTACAGAATGTGCTCACTTGCTTTTGGCCCACAATGCTCCTGTAAAAGTGAAAAATGCTCAGGGATGGAGTCCTCTTGCAGAAGCCATCAGCTATGGAGATAGGCAAATGAGTAAGGCATTATTTCTCTGATTTTATGTAAGAAACCTATTTAGTCTTTGAAGGAACAATACGTGAAGTATTGGGGAATTGAGATTTTACTGTAACTAAGAATAAATCAAGAACAAAGTACGCATTTGTTTAGGGTAGGTAGTCCTTGCCTTATGACTTAGTGAGTGTTTGAAGTTACAACAAACTCCCAAAAGATACTTACAACCTGATTCTGAAATTGCATTGGGCAGGACAGCTCCCCCCCCGCCACAGTCACATGACCCACATTCCAAATCTAAGCAGCCATCCTGCATTTATGGCCATTTGCTACAATCTGCAGTCACATGACCACAATTTACGATGTTTTCACCAAAATCCTGTCATTTAATTTTTGGTTTTGGCAAAAATGCCCCTTAGCAAGCACTGGGGTTCCCTTAACAACAACATCATTTGCTTAACATTCACTGCAAAAAAAAAAAAAAATCATAAAATTGAGTCATTAATTTGATGATTCTCTTGTGTCCATCACAACCTATGGCCAGAATGGGCAGGCTCATTATGTTTGTAAGTTGAGGGATACCTGTACACATACATACAGAAAAAGAGTTAATAAAGATTATGTTAAAATTCATAAGAGTATTTTGAGTTTTTATTTTTCAAGAAGTCAGGATAGTAGTGTGATTTAATGCTTCCAAATGAATTGCATGAAGGTGAGACAAACTAACTAATTGTGTGTTTTGTGTATGTGTGTATGTATGTATGCATAAAAGTATATAACTCAAATCCATACCATTAATAAGAGCCATTTGAAGAATGAAATCTTTCCTGATCAGTAAATGCCATTTAGTTTGTTCATTTCTAAAGCAAATGTTTTCTTCAATATATTTGTGTATTGGTATTGGTATGTGCTTCTTATATGTAATTACAATTCCATGATTTATGGCTTACAGTGAATTTATTTAGTTACAGCACTCCTAAGGAAACTGAAGCAACAATCTAGGGAAAGTGTTGAAGAAAAGCGGCCTCGATTATTAAAAGCCCTGAAAGAGGTAAATTAAATTAAATGAGGATTTTATCAGAATGCTGTTAATTTTAATAAAAGAGTTTGGGTGCATTCATTTTCAAATACTTTTCATGGGTATTATACCTATGCATATGAATCAGCAAGTAGCTCACAACAGACTTTTTGATATGAAAGTTACAGTGTTCCTAATTAATCCTTACATTTTTAAATATCATTTTGCTGTGCAGGTTTTGATGCTGATCTATAAGCGAATCATTATGTAGCAGTCATATGGATTTTAGAAAAAAATGTTGTGGGTGTACTTCTGTAGTTGTATGATACTTATGCCTGCTGGAAATACCAGACACTGATAAAAACCTGTTTAACCATTTCAAGCCTCAGGAGAAGATGCAAGTAATATGTTCTAAGTTAATTTGGTTTTGGTTAGATTATTCTAAATGTTAATGAACTATATATGCAGGCCTCTAACTGCTCCATCTGAGCCTATACAGTATTGTGATTGTATGAATGATAATATAAAATTAAATCAGCTGTAGGAAAGCAGAAGCAATTTTAATAGTGATCTCTTGTCATCCTAACCACATGTGATTTACACATCATAAAATGAAATATCTTTGCAGGATAATAGGATAAGTAAATTAAATTTTGTTGTTTTAAAAATATGTTTTGTAAGACTATGGTAATGTAGCCAAATTGAAATATGCATTCATAAAATACATACACACACATACACACACACACAATGTATTAAGTTTTAATTGACAATATTTTTCTTCAGCTAGGTGACTTTTATCTTGAACTTCACTGGGATTTTCAAAGTTGGGGTAAGTTTTTCTGAAATGCCTATATAAAGTAATTTATGACATACCATCAAATCGTTTATGATTCTAGTGACCATATATATATAGATTATGGAGAGATTTAAAAATTTAATAGCATTATTCCAGAAAACAGTTTTTGCTTAGGAAGGTGCAAATCCATAAAATACATTTTTATGTAACTTTATATGAGCATTTCATCACATATATATGAACCATGGTGGCAAAGTAATTAGAATGCAGTATTGCAGTTCTAACTGGCTCAAAATTGATTCAGCCTTCCATCCTTCTGAGGTTGGTAAAATGAGGACCCAAATTGTTGGGGGCATATGCTGATTCTGTAAACTGCTTAGAGAGGACTGTAAAGCACTACAGAATGGGATATAAGTCTTAGTGCTATTGCTATTGCTGTGCTTGTAAGGCATGTTAGATATAGAAAATCCAAATTTTCTAGCCATTATTTGTACAATATGTTTAGAAAGTTCTTGTGTTTAATATTTTAACTGTATATAATACATTTTAAAGACTAGTGAATTATAAAACTAGTATAGCATTGCACTAATGCAGCACAAGTGTAGTGTGATTCCTTGCTGAAGAGCTCATGTGCACCAAATCTACTGGAAAAAAGGGCCTTGATCTGTGGAATTGTACAAAGGAAAGCTTCCACCAAACTTCAGATCTCAACTATGCATAGTTGTGGATACATTTTCATATATTTGTCTCATGATATGAAATCACCTTTTAGACCAGGGTTTCCCAACCCTAGCAACTTTTACGATGCGTGGACTTCAACTCCTCTTGCTGGCTGGAGAATCCTGGGAGTTGAAGTCCACTCCTCTTAAAGTTGCCAGGTTTGGGAAGCACTACTGTAGACATTGGTGCTTTATGGA
The DNA here is from genome assembly GCA_023653725.1 of Bungarus multicinctus. Lineage (NCBI taxonomy): Eukaryota > Metazoa > Chordata > Lepidosauria > Squamata > Elapidae > Bungarus > Bungarus multicinctus. Next base: position 61,614,962 of record CM042842.1, read on the forward strand.
GGGATTCCAGACTGAGCAGATGCTTAGTGTCTTTGGAGATTAGCTATTCGATATGTGTGTTGATGTTTAATTTCATGTTGCTGTTTCTCCTAAGCATAAGTCTAGTATGCTATAGTTGGGACATATTTCTCCCTTGATCTGAATTAAAAAAGAATTCTAATTTGTGACATCATCTTTTCCTTGATGATGTTGTTCTGCGTCTTGATCCCTTGGTCATAGATAATAGAATGGGAGCAGCCCCTCAGCATGTCTGCTTCAGCCTTCTCTCTAGTGCTTTGAGTTTCTCAGGCCTCCACGTACAATTTCTAATTTAATTCCCCTTCCCACTTTCCATATAAGTTGCGATTACATCTGTATCCTAATAAGACTTTATAACCCCACTCCTAGCTGTGCTTTAAAAGCTATGTGTGATTAGCATTCCAATTAATGGTGCAAGAGTTCCTGCTTAAGGATGCTGGCAAAACAGTAATTGTTTGAGTAGTCAGAAAGAAAGCCCAGCAGTCTGATATATATTCTGATATATATTAATGATTCTGCATTGACCCAATATTGTAACATAATTTATTTACTGAAAGAAAGAATTGTAATTGTAATGTTACTTTTAATACATAACATTTACTTTGTGAACCATTCAGAGGGTGTTTTGCAAAGTGATATAATGTGTTTTTGAGCCCACTACTCAAAGCATCCAGAGCAGATCTGCAAAGCAGCTGCATTGAAATTTGAAAGGCTGCGGTGCTTTGATCCTTTAAAAAAACAAATGATTCATGCAGTTCTTCTTTTAGTATTTTACCTCCAACACTAACGGAAAAGGGTTTTGTTGCTTTGTTATGCAGCATATTTGATAAGCCTTAAAAACGTAACTGTATCTCATTTTGAATTTGAATAATTTTGGTTGGCACGGGACCTGTAATAAAGTATGCTAGTATTATTGTATATGAATTGATACATTATATTAACATTTAATCAAATTTTCTCATTTTTGTCAAATTCAGTGCCTTTACTTTCCCGAATCTTGCCTTCTGATGCATGTAAAATATACAAACAAGGTATAAATATCAGGTAAGAATATTCAACCTGCATTACATTAATTATCATTTTTGCTTTAAAATGTTAATAGATATTAATAGATATTTTTCCATATAATTTATTGTAATTAAGAGAAGCAAATATTAATATTTTTGAAGGGGAAATAGACTGTACTAAACAAGTTCACTAAGTTTTTGATTAAAATTACCTCCATATTTTCTGTAATGTTCTGAAAACATTGATAAATAGATACCCTCAAGAACCCATAATTTGGACTAACTTCATGTAATGAAACACCAATGACAAAGACCGGGAACAAAATGATTTATAGAAAAACGGTACAATGTCAGTTGCTATGAAACTGGTGTATTTTCAAAACTGTGTGTATTCCTATAGCAGAAAATAAATCAGAGGGGAAAAAAATACACTAATCTTGAAGTCACCAAGGAGGAAGCCACACCCCCACTGGGACTGGCAAGGCAAGTGACTGTAGGTAGTCCTTGAGTTATGACCACAATTTCTGTTGCTAAGCAAGGTAGGGGCTCAGTGGGTTACACTCAATTTAACAACCTTTTATGTTGCTAAGCAAATCACTGCAGTTCTTAATCATATGGTCATGAAGCGAATCCTTCTTCCCTCATTGACTTGGAAAGTGGGAAGGTTGCACATGGGGATCACATGAACCTGGTTCAGTGGTGGTATTCGACCGGTTCAGCCCCTTTCTAGCGAGCCGGTAGCAGCGATGGGCAGCAGAGAGCGAACCGGTTCTCTCTGCTGGCTCTGCTGTTGGGCCTGGCCACCTGCCCGGGCTCCCATACTCACTTTTATTTGTTGAATTTGAAGCGCAGCTGCTTTGCACGGCACAGAAGAGTGCTGCGCGGCGGCTGCTGAAGTAACTGGGATCGTGCAGGCTTGCAGGAGGCGAGTTAGAACGCCTCTGCACCTGCGCAAAGTGCGCGTTTGGCATGCGTGTGCACACAAAGTGTGTGCACGCGCACAAAGCGTGCCCACTAAGCCATGCCCACCGAACCAGTGGCAACAATATTTGAATCCCACCACTGCCCTGGTTTGCTACAGCCAATAAATACATGCCAGTTGTCAAGCATACATGTTTTTATCACATGATAAAGTTCAAGGACCAGTCGTAAGTTGCTTTTTTCAGCACTGTTGTAACTTTGAACAGTCTCTAAACAAACCATTCTAAGTTGAGGACTGCATATATAATATAATATAATATAATATAATATAATATAATATAATAACAGCAAACTTCCCTTTTCCCTGGTGATGTTATCCTGCTGGATAATAAATCATCTGCCAAAAAAGCTCAGAGAGCATCAAGTGACCAACAATGTATTCTGTTTAACTAAGATGTCTATATAAGCAGCATAAAGGTCTCTCTTCTCTTTCTCTCTCTCTCTCAGTTCTCATTTTGTACTATTTCTGCAGGCTTGATACAACCCTCATAGATTTTACTGACATGAAGTGCCAACGGGGGGACTTGAGCTTCATTTTCAATGGTGATGCTGCACCCTCTGAATCATTCGTAGTTTTAGACAACGAGCAAAAGGTTTACCAGCGAATACATCATGAGGTAAACGTTTGCAGGGATTATGTATTCAAACGGAGTACATTATTTTAGCATGGTGGTTTTAGACCCGTGCGAAAACAAAACAAATTGAAAAACCCAGGTTTAAAAGGTGCAAGGTAAATAGTCCCGTGAAACTGTATTTGCTCCCTTTGGAATTGGCTGAATTTTTGCAAAATACAATACTTGCTTTAGGTAGGATATCAGTTCTCAGTCCAGATCCATAAGGAGTCCTGGGGGCCCTAGGGTATTTTAAGAGATTCACAGAAAAGTGAAGTGTGTTATACTGCAAAGAGTGTCTTGTTGATGCATGACAATATGCTGGTTACTATCCCGTTTCCATATCCAGCAATGGGTACTTATACAGGAGGCACCAGAATCAGACAAGGTTGAGAGGATGTCATGGATAAAAAAAAGTCGAGAAACACTGATTTAAGGTGTTAGTTGTTCCTTTAAATTCTTCCCATTCCGGATAGGCTGCTGAAATACTTTGACAGGAATAGCAGTTTGAACCCTCACTTAAAACCTTTTTACTTCAATAGGAACCACATGAAGCCCTAATAACATTTATTGGAAAATATATGTAAAAATTCAGAAAGCCCCAAGGGGAATGATAATAGTTTTCCAGAAGTGCAATTAGAAATGTTAAAGGACAGTAAGGTTTTAGTCCTGAATGGTATTTCTTAGAATGGAGCAAACATTTTGTATAGCAGATATGTATAACATAGGGATATATATGTACAATATTACTATTTTTAACACAATTGTATGGCTGTTATCTCAGTGTTTCAAGCTTCTTTGTTATATTTGTGTTTAATGCCTAAAACTACTACTAATAGTTGCATTTTACTTTAATTGCCAGCATGCTATGGTACCATACAGATAAGATTTGAGGAGGCCAGAATACTAAAAGAGAATTTCAGTTGGGTATGGGAGGACATGTTGACTTGTTGGTCATTCCTTTATGGCATGCTTCAACCACTTCATGGTCACTCCTTTATGGCTACTTTTAACTTTTTAATAAAGCCATTGGGAAAGGTCATTTTGGTCTGAGGCACCAGGCTAGAAAGCAGGAGACTGAGTTTTTGTTCTGCCTTAAGTATGAAAGCTGTCTTGGTGACTTTGGGTCAGCTATTCTCTCTCAGTCCAACCTACTTTACAGGGTTGTTGTGGGGGAAAATAGGAGGAGGGAATTGTGTTGGATATGTTCACTACCTTGAATTATTCATAAAACTAATATAGTTGCACGCTAATTAACCAACCAACCAAACCAATCTAACTCTATTGGCTTGGCATGAGCTGTGATCAACATGCAGATGATGCTCAATTGCACATTGTCACCCTGGGCCCTTCAAAAGATATCGTTGAAATCCTCTCCCACTATATGGAGCTGGTTAGGTCAGGATAGGGCAAAAACCTCAGGAAGATAGAACTGCTCTTGTTCATCACAGTTCTGTGTTGGTTGTTGTGTCTCAAGAAAGGGACTGCACCTGCACATCCAAACACAGCCCCGTGCCCTCTTTCCTGGCCTCTCTGCACCCATGCTGCACTGCAACACCCCATCCCCAAATTTGTGGGCAGCCTACATGAAGTCTCTGCTATCCCTATCCTTCTTACCTGGGACTCCCTCCGATTAATAACCTGCGCATCTTGGGGTATGACTGTTACTAAGCGATGCAGTCACATAATATTGCCCTGTACAAACACATAACTTAGTGACATCAACCTCTGTTCAAATTGCAGTCAAAATTCTAGGTCTACTTGCAATGTTCTCTGCATGGTACTATCTTTGGTAATTGCAGTTCATTCAGAATGTGGCAGCCTGTTGGTTGGAGCAACTTTAATTAGTAGCTTTGACAAAACTTGAATTCTTTCAGAATTTGTTTGAGAATCGGTGGAGATGCTGCTGTCCGTGTTTTGTTAATTGTAATTTTCTTTATTTAATTCAACTTATGCAATTCAACTTATTTTTAATTTTGATTAAGGGTATTTTAGTTATTATTGTTGGAGTTTTGTTAATTAATTGTCACTCGGGGGCCCTTGGTGATTGCATCAGTATGTAATAAATTATATCAGTAGAAGGCATTGCACATATCTCCCGACAGAGAATAAATTACATCCTTATCTTATTATCTTAAGACAATAATTATTGGGAGACTCACTATTAAAAACAAATTTGGTAAGCAAAGAAAATGCTTATGTTGAAATGTTTTGTTTCATTTAATAATATTCAAATGTATACATCATTAGGAATCAGAGATGGAAACTGAAGAGGAAGTTGATATTTTGATGAGTAGTGATATTTATTCAGCAACATTATCAACCAAATCAATCACCTTCACACGTGCCCAAACAGGATGGCTTTTCCGGGAAGATAAAACAGTAAGCCTATTTGTTCTTCTAAAATCATTGTCTAATTTATATTACTATGTCAGCAATGGGGCACTAAGGCAAAGAAGAATGAAGTCACTTGGGTTATTATTATGGCTCCTTTGTTTTATCTCAGAAGTAGGAAGGTCTTAAAAGGTTAAGAGAGGCTGCCTCCAGTGATGCTGGAAGAAGAGAACTTGAGCAGAAGATAGTAGACCAGGATGGGCAGCCTTTTCATGGCTGGGATAAAAAAAAAATCTTCATGTATTAGAAAGGTGAAGGCTTTAGCAGCTGTATCAACGATGCAGATCAGACAAGATGCTAATCTTTAGTGCTCATGTCTCCAGATTTCAGCAACTAATTTGCACATTTGGAGGAACTCTTCAAGGAAAAAAAACAATCTATGCCTTCTACATGGGGCTCCCCTTGAAGAGCATCCGGAGGCTCCAGCTGGTGCAGAATGCAGCCGCGCGGGTGATTTTGGGGGCTTCTTGGAGCTCCCACGTTACACCGCTCCTGCGCGAGCTGCGTTGATTTCCGGTGGCCTTCCAGGTGCGATTCAAGGTGTTGGTGGTCATCTTTAAAGTGCTTCATGGCTTGGGACCCGGGTACTTACGGGACCGCATGCTGCCACCATCGGCCTCCCGTTGGCCAGTGTGCTCTCACAGGGTGGGCCTCCTTGGGGTGCTGTCAGCTGGGCGATGCCGGCTGGCAGCCCCGAGAGTGCGGGCCTCCTCTGTTGGAGCATCCTCCCTTTGGAATGAGTTACCCCTGGAGATGCGGACTATCCCTGACCTGCGAACCTTCCGGTGCGCATTGAAGACCCATCTTTTCCGCCAAGCCGGTCTGGCCTAGTACTGTTGGAATGGTTTTAATTTCTGTAATTTTTACCCTGTTTTTATTATTTTATTATAGTCTTAATCTCTCAGCCATAAATTTAATTCATTTTTAATCTATTTTTAAATTTTATATTTGATATTGTATTGTTTTAGTTGGGCTGTGCACCGCCCCGAGTCCCAATTTGGGAGAGGGGGCGGTATATAAATTAATTAATCAAATAAATAAATAAATAAATCTATATCTATATCTATCTACTGTATCTCTCCCTCCCTCCCTCCCTATATGTGTGTGTGTGTTAGGTTTTGAGCTGATAAATAATTAAACAAGGGAGTTTTGCGAAAATAATTGATAAATAATTAAACAAGGGAGTTTCCCTTGTTTAATTATTTATCAGCTCAAAACCTAATACACATATAAACAAAAGACAATGAAACAAATATCTTTCTGTCTGGATGGTCTCTGGTGATGAGCCGAAAGACAGAAAAGGACAGCAGTATGCTTCCAGCTCTAGTCTTCTTAGCAAAAACTATGTGTGCTTTGGTCCTTAGGTTGTTTTATTTATTTATTTCCAGGAAAGAGTGGGAAACTTTTTGGCAGACTTCTACCTGGTTAACGGGCTTGTTTTAGAATCAAGAAAAAGACGGGAACATCTCAGTGAGGAAGATATCCTCCGGAATAAGGCTATCATGGAAAGCTTGAGCAAAGGTGGAAATTTGATGGAACAAAACTTTGAGGTATAATTGAAGATTTCTTAAACTGCATGCTTAGCATACAGCTTTTTAAAGTCAGTTTTGAAATATTATTCTGAATATTTGGTGGAAGACACAAAATTCATCACAGCAGTCTTAAATTCTAGGAAGAAACTCCTTTCATTTGCATATAGGTAGTTCTTGTTTAGCAGCCATAGTTGGAACCAACAACTCTGTCCTTAAGCAAAGGAATTGTTAAATGAAACCGTTGTGGTACTTAGGATCTTACTTTAACTTTCCTTTGCTCTATACCAATAAAGGTTATAAAGGTGACAGTTGGTCATAAAGTTACTTTTTCATCACTATCTTAACTGTAGAAGGTCACTAAACTAGGCAGTCTCTAAATGAGGACTACCTAGATGAACTTAAATTCCGACGTTTTCTTGTGCTACCATGTTTCTGAAACTTCCTGAGTTTCAGGGATGATATTTAAGAGACTTTGGGAAGCAAAAGTCTTGAGACCCTCAAGGGGGACTAGACCTCACCCTGTGACTCTTTGGACCTGATGCCAGCTCAGCAACTGATCATTTTGTCATTCTTTATTTTACTTTATTGTCATTGCACCTCATACAATGAAATCAAACAACATCTTCAGTGCTCATCATAACCATGAAGATAAACACACACATCCTTCACCCTCCAACATTAAATCTAAAACCCCCAACACCACACCAACACTGCAGAATTCGAAAGAGCTATTACCCTGGGATAGAAGCTGTTTTTCAGCCTATTTGTCCTTGTTTTTATTATTCTGTGCCGTCTGCCAGATGGTAATAGTTCAAAAAAAGGATTCCCAGGAAGAAATGGATCTTTGAGAATATTTTGAACTTTCTTAAGGCAGCGGGAGCTATAAATCTCTTCCAAAGAGGGGAGAGGGCAACCGATGATCTTCTGGGCAATGACGTTTAACCCTCTGGAGTGCTTTCCTATCTGTCACTGTGCAGTTGGCAAACCATACACGGGTGCAGTAAATTAAAATACTCTCTATGGTACAACGGTAGAAGGTCACCAGCAATTTTTCATTCAGTTGTTGAAACGGAATCCACTGAAACGGAGAAACTTCTTTTGTGCTTTTGTAAAGGATGATTTATTTGATATAATTGACATATAATGGTGACATCCTTTTTAGTTGTATAGATTTTTAAATCTTACCATAGGTTTTTTTATGCCTTTCAGACCCTGCTTTCATTTGTTTTGTCCAAATAGTCTGACATACTGTATTTTTTGGACTATTAAGTCCAAAACATTAGCATTTGGACTATCAAGTCCAAAACATTAACAATGCACATTAACTTTAGAAGAAGAAAAAAATCTGTCTTTCAGCATCTATTCTATCCAGTATTCATCTGACTAGCGTCCTTACAGAAAGCAACCTGGTCAGCTTCAGCACATTATCGCAACCCCAGTATGTGGCTCATCAGGGTTCTGTCCGTTGCGACCACCACCAGTCAACTGAGCTGAGCTGCTGCCGCTACCAGAGGATGCTAGAGCCTTCACTGCTAATTCACTGCTGATTGGCGATTGGATCGGCCTCCTGGAATACCGCTGATCAGCTGTTCTAGGCGGTGAAGATAGCCACGGCCCATTCGCCACCACCATGGTCCATTCACGGGCTATGGCAATAGGCTACTGCGGCAATCCCCACCACCTAAAACAGCTGATCGGTGCTGCACCAACCCCCCCTTACAGTCCAAAAAATGTGGTAATTACCTCAGGTGTCTACACCTCTCAGGAGGCGGTATGATATTTCCTAAGCTACTTAAATATCAGCACAACATTATTAGCATCTTTAATGTTCCATTGTAACTTGTTAACATTTTGTTATTTTCTACCATGTTAATTCTATACATGTATCTTCTTTTTATAAATGATAGCCTTCAAGGTCTGTTAAAAATTAAAAAAACATGCTTTTCACAGAACAGCTGAATAGTAGGCTTAATGCTGGTAACATTAAATAATAAATGATGTTTCTAAAATCTGAACAACGAACTGTAGTAAACCAAAATAGTAAGTTGTCCAGTTATCAGTCATATTCTGTTGGGAAAAGAATGCCAAATATTGTTGAGGAAAATTTCTCTTTCTGTTAGCATAAGAAATGATCAGTGCAAGTTTATAATAGTTTATCTGCTCCTTAAGTTTCCTCCAGTGATGTGCGGTAGAAAATCTCTTATGAAATAAAAATAGTTGCAAGATTAAAAATAATATCACTCTTGTATTTTTTCTGAGAAAGATGTTTTTCTTTTAAAAGTATACTATATTATATACATTATAATGTAATGAATGACTACAAGAAGTGTCTTTGAATAAAATAACACTGAGAGTCAAAAGTATGATCAGGCAATCTTCTTTAAGCATGTTTTTCTCCTCATCTTGATCTTTGGATAGTTATTTCATGCAATATTGAGAACTAGTATCTAAATTTCTACTTTTAAGAAGTGACCTTGGTCCACCAGAAATTATTTGTTGAGCTTTGTTGAACTTTAAACTGGGACAGTATTTCAGACTGGAAAGTGTTGTCATCTGGTTGAAAGGTGATATTCTGTAGTTTAGAAAAGTGGTAGCTATTATTAAATAAATTCTTGTGTCTTTTCTTTAAAAAGCCTGTCAGGAGACAATCTCTTACTCCACCACCACCCAATACAATTTCATGGGAGGAATACATATCTGCAGAAAATGGGAAGTAAGTATTACTGCTATATGCATATTGTTATTTATTTAGCGTGTAGCATATTGTACATGAACTAGTAATATATATTAACACTTCATCTAGATTAGTAAAATATGATAAAATAAAATATAAATATGAAAAAGGTCTGTGTTCAAATACCAGTGTTTCGGCTATCTAACCATTAAAGCGCAGCATTTATATTAAAAAAATAATCAGATACTAGACCGGTATATGCCCTCAGCTTACAGCCGGTCATAATGTGATCTACAGTTTGACGGATACTATGCCCCATTTATACAGAGAGTCCTGGTAGATGCCTTGTGAGGTATGAATCCTAGTCAGGATTGTCCATTGCTGATGTGATAGTTCAAAGCCTGGCACCTTTTGTGAAGTCATTGCTATGTCTGGGCATTCAGCGACCCATTTAGCTTTTCATTGGAAATCAATGTTAAAGTTGTTGCCAGTGGGGAATTTCCTGGATTTGAGTCTTACAGCTGATAAATGAGGAAGGTTGACATGTACTGGTATGAGTGATTTGTTTGTCATTTTTCTGTATTCACTCACTAGTGCCTCTTGCCTTTGTAAAGCTGGCGGTGCTTTACATGAACTAAGAGACAAAAATACATATTGTTCTAAACTTTGAGTCATGAAATTTAAAAAGATAACTGGTTGTTTCTACATAATACTTTGTTTATATAAATATTATATATTTATATCTATTGGTTTTCTTTAAAAGAGCAACAAAAATTGGTGCTCCGTCAGTATAATTGAAGAAATCAGAAGTCTTAACAGATTTAAGCTGCCTTATATATGCCAGAAGGCAAATTTAGATTTTAAAATATGATTTGTAGGAAAAAGGTTATAAGACCATTTAAAAAACAACAGTTGAAAGTATTTGAACAGAAACTAGCAACAAGCCTTAATGGATAGTGTAAAAAATATTGAAATTGCTAATAGCATTTGTGGGACACAAAGAGAAGGGAAATAAATAGAAAATGTGTCAGTAGAAAGTTTCAAGTGGTTTTTATTTATATTTAGTTGTTCTGTTCTGCCCTTTTTCCTTTTGTATTTCATTATTTTAATAAATAATGAAATAATGAACAATTTTAATCATATTTAAAAGCAACAAAAAGGAACAAAAGAATGGTTAAAGAGCATGATTCAAATGCATAAACAAGTTTACAAGTATAGATATTATAGTTTTCCTATATATCATCAGTTGATGGTAATACTGAATGTATTATATCATTTTAAGAGCTTGAAAATCATTATTAAGTTCTAAGTGGAACATAAATATCAGGAGTATAGTCGGGACAATCTGAGTCATAAAATGAAGCTATTGGTTACAGTAAATTCTACCCATGATACTATAAGTTTATTCTATTTTTTAAAACCGTATAAATTGGAATTTAGATTTTATACACAGAAAAACCCACATTTTTAGATGTGGCACAAATCCACATCTTGAACTATAATCAAGAAATGGTTTTCTATTAGAATTAAATTAGAGTTTTCTATTAGAGTTAAATTAGAGTTAAAAGTAACAGATACTCTAATCTTCTTTTTTATTAATTGCACCCTTTACTTTCTTATTGAAAATAAGGAGTTCTAAAAGCATTTCGATTTAAATATATCTGGTGTGCATGAGAAGAACAGCAATGAAAGAGATTTCCAAACCTCATTGAATAATTTCCATTATGCTTGTTTCCTGCTGGATAAAAAAATATCTTTCAGTGTGAGCTGTTTGTGCATTTTATGTATTTGGAGAAATTTTGATTGTCTTTTAAACAGAGCACCTCATTTGGGTAGAGAACTTGTCTGCAAAGAAAGCAAGAAAACTTTTAAAGCTACAATAGCCATGAGCCAAGAATTTCCTCTAGGAATTGAATCGTAAGTCTGAATTGCTTTCAGAAAAGGTTTTAAAAGGTTGTGATACATTAAAGTTATATTGCTGATTATATTGTGCTTAAATATAGAGACTCTAGTACATAAAATAAGAAAAAGTTTTATACGTCAACGAGTTATATAAAATGAATTGCAGTTGTTCTGTTGTACTATGTATAAGGTCCATATAGTTTCAGCTTTGTCTGACTGTGTTTATTCCTTGATGAGTCACAAGCATTCTCTTACGAATTAATCTATTTCTAAAAGCCATGTAGCACTTAGGGAATGTCTGATATTGCTTACTGACTTCCAGAATGTCTAGACCTGTGCAACATATGATGTCACTTTGTAAAGTTTTCTTAACCTCTAATTTCTGAAGCAAAGAGTTCTGATAAAACTCAGGCAATTTGACTTAGTTTCTTCTGTTGAAGCATTAATGTCAGCTATTTTGCTTTACCTGCCCATTCATTTTAGGTGGAAATGCCATGTCCACTCATGTGCAGAAGAGCACTAGAGACAGGAAGCTCATCATACCATGAATCTCCTAAGGCTTTCCAGTATAGACAGATCAGATCTTAGCAGCTTTCCTAAATATTAGCAGAGTTGGTGTTGACTTGAAGTTCGTTGAAAGATAGGATAGCAACAGAAAAGGTGTACCTATATGGTTCCTGATGGCAACAATCCTTCAAGTTAGGATTCAAAGGACTCCCCTCCCTATTAGATGAGTAGAAGTCACTGGGAATGGGCAGTCTAGCAGATATCCAGGTCTTAAGCCGTAAGGCCAACTCTTTGAATTGCCTTTGTAAGCCAACTAGCAACCAATACAAGGACAAATCAGGAGACATCCTAATTTCTTGGGCTGCTGCATTACCACTTGTAATGTCCAGATGTCACAGACACCCACAAATAGAATGACTTGCAGTGGTCTATTCGTGAGGCATAAACTACTGTGAGCAGGGCCTAGAATGGTTGCAACTGGCACATGAGATAGAGTTGTGCAAAGGCCTGTTCCTTGAGCAGGAGCTCAATAATACCTATAAACTAGTTGATAGGAAATAGCTCCTCCGTAGTCCCATGGTTTGCAGGATCCAGACGCTCTGTCAGAAGAGCTGGAGAAGGTCTGGCAACATGTTAGCTTCTGATCCTTTCAACATCTGCGTTAATGTTGTTTTTAAACGCTTGTTTAAATAAAAACAAGAAATCAAATTCCGTATTAGATACCCAAGTTCTATATTCATAGTACAAAAGGTCATATTAGAGGCTACGTTGCGTACACACATTCTGTAATAAGCAAGAACAGCATTCCTTATGAGTATGTAATTTGTATAAATAACTGATAATTTGTTTGAGAATGTATCCATTGCTTAACTTTTTTTAAAAAAACTATACCTGTTACTAGTTGTAGTGTGCCCAATAACGGGGTAAGAATAATACCTTCCCTTCTCAATTGCTTAAATCACATGGGTAGTTGTTGAAGCTGTTAATAGATGTCATACATGTGTTCCCTTTCAGGTTGTTGAATGTTTTAGAAGTAATTGCACCCTTCAAGCACTTTAACAAACTGCGGGAATTTGTGCAGATGAAACTTCCACCAGGCTTTCCAGTAAAGTTAGGTGAGCTATGGATTTCATCTGAAACCAGGAATTATTATTTGATTGCCTCTTGGGGTTGGGGTGGGGCACGAGAACTGCAATACTTTCCTTATTTCAATAAAGTTTTTTTATTTTTTTAAAAAGACAAACACTAACAAACACAAACATAAAACATCAACCTAAAACCATCTTCCAAAATACATTGTGTTGGTTGGTACATTTCTTTCGTGCAATGTCACAGTATCAACAGTCTTCCCTTCCAAACATACATTCATATTACATAAGTCAGCTATACATATTATATTATGTTATATTGTATTATTATTGAATCGTTGTTAGACCCAACTAAAAATGTATATATTTCTTAATCGAGCAAACCTCTATTTTAACAAACCTGGGATCATACAATTCATTTCCTTATATTCAATTATATAACATAATTACTTCATGTTATCTTACACATTATACTATTCCTTTCAATAACATAGTTTACTTCTCTATTTTCTTATCTAGTCATTGGTAAAATAAATCCCAAATTTTATAATATTCTTTATCTTCTTGCTCTCTGGTTGCTAATGTAAAACTGCAATACTTTCCAATTGGGCATTAGGCAAAATAAAATGCCACTGCACAGTGCACTGAATGTAAAATACATAATAGTCCAGAGCAGAGGTGTCAAACATGCGGCCACAATAGGCCCAGATTTGCCCCACAGGGCCATTCCAGAGACAACGAGGGACTGGCCTGTGCCGCCCTGGCCCTGACTCATCCCAGTACTGCCCACCCAGTTGGCTGCAATGACCAGGCCATGCCCACCCCAGCCCTCCACGGGCAAACAAAATCCTGATACAGCCCACGACGGGATCATGTTTGACATCCCTGATCCAGAGTAAAAATTTTGCTTGAACAGGAAGGCCCAGCCTAGGCAAAACTTGGAGCACGTGGTTGCATTTTACTTATTTTTCATAACAAAAGAAGAAAATAGGTAGAATTATTGGCATTGTACTGTGGTTTAATCCTTCCCCTCTGCCCTCCCTCCCTCCCTGAAGTTGGCAAGGAAGCTTTGCTGAGAGATAAACAACTAATGTCAGCTCCTGCTGGAGATCTATTTAAGCTCCACGTTAACATGTGTTTTATACTTCTGTCTCATTTGAATGAAACAGTTGATGATGAATAGTATAAAACACAATGATGTGGAAAGAAAATTGCCGCTTGTACTTTACATTGAACAATTAAAGGATCACTGACATCATCTAACCAGACTCCAGTTCTCATCAAAATTTGGCTTTTGCAACAATTGGTATTTGCAATCTGCCTCCACATTATAGCAGTTTTATCCCATCATAAGCAATATATCCTGTGCCCTGTTTAAATTCAAATGGGAATATAACACCCTCCAAGGCATCTCCCCCCATCCTCCTATAACACTACTTTTGCCTGGCTAGGGATTTCTGTGATTAATGCCAGAATTATTGTCAGATACATTGTATTCTCCTCTATTATTTCCTTAGATTAATCGATAGAAATGAGAGGTACGGGTGCTTATTGTTTGCATATTGGCAGTACTGCCAAACCCAGATCTACAGATGATCTCTGTCAGCAGTTTTTTTTAGGGTTGACAAACAAACAATGTAAGGTAGTCCATTAGGGCAGAGATCTCCAAACTTGGCAACTTTAAGACTTGTGGACTTCAACTCCCAGAATTCTCTAGGCAGCTATGCTGTCTGGAGAATTCGGGGAGTTGAAGTCCACAAGTCTTACAGTTGCCAAGTTTGGGGGCCCCTGCATTAAGGCATCTCACTGGCCATCAGTCGCAACATTCCTCCAAACCCATCCTTCATACTCTTTTAACCTGAAAGCACTTCGAATCGCATCAAGCTACCTGTGAGGAAAATATGGAAATGATTAGAAGGAGTTTTGTTAAAGAGAGGAGTACCTCCCACCCACCCAGCCATCCTGGACCCATTAATGGTTTTTCTTCCTTTCTTCCCAGATATTCCTGTGTTTCCAACAATCACAGCCACTGTGACTTTTCAGGAGTTTCGCTATGATGAGTTTGATGAATCAATTTTCACAATTCCTGATGACTATAAGGAGGATCCCAGCCGCTTTCCTGATCTCTAAACTTAACTGGACAGTTAGCAGCGAATAAAGAATACCAGCATGCCTCAAGACAACAAGACAACTGAAGGATGTGGATAGCTTAAGACCGATGCCTGAAAGTTGGGAAAATTGAAAAGATAAAGCGTATTTAAATGAATTCCGAAAGGGAACACAGAGTGAATTTTATCTATTGTAATATATAGCAAGCATCCATCTGGTGTCGCAAGGATAGCAGGTCTCCTGATGTATCACATTCATTAATACATCTAGACTTGCAAGCATGGTAATCTGGCACCTCAGTCTCACACACACACAGACACACCTCTGCCTCCCCTCCCTCCATGGTACATTCATAAATCTTCTGAAGACGATAATTTGTTTATAGATTTTTTTCTTAATAAA
Source organism: Bungarus multicinctus (assembly GCA_023653725.1). Lineage (NCBI taxonomy): Eukaryota > Metazoa > Chordata > Lepidosauria > Squamata > Elapidae > Bungarus > Bungarus multicinctus. The sequence goes on from CM042842.1 coordinate 61,630,187, forward strand.
TAAAAAGCACTCTTGGACCATTTGCATAAACACTAAAATGTCTTACCAGGGTATTAGCCCTTTTAAAGGCCCATCGGAATCAAGATAACCTTCCTTTGAGATTTGTTTTCGTACGTTATAAATCCTGTTACATTCAGCACATTGAACATCATCTGAGTGTTTAGAAGAAGGAATTACTTTTCTGTAGATAAACGAGCCAAAAGCTAATCTTTTGTATACAGTTGCTTTTAGTTATTGCAATACATTTCAGTACTAGAACATTCACTCTGCAGGGAATAAGGTACCTCCTTTAGCACCTTAGTGCAACTCATTGTGGTGCTATCTGTATTTTCCCCAAATTGTTGATTTCTCCACCGAAGATTGTTTCCTAATCTTTTCATGAAGATCTTTCCAAGATGGCTGGAAATGTTCTTGCAGTATTTGTTGGAGATTCTTCCTTGACATTTATTTGGGCTGTTCAAATGTACATAAGCGACTCAAACAAGCATACCAAATTTGCATTTATACTCTGCAGCATTTGGGAACAATGAATAATAGCAGATGATAACCGTCTCAAAGGTGAAGCTTTGTTTTCTCCCAAGGAAAAAAAATCTAGTAAAATGAATAAGGGCTGCAGTAAACTAAGAAAAATGTACAAAAATGCCATGGGGTGTTTCCAATATGGATAGCTTCAATAAGAATAACTTTTGGGCTTTTTTTCCCTATGAAATTGATTTCTAAAACTTAGGATTATTATACTGTTCCAGCCACCGAATATAACCTAAGTGTTTTTGCTCTACTGTCTCAAACTGTTGATACCTACATTCATTTGTATTGCGAGATTTGGCTTCCAGTAATGTGTATGTGTACAGAAATGTAAATACTTTCAGAAGAATATTCTTTGTGCAGTCTAGTCTTTTTTTTTCTTTTTTCTTTTTTTGGTCTGGAAAGTTCTTAAGTCATTTTCAGACATGTAGTAAACCACATGTCATGTAACACCCAGCGTTGGCAATATTTTAAAATGAAATTAGGCGTTCTGAGGCATAGTCCTCAGTAAAACAGGCTCATAAGCCACAACAACCCTGTCAAGAAAAAAGGTACAGAACTAATTAAAGTTGTAGCTTTGCACGTGCAGAGAAGCAACTCAAGAAAACTGCAGCTTCTTATTATAAACCAGGGGATAAATATTGAGACTAATTCCAAAAATACTGCAAACTTGTAAGCAGTTTCAACCAACCAGGATTGGCAATTGTGAATGAAGACAGTTGGTTAGGGCTTTATATAGGTTTCTGGTTTTGAAATGCATGTTATTTCCCGTACTTGTTGCGAGAGATTAAATCTGCTGCGTATAAAATGTTAAAAATATCCTGTTATTTCCTCTTCAGTTGATTCAAAGAGGAGACATGACTAAATCTAAAAGTGATTGATACTATAGGTTGCATCCAAGTAGTGCCACCTGCCCACAAAATAACTTCTAGCAGAGATGCGATTTTCATATAGTCTGCAATTTCTGTGCCCCTCCAGCTTGGCTCTGGAAGTTAGAAAATCCCTACAATTTATTCAAGGATGAAGTCCTGCTTGAGTGGGAGTCTCCTCTTTTGTCATTGGACTGTATCCTTTGTATTATCTGTTCTGTGGGGATCTTCTAAAAAGAATATGCTGTATAGAAATGTACAGCACTGGGTTTTTTTGCCACAGGAATGATGGAAAGTACCGGTATGAATTTGATTGGATGGCTGTATCTCCCTCCAAATGTTGGAACTTGATAATGGTTGTCATCTATATCTGAAATTATCAGGTTAATAATGCCAAAGTTACCTTTCATTAAGTTGTATATAAAAAAATTGCTTAAGTATCTCAGCCCAGCACATAGAATACATAACTCTCCACGTTGGTTAAAAATTGGGTCAGATCCAAATTTAATCCCATGGGAAACACAAAGATGCCAATTGGAATCAATGAAAAAAGACTGATTTCAGTAGGTTCAATCTAACCATAATCTCGGATCCAATTTAGTGAAGTTTTTTGTCCAGTCTAATAAGTTGTACTCTAGTGATCTGAATGAGGAAAAGAGCTTTACTTTGGTAGTTGCTGGTCAACCTCTGAGGAAAGAAGAAAGACCTCAAATTTTAGCTTGTTTGCACTGAAGAAAAGAGAAAACAGCCTCTTAGTGGCTTCAGCAGATTTTTCAAATTGTGGTTTATGTTGTATCACAACCCTTTTTAAAGATGTGTAGATATGACAGTTTATTTGGTTCCAGAAATGGATTTTCAGAAGAAAAAAAACTCCAGTCAGTGTCCACTGCAATTGATCTGATTGCATCCTAGCACTTATGCATGCTGCTCTCTTGCTTTCATGAAGCTTCTGGTTCAAAAATTTGGGGAAATTGATTTACACATGCATTAGTAAGGCACATACACCGACTTTAAAAGAAATGGGAAAAGTGTTCCTGTAAAGAGAGCTGTTTGCCTGCCTGCAATGGTGTTTCTAAATCTAGAGAAAAGTCTGCATCCAGAATCTTAGCATTAAGATTTTGATATTAAGTTAATGACAAACATATTAATGAACAAGTATAGATTAGTGCTTGTTCATTAAAGCACTTTGGAGGTTCTGTTTTGATTTTTGGTTGTACCATCTAAATGTAGTACTTTAGAGAATTATTTCATACCAAATATTTTGCATTGGTTGCATTGCACTCAGAATGACAAATTTTTGAGGTCAAGTCTATTTCTGAATAACTCTGAAGAATTATGTATAATTGTATTAAGGGGGAAAGTTCACATAAAAATATGCAAAATTTATTATAAATGTAGCACAACTGGCCAAGTTAAACGATGATTCCATTTGCATATTTTTAGGCCTTGACTGAAAAGGAATATTACTTGGGAAACAGATTATATTAGTATTCTGAGTAAGAATGTGCGAAATTTGTTGATTTGGGAATGGACCATTCCAGAAAAATCCAGAATATTAGGCAGTTCCTAACATTTAATGCAGTTTAAATATCAGATCACCCTCCCCAAATACCCTCAAACTGCTTTTGGTTTGAATAATTTATTTTGGAAAGCTGCCTATCATACTCTGAAACAAAACATTGTAAAGTTTTGCAGAGTATTCAGTTCCTATATCAATGTTCTGCACATATCTTGTAATGAATAATTTGGAAACGTGCAATTTTGTGTTAAATTTTCATTTGAGAAAACATCTGAAATTTCCTTGAGTTTGATCTCTTAAAAATTAGCAAAGTGTTCTGTCAGTCATTAGCTGAGGATCTTTGAAAAGAACTCAAATGCTTCCTAAATCGAGCTCAGTCTTATTGGTCTTCCAAATAATTGCTTTAATTTATAACAAAAACGAACAAGACTTTTTCCAAGCAGTTGGTTTTTCAGTCATTGCAATTTATGTATACCTAGCAAATAGTGCACCTGTGGATATAATCCAATGCTGGAAAGCCCATCTTAAGCTGAAGCATAATATATTGAAAGTTACATACTTGTTGACTTTATTAAAGATAATTATATTTAAATATTAACAAACTTTCTATAATGCTGCAGTTTTTCCTTGACAGTTTATAATTGTGGTAACAATGGCATTTTTTTGTTGTTACATTTCATGTTCTTTGTCTAATCTAAACTCACCTTCACTAAAAGGTTTTTTGGTTGTACCACTTAGAATAAAGACCAAAAGATGCTGTTTGCTTTTAAAACTGAATATATGACAACTATATTATAACTTAACATGGATACTTCCTCCTTATTAGAGGAGGACTAAGATGTACAAAAAGGCTGTTACAGTGTACCACTTTCACAAGGACATTTTATTGGTCAATTTTTCAATAAAATCCTCAATTTTCAGTGCATTGGTGTTGATTGTAATCTCTCTAACTTTAAGCTAGACCACATAAAAATGGGCTTAAAAGTCACGTTATAGTGTAAGATGATGGCATTCATTTTGCTTCAACTGTGTAATGGATGCTACAATGTATCCTCCCTCATCTATTTAATATAACATTTCAAATATAGCAAATGCAAATATCAATGTCCTGGAACATATTCTAGTACTATATTTATATCCCAACTTTATTATTTTTATAAATAACTCATATGGTGAACATACCTAATACTACTTCCTCCACCTATTGTCCTCCCAACAACAATATATGAAGTGAGTTGGGCTGAAAGAGAATAACTGGCCCAAGAGGACCCAGATGTTTTCTATAACTGAGGAGGATTAGAATTCATGGTCTCCAGGTTACTAGCCTGATGCTACAACAACAATAATAATACAAAATTTTATGCTGCTTGACTCCCAGCAATTTTTTGTGAACTATTGGATACAAAGCCCAGCAAATCTACCTTCAGGTCAATAGTCATTGTGATTAAGTCATCATTAGTTGTCCCCAATTTGGATTTAATTAGTAAGAAAAATTAGGGACGCAGTGGCTCAGTGGCTAAGATGCTGAGCTTATCGATCAGAAAGGTCAGCAGTTCGGTAGTTCAAATCCCTAGCACTACGTAACAGAATGAGCAGTTACTTGTCCCAGCTTCTGCCAAGCTAGCAGTTCGAAAGCATGTAAAAATGCAAGTAGAAAAATAGGGACCTCTTTGGAGGGAAGTTAACAGCGTTCCTTGCACCTTTGGTGTTTAGTCATGCCCGCCACGTGACCACGGAGATGTCTTTGGACAATGCTGGCACTTCGGCTTTCTAATGGAGATGAGCACCGCCCCCTAGAACCGGAAACAACTAGCACATTTATGCGAGGGGTACCTTTATCTTAGCAAAAAGGAAATCCTTATTTACTATCTATATTACAGATAGTCCCCAACTTATGACCACAATTGAGCTCAAAATTTATGTTGCTAAGTGACACATTTGTTGAGTGAGTTTTTCCCCATTTTGCGACTTCTTGTCACATTTGTTAAGTGAATCACTGCAGTTGTTAAATTAATAACATGGTTGTTAAGTGAATCTGACATCCCCTTTGACTTTGCTTGTCAGAAGGTGGTAAAAGGGGATCCTGGGACACTGCAACTGTCATAAATATGAACCACTTGTCGACACTGCAACTGTCATAAATATGAACCACTTGTCAAACATCCGAGGGTAAATCAGGTGACCATGGGGATGCTGTAATGGTCATAAGTGTTAAAAAATTGGTCATAAGTTCCTTTTTTCAGTCGCGTTGTAACTTTGAACAGTCAAAGTGAAAGAACTGTTGTAAGTCAAGGACTACTTGTACTTTATTTTTAACAGTATAGTTGCTGATAAGATAAGGGAATATCTACTGGCTGCCCTGCTGGTAGATGTGTCAAGATAAAACTGTGTCAAGACTTTTTTTAGTAAGGAAAATAAAAGGATTACAGACAAAGTCAGTAAAGAAGCTAAAGCCAAGAAATCTGTCCACAAAAGCTGAAGAAAAATGGTATGTCTTAAATCAAGGTCTTTAGAGGCCAGATGTCAACTGCTGAGATTACAGAACCATCGAGAAGAATTTATGATTATTGAATTCTTGTCCAATCCAATTTAAGAAATTGTATAGTGTGCTGCTTTCTCTTCAAATGAAAAGCTACCCTGACTGAGGGTGGTGGTCTCAGGAATTCTGGGAGTTGAAGCCCACAGATCATAAAGTTGCCAGTTTAATCTAATCCAACTCACAGCTATCATGCAGGAATTTACTGTTATAAATTATTTGACAATGACCATCCAACAACCTTTGCCTAAATAATAAATAACTTCCTGCAAAAAAACCTGTACCTTCCAGCAAATCCTTGTAAGCCTGGGCACCTTTTCATTTGGTTGTTTGCCTCTGAACACACCGTGGCCCTACTAAAATCTGACACCCAAATGGATTCTAATATTACAAGTGCTGCCTGACCAACATCTCAAAGAAGAAGGAGGGGGAGTCAATCTATTCTCCAAAGCACCTGAGGGCAGGACAAGAAACAATGGATGGAAACTAACCAAGGAGAGAAGCAACTGAGAGCTAAGGAGAAATTTTCTAACAGTTAAAAACAAATAATCAGTGGAATGGCTTGCCTCCAGAAGTTGTAAATGCTCCAACACTGGAGGTTTTAAAGAAGCGATTGGACAGGCATTTGTCTGAAATGGTATATTTCCTGCCTGAGCAGGGGGTTGGACTAGAAGACCTCCAAGGTCCCTTCCAACTGTTATTCTGTTATACCAAATAGAGAAGAACCACACCATTGCATGACTTTGACATCATGCATCTATAGCTAAAGCCTAGAATTTCTTTTTTGTAACTGCATCGGGTGTTTGTTAATATTCAACGTGAATCTTCAAGACATTCACATCCTTTCCATCTTAGGTATTTTTCCTTGTTAAATATGTAGTTTTCTGCTGAAATTCATTTTGCTTTTTTTTCAATGTTCTGTTGTCAACGTTTTCCTGAATCTTGTACCCTTTTTGCTTGCTACATCTTTCATTGTTGTCACCTGCAAAGCTGACCATCATTTTGAATTACCATATTTTTCGCTCCATAAAAAGTGGGTGGAAATGTTTGTGTTATGGAGCAAATGTGGTGAATAGCAGCTGGGCTGTGACGGCGGGGTCCTGTTACAATCCCACCTCTTCTCTTTTCTGCAGTTTAAGATCAAAAGGCAGAGCTGGCACATGAGAGGACACCTATCTGTGGTCCTCTCAGGCTCCACCTCTTGCCCTCTACATTGCTGCTCCATATTCAGCATTCCATATTCACAGTGAGACGGATCTACTGTTAATGTTTTTCGATATGGTTGTTTTATTCCGGTCTTTTGTTTATCTAGTAGCAAGTGTAGGCCAACCTACTTTTTATGTTCTCTGGTAGAATTTGACTGGAATGAATTATTTGGTGAATTTATTACTGATGTTAAGGTGTACTGTATTCATGACAGTACTGTGATCAACTGTTACTACTCACTTTATCGAAAGAGATGAGATTGCTTGACATGGTGTCATTTTTGTTAAGATTTATATTGACTCCGGTGAAACAATGCATTATTTCCTGACCTCCAAATTGAATTCTTAATATAGCAGTCCCCAGTTTACGATTGGGACCGTAAGTACTGTCACTAAGCAAACTAGTTAGACACATCACATGATCATGCTTGCTTAACGTCATTAATTCCAGTAGTCCCAGTTGCCAGTCAAGTGAATCACTTCGGATTGTTAAATGAGGACATTATATGGTTGCCTTTTTTTGGCCTTCTGCTGACTTCCCCATCAACTTTGCTGGTAGGATGGATGCAAATATGGGGACTTTGAGACCATTATTAAGTAGAAGGACCAGTCATAGCTAGTACTTGTTCAGCACTGTCACAAGGTCCAACTGTAATCTGCTCCACATCCTATTATCAATTCCCCCCTCCTCCCCGCATCTTTGGAGGCTATTAGAAATATTTAATGAATGCTTGGAATGATGTAAGATTCCTAGTGTCTGGAGAAAGGTTAAGGTTGTACCAGTTTGAAAACCAGGTAGAGGCCAATAAAAGAATGTGTAACCTAGAGTATTGTTGCTCAGCCACCAAATATCTCCAGTTGTGTAGCCCAGTTCCTAAGAGGCCACAGACTAGTACCAGTCCGTGACCTGCTCTCAAGTATTGATTTTCAGTTTTAAAATATGTTAAAGATAGCCTATATATAAGCTGATTTTTGATTTTCACAAAGATGCTGTTCCATTTCTATTTTTCCGAGTCTGGCTAACAAACCTGAAATTATCTAGTAGTCAAATCCATCCATTCCTCCTGGGATTGTACTTTAAATTTCATCTTCCGTTCCATTGTGCATGATAGTTTGTTTTGGGAACCAGAAGTTGAACTCCATCTGTTCAGTCCTCATTTATTATACTTTTTTGGTACAATTTGAAATTTAGTCAAAAGAAACTGCAAAGATTGTATGTTCTACAAATGCACTTTTATAGGTATAATTAATGGAATTATTTCACAAGTTTTTTTTTCCTCTCCTGCAAAATAAAAATCTTGTTTTTCAGGGAAAAGAAAATGCTGGGTAACATTTATGGTACATTTTGATATATTTAGAAAATACTTATTACTAAAATTATTAATTCTTCTATTCTCACTGTGAAATATCAATAGAAAATACTATTTTATTCTATTATTTCTTTAAAAAATTCAGAAGACAACATAGCTACTAATTCTAACTTATAATCGGTTTTTGGAGGGGGGCGTTACTGGAATTAATTGGAGGATTTTGACAGATCAGTATTCTGAACCCAAGTATTCAGATATAGTTTTATTCTCACAAACTTTGAAAAACAAATATCAAGCAGAATGTTTGTCCAATGATATTAAATATTGAAAATACATGGACTATTTCCTTTTTTGGAAGGCAGCCCCTCTCTTTTGGGGAGGAGTAATCGCCATCAGATTTCCAACATATAGGGAAAAAAAACTTTCCTGGACACAAATTATGAATATGCCAGATATTTTTGTGATAACCAGACAGACTTAAACAATGATACTAAATGAAAATATAAATGGAAAGAAGTGAGGTAGCTTTGTACAAATCATTAACACCGATACACACACACTTTAATACAAATCAAGTGTATATTTATGATTTTTTATTATCAAAGTCTTGTAAAACAATTTCAGAAACTGTACATAAACATGGCACAGACTGTAGCCTACTTTTGTTTTTTACCTGCACAAAAGTATATGCCCCCAAAACTTCCAGAACTAAAAGAATAGATTGCCCATATATTTTGCATAACATAAAATTACTGTGTCAAAGGTTACTACTTCAGTGACTGCAACACAAATGAGTTAGTTTATACAACTTGAGATCAAATACATTATCAAGTAGACTTGTTTTAAAATCATTATGAAGTTCCATTTAAAATGCACTACCCTTTTTTGTTGTTGCAGAGTTTTAATACTCAAAATGAAATGCAGCTTCTAAAAAACTACACAAGGTTATCTCTGTCTCTTCTGCAGAATACAGAAATGTTTTTTTTTTAACCTCAAGATGTCCAAATTGTGGAAAATCAAACACCCCACCTGAGAAGGATTGAGACTCGAAGTCTACCTTACGCTGGGCATCAAAAGACTAATGCATTTCAACCGTGTCAAAGCCAAACAAATCCACAACAAAAAGATTCAGCCACAGGGCTAGAAATATTATCTACCTCTATCAATTTCTTCCCAGATGAAGCTAATGTTAGTTTCTCTCTCTCTACACTGAAGGCCCTTAGTGGGCCACCATGTGGTAAGCGATCAGGATGTTCTTGCCACAGTTAACATGCAGCCAGTTCATTCCCTATTTTGCTCTATTATTGTAAATAATCAAACTCTAGAAACACTATTGTAGGTGAGCTGATTTACTAAAAAGATCATACAACACAAACAGTCCATGCCTGTCAAAGATGCATGCAGCTTTTTGCTCAAAAAGGAAAAAAGCAGCACCAAGCTAGTAAGGACTGCTGGGCTACTCAATTCAATTTAGCCAATAACAAGAATGGAAACCCAGATACCACTTTCTCTAAAACTTTTGATGTAATTATTTAATATTAGGCGCTTTACAACCATGTATAGTTACAGCTGTATACATCTAGTTTGGAAGGTTAAACAAGTACAGCATAAAGGAATCACACAGGAATGACACTGATGCATGTGGCCAATTGTTTTCATGGGAAAGGCAACATTCAGTCACTCATATCCATATCCTCTTCATGATGATCGTCTCCATTGACCTTGGACTCCCTTGGTTCACCACTCCCTTTCTCAGGGGACTCTTTAAGCTTTGGGGAAGTGGCATCAGCGGCTTTTTCTTCCTTTTTCTCTTTTTCACTATCATAGCCTTGTTCTTCTTCATCATAATCCCTTGTGACCTGCTTTGCCAAGATAAAACGTAAAATAAACCACATAAGACATGTTTCAAATGAAATTTGGAATCTCTGGAATTCAAATCAACCAGGAGAAATATATTTAAGCATACTTTGACATCTTTGTCACTTTCTGATTTCCTCTCTCGCTCTTTCTCTTTGTCTTTGCTTTTTTTCTTTTTACTTGTTGATCTTTCACGCTCATCCCTGCTTCTCTCCTTATCTTTATCTTTTTTCTTCTCTTTCTTGTGCCTGAAAGGAAAACAACAAACACACACACACACCTAAGAATGAGAATACAAGGATTTCATGGGATTACTGTTTTAACTAAAGTGTTCTATGGGCAAGTTATCCACAAGTCTCTGACATGAAAGCTGTTTAACAATATGAGAAGTGCAGAGAAGCTAATACGTGTTACTATTTACAAGTAATTAAATTATGCCTTTATTCGGGGGCGGGCTTCAAATTTTTTAGCAAGGGGCTCTTTGCCCTAATGACTGGCTGGGTGGGCGTGGCTGGGTGGGCGTGGCCAACTCAACATTGCTTCTTTGCCCTAATTACCTAAAAAAAGATAATATACCAAAAAGTTGTTTATTATTTCATTTAATACTTAAATAAAAGACTGGGTGAAGCCAGGCTTTAATAGCAGTGACTGCGAGAGGGATCTTGGAGTCTTAGTGGCGTTTCTGTTGAGTTACGTGATTCTTATTATTTGGCAATCCCCTTGGAGGCTAGTGGCTAGGTTATCTGATTTTTTTTCAATGGCTCTCCCTCACCAAGCTAACTTGACACTTTCATGAGGTGTGAAATGCTCTTGGCTGAACATCCAAAGGAAAAAAAAGCCTCAAAAAGGTGTTGGTTTATTATTCTATTCTTTCTGAGGTTATTGAGGGTTTCCTGAGCCACGCAAAGTCTTAGCTAGGGGCTCTCCCGAGTCCCCGCGAGCCCCCAGCAGCCCACCCCTGCTATTGATGTCAATTTACTGAATACCTTCAAAATTACTTCACGTTTCCTAAAATGAAGTAAGATTCTAATGCCAGTAAATATTGCTAGAATGAATGGTTACTCCGTCACTGTTAATTTAACCATGTTGACAAATATGGCCCAAACAAGATCCAAGGCATTTCCTACAATAGGAGAATTGAGGAAGAAGGAAAAAAAAATCAAGTCAGTAGATTTGTTAAAAGACAAACCTTTTTGGTGAAGGGGATCTAGACACTTTTCTCTTAGGCGACCTAGGCTTTTTAGGTGATCTGGAGCCACTTCTGCTTCTTCTGCGACGTCTTTCTCTGTAACAAGAGTGTCTCCCAATCAAACTTTTTCTTGCATTCATTAACATCCCCAATATGTATTTAATCTCCAAAGTATATTTAAACAAGAAAAAAAATATTTTAATGGCTTCAGCATTTCTCTGTAGCAGACAAAAGCATAAATGCAACACTGAAGGCTGAATTAAATCAGTCTTTCTGTGGTCCTGTTTAGGATGTTAACACCTAGTGATCTCAATATTTCTAATGCAGGACACGTGTGCATGCGTGCGCCCACACCCACCAATCTTCAATCAATAATTGCTTGCTGGATGAACTATCCTGAAATGTGCACGTACAGAATGAGATCTGTTTCTAGCAACCCATATTTTGTTTAACCTGAAAAATTAAAGGGCAAGAGCTTGCATAAGAGGAGTAACTTTCACATTCCTCATGACCCACATAGAGATCAAAATATCTTCTAACCAATGACTTCAGCGTGTTGGTTCACTAGCACCTCATAGAAACGTTGACAGGTTAACATCGAGAATTTTATCTCAGTGCTTGGATCTAAAGCAGCACAATTCATTAAAATGCTTTTAGTGTAGTATGTAAGGACGACCCCCCACCCCGGTTCAAATAGTAAAGGTTTCCTAGAAGTCAAATAGTAGGCCATTTTGACAGCCTTCGAGAGAAACGTAGGATTTATACCAAACACCAAACCTGCTTGCGCTTCTGGATCGCCTGGCAGTGCTATAGCTTTTGGGTGGAGTTTTGGATCGTTTCTTCTCCTTTTCTTCTTTCTTTTTCTCTCTAAAAGAAGAAGAAATGATGAGCTGTTTTTGTTTCATGTATCCTCCATTCTCTCTCTCTCTCTCTCACACACACACACACACACACTCATTCTACAATGTAACCAAGACGGATGAATGGATCCTAAGAGGTCTGTAGGGGGCGTGCATAAAGCACACCAAAGTGCCTACCGTCCCTGTCCTATTGTTTCTTTTATTTTTCTTATATGTACCCATTTCTTGTATTCATAACTATGTTTATCCTTATACCTATTATCTTGTAAGCGACTGACAGATCAAATAAATAAATAAATGTGCGTGCGTATCTCCATCCATCCATCCTGTTTATAGGCTAGAATTAATGTCAATGTTTAGTTGATCCAGCAGAAACTTCTGATAGCATCAAGACAGAAGAAAGGTTTGCCTTACTCTTCCTACCACTGATCTCTACCTCATGTTTGGAGTAATCTTTAAAACTGGGGAAAAAAAAAACTTTTGATGAAAGTTGTCACCTGTCTCCATTCAATAGATGGACCTTTTTGCTGGATCAAAGAGTATTTTATCAGGCAAGAATGGAAACTGGTTACGAATCACGTTTCCGATATTTTTATAGCTAACAGAATGATTTCCTCCAATGCAAAACAGAATTTCAGGATTTTGTGAAGTTTTCAAGCACCTGGTTTTGGAAGTGCTCCTAGATCTTCTAGTACGTTCTCTGGAGTGAGATCGCCGCCGCCGTGGACTTTTAGATCTTCTTCTGCTCCTTGACTTTGAATGTGACCGTCTTCTGGATCGACTTCGTGACCGTCTATTAAGCAAATCATTAATCAAATAAAAATGACATGTCAGATCAGATTATAAGATATACTACATGAGGTATCAAATAGAGTTATGCTTAGTGACTGAGCAAACATGGACTAGATATATCAGCAGTAGGGAACTTTTATTATTTGCTATGCAGAATTAAAAGTCTTCAGACATTTAATGAACAGTAAATGAACTGTTCATACTTTCTTGCAATCTGACAAATTGAGGATATATTTGCATGGTGAAAAGTTATCATTTCATTACAGTATTAGGCCCTGGTGATGTACATTTGTATTGTACTGCTTGAGATAATCTGCATGCTAGCAGAAATACAATATATAGAAATGGAAAATGTTTGTATTGTTTGATTTGGACCTTAAATCCCTGATGAGAATTCTCTCAATAATAAAGACAAAATATCAGGAATTTAAATACATTTTGAAAGACATGAAACACAAGAAACCTGTTGTTCAAAAACAAGAAAAATTATCAACCACCTACAGGAATTCCTTATTTCCTATGCAATACTATATACACATTACACTCATTCTAATGACTTCATGTTCAGCTCATGTGTTTTAAAAGACTAATCAGCATTTTGGAAATGATTTGTAAGTATTACTCAACTAATCAACTAGTGAAAAATGGATGCATTCTTTGACTCAATATTATGGCTGTAGTCTCATACAGTTATTGAAAAATAAGTCCTAAATCAATTCATTTAATACAATTCATTTAATACAAATTTATTTATTTATTTTTATTTATTTTAATTACATTTATATGCCGCCCTTCTCCAGAGACTCTCAGTGGGCGGCTTACAGTCTATGGAGCACCATGCTAAGTGCTCAGCAATAGCCTTCATTCCATTGTATATGCCTGCTTATTAGTAGGGCTTTTGGCCCCCCCAAGCGGCATTTTTACAAAGTCAGCTTATTGTTCCCAACAATAAGAGGATGGAAGGCTGAGTCATCCCAACAACAAGAGGATGGAAGGCTGAGTCATCCTTGAGCCTGGTGGGATTCGAACCTGCACTAATTGCAGGCAGCTTGCACTAAATGTTAGATGATTAACAGCCTGTACCACCAAGGCCCTTATTATTTCTGAATTCACCCCCCCCCCCCAGATTATACTGTTTACTGCTGGCCATTACCATATTATATAGTAACTACAGTCTTATCTGCCAAACTCAGTAAGCAGCCAGGTGAGTTATGAACCCTTACCTATGCCTGGAAGAAGAAGGTGTTCTTCTCCGCCTTGAACGCGACCGGGATCTTGAATGCCTTCTTTTATCATCCTTTTTATCTGGAATCAGAACATAGGAAGTGTCCATTACAGAACCATCGGGAGAAGTTAGGCAAACGCTTTTAAAGTTATTTTTTTAAATAAACTGTAGCTGAAGGACTTTTTGTCTCAAAAGCAGTTTTCTGCTATTTCTATCAATTGTGTACAGCAGGGATCTTCAAACTTGACAGTTGTAAGACTTATGGACTTCAACTCCCAGAATTCCTCCTCCAGTCATGTTAGATCAGGAATTCTGGGAGTTGAAGTCCACAAGTCTTAAAGTTGCCAAGTTTGAAGACCCTTGGAACATTTTAATTCATATTCCTACAGATAAATAGATGTAGGATGTATTATTTAAGATGAAATATTGATCAGGATAACATCTGAACAAACCTAAGAAATATAAAAGGAGTTCTTTGGTTCAGATAAAAAAATAAGTCCAGCAGCTCATCAATATACAAGACTTACTGATTATGATTCTTAATCAATAAGAATAATTTCTTACTAAATGTTTACTTGTATCTGACTTTCTACCGATATCTACCAAGTTTTTTCTGCACCACACAGTATCACAGCAATTTTCTGCAAGGCAAAATTACTTAGGTGACATCTTAGATGGCTTTACCTGGCTCTATAGCAGCAGAAATCAGGGATTGTGCTTCTCGTACCCGTTTCATGGCTTCTTCTATTTCTTTACTGGAGGTATCTGTTTTCAGACTTGGTGAAACAAGCCCTGCAGCTACATGATTGAGCCTGAAACAAATTAAAAAAAAACAGAAAAATTGAATTGTAAAGCCCATATAAAACAAAATACACACATAACTCTTTGCTATCCATTAGAAAAATAATCGCAACAATCTCCTTTTGTAAGGCATTCAGTGAAAAAAACTGTTGATCACTGACAGTGGTATTTTGGAGTATGATGCTAGGAATTTTTATGAAGTATTTTATTGTTTTATTTATGTAAGCTGCCTGGAGTTTGGAAGTCGAAAAATTGGCCCATTTTGGCACTTCCGGAAGTGCTGAAACAGGCCCGTTTTCGGCCTCCCGAGGCTGCAGAGGCTTCCTTTGAGCCGCCAGGAGGGTGAAAAACACCTCAAACGGGCTGAAAATCAGCTGGGAGGCATGCACATGCGCAGTGCCGATAATTTGGTTGGGGCTCGTATGCCCACACAAATGCCATAGGTTCGCCATCACAGGCCTAGTGTATCCTTTTTATTAAATTATCCCATTGTCTAGAATATTCTTGTCCTTTAATATGCAATACTTAGGCAATTATTTTTTCCACGATACCAAAAATGAATTTACTTGAAATTAACAGGGACCCTCCAGCTTCTGCTCTTTAAAGAGTACAGGTAGTCCTTGACTTAAATGGACTTGATAGTTCATTTAGTGACTGTTCAAAGTTACAAAGAGCACTGAAAAAAGTGACTTAGGACCATTTTTCAGAGTTACGGCCTTTGCAGCATCCCCCATGATCATGTGATCAAAATTCAGTTGCTTGGCACCTGATTCATATTTATGACAGCTGCAGTGTCCTGGTGATCCACTTTTGCAACCTTCTGACAAGCAAAATCAAAGGGAAAGCTAGATGTACTTCAGTTGTTACTAATTTAACAACTGCAATGATTCACTTAACTGTGGCAAGAAAGATCATAAATGGGGCAAAACTCCCTTAACCAATATCTCACTTAGGAACAGAAATGTTGGGCTCAGTTGTGGTCGTAAGTTGAGGACTCCCTGTACTAGAAATCACTGGAGACCTCATTTGAAGAATAGGAGATTGGGAAGAATATTTCAGGCCAGGGCACCATTTCCCAATTACACTGACACACATCAAACGAAAAGAAAAGCAAAGATCATGGGTTTGTTGGGTTTGTTCTCTTGCAATAAACTCCCTAACCAGAACATTCCAGGAAAAATCTGGGTGTTAGTTCATAACAGATGTATAAATTGTTTTTGTTAACCTATAAAAACGATCGATTATCTCTTGTTGAGTTAGGATTTGCTATGAGTATGCAGCCTGCAAAATGGTTGTATAACCAAGGAAATTGCATTGTCCTGCAGATTTATATTTTTAGATTGTTTTTGAATAGCTTTTAAAATCTTTGTTGTTGATTGCTTTGTGGTTGTTTTGTTGTATTTTTCTGTTTTTAACAGTTTATGTTGTTTAGAATCACAGGAGAAAGGCCACTCTTGTAATACAACAAAAGTCTTGGCAATTTTAACCTACGTTTTGAATTGTTATTGAACTTTTATTTACATGTGCAATTTCACAGCCAAGACATAATCTAACAATATAAATAGGTTTAAAATGTCACAAAACATAAATAATTGGCAATACAGCACTTAATTTGACTAAATATTTTACCTTTTTTAATTAATGGACTAAAATATTCTTTAAAATATTCTCAGTTAATGGGTCTACAAAACTGAGATCTTCTAAACTTCCTATTTCTCTACTGCTTATTTGCCATCAGTAAATTAGATTTGCTCTCAGTGTGTATGCCATGAGTGTTGTGGAGACTACCAAGGAGAGGAACACATTTTACTAGTTCTGAAATGACGTCCCATAATTCAAAGGGCAATAAAATGCATCCAGGGGAAAATCCTGTTTAAAAGATCCGAGGGTACTGTCTCAGCACTACCCGTCTCCTCTTCTTATAAAAATAAGGAAGTCAATTAAGCATGTTAAAATAGTCTTCATAGAGCCATCTCCTTGCTTTCATGAGAACAAAGTGGAAGAGCAGCCCAAAAAACTGCTTCTCTAAGCTCACATGGTTACAGGCAGTCCTTGACTTACAACCATACATTTACTGTTCGTTTGAAGTTACAATGGCTCTGGAAACAGTGACTTGTGACCGTTTCTTACATTACGACCATTGCAGCATTCCCATGGTCATGTGGTCCAAATTTGGAGGCTTGGCAACTGGCATGTATTTGTGACAGTTGCAGTGTCCTAGGGTTGTACGATCAGATTTGCTGACGTTCTGACAAGCAAACTGAATGAGGAAGGCATGTTCACTTGACAACTGTGTTACCAACTGAACAACTGAAGCGATTCACTTAACCCCTGGCAATAAAGGGCATGAAATGAAGCAAAATTCACTTAACAAGTGTCTTGCTTAGCAACCAAAATTTTGAGGACTACCTGTAACATACTAGTCTAGGAAAAAGTCCTGCTTCTTATTCACCCAAAAAGCAATCCTTTCAAAGATTCCTCTTTTTCAAAACCAATTGTGCTATATAGTGCAATTCTAAAAATTGATACTTACTTTGGATCCACTGTGCTCATAAGTTTTAACAGTTGATCTGCTGCAAGAGACTGCAAAGAAAAATGATCAGAAATTGCTGTTCATATATTTAGAAAAAATTATACCCAAATGGCTTTAAATCTAACCAAAGTTAAATAACACAAGTTACCATAAGTCTCAGAGCATATCTACCTTAGTGTACATTTAAATTGAGAATACTATGTATACTCAGATCCAGACTATTTTTAATTTTTGATAACTAGTTATTCATGTCAGTATTTGCAAGAGATTTTATGTTTAAAATTACATAATAGTCCTTTATCATTTGAGGTTTCTCAATTACAATTAAGACTGCATTTGAGTCAAAATTGTTATATATAACTTTATATATAACTATATATATATATAACTATATAACTATGACATAACTATATATATATAACTATATAACTATATAACTATATAACTATATAACTATATATATATATATATATATATATATATATATATAAAAACTTTTTCAGTTATAAAACTGGTATTATCCAAGTATGAACTCTGATGATGTTATTAAAGAACTTCTAAAGAGTATGAGTTCTCATATTGATGGTAGGGAATATTATCATTACCCAAGAATTCACCAAATCTGTTCCAAAGGAATCCCTAATCTTTTGAATCAGATGTGAGATATGGGAGGATGTTGAAAGAATTTATTTCCCTGTGTTGTTTCATTAATATTATATTAAACTGGTAAAGCAAAATAATACAAAAAGTCTAATTTGTGGCTAATTGTAATGCAGTGTAAACTGTAATGGAAGTAAATATTTCACCATAAGAGAAAGTTTTCTCTACAATGAGATTTAGCTGATTGGCTTTCCTCCAATATTATTCTAATCTCATATTGGATCAGTATATAATTTGCTCTGTGTTAAATACACAATCATATATCACAATCTTCTAATACTCAAATGAACTCACTTGCTTCTTGTTGATGTGGAAAACCAGAGACAATAAAAACAGTCTTATGGAATTTAGTTTAGTTTACTTTATTGTCATTGCAACGAAATCAAACAGCATCTTCAGTGCACATCATGACCATGACCATGAAAATAAACACAATAAAATAAACTGCCCTGGGATAGAAGATGTTTTTCAGCCTATTTGTCCTTGTTTTTATAATTCTGTACCATCTGCCAGATTGTAATAGTTCACAAAAAGGATTCCCAGGATGAAATGGATCTTTGAGAATATTTTGAACTTTCTTAAGGCAGCGGGAGCTATAAAGCTCTTCCAAAGAGGGGAGAGGGCAACCAATGATCTTCTGGGCAATGACGTTTAACCCTCTGGAGTGCTTTCCTATCTGACACTGTGCAATTGGCAAACCAATGGAGGTTTGCAGAGGTGCAGTAAAAGTTAAAATACTCTCTATGGTGCAGCGGTAGAAGGTTATCAGCAGTTTTTCATTCAGTTGTTCTTTTCTGAGAATTCTCAGGTAGTATAATCTCTGTTGGGCCCTTTTGGCCAGTGCTGCAATGTGAGCACCCCAGGTCAGGTCCTCGTTTATGGTAACACCCAGAAACTTAAAACTGGCCACTTGCTCCACTCAGTCTCCATTGATAAGCAAGGGCTGGATTCCACAATAAAAATTACATGAGTCTGGAATGTTAAAATTGACAATTTTTTAGAGATAGGCTTATACTTAAAAGCAATATACCTGAGAGTTTAAGTTTGCCCCAGGAAGACCTAGAGCAGCTAGAGCTGGATCTAGAGTTGGAGCTCCTAAAGCAGCCAGAGGAACAGCACCAATCTGTAAGAAAGAAAATTAGTATAAACCATGCATTTTTCATAAGGAAAATACAAATACAACACAGACTAATTGTTCTACCATTTTTCAAATCTCCGGAAAACAGGAACAACTTGTAACTTTTTAAAGTTCTGAAATACTGACATTGTTATATTAACTTGAACGTATGTAGCTGCTTTACACCAAATTTTATACCAAATTATTCATCTAACCGGGTATCAGCTCTTGTGAATCCAATGCAGAGGCTTCCTATCTTCCTCTTCCAGTGAAACTGGAACTTCTGGTGACTAAACATGTGTTGTTTGACTAAATGATGTGCTCTTAGGCTGAACAGTTACCATAATGGCCACAGTAGCAATTGGTCATAGTAATCCAGTTTTCATGCAAGAATATCTATCATCATTTAATAGCTGATTTTTAAAAACAAACTTTGGAGAACTGAATGTGGACTTATTCATGCCAATAGGAAATATGAATTACCCATTTTTAATGTTCTAATTTTTACAATATGCACCCAAATTAAAACCCTCAAATCCAATTAATGAAATAGTAATTACATTTTCAAAACTATTTCATTTATACTAAACTAGCTGCATCTCAGAAGAAGCATTTCTCTTCTCTTCTAAACTGTCACTCTCCACTCTGAATGGCAGAAAATGAAAATGAATTAGAAACAAGATCTTCTAAGGTATTTCACAGGATCTGCATGCAGTACTTCTACTAGCCTCTGACTTACCTACTGTGACTTTGTAAATTTGCAACTATAGACCATTTAGCGAAATTCACATATTCTCTACAAAGTATTGATTCTCACTTGTATCCCAACCAGTGTTTTCTTAAACTATATTTCTGGATATTGGAAAGGAAGAATAATACTCTTATTATCTCTTATACAATTCTGTATTCATCATTTTAGAAATCTTGACCCAAGGCCCTCACTTCTGTTCTAAGGCGAACATGAAAGCAATCACTCTTAGGCTAAATAGAGGTAAGCTTTCTAAAAAGTTAGCCACATCACACACCATCAAAAGAACCTTTTAAACTAAAAAGGTTGCACTCTGGAAGTCCCAAGAAAGTACTTGGCCTGAAACCTACAAACATAGCTCTTCTCTGTGATTTTACAATGGGGGAGCAATGAGTAACCGAGAAATAGTTTTCAAATGACTTGATTGCTAAAAAGCATTCTTTCATTAAAAAAAAAAAATTAAGTGTCGTAGAAGCCAGGTAGGATGTATAAGCGCTACAAGCATTACGCTGTATGAAAACACAGCAATTATTTTTGCGTCTTGCAACAGGCTCCTCCCTAACTATAGAAGTGGCTGAATATCATTTCTGGCCACAATCTTCCATGTTTTCATTTCCGATGTTGCTTTTTTTTTTTTTAAATTACGGTGAATTAGGCGTTAACCCAGTGAGCTAAAAGGAAGAATGAGATCCAGTCTAGGAAATCAATTACTTTGGGGGCAATTCTTATTCACTATAATTCTGCTGCAAACATTACAATAACATTGTATAAGCATACCTCCCATAGACAAAGGAATATAAATAATATAATGTTGCTGTACTTTATGCACATCTACTTCTTACCTGAGAAAGTGGGTTAGGTGTAGGCAGGAGTCCACCCCCCGGCAGAAGGCCTGCCACAGCATTAGCTGGTGCCAGGAGAGATAAAGCCTTAGTCTCATCAGGAATAACTCCTGCAGAGAGACAACTTTGCATTAGAAGTTACTCAGCAATTTATCTTTTTTCTTTAAAAAAAAAACCACACACAAATACACCCAGAAAATGTCTCCCTGAAACACCATCTGAGTTTGCTGAAAGTACTTATGTTGGCTATAATACAATGTTTGCTTTCTTAATAATTTATCATTAACTTGTTTGTCAGAATGAAACTTCAATGTGTGAAAATTTGTTCCTTTTTCTCTACAAAAGGTTAAGTTCTAGAATAAAAATAGCACAATACACACTACTTTTTTGTTAACACTGCCAAGATTTCATCACCTGTACTCGATTTTTAAGTCATGAACCAAACGTAAGCAAGCACAGTCGGTTCTCCAGGGGTGTGCTCTCAACTTTCAAAAGCTGTTTTATGAACAACGACTCGTGTCGGCTGCTTCACTATAAAGCACACAGAAAAATCAAGATACACAAGACAAAAAAAGTTTGATTTAGGGGTTAATAATATGGCACAGTTCACTATGATTTCTTTTACACCTACCATACAATTTTGTAAAACTTAAGAGAAGGTAAGAAAAAGTGTAGGGCTTTTGCTGACTTCTCATTTGGATCTGAAGGTCTCCACAAAGGTCCAAATGTAGGTTCTGCATATGTGTCCACGTGTATGTGTTTATGTGAACACCTAAAATGTGACACATTCTTACCTGTGCAGTAAAATACATGCTCCACTCTGTGTCATGGTTACTGTACCAAGAATGCTGCTGAGTATTGCCCTTTCAGAAGAAACTTCTGATTTGCAGCTTGTAGTCTGCTAAGTGTCTATTTTTACTGCCTATCCCCGAATAAAGAATAACCTTCAAAAGGCCCAACGTGAGACAAACAGTAATGTTGATTCTTGTTATTTTAACCAACAGCAAAAGCCCTATACATATGGATTAATCTGTTAATGTGCCCAAGCCCCCAACGTGAGAGAGTTCAACAAGATAACTGTACTATATATTTGCAAATACCAGAACCGTTTCTGCAAGACATATTAAAAAAAACTGCATCTCATCATAAAACATACAATATGTACAGGGCACTTAAGAGAAACTGGATAAGCTGCAGAAGAAAACTGTTGGGTGGTATTTTCAGCAGGGCCTGGTATATAGTTCAGGCTGAACCAGGGAAAAGAACTGTAAAACACAACAACAAAAAAGAAAAACCACTGTTAAATAAAGGTAATGGTTCCTTCCACCTATACTGAGAAGTGCCGATAATATAAACAAATGTATAATACACAGCACTGTTATCTTTCTTCTGTCACTGAGCTGTCATAATTTCAATACCAAAAGTTATGGTGGGAAAAGGGGGGGGAAAGGTCATTTAGATACAGGGCATTAAAGCATCAATATAAACATATCTACTGAGATTATGGGATAAATTTGCATGCAAATTATGTCTCAGAGGATATTATTTATGTTTACACACAATTAGTGCAACTATAACATTTCTGGCATCTAGCTAAAAATCCTCTTGAGACATCTCACAGAAGATCTGCATCCATTAAGTAGTCATGCATCTGATCCTCTCATTTTGTTTTTTTAGGAAAAAAGTTATTCAGAAATAAAACTACAATTTAAAAAAAACAATGAGGCCCCTCACCAGTTAATTTTCATGCGTCAAGAGTTTTTTACTGCTGCTTTGTTAGAACCATGACATACTGCATGAATGTGTAGAAATGAAGAAAAAGAAACAGACAAAAGAAACAAACATTAACCAAAGAACCTACACAAACCCACCCAAAGTCACTGTTTTAATATCTGCATTGCTTCCAAATCCTTCCATTTCATCACGAAGATTATAGTACTATGCCTTACCGTGAACTTTGTGTTATGTCTAGAACACAAAGCAACAATCAACACCAAGATGTATGAACACACTAAGAACAGAAATGCAACTTGATACTAGGGAATATATGATCAGTACAATGCATACTATAATATTTGCAGAGAGGTAATATCAGAAGGTATTGCCACAATAGTAAAGGGTAAAGATTTCAATTCAGCAGAGTGTTTAAGCATATGCCTCAATGCAACTGAACAATTTCACTGATCTTGAAATGTTTTTTTTCTCAGCAATGCTTAAGCACTAGCAAAAATAGGGTCTTGTGAAAAGAAGAATTGAAGAGTGATACCCATATTCTTCCACTATATAAGGACCATTTGCAAGAACAGAGTAGAGACCAAGTTCATAGGAAAAAATCATGGGTCCGTTATTCTGATAAACCACTTGTCATATCCTGCCAACTACAAAATGGTGCAGATCCTAAAAACCCAATGTGAGTTCTTGATAGGTAACAACTACTCAAATTGCATTAAACAAACCTCAGAAAAATTCAGAAAAGTCATCTTTTTGACCGGTATTGCAGCATGAGATTTATCAGTCATCTATCTTTCTAGCAGAGTTTAAAATCTTGTTTATAAAGAGAAAAAAAAAATATGCTGTATCAAAACCATTCAAGCTCTTAAGGAGAGACTATTCTTAAACGCTAACTTGCAAATATATTGGAGGCTATTGGTTCAGTTAATTAGAGCCAAGGTGAACACGACAGCGGCATTCCTTCCCCAATCACATTAAAAGGTGTATAATCCATGTTTAGTAATAAAAGGAATACAAAGAGGCAAGGGCCCTGAAACCTACCCCAGCCTGCTGCTTATTTCACCACAGTAGCTTTCTGCGGGTGCTGGCAGAGTTGCAGCATTGGAGCTCAGATAAAGAAAAAACAAAGGGAGACAGACTGCAAGGAGGTTAAATTGCAGGCACAGGAAGGCGGCTATACACTTCACCCTTTTGCTCTGAAAAGAAGCACCCCACCCTTCCTCCTTCTACGAAACAGGGACCAAACCGTATTTAAAAACACAGCTACTGTCGCATCTAGCTTGGCCCTAATATAGACAGCAATTATGTAAAACTCAAGACATAGATATATCTGACATTGTCAGAATTACATATTAAGAAATAGTATTTTAAAGTATTCTATTCTATCCAGCCAAGTTAAATCAACGAGGATGAAACTTCGTTATTAATTATAGTTTCAGTTTTGAATATCCTAACATTAATTAATCAGACCTGCCTGTTGCATATTCTTCTGCGTTATTAAGTAGAATGAGGCACTACATATAAAACATAGACTACAATTCAGCAGTTAGTCTGCGTAAATCCCATTGATTTTAATGAGATGTAGTAATCTTTGTATGCAGAAGCGCAGCGTTAAATGAAGTAATTTACTGTAATCCCGTGATCTAAAATGAGTACTAGTTTATCAGTTAATAGTGCCTTTGAAAGAGTTGTGGTGAACTCTATAGAGGTTCAAAGAACTCATTAGAAGAGCAGTCTTCTTGACAAGAGTTTTAGTTATAGTTCCAACCTGCTCATTGTTTTTCAAATTACTGTAACACCCTAAAAATGTAAGAAAAAGAAGAGAGAGAAAAATGTTGTTAACAAGTGAGTGATTTACACCAGGAAAACACTTGGGGACTTGAGTGCTTGCTGGCCTTTAGTTAATGTCTAGAATCCCCTGTAGCTGCAGAGGACCCCACTGTTTCAGTCATCTGGAAGGGCTTTTGCATTTGCCTTCTCCACTATAAAAATCACACACACAAATAAGAGAGAAGAGTTTATTATTTTAGAGAAATTCTAGAATATATAGCAAGGTTGAGTCAGAAAATGTGGAATAAAACCTAACACCCAGTGCCCATTTAGCACCTTTGCAGATGTTTTCTGACTAACAGAGATCTCAAACCCTTGGTGTACCAGAATTTATACTCAGGGTAACTGCTTTTCAGTTGTTAACAAAACAAGCAGAACATTGCCTTGTAATTAGTGAATTAGTATTCACTAATTCTCCACAAGGGAGAATGAACCATGTGATAACAGATGCCAGGTAACTTAAAGCAACATTGCTTGTTTATATATATTTTGTTTCATTAAAAAATAGCTTAAAAATGTCTCGAAGCAGTCTGGTGAAAATAAATCAAATAATGCTGTGTGAATATAAAATTATTCTAAAAACTGATGGGCAAGCTCCAGCAAGTGTTGAATTGGTATTTTCTGTCTGTTGTATAGAAATCAAAGATGAGGGTATACCAAGGGTTTTAAAACTGCAAAAAACTTGGCTATTTTATATGCTAAACTTCATGCTATTCAACTACATCAGGATTTAATATCAGAGGTCTATGGCTTCATAGATCTTTAAACAATTCACAAACCTTCTGCGTAGGGTACGACTATCAATGCTCGGTCAACGAATACAGTATTTGTCAGGTGCTGAGCCACAACTGCCGAGTCAGGTTCTTGGAACTTTACAAAACACACACGGGAAGAAACAGGCAAAGGAGAGTCACTGAAAAAGAAAAACAGAATATGAACATCAGATGTAACATCAATAAAAAATAAGATTTTATTTGACTTATGGAACTACTGTATATACAAAAGTATTGGGCATGGACCCTACAGTTTTTCCAAAAATTCTTACTGGTTTTTATATTATAGAACAGGGAAAATTATTAAACACATGCCTGGAGAAGAATCATATTTAGACTTAATTTCAATTAAACTTAAATAAGTCTAAATAATATTAATATATACCTACCATTTGAAATTTATGGAGAGTTAACCCTATAATGGTTCACTCAGCCATATACTTATTTTTACTATGTGTATTTAAGACTTAATCTAATACTGAAAACTAGGAAGATATAATTGACATTTTTGATGGGATGTCACAGGCAATTACTTGAATTTTTCTTCATTGAAAAAGAAATCTTCCCGCAGGCAACATGTCTTAAAGAAATATGTGAAAAGTGTGTCATATACATTTCATATGCATGATTGTGAGTATTTTACTTTTCCAGTCGCAAAGAAGTTCAGGACTAAACTGTAGGGTTCTTTATGTTTTTTGCTGCATTTAGCCTGCCTGGGGAATGGCTACAGGAAAACAAGCTAGACAGCACCAAGAATCCAATGGTTTAGCATTGCACCAAATAAAATATTAAGTGAGGTAGCATGATTACAGTGTTGGATTAGAGTTCAGAAGAACCAGATGCTAATTTACCATTAGCCACAGAAGCTCACCAGGCTCTTTGGGTTACACACACTCTCAATCTACCACTCAGATTCTTTTTCCAGAGAAAAATGTTATGTGAACTGTCTTAAATTGCTGAACTAAAGAAGAGCTATAAATCAAATAAATAAACAATACAGATCTGTCGCTATATCCATAAAGTACATACCCAGACAGAACTATGTCACTTATGGTGAAAACTCAACAACCAATCCTCTTCCAGAGAAAATTGTTTTACTTCCCAACTTCTTGTTTCATGGTAGCTAGTATAATTTAACATTATATTAGACCAAGTTATGGTTTAAGCACTAATACTATGCAGATATTTTCTGAAATGTAACCCTGTAATAGCTGTGTAGCTTCCATATTTCAATAATACCCCATAATTACAATTTGCAGAGCTTCTTTCCTGCAGAAAAACTGGATATTAAGGGACTTCTTTCCTGTTGTGTTTTGACATACAGTGACAATGTACGTCACTGTGGAAGCATCTTTTTTCCTAACCTGGACCTCCCCAAAGTATACTTCAGCATAAATTCCAAAGTATGCTATACTGTATTGGCTAGGGATCATGGGAGTCTCATTCCCACAGATCTAAAGGCTATCAGATTGTTAACAGCCATTCTAGAATATGCTTTTGGATTACAGTATATGGGACACAGGCCAAGCCTGCTGTGTTCTCTTAGTGCCAGAAGTAAATGAAGTCTTGGAACTTTACTGAAGGCCAACATCTTCCTCTCTCAATGGAAGAAGGAAGGCAAGAAAGATGAGTGAGGGCCATGGCAGATGTCATGCAGGGACATGCTTGGCTTAGGCAAGAAGAGACAAGTATCAAGAAAATTGGGGAGCGGTTGGTCTAGTAGATTATGTTGCCTTGGCATCTACTTGAGATATAGTATCTTGCTTCCTCACCCTGTCTAGATTTTGTCTGTCTGAAACCTGAACAACCAAAAAAAAAAAAATTAGATACAGTATTTCACTCATCTCTGGCTGACTTGAACAGTTCAGCATTACTTCTACTATAGTAACCTACCATAGTGGTGCTCTCTGATGAGCTTGGTTGTTTTCTTGCAGATGTTTTATTTACCCAAATAGGTTAACATCATCAGTGCTAGGATTTCAACCCTGAACTAGAAATATTCTCCTTTATTGGCACTACAGATAGTCGTCGACCACAACTGAGCCCAAAATTTGTGTTGTTAAGGGAGACCTTTATTAAGTGAGTTTCATCCCATTTTACCACCTTTCTTGCCATAGTTAAGTTAATCGCTGCAGCTGATAAGTTAATATAAGTTAATAACCCGGTTGTTAAGTGAATCTGGTTACCCCATTTACTTCGCTTCTCAGAAGGTCTCAAAAAGTGATCACATGACCCCGGGACACTGCAATGGTCATAAATATGAACCAGGGATCTGAATTTTGATCACACGATCATGGGGAATGCTGCACTCTGAAAAGCAGTCATGTCACTTTCTTCAGTGCCTTTGCAACTTGGAATGGTCACTAAATAAACTGTTGTAAGTTAAGGACTGCCTATATAGTAATCTGTTCTGGATTCATCATAAAACTATGTTCCTGTTTCACCCCCCTCCCCCAAAAGTTCTCTTTCAGGCACCACAACCACAAATTCCCAAACATCCTTCCAACAAAGGGATATATGACCAGCATTTTTCTCCACTTTGGTTACTCTTGTTGGGACTCTTTATCAATCCAAAATTCAAATCATGGGTTATCATTCGGTCTAGTTTGAAATCAACAACACTGGCTTATCCTTAAGCCCCAAACACTCCTCAAAATATAACATATACACTTAAAACTTTGTACCTGAAAATTACAAAATACACTCGTTGAAACGTAACCTATACTGTACACTTAATACATTTAACCTGTGTGTGTGTGTAATATATACATACATACACACACATATCAACTTGGTGTTCTATTTAACCAGCCACAGGAAATAACGACCAGGATTAGACCATCTTAGCTCTACCTCCTCTTACAAGGAGGAATTAAGTTTGTTTCACGCAATACAACCCTTTTCCTTAAACCGATCCGCCTCGCAACGTGGCCCTCCCACGGAGGCTGGCAGTTGAAAATCGCCTACACACCCCCACTCCCCGCCCCAAACCACAAATAAAGGCGGTGTTCAAAACCGTCCCTCAGCGCCCCCTCCGCCCGGCCGTCCCTGGCAGATCCCTTTTCCGCCTCCCGCCTTTCCTCCCTTCCCAGGTTTCGAAAGCAGACGAGGGCGGCGAGCCAAAGAAAGGCAGTCCCAGCGCCGGAAACTCCAAGATGGAGCGGACGGCAAGCGAGGAAGCGACCGCGTGATCCGCTTTTAGCTTTCGGAAGCAACAACCACCGCCGCAAGCAGCCAAGCTCGTCGATTTCTGCCCTGTCCTCCGGCCCTCATCCTCTCCCGGCCCCACCCCGGCCGTTCAAGGGCCTAATAATAATACTCGAGCGATGGTTTCGCGGAGGCCGCGGCCTTTAAAAACCCGACCATCCGTCTCTCTCTCGAAACGGAACTTACTCGGGAGGGAAGAGGCGCAATTCTTCGATCTTGCCCAGGAAGCCGAAGAGAGTCCGCATCTGTTCTGAGCTGGCGCTCGGGGAGACGTTGGTGACCTGAATCACATCGGTGCCGCTGCTTGAAGCCATCGCGCTGCCTCCTGCTCCGGCACTTACAAACGCATCGAGGGCCGACGGGTTAAGGGCCCTGGGGAATCGGGAGACGCCTCCTTCTTATGTCCCTCGGCGCTTCCCGTCGCTCTAATCGCAAGGGAGGGGAAAAAAAAAAAAAGGCCCTCGCACGCGGAGTAACGGCCACCGAACGATCGTTTCGCTGCCAGACTCCCTGGGCCGCAATATCCCAAGCTCCTCAGCGCCTCTCTCCGAACGACGCAAGAACCTCTCGGCCTGCGCCTGCTCACAACCTCCTGGTGAAACGGGACACGCATAACTTGCGTGTGCGCATGCCCACTTGAGATGCCTTGCGCGCATGTGCAGGCGGCGCCAAAGGCCTTTTCCTATTTCCGTAGGTCTTCGTGGTTGGGATTGATGCTTAAGTTCCGAAGGTGCTTTTTTTTTTTCAAGAGGGAACTGGACTTTCTGGTTTTTCTTTGAAGACGTTTCGCTTCTCCAAGAAGTTTCTTCGATTCTGACTGGATGGTGGGGAATTTCGATCAGAGCTGAAAAAGCTTCTTGGATGAGAAGCAAAACGTCTTCAAATAAAAACTAGAAAGTCCAGTTATCTCTTGAAAAAAAAAGCACTTTCAGGACTACCATGACCTAG
This sequence comes from Bungarus multicinctus, assembly GCA_023653725.1. Classification (NCBI taxonomy): domain Eukaryota; kingdom Metazoa; phylum Chordata; class Lepidosauria; order Squamata; family Elapidae; genus Bungarus; species Bungarus multicinctus. The sequence goes on from CM042842.1 coordinate 61,659,264, forward strand.
ATAAATAAAATTTCTATTTTTAATTCTGAGCAATGCTAGCGTATCAACTTTCCATTTGAATTGAAGTGATTGATAAATTGTATGCATAAATCTGTCTTATTAAGTCTCTCCACATTGTAATAAAACAGGAGCTCTACTTCTTGATTTTAGCTGATGCATATGCATGAGGGGTCTTTGATGCTAGTGCATCACTAGTACTGGTGGTGTTGCCTAATTTGGGTAACGAAATGTCTGTAAGAAAACCAAGCTCAGAGCACCAAGGATCCCTCATTTCAACCCTGAGCTACAAATATTCTCCTTTATTGTTCTATAACAGGGCTCTTCAAACTTGACAGCTTTAAGACTTGTGGACTTCAACTCCCATAATTCCTCCTCCAAGGAGCTCAGGAAATACGGGAGTTGAAGTCCACAAGTCTTAAAACCTGCCAAGTTTGAAGATCCCTGATGTATATAGCATGTTGAATCACCACTGCAGAAGGCTGAAGCTTAGGGAGCGGAACTAACTTCCGCTTTTCAAGCAGAAAGGAGTCTTTCGGCCATTAGCCTAATTAAATGTGCAGTTTCTAAGACTGCAGAAATTATTCTTATTTCTAAGCAACCCATCTTTTAAAGAGGGTCTGCAGTATGATTTATTCATTAGGTCACTGTTAAAAATGCTGTTTCTAATGTAATTTTATGTAAAATACTTGGCAAAGTTTTTCTATTAATTTTCTATTGTGAAATTTTCACGTGTTCCATTGTAAAACTTGACTGACAAGTAAATTTTAAAGACAATTTATGTATATTTATTTTGCAGAACTTAAGAAAGCATTCTTTAACAGCACATTGTTTAAGCACTACATCCTAGCATTAAAGTAGAATTGAATATGCCATGTACGTTTCTTCTGAAAGTCACTAGAAAGCTGAGCTGATATGTTCCACAGGTTCAGCTGGCAAAAATGACACGAGTTCTGATTTTTCCCCCTGAATTTAAAAAAAAAAACAAAAAACCCGACATTGTGCAAATGGATTGATAGTAGAAGACAGGACCTTGGTATGGTGTGCTATGGTCCATGAGGTTGCAGAGAGTCAGAGACAATTTTGCAACTAAGCAATAAAAAATGCTGATAATTAGCTAGATTTGTATAAAATTGCACATTAAAAGCATTTCAATATTATTTTATTCACTAGAAATGCTTTCCTGATTTCCAGAGAAATGATGCTTATATGTTGCTGCAAAAGCAAAAAGGCTTGCAATACCTTAAGAGTAGCACACTTATGTCTTAATTTTGTAAATTATGGTCCTTTCATTATAAGTTTAGACAAAGGAAAGATATTTTTATGGTGTGTTTGTGTATGTGTAGGTGAACAGAAAAAAGAAATTATGAAATAGTAAAATGATGCACCAGTGTTAATGACAATAAAACTGTAATTAGGTAGGGTAGACTGGCTAGGCTTGCTCAACCCATTAATACAGTAAGGATATCTTTGAAATGAGCTTGAGGCTTAGTGAATACTAAAGAACTTGTATCTTTTTGGGTCACTGTTTCAGAGATACTTCTATATCTAAACCGAAACAAAATGACCAAGAGTGGGTAATGAAGCAGTGACTTCCAACTTTCTTCAGGCTTCCCCACTGAATTTCCTTAGGAAAATCTGACAGGCAGCATTGGAAATCTCCCCTTTTCAGCAAGCAAGAAGTGTTTACTTTTGAGTGTAGATGGGAGTGAGGAATTGCAAGACTGTCTGGGTAACTATCATGGAACTGAAGCAATGGCAGAAATTCAAGAACGCAGCAGCACTGAAGCTGTCAGAACTCCAAATGTCATTCTCTCAGAAGTCATGGGTCTCAGATTATGGACATATTCTATAATTTAAACCCATTTGAAGGTACTTTGCTTCAAAATCATTGCTTTTCTGATGTACCATTTCACCCAATGATGGGTCATGACAATCAGAATTTTGGTAGCATATAGATTTGGACATGTCCACAAAGATTTTTTGACAACAGTATTGTGGTTTGCTGCTGCCTCCTGGATTGGCTTTAAAAAAAACTTCCCAATCTACTGTAGTCCTGAGAAGTAATACTATTTTTCCATCAATATACAACATGGTCTGATCCTGCTTAGTCTCTCCCCACATCAACTATACTATCAGTTAAGTGCTGTCATTTAGCTAAAGTGTAACATGCAACTGAGCAATTTGTAATTTGGTTTATTGTTGGAACCCAGTCATCATGTTTGCAAACCAGATATAAAGTGTTTCTTTGAATGCAGCACGCTGTGTAACATTAATCTGGGGGTCTGCTTTAGTAATTGTGTGAGTCCAACCACATTCCTGCAATGATGAGCTGGTTAACATACATGGTATGGAAAGAACTCTTAAACATAACGGTTTGGACAGAACTGGAACCAGGTCCTTGGTCCACGTTCAACCTTAACCCTATCTCACAACCAAAAGCACAATCAGAATAGAACAGAATAACAGAATTGAAAGGAACCTTGTAGGTCACCTAGTGGTCCTAGTCCAATCTCCTGCCCAAACAGGAGACCCTACTTGCATCATTACTGACAGATGGCAGTCCAGTCTCTTCTTGAAAGCTTCCACAACTTCCACTGGTTGATTTGTTCTCACTGTCAGAAACGTTCTCCTTATTTCTAGGTTTGAATGTCTCCTTGCTCAGTTTCACCATTATTCCTTGTCTGGCCTTCAAGTGCTTTGGAAAATATCGTCAATCTCAAGGAGACGCCCATTTGGGAAAGAGGAAAAGTGGATGCCTAGTTTTATCTCTCAGATTAGAAAGGGGCCACGTTTCCTTAACAGTCACTCTAACTGGGAACTTTCCCCTTGCGTTTTCCAACGTTTAAAGCAAAAGTCACCGGTCGCTGAGAGTTTTACTTCACAAGACCGCCCCTCTGCTCTTCTCGCGCCTCCCAAACGCGGCGACAGTGAGAGCAGCCTGGTCCACCTTCTTTGCGCGGAAAAGCCGGCCTCGCTGGAATTCAGGCGGGAGAAGAGTCGAGGCGCCTGTGATGTCTGGAGCACGGAGACGGTGCATGGGGCACTCCCTGGCGGGCTTCAGGCGGGGCACAGGGCAGGATGAAGCCAACGCGGCCGCCATTCCTCAGGGCTTGCTTCGGGCGGCTAGAAAGAGCGGCCAGTTAAATCTGTCCGGCCGGGAGTTGACCGAAGGTGAGCAGGGCCAGAGCCAAGTTACCCCACCCTAAAGATCGAAGGTAGATTTAGTTTACGCCTCCTTAAAGAAGGACGGCCTACCCTTTGTTCCCAAGCCGGAAGGGCGGGGATTCAGCACCCCAACCTGGAGGGGAGACGGAGGGGTTTTTTTTTCTATCCGATCCTTCGGCTGGGAGTAGGAGGGGATTTTGTATTATTATGCATCATTCACGGTCTCGTTTTTTTCCAGCCCGCTCAAAAAACCGTTTGCCTGTATTGCCTTTATTTTGTTTTCTTGACTTGCTATGGTCTTATGGGTTTTGTGCGTTTCTAATTGTTCCGGGAACAAAAAAAAGCAGGTGTTGGTTAAGACGAATTAAAAACTCTTCCTGCAATTCTTGAGCCAGCCTGCTGGGCAATATATAAAGCCTGACTGCACTAGTCAAAGGCTTTATATTGCCCCAGCAGCATTTATATTGCATCGGAGCTGAAGAAGCTTCTTGGATGAGAAGCGAAAGGTCTTCAAAGAAAAACCAAAAAGTCCAGTTGCCTCTTGAAAAAGGCCAGTTTTGGAGACTACTGCGTTAGTGATTTCTTGGGTTTATCTTCCTGACCTTACAAACCAGTTTTAGATTCAGCATCTCATCCCCAGACTCCAGTCCATCACAGAAGCTGTCTTTCCTATTCTCCATAAGAGGAAAATAAGTGGTGCCATAAAGAGATGCTGCTGTCCTATGCCTCATTTATACCCATGCAGACTTGACTGAGATTGGCCCAGCTCCAAGTGGTTCAATTTTGGTTGCAGTAAGCATTCCCCATCTCCCTTAGCCAAAGGGCACTGTCCTCTGTAGTCTGGGCTGCAGGAGAATATAGGGTTGTTAAGTCAATCTGGCTTCCCCATTGACTTTGCTTCAAAAGGTTGCAAAAAGTGATCACATGATCCCAAGACACTGCTGTTGCCATAAATACATGCCAGTTGCCAAGCTTCTGAATTTTGATCATATGACCATGGGGATGCTGCAAAGGTCATAAGTGTGAAAACGATCACAAGTCACTTTTTTCACTTGCCGCTATAACTTTGAATGGTCATTAAACAAATGATTGTAAGTTGAGGATTACCTGTATGGAAACTTAGATTCTACAGCCTGCATTATGCCTAACCTGTTGGGATTTTGTGTAGCACTAATCAGATATTCTGCAGATAGGTATCTAATTCTCCCCCCCTCCCCCCCAATAAACTGTTTCTAATGTATATTTAGTGATCTTTGGAAAGGGTGGTAGACTATCATTGTCTATGTGGAAGATCAATTTAAATGGGAAAAGGTACCATTTTTCTGCAGCTGAGGTTTTCATGCTGGCACTATTACATTGACAGTGGTGGCACCATTTCACCTACTCGAGTGTCATTTTGCACACTCCATGGGATATTTCCAGATATTGCCAGGCACAGTCTCTTGTTGCTGGCATTGTCTTTCTCTTGCATTACATTGATGGGGATATTTGGGAACCGGGATGACATTCACAAGATGAATGTCATTCCGGGATGACATTCACAAGATGAAATAAGACAGTTCTTATTTTAATAAGCATGACCAATAAATGATAATTTGTTCACTTAATCTGTGTGCAAAAATAAGTGACCTGATAAGTTGATGAAAGACAATTTATGAAGGAGGTGGGAGGGACTCTAGATGTGCCATATGAGTGCCATCACACTGTACATTTCCTCTGCCCCATTGATTTGTGAATGAGACTATATTTTGGCTTGTTTCATTTCTTCTGGAAGACTTGTGGACCCATGTTTAGAAATAGCCTAAGTGGAAAGTTGTCACTGAAGAGTAAACAGTCACTTAGACAAGTTGAAAGATGGCTAAAGCCTGCAATCCAGGCAACCAACCTCATTGGAAACTGGACACAAAACAATTCTGATTTTCCTGCTGAATATGAGACTAAGTGGGACAGAAAAATAGTCAGTGGAATCACAGATTGCTGCCTTTCAACTGTCCTATGGCAAAACTGTAAAGGATAGGACCATTCATTACCTTTGCTAGTGAGGCAAACTTGAGTTTAACAGTTGGAGAGTGTAAAATAGACCAGCATGCTGTTTGCAATGTGCAAATACTTAATTATTTTGTAATTTGCAGACTTCTGAATAAAATGAGATACTACATCTTTAAAATTTTTAGAAAATGTGTAATTCTTCTCAGAAATAACATCTCTATTCAAAATCCATCAATTTATTCCAAAATCCGTATTAGTTTTAGAACAGGGATGGGGAACCATAACTCTTTTGTGACTTCAACTCTCAGAATTCCTGAGTCAGCCAGAATTCTGGGAGTTGAAGGCCACAAGTCATAAAAGGGCCATGGTTCTTCACCTTTGCTTTACAACAGATGCCAAACTCAAGGCTCGGGGGCCGGATCCGGCCTGTGGGGTGCTTAGATCTAAGGGCCTCCCTGGAAATAACGAAGGATTGGCCCGCAGTGCCTCTGCCAGCAAAAATGGAGGCCCTCCTAAGCTCCTTTTCACTGGCAGATGGTTGTAGGAGGCCATTGCAGCCAAAAATGGAGTTCGAGAGCCTATTCACTGGCAGAGCGCTCAAACCACCACAGGCGCCCCTGATACAAATGACATCAAGCTGGTCACACCCACTTGGCCACACACCACCCCTGCCCCCCCGAAGTCAAACAGAACTCTGATGCGACCCTCAATGAAATTGATTTTGACACCTCTGCTTTAGAAGAATAACAATAATGGAAGATGAATGATTTTAAAATGATTTTTTTATATGGACATACTCTATTTTTGTATGCAGTACCTCTACATATATGGCGAATAAATTTGGATACTCCAGAAGAGGCCCACCAAAACCTCTCTTTCACTGGTGTTGATCGCTGGTGGGAGCAAACTGACCTCAACAAACTGATTTTATCTTCTAACAAACTGCAGTGTCTTTCTCATGATATCAAACTTTTACCTGCCCTCACTGTACTTGATGTGAGTAAAATAAATGATGAATTACTGTTACTTTTATGTTACTAATCATGCATTGATCACTTTTGGGGGAAAACATCTTCTGGTCTGTAAATCCAGTTTTGTTGAATGATGTATTTTTGAGAAGCATATAAAGATCTCTCTGTTGATTCTTTTTCCTCTTCCTCTGTCTCTTGCACACATACACCACTCCTGTAAAATGAAGAGTTGAGAACTTTTCTTGGACAGAGTAACCCCAGTTCAAACTCTTGTCCAATTTGTTACCTAATCATAAATTACCAATTTCATTCACAGAATGTTGTGAAGTTAGAATGAATGATGGCCTTCTGACTGAGGAATCCTTAGCCTGTTGTCCTTGTGTAATACAGTTGTCTTTTTTCCTCGTAGTTCTGAACATTGAGGAACCTTTGATATGTGACATAAAAATGTTCCTCTATTTTAAAACTATTAAATACAAGTTGAGGAATTCTTGGAAAAGGCTTTGCCTCATATTTCCATTGGTGGTTTTTTAGAAATCTGGACATATACCAAACAATTTAGCAAGAACTTTATTGTAATAACTTTAAGGCAAAACATGCAAACCATCCATATGAAAACTCTCCTCAGTGTAAAGATGGCTTTTCTTGCTTGTCTTTCACTCTTCTTCCTCCTTCCCATAATTTATCATCATTTTTATCATTTGATGAAATGACAAAAATAAGAACCACAAACAGTTTAATTTAGTGCAATTTGCAATGGATATCATAATTTTAATTTTCAAAGTCTACTTTTTGGCACATTTGAGCATTTAATACATCATATTTTAGCAAAAAAAGAAGTTCTGACAATTTCTTATTACTTTTAGGTGCATGATAATCAACTCACGTCTCTCCCTTCTACTATAGGATCACTAGAAAATCTTCAGAAACTTAATGTGAGGTAAAAATATTCTATAAATGAAATATTCATGAAATAGAATCTTCTGAAATATAGTATTTAATAACTACTGGTATGTTCAAAAGTATTTGCAAGCTTTGGTGTTTTTTCTATGAATAGGATGTTTTAAGTTGTAAAGGAACATTTACAAAGAGGAATGAGTTAGGTTTATTTTGTATAGAAAAATCTAGCTTTTCAGTTCAGATTGTTCATATGTTTTGTTCTGCTTTAAGCAAATCTTTAAGCTCAAAGCTGTATCTTCCTCAAGTCAACCTCAACTTCTGGTGATCACAAAAACATGTTTTTTTCTTGGAACGAGAAAGAAGCATCTTTTTTACCATTCCAGTTTAGTCACAGCCTCGGAATTTCCTGATACTTTACCATTCTAGTACTAACCTGACTAGCAGACTAGTACTACATCAAGGGTACTTGATGTGACCATATCCTATATATACAGTATTTCTTTCCATTTTCTTGTACCATCTATTCCAGCATGGTAAGGAATGTTGACTGACAGGTAAGAGAGAAGAGAGCCCTTTCTGGCGACACCTGCCCTCTGAATGCCATCCCTCCAGAGATCTGATTGGCCCCCATCCCTGTTGACCTTCCATAAGGTCCTGGAAATGTGGCTCTAAGCTTGGAACTTGAAGTGTGGGATAGAGGCTATCACTTGGCTGTGTTGAGTGATAGTGTGGCTTTTTTTGGCTGCTATGTTTTTTTAAATTTATATGTATGTTTTATTATTTTAATATTGTAAGCCACCCAGAGTATTGTGTGAGATTGGCAACTATATAAATCCAATAACAAAGTAGCATAGTTTTCATCTGGAAGCTAAAACAGATCTTTGGCAGCTGGTAGGGGTTAGAGGGAAAAAAAAACAAAGTACACTCTTTACTTAAGAACTGAAGTGTGTGATAACAGCAGTATACGTGCTCTTAAATTGCTCAGTTTTTGAAATCTTGAATACTTTTCATTGTTAAGAAATTATTATATAAGTACTTGCAAGCTTTGACATTTTGCTTTAACTGAGAATTTGATTTGAAAAAATTAATAAATCCTGGATGTAAAGAATATTATTACTTCTGTTAATATAATTCCTGAATTGTAAGCCACCAACTAGTTCTAGGATTGCATGGTTTTTACTTCTTAACCTACTAGAGAAAAATAATTACACAATAGGAAGATTAATTAAGGCAACAGTAGTTCAAACAAGCAAAGGTAATTCATATTGTAGTTATTTATTAAACTTAATAGCAGACCAATTGAATATTAATGCAGTCCTTCACAATTCCTATTTTATCAATAGTCATAATAAACTGCAAAAAATACCAGAAGAGCTTACTCAGCTAAAACACTTGAGGAGCCTGCTTCTGCAGCACAACGAATTGTATCACTTGCCTGATGAATTTGGACAGCTTGCCAGTTTGGAAGAGTTGGTAAGTAGAAGCTGATGGTTTCTGACTTTCTCTTTTGGTTGTAGTTGCTACTGTTTTAATTTATTTGTTACTCATAGACTAAGTACAGTACATTTCTAGGACTTGAAGTAGGTGACCCCCAAGTACAGGTAGTCCACGACTGACAGTTCATTTAGTAACTGTTCAAAATTACACTGGCACTGAAAAAAGTGCCTTATGGCCGCTTTTCACACTAATGACCATTGCAGCATCTCCATGATCACATGGTCAATTTAGACGCTTGACAACCGACTATATTTATGTGTTGCGGAGTCACCTTCTGACAAGTAAAGACAATGGGGAAGCCAGATTGATTTAACAACCATGTTACTAACGTAACAATTGCAGTGATTCATTTAGCAACTCTGGAAAGCAAGGTCATAACATTGGGCAAAATTCACTTAACAACTCTCACTTAGTAACACAAATTGTGATTGTAAATTGAGGACTACCTGTAAAAGGGGGGGGGGAAGCAGTCAGTTCCCACAATTTCCCTAAGAACGAGACCCTGAAAGAGAGCATCTGTGCAAGAAAAAGCAGTGGAAGTTGTAAAAAGAGGAGTCAAAAATCCCCATCCTGTTTCTCACAGGCTACATACAAGTTTATGTTATTATGATTGGTTGCACAGTCAGCCAGATGTTTAGGCTGGATTTGGCCCTTGGCATTTTTATCAATCTATCAAAACCTTCTCAAAGATCTGGGATAGGCATATATTGTTTCATCGTGTTCAAGTTACTGTCATAAATGTAAGCTCTTCCAAGTAAGGCTGCCTTTTGTAATTGACTGATGGTGGTTTGTCAATTATTATTAATATGGTTCATCACACAATCAGCCAGATGTTTAGACCGGATTAGCATTTTTATTCACTTCTCCAAGGACCTGGGATAGCAGATGTTCTTGTTTGATGGCATTAAGGATATTCTTATAGAACGTAAACTTCTTATGATCCATTGGCTCTCAGTCATTATAAATGGAAGAATTAGCTACACAACGTTATTGGAGAATTTGGGTGACATAGAATGAATACAGGATACATCAAATTTCCGTCTTTGTCTTGAGAACAGAGAAGGAATCTGATGTTAGTGGAGGAGGTTCAACATTAAATCTCTCTTCAGTGATGATCTTCAAATGATATACCTCTCCAGCATTGAATTTCAGCCAGATACAGTATCGAGTAACTCAGAGAAGGTTTGCATACATATTCTCCAGTCTAAACATAGGGTAAAAATGATCTCTCAAGCTGGAAATGAAATGAAAAGAACCAATTTGCTTCTGTCTGACTCATGAGTCTTAATTAGGTAGGATAGGCCAAAGCTTTGATGTCAGAACTCAAAGTGGAAGGTGGAATTGTGCTAACCAATTTGTTTTCAGCTAACCCAGATCCACGTTTCTTAAACAGGTTATAAATTACAATTTATGTTTTCTCAAATAGCTAAGATTCAAAATAAGTAAAATATGGTTTTCTTTCCTTTCTTTAGGATATCTCTAATAATCATATCTCTGGTATCCCTACAAGTTTTGCTTTCCTTATAAACTTGGTGCATCTCAATTTAGGTTCCAATCAGTTAAGGAATCTACCAACAGAAATCAGTGCAATGAAAAGTAAGGGCCTATTGAGTTATATTTAATTATTGCTTTATTTTTATTATATAATTTTCCAGTTTCTAAAAGAGATTTTCTAAAATATTGTCAGCAGCTTTTTTTTCCTTTTAAGGAATTTTGTTTTAATGTAAATGAAAAGAGAGCATGCTGAATCTCAGCAGTATTTCTGTAACCTTGCATTTAGCACTGTTACTGAAGAAGCCATATTGGTAACATGCAATACATACATTTGAGACTTTCTTCTTATTGATCTTTCTTAAACATTTATTCGGTTTCTGGAGGTGGCATATTGAAAACCTGTATGGTTATGATCTTTAATAAACCATCATGATTATTTTGGTACAGATGATACAGGTTCTTTCTCTATTTGTTCTCTTCCTATAGATTTAAGACAGCTAGATTGCACTAAGAATTTCCTGGAAAATATACCTCCTGAACTGGGCAGTATAGTTTCATTAGAACAACTTTATCTAAGAAGAAATAAGTTGTGCTACTTGCCAGATTTTCATTCATGTACATATTTAAAGGTAGGATTTGTTTTCTTTCAAAGTTTTGACCTATTAACACATAGCAGAGATTTAAATTGAATCCAGCAGTTTTTATCAAAATGAAAATATCTGTGTCACATTGTCACTGCAGCAGTTCCAACTTTTATATACTACATGCACTATTGAGATATGCATTTTGTTATTTGCCTTCTTCACAGATATCCATAGCAACAATAGTTGTATCTCTCTCTCTCTCTCTCTCTCTCTCTCTCTCTCTCTCTCTCTCTCTCTCTCTCTCTCTCTCTCTCTCTCTCTCTCTTCTGTCCAAAAGAGAGCTGTGAAACTACTTACAGACCCCTCACATCCCGGACATAAACTGTTTCAACTCCTTCCCTCAAAATGACGTATAGAGCACTGCATACCAGAACAACTAGACACAAGAACAGTTTTTCCCCGAAAGCCATCACTCTGCTAAACAAATAATTCCCTCAACACTGTTCAACTATTACAAAGTCTGCACTACTATTATTGCTAATCTTTTCATCATTCCTTATCACTCATCCCCTTCCACTTGTGTTTGTAGGACTGTAACTTTGTCCCTTGTATCCTTACGATTCCTTGTGTGTCCAATCACACTTGGCCAATAAAGTATTCTATTCTATTTTATTCTATTGAAAAGGAATTTTAATTAATTTTTTCTTTAATAACAATAATGAACAATATTCATTAGAAGCTGTCTATATATCATGCATATAATGTTTTCAGATACCGTGTTTTAAAGAAATGAGAAATACATTTATATTGTAAAATACATGTATGAATACATGGCTGGTCTGATTGCAGTAGTGCTTATAATTAATTGATCACATTTACAAGTCGTAACTGCAACCTACTTTCAGCATATGGGTAGATTTTTTAAAAAAATGAGATTATGAGATTGTAATGATACCAGAATTTGTGGAAGAGCAGGTGTGATTTAGTTCACAATAATCTATGTCTTTAATGTTTGTAATATTACAATCCAATATCACATTTAAGGATTAAAATATTGCTTATTATTGCTTTTAAACTTACAAAATTACAAAAGTATTGACGTATTCTTCTTTTTAGACAACTTTATCTTAATAGATGTAAGAACAATGTTATTTCTTTTTTTTATTTTTCTAGGAATTGCATGTTGGTGAAAATCAGATTGAAGTATTAAGAGCTGAACAATTGAAGTATCTGAATTCCTTGTGTGTGTTGGAATTAAGAGATAATAAGTTGAAATCATTGCCTGATGAAATCACTCTGTTACAGGGATTAGAACGGCTAGACTTATCCAACAATGATATTAGCAAGTAGGAAGCATATTTATTATTTTACTTGTGAAAGGAGAAACATATGCTAATTCATTTCAAAACCACATTTTTGCTTTTGGAAAGTGTGTTATTCATGAAACTGTAAAAATAAGAGCCTTTTCTAATAATGAGGTTGAAAATAATGGTGGAAATAATTATATTGCATTTATTTAGTTTGATGGATACAATCTCTGAAATAATCCCTTTATGTTATCAGTCTTCCTTGTAAACTAGGAAACCTTTCTCAGTTGAAATTTTTAGCTCTGGAAGGAAATCCTTTAAGAGCAATCCGAAGAGATATTCTACAAGTAAGTATACATACCATGTTACCTATTTTGGATCCTTGACAATCGTAAGATAAATTACTTATGCTTTTAATTCTTTCATTTTAGAAAGGAACACAAGAAATCCTGAAATATCTTAGAAGTAAAATACAAGGTAAATAATTTATTTAAAAGTCAAAAATTATAGTTAAGTTTGGAATATCTGTTTCTCATTTGTTGGGAAATGTTTTAGTAATTTTAACAGAAATGCGTATTTTTATTTTGGAATATATAAGTGCCAAGTAAACATGCAGCCTTCCTGGATGATGGAGTAAAATGTTGTGAACATTACAGATCACTTATTTATTGAAATATCCTTTTATTAGTAGAACTGAGTCAATAGCGTTAAAGATTTTTCAAAGAACAATTCCAAATATTTTCCAGGGATGCTATATTTAGAACAGACCTAAATTTGGGGTGGGTGGAAATTAAGCCCCGTGTGCGACAATTACTTTTGGTGATGGACAATCTCAAAAGTGAGAACAAGTGTATTTAGTCTACACTTGGTTCTGTCTACAACTATTCAATGCTAGGAATCTTCCAGTCCATTTAATTGAACAAGCCTGATTTTTTGAATGCACGCATCCGAAATGAAAAATATTTAAGGTTGAATATTTTAATCTTTTCTGTTAAATACGGACGAAACTTATTGGTAAAATTTGAAATAATCTTAATAGATTTTACGTGTCAGATTTTATGTGAACCTACATTTTTTTTGTAGATGATGAAATAATTAATCCAAATGGAGAATTTCCCATGACAGCAATGACTTTGCCAAGTCAATCCAAAATTAATATGCATGCTATTATTGTGCTGAAGACATTAGATTATAGGTAGGAGTATTTTAATTTTTAAGACCAGATTGTTCTATAATTCCTTTCCTCTGGAATGTCTTTTACCTAAAACTGAATAAATCAACCTCTTTGCTGAAAACTTGAAATCCTTTAAAACAGATTTCGATATATATAACTATGGCCTTGTACAACATTTGCAACATTTGTTAATTATTTAAATTTTTAATTTTTAGTTTAATATTTGTATTGTGTTAGGGTTTTTTTACTATAAAGTACCTTAAGAAAACGTATAAAAACACAATAAAAATAAACAAATTTATTAAAGTATTCAGTGGGTGGGTGTGTACCCAAATCTTCTTGAACTATAATATTGTTTGAATTTGTTTAGAACTATTTATGAATCCAACCATTTTGGTTTATAGAATATAAATGACTTTGCTGATGATTGAGCCCAATCAATAGCCCTTATATCAGGAAATGTATTTATTCATATATAAACATGACAATTCATCTTTGTTACATGAATTGCATTTTTATTTAAATAATTGATACTGAGGTCAAGTGCTTTGTCAAGCAGGTATCATTGCAAAGACTAGATAAATCAGCCCAATGTTGTGATATAGCTATCCTGTCTTGTGGTTTCGTAGGTTAATACAGTAAAACCTTATTTTAATTTGACCAATTATGGGTGTAGATTTAGAGTCTGCTATTGAAAAAAATTGATTTGGAAAATGTATAGGTTTATATTATTTGTGTACAGGGGTTATGAAGTTGCTGCCCAAATTAGATGAATCAAAACATAAATTTGGTCTGTTGCATGCAAGGTTTATTCTAGTTGGTCTGGCACAACAGAATATATTTATAAGATTTTTAAAAAAGAATGATTTTGTCATTAATGTATGACATGTTGAACTTTTAATGTGTTTTTATACAACATTCCAAAGAAAGAATGTGTAGAGCAAACAAGACTGATCATCTTTATCCTTTCAAACAAGATAACTTTTTAAAATGCTGTATAGTGAGAAACAGGCCGTTATAATACCGGATGAAGTTTTGAATGCGGTTGGAGACAATCCAGTCAGTAATGTAAACTTCAGCAAGAATAATCTGACTGAAATTCCAGCAAGGTACTATGTGTTTATAGTTTTTTACATTGCTCTTTCTTATTGTAAAGAAAATTTACAGATAGCCCTCACTTAATGACCCTAATTGGGACCAGAATTTCCATCACTGAGCGATGTAGTTGTTAGGCAAAATAGCGCATGACCACTTCTATACCTCTTAGCAATGGCAGTTCTATAATCCCGGTTGTGATTGTTAGGCAAGAACCATGTCATCATAAAACAAGGACCTCATGCTTCTTCCCTATTCTGCAATGCTCACCCTTACTACAACTCCTCCACCCTGCCATCTCTGCCCTTTTGGCCAACTCACACTATGAGCCCTGCATTCTGCCCTGTGTTTTGCCAAACATGCCATTCTATGTTTCCTTGGTCCTATTGCCCTGTTCTCCACTGCCCCTGCCTTCGCCACTACTCTGCACTATACCCTGTAGCTCTATTTTCCTGCACTATGCTGCCCCTGCCATCCTATGCTCCATCCCCACCTCTGTACTTCATCCCTGCTGCTTACTGTATCCTACACTTCCATTGCCCCACCACCCTACGCTCTGCCACCTCTATCCTCCCACTGCTTTGTGCTCTACCCTGTACCCCATTACCTTGCATTTCATCACACTTAATATTATAAGTGCCTGATCTCTATAGCTATCCATCTCATTTTGGGATGAAATATAGGCTTTCAGATTTTTGTTTTTTTCTAGTGTTTCTTAGCAATTGCCCATGTCCTTTTCTCAAATAGTGTTTGTTTTACTTTGTTTTACTTTCGATTACATTTTAACTGTGAAATATAGGCCGGTTAAAAAACCATAAAAGTTTAATTGCATTCTTATCAACATTTTTTAAAACAGCTCCAAATAATGCAGATCCTAACAACATCAATTAAATTGCTTGCTCATTCATTCATTCATTCATTCATTCATTCATTCATTCATTCATTTATTTATTTTTACAATTTCTCCAGGATTGTGGAACTAAAAGAATCTGTGAGTGATATTAATTTTAGTTTCAATAAGCTGTCTTCTGTTTCACTGGAGCTATGTATGCTTCACAGACTGACACATTTGGAACTCAGGTAAGCAATTCCTGAAAAATTTCAAAGCTGCATTTGAATTATACCTGTCAGGTTGTTTTCTCCACAAATGCAAAAATTATTGAAAGGCTACCTAAGAACACAATTTAGAAGTGTCAGAGTAGGATAAAACCAATTCAGATGAGTCCCAAAGGATCCTGAAAATACAATTACACTTACTGATTACACTTACAATTACTGAAAATACAAATACAGTTACAAATACAATACGTGGAACCTTGGGTTGTGAATGCTTCTGTTCACGACCAAATTGGGTGACAACCAGAATTTTTGCTTCTGTTTTGTTTCTGGTTGTAAACAGATCTTCGGGTGGCTACCAAGCAAACCGTAAATTGCCATGGCGATTTTCCCTGCCACGGTGATTTCCCCTTTGGCACTAATTTTTTTTGATCCGCACATGCATAGACGGTTGTGCTTCCGGTTGTGACTGTAGTCCTGGAACAGATTACAGCCGTGACCCGAGGTTCCACTGTAAACCTTTGTCTCAAAATCGCCAGTATTATCAGGTAGAAATCTTTCAAACGCTCAGCTTCAGTGAGATTACAGAATTGTGGTCTTGTGATCCCCGATAAAGTACCTTGGTTGCCTGAAAATTATTATAAATGGAAGCACCTTTCAGACATTCCCTCTTAATATGGGGACAAGACTTACTTGATTCTTATGAATCTGACTAATGTTGACTCAGATATGGTTGAAGTCCAAAATTATATGATATTGCAGTATGTAAGGTTTGGAATTAGGAGTGGGGAATTGGCTCTAGTTTACCTTCAGCCATGGAATCTTACTGGTTGATTTGGGGCCAGTTGCACTCTCTTCTATATAGGTTTGTTGCAGGGTAAAAATATAAGTTTTGTATGATGCTTAGATACAAGTACATGCCAAATAAACATACTAATGCTGATGGCAATAATTTCCTTAAAATCAAGAGGAGAAATTAGGCCATAGTTTGCATAACTTGAGACCCACTTATTTATATCTATTCCCATGATCATGTAGAGCAGACACAAATAGAAAGGAGCCCTTTGGATATTAGCCAGAGTTTCTTAATCGTGGCAACTTGATGCTGTATGGATTTATGGATGCTGTATGATTGGAAAATTCTGGGAGTTGATGTTCCCAAATCTTCAAGTTGCCATAGTTGAGAAAAACTGAATTAGGAGTAATACTCAATCTTACTAGCTAGAAGTTCCTAACAGGTTTTGAGAAAAACAGTTCTCCTATTGTTTGACCCCCAGAACTACCTTCCTTTCAAACTCAGTATATTTATTTATGTTTGATGGGAAACATAATTTTATGTATGTTTTATATTACTTAGTTCAATGTAAATATTGACATAAAATAAAAAGGGATTGCTTTTCTGTTTGACAATTTAGAAATAACATTTTGACATCTCTGCCAGATGAAATGGAAGCATTGATAAAACTACGGATAATAAATATTGCCTTTAACAGGTAAGTACTCTTACAGTCTCTTCATGTGGTATTATGTGGCACTGCTATTTGTATTTTGGAGAGCATTGTGCTTGTATGTCACCCAACAAATCTGATATACAAATAGAGTCAATGCAGGAAACTTTAGGGAGATTTCATATTGAAAAAGCCATCTTCTGACAGTGGAAATGCCTGTCCATGGATGTCAGAATGTTCCCTTCTGCACTATTCTGCAATAATTTAATATTACTTCACATAGAAATTGATTGACTTGGGACATTTATAAAATAGTTAGTATGCAATTTGTTTGTCATTCAAGGATCAATTATACATAAAAATCATTAAAGTAACATCTTCTCCCATAAGTATTTCTATGTAAAAATTACTCAATGGTAAGATGGGAGGCCAATAAATAAATAAAATAAAATAAATACAATGAGTAGGATCCAAGCAGTGTTAATTGGTTTTTCAGGATACAAAATTATTTTTAAAAGACTTTATCACCTGAAATCACAGCTGGACTTTTACCATTAAAAATAATTCTTTGTATTTTATTCTATATAATTAAAGTAAACATAAATTACATATGTTTAGAGTTTACTATATAGTAATGTCATCATTCAACATGTTTTTCAATAATATGTTGAAAGAATAGTTTGTCAAGTTTAGTCTCTGGCATGATCACAAGAATTTAACAGTATATTGTATGTTCTGTTTCCATGGATTTTTTCCCTTCAGTATAATCAAATTATTTCAACTTACCTATTTATTAATGAAATGTATATTAATTTTTATAGATTTAAAATATTTCCAAATGTCCTCTATCGCATCCTGACTCTTGAAGCCATCCTTCTTGGAAATAATCAGATTGGATCCCTAGATCCTCAACAGTTAAAGAAGATGGAAAATCTCAGTACTCTAGATCTTCAAAACAATGATCTCCTACAGATTCCACCAGAACTTGGGAATTGTGACAATCTCAGGTGACCACATGAGCTTTGAGTGTTTCTAAACAGCATATTTATTTTACCAAAATATTGTGTGGAAGCATTGAAAACATTTATTGGGGCTTTCGTAAGGGGGTTACTGCTATATTGATGTCTGTTGAACTGATTTGTTTTTTTTTTTTTGAAAATACGTATTATATAGTCATTTGTGGAGCATCAGAAAATATTCTATTCCTTAGGATAGTTTGCATCATTTTCAGTTAGGAGCACTTCGCCATGTGCTCCTATTTTTACTTACTAATTTGTTAATTTGTTCAAATAAGTTCAATTGTCAGCTGTCAGTTTGAGCAGCTGAGCAGAGTTAAAAACAATAAACAATAAAAATGACATCATAAAAACAAGAACCCTATTAAAATACATTGAAACAATAAAAAGTTATTAAAAATCATAAAAAACATAATCTACAGGAGAGTGAAAACAATCTCACTCAACAGCATAGCTATTTTGCCAACTCCACATCACTCCTGCCTGTTCCCCAGGCAACATGGCCTTCTGCTGGACCTAATTAGGCAAGTAGATGAAAATGGGGGGTGGGATATCCTCAAATAAATTGGCCCCATGCCATATAAGGGCTTTAGAGGACGTTATGAGCAACTTGAACTGAACCGGGAAGCAGACTGCTAACCAATGCAGCTTACAGAGCAGAAATGTAATGTGCACTGATCTAAGTGTGCATATAACTACCCACACCACATTTTGTAGCGGTTGAAGCTTATGAATTGTCTTCAAGAGCAACCCCATATTGAGCGCATCACAGCAATCCATGTGAAAGTGACCAGGACATGAATGACCGAGAGTAGAACATTCCGATCCAGTAGATTTATGCCCTATCAAGCTAAGTAAACTCTTGAATATTATATATACTGAGTTCAATTTAATAAAATCCGCAGAATCAATTTATCAGAAAGGCCATGTCAAAATAAATCAAATTATTCTTTCTCCTGTGAGGAGTGAAAGGGACAGTGCACACTCAGTCGTCTGACGTTTCCAAATGTTGACTGTGCAATTAATTACCTAAAGTAATTAAATAAACTGATAATTATTTCTCGAAATTCTAATAAGCCCTAAAGAAGATTTAACTTATGCTTTTGATGTGTAGATCTTGTTTCAAGAATTTAGAATGGATTAGGGCTTCTTTAATGTAGTAGCTTTCTCTTGCAAGCTGAATTTAGAATCAAGACTTGTAAGAAAATCCAATCAATCAAAATAAGAAACTGATTTCTGCTGCCTTTGAGATAAAAAGTAGACTTTAAAAAGAGATTCTGTGAGGACATTATTTCAAGGGTAAGCCTGTAGAGGAGAAACAGACATTTTAATAAGTGGCAGAAGTATTACTGGAAGGTAAATAGATTATATATACAATATTGCTGTTGAATGTTTGTTTAGCAAAATCCTCATGCAAATGGAAGCATTTTGAAGATGTTGATTCAGCTTTCTGCAGTTTGAATGAGAGGAATCTCCATGGATTTCCTCACTCCCTCTGAATGTTTCTGTATTCTTATAGACTCTGCACCTGAATGAACATCAGTTCTAATTGGTTTCTATCTTTCTCTTAGAGTACTTTTACTGGAAGGTAACCCTTTCCGAACTCCCCGTGCAGCTATTCTGGCTAAAGGAACAGCTGCTGTGCTTGAGTATCTGAGAAGCAGGATTCCTACTGTTGCTGCTGATATGAACTAAAAAGTGTGCAACATCTTACTTTCTGAAGAACGAAGATCATGGCGTTTGTTGTTGGGAAACATACCTTGAAAATGCATATGCTAGGATGTTGCTTCTAGGGTTCTCAAAGGATTTTAGACTACCTGCAGACAACTCAGGCTGTTCTTGTGGCTATACTTGTATGGCATATATTTGGGTGAGTGATATATGACTCTACCCAGCAAAAGCAAATAGTTGTTTATGGTCTTCTCTCCTTTCAACATATATATCTGGTATGGCCATGTTTTAATTTTATATTTGATACTTCTTAGCTGTTTAGAATTCTGTTTATATGTTTTAAATGCCCCCAAAATGTGTTTGCCATTCATGTATACAATGTTAAGGCTTTGGTCTGAAGGCTGTTATAGAAGAAGTATAAACTAAATATTTGGTTGCCATTGGTGTTTTGGTACATGAATGTAATACATATTTTAAAATCAGATTCAATTTCAAAAATAACATTTATACACATTTACAAATGCAAAAAAAAACATTTATGGAACAAACGTACAATACAGAGTATCACAAATATTAGGAAATAGTACCTTAATCCAACTTTATTGGGTATTCACCACTTTGGGGCTGATAGGCTCTCATAGTTTTTGTGGATTTCATAGGCATCATTGCAAATATTAGTTTTGTAGGAAGCAAACTGATGAGGTTCTGTTTTGTTCTATTAATCCTTTCATTTCTCCCCCATACATATCACACTGTAAATACCCTCTTCAAATGTTTTCCTTCTATTCTGTCCTCTCGTATGTTTGTTTCTTAATTGGAAAGATAAACATACTTATTTCATTGTGGTATCAAACTTGGCTTGCTTTCAGATTATTTTATTCTGATACAAAATCCCTGTTTGAGTGAGGATTCCTGCCAAATTCCCATCCTAAAATATTAAGTTAACAGTGTTTCTTGATGAATTGTTCTGTTGAATCACAAATGTTAAGACTGAGGTTTTAATGCCTTGCACAATACTATCTGTTCAGCAATATATAGAATTATTTGTTGGATGCTGACAAGTACTGAGGGTGCAAAAGCTGCAATCCTAATTGAATACAAGCTTAAAAGACAGCTGGTTCTAACTCAGACATGGGCAACTGTGGCCACTTTATAACCTGTGAATTTAGATTCCCAGAATTTCTGAGCCAGGAATGGCTGCTGGCTCAGGAATTCTGGGAAATGAAATCCACAGGTCATAAAGGGGCCACAGTTGGCCACCCTGGTCTAGCTTCCACCTATACAACGTCACCTCTGTCTAACCCAATCAGCTGTCCCAGTAAGGGGCATTTTCTCCAGAATCTTGATATTAGATGCTGGCCAGCGATGCACTAAATGAAGGCCTATTTTAAAGTAATAGGAAATGTGCTGATTAGAGGTAAACAGGGTGCTATAACACCTTCTAGATGTTTGCTTTTGTCTATATAATGAAATGTTTTGGGTTTTCTAAATATGCTGGGAGGAATTCTTACAGATCAAAGAGATGCTTCTGGGCATTAGTTGTAATCTCCAACAAGTATGCTTAAGTGCTCCTGTGTGAAGCTGTAGACACTGACTTTTTTAGCAGCTGGGAAGTTAAGGATAGCATAAAGGCTATACCAGTGCATTAAAGTGTGTGTGTGTGTGTGTGTGAGAGAGAGAGAGAGAGAGAGATAGATCCCACATCTACCCAGCTCTGCCAGATGCTTTCCACCCTGTATGAGCTTTAGCTACAGCAGGATCATCAACGTTCAAAATTCAAAAACCGCAGGAAACCAAATGTTTTGTCTATGATGGCAATTGCTGGGAAAGTAACCTTTAAAGCTGCTCTTTTATGTTTCAAACTATGCTTCAGATAAACTTGGGGAGTCTTTAAAAAATTAAAACTGACTGAATCCAAGAACAGGTAAGAACAGGTAAAAACAAAGTTCTAATGAGAGACTTGCTGCTATTTATTAATACTGGTTTTCTGTGAGTAATAAAAGATGCAATTGTTGCAATACATTGCTCTGAAGGCAGAATGTTTACAATAAGGTGACTTTATTTATACAATAGACTTTTTAATATATTATTCAAAACACTTTTTTTTAAATACTGAAAAAATTTGAGTACATCAAAGCCGAAAATGGCTCTGCTATACGCTGCACAGCATTGTTTTTAGTCCCTGTATTCTTTTTATGTACAGAAAGCATCTGCAAAATGCATTCTAGACACAATATACACCTTACTAGTTAGTGTCAATGCGCAAAGTAAAATGGAAAAGATACTATCTGTATGTGCAAATTAAAGATAATTGATTTCACTGAATCAATTCATTTAAAATATAGCTTTAAAGTACTTTTTCACATAAAATGAAGCAGCTTTCAAGTTCAGTAAATCTGTATACTGCAAAACATTGAATTACATTCACAATCTATGTTCATAAAGTAGTAAATGATTCTTCATTCAGCCTTATTTACAATGATACAGTAATTAAACTGAAAAGTATTTTGTCATATAGCAATCTTTTTAACACATACAAAAATGACAGTTCTGTATATAATTTAAGCTCAAAATCACAATTGTTTCAAAATATTAATTACAATACAGCTATCTCTATAATTAAACGTGTTTTATAAAATGGTAAAATTTGTAATAAAGTAAGTTGTTTTTTACTTGATTACAGTACTCACAAGTAGAAAAACGTAACTAATAAGTCTTTGTCTTGCCCGGTGTTAAGCCACTTAAGCTAGCAAAGAGGCAGGAAAGGCCCCGATTTATAAAAATTCAGCCTCTTGTGCTGAACTGGTGTGGCTTATCGATGTTCAGAATAAAACTTTACAAAGGGGCATGAACATTCTTGATGGAATGAAATGATGTGGAAACTTAATGCACATTTAAAGTTCATAAAGATTCAAGAGTAGTCTGAATTCATTTTTTTCAAAAAAAGAATTCACTATCAAGAATTTGTGTGCCGAGACAAATATTCTTAGCCTCTGGGTGTCGCTGTTGGATTTCTCAAACATTGTAGTAAGTACATAAAGTGAGTTTTTAAGCTACTAGCAATGCATTTTTTTAAATTTAATTTTTAACTTCTGATTTAAAAATGGTTTTATACTTGTCTCCTGTTTGGAATGTAAGGTAATAAAGGCAGACATGAACAAAAGGAAAATTGTTATAGTAATTCCGAATGGATCTTAGCTATTTTATTAAAAATAATGTTTTATAGATCTTAAGTACTCTTCAATTCCACCTTTTACTTTAGAAACATGAAAGTTACAAGCATGGAAAACTTCATTGGAGATGGTTGTTCTTGGTGTGATTGAATTTTATCAACAGCTCTTCTCATTTGCTTGGTCATTTTGAAAAAAAGGCATGCATTGTCGCCAGAAACAGAACTCAAAACACTCACAAGCTAGCTCAATACAATGCTTATATTTTTACTGAGAAGTGGAAGGCACAGCTTGCTGTGACAAAGTGTTTCATGTGCTCCTCAGTTAAGAATATATTTTCTCCAAAATGTCATAGGCATGAGATTTACAATGAGGTTGTTTGCTTGAAGACGTTTCATTACCCAAACTAAGTAATATCATCAGTGCTATGTTACTTAGCACTGATAATGAAATGTCTGCAAGAAAAAAACCGAGCCCAGGAGTACCAAGGATCCCTCATTTCAACCCTGAGCTACAAATATTCTCCTTTATATGTTTACAGTGATTAAATCATCATGAAAAGAATTAGATTCAAATTCAAAAATCTGTTCCAATTTAACATATGATGAGGTCCTTAGTGCAAAAGGATACATACATTGAAGCTATGAAAGTAATACAGTTGATATTGCCATGGAAAGCTACCAAGGGAATCTGTCAGCTACAAAGTGAAGGAAGACGATTCTGACAAAACTGGGAAGTTTGACAATATATTTTGTGATAGATTTTAAATGGTACCGTTGGCAGCAAGGGCAAAATAGAATTCACAACAGCAAAACAGTTCACTTTCCTAACCACTGTCCTAACGTATCGTCCTGATTAATAGTTAATTGTATCTTCTTATACTAATATTTACACGTGAATTAAAAACTTTACATCATTTGTATGAGAAGAACAGAAGTCTAATTTTAACCAGTTGCAAGTTTTAAAGAGGTGCTTGTATGAAAGGTAACTTTAAAAATTGCTGCCTATATAATTCCTTGCACTTATTTTAGTTGATATTTTTAAAAAATGTACCTATCAAAATGATTCCATGTGGTACTTACAAGGTGATGTTTAAAAATGTATTGTACCTCCTAAAATGATTCCATATGGCATCTTATTAATTAGATTGCTTTTTACATTACTTTCTATAAATAGTCCTGGGAAGAAAATCCATAAGAAGGGTTTCTGAGAGCGAAAGCTTGCTAAGACCATTCTGTAGAGGGTCTATTATAAGGCAAATTAGCCTAGCTGCAAGAATAGATGCAAATCCCTTTGCTCTCCGTACACCAAAGTCCTATTTCTCCGTGCGTGTGTGTGTGTGTATGTGTGTGTCTGTGTCTGTGCATAAACAGCTGGTTTCCTGTGTGGAAGCCAAAAAAACCAGAGCTGTCTGTCTCTCCTGCTTCTTTTAATCATGCTTTAAGGCATGTTTGAGCAGATCGCCTTTGTATATAGTCAGGGTTGGCTAGCACAGCTGTCACCATGGAAACAAATGCAGCAAAACCCAATTTGAGAAGTAGGAGCTGAACGGAGCAATTCAGCTTCTGCTTTGGAATTCACAGGAGCCTTTAAAAAGCCTTGCCAAAAATGACTGAATAGATTTGCTCAGATTACCTGTTTGGAAATGGGAAGGGAGATTTTAGCTATATAGTCTGTGCTGTGTTTTTCAGAACTGCCTAAAGATCATAGTGGGATTAGTGACACACACACACACACAGTCCTTCACAAATTGAATGAACGCTGTATATTGTGTGGAGCACTGTATTTTATTTACCACTTCCTTTCATTCAGGAGTTCAATGCAGGGTACATTTTCCTCCACAGAAACAACCCCGTTAAGTAGGTTGAGCTAAGAAGGACTGTCTGAAAGCCACCCAATCAGCTTGCATGATTAAGGGTAGACTTGAATCTGGTGCTGGTCTAAAGCTTAAGATCACACATTATTCCTTATCTGATGCTCTGTAAATTTAAGGGGATGAGAAGAGAGAAAGATTTCCATATTTCCCACTAGGGTCCCTTTACTGACATGGATGTTTAGCAGAACTCAGCTGGATGTGCCGTACTTTGGCCAAAGAAATCTGCCGTTGTCCTCAGGTTTGTTTCTTTGTCTCCCAACCTCTGCATCCCCCAACTGGATTGTTGCAAGATGGGAACTTCCATCTAGCTATAGTCAACTTCAGAAGGACTACTAGGAAGGGATGGAATGTGATACTAGAGAAAACTTGAATTGGCTTTATAACAGATAACAGATCACAGTTGGAAGGGACCTTGTAGGTCATCTAGTCCAATCCCCTCTCCAAGCAGGAGACCCTACACCATTTCTGACAAATGGCAGTCCAATCTCGTCTTGAAAGTCTCAAGTGATGGTGCTCCCACAACTTCCGAGGGCAAGCTGCTCCATTGGTTGATTGTTCTCACTGTCAGAAAGTTTCTTGTTATTTCCAGGTTAAATCGCTCCTTGTTCAGTTTCCATCCATTATTCCTTGTCTGGCTTACAAGCGCTTTAGAAAATAGCTTGACCCTTTCCTCCCTTTGGCAGCCCCTCAAATATTGGAAGACCGCTATCATGTCTCCCCTGGTCCTTCTCTTTACTAGACTAGCCAAGCCCAGTTCCTGCAACCGTTCGTTGTATGTTTTAGCCTCCAGTCCCCTAATCATCCTGGTTGCTCTTCTCTGTACTTTTTCTAGAGTCTCAACATCTTTTTTATAATGTGGTAACCAAAACTGGATGCAGTACTCTAAGTGTGGTCTTACTAAGGCTTTATAGAGTGGTATTAGTACTTCCCTTGATCTTGACTGTATCCCTCTCTTAATGCAATTTAGGATTGCATTAGCTTTTTTGGCTGCTGCTACACACTGCTGGCTCATATTTAGCTGGTTGTGCATTAAGACTCCAAGATCCCTCTCACAATTACTGCTATTGAGCCTGGTTTCACCCAGTCTATATGTGTACTTTTGGTTTTTCTTGCCTAAGTGTAGGACTTTACTTTTCTCTACATTGAATTTCATTTTATTAGATATGGCCCAATGTTCTAGTCTGTCAAGATCCATCTGGATCTTGAGCCTATCTTCTTGGGTGTTAGCTATTCCTGCCAGTTTAGTATCATCTGCAAATTTGGTAAGTTCCTCTTCTATTCCCTCATCTAAGTCGTTAATTGAAGATATTGGGCCTAAGACGGAACCTTGTGGTACCTCACTGCTTACTTCCCTCCATGTAGACTTAGACCCATTAAGGACTACTCATTGAGTACGGTTTGCCAGCCAGTTGCGAATCCATCTAGTGGTGGTGCTATCCATTCCACTTTTTTCTAGCTTACTAAGAAGTAAGTTATGGTCTACTTTGTTGAATGCCTTGCTGAAATCTAAATATATTATGTCCACAGTATTTTGCTGGTCTACTAATTTAGTCACTGTGTTGAAGAATGAAATAAGATTGGTTTGGCATGATCTGTTTTTAACAAACTCGTGCTGACTGCTAGTTATTACTTTACTTGTTTCTAGATGTTGGCAGATCTGTTTTTTTTATTATCTTTTCCAATATCTTCCCGGGTATTGATGTTAGGCTGATTGGTCTATAGTTTCCTGGATTTGTTTTTTTTCTTTTTTTGAAGATGGGAACCACGTCAGCTCTTTTCCAGTCCTCTGGTAGTTCCCCGGTGCTCCAGGATTTTTGAAAGATATGGTGCAGTGGTTCTGAGATGACCTCTGCCAGCTCCTTTAAAACTCTGGGATGTAATCCATCAGGTCCCGGTGATTTGTTTTCAACAAGATCAGACAGGTGTTCACTTACTATTTTTTTTTTTTTTGCTTATTTTAACTTTTATTTCTGGTCTGTCTTTTACAGTTATGTTTTGGGTGGGTTGAGCTATTTCTTTTTGTGTGAAGATGGATGCAAAGAGTTAAGCGGTTCTGCTTTCTCTCTGTTGACTGCTTTCTCTCTGTTCCTTGCCATCTTCTCTCTTTAGTGGACCGACTGTTTCCTTGATTTTTTTTTCTTGTTATTTATATGTTGGAAGAAACTTTTTTTATTATCTTTGACTTTTGTTGCAAGTCTTTGTTCATTCTGAGCCTTTGCTATCCTGACTTTGTCTTTGCAGATTCTGGCTATCTGCTGATATTCTGCCTTAGTTGTATGTCCTTCTTTCCATTTTTTGTACTTGTCCTTTTTTTCTTTCAATTTGCCAGAGAGATCTTTGTGCAGCCATGCTTGTTTATACTTGCACTAACCCTGAACAGAAGCAGGGAATAATGTTTTCGTAATGATTTCATGCCCTTCAAAAAGGTAGACTCCTTAAAGCTCCCTAAATAACACAAACATCATTCTGTTGGGGGAAAGTTGTCCATGGATGGCAATTAAGCCAGTACTTGACTTGGAAATGCTGAGCTCAGCTTTAGGATGCCATCTTTTTCCCAACAAAGGATAATCAGAACAACCAATGCTAATTAGGACATGCATCAGAATGCACTTTTCCAAACTACATGTGGCCAAGGTGCAATTGTGCTTCTAAGAACATGAGTAGTGTAATACACATCCCAATGCTGATTTTGATACATTAATTTATATTGGTATTTTAGAGAAAAAGCAATGCAGTCCCGTTTTCCTTACTGATTTCATAATCTAATCAAATCTATATGGTTTCTGATTGGTTAAGATGATTTCAGTAATTAAGAGGAAAAGAAGGGTTACTTAATGCTCTCTTTTTTAAGAGATTAGCAGAACAATATCATGGCTAAAATATAGAACCAGGATCTTTGCACTCCTACAAAGCATTTTTTTTCTTAAAAATTAGGAGAGCTCTAACTTATATTGTGAATTATTTAAATGTTTTTTTATCACTAGGAAGATAGAATATTAATCTTGTACAAAGTTTTTATAAAGAATTAGGGGGAAAGTATTAATAAACATCAATTTGTTACATAATTAATTTTCTACTCAGTTTGAGATAAGCAGTTATTTATGTTAGGAATGAATAATTCCAAACCAAGGCCTCTTATTTAAATCATAGATTATCTATCTTTGGAATCAAAGAAATTTCCTTCTCATGCACAACTTGGAATAATATTTTTGAACAATAGAGTTAAATCACATCTAGACAATCATTAATTTTTAAAACAATATTGCCATTAAAGAGTATTTTATGAATTAATCTGTAAATTTCTATTTACTAAATCCTCAGTTCTAAGTGAATCTGGAAGCACATAGCAAAATTAATATCCCCCCACCTGAATATTTAGTATTGTTAAAGCCATCCCTTTATTTGTACATTGTGCTAATGTGCACATTATGGGACATCTTTCTTATTTAACAAATTTTTGGTATGGACATTTTTCTGCACATAAGTCTTTTACACCTATTTTCCAACAAGTGGACTAATTTGACTTTAGAAACAATGCACAAATTTGGCAATGCAAATGATTACCTAATTATCTGGAGTCCAAGATATCAAAGGGAATAATACTATTTCCTTTACTAGGTTGATTGCTTATTACAAAGTGGAGACGTTCTCCATAGCAGCATGATATTCAAAATTCAAAAAATAGCCTACTTTATGGCCACACACAAATTGTGAAAAAATATTTTTTTTCTTGATCTTCTCTGTCCTTATACAGAAAAGTACCGGACTCTTGGGCTAATCAATCTATGGCAATTTTTTAAACTCCTGAATTCCAAAGTTGGGCTTGTTTTCAAAGTCCTTTTGGCATGGTAAAAATTGGATATATGATAGCACATTTATGCATTTATGTATGTCATGGTAGGTGAACTCTTGTGACTTTTGGCGGTGAAATATTTGAGTTACAAGAATATTGAATTACATACTTTCTTAGACTATGTGAAGGACAACAAAATAATTGTATTTCCTTTCCTTCCTATCACTGTGTTCAGATTTGTAATATTCTAACATTCTAATGTTCATATCTGAATATTCTGGTAACTCAAAGTAACATTTCTTTCATCTGATGAAGATGGACTACAATCCTCGGAAGCTGACACCAGTTTCTCTAATGTAATGTCTTCTAAACATATAGCCCAAACTACCAGCATAAACAGAGTTTGGGGTGCTGAGGTTATGGAAGTTGTAGTCCAAACTATCTGCAAACCATCAACTAGTTGATACAACATTCGGTATCTACTGATGTCCCTACATCTTTTACTGTTACTATTTTTATGATTTATATTGTAAGCTTCTTTGAGGTAAATCCTGCAAAGGAATATATGTTTTCTAATAATTAATTGTGAGCATAGCAAAGCCTGGTTTGCCAATGTAGACTCCCATTATCCTCCCAAATAAATTGAATGTTATTTTAAATTTGATATTGCACTCTTAAAAGATATATATGTATTTACATTGTAAAAAGAGAGAAAACTGAAAAAGATAACAGGTCTGCAGTACAACTCTAGACCTATTTCTACAGAAATGAATCCCATTAAGTTCAATTCTCATGTTACTGAATATAGAACTACTAAAATATTCTTTATAAATAATTTATATTTGATGTCAGATAGAAATACTTTATGGGAATTATAATTTTATATAATTTTCTTTTTAAAAACATAAACAATTGTGAGGCAGTAATTTTTATGGAGACTTAAGATTTGTAAAGAACTTGTGTGTGTTTCTATGTCCTGAAATAAAGACATCTAGAAACAATTAAAAAGAATATTTTAAAAATAAGCTGGTACCAATGCATAGCCAGAGACTTACAAAGAAAAATAATACATAATCACTTGGAAGTTATATTTATATAGTTATTTTTCCCCAGGGTAATCATTTCTAACATATAATATTATACATTTGGCACTATATTTGCCATTGGTCCAGCAATTGGCAAAAAATGTTAGGCATATTTTATTATTTATAAAAAATATTTAGACAGTGAGCTCACGTTGAATAACTAGGTCTACTGTATTCTGGAAACTCTTCAGCAGTAATACAGCTTTTTCATGTTCCATATGTACAAAACTGTGTCCATTTGCCTGCAACAGACAAAATAGAAAAAAGTAAGTGTTTTAGAATTTAGTAACATGGTGCATATAGTTTAAAGATCTACCACTATCCCATGATATAGTATAATTTAGAAAAATAAACAATTGCCTTAGAAAAATAAATAATTGCCGTAGTACAATGTTTCTCTACTTTGATCACTTTAAGATGTGAGGACTTCCATTCCCATAATTTCCCACAGCATCATTGCAATGGTATGCTGTGAAATTTGTACAGATGTTTGAACTTCAAACATCTGTACAAATTTCACAGCTTGTCCTTAAGCAATCATCAACTTTATTTGGATGTCTTTCCCATATTATACCAATAGAGTTGTATTTTGTTTGTCTAAGAAATTTGTTCGGTTTAGAGAAGCTATTCCCAGCATCATACCCTCCATGTCCTTCTAGAATTCCCATCATCATGCTCAGTAGCTCATACTGAATTCTCTATAAAAATGTCAGATGAGGATGAGCAGCGAGGTAACTATGCATGCATTGGTCTTGTTAAAAAAAAGTAATTTGCTGCTCGGAATGCTTTGCATGCAAGCGATTTACTTATTTGCCCTTCCTTATTGATTAAGCAAAGATCCCCAGAGGACCTTGAGACTGCTGAAACAATTTAAAAATCCTAACTAGTCACAGACAGCAACTGAATTGGAATATTTTCAGGAAATCCTGTGTAGCCGACAATGCTTTGAAAAAAATAAAACCTTGCCTCGTAATAAATGAACAATAGGCCCAACTGCAGAATCTGGCATTTGCTTTACTATACAAGCCATCAAGTACGAATCACAGGCATTTCTGTCTAGCAAACAAGCTCTTAAGCAAACGTTCTTTCTGACATATATATATATATATCTTTGGTTCTTCAGGTTTTCTCCCACGTAGAATTGGAAGTATCTAGGCGACGTTTCGATGAAGTCTCATTCATCATCTTCAGGCTTGTGTCTTCGGCCTTGTGCTTCTTGGAGTAATGTGAACTTGCAGCTGCTTCTTCCTTTCTCAGAGTACATTACTCCGAGAAACACAAGACCGAAGACACAAGCCAGAAGCTGATGAATGAGACTTCATTGAAAATGTCGCCTAGATACTTCCAATTCTACGCTGGAGAAAACCCGAAGAACCAAAGATCCACATACAAATACCCGCAAAAACCTCAGAAAACACACACACACATATATACACCCCCGACCCCCACACACATACATATACATATACATATACATATACATATATATATATATATATATATAATATATATATATATATATATATAATATATTTGTTTTCGGAGGTTTTCGCGGGTATTTGTATGTGGATCTTTGGTTCTTCGGGTTTTCTCCCGCATAGAATTGTTTACTCTGAGAAGCACAAGGCCGAAGACGCAAGCCTGAAGATGATGAATGAGACTTCATCGAAACGTCGCCTAGATATTTCCAATTCTACGCGGGAGAAAACCCGAAGAACCAAAGATCGATTGATCTATCTATCTATCTATCTATCTATCTATCTATCTATAGTATATAAATATATATAGTATATACGTATATTATATTATCAACTATTATATCTCTATAATGTGTATCTATCAATTATCTACCCATTTACCTATTATCTATCATTTATAACTATCTAATCTATCTATTATCAATTAATCTCAAGTTCTAAAAAATAAAGCTGCCTTTAAGCACAACCCTAATTTTAATATAATATACCATCTGGAAGGTATTAGAATATAGCAAAAGTCACTATCTTCATCATATTTTTCCCCACAGTTGTTTCCAAATTCCACCAAGAAAATAGGGAGAATCAACAACAAAAGTAGATAATGGTGTTGCATAAAACTGCACTCAGTTAAACAATCATAGGAATTTCTCACTTACTGAAGTCCAACAGCCGTTCCCCAAACCATTCCTATCTATTATTCCAGGCTGGAAAGATTTTGAATTCAGCACAACTTCTAAATCAACTATGTCTTTATAGCTACTTAGGAATAAAATAAGCCAGGTCACAGGGTTAAACGTGTGAACCAATTGCTTACAAAAATTGTGTCATATTCCAAACAGCCTTTATATCAGACCAACATTTCATATGCGACAAGCAGAAGCCTATCAAATGCTCAGTGTTAATGGAAAGAAGCAATCTGCACTAAGGAAAGTTTTCCCACCTTCCAACTGTATAGACTGTATTAGTGAATATCTCTAATAGGGATTTTTGGGGTGTGCTTAATATTTCTATTTAAACTATTGAGATGTCCTATGGCTATATCATCTAGGACAACTATTTGTGGAATATGGAATTTATTTCTGAAAGCATCACTAACCTTAATTTACTCCAGACTTCTCTAAGACTTGGATTTTATTAGATTAGCATCTACATGCTAAGTTTAGCATTTTTATTTGAGCATCTAACGGATGTGTAATTGAAGCAGTCTGGTCAAATTACTTGCATAATTGCTCATTTGAATATAGAATATGCCTTATGCTTGGGTCAATGTCAACTATTTCTAATAATCATTGCAATGAATACCATGTTTTGGAACTCAAGTTTTATTTTTTAATTTATTCTTATGCATGTTGTAGTTCAGAATTCTAATTTATATATACAGTTTCTGCTCCTCAGTTTTGGTTTAGTAACATTTTGGGAAATAATAGTACGACCTAGATGTAATTGCTGCAGTACAAGGTATATTTTGGAGTTTTTAATTTGTATGTTCCCAATTCTTCTTTATCTATCCCACACATCCCATTTTTATGCTCTCTTGTGGTTTGAATAAACCACTTTTTGTTTCCAAAATTGTGCATTCAAGTTCTGGCTTGGAGGCAAACTATACTGCAATTGATCAGTTTAATAGCATGACAATTTATAGTTTGTTGAAATGTATGAGGAAAATAAATAAATGCAAATAGAGGAGGAAATCAATAAATGCAAAATCCAGTTACGGAAAAAGTGTTTTTCATTGAAATAATTCTTTTCTTTAGTTGAGGTCTCAGCACCATGCCTGGATAGAAAAGCTTTTGTTAAAAAAACATTTCAGAGCAAATTGTAATCATATTTTAGATATCTTGAGAGTGTTAAGATAATTCACATAATTTCTGGTTGGTGGATAGACAATATTATGTTGGCTTGCAAAGCAGATTTTAGAGATCCTAACATGAACATGCTTGAAATAAAATTACATTTGCAAAAAGACTATAGCTGGTATAGCTGGTAGTATGACTTTATCATTAACAGAACGAGTTTCCTATGGCAAGGGTATAATTTAAGGCTGATTACCTACAACTTTCTGTTATTTGGAGTGTTATGTGAAAATTGTGGCTGCTCAAAGCCTTAATATGAAATGAACAGGTTTGAATAACGGGATGTTTTGCATGTGTATGGAGTTGAAAGTCAATTGCTTATGTGAAAAGAGCAGTATATGAAGAAACAAATAATGTGTGAGACTTAATGCAATGATTAATAAGTGGTTCAACATTGAACACAGAATAGGAAAGAATACAACAATGTCCAATAGATTGTTTGATTTATTTTTGAGTAAATTTATAAACAGAGTTTTTGGTTTGTTGAAGACATGAATATATGTGTACTTTGACTACAAAATAATACTTGTTTTAAAGAACCTAATATTTACAGCATTTGTTAGACTATTTTGCAATGAGTATGGATAAGAAATCAAGGTAGTCATATTTGACACTGCCATTGGAGTAAATGATTACAAGTAGTATGTGCACTGTGAAAAATTAAAGCAAATATCTAAATTTATGTATCCTGGTAGAATGTTTATTAAAGTTGGGAAGATACTAGATGTGTAAATGAAGGTAAAAGAGGATTTTATGTGCTTGTTGAGAGAAATAAATGTTTGTCAAAGGAATAAATATGTGAGTGTTGGATATACAATGGGAACACATTATTTCAGAACTTTATATAGAAAACAAGAAAAAGAGTTAAGTAAAACTAGGTGCTGAATCAATGTGGAATGAATACAGGAAAGAATTATCAACACAAAAATATGTAGAGATAGTTGGGTGTATAGAAATACTGAATTATGATGCAATATTAAATTGCAAAAGAAATACATGAAGGGATAATGGTGTATTGAGAAGAGGAGTCTGTTAGGGTTGAATGGAGTTGATGAAATTCTCAATGAAAAAAAACACTTTTCTAAAGAAGAAAAGTCAGTCTACTGACATCATAAAAGCAAGGATGGTTTAAAGATTAAAATAGAATGCATGAGTAGTGTATGGTGAATGGTATTAACCAAAACTAGATTTAGCTGCATACTGTTTTTTTCTGCACTTTACCTGATTATTCCAACTTCCTTCCTTCCTTCCTTCCTTCCTTCCTTCCTTCCTTCCTTCCTTCCTTCCCTTTTCATGTTTCAACATAGTCTTTGAAAATGGGCAATAATATGACAAAATATTATCTGCATAATGGGCAAAATTTAAAAAGAAATATAACAATGTGGTCTTGGGTTCTTTTATTCAAATTCTCAATCTTTGAGTTTGATGTAATATATGCTCTCACTACTCTCTCATAAAATCTATAACTATATATGTCCTATTTCAATAAAGATGATGGTTTAGATAGAGAATGACTGTGTTTGCTTCAGAGGCTTTTATGCTCTTTACCATTTTTTATTTTTTTGTATTGAATTTATATGATTAGCCATCTTACAAAGGCAACAATATAATAACAAAATATAATTATTAGATTGCTATTTTTAATTGCACTGATTGATAGAGATAGTTATCATAGCAAGCAGTAATAGCTAATCAAACTTACTGAAAAAGCTAATAGGATCGAATTTTATTAACATTTATATAAGGTGGAAAACTATCAAGAAATTCCAGACTAATTGAGGAAGTAAAATAGATGGCAAGAACTTCCATACTGTCAAGAAAAAAATATATGACCATGGCCTTGTAATTACTAGGAATCTACTTTATAAGGTGTATGTTTAGATTTATACATTTATATTTTATACATTTATAGAAATTATAATTCATTAAAATTCTTACAGATACACTGAGATGTGTTATCATTCTATTTGCAGGTAGCTGATACCTTGTGTTACCCAGACATTTTAGCTTTAAATTTCATTGTTGATAAAAATTTGCTACTGAGCTGGGGAACTCAGCTCAGAATAAAATATCTATAGTTTGGTTCAACTCATTATTTGGAAATGTTTCTTAATTTTTGATTTATATCTTCAAATTAATATTGTTAGAATTGATATACTAACTCATGCATTAAAATATACTGCTAGGAATTAATAAAAATTATATTCTGTGATGCAAATGATTTGTTTTCCTTGTGGACATGTGTCAAACAAACATATCTATCTTTTCAATATGAATATTGCTCTGAACTACTAATTTCTAGTTGCTTACATGAATTTTAGGAAATAATGTTTCACGTAGAATTAGAATGTTTTCCCTAGCATAGTTGAACAGTAATGTATTGTTTTCTAATTCCTAACTGATCGTGTGTGCATATCACACGTGTATGTGAAGGGGGCTACCCAGGAACAAATAGTAATATATTATAACAATAGTAATATGTCAAATAAGTAAATCTATTTCTTTTACAGAGAAGGAAGTGAGAAGTGTAATAATAAATAGAGAGTCCACACACAAAAGATTTTTTTTAATTAAGTTAAATGTTGCTTTAACAAACAGCAAGAAAATAATTTAAGAGAAAGAGTACAAATTCCAGACAGATAAAAGACATTCAACAAAGCCTTGAATTTCATGTGCAAAACCTCAGAGGAATATTTCTGGCAGCCAGGTTTACGCTGGCCTCTATTTAAGTTTTTTTTTTTTTAATATAAAGGCTGATGGTCCATCTTGTTGTAGTAAGTAGCCTTAAATGCAAAAATGTCTGTCTGTATGTCCCTTTCTCATTTCCTGATGGCCTAAATTTGATTTCCTAGCTAAGATTTGAAAACCTCTAATTTGGGCCACAGTTCATTTATTTACTCCAGAGTAATCTTATTTTTTAACGGGAAAATAACATTTTAAAATGATGTTTTGATTGGAAATGAGTAAAACTATTCTTTTTTTTGTAAAATTCTATTGGATTTGATTGTGATGCAGTTCAAAGGGCCAATCACATTTTCTATCCAAGGCATTTAATCAAAGGATCAGTATGTGATTCCTAAACATGCAGCATGGATAAACTGACTCATGGTATATTGGTTGATTTACTTTACCGTAAGCAAGCTTTCAGCCTTCCTTCTTTTACAGCTTTCCCCTGAACCTTAGAGGCAAGTGACTACAAAGACTGCTGGAAAGTGTGAGGATGCATGAGGAATCCCTGCTACGATACTACATGCTCCCAGATGGTGACACAAATGGAAGCAGAAAAAAAAAGATCATTTGGGGCAAAATTAAATTATAAATGGTAAATCTCCCAAAAACATAAGATAAATTAGAATTACAGTAAACTTCAGAATGTGAGGATGGGAAATATGCAACCAAGACAAACAGAGCTGCTTGGTTCCATCCTGCAGTGATACCACTTCACTTCAAATTCACGATTGTCATGGACATTTATAATTTTTAATGGCAACATGTTTTGCTAAAGTGCAAGATGAAAATTTAAATGGAGGTATAATACTGATCCGACAGATCATATATGATCTCTTTCAAACATAAAGCTACACCTTTATCTTTAGAATTGCATGCTGGTTGTCTGAGTAACGGATCCTTGTATATCGCACAATCCATTTCCCTAACATTTATCCTTGAAAATATGTTGACTTGAAAAAACGATTATTTCTATTATAGGAGTTATTCCCTCATTTGTCTTTTGTTTGTTTGTTTTAAACAGAAGGTAGTCTTTGTAATGAAAAAATGTCCTCAGTTGTTAAGTTCGGTTAATGCATGAGGCAGGCAAAACAATGTATAGGCAAACTTTAAGCTTCCTTAACTGAAGCGTGTTGATGATGCTTTGGAGTGGATTGGCTTAGACACAAACAAGTGGGATTTAAGAAAAATCCAATCCTTCTTGTGTATTCGGGCCATCTGTAATAAGAACAAATATATTTCAGAACTTCAGTGCTAATTTTATTTGACAGCAATTCTTATTAGGTTTGAATTCAGTGCCGAACTTACCATGAAACCACCCCAGGTTTGTTGGCCACAAGTCAGGGTAATAACCAGTTTCTGAAATCTGAAAAAGGAAAGTATTGTGGCTGTGGTTTGGCTACTTTGCCACCGCCCAATTTATTGATAACTGGTACTTAAACAAAAGCAGTTTCTATTGAGAGCCTGAAACATCATCTATATGCTAGGAAGAACCTCTCACGCGTCCTTTTTCACAACACAGATATGCTTTTAAGATGGGATAATTTCTGTTTTGCCCACTTACGCCTTGGATAAAGGGGATGTGAATTATCACAATGAAAATGGAATGCATTCGAGGCCCAATTACTGTACATGGTTTCCACACCTGCTTTTTGTTGTTTTGTTTTGTTGTTTTAATTTGAACAATATTCTGTCCACTTACATACACAAGAAATACAAAGGGATAAGAAAAGATTCATAGCCCATACATCTCTGGAGTGTACAGGAAGCCAAATTTCACCTCTTGAATTCTTTCTGGAGTCCTGTGTCTGAGCACTTTTCTCCTGTTTGAACCTATTGTTGATGTTGGGAATCAAATTATAGTAAGTAGCTGATACCGTCATCTCATTTTATTTAGGACTAGGCAAATTTAGACTGGAAGGGCATTCGGGTTACTACCACAACCCATATTAAGTAGTCCCCAGGAAATCACATAACTGTATATAACTACATTAATCATATTAATTATGTAAATCCTGTTATATGTCTCAGAAAAGTATAAGTAGAAATATTCCAAAAAAGTTTATAGATCCAGTAAGATTATATATAAAGCTAATAATCTGCCATATCTTTTAAAAAATTGTAAGCAATAACAAAATAAGATTTTATCGTGTCCATTTCTCAGTGAGTCATTTTGCATGAAAAGTTTATTGAAAAGAGTAAATGTTCGTGTCTAAATGACTCTTAGTGGGCTAATTTATTGTGTGAACTGGACTTAATAGATGGCTTATTATAATTTAGCATAAAAACAATGCATATTTATCAAGTGTATTGTTCAGTTATAATGTGCATGTATGAATGATCCATTGTAGATGACGGGTAATCCTTGATTTATAACCATGATGATTCCAAGTTACAACAGCCTCGGAAAAAAAAAAGACATACCACCCCTCCTTGATATTATGACCATCCCACTGTGCCACGATCACATGATCACAATTCAGCAGCTTGACAACCAGCTTGCATTTACAGCATCACATAATCATGATTTGCAATCTTCTCAGACGGTTTTCAACAAGCAAAGTCAATTGGGGAAGCTGATTCACTTAATGACCACAGTAATTTACTTATATCTATGGCGATTAACTTAATGATTGCAATGATGGTCATAAAATCAGGTTCGGTCACATCATGACTCTTAACAACCGCATTGCTTAGTGACTGAAATTCTGATCCCAAATATAGCTGCAAATCAAGGATTACCTGTAACAACTACAGATTGAATTATCATTTCATGACAATTCTAACATTCCAGGCTAAATGTATGAACTATTAATTATAAAATGATATATTTTAATATGATTATTCTCCGTCCCTTAGGTAACCAAACAGATTGTGAACAATAATTAAACAACTATAAAAGTTGTTTAAGCATGCTGAATGTGTTGCCCATAAATGAAGTAAAATGCTCCAGCCCTGCTTTGTTTGAAGGGTCCATGCCAATTGCAATCCAGGCCTTTCACTCTGCAGCACTTACACAAGAGAGCAAAGGACCAATTTCTATATTTATTTTGGTATAAAGTCAATAGGAGATTCTACATCAATTCTTTATCGCTGTGAATATGTCTTCTAAATGGAGAAATGTACTACCAAAAAGGACCTTTCTCCTTCTCTTTCAATCTGACAAAACAAAGACTCACCTGAAGCTTTTAGCATTCAGAAAAAAGGGATATAGGCCTTCCACTATGCAAGGTTGACAATAATTCAACACTTGACCTACTCATCCAGTAGGCAGGACATGCTACTGGAAACCCTTCTTCTCTTTCCTGAGCCCTGCCTGATTTGACATTCTTTACCTGGGTTGTTGTTGGGGTTTTTTGGTAGAAGTTAGGTATATTAGGCAAAATCCATTTATTGATAGATTCCAGCAGCAATTATTAGTTGTGTTTCTGACACAAGGGAGCACACATTATTTTTAAAGACCACTCACTCATACAACTCACATATTGCTCAGTTAGCAAACGAAAGCTCTAAGAATGACTTAACCATATCAGAAATGAGCATGGAAACCAAGCCTAAAGTATATAAAAAAACAAAACAAAGCAAAGCCAAACCTGTGGACCCAATGTGATGGGAAGAAGAGAGTGTACAAGTTGGCAGTCATTTTCAATCTAGAATTCCTCTAGTCATGTTCAAGAAGCAATTGCAAATGTCTAACATTAACTGCAAAAGGACCCTTGATATTTTAAAATGGGTTAAGTTTACTTGGTGGCAGAATTCACTATGATTTAGGTCTTAACTGAATGTCATCAGTACGGCTCCTGAAAAACATATAATGAAAATTCATGCCATGTATGCTCTTTTTAGAACAGTTTCTTTCAAGCTGTAAGCAACTAATAATTCAAGATATGCTAACATGGAGATAATTTTACCATGGATGCTTTATATGGGTCTTTGTGCACTGTAGCAGGATATAAATAAATAGATTTAAGAAATCCTATTATTTCCATAATTATCTTATCTATGGTAAGATGTTGACATAATGTCAATTTCCTAACATTATAATTATATTTCTTCGAGCTGTCATAAGGGAACATTTATTTTCAATCTATTATCTAGAATTTTTAAAAATATGGCAGGATGTTACACTTAAAGATAAATAAAGGTGTTGTTCTTAATCTGCAGGGAACATGTTCTCTTCATACCTCTCTCAATGTAATGGTGACAAAACGTATAAGCAAAGAGAACATCTACAGCGTCATCTATTGTGATGACGCTGTAGGTAAAAATAAAATAGCCTTTTGCTTTGCATCACCTCATAAGGTGGCTAGATAACTAACAAATTGCCTTTCCATCACCAACATTCAAGTTGCTCTATGGAACAATAAGATCTTAAGTGCCTTCCTAAAGACAAAGAGATTAGTGGCATTCTATTCCCTTAGGACCTTAGGTTCCATTCTGCTCACTTTTCATGCAATACAAACCCTTGGCATATCCTCCCAGAAAAGTAGCACAAGATGGGCTGAATCTTGTTAAGGAAGATGATCCTGTAAATACTCAGGAGCCAAGCTATGGAGAGTTTTAACAATGACAATCAGCACTTTGAATTGGACCTGCAGGCAATTAAAATAGCAATGTACCAATACTATCATTATTGTTAATGTAGAGGAGAGGGAGTATGGCCTTGAGGGATAGGACAAAGAGTCACTGCCAAAGTAATCATCAGGTAATCAAAATCCCCAAGTCTGGCCTAGAAGTCTAATGCATGTAAACATCTCACAGGCCCCTCCCTAGTTCACACAAGGTAAAAGAAGAGAGGGGAGAGGTGTACTCAGACATGCAACGACCTATTACTATAACTTTAAAGTAAAAGTAATATTGATCTTCATGATTTTAGTTGCCTAGTCTGGTCTATCATGAAGGGCTAACCATTGCATTGCTAAATCTGCTAAATTGCCAGGTAGCAAATAAACAGATAGGACAAGTATTCACTTCCAAGTCACCTTAAAAAGGCAATCCAATATTAAGTGGATGCAGTGGTCTAACTATGAGATGATCAGGACGTGAGTCACTGTTGTCATGGCTTCCTAGTCCAAAAAGACCAATAATTGGCACACCAGCCAAAACTGGGTGAAGGAACTCCCGGCCAGGGCCTCCACCTCCTGCACTAGCAAGTGCTACAAGGCCAGGAGAATCTTCACATCACAGACCTGTTCCCTCAGAGAAAGACCACATGCAGAGTCAAAGTTAGATCAAGGTCAACCAACCATGAACAAACAGTAACTTCTTCTTGCAAAGTTTTGATTCATCTGTCTTTCACAGACCGATCATCCCCATTTTATAACTAAAATTGTATCTATCTTTAGTTTGGATTAAACTAGGTATACAAATAATGCAAGAAATCCTATAGCCTAACACAAGGAAAGAAATAGCAGAGTAGAAAAACCTAAGCTACCAACTTCTTCCTCTTCCTGCAACCTCTTAATTTTCCCTTTACCTATAAATTC
This sequence comes from Bungarus multicinctus, assembly GCA_023653725.1. Classification (NCBI taxonomy): domain Eukaryota; kingdom Metazoa; phylum Chordata; class Lepidosauria; order Squamata; family Elapidae; genus Bungarus; species Bungarus multicinctus. The sequence goes on from CM042842.1 coordinate 61,700,099, forward strand.
TAGTCTCTTCCACTTATATGCTTACATATGTATACTTACCAACATATCTACTGCTGTATTCTAGATCCACTCTAGTAGTAATTGAGGGGCCAAGTTCACAAAATGCCTCCTTACCTAAGCTTAACATGTATTATTACATGACAATGCTGGTAATATTAAAATAACTTAGACAAATGTAGAAAATAAGTCTTGATGTTTTCATAGTTTATTTTTATTATGAATTTGTATCTCATATTTATTAAAATTGATTTATGTATTTATTTTTCTCTGTAGATGCCAACATAGGACACTGTTCTAATAACTGGGAAAGGGAATGAATGAGACAAAGAGAAGGAAAAGAAGGATTCAAAGAGTGACTGCATTTGAATAATAAAAAAGGGAATGAGTGTGGAGAATATATGTTAAGCATGTTTAAAAAGCAAGTGCAACAGAAGCTTAGTTTTGTTATTCCCTTTAAATACGTTTCCACTGACAAAGAGACATGCCACATATAAAAGTGAACCAGATCCATACCAATAACCATCAGTGTGTAGATATAAGATCAGTGACTTAGATTGAGTATATTTTCTGTGAAACATCTGGATAGAGCAGATCCCAAAACTTATCCTATAGAAATCTGCTTGTCTATCAACATTTTCAATAAAATTAGCTTATTGTTCCAGTCCATCAAAGTTGCAATTGATGATCATAAGCCATAGTCGTCTTGCTGGTATTTTACTAAATCTGAAGAATTCATTGCAAATTTGAATATTCTACAGTCTGAATGTAGCTCACATTATTTGAGAAATAATGTGAAATCCAACAGTATCATTGCTGTCAGTATGTTGACTTGGAAAGGAATCTTATTGATTTATTGGGTAGTTAAGCTTAAACATGCATGCTTTGGAAATAATGACTAATTGGCTTAAATAAAAGCCCATTAGTTTAGCAAGCATGTCGGACAGCTATCCAGCTCAATACACAAAAGGCAATTCTTTTACATAGTTGAAAATGTATAAATGATAGAAGATACCAGAATCCTAATTTGGAAATGGTTTTTTAATTAACTGATTATTTACTACAAAATGCTTAAAAGGCATAAGAATTTGCAGCAATTTCTTGGGACAAGTTTTATGAGTCAGTGATCCAGTCAGATTAAGAAACATTCACACTGAATCTCTTTTCTGATATGAATACAGAATGATACTATGCCCTCGACACTGAAATAAAATTGTGCTCTAATGTTTGCATGGTAGTGGTTTTCTTTTATAGTGCAAATCCTTGAGGAACTGACACAGGACTCTGTTGGCAAGCATAAAATCACAGATTGGGTGTGCACTTAAATGTCTTATGAAATGGTTATTGCCACAGAGAATCTTGAGTGAATCTTGAATATCTTGAGTGCAGGCTGGACTTCTACAGTTTAATGAGGAAAAGATTCTATCAGGTAACTGGACAAGATTTTTTTCTTTTTCTTTTTATAAAAATTACTTATTCAAACTTTTCAGCTCTGTGATACTGAAGAACAATAAACAGTAAAATAAAAGTAGGCAAAAAGTTTTAAGAAAGGGAGAAAATAATCAAAATCTCTTTCTTTATTTAGAATAGTGAACTACTGTACATAATTTGAAGGTAGTTGTATTTTGGATACAATAAAATCCAATAAAATAGATTTATCTCTGTAGTAGCATAAATATTTATAACATAAGCTAATAAAAATTAATACGATTCTCAGGGTTTTTGTTTTTGTTTGTTTGTTAATATTGAATCCCATTATTGTAGCTTACAGGATAAATCGAATCCCTTCCTAAAAATTATTTGGCTCTACTACTGGACCGTCAGCCAACAGACACATATAAAAAAAAATTGGGGTGGTGGTTCAATCCTGCATTGATTCTGCTTTTTTTTTAAAGTTATACGTAGGTGTCTCTTCAGCCAGCTTCACATTCAGGAATAAAATACCAAGTTCTATAAGTAAATAATATAGGTCTTAGGTAAATATTATGCAAACTTCATGTTAATAATGATTATTTCTATTCAGAACATACTATCTACTTCAAACAACCTGCTTCCTCTCTCTTCTTCATACTTAGCCAACAACAAATCCATGTCTATTTGTGAGAGTAGCAATTCTGTGCAGACTATCAGCACTTTAGAACTTGAATCTCAGTCTCTGACCACTTGAAACTTATTTTGGGCAGGCAGAGAAATGTGGAATATGACAGCATGTAGATGAGCAAGGATATTTGCAGTAAAACCATGCTTTCATTAAATAACAGTTGTCATTTACCTGAATAATCTTATCACCTGGCTGAAGCAGGTTGGATGCTGGTCCATCAGGCTGAACCCTAGTAACAAAGATACCCTACAAGTCAAAAGCAACATAGATTAGACAACTGAGAGCTCACTAAAGGTTTCTATATAGATTAAATCAGTGACTGTCATAATACTAATGACCATTACAATAGTTGTAAGCAATCTCTTTGCTGATTTGTAAGTTCTCCATAAGCTTTAAAGCTGTTGTTCAGGTATACATGTTAATCTACCATTTTATTGGATTGGAAGCCACAATCTCTGAAACTCTCACATAGATGTATGTTTTCTGTGTTGGGATATCTTTCTCAGTCTCTCACAAAAAGAGTCCTATAGATTTATTTCATATTAGCAGTTCCTATATTAACCTGAACAGTATCTTTTGCTATAAAACAAAACAGTATCTGCAAAGGTATTTTTAATATTAAATTGTATTCTTGAATTAACATGCAGAAGAAACAGAATTTCAGGCAATATCTATTGAATATACTGTAGGAGATGACCAGGTTGAGCCCGAGGTAAGCATCAAATGAGTCATCAGTCTTGAGTCCCTTCATGCCTAGAAGAGATCTAAGTCCAGCCCACCTTGAATTCTATTGACTCTTATCTACTGCCTATTTGCTCTGACAATCAGTAGGTCAGATTTTTGCAATAAACCTTTATATTAATTTGAACTGCCTGGACTTTCTGATTTTCCTGTGCTTGACATGTACAATGTTACTAAAGAACAGACCAAATCTTTCTTATAAACCAAAAATGCTACAAAAAAGGTTTCCTAAGTTCCATGGGAATTGAAAAAACATATTGAAATAATAATAAAAAGTAAAAATCTGTCTATTTCATTACTGTCTCATTGCTCTAACAATGTACATTAAGATATGGAGCTTCCCATTTGTTTCAATTCTGCTAGTGGATAAATACAAGCACTTGTCTTAATACAATGTTACAGATGCATCAAAAAGCATTAATGCATATGTATTGTATGTATGTATGCAACATCACTTTCAACAAAGATTCTAAATGCAAATTGAATGAAAGACAATAGCTAAAGAACAAAAAATATTTGCGAAGAAAAGATGTGAAATTATTAAAGGAAGATTAACCATAAAGAAATTGCAGTTAATTATTTCATTCAAGGGTTGTATGTTTCAAATTCCAAATGGCCTATTAAGGATCGGACTGCAGTGGCACAGTGGTTAGAGTGCAGTACCACAGGCTACTTCTGCTGCCTGCTTGCAATTTGGCAGTTCAAATCTCACCAGGCTGAAGGTTGATTCAGCCTTCCATCCTTCTCAGGTGGGTAAAATGAGGACCCAAATTGTTGGGGGCAATATACTGATTCTGTAAACTGCTTAGAGAGGCTGTAAAGCGGTATATAAGTTTAAGTGCTATTGCTATTGAAAACTCTTACATTTTTGAAAATGCAATATATTACCTTATCAGAAGGTTTGAATGGATTTCCTTGGCCGCTTATTCCTCCACTGATACTAAATCCAAGTCCTGGATTCTTCTCTATCCTTACACAAAACTATATATAAAAGATACAGAGTTATGACTGTATTCTTGCATTATGCCGATAATAAATATAAGTGCTCCACTCATTATTGTGCTGTAATTACTTTAGTAAGACTGATTTTGTTGACTTTATTCATCATTTCGGAAAATATTATTCCTAGAGTAATACTGCATTGAAAGAGAGAGAGAGAGAGAGATGGCTAAGATTTCTGTATTTCTCTACATTGTATGTATTTCTAGCTTTCATAAAAGAAATAAGGATGATGAATATATATATAAAACAGCATACAGGGGGGAGGTTCAAAAATTATCCATCTGGTGCTTACAAAACAACCTGTACCTGAAATCAGCAAGACAAAGGAGATGGTGTTAGACTTCCGGAAGAAAAGAGAGGAACCTGTCCCTCTTCACATCGAGGAGGGCTGTGTGGAGAGAGTTTCCTCCTTTAAATTCCTGGAAGTCTACCTGGTAAATCAACACAACCCAGATGGCCAGAAAGGCCCAACAGAGGCCCACTTCCTCAGGATATTTCAAAAAAATAGAGTGGAACAACAACTGATAACTTTTATTTTTCTTATATGATTATTTTTCTTATATGTATCCCTGTATTCATAACTATGTTTTTACTTATACCTATTATCTTGTAAGCAATTGACAAACTAAATAAAATAAATAAAAAATAAATAAACTGATAACCTCCTTTTACCGGTCCACAATAAAAAGCATTCTCACTCATTACATTACGGTGTGTATGCTGGCTTGACAGCCGTGATAGAAAGACACTACAGAAGGTATGAACCCAGCACACAATATTGTGGGCTGTCCCCTGAAATCACTAGATAACTTTGCTAGGGCTTGTGGCCTTGGAAGAGTGAGGAAAATCATCAGGGACAACTCACATCCTGGTCAGCACTTCTTTATTCTCTTACCATTGGGAAGGAGATATGGAAGCATAGGCAACTGCACAAACAGGCTGAAGAATAGTTTTTGTGAGTGGGTTGTCAGACTCCTGAATGGAAAATAATCTTACAACAACATAGCACAAGTGACTTGAAGGGCCAATATGATGTGCAATAAATTCACATAGTACAATAGGATTGTGTGTTAGTTAGTAGGATTCACTGGGTTAGGGATTTTCTGTCTTCACTGTGAATTGTATTGTGCACGAAGAGAGGCTCAGCCAATCTCATTGTACACATGTTGTACTCTGACAATAAAGGTTTGAATTGAATTGAATCATTCTTATTTCTTTAATGAAAGCTAGAAACATATACAATCTAGAGAAATACAAAATTCTTCGCTATTAAGAGCAAAGGAAGTACAAAACTCAACATTCCTTTCCCTAATGAAGCATTTCAAAACCTGTTCCAGGGCCTTTTCTCTTTTGAGGTTCAGCAATTTGCTGGGGGGGGGGAGGGGGAATCTTCTGAACTAAAAGAAGTCCTGGTTTGGAGGATTTACTTCAGAATGTGCAAAACCCTATCAGAATTGCAAAGAATGTTCTAGATTTCTGAAGGAGTTTTACACATTCCTTTCAGAAACTGTGATTGCACGGTGTTCAGTGCTAACCTTGAATTTCTTAAAATTAGAAATCTGATTGATTCACACATGGAATTAGATATAATTCAGAGTTGGTATGAAACTACTGTGTGATATATCACTTTGACCTTCCCTCAAATTCTTTTAACAATTCTTTTATCCACAAGGTATTCTGCAACATACTCACTTGTTCTGGATAACCATCCATACTCCTCTGCCCTTTAGTTTGGATGACACACCTCCCTGCCTGTGGTGTCCGAGAGCTCTGAGTTGGGATCTGTATTGGCAATGGTGGCTGATACTGCTGGATTGTTACTTTGTTCATGTTGCCCTCATATGGCTGCTCTCGACTACGATGCTGTAGACTTTGTGATCCCATCAGGGTCTGAATATGGCTACCTGCCTGTGTACAATATCAATCTATTAGACCAATAATGTATGCAATCACAAAAAGCAATACATAAAATTTTATAGTAATACAAATCTTATCTTAGTCTTCAAAGGTCAAGTGTTAACTCTAGTTGCAAATAGCTATAATTATTTCTTATTTATTTATTTAAATTTATATACTGCCCCCCTCTCCCTAAGGGACTTGGGGCGGTGAACAGCCAGGATAACATACACATATAAAACACATATACAATATTTAAAAATTAAAAGAATTAAATACATTGGCCCTTTCAAAAGATTAAAAATAAGGGAATTAAGAAAGTTAAAACCAGATTAAAAAATTTAAAAACCCCTAGGCCAGACCGGCTTGCTGAAATAAATGAGTTTTCAACGCACGGCGGAAGGTCAGGAGATCATCTCCGGGGGTAATTCGTTCCAGAGAGAGGGTGCCCCCAATGGCAAGGCCCGCATCCTCAGGGTCGCCAGCCGTCCAGCCGGCGGTACCCCGAGGAGGCCGACTCTATGGGAGCGTATCGGTCGGCGGGAGGCCGATAATTAAAAATAGTGTCATGCATTTATTCATTTAAAAAATTCAACTACATTTGAAACTAAGCAGAGAATCACAAAATGGAAGCACTGATGTTTTTACTAATGTATTGTGCTCATTTCCCCCCACAAAAAACTGATATTTTTACCGTTGTCCCATGTAAATATTAGTGTGATATCATGTGACTGTGACTTGCAATTTCATTCCAGCTTCCCTGTTAATGGCTGTGAAGGCCATAAAAGGCGATCATATGACTGTGGGATGTTGTGACTATTCTAAATGTGACCATTGTAAATGTGCACCAGTTGCCAAGCACCTGAATTGTGATAAATGCCTGCGGAATGCTGCAATGGCTACAAGTTGAAAGACCGGTCATAAACCTACTTTTGGGGCCATTCTAACTTTGGATAGATATTGAACAAGCAGTTGGTAAAAAAGGACTACCTGTATATCACACATATCAATAAAATTAGGATCATTTTACCTTTCATGAATTATTTCATGCAATATTCATATATGGTGCTGCAGGTCTGGAAATCAGGATTTTATAAAGATAATTCATAATACATAAAAGGGTTATTATGAAATTTTGTCTTTAAAACTTAAAGTACCATATATGAATAATGTAAATTCTGGAAGATATCTGACTTACATTTGAATTACTAGGAATTTTAATTTGTTTTGAGTGTGTATTCTAAATTTAACTTTTTAAAAAGATTTTGAAGTTGAATGATCTGTACATTTGAAATTTTTAGCTAGTAAAGCAGAAATAAGTTACTCTGGGTCAAATGTAATGAGAAGAGATAAGCTCTGCTAATATTGCATGCTAAATAATTTTTTCATTTTCTCACCTGTTTAATAATTTGTTTTGCAAATCTTTATTTTACTTTAATTTAGATACCCTGATAGAATATTTTGCATAAATGATATAAAATCCTTTTTCCCCAGAAAAACAAAGTGAAATAGTCTGATTGAAAGAATACCTTCTATTGTTTCCACTGATCTTATATTAATAAGAATAATGTCTTATATAAATTTATTTTAAATCTTATATAAATAAATGTCTGTATTCCCTTACTAAATAATTCTGTGCAAACTTGCACTCTTTAATTGATACCACTTTTCAAATTATTGTCAAATAGTATAACAAATATTGTAATGTAAGTTGAATAGATTATGTCATGGGACTAATAAATTAATAAACAGCATAAATAAAAATGTAAATGCTAGTAATCATGCTTAAGATTAGTTATGGAAGTAGAAAAGGATGAAATAAATTGTGAGCTTTCTTTCCAAATCCCTTTCTTTAAATGTACCTTCCCATTTCACATCTATACACAGGAATATGTATTATAATTAGGCCAGATCCATCATCCTCCAGCATCTTTTTCTCAAAGTCATTCCTTGAAAGCAGGAAATTCTCCTATTACTGTTCTCTTGCAACTTCTATTTTGAGATATGTTATTCCTAATGTGGAGGTGACATCAGGGTGGGATTCTACCTGGTCGGTCCGGTTCTATAGAACTGGTTGTTATGATTCTGCCCAGTTTGGAGAACCAGCAAATCGCACTACTGGCTGGTGCCTCCCTCCACTCCCCGCCCATTCACTCGGTACCTGGCATCCCCACCATCCAACTTGCCTGCGTTAGCCTAATTTTTGGTAAGTAGCTATTTTTCCTTTTATTTTCTGACCATCAGCTGTTCTGACTATCAGCTGTGCTGGGAGATTTAGATTAGCTAGAAAGCAGGAAATCCTTGGATTTCTTGCTTTCTAGCTAATTTAAAAGTAGAGCTGAACCTTCCTTAGGACTGAAGCTTTTATTTTTCAGTGCAGACTCAGATAGCAAATTGCAGAATGATAGATCTGTAAGTGAATCTGTGATTCTGGGAGCAACTCAATCTGCCTGCCCGCTTTGCCTGATTTTGGATAAAAGTTGCTCTTTTTTAATACATAAGGGTGTGTTATGAGTTCATTTTGTGAGTTTGCTTACTAACAAATTTTATGAGACAGACTCAGGTAGTAGATTTGTAGATCTCTAAGTGAATCTGTGATTCTGGGAACAACTCAATTTGCCTGCCTGCTTTGCCTGATTTTATGTAAAAGTTCCTCTTTTTTATTAAAAAATTCAATATTTACATAAATATTTACAAACAAGCCTTGCCCACTCAGCCACATGATCACCAAGCCACATCTACAAATTAGGCCATGCCCACAGAACCGGTTGTTAAGAAATTTGAATCCCATCCCTGGGTGACATGACTGGTCCTTGACAGATATTTTCTTAACCATTTATTCAGTGTATTCTTTGAGCCACCTAAATTATATCATATTGCTTTCTGGTAACAAATGTTACAGATTTAGCTTAGTGTGGTTATTGTATCAGGACTATGATTAATGTTAAACACTTTAACTTGAATTCATTCACCACGTTGAATTCTAATTTCAAACCATGGCCAAGATGGAATTAATGCAAGTGACAATATAATATTTAACCATGTTTAAATCCAACTGAAAAATGTGCAATGGAGAAAGCTCATGACACTATAGTCAGTTCCTAGATTCTCATTTTTAACTTTGAGATCACTGGCAAGTATCAGATTAAGTTAATACATTTTTATTATTTCAGCATTCATTGTTTGTTATATATGTTACCTTTTTAGCAACAGTTTCTGGTGGTACATCTCGCCTTCCAAGGGGATATGGATTCCATTGGTTGCCAGAAGAAATATCTTCCTGTCCATTGTCTAAAATGCTGCTTTGTTGTGATGGGGTCTATTTTTAAAATATTGATAATTACTTAGTCAGAGCAATGCAAGCACTCTTTTTGATTTACTAAGTTACTTTATAATTGTGTAGACACAATACATATCTTGGAGTTTACTAATTATGCACACACATAAATATCAATATATATGTACTTAGATACATGTATTAAAGATAATGTACTTTTATAGGTTGCTAAAAATTGGACAAAGATCTTAATGGACTCCCAAAGAATATGTAGAAGGTTCCAATATCAGAATATTACCACTGTTTACATATGTTTAAGATAGGCTTGGCTTCTATTTCTAAATACTTTATAACAGGCATTCATACTATCCGAATGTAAAAATAACGATCACATCCTTTCTCCCATCCAAAATTTAATGTTAGAATGCAACTATAATTATTTTATAACATTTAGCCCAATGTCACTGTATCAGTGAGATTGGTGACAGATAAATGAATGAATGAATAAATAAGTAAATAAGGATTGAACAGGTAGTTTTCAGCTCATGATCACAACTGAACCAAAATTTGTTAAGTGAGACATTTTTAAGTGAATTTTGCCTGATTTTATGATATTTCTTGCCTCAATTGTTAAGTGAATCACTGCAGTTAATAAGTTCGTAATCTCGTTGATAAGTGAATATGGCTTCCCCATTAACTTTTCTTGTCAGAAGTTTGCAAAACGTTATCGCATGACCTTGGGGACACAACAATGGCCTAAATATGAACTAGTTGACAAGAATCTGAATTTTGATCACATGACCCTGGGGATGCTGTTAAAGGTCATAACTGTAAAAAATTGTGTCAAGCCCAAAATTGACATAAGTGTAGCCATTTTAGTTAGTCTTAGTATATATTCTTTTTCTTACTTTCTCTGTGGTAGTCACAGGGAGGAAGGGTTTCAGCCTTGACATATTCCTAAGGGGGGAGGATGTTTTGGCTAGGTGATCTTTCTTCCCCTGGAAAACGAGCTGTCCTTGCTGGGGCCCTTGAGGTGATTTATGACATCAAGAAACGTTAAATTACTTCTATTGGAGAATGGGACTTATGGGGTTTTTTTCTAACTTGTAATATTGTGGGGTAATTCTGGGTTGTGTCAGATCTGGAATTACCATGGACTTTGCCAATTTGATGCTTTCCTAAATAAAAGAAATATTTTTGAAGATGGTCTTTGTATTTTTCTTTTTAAATGGATTTCATCACTTGGAAACCTGACAAAGGGTCATTAAATCACTTTTTTCAGTTGTAACTTTGGTCACTAAATGAACTGTTGTAAGCTGTGGACTATCATAACAATATAATCTTTGTGGTCCCATAGTAACTTTTATGTTAGAAATATGAAAGGACTGGTTTAAGTAGAGGAAGAATTTTATGACATCCATTATGTTAGTGAATAATTTCTATATTTAAAGATTGAGTTACTAATTTAAGATGCACCAAGGAAACAACCATTTTGCAGAACCTTAATATTGTTACTGTAATATAGTATAATGCTTCTAATGTCCAGAAAATAAAAGCATTTGGAGTCAGATATACTGACCTTTTACTGCATTTGTCTATATGAAAACATAAAGTTCAGAATGATAAAATAATCATAGGAAAAATAATCATATACTCCTGATTAAAAACATCATAAAAGATCTGAATGAACTTTATCAGAGTCAAACTTTTTTTCGCAGTAGAATTTTACATATCAGAAAAAAAGTCTCTCAGGCATTCTTTGTAAAATATTTAATTAAGAAACTATACATTGGTAGAAACTGCCAACCAAATGAGCCTTGAAAAGATACATGCTTTAGTTTGAAAATTTTGTAATACTTTTTAAAAATGCCTTTAAATTTTTCCTAACTTTAATGAATCTTTAATGAATGAAAGAGTTTTACATGGAGACTTGATCACCATTTTATTAAATTAACTTTTTAATCAAGGAATGTCCAATTCACAGGAAGATCAATGGATGACTGAAATTAATGATTAATAATTAGTTTAAACTACTCATAGTTTTACCAAAATATCTTATTATGCATATTTTGGTTGCTTGCATATTTTGATTGCTCATTTCCTTTCTTTTGTTATAAATATTCTTGGCATTATCAGACTTACTAGGCTGAGGGAAATAAATATGCACATATTTTATACTTTTAAGGTGGAGGACAGGAATCATAAATTATTTAAGTAAAATCCTGTAAAGATTCTAGTAAATTTCTAATCCAAAGGAAATCCTGTGCCATTATTCTAGAACATTTCACCGTATGTTTGGGAACAATCCTTAAGTAATACAGTCTGGCATGAATCAGTGACTGTATTTATAGGAATACCTACATCCAATTTCATTTTAAATGGGTAAACAAGAGCTTGCAATGGGATATATGTATTCTATTTACACTGCATTTTACATGGCATGGTCTTAAATTAAAATTTGATTAATATTTTCCATTAATAGGAGAGAATCATACTAAGATGTCAGAATCACATTACATGAAAACTACACAAAACAATTAAATTTAAGGAAAAATTATTCCTATTTCAAGTTCATAGGTAGAAATGCAAAATCAGCTCAATGATAAAAAAGAGGATATATATCAATGGGAAAAATCAAAGTATTATAGTTATTTCAATGCCAAGACCCACTAGCTTGTTTCAGTGATATCCAACATCCTTTCATACACTGAGAGAGAAAAAACCATACACCTGCTCACAACAGGTGGTTCTTTAAAAAAGAAAAGAAATAAAATGAAATGAAAGTATATTATTAATGTTGCTAATTCTAGAAAGCACAAAGAGAGGGATCAATATCATAAGCATCTGCAGTGATGCAAAGTGGATAAGGATCAAAATGTGCACTGCGATATCATAATGCAAGTCCATTACTTGCGTAATTTTGTTCAGTGTCCGGACACAGGTACAAAAGAATACTTTATAATTTGATTTGGTTAATTCATATCCTCTGTTCAGAACATCTTTTGCCCATTTGTGTGCATTTAACTTGAACAAGTTAAAAGTATTTTGAATCTTATAATATATTTTAGAATACCACTTACAAAATCAGGAGCCTATTTCTTTCTGCCAAAGAAACTGACTGGATAAATTTGAACTTCATTCAGAACTTTCTGTAAATATATTCCATCTGGATTTTTAAATACACAACATATAGCTAACTCTACAACAGTTTACATACAGAAACACATAAATACAGTAAAAGATGTGAGCAGGACATACACCTGATATTTCTCTTGAGTTAAAATTGTAAGCTACTTTTAATCAGGAATCTAGTATCTGTAGATTTTGAATACTGAAATGCTATCTTAAATTAAATGAATTTGTAATGAACCTTTGGTAGTAATGTTAGGTATCTGAATGGTACTAATGCCCCTGACATCTCTAAACATTGACAACATGGAACATACATAACTCTTAGATCTTTCTGGTTAACATATGGAATTCTGTACATCAGTCTGCGAGAGAAGAGCAGAAAGCAGCATGACAAAGATGTGGTGTGCCAAATTACTTGGAGAAGCAGAGAGGCCACAGGGGCAAATTAGGTTTAACTTCCCTTTTTGGGTCGCTTTTGGGACACAAGCATGAATAATAGAAATGAGCTAAAATGGGAGATGGTATGGAGGAGTATTTATTATGTGACTTTGATATGTGCAAGCTATCTCATACTTACTTTCGGTAGAGGTAGCTCTTGATGCATTTGGTTTTCAAATTTAGACTTAGTCTGCAAGTTTAATGTCATGCTTCTGCCCGCATGCATTGCTGACAAACCTCCAGAGCGCAGCATGCCAAGGTTAACAGTGTTGTGTTTATAAGCAGCAGTCTGAGTAGAGGAAATAACAATCACGTGACGAGATATGAACACACATGCTAATTCAGAAAAAATACTGCACATATATGATTTTCACATAGTCTCAATTAAAGCAAACAAACAATACCAAGAAATAAGGAGCTTATTTATGCATGCACTGGAAGACAGAAGCACAGAGAGTGCTAGTTGTACATAAAATGGTTACAGTACCATAAAAAGACACTGACATAAAAAAGCAAACTTCATACTAATGGTCTTTAAATCATAGTAATATACAAAACCAAGTTAACTTTGTGAGGAAGGAAACACTGAGGTGCTTTATTTACCTCTTTACAATAAAATATCATGTATCATCTCAGAAACTAAATAAATTGGAAAGAAAATGCAGAAGGTCCCGAGCACTCTGAGAAAGAAAAATTGAACCACCAAATTTGGGGGAAGAAAAAAGTTTTAAAAGTCAAATAAAATAATACTTGTTTGTGAATAAGCTTAACCATACCAAAATATGATGTGGCTGGATATTTAAATTTTTCACAACTGAGATATTAGTTGCTCAGTAATCCCAAGAATTGAATTTCACACAGAACACAAGACAACATTTATTAAACTTGCTCACAAGCTGTAACTTAAAATTGATTTTACTCAACATACTGCTATATACAGTATTGGAATGTACAGTGTATTATTTCTGTGTCGAGTTTGACAAATACATACTGGCAAGAGATTATGCATTATATATTACCTAGAATCTAATTTAGAAAAATGACAAGAGATCCTAACTTACTCCATTCCCATTAGATCTCCAAACAGATGACACTGATTTAATATATTCCTATGCAGGTAATCCTCTAATTATGATTATAATGGAGCTCATCACAGTCATAGTTGTGCTGGTCATAAATTAGGCCACTCACATTATCAACCTGATTTTACAACCTTTTTTGCAGTGATGTTTAGTGATTACCACAGTCATTAAGTGACGCCTGAAGTCATTAAGCAAACACTGAGGTTGATAAGTGAATACTGTGATCATTAAACAAACCAATGATTCACTATGGCTAGTTTTGCCAAAAACCAGAAATGCTGGTTTTCAACACAACTATTGAAAAATACAGTCATGCAGTAGTGAGATTCAAATTTTTTTACTACCGGTTCTGTGGGCGTGGCTTGGTGGGCCTGGCAGGGGAAGGATACTGTAAAATCTCCAGTCAGAGGTGGTATTTGCTGGTTCTCTGAACTACTCAAAATGTATGCTACTGGTTCTCCAGAACTGGTCAGAATCTGCTGAATACCACCTCTGTGGTCATGTGACCTTAGGATGTGGCAAACAGCCATAAAGGAGGGCCAGTTGCTGAGTGCCCAAACTGTGGTCACATGCCCGTGGAGTGGCAGCTGTAGTTACTTTGAATCTGGGTCGTAGGTACTCCTAGTGTGGTCCATCATAACTTCAAACAGTTGCTAAGTGACCAGTCATAAATCAAGGACTACCTGTACTAAATAGTAATAGGCAGAAATGCTGATACATAAGACAATTCTTGTCTGACAGCTGAAACACAATCATATGCTAATATTATCTTAGTGTATAGGGAAAGGTATGCCTAGTAGTATTGAGAAGAAAAGGTGATTTGGACCATGAGGAGGTGCTTATCTAACATGTATTGGCAGCTCTTTAAAGCAGCTGTGTCTTTCTTGGTCTCCTTAGGCAATCTCCAAAGCCAGTTCAACTGGTAGCCAGTATAACTCCAGAAAGCGGTCTATCTCTGCCTGTACTGTTGCATCCTGGACCAGCTGTAAGTTTCCAATGATATGTATATATGTACATATGTTTTTATTTATTTAAAGTATGTATAAGCAGTTCCATGTCTAATATTTTGGATTAGTCTATTTGTCAGGTGATTAGGGCAGGATTACAGGTAATCCTCCACTAACAACTATTATTGAGTCAAAAATTTATGTTGTTAAGCAAGGCAGTTGTTAAATGAGTTGTGCCCCATTATACAACCTTTGTTGCCATAGTTATTAAATGAGTCATGCAGTTGTTAAATAAGTCATGTAGTTGTTAGCAAATCTGGCTTCCCACATTAATTTTGCTTGTTGGAAGCCAAATGGGAGGGCTACAAATGATGATTGCATGACTCCAGGACAAGGCAATTTTCATAAATACATGCCAGTTGTCAAGTGCCTGAATTTCGACTATGTGACCATGGAGATGTTGCAATGGTTGTGTGAAAACTGGTTGTAAGCGTGAATACTGATCATAAGTCACTTTTATCAGTGCTGTTGTAACTTTGAACAGTCTCTAAAGAAATGGCTGTATACTGAGGACTACCTGTATCCAAAGGGTCTCCCAAACCAGGATTGAGTGCAACTGATGAACAAGATGAATCTGTGTCAAGGCCCTTGATAGATAGATAGAGGAACAGGTACAAATATCCTAATCCAGTTAGGATTCAGTGCATTCCTTCCCTTAACCACCAACCTCTAGACATGTACCCAGGATGACAGCATCACATAGAAATTATAAGCAATGCTAAAAGCCACTAATGTCATATTTATATTACGATATCTCTTCTTTTTAAAAGAAACAGAAATGCCAAATTATATTCATTCGTATGGACATTAAAAGAAAAATAAAATAAACTAACCAAAGAAAAATGTTCACAGCTTGCTAGAGCCAATTCTTTTTGCTTTGCTTTTCCCTAGCATTCAGATTTAGGACTGACAGTCAGTCTTAGATCTGAGCCTTTTAGTAGCATGTAGCAAAACAAAGAAACAAAAAACAAACCTCAAGAAATACAATATTCATTTTTCTTTCTGTGTTCTCTAAACTAAACAGGAATTAGAATATGAGCTTTGTTGTTCAGAATAATGATTCATTGAAGCACATTTTTTAAGAATCTATTTTGAATTATATTTTTTCCATTATTAATCTCCTTGTCTTCCATGCTCCTAGTGAGATTGCAATTAATTTGAGCATAGGAAAATGACTTTATTATAACTGATTGTAGATTAAAATTTTAGTCACTTATTTAAGCACATAAGTTTCTTTTTTTTAAAAAAAAAGGACCAAGAGACTTCAGGCAAGCAATGTGAAAGCAAATGTGATGAAAAATATAATTGAAATCATAACAACATTATCTAAAACATTTTTGTGATGAGGTGGCATATGATAGGCAGTTTGATGTATGGTTTGGTGTATGGTAAAAGTGATGGCCTAGAAACCAGGAGCCTGTGAATTCTAGTCCTGCTTTACGCATGAAAGCTTGCTGGGGGACTTTAGGCCAGTCACTCTGTCTCCAGCCTAACCAACCTCATATGATTATTATAGTGGGAAAAATAGGAGGAGGAAGGAATACTAGGTATGTTTACTGCTTTGAATTACTTTTAAAGTAATAATGGTGGGATAAAAAAATCTAATGAATAAATATATGCATACTGTACAGATGATGCTTCTCATCTCAGATGGAAGCTTTTCTATCAAAGGATACAGCTCCATGTCCATACAATGAATAGTACGAGTGATCAATACTGCAATATTTTCTTATCATATTTAGCCATTTACATAATTTTAATTCTTTGTTGATGTAATGAATAGAAGGAATAACTTTGAGGACCAGAGGAAGAGATATAACTATGGTTAGATAAAAGAAATTTGAGTCCAGGGAAGAACTGTATCCTGAGGAAATGTCTCACACAAAATGCTTCCTATTTCTTATAAGATAAAGGAAGAGAAGAGGAAAGCGCATTTAGATTTGCAAGATTCTGTTTCTATAATCGTATAATAAAAGGAATGCTAGTTCAAGTCCCATCTTAGCCATGAAAACCAGCTGGGTGATCTTGGCCCAGTCACTTTCTCTTGGCCCAACCTATCTCACAGAGTTTTTGTTATAGGGGAAATAGGAGGAGGAAGATATGCTGGATATGTTCACCATTTTGACTTATTTGTAAAAATAATAAAAGATGGGATACAAATAAATAAATAAATTAGCATGCATGGTCTATCTTGAAGGGTTGACAAGTTTTCCACTGCTGTGGGTAAACATTAAAAAAGGCAACTCCCTCAAAAACAAGAACATCTATAATATGGACAAGATTGCCCTCAAAATAATAAGTAGTAACTATACAAATTATGTGCCTGCAAAATTCCAATCTTCACTCATATTCTATCTTCTGTGCTATATGGAGCAATCAGGTCTATGAAACCCAGGATGGAAAGCACAAAAAGGAACTCCATAGGAGGGAATTCCAAAATAATGGGAGCAGTAATTGAAGATGTCCACTTCAGAGGTCCAATCAGATAACAGTCTCATATTAGATGGGGCCTGGCAGGACTTGACTTTCAGTTTAATTATAACAGGCACACAAATACAGAAGATCATTCCTTAGATAACTTGATCTGGAGTAATCTAAAGTCTTAGGGATACAATAACTTGAAGGTGACAATAACTTGAATTGCATCTGGAAACCAAATGGTAGCCATAGCTCCCAAAGCAATGTTGTCTGCCAACTATATTAGGATGTCCATCCTTGTTTGGGCTGCTGAATTTTGTACCAGTTTGTACCACGGAAGGCTCTACATAGTGCACATGATGATTATCCTAGTGAAAGGTGACTATGGCATGTTTCTATTATTTTCCACTTCTCTGCTCCTATTCACTCACATTCAATTTTTTTCCTGCAGAAAGTTCCAACTGTGTGTTAGTTGTAGAAATATGCATTCATAATCCTAAATGGAAAAGTGAAGATGAAGGGAGAGAGTGGATTTTGTAAACTTCTTCTTCCAAACTTTTAATTGCTGTAAAGATATCAGTACTTAATTTTCTAAACTACTCTCCAATATGACTATTCCAATGATACTGGCATTAAACTACTTTGATTAAACATTTAGTGAGTTCCTAAGCATTTTCAACTAGAAACCCATGCAAGTTTCAAGTTTTCATTTTGTGATGATTTAGCACTGAAATTACAAAAACACAATTCTGCACTCATAGGATTATAGAAATCAACAATATATATTTCTTTTGTCCATGAAAACTAGATAAGTTAAAAATAAGCTGTGTGATATAGTTATTTTCCACATATGCAGTATTCAACATAGTAGTTGTTATAACCGAATGGTTAATTTACCTCTTTACTGAACCACAGCTAAACTGTGAACTGCTTTCAGACATTCATTCTTTTTCATTTTGATTATTTAAAGATTCAAAATGCAGCAATAGATTAGAGATTAGAGTAACAGTAATTTTATAGCAAGAGACAATTTGATGTAGTAGTTAAGTCATCAGGCTAGAAACTGGAAGCCTGTGAGTTCTACTCCCATGATAGTTATAAAGTCAGTAGGGTGGTCATAAACCAGTCATTTTTCCTCAGCCCTATAAAAAGGCAATGGCAACCCAGTTCTGGAAAATCCCTGCCAAGAAAACTTCTGGAACTTGTCCACGCAGCCTCCAAAAATCAGACACAACTGAACAGAAAAAAAGTGACAGAAAATTTGAGCACAAGGAAAATATGAATCATATAAACTACTATATGATTCACATTTTCCAAAATAATTCAAATACTTTTGCTAGCATATTGGTTTATCTCAATTTTGCATTTCTTTTACAAGAATCTACAGAGATGAACTTCTTCATATTTAACCTATAATCAAGCCAATCTAGATGAAGAAAAAACAGTATACAGTAGACAAAACAAATAAGTAAATTGTAAGGCTTTAAAAGGCTGATGAAAAAAATTTCTGGGAAAGTCTATGAAAGAGATAGGTCTTTCAAGAAATCAAAAGTAATACATGTATACATTTAGTGTAATCTAATTTTTTTTGAACATTTAAATATTTTTTACACTTTAACTACAAAATGCAGTTTAAGACAAAAAACAGTTCTGCAATTCTTTCAGTGCAGTTCAGTGTAATTTTCTAAGAACATCCTGATGTTCCCTTTTTTTACACATGATTATAAAGTTATATTTCAGGTAGAAATTGTATTTTTTTAATCTTTTCAAATTGTTATCCTACTAAAAACTGCTTATCTCTATTGCTTTTACTCTCAGTAGATAAAAGTTATAAGTGGCTGTATTTTGCATGGAATTCATTGGCCTGGGAATAATGAATTCATTTCACAATGAAAACGTCAATAAATGAAAGAGATAGAGAAATGTTCCCTGCAACAGTGTTGTGCTGAAATCACAAGTTCAGATTGAATTAGTTGTGAAAAATAGAGTCAGAGACAATCCTAAAACCATATGTGTGATACATTGCTCCTTTCTCTACATATAGGACTTTTAAATTATTTCTTGCTATTTCAGTTACTATAAAGCATTTTATTCAAAGAGTAAACACCAACATCCTAAATATGGCTCCAGATAATATAATGACTTGTAATTATGTCTACCTAGTGCAAAAAACACCAACTTCCATTGAATTAATCTGTACATTTACCAGATATTTGTTACTTAAGAACATTGTTCTTATGTACATTTGTAATGTAATTCTGCCAACTATATTAGCTTACTCTGAAGTTTTTTTTTATATTTAGGTAAAGTTCATAAATATATCTAGATATACTGTAAATTAAACTTAAATCAGTTAATTTACTTCCAAATACATTGGTTTAAGGCTTAGGTGTCAGAACATCAACAAGTAATTAATTCCTGTAATTGATCTACTGTGGGTAAGGAAATCAACCAATTAATCTGCCATGACTGAGTGGCACATCTATCACTGTGCAACAAAAGACAGCCTTATTCATAAACGCAGAAAAAACTCAGTGATTTTAGTGGATTTCTCTGGATGTCCTTCAGAATTTTGGATTATGCCTATTCAGCAAGTCTTTCTGGGCCATAAATATACATCATTTTTATTTTGGAATTTATCCTGTTATTTTCTCTTTGTAATGTAAAAAAGTAGAATATAAAAACAGCCTCAGTTTAGTAGTGTCTTGATAAATAGCTTAGCTTAAAAACACAGTAAGTTATCACTGAAGCATTATTTGAAATATGAGTGAGGCTTTTCCTCAATTCTTCAAAAATTCCTGAAATGTATACACATTTATCTATCTTTACAGAGATATGCTTATAATATTAACAAATAGCATATTAATCACTGCAAACAAAAGTTTTGAATATAAAAAAAATCAAGTCATGAATTACAAAGGAATGCCAGACATACCCTGTCTAACCTTCTAGCTTCTATATGTCTAAGTAGCTGTTGTCTCCAGTCAGCAGGCATTTTACCACAGCTCTCATTTCCCTTCACAGGGGTAGGCCTTGTCTTTAAATCAGGGTTATCTGATGGCTTCTCACCATAGTTACTCAAGTTATAGTCAGACGGTATTTTTTCCAATAGAGCTGCCATTGTCGGCCTGGCTGAAACTGGTCTGGTTTGGGAGGTACCATAACTCTCTGTACTGTAGCTCCTTGCAGACAAAGGCCTCCTTTGTGTTAAGTTTTTAACAGGGAAGCTTCCAGACTGGGTTTTCACTTCTTGATATGAAGGATGTTCATCTTCATACCTGCCATTTCTTTTGAGAAACTGGGATTCAGATACTGAAATGCTGCTTTGGCGTTCCATAGCTCCTCTATACTGATGTCTGTTATACCTATCGCTTTGAGGCATTTCATGAGGCTCACTGACTCTTCTATACATGGACATTTCAGTGGAGCTGGCCAATGAATCTGCTCTTCTTAAATATCCAGCCCTTGATCCCTGACTTGTCAACTGAGTATTGACAGTCTCTTCATTAACAGAAGGCTGTGAGAAGGAAAACATGTGTTCCATGGGTGGATATCCTCGGTAGGCTCTGGGACTAACCAAATCCTTAGAGACATTTTTTGTCTGTTGGGGAATGTATTCTGGAGTATGTTGGAAAGGGGGTGGTAGTCTCTTTTCAGCTTTTACTTCTACCGATCCTTGAGGATTAAAACTTTGGTCAAACTGGTATACTTTTTTAGTCACAGAGGGCTTTTGCTGTTGTTGGACCTTTACACTTCCATAAGTCAGCATTTCATCATCAAGCATTGGCACAGACTGGCTACGGGACATACTAGATATTCCATGTTCTGGCCCCAACATCTTATCTTGTCTGTCATGTATTCCTGCGTTATCAGTAGTAGCTGCATAGTTCTCTAGTGGTATGTTATAAACTTTATATGCACCAATATCTATCTCATCTATACTTTGTGATTTCTTAAACCGGCTTGTTTTTAAATCTCTCATCATTGGAGACAGCCTCTCTGTACTTTTGCTGATGGAAATAATATTTTTAGAAAGCTCTGGGCGACAGTGAATGTGTGAAAAGACATTGCTGAGACTTCTGTTAGTATTGGAATCATGATATTCCCATGGTGTACCTGGAGAAAAAGTACTAGATATTTCAGGAGAGTCTTTAACAAGATCTTTCCTTTCAGGTAAAGGGCTGCTAGTAGGGGTGATCTCCAGCTTAGAAGGAAAAGCTGTCCTATCTTCAAAGGGGCTGGGTGTTCTTGTCCAGTTCTGCCAAGGGTTTGATGGAGGCACTTCTGATTCAGGGGTATTTCGGATAGTGGGTTGCTCAAGTTCTAGGGGAATACCAACTATCCTGTCTTGCCTTATTAAAGGCCTGCGTCCATGAGCAGATGTGCTTCTTGATTTGGAGCTTAAGAGAGGATTACTGCTAGGATTCTCCACAGTGTTCTCCTCTGCCACAAATCCTGTGTTATCATAGTGAGAGCTGTCGTTCCAACTGTCAGCAAAGGCATCACTCATTGGACGCCTATCATTGTGTTGCTGTAAATTTCCTGCTGGAGCAGATTCCCGCTGACTGAGTAATGGCTTGGTCTCAAGGGGTTGTGGGAAAGATTGGACAAGCCTACAAAAAACAAATATTTAAAAAAGCCTGCATCAGAAAACTATCAATTACAGCAGATTAAAATGTTAACAAATACCTGATAATTATTGCATACATAGTTTAACCAATCTATTACTGAATGGAATGTTAATTCAGGCTGGAGTGGAATATGAAAATTAGTTGAGAACATAGGTGATCTGTTAATGCCGCCCTGAGTCTCTGGAGAAGGGCGGCATATAAATGTAAATATAAATAAATAAAAATGCCAAAGTTGATTTGTTTTAAATTCTGCAATAGATCAAATATTATACAAGCAGAACAGACAAATTTTCAGAACAATGAGGCCAATGAAGCACTTCTAAGCCTTGTTGATGTGCTTAGCTCTTTCCTTGTTATCAGTGAAATCCACCTTGGAATGAATTGTTTTCCATCCAAATAGCAGAAATGGAATGACTGAGAAATTAGAGGATGAGGGAGGGAGGGAGAGAGAAAAGTAACAGAAAAGCAAACGTAACTTCCTTACTTCCTCCCTCCCTCCCTTCATAATAAATTCAGAAATACATTTATTTACTAATGGAACTTAAGCACATAGCACTGAGCTTACCATCAATGTCAAAGCCTCTTTCAAAAAGTAATTGGCTATATCCCTGAAGGAATAAAACTACCCAGTAGTTAATATAAACAGGTGTATATTGATTAAGAAAAACTAGATGACACATAATCATTACATAACCTTCTATGACCTTTGATTAGTATTTTCAGTAGAAATAGACCCTTGGGAATTTGTGAAAGGTATAAGAAGTTTTGATATTTGATTCATTCATGAGGCATAACATTTTTTTTTTAATTCTAGATAGGAGTTCTCAGAAAAATCAAGAATCAAACACAAGAATCAGGGCCTGAGCATTATTCTCTGAATTTGGCTGAAATTATAATGACGTCCACAAGCCCATGCTTCCAGAGAGTACTTTCAGGTGTTTTTTTTTTAATGTAGGATTTACTGAATTCTTTTTAGTTCTGTTTATTTAACTTTTTGGTTAAATAAACTATATATCCCTATAGTCAACTTGAGTGCAATCAAGTAAACACACCTGTTACCCCACAATGAATTATTTACTGCATCTTTAGCTGTAGTCTGCAAAGATCCTATTTTAACATGAGCATTAGAAGACCCAGAAGAAGCTTGTGATGGAGAGTAGTCTGAGTAGGTGCCTGAAGAAACACTGTTATTCATGCAGTGAACTTTATCAGCTTCAGACTCATCAGTTGATTCTGGAAAAAGCAAAGTAACTTGTTAATATGAAATTAAAAATTCAGGGATGAATTTTTAGGAAAAAAAATACCAGCAGTACTTAAGACTTATATACCCTTCACTGTACCTTACAGCCCTTTCTTTAGCAGTTTACTGAGTCAGCAAATTGCCCCCAACAATCTGGGTCCTCATTTTACTGACCTTGGAAGGATGGAAGGCTGAATCAACTTTCAGTCAGTGAGGATTGAACCTCTGGCAGTCAGCAGAATTAGCCTGCCATACTGCATTCTAACCACTTCACACACACACACACACAACACACACACAAATGTTATAATTAAACAAAGAAAAGTGATTTCCAATCCTTTTCTTTTCTGTTTAGCCACATATCTGCTTCTGCTTGGACTCCTCATAAAAAACAAATGCAGCTAATCAGCATTATCTTCTGCTTGATTTTCCACCTTCAGTCACATCCGACACTTGCAATCAATTAATGCAGATAGCCTTACACAGCATATTGATTTATTATTATAGCTTTGCACTTTGCTTTTCACACATACATATGTTTGTTAAAATAGCTATTTTTCTTTGATTAAAATATATTAATTATAATGATAGGAAGAATTGAATTTTTTTGCTACTGAAGGATGTTTTTTCCACACTCTCCATGAGCTTAAGCAAACTGCAAAGGTCACAAACAAGATGGCCCAGGAACTTTGGTTGAAGATGGATCAGTTGTTGTTCCTCAATAAATGAAAGTACTGTAAGTATTATCAAGATATATTACTATGCAATATCTTCTACAACTTCAATATGATCAAATGGTCATAATAATCTATGACCACGGTATTATAAAATTATTTACTTATAGTTTGATGTGTAAACAATTATACTACTGTATTCAAGATTCAGGATCAGTCTGATGCTTTATAATCATATACTTAAAAGCATTTACAACAAAGCATTTCTGTATAAAGAACAATAGTAGTTCTGCATCATTCTTCACCCATTATCTCCAGTTATGACACAGGAGTTTAGAAAAATCAAGTACCTTTTTTTTCTTTTCCTAAGAGAACAAGTTTTGGTTGATATAATGGTGCATCAGTCATTGAGGGGCGAAGTTCTCCTATCCTCATGTCATTCACTGGATGTACAAAAGAATCCTGTAAATTGGAATAATAAATTGAATACCATAAAGACAAAGATGCAATTTTCAGTGGACTTTAAACTATACTTTTATGAGAACTATGAATACTAAGCACATTCACTTGGAAGATAGTGGCAAATATTATCTGGCAGAATTCAGTATTAAAATTATCCAAAACATTAACCTACATATTAAAAACTGATGCTCACAAAAGCATGACGATGTGCCCCCAGCTAAATACACATAATTAGGCAGCTTGGAACTACTGAGAGCCTGCTGACTACTTGCCTCGGTAGTTCCATGCTACAGAGTAGACCTGAATAGCCTGTGGAACTCAATCCTGCTTGCCAGAGCCTTCCACCTCAGGGACTTCTCATCCAAGACCAAATGAGCCTGATATGAGAGATATTGAGCCTACATTCAGGAGGTTGCACAGCACAGGAGTGGTAGAAGACTGTAAGTTTTGGCAGGAAAATAGATGAGCTGCTACAAGATGATTGATGAGGCTCAGCTGTATGCTAAAAATGAACCTAGGGTGAATATCTTAACCTTTCCTTGCATGTGGAAATGAATTTTACATTGGGAGTATTGCTTGTTTTACTGTGGTTATAATGTTCCTCTTAGACTTTTAGACTTTGTTGCTTACTTATTTTTCTGGGATTCCCAATTTGTTTGGCATTTTAGATTAGTTTTCTATATCTTCTTTTGCAAATATATGTTTACCTAAGGTATTTAAATTCAAACTTGATTACTTCCTATTTCTTGCTGTTGCTTTTTTCCCAATTTACTTCTGTTCTACTCTGTACCTGGCACTGAAGAGTTTTATAATCGGTCAGGTCGCAGGACAAGCAGAAAACATGATAATTTTTACTATTCCTTTAATTTTCATCAATTGATTCCTTCCTGCAATTGAGTGCCATTCTGGATGATAGCTAAGCTATACTGACATTATTTTCATATTATACCACCAAGGTACTAACATAGTACACATTTGTGTACTAACATTATTTTTTTATTATCTGCAGTAATGGTTTAACAATGGTTTTATTTAGTTATTACTATTAATAAAATACTTTTTTAAAAATAAAATGACTTATGTACAGAAAGTAATCTACCTATGCAATTGGTTTCTAATGTATGTGCAAAATTGCTGAAAGAACACTCCAGCTTAAAATGAATGATTATGCTTCTTTCATAAGTCAAAGAGTCTTGCATATTTCTTAAAGCTGTTATGAAACATCCTCCCTTCTACATTTATCTTCCCTTGAGAAAAACAACTTTTCTGTGGATCATCTATTTTGGGCCATCTAGATCAGGGATGTCAAACTCGTGTTGTCACAGCAGCATCACATGACATATTGGGACTTTTCCCCTCTTTGCTAAACTGGACATGGCGTGGTCAGTGCATGATGCATCTGGCCCGTGGACCACGAGTTTGATAGCCCTGATCTAGTTCTAGAAGTTCTTCAGATCTCCAAATCAGTATAATAATTACTAATAAATACTGGATAATAATAGACAATAACAATAGAGATAGACAGACAGACAGACAGATACTGCTTCAATCTTAAAATCATTACTTTAAAGAATACTAGTGTTTATTCTTTGTTACCTCCACTGACAGCTCTTTTGTTGCCATGGGCCACTTGTGCTCAAATTTGTCTTTCACAACTTGTTCTGAACTGGCAGATGGTGCTGAATTCTCAGGCCTCACTCCATGAGTAGATTTTCCCACCAAATTTTGAACAGATTTCACCATGTTTTTTAAATCTTCTGGATATGGAGTTGGATAACGCTTTAAATTTATTTCAACCTGAATATATAGTTAACAAAATAAATTAAAAGTAGAAGCAGAAAAGAAGAATAATTGTTAAAATGTTCAGTTTGATTATCAAGGTGATATACACTGCAAAACACAGACAGTGAATTTAGGAATTTGAGACAATGTCAACATAGAACATCTGCTACACTGCACTTTTTGAAATGCAAAAGCCAGTATCACATATAATAGGGTGGTGCAGAATTCCAATCCATTGTTGTCAGTGATAAAAATGTGATCAAAATTATACCATGATATTTATGATGCAAAATATTCCTCTAATAGTTTAGGCAGATTCTAGAAATTCACTAATATAAGGAATGTAGCTCTGGATCTATAACACAATATTGTGACTGCTTATTTGAATATACTGTACCTAAAATGTACAACCCAAAAGAAGCCTAATTGTTCTTAAATTTATAAAAGCTATGAAACTTAAGTGAATTGCATTCAATAATGAACAATTATTTTTCTTCTCTGATAAATGGGTATAGTTGAATAAACTGTGACACTTTATTTACCACAAACATAAAAATAGATGTACAGCCAAGATTCCAAAGCATACACAGCTTAATAGGCATCCATCCAAAAAAGCTTGACTGACTGATATGAAAAATACAGACTATGATACAAACTTACACTCAATGTTGAAGTATAATAAAAAACGCATTACAGACAAGCACATCCAAACATAGACCTCAGTAGCAAATATAAAATATTACATGGTGTCAATGTCCAGCACAAGAACTATTTAACTGTAATGAGTGGATATAACACTACTACAGCTCTCATTGATAGTCTAAAGACTGCAAATGCTCATAGGCTCATCTAGGCAGTTGTATTAAAAATTATCTGGGCAATGGCTTAACTGATGCCCAATACAATCTAAAAAAAGGGACATAAGCAAATTGTGCATGCATCGGAAAAGCTACTAAAAATACAAAGTAGCTAAACTTAAACAAACAAAGATATCTGACTAAAGCAATTTATCTTAGATCAATATTATTTTTCAGTGGTAAATTATTCTCAGATGTGCTAGATAGAAGTAGGGTGAAGATATTCCTATATTAATATTAAAAAGGATAATTACCAATGCAGTCTAGACTCCCTTTCTATTCATGGTCTTTTATGTTTCACATTTAAAGTTACCTCAGAAGTAGCATGCCGCTGGGGATAAAAACCTTCCAAAGTGCAATATTCCTGGATAGAAGAATTTCTTTTTTAATTTCTACTGTCAAATTCAATTCAGCAAACAATGATATACTTGACCAAAAGCAAATGTTATAAGATTCATCAATGCAGATTTGTTATGAAAAAATGTGTTATAAGATCCATCTCAATTAAATGTAAAAAGCAACTTATAAGTACCTAGCAGGCTGCTTTAGGACAAGCATTTTCTTGAAAATCAGGCCTTTGATGTTGACTGTTTTTTTGCCCTTTAAAATAATGCCTTCATTATGCAGTGCATATGACAGAGAGGCAAGATATAAAATATTTTGATCAGTTCTAAGAACCTATAAGATGAAATCTTTACCCTATGTTTCATTACCTGGATGAGATTGAAAGAAAATAATTTTTAAATACCCAAATATTTACCAGTCAGTACATATCTGATTAGATATCAAGCAATATTTTCAAATTTCTTAAATTTTAATTTTGAAAAACTTCCCATTTAATTAGACTTGCAACCATTTTAGGAAAAATGCAGATCTTTTTTTATATTTACATCTACAGTATGATGTGAAATTAATAGGCATATGTCCACTGTCTCTTTAATATGAGGATTTAAAAGATTGCATTTTCAATTGTTCCCAGATTTTGAGTTCTTGCAGAGATATTGGTATATTAGTAAATTCCATTATTATCATATTAACAATAATTATGGCTAACAAGAATTTTTTCTTAATCCAGAATCTGGAATCATATTACAGTTTCAGAGTCTGATTTCAGATAAATTCTGAATGGGTGAATTCATATTAAGTGTGAATAAATTCAGTGTACTTTTAGAATCTTGTTTTTGACTTGCAGTTTGTTCATAGGGTTATGTTCTACTATATATTGTGGTTAATTAAAGTTTTCCAGTTAATCCTGTCTATTGTTAAGGTTAGATTGTTTTTTAATCAAAGTAAGATCACAATGGATTTTCTAAAAATCAAAATGCATTTTGCATTAGAAAAAATTGTAATGTATTGACAAAATGTATACAGATGTATATTTGTTATTGCTCAGTTTGAATCCATAAAGTATAATAAAATCTTACTGGGAGTGGCTCTTGTGCAATTTTGTAACTATTAGACATACCAAGGATTTTCACATGAAGACATAACTTACAATGTAAATATTTTGAAAATGTATTTATTATATAGATGCTACCTCCCTGAATATTAAAAATGTAAAATTTAAAACCTCACAAACAGCCAATAGAGAGATAGGAGGAATACAGTGGAAAGTTATTTTTATTGTTTTATTTTATTTAAATATTTCAGTTAATTTCTATTTGCTGTTAAAATATTTTAGGCATTTTTGAGGAGTTTTTTTGCGTAAATATAAAGATAATATAAATTAGTTGTAGTGTTATTTTTTTCTTGAAGTATTAAATTATTTTTACTTGAAGACTGCATAGACTAAATCAGATTGTATGTATGTTACGGTCATTAACAAAACATCTCACTAAAACTAGTGATCTACTTTGAAAGAGCAAAGTGGAAGGAAGCAAAAGTTGTATTTATGCAAAGAACTCTGCTGCCCACCCACAATTCATCTTGATGCTTACTGCTAAATCAACCAGCTTCAAAGAGGAATAGATTTACTTGAACATTTTATTTCCTCATCGAGTTATCACTTTTCTCTTGTTTCAAGCACTATGTCTTTTGAAAAATAAATGATTTCATTGATGAAAAGTTAAACATAGTTGCATTGAACAAATAAAAAATGAAGAAAACAACTGCAAACTAGTTTTATATTTTTATTACTATAGATATGAAGACTCCTTCCCAACTCAAAGGAGTTCTTATTTTTTAAGAAGCAAGGAGCTGTTTGAATTTCCTGTCAAATGTATTTACTTCATACTTCTTTTTAAACTGATAGGGGAAAAAAAGCAAAACCATGGCTCTTGTGTGCTTTATAGAAATTTTCTATGGAACTGGAACGACACCTAGGTCATTGCATAAAATAATTTTGTTCTTAAAGGAGATTGAAATTTATCAGCATTTCAGTAGAAATGTATTTGATGGCAGAAAAAGTTGAATTATAAGTGATACTATAAACATAGGTTGCTTTAGCAGGGTTAGGTGTTTGTGTGTATACATGTGTATGCCCTGACATGTCCTTGTTTAATTATTCAAGAAATTTGAATAAATCTCAATCACAAAAACAACAAGAAGGGAAAAATATTCTAGGGCAGAGATATTATTTTCCTTTATTTCTCCTATGAAGTCTATTCATATCCTTGATCTTCCAACCACTACTTAATTAGCAGGTTTATTGGTTTAATTATCTTTAGAATCAAATATATTTTCACAATGTCTGCTTTAAATAAACTTGGCATCTAGCCTCAAGGTGCTATATCTGTGAGGAAAGCTAGTTTATTATAGTGGGTAAGATATCACTACTTCCAGGTGCCTCTATTCCAACTGCAATCTGTTTGATCATGATTCCCACTAACCAATCTCTTTCATGATAACTTATCTTATAGTATTGTTTTTTTCCCCTTTTATTTAATGCATTTTCATATACAGTAAAGCATCTTAAGGTCTCATGGGAAATTCAGCATTTCAATTTAGCACAGTAATAATTAGATAAAGATACATATAACTTTATCCTCTATTTCTGTGGTTAATCAAAATAATCCTAATTGTAGCCAAACACTAAGATATTTTTGCAAAAGAAATATTGTGTGAAATGTCAATCTTATTGGGTTTACTGCTTTCTTATGAAATTGAGACAACAGAAATAAACCTCAGGGATGCTGAAAATGAAACTGAAATGCAGATCTTCAGTTAAAGGATTTGCTCATAAAGTCACATTATTTCATTATTGCTACAATCTTGTATATTTTTATATGATCTACTCGATCCTTAGATTGAATGAGATAGCAATTTAAGGAAGCTCATGCTAATAAAAACAGTATTCTTCAAATTAGGAGATTGTCCTGCATTTGTATTGTATTATTGAAAGTGTTGAAAACTGGTGTCAAACTGGTTAATTTCTATGCCTGGAAGAAGGTGGAAAAGGAAGGTGTCATTGTTTTAGATAGCAAACTGTTCTGGGCCATCTCTGATAAATATGGAATGGAGATACTTTCCTTGTATAACATGTAGAGATTCAAGAAGAAATTGAAAATAAGAAGGGGTCTTATAGTTAATATACAAAATTATGTGAAAGTAGAATGGTATTTTTCCATAAGATTGTAAATAAGGTTTCATTATCAATATATTGTATCAGTTTCCTTGTGAAATAAAGGGTTAGGATTAGGGTTTTGCAATTTTGAAAAAAAAAGACATTTATGTCAATATGAATGAATTAATTGGATTCTTATGATGTTCCCTGTTGTGTAATTACCTCTGGTTTGGCTTTGTAAATGAATCTAACATTCTTTTTCTCTCTCTCACTCTATTTTATATTTTATTAATGTCCTTTAAAGTGACAGCTATCTCTTAACTAATAAGAGAAGACATTTGTCATGTTTGGGCATCCAGCTCCATTGATCATATACTATTCCTATTTTTTGAAACAGTAAAAATATGGCACAAAAGGTATTTAGAATGCAGTCATTTTAGTTCCGCAAAATCTAATTTGTAAGAAGGCAATATGTAATTTCAATTTCCATACAGTAGGGATTTATAATACTGACACTTTCTTTCTTTCTAAATGTCACAAGTCTTAATGGGCCATTATACCAACTATCAAGCAAACCATGGGCATTAAGGCAAGATGGCTATTAGAGGGAAAGCATTATTTAAAAAAGAGAATCAGAGTCATAGAATGTCCTCACACAATGCAGATTTAAAAATATGTAGTCTTTCACACTGCCAGCCATAGAAGAGGAGGATCTAAGCATTTGCAACATTCCATCTGTCATTGCTTACACTGCACAGTTCAAGCAAAGTCCCATAAGACAATCCATATTTCAAAAGATATTCCTATACAATCAATAATATTTCATATATACAGTATGTACCTACTAATACTACGTTGATACATAGATACTATTCCAGTGGTTGGGTATTTATGGTACTCCAAATGTTGCTGAACAACAACTATCAGTGGATCTAGTCAGTCTGGCTCAAAGTGGAGTACTGACAACTTAGATTCAGCACATTCTAGAAAATCATAGGTATTCCACCCATAATTTATTTATTTTCTATATTCACTAAACGTTACCTGAACTGCAACTATAACCAAGAAATATAATTCCACTTACCTTAACTTTACCTGCATTTTCCTCTTCTTCCTTTTTTTCCTCAAACTCAAAGGCCACTGTCATACGTTGCTGCCGCTGTTCCTCCCATAGAGTAGGATTAAAACTATCACTATCAGACTGGAAATCTGTAATTAATTTAGAAATGATGGCTAGAATCAAATAACCTACCTAACAAATTTTATTTGCTATTCTTTTAAATTTATAATGACTTTAAATAAAAAGGCACAGTTGTATGCCATATATATATATATTCATTTCTACATTATTCATTTATG
Organism: Bungarus multicinctus; assembly: GCA_023653725.1. Lineage (NCBI taxonomy): Eukaryota > Metazoa > Chordata > Lepidosauria > Squamata > Elapidae > Bungarus > Bungarus multicinctus. The sequence goes on from CM042842.1 coordinate 61,731,697, forward strand.
GATTCTATGCCATTTTTATTTTCCTTACTTATGTTTAGTGCAAGTAGACAAAAATATTTCCTGAGCCTTCAAAAACTATTGAAAATTATTCAGAACTTAATTTCAATCATTATAAGGCTTTATAGCATAACCCCAAAATAATGACATTATAATAAACAGCCTAAGACTTGCCATCCTAAATATAGAATTACATTGATGATCCAAACTCTGTCAAGGACCTTGGAGTACTCATCTCTAATGATCTAAGTGCTAGAGCCCACTGTAACTACATAGTCAAAAAGGCATTGAGTTGCGTAGTTTTTTCTCTGGTAATATCACACTACTAACTAAGAGCATACAAAACATTTGCTAGACCAATACTTGAATACAGCTCATCAGTCCGGAACCCTCATTACGTATCTGATATTAACACAGTTGAAAAAGTCCAGAAATATTTCACAAGAAGAATTCGCCACTCCTCTACTCATTGCAGAATATCTTATGCCATCAGACTTGAAATTCTAGACCTAGAAAACCTAGAACTACACCGCCTTCGGTCCGATCTAACTATAGTATATAAAATCATACATTGCAATTTCCTACCTGTCAATGAATATTTCAGCTTCAACCATAACAATACAAGAGCACACAATAGATACAAACTCAAGGTTAACCGCACCAAACTTGATTGCAGGAAATACGACTTCAGCAACAGAGTGGTCAATGTCTGGAATACTCTGCTTGACTCTCTGGTTTCTTCCCCAAATCTCAAAAACTTTAACCTTAGATTGTCTACTATTGACCGCACCCCTTTCCTAAGGGCTCTGTAAGGGGCGAACATAAGCACACCAATGTGCCTACCATCCCTGTCCTATTGTTTCTTTTTATTTTTCTTATATGTATCCATTTCATGTATTCATAACTATGTTTATCCTTTTACCTATTGTCTTGTAAGCGATTGACAAATCAAATTAATTAATTAATTAATTTTGATACTGAGATCTGTTATTTCTAAATCTGTGCAAGTTCTAGTTTCTGTTTTGGGACATAATTTTGACTGCAGAAAGCAAAAGCTAATCTAGGATAAATTGGCCAGGAAATCTGTAAAACTAAATAAGGCATGCCTTCCTGAAATTGCTTCAGAAATATGTCAGTGATTTGAATGATATTACAATGATAAAAACAACAGAATTATGAATAAGATTTCTACTTACTTTTGAATGTTAAATAATTATTGTGTAATTTTGTGCATTCAGAAAAACTGGTTAATAATCTTACCTTCATCACCACGGGGTTGCTGAGGAAACATGTAGTTAGTTAACACTCTTTGCTTTGTTTCTGGATGCGCCTCAGTTTGAAGAGGAATCAGAGCCTTAGACTGTACATTAAAGAGAAATGCACACACACAATATATAACATTGTATCTCATGGGAAAAAGTGACAATGTAGCAAATTAAATTATGGAATTAAAAATATTATGAATGCTAACAAATAGTATTGCATTACAAAGGGTACTGGTACTAACCTTTATTTAAAATGAAAACCTGCTAAAACTTAATATTCGGGTACAAAATTGTATTGCATTATGACTTCTGTAACATCTACAAACAATGAATGATGATGCACTATTGTGATTTATTTATTGTTCGTTATGTTGCCATACTGTTTTGATGCAGAAAGGAAATTATGTTGTTTTTAAAATTATGGATACAATTCAGAAGCACATATGAAATTCACACACCCTTACACGTTTTACATATATAGTACAGTATATCCTTTCCTATAGTATCTCTGCTTGGCTCACTTAAATCAGAGAAAAATTGCAGTATCATTTTGCATTTGAAGCGTAAGGTAGGGATAGAATAGTATCAAACAGGTCTTGAGCTTCTTCTTATGTGAAACAATGTCACGGTACCTCGCTTCATACAAAATACTAAAGCACAATATAATTTGTTTTTACTTTTAAATTACTAAGACAAATGATATATTAAACTCTGAATCAAAATCTTGCACTTAAGTCAGTTCAAAACAAAGCTATTTATTAATTACATTTGCCAAAAAAATATGGAAATACTATTCGTAAAAAAAGAAACAAAAAAATCTATATATTGCAGACAGTTTCCTGACAGTCAGTTCTTTTATCAAGAATCCAAGTTCTTTACCATCAGCAGATTTACTGAAAAATTTGATAATAGGTAAAAATTTGAGGAAACATACTGTTTAAATTTCTGTATCCAAAATGCACAATCTGAAATTATGACTTAATGATGCATGATGATAATAAATTTTACAAATACCAATATACCAGTCCCCTTTTGTTTAGCTGTTATGTACAAATGGATATTAAATACATACCTGGTTGTCTGAAAGCCACAATGCTGCAAGTTCTTTAAGCTTTGTAAAAGTTATGGGTAAGTTTTTTAACCTGTTTTTTAAAAACAAACGAACACAAATATTTAGACAAAATCAATCCTTCCTGAATACTTATTTGGACTTTGTCAATTATTTAAGCAACACTTTGCAGTATTCCACAATAAACATTTAGTAATTTTTAATATATCTTTTAATTATTAAAAAAAATCTTTTAATAGAAACATTAATTTAACTTTTTCATTTAAAATTAAAAATGTTTCCTAAATGTTTAGATGGTTAAAATAATAAATGATACTACTGACAATTTTAGCTGTGATTTGGTCATCTATATGCAACAACTGTCAAGCACTTTGGAATTAGTTGGAATCTAGAAACTTCACGTTTATTAAAAAGAACAGAGTTTTAAATATATTTAATAGGAAAATATTTTATTGTTTGAAAAATATTTTTGGCTGTATAGATTCCAGCTAGCCCTAACTTCTGTTTTATGATGTTGCTTGATTTTTTTTTTCTTATTTACAATTTGAAGACATTTATTTAAATTAGTCGCCATATTAATTTTCTCCATGATAATGTATAACAGTAAAAATGAAAGAGAGACCTGATTGAGATTCTGATTTATTAGATTTATTAAACTATTATTTTGGAACTGATGCTCATACAGGTAGTCCTCAACTTATATCCACCATTGAGTCCAAGATTTCTGTTCCTAAATGAAACAGTTAAGTGAATGTTGCCCAATGTTATGACCTTTCTTGTTATATTTGCAAGTGAATCACTGTAGTTATTAAGTTAGTTAGATGGTTGTTAAGGCTTTTCTATTAACTTTGCTTCTCAGAAGGTCATAAAAAGTGATCACATGACTCCAGGATACTGCAACTGTCATAAATATGAATCAGTTGCCAAATATCTGAATTTGATCAATTTTGACCATGGGATGTTGGAATGGTTGTGTGAAAAGCTGTCATGTTGCTTTTTTCAGTACCACTGTAACAGTCATTAAACAAACTGTTGTAAGTTGAGAACTACCTGTATAAAAGCATAAGGATTCACTTCAAAAAAATATTTTAGCTATTCCATTTAAGTAGCAAATTATCTTGCTTTTGAAGGAATCTCATTGCTATACACTGCACTATGTCTCATTGACTATAGGTCTTGTATAAGATGTGATGTGACACTCCTTTCATGCTTCTGCCAAAAAAGATGAAAACAATTTGGCACACATGTAAACCAGCTTATGCCACTGAAGTTGCTCATACAAATCCTGGTGTCATTCTCATTCTCTCTATGAAATAAAAGCATGCCCAGAATTTATCATATAAAAAGAAATCTTAGAAATACAATAAGGATACATTCCATTCACAAGAAGCTTTTATGTTGAACTTCAAATTACTTTGTATTAAATGAAAGGATAGCCATGCTAGATCTGAACAAAAGAATTATCTATCCAAAATTATATATACCTAAGAGATATGCAGATGTCAACGGGAAGCAACAAGTAGTAATATTATTTTCACACTTATTTTTTAAACTGTTGATATCAAGAGGCCTACAATGCTGCAAAATGTTTAGGAATATACATAGCTAAATTCTTCAATTAATAGTTAGAGGAAGGAAAAGGATTTTTAAATTAGTTCAAGCTGCCTTTTAGTACTTGTTTCACCTAAATAAGCACAATTATTTGCATTTAGTACCTGTTTCTCCTAAATAAGTGCAATTATAATTAGGTTATGGTTGATCACACAGTCAGACAGATGTTTAAACTGAGGTGTGACATTTTTATCCACCTATTGAGTTCTTTCCAAAGACCTGGGATAGACAGATATTTTTATTTCATGGTGTTAGAGGTATCTGTGCAGGATGTAAACTGTTCTGAGTAAAGTTGCCTTTTGCAATTAACCGATAGTAATTTTATCAATGCTAATGTGTCCAAGTGGTATTCCAGATGTCCTGGGATTGCACTCAATGCATTTATCATTACTTGTACTATCTTTGCTGTCTTTTGTCACAGTCATTCTACTTCTATGTGCCAGTCTTTGTACTTTGGAATTGTTGTGGCCTGTCGGCCGCCGATCCCTCCAGCAGCTGAATCAGAGGAGGTGTGGGAGTCAGAGTCAGCATCAAAACAAACTGAGAGCTCCAAGGAGGAAGAGGGAATGGAGCTGGCAGAGAGAGGGAGAGAGGTGGAGCCTGGGCTGTCCGACAGCCCACAGATGGAGAGTCAAAAGCCCCCAGGTCTGGAGGTGACTGATGAGAAAGAGGACGAACAGCTGGGTCCAGGGCCTCATGTGTGGATGCTCAGAAAGCAGAGAAGAGGAAAGCTGTGGAAATCCATAGGCCGATCCTTAGGAAGGAAGAGCCACTGCTGCCAACGAAGCCCCACCCTAGTTCTGGGGATAAAAGGCAGGAGTGGAGATGAATAGATGTGGCAGACAACTATCAATCTTCCAGCCAGCTGGACTAGTTAACCTGCATTAAGTGAGAAATTTTGCCAGGGCTGCCAGCACTCCAATTAAAGAATCTTTGAGTTCACTTCAGAAGGTTTGTTGTGTTGGGAAGCTGGGTCAGAACAATGATACTCTCAACTTTTTTGGATAAGCATCTAACGAGATTACTTGCCCTGCGCCAGTTTCTTTGTATTTTCATTCAACTCCATTAAGCAATTGGTAGTTAGAAATAGTTTCTTAATTATTGCACCCAATTAGGTGACCATGTAGATACTGAACTACTATCCGTTACTTCAAACCTAACCTGATTTTTGTTGTTGTTACCCCCTTCTTGTTTCCTTCAATTCTAATTATATGGATTATATTATCATTGATCAATTCCTTAAAAAAATATCAGCTTCTTAATGGTAAGAATGAAATAACTGGAGCAGGAAAATATAACAGTTCCAAAACAGAAGGTCTTCCTGAGGGCAAAATATCTAGAAGCAAAGAGTATAAATTTGTATTTGTTATTCTGTCAACTGATAAACTGGTAGCGTTTTAAAAGAAGAATATTTTAGTAATTTACACAGCAGATGGTTCTCTATCCTTGTGATGTTCATAAAATAAATGAATTTAAGACAATAAAAGTATTACCTGTTGTCACTCAAATTTAAGACACGGAGTTTCTGCATTTGACCAATTTCATCGGGAAGAAATTCCAGTTTGTTTGAACGGAGGGACATGACGGTTACATTCTTGCAGCTGCCAATCTGTAGACAAGAAAGACAACTATTAGACGTGTTCAGTGATATTACAACAGTTTAGGATTAACGAATTGTGATGCCTTCAAATTAATTAAACTCATTAATTTTATGTGAAAATATATGTGCCCCAGGATATTGTTGCAGGATCCAATTTGGGTTGGTCACCAGGACCAGAGATTTTGTCTTCTGAATTTTCGGACTGATGCTGGAGGGAACTTCTCTCTTCAGGAAACCTCTCTCTCCCTGAAGATGAGCTCCAGCATGAATACGAAAGCTCTGACAGAAGAAAAAATATGCTTTTTTGATTCAATGATTAGAAAGGTTGAAAATAAAAGTCCCTCACACAATGAATGATTAAAAATTCTGAAATTGTAACATGATGTGACGTTATTGACTTTTTCTTTTAAAAAAAGACTACTACTAAGGCAAAATAAATCTGAAAGCAAAATGAAATTGTCCTCCTTGATTGTGCTTATGGAATACGGATGTGGCCTGCTAGGTGCTAGTATTCCTTCAACTATTAAGGAAGAAAAGTCTCCAGTAATCCCTGGGTGTTTTTGCACAATAAAAATTATTCAGAAGGAATTATACGGGATGACTTTTGCTGCCTGTTAACACAGTATTCATAATATTGTTCTCCACATTACAGACCAATACTACATTGATATTACAAATAAGTTCCTTCAAATCTCCTGAGACTCATATCGTTTTCTCTTTGAAATGCAGTTAGCTGCTGCATTTTTTTCTATACAGAAAGCAACTTAGTAGCATTTGCTGGCTGAGGGAGCCATCATCAATGCATTTATAATTAAATCTGGAACTACAAGCTAGAACATTTCAAACTCCACCTGGATACTATCATTTCCAATTCAACCAATGACTAAAGCACACAGTCCTGATACCTTTTAATAATGATACAAATAAAAAAAATATTTTAGATGAAGACTAGGTATTACTGAAATAGATTGTATTTCCCAATAAATCCTTACTTCTCTGGGAAGTTCAGTCAGGAAGTTTTCATCTACAGCTAAAGTTCGGAGACTGTGCAGATAGCCAGTGGTGGGAGGTAGAGACTCCAGTTCATTACAGCTGCAGTCAAATTCTTCTAATAAAGATAAACTGAAATGTTAAGTGCATTTGTTAGTCTAGCTCTCAAAAGGATTAATCATTATTTTCTTTGCAATTAACTTTCTATATTCAGATTTGTGAACTATGCAAATAAGCATAAGATTTTCACTGAGTGAAAATATCAATTATCTGACACTTTTTTTTGCAATTACAAAATAAAGGTACATTGGAAGTACAAAAGGGATAGAGATTTGGAGCTGCTTTCAAATTAAAGCAAGCAATAATCCATTCAGTACCACTATTGTCAACAAAAACTGCCAGTTTTCCAGACTCAAAGCTACTTTATGTAAGAAGATTTCTATGTGAAGGTTTAGTAATATGTATGCATTAATGTAAAAAAATACAAATTACAAATAGATATTTGTCAAAACATGCTGATTAATATGTGTGTGTGTGTGTGTCTGTGTAGCAAAATTAGATTTTTCTAATTCTGTACTGCAACATCTATATAAATGAAACAGGAATGGTTACATTACTGTATTTTTCGAAGTATAAGTCGCTCCAAAGTATAAGATGCACCTAGCTGGTCAGCTTCAGCGGAGCCTGATTAGCACAAGCAGCTGATTGTTGGTTGGATCAGCCTCCCGATGATCAGCTGTTTCAGGCTGCAGGAATTGTCACCATCTATTGCTGCCTCCGCGTACCCCATTTTCAGCCTCCACACGCCCCATTTTAGGCCTCTGCATACCCCGTTTTCGGCATCTGCACATCCGATTTTTGGCCAGTTCTGAGTGGTATGGATCGGAACAGGCAGAAAATGGGTGAGTGGAGACCGAAAACAGCATGCAGAGGCCAAAAATGGGGCACATGGAGGCAGCAATAGGCGATGGCAATCCCTGCAGCCTGAAACAGCTGATCATTGGGAGGCTGATCCTACTAACAATCAGCTACTTGTGCTAATCAGGTTATGCTGAAGCTAAAACAGGCTGTTTGCTACAAGGAGGCAACTTGCTGGGAGGCAGAGGTCGAAGGGTGGGGGCCGATGGGTGGGCAGGGCTTTGGCAAGCTTTCCTTGGCAAACAGGCTTTCCTAAGAGGTCTGTAGGGGACTTGTAAGCAATTGACAAATTTAATAATAATAATAATAATAATAATAATAATAATAATAATAATAATAATAATAATAATAATAATAATAATAAAAATATTCACTGTGTAAGATGCACAGACATTTCCACCCACTTTTTTGGGGGGGAAGTGTGGCCTATTCTCTGAAAAATATGGTATTAATGAAATGAATTTTATCAATTTTTTTAAACCCTCAATTCCTATAAGAAAAATGACAAACATTGAATTGGAAGTATTATATACTTGTAACCATAATACCATACAACACTTGCTTTTTAACAATATGTTTTAGTTTAAAAACTTAATGATTTGTTGGATGCTCTTACTTGAACACTATGTTTTCTTTAGGCTCTATTGTTTGGTCATAACCGTTTCTTAATTCCAACTGCATTAAAACAGACTAATAAAACAAAACTTTATACAATATACCTTCCCACTTTGATTCGCTTAATGACCATAAAAAATAAAAATTCACAATTAAAATTATGTTACTTGAATCAGCTCTTAGAAATGAGACATTCAAGGGAAATTTTTATCATTTGTAGGAATGATTTGTTTTTCAGTCTGATAGGTAACATTCTATATAGATCTTGTATCATAAAAAGAAATACAGAAAAAAACAATTGCTGTTAAAGGTATTTGGTGATATGATTACAGGTAGTCCTCGACTTACAAAAGTTCATTTAGTGACCACTCAAAGTTACAATGTGATTGAAAAAAAATGACAGGACCATTTTTTTTCATTTACAATCACTGCAGCATTCCCGTGGTCATGTCAACAAAATTCAGATGCTTGACAACTGACTCATGACGGTTGCAGTGTTCTGAGATCAATGATCATCTTTTGTGACCTTCTGACAAGCAAAGTCAATGGGGAAGCCAGATTCACTTAACAAATACATTACTAACTAAACATGTTACTAATTTGTTAAGTGATTCACTTAACAAATATGGCATCAAGGCTGTAAAATAGGACAAAACTCACTTAGCAAATGTCTCACTTAGCAACAGAAATTTGGGCTCAATTGAGGTCATAAATTGAGGATTACCTGTAGTTATTGTAAAATTAAACCACATATACCATACTATGAATTTGAAGTTGATTGATTAAGTACATCTTCATATTGTTATTTAAATTAGAACTTCAACAATTTTACTTAAACATCTACAATTGACTGTTTACAGCTATATAAATCATATCTGAATAATCTAGGGGAGGATTTGCGGCAAAGAGCAGTTATTGTTTAACAGGAATATTCTTGGCTACCAGTTTTGAAATGTAGGCAGAAAGAGGACACATCCTGATATCTCACAGTCTGTAATAATATGTTTTACAGATGGCCAGATTCCAAACTTCTTTCTCACAAACTGCCTGGACTCATGAAAAAGGATGAGAATCCTGTAAATCCTCTATTTCTTTTGTTATCTTTAAAATTCCTTAGTTTAAAAAATCTAAAACAATTGATTTATAACCAATAACCTATTTAGTTCCCCATTTTTTTCTGCTACCAGTAACGTGTTTCTCATAAAATAAGACCGGGCCTTATTTTCTTTGAGCCCCGAAAAAACAGCTAGGATGTCTTTTCGGGGATGAATTCACAGGGCACTCACCTAGAGTGCCCCGCGGGCAGCCATGCCTTGCAACCAGCCATTCCTAATGGCCGATCATGGTAGAGCGTGGAGGCCTCCCTACCCCTGCCAAGCACCTTTGCTGCAGACCCGGGTATGGTGCTGGTTGCAGGCTGAGTCAGCGGGCAGGCGGCGGTGGCGTGACTACCAGCCCTCCCTTTCCGTTGGAAAGTAGTGACACCTCCCTTTTGTGCCTACTTTCTGGAGAGCTTTGAGGCAAAGAAAGCGGGTGTCTAGCATTCTCCCTAGCAGTGCTGCCGGTGGGTGATCCCCTCTGCTCTGGGGACCCAGCCGTCCAGGGTCTATGCCCCACCCACCTTGCAGCCGCTATCTTACTCCCCACCTCTCCAGAACCTTCCCGAGCGCTCTGAGTTGCCTCCTGAGGTGGGTCAGCTGTGCAAGTACTACTAGATCCCAGCCCCTTTTGGAGGATAGTTCTGCGGTGCCCACAGTCGTGTTGCCTCGCACTTCTGCCCTTTCCTTGAAACAGAGGTATGCAAAAAGTGAAGCCTTCCCGACAAAGGTGAAAGTCGGTCACGCCCTACAGTTTTGCCCTCTCTCTCTGTGTCTCTGTCTTCATTTATCGGAAAGGATAACGATTTAGCTGATTTCAGTTGCTTTGTACTTATTTCAAGTGGTGGGCAGGCTCACGAAGGTACAAAACACTTCCACGGTTCCCGCACGGATTTTGTTTTGGTGAAACCGTGACAAAGCCTAGCAAGGAAATACCAGGCAAAGTCTTAGGAGCAAACCTCCCAAACTCAGTGATGTACTTTCGACCTGGATGGCTGGTTCCCCAGGGTGGAGGGGATCACCCGCCAGCAGCATTTTCCGAGACACTAAATGGGGAAATTAGTGGAATGTGAAAGGGAGCAGAGAGTAGCACCAGCAGCAGGTCCCTGCTGGAGGACCTGGCAGGGAGGCGGCGCCGGAGCTGCTGCATGTATGAGCGGCCAGTTGCTGCCACAGTTGTTGCTCCTTCTCTGGCCCTCGCGGGGAAGGATGTGGAGTTGGAGCAGGCCAGCCCTCTTCACTTCCTGACATGGAGGGAGTCACTAAGGGGTGGCCTCACCCACCTCTCTTCCTCATGTCCAAGAACCACAGAGCAAGCTTTGACTATCAGCCCTCCCTTCCATTGGAAAGTAGTGATATCTCCCTTCTGTGCCTATGTTCTGGGGAGCTTCGAGGCAAAGAAAGCGGGCACTTAGCATGCTCTCTTCAACATTCGATTTTGAGGAGCTTCCCTTTGGCATCTTTGCGGGGGAGCTGCCTGTGTAGCTTCTACGGTTCCTGTCAGTGCTGGCGCCTCTCTCGCCAGCACTGCCTCCAACAGTGCCAGCGCCGGTGGGAACCGTGGAAGCTACAGAGGTGGCTCCTCTGCCCGAGAAGCGGCTGAAATGCTTCCATGGTTTCCGCCGGCACTGGCACTGTTGTTGGAGACAGTGCTGGTGAGAGAGGTGCCAGCATCAGCGGGAACCATGGAAGCTCGGCTCCCTCACCCGAGAAGTGGCTGAAACACTGCCAATGGAGGAATGTACAGCACTCCAAACACGACAGTGGCACAGCTAGAAGGAAAAGCAACAGCGGCAGAGGAAGCAGCAGTGATGGGCACTGAAGGTCTCGCGATGTAAAGTGCCTTGCCGAGGCTGACATCCACAATGCTACTGCCCACCCACCCGCCTGCCGATCCAGCCTGCAACCAGTATCGGGTCTGCAGCAAAACGCTTGGCAGGGGTAGGGAGCCCTCTGCACTCTGCCATGATCAGCCGTTAGGAGCGGCTGGTTGGGAGGCATGGCTGCCCGTGGGCGCTCCTAATGGAAAATTCCCCCCCATCCTCCCCATCCTATTTTGCATGTTTTAAAATAGGCGGGAGGGGCTTAATTTCATTTTATGCCTAGAAAACATGCTGGCTCTTCTTATTGGGGGGGGGGTATTGTTGGAGAAACATGGTAGTAGCTATTCAACTTGCATGAAAGACTGAAATCTATTATCCTTTTTAAAGCTGTGACGTGATTAGTGAACTAGGTTGCAAAGAGAACAGCTGAAGGCTCTGTTAGGTTTTTGATTTTATTGTTTGTGCTGACAAGCTGTCATTCAAACTGGAGAAAGCAATTGTTTTGAAAGCTAACATTCAGAAAAATTAGCTGAGATCCACTTTATGCTTGCACTGACAGAAGCTAATCCATCCATAAGCATTGTACTTTAACAGACCACCTGGCAGAACAATCATGATTCATTGTCTCTACAGCATGCTAAAAGATGTGATATTCCTTTATAATTGTCATTATGGCCTGAAATAAATAAAGCTGAAACTATTAAACTCTGGATTTCTGATGACATTCATGGCAATATGACTCTAAACATTGCATGTAATCTTATAGAAAGAACTTTACAGTTCTCCAGTTTGCAAATTAATTACTCATTAATACAATATTGAAATCATTTGTTTTGAAGTTATGTTAATAAAAAACTATAAATTAATATATTAATGATATATTATTATATCATTAATGACATAACACAATTATCTATTATGGTTCCTCATTACTTTAAAATCAATTATTCTGATTGAATACTGTTCAGAGAAATTTGACATTCTAAGACAAAATAGGTATTGCTTAAATATTTTAAATCTCTTGATTCATGAGTGTAGAAATATGTATTTTAGCTGTCTGAAGAAATGTTTCTGAACATTTAGAGGAAAAGATCTGTGCAAATATGAAAAATCATAGTTCAGTGACCAGGAAGGAATAATAGATAGATAGGTTTGCTGGCTGGCTATACAAATAAAGGAGATTTCTAACTTCTAACAAATTTTTTTGTCAAAATAATGATTTTGTAATAACAAGACCTCTTAAATATTTCTTAGTCAAGTAGGAGTTGAAAAGTAGAACTCAAGCAAATTGACCAAGCATATTGATATCCAATCCCCTGTTGTTCTGATGATTTCACCCAGTGATTTAAAGGTAGATGTTAAACAGGAGTCACTGGCTCAATCACTTTTTTCTCTCTCTCCCCATCCCATCAACCCCAACTGGTACTGGTGGTGGAAAAAGGACAAGAACTATCACAACACTGTACTTGTCTCTCTGCCTCCCCTCCTCCTCCCTTTACCTACATTTGGTCCAGATCAGTGTTATTGAAAGCAATCAATATTAACACAGATCACATGATCAGTGTTATTGAAAGCTACTGAGAACCAGGACAATTGCACCATCACTATCCCAGCTCAGCCATAGGTCATTAATAAGGGTGATCAATGGCATCTCCATACCACACTCTGGTCTGAATCCTGATTTAAAAAATGATTTAGATTATCTACTTCATCTAAGTTCCTATAAGTTGAAATCTTATCAAGAAGATTGGAGAAATTGTTCGGACAATGATGGCTTCTTGAGGAAAAGGATGAGCCATTCCCTTACTCAAGGATGCATTCATTACCACATGGCCCAGCCACTAGTCACAATCTGGACAACTTTAAATAATCAGGTGGGTCATAAATATAAAGGATAGATAGTCACGTTAATTGCACCAAATATCTTGTCTATCTCCTCAGGATTTATGATGTCAACATCTATCAGTTAACAGAACAAAACAATGCCTTAGTCCAGTGGTCACCAACCGGTGGGCCATGAGAAAATTTTGGTGGGCTGCAGAGAAATGTCCCCCCAAAGTGCCCCCGAAAGCCTGCCCACCCACTGGCTCCCGCTCTTCAGCTCGCAAACCTGCAAAAGGCAGTGCAGCCCTCACCGGGCAGGATGAAGTAATGGTGCTGTCGCACCAATGGTACGGAGCTGAAGTGGCCATGGAGATGGCCAGAAGGTGCAGGAGCTCTGCACTATTTGTATTTGTGCAGCACTCTTGCACCTTCCAGTTTGCCTCTCCTGGCCTGGACTCTTTCTTGATGACTACAGGCTATAGGGACAGCCCAGGGCAGGAAAAGTACTGTCTGGTGGTGGTAGGAGGGGGTGGAATGGGCAAGTCTGCGCTCACCATCCAGTTCAGAGGTCCAGAATGGGGCGTCAGCATCAGTTTTCTCATCCCTCTCAGCACTCTGCTCTGCTGCCCCCCATCCCCACAGCCTCAGCCATTGCTGCCTGGGGAAAGCACAGGAAAAGCAAGCAGAAACATAGCTCTTGCTGGGGCGAAAGAACTGAGATCGAGGAAGGCATAGGCAAGAGAAGATGGAAGCTGCCGCCTTTGAAAAGCGCCACTTTCTGTTGCCTGTGCCTTCTGATCTCTGCTCTTTCACCCCAGCAAGAACTGTTTCTGCTTGCTTGCTTTTCCTGGGGAGGCAGCAGAGATGTCAGGGCTGCTCTCCCCCCTTAGGAAGCCAGGCCTGGAGGAATGTGAAGAATTGCGGGTGAGCGTCAGAGAAAGGCGTGTTGGAAAAGCCAACACACATTTACAATGCGCTCTCCTCTCTGAAGTAGGATTGAGTGGGGGGAAGGGAGCAGGGGAAAGGGTAGGAGGGAAGGAGAATCCCAGCTGGCTTTCCTTTGGCATGGGGTGGGGGAGGGGGGACCCAAATGCACAGACCAAAAAAGCGCCAAGGAAGACGGGCTCCTAATAACCAGCCTGTTTGTGCAGATGAGAGCTCGGGCTTTTCTGAGCTCGACACCCCCTCCCCTTCGGCCTCCACACAGGGAGGGATGCTTCTCTGCTTGGAAGCGGTGGGAGAAACCTAGAGCTTAGCCTCGGGGAGTCCTCTTCATATGTGGAGGCCGAAGAGGGGTGTTGCCTGGTTATTAGGAGACCGTCTCCCTTAGCACTTCCAGCCCAGTCCTCCTTCCTTCCTCCAACTCCAGACAGCCACACCTGGCAAAGGAGGGAGAGGTTTCCTCTGACTTGGGGAAGATATGAGATGACAGGAGATTAGATTGGGGGGGTGTCTGCTTTTCTTCCATTTGAGGGGGAGCTGGTTCCTCCTTGTCCAGATCTTCCAAGCCTCCAGGCATCATGCGGCTTCTTAAATCCTCCCTCTTTCCCCCCCCAAAGGATGAGAGAGCCCCCTCCTTTCCCTTCACTCTGCCCCATAGTTATGATTAAGCATTTACGATTTTGTTATAATTAAATAAGCATTTGTGTGTGTATGTGTGTGTGTGTGTGCGTGTGTGTGTGTGTAATTTTTTAATATTAAATTTATGTTTAATATAAAAAAATATTTTTTTATATTAAATATATTATATTTTTTAAAAAATTAGCATTGGTGGTCCTCGGGATTTAAAAGTATGAGTTTGGTTGTTCCTGAGGTCGAAAAGGTTGGCGACCCCTGCCTTAGTCAATTCACATGAACTTGTTCAAGCATAGTCTAACTCTGAGTAGATTCGAGCAACTTTATATGCGAAGTGCCCGGAATATTCCTCATAGTGGCCTTATTATTTCTGTGACTTCTCCCTCCTCAACAGACTGTGTCATTCTAAACAAGGCTACTATTCCTGGATACAATAAGAATGGAAAAAATAATAGTTTTGCTGCTCTTCTTGCCATGATTTAATTCCTAATGTGGCTCTTATACATGTTTAACTTTATTAAACATGATTTGCTGCATTTTATGTTAGCAGTTTGCTCAATATTATCTGAAACAGATTTGTGTTAGAAATGGAAGATTTCATACAATTACTAATGTGAGAATGCATTCACAGATTGATTTTATAAGATGCTGTATATAATTTATTATGAATTGACATTAAATTTAATTTAAAATTCATAATATTCCACAATGTTTGTTGCATGTATTGGCTTTGGCTGCTAACACTGAAACATGAGACCAGGAATAGATACATATTATTTGTCAGAGATAATACAATTTATAAATTCTTCAATAATGTCCAAACATTTTATATGAAGAACTGGCCTTTAACATGGGAAAAATTGGCCAGGTTGCAAGCTTAATAGAACTGTACTATTACAATATATTATTTAATTTTAATCATTTGTAAATTAAGCTGGCAATTGGAAGTAGGTCTTTGACTATCGTTTATAGACAACTTGAATAGGCCTATAGAATGTTTTTACTGTTCTTTTCCCACAGAGTATAATAGACTTATTTTAGTAGATCATGTAAGGGTATAGGAGTCCCTGTGGATTTTATTCTGCTAGTTGTAGCCAACTATACCGGGTGGTGCTCATCTCTGTTTCAAATTCATTGAGCCAGCGGTATCTGAAGATGTTTCCACGGTCATGATTTTAGTAGATTACAGATGAATAATTATTCTCCCCACTATTATTTATCTTTATGTAACTAGATCTGAATTCAATAAAACTTCCTTTAGGAGTTCAATTTATATATTTTGTTTATAGTAATAAAATGCAAGGACTATTAATATTCATAAGAATCATAGAAATGCATCATCCAGAAATCATAGAAATGCATCATCCAGAAATCATAGAAATGCATCATCCAGAAATGCATTTTGTTAATGTTTTACACATAAAAAGTTTTTCACTAAGAAAATTATCATGTCAGAAAAGGGTTTAGACTTTTACATAGTATTATTGCCACTATCATTTTGCATAAATGTTATAACTGGATGGTATAGGTTTATCGAGAAATATTATCTACTGTTAGCTATCTTACATTATATTTCCTTTCTGTGAAGACTTACTAGATGTGAAAATAACAATATTATTGCTCTCTATGTTGTGTTTTAATCAATAGAGAAGGAGATCAAAAAGCAAATTTTGAACTTTTAAAAATACTTTGTGATTCTTTCCACACCAACCAAATCCAGATTTATATCCTTCATCAAAATGCCCTACTATGTGTAACATACTTTGCGATGGAAAAAAAAACTTACACATCATTGCAAAGATGAAGGGAACCATTAGCAGCAGGAGAGTCTAGCTAATTACAATTTAAGCAGGCAGACCTACTAGTTCCAGACTTTGAGCTGATACCATGTTCAAAACTGTCATTTATCTGGAATTAGCATCATGATCAGCCACAGGCTAGTTCATGCTGAGCTCATTTCCACCAATTATGTCTTTCTCACAATAAAAATATTTGTCTCTACTCCACAAAAAGAAATGGCATGATACTATACCAAATCAGTTTTAATAAGATTTTTAATGAATGCTTCAAAATAATTTGATGGCTTTTTAACAATCACAAAAATATTTGTAAAGAATTAGGTGATTTTTAAGCCACTTGAGGTATGCACTTCTAATTGAAAATATCAAAAAGGGTTCAGACTTATTAAATCAGTACAGATAGTCTTTGTCTTACAATAATTCATTTAGTGATATTTGATGTAACGATGACACTAAAAAGTGATTTATGAACATTTTTCACACTTGTGACCATTGAAGGGTCCCCATGATCATGTGATCAAAATTCAGATGCTTGGCAATTGCCTTATATTAATGACAGATTTGGTGCATTGGGTCATCAGTCTATGACCTTCTGATAAGCAAAACCAGAAATCAGATTCACTTAACAACCATGTAACTAACTTAATTGCAGTGATTCACACAGCAACTGTGGTAAGGAAGGTCATCAAATGGGGCAAAACTCATTTAATAAATATTTCATTTAGCATCAGAACTTTTGGGCTCATTGGTGGTCATAAGTAGTTGCCAGTTACATCATTGAAAATAATTGATTCAGGAACTAATTTACACTCAGCCAAAAGTAAGGGCTCTAAGACATAAATTTGGTACATCAGATTATGGCATTTCGCAAAATATCAACATGATGTATAATGTATATCTATGCATATACGTTTCCTTGGTTCTCACTATATTTCTGCTAACACCTAAAAATGCTAATTTTATAACTTAATACAACTGCGTAAGTTGCCTACTGCAGTGATACTGATTTTTAGTTTATTAATTAATTAGATGTATGTTAGTTTTCTCCGGGGGTTCAGGGTGGTGTGTACAGTACCCTGTCTCCTATTTTTCTACCCTTTTAAACAATTTTAACAATTTTAAGCAATTTACACTCCAAACAAATAAAACATATTGTCAGTTTCTATTCAATAAAGCAGATGGCAAAATTGTATTTCAAAATATTACAATATTAAAAATAGTCCAGATGTTTGTTTAAAACAATGGGACCAAAACCAGATACGGGTATAAAGTATAAACAATATAACCTGATTTAGAAACTACAATGGTTGGATGTTTACAGCATGCAAAACCAAAGCCAGCCATATTATAGTGAAACATTTTATGTTGTTGTTATTCTATGAAATTTGTTAATTTTAACATTGTTTCAGAAGCAGACATATCCAGAGATTAAACGTTAAATGCTGGAAACGTTTCATATACTTATCTCTTCATCAACTGAAATCAACAAATCAGTATTTTAAAAAGAAAACCAAGATCCTTAACTTGATTTCCTCAAATACTTACTTATCTAGGGACATTTATGGGGCTTTTAGTCTTGCACAGAACAATAGGTTGAACTTTCTAAAGCTAGGCAAAAGGTTTTTTAGCAGGAAATCTGTATCTAGGCTCACTGGACATGACTCATGACATCCAAGAGTTTATTCTCAATAAGGAAATAATGAGTAAGAGCAGATTATAAAGTGATAAAAGAAGAAGCAAATATTTTATAACAAAAAACAACAATTAGGAAAATAGAATTAATACCAACCCCCAGTTTTGACAATGAGAATATTCCTGTGAAGAATGATGTCTAAGTATTATTAAAAGAAAAGGCCATGCAGTGGGAAATTATTTTTCATCTGTTTCCCCATCTGGTGGAGAAGATGAACCAAAATGATTAATCAGACTAGAGCTGGAAGGGACCTTGGCGGTCTTCTAATCCTACCTCTTGTTCTATTACACAATAATGTATTATTATTTGCATTATTACATATTATTATTGTAATAATTATTACACTATTACATCTATTACACAATAATGTAATAATATTGTAAGTTTTATTACACAAATAGAACTTAGATGGATTGAACTACATTATCTAAAGCAGTGGTCACCAACCGGTGGGCCGCGAGAAAATTTTGGTGGGCCACAGAGAAATCTCACCCCCAGAACACCCCCACAAAGCAATTAATCCAGGCTGCGCAGAAAGACAAGGCTGCGCTGCCCACATGGCCCGGAGGAACCCTCCCCTCCCACTCACTCCTTATCCGGTAAACTTGCCTGCTAAATTGCTATTTTTCCTTTTACTGCCCATCAGCTGTTCTGCTGTGCTGGGAGATTTAGATTAGCTAGGAAGCAGGAAATGGTTGGATTTCTTGCTTTCTAGCTAGTCTTTAGATCTTCGGCTCAGCACAGCCGAACCTCCTTTAGGACTTAAGGTTTCTTTGCAAGCAAATTCAGTGCAGACTCATGGCAAGCAAATTTGAAAGACTGAGCTAGCTGATGGCAGATAGATAGATCACTGAATGGTTCTGTGAACAACTCAATCTGCCTGCTTTGCCTGTTTTTGGTAAAAGTTGTTCTTTTTTTATAAAAAATTCAATATTTACATGCATGGTGTGTTGTGAGTTTGTGAGTTTGCTTGCTAGCAAATTTTATGTGACAGACTAAGCTAGCCAATGGCAGATAGATCTCTGAATGAATTGGTAATTCTGTGAGCAACTCAATCTGCCTGTTTTGCCTGATTTTGGATAAAAGTTGCTCTTGTTTAATACAAAAAATCAATATTTATATAAATATTTATTATATTTACATACAAGCCATGCCCAGCCAGTCACATGACCACCAAGGCACACCCACAAATTAGGCCACGCCCACAGAACCAGTTAGTGGTCCCTGGGATCTAAAATTATGAGTTTGGTGGTCCTTGAGGTCTAAAAGGTTGGTGATCCCTGATCTAAAGCAGTGGGTAGTCAACCTGGTCCGTACCGCTCACTAGTGGGAGTTCTAGCTTTCATGGTGGGCGGTAGGGGTTTTGTTCCCTACTTTATAAATCACCATTACTGTGGAACCAGTGGGTGGTTAGAGAAAATTTTACTACTAACAGAGATACAAAAGTGGGCGGTAGGTATAAAAAGTTGACTACCCCTGATCTTAAGAGTATTAGTGACTTTGATTTTGACATCCCTGCATATAATATAGAACAGTTTTTTTAGTGCTTGATGAATCCAAGGTATGATGGAGCCTATCAATATAGTAATGACCGAAATAAATAAAAACTCAAAAATACAAAGAAAATAATTATGCTGCAGAAAAAAAGAAAAGGAAATAAGTGTTTCCTTTTTGTTAAGGTATAACCAAATGAAAAGTTTTAAAATATTTTCCACTTACTTTCCAATAGCATTGGGCAGAACTGTAAGTTGATTGTCATCTACTTTTAAAGTGGTAAGTCTTTTCAAGAGCCCTGGAGAGAGGAAAGAGGAAAGAGAGAAAGAAAAGAGAGAAAGAGAGTGGTTGTTAAATAGTTTGTTAATGTTTCTTAACACTGGTTAAGAGAGACAGAATAAAGGGATAGTGCAAGCATATGCTACATTTTTGCAATGTAATGTGCAGTTATTGTTGTTTGATAATTCTGAGTTATGGTACCTATTAAAAGATTTCTTATCAGAACTGATTTGAAATAACAGGATTGAAAGAGAGAGAGAGAGACACACACACAAAGAATCTGGTAAATCACAGTGTAAACTCACCACATCACGTTGCCGTCACATGACGTATTGAGAGACTTTCCCCCTTCATGGAGCTGGGGTGTGCGTGGCCAGACCATGACACATCTGGCCCGTGGGCCACCAGTTTGACAGATAAACTACTTTTCCAAAGATACATCAATTTTTGCTACTGCCAATACAGTGCATCTAAATGGATTGACATCCCATTTAAATTAATTCCTACATTACGATTTTTAGAATGCACTTTGAAACTTATATCTGAGGATGTTAATTTTACATACTGTGAAAATAATTATTCTTGGTGACATCTTCTACATGAAATTACTATATCTATGGTAAGATACATTCTGAAACAAAAATATTAATGCTATTGAAAAATTTTAAGGAACATATTCAAGCATGAGTTGTTATGCAGGAAAATTATATACTGAGCAATTTAATGATATGCATTTTTTTAAACTTTGAAGCATGACATAAAAACTTTCATTTGTTTTCTTGAACTTAATGTAAGAGCAGTATATAACTTTCAAGTTAAAGTTGCTAATAGCTTACTGGGTTCTTTTGGTTACTATTGAGAAGAATCTAAATGAATTTCATCTATTACCCCAAACCCAATTCCAGAGTAGTCATTATTCAGTCAATACCTATAGAATCTGGCAGCTGTTGTAGCATATTTGATGACAATAGTAGATCTTCAAGGGCTTCACATCCTGATATGTCCAGATCTATACTTTCTATCCTATTTTTTGACATATCCAAGTATATCAGTTGTTTTAATCGTCCTATAGACTTGATAAGATTACATAAGAATATAGTTAGTTGATTCAACTATTCATTGCAGTAACTAATATTTAATACAGTAATACACTATAAACTTAAAAGTTAATCAACAGGCAATGTCAATTTATCGAAGCAAAAGTAAACTGTCTTGATGTTTCATTGATCAGATTAAATGGAAAAACCAAGGACAACCAAAATATATTAGTTTCTAGTATTCTGACTGAAACTATAGTTATTAAGCTTTTGAACATTTTGTGTGATATCCATATGAGGCAAAGGTGATTATAAAAGAACATAATATACTGCCACCTATAGCCCGTCAAATGTAGCTCCCAGGATAATGGACCTTCAACATGCCCTCTCTACCAGATCTAATGGAAAGAGCAGTTGAAATCTGGGAGAGGCAGTCCATCAAATAACCTAGTCCCATGCTATGGAGGATTTTAAAGGTCAAAATCAGCCCCCAATTGTAACGTGTGGTCTTCCAGAGACATACATAATTCCTCATGCTACCACATTTTGCGCCAGCTGAAGTTTCTAGATATATTTCAAGGGCAGTCCCCTATACAATGCATTGCAGTAGTTCAATTAGGAGGTAACCAGAGCATGAGTGATCGTGAGTAGAACCCCTCAGTCTAGGAATGGGTAAGTGGTATACTGCTTTCTTCCCCAAACCCCAAACACTTTAACCTTAGATTGTCTACTATTGACCTCACCCCTTTCCTAAGGAGTCTGTAGGGGGCGTGCATAAGCGCACCAATGTGCCTACTATCCCTGTCCTATTGTTTCTTTTATATTTTATTTTTCTTATATGTATCCATGTATTCATAACTATGTTTTACTTATATCTATTATCTTGTAAGCAATTGACAAATAAAATAAATAAATAAAATAAATAAATAACAATACAAAGTTGTGCAAAGGCCCTTCTAGCCAATATGGGGGATACAATAGATCGCTTCCACACTTCTGTGATACTGAAAGGCACCAAACACATAGTCTATTTATATGAGTATATCTTTTTACTGGATTAAGATACACATTTTAGTAAGCATCCTGGTCTCTTTGATACTGCAGTACAATGTTGTGTCCTTACAGAAGACAGTAACTGTTGAGGACTCAAAATAGTACAATCAGCTCATCATTTAAACCAGGTCTCATCTGAAACAATGGACCCTTGACAAGGACATCCAGCATGATTTAGTCAAAGCTACAACTTTGTTTATATTGCCTTTCTATGGGAGACTGCTCTCTTATATTGAACACTAGCTTGATACCCGTGCTTCACTACGGAACTATGTGATTGGGCTTAGTTTTTGGGGAGGAAAATAAGGGGAAAAAAAATCTGCCTCTGCCTACCAGCATCTATCGGTATTCATCTGGCTAGCATCCTGTCAGTACGTGAGAGAGTGGAGGGCTGTTTTAAAAGTGAAACAGTATTTGCTGTGTGAGCAAGGAGGCAACAAGGAGCCTGGCTTAGCGTGGCTTAGCTCAACTGTTCTGTACTAAAGCTGGTTGCTGCTATGAAACTAAAACTGAAACTCCTCTGCTTGTGTTTTGCATTTGGAACAGATTTCTTTTGAGGTTGGGAGGGGGAATAGAATTCCTTAACATCAGAGCGTGTTAATAATAATATACAAAATACTAATGCTCTGTTGGTCATTTCAAAAAATAATTTCTTAGCACCTAGAAGCCAAAAGGAACATTTCCAAAAGGAAATGTTCCAAATTTCAAGTTTATGGTTCTGGTGGTTTTGTGATAATGCGTGAGTGGTATTTCACTTTTATATATATAGATTTAGCAAATATTACTTGCCCAGCTCATAGGATGGCTTTTATTCTCTACTGCTATATAGTGATATTGATCTTCTTACAAAGACAAGGTCATAATTTTCCTGTCAAAGTCCTTACTCAGTGGAGAAAATAAACAATTTGTCGTGTGCTCTTGATGTTGTCCTTTTTGAACAGCATGGCAAACCTAATAACAATTTTTAATCTGAACTCATACTAATTTGGAGATTATTTGCCTCATCTTAGTTAAATATCTTCAGAAACATAACTAAAACTGTTGCAGTTGACATTATTTTGGCTTTATGAACATAATAAAGATTTATTTGATTTTCAATTGCCATGGTTACCGGTCTAATAATTTTGATAACTTGCTTGTCCTCTTAAGTTGATTTACTCTTTTATGTTGATCTATTCTTTTATTAATTACTCTTCGTTTGTTTTCATATGAGTGTTTTTTCTTCCTTTGGGTTCATGTACTTTTATTGTTATATTAGTGAAATTCTCCTGTTTTTCTGTGTATAACCTTTAACTTGGTGAAACGGTCCATTGAAGAGCAATCATTTTTAAACCAAAGCACCTCAAATAGTCTAAACTATAGAATGAGTCCAAAATCCGTAACCCGGATTCTGATGGAATAGAAATTGGACTAATTTTATAAAATAGTTTGTAAAATAAAAGTCATTAAATACTGTATGTTATAATACAAATGTCACAAAAAATTCCTATGGTTAACTTCTGATGTTTGACTGTGCTACACAGTTCAACATAGACTATTTTTAAGGCAGATGCATATGTCAATATTTCCCTGAATTTTTTATAACTTTTTCAGTGAAGGCAATACCAAAATAACTTCAGTAAAGAAAAATGATCTGCACTTCCAAAATATATTTAATATATAATTCTGCAATATTATATACCAGTACTTTATATGTACATATATGTATATACAACCATACCCCAGGTAACGTTTGAAGTGAATTGTTGTCCATCCATAATTCTTTTAGATTTTGTATTTGTTCCAGAACTTCAGGCTGCAAAAAAACAGCTTTTATATAAATATATACTCCGAAGTGATTATTACATTAAATATTATTGAAATTCATATTTTCATTTACGAATGATTTAATCAGTCTATACATCAATTGGTCAACTAAGTATCAAGATGACACTTGTTAGAACTGGGTGGAAAAGTTAGCAGCCCAAATAACAATAATAGATCTGGATAAGTATAAGTGGATCATAAGCTTCCTAATAGACCAGAAGCAGCAGGTGAAGCTAGGCAAAATCACATCAGATACTTGTACAATTAGCACAAGGCCATCCCCAGGGCTGTGTGCTCTCTCCACTTTTCTCTATATACCAATGACTACACCTCAAAAGATCCCTCTGTTAAAGTACTGAAGTCTGCAGATGATACAATGGTGATTGGTCTCATTTGAGATAAAGACAAGTCTGCATACAGACAGGAGGTTGAACAACTAACCTTGTGGTATGATCAGAACAGTCTTGACGTAAACACACTCAAAATCATAGAAATGTTGGTAGATTATAGGAGAAAACCTCCTATAGTACCACCACTTCCAATAGTAGACAACACAATATCAACAGTAGAGACCTTCAAGTTTCTAGGTTCTATAATATCTCAAAACTTAAAATAGATACCTAATATCAAAAATGTTACCAAAAAAGCACAACAAATAATGTTTTTTCTGCTCCAACTCAGAAAGCTCAGACTGCTCAAGGAACTGCTGATTCAGTTCTATAGAGGAATTATTGAGTCTGTCATCTGCACCTCTATAACTGTCTGGTTTGGCTCTGCAACCAAACAAGACAGACACAGACTTCAACAGATAAATAGAACTGTGGAAAAACAACAGCTACCAACCTGCCTTCCATTGTGGACCTGTATACTGCACCAGTCAAAAAGAGGCTGTGAAAATATCTACAGACCCTGCATATCCTGGACATAAATTGTTTAAACTTCTATCCTCAGAACAATGTTACTGGGCATTGCACAACAGAACAACTAAATACAAGGCCAGTTTTTTTGCTCCATGCCATCACTCTACTAAACAACTAATTCCCCAAATACTGTCAAACTATTACTAAGACTGTATTACTATTATTCTTCTCATCCTTCCTACTACCTTTTCTACTTATGGCTATAACTTCGTTGCTTGTGTGTGTGCAGGGGTGAAAGAGAATAGGAGGAGGAGGTTTTGGCAAGAAGAGGAAGAGACAGAGGGAGTGTGAGAGGAGGAAGGAATGTTTTTTTTTTCTGGTAAAAAAAGGCTGGAAAGTAAGGATAGGGAGGATCCTACCCTTCCTAGGCTGGGAAAAAAAGAGGTCTGAGAGGATAGGTAAAGAGGCTTAGGGGAGAGATTTAGAAAGATGCCTGGGGAGAGAGAGAGGGAGTGAAGGCTATAGGGAGGATAGGAGAGGCTTCTGTGGGGCAAGCAAAGGAGAAGAAGCTGTGAAAGGAGAGCTCAGCATGCAATTAAAGAAAGGGAGAGAAAAGAGAGAGAGAATGAAAGGAGGGCCGACCAGCTACATGAATACCATCTCATCATGTGACTTGCCAGCTGGGAAAAGACTGACCATCAACCCACCACTTGGCCTGCCTGCTGAGAGGTTACTGACCACCATGACACTACATGACCCAGGCCAGTAGAGGTACCTGAGCGAGGGACCAGCAGCCATATTAAGAGGGCCAGGAGAACCCAGACTCCAGCAGCCCTTTCGGGGGTAGCGCTACACTTGTATCTTTGTAAATCTATTTATATTATTTTATTTAGCTTCCTAGTATGATTTAGGTTGATTGCTTATTTAGTATCCTATGACTATCACCAAGTGTTGTATTTTATGATTCATGATTTATGATGACTATGATCATGATTTATCACTTATATCTTTATGTAGACTGAGAGCTTATATACCAAAGACAAATTCCTTGTGTGCCCAATCACACTTGGCCAATAAAAAATTCAATTCAATTATATTCTACTCTATTAGAATTTTACAAACTCTATACTTTTAAATATTATGAATAATAAGTATAAGCCTTTATTTTTAGTAATTTTTATGTTACTTTGTTTTAAGGTAAGATCACTGTCTGCACTTTCCCATATTATCCCACAAAATTTACAGCACAAGGTACAATAAACAAAGAAACAACTAGTTATATTTCTGATTTTCCTACTGTCTTCTAAATAAAGGTTCACAGACAGAAATAGATCCAGAAATAAATAGTAGCTGATTTTTGAAATCATCTACATAGAACAGAAATCTGTTCATTATATAGAGGAAATTAAATAGTGCAGCAACTTTTTTTCTCAAGGGAGCAAATTTGCCTTAGAGTAGAATGATATGAATCACTAGACTGAGGATTTATAGATTAAATGAATGCTTCTTTTAGAATGATTGTTGTGTTTGTTTTTGAACAAATGTTCCTTACCAGCTCAGAAAATTCATTATTACCCAGGTCAAGTCTCTCCAGCTGGGTCAGTTTATGCATTGACCTACAAAAAAGCAAAGACAATTATAATCATTTTATCTAGTAATAAATTTAGTAAATCTACAGTATGCAAAGTGATAAGGCATGCATGGTTATTCACATTGTTAAAATTAAACATGTCATAGCAGTCAGCAATTTTTTGGTCAAATTAAGAATTTGCTGCTTTTATTATGAAAGTGCTTTTGGGCAAACAATCTTATTATGAATAGGATTGGAGACCCCTAATCTTAAAATACATGATATTGTGTGAGCCAGCTCTCATTTTATTTAAACTGAGATTTTAAATCTGTAGAAGAATCAATATCTAATCCTATTTAAGGAACATTTTGATAAATGGAAAATGATTTCTGCAGTTCAGTATTGCAAATGATTTCTATACTGGATCAGAATGCTAGCATTTTGTAATAATGGAGTTGGGGAATTTTCCAATCCCAAAGTATTGAAAATATCCTATTAAATATATAATATGAATATGCTAAGATCACTGTACTTGAGCTATATGAACACAGATATGAAATCCTATTTTGCAATACTGTAATACAAATTATTCTGGCTTGGATTTTCCCTCATTGTGAATTTTATATTGTTTCCCCTTTATTGTTGGAATAGTTTCAATATTAAACAATCAAAGCTAACTTCTGGCCAAACAATGCAACACTTCATATTTGGATCAATTCTCCAGTGATGTTGTCTAGATGTGTTGAACTTATGTTCTGTAATTCTCTACCAGAATAGTCTTCAGATTATCATCTCAGAAAAAATAGCAGGAAGAAAAAGACTAGTGTAAAATAGGATTGTAGAGAATATTGATGCAAAAAAGTTGAAAACTGTCACTGACTTGGAAGTTTATACAATCTATCGCTAATGAGTTTTATATATTTCAACTACTTTTATATATCTGATACTGTCTAATTTACTAGACAGTAATAATTTACTTATTAGTAACATTTTTAAACATAAGACATATGAGAGATCATATAAGATATATTCTCCTCCAAAAAGAAATTGGCTATAAAAATGAACATTATTTGACCACACAAAGTAATATTTTCTGTTCTAAATTTTCACTTGACTTTACTCCATTCTGTTCCTTTGATTCCTTGTCCCAATGAGGCAATTAATCATTGTTACAAACAAACTAGTCTTTGCCATAAGGCTGGACATACAAGGCATGAACAAACTGTCAGCTGCTTCCCAATGTCTACTCAATTTGGGCAGTCATTAATAAAAAAAATTAACTAATATGCAATGGAGCTTTATTTGCATCTTCAGAAGAAGAATATGAAATTAGATTAATTACAAAAACTCTTTTACAAGTAACTATGATCCATCCATCCATCCATCCATCCATCCATCCATCCATCCATCCTTCCTTTCTCTCTCCCTCCCTCCCTCCCTCCCTCTCTCCCTCCCTCCCTCCTCCCTTATTTTATTTAATGCTATTAAATTCACCAAGATCATAAGGGAAGTATTTATTTGGCATAAATCATTTATCTCAATGTTATACACTGTTGCCTTTTATAATTACAAAATAGTTGTTTGACATTTCTTTGAGATACGGCCTTTTGAACAACAAACTATTTAGCATTATGGAGAGTCAAACAATTATATAAGAGAAAATCAACAGTAACATTGCTCTAGATAAATACTGACCTCAGAGGAAGCAGATCAGAGAATTTTATTCAAGATTACTTTTGGCCTTATTTTTTAGTCTTGGAGGAAAAAAAATCAAGTAAGTATGATATGGCAGACAAGGACTCCAAGAGCAGCACAAAAGAATTAGTCGTCCAATGTTATGCATGTGAATTTACAGGGAAGCCCAACTGAGTACTTGGGAATTTATGTGATATATACTGGGGTCATGAAACTGAAGAAGCAAGAAACACCTAGACCCTTCTGAGACTGTCACTGTTGGATGAGCACTGATGAGACATCTATAAATTATGACTCCTGCATGAAGGAACATTTTATTATGTAAGGCAGACATGTGTAAAAGTGAAAAAGCAGTGATATAAATACATATATACCAAACTTACTATTACTCAGATGAAAACTGATTTTTTTAAAAAAATTAAGACTCATGGATGTGCAATTAGAAAGGACTTATGGATACCTGGTTTTATATATATTATATATGATAATTGCAACAAGGTTATATGGAAATATGGAAAAATACAAAAGTACCTACAACGGAGGATTGGATGGTGAAGATGGCAGAACTGGCAGAGAGGGCAAAATTGATTTAGAGAGACAACAATGACTATTTTTTGCCAAAAATAGATTTTTGGGTTTACTGATTTAAATAGTTAGGGAAGAAAGGAACTATATATTGTAGTTCTAAAGGGGGAGAAACGATAAAAGTTTGTAACTGTTGTAAAGAAAACTGAAAGCTGCTTCTTTAACTTTTTTTTCTCCTCTCTGTCTCTTTCTCTGTTTCTATCAACTTCTCTTTTTTCTACTTTTTTATTCTTTTGTTCTTGTTTATAATGTAAAAATTTTTCAATAAAAACTACTAAAATTTCTTCTTAAAACATAGGAGACATTAATAGCAAGGTAATGTATACAACACCAACCGTTTATGCTAAAATCTTAATCAGATGTATATTTTATATTTCAAACCCACTGAAATGAATAAACTTGTATTTCAAGGATCAAGTAACACTAATATTATAAAACATTAGAAAAATATTTCACCTACAAATATTAGATGTAAAACAAAGAGGAATACAAAATTATACCAGTAACAATAAATTGGCAGGATCTGAAAGCATTCTTACAATATTCATATATTACTAGCCAAAATTCCCCTTATATACCTAATTGATTCAGAAGCTATGAGAACTCATTACTAAGAAACCTAATGAACCCAGACAATGCCTTCCCTTGTCTGCAGAACATTTGCAAGACCTTCTTTTCTTCTATGGACACTGAAGAATAAATGTATTCTGCTGGACTAAATGGACACCAGAAATATTGCTGCTAAAATAATCAGGATTGCTTATGACCATAGCCAGCATCATAGCTGATGGAATCATATTTAGGCACCTACATGCTCTAAACCAGGGCTATCAAATTCCCGGCCCATGGGCCAGATGCATCATGAGCTGGCCATGCTCACACCCAGTTTAGAGAAAAGTGACAAAGGCCTGATATGTTATGTGACGACTTGAGTTTGACACCCCTGTTCTAATCCTATGAGAAAAGTATTAAACTAAAAAGAAGGCCTACTAAATCCCTCAAATACAATGAAGATTCAGAGGCAATTCTCAGGGCTGACCGAAAGGTCATACTAAACAAAATATATTACATAATGACTTAGAATTATGTGTGCCCCAGGAGTTATAAATGAGTGAAAATTGTCTCATGTATACGTAGTGAACTTCCACTGATAGCAGTTATTCAAAATAGTCTCAAGCTTGTTTTATTCCACAGATTAAAATCAAACTCATTTTTATGTGGAACACTATTTAAAAATACATAATATATTATAAGATGCTAACTGTTGATTGGGATGTAATTTAAGAATTTATATGAAAAAAATATTTTTTATTTAACTTTCTAATCCAATATTTAAAAAAATTAAATTTAAAAAAGAATCTATATAATTTATACATAAGACCCAGAATATTTAATTCAATACTTTCCACATATATATTACTAACAAACTATAAAATTAATAATATCAACATATTAAAGCAAATAAACTATCATGTTCAGTAATAATATAGTAGAAATATTTTATCTTAGCCAATTGAATATAGATCATAATGCTAGAATCCCAATGAAAGGATTAAAGATAAAATTATAAAAATGAAATTGATTTGAACTCAGTTAGCTTCCAAAATTACATAGCATCAAATTCTGAATTTTAAAAAGAGTTCACTCTCTGCTAGCATTCCTATTAGCATATCTTAATGTGTGTGTGTGTGTGTGTGTAAACACATACACCCATAAATATTCATATACATACACACACACATATGTGTCATTATTTTTATTTTAATAGTTTATTTTATTTTAATAGTTACATTTACATTTCAGGCACAACACCTCTATTGTGAATTGGTTCTGCAGATAAATAACTTTATTTTCCAAGTTATGACATTATAGTGGATATCTAGAAAATTTCCATTTTAATGTATGGGAAAAAGGTAATCTATATTTTTATTTATCAGTACTGAAATGTCCTAAAATATACTGTATATAAAAAAGATTTTCCTGAATAAATTAAAAAGAATTCAACATTCATCTTTCTAATATTTTACTACTATTTCTAGTTTTGCTAAACTGTTTGTATCATCCATCAGCAGCTGTTGTCAATTATTTAAATTCATGATAATCTATTGCCATAATCTACTGCTACTTTTATCAACAACACATTATCAATCTTTTAAAACATAAATCTGAACTTATTTATATGATACCAGTGAAAGTGTACATCATTCAATAAAGTACATGTGCACGCGCGCACACACACACACAAACACACACCAATAGATGTACAAATGTAGTAGGAGACACTGTTCTAATGCTACATATAAATTCCTCTCAAAATGACTTTCAATATAAACTATAAAACAAGCAACCTGTAATCAGCCTTAAATTTAAAATGCACAGTAAATGTATATTCCAATAGCAATAGCGCTTAGATTTATATACTATTTTATAGTGCTTTACAGCTCTCTTTAATCAGTTTACAAAGTCAGCATATTGCCCCCAACAATTTGGATCCTCATTTTACCAACCTTGGAAGGATGGAAGGTTGAGTCAACTTTGAGCCTGGTGGGATTTGAACTGCCAAATTGTAGGCATCTGGCTGCAGTAGAAGTAGCTTGCAGTACTACACTCTAACCCCTGCGCCACAGAGGCTCCTAATGCACAATATCATCCAAACATTTTATAAAAATCCAGAGCGGAATCAAGAGAGAAAACATGAATGACTCTGGCCTCTTATCTCAATCTTCATGTCTTATTAAGAGGGAGGTACGCATATTCCTCTCTTGAAAAAAAATCACATATATTATCATTGAAATCACATATATTATCATTATCAATGATAATATATTGAAGATACTTGAAATTTCAGTGCAACTCAGAATATGGAACTATTAAAAAAACAAGTCAATCATATTTCCACTCTTGATTCTTTGCTACGAAGTGTCTAAGGTTTCCATCTCTGTCTTGCAAATCTACATGGTGCAAATCTTTCTAAACAACTAAGTTTTTTTGTTTTTAATCTCCAATCATCCATGAATAAACTTTTAAAGGCAAATTTATAGACTTGGAAAGTTATCTTTTCCTATATTTAAGCTATTATCAGTAATTTAAAATTTATTACTTTTTTCACTTTTGGAATTGTAGGAAGCTAAATGGCTGCTTTGACTGAAATGCAAATTAGTAACACTGCTCTTCACTGATAAAATTCCTGGGAACTGGCCCAATCTTATCCTACGTAGAAGTTTAAATGTGGAGAGGGCATATTCTCTTCTCAAAGAAAAAGTGCATATTCTAAAACACAGTAAACATTTGGCTCAAAGACTATCTAGTAAGAGGCAGCCTCCATCAGCATGTAGTATCCCCAAACTGTTTTGGTTTCATAGTATAGCATGGGAGAACTACCTCAACATAGTCTACTCGTGCTGATGCTCCTGATGCTGCCATTTCAGGTGTTCGAAAAGGTGCTGCCTTCACATCCTCTGCTGTTGGTGCCATTGTACTCTCCCAGACGATGGGGCAAGGGGTACACTCTCGATCTTCACATGCTAAGATGAGAAAAATCAATTTCAATGCCCAAAAAGATGGAACTGCTTGAGCAGAAGAGGTTTCTAAAACTACCAAATGGATTATGGCACTTAAAAGAGAGACAGCTGACTTACAACATTAGGAAATGATTTTTTTCCCCCAGTTTTTCTAAGTCATCTTACAACAAAATTAGAAATTTGGAGACTAAAAATTTTCCCTTCCTTAGGCCAGAGTTAAGTTGCAGAGGACTAAGATGGAGAAAAAAAAAATCTTTGCTAGTAAATATTCTTAGAAAGTCTTGATTTTTAAAAATTATTTAAAAGACCCTCCTTTTAAGGGTCTAAAATTGTTTAAGTCACGAAAGTGATTTATTTAAAGAGCTAGTTATAATATTGTATTTTAAGTAGAATTCTAAGCCTAGATTTTTTTTCTAAACCCAAACAAATTTCTTGTGCTTTGTGTTTGATTTGATAAAGTCAATACCACATGATTGTTATATGATAAACATTTCTAAGTGAACTTTTACATAATGAAATATAGTCTCTAAGCTGTTGAAGCCATTCACTGAAAACTAAAATATGTATTTCAAATTCCAAATTGGATAGCCAAAGGAAAATTAAGCAAATACAAAGATTATGAAAATTGGAATTTGACTTTGAAAAATCCCTAATGTGTTAACTTTTTAGGTATATTTTTTTCTATATTACTAATATGGAATCAAAAAAAGAATTCTACAATGCAAATAAACTGAGTTTAATTAATTAATTAATCTTTAAACTGAATTCATTAGGTTATTGTTAGATTTCAATTGATTAAATTCTATGGATCTTATTTCTCTAAATAAACAGTTTAAGATTACATTGTAGCTATGATAAACAGATTCAAATTCTTTTTACATATGTTGTCATAACAATACTATTTTAGTCTTGCTTCAGAATTGAATTACTTTTGGAATACTATTTTTATTATCAAATACTACTCAAAGAAAACTACACTATAAAACATAAGTCCTTTTGCTTTTTGTGTATTCTCTTCAATGGACAATTTGTAATTCACCTACAGTATGTAAATGTTGTCAGCACTCAGATTTTTTATTATTGCAATTTAAGAAGGATGTGAAGTCTAATGATATTTGAGGCCACGTACTTACTGGAATGGATGACAGTAAATGTACTGCAATTAAATCTGGGCAAAGCAATGGTTTTAGTCAGGAAACTTAATTTCCTGGAGAGAAATGCTTATGGGTGGTTTTCTTTCTTGAAGGATTAACTTTATAGTTTGGAGATGCTCTGGAATTCACTTTTACTTTTAATATTATCCAAAAGGCAATTCTCTACAAGAGAGCTTTTTTTTTAACCCTTAGCTAATATATGGAATCAATTATTGAGGCAGGCAATTTGGCCATAATCTAGCATGTAATTGTTTCATCTTTCATGTAGACTGAATCACCTTAATATATTCTATCTTCAGAAACTCCAGTTAATGTAGAATGCTGCTGCTGTGGTTAAATACCAAGACTCTCTCCTCTGACCCCAACACTATACTTACTACAAGCATTTTACATCTGCTTTAGACAACGGATAACATATTTAGCACGTCCTTGCCAATCAACTGAAAAAGAACCTACTATTAGAATTACAGCATAGGCCTTTACAATTACAAAATCCTACTCCTGATTTCATAAATATAAAAATGCATCTATATAAATTAAAATATATCCATAAAGGAAATTATAGCTTCTACCTTGATATAATCTACGGTTTTCATCCTCTAAGATCAAGGTGGAAGATATCAACCCCCTACAATTGAAGATAATTATTTAAGTGAGAAACTGTTTCCTGCCGATTCCCTCTGTACCAGGGGTGTCGATTTCATTGAGGGCCTCATCAGGGTTGTGTTTGACCTTGGGGGGCCAGGGTGGGTGTGACCAGGGTGGACATGGCCAGCTTGATGTCACTCGTGTTGGAATGCCTATGGTGGCGCAAGTGCTCTGCAAGCAAAAACAGGTTCCTGAGCTCCATTTTTGCCTGCGACAGTCTCCTGCAATCCTTGCTCTACATGAACCAGCCCAAATTAGGCATGTTTGAAATTACACTTCCAGCTAAAATTAGAAGATATTTTAAGTACCTAAATTAATTGATATATAAATATTTATAGAATTCTGCAATTTCATGTTAGTGCTGTGCAGAGGTGGTATTCAGCAGGTTCTGACCAGTTCTGGAGAACCGGTAGCGGAAATTTTGAGTAGTTTAGAGAACCAGCAAATACCACCTCTGACTGGAGATTTTACAGTATCCTTGCCTTGCCATGCCCACCAAGCCACACCCACAGAACGGATAGTAAAAAAATTTGAATCCCACCACTGGTGCTGTGTAACATGAGCTCTTAAAATTTTCAGATGCATACAATCTTCCATCAAGAATGGTTTGAGAATATAAAACTTTAAAGCTTTAATATTTATGTAGAATTCATATTTAGATTTTAAAAACACAGAAAATCCTGATGGATTGATGAAATAAAATATATTATTCACAGTAACGAGGAATACAAAGTGTAAACTGTTATTACTTACAACTCATGAAAATTTAAAGAATAATGTTGAAGTTGCTTCAGGGTCAGCCCAAGGCATTTTTTGTCTTCAGTAAAGATGAGAGGCTTTCTTCTCATTTTGGGTATAAAAGTTGATGAGACTGAATTATGTCAAGGAATATATTTTTCTATGTGTATGAATTATTATCTTACAAATATTTAGTTGGTTTACATGAAAATATATATCATAGCCAAATTGCAACAGCTTGCAACCAAAGACATGGCTATTTGGTGTTCCATGCAATTAGCTTTCACTTTAATGCTCGCTTTAACATGTTCAGGCCCTAAAGTCAATTTGATCCTGCTGAAAAGCCATGCAGGAAAGCTAGCCATTAAATAACATGCACTGTGGAAACTGACAGTATTAAAGGACAAGTAGTGGGATTCAAAATTTTTTTTTACTACCGGTTCTGTGGGTGTGGCTTGGTGGACATGGCAGGGGAAGGATACTGTAAAATCTCCAGTCAGAGGTAGTATTTGCCAGTTCTTTGAACTACTCAAAATTTCCGCTACCGGTTCTCCAGAACTGGTCAGAACCCTGCTGAATACCACCTCTGTAAAAGACCTTTACAGGACTAACTAAGTCCAGAAAATATTAAATTTAACCTCCTCTTGGAAAGAGCAAATAGCATATATTCTGATCTGGCTTACTAAATAATCTCAATCAGAGTTGGCCTGCTGGGGGTTCACAGGGGTTCAGGAGACACTATAGCTAAGATTCTGCACATTTCAGAGAAACCCAAATCCCAATCTTGGCTGTCCCTGCCCCACCCCTCCCAGGAGTCCCCACAAGGCCCATTTTGGTGGAGGCTTGGGGAGGGCGAAAAACATGCCTCCCAGAAGTCCGGGAAGACCAGAAATGGGACCATTTCTGGCTTCCAGAGAGTCTCCGAAGCCCAGGGAGGCCGTTTTCGCTCACCTGGAGTCTTGAGAAAAGCCTCCAGAGCCCAGGAAGGACACAAATGCCCCCCGCATGGTGCAGGAGGCCAACTAGGCCATGCCCACTATGGCCACCCCCAGCCAGCAACCAGGCAGAGAACCCATTGGTAAAATTTTTGAAGCCCACCCCTGGTCTCAATCCACATCCTGGCCATGAATGCTTAATTTATATAGATTCATTTATATAGGAAACCTCTGAAAATTTTGATTAGTACTAAAGAGACTTGGTGCCATCCTAATATTTCTACATTGCCATTTTTATACCATATAAAAGGGCATTCATATTTGGCAAGATGTAATGCCCTATACTCAAAGGTCATGGAGAAGAAATTTATTAACAGTAAACATCCCTATGCATCTTAACAGAGGTAGAGATTTGAGACAGCTGCACACATTTTATTGAAATGTTTTATTGGTCTGAACTTTATATCTTACCTAAACACAAAGCTAAATTCTCCCCTTATTAGCAAAAACATGGTCTGGCCTCCGAAGTACTAAAGTGTGTTTTTAAAATTATTATTTAAGGATCATGCTAGTAAAATTTCTGGAAATTTGTAAAATTCTGTGTATTCACAATGCCTTTGTGTTGGATCTGATTCATCCCTAGATAAGAACAGAATTTTGCTCCTTTATGAAATGTTTTCTATTATTTTATCCTTTTTAAATTGGTTTTGGATACATTGTTTTGATATATTTAGATACATTGTTATGTTATCTTGCCATTTAGACTTAAACAGCATATACATAACCAAGTAATGAAACAATCTAGAGAAGAGGAATCACTACCAGGAACTGCTTTTTAAGATATGTGAAAAGCCAAGAACATAAAATATAATGGATATCTATGTAAGCTGGTAGGTTTAAATGGCTTACAGGTAATAAGGCAAGGCTGGAATTCTACCTGGTCAGTCCGGTTCTATAGAACTGGTTGTTATGATTCTGCCCAGTTTGGAAAACCAGCAAATTGTGCCACTGGCAGGCCCCTCTCCTCCCCTTCCCTTCCGCCCACTCACTCCTTACTTGGCATGCTGCCATCAAACTTGCCTGCCTTTGGTAAGTTGCTATTTTTCCTTTTTGCCCCCGACCATCAGCTGTTCTGCTGTGCCGGGAGATTTAGATTAGCTAGATGGATTTCTTGCTTTCTAGCTAATCTAAAAGCAGAGCTGAACCTTCCTTAGTACTGAAGCTTCTATTTTTCAGTGCAGACTCAGGCAATAGATTGCAGAATGGTAGATCCTGTGATTCTGTGAGCAACTCAATCTGCCTGCCCGCTTTGCCTGATTTTGGATAAAAGTTGCTCTTTTTTATAAAAAAATCAGTATTTACATACATGGTGTGTTGTGAGTTAATTTTGTGAGTTTGCTTGCAAGCAAATTTTATGTGACAGACTCAGGTAACAGACTGCAGAACCATAGATCTCTAAGTAAATCTGTGATTCTGTGAGCAACTCAATCTGCCTGCCTGCTTTATCTGATTTTGGGTAAAAGTTGCTCTCTTTTTTATAAAAAATTCAATATGTATATACATGGTGTGTTGTGAGTTAATTTTGTGAGTTTGCTTGCAAGAAAATTTTATGTGACAGACTCAGATAGCAGACTGCAGAATCATAATCTCTAAGTAAATCTGTGATTCTGTGAGCAACGCAATCTGCCTGCCTGCTTTTCCTTATTTTGGGTAAAAGGTGCTCTTTTTTTATAAAAAATTCAATATTTACATAAATATTTATAATATTTACATACAAGCCACGCCCGGGCAGTGACATGACCAAGCCACGTCTAGTCAGCAAGCCATACCCACCCAGTCACATGACCACCAAAGCCACACCGACAAGTTTGGCCATGCCCACAGAACTGGTTGTTAAGAAATTTGAATCCCACCCCTGTAATAGGGTGAAACAACACTGAGGTATAATTCCTTAGCCAACCTTCTTTTTCTGAGATTTCAAATTGTTCAGAAAGTACATGGAATCCTCATTTCCCTCTATTATGGAAAGGTCTATTTTTCTGCAGCTGGGAGTGTTGTCTTGCTTGCAGCAGAAGATAATCCTGCTCTTTAGATTCACCTTTTATAATTGGAAAGTTCACTCCTCTTTGTCTGTAGCTGCAACTTTTAACAATTTTTTGTTTGTTTCAGTTTTCATTTTGTTAAGGTTTTCCTATTTCTGCCTCTAGAATTCAAGCTCTATTTCTCTTTTCATAATATCCAGGCTTGTTTTTCTCATTTCTTGAGCTCAAGTTGGTCAAAAGATGCCCACTTCACTGTATGGTTTGCTGGACATCAAGGTGGGTTTGAGCTACCTATCTCAACCTCAAGCTTCAAGCTGAAACCTACAGTTTCAGACTCTGGTACATTGTATCCCACTATGCCTTTTCACTACTCAAAAACCCAGAGGAGAGTTCGCTATTTGACGGCCTTGTGAGATAAACCAGATAGGAATGACAATCAGATTAGCTTTATTTAATTGTAAAGCTACAGAGAGAAAATTGTAGAAGTCTGAAACTACAACAGCCTAGAAACTAGAGATGTTCTTTTCTGAGTCTCTTGTTCCACCCAGAATGCAACTGTAGGCTGAGCTGTCTCTTACATGACCATTCCTTTGGCAGCGCCTCTTTGCCCAGTCTCTCTTAGGCATCATTACACTATCCTATTTAAATCCAGAAACTAAAAATGGGTACAGTTCACTTTAAGCTAAAAATAATTTAAGAGAAAAAAGGAGTAGTAGTGGGGTAGATCTTGCCTACTTATCCTGGTTTAGACTCTTATTTCTGTGTCAGGCATAAAACAACATCTTAACAGAATTTTCTTTTGAAAAAGGAAAAGAAATGGCCCTGGAATTATCCTAGTGTCCACTGTGTAGCAGTATTATGGCTGAACATGTAGGGTAAGGTTGGGGGATCTTCCACCATTTCTCCCAGAAGCCTTCAGAGAGAGCAAACCCTTGCTTCACTTTGGATTTGATTTCTGATTTGATGCTGATTGTTGAAATAAGCTGCATTCCCTGGGAAAATTTTTACCTGGCATTTTCCTTGCAGTTATTAAAGACAAAGCCCCATCACCTTATTAGTAGAAGATGAAAGGAAAAGATAAAAAGAGAACTAAATCCTATAGCCACATGTATATGTTCAAGGGGTTTATCTACCTATGATCAATTATTGTCTATGATGAGCCAACCTTTAGTCATGGTTCTTTGCATATTCATGCATTTCTGCAAACACCCAAACATAATTGTTCTCACTTTGCTAAGAGGAAACCCAGAATTAATTTAGACCCAATAAAACATACTTTTCACAAGAAAGAGAAGGCTTGTATCAGTATAAGATCAGATTCCATGCTATGAATTGTACAACAATCTCAGAGCAAAACTCTGGGAAGTAAAAGATGGAAAAGGTCTATCTGCTGTAATAGCGAAAGAGAACTTATATGGTATATAGTGGCTGTTGAAGATGAACTTGTGGTTTCAGTACAGAAAAAGGGTATCTATAGATACTCAAGTGGATTAGACTGTATTTGTGCTGCTGAAAGTGGATTGTTCCTGAATGGTTCCATGTCTACCAAGTATAAGGCATAATCTGGGAAAGATGCTGAAAAAAACACTGTAAGGTATAATGTACGCATTACAGAAAATTCTTGCTTGGGTTGAAGATAATGAAAGAAAAGCAAATCAAAGATTTTATTTGCCAGAGGTTTAATATCTAGATGTCAGTCCTGAGAGGAAATCCGGACAAGAAGCACACCCAGAAGATCTGGCTCTAACTTTACTGTAAGGCTACATTTACAGAATCTTACAAGTCTAAAAGTACATCTCTTCTCTCATCTTTACAGTACAAGAAACTAGGGAGACTCATACCCTCATTCCTTCTGCAGACTCAGCTGCCTCTTCTCTCTTGTCTAATCTGCAGCTTCTGTTTTTCAAAATAATTTCCACATATCATTGCACTAGATTCCAGCAAACTGCCAGTTTCTCTGACCAAGAGAGAAAAGACACAATGCCATTAATAAGCCCTTTCTTAACTGTAGAAATTAAAAGAATAAGTAGCGACATGAAAGTCAGAGGCTCTGAGTTTTAGTCCTGCTGTAGACAAAAAGCCAGCTCTTTCTCAGCCTTAGGAAAAAGTCAGTGGTTAAACTACTTACAAAAATGTTGCTAAAATAATTGCCAGACTTGCAATTGTCTTAGAAAGAATAGTGCAAAAAGCATGCAGGCATGCGTACACGCACGCACACACCCATAAAGGGGAGGCCAGACACAACCATATTAAGGTTGTGTTCAAGTTGGAACAAATATTCTTAGAGTTAACTAGAACTGAAACTTAAGTGCAGAAAAATAAAATGAAACCCATCATTTGTATTTTTTAAACACTGTCTGAAAAGCAGAGAGAAACTGTTCCCGAAAGTATACCAATCAATTACATGATTATAATTTTATTTGCAAAGCTTGAGGCTGAAAAAAATGAAACTATTTCAGGTCTGTTTTGTCAATATTTTATAATAAAGTGGAAAATGAAGCTTTAAAATGTATTCCTTCAATCAAAAGAATATTAAAAAAGGAAGACCGAACAATAAAGACAAAATAGGACACCTATGATTTCCCTCTTTTTTTGTATAAAAATAACCCTTTGCTGCTTGATATATGAAAGAGGCACAGTTTAAAATTACATAAGCATGTAGTTTCCATTTATTTGTTATAAATAAACCCTTCAATACAAACACCTGTTTTTTGCTACATCTAAAATATATTAGAACACTTGAGGGTCTTGCAACCTTTTGTATCTTTCAATGACTGGATTTCTGAACAGCAAATTTTTATCTTTTGCATTTCTCCAATTATGTCTGTCCCGGGATGCTAAACAAAACCAAACAAAACCAGCATTTGAGTAGAAGACTAGGAGATGAAATAATATAACTAATATAACATAACTATACATTAGATTTGGAAATGGAAAAAATATTCTAAAATAAGACAATGCCAAACCACTTTTTAATATAGCCAATAAAACCACAGGGAAGTCACCAAAAGAGGCTCTTCACAATGCCATTTAATTTTCTGTCTTACCCTGTTCTTTCCTTACTTAAGAAATTTGAGATTTGTTATTAGCATTTTAAAGTTAAACGAATTCCACAGTGAAAAAATAATCCTTTTCTCCCCCACCAAGTGATAAAATAGGTTCAAAGAGCTGGCAAGGCTAATTTCCATTGTTCATAATTATAATGAATAATAAGCAAATTGTCACTGTAATTAGGTTTTAAATGTATATAAACTGATCAAAATTAACTGTGTATTACATTAATTTGAATAAGTGACCAACATGAATAATTTTACGTTAAATTCTTAATCAAAACTAATCAGTTCCTCTCTTTTGGAATACTATAATTACAGTAACTTAATAATTACTTTATATATTATAAGATTGTTATTAATTTGAAATTCATTCCATAATGTTCTTATTAAATATTTTGCTGTTCCAGATTTTGTTTTCAAATCTTGGCAGGTGTTATATATCAGGGGTTCTCAACCCTTGGAATCGGTCTGTGGCTTGTTAGGAATCAGTCAGTGGAAGTGAGCAAAACTGCACCTGTGCATGCATGAAATCTAGGTAGTGTGTGAAAGCATCCTTTCTGCCCAGCCCATGGAAAATTTGTCTTCTCCAGAAACCAGTTCCTGATGCCAAAAATGTTGGGGACTGCTATTATATATGATAAATATTTTACTTGCCTTAAAATGAAATGTACTGGAAACTATTGGCAGCAGCAGATTTTTTGTTTTCCCTGGAAAAGATGATTTGATAAAAGAAAAAAAAACCCCTAGTATATCAAGATTTCTAAAGTTACAAAGCAAATGTTTTGTTAAGAGGCAGATATAATACATTGTTGACAGTGAAGAAGGCCAAATTATCTACTGCAATAAACCATAGTGTTTATAAGGATGCTCAAGATATAGTTCATCATTGTATTTTAGATGCTGATCTTCTTAGTCTGAAACTGTTTAGGCAATCTTATTAAATTCTATTTTGCCATAGTAAATAAAGTTTCTGAAATATAAAAGAATTAGTCTAGGAAGTGCTTTAAAGATATCCTTTCTAATATTTTTCCTCTAAGAGCTACAGTGAAAATGCATACCTATTATT
This sequence comes from Bungarus multicinctus, assembly GCA_023653725.1. NCBI lineage: Eukaryota > Metazoa > Chordata > Lepidosauria > Squamata > Elapidae > Bungarus > Bungarus multicinctus. The sequence continues at coordinate 61,773,109 of CM042842.1, forward strand.
TTAGTTATTATTCAATAATGATTACAATGTAGAAAACAGTGTCTTTCAGAACCTACATTGCGTATCAATCATTAAAAGTTTCTTTTAAAAATCATATATTTACAAAGGAAAAAAATTAATTGAGACACTTAGTTATCAATCATGCATTTAACAGGTATCAAATAATCTCTTGTAGAATTATAGGAGATTTACTATTCTGCCATACAATTTTGATTCCAATTCTGATAATGATATCAGATACATTCATACTCACAGTAATAAATATTGCAAAAGTCTCCCTTCCCTATTACAGTAATCAATTAAAACACCAGGCATCAGAGATTTTGTAAAAGTATTTTTTCCTATGTACCCACCTTAATGGAAACCTAATAGTCTAGTGTTCTGTTTGGAATTATGATACAGCTATGGGGTAGTGCATGGTGGCTAACCATTTTGGGCTCCCGTGCCGATAATTGCCCATGCGCTTGGCTGTTTGTGTTCATGTGCCGTCACCCAGAAGGCAATGTGAGCAGGCCCCCCATGCCTCCTGCGCATGTAACCCGCACAACACACGCTGGGTACTTCTGCGCATGCATGTCTCCTGCGCACCACCACGCCCCCACACATGCGCGCCAGATACCCGACAATTAGCTGTCGGGCGAGCAGCGTGTGCACATGCGCAATAGACCTCTTCTGGACGAGTGCTCACATGCTGGCAGTAATGGCTCCGCGTTCCATTTCCAGCATGCAGGCCATAGGTTCACCACCACGGGGATAGTGCATTGAAATGGGCCATCTGCAAATATATCATACATCTTCCTGACTCATTGAAGATGTTGCAGTGGAGTTAGGACGGATGTATATTGACTTAATACCAACTTTGGTAATGATGAAAGTACAGCTGATAGTTAAAGGCAATACTCCAGATATAAATAACTGGAAACTTATGAACAATGAAAAATAACTTTGATGATTGTATAAGCACGCTCTCAAACAGAATGTTGACCAAGATTAAAATTGATCTCGTCTTCTACTCATTTCTGTAGCCCTTGATATGTTGAGAATGTGCAAAGATACCAGGAGCCAATAAATATTCTCCCAAATGGCCAAGAGAAGAGTGCCAAAAAAAAATCAGTGTTCTACCTTCTGTACAATCACAGACCTTGAAGCAAATAAAACCCTTTCATCTCCCACAGAAGCGGGGATGGAGAGAGAATAGCTGTTAGCTCTCTCATTCCTTATCTCCATCTATATTTATGTGTGCATTTATTCAGCTGCTTGCAAAAATAATAAAATAAAATAAAATCTCAGTAGGAGAACTTTTATGGTGTTTTGAATTTATTGCATTTAAAAGCCTCCTCCAAAACTATAATAATAAAATGGTTGCATATTAGCAGTTGTGTAAGTAAGCACTTTCCCTAATAGAATGAGGAATAGGAGAGGAGAAAGACACATTTAAACAATGCTTGTACAATTACTATAAGCACCATGATGAAATTAAAAAAGGTGTGGGTGTGGGAACAGTAAGAGAAACCTGACATGTGAAGCCAGTTAATAAAACAATGTAAGAAATCCAATCAATGGCAAAACAGACTTTGTGTGTTTCTGCAAAAAGTCAAAAGAACTTTGATCAAGTTTCAAATAAAACCGCAGAGAAGCACAAACAAATGTAGCCATCAAGATGATAAACAAATACAGAGTTGCTTCTGAAATGCTGCAAAAGTTTCCATTGGATGTGCCAACAATTGTATCTAATTAGCCTTTCTTGCAAAGGATTCCCTTCATCAGTGTAAGAATAGTTCTTCCTTTTTCTATATTTTCCCCACCTACCTTCAACAAAAGTATTAGAAGATTCAAGGATACTGCAGTTAATTTTTAAGTCATTTCAATGACTTTAGTTATATTCCAGATAATGTACCTGCCCAGGATTCCAATAAGCGTCTAATGGATTACATTTATTAGTATATACAACAAAAATAATAGAATTTGTGTATGTTTGTAGTGGGTTTGTGAAGGATACATTCACAGGAGGGAGTCAGCAAAGATGACACTGCTTGCATACTTAGTCACATTATCAATGGCTTGCTGACAGTATCAGGGACATCATGCAAGTAAAGTCATATCTGCAAATAAGTTTTTCTTACAGATATATGGTCTAAAAGTTTGCCTGTCTCAAGGTGCAAGAGATTGTGAGGAAACTGGGAAAGTAACAAAAGAAATGTTGAACATAAATAGCCAGTTTGGCCCAAACTGCATCAGCAATGGCAGAAAAGATTCAAATTGGTCAAGGATAAACCACAATGAAATAATAAATGAGAGCTGAAAATTCTATTATGGTTACTAGCACTTCCTAATCATGTCATTAAGAATAAGTTATAGAAGTCTGTGTAATTTTTTTCGTTACTTGTGGCTTGCTATAAGGAGCCTAAAACTAGCAGGTTTTATGTCATTTGAGCAATATTTACAAAGCACTAGAGCAATCTATTACAAAGCATTCCAGTGCATTAATTTTCCAAAGTACAGGTGCCACTCTCAGAACAGATAGTGTTAGGCATGATCTTAGGCTTTTATGGTCAATGTGAATTAGTAGAATAAAATAATTATGCTCAAAGCTATATATTAAAATCATATTTGCCTCATTTTCAGAAAATATAGTAAAATAAGAATGACTCACTACTGTCATGTTAAGCACACAGAACTATCTTAAGGCTAATTGTAAGTTAAATAACCACCAATGATTTAAGGATTAAGTGGAATAGTCATAGAATTTACTGTGTAAGCTATATGAATGTATTTGTTTGTTTCTTTGTTAAATTTATTTTCTGCCTGACTGATTTAGAACAATAAAATGGAAAAACTAATAAAATGTATACATAACAATAGCAAAGCAAGGAAATAATAAAATAAATAAGTACAATCATATGAATTAAAAAATGGGCAGAAGGGGAGCAGGAAGGATGGTGTGGGGGAGGAGGTGGGGTCAGCTAATTAGTCAAATAGCCACCTCCAGTGTGGAATTAGACTTCTTGTTTTGCCAAAGACTTAGGGAAAGACTTTCTTAAATCTAGTTCTGACATTAATATAAGACCTCAGGAGTTAAATCTTCTTTGGATGCCAAAGATATACAGTACTTATTTCTAAGCCATGACTAATACTTGATAATTATTCTATATGCCCCTTTAAAAATTCTAGATAAGAGAATTAATTGGGTTAGACTATGGAAAAATTCTTTTGACATTTATAGCTCTTAAATACACACTGACAAAATATTTCATGGACTAGTACAAATGCCTTATTACTTTTAGTCATTAATATCTGTACAATGTTGTTCATTCAGAAATAAATTCAATTTACTGTTGTTCAAATTAATAATTGTGAAAGGAAGAGTATAAATAGTCACATAAATTTATACCCAACTAAAGATCCATATAAGTACAATTTTAGATATACTTAATTTTTCATGAAATGTGAGAAATTGTACAAACAGAAGCAAAACTATTTCTATCAGATAAATAGCCACTATGCACTCAGTCAACTGTTTATATAAATACACTATCTTTCATAATATGAGGATCTTAACAACATAAGGATTTTGATGCAATTCTTTAACAAAATATAAAATTAGATAAATTATTATTCTGAAAAATCATTTGCCATATTCAGTTACAGCTATGCCAATTTTATGTTCCAGGTTATTGACTATTACAGGTCACACAATTCCAATATCGCATAAAAAAGAGAAAGACATAAAAAGAAAAAGCTGATTGTTGAGTAGAGAACAATTTTCTGATTCACTATTTCTCCATTTTAAGCCAACCCTGCTGCTTTGCTTTTTATCAGATGCATGGTCAGTTAAAGTGCAACAGATGGTCAAAAATTAAAAGCTTTATAATGAAGTCAGGTGAACATTACCTGCTTTGAGTGAATATTAAATCAGGAGCTGTTTGTTTACAGAGATAAAGAAGCAGTGATAGTATTGAATGTGGCAACACAAGGAGCAGCTTTAGTTCAAATAATAGCAAAATCCCACATTCTAACTACAACAAATGTTTTACTTTACTATAATTTAAGGAGTAAAAATATGACAACAATACCTTGCTCTTGTTGTTATGAGCATGTGTCAAAACTACATACCTTACAAGAAATGTCATTCTCCTATGAATCCCAATGATTATTTTTTAAATTCAACATCTTCTTCCATAATGCAATCCTTTTATAAATTTTACAGTTCTTTTATAAGACTTTATCCATTGATTATTTTGCTGAGTAATGTTCCAAGTATACATAAAACATATGTACATCTTTACATATTGGAATACAGTTTGAATTATAATAAGTCATCTCTAAGAAATATTTTGGACTTATTTGCTTTCACCAATTCCAAGTGCATGTTACAGAGCAAGTGAGATTACTATAAATAAAGATGCTCACATAAATCATTATCCTTGTTTTGGCTTAGCACTTTCAAATCTCATACTGATACCTGAATTAGTTGGCAAATTAATGTTATGTGTTGCTTTTTACCATTTTATTAGAGAAAACAGGCCAGCACTTTGATTCTGTATTTACACTGAATCTTCAGTCATGTCACATTTACAGGTAGGTCACAAATAATGCAAGTTTGAATAATGTGATATTTGATTTAGATACTGGATCACTTTTAATGTGCTGCAAGATTTGTTAATGCAATTAAGGTTAGTGCATGTGCATTTGTGATTGGGGTATTAGACATTGCTAATCTATTTTTGTGTAAAATGGAGGAAAGGAAGATTATGTCAGCGGAAAACAGTTCAAGTTTATAAAAGATGTTCATGATTAATAAGAGCAAATAATGACTATAATTGAATGATATTCAATTAGTCATATGGCATAGTTATAGCAACACTCTAATAGAATGAGATGTAGGAATCCCTGAATCTATGGTATATTTTTTGTTTTATTTTGTTTCTGTAACTATTTAGTGACTTTATTAACCATAAGTTATAATTTAAACAATATATTTATAATTTATATTGTTACTATACTTTGCTGTAATATTTCATTAATATACATATAAAAAATTAGGTTTAAAATTTCAACTATGCTGGAACCAATTACCATATGTTCCATAGAAACATCACTTTGTATAGGGCCAATTAAAATAATACAATCACTTCATAGGATTCATACCTGCACTAATTGCGACTTGCCTGTAATCTCAATATGAAATTAAGGTAATATTTAAATTGGTATGAAAATAGTGACAATTCTACTGAAGTGTGACTTTTTCTGTATGCTGCTATCACCAAATGAAAATATCTCAAAATCAGAAATCTGAAAGACCCATATAGACCATTTAGATATTCACCTAATTTTAAATCTATACAACCCAGGTTTTATTTCCATTTTTAACTAAAATATTTTTCAAACCAGCACATGCAATAATCCACAAACAGTCAATTCAAGAATATCTACTGTTTTATTTATTTTTTAAATATTGTTTTACTAACACAATTCTCAGAAATATGTAAAGTATTTGGAAATAACTTTTTAGTAAACTCCTTCACCAAACTTGATTTTATGAAGACATAAGTTACTAGTTCTGCAATATTTTTTCATCTCAATTCCCGAAACTATGTCTATATATGGCACAATTCCTGAAACTATGTCTACATATGGCACATACTAAATGTAAGTTTTGAAAGTACAAACATAAGCCGCTCAATGAGACATATGATGATGACAGCAATAATGCTTCCACTTCAAGATAAATATTTTAGGTTCCATCTTAGTAAGGAACATATTACAGAGTTATCTAAGTATTCTTTTCTATGGATGCCTATAGTAGGAAGCTAAAGCTTAATATTAGTATCAGCCATACATCAAATACAGATACATTATTCATGCACTCTCACCTATATTCACTTTGACACATTATTTGCACGAAGGTAGCAGTTATTAATCTTATTCCTATATCATTTCCTCTCTTCAAGTAATTGCTCTGTCAGAATGTTTTTCAAGAGTAACAATCATGTGCTTATTAAAAGGACTATTTCCGTTCTTCCTGCATAGGCTTGTTGAAGCAAATTTCTAGCAATCCTTTGATCCATATCAGATAATTAATGCAATGTTATTACTAAGGATCACCTAGATACATAAAGCCCTGTCTTCAATTAACAGGTTATACCAATAGCATTCAAGCGATATGGGATCGGCAAGGGAGGCTTCTTTTCAAATTGCCCTGCCTATGAACAGCAGCCATATAAAAAGAGACTCATCTCAACTAAATTGCAGTCTTTCTCTATTAAACACATTTCTTGTTAATACACCCAACAGGTATGCTCAAGGTATAACACCACCATAATGTCATTCTTTGGAGAAAGGACACTTGTTTGTTTGTTTTTTCTGTTTTCTATTTTATCTTTTACGATAAAATGAAATAAATATACCTAAATAAGAAGGGATGCTTTGTACAATCACCTATTTCAAAATACACGATTAAGCCCTGGTCTAATTCAAGATGGAAAGAAAAAAAAAGATACTGTTTTTCGGAACAAGATATTGTTCTGAAAAATTCAGAGCAAAAATTCAGCTATTACTCTTTTATCAGCTTTAACACTTAAGGCACTCTTGACATGACAATAGCTATATTGATTTTCTCTGAGCTAATCTAATTTTTTTAAAAAAATTAAAAACTGCATTTGTAATGTATATGGGGCAGGCACTCTAAAGTTGTTTTTTTGAGAGGGGGTAACAATTTATGTTTAAATACAATTCCTAATTATATTCATAGGGTCTTGGCAATTATTGATGATTAAAAATAAAACTACAAAAACATATTCTATTTATTTATTTTTATTTATTACTCCTTTGTTATTTTTTATAAATAACTTAAGACAGAGAACACTTTGGGTCGCTTACCCTTTCTCAGCCCATCTCCTCACAGAGGGGATTTTGGGAAAAATAGAAGGAGGAAGGAGTACTGTATTATTTTTCATATTTACAGTGTTTTAAAACTGTCCTATCATTATCTCATATAATTTTGTTCAGCTTTTATAAATGTCCCCTATTTATTAATTCACTTCTCTCAATTAATTTGTAAAAGCTAATTGACTGCAATGCAACTGATTATTTCTATGAATGGAAAGCTTACTGATCCAGAGGAATAAATGGGAAAGGATTTTTCTTTTCAACTTCCTTTTATCCTCTGTAGTTTTCATTGCCCCTTTGCTATGCTATTCAGAATAAGGTCAATATTTTGAGAGGTCATGTAGGACTGTGGAACAGAGGTAACACTTACAAAAATAATCCTTTCAGCAGAAAAGGTAACTTTTAGCATAAGCCCTGATGTACTATAGGTGGTTATATAAACACTTGTATCCCAAGATATAGTGCAAATATTAATAGGGGTGCAAAAGTATAACACATACTGAATTTTTGTAAAAGAGGCATAAAGACATTTAATAAATTTTGACATAGCAAGACTATGAAATCCTTTGGTCATTATTAAGGTTAACCTTCATCTTGCTTATGTATATCAAATGTGATGGGGAAAGATAAGAAATTTGCATCAGAATGGATTAAGAGGGTTTGTGACTAATTACTAACCAAAGCTAACAGACTGACAGAACATTATTTGTCCATGAAGAATCAAAATATATTTCATGTGACAAATTCTTGATGACCGGAATGTCCTAGTATTTGAATATAGCATTAGATGTGGGAAGTTTTTATGTCAGCAGATGGCTGAGATAGATAATTTTGCATTGAGTGCATTAGGGACACTATGAAAATATAGTGCTATCCAGTATATGTATCCTTATATAGATTGTGTTACTGAATTTTGTTTAAAAGTATATTTACTGCACATCAAAATGAGCTTCTATTTTTAAATTTGCTTTTTCTAAATACTTGATTAACATTTACATTATTTGTCTAGTTACTATAGTTTAAAATAAATTCCACAAAGAATAATTTTCCAAAAGATATGTCACAACTTGAAATGAAAATTGCTCAGAAAAAAACCCATACTATACAATATTTAGTGAAGAACAAATTACGTTCAGGGAAGATTTCTGTTTGCTACAATACGCAGGCACTTACTTTGGCAGCGTTTTCAAGTGATTCTCTCGTAATTCCAATATTCGTAATTTAACAAGTCTGAAAGTAATAAAGATTTAACAAAATTAAGAATTCATTAATTGCTAGGGAGTACGCTATTTCACTACCAATAATGTCAGCCGCACATGTACACTGAATTATTCCTATGCACCTGCAAAATCTCAAATACAATCATAACTGTATTTCTGTAGCTAAAATTAACAGGTTTAACTTCATTTCTGATTACATCTACAAGAGAAATATGCTAAATTCCATATTCAACAGATATTTCTAGCTCTAAAATATTAACTTAGATGATATTAATAATGTATGATTGCTGGCAATGTTCTTCAGGAAATCTTGATGATCCCCATGAGAGCAATTAAAGAGGAAAAAAGTACAAAAGGCTTCAATAAATATAGGTTGCCATCAATTAATACTTTTTGAGATTTACTCAAACCAGAGCAAATGCAAAATATCATGAGCATGATTCAGCGTGTATACATTTATTTTGATTTTTCTATAGCACTAACAAAAATGAATTAATTGTGCCTTTGTAAGTTAATTAGTAAAGAAGAAACTTAGGAAGAAAAAACATCCTATGGAAGAAAGAAAGTTCTTTTGAAAATGTCAAATTTTTGACAGAGATAGTAAGCTTTAGTGTTTTTAGAGAAAATAACATATAATGTTTTCAAGCATCTTATGACGGTTGATTAAGAACTATAGAAATATCAGGTATTTAAAATGCTTAAAATAAAACGTAATATGGCTATCTGCAGAGTAAACGAACTATTGGAAAACCTATAAAAGTTTTTTGTGGGAATATATATTTAATGCAACATGCTAAGTTTTCTATTTTTTTGTCAAGACCAGGAGATATGTTAAAATAATGAAATTACAAGATCCAATTGTAACATCAATGTATGTAAAAACTATATAGATGCTTTTATGTTAAAGCATGCCACCAACTGACAACAATGAAAGAACATAAAATTATAATATACCAAAAAGGGAAATGATATGTACCACATTTTGTCATAGCAGACGACAAGTAAATTTTTAGTCAAAAAGCAAGCATGAGCAAATTGCACTTTGACCTTCTCAATTTTTTCTAAAACAGGCAAAGTGAATTTGCAGTATCTCAACTGTAGTTAAGATCAGTGAGCTACAGGAGATAGGTACAGCTCATAAATTATGTCTATGTGTGATTCTTCAGTTTGCACAATGCACATTATATTTCTGCTTGCTTTCCTTGCTTTTCTGTGAAATATCTGACATAACCTATTCCCATACAAATAACTGGATACATGATATTGCATGTACTGGAAACAATTATTATGGAATGATCAAGTAGATCAGGGGTCCCCAATGCCAGGTCCATGGATGGGCACCAGTATATGGCATTCCAGCAACTGCAAACAAGCAAAGCCATGCCCCTTCTGGTCCATGGAAAAATCTTTTTCCACAGAACCGGTCCCTAATGCCCAAAAGGTTGGGGGCCACTAAAGTAGATAACAAATCCTTATTGGATTTATTTATACCTTTCCCAATCAAGTAGTCCCAATGCCTGGAGTAAGGTGCCAAATTTCAGACTAACCAATCTATTCAATTAAACAATATACTGTCTCAAGATCCTAGTCAGTAAACTATTCTGTCAAATGTATTGGTTAAGCTAGATATAATGTCAGTTTGTAAATTCTAATGTTAAAAAAGCTACATACTGTGATTAAAGATGCTGGTTAGTTAAGTGTTTTTTCAAATGTATTGTTTAAGCCAGATATAAGCATTAAAGAAGGGAAAAGAAAGGAGAAGGAACATTGTCTTACTATTTGTGTCCAACTTCAAATTATATTTGAATTATATAGAGCTGTGTTTAGAATGCAGTATTGCAGGCTAATTCTGCCAACTGCCAGCTGACTGCCAGAAGTTCGATTCTCACAGGCTCAAGGTTGACCCAGCCTTCCATTCTTCCAAGATCGGTAAAATGAGGACCCAGATTGTTGGGGGTAATATGCTGACTCTCTAAACTGCTGAGAGAGGGCTGTAAAGTCTAAGTGCTATTGCTATTCCTATATTAAGTTCCGAAATGATTCTGTTCCAATACAGAATATTTTGAAGCAAAGATTTATTATCAAACTGCAGTCATTAAAATCTGAAATGATTCTAGACAGAAGAATTATTGAGGCCAATAAGTGCCGGGAGTTGGATCCCAGGGCCAGATAATTCAGATCACTTTGTCAAGAAGAAAAGATAAAGAAAATGGGAGTAGGAATCAGTAAAAAAAGACTCATTTACTGTTGTCAAGTTCAAGTTTTAACTGTTATTTATATAGGCAAGAACAAGAGATTCCTCATTTCATAATCAGCTTTTTCCCACTTACTTTCTCGACAAATGGCCATTGGTCTCAGTGTGTGCAAATGTCTTCAGGAGAAAGTTTAAGCAAAGTTGAAGGAGCACACAGTATTTATAATTCTGTATAGGCATGAGTAAATCACAACAACTACTGTTTTCCAATAGTTATGAATACAATTATGTTTGCTGAAACATACATACTTTTCATAATTCTACACACATGCATTATACACATATTCTCCTTTCTTTCTGGAAGGACAAAACCTTAATAAGCAGCAATATAAGATTAGGGATTTAAAGCTGAGACAACACAACATGGCTAAGATTTTGGTTTTCACAGATTTCTTCTCTTTGTAAGATCTTAATTACTTTCTAGTATATAGCAAACAAGTTTTCCTGTTCAATTTATTTATTTATTATTTATTTATTATTTACATTTATATACCGCCCTTCTCCCAAGGGACTCAGGGCGGTGTACAGCCCATCTAAAACCCACAAATATACAAAAATTAAAAAACTATTAAATTAATTGGCTGATTACTGAGACTAACCCCCCCCCCCCCCCTTAAAACCCCAATTTAAAATTAAATATTATGGAGACCAAATTAAAACCATTATCTCAGCCCAGGCCGGCCTGCTCAAAGAGCCAGGTCTTCAACGCGCGCCTGAAGGCCCTCAGGTCCATGCCGGTACGGAGCTCCGGTGGCAGAGTATTCCAGAGTATTCAATGTGCATATTTGCATAATAAATTAAACCAGTCTGTGTGTCTGTAGAGATTCTCAGTCATCCAGATCATGGTTGTCCCAAAGGTGATTTTTCAGGAGGCAACTGGACTTTCTTGTTTTTCTTTTGAAGACATTTCACTTCTCATCCAAGAAGCTTCTTCAGCTCTGACAGGATAATGGGGAATGGAAGGATTTATACTGCTTGCGGACCAGCTTTGGGACCAGCCTATGTGATTAACAGGAACATCCGTTTTTTTAAATCTCTATTCCATGAAGGTTTTTTTTTTTTTTACAATACTGGTTATTCTTCCTAATTAAGTATCTCAAATGGCTGCCTGAAATTTGAAATAAAAAAATAACAAGGACCTCGATATAGATTTTATATTAATCAGATTTGGTTCTCTTTGTATGATACACTTAATTAAATAGGTACTTGAAATTATCAAGAACCATTGATAATCTTAATTATGTTGTCTCATGTAATACAGAGAAATAGAAATTGAGTGTTCATGTTAGTGTAGGTAACTGTTCCTCCTCCTGTGAGATAAAAATAATTATATAACTATTTTGGGGAAGGACTAAAGAAATAGTACTCATGCGAACATTATTTGCTCTGCCATCCATGACTATAGATCAATAATTTGTAGGATAGCGAAAACCTGATATAAAAGCAAATTATGATTTGCTATAAATCAAAAGTGAATTAAGTAGAAAAGACAAACAAAGGAATATGCAAGCAAAGGTTTTGTTCCAACATCACTGAACCACTAAACAGAACTGTTATTTATGGTGCTTTTAAATTCCCTACGTCTTTGCTATTTTAGCATTTCTGACTTCTTTCACCAATAGTAGATATACAGTTGTTTTATATATTATCAAAATACACTTTCTAGAACAGTAGTAATTTACTGGCACAGTAATTGTAAAATATGTATCTGACAAATTGGTAATATAGTATATTTATAGAAAGGAAATAAATGAATTAAAATAAATATTAATTTATTGGCTCAACATTGGAAAAGAGACATTTTGTGTGCAATATCAGGCTGGGAAACCAAACTTGGGAATACACAGAAAAAGCGAAATTAATAGTACAAAGAACTGAAGTTTGATTAAATGTAAGAAGAATCGCTCCCTTGTATATTATGTACAGATTCAGATACTTAAAAGAGTATAATTTTTAAGGAAAAAATAATTGATGAGAAATATTAACTAGAAACTATTTCTTTGTTTTATAAATATGTTGATGTAACCAGTTGAGTACAAATAGAGAAAAATAAAAACTGTGTAGTTTCCCTATATTATTTTACTTTATTTTTCTCTTTAAATTTTTTTCTCTGGAATGGGAAAGTTCATAATTATTTGTAGACCCATTATATAAGGATAGGAGAAGCTATCGGGGTTTTTAAAAATTTCTTTACTTTTCAGCATCCAGCTGGGATGGATTCTTTATGTTTAATGATATATTCGACATTTGGAGTCCAATCCCCTTTTAAAATTTGCTAATGTTGGATGTTTGTTTTTCTGTTTTGCATTTTATTCTTGTTGATAAATGAAAATAAATACAAAAAAACCCCTCTTCCCCCCTTTTTTTCTCTTTAAATGATTAATAAAGTGTATCTACCCTAGGAACAATCAAATATATTAATACTATTATATTCAAAGATTTATAGAGATTATAAATTATTTCTTAAGATTTCTTAATTAACTCTGTACTATACATTTAATTAATTTTACATATAATTGTAAATTATTTATTGATATTTTATTGTTTATCTTTATGTACCTTATTTTCATGTAGCTATTTATGCTATTCCTTTAAACAGGATATAAAGGGCCTTGGTGGTGCAGGCTGTTAATCATCTAGCACTTAGTGCAAGCTGCCTGCAATTAGTGCAGGTTCGAATCCCACCAGGCTCAAGGTTGACTCAGCCTTCCATCCTCTCGGGGTAGGTAAATTGAGGACCCAAGATTGTTGGGGGCAATAAGCTGACTTTGTAAAAATGCCGCTTGGGGGGGTCAAAAAGCCCTACTAATAAGCAGGCATATACAATGGAATGAAGGCTATTGCTGAGACTTAGCATGGTGCTCCATAGACTGTAAGCCGCCCTGAGTCTCCGGAGAAGGGCGGCATATAAATGTAATTAAAAAAAAAAGGATATTAATTTAATAGGAATTTTTAAAAAATTAAATAGAGTTTATATATGTATATTGTAATATAAAATGAAAAGTTAATTTGCTCCTCAAAATAAAACAATTAACATCATAAAACCTCTGCAAAATAGCTACACTTAATCATACGACAATTTATAAATATTTGCACTAGGAAAAAGTACAAATTATTTCACAGTCATTACTGTGAAATACCATCTTTCTATGTTATGTCATAATACTATTATCAGTAATAGTAGTATATTTTAAAGAAAAGGAAGGTTGACTCAGCTTTCCATATTTCTATTTTTGGTAAAATAAGGACTTTGATTATATGGGGCAATATGCAAATAATGGTTACATTGTAAACCACCCAGACAGTGCTGTAAAGCACTATGGGATGATATATAAATTTAAATGCTGTTGCTGCTATTGGTAATTGGTTGTATTTCTATGAATCTCTTTTTTTGCAAAGGTACTTTCATCTCTTCCCAGTTGTAACTACAACGTACTTTCAAATTTTACAAAAGAATTTGGCTTATTCTCTGGAAAATTCTGACGCCAGAGGTGGTATTCAGCAGGTTATGACCAGTTCTAGAGAACTGGTAGCGAAAATTTTGAATAGTTCAGACAACTGGCAAATACCACCTCTGACTCGCCCCTCCCCCATCTATTCTCTGCCTCCCGAGTCCCAGCTGATCAGCTGGGTCTCTATTGTTGCCTTGTACAGAACAGACTGGAAAGCAGGTTAGTGGGGTGGGGAGGGAATGGGATTTTGCAGTATCCTTTCCTGCCATACCCACCAAGCCTCACCACGCCTACCAAGCCACGCCCACAGAACCAGTAGTAAAAATTGTTGAATTCCACAATTGCTAAAGGCATATGAATAAGCAAAAGAGGAAGAAACAGATCATCCCTCTATTTCCACTGACATAAGGAATGAAACATTCCATCAGATTTTTGGTTTTTGGCAAGCCAAGGCAAAAATATTACTTTCTCACCAGTAGAAAACTTATTTCTTAATACAATTGCAGACAATTAGCTGTGCAATCCACTAGTGTAGGTATTCAATTGATTGGTTGTAAGATATGAGTATATTTACATCAACAGATTGAACAACAATCTTATGTTAAATGTCTATGCCACTGGGGATTGTTACTACTCTGAACTTAGAACTATTCTTTCATCTGTATTAATATGCCATTGCAATAGTTTTCCTGTATTGGGACAGATCACTTTCCTCAACTTATAAAGCAGTTATTTCATAGAAAAACCTATTAAATCACAGTTCTATTTCTGAAAAACAATGAAGATCCATACAGCAGTCTATTCTTAGACTTCAGGTCTTTAGATTGGTAATCTATTTTCTGTAATCTAAAATCTTCTAATTAAGAGGCAATTCACATATGTAAAACTTACCTTCCAAAGTTAGCTGGAAGAAATTCCAGAAAGGCATCATTTAGATATAGCTGGGCCAAATTTAAAAGCTGTGTGAAACCATCTGGGAGCCTAAAACAATGAGTAAAAATTTTAGCATTGATACTGGAAGAATTGTTAAAATTTAAATCCAAACAGGTCCATATCCTCAACCCTATGCTTACCACTTGACCCATTTGTTACAGGTAACAGTCTGCCTGTTACAAAACAAGTAACACAGTATACTACAGTATTGGATAATATAAGCTTATACCATTTCTTTTGTTTGTCTATGTCTATGCTTCCCAGTCTTTTGGCTAAGATCAAGATTAAATTTCAAAATAACTAGATGATCTACTTTTTACAGCAACTAGAACCAATAGCATTATGTACATGCAAGTTTATGATGACTGAGGATTACTGCTATGGAAAACATATGCCATTTATCATTCTAAAATAACCACAAAATATTATTATTTATAAAACTACGTGCTGTAACCTTATTTGCATTGCCAAAATGGAAATGCTCAATCAAAAAGTATATGGAAAATAAAACTGCATGGAAAATTAATAGATTAGTGTTGTGGAGTTTAAATTAAATAGAGGGCAAAGGACAAGACTACTAATTTATGAATAAGAAGGGGGGAGGTTTGATACATTTCATCTAAAATATTGATAATATCAGTTAATTAAAAAAAACATTTTAAGGCATCTTAAATTCACTCCATGAGTATTTTCATGCATAATTTATTAACAAAATCATAAATAACCAAATAAGATGAACACAAAAAAACATAAATAATTCCCAAACAAGACAATAAGTACTATAAACCACAGCTCTTTAGTTAGATCTATCACTGTTTTCATTTCCCAGTTTTATATCATATCATTGGTGAATTACATCTTTTCAAAGTAAACACTGATGTCATGCAGTCTATATTTCTTTGTAATTAAAGGAATGGCAACTATTTTTCAACAAATATGCCAACTTATTATTCTTGGGATAATCTTTGTTTACAGTCTGTCCATGTATATGATATGATTTGTCCATTCAGTTTTTTATAGAAACTTCGGCAATCCTGAGTTCTAATTGGAACAAAATTCAATTGTATTCCATAGGTTTACTTTTCATGATAGTGTTATAAAACTTAGCCTTAGCCAATATATTTGTTCCCTCAGTGTCACAATTTTTGTAAGTGAACCTTACTGCTACACACGGCTCAGCTACATGGCAGCACCTATCTAATTGGATTTTGAAAAGCCAAGGAGGATTGACTCTGGATAGGATATTACTAGTCTATATAAGGATTATAGGTTGGATTGGAAAGCTGAAAAAAAATATCTCAAAGGAATAAACCACTTGCATACTGTTTTCAAGAAAGTTAGATAGAGTTAGACATGAAATCTCCACAAATCAAGCTCAACTCAGTGGACTTATTTTTATTGTTACATCTCATTTTATTAGTATCATCTCTTCAATGCCATTCTAAAGCATCTTATGGATATTGCTGCAGATCTTGTCACAGATGCTTCATAACAAGTATTAAAAGAGATGCAATTGAAGAACAAAATCAGTTGTTAAGAAATAGGATGTCAAATATCATTGGTCCAAGCACCAATCATAAAACAGAGCTTTCCCTTCCACTTTAATGTAAACACTTCTGGAAAATTAGGTTTTTCACATGTCCAGAACTGTTTTTTATAAATTCATGTCTGATGAATTATGAATCCTGCTCCACACTCCATAGAATTGTATTGTTGAGACAACTTACCTCTGATGCATTTACTAATTTTATTTGCTGTTTTTAAAATAAGGACAGTTCAAAGATGAATGTTTGATACATGACAAAATATTCTACCATCCATATTAATTTACAAGCTAGCACATAGGCAAGACTCTTTGTACAATGTTCCCATATTCTTCCCTATCATCTAAATTACAAATGGCAATCAATAAATTATTTCAAGACAAGCTTTGTGGCAACATGCAAATTTTCTGCCACATTCATATTTCTATCTTCGTTATAAAAAAAGACTGCTCTGTCCATATAATAAGACCTTCACCAAAGATTGCCATATGTTAAACCCAGCATACATAAAAGAGGCAAAGAAAAAATTCCACTGATGGACACTTACTTAGAAATAGGATTGACACTTGCTTCAATTATTGTTAAACACTTACAGCACTTTATATTTTCTGGAAAATCTTGAATCCCTAAAAGAAAAACAAAGCTGTTACATCTATGAACACAACTGATTACTTTCCTCACTTCTTCATTTCAGTAGAAAAAGGTAAGCCCTTCATTTAATTTTAAACAATTCTGAACTCTTTGAACTCATGACAAATCCCATGGCTCAGTCTTATCAACATATATTAATATTTCTGCATAGATTTTATTCATATATACTTAATATAATTCCTCATATTTCACTTGGTTTCAAAAGTTCCTGGAGCTGAATAATAGTTTCCTGGACAACATAGTTATCTACCAATACAAAAAAGACCAGTTATGCAGGAAAGGTTTTGCTGAATCTAAATTATATCTATAAACCATTATTTGTAGCTGAAATAAAAGCTAGCTTCTTGGATAAGGGGTATGCCAAGCAAGCATGAGGATGAGTGCACTATTGAAAGTCGAGATTAGGGACATATTTTCATTGAAAACATCTATCTTATGATTGCTAAGAGTCAACAATGACTTGATATAATCAAATAAATACAGTTAATGGCCCCTGGACGCTTGTTATTAAAATATTTTCCATATATGAGAGGTGTATTGTGCAACACTTTTGTTATAAAATATGCTATGAAACTCATAATGATGCAATTCATTTCTAAAGGAATTTTTTTAGTTTCTCCATTCTTGGATAATGTAGAAGTATAGGCTTACTAAATTTAGATGACATGGAATGTAATTCATTCACGTTCTGAAACTGGAGAAACAGTAAGTTTTATTATACTTGCAGCACAAGGTCAAACAATGACAAAAAGTATAGCAATCATTTTCAAGATCATACTCTGACATAATCACTAGATGTGATATAAGCCTATCCGTTCTGGATATACTTAAAGATTAAAAGCCTTTCTTAAATGAAAAGCTCTAAGTTATTGATGTAAATGAACACATTTTATAAATCCTAATGAAACCTTACAATTGTGCAACCACCATATAAATATCTAAACCATATGACAGAAATACTACATATGTCAGAGGTGATGAAATTTTGGGGCTCAATGTGTCAACAATTCAGAAAAACAATTTGATTCTTCTGTTGTGTTACACCTGCCCCACTAATCAAAAGAGAAACAATTCTCTATCCCTCCACCTATATCCAGGCCCTTCTGAGCAGTGGCACTTGACTACAGTGCTAAGGCTGGTCCTGAAATAGAGGCCTAGGCCTTGACTTCAACCCTAGAGCCACCACTCAAAAAGGCTGCTTCCCACTGTTCCCCAAGCAAGATATGATTGCCCCCTTGGACCAGCATTCCCCAGATCTGCTGCATCCAGTTACCTTCAGACAGTGATCTCTTTTCGTGGATATCTGGGGAATGCTGATCCATGGGGTAATCATACCTTGCTTGGGGAACAGAGTGAGGAGTAATGGCTCTAGGGTTGAAACTCAAGGCCTAGGTCTTCAATTCAGGCCCAGCCTTGCTGTCAAGTACTGCTGCTCAGAAGGACCTACCTGAGTTTTCTTTGGTTGCACAAGGCCTTTGTTTTTTAAATGGCTTCGGAGAATGCTCTTCTGTGGCCTATGCAGACCCTATCCTCACACAATTTTGGAGGCTTCTTGACTTCCATGGTCTGAAGGAGGTGAGACTGAATCCACTCTTGTGTGCCTCTACAGCCTACCAAAATTGTACAAGAATAAGACATGCTTTTAAGAATAGTTGTTGTTGGGTTTTGGAGAATATCATGGCATGGCATGTTTGAAATTCATGTTGTAAATTTGCCATCACTGACTTTTGCGATACTCAATGGAAAATAAATGCAATTTGGATTTGGGGGCAAAATTACCAGAAATACACTGATAATCAAGGCAGCTTTTGTGCTGAATTTGACTGCTGCAATCAACTGAAATGTCTTTATCCCTTCTATAACACATTACAAATGAACAAGGGCCAAACATTAAGATAAGTTACACTAAACATTAAGTTATGTTAAGATCAAACCCTGCTGTTTCTCACAACTAGATTGGAATCCCAAGGAACCAAGTTTGAAAATATGTTTAGACAACCAGCGGATGTTAGAATACCCACTCAAGTGCAAATAGCATTTTTTAACAGCTGAATTCTACTCTTAACCAAAATTGAGATAAAGCCTTCCATCATTTTAAAAACTGAGTAAAATCTAGTATAATTATAAATTCACTTTATACAAAGTGTTTCTTACTCTCAATTCTCATTTTTCTTCTTAATATTTATCAGCTCTTCAAGGTAGACTACACTAGGAAACCAGAGTCAAGCAAGGCAATACTAGTTTTATTGTAAGACTATGTTAACTGAATCTTGCAAGTCTGAATGTATTTCCCCCATTCCTGCCTTTACCTTCATGACAGTTAGGGAGGGGCTTATCTGAGATGTTTTCTCATGTTACAATTCTAGTCTGGACTCTTTTATCTGACTGTTGTCTTATTAATGGCTTTCTTCCTGTTCTTCAAGATTATTCCCAAACAGAACAGAACAGCTGCTTTGATTATAAAATATGAGATTCTTTATTTGTTTAAAAAAACATATATTCAAGTTTGTCCGAGTTCTTCTATATTCTTTCCTTATATATGGAACATTGTTTTGTGCAGTTTTTTCCTCCACCAAGAAAAAAGCCATTTTCCCTGACTTCTTGTTATGAATCTGTTTTATTACAGACTGAAATTGGGAGGCTGACTGGCACCCATTCTGATATTTTTATGTCAAATAAAAATGTTTATTTCTGTTTATTTCACCAAATTTATCAATCCTATTTCCATCCTACGGATGGAACAACACCTTGAATCTCCAAAGACCTACGAAAGGATCCTCTTTGTAGACTTTAGTTCAGCATTCAATAGCATCATTCCAGACATTCTTCTAACTAAACTAAACCAGCTAGAAGTACCTGAACACACTTGTAAGTGGATCATAAGATTCCTAGCAGAGGAAGCAGTAGGTGAAGCTAGGCAAAGTCACATCAGATACTTGTACAATTAGCACAAGCCCCCCCCCCCCCCCCCGGGCTGTGTGCTCTCTTCACTTCTCTCTATATATCAATAATTGCACCTTAAAAGATCCCTCTGTTAAAGTACTGAAGTTTGCAGATGATACAATGGTTATTGGTCTCATTTGAGACAAAGATGAACCTGCATACAGACGGAAGGTTGAACAACTAGCCTTGTGATGCGACCAGAACAATGTGGAACTCAACACACTCAAAACTGTAGAAATGGTGGTAGACTTTAGGAAAAACCCTCCCATACTACCACCTCTTACAATACTAGACAACACAGTATCAACAGTAGAAAATTCTAGGTTCTATCACATCACAAGGCCTAAAAATGGACACCTAATATCAAAAAGATCATCAAAAAAGCACAACAAAGAATGTTCTTTCTGCGCCAACTCAGAAGGCTCAAACTGTCCAAGGAGCTGCTGATACAATTCTACAGAGGAATTATTGAATCTGTGATCTGCACCTCTATAACTGTCTAGTTTGGTTCTGCAACCCAACAAGACAGACACAGATTTCAGAGGATAATTAGGACTACAGAAAAAACAATTACTACCAATTACTACCAACCTTCTTTCTATTGAGGACCTGTATACTGCACGAGTCAAAAAGAGGGATGTGAAAATATTTACAGACCCCTCACATCCTGGATATAAATTGCTTCAACTCCTATCCTCAAAACGATGCTATAGAGCACTGCACATCAAAATAACTAGACACAAGAACAGTTTTTCCCCAAATGCCATCACTCTGCTAAACAAATAATTCCCTTAACACTGTCAAACTATTTACTAAGTCTGCATTACTATTACTATTAATCTTCTCATTGTTCCTGTCACCTATCTCCTCCCACTTATGACTGTATGACTGTAACTTTGTTGCTTGTATCCTTAGGATTTATATTGACTGTTTCCTAGTATGATTTGATTGCTTATTTGTACCCTATGACTATCATTGTTGTATTTTATGATTCTTGACGAATGTATTTCTTCTTATGTACACTGAGAGCATAGAGAGCATAGAGAGCACTGAGAACACCAAAGACAAATTCTTTGTGTTTACAATCACACTTGGCCAATAAAGAATTCAATTCAATTCTATTCTATTCTATTCCTTTTGCACAGCTTAATTTTTGTTTTCAATCAGGCAATTTCCTTTTATACTAATATTTATATTGTGGCATATTAATATTCTTGTTTTAATGCATTTCTTTCTATGCAAAGCATACTCAGTACCATGGTTCTCTGAAAAAGGTTCTGGTGATAAAGAGGGACTACAATATAAGGAAAATCATAGTAACACCAGCCAGTTGTCTTAAAAAGTA
Source organism: Bungarus multicinctus (assembly GCA_023653725.1). Taxonomy (NCBI): domain Eukaryota; kingdom Metazoa; phylum Chordata; class Lepidosauria; order Squamata; family Elapidae; genus Bungarus; species Bungarus multicinctus. Next base: position 61,794,339 of record CM042842.1, read on the forward strand.
ATCTCTTTTACTCCTTATATTCATGAACTTTAAAGACTGCAATTTGCTGTTAAATCTCTACTGCTCTTAATCAATGCTAATGTATACCAGATATTATGGAATATGGAAAGAGCACTCCATGAAAAGAATTACACTTATTTCTTCATATTAAAAAAGGAAGAGCAGCATATTTCTTTGGAGTTGCTAGGCATTTGGGCATTCTACAATCACAACACAACAGTCAAGTGTCTATACCAAAGTGCATCTTGCCAAACAGAAATCTTATAGGATGTCTAGAGGTAGGATTCATATTCAAAAAAGAACTAGTTAAATATAACATTGTAAATTTCAAAGTATAAACTAAGGCAGGGGTGTCAAAGTCATGGCCCGTGATCTGGATGCATCCCGCGCTAGCCACCCCCACCCCCACCCCCATTTTAGTGAAGGGGGAAAAACTCCCCCTATGTTACGTGATGGCAACATGACGCCACGAGTTTGACACCACTGAACTAATGTCTATCTGTAATTATTTTTATATAATATCTTTATTAGACTTCAACATCAAATATTAAAAATTAAAAATAAACACTAGAAGAGCCTCAGTGACACAGTGGTTAGAGTGCAGTACTGCAAGCTACTCCTACTGCAATTTGGCAGATCGAATCCCACCAGGCTCAAGGTTGACTCAGCCTTCCATCCTTCCGAGGTGGGTTGTGGGATTAATTGTTCTGATTAATGATGCTCAATGTGTTATGACATATTCAACTCATGCTTAATTGGTGAAAGTTATTATCAGTAGGCTGCTGGAACAGGGGAGTTGCTTCAAAGAGAGATGCTTCAAAGAGAGTCAGGAATGTGGTCTTATCTGGAACCATGAAGTAACGGAATGAACTGATTTTAATGAACTGACTTTGTGTTATTATTGCTTGGCTGAGATTGTGTAACTTTGCTTTTGCTAAATAAAAGAGTGCTTTGGACTTCGGTTCGGGGCATTTCATCCCGAGGAAATACCCTGTTTCCATGTCTCATGATTTGCCGGGTTAATCATTTAATTGCCTCAAGTGGTGACCCCCGACGTGATTCTTAAGGGATACGTCCGCTTTGTCCCCATCCTTCGCCAGGCATTGGCTTAAGCGCTTTCATCAGGTACACGGCTGGACCGCGTCTGATTCATCGTAAGTATGGGGAATGATCTATCTCAGGCTCAAGAAGAGCACGTCAGGGAATTGAAAGAGATAGTTAAGCGAAATTACTTTCAGTTTAACTCAGCTGGGAAAGCCCGGCAAGTTAAGGGAAAAGAGATTAAGGAACTTTTGAAATATGTATGGGAACATATGTCCTATTACCCTTTGTCAGGAAGTACGAAGGTGTCTACATGGAGAAAGATAGGCGAGGCCTTACACAATGCGCCTCGCGCCCCTGCACCCATACTCTGTACATGGCGTTCCTTAATTGAGGCATTGCAAATTCAAAATAATCCCTTATTGCAGCCCCTTCCTGACTCTGTTATTCACCCGCCGCCTTATCAGCCAGTCCTTGTGCAACCGGCTGACACCACGGCAGTTCGTAATCATGGGCTGCTGCTCCCTCCTTCTGCCCCTGCTCTTAGCGAGCTTTCGCTAGCCCCTCGCGGAGTGAAAAATGCGGTGGATGCTGGATTTGAAAAGGCAATGGAGAATGGGGAGCTGTCTCCGGAGGAATTGATCAACCTTCCGGTCTCAGCTTTTCCTGTTGTTGTAGAAATGGATGGAGTAGGGAATCAGGAACGTGTTTGGCGTCCTTTAGAATTAAGAACTCTCAGGGAAATTACCACAGCAGTAAAAGATTATGGGTTAAAAAGTAAATATACAACTGCTTTGCTGGAAGCTTTGGCATTTGGTCGAATGATGATACCGGAGGATTGGAAAGCTTTAACCAGAATGATTTTGTCCTCTGGTCAATATATTGTTTGGGATTTTCAATATAGACAACAGGCAATAGCTAGGGGAACAGGCCAGGTGACACCCGATCAGTTATATGGTGCAGGTCAATTCAATACGGTTGAGTCACAACGAGATAATCTGGCAGATAATGTTTTCCCTATGATTAACCTTTGTGTGTTGGCTGCGTTTACTAAAGTAGATGAGGCTGGAGGTAGCTCCATTCGCAGTTTTGTTACCATCAAGCAGGGAAATGCTGAGCCATATCAGGATTTTATTACTAAATTGAAAACTGCAATTGAAAGATCGGTAGATAATGATATGGCGGCTGCAGAATTACTCCAAAAATTAGCCGTAGAAAATGCTAACACAGACTGTAAAGCTATTTTGAAGCCCTTGATAGCTACAGGACCGAAGGAAATTGCGCAGATGATTGAAGCTTGTGCTGCTGTAGGAAGCCAGCTCCATCAAATGGATGCCCTGGCTGCAGCAATGACTCGAGGAACCTTGCAAGGGAAGGGAAATTGTTTTAATTGTGGGAAGCCCGGTCACTTCAAGGCTCAGTGCCGGGCCCCTGGTGGTGGCCAACATCAAGGTCGTAAGGGACAACTAAGTAAGCCAAAAACAGTCTGTCCAAAATGCAAGAAGGGGTATCATTGGGCGAATCAGTGTCGTTCAATGTCACAACAAAAAAACTAACTCAGGGGGAGATGGCAGAGCCCCCGGAAACAAATCCAGGAGTAAATAAGGAACTCTGCCAAGATAAGTCTAATAGTGGTTGCTTAAGCCATAGACCTGCAACTGCTCATTCTGCGGGCATAGATTTGCCGCTTGCCACCCCATGTTCATTGACTTTTCCAGGTTTAATTGAAGTAGTTAGCACAGAAATGAAAGGGCCTCTGCCGGAAGGTACGGTTGGTTTGGTTTTACCACGATCATCGGCAGGGAAGAAAGGAGTTTTTGTAGTCCCAGGAGTGATAGATGCTGATTATGAAGGAATTATCAAGGTGCAGCTTCATGCAAATACTCCTGTTTCTCTACCTAAAGGGATGGCAGTGGCTCAGTTAATATTGCTGCCCTGTGTAACCCCCCCTGGAGATTCGGCTAGAATAAGGGGGGAGGGAGGTTTTGGATCCACTGATAAGAACAGTTTTGAGAGCTCTGTTTTAACAGTAACTAAACAGATAGCAGCCTATAAACCAATCATGACGATTTTACTCAATGGCAAACCTTTTTCTGGTTTGTTGGACACAGGAGCTGATGTCTCAGTCGTTCGGTCGGCTGAGTGGCCAAAGTTTTGGCCGTTAGTGGCTACTCCTGCTGTACGAGGTGTTGGTGGTCTCCAAGAGGCTCAGGTTAGCGAGAAATGGCTCACGGCTACGCTAAAGCAGGGGGGTGCAACAGCGAAAATTAAACCTATTGTCATGCAATTACATGTCAACTTATGGGGGAGAGATTTGATGAGTCAGCTGAAAGCTGTCATTACAGTAGAGGATTGAAAGTATCGGACTTAAATTATAATGGACAACATTTTGAAATTACGCTTGTTATCCTCTGTCCCGGTGTGGACGGAGCAGTGGCCTTTATCCAGTGAAAAATTATATAATCTTCATCAATTAGTACAGGAACAGTTAGCAATTGGACATATTGAACCTTCCACCAGTCCATACAATAGCCCTGTATTTGTTATAAAAAAGAAGAGTGGGAATTGGAGATTTTTGCATGATTTGCGAAAAATTAATCAGATAATATTGCCAATGGGCCCTCTTCAATGTGGTCTGCCCAATCCCAATCTGATCCCTAAGGACTGGGATTTAGTTGTTATAGATTTAAAAGATGCTTTTTTCACAATCCCCTTACATTATGATGATCGGAAGCTCTTTGCATTTACTGTCCCCGCTTTAAATAATGAAGCACCAACTAAGCGATATCAATGGAAGGTCCTTCCTCAGGGCATGCTAAATAGTCCTACTATGTGTCAAATGTATGTGTCTCTGGCGTTGTCACCCTTCCGTAAGGCACGACCAGGGTGGAAAGTTATTCATTACATGGATGATATTTTGGTGGCCACTCCTGGCCCGGAAGGGACCGTAGCACAGTCAATGGCTCTTTTAATAAAACACTTATCTAGGTATGGACTTTGTGTAAGCTCAGAAAAAATTCAAACTCATAGTCCTTTTAAATATTTAGGCCACAAGTTGACAGCAGCTCACTCCACGCCTATGATGGTAAAATTCGATTTACCACCAGTGTTTACGTTAGTAGAACTACAAAAGTGGTTAGGAAATATTAATTGGGTAAGACCTTATTGCAATCTTTCTACCCAGGAATTAAGCCCTTTGTTTGATGCCCTGCGTCAAGGAAAAAATCCTGCTGATCCAATATTCCTTAGTCAGAAACAGTTAGAAGTTGTTCGGTTGGTTGAGTGTCGGCTGACTAAGCAATGGACAGATAGATGTCAGGAAAATGCCCCTCCTCATTTAGCGTTATTGCCTGGTCGATTGCCTACTGGCGTGATTTTGCAGATAACGTCAGAAAAAACCTTGCTTCTTGAGTGGCTTCACTTAGGCCATGTTGGGAAAAAATCTGTCTCCACAGGAGAAGATACCTTATCCACTTTGATTTTAAGGGGTCGATTCCGATGCCTTAAATTAATGGGCATTGAACCTATTATTATTTATGTTCCTTTTCGGCTTCACTTATGGGAACAACTCTTGGCTACCTCTGAGCTACTTCAATTGTCTTTAGCAAATTGGCAGGGTACTTTTGCTTATCATTTACCATCAGATCATAGATTGTCCATTGTCACCAATACACATATAATTTTGGAAGAAGTTCGCTGCTCTTTTCCTCTCCCAGATGCTTTGACCTTATTTGTGGATGGAGGAAAAACATATGGTGCGTGCGTATGGAAACTAAACGAGAAGTGGCATACGAAAATTACCCCCCCTCAAAAATCAGCTCAACGAGCAGAATTGGCTGCTGCTATGTTGGCTTTTCAAACTTTTCCTGACACGCCATTTAATCTAATTGTGGATAGTCAATATGTTTACAACTTAACTATATGCCTCACAGGGGCATATGTATCCCCAGGAACGGAGGAAGGGCTACTTGCTCTTTTCTTATCATATCAGCAAATCTTAGAGCAGCGTAGATGTCCTTATTTTGTTGGGCATATGCGTAGTCATTCCCATCTTCCTGGAATCCTTGCTGAAGGAAACCAGCGAGCTGATGCCTCCACACGTGTGGAGCACTTACATTTATCTAAAACAACTCCGTGGGACAGCCATTCTTACTTCCATCAAGGGGCAAAAGCCCTTATCAAACAATTTGGCCTCTCAGCTACAGAAGCTGCTGCAATTGTCCAGCAATGTCCTACCTGCAGTAAAATTGCTACAGCTATACCCATGGGAGTAAACCCTAGGGGTTTGCACCGTAATGCCCTTTGGCAAATGGATGTCACGCAGTATCCCTCCTTTGCCCCGTGGAAATATCTACATGTTAGTATTGACACATTTTCTGGGTTTATTATGGCTACCCCACAAAGGGGGGAGACTGTTAAGCATGTCATTAATCATTGTCTCCGCACTTTTGCCTCCTCAGGGCCACCTAAGGAGCTAAAAACAGATAATGGTCCTGCCTATACTAGTTCAAACTTTGCTCAATTTTGTGATCGTTGGTCAATTTGTCATAAATTTGGTATTCCCTATAACTCGCAAGGACAGGCAATTTGCGAGCGAGCAAATGGCACTTTAAAACGCATGCTCGAAAAATTTAAACAACAACAAAGGGGGAATTCCCCGGGACTTCCGGGAATACAAGACACTCTTAATATTGCTTTATATTCTTTAAATTTTCTAACTCCCACCGGCTCGCCTCCAGCTACAGCGGCAGACCGGTTTTTCCCTTCTTCTGTTTCTTCCACAGAAAATCGCCCTCTGGTCTGGGCTCGGTTTCTCCCAGACCCTACGTGGTGCGGCCCATTTAAACTTATTACGTGGGGCCGCGGATATGCTGCAGTGGAAAATGAAAATGGTATTCGTTGGGTGCCTGGCCGCTGTGTTCGCCCTTACCACCCAAAACCTTGTGGGCCAGATCAAAAGACCCGGGATGCTGGGAACGGAGATATGGCGGAAAAATGTATTCCTGAACGATCTGGCGAGGACAGCGAAAGACCTCAATCTGACTAGATGCTGGCTGTGCATGCATATCCCGGGCACCTCTCGTGGGGGATTACCTTTGCATGCCATTCCATTTAACGAGTCTGGATGGAAGGACCCGGCCCTGAACTGCGATGTTTCTACTGCCTTCCCTCTCAATGCCACCCTTGCAGTGGAGTTGGTGCTGTTCGAGGCAGCTTTGGTCTGTTTTAACCATTCTGGTCTGACTCCTCACAATGCTACAGACATGGGAGAATACCCTTTCTGTAATCAAACTCTTCCTTGGAATGGCACTGGTGCAGGTTGCAATGTTTATAGTGATAATTACACGATTTATGTGTCATGTCTGCAGTTTCAGGCTCTCCAAGGATTTGCCAATAGTTCTTCTGGCCCGGCAAGCTGGACTGGTCCTATCTGGCTCCTGTGTGGCACAAAAGCTTATAAACATTTGCCGAAATCTTGGTCTGGAATTTGCACAATGGGTTATGTGATCCCTACCGTATATAAAATTAACAATCTACCTGTCGGTCGGCTGCGCAATCGTCGGAATATTGACAGCAGCCCGATTGGTTTCCATTGGGACACTCAGCTCAGCCGTGGATTACTACCACCTTTGGGTGTGGCTATGAACTACCGTGATTTACATTTACTGAATAACTGGACTATGGTAATGTTTAATGAAACTATCCTTGCTTTAAAAATGGTTAATCAGGAACTTGCAGAAGTACGGAAAGTGGCTTTACAAAATCGTTATGCTTTAGATATTGTATTAGCATCTAAAGGAGGGGTTTGTGCTCTATTACATTCCCATTGTTGTGTATATATTCATGATAATGAGATTAATATTTCTCATACTGTAAGCACCATGGAAAATTTGATTGCTCAGAATCCTTTGGTAGGGACTGGTTCTGGTACCGTAGACATATGGGGAGCCATGTGGTCCTGGCTGCCGGATGGGTCTTGGATCCGAAGGATGGCTATATCGATCATTTTGATACTGGTTGCTCTAGTAAGTATCTGTTGCTGTATTCAGTGCTTGCCTTCTTTGATAGCCATGGTAAGAGGTTTATTTCAACAAACGCAAGAAATACATGTTACTACTTATTATGCTCGTGATGGTCATGAAATAGAAAAGGGGGAGATGTGGGATTAATTGTTCTGATTAATGATGCTCAATGTGTTATGACATATTCAACTCATGCTTAATTGGTGAAAGTTATTATCAGTAGGCTGCTGGAACAGGGGAGTTGCTTCAAAGAGAGATGCTTCAAAGAGAGTCAGGAATGTGGTCTTATCTGGAACCATGAAGTAACGGAATGAACTGATTTTAATGAACTGACTTTGTGTTATTATTGCTTGGCTGAGATTGTGTAACTTTGCTTTTGCTAAATAAAAGAGTGCTTTGGACTTCGGTTCGGGGCATTTCATCCCGAGGAAATACCCTGTTTCCATGTCTCATGATTTGCCGGGTTAACCATTTAATTGCCTCAAGGGTAAAATGAGGACCCAGATTGTTGGGGGAAGTATGCTGACTCTGTAAACCGCCTAGAGAGAGCTGTAAAGCACTATAAAGTGGTGTATAAGTCTATGTGCTATTGCTATTAAAATACAAACTAACCTAAAGGACAAAACAAATTAAAGTTACAAAAAATGTATACATCAAACAAATGTAACAAACAAAACAAATATCTTCTTTTAGTACAGCGATATTAACAACACAGCCACCTTTCTCTAAATTAAATAATTCCAATCTATAAAATATTTTAAAATACTAATAGTCAATATATTTTTTAAAAGCCATAAAATGTCCTCTTTATTTCATCTAAAAGATTGTAAATTATCAAATAGAAATAACCTTATGTTTAAAAAGCTACAATAATTCTTTAGTCAAATCCAAGCTAATCTTCAAATCCCAGATTCAAAATTCTTTTTATCTTGTGAGAAATCTAACACTGATCTCCAGATCACATAAAATGTAGTTACTTCCGCTAAGCAAAACAATTAATTACACCATCGCGACTACTTCTATTTTAAAATTCATTCTTCCCAATTATTTGTGTTCAAATTATGTACTAATATCAGAAAGTACTGCTAATATTCTTTAGTCACAATAATTTATTAAGAATTGGTTCAAGACAATAATAGGATGGCATGCTCAAGTAGGTTTTATTTGCTTTGCCTGAAAGCATACAAATTTTCTTCTTAGCTCATGAGTCACCATCACTGTAAGTTCTTATTTTTTTATTACTATGCATAGTGTAGATGTTTATTCTGCAAATAAAACGGAGTATATAAGCTTAGTTAAAATGCAAAAGAGGCTGTAAATAAATAACAAAGAAAAACAAAGAACTGCATTCTGAATTTATTGCTCAGAAAATAGCACATTGTCCTTGTTCAAAGACATTTTCTCTTTGAAAAAGAATGAGCATTTCTAATGTGCTTTATTTTTTAAAAAGCTGTTTGTCTTGTTTCTTTTTCTGATTACATTTGGAAATAATCTAACACACAGCTTGAAAATGGAGAAGAATAAATTGCATATATCTCCTCAATTTCAGTTCTGCCACATCAATAGACCAGAAAGCAGAACGACTTAGTGGTTCCCTCTATATTTTTGGTGAGTTTTGGTGTACAATCCTCCTCACTGATCTATGAATTTAATTTAAACCACTGGAAATTAGGAGGAGGAGGAGGAGAGGAGGAGGACAGAAGAAGGAGAATGAGAAAAAGAATGTAACTGGAGCTACAAGAGGAGAAAGGATAAGAATTCCATTGAATTTCTTTAACTGTTTCTTAGTAGAAACATACCGTATTTAAATACTATCTGTAACTTAAAAGAGGTTCATTCTCTGTTAATTAAAATTTTAATTTCATATTATCAATTTTTCCAGCACAGCTTTAGGATGTGGGCCTAAATCAGTGAAATGCTATCTTGTTTGATCTCTTACCTATTAACTTTAGGATCCTCCAATATTAAGTTTGATATCTTCATCTTGGTGGCACTAGAGGTCAGTGCCGTATTTCCCTATTACAGTATCTTGGAAGTTCAATAATCTTTCAGGGCATTATTGGGGAAAAATTGCAAGAATTTAATAGATGAATATTGTATATGTATTTTTAAAAAAGGAGGGCTTAAATCAAGCATCTGCTGAAAATTCTTTCTATGGCAGCTGAAGCAACCAAAGAAGACTTTTGTAATTATTTGTTATCATAAACATCACACCAACCAAGATCCTTTAGAAACATGCACCTCTTTCATCAGTTTAAGAAAAAAGATAGGATTCTTCACTACTTGTTTTTTTTTTTAAATCAGTCTTTTTACTGAGGGTGAACTAGTTTTAAAATATTAAGCAGTATACTAAATGGGTTTCAAAGCTGGAAGCAAATTCATAGAGAGGAGCTGTGAAAGTTTAAAACTCTTTTTAGTGATAAAATAGCACTATTGTCCCTAAGAAGTTCAAAAATAATACAATATTTATTTTAATGATAAATCTTGTACATTACCCAACATTATTATTCTGACAAGATAGGATCAACAATTATCCAAATAAAATGGTGTAAAATTAAAAGTAAATTAATTTATAAGATTTTGGCTTTTTTGATGTATTTTTGCTCATAAAATTCATAAAATGGTCCTGTTTTAGAAATTGCTTTTAGAAATTGCTTAGTTTTATGCAATTCCCAGCCTAATATGGAATCTATATTAAATTGCACTCTACAAAGTACACGACATCTCCTTTCTATTTAAAACAAACATTTTAGCTGGATCATCAAAGATTCTAGGAGATTCTGCTGCAAGTTATTTAATAAATAAACATCTAAAAGCTCCTCACAATTTTCATATATATGAAAGAACAAAACAGAATTTCCTTAAAAACAAGCATATAAAGTGAACATTACTTTTTTTTAATTTCCTCTATAATTAATGTAACATTTTTCAAGATATGAAACAGGGGCAGTACTTGGGCTTCACTACTGAGTTAGCTCTATTCCTAGGGAAAGTTGCACTTATAGTTATTTCTATCAGTGAAAACAGCTACGGGATTTTCAAAAATTCTCCAGGTAGCATTTCTGTTCCTTATAATCATTTCCAGAGTGCTTTTTGGATTCACTGTTCCCAAGTTGCTTATTTCTAAAAAAAAAAGACCACTTTAGTTTACTTTCTAAATATTTATTTTTATGTTGACAAGAGGGTGAGAAATGATTTGTTCCAATGCTACAGATCTACAAAAGTAAAAATGTACCATGCAGAGAATCTATCACATGTAAAAGCAAAGTGTATTTATATAAGAAATTATTCTGATGCTTCTCCAGTCCTTAATAGACTTAAAACAGTATTGCCATAAGCCAAATAAAGATTGTCATTATCACACTATGTTTTCATTAATTTTATCATTACTATAAGGCTATAAAATATGTTTAAATTGCATAATCTAGGAGATCAGGTCATGGTTGTCCGAAAGGTGCTTTTTTTCAGGAGGCAACTGGACTTTCTTGTTGTTATTTTGAGGATGTTTAGCTTCTCAAAAACAAAAAAGTCCTGTTGCCTCCTGAAAAAAGCACCTTTGGGACAACCATAACCTGATCTGGATTATGCAATGGATGACTGAGAATCTCAACAGTTTTAGCTATACAATTTAGGATGAACACCCTCTGAATCGTGTGGGAGTAGGAATGGATTTCCAGAGAAAAATTTGCAGACTACAGGAACCAGGAGCACTACTAGGTAACCCTGAGGACACAAATAAACTTCCAAGTGCTTCAACAACCCTCTAAAAGGGCGCAAATGACCAGCTGTCTGCAAACAATATAAATCCTTCCATTTCCTGTCAGAGCAGAAAAAAGATCTTGGATGAGAAGCAAATGTCTTCAAAGAAAAAAACAAGAAAATCCAGTTGCCTGAAAAAAGCATCTTGAGGACAACCATGGACTGGATGACTGAGAATCTCTACAGACTTTAAGCTGAATATTATAGTTTTGTTTTGCTTTTGATCTACTGCATTCTTTCAACAAGTTCTACTGAACTACTTCACTACCTCAAGCTTTTCCTCCCCTCTTTGCTTCACACCTACATCTCCAGCAACTGCCATTTCAAGAACTACAGATAATTTGAACCACATTTTCATTTGAACAAAGACAAAAGTATCAGTTAAGGCACAAAGCTAACAACACACAAATTAGTCTGATAATGCTACATTTTTTTGCCTGTTCCCACCTCATTTTTTTCTCCAGCATACAATTTTGATCCTGGTTGCTTTCAACAAATTATAATATCGGGTGTAAACGAAACTAGAATTCCAGTTCTATTATGATACTCTGGCTAGTTTAAATCAGGAAGCATTTTTTCAGTCTTCTCCTTGCAGTTGTTTTAGAGATTGAGTTCATAAACCAAGGAATATTGCTGTTGTTCAGTCAACACAAAATCTTTTTGAGCAACTCTGGAGCAAATAAATTGTTAAATTGTTCAAAACAATTTAACATTCTAACCCCTGAGCCATGGACCAGCCACAATCCACAGCATGCAAGGAACTGGGTGATGCAAGTGAGTGATGCCCCATCCACAGATTCCTAGGTTCTAGGCAGTGTGCGAAACCATGAACCTGATCTATGAAAAAACCATCCTCCAGAGAACTGATCCCTGGCACCCAAATGATTTGGCGGACACTGTTCTAAAATATTAAGTGAAATGGTATGAAAAGCAATATAGAGTTCAGCATACTATTGCTCTACCAGCATCATTTAGTTAATAATAAATATGATAAAATGTCATATCACATTCCCTCTTCAAGTTTTTCATCTGCCTGCTCCTTTTTCATAATCTTCCTTTATGCTCATAGCAATAAATAAGATAGGTTTCATCTGATATGGTTTCAGATTAAAACTGGACATGAATAAAACTGGTCACATAAACAGACAAAAAGGAAAGAAAAGAATGGTAAACTAGAAAAATGAATAATTACTTATAATACCTATGCTGATTTTTTAAATCTTGATTTATTGATTAAGGACCCTCAAGTTGTTGACTCTAGCACTCACATCTTTAGATGTTCTTCATGAAGATCATCTACTCTGCTGCTAATTGTCCTCTTCTATTTCTTTCTCCCTTCCCCACTATTTTCTCAATAGTCCTAAATATTTGTATAATGTGTCCAGAGTATGGTAATTTGAGCCTGATTATTTGTGCCTTGTATGAGAACTTCGAATTGATCTATTCAATGACACACTGATTTGTTTTCTTAGTTATCCACCTTAGTATTTTCATGAGTCTTCTCCAATACAAGGTTCAAAAAGAGTAATACTGTATCTCTCCTTCTTCTTTAAAATCCAATTTTCGTTTCTACTTTTTTTAAATCTTACTTTCTGAATTATAGTTTCTGAGTTTAGTCAATGCAATAAATCAATTCTGAAGCTTCAACTTTAATTTATAAGGTTATTTGTAAACTAAGCAAAACTATGCATTAGTTTCACAGTAATATACTGGTTCACAATGAAATATTACATTTATCTTATTTTAAAGCTACACACACACACATATACACACACATTAACAGAAAGAGCAGAATTTTTTTTCTATTTTATAAAAGCTAACCAATTTGTATAAAGAATTTGCTTATCAAAATAAGAAAATATTTTGTTATAGTTAATATTGACTGAAATAGTTTTGATTGTGGTAATGTAATTTAAATTCAACAAGAAATACATTTAAGGTGTACTAACAACTTGCATCTTGTCTTTATGGGAGAAATGAGTCTCTCTTCAGAAAACTGAAGCAGTTACTGCAATGGCTCTGCCGACTTATTCTCTTTCTACTTCACCACAATAGCTTAAATAGGGGCAGCTAGAGGCAGAATTCAACTACCAAGGACACAGCAGCATATAGCATTCAAACACTAACATTTGCAGAGCCTCTTCAGTGTAGTTGGTGTTCTCAAATCAAGAAAGTTTTTTATTAAAAGGTATTTACTTTTAAATTATCAATATATAATATTCTGGAAATATAATTAGCTATACTTGTAATCTTTTGAAAAGAAGAATAAAATAGCTATTATCTTTCCCTTGCTAAACATTTATGAATCTGAGGTAAAAGAAAATGAAACATGTTTTTCTTACCATTTTTACTGATGTCAAGTTCTTTGAGATTAACTAAACTGGCAATGCTGGTTGGCAGGCTTGAAAGGTCATTATCTGGGATACTCAATTTACGTAGAGCTTGACAGTTGAATAATTGCTAAAAAAAAATAAGAAAAAAAACAGTTATAAAATTTCTCATAAAATTTTAGTATGTTTTAATATTTAGAGCAATTCTGTAAGAGAGCCTAAAGTACAATATATACAATATAATAGCTAGTAAGAATCAGTAGACATATTAGAATTTCTTCTTTTAATTGTGTTTCTACTTCATAGCCATGGCGAGAGAACATTAGCTTCTACATAAAAACAGTAAGAAAATATGTAACAAGCAAAGAGAGATTAATAAGGTTTTTCTGTAACACAGTTTCCTAACAAGTGTGCAAAAAATGGAAGGGTTGCTGAGAAAAATTTGGGGGTACATATGATTTTGCAGACTTTTAAAAGTAAGAAGAGGGACACCTGGTGATCAGGAGATGATCACCTTAACTTATAATTATAGAAAGAGAAATAACACCACTATTTATTTATTTGAATGGGACTGTTTAATACATTTGTATATTAAACAGTCCCATTCCAGTCAAAAATTGATTTTCCCCACAACTGAAAAACCAATAGGCCAGGGATAGAGAACTTTTTATGGCTCACTCAGGAATTCTGGGAGTTGAAGTCCATAAGTGATAAAAGAGCCAAGTTTCCCTACCCCTGGCCTAGACAAATCCCTGCTGTTTTATTTTTATTTATTTATTTATTATTAAAATTTATATACTGCCCTTCTCCCGAAGGACTCAGGGGGATGCACAGCCTACTAAAAGCACATATATATAAAAGTTAAAATAGAATTAAACAAGGGCTGTAACCGAATCTAAAATCCCAACCTTAAAATTCAATACTTAAACCTCATTAAAATTAATTTAGGATCAGCCCAGGCTGGCCTGCTCAAAGAGCCAGGTCTTCAAATCACGCCTGAACACCCTCAGGTTGGTGGTCGTTCTCAACTCAGGGGGGAGCCCATTCCAGAGAGTGGGTGCCCCCACAGAGAAGTCCCTGTTCCTCAGGGTCACCCTCTCCCCCCCGTCAACACAAATTGCAAGCAGTCAGAGAGGAAGGAGGAGAACCACCGCAAGAGGGTACCTCCAATTCCCAACCTCTCCAGCCGCTGCAACAAGATACTATGGTCGATAGTATCAAAAGCTGCCGAGAGATCTAATAGGACCAGGACAGAGGAATAACCTCTGTCACGGGCCCTCCAGAGATTATCAACCAACGCGACCAATGCTGTTTCAGTACTGTGCCCGGGCCTGAAGCCCGATTGGAAGGGATCTAAATACGTTGTTTCCTCCAGGTACTGAGGGAGCTGAAACGCCACCACACTCTCCACAACCTTCACCACAAAGGGGAAGTTGGAGACTGGACGAAAGTTATTCAGAAGCGCTGGGTCCAAGGAAGGATTCTTGTGGAGAGGCCGCACCACCGCCGTTTTCAGGGTGGTAGGGAGCGACCCCTCCTTCAATGAAACGTTGACAATCCCCTGGAGCCAGCCTCGTGTCACCTCACTGGAGGTAGAAACCAACCAGGAGGGACATGGGTCCAACAAACATGTGGTGGTGTTCAGCCGCCCCAGCAACCTGTCCACGCCCTCGGTGGTTACAGGATCGAACTCCTCCCAGATAACCATCTCAAGACTTGCCCCAGTCATCTCCCCCGGGACCACGCAGCTGGAGTCCAGCTCGCCCCGAATCTGAGTAATTTTATTATGCAGAAATCAGGAAAACTCCTCTGCCCTGCCCTGCAAGAGGTCTTCCCGCGGTCTCGGCTCAAGCAGGGAGCGGGTCACTCTAAACAGGGCAGCAGGCCGATTTTCTGCTGACGCAATAAGGGCGGAGAAGTGCGAATGCTTCGCTGCCTCTATTGCCACTAGGTAGGTCCTAATATAGGACCTCACCTGTGTCTGGTCAGATTCGGTGCGACTGGCCCTCCAGATGCTCTCCAGACGTCTTTTCCGGCACTTCATCTCCCTCAGCTCCTCCGTTAACCACGGAGGTGGATGGGATCTGTGCTGAGTCAGAGGTCGCAAAGGCACAACTCGGTCCAGAGCCTCAGTGGCCAACCTATCCCAGGTGGCCACTAAGTCTTCAGCCGAGCTGTGAGCCAGAGTCTCAGGAAATGGCCCAAGCTCGTCTGGAACCGTTCAGGATCCATCAGGCGCCTGAGGCGGAACCATCTCCTCGGTTCCACCTCCCTGCGGTGGGGGGTGGTGGCACAGAAGTCAAGCCTAAGAAGAGAATGATCGGACCATGACAAGGGTTTTATAACTATATGCCCAAAGCTACAATCATTCAACCACTGAGCAGAGACAAAAATCAGGTCCAGCGTGTGTCCCCCAATGTGAGTGGGGCCAGAAACTAATTGGGTCAAGTCCATGGCCACCATGGAAGCCATGAACCCCTGAGCCATCCCCGAGTCTCACCAAGCGAAGGCAGGTTGAAATCCCCCATGACTAAAAGCCTGGGGGTCTCAACTGCCAGCCCGGCTATCACCTCAAGGAACCCGGGCAGGGCCGATGATACGTGGCAGGGAGCCAGGTATGCTATCAAAAGGCCCATCTGAACCCCCTGACCCCACTTCACAAAGAGGGACTCACAGCCGGCCATCTGAGGAACAGTGGCCTCCCTAGGGCAAAGAACTTCTTTAATAATGGCCACCACCACCCCACCCCTGCCCTGGGACCTTGGCCGATGAAAAGCAAGGAAACCTGGTGGGCACATCTGACCCAGAGGAACACCACCCTCTGGGCCTAACCAAGTTTCGGTAATACCTGCCAGATCTGCACTCTCCTCCTGAATAAGATCGTAAATCAGGGGGGTCTTGTTAACGGTGGACCTGGCATTGCACAACACCAGCCGGGTACCCAGGGATTGAGACTCTGTGCAACCAGGGATGCAAGACGGGTCAAGAGGGTTGGAACGCGCTACCGATCGGAGACATCGGGCGCGCGGTCCCTTAGTCTGATATGGTCCTCTACCCCCACCGCATCTGCCTCTCCCACATATAGTGTCAACAGACCTCACTCCTGGTTGCCCACTCTCTGGCCACCTCCCCACCCCCGACCCTCTGGGCCCTCCCAGGCGTATGTGCCAGCCTGGCCGATCCCAAACCTCCCTGGGCTGGGCTCCCCAAGCCCGGTTTAGATTCTATACCCAACCCCAATAAAAATTTTGATAAAAAATTTAACCAACGGGGACCCTCCCCCAGACCTTTTCTGCAGTCATACCATCTCTCAGGGTCCCAGGACCCGTCATTGAGGAAAGTCCTGGAGAGTCTAGAGGGCCATTTCTGAGAAAGGGGGACATTTCTCAGGGCATAAAGATCTTCAGTAAAGTATCGTAATGGCTCCAAGGGATGTGCCCCCACTGTCCAATGACATAAGGACTTCACCGGTCGAGACCGGGGCCGTGCCCAGGAACGCCCGGCCCACGTCCATGTCCCAACCGGCCGTCCTCGTCTCCACCGGCGACGCAGAGACGGCCGTGAGCTAGGCATCGCCGACACCCCTGATGCCGGGATCGACACCCCCGAAGACGACATCTCCGCCAAACCAGGCGACGACATCAAGGTCTGGCACCGTCGTCACCAGCACCGGTGACTTCGCGATTGCCCATTCTCCGCCGCACCCGCTGCCGCCGGGGTCAACAAGATCTCCACCACCGCCATCGATCCAGGAGACTGCATCTGTCGGAGCCATCGCCATCCGGGGAACACACTGGCAGCTCTAGACTCTTCAAGGGCTCCAGAGTCTCTCCGTTTTCTTGCCTACATTTTCAGAAGTAGTTTGTCCTTCATTCTAGGGCTGAGGAAGAATGACTGGCCTAAGTCACCTGGCTGGTTTAGTGCTTAAAGCAAGACTAGAATTTACAGCCTCCTGATTTCTTATCCAGTGCCTTTCACCTTTACATCAAACTGGTGCTCACAGTAGAATTAATAAAGGTTATTATTCTTAAAAGGTAAACATCTAACCTATGGGAAATTAAAATTTATAGAATTTATGTTGAATAAACTGCAAATGAAAATATTTGAAATATCTGCTGTTTAGATTTGCATTTGCATAACTGCCTTTGGTATATTTCATGAAGTGACCTATCTGTTCAAAATGTATTTCTTTAGAAGTCTGAGAGCAACTGAATAAAAGCCTCTCTTTGCCACAAATAAATGCAGCAGCTTAGTGCAAACGAATTTCCATTATGAAAATGGCTGTCTTAGGAATAACGTTTTCATCCACTTTTTATTGTGAAATAAATAATAATATAGCAAAGGAGAGAAATGTTATAAAATTACTTGTAACAGCCTTTTTATTGTATACATTTTCTCAGGAAATCTTATTTGTCCAAAAACGATAATGATCTGGAACATTTAAGTTGACATTACTGATACATAATATGTACCCTTGCTTAAGTCGTGTCTCTCAGTTACACTGAGAAGAAAACAAACAACAGTAGCAGAAAACTGTAACAGAAGTGTTGCATCATGCTGGGAAAATTGCACAGATGATCCATTCAAGTCACCAGGAATTAAACTCAACTTGAAAACAACTTCAATCTGTTTATTCTTTTTAGACAGAATGTCTACACTGCCAATATTACTGTTAGTATAAAAGTACAGTGAAATATTCTCAGTATATTGTATAATTCTCAACTTTGAAAGGCATCTCAAAAGTTCCATAGTTGGAAAAGACTGGTATTTGAGCGTGTTTGAAAGGAGCTTTATGACAATTAATGATTCTAGTCTTGAAAAATATAAATTGTCATTATAGCCTTGTTAGTGTAATTCATGATCTTAAAATATGCCAGGAAATCTTTGGACTTTAGCACTGCCTGTCCAATTAATATATAAGAACATGTTAGGCTTATTTGGTGTATTTGTGCCTCAATGGCCTTAAACTAAGCAGTTCAACAAAAACTGCTGTGGTTTTAAAATGTTTTTATATGCATAGAGCTATGACTTGAGTTCTAGAGAAAAATGGGAAGGATTATTTTTTTGATTTAAGATCAGCGCTGATGAGGAACAAAACCTATCTACACATTATATTAGTTAAAATTGAAGGATTTTTATTGATTTATTTATTTGTATATTGCCTTTATTTTTATAAATAACTCAAGGCAGAAAACACCCCCACACATTTCTCCTATTTTTCCCACAACTACCATGTAAGATAAGCTGAACTGGGCTGAGAGAGAGTGACTGCCCAAGATCACCCAACTGGCTTTCATGACTAAAGCAGGGCTAGAACTTGCCCCGCGCTTTCTAGCCTGGTGCCTTCACCACTAGACCAAACTGGCCCTCATATTAAGCAAGGATGATAATCTCCTCTTAAGGGGAAATAACAGGAATGACTCATATTGACACTTTGAATAACTTAAAAAGACTTTTCTATAGGCCTGGGATAGTCTATATAAATATTTTACTCTTGAACTGTAAGCTCTAATTCTGGCTGATTCCTGCAACATTCTTTCTCAACTATCTTATTCCTCCCAATATTGTCTGCTTGACTTTTCATAAGAAGTATTTGAATTCCTGTGGCTTTCATAGGCTATATTTAGGGTTTCCCAAAATGTGAACTGTAGCTCCTTTGACAGGTGCAAACAGAGTGGGGGAGGGCGTGAAGAAACTTTTTGTTACATTGTTATAATGTATCTACTTTTCCCAAAGTTTTATTGTATTGTTTATTATTCTCATTTTCATTTTTGTTGCTGTTGCTGTTTCTATTTTTAGAGGAAGGATGTACATTAAGACTAAAGAGAAGTGTGATGGCATTAAAAGGAACTGCTAGGAAACCAAGTTTCTGACTTGCTTTGGATTATCTCATTGGATGCAGGAAATGAATGATTTTAAAGAAAACTTATTTTCCACTGTCCACCAATGAAGCTGTGAACAATTAATTTTTATAACTGCAGCAGATGTACATTGACTTGGAGAAAAATAAATGGAAATGGCAGCAACTGAAGCCCTCTACTTACTACTGTAAGTGATGAAACATATATGGCTTTTCAAATGCCTCCTATATCCATAGTTATTGTGTTACTACGGGCATAGCTCATGCTTAAATTCTAAATAGATAATAGTTCTCAAAGAGCAATTGCATTTGGAATCAATTCCAATGAAACACACAGATTTAATAGAGTCAGATGGATTCAGTTAGGAACAAACGGTATGTATCAATGCAACAAACTGTATAGTACAGACTATCATAACGTCTCAAATGTATGTTTTGACATAAGATACATCTAGTGAACCAAAGGATCTTACTCTGTCCAACAGAAAAGATCGTGAAGACAAAAATGGATTATATTCTGTCAGCACTCCTTGTTATTTTTGAGCACTGGCAGGGCATTATTCATTACTACTGGCTACTCCTACTCTTATTACCACTGTTCCTGCTATTGAGATAAAATGAGTTCATTTTCATTGTATTTGATCGTATGGCAAATACCAGAAACAAAAGAACACTACTGACTTTTAAAGTAGTAGTTTAGTAGTAGTAAAATTTGATATACTCTTCCTGTTCTATAGTCAGAGAAATATAAATTCCAGGTTATTACACATCAGGAAGATAAGCAGTTTTTTCCCCTTATAAATAGAAAATTAACTAAAATGAAGATTCCCACTGCTGCCAACAGAGAATTAAACTAACATCTGTCTTTCTTGAAACTAAATCCTAATGGACCTGATCATTCTTGACTTGTAAATTTCACCAACAATTTTGGTAACCCGCCACCACAACAATTATTACTGAAGAGGGGTTAAAAGCAACAGAAAAAAATAGTTCCAAGATCATGGTTATAAGAATTGTTATGCCAGATGTTACAGAATGTAAATCGAAGGGGATGTTATATTTATCACCTTAGAAGATTTATATTATCATAGCCCTTCACAGTAAACAAGAACTTTCATGTGAATTTAGCCATTCGATAGCAAAATGATGCACTAGATGCAATGATAGTTTTGTATCACCTATAATTGGAATTTTCTCCTAAATGCTGTTATGTTGCCTTATTGTGGAAAAGAGCACAGGAGTGGATCCGGAAGGGAAGACTAAAGAATGCCAGGTGTGGACTCTAAGAATGTATATTCCAAAATATGAAAATTAGCCCAGCTTTTAAGATAAATTAAGAACTTATCTATATATAGCTGCAGCGATATAGGAAGATGGTGGAAGAGAATGATAACTTTAGTGACAATGTCAAAAGTATAACATTAAATATTAAAAATTATGTACTACTAGTTTTCACTTATAATCTATATTTTGTTGAATATACAATGCTTTATGCGATTTTTTAAGCCAAAAAGTGTTTTTAAATCTTAATAGAATAGAATAGAATACTTTATTAGCCAAGCATGATTGGACACACAAGGAATTTGTCTTGGTGTAAATACTCCCAGTATACATAAAGAAAAGATACATTCATTAAGACTCAAGAATCATAACGTACAACACTTAATGATAGTCATAGGGTACAATCAACAATCAAATCATACTAGGAAACAGTCAATATAAATCATAAGGATACAAGGGACAAAGTTACAGTCCTACAATCACAAGCGGGAGGGGATGGGTGATAAGGAGTGATGAGAAGATTAGCAATAACAGTAGTGCAGACTTTGTAATAGTTGAACAGTGTTGAGGGAATTATTTGTTTAGCAGAGTGATGGCTTTCGGGAAAAAACTGTTCTTGTGTCTAGTTGTTCTGGTGTGCAGTGCTCTATAGCATTGAGGGAAAGAGTTGAAACAGTTTATGTCTGGAATGTGATGGGTCTGTAAATAATATATAACTACATATCAATGCACACTATATTAAAAAGAGAAAATATACCTGAATCATACATCAGAAACTGACGTCCATCACACTTTTATGAGACAGAATATTATGATTTTGCATCCAGAGCCTTCTCTATAAACAGATATTACAGCTATGAAATGACTTGGTTATGTATATGACCTTTCTATCAACGCCTGGAGAATATAACTAAATTGTTCCAGTTGTTCAACGGAGTGAAAACGTCATTGCAGCAAGAAATGAACTGGGCTATAAGAATAGAAAAAGATCTAAGCAATGGCTCAGTTTAATCTTGGATGGGATGCAGAGGTAATATTCAGCAGGTTCTGACCAGCTCTGGAGAACCAGTAACAGAAATTTTGAGTAGTTTGGAGAACCGGCAAATACCACCTCTGACTGGCCCCGCCCCATCTATTCTCTGCCTCCCAAGTCCCAGCTGATTGGCTGGGTCTTCTTTTGTTGCCCTCCATAGGAGAATGGAGCTCTCCTATGGAACGGAAAGGAGATTAGTGGGGTGGGGAGGGAATGGGACTTTGCAGTATCCTTCCCCCAGAAGTGGGGAGGGAATGGAGAGTTTGCAGTATCCTTCCCCTGCCATGGCCACCAAGGCACACCATGCCCATCAAGCCACACCCACAGAACCAGTAGTAAAATTTTTTTTGAATCCTACCACTGCTTGGATAGATATTTCTAATACTATTAAGTTAAACAAATTTAAGTTCCACAGAATAATAGGAGAGTTTTAAGCACAAATTTAATTTTATTGTTGAAATTAATGGAGTTAATAATTAAGGTAATGAGTTATTAATATAGTCTTATTTACACAGAAAGGCACATCAAGATCTGTAAAACTTTATAGTAAGTAAATATGCACTGTTTTGAATATATATAGTCCAAGCTGCACATTCTGTGCATAAAGAATATTTCATGAATGGATAATTAATAATACAAATGGTAAATGTCTTGATAAAATAAATAAATCCACAATAAATCCAAAATAAAATAAAACTGCATTACACAAAATACATGTATGCATGTATGTGCTGATACTGTTTACTTTTTTATTTATGACTGAAAAGCTTAAAATTTTATTTCTTTTTCTATCAATCAATCAATCAATCAATCAATCAATCAATCAATCAAACAATCTGTATAGCCATCGATCTCAACAAGGTGACTGGGAAATGGCCAAAATTAGAAACAACATATAAACAACTGCAACAATATAAAATTTAAAATACATTAACATCCAACAAAATACTGTGTTTCTGCAACAATACGCCCCCCCCAATAGGAAGACCAGCATGTTTTATAGGCATAAAATAAAATTAAGCCCCCCCTCCCAAAATTAGGCCTATTTTAAAACATGCGAAATGGGGGAAGGCGGGGGGGACTTGCTGTTAGGAGTGCTCGCAGGCAGCCATGCCTCGCCACCAGCCACTCCTAATAGGTGATCTTGGTGGAGTGGGAGAGCTCCCTACTCCCGCCAAGCACTTTTGCTGCAGACCCGAGACCTTCGGCACCTACTGCTGTTGTTTTCCCTTCTGCCCATGCCGCCACTGCGTTTGGAGCTGCCGCTTCCATGTTTGGGGCACCGCCGCCATTTGAAGCGCCGCCGCCGCATTTGGAGCTGCCACCTCCGTGTTTGGGGCACCGCCGCCGTTTGAAGCACCACCGCCGTTTGGAGCACCAACGCCGTGTTTGGAACTGCCGCTTCCATGTTTGGAGCACTGCTGCCACGCTTGGAGCTGATGCTTCCGTGTTTGGAGAACCGCCGCCGTGTTTGGAGCTGCCGCTTCTGCATTTGGAGCTCTGCCGCCATTTGGAGCACTGCCGCCATATTTGGAGCATGTTTGGAGCAGCGGCAGTGCTCCAAATGCCAGCGGTGCTCCAAACGTGGAAGCAGCAGCTCCAAACACAGCAGCAGTGCTCCAAAGATGGAAGCAGTGGTGGTGCTCCAAACGTGGAAGCAGTGGTGGTGCTCCAAACATAGAAACAGCAGCTCCAAACATGGCGGCAGTGCTCCAAACATGGAAGCGGCAGCTCCAAATGTGGCGGCAGCATGGGCAGAAGGGAAAGCAACAGCGGTGGGCGCTGAAGGTCTCGGGTCTGTAGCAAAGGTTCTTGGAAGGAGTAGGGATCTCTCCATGCTCCACCACGATCGCCCATTAGGAGAAGCTGGTGGCGAGGCATGGCTGCCCGCAGGTGCTCTAGGCGAGGGGGGGAATTTAATCACCCCCGAAATGATGGCCTAGCCATTTTTTCAGGGCTCAAAAAAAAATAAAACCCAGCCTTATTTTGTGAGAAACACAGTATTATATCCCTTAATCATAAATACCATCTAGAAATGGGTCCCTGGACACAGTAAAGGCCCTAAATCCATGTTCCTCCCCAATTTATTTTTATTATTTAGATTTTTTTAATTAAAAAAATAAATGGGGTGCTGGTATGATCTAATCTTTCATTTCAAAACTACCCAGCACATTCCTGGAACCAGTAGATAAGGCCTGCAAAAATTCTAAATTTCCTCCCTAACCACACACACACACACACACACACACACATACACACACACCAGGTTTTGGGCCTTTGCAATATCTCTATTCTTCTGGGGATGTCTCAGTATTATGAATTAATGGAGAAATTTGAATCAATGCACTTGCAGGCAAAAAACCCAGTTTTATCTTATTATATAATCTTTTTATATCTGCAAGCAAAGCCAACAGAAGGATCTTTTCTAAAGACTAGAAAATGGGTGTTATTAGATGCCACAATGAATTTTGCCTATGCCGAATGTTCTTTTCATAGAGTGTGCTTCAAAAGTTCACTTAGCTAGACAGCTGCATTTACATATTATAGAAAGAAAGCATTTACCTTAGGAAGTTCTTCAATTTGATTGGCATCCAGATAAAGCTCCTCTAATGTCCGTTCAAAGTTAAAAACCTCCTTTGGCACTTGCTGAAGGCTGCAGTGGGAGTAATCAAGCACTGAGATGATTTCTTCTTCCCCTCGAAAACATCGGCATGGCACCAGGCGGCCAATAATTTTCCTTTTAGTTGTCATCTCCAAATGCTGCTCTAAAAATAAAAAAATAATAAACTAAGTTATTTTCCAACATCATTGCTCATTTGAGTAGAAAAGTAATTAACCCAACGTCCAAGATCATTTCAGAAGAGAACCAACAAATTCTAGAAAATAGCAGCCCATTTCTTTTAACACAGAAAACCAGTTTCAATTTACAAAAAACTTTTTGTTCATTGCTTCTAACTTGGTGATGGTTTTTGAATCCAGGCAAACACCCCCAGAACCCATGAATATGTTTTTTTTTTCAGTTTCCTTAAGTACAATTACTATATATTTAGAATCAGAAAGCCAAGTATTTCCATTTTTCTTTTTTTCTATTTAATTTATATCAGAAATATGAGTGGAAATTCCAAAACCAATTGAGAAAGAATTTGTTTTTAAAATATGTATGTTGAAATTATTACAAATAAACCAGGGAAAGACTGTTTCCATAATTTACAGATGATTCTAATTTGAACCTGCATCCATTCTTTATTTTACTTTCACTACTTTACAAGACAACAATATTTTAATGTAATTAAATGATTAAGGTATTTTATATCAAGGAGTGCAACTTTTATAAAAAGTAATCAAATACATCATCCAGAGTAATCAAAGTAATCAAATACATCATCCAGAGGTGTATGTCCCTGCTTTTATCAAAACAATGAAAACAGTATGATTCTGTCAGCTTTGCCGTTTTTGTACATATGCTGTGACTATCACTGAGGAAACCCTTACAAGGAAACAAAATGGCACCTGTGGAGAAAGAAATTTGTGGAGAAAGAAATTTGAAAGAGGTCCAAAGATGCCTATAGACTAGGGAAAGTAGAGAAATCTCAGTGGGCACCAAAGTACATGAAATGGGTGCAAAACTTAAGAAAAATAAAACAAACATAAATGCAAGGAGGCAGGCAAAAATACTATGGAAATGCTATACTTTTATTCAGGCTTGCATTGTTCTCAACAAAAATTGTTTACAAAAATAATTTAATTTGAACAACTGTAATGCCGTTATAGACCTTACAGAGAATGACTGAACTGACCTAATAGCAATAGCACTTAGTACTTAGGCTTGTATACCACTTCATAGTGCTTTACAGCCCTCTCTAAGTGGTTTACAGAGTCAGCATATCTCCCCTAATAATCTGGTTCCTCATTTTACAGATCTTGGAAGGATGGAACTTTGAGCCCGTCTGACAGTCAGCAGAATTAGCCTGCAATTCTGTGCTCTAATCACTGTGCCACCATGTTGTTTCAGAATATCTAACCTGCCATTAAAAAAAAAATTATTCACAACAATGTGGATATTGTTGTAAAAAATAGCTATAAGATTCTTTAATAAGAACATTCTTATTCTGAAAAGTAACCAAATTTTAGAAAAAAATATTATTTTTATCGTTTACTATTTTTTTAAGTGAAAGATTTCTAGAGCAGAAGTCCCCAACCCCTGGGCTGTGGCCAGGTACTGGACCTTGAAACCAGACCTTGCAAGTGGTAGGTGAGCATGCTCAGTGCACAAGGTCAACTTGTTCAAGCAGAAGGCACGTGTGCCCATTGCTTGCACAAATGCACCTGCCAGTCACATAGAACCATCCCTCTCCACTCCCCACCAGTCCACCAAATTGGAAAGGTTGGGACCATAGTCTAGAGTCATTCTGGAGTTAGACAGCCTGCAAATCTAAAATAACAGCAACCACAATTCCTTGCTAGAAGAAGCCATAGCAAGAGTAAAATCAACAAGAAAGGAGTCTATGTGCAGATGCCTACTGTTTTTCCTCTTTATTCCTCAGTAGAGCAAACACGGTACCATAAAAATGACTATATTTGTCTCATTTGATATAGAACTTCATTGAAGTAGAAAATATTGTTTATAACTGAAAAATATAAAAATATAAAAATATTTCAAAATAGGTGTTAATGTGAGGGAAAATCCACATCAGGATATCTTTAAGAATTATCACTTCATGCCCTTATCTGGTTTAATGTATGGTATCATACCAGAGAAACATGTATTAAACTTGATTATGAATATCATGGTTACAGACATTTTAAGTTATACCTCCCATTTTTAAAAAAAGTACTGTAGCAGCTGTTTCACTATGCTGGCTCCTCATGAAAAGCTATTTTTTCCTACAGTTCAAATATTTACGGCCCAATTCCTGCTAATTTAACAGCAATTTGAACAAGATTTATACACAATTTGTTTATCTTTCTTTTTCCCAGTCGTTTCCAGAAAAATGACTTCATAGCACTGATTATCACAAGCAGTTCAGTGGTTAAAGCTTTAGACTAGGACTCAAGCGATCAAGCTGTAAGTTCATCTTCAGCTATGAAAATTCATTGGAGGACTTTGGGCCCTCCTTACAACTTATTCAGACATTTCCTTGAATGTGTGGAAGACACAAAGTGAGACACAGACAGGATTTGGGCAGAGGCCAGTCCTTTTTTTGTCTGTAGAGAAAGAAAATCTGGAGATCAGAATATACTCATATTGACTTGAAGGCAAGGACATGGGTTACATTAACCCAGAACATAGCTAAAATAGAGCCCTGGCTCCCATCCCATTGTAGTCACACCCAGACCAACATGAATACAGGTAATCCTCAACTTACAACAGTTTATTTAGTAACCATTTACAATGGCACTGAAAAATTATGGCCATTTTTTTTACCCTTAGGGTCACTGCAGCATCCCCATGGTCACATGATCAAAATTCAGCCATTTGGTGACTCAAATTTTATGATGGTTGCAGTGTCCTGGGGTCATGTGATCACTTTTTATAACCTTGACAAGTAAAGTCAATGACTTAATAACCATATTCTAACTTTACCACTGCTGTGATTCACTTAACAACTCTGTGAAGAACGGTCATAAAATGATGTAAAAATTACTTAAATGTTTCACTTAGCAATAGAAATTTTGGTCATAAGTTGAGGATAGCTTCTCTTCATCACTTCCATCTTAATGGAAACTGAAAAGAAGCATGCATTCTACTGTGTCCTAAGTGTGAGCTCTTTATTAGTTAGTTTTCAACCTAACTGACTTCATAGTTAGGTTATTGTGGGGAAAATTAGGAGAAAAAAGTACTGAGTATAGAAAGTTAAGAATCCAGAAAAAAAACTAGCAAATAAATTGATCTTGCAAACCACTTGTACTACACAGATAAAATAAACTCTTCATGCAAAAAAAACCCCACCCTCATTTATAATCATTTAAGCTACATAAGTGCCTATATGTCAGCATACTAAATGCACAGTGATTAAATATTTTATTTTATTATGTTGATACTTCTGAACTGGAATGAGGAAAGATAAATAAACATATTTACAAACATTTCAAGATATCAAGTTCATTAGCATCTATTTACAGAAGCAAAGTGTCAGTTTTGTAATAATTTTAAAATATTATACTTTAAAATTTATATTTAAGCAGAGGAATATTAATGCAGAGAAGCATGCAATAAGTGAAGGAAAAACATTTAACTACCAGCTGTTTAAAAAAGTACCAAGATTGGCATATGGAATAGCAAAATGGTATTCATTTTTAAAATTTTATTTACTACATAAAGATCAATCGAATAAAGCATATATAAATGACTGTAGTAGCAGAGCCAAACTGATATTATTTCTCTTTTTAAAAGCTTTCGTGATGTTCTTTTCCAAAGTTTTTTTTTTCAACAGTTTAATTATGGAGAAAGGGGAAACTTTTGCTTTAGGTAGGGTTTTCTATATTTCTAATATTTTAATATATTTAGTCAGCTCAATGCTTACATATGTTAAGTCAACTAAAAACAAGAAAATACACCTTAGAAAAATCTAAACATGAGATAGATAAACGACATCATTTAATGGAACAGAAATTAGGAAACAAACTCTTGCTGACTGCAAATTGTTCATTTGCCATCTTCCCTGTCCTTATTTTATGAACATTAAATTTGCTTTCAATTTTTCTTCAGTCCTAATCACTTATTCATTACCACATTGTTCCCTCAATATTCAGCGTGTTCATTCTAACCTTGCCAACAGATTCTAGACTGTATTTCAGGCTAAACAGCAACCAATAGTTTGGGACCTAGGAATCAGATTTACAGGTCATTAACATCTGAAACCCACAGGTTGTGCCCCCTTGGGCTCACAAAGGTTCCTCTATTTTATTCTCTATTCTTAATTTTTTTATTAATTTAGACAGTCATATATATAGACATATAGAGATGCCTTTAGCACAATAGTTATAAAAATCAACCTAGCTAGCAATTAAATTGTCTATTCATTAAATAAAGAAAAGAAATATAAATGAGTAAATGGAATAAGTTAATCAAAATGCAAACTGATAAATCAAATATGTGCTAATAATTCAAATAGCACTTTAGGGTTGTTTTCTTAAACTATTCAATTCATCCTGAAGTTATAATAATATTGTAGAATATGCCGTCTTTGAATATGCAGTTTTGTGGATATACATATAAGTAACAAAATATTATATATGTATATTATTTTGTTATATACATATACATTTGTTTTTATTGTACAAAAAAGGATTTATGTGTGAAACTTTGATTCTAAAAAGTTAATTTGGAACTCCGCCTGCCCTCATCTCCTTCTGACTTTGGAAAAGTTGAAAAGGTCTTGCTATTGCACAACTCAAAGGAGAGGCATAGTTACTTTAAAGAGATGCAAATGTATAATAAATAATAATACAATATAATATTTACATTATCAGGTGCCGCAAAGTTTCTTTTTGGAACTGTATCTGAAATGCTGCACAGCTACTAATAAGACATGGTCTTATACTTTTGGGACTCTAAAAAACACATTAGGGCTTTTTTTGCAGAAATATGGTATCAGGGTGATCAGCCCAATTAGGTGTGTGCATAAGAAGCAGCGAGTGTACATGGGCCAGTGCACTCTGGGGCTGTGCAACCTGCACAATGCAGGTGAGTCAGAGTGCTGTGACCACTGGGCTAACCCTCAAAACAGCAGGTGGAGGGCGAAGCATGAGACGAGGGGCTCCTGTGCTGGCCATGTCTCCCCATGGCTGATGATCTTAACTGGGACTTATGTTTTGGTTAGGGCTTATATTAGGAGTATTATAAATAATCATCCTACGGCTTATTTTATGGGTCTTATTTTCAGGAGGACTGAAAGAGGAGAAATATGTAGATTTTAATTCCATTTACAAAGTGCTGAAAAATTACTTCCTGCTCTTTTGGTCAGTTTTTAATTTTTATTTTCAACATATATGTTTAAAAAACCACTTTTGCTTAAAGCATAATGTTAATAAAATAGAAAAAAACAGCTAACTTATTTTATTCTGTTACAATTCTTTGTGCTAAAGAAAAACTCAGAGGCACAAGATTAACCTACAAACTTATTTATTTATTTAATTTATGTTGCCGACTATTCGCCCATGGAGACTTGAGGCAGCTTACACAATGTAAAAACATATTTAAAACAAAAAATAAAAACTAACAAAAAGTATCAAATGCTACCAAGACAAATCCCTTTTCCTTTATAATTTCTCAAAAGTTGAAAAAACAGACAAATGGGGAAATGACTATCAGTGGGACTAAAGGACAGCTGGTGTCATGTTTATCCATGACAATAATGAACTTTCCATCTGGTTGCTTTCAGCCAAGGGCTCTCCAAGAATAAAGCAATTTTAAAATTTAACGGGAGCAGATGCTGATGTTTACATTTTGGATAGTAATCACTTTCAGTTAAGATCAGCTGTTAAAGGTTAAATATAATTTCACAGGTTACTATATGTAACTCAGTTTGAGAATTATGAGGCATTCTTTTTTCTCAAAGTTGAATGAGGAAAGTGAACAATTATCCCTTCCACAAATATGAAGATATTTATCCATTCTGACATAAAATAGCACATGAAAATGTTAAGGGACATGAAAACCTAAAAATGTTCAGTTTTTCTTCATTTACAATAATGGCTGCAACTGGTATTTCTATAGTGAAGGCCTTCTTACATTTATTATTATTTAGCATATTTATATAGCTGGCCATCTCACAAACATGTGGTTCTAGGTGGTGTACAATATTAACAGGAAACTTTTCAGATACAACATAAGTGCTTGATTCATACTCACAGTTACATCTCAGAAGTAAAAATGTGCAAAGTCTGAAAATAAAAGTTTATTCTCTATCATAATGTTATTGAAAAGAAATACAAAGTATTGTATAAATATAAAGTATTGTTATATAAATATTCTAATCTTTATGTATGTGTGTAGGAGTGAACAAACAAACATGATCTTTGAGTTTGATATTATATTAGCAATAAAACTGGAGAGTATTACATATTCTGCAAATTCTTAAATTGTCTAAGGCTAACAAATATTGAACAATTGTATTAACTGACATACTGACAAACACCTGACAAACTGACATACTGACAAACACCTAATTGTATTGTCTATAGGAGAAAGAATGGCAGAGCCTAGCGTTGAATTAAAAAAGGGATCAGCCTAGAATCTCTACATAGCCACAAGCAGGCTAAGTGTAACCCCTCCGATCTCCCACTTGACTTCATGGACTCTTATATAACTTCAAGCAGGTACTAACTGTTAGTTGAGAAGATTCTTGTGGATAGACTGTTTAGTAATAAATCTGTTTAATTAGACCTCCATGTGTAGACCTGGTTTTTCATGGTTAACTCATGTTTTTGTAAAACACATGTCCCCACAGGTATTACCCAAATAATATTAGCACTGCATCAATTTATTAGACTGTAAATTTAAAACTTCAGACATATTTTAAATGCCATTTTGATTGAAATCCATAAAGAACAGGAGAAGATATGGAAAATGAAGTTATTTATAATGTAGTGTAATACAGAGAAATGTCAACAGTACAACCAATATGCTTTTTCAATGTTATTCCAAGTCTCCCAAAGACCACTCTAATTGCAGATTACATTCTTGAAAAATGAAGCTTACTAAAGCAAAAGAAGTTATTCTGTTGTTCATCTTAATGGATGAAGCATCATTTGATTTTCAGAATAAATATAAAATGTAACAATTCATCTAAGTGCTTTCCCAACTTGGTGTACTCCAGAAGATTTGAACTAAATCCTAACCAATTCAGCTAGCACAGTCAATGGCTAGGGAACATCCAAGTAACTCTTGAAAGCAAGTTAATTTGAGAAAGGTGGCCCTTTCATTAAAGGAATCTAGGATAATTTGTTTCTGCCTAGAATAATAAAAAATATTCAATCTGAAAGATGAAGCTAAAATGACAGAAGGCAAAATTTAGTTTTTAGAATTTATTTATTAGACTTATCCCGTGTCATCTTTCATTCAAGAGCTCAAGCAGTATAGCCTTCTTCAATTGTCCACCTTACAATCTCTAGGAAATAGACTGGATCGAGAAAGAATAACTAGCCCAGAATTACCCAGTGACCTTCATAGCTGAAGGTAAACTTGAACTAAGGATGTTATAAAAATCAAGATGGTAGTCATGGTAGCACAGCTGAAACTCCATCCCCTTTGAATGAATGGGTCAAAAGAAAAAAAATGAGCAAGATTTCAATTGTGCTGCTATAAGCACCATTTTGATTTTTTTGGCACTTTCTCTACAGATGTCATATTTTTGGTCCTCACCAACGTTTTAAGCTCTATGTAAAATCTTTTATGGTATTATCTTATGACCTTTTAAGACAGAGCTGTCATGTGCTGGCCATGCCCACGCCCAGTTTAGCGAAGGGGGAAAAAGTCCTGATATGTCATGTGACGATGCCATGATGCCATGAGTTTGACACCCCTGCTCTAAGATATTCTTATCTCTTTATTTCTTTTTGCAATATCTGACCACATATATGTACAAATAGTCTTCATTTAGTAACTGTCTTGAATATGAGGGTAACAAGGAGTAATTACATCCATTTTCTGACCAATGCATGAATTTATGACAACAAAAGGCTTCAATGACCAAATAATCAAATTAGGATCTGGTCAGTTTTTAGGCAGCAACTGTGAACTATGGGAAAAGTCCTAATCAACTAATGAAGGTCACAGAGTTGAACTTTTTGTGATTAGCACTTTTTAGGGTTGTGCCACAGAGAAAAGTAGGTCAGTATTAGATAGCTTTGCCCTGTAAGGAGGCAAAGAAGAAGGAAAATGAGTCAGGTACAGGACACTATGAATGAATTTTATCTGAAAGAGATGACAAAATCTGGTGACCTTCATATTCTCATAATCTGGTGACCTTCAATTTCTTATTCTCTCTCTCTTTCCCTCTGTCATATGGTACTATTTTGGTGGAAATCACTGCAATCACTAAACAAAAACTACTGTACAGTACTGACGTAGCATAATATATGACACACAGATATTTATCCCAATTATAATATATGTTTACCATATTATGGATCTGAAAAATGTGAAATTAGACCATTCATTCAACCATAAATACAAGAAATCATAAATACAAGTAATCATGATTATCCAGCATGCAAACATGAACACTGTTTCATTCCAGAATTATTAGAAAATGTTATCAGAAAACAATTCTTCCTTTATCAGAAAATTCTCAAGAGTAGTAATTTCAATGAATAACTACATCATTCCAAAGATTTTTGACAGACTGGTATCATTGATACAATCTTATAACAGTTTAGATTTGATTCCAAGAAGTATTTTGAAGTGAGTGGGACCAGAAATCTAACAAGTATCTTAAAAGTTTTTGAAACAGTCAAGCAATTTCCTATGAGCATAAGGCTACCAGCCTTAGAATTTAAGCCAAAGTGCTGCACAGCCTTATTACATATATCTTACATGACACTTTTTTTGCTCAAAAACAAGTAAGAAATTAGAAATATAAAAAAACAAAAGCCAGTATTACACTATGGATAACTATGCTGTTTAATCGCTGTATGTGAAAATAAGTTTAGTAACTTATTTTACATAAGGAACCTTGAAACTAGAAGATAAAGAGAACTGGATCAGCCATATCGGGAGTATATCTGTATAGGAACAGAGAATTTAAAGGAGAGTTCCCTTCACAACATTTTCCTGTACAGTCTCTATCATGGAGAACATGTTAAAGAGATTAAAGACTCTCCAATACCCAGCAATCTCGATTAATATAATTTGGTGGTGGAAAGATCCCCTAGAGATCGAGTACAATATTTTTTTCATTTTTTGCTATCATTCCTGGAGGAAAAAATAAAGCTTTCCACCTGTATTATTGGGATCAGGATTTTCAGACAGAGAGAAAATGTTTATCGGTTAATAAATACCCAAACATATTGTTTCTTATAAAGCCTGCAGGGTTCAATGCAGCTATTCTGACCAACTGCTTATAATTGCATGGATATTCTCAAAGTCAGAGGAACGATCAGAATTGATCGTGAAAGTAACATGGGACTATTGAGCTGTGAGAGGTAGCAACCGATAGCTCCATTAATTTGTCCAATCTTTTTTAAAAAATAGTTCAAGTGGACTGAGTTCATTATATAACGCAGAAGTAAATTCTATACTTTGACTTTCTTCATCTTTTCTGAAACTCATGAGATTCAAAGTCATTGCAATTTTATTATACCCCATCCTCAATTGTCTTATCCAAAGCCAAAGAATTTCAAATATGGCAACTTTTCTCATAACAGAGATACAGAAACAAATTAAAAGCTTTCAATATCCTTTTCTAAATCTTCTCAAGCATTTTTCAATTAAATGCTAAATACTGTATATATATAGAACCCTTTCTTCCAAAACCTAATAAACTGTGAGACAATGTATGTATATTACAAATCTTCTGGCTGGGTTAGAAATTAAAAAAAGAACTTAAGTAAAAAAAATGAAAAGAAAATGAATTTAAATAATGGTACTGATACTAGTTTCATCTTTATAATTATATGTAAAATGTATCCTTTTTGAAGGATTTAATCAAACATTTAATCTAACAAAAATGGGGGAAAGGAAGTTAATTAATTCCCCTTTTATTAGATAAACTTTTATTCAGAAAATTACTAATTGTTATTTCTCATTAATCAGAAGCTATGGTTACTTCATTCCCTGGGTGAAAACAAAATTAATAACTAAGATCCAAAACAAAGCTCTGTGATCTGTCTGTTGCTGTACCTATTATCTATATATGTTTATGTACATACAAGTATATGAATGGTGGTATACAGCTTTAAAATGATTTGAAAAAAATATTTTGAATATCATAATCAGCATAGCACTTCTCTGCATTCATTAAAGATTTTTTTCCTTTTTCAAACTTCAGCCCAAGCCTACAGGCAGAGCAGTTGCTTTCAAAGTTGAATTAACTTTAATATACTTTAAGCAATCATACCTTTTTTCAGATTGATGTGGAAGCCTAAAAAAAGAGGAATTGTTTTAATACATTACATAAAAGTGCTGGGTGTGCATGAGTTTTTATTTCAAAATAGTTTCGAAGTATGAACAACCTTACCATAAAAATATTATTTTGTGCCTACTAAAATGCAATTTAGAAATGCTGATGTCAGCTTTGGAAGCCATATTGAGATCTGATGCTCCCACACTGCCACAATTGAGCCTGGGAAAGTGGGATGGGGAAATATATTGGAGTATATCTAGTTAGGCATAACAACATTCTTTTTCTGATTCAAGGTCAGGTTGTGTTGTGCATTGTGGAAGGAAATCTTAACTGGGGATGAATGGTGATTGGGCCATGTGATATGATGATGGGTGCAGGGGATGGATTTGTAGTTTTTACTTATTGTAAGGAAGCCTGAAACTTTCAGATTTGGGATGCCCCAGTTGTGCCAGTTACTAACCAAAAAGGGAATCTTTTGAGAAGATGTCTGTCTCGGAGTTATTGGGCGGAATGGAGGGTTTCTGGAATGCTGACAATTGATTTCTTACCTATTGTTTACTGTGTTTTTCTATTAATAAATGTAATTCAAATCATGATAACAAAGAGATAAGGTAAAAGTAAAGCTTCCCCTCGCACATATGTGTTAATCATTTCTCACTCTAGGGAGCAGTGCTTATCTCTGTTACAAAGCAGAAGAGCCAGCACCGTCCGAAGACATCTCCATGATCATTTGGTTGGCATGACTAAACGCCGAAGGTTTAGCCAAAGCTAATAGTATTGTAAGGTATTTTTTGATGACAAACATTTTTGAAGAAACTCAATATACAACCTATTATATAACAATGGGTTTCCAGGCTTCATATGAACAGTATTTGTTACACGGAATCTTTGAAAATGCAGACTGGAATGACAATCTAATACTGGAATATGTTTTGAAAATACTGTACTTTGGTGTGAACAATTTAGAAAGAGATTGTTTATCAATTATCCATAAGTACTATTCTTATCTTCAGAGGTTTTATAGTAGTTTTAGACAATGATCAAGAATGTTTTCATCTACTTTGCTGGGATTTATATTAAACACA
This sequence comes from Bungarus multicinctus, assembly GCA_023653725.1. NCBI lineage: Eukaryota > Metazoa > Chordata > Lepidosauria > Squamata > Elapidae > Bungarus > Bungarus multicinctus. Next base: position 61,829,818 of record CM042842.1, read on the forward strand.
CACACACACACACACATTCTCACCTTCTCTGTGTTCACTATTTCCCTAATTTGGGTGTCTTACATCTGGTGAACTTTGCTTTATCAGATGTGACTCTAAAGTGTACCTTTTAGTTATGTCTGAATCAGACAAGTGGAGAAGAGGGAAACAGCTCAGTAGGCAGATGCCTACTCAGTAGGCAGATGCCTTCATCTTTGAGTTAAATTTTTAAAAATAGTTTTATATAAAGTTTAATATGGTTTTTATAAAAAAAAATTATAGATCAAGCATACTTTACATCTAGAACTATCTTTTTTAAATATTATACTTTAGAGAAGTTGTTTTTAAAAGTTACTTCAAAGTATGACAATGAAGTGAATACAGGTAGCCCTCAACTTACAACAGTTTGTTTAGTGACCGTTCAAAGTTACAATGGCACTGAAAAAAGTGACTTATGACCATTTTTCACACTTACAACAGTTGTATCATCCATGTGGTCACATGATCAAATTTCTGATGCTTGGCAACTGGCTCTTATTTATGATGGTTACAGTGACCTGGAATCATGTAAAGTCCCTTGATGACCTTCTGACAAGCAAAGGCAATGGGGAAGCCAGATTTACTTAAGTTGTTATTAATTTAACAACTGCAATGATTCACTTAACAACTGTGGCAAGAAAGGTCATAAAACAAGGCAAAATTCACTTAACAAATGTCTTGCTTAGCAACAGAAACTTCGGATTAAATTGTGATTGTAAGTCAAGGATTTACCTGTAATAGTTCTTAACAAAGTTGACAAGCTAATGTAAATCTATTCAAGCTAATCCAAAATCTAATTTCTAAATATTTCTAAATATGAGGTAACTGAAACATATATGATTTCAATAATAGTAATTAAGGTTTTCAGTCATCAGTAGTCAACAGGCAAGGGAGGATCAAGTTCACTGGACTGACATACTATTGTGTTTTAATAAAACAATTACCATTCCAATTCCTGTTATTACCCCAAATGTCTCTTTGTAGAGCCCTCACAATCCAGGTCCAGGTTCAGGCATGGCTCCCTTTGCTTTAAGCAAAGAATGTTCTACATCTGAATGCCTTTCTATACATGTCTTCTATACACTTGTTTTCAATGTAAAGAAATACTGAAGAGTGTGAACTGATCTTATGCTGTGTTCATTTAGAAGCCATTTCATGTAGTCTTCTGATTATTGCCATTGATTATTGATGGTCCTGTCTCAAATTTTCTCCATTTTCTGTAAGCCAACTTTTCCACTGAATAATTATAAATTCCTCCATTTTCATTCCTATCATATCCACAAAGATAATTTTGCCCTGGTTAAACAAAGTGTTCTCTTTGTGGGAACAATGAAAATGAGATAGAGCATAATTCAAATTAATTATGACCCCATTGTACTTTCAATACAATGAAATTAGAAAACAGAGGACATCTGGTACCCCTTCCTTTTAAATTACAATACAGTAACTATTTTACTATATTGATTTGATAAATTAGATTTTGTAACAAGTAATAATTAATTATGAGAATGAGAGAGCTTGTTTTTAAAAATAAAATAAAGGACATATGAAAATATTTTTGGTAAAATTAAAGAAAATAAAGATTTCACACCTCTGCCAATGCAATATAAATTACATATAAAGATTAGACAAAACAACTGTAATACAAGTTTAGCCTTTGCTTATAGTTTATAAAAAATACTTGTTACTAAGTTCTCTATTAATTATTTAAAATTCTGTAATATTCCCCTTTATGCAATGCTAATGTAGCATGTAAAATGTATTTCATAAGGTTTCAGGAGAATCCTAGCTGCAAGTCAAGTTCCTTTTCAAATATTTTTGGAGACATCCATGTTAGAATATTGTACATAATGCACTGTCTAATAGGATCCATGAAGTGTCAGGTTTTATATAAATGGAAGACTAGTCAATTACATGGTTGATTTCCTGTGTGTTAGAGCATATAGACTATTATTAAGAAACACAAAGCACTGAGAAAGGGGAGATTTATGTTGAAGAATTGTGTCTTGAAAAGCCATACTGCCACCATCCAGAATATAAAATTATGAAACAGAACATACAGTGAACAGAAATGAAATATTGACTTTTTTTTACTGCCAATCTAGTAGTAATACAAAAGGAGTATTATATAGCAAGATTGAATTGGTATAGTTTCCCCAATATCTTTTACCCCATAACTCCTATCTACAAGGCATTCTTTCAATATGATAAGCATTTGGACGTTTTTAAATGTCATTAAAGTGCATTTGTTTTAGTGGTAGGATAAAATCCTCTCTATGTTCATTAAGAAAACTGCAGCTTATTTTGTACATTTATATATTGCCAAGGACACTGTTGTAGCATGTCATTTTTCTGAAATGAACGGAGGGAACAATCTCTTTCATAGACATTTGGGTGATCTCTGTCAGAATCATCTAAGTTTGGCTTCAGTCTTTAAAATCAATATAGCTATTTGATATGGACTTTGAGTAAATGCTTAAAATATTGTACATTATGGAGGGTAAGAATAGACATCTTTGCGAGGAGTTAAGTCTGTTCAAGCAAGGGGAGAAAAATGTGGTTTTTAATTGTTTTCCAACTTTAAATTGAAATTTAACTAGAATATCAATTTAATATCAACAGATCTTTAATTACTGCACCACAAAATTTCAATAGTGAATAATGACATTAAACTTAGGAAAGATAATGGAGTTGCACTTGATCCTCTTGTGGGCTCTGGTACAAACCTTTTCAGTTGGAAACCTATTTATTTATTTACCTATTTTCATTCACTCTTCTAATACTTTTTGAGTTACCTTTTAATACTGAAAATAATCAAGGAAAATTTCATTTCTTGAAGCCACAGCAAATTTCTGTGTCCATGATGGTAAAAAACATGAATAAGTAAAAAAGGAAGGAACAACAGGAGCCGAAAGTTAATGACACTATCTTTAAGCTACACTGGCAATTTACATTTATTAATTTTTGTTCATATCTCATTTGTGCCCATTTCCATGCTCTATATTTTAAAAGACATTTTGGGGAGCAATGTCATTAAGCTTCTAAACAAGATATCCTTATAGCAGAAAGAAGTAAAATGTACCGTACAGAGCAAAATGTTGTGTTATTTAAAATAATCCAAATAAAACAATGACACTTTTTTATTCATATGGCCTCACACACCAAGAAATTTAAAACAAAACACACCGTAGTTTCATTAATTGTATTTTCCTTAAACATTACTATATTATGATAGATGATAGAGATAGATAGATAGATAGATAGATAGATAGATAGATAGATAGATAGATAGATAGATAGATAGATAGATAGATAGATAGATAGATAGATAGATAGATAGATAGATGATGGAAGGAAGGACAGGGCAGGGCAGGGCAGGACAGACTTTCCCATCTGCAAGTGGGGAGGTTGTTAGAGATGTAGATATATCTTCCTCAATCTCAAGTGCTCTACCAAAGGCTTGGAAATTTGAAGGTTCTCAGCAGTATCTTAACTTTTCCTGGCACTGCATTCTTCAGAATAAAAAGCTTTGATGCTGTCCCGGGAATCTAATGGAGCCACTCTATCAGCTAGGGAGTCACAGCCTCAAGTGCTCTTACCACCACTTAGCAGTACTAGGAACAGCTAACATAGTCTGAAACTCCCAGTCTTCTGGTAGAGGACCCTGGATTGAGGAAGACACATATCATCCTTTGGGATGAGAAGGAATTTTATACATACACCTATATGCACACTCATACCAAGGGTGGGATATGACCGGTGTAACTATCAGTTCAGTGATTTTATGTTTTGCACATGCATGTGCGCAGTGCATATGTGCATTGCACGCACATGCATGTGTATAACGTCATCAGCTTGCTGCCTGGACAGCTGAGCAGCACTGCACATGAGTGCGCAATGTTTGAAAAAGCACTTTTTTCCTGCTTTTTCAACTGCAGCTGTGCCGCGCAAAGCAGCTGAGGTTGAGAAAGCAGGAAATAAAGGTGAGGTAAGAGCCCAGGCAGGCAGGTGGGCCAAAACAGCAGCAGACATAAAACCAGTTCTATGTCTGCTGCTCTTCAGAGTTACTGGTTCTACACTTGTTTTGCAGTGACAAATCAATAGAGGTATTGCAAAATGTCTTTAAGAGACCTAATCTGCTGTTGTTTATCCTCTTACTGGAAAAAAGCTCTATAAGTTAGCACCAAATTTGCATATTTAAAAATCACTTACATGAATCTGCCATTCAGATGAATAAGCCATGTAGATTAAGCTAATACTCATTTCATGCTATTGTGCTCACAGCATTTTATTGATTATTCAATTAGTTTATGGTGATTTTTCCCAATTTCTCTTCATAATTTGTGATATGTTAATCATAAGCTCTCTGCAAGAGCTTCTAAAAGGAAAAGTGTGCCCATGGTACTGAGTTCAGCAGTACGGAAATTCCAGGGAAACCAAAAAGACTTCAGGGCTGGAGAATTACAATCAGCTGTAAATAATAATTACATCTTACGTTACTATTAAAAATAGTAGTAAGGGTCATCAAGTGATTCTTAATGACCACCTAAATAGATTTTATCCTGTAGCTTCTACTTTTAATTACATCTTTAGTTACCAGCTTGAGAAAGAACAGTTCTCACTAAAGGTGCTTTTCCAAAAGGCAACTGGATTTCCTTGGGGTTTTTTTTCCTTTGAAAATGCTTCACTTCTCATCCAAGAAACTTCTGAACTGAAGAAGCTTCTTGGATTAGAGGTGAAACGTTTTCAAAGAAAAAAAACAAGAAAGTTCATTAGCCCTCTGAAAAAGCACCCTTGGGACAACCATGACATGAATGATTGAGAATCTTCTTAGACAACAATTCTGCACTTTCTCTAGCAACGTTGCATGTTGATATAAAGGTTGGCTCCTCCACGCTGACACTTTCCTACAAAGCTCTTAAGATCTGGTTTTTTCCAAGGACCTGGAGAACCAAATGGTTCATTTGACTGACTGAATTTTGTTGCCAGTGGAGTGGGGGGTGAGTTATTGCTTTTTATTGTTTTTATGTTGAGTTTTTATCTTTGTAAGCCATCCAGAGTCACCGAGAGTAAGTTGGGCCCAACAAATTCTCTTAAATAAATAAATAAAACATACAAGTATACTGTACATATAGATACTGCAGTAGTAATGCATAAATTTATTATTATTCTTAAGAATGCAATGACATATTTAGATTTTTCCTTTATATTAAGAAAAGTTTAGAAATTTACTGCTCATTCTGAACTTAGCTTCTTCTTCTTTACTCTTGCTTGCTGAACAAAGGAGGACAGAATCCTTGCATAGTTGTAAACCTGTTAAAATCTCAGGCTTTCAATTCCCATCAGAGTCACGTGCTATCCAATCAAGTTCAGGTTTTGCAATCTCACGACCATAGCAGGGCCATGAAGTGGTTGTTTGTTAGGAGTTTTTGCACAGAATCTAGAATTTGGTACTGTGGAAATTGGACACCTTTGACATATCACTGCTGTTGCTCCTGACAGCACATAAGAGATTTGGGTATCATCTTGTTTGATATGTATGTATTTTATGTTATAATTTTAAGGCTGTTTGCTTGAGTTAATAATCAAGCTTAACATCTCTTTATTCACTGGAATGCTCATTGTCTCTGGATCCAAAAGAACCAACTTCCTGGGCACCTGGTCACTGCTCTGACTCAGGCATACACCTGCCAGAAAGATAAAACATTTGAGAAAAAGAACACACTTCTAACCTTTAATTGGGCAAAACAATGCATTGTGAGGGAACAATTTTTGAATCCTCTACATCCCTTTTGACTTATGGTCAAGATATATTTTCATTTATTTCTACGTTGTATTATTTCTTTCTATGGGTATTTATTTAAATTGTTTTATTGTTTTAATATTCCATTATAGTGGGCAGCTATATAAATTTAAGTAAATAAAAATAATCTTTTTGTTTGTTCTCATGGCTAGCCATAATGTTCTCAGGAGATTTCTCCAATACCAAAAATCAAATGCATCAATATTCTTCTAATACTCTTCTTCAAATCCATCGCAAATAACGATTCCCTCCCCTCCAAGTGTCTATTGCCTAAAAAGCCATTAATTCAATTTGCCAGAGTTTGTCTCTAGGCATATAGAACCATTAAATATCAAACTGTCATGATTACACATTAATTTAACAGATTTATCTCCATTCATATATTTATGAAATGTAGCTGAAACAATTTATATTTACATGTTAGAGCATGTAAATATCAATTCTTTGAGCTACATTTCATATGTACAAAACTGATGTACATATTGAAGGAAATCATCTTTTTGGAAAATCATCTTTTACTGAATCAATTTCTACTTTAGTGCTTAAGACTGCATATTATGCAGCATGCAACTTAAGGTGAATTTTACTTATGTTTGCAAAATAATAAGAGATCTCAATAGAATATACTTTAATCTTTCAGCCTTCACATCTGGTCTTGTATTCTGAATATCAGCACTATCATTTCCTATTATGTAACAAAGAACTACTGATTTAGCAAAAAGCAAAAGCATAGCATTCAGTTAACTTCCACAAGTTCTACAAAAAATCCTTTCTAAATGATATTTCCATGTATACATTTAGAGCTTTTTCAATAGAAAGTTGGTTTTAATCATTTGCTCATCTAGCTTAGTATTATGAGAATGATTAGCATCAACTTTCAAGATTAACAGATAAACAACTTACCCACCTTGTTTATTCAAGCAGTAATATTATTTCAAAGGCCTGACTTCCTGCATGCAGATAAATGGTGAAATAGAAAAAAAATCATGGTGAAAATATTTTAGAATATCTACTGAGAAATTGAAAATGTGATATTATTCTAGATATTATACAATGATGGCTAGAAATACAACAATCTGTATCACTTTGTGAAGTGGGGCCAGGGGGTTCAGATGGGCCTTTTGACAACATACCTGACTCCCTGCCACGTATCCTCGAGGTGATAGCCAGGCTGCCGGTTGAGACCCCTAGGCTTTTAGTCATGGGTGATTTCAACCTGCCTTCGCTCGGGGAAACCTCTGGGGTGGCTCGGAAGTTCCTGGCTTCCATGACGGCCATGGACCTGACCCAATTAGTTTCTGGCCCCACTCACACAGGGACACACACACTGGACCTGATTTTTGCCTCTGGTCAGTGGTTGAATGATCGTTCTGGGGATCTAGTCATAAAGCCCTTGTCATGGTCCGATCATTCTCTTCTTAGACTAGACTTCTGTGCCGCCACCACCCATCGCAGGGAGTCAGAGCTGAGGAGATGGTTTCGCCCCAGGCGCCTGATGGATCCTGAACGGTTCCAGATGGAGCTTGGGCCATTTCCTGACACTCTGGCTCATAACTCGGCCGAAGACTTGGTGGCCACCTGGGATAGGTTGGCCGCTGAGGCTCTGGACCGAGTTGTGCCTTTGCGACCTCTGACTCGGCACAGATCCCATTTAGCTCCGTGGTTTACAGAGGAGCTGAGGGAGATGAAGTGCCAGAAAAGACATCTGGAGGGCGTCTGGAGGATCAGTCGCGCCGAGTCTGACCGGACTAGTGGCGATAGAGGCGGCAAAACATTCACATTTCTCTGCCCTTATTGCATTGGCAGAAAATCGGCCTGCCACTCTGTTTAGAGTAACCCACTCTCTGCTTGAGCTGAGAGCGCGGGAGGACCTCTTGCAGAGAAGAGTTTTCCCGATTTCTGCATGACAAAATCGCTCAGATTCGGGATGGGATGGACTCCAGTTGGGTGGTCCCGGGGGAGGTGTCCAGGGCAAGTCTTGAGATGGTTATCTGGGAGGAGTTCGATCCTGTAACCGCCGACGGTGTGGACAGATTGCTGGGGAGGCTGAATGCCACCACATGTTTATTGGACCCGTGCCCCTCCTGGCTGGTTTCTACCTCCAGGGAGGTGACACGAGGCTGGCTCCAGGGGATTATCAATGCTTCATTGATGGAGGGGGCGCTCCCTACTGCCCTGAAAATGGCAGTAGTGCAACCCCTCCTCAAGAAGCCTTCCCTGGACCCAGCGCTTTTGAATAACTATCATCCTGTCTCCAATCTCCCCTTTATGGTGAAGGTTGTTGAGAATGTGGTGGCGCGTCAGCTCCCTCAGTACCTGGAGGAAGCAATCTAGCTAGATCCGTTCCAATCGGGCTTCAGGCCCGGGTACAGCACCGAAACAGCATTGGTCGTGTTGGTTGATGATCTCTGGAGGGCCCGTGACAGAGGTTATTCCTCTGTCCTGGTCCTATTAGATCTATCAGCGGCTTTTGATATTATCGATCATAGTATCCTATTGCGGCGGTTGGAGGGGTTGGGAATTGGAGGCACAGTTTTGTGGTGGTTCTCCTCCTTCCTCTCGGACCGCTCGCAATTTGTGTTGACGGGGGGGGAGAGGTCCACCCCTAGGCCCCTCGTTTGTGGGGTGCCTCAGGGATCAGTCCTCTCCCCTCTTCTGTTCAACATTTATGTGAAGCCACTGGGACAGATCATCCGTGGTTTTGGGGTGAAATGTCATCTTTATGCTGATGACACTCAGTTTTACATCTCCACCCCAAACCACCCCAATGATGCTGTGGAGGTTATGTCCCGTTGCCTGGAGGCTGTGCGGAACTGGATGGGAGAGAACAGGCTTCGACTCAATCCTTCCAAGACTGAGTGGCTGTGGTTTCTGGCGGCCCAATATAGCCAGCTGACTCTGTCGCTAGCTATTGGGGATGAGATCTTGACCCCCAGAGAAAGGGCTCGCAGTCTTGGTGTCCTCCTGGATGTACGGCTGTCTTTGGAAGATCATATCACGGCCGTCTCCAGGGGGGCTTTTTATCAGGTTTGTCTGATACGCCAGATGCGGCTCTTTCTTGATCGGAATGCCTTACGCACGGTCACCGACGCCCTGGTCACCTCCTGCCTGGACTACTATAATGCCCTCTACATGGGGCTCCCCGCGGAGCCCAACTGGTGCAAAATGCGGCCGCGCGGGTGGTTATAGGGGCGTCGAGATATTCCCACGTGATGGCTCTCCTGCGCGAGCTGCATTGGTTGCTGGTAACCTTCCGGGTTCACTTTAAAGTATTGGTTTTGGCCTTTAAAGCGCTCCATGGCATCGGACCAGGATATTTACAAGACCGCATTCTGCCAGTAGTCCCCCACCGACCGGTGCGCTCCCACAGAGAGGGTATCCTTCGGGTCCCGACAGCATCTATGTGCCGCTGGGTGAGCCCAAGAAATAGGGCCTTCTCTGTGGGGGCACCCACCCTTTGGAATGAGCTGCCCCCGGGGTTATGGACAACCACTGACCTGAGGGCGTTCAGACGTGATCTGAAAACCTGGCTCTTTGAGCAGGCCGGCCTGGGCTGACTTCAAATGGGATTTTAAATGAAGGGGTTTTAGAACTGATTTTGGTTGGAGTATGGTAATTTTAGCTCATTTTTAATCGGGGGTTTTAACTCTTTTAACGGCAGCCTCATAATTTAATCTCTTCTAATCTTGTAATCTGTAATTTATAATATATTTTAGTTGGCTGTTCACCGCTCTGAGTCCTTCGGGAGAAGGGCGGTATACAAAACTATTTAATTAATTAATTAATTAATTAAATAAATAAATAGTTTTGTTTTTTTTACAATTAAAGGATGCAGCACAATGGCAGAGAAATTCTGTTATTTTACAATAATATTTTGTATTGTTTATGCCATAATAGTAAATCACTGGTAAACTAGTGACTATTGTTAAGTATAAAACTTAAGGTGGAATTTTTTTCTTTCTTAGTTTGCTTTTAATTAAAAAAAAACTCTTTAAAATTAAATATTGATTTGTTAATTGCATATGCCTAAAATAAAGAAAAAAGAAAAACATTTTATAAAATATAGTATTAAAAATTTGTAAATACTAGAATTAGTACAAACATGAACAAACATATAAACAGAATATTCAAATGCAGGCTATAATTTGCATATTAAGTATGTGACAGAAGACAATGACAAAATGAACTAAGTCTTTCTTATCAAAACATTATTAAGAGAATTAGACAACTTCATTTTTTTCATTTAGCAGCTGGCAAGATTACTTGACAATCAATCATCCAACTCTCGCGGGAAATGGAACCGGGAAAGAAGTAATCAATAATTTTATTCATATAATACTTATATAGAATATATATATGGGAAAAAATCTATATAGTAGAGCATAAGCTCTTAACTCATCAGCCACTTATGAAACTTTAGAATTAAAGATCCATTAATATGGAATATATCTAGAAATGCTTGACCTGAAAATGGTAGTCTATAAAAGATGAAGTAATTTAAAAAAACAACCATAAAGCTGGAAGAAGCCATTTAGATATCTGCCTCTGAAACTCCTGATCCCTTTCTGATGATCAAAGTCAATGGGGATGCCAGATTCATTTAACAATTGTGCTAATAATTTAACAACTGCAACGATTCACTTAACAAATGTGGCAAAAAAAGTCATAAAATGGGGCAAAACTCACTTAACAAATTTCTTCACTTAACAACATAAATTTTAGACTCAATTGTGGTCGTAAGTTGAGGATTATCTGAACTTGTTTTTAAATTTAGCTATTATTTTTAATTACCATATTTTTTGCTCCATAAGACACACTTATTTTATCCCAAAAGTGGGTGGAAATGTCTGTGTGTCAGTGCTGGTCCTTTGGTGAATAGCAGTCCTTTTTACACTGCTGAACCCTGCCTCTTCTGTCTCTTTTCCACAGTGCAGGATCAATAGGCAGAGCTAGCACATGAGAGGATACCTATCTGTGGTCCTCTCGGGCTCCTCCTGGTATTTTTTTTCTTGTTTTCCTCCTCTAAACCTAGGTGCGTCTTATAGTCAGGTGCGTCTTATGGAACAAAAAATATGGTAGCTAATTGGAGTACCTTCTGACTGAAAAGAAGAACAAACACATTAGATAAACAGATAATAAAAAGACTAATGTAAACTAGTAAAGTTATGTTTCTTGTCTTTCAGAAAAAATGCAACATATAAAATGTGTTTTATCTAGAATTTTATATTTTATAAGCATTTTATCTTTTCATGACAATCCATGGGCTTCTATTAATGAACAATACATACCTTGAACAAAAATGTTTTTTTATTAAGCTGGAAAGAGAAAATTATATGCGGCTGCCAAAGGAGACAAAGCTCCAGAAACTCTTTAAGGGAAAGCAAAGAGACAAATACACCAATTTTCTTATCTAGTCATACTGCAAAATGTATGGAATGGCCAGTCCCTCTAAGCTACTAGTTGTTATGCTATTTGGCCCTTCTAAAAGGCCTCCAATGATGGCAAAATATGAGCCTATTTAAAGTCTCATTGTAAAAAAAAAAAGAGGGGGAGGGGGAAGACATGCAGCTGGGTTAGAAACAGACAATCTTCTCCATTTTGTAAAGTGCAATTGCGCTAAAGGTAGCACTTCCCCAGGCAACACTGAAGCTTTGGAAGTAACATGGATTTTTAGTATTCTAACTACCCTGTGTGTGGGAGAACTGAGGGAGTAAGGTAAATAGTGACAACCCTTATATGGTATGATTCTTCCACACCAAGCTTCCAGGCATCAATTAGACAAGGGTTGTCCAAATCTAGCAACTCTTAAGACTTGTGGATTTCAACTGCTAGAATTCCCAGCATGGCTGGCTGGGAAATTCTAGGAGATGAAGTCCACAACTTTTAAAATTGCCAAGGTTATACACCCCTGATTTAGACTTTTTAAAAGTTTCCATTCATGTCAATGAAATGTTGGAAGAGATCAATTGCAAGATAATGTAGTGAGGGAAGCCAAAGGATATGAGGGAAGAGGAAAAAACAGAAAAGGGGACATAGAGAAGTGAATAATTGATTGGGACATGTGAAAGAAATAGTTCGAGTTTGGTCCTACCAACTTTTGATTCCAGTTTCACTCAGTAGTGACATATACCTGTTATAAGATACTGTTCTGGCCAAGGAAAATAGGAGCCCATTTACAGAGACCTCACATATGTTATGAGACCAACAAGCTCAGAAGATCCAGCTGTCTTTGATAGAAATCTATTGTCTTAAACTGGAGAGACCAATTAATATGACATTATCCAGAACAGGTCAAACACTTGCTCTCAGATGTAATTTAATTCAGGCTAATGAGAACTAGTAAGGTTAAATTGATTTTGTCATGCTCAGCACAGAAAAAGAGTTTGTTTCAGTTAATTGTATTTTATGCTCTTTAAATTTTGCTTTATTAATACAAGACTTTCCATGTGAAGATTTGTAGTTCTGAATAACAAAGTAATAAAAATCATATGTCACTCTTATTGTCCCTGATTGCAACTCAGTACATACAATATGCGTAATAATGCAAACATGCACAATTTAAAGGAACAATTTGAATCAGTGCTTGGAAAGAGTAAAAACATTTAAATGGCTTTTTATGTAGACCTGTAGAAAAAAACCCTAGTGTTTCTTTCTCTTTCTTGCAGCTTTCTCATGACACATATATAAGAGATCTAAACAGAACCCTGGGCAATGGTTACCCATCATACACTTTCAAAGACTGTCTTGGAGGGTTAGTGATGGAGATATAAGGGCCAGATCATGGGGATGAAGCAGGGAGTATTTTTTTGTATAGATGCCCCCTTAACATTTTACTTCAACATTAAGATTGTAGGAAGTTAGCACCCACCCCCTCCTAGAAAAATGAAATATCCTAAGAAATATTTAAAAGGCAGAATATTTCCCCTAAAAAGAGAAGTAGAAACTCAGAAGCAGAAACTCACCTCAGAATAGACATTCCCAGTTCCTGCGACATATGGTTTAGCTTCCAGTCCTATAAACACCTTTGTTCATCTTCTCTGCACTCTTTCTAGAGTTCCAACATCTTTTTTGTATCGTGGTGATAAAAACTGGATATATTATTCCAAGTATGGTCTTACCAATGTAATATAAATGGTACTAACACGTCACATGAACTTGATACTTTCCTTCTGTTGATGCAGTTTAAGACTGCATTGGCCTTTTTTGGCAGTTGCAGCACACTCTTGGCTTATACTTAAATGATTGCCCACTAGGGTTCCTAGATCCCCTTCATAGTTACTGCTGTTGAGTCAGGTACCATCAATTATAAACCTGTGCATTTGCTCTTTTTTGTCTAAGTGTAAAACCTTACTTTTATCACCAATGAATTGCATTTGATGGATAGGATCCCATGTTCAAGTCTGTCAAGATCCTTCTGGAAGTGTTGGTTAGTCTCCTCAGTGTGGTGTTGTCTTCAACTTTGATGGGTTCCCCTTCTATCTCTTTACTGGAATCATTTATGTTGAAGAGTACTAGGCCTAAAATAGAACATTGTGGTACCCCACTGCCTCCTTCCCTCCATCTTGGCGTAGTTCCATTGAAGACTACATGTGGAATGCAATTGGTGTTCCAGTTTTATTTCCTACTAATTTCATAGAAATCATTCCCATTCCAAGATAATACATCAATAATTTCATATTCAATATATATTCTTGCAGACAATTGCCTTTTTCTTTCTTTCTATGTTTTATCATAAATGCGCCTTGTTTAAGCATTCCATGGGATGGATAAATTTTACCCAGTGTCTTCAGTGCATTTGCTGTGTTTATTTGTTATTCATTATCTTTTGGCATATTATTGTTTTTTCAAATTAGTTTAATAGCTAGCTGCTCTGAGAAATATGAGTAAGCACCAAAGGATGAATATAGTTTATAAACAAATATGCTTATAACTAGGATTATTATCCAATTTTTAAAATCAGTTCCACTTGTCTACACATATCATTTTCCACTCTGCTCTTGGTGCCAATCTTAGGCATCAGAAAGAATCTGCCTGTAAGCCAGCATATATCTAGACTTTCATAATGCCATATCTCTTTTCAGTCCTTAAAATAGAGGCCAAATTTGGTGCTACAAAACAATGAAGAATAAGTTTTAAACTATCAATCAATTGGTTCCTTACTTCAATCAAGGACCAGAATTTAATTTTAAATTTTTAATGCAATTTTAAATTTTTATGGGTTTTATTGGTTTCAGCCATTATTTAATTAATTTTAAATCTATTTTAACATTTCTAACTGTATGTTTTATTATGGCTGTTCACCGCTCCGAGTCCCTTTTTGGGAGAGGGTCATGGTATATAAATTGGAATAAATAAATAAATAAATAAATAAATAAATAAATAAATAAATAAATAAATAAATAAATAAATAGAATAAAAACAAGAGCAAGAACAAACACAAAGCAATTTAACACAGAACCATACATAAAAGTTGGTTTTGATTACTTTCTATGTATGGCATAATATGTATGTATGTATGTATGCATGTATGTAGCATACTATTATTCATACTAAACTAAAAGGATTTAAAATTGAGCTAGGCTAAATGCTGAAGTAAAATCTTGCAACTATTTTTAAATGTTGTCCAGAGCCAGTTGATAGCTGAAGTATGAAAAAACATTCCCGGGAGAGGTCAGTTGCTATATAATTTGCTGCATATGGCCAATTTCATCAACATACAAGGAAGTGGCATCTGACTGGTTTCAGTGGAGAGTTTGCATATAAATGAATCAATACGCCCAGGGTATTTTAGGGTATGAGAGTAAATAAAACAAGCTCTTGAATCTCAGTGAATACTGCATTATAATCAAATATGAACATCAGATTCTGTAGATTTGTGCTACAAGGACAGGTGGCATAAGGTGTCTTTAAAAATCTGCCTTCTAATATAGCAGGTGGTAAAGCACTAAACCAAGCTAATGTTTTATTTTGGAAAACGTTAAAATTAAATATCCCATTAGTCTGAATGGAGGAAGTTTGGTTATTTGAGAAAACAACTCAGAATAACATATTAACAGAGTTGGAAGGAACTTGGAGGTCTTCTAGTCCAATCCCATCCCTGATCAAGCAGGAAACCCTATACCATTCTAAACGAGTGGCTATCCAGTCCTTTCTTAAAAGACTCCAGTGATGGAGCACCCACAACTTCTAAAGGCAAGCCGTTCCACTAATCATTTGTTCTCATTGTTAGGAAATTTCTCCTCAGTTCTAGGTTGTTTCCTTCCTTGATTAGTTTTCATTCATTGTTTCTTGTCTTGCCTTCTAGTGCTTGGAAAAATAGGTTATGGCAGCCCCTCAAAATCATGACAATAGTGTTCCAATATTTGAAGGGCTGCCACAAAGAAGAAGGGGTCAACGTATTTTCCAAAGTTCTCTTATAAATACAATTAGTTGCAAGGTGTCATTAAATCCAGGTATAGCAAAATCCATCATATGGGCATATTAAATCGAAATAATGCTGTTTAATTATATTTTTATTATACACTATCATTAGTTCAAGAGAGGGAACCCTAAAATGTTTCATGATTAAAGTTACAGAGAAAATATGTACTTGTACTCTTTTATAATTCACACTATTAATTAAAATTGAATTAAAACTCATTTCCAAAACTCATTGGAAAAATAAGCTGTATAAATTCAGACTTTGTGCTCACCTATCTATATTTAAGTGTATCATCAGCAGACTTTCAAAATCAACAAAGTTAAGTTTTGCCAAAAATTTGTCAACGTGTTTGCTAAAAGATCAGACTGATTAACTTAAAATGCTGATACAGAGGTGTTAAATATATCCCTTTTAACAACAGCCTTTCCTATCCTAATTTCCAATGAGCTCCTGATTGCTACCATGCTTTAATCTTAAAAGCACACTAAGGTTTGTTTCTTTTAAAAAAACTATACACAACCATTCAAGCTCTATGTTACTGATTCATAAACAAAACAGCCTAGAACATAATAATTAATAATAACAATATAATAATTCAAGTAAAAGCTTGGCAGATAAAAAAAATGCAGTGCTTAAAATAAGGTCCTTACTTATTAGCACCAGTCTGAAACTATGTGACACATCCTTTCCTTGATTTCAACAAATCAGAACTACGTTAAGATGGACCCAAAAGTTTGATGAAAATTTATTAAGCAGCAAGTCCATCTTACAAAATTCACTCAAGATATTTTGCATGAAAATGGCAGTTGTTTCAACAATAATTTGCATGAGTTAAACGTCAACACAGTAGTATCAAAATCTTTTAGTGGATTCAGTGTTGCAATATGCACTGACACTGTACCTGCTATTTTGCAGATACCTGCCCTTTGCCATAAATAGTTATGCCCAAGGGTATAGAATTCCATCCCAATGCCTCATTCCTTTACTTTACCTGTCTTTATTATGGCACAATGTTTCTATCTACACTTAATGATTTAAAATAAACCCCAAATCAATGATATTAGGAATATTGAAATTGATTACTATCCATACCATTAATCTTAGAGATGATAGTTCCAGTACAAGTATAAAGATTTCCACTCACTCTGCTAACATAAATGAAAAATGATCCTAAAATGTTTAAACTCATATTCATCTTCTGAAATAAATATCAGAGTTTAAGATGTGTCTTGGAGATCATGTGAGTATTTAACTTAATGAATGCTTTGCTCAATGATTGAGATGCCAGTACAAATTGTAGCCTTAAGTCAAGGATTATCTATATCCCTTTCTTGCTTATTGTCGCATTTCCTGCTGCCTCTGTGCCTTGTCCTTTTAGATTGTGATCCTTACTAGAGGGCTTATCTCTATTTTTTTTCTTCAAATGATTGGGAGCTCAGTAACTTCAAAAAGTGGAATGAAAATAAAGGAAATATTGCAAAAACTCACATCCAAGCAGAGCAAAAGTCCCAATTATTAATAAAAAGCTATAATGACTATGATGGCATCCCATTTCAACTTAAGAGTAAACTCTTATATGCTGCACCTTTTAGTATGATAAATCATAAGAGGTTATGTTTCAAGTTTAAGAATAAATAATATGTTGCATATTATTTTGGCACAAACTTTATGATTTCAGTAGAAATTGCTTTAGTCTCTGTGCAGCAGAGTTTTGCAACAAAAGAAGTAGAATATTTAGGTATCAGCCTCAGAAAAAAACTCTTTGTTTAAACTTAACAGTCAGATTAAATTTTATAAATTAAGACTCAAATCTCTATAATGTGACATCATTATGTGTTTGCGTTTACTGAAATTATGACAAGTTGATCTAAGCAGACAATCCAACACACAGAATCATAAGAAAATGTATCTTTTAATGATAAATCTAATGTTCCACATGAAAGCTAGTTTGATCTAGTAGTTAAGGCACTAAGTTAGAAATGTGGAGATAGTTTTAGTGTTGTCTTAGATACAAATCCACCTGGTTGATCTTGGGTCAGTCATCTTTCCCAGGCCTAGGAAGAAGGCAATGTCAAACCACTTCCAAAAGCACTGCCAAGAATGTTGCAGGGGCACATCCAGGCAATACTGATTCAAACTCACCAAAAAACCACAACCAAATAAACCCACAAACTATTTCTAGTAATACCAGTTAAAGGGACATCTGTAAAATGAAACATGAGAACTGTATACTTTAAAAAATGAAATTGAATGTTTTCATTTACTAAAATGCTATTTTCAACCTAAGGAGCCAATTTTTAAGCCATCTGAATGTTTCATTTCTCTCAAGCATTCCTTAATTTTTCAAAAGAATATGTATTTTTATCATTGCAAATGGTAATTACTATATATTGTAAGATGTGTTTAAAACTAAATCTGAAGGCTACATTCCTTTTTCTTCGGTAAATGCATAGATTTTGACAATCATATTTTAAAAGTTTTTTTAATACAGTTTCTCTAAGTTCCCTTAACTGCTGACATATAATTATTGTTGTTTTGCAATTATAAACCATCATAGTTTAATTTTTGTTCTTGACTTTTATTAACTGTCATTTGTAAATGCTGGTTTTTCAGAAGCTTACCTCATAAATTCTATATTTTATGCTGTTTTTCTACATGTTTGTTACTAGCAGCTACTGTATATTCTATTCTTGGAATTCATGTTTTTACAAAGAACAATTGCACTCTATTTTGAGTTGATGGAGAAATTTCTAATGCATTATTTCTGTGCAGTAGTTCATTAAAGTTGTTTCTTTATAAAACCATTCCCAAAGGGTGATGTACTTGATTATCTCACGTTGATTTCTCCAAAGTCAACATTGTAGATACTAATTCTGGAAAGATAGATTACATAGTACATCGCTCCTTCTCTTATGTGTTCTCTTTCACTAATTATATCTCCTGTCCTTTTGTCCAATAGCAATTTTAAAAATTGTTTGTTGGAACAATCATCTGAGCAGTTCAAGTTTTAAAATAAATTTTAACTCTTTATTTTGCATGAATGGGGAGTAATTCTGGAAGAGTGACCTGTATCTTTCTTCAAAATTAGTTTCTTAAAATTCCTAACAACAATAAACATTTTTTTCAATCTTCAGTACTTGTAGAGGTCCATGTTCTTTTAACCTTCAGCAATATAAAGATATAGGAAATTCAGGTGGATTGAATGTATAAAATCAAATGCATACCTGGAGATTCTACAATGTACAAATTAGGAATATAATGTATATTACATTTCATTTGCAATTGCTAAAATAATTTTGGAGATGCCTTAGATATTTGCATAGGGTCTTTAATTAAGATGCAAAAACCAGGAAGACATGCAGTAGATAAAAGCTGATTGCCAATTATCAGGCTTCACCCAGATCACTGTCCAAACTCAAAGGCTATCAGTAAGACCAGCCCTACGATAACTCAGAGCAGTTTTATTACATAAAGTAAAAGAAAAGTCATAAGGGCAGAAAATGGCACTTGCCAGTTCTTAAGTCTTATTTTGCCGAGGTCTCTATATAAAATATTCCAGGATTCAAATGTTGTATCTGTCTTTCTTACCTGTGTACTTTTTCAGATTAGGAAATGGTCATTTCTCAATGAAAGAAGTGGTTGACATCTAGGTGTCTTTGATGTGTGAAGTTAGTACACACTGTATACTACTGTACTGAACTTACACCAGTCATCTCTGTCATCAGATCTGTATCCTTCCTTCAGTAAACGTCAGGCAATATCAAGAAAACCTAAGCTATAATAAGAACTGTTACTCAAAAGATATTCCTTAAAAATGCTAAAGCAGAAATAGTCAGTACTATGCCCTCTAAAGATTGTTCATTGTCACTGATTTCACCTGATGGTATCGGATGATATTTCTGGGCTTCTGGTTTGAGCTTCCTGGAAAGAAGGAGTAAATTTGATGGGGCAAGATGTATTTTATGATAGATTCACATTAACAGGTAGTTGTCAACTTATGACTGGTTGTTATGATGACCATTTAAAGTTACAACAGTCTTGGAATGGATGCTTTATGGCCCATTAAACACTTCAGGATGTTGTAAACGTTATGCTACCCCCCCTCACCATCCCATGATCACAATCTGGGTGCTTGGCAACCTATTTGCACTTATGACTAGTTGCCAACTGTTCCACAATTATATGGCTGCCATTTGCAATCTTCTCTGCCAGCTTTTTCAGGTCAATGGGGAAGCCAGCAGGGAAGGTTGCAAGCTTCTACCCGTGCTGCATAGCTGAGATTCTAGCCTAACAGGCAATTCTATGAGAGCAAAAGAGCTTCTGCTGGAGGGAATCTCAGCTGGCAATGGAATCTCAAGTCCATGTGGATTTCAGATTTTCCTGTCCCATGCCCGTGGGCAACCCTTAAACATGAAAGTGCTGCATGCCGGTAGGGAATATCAGCTCTGCAAGAAGCTGAGATTTCTCTCTCTCACACACACACTCACTCACTCACACATGCACACACTTACCACAGGCAGGTCTTCTAGAGCGAAAGGGCTGCCTGCTGAGCGGAGGGAAACTGCTGTGAAGGACAACAGAAATGAAGGTGAGATTCCAAACACCTAAGCTGCATTTCTGCAGCCCTTTGGAATTCTCCTCTACACAAAGAGGAAAAAAGAACTTTTTCAGTGGGCTGCAGGAATAGATGAAAATCTTCAGGATCTGAGCTCCATTTCTCCACCTTGACAAAGAAATTTGTCTCCCTTCCATGCATGTAAAGAACAAAGACAAAACTTTTTTCTGCAGCCCACTGGTGGAGTTCATCTTCCCTCCTTCTATGGGGGAAATTCCAAAGGGCTGCAGAAACATAACTTACATCTTTGGGATCTGACCTTCATTTCTTAGACTTTTCCTCAGCAGGCAACCCCTTCGCTCTTGAAGTGCTGCATGTAGTGTGTGTATATATATCAGAGAATAGTTTTCTTCTCTGTATAGAAGAGAGACAAAAATTTCTGGTGGCTGGAGAAACAGATCTAAGATCTTGAAAACCCATGTTCTGGTCCTGTAGCCTGCCAGAGCAGTAACTTTTCACAAACAGAGTACAGTTAAACTTGGCAGGCAGCTCTTTTGCGCCATCTGTTTAATGACCTGGGAAATTAATGACCTAAATCAAGAGTACTAGAATTGTGGATAAGCAAAGAAGTCTCACTTAACATCACACTTAACTGCAAGGATAACCTACAACCATATGTTTTGGAATAAACTATCGCTGGAGTTGAAGCAGGCCTTCTTCTTCTCCTCCTCCTCTTCCTCCTCCTCCTCCTTCTTAAGGTTTATAGCATTTCTGTTTCAGTTTGTGTTTGCCTATTATGTATTTAATGTTCCTTTTGTCAATATTTTTAGTTCATCTTTGTAATGTTTTAAAATAATGGTCTGTATATATATTGTCTAAATAAATGAAGTGAATGATATTTCAAATGTCCCAAAGGTGCTTTTTCAAGAGGCAACTGGAGTTGGTTTTATTCTTTGAAGATGTTTCAGTCTTCATCCAAGAGGCTTTTTCAGCTCTGATTGAATGGTGGGAAATGGAAGGATTTATAGTCCTTGCAGACAACTGAGTGTATAGAGTGTCTTTGAGGCTACCTGGAGGTTTATCTGTGTTGTCAGGGTCACCTGAATAGTGCAAATGGATGTGGAGCCTTCTTGGAACTGTGACCAGCTTTCTGCAAAAAATACAACTTTGGAACAACTATGATCTTGATGACTGAGAATCTCCATAGATATTTCAAATGTTTATTCTGATTTTATCAGTAGTGTCATAAGTTTGGAAAAGCATCAAAATACTTATAGAAAGATAAAAAGAGATGCATTAAAATATTCAAATTCAGAAATTCAAATTCAGAAAAAAAGTTACATTTAATACTTTTTTTGATACTTCGTACTATCAATTTGACTTTAATACTGTTAGCAATATAGGACAAAAAGTGGGTCTTCTTTTTCTGCATAGCACCTAATACACAATTGGTATTGAATCAATATAAAATTATAGCACCAGTTGCTGGTAAGGAAGCCAGTAGAATTATGAAAAAATCAAGTGAAATTGAATTATTTTCTATGTGATCTAGTATAAGTATTAATAAAAATGCTGTTTTATTTTAAAGGCTGCACATGTTCTCCACAAAGTCCATCATTAATTATTATGATAAACTGTCATGATACAACAAAACTATTACTGAATTTAATTTCATAGTGACACAAACATTCTAATGTTCTAATACCTCCATATGCTAAGCTAAACACGATAAAAATAAACTTAACAAGTTTGAAGAGTTTTTTAAACTCCCTGTTGCTCTGTATGTTCAATGTACACTCTAATTAACTTGAAATCTATCTCTAAAGATCTCCTACTTCTCTTGTTCCAGACAGGAATGTGATGACTACCACTCACTTAGAATAGTACAGATGATTGCTTAAGATGATTGAGCCTAAAAATTTCACTGATGGCCAATTTGTACAATTGCATTCTAGTAAGTATATCTGTGGCTTTAATCAGATTTTAAAAAATCTTCTGTTCCACAAGTTCTCTTAAAATATTAATACTTAGTTTTGATCCTGTTACTCCTTCTTAAGCAACGGATTGTTTTTATTTGATATATTATTATCATTTACTGGATTAACTCCTGAACCACCTCAAGTATGCCTTGATCTAACAGAAGCAGACAGATATATGTAAATAAAAATGAAAAATGAACAAAAAGTGATATTACTTAATGTTTGCTGTTATTTTTGTTACAATATTTCCACATATTTGGCTGCCAAAATTGAAAATGGTCAATAAGAAACCAGCCAACTGGCAGGAAGAATATGTATTAAGAAAACATTTCCCAAGCTTTGAGTCTTGAAATGATTACTTCACTAATTATGCTAATTTCAGAGTCAATGTTGCCACAACAACAAAAACATTTTTTAAAAATATGTACTTTAGAAGTTTTATAGGATCTATAGCATTACACTTGAAAGAGGAACAAAAAATAGGAAGATTGAAAATTAAAATATATAGTTTATTGCCAACAGAACATTGTCTATCATTCCTACATATGATTGAATATTTTAAAATATAGCCAAGAAATAATTCAGATAATGAGAACTTCAGATAAAATAATATGAATATACTGTAGTTACTGAATATATTAGTACAAATCGATACTAACAGAAACCAACAACCAGGGGGTGGGATTCTACTGGTTCTGACCGGTTCTATAGAACCCCTTGTTAACTTTCTAAACAGTTTGGAGAACCGGTAGTTAGAAGCAATCTCCTTTTGTTTTTTTCCACCCTTATTACATTCTTGCCAGTATGCCTAGACTTCCTATCTCTGGAGCTTCTGGGACTTGACTTTCTTAAGGGGAAGGGTTGTTTTAAGATTTTTACACTGCTTTGGGAGAAAACACTTCCCTTGACAATCAGCACTTTGAAGTAATAATTGAATAATGAAACAGAGCTGTCAGAAAGAAGCTTTTAATGACAGGGAACCAAGATGAGTGACATTTAGCAAGGCTTCTTGGCTAGCTAGAAAGATTGACATTCAAACATTAGTTTATATATCCTTTTTGAGTTTTGGTCTAAAACTGGTTTTTGGTGAAGTTTAATTCTGTGCTTGGTTTATTGATGGGATAATTTTCCCTATTCAGCATCAACAAGCAACAGCTGTTGTGATTTAATTATTTGTATTGTGTTTGATTTTTTTCCTACCTCATGGTTTCTTTTTCTATCTTCCTTCACTGCTTAAGTACTATCTGGCACTGTCCTTTTGGGGTATACTGATTTTTTTTTACTGCCTTTCTGAGGGGCATGTGGCCTTTCCTTAAATCTGGATGATTTGCTTAGGATATCTTGTGAGGTGAATGAGACCAGCTGGTATCTTGTGGTGCAAATGGATCTAAGTGGTGCAAATGGATCTAAGGATTGCTTTTTCTGAGTGAGCTTTTTCTGGATAGCATAAATGACCTCTCTGCTAAAGGGTTTCACTTTATGAGCAAGAGTTGGCTGCTTTATTTTATTCTTTGAAAATGTTTCAGTCCTCATCCAAGAGGCTTTTTCAGCTCTGATTGAATGGTGGGAAATGGAAGGATTTATAGTCCTTGCAGACAACTGGTCACTGCATTTTAACTATTTTCATTCCTCAAGATGCTCTGGCACCCTACCTGATTTGTAACTCCGGCTTTCCGGTATTTTTAATCTACTGATTGATATTTAGGGCAGCTTTTTGCAAGCAAAGAAGCTTTTTGTATTTTTGTACAGGTAATCCTTGACTTACAACAGTTCATTTAGTGACCATTCAAAGTTACAGTGGCACTGAAAAAAGTGACTAATGACCATTTTTCACACTTATAATTGTTGCAGCATCCCTACTGTCATGAGAGGCCAGGCGAGGAGAAGAGCCCCTTGACATGAGTGATATCGAATTGGCCATGACCACCCAGTCACATGACCACCAAGCCACACCCACCAACTAAGCCACGCCCACAGAACAGGTTGTTTAAAAAACTGAATCCCACTCCTGCAAACAACTGCTTTTTAGTCTCTTAATAAACATTTTTGTGGTGATGTAATTAAAAGATGCACATAAAGGCACATTATTAAGTAAAGACAAAACTATAACTGTATATGAGAACCTGGCTACAACAATTGGGTAGCCTTAAGAAAGAAAAGCAATTATTTCTCTTCCTAAAAAAGAAAATAGGTGGAGTCTTTGTTTACATAATAACTAGCTAGGTCTTTAGAAAAGGCAAACTGGGAAAAAAATCAGCCATGCATGAAAAGGTCCTATCTCTAATTAAAAAAATAATACCATGTAGTTCTGAGGGGAAAATGGAACTTACTTCTTCTCCTCTTTCTCGAAGCATTAAATCTAATTCCAGCTCTTACAGTTTTTCTGTAAAACTCAACAGTTTTTCAAAGGGCTGCCCTACAAATATTCGTTTGTAGTAGATTAGATAGGGAAATAAACTCATCAGAAGCAAATTCAGAGAAATAATCACAATGCATATTTCCATTATATTTTGAGCATTTTATCTGATATTGATATTTATGGCAGTGTGTAAAAATATAGGTATTAATAAGTTAAGATTTTGAAGTCTTTTTCCAAATCCTTTATCCTTTTTACATTTGTGGAAATGGGTTATAGACAGCAATTTTTATTATTAAAAATCTGTTTTGTTCATTTTATCACATTATACTAGAACAAGTATTTTAATATAAATTAAATTAAATAAATAAATAAATAAATTTTGACGGATGCTCTTTCAGTCTGATAAACTATCGATAAAACTACAAAAATAATCTGACCTGTTATTTCTGAAGTCAATATAGGTTCAACAAATTAATGTTGTACATATTTTTCTGGAACTAAACATGTATTCTATTGAATTGCAAAATTTACTTATATTTAGGAATATATAGCTTTAATTTAAATTTAATACTTGCAGGAATAAGGAGGTTGCTTTCCAAAAAAACAGTTTAATTGCTCATGCTTTCTATGTGTACTTTTTTGCTTTCCGTATTAGAAAAGTATGTCCAAAAATTGCATATAAGCACAGGAGACTGTACATGGCTTACAAGCAAGGGTGGGATTCTACCAGTTTGCATCTATTCACCAGAACCGGTTGTTAACATTCTAAGCAGTTCAGAGAACCAGTTAGAAGAAATTACTGGCCTAATCCGTAAAGAAGGCAGGAAGGAAACATTCTGGTGTTGCTTACAGAAACTGCCTCTCCGTTAACCTTTATTACATTCTTGGCAGGACTAGACTTCCTGTCTTAGGAATTTCTCTGGAATTTTTTCCCCCTCCTTTACTGGTACTTTGCTTGTGTGGAGTGACCATTCAAAGTTACAATGGCACTGAAAAAAGTGACTTATGACCATTTTCATATTTACGACTGTTGCAGTTCACCTGGAAGATGCAGTGAACATAAGAAAGGTCCTAGAATGTTTCATTTCCTATCCAGTAACTTAGATCACTGTCAATATGTCAGAAGAAAGACAGAACACAGAAATCCAGATATATTATAATTAGCAAATTAGTAGCAAGTACTATTGATATATGAAAAAAATGTGAAAATTAATGGCTAAGATACAGAATAATATGTAGTTTTCACAAAAGAGAAGTTAAATTTAGTACAGAGAAGGAGATTACAAGAAATAATGTATCAAAATTGGCTCCAGACAGGACATGCTTAGGATGGAACTGTTATTAACAATGTGTGAACATGACTCACAAAACCTGTGTGTCTTAACCATTAGGCTGGTGTCTATCAACTAACAGGGAGTGATGGGGGGGAGACACCCTTTTACATATCCTTAAATCTAAATATCTCCAAAGAACAGGAGGAAACACAAATCAAAGAAGGGTACAGAAGATATCTCTTTACCATGCAAGTTGTCATCTGAGATACATACAGTAATATGTATCTTTGGAATCAGCTCCTTTTGTCAACAGCCAGGAGATGGCGACCAAGTACCTTCCTATTCATTTTTTTTGTGGCCTTGCAAGAACCACAGAGAAATGTTTTGAATGAGATCAGCCTTTACAAAAGGTTAATTGTGTTCTGGAAGAAGTCATTACAGGTAAGCAGCCTTGTTTTCTGTTTTGTGAGCTCTGTGCAAATCAAGTTCTAGGCAAGTTCTCTTATCTGGATGTTTCGAACTGAAGATGAAAGTTCCACATGTCATGAAGGGACCTGGATGATTCTTCGAATAATATTTCAGATGTATCACAGCCAAAAACTACATAACTCATGCCTGATTCTCTGAGGATGTGGTTTTTCATTATATTGATACTACTGCATCCCCTGACACTGTCAGATCAAGTACTGAATACTGAGAGGCTGTCTGAATTTCCTTCTTTGGACGTTGCCCCTTCCTAAAGAAATAACATGGCTATGAAAAATGCCGCTTTTGCACAGAGATCCAAAGAATGTCCACTCACTCCTTCTTACCTACCATAAGAGAGTCTTAAATATTAAGATTCAGATTGTCAAAAAACTAATTGTTTGATTACCAATTTCGCTTTCTGATCTCTCTACATAGGGCTATGGATCCTTTTGATATATTTGTATAATGAGAAATTAATTTAGTTCTTTTGTTTTACCAAGCCAGACAGTTGTATTATATATGCATATCTGATTTGAAGAGGATTAGTGAAAAGCTTTGAAACAAAAAGCCTGTTGTTGTTTTTTAATTCCAATTTTCCACCCTGGAGGGTGACAGAGTAAAGAATGCTGAAATCTATGACAAAGAGCAGAGTCTGGCAGCATAACCTACTTCACAAGATTAAAGGTGTAGAAGTTTGTTTGTTACATGGTACATCTCACTATATTCTGTCAAACTATAAGAATAGCACAGTTATGTGGAGGGAAAGAAACAATGCTAATTGAAACACCCACTGCAACCTTCAAGATTTTAGTTATGGATAAAAACAACTGACAAATAAACATACTGAAATATAGTAATTGCATTTTCTCATCCAACAATGGGTGCTGATGTGGCACGAGCATTTTCATATATTCAACCTGCTAATTAGACTACAAGCAACTCTTATGAGAGGCGTGAAGTAGTTGTAGTATACAGACATATTTCAAGAAATTATGCAATTCTATTACTTTTTGTTTATGTATACATATGCATACTCTTAACTTGAAACTGGGTGAAATCTAAGGATATAATACTTTAACTAGTCAAAGGAGCAAAATACTTGTTCAAGACTGTAGAACCATGTCATCAAAGTAAAATGTAGTTGTAGATCATGAAACATGATGTGAATCACAAGAAAAACAGAACTATATATCAACGTCTTCAATATGCACCTGCAGTATAACGGATATATTTCTTTAATTGCAGAGCTACTAGGATAACAGAAATCACTGTTGTAGATTAATTGCTTTCGTTTGAAATAATTTAGAACTTGAATACTGTACTTTGCATTCAGATATTGTATAGCCCTACACATGCTTAGTTCAAAATTAATGCTAAGCTATGATGTGGTTTTTGTTCAGATGTCACAACAAGCCAGATATAATCAGGTACTGGTTAGCCTTATGAGTCCCTAAAACATGATTTTCAATGCTAAAGCAAATCTTAACTCAGTATTGTGTGTGAACTGGACCTTGAAGTATTGAAATTAATAACATTTCAGTAAGTTATGACAATTGTAAATGTCATTGGCTTAATTCTGTTTAAATAAAAGTACATTCTTATAGTTTAGAAAGCTTGCTAATGTTATATTATACCATTTAATATGTAGAATATACTGCAGGAACATTGCTGGATTGTTTCATATACCAATGAAGCTTTTGGAGGTTTATATCATAACAAAACGATATAAAACCAAACCAGCAACACGGCAGCATACTTATCCAAAAAAACGAATCCATCATCCTCCAAACACACCCTGAAAGAGCTGTTTTCACCAACTTCCAGAAGATCTGGAGTACTATCCTGACCTCAAGGAGGAGGCTGTTTCATAAAATAGAAGTTGGAATGGAAAGTTATTGTCTATATGCCCAGATTCCTTTAATTTCTGGGAATGAGTGGACTGCTAGCATGTTTTGCTAAGAAGCATACTCCAGGCAGGTTGATTCTGTATGAATAAGGTTGTCATGAAGATGTCTAGAGCCAAGGCATATAGGGCTTTATAGGTTAAAGCCAGAATTTTGAATTATATTCGGAAACCATTTCTTGACAAATGCAGGTATCACATGCCTATAGAAACCTTCGTTTACCAAAAATTGGGTGGATGAAGTCTGTACAAACTGTAATTTCCAAGAGATCTTCAAAGGTAGCTCAATGTGGAAAGCACTGCAGAAATCCAATAGTGTAATGATAAGGGTGTGATTCAAGATTGAGTTTTCCTGTTTCAACTAGGGCACAGCTGTATGAGCTAAAGCTAGGGAAAAGGCTTCTTTGGCACATCTACTTGCCTATCCAACACAAACGTTAGTCTAGGAAGACCTAAAGTTGTACACTTACTTCTTTAGAGGAGACACACCAAAGATCCAAAGTAAAAAATGAAGATGACAGAAAACCTTTTTGAATTAACAGTTCCACTGTTCTAGAGAACCAATTTGGTGTACAGTGATTAAGGCATCAGGCTAGAAATTGTAAGAATATGAGTTTTAGTGTTGGGCATGAAACCAGCTGGTGATCTTGAACCAGTCACTGCAGCTTTAGGAAGGAAGAAACAGCAAATCACTTCTGAAAAACCTTATCAAGAAAACTGCAGGGACATCTAGGCAATCTCTGACAGGACACGGTTGAATGAAAAGAAGAAAAAAACCCACCATCTTTCTAGAATTCCTCTATAGGTAATTTTTAGTTATTTTGTCCAATTTTGACCTTAACCGTCTCCAAATGTCATATTCCACAACATCTCCTGATTGGGTTGAGGTGGATATATAAAACTGTGTATCCTTAGTACATTACTGGTACTTCATCCCCAACTGACAAATAAAATTGCTTCAAGTAGAGATTGAAAAACAGGTAAAGAGAGTCAAACCCTAGACACTCCAGGAATGCTCATTAAATCAACCTCTCATCCCCAATGACCACTTCTTGGAACTGAAGAAACAGAGAACCACGTAGTTACTTTCTGAACAACTTCCTTCAGAAAGGGAAGTCTGGAGACTAGGTGATACTATCTGAAACAGTTTGGTACAAGGAAGTTCTGTTGAGAAGCGGTGTAAAAATCAATGGGTCTGGCAGTCTGTCTTCTCTAAAAGAGCCAAAGATTATCCCTTGGACCCAGTTCATCATCACCTTTATCCAGCCAAAGGAGCTACAGGAGAATGGCTTAAATCCACATATCGTGTATCAATTCATAAGAATCCAAAAATTAAAAGCAGTTTCCAATAATCCTGCAGGAGCCATGCACACTGCAGACTTCACCTGGTCTATACTATATCAAATATTAGCAACTTTATTAACATAGTTTTACTAATGAGTCAGAACAATGACAAAGTGATTTTTTTTGCCCATCCTTAATCAGATTCAGCTTTGGGTTTACTTTTTATCAGGTCATCTTCAAAGTGTTCCATGGCTTGGGACCCAGGTATTATGGGACCGCCTCCTGCCACCATCGGCCTCCCGCCGGCCAGTGCGCTCTCACAGGGTGGGCCTCCTCGGGGTGCTGCCAGCTGGGCGATGCTGGCTGGCGGCCCCGAGGGTGCGGGCCTTCTCTGCGGGAGCACCCTCCCTTTGGAATGAGTTACCCCGGATATACGGACTATCCCTGACCTGCAAACCTTCCAGCGCACATTGAAGACCCATCTTTTTCAACAAGCTGGTCTGGCCTAATATCATTGGAATGGTTTTAATGTTTGTAACTTTTTACCCTGTTTTATCATCTTATTATAGTTTCAATCTTTCAGCCTTTATTTAACTCATTTTAATCTATTTTTAATTTTATATTTGTAATTGTATTGTTTTTAGCTGGGCTGTACACCGCTCCGAGTCCCAACTTGGGAGAGGGGGCGGTATATAAACTAAATAAAATAAATAAATTAATGTCTGCTGCTTCATTTAATCTTAACCCATAAGTAAAAAAGTGAGTTCCCACAATAAACCATCACAGAGAAACTGCTCAGGATCTGTATAAGATGTTCAGTGGATCTATTGGTCAAATTATTAGACAATTCCAGAAGCTCTTTTTGGAATCCCTCTGCATCTATTAAAGTCATGTGTCCCCAATTCCAGTCCACGGACTGGCACTGGTGCATGGCATGACAGAAACCGGGCTGTGCAAACAAACGAAGCCCCATCTGCGGGATGCAGGTAGCATACGAAACCACTTCCTCTCCTGTCTGCAGAAAAACCTGTTTCCAAGAAATGGTCTTGATGCCCAAAAGGTTGAAAGGCACTGTGTTAGGTACATGGGGCAGACCATCTTAATAGACCACTTTGTCCTGCAGAGGTATTTGACAGTGTCAAATCTTACCCTGAGCAGGAAGTTATCTGACTGCAACAAAGGATTCAACTTAACATCTTCCATATCCAATTCATGGTCTGAAAACTCTGAAGTAAAGATATGGTCTAGTGGTCCACTTCTGTGTAGATAATATAGAGTGGAATCTCCAGTTAACATGGAAGGAAGAGTGAGGATACTGGAAAGCTTTGATTCCTTGCACAGCAGAAGCAATGAAGACCTGAGGTTCCCCCAGAATCTCTGAAGCTCCTATCTGATGGTTCCCCAGAGAATGTAGCCAGTTGGGCAAGATTAATATCAGGTGCAAAGAATCAGACCAACACTATGAGAGTTGCTTTGATAGATGGTTGGATGGATGGGTGGATGGATGGATGGATGGATGGATGGATGGATGGATAGATAGATAGATAGATAGATAGATAGATAGATAGATAGATAGATAGATAGATAGATAGATAGATAGATAGATAGATAGGTAGATAGATAGATAGATAGATAGATAGATAGATAGAAAGAATACTTTATTGGCCAAGTGCGATTGGACACACAAGGAATTTCTCTTGATATAAATACTCTCAGTATACATAAAAGAAAAGATACATTTGTCAAGAGTCAAGAATCATAAGGTACAACACTTAATGATAGTCATAGGGTACAATAATATTTATTGTATTGTTTATTTATTGTTGTTTGCAAGAATCCAAGCTTGCCATTCTTTTCATTCTTTCCTCCATTCAAGCTGGAGATTCCATTACACACATAGCCAGCTGTTACCCAAGGCAAATCCATGTTTGTCATAGGGATTTAAATCACCAAGCACTGAAAATTGAAAATCTAAAATCTAAAACCAGTCCAGGAGTTTAGGAAGAGGTTCTGCTAGGCAACAGAGGAAACAGTACACAAATAGCACCCCAACTAATATCCTAGTATTCAGCATATGTAACAATTACATAATATCTGTTACATTTAAATAATTGAATCCATTTTATTCTCCCCATATATTTTTAATTATTTTCCTCGTAACATTGGAGAAAAAAAGTGTGAATTTATGGACAAAAGTCAACACACAGATCTGCTGAAATTAGATAGTGCCCTGGAAAATTGAACCACAAAAAATGAGAGCAAGTTCTTTCCATGGCATTAAGCCAGAGTGGACATTCTGGGAATATTTTATTATCTGTGCCTAATTAGTTTGGGGTTGTGTTCTGATAGAAGTGAGAGAATGAGGCCATAAAACACAATTCCTTATTGTGGGGATAAAAAGCATGTATGTCATCACTTAAAGCATGTAAGAAATCCAATTACAAATATTTTCAGCCTTTCTTACCAAAAATAAAACAGATTAACACTATTTCATTCAAATATAGTATTGAGTTTGAACAGATATTAACAGGTATTTCCACAATGAGGAAATATGTCAGTGTTTTTCCTAAACAATGTAGGGTCCCTCTTGGTATCGATTTTTTTTCTTCTGTCTTGTTTTTTTCAAAGGTGCAGATAACTAATTCACCCGAACGCAAGTCTGACAAAACTCTATAGTGGTGTGTATTTTTGAATAAACATGCTTAGAATTAATCAGATTCGGTTCAGTGGAAATTGCTTAATAAAGCAGCTGCAGAAAAACATGCCTCTCTCTCTTTTGAACAGTTGCTGTTTCATTCCATTCCATACATAACAGAATGGGGATATATGTTTTTAGATGGGGAACTATGGCCCTTTTATTATTTATGGACTTCAACTCCCAGAATTCCTGAGTCAGTCATGGGAGCTGAAGTCCACGATTCTGGGAGTTGAAGTCCACAAGTCATAAAGAGGCCTCGATAGTTCATTTAGTGACCATTTGAAGTTACAACAGCACTGAAAAAAGTTACATGACCATTTTTTACATGTATGACCATTGCAGCATTCCTTTGGTCACATGGTCAAATCTCAGAGACTTGGCAACTGACTCATATTTATGGCCATTGCAGTGTCCCGGGATCATATGATCATCTTTTGTGAATTTCTGACAACCAAAGTCAGTGGGAAGCCAGACTCACTTAACTTGTTACTAATTTAACAACTGCAATGATTCACTTAACAACTGTGGCCAGAAAGGTCATAAAATGAGGCAAAATTCACTTAGCAAATTTGGTTGCAAGTCGAAGACTACCTGGAGTTCCCTAGTTCAGCTTTAGATAATTAGCTTTCTGACACATATAGTCCTCGAGTTATAACCATTTGTTTAGCAACTGTTTGAAGTTATGGTGACACTGAAAAACTAAGTTATGAGCAGTCCTTGCACTTATATACTTTGGTGCATCCCCACTGTCATATGATCAAAATTTGGGTGCATGGAAACTGCATATATTTACAATAGTTGGAGAATCCTGGGGCCATATGATCATCATTTGCGACCTTCCAAGCTGGCTTTGGACAAGCAAAGTCAATGGGGCAATCTGGATTTGCTTAATGACTATGTGACTCATTTAACAACTGCAGTACTTTTCTTAACAACTGTGGCAAGAAAGTTGGTATGTTTTCATAAAATTAGGCACAACTCCCTTAATAAATGCCTTGCTTAATCACTGAAATTTTGATCCTAATTGTGGTCATAAATTGAGGAGTATCTGTACTCAAGTTAGCATTAAAGTGAAGAACTCCAAATGAAACAAACAAAAAAGAATTAATGTTAAAAACAGAAACAACTATTCCTCCAAAGAAAAGATAGTTTTAACCTGTCAATGCTCATAAATTATATAATTCCCAGCCTTATTTTCAGCACTTTTCCGGAAATAAACCACAGAGGGATTAGTGGATTCATAAACTAAGCCATACATGCTTTGTTTGTTTAGACGTTAAATTGGGGCAGTTAATGAATAACCCATAATTTAGTTAAAATTGTAAATTGTAGTTTGCAATTATAGTTTGCTGTTGGTTTACTAACTACTACTTCAGCTATAGATATACATGACTTTTTATGGTTCTCTGATTTACAGTGCATTGCTTTACCTTTGTGTCCTAACAGAATCTTTAATCCCAAATTTAATCCCAGTATTGGATTAGTCACATGCTTTAACAAAAAACAAAACAAAACTTAAATATGTTAAGGGCAGGCCCAGATCTCAAAAATGCATGGGGCTATGAACTATTAAGTTTTCTTTATTGGGATTTTAAAGTCATTTTGAAATAGGTTTGAAATTTTATTGTACTGAGTATATTCTAAGGATTCAAGTCACAATATTTTTTTCTATTTAGCAGCTGAATTTTATGGTGGAGTATTTATGAGTGCAAAAAAGTAATTTTGGGTTGCAGCCATAATTTAGCCAATCCACAGAAGTGCAGAAAAAAAAGAGAGAAGCAAAAGATACATTGAAAGATCATGATTATTTCATCTTAAATAACCAGGATTAAAACAAACTACAATTTAGCAGGTTGCAAACATAACTAATATTAGATTCAAGGAAGTCCTAGAAGTCCTTCCAAATAATATTGTATTATGACAAATATAAGTTATAGCACTATCATATTCCCTACCTATAGCTTCAGTAGTATGGAACAATTAATAAATATTTGGAATATTTGTGACAGCAACAAACTAATGTTGATTACATGTAATTTAATCCTGTGTATAATTTGTCTGGTGGTTCCTTTATTCCATTTTTCAACTTAATTTAATAACGTTGCCTTTTTTGTTATTCATGTGGCTGCTAAGTGAAATATTGTAGTACTCCTACCAAAGTTTCAAACTCTATATTTAATGGAATGTAAGACAGCAAGTACAAATGGTTATTGCCTTACAAAATAGAAACACGGAATTTGAAATTTCCATTAATACCAATAACACTTCATTCTGCTCAAATTGCACTCATAGAGTTAATAATTAATAGCATCTGTATACAAGTAGAAGAGATAAAATGTTCAAGTAAAAAGAGTTATTTGGGTGGGTAGTATGCAATTGTAGAATCTAAGTCTTTTTGTGATTCAGTATTTTTGACCTAATTTTAAAGTACATTTTCATTTAGAAGAATTCACAGAACCCACAAACCAATTTGGGGGGCATAGAGGCAGATTATCTGACCTGCAATATATACATTTGCTATATGAGTAAGCTCATGGGAAGACAAGACTATTATTGCCATCATTTGTTCCACTTGGAGAGAAATTTCATTTCAATCTGTTCATCCTTGGAGATTAAATGTTTGCCTGGAACAGATCCCAAAAACGACATCAGTTTATTGGACTGTAACTTCTCTACAAGGTTAGAGATGATAAAATGAGACATTTTATTACAGCAGGATTTATATATGTCTAAATCTAAATCTTCATCAATATATTACAATATTTCAACAGAACTTTTAAAGGATCCACATTAGAATCCCCGATTGGAAATCCTGTCCTGGCAAGAAAATAATATAGCTTTTAAGGAATGTTCCTCAAGATAAACAGTTAAAAAAAACAAGAGAGGAACTCTATTAAGGAACTAAATTGTCATGCCAGACTTTTCAAGGAAACAAACGGAAGTTTTACTATGCAACAGCACCATTAACAAAAAAAAAAAAAAGTCCAATGAACAAAGATGTGTTGTTTATATCTATATTTCTGGGACAACAGACATATTGCCTCTTCTATAAAATAACCGCTTTACTTTTGTTTTTCATTCAAGGAATACGACATACGACAACAATTGGGACTGAAACTTGCATTGCTAAGCAAAGAAGTCATCAAGTAAATGATTTTACAACCTGTTTTACCATGGTCATTAAGTGAATCACTATTAAGTGAATTATAATTATTAAATGAATCTGGGTTTCCCTATTGATTTTGCTGATATGAACGATACTGAGAAGGTCGCAAATGACATGACCCTTTGATACTGAGACCATTGTAAATACATGTTGGTTGCTAAGCTCAGGAATTTTGATCATGCGACCACAGAGATACTGCAATGGTCCATTAGTGCAAGGCTTGGTCGCAGGTCACTTTTTAAAGTATAGTCACAACTTTGAATAATAACTAAGCAAATGGTCATTAGTTGGCTAGTTCACTTGGCTGGAGTTCAGTCCTTGTACTACTGCCAAAGACCAATACAGAACAATACAGACAAAGTTCAGTTCTTAATTTGCTCACACCAGTAGACAGACACTTGCCAGTCTAACCGTCTACTATTCTCACCCCAATGGATATATCCTGGGAAATTACAGGCTGTAGTTATCCAAATTCTCTTCTTCTGTCTTGTGTCCACAGCTCAAGCTTGTGCTATCTCTTGTCTTGCCACCCACCCCTCCTTGGAACCTGCTCCCTCCTTCCTGGGAAACTGCCACTTCACTATACTCCATCATACCAGTTTCCCCTCTGTAGGTACCATTCCTCACATTTACCCAAGGCGTAAATAGGGTCAAAATTTATCACAGTAACCTGAAAGAATCCTCCTCTGTTACTTGAAATTATATGCATAAGAAAATACTTACAACAGGTTGTATAATATTGCATGTAAAATTGAAAATGAAAACTAGTCAAGATAAACATGCCTAAGTTGTTTCAAGATGCTCCAGTCCAGATGTCAAATGCTTAGTTCACCTAAATAAAAATACTGAAATAGTAGACCACAACCACTTCTAGTTAGGATAATGTCCTACAAGGAAGGGCAGATTGGTCTAATGGTTAATATGCTTAAGTAGGAGTGGGGAAACCTGAACCTAGGCAGAGAATCTAACTGATGGCAACTAGGATAGCAAACGGCAGGTAACATACAGTTATACAAATTGGTTCCAGTTACTAGTTTAGTTATTTTCTTGATTTTTTTTTTTACCACAGAGAAAATGGATGGTTAATAATAGCTGGAAAAGCTAATTTTGTCCCACAGTGATTGTAAAAAGCTTTTTTACCAAGCTTACACTCTCTGGAACATACCCTTGGGATTTAAGTTTCATTACCATTCTCTTCACCTTTAGAGAAGGAGTTAAGATTTTCCTATTGAGTCAGGTCTTTGGATTTGGTCAATTAGAATTTTAAACCTTATTTACATTTTAAAAAACTGCATTACAATTGTTTTATATAACTTTTTTCTCTCTGTTAGCCATCATTAGCAAAAAAGAAAAGCAAAGAGCAATCAAGGCTCCTTTTGTATTTTCTATAACAATTAAGATTCCAAGAACAACCCAATTTATACAACTTTTCCAAAAGGGTATCACAGATAATAGTATTAAATATAGTTGAGAGATACAAGGGGAAAAAGCAGTTTCATTCTTCCTGCTTTTTTCTTTGACAGAGCATATCCATATGTTTGAAGGAGATGGAAATGAATTCTGAAAATCAATTTAATTCAAGAGTATATGAAGTTGGTTTGTAGCACCTAGCTGAGGAAGGGATTAGGGACCACAGAGACTAATATGCCTATAGATATAAACTAGATAAACAGAGATAAAGTTGGGAAAGGTACACAAGAACCATTAGCAAATCAAAAGAATATTAAATGATATTTCACCTCTAGGAAAGAAGGGAGGCATGACAAATAAACTCAAAATAACTTTGCCATGATTCTGTATAGAATAAAAGAGAAGCTCTAGCAAGCTTTTTTCAGTTATTCAGTTATCCTAACAGTTGACAATCACAACATTTAACAATAACAATTAATAGTGAAGAAATCAAATGTGCACAAGAATTCACTTTCCTAAGGATCACAGATTAATCAAAGCAGTGAATGCTCTCCAGAAAGAAACTGTTGAATTGCACTGGGTCTCATAGCAATTATGAGCATGAATCAATTATGGAAAAGCAAGGACATCAGCTTGGCAATGGAGGTTAGTCCACACTATCATATTTCCCATCGTTACCTACAATTG
This sequence comes from Bungarus multicinctus, assembly GCA_023653725.1. Classification (NCBI taxonomy): domain Eukaryota; kingdom Metazoa; phylum Chordata; class Lepidosauria; order Squamata; family Elapidae; genus Bungarus; species Bungarus multicinctus. The sequence continues at coordinate 61,866,843 of CM042842.1, forward strand.
TGAACAGTGGTTGGATTCAAATTTTTTAACAACTGATTCTGTGGGCGTGGCTTAGGTGGTGGGCATGGCTTGGTGGTCATGTGACTGGCTGGGCATGGCCAACTCAATGTCACTCACATCGAGGCATGCATCTCTTCACCATGACTGTGGGGATGCTGTCACTTTTTTTCAGTGTAACTGTAACTTTGAATGGTCACTCCACACAAGCAAAGTACCAGCAAAGGAGGAAGAAAAATTCCAGAGAAGTTCCAGAGACAGGAAGTCTAGTCCTGCCAAGAATGTAATAAGAGTTAATGGAGAGGCAGTTTCTGTAAGCAACACCAGAATGTTTCCTTCCTGCCTTCTTTACAGGATTAGGCCAGTAATTTCTTCTAACAACCTGTTCTCCAAACTGCTTAGAATGTTAACAACCGGTTCTAGCGAATAGGTGCGAACCTGTAGAATCCACCCCTGGTTGTGAAAGCTGGATCATGAGAAAACTAAACAAGAGGAACATGGACTCATTTGAACTGTGCTGTGGGACAGGCCTCCTGAGCATTCCTAATAAGAAAAGGTGACAAACAAACAAATATTGAGCATATAAAAACCCTGAGATATCCTTGGAAGGCAAAAATCACAAAATTCCGCCTTACTTATTTTGTCCATTCCATGCAACTAAACACTTGTGTGCAGAATAGTTAGCAGTAAAAAGAAACAAACCACCCCATAAATACAATGGTTAGACACCATCAAAGCTGACACCAGCCAGAGCATTGAAAAATAGAAAGAAGCTGTACAAGATGGGACACTGTCCACAGCTGAAACCCAGATATGACTGAGCAGACAGCATTGCCATTATCACCCTGCAACAAGAGAGTTCCAGTAGTCCCTGCAGTATATGTTTCCTGACGTCATCTATCTTGAAGGTCTAACATCAATCTTGAAAGCCTCCTTACTTTCTACTCAGAAACACTTGTCTCCCTATTGCAGATCCTCAGGGCATGGCACTATCTGCAGAACAACTTACTGAAGCATTGTTACAGTAGCAAGAGCAATTGAATAAAACCCCCATTCTGGTGAAATTCCAAATGAATATTTAATGCCTTTGACACCGAGTATGAAAATTTGGGAACACGGTGGCTCAGTGGCTAAGATGTTGAGCTTGTCAATCAGAAAGGTTGACAGTTCGGCAATTCAAATCCCTAGCACCACATAATGAGTAAACTCTCATTACTTGTCCCAGCTTCTGCCAACCTAGCAGTTTGAAAGCATGTAAAAATGCAAGTAGAAAAATAGGGACCACCTCAGTGGGAAGGTAAAAGCGTTCTGTGCGCGTTCGGCATTTAGTCATGCCGGCAACATGACCACGGAAGCATCATCAGACAGCGCTGGTTCTTTGGCTTGGAAATGGAGATGAGCACTGCCCCCTAGAGCAAGGAATGACTAGCACATATGTGCGAGGGAAACCTTTACCTTTATGAAAATTTGAATACATAGTGATACCTTTTGGATTAGTCAATTATGACATGAAGTTCTCCAAATTAATGAATGCAATATTTTCTGATGTTTTGGACATATATATAGTAATTGGATCACCTGATTTTTTTTTCAGAAGAACCATCTTTGCACAAGACCCATGTCAAAGAATTCTTAGAAAGCCTCTACAAATACCAGCTTTTTGCTAAGTTGAAAAAAATGCATCTGGTTTTCTTCAATTGAATTATTTGTGTCACTAGATCTCTACCAAAGCAATGTAGATAAATTTTCCAAAATTACGATCTGCCCATCACAGCAGGTATGTAGAATTTAAAAGATAACTAGCATTTACTGAGCTTGGCAATTTTTTAAATAGAATGTTCAATCCTAATTTTGCAGAACACATAAGATCACTTTCTTAACTACTAAAGAAACGACATAATTTCAAATGAGCTACTCAAGAGGAAGCAGCATTTCAAGACTTTAAAATCCTTTCTTCTGATCCCTTTCATCCTTTTATTGTGCAAAAAAATTCCATCAGATGAAGCATTAAAAGTCACTCTTCTCAAAGCATCAAAGGAGGATAGGAAAAGAGATGTTATGCCATGTATATTGTATTCCAGATAGGAAACTATGACATTTTCAATAATGAGTTGTTTGAGATAAAAAAGCTCATTCCAGTAATGGAGGCATTTTTTGGAGGGAGAACCCATCCTGTGCAAGTATGCACCAATCACAAGAATTTGGAATAACTGCAGAAATCACAAACCTTTATCAAATAAATTGGACATAATGTTTGTACCATTTCAATTTGTATATTACTTATGTTCCATCTTACATAACAAGCTACAAATAATAATGTACATGTAATTCCAAACATTATTTTATTTATTTATTTTGTCAATTGCTTACAAGATAATAGGTATACGTAAAAACATAGTTATGAATACATGGATACATATAAGAAAAATAAAAAAAGAATAGGACAGGGATGGTAGGCATGTTGGTGCGCTTATGCACACCCCCTACAGACCTCTTAGGAAAGGGGTGAGGTCAATAGTAGACAATCTAAGGTTAAAGTTTTTGGGGTTTGGGGAAGAAACCAGATTCAGGTAGAGTATTCCAGACATTGACCACTCTGTTGCTGAAGTTGTATTTCCTGCAATCAAGTTTGGTGCGATTAACCTTGAGTTTGTATCTATTGTTTGCTCTTGTGTTATTATGACTGAAGCTGAAGTATTCATTGACAGGTAGGACATTGCAATGTATGATTTTATATACTATATTTAGATTGGACTGAAGATGGTGTAGTTCTAGATTTTCTAGGTCTAGAATTTCGAGTCTATGACCTTCTATTCTCATGCTTCGTTTCCACAATTCTGAAGCCAAGGATGCTCCTCCCCCCCACCCCACCCCCACCCAAGGGAAGGTAGTAGTACTATTAGATTGAATTAGGACATATTCAGGTTGAGGTTTCATATTCAGATGCTTAATTTTCAGTAAACTCCATAAACAAATTTTCCTTTGTCTGTGATGATAGACAATTGCTCTACAATAGCCATTAATTTATATGTTCATCTTCCTTTAAGGAAAGAGATATTGTAACTTTGCTATGATAATCAATCTTCTGGATATGGGGATATTTTTAAATATCAAGTACTCAGAGTATGAGGTACTCAGAAAACTTCGTTGAGGATGAAAATAGATATCACAGACTATTTCTTCCCAATATATCTTTTAGTAGACAAAGCTGTGGCTGAGAAACCGGTCTGTTCTTCCATATTACTGCTAGAACTTTGGGGTTCTCTTTCAATGGATTTTTTAAAATATAATTTTTATTGAAGAAATTTTTAACAAGATAAAAACAATAGAAATCTTAGAAAAGAAACAAAGAAAGAACAGTGAGCAGTTAAGAAAGATGATAGAAAAAGAAAAATATTATAAAGAAAAGGCTTTTGATCTTTTCAAAAGCAATTATAAATGTATTTATATTTTACCTTCTGTCTCTAGAATTATATCATATTTTCCTTCTTTCCATAAACTATTCTTTCTAATTCTCAAATCCAAAAATCACAAGTTCTTTTTTTTTTCAGCACAAAGTCCATAAAATCACTGATAAATATAGTTGTTGATCTTTGCATGGTCACACAAGTCAATTTTGCTAGCTCTGTTATTTTTACTTAGCATCCCTCCATTATAGATATTTCAGAATCTTTTCATTTTTGAGCATATAATACGTGTGCAGTAACAAACAATGAATTTTGTGACAGTGGATTTGAAAACCAAGATGTCCTAGGCAGAAAATGTTAAAAATGGACTTAAAATTAAAACTGGAAACTTTTCTTCTAGGACTATTAGATCAAGAAATGAAAAAAAAAGGAACTTTGTTGCTAGACATGCTGATAGCTGCAAGAATTTTATGTGCCCAGCAATAGAAAGAAGTGTTAATTTCCACAATGGAATAGAACTGGTGTGAATGCAAAGTTGACTGCACTAAGTAGGGAGAAGAATGCAAGGAGTTTTGTAGCTACTTGAAAATCACTTTTGGGCTTTCAAGCATGAAAGAGAAAATAAGTGAAATTTTGACTTTGGGTTTTGACAATTAAATGGGTTACTGGAATAGAAATGGGTAGTATAGTATAATTAGAAAGTTGATATTGTAGCTTTATTATGTATCTCACTGCCCTCCAAAAAGACAGAAGTCACTGCTTTTTGTTTATTTCCTTTTCCTCTTTCCCTCACTCTATCTCCTTTGTCCCCTTTTCTTCCCCTTTCTTCCATTGTCTTTAATTCTATTTGCATATTATATTAAGAAAAAAAGCTGTTAGCAAGATATTTCTCACAAAGATCTTCCATTGCTTCTGGAGCCTGAACAATTTTTTTCTGGACCACATTTTTAGATACAGTGGTTCAGTCGATCAAGTCTTCTCTGATCATGATTCTCAAAATTGGATCCAATCTTTAAAAGGACCTCTTCCAGCTATCAGACAGTTAGATTCAGTTGCTATCATTATATCACCTGGTCTCTAATGGATATTTGGAGAGAATGAATCAATAATTAAAACAGGACTTGATCAGTAGGGCAATTGGATTGAACTGTAATCTTTTGCAGAGCTTGGATATAACAACGCAGTATGTTTCTCCATAGGCATGTCTTTCTTTCAGGCTATATGGCTACCAACCCCACATCCTGTCCTCTACAACTCTGGCACCAATTGTCCTTTATATCTTGGATTTTCTGCAGGAAAGGCAGATGGCTCAACTCTTCTTCAATGAACATTTAGTTTTGGAAAAAGCTACATAGAAAGGTGCTACAGAAGACACGCACGGGCAAGATAGGATCAAGATTGAGGTGCCCACCCACCTACAAAGTAGGCCTCAATGTTTATTGACCATTGCAAATTATCCTGCAAATTAACCAGCTGGCTTTACATTTATAATTGCATGTTTTCATTAAGGTTGAAGAAGAGAGCTTGGTTCTGATGGGGAAAGTGGTACAGAGGGAAGTAGAGATAAACTTTGCAAAGTTACATGAGAATTGCTAGCAGATAAAAGAGCAGAAAATGACACCAACTTTGGGAAAAGAGGGAGCATCAGAATTCACTTTCTGTAAGTTATAAACATATGGAGATTGGCAGTCTTTCAAGATTCTGTTATTCTACCCTACAACAATAAAATAAGGTTCCAGTTGTCCTTGCGGTGTCTGTTTCCTGAGCTGTCCTATTTTGAAAGGCTGACAAATTCCTCTCTTAACAGGCAAGCTCCTTTCTTCACTTTTTAGATATTATTTTTATTTTATTTTTTAAATAAATGGAACGGATATTTTGCATATCAACATACCAGCATTGTCTTTATTCTTAGGAACAATACATAAATGCCATAAGCCTTCTCAGAAAAAAAGGTAAAATGTTTTCAACCCTTAAAGATCTACTTTTGCCAATGCATCTAGGGTCCTGATACAATGGGTAATCCAAACCCCCATTGTATTGAGTGGGGAAGTTTGCTAGTATTTGTGGCTGTTCATTTATTTTATTTATAATTCTGGTTATTTTTTAAAAAAATCTGTTTTTAATTGTTAGCCTATATTTGAAATGGGAGGCTAAACAAACAAACAAACAAACAAACAAATATTTTATTAAATTTATTAATCAGCAAGCAAGCAAGCAAGCAAGGAAGCCACTATATACTGTAATTTGGAAATGCAAGAACTTGTTCAGAAAAGACAAAGCAAAATGTGGATGAAAATGGAACAAGCCGAGCAGGTTGCAGGGAATAACATCAACTTTCTATCTGACAAAATGACTGGCCATTAGGATAGAACCTCATTCCCATGATAGCCTTCAATCTGAAGACCCTATCTGCTTTTTTGTAATTGATATTAATTCACTTAGTCTGTGAATATTCTTTTTTAATTTAGAAATACTTGGAAATAAATATTTTTGGAATTATTCTCATGTTACTATTGAAGATACGTTTATCCTGAACCTAAATTGTTATTTTCAATGTTCTTGACCAATTATATATCTTTGAGAATAGTACAATTTTTTAAAAGAAAAAAAAAAGTAAACTGGTATGCTGTTTGTTTTTTTTTAAATACAGTCTGATGTATCAAAACATCTTCTCCTTATTATCTGTAACACACAAGCAATCAGAGAATGTGATAAAGTATCTTTGCATCCTGAGCCCTCTTTATAGCAGACTGTTCAGTACACTCTATGACATTAGTTAATAAATCTTGTAATCCTTGTAGAGAGAGGGTCACTTTGTGAAGAAATAAAAACCAGAAAACTATACTGCGGTCCTTGTTCAGTTAAGTGGCCACACAATTCAAATGTCAAAAGTGTCCAAACATTAGACCTGCATATAACCTCAGGTAACAGAGTGACTGAAAACAAACCTAACAAGGTTTACAAACAAATAAACAGAAAAGCCTAATTCTTGCTACACTTTGTCTTCTACCTCCAGATCAGAATTTAATTACCTAAAAAGCATAGAATTCATAGTCAAAAATTCAATACTGCAAGCTGTTTTGGATACCAGAATTTCCATATATAATGAAATGGAAATTGATCCATATTTCATAGTCATGTCTTGAGATGGGGCAGAAGATCTGCCATATAAAGACAGTCAAAAGGAGGTGGGGGAACTCCTCAATACTTCCATTTAAATCTAAAGTGTAAGATCAAATTAGTCAATATGGAAATTTGTTCTGTTCTCTAACACCCACAATTCCCAGAACATTACGCTAAATTACTGGCATGAATAAAAACATTTGTCAAAAAAAAAAACCCACCCCACCCAATCATCTTCATAAATTGTCAAGAGTTTACAACATTGAAGAATTCAAGGAATGTTTTTAAAAAAGAGTCCACATGGTGATTATATTAAAGCGAGTATGCACTTAGGATCACGATAGGATACACTAATTTGGTCTCCAACTGAACTTTGTGCACCTCATAACCTCTAAGTGCTGATGTTGAACAGCATGATTAAATTGCTGACTTAAAAATGCAGTAAGTAATACTATACACTGGTGGAGAGCTAGCATCAAGCATGTTTAAGGCAAATCAATATTGGTAGTAACTAAATCATATATTCTTCTTGGTATTATTAAGAATTTTATAAGGAACGGGAAGCAGCCTGCAATGTAATGTACAGTTAAAGCAATATGCATATTATTTTTCCCATAGAAGCAGGGGTGGGCTGCTACCGGTTCACAACAGTTCTAGTGATCGGTAGCTAATTTTATGGCCAGTTTGGTGAACTGGCAAATTCCACCCCTGTCTGGTTCTGCCCACCCCGCCTCTCTCACTCAGGGGTCCCCATGCAGCCCATTTTGAATGCGAGGCAAGTGCAAGGCCCACACGGAGGCTTGAGGAGAGCAAAAAATGGGCCTCCAGAAGGTCGGAAATGGGCTCATTTCCAGCCTCCAGAAGGCCTCCGGAACCTGGGGGAGGCCATTTTTGCCCTCCCACAGGTTTGAGGAACCTCCAGAGCCTGGGGGAGGCTGTTTTCTCCCTCCCAGAGGCTTGAGGAAAGCCTCCAGAGTCTGGGGAGGGTGAAAATGCCCCCCTGCCATGGTGCAGGAGGCTGACTAGGCCACGCCCTACCATGGCCACACCCACACAGCAACCAGGCAGAGAACCATTGTTAAAATTTTGAAATCCACCCCTGCTTAAAAGCAGGGGTAGGATTCTACTGGTTCGCACCTATTCTCTAGAACCGGTTGTTAACATTCCAAGTAGTTCAGAGAACCGGTTGTTAGAAGAAATTACTGGCCTAATCCTGTAAGGAAGGCAGGAAGGAAATATTCTGGTGTTGCTTACAGAAACTGCCTCTCCGTTAACCTTTATTACATTCTTGGCAGGACTAGACTTCCTGTCTCAGGAACTTCTCTGGAGTTTTTTTCCCTCTTTTGCTGGTACTTTGCTTATGTGGAGTGACCATTCAAAGTTATAATGGCACTGAAAAAAATGACTTATGACCATTTTTCACACTTATGACTGTTGCAGCATCCCCATAGTCATGCGAGGCCAGGCGAGGAGATGCATGCCTCAATGTGAGTGAAATTGAGTTGGCCAGACCAAGCCACATCCACCCAATCACATGATCACCAAACCACGCCCACCAACTAAGCCATGCCCACAGAACCGGTTGTTAAAAAAATTGAATCCCACCCCTGCTTAGAAGTGCTTTTTACTGTTTCTTAGTATTATATATTCTATGACAGAAACATAATGAAAATCAAAAGGATATGCTGAAAACTTTTGGCACCTGACATTTTTCAAAAATTTGATGTTACATGCTTTGTAAAGATCATGGGTCCATGTTCTAAAGTACAATTAAGGGAAGCTTCCTTGCAGCAGCAGCTATCTCCTGGGTCTTCCTTAGATATTAAATTTAGAGATTGAATTTGGGACCTTCTGCACACAACAGTGTCCCCAATGAAATTCTGAGTGTTGATCTGAGCAGATAGATGCACCTGATCTTAAAAACAACTACATTAAATGTAAAACTACATTGTTCAGTAATGTACATATGTTGTATTGTACATTGTTTTTTTTTAGTATTTCACATATTTTTCAGGAATAAAGAGAAAAATTTATATCCAATAACTATAAAGGAGACTCTTTTTTTTTTCAATGAAGAAAAATAATAGAAGTAAAAGAGATTATTAGTTTTGAAAGGTACTTTTAAAACAATGGATAATGAATAGGGAAAATACAATTTACAAGATATCTTGTGTACTATCAAAATATAAGTCTGACATATACTTTCTCCTTGTCTATTTGTTCTCTCTTGATCTATTTTTTGTAAATAAATAGGAAAACAATATTTCTTCCTTATTTCCAGAATACTCAAAAAAGTTAAATGAGTTTTATTCCCTATATGAATATGTCAATTACATCAGAACATCCGTCTGGAGATGTTCCTCTCTTAAAAATTATGCCCACCCGAATAATTATATGCTTCCACCTAACAGCTAAGCTTGATCCACAGGCTTGTTTCTAGAATCTTTGTTGCTAAGATTTTTAGAAGACATTAATCATGTACTTAATGCATTGAAAATTTAAAAATACATCCAAAAATATATGCAGTTAATGTAAGTGCAATTAAGTGAAATGAAATGTAGCATATTTCACAATTCAGTTTCCTCACACATCACAACCAGGTTCCCACTAAGAAAAAACATTTTTTTTCATTGACAGTCTTCAGCAAATAAAAACTACTGTTTTTAAAATTCCCTTAATCTAACAGTTCGTGATTGGTCATCATACAAATTCTCTATTCTCTCCTACAAAGGAAATTATCAGAATATTGTGCAAGAAGGTAAAATTAGGGTTAAATAACATTAAGTCAAGGGAGAAATATAGAATGAGACATTAGTCAAACCAGTGTCTACTAGTATTTTTAATATCCCCAGTGTTAGCATTGTAACAAGCAGCCCAAAAATTTGTAGTTCAATAATCTTCATTTGATACACTGACCTAGCTGCCAAGGAATCAATGAGATTTTGCATAAACAGGATGCATACTTCATTGGTGTGCATGGTTTACGAAAATTTAATCTGCCATTGCTGTAGTATTCTCATCATGAAAAGTATTCCAGACCATATAAGGCAGTGGTCGCCAACCAGTGGGCCAGGGACCACTGGTGGTCCACGAGAAAATATTGGTGGAAATTTTCCAAAAGCACCCCCCAAAGCAATTAATCCAGGCTGCACAGGAACACAAGGCTGCACCACCCACATGGCCCACGGGAACCCAAGGCTTGCATCGCTTGTATTGTGAACAACACAAGGTATTAAGTGGGAAAGGGCGGAGGGGGGGGGAACTTGCCCCACTCGCCTGGCCTGGCCACCAGGCTGCTTCTTTCTGCTTCTTTTTTCTTCTGCTTTTGGCTGCACACAAGGAAAGCAGCAAAAGTCTTTATTTCTCTCCCCCAAACTCCACCAGAAATGAGTCTTTGGGACCCTGCAAGGCAACCCGCTCCAAGTGGCTGTGCTGGCAAAGACTCATTTCTGGCAGAATTTGGGGGAGAGAAAGAAAGACTTCTGCTGGTTCTGCTGCTGTCCTTGCATGAAGTCAAAAGTCTCTCTCCCCCATCCCCCGGGAACAGAGCTGGAGACGGTATCCTGCGATCCCAAATAAAGAATGATCGATTGGTAGGAAAACGGGGTAGGGAATTTTCCTGCAGACTTTTTTTGGGATTTTCCAGGGTCTCTGGTCCACAGGATTTAAAATTATGAGTTTGGTGGTCCCTGAGATCCAAAAGGTAATATAACCCCTAATATAAAGCCATTAAGCTATATAAGCTAGGACATCATTCGCTATAGCTAAAGAATTTCTAACATCCAGCTCTACCGTCCTTAGAAAATACACGTGTGTGTGTGTGTGTGTGTGTAAAAATGTGAAAGCAGCTTTTGAAACATGGATATGGCTCCTATTCTTTGCTAGCAAACTTGTACAGCAAAAGTGAGGGAATTTTTACATCTTCCTCCTGATGTTATTAGACCAACTAATAACACAAATACACAAAAATTGGTAACTGCTTTACAATCCTTTTACTACATGCATTATTCATATCAGTTGCATTAAAATATTTTCTGCCAAAATTTGTAAAGTTCTTATTTAGAGCTCACTTGAATCTGTTCAGTATCTTCTTTGTTTGTTTGTTTGTTTGTTTGTGTTCTTAGGAAAAGCACAATCTAAATTTCTTAGGATAGTCTTCCAAGTGACACAATCTTCTGTTGTCAGGTTCTTGTGGTCTGTTTGGAAATTAAAGTGTATTTTTACTACATAAAGCTACTATTTCCCCTCAGGGTCTAGTAGTCTCTTTGATCTCTTTGATAACTCTGGATCATCTTGTGGAAGACTGCTTACCAGAAGTTGCAGTGGTTTTGTTTTATATAAAACACACTTTTAATGATGGACTCCATTAGGTGGTATCAAGCCTTAAACCCTATGTTATGAATAAGAAGATGAATTAGATCTGTCAGCTCTCCCTTCTGGGTAGCTGGTTCTCTTTTCTTAGGGCAGCAAGTTATTTAAATCAAGTAAGTTCAGCTTTAAAACGGAGAGCAATCAAAAACAATTGAGCAAACTTTCTAGCACCCTGGATAGAAAGCACTAAGAAAAATTTAAAAGTATGCTTCTGGAGTGGGTATAATATAAATTCTCAAGGTCCATATTCCAAATTCCAGAATGCATTCCTACTGCGCTTTTGTGCTGCAAATCTGGTGTGACTAAAATTGGGTCTCATGTTTGGACATGCAATCTTTTATAGCATATTGGCTATATTCTTTTCCGTGGGCTTGCCCTCCTCCCTTTTTAATTGATGACATTGTTTCTTCCTGAAGTAAGACATTGCATGAACTTTTGTAGTGTTCTAGTTTCTCATTTGATGTAATTCTCATGGTGGAACATGAGCGCTTAAACTTGAAATCCAATTAGATATGGTGGCTCTATTGTAAATACATGTTTGTGCCTAGATGTTTTTCTTTTTTCAATCTGATAAAGTACTTAACACAAATAGTAAAGGTTCCTAAATTCAGAAGAGACCTAACAAAATTTGATAGGCTTCCAAAAGCTATTTTTCAGAGGGTATTTGGGGATATTCCACTTCAACAAAGATTTTGTCTCTTTGGTAAAGGAGCTAATGAAACACTAAGCCATGCTTTTTCTTTTTTGAAACTGGCATTACTATTATAAAGTTTATTGACTAATGGAAAATTCAGAAAACCTTTTTATATATTAAGACTTTGCTTTTATGGCAAGTGAAAATGTGGTTCGTATTTTGTTGTGGTGCCAATTTTATAAAGGTGCACAGCTACATTTTATAACTCCATTTTAAATAACTTTTCAGGCCAGTCAGTTCTATTCCATGTACAGTTGCTGTTAACTGACCAGTGTGATTCCGAGTCCTTAAACGTGGCCAAATTCTGTTTTATTATATGTAATATTCACTGTGACCTAATCATACCAACCATGCAACTATTTTGTTTTTAGTGACTTGGTTATGATAGCAAAAAAAGTCTGTTCTGTTTTCAACTACTACTAACAATTTCAGCCAGAAGTCAATGATCAGGAGTGATACCAGTGTACAATTTATTTATCAATTTAGCTTGTCCTTTATCATAGCTGTCGGAGAAAGAAAAGGTAAATTATTTTCTGTACATAAACTAATGTCCTCCCAAGAACCTATGATGAACCTGTTTGACAGGCCAAGAGCCCACTTGGTCCAGTATAATCCTATAGTGCAGGGGTCTTCAAACTTTAAGACTTGTGGAATTCAACTCCCAGAATTCTTCCTCCAGTCACGTTAGCTAAGGAATTCTGGGAGTTGAAGTCCACAAAGCTTAAACTTGCCAAGTTTGAAGACCCTTGCTATAATGGCACCTAGGAAGCTCATAAACACGGTCAGGAAAGCAACAACCCACTTTCAATGCAGTCCTAGAACCTGATACTAAAAATGTTAACTGGGAGTCGAGAGATCTATTAGACATTGATAGTCTCATGTGCCATTAATGTTTCCACTTTACCCATACAATTGCCTAGATCACAAACTACCATCACTTCTAAACAGCCACAAACTCTACAATTTAACTGCATTTTACAGAAAAAAATGTTCTCAATCCTAAATTTCATTGCATTTAGTTATAGTGAATGGTCCTAGTTCTACCAATATAAGAAAAACTTCTATTTATCTACACTATTCATAACATTAATGGCTTTATATACCTTAGCATTTCTCCTTTAACTCTCTTTTGCTCCAAGATAAATAGCCCCATATACTGTAGTATTTCCTCACTGAGTAGTAGTTTTACTGTCCTAAACATTTTAGTTATCCCTTTAAGCATTTTTTCAGCTCTACAGTAGGGGCATGGGTGCACATGCTTGTGTGTGTGTGTGTGTGTGTGTGTGTGTGTGTGTGTGTATCTATAAAATATCTTTGTCTTCAATTGAAATCAATGAAGATATGTAATCCATTTAAGTCCTATATTAGAAGCAATTGTTTAATTAGTACAATGACATTTTGAGAGTTTTTCCATAGGACAATGTTTTGCCAATTATGTTAGTGACCTGTGAATCATGAACATGAGTTTCCCTCTTCCCTACGCAATTAACATTCCCTTAGACTGATGGTGAACAAAAGCTTTCTTTTTCTAGCAAACAATCCTTAAACCTTTTAAATTTGTACAAGGTTTAGCACCATTGATTTAAGTGAGAATTTAAAATACTCCTTTAATTATTTGTAAATATTTTAATTAAAATGCCAAGAAGCAACATTCTTCAAAAGTTCCAAAAATAGATACAGAATGAATTGTGGTTTCTAAGCTGTTGTGATTGGATAATGCAACCACATGCTGTCAACTTAAAAAGCAGCAGAGCTTACTTCAATTTGGATCATAGACTCTAATTATCTATTATATATAATTTTATTGTATAGTAATATGTAAGATTTCAGGGACCTTTTTTTTCAAATTTATTGGGGGGAAAGCAAGATCGTGTCATATAGCCAGTTTCAACAATATGTATATTTTCCATAGAGTTTGAAACACTGCCTATTCAACATTTTAATTTAACTTTTTGATCTCTTGTTAATTATTATCTCTTGTTATATATAAAGCAAATGAGTCAGGGGTGGGATTCAATTTTTTAACAACCAGTTCTGTGGGCGTGGCTTAGTTGGTGGGCATGGCTTGGTGGTAATGTGACTGGCTCGGCGTGGCCAACTAAACATCACTCACATCAAGGCATGCATCTCCTCGCCTGGCCTCTTGTAACTGTGGGGATGCTGCAACAGTCGTAAGTGTGAAAAATGGTCATGTCACTTTTTTCAGTGCCATTGTAACTTTGAATGGTCACTCCACACAAGCAAAGTACCAGCAAAGGAGGAAAAAAAAACCTCCAGAGAAGTTCCTGAGACAGGAAGTCTAGTCCTGCCAAGAATGTAATAAGGGTTAACAGAGAGGCAGTTTCTGTAAGCAACACCAGAATGTTTCCTTCGTGCCTTCCTTACAGGATTAGGCCAGTAATTTCTTCTAACAACTGGTTCTCCGAACTGTTTAGCATGTTAACAACCGGTTCTAGAGAATAGGTGGGAACCTGTAGAATCCCATCCTTGAAATTAGTATATATAAAGCAAATTAAAACAAATCAATCTAGTTATTATTGTCAAATTAAATTCCAGAAATTGAATCTGGAAAACATATTATAATAAGAAAAAGAAAAGTTATTTCTTCTGGTATATTCTTTTTCCAGCAAAAATAGAATTGGCAAAAGACAGCTCAGGATTGTAATGGGTTGGAAACATGAGGAAGAGGCCTTCAAAATCCTGCAGTAGATAGACAATGGCTAAAATGATGATTCTACGTTCAATGTTAAGTCCTGAGTATTGAGACCTATATAACCAAACTACATTCTCCAACAGAAATATGAAGAAACTTTAAAGTTTGCAGAGTTAAAAAACGACAAAAACATAATAAAAGTCAAAAATTGCCCAAAGTCTCAATAGGACAGAGAGATAGTTAATACTTTACAAGCCAAAGAATGGGAAGATAACTGAAATGGATATCACAAAGTCTTACACAGCTGTAGGAGTAGGAGGCCATAGAAATTGAAATGATAAATCAACACAGAAATTCTGGTTTTACTGGATACTAACTGCAGATGATTCAATAGTTCCAAAGTGGCTTAAGCATTCTGTTAGTAATAACCCTGTTTGGGGTTAGATACTGAATGAAGCTTTTAAAATAACGTTACATACTGGTTCTTCCATTCTCCAAATAGGAGATTGTTTTGAGTGATAACATCTCTTTTGCATTAATACTCCAAATCGTAATGCTTTTTAGCAGGGATTCAGAAATGCTAGAACTGACTAATGCAACACCCATTATTTGGGGTTATTGAGGGAGAAATGGAACTTTTTCTAATTTGTACTCAGCTTTTGAGAAAGCAATAAACAATTGTACTCTGTCCCTTTGCTTGGAGGGAATTCCTATCGTTTTGTATCTCTTCCAAATCACTGCAACATAAAATGAAAGCCCTGGAAACTTAATCTGTATTGTTAAGTTGGTAACTCTTAGACACCAAAATATGCTATTAGATCTTTTTTTTTTTTATCTCTTCGGGAATCTAGGATGTTCTTATTGACCAATAATGCATTTGTATTATTTAGTTCCTTAAGGCTACATACATTTAAAATTAAGTCCTATACAACATTTATAAGCTGCTGACTATTCCTTATCAACCCTATTAACCAAGATCTAAAAATTGAAGTGCTTAATGCACACTTATATTGGTCATGAAATGCAGCAAAAAAAAATTCTGCTTTTCCCCAAGATTATATTCCTGAAATCTTTTTCATATATAATTTTACTGAAACTTTTAAACAAGAAAATAAAAGTAAAATCAAAGTAAAAAGCAAAAACTGCAAGAAAAGAACAAAGTTGAAAATTCGAAAAGAAAAAATAATATATATATATATTATATATTATTTATATATATTATATAAATATGGCTTCTGATATTCTTCACTACAGTTTTCTCCACAAGCTTTTTCAGAAGTGGTTTGCCACTGGCTCCTTCCTAGGGCTGAGAGAAAAGGACTGGTCCAAGATCACCAAGATGGCATTATACTGAAGGCAAAACAATCATTTTTTTAAATCAATAACCAAATTACTTCTCTTTTTAAAAGTATAACCAATGTAAATTTCAACCCTTTTAACCAGGTATTTTCCCATCTATATTCTATAACCAAAATTCTTACCACAATTGATTATGAATTCTTAGTACACTTTATCATACATTCTGTATAACCTGTTCTAGCCTTGTTTCAAATTTCAACATAATATTATACATTTTGGTAATTACATATTTCAGAACTGGAAATACAATTATGCGCTGATAAGTCATTTATCCATTTTGAATATTTCAAATAACTGTAAATGGGAAAACCAACAACAACTATATGCTTTAGCTCTTAATTGCTCTCTTTATTTTGATTTTAGTTCCCCTTGATAGTTTGCCAATAAGTCATGGCACATCAACCATTTATCTTTGTCTGCCATTTCTCTTCCATATTTGTCCTGCGATGATATCCATTAAGATATTTTCAGGTCCCACCTGGGTTTATATCTATTACATATTGTCTAATGAATATCTAATGATATTTTTAAAGCCCACATTAATTTTAACTTTAATGTTACCATAAATATCCATGCTATCCAAACCTCAGGTTATGTTCTTCTAACTGTAAAAGTGTCTTGTTTCTCAGCAATATTCATTCGTTCTTTCATCCAGATCAAAAACAGTAAACAAAATATAATTTCAAATCTTGCAAACTAAATTATCCTCTTTCCTTTGCATCTTGTAACACTTTATATTTAACTCATTATTTTTCCCGTCATATACATTTAAATGCATCTTTCTGCCATAGTATTGTCTGAAACAAAATTATTCTTGACAAAACATTCACTTTTTTCATAGCAATACTCCCAGTGAAAATTCAAAAATTTCCCATCTTAACATGTCCTTCTTCATTTAAATCCATGTCTTAAGATTCTATTCCCTAAAATCTTTTGTCATTTATCATACTACTACAATTCTAATATTATCACATCCTTATATCAATATGGTACTAACTATATAGTTCCACTATGGTAAAGCGAAAGAAAAGTTAAGCAAGACAGAATTCAATTGCTATCTAAGCTTAATGAAGCTTGATCCACAGCTGTATGAATAGAAGCTCTAACCTTTCTTTTCATAATATGTTCCAAAAAGTCTGCTAAATGATTAGCGGGTCATACCATACAAAGTAGGCATGGTACAGAAGATTTGAGTGCATAATCAGTGAATAATTTTCTCTACTACAGAAATTACCTGGTCAACGTTATGCCATGCAAGAAAGTAGCAACTACTAGTTGACTTTGGAAACTAAGCAGGGTCAGACTATGAATGAGATTTTACTGGAAAATTTCGGCAATATAGATTAGACTGGGATTCTTTTTTAAAAAGGAGGAAGAAATGACTATCTATTTCTGAATTCTTGCCAAGAATGCTATGAGAGATCAATGTTGACTTGAGTGAATATCTACTTTAGTTACACATGCCTCTCCCTATGACTTAGCCATGTCATTCATTTCTATAATTTGAAATATCTGGGCGATCCAAAGTCTTATGCTAGAGATTAGACAGGACAACTTGTTATGTGAAAAGTATGTCACATGGTTGTTTGTCAATCAACCTTATAAAAATCATCGCTCAAAAAAATCACCAATCTACAATATTTTTAATTAATCTTTAAAACAAACCCAAGCAGAACCAATGTATAAACTATATATTGCTAAAACTGTAATTTGCTGCTGAAATGCTATAAAGAAACAAGTTAATAAGCATAACTACTGTAAACGTCAAAGCTTTTTGTGAACTATAAGACTTATATATACTAATTAAATTAGTCAATATACTATACTAAGTTAATTATCATACAGAAATCTTCCTGAAGTATAGCTATTTGTTTGAAAATTGCAAGATACATGGCAGCTACTATCAAAATTATACAAATCTACTAATACAACCTAAACTAAGCATTCCACTTCAGAAAGAGTGTCATTATACTACAATTCTCCTAAATTTGGTTCCATTTGACTTGTTAAAAATAAAGGAAGTCAATTTAATCTAAAATATACATTACAATTTAAGGGGGAAAGCAGGTAATTTTTCTTCAAAAGAGATATAACTCCATTCAAAATAAAGGTTTACATAATTAAGCTTGCTCAATTATGTGTCATAGCATTGCTATTTCTTTTTAAAATGTGCCACATTTTTCTAGAACATATGCACTCCAACATTTGATGAAAAAGGGAGGGAGGGGGTTGCCATGGTTAAGTCAGCATCTTTTGTTGAATACTGGAATAAACTGATGCATAGAGCCGACACCCACATAACTTGTCAGCCCAAGTTACTGATTTTTTTTCTTTGCATACGTAACACTAACAGAAATGTGTTAAAAATAATTGTTGTTATTCAAACTTCCTTTCTTTGCTTTGCAATCCTTCCAACACCTCATCCTCAGAAAAGTAAGAATAGAATTCTCTGTTGAGCTTTTCTTAGGTGAAAATGTCAAGAGGCCAAGTATAAAGCATGAAAAGTGTTACCATGGTGATAATATTATAAATTCCTAAGATAAGAATTTACGTATCTCCCTTGTGTCAGGAAGCTATGCTTTAACGGGGCTATAATATTTTTAAGTGGGCCATAAAGTAACACACATCCATAGAGAGATCTAGTTCATTCTTGCCACAAAGAGTCTGATTAATTTCTCGTGCCAAACAACCGGAAACAAACTGTATGTGTTAGGCTACAACATGATCTCCAATAAGTATGATCCTTCTAATCAAAATCATTGGGAGGTCCTGAGGAATTAAATATTCAAACAAGGGATAAATGATTCCAACAGGTATGTGATAGAAT
Source organism: Bungarus multicinctus (assembly GCA_023653725.1). Classification (NCBI taxonomy): domain Eukaryota; kingdom Metazoa; phylum Chordata; class Lepidosauria; order Squamata; family Elapidae; genus Bungarus; species Bungarus multicinctus. The sequence goes on from CM042842.1 coordinate 61,885,274, forward strand.
AATTATCTTTATTTTTACCTAGGATGCTAAATTATGGGCAAACAATCCAAATTTTGAATGGCCCTAGGTAGATTGCCTCCAAGTTACCTTAAGGTCTTGTTGCCTTATTGGGGAGAGGGGCAGCATATATATATGTAATAAATAAATAATTACACTGATTATTTTCAATATACAAAAAATGACAGCCGTAATACTTAACCATGCACAAAACAGAGGTCACCATTCTCTTGCATGTATCCACGCATAATGCAAAATGCACACAAAAGAATAGATTTATGCAAAAATTGCTAAAACATGTCCCTATTTCTTTGCCATCAAACATAATGTTTAGGATGGAAAGGACTTGAAGTATAAAATATAAAAATGCATCAGGTTACCTCTTTCTACAGCAAGTCATTAATTCAAGCTACCATCTTTAACAAGCAATAAAACATTTCTTTAAGCTAGTAGTGAAAAATTTGGGGAAACCAGTTATAGTCCTTTTCAGAAATTGGAGATAGAAAAAATAGTTTGAAAGCTTCAGAAATATTTATCCTGAACTCAGTACTTAGTGGAAATAATTTGTTCATTAACATCTATCAAGCACCTAATTTTTAGTTCCCTCTTTCTCTTTCTCTTTCTCTCCCTCCCTCCCTCTCTTGGAACACTGCAAGGCCAATAACCAATCTGAAATATAATATGTATTTCTAATAATGCATCTTGGCTGGACTTACTCTTAGAAAACGGAAAGCAATTATAAGCCAACAATTTGGTCACCTTCTGTCAATGGCTCTATGAGAGTGCCTGTCTCTCTGAATATGTCCATTAAACACTGAGGACTCATGTTCTATATAATTCATGGATGCTCCACATTATAATATACACCTGATATTCATTATCAAATAAATACTTCAAAAATAAGACAATCTCAATATGTCCATTAGAATATATAGCATGCTCCCATTTTTTTTTCATGCAATGTGAAATAGAACCACAGGAGCTAGTGCAGTAACTGAACATATCACATGGTTCTTATGGAGAGAAAATTTGGAGGAATTGCTTTGTATTCCTTTTATTCCATGAAAGAAAGGTATGATATAAATATAACGAACAAGTACAATCAGAAGATAGCATGGTCATTAGGTATAGAAATCTGTCTGGTTCTTGCAAAAATCTAAGATAGAAGACAGAAACATAGTAAGAGGGAAGCAGAGAGAAGTGTAAAAAATGTGTATGGCTGGCCTGATATTTGTACCAGAATAATATTACAACACATACTGCAGGATGTTGAAATTTGACTATTTTTCAAACTTTTGGAAAGCAAACTTGGAGTCAAGAACTACATCACTGATATGAATGCAGATCAGTCAAATGTTTTAAACAATCCCATTAAAGCAAACGTTCTTTTGTACATTGTAATTCATAGGAAAAAGCTGGCTTGAAGTGCAGTTATACTGTTGCAAATAAATAGAGGAATTTGATAATGATAGGCACATTGTGGGTGTTTAATGAATAAGGATGTCTAAGAAGCAGTAATAAAGTTGCATTTTTTCACACAGATACCAAAAAAGCCACCCTGAGTCACAACTAATGGGGGAGGGGAGGCATAAAGAAGAGACCCCAGTAATTGAAAACAGCTTGATATTTCAAATGTCTTAGCCATGCTTGAGGTTATGAATATTTTAAATAATGTTAATATTAAAAGTGTTTTGTATCACCAGAAGCATAAACTAGAATAACAACCCACATAAGACTTTGTACATTAAACAAGAACACATCTGTGATGCTTCCACATTAATAGAAAGCAATTTCCACTGGAGAGAATGCATTGAAACAGGTGTCATTCTAGCTACTAACATTTCCATTTTGTTTGCATACTCAGTCTTTCAGTGACATGTTCATGTCAGAAAGTCCTAATTTGGTTCTAAGTGTGTACAAGGAACAGGAAGAGTGTTTAAAGAAACCTCTATGAAATATTAGGTTAAATATTCAAATCCTTGGCTCAATGTGTTTTTTTAAGTTTTCCTATAATGCCTGGAAGCCATACACTTAGTCCGTCATCTGTTATTTATTAATTTAGTAGACCATTAATGTGTTTCCAATGCAATCAACAATATGGATACCATATGGCAATGTCAAAGCTCTCATTTATGAAAAGAGCCCTCTACCTAGATGCTACTGAGATGTAGCCACTTGGAGATTTGAATTCTCATTTGAAATGAAGGACCACGTTGCAACTTCTGCCTCCAGCCTCTTTTTTTGGATGGGGAGGGCATCATACAAGTAAAACTAACAGTATTGCCACAAAATGAGCATGGCAAAAAGAAGCTGGGATATCCACTCACTTGCTCATGTTTCTCAAGAACTGGGCCTCTGGCCATCCACAAAGAAGACCTCATCCACTTGTGTTCTCCTTCATCCATGTCTAATCTCTACTACTGCAAAACCCAGAGGAATGAGGTGATATCTAAATAAACTAACAACACAAATTGAGGCATCCCTTCCCTCAATTACAGTATATGTGCCCTCTACCTGCAGATATTGGACCCAGAAAGTACAGATGTGTTGATTCCAAATTGGAGAACAATATTAGCAACATTTCTTGAGAGTATCTTTCTGTCCAGCCTCCTGTGAGCAAAGTTATATCCACCTTATTGCCATAAGCAAAGATTGGCACAAAGGTAAGACACTGGCTATAAAGCATTTCCAAGCTAAAGAGTGGGAACTTGTGGCACTCAGCATGTTGTTAAGCTACTCTTTCCAGCATCCTTCCTCCATCTTTAGGCTCACTGACAGGAGAAACTGGTAGTTTACCACATTGTCCTACAAGGAGAGGTTCCCAATGCATGTATGTATATTCTCTGAACAGTGCCACATGAAGGCCAAAGAGGGAGCATAGGTCTGCAGGTAGTTGCTCTAGCAAGGAGCAATCTAATCCTCTCTGGGTTGGAGAGAAGCAGGTTATGGGCATAACAAGCCCAATCCTACGGTACCTACTGCATTGCCTACAGCAGGGTTGGAGGGCAATCAAGGAAAGGGCTTGCTTCCACTCTTTTGGGGAATCAACGCTAAGATTCCCAAGCAAGAGGTGTCAGAGGAGAGATTTCCTGCCAAATTCTTCTGACCATGCTGTTTAAAAAAAGAGAGTAAATAACTGTGCAAGAGTGGCAAGTGACCCTGCTAGCATCCTCCTCCTCTCCTTACTCACAATAGTATGCACAGAAAAATTACAGCAGATAAGAAAGGAAGACCACATCCTTTTATCCGTTTGCTTCCCCTCTTTATGAAGAGAGCCAGCAGGTCTATCCAGAACAAATGAAGAGAAGCTATCACTGCCTCTTCCTTGAACAGCATCTGGTTTCCCCCACTCTGCCTGGGTCACCTATTGGGAGACTGCAAGAGAGTGGAAGGGTGGCTGGATTGGGCCCAGGATGCCATCTATGGAGGCAGAAAGAAAGCAGGTAGTGGAGCTTCTCTCCCCTCCCCCTCCCCCTCCTCTCTCTGCAGCACCAAGGGGGGGGGGAACTTGTCCAATTTTCTCTAACCATAAAGATGGCATACTCAATCAGGAACCTCTGCCCACCTGTTCACACCCTCTTTCTTGGTGTCACTGGGCTAATGGCATGATTTAAAAAGGGAGGGATGTCTTTCAAAAGGGATTCTGAAGGTATCCATAACCAGAAACTGGTCCTACGTGCTCTAAGTTCCCTAAGCACACCTACCACGAGCATCTGCCATTCTTCTCCCGTCCACCCAAAGGTGTTGCCACCTTGATCCCCGCTCAAGCAACCAACCAGCCCCCTCCAGACCCAGAGAACTTCGGGAGCGGGGGGAGAGAGAGGGCTACCAAATCGACGGAGGATCCCTGTCCTCCCTCTCTTCCCTTCATTGCAGCGAGGCTTTCTTCCCTTAGCAACCGCTGCATTTCATCTGGTTACCACCAGCAGCAGCACCCCGAGGCGCCTTCTCTCCTCCGCCGTTCACCCACCGCAACCAAGCCCACCCTCTGTGCCTCCGCGCCAAACGGAGGAGAGAGCCCCGAGAGGAAAAGCAAAGAGGAAGCTACACACACACACACACACACACACACACACACACACCACATGAAACCCCAACTTCCCCCAGCCTGGAACCTGCCTTCCCCACCCCGAAAGACAGAGCGCGCGGCGCCTCCCCGGCTAACACACCCCTACAGCAGCGCCTCCGAAGGATCAGCAGCAGCAGCAGCCACCACAGCAGCCCCTTCCCCATGCAAGGACGCAGCCTCCGAGAAAATACTCACATCGCAGAATGGAGAACGCGTCCTTTTAAGTCTCGGTCGCCTGCAGATAACTGACAGCTGGGATCACGGTTCCTACCAAGAGACCGGGGAGGGGAGTCCGGGGTTTATGGGGCGTGGGAAGCTGGAGGAAAGGCGAGGGCAAGTGGGGTAGGGCGGCAGCAGGATGGCAACCGGCCCCCCCTCCGGTCGTAGCTCCCCTCCCCCATGCTAAGACCACGATGCGGATACCCTTCAGGAGCACATCTGGGCAACGCTTCCTTTCCCCTACGCGGCCGTCTGGAGAACAGGTACCTTGTCAGCTGAAGTCTCTCCGTTTGCCAGAGCCCCACGGCAACCACCCCAAAAGAAAGCTCTTCATCCAGTAAATCCTTGCGGAGCCAGCAGCCGAGCGAAGAAAGGGGGCTCCTGCCGCCGCCGCTGCCACCGGAGCCGCGGGAACCGCGAAGCAAAAGGAAAGGGGGGCGAGCCAACCTCTTCCCCACGCATCTGTCAGAGCCGGGGCGCAGGAGCGAGACTCACAAAGGCGCGTGAACGGGGCTGCTTCCCATCGCCGCCGCGGCGACGACTGGCCACGAGGAGCGCGGAGGCGGCGGAGCCTTTCCGCCCCCCCTCCAAAAAAACCCGGCAAGGCTCGCGGCTGGGGTTTCCTCCCGAGCGGCGAGGGCCTCCTGGAAGAGGAGGAGGCGGCGTCGCTCCTGCACAGGTGTTATGGCTGCAGCCGAGTGACAGACGGGCAAAGAGGCAGGGCTGCCGCCGCTGACATGTGGCCGAGCCTCCTTCGCCTTCGCCGTTCCTGAGGATGGCAGCGCAAGCCTGGAAAGAGAGCTCCGCGTCCGTCGAAGGCAAACGGGGAAGGGCCCCAGGCGACCGCCTGCAACGCTCCCCCCACCCCGGGAAGCGCCGTCCGTGGCAGTCCTGGTCAAGAGGGCGCCGGGCAACCTGGGACTTCTCTCCTAAGAGGAGGGACAGCTGGGGAGGGGGTGAAGGGAGACGTAGCTGAAGCAGGTCCTCTAAATCCGAGGCACGGGGGCGGCGACCCGGAGGGGGAGAGGGCGCTTGCACGTCGGATTGCCGGGGAGCTGGGAAGCCGCGAAGCTCCCTTACAGAGAGGGAGGAGGCCAAGTAGCAACAGCAGTTCCCGCCCCCAGCAACTCCGCGTCAGAGCTCTTCACCAGCCGCCGCCACCGCCGCCTCTCCCGGGGCCCTTCCCCTGCTTCTTCCCGAGAGTTGGCGTCCCCCCCTCCCACCAAACGGGGAGGGGGAGAGAGAACGAGAAAAACGAAGTGGGCATGAGGACGGTGTAGCAACGCCGCGCGGATTCTGCCGCCCTCCTCCGTGTTCTGCACGTGGCCGCCCGAGTCCCGCAGCAAAGCACACGCCCCTTTCCACCACCACTACCCCAGCTTTGCTCGGAGCTGCACCTTGACGGTTCGGTTGCGGTATCTTGCACGGCGATCCGGGCATAGTAAGGCAGATCGGGGGCTATCCTGGTTTCCCGCTTCCATCGAGGACAACCCTCGGGAGGTTGAAAGGGAGACGGGGATGCCGCTGTCCTGGTTCTCCATCACCTGACGGCCATCTCTTAACTCTCGTAGGGGGAGGGTGGAAGGATTATAGGTGGCAAGATTCGGATGAACTAGAAAGATTAGGTGAGTGAGGGTTTTGTTCCCGGTGCCCTAAGCCGAGGACTAGGTAGTGTTGCTTCGCCCAGCTCCGTGCATTGCATCCACCACATATTTGGAGGTTTTGGTGCTAAGGACAATCCAATCCCAGTCGCTTTGCCTTTGCATGTGTTCCTGGCAATCTGTTTGAGGGAGGGAGTCTTTAGAGGCTGCTCTCTGATAAATCACTGTTGCTACACTGGCTTTTTAAGGGCACCCTTAAAACCATAATGGTGAAAGATAGATGTTAGTGTTGTCATTTTCAAGGTGTCTGCTTAAGAATTCCTAAGATGCTAAGACATCTGAACTGGTACTGTTAGTTCACCCACCACAACAGCTCTTAGGGTACAGTTTAAATAGTTGATCACATATATGATTCCCCCCCTACCTTTTTACATCAAAAAGACCAGCCTTTTTATTTCCTCCAGTTGGAGGGTGGATATGCAACAGAGAAAACTAATACACCATATGATAATACTATATATAGTTTTTTATAAAAAATAACTATCTTTTTTGTCCTTAATTAAACAAGACAAATAAAAAATTGAAACAGGTATAAATATATATTTGACTTCTCATCTCTATGCATAAAGATTTACACTACAGTTTCACTAAAGGTTGAACATATTTCATTATATTTATCCATACATAGTCTACACCTATAAGCAACCATTCATAAGTCACAAGTAACTTCAATTTTTCAATCCACGGAGTACTTAGAGCTTAAATGTATCTTTCCTAAATTGAAAAATAAGTCTCTTTGTTATTCAACAAAGGCATGGAATATCCATTTCCATTGTCTAGTCTTCAGTTTCTATGAAGTAGTTATATAGTTCAAAAAATATGGACATCTCAAAGTCTTAAATCTTGTCTCCAAGTCAAATTAATATACTGATCTTAAAATCTAGCTGTTTTAGCTGAAATCCCTAGAATATATGCAAAACAGATTATACAGTTGAAGATATTATCCTACCTATTTCTGAATGCCTAAATAAGCTATCATGTTTGCAGTATGATTGTGAGATACTAAGATTACATTTAAAATGCTCACATGCAATGTAGTGTGTAAAGCTTTGGTGATCAGCAGCTCCCTTTGAAATATTGCACATGGAACAACATTTCTACATAGCACTGTAGAAATTGTAAGATTTTGTTGGAGACCTACATGAACTTTTATAAGAGAACAGTTACATTTGAATAATTTAAGCCTGAGCCTGAAGAGAGATTGGAATTATGTCATTTTTTTAAAAAATAACTCCTCACAGTGCTTTTTTAAAAAGCAAACATTACAACTTTTTTTCTTGGAAAATCAGAATTCTGCATCACCTACATCCCCTGATGGGTATCCCAGATGTTGGATTGGGGACCAGCAGAGAGAAGCTTGAAGGGGAGCCATGGAAGAGAAGGAAGCTCAACAGTGACAGGATGTACCTCAAGAGGGAATGAAGTCAAGAGAAGAATCGGGAAGCAAAAGAGAAAAAGGGTAGCCTTTTCTTCCTTCCATCCCACCAGGGGAGCCAAGCAGCTTGCAGCTCTTGTAGTTGAGCTCATTGCTAGGGCCCAGAGCAGCAGAGAGCAGCACCAGTAAGTTGTGTTCAAAGCTGCTACCAAAACCCCCTGAGGATGATCAGCCCCAGGAGATAAAGACAGGGGGAAAGAGAAAGAGATGGCAGGGAGCCAGGAGAATGAATCTGGGATCTCTACATGAATAAATGACTGTGTGTGTTATGTAAAGCTAGGCTGAAAAATGCATAGGCAAAGGACGGAAAAAAATTGGTAGGATAAGGTGAGCTAAAGTTTGGCTGCAGCAGAAGTGGTAAACAATTAAATAAAAGTTGTTGTCAGATAAGAAGGAAAGAAGAATTCAAAAATAAAGATAACATTGAAGTGATTAAGACCACTGGCAGCTGGTTACAGCCAGATGGAAATATAAGGAATAGAAAATAGAAAAGTCAGAATGATTGCAATGGGATATAGAATAGAATAGAATAGAATAATAAGATAGAATAGTTGGAAGGGATCCTGGAGGTCTTTTAGTCAAACTTCCTGCTCCGGCAAGAAACCCTATATAATTTTAGACAAATGATTGTCCAGTCTCTTCTTTAAAACTACCAGTGTTGAAGAATTCACAATTTCTAGAGGCAAGTTGTTCCACTGATTAATTGTTCTAACTGTCAGGAAATTTCTCCTTAGTTCTAGGTTGCTTCTCTCCTTGATTAGTTTCCACCCATTGCTTCTTGTCCTGCCCTCAGATGCTTTGGAGAATAGCTTGACTCCCTCTTCTTTGTGGCAGCCCCTGAGATATTGAAACACAGCTATCCTGTTATCCCTAGTCCTCCTTTTCATTAAACTAGACACACAATTCCAGCAACCATTTAGATAGTAAAGTTCAGATATAGGAAGAAGCTCTAGGACAGATGCTGAATAAGATGCTAACAACTGTTCACTTATTAAGTCAAGGTTGTTGGTTTCTTGTAGTGCACATTGCTAATAAACACATGATAAGAATTGTCTGTATTCTGATTTGACCTGTTTCCATCCCAGAACCAGCAAGACAATTTTTATTTTTCCTTATTTAAAATGATGGACACATTGGATTGAATCCATGCTAATAACAATTAAAATGGACTCATTAACAAATAGTTTCTTTCCCTGGGCCATCTGTACTACAAATATAAGTCACTACCTTATTAAGATGTGAAAAGATGTGAAACCGCAATACCTCATTCATATGTATAATAACATATTACAGTACAATCCATCTCTTGTGTATTACACTTGGCAAGCATCACAGTCGGTGTTGGATATATATTTTGTAGATATTTGTAGATATTATACTCAAATTGCAAATGGAGACATGGGTACTCTATTTTTCTTATTTTCATCTTTAAGTGCTTTGGTTTTATTGTACTGCAAACAGTTGCTGGGATGCATTCACAGTTTCGTTGTACTTGTACAATGACAATAAATTTCTTCTATTCTATTAGAATCAGCACTGGAAGTTAGTGTAATTTAATGTAAACTGATGTGTGAACCTGGACACAGACTCATCCACCGGGGGAAAGGAGGGGGTGAATAAAAAACCAGGATATTGTTGTTGCTCTGTCCCCTGTGTCATGGCTTTGCAGAGCTGGTGTTGCAATATTGCAATACTCATTTTGTTACTCAGACAAAACCTGCCTAGCAAATGTTTTCATTACCTTCCAAACAAAGCTAATTTCATTTGCCCAAATTCTATTATTTTGCTAATGCGTTTCATCTTCCATTCCTCTTAATCTTTATGTTAGAAAGGTACCTCATTTCCTAGAAGCCCTGCCATCCACGTTTTAAGAATAAGTATAACTTAAAAGGCTCAGCCAGAGGCATATTGTCAACAAAAAAAAGAAACTCAGATTTGCCTTTTCAGAAAACAATAAAATCTAAATAAAGTTCTTCACCAGGTTGATACAGAGGCCAAGCTTCTACCATGATTCTCTGCAGCTCTCCTTTGCCCAGATGTATGGAATGGCTGGCTGAAAAGCAGAGTTGTGTTTTTAAGTTCATTTCTGCACTGAAAAGGTGGGAAATTTGCTGTTCGAGCAAGGAATCTTTTACTGAGAGTTGACAGCATTTAAAAAGAATTTAATGAGCACTCGCAGACTGCTGCAGTAGAAAGATTTCTACTGTAAAATATGGGGGGAAGTGCTTCCAATCTTAAAACTATAGAACAAAAATGAAAGACAGGTCTATCAGTTGCAAGCTATGAAGCTACAAGTACCATTCTAAAATAATTCATAATATTTATACCAGTACTTTCTCTGTATCACTCCCTAATTCAGGAGCCTAGAGAAGTTTTGTTTTCTTTTTACATTTTCCAATATGATTTCTGAAATATAGAGGTTTGGCTCACCCCCACTCCTGCCACCCACTCCTGCCAACAGAGAATGATTTTAGTTAGAATTTGTGAATGGTTCTTAGTTTTCTGTCCAATACACAGGGGAAGGCTTAAAAAAATAGGCTAGATATGGAGAAGTATCAGCAAAGCTAATACTTGATGATTGGATTCACATTTTGCACTAAGTGATGGTGTGGTTTCTTTGGTCTGGCTTATTGTGTTGTGTGATTTTGAAAACTATGACTAATGATTTTTGGGGGATCTGGGACTCCTAATCTGTAGATTTCTAAAAAGCATTTCTAAAATAACAAGATGCAAAGCTATCCTACGTTTATCATGGAATTCCTTGCCATTATCTGCTTCTAATCAGTGCAAACAATAGTTGTCATTGGAAGACAGTTTATCCGAGACAGGAGTTTTGGCATTTTAGTGTTTTAGAAGTGCTGCAAGATAACTTCCCTTAACTTTGCTTTTCCAAAATGCTGAGGCTGGCTATTTTAAGTAATTTCAATAGCCATTACTGTAATGTCTCCCAGAGCATCAAGGATCCTGCAGATTTATTACTTAGGGTATGAAACATTTTCTGGTATTGGTAACAGAAAAAAAAAACATAGATAACAGTTTATGGATGCAGCTACAAAAGCTATTAAAAGCTATGAGATGAAAAATAACTACAGGATTAAGGTGCTGGGGTACTTATTTACACGAACCATTTTGTTTAATCATGATTTTTAAATAACTACATTTGGCTCGGTTAGCATAAAATATTAATCCATAAACCAGTATACGCGGTAGAAACAATGAGACGCTGGATTCCTACAACATACTGTACACACAGAAACTATACATGGGTTATAGTGTAAAACATTATTGTATGGTTGCTATTATGGCCATGATAAGCCATAATTTTTTCTATTTCCTAGAAAAAAAGGCACAGAATTGGATAGTCTACAGTACTTCAAAGATGACGATGAGAAGATTTACCTTTTTTTGTTGTTTCTACCTTTTCATTTAGCAGAAATCAGCATAGGTGGAAGTGAAAGTCCTTGATGATGCTGAGACTACCTACTCTGAAATACTTCTTACTTCCTTTCCCTTATATCATGCTTATGATTAAAACATGAGAGAGGCAACTACTTAATGGATATATTGTGTTAATCTGATCTGGTTTATGTATATATATAATATATGTGCTTTCTGAGTCAGTCTTTACTGAATGCACGCTCTGGTTATGTATGAATGTATGTATGTGCTTCTGAATCAGTCTTTATACCAGGTGACTTCCTGCAATAGTCCCTGCAGTTTTCTTGGCAAGTTTTTTCCGAAGTGTTTTACCATTATCTGATTCTTAGGCCTGAGACAGAGTAGCACTTCAAGGTCGAGCAGTTGGTTTTGTGCCTAGAACTCATAGTTTTCTGGTTTCTAGACTTTAACCACTACACCAAACTGGTTCACAAACTCTGATGTTACTGCTGAATTCCAACATGAAACCTATATTCTAAAATAATGGAAGACAATTTCCAAGAAGCAGGAGACATACAGAATACAGTGGAAAAGAGGCCTTGGTTTATTACTTATAGATTATTTTTTAATGCTATTATGTGGAAGCGAGTGTCTATAAAAAAAGCACAAGTGGGATTAGAAGAGTGATAGCCTTTGTTGAAGCCACTGTTCGATTCATTGTAGCATCTTTTTATGTTATACTCATTGCTAATAACTTCATTTTAACAAGAAGTTAAAATGAAGGAACAGGACTATATTATTTAGACTCAACTTCTTGACTGAATCTGTGTTCTGATAGAGACCTTGAATTAAATAAGATCAAGATCTTTAAGAAAATGCTTTTTTTAAAAAAAAACAGGGAGACTTAAAGAAAGGTAGTAATTAAGAACCATTTCATTCATGAACGTTCATTATACTTAAATGAGCTACCTAAAAGATTAAACATTATATATGTATTGCATCACATCTGCGTTACCACAAAGAGATGGACCATAGCCTTTTAATCAAAGCTTTATGACTGCAAGTGAACGTTCAATTTATATATCCTAAAGCTTTGGATAGACACTCCCCCAACCCCCCCCCCAACCCCGCTCCCTATTAAATGTAGAAAGAAAATGCAGTTATGAGTATCGAGTTACGAGTATGGCATAGCCTACTCACTGCTCAAAACGTGGTTGAAGTACACACATCTCTAGTGTCCAAGATTGTGTATCTTCACTCCTTCTTCATTTGCCTAAAGTTTAATTGTAACATTAAATGAATGGATTCTTCAACTCGCAGCTTTATCCCAAACTTAATTCCTAAAACAATAATTACAACAGTTAAATAGGCAGGCAGCTTCTTTCCTCATCAACTTAGAAACACAGTTTTGCATCTTGTATACTCTCACATTGCAAACAAATTGACTTAGAATAATTACTACTTTGCAGTCATGTGCTACTTCTAGTTACATGCACATGAAAGCATTTATAGACATGTATTGAAAACAGTGAATGCAATCTATACCAATCTGGTGCTTAAACAATTGTAATGGTAACTGATCTATATTAGCTGATCTTTAATATGCACCGCTTTATTTTTCCTCCATTGTTTTGCACGTTTTATCTACTAGAAACATAACCTCTTCCTACCTTGTCACATTTAAGGGATCAACAAAATCACTTAACACAGATAAGTTACTGTTTAATACCTTTTAATTATGTCATGCAATTAATAACACAGGGAAATATCTTTTCAATATATCTTAATTACCATGTCACACAATTAGGATACACTTTTTATAATCTATTGATAAGAAAACTAGTTTGGTCTAGTGATTAGGGTGCCAGGCTAGAAATTAGAAGACTGAATTCTAGTCTTGCCTTAAGCAGGAAAATTGGCTGGGTAACTTCGGGCCAATATCCTTCCTATCTATCTATCTATCTATCTATCTATCTATCTATCTATCTATCTATCTATCTATCTATCTATCTATCTATCTATCTATCTATCTATCTATCTATCTATCTATCTACCTACCTACCTATCTATTCTATCTATCTCCCTCTCTCCCTCCTTCTTCCTGTCCATCTCTCCTTCTCTCTCTCTCTCCACCTCACAGTGTTGTTGGAAAAAGTAGGAGGAAGGAGTATTTGGTATGTTTGCTGCCTTAAATTTATAAAAATAATAAAGGCAAGATTAAAAAATATAAAAAAATGTAGTGTCATCAAATACAGAATCAAGGACTGAGGAAATATAAATATGGAAAAACACAGCCTAAATAGATAGTCTTGATAGAATTATACTTGCTTGATTTATAAATATCTGGACTCAGTAATAACTGTTTTGTCTAAAATCCTCAATAAAATCTAATAGTACTGTAATTCTGTAGATCAAACCATTTGAAATGCGCTATATCTTCTGGCAAACTCCAATTCTCTCTGACTGTGACTATTTCAAAATATTAAATATGTGTTTATGCCTTTTTGAGATTATTAGCAGCAAATTTAATCACTAAACTGAAATTTATTTCTTGATTCTGCTGCAGTATGTGTAATTATATGCTGGACAGCTTTAGCCAAATATGCAATAGGTAGTTAACATGCAATGCAGGTTTTCTGCAGTGTAAGAGAATAACAATCCCTCCAACTGGTTTGCTATATCTGTCATAGTAAGATCATATATGTGGGTGAATGTGCATTCTTCTTTCTTTCTCATCCTTGTCTTTCAAGACCTTTCCAATATTTTTAATGTATACACAGTTTATAAAAATGCTACCCATTTCTCATTAGCATGACTTCAAGTGTTTCACAGCTAACTCATTATATCTTTCCTATTTCATTCTCCTGAATGTATTCTACCTTCTAAATTATATATTCATGGAACTCATATGCCATCTATTTTTCTCTGCATCATCTCATGTTGAAATTATTATCTGTCCACTTACCCTCAATCATTTCAATCGAATGATAAACATTTTACTATTTCTCCATCAACAAGGGAGTCTTTTTGTACATTCCAGTTGGACAGCAAAGAAAATTTACTTTTCTCGGCTTATTCTCTATTTCACTACAGATTGTTTCATTTTCGTTCATTTTTCCGCATGATTTGGAAATACAGGTTTAAAGATCTAAAAAGGATGAAAACATTTTTTGAGCCAAAGACAAATTTTCACCTTTTGGAATGTACCAAAGAACATGGTTCAAAATGTAGGTGAAACCAAGGTTCAAAATGAGTAGACTGTAGATAAAGACTAAATTCTATTGATATTTATATTTAAATTAAATGTCCTGAATATCTTGTAGGTCTACCTATTTTCAGTGACATCTGTGCCCAATAAGATCCAGCAGGTCAGGCTTTCTATGTGTCTCTTAGAGATTGACATAGCTTCTAAGTTAACCCCCTCCTCCTCTGGAATAGTATCTCCACAGATATTCAAATGGCCTTATACATTTTTGGGTAAATTTATAAAAACTTGATTATTTGAATAAGAGGCCTAAAAGTTATGACCAGCTCTTTGGATGATGAATACATCACACTGTTGCACTGAATGTAGTTTCCCTTTTTATAGTTTTAAATTTGATTATCTATCTGCTTTTAATTTTAATTCAATTATGCATCTGGGAAGTTTTCACTGCATTCCTGACGTGACAAAAATTGCTGGGATAGATCACAATTGTAGTTTGTTATGTCAGAAGTATAAATAATAACACCACTATTCTGACAAAATATAGATTTTGACAAAGAATCTGAGTTAGTATTAATTTGTATTACTGAAATAATCAGCAATGAACAATTATATTCAGCTGCTTTGTTGTTATATAATTTTATGAACTAAGCAGGGGATTTAACCAATTACATAACAGCTAAGTCAGAAATAGTGGCCATATGCTGAGCTAATCCTGAAAGAAATGCAAGTACTGTAGTGCTGAATTGGTGAAATATCTATTTTAAATGATTATCCTAAATAATAAGCCAAACAAAAAACCCATAAAGCTGGAAAATGAAATACCCATCGGTAATATTAGTTGTTCAGTCAATCTGATAAACATTCCAAGTTTTATAAAAAGGAAGAGACTTTGCAGGTTAACAAAGTCTGAATCTCAGCTTTATATTATGTTAAGATTAAACAGCCCTTTTACCAATAGCAAAAGAAATTGGTAGCACCTTCCCCTCATAGAAGACCAAGCAGTAGCATGACTGAAAGAGACTCAAACAGGAAGTAGTTATCCTGGAATTTCTGAAAATCAATCAGACATTGATCTGGATGAAACAAACCAATCAGGATCTAGCTTTCTTGGATCAGAGATGAGCTTGATGGAAAGTTTGCATCCACTGTTTGATAAGCAACCATTCATAAATACAATGATAACAAACCATTTTATATTCATTTTACAACCAATGCATGTATGCGTGACTAAATTTCATGCATTTGACAACATACCTGACAGGGAGAGTGACACCGATGTAGCTGTACGAGAGAACTTTTATCTGAATGAGATGGTAGCAACCAGCAATCTTCACAGCACTTTTCTCTTTCTCAGTCAAGTGTTTACTTAACAACCATTTCATTTAATGACCATGTTGGTTGCAACAGATCATGGTCACTAAACAAGGAGTAGATGTATTCATATCTAAATTAATTAGTTACAGATGCAAGGGTCTTGTTAGTCCTTGCTCAGCCTCAGGTGCTAGTGAAACAACCTCAGAACACCAGAAAACTAGACCATGGCTGCGTAGCCCAAAAACTCAGGCTTGATTAATTTGGCTATGGAAGCCAATACCATTACAAACCTTGATATTATTGAGTAAAAATAATCTTAACATACAAATAATTTTGGGTGCAATTCTTAAGAAACTACCATATACATATTCAGGCCTTCATTTTATACACTGGAGTATTTGAAAGGATCTTAAGTGATGTAAATGCTTAAATGGATAATCATGGAAACAGTATTAAAATAAGAAACAATATATTTTAAAAGCTTCCTTATTTCTACTCTAGTTATATCTCTCTAAAACCAGTAGGTTACAATATGATTGCATTCTGCTGTATTCCTTTATCTGAAATACTAAACTATATATACATAAAATATTTATTTATTTATTATTAAAACTTTTATACCGCCCCCTTTCCCAAACAGGGACTCGGGTTGGTGAACAGCCATAATAAAATACAATCGATATAAATTTTAAAATGAATTAAAAGAGAATTAAATGCACGGTTGAAATTAAAAAGTAAAACCAATAAAACCCCGTTAAAAATGAAGATTTAAAAATTAATTAAAACCCTACTAACGGGACTAGGCCAGACCGGCCTGCTGAATAAGGTGGGTCTTCAGTGCGCGCTGGAAGGCCCATAGGCCAGCGATGGCCCGTATCTCTGTAAGAAGCTCATTCCAGAAGGAGGGTGCCTCCACAGAGAAGGCCCGTACCCTCGGAGCCACCAGCCGGCATCGCTCAGCCAGCGGCACCCCAAGGAGGCCCACCCTGTGGGAGCGCACTGGCCGGCGGGAGGCCGATGTTGCCAGTAGGCGGTCCCATAAGTACCCGGGTCCCAAGCCAAAATAGATCAATCTTACTTTTTGAAATCATTTACCGACTTCCATATTGTAATTCAATTTTATTAATGATATTTATTGAATTCAAGTTGCACAGAATTAACAGAACTGTGTTATTTATTCCTATATCTATTCTATATTCTTCTGGCCTTCATTTCCCAAAGGAAGTGGGGGAGAAAGAATTTTCTAATTGTATAGATATTTTGCTAGAGGGACCCCTATCCGGGTTCTGCCTCTATACTCAGTAATAGGAAAATTAATTGCCAGAGAGAGCAGAGTGAAGAGGCAAAATCACCATTGAGTCATTGGTATGCAGAAAGAGACCAACAAGAAATCCTCCTTAAATCTTCACAGTATTTATCTGATGGTTACCTAGGATGTGCTTTTAGTCTAGTAAGATTCCTGTCTATAGGCAAACTGCAATAAAGAAACTGCTCTGAATGATTCATCATGTAATTTTTGGTTCTCTGCCCCTTACAGCAAAATAGTCAAACATAGGGCAACAATAGTCAATCATAGGGCAACATTTTTTAAAATCAAGGAGCATCAAATGAACTAACATTCGGAACGTGTCCAAAATCCAGGACCCATGTCTGCCAAGGGAATGAAATTTGGGGAAATTGTGGCTACTTCAGTGCTTCTGGCTGCTGTTGTGCTGCTGCCACAATCTTGTGATTTTCATTTTCAACATTCTGTGATAGTTTCCCAGCCAGTCTCACATCTCTCACCCCTTCCCCACCCAGCAGCAAGAAATTGACTAATCATGTGGCTCTTAAAGAAACAACTTTAAGGTGCATGATAAAAAGTCTGGATATTTTTATTGCTTTATGTGCCCCTTTTCTGATACACAAACATACACATATATCTATATCCCATTTTTCTTCAAGAACTCAAAGTACATGCATAATACTCTGCAGATGAAGTAGAACTGAATCTCTAGTATCAAATACATTAGTCATTATACCTTGATCCTTACCCTCCCTATTTCACAGTTATTTCATCAACTGTTTCCTCCTCTGAAACTGAATGTAGATTGCCCTCCTCTTTGGCTACTGGAATTCAAGTAGACAGGTCCCATCCTATCCCTCAGTCATGTGATTTGATTTTGAAACTGACATCAGGGATTCTAAACTGTTCTGAAGCAATGTACAACATTGTGATAAAAATTAATGCAAAATAAAATATCATCAGTTTAATAATTCTATGTGGAAAGAGGGTGTGTGTGTCATAGTCAAGGGAAGGTACCAAATGTCATGGAGATATTGCAAGGAGGAGAAGAGATAAAGAAATGAAGGATGAAAGGGCTGTATATTTCCAGAATCACAAGGAAAGGTACAAAATGAGGAGACAAGAAATGATGGAAGTAGAAAGGGAAGATCAGTTCAAGAATATATGACAAATACTAATGATGGTGAAAACGGGTGGGATTCTACTGATTCGGACCGGTTGGTTCAGGCAAACCGGTATTTCCGGTGAGCATTTGACCCCGCCCACCTGCACCTGCTCTTTTCTGTGCTTTATTTCCTAGTTTTTTTTAGCACAGCCAGGAGCTGTGCTCAAAGCAATTGAGTTGAAAATGGGCTTTTTTAACTGTAGAGCACGTGCGCAAAGTGTGCATTTGGCATGCACGTGCATTCACCGAACCAGTTGTTACACCAGTTGAATCGCATCACTGGGTGAAAGTACCCCAACAAGACAACTTGTCTTCTGCAACAAGGCCTCAACAGAGAAAGAGTGATGCAAAATGCATGACTTGCATGATGTAATATTTCTGCTGAGTTTGGTGCCATGGCCAAAGTCTGCCTTCATTATCTCTTCCCTGGAAAAAGGCACCAGTTTCGTCTGCACAAAGGGAAAAGTCAGGAGAGGCAATTTGTAACCTCAACCTAATGAACGCCTCAGTTTATATAACAATGATGAACCTGTTGCAAATGAGTTCAGGAAGAACATCACACAATACAACTGCCTCTTCCAATGACTTCTTTTGGTGCCAAAGAGGAACAGATGGAATCTTTCTGTGATGATTCAAGATATTTCTCAAAATGAATGAAAATGCTCTTTGCAAAAAGAAAGAAAGAAAAAGAAGGGAAGGAAGGAAGGAAGGAAGGAAAGAAAGAAAGAAAGAAAGAAAGAAAGAAAGAAAGAAAGAAAGAAAGAAAGAAAGAAAGAAAGAAAGAAAGAAAGAAAGAAAACAAAAAACCACCAATACTGCAAATTTACTTCAACATTTGAGGTTTATGGTCTGAGATGAAAATTCCATAATTAGGAGGGATTAGCTTTGAAGCAATAGAATGGATTATTCAGAATATATGCAGCAAGAATGAGGCCTTGGGGGGAATTTTAATAATTTCCTGTGGCAATGTCCCTCAGCTTCTACCAGTTGTGAAAGGAAGAAACGATGCCAATGTGGAAAATTTAAACATAAAAAAAATCATATTTATGGAGAAGCTTTATCAAGTTTCAATTGAAGAGAGATGATCAGGCCTCCAAAACAAGACAGACATGTAGTCTGAGCAGTTTATTTGATTGCTCTTCACCTATTGATAGAAATCTTGCCAACCTAAAGCAACTATTTGCATCACTACATACATACCCTGAGAATAGAAAAGATCTTTCTTACCTTTCTTCCTCTCAATCAAACTTCCCATGCTTCATTGTTTCTTTGCCCTCTGGAATACAGTCCCTCCTTTTGGGAATCCAGACTACATTTACCACTACATTTGAGTGTGGAGAATATTCTGAATTCTTATTGAATGTGGAAGAAAAATCAAATCAAAATGATGAAATAGAATTACCTGAAATTAGGGTTCTGCCAGCAAGAATTAGGTTGGAATGTAACGGTTTCATCTACCCAACCTTGAAGAACTGCTGAACTATTCTCAAAGAAGTCTGTCCTGGTTTTTCTCAATAAAATGATGAGAAAAATCAGTTCCACGTGCATTAGATGCTTTTTTGGAATAATGAAATAATATTGTTCCTTCAGTGCTGACAGTGAAAGAGCTACTCATTTTTCAACAGGATTTCTTGATTCAGGTGAACTTCCTGAATTTCCACCACATAGTCTGGAATTGAAGATAGACTCTCCCATCATTTTAATGAAGAACTTGGCTCTTCTAAGTTTTACAATGGAACAAAGATGATCATGGAAGAACTCCACAAGAATCTCATTGTAGAAAAGGTAAACATGTGTATGTTTAAAAATGACATTGTTGTGATTCTAAGAATTATGCTCGATTAATCAGAAGGGAAGATGATCCTTTGCACAGGTACAGTTCCCTGTATATAAAGCACTAGAACAAAGCATGGAGAATGTGCTGATTTATCTGAAAAAAACTGACATACCAGCATGGTCAAAGTAGGTCTGTGTAAGCCAAGGAAAAAGAAATGAAACATTAGAGTTTTCTTTAAGAATGGCAGATGAACCACAAATGTCATTGAAAGCATTCTTTTGTTAAAGCATCTATATTTGTCTTGCTACATATCTTTCATCTTTAATTTTAAAACCAAAACAATGGCAATCTGCCCGTGGTCATACTGTTTTTCTGTTTAGGTAAAGAACTATTTCTAAAAGGATGAATATCTCTGAAAGGTCACAGGTTGTCTAGTGTCATTAAAAAAAAACAACACCAGAAATTAGGTTAGGTGCTTTTTACAGGCTTCAGAAGCATGTATATCAAAATGAATTACACTCTCTTTGAACAAAAATTTAAAACGTTATACTTTCTCATTGCAGTGCTTTCAAATTTAAACCAGATTAATATCTCAGATGACCCAGTTTTATTGCCATATATGCCTTTGCAATTTCTCAGTAGAGTACAGTATATTATGAGAATATATAGTAGCACATTCTCTTATATGTAGCTCAGTCTATTGTAGTAAAAACAGCTATTTTACTCTTTTGAGGATATCTAAGAATTTTATTCAGTGCTAGTTTTGGAAGGAGACACTGAAAGTCTCTCTAGAACTAGCAGCTCTTATTGCAGAATAGGAGATGGCATGTTCTTAACAGCTATGAATCCTAAGCTAATTATCTTTGGAACTTAAAGCATCAGGAGAAGATGAAACACACTTTGCAGAGACACAAGAACTGTACATTTCAGGCACCATCAGTACAGTATCGTATAGGTATAACAGATGATATTTTAGTTCTGAGAGTCTATTATGGTTATAGATACTTCTTGGACTTCCTCTCTTGTTGCTTCAGTAGAATGCCCAAAGCCGTATCCTGCTATGCTGTATTTCTGTCATTTATAAATAACGAAGGAGCAAGCACTGGGATATGGTAACAATGGGTTCAAATAAAGGGCTGTCATACTATTGCTAAGCCAGGAAAAATTAGACGATTAATTATAGAAAATTTGGCACGCCAGTTCCCTGTCTATATGTCTGCTATGCTTCTATTTGTTGAAAACATTTCTAGGTCACCTCTTGAAAACAAAAGAAAACAGGTTGACAGTAGCTATTTTGATACGGTGTGAACGATATGAATTTGTAGAGCAGACCTCTTCAAAACTGAATAATAATTTCTGCTAAAAGTGGGCTCCCCGCCCCCGTTCTAGGATAATGTTCTTACTGACCTGATACATTCTTACTGAGTATAAAGTAGATCCAAGAACTGAACTGTATGACAATATTCAGCATCTGTTTCTACAACAAGAGCTTTATTTCTTCCTTTCTGAATTCTTCTGCACTCCTCAAATCTACCTTAGTTGATTTTTAACCTTGCACAATAGATTTGATGACTTTGTGTCCAAAAGAAGAAACAAAAATCCAGCATTAATAGTGCTGTTCCATTAATTGATGGGTTGAGTTCAGTGTCTGGTGACATGTAGAACAATGGGCCATTACTATCTGGCACACAAGATTATTTTTGTGTGGGTGTATGTGTATTCACATATATACATACATACATACATACATACATACATACATACATACATACATACATACACACATACAGTTTTATTAAGATATTTATATAATAATGCAAATATATAATAGAAAAGAAAAAAAGAGTAAAATATGTAAAGGGTTGATTTTGATCTTTTTTAGAGCAGTTACAAATAAATGTATAAACTAGTCTTCCTATATTTATATTTTATATAAATACATATTTGTCTTCATTCATGACTAGCCATCTTCTTTAAGCTATGTCATAACTCCCTTCTTCCCACATTTTTCTCCTTCTAATTATCACATCCATAAAACACATTTTTCCCATTTTCAGCAAAAAGTCCATAAAGGGTTTCTGGTCACTAATAAAGGTACTTGTCTTTTCTCTAATCAAACAAGTCAGTTTTGCCATTTTTGCAAGTTCTATCATCTTCACCAACCATTCCTCCATTGTGGGTATTTCAGAATTTTTCCAACTTTGCACATGTAGTAATTTCACTGCAGTTACATGCACAAAAGCAATGTTTCACAGTTCTTTTTCCGTTGACTATCCATAAGCCTCCCTACTCCAAAATTCTGGTTTTAACTGTAAATTAATGTTTAAAATTCTTTGTTTCATTGAACGTATTTGTACCCAGGATTTCCTAGCTTTTTAAATACTCTACCACATATGCTAAACTCATGCTTTTACATTTCCAACACAAATTAGAAGTACCTTTATACATCCAAGACAAATTTTCTGGTGTCAAATATCAGCAGTACATCATTTATAAAAAAAATCTGTCTTAGGTTATAATACAACATAAATGTCAGTTCTTTTAGCCACATTTCTCACATTGGTGCATCTGTATGTTTATAACCAAAATTCTTAGCAGAGGTTATCATGCACTCTTTAATTTGACCTCCTTCCATTTCAAATTTCAGCAGAAACTTGTATATTTTAGCAATCACACATTCCTCATTTTTACATAATGCAATTTCAAATTCCATCTTATCCCAAGTGTCTTTTTATCTATTTTAAGACGATCTCTGAATCATATGCATGAGAACTATTGAAATCTAAATCCTTTGGCAATTAATTGTTCTCTTGGTTTTATTTTAAATTCTCCATTTCCCTGTAATAACAAGTCTTGGTATGTTAATGATTTATCTTTACCAGCTGTTTCTTTTCTATCAAATACTTCCTATGCTGAAACAAACAAAGGCATCTTCCAACATAACTTGAGCTTGCATTTATTCCATTCTCTCATACGGTACTCCTAAAATAATGATTTTTAAAATCTACATTAACTTTAATTTTGTCATACTATGGAAAACCATGCCATCCAAATATAAAGTTATGATCTTCTAAATCTAACACTCTTTTATTTTTCAGAAGCAACCATTTTTTCATCCAAACAAAACAGCAAGTGGCAAACTACAGTTAAAAATCAGGCTATCCCAACCATAATAGAATGAGTTGCATGTGAGCCTAAGGGATAAGCTGGATTGGACATGACAATCTGAAGCATACTATTGAAAAAGAGCAAGTATAAATTAATATAAGAGTGCTGGGGAATATCAAGTTCAAACCCAGGAGGAAAACAGTATAATAATATGTGTAATATTACAAGTAATACAATACAATAATACAATTCTATAATACAATATAATAATGTTTTGTTTAGCATGATCATATCAAGTGTTCAATGGCATAATGTCTATGGAGATTCTCAGTCATCCAGGTCATGATTGTCCCAAAAAAGTCCAGTTGCCTCTTGAAAAAGCACCTATGGCTCAATTATATTATCTATCTATCTATCTATCTATCTATCTATCTATCTATCTATCTATCTATCTATCTATCTATCCATATATATATCTAGATAGATAGATTGATACCATGTTACCCCAAAAATAAGACCCTGTCTTATATTTTTTGCCACCAAAAATGGCACCAGGTTATATTTTCAGGGGCTGTCATTCACTGACTAACTCACTTGTGCATGTTGCCCCCAGCCTCCTTTTCACTGTCAGAGGCCTTCAGGAAATTCTTGTTCTGCAGCCGCCAAGACTTTCCTGAAGGCCTCTGCAGCCTAACAGAGCCCCAGATTGATCTGGAGCTGTGTTACAGAGGTCTTTAAGAAAGCCTTGCTGGCTGCAAAAGAAATGGGCCAGCAAGACAGGTGTCTGGGTGTGTGAGGCCTGGCTACAACTGTCCAAAGGTAAATAGTAGGGCAGCTCCACCCCCACATCCCCACCTTAGCTTAATTTTTACCGATGAGTGGGTGGGATCTTAATTAGGGCTTATTTTGGGGTAGGGCTTATATTGGGCACAAAAGTGTAACAATCAAGCTAGGATTTACTTTCAGGGAGGTCATATTTTTGGGGAAACAGGGTAGGTAGGTAGGTAGATAATAGAGATAGATGTAGATAAATGGATGGATGGATGGATTATAAGGGTGCTTTTTTCATGAAGCAACTGGATTTTCTTTTTCTTGAAGACATTTTGCCTGTCATCCAAGAAACTGAGCAGAATGAGAAGCAAAATGTCTTCAAGGAAAAACAAAGAAAGTCCAGTTGCTCTTGGAAAAAAAAGCACTTTTGGGACAACCATGACCTGGATGACTGATAATCTCCATAGACAAAATTAGATAATGTTTAGATAGTACTAGTTCCTCCAATGGAATTAATTCCAATGGAATTAAATTGTTATAAACCTTCAAAGTTAGATAACATTTAGATAATACAGATACAGATTAACAGAGTTGGAAGAGATCTTGCAGGTCATCTAGTCCAACCCCCTGCCCAAGCAGGAGATCCTACACCATTTCTGACAAATGGCAGTCCAATTTCTTCTTGAAAGCCTCCAGTGATGAATACTGGTTCCTGTAAAGGAATTTAATGCCAATGGAATTAAATTGTTATAAGCAATTATGTGATAGTGTGAGAACTCAGGCTGAATATTTAATTTTTTAAAAGATGCTAGATTCAAAAGGTTTTCTTTGTTAATTACATTGAAAAACATTTCTGATATTAAGGAGAGAAATTTAAAGACGTCATTTAAATTCCTGGGGACTTCCACCTGCTAGCTTGAAAAACAGTTTTATTCAAAGATAAATTTTGACAGAGAGACAAAATAGAATTGCAAGAAATAAGCAATATGCAAAGTTAGTCATAAATAGATAAATAAGCAAATAAATAAATTATCTGCATTTTCTTCTCTTAACTATAAAAAGTGTACTTTCTGTAATTTCATCCCCCCCTCATTCCATCTTCCCCCTTCAAAATGTTGGAGCAATGGTCTATTTTTGTTTTACTAATACATTTAAGCTTAGTGGATGCATAGACTGACTGAATTTGAAGGGAATTATAATTGTTTAATCACATAAAAGCCAGTGGTGGCAAAAAAATAATAGTCCCAAAGATGTTGAAGAGATAAGTTTTTTTACTAGGATGGAGAATTTGAATGTCTAACTTAAAGCAGAATACATGTACTGCCAATAGTAATGCAGAATGGTGATTAGAGTGATTAAATACAAAGCAAATGGTTCGGTTTTGCTAATTAGTTTAGGCTTCAGCAGTGTGTCGGCTATGGTTGAGATCCAAAGATTCTTTGCCAAGTAGCAGCTGCCATTAATGCATTTTTTTTTTAAATTAACAGTGGCTTAAACAGAGGAGAGCAGTGCAGTTCACTGAACACCAACCACCACATGCTTTAGCTTTTCAGTTTTCAAATAACTGACAGCCAGACATGAGTTCAAATGCATCTTTGCATTTAACACAGTGTATTTTAAAATGCAATCCACATCTCCTGAAGAGTTTTTATGTTAAGTTGTTGTCATGCCCCATCTGCTAGATAGTGCAGAAGATACTAGCATTTCAGTGGAAGAAACACCCCCCATACGGGCATATAACCTGCCTATTATTGAATATGCAGGCACAATTAATTTAACCTTTAGGAAAACATAGCGGGACTCATCATTCCAATAGGAATCAGTTCACACTTGATCGGTTACCACACAGCAGTAAGGCTTTTGTGAGACAATAGTTGTGCAGTTTCTCTTTAGCTGAGATAGAACTAAATTTATCTCTCTGTTTTGAGCTCTTTCTCTTCCGTCAGCATGAAAATTTGCTCCACTTTCAACTACAATAATGATAGTTTGTTAGAGTAGAATTCAGGCCTAATTCTGCTTCTTTACTTAATTTAGGGAGCAAATATGATTTTAAAAAAGGAATGAAACTCTAAACATTATGTGGAATTAAATGGTAGCCCATAGCAACTAGAAATGTGGAATAAGAAATCAAAGAATAGTGTGAAAGCTTTGTTATTTATTCTGAAACAAAAATTACTTGCTCTAAGGTTAGACTGGATCTCAATTATTTCAGGCTTTCTTCAGGTAGGTCTACTTAAGAAAATATATATATATATATCTACTTTCTTCTACTGAGCAGCTTTTAATAGGTCACACCAGTCTGCTTAGACATTGCTGTGAAAATGGGATGTTCCTCAAGATAGGGCCATAAAATTAAGGAATTAATGTACATAATTTCAGCTGCTAATCAAATGATTTTGATTCGTTCAGTTACCTTCTCTCTTCTGAGCCTTTACCTCTTTGGAGGAATTAAAGGATGAAAGTAGGTAATAAATAAAATAGATCAATAAACTCCTAAAATTAAGATATCTTATGCTGATCACCTATCCTAATAGTGTATAATCACTCAATGCAGGAAACACTCAGGCTTTTGAACAATTGTGTATAATTATTTCAACTTAAAGAATTGTGTAACTTGAAATACGTAATTTAATAAAAGCTTTGGGATAAGTTTTTCATAACAAAGTATGCCAGCCAACCATGTCACAGATCAATCCCTCTTTTGAAAAAGACTCTTTTGAAATGCAAGGAACTATCAAAACAGACTGTGATATTCTTTTTAAAAATCTCCTTATTCAATTGTGAATTTTTCCTTAGGCTGTTTTATCCCAATTGTCTTAGAAACACATCTATGATATTGTATATGAAGAATTATGATCAGTTGATGTCTTATTAGTTAACTCATGTTATAGTAATCTTTTTTCAAAACATAGTAAAATCCTGCAAGGATTAAAAAAATCATTTTTATAGTTTTTTTATGCTTTAAAAAAAAGAATCTTGCCCCCTTGAAGTTCTCAAATCTTCTTTAAGAAACAATTTTGAAGGGTCAAAGGCTCTACAGGACAGAGTAGACCAGTGGTGGGTAACCTTTTTGGGCTTCTGTGCCAAAAATTGTGCACACGCTCGTGTTTGCACTCACATGCCAGCAATGTGCGTGCCTCCTTCCCGCTGCACATGCACATGCGATTCCCTACCCTGCTACCTCCTTATCTGAACTGTGCCTCCCAGCTGATTTTCGGCCCATTTAAGACCTTTTTCAGCCTCCCAGAGGCTATGGAAGCCTCTGCAGCCTTTGTAGGCTGAAAAATGGGCCTGTTTTGTCACTTCCGTTATTTCCGGAAATACAGGAAGTGATGAAATGGGCCTGGTTTTCGGCCTACAAAGTCTGCAGAGGCTTCCCTCAAGCCTCTGGGAGGCCAAAAATCAGCTGAGAGGTGTGTGCATGTTCAGTGAGGTAAGTTTGCCTGGGCTCGCATGCCCACACAAATAGCTCTGTGTGCCACCTGTGGCACACGCACCATAGGTTCACCCTCACGGGAGTAGACCTATGTTTCTCAACCTCAGCAATTTAAAAATGTGTGGACTTCAAATCCCAGAATTCCCCAGCCATTTTAAAGCTGCTGAGGTTGAAAAATACTGGAATAGATGAAGGGGAAGTTCTACTAATTACTTATATAGGCTTTAGATGTTTGGATCTAAATGAATTTACAGATTCCATGCCGTCTCACAGCCTGGCATCTTTTCCTCTTATATTCCCCTGTCATCCACTGTTATGACAGTGGCAATGTTATATGAGCATTATAGTACAAAGCTAAGGAAATTTCTTAAGAGCCAAGCGTCAAAAGCCAGCAATGAATCACATAAAAATGCTTAGCCTGGAATAACATCAGTAAACTATGTCAATAATATCTTATAAATTCTGCCTATAGTCACTTTCTCATAGGGTCTAAACATCAAACAGTAAACATGGCAAGTTTCTATGGCTTAAGAAGAACTGGCAGGGATAGGTGTTAACAATTTGAATGTGAGTCAGGAAGGCAGCCTATCTATGCTTATGCTTAATTCTCTAGTCTGAAAGCAATTAGAGAGCCAACTGTTATCTTTATTAAGCCATATTCCTTTGATGTTTTAAGAAATAAGCAATTCAACCTTTCTTGGAAGATAGAAGCCAGTTGGCAATTGTCTTTTCTTTGAACAATTTTAAGGAGTATTCACTTTTTAAAGAATTATTGCCCAATATAATGGTTAGTATTCTTTTCCAGCACTTTTTAGCTTGCCTAAAAAGATTGCAGACATTTTGGAGCAGTTCAATAGCAAAATAAAAGAGAAGCTGCTGAGCTTTGAATATGTTGAACATTTTCTGTATTCTCTCTATCACTTTGCCAGAATAACTATGCAAGATCAAAGGATTCCTTGGGTGTTTGTATAATGTCTTTACAATATACTATTGACTTTCATTCTGAAGATTTATTTATACATTGTATGGGCCATAAGTAAAACATTTATCTATCTTTATATAAAAATCACTTATCCTGTCATATTTATAGGACATCTCTGTCAACTCTAGAAATTTTGATAGACATGTTGCTGAGAAATAATAGGTAGAGTTGTGGTGGATGATTTAAATATGTTGGCTTGCACATCCAAAATGTATATGAGCAAATACTTCACTCCTCACCAGTAAATAAAATATGAGCCTCTTTTTCAGATTGGCAGTATCTACTCATAAAATCAATAGTGGTGCATTTCATGATTGCAGATAAATAGTTATTGAAGTATGATAGTTTCTTAAATTGGTGGCTGTCTTACTTTCCTAAAATATGTTATGTGTATACCATATCTATTTTTATCACACACGGAGTCCTGATTTGCACAAGCAAATTAAAAGGAAGACAAGGCTGTGATAATATTAAGATGAAGCATCCTGAAATGTGTTCAGTAACTTGTTGATTTCCCTAAAATGGAAATCACAGAAAAAAATAAATATACTTTAAATCCAATTCCCATTCTTTCCTGATATTTTTTTTAGATGGAATAGTAAGGCTTTAAATTTACAAATGCTATGTGCAATGCTAAAATTTACAAAGGCTAAAACAATGTGTAGTCCTGTGGCTGGGAAATGGTGGAGGACACTGCAGTGGGCTCCTGGGAGATGTAGTGCCCAGCAGAGACAAATTGAATCAAAGTGGAGGGGAGCAGAATTGCAGGGGCCAGCAGATCAGGAGGGACAAGGGAGGGAAAACTGCTATATCTATAAAAATAGATATGGTATACACATAGCATATTTTAGGAAAGTAAGACAGCCACCAATTTAAGAAACTATCCTGGAGCTGCATTCCTATAGTCAGTCATAATGGAGATGAAGATCCTAATCCAGAAGAAGTGGGCCTCAGAGATCTCTTGCCAGGTCTGCAGAGGGCATGCCAGAAGGAAATCAGCAGAATTGGACTATTATCTTAATTAAAGCCTCAGAAGTCCCGCAAGATGTGTTATTTTGTTTGGGACAGGCAGGCTGGTCATCTGAAGGACCAATTATCAGTGGCTCCTTTGGGATGAGTGCTGCAGATGTCATCACTGGCTTTCTAAATTCAATGTGCTAGAGATGATGGAGGTGAAAGTCTAACAACAAAGACTACAATCAATTGGATATCACCAGATGGTCGGAGAAAAAGAGGAAGACCAAAGAAAACCTGGCACCAGATATTTCTGGAAGACCTGAAAAACATAAGTCTTAAATGGAAGGATGTGGAGACTGTAGCTGTGGACTGAGAACTGTGGAATACACTTATAGCCCAATGTGCTTAGGATAGGGTGTGATGATGAGAGGTGATAGAATCTTCTGAGCCTCAGGGTTACTTAGCAAACAATGCAGAACTAAAAGAGATGGACACTCCATCTGCATGTCCAGAATGGAT
This sequence comes from Bungarus multicinctus, assembly GCA_023653725.1. Classification (NCBI taxonomy): domain Eukaryota; kingdom Metazoa; phylum Chordata; class Lepidosauria; order Squamata; family Elapidae; genus Bungarus; species Bungarus multicinctus. The sequence continues at coordinate 61,914,555 of CM042842.1, forward strand.
GACCAGTCCCTCCTCAAATCAAGAAAAAGCAAGAAAGGGAGTCCAAGGCATCAAGGTGGAGCTGTTTTAACCTACTTGCTGATAAAACCAAGGGTAAAATACAAATAAGTATGGTTTCCTAGATTATATAATGCAACTCTTATTTCTTGTCTTAAACCTGGCAATGAGACTATATAAGAATCTAATTTTCTTGGTTATTATTAGGGGGTTTGATACTAAAAGATAATGGCATCCCATTGCATTTCAGTGCCAGTGTTTGCCACAGTCATAATATCTGCACTGTTTACTCTAAAAGGTACAGATTGTCAGATGAGAGAAAAATGAGAACCAGAGTAAAGAATATCCATTCATCACTGTAGGCAAACAAGCCTTCCAATTTCTAAGAAGTTATTCCACAGAAATATCTGGTGTCTGAAATAGCACATATCAGGGAACAAAACTAGAGCAACTGGTTGATGTAGCTGCAATAGTTTCCATCTACAAGTAAAAATCCCACAAACACTTTTTTTTCCTACTGAAGAACAGATGAGATGTAAGGGATTCAAGATAAAAGTTAAAAAAAATTGCCCAGGGATAGAATAGACATTACTACTGTTGCATACAAATTGTGAAAATAAGTTACAGAACCATGTTTTATTTCAGCGGTTCCCAAACTTTTCAGCTTGGTGGATAGGCAGAGGCGGCCACAGGGTGGAGGAAAGATAAAATAGTTTCACATGTGCACGCATGCCACTTTCACAAATGCAGCTGCGTGTGCCTACAGGCACACACCCAACACTTCCATGGCCCTCTTTCCAATGGGCTGTGGCCCAACATTGTCTGGATCGCAGCCCAAGGTTGAGAGTCCCTGCTTTCTTTCATGATTATCTTAATCTATAAATCCAATTGCACCAAGTGGCAAATGAGCTAACTAATTATAATATTAAGCAGTAGAATATTTTCCCATGTACCAATCCTACATTTGCCAATAGGCAGAAGTCACTAAATCTGCTACAGTGACCTTACTTTTATTATTCCTAAAGAAGCATGATTATATAATGACGCAATTTAAGAAACAGAGGCAAAATGTCAGTCCATGGCTATAGTGTTTAATAACATGTCACAATTAAACTAGTGGAACAAATCCTCATTTCTGCTTTGCCAACTAAATGGTAATTAAAGTTGCCTGCACATAAAAACTAGGGAACATAGCTTTCTGTTCTGTTCTATACAAGGCAATCATTTGGATCCTTCTATTAGCAATGAAGTTCTGAAATGAAATATGAATACTTCATATGGTTTGTCCTTTCCGTCTCCCTTTCTGTGATAGAGCGCTTAAAATACTTAGATTTTGAAAATAAAGTTAAAGAGGCTATAGCAATAAATAATATGATAATTTAAAAGCAGGTCTACATTCAGTTGGTATTCAGAGTGGAGACAAGAACTGAAATTAATAATGAAATTGCCATGAATCATTTTTTAAAATAAGCATATAAGTATAGTTAGTACTTTGAGATTCTCCTCTGCCATCAGCAGTTCGCAGAATTAATTCATTAATTTCAATCCCATCTACCGTGACATTACTACTACTCTGCTCCCTTTGTCAACAAACATTTAAGTCGCAAGCGCAGTCTTGTGGAAGCTTCACAATTCTCTCAGGGGTCATCCAAACAGCTGCTTTAATGCAATGTCCTCTTGCCCTTAAGTGGGCAGGAAAGTATATTGAGATAAATAGTGCTGCCCCCACACCTAAGATTTGCTGCATCTCAGCAATTAGATTGTACTCTGATGCTGACAATTTGTACTGCAAGACAGTTTCAGGGAAGCAATGAGTAGGTTTCCTTTCCTGCCCACTCATCCATCAGAGGGAAAAACAACCGCCAATCATTTGAACATTGGGGGGAGAGACAGAATTTGGGGGCTTCTGCCTTTGATGCTTCTGCAGCCTTCTTAGTTTCTATTGGCCAGTCAGCTTCAGTAATGGCTTTATACAGTTCAGACTTGTTAATACTGATTGATTACCTACTTGCCAAAGTTTATAATATTTTATAATTTTGTACATTTTATGTAACTGATGTACCCTTATTTGTTAATCAGGAGGTGTAATGGCCTACTGATTAAGACAATGGGCTTGTCATCTGGAAGGTTGGCAATTTGAGACCCAAACACAGCGTGATGGGGTTCCTACCACAGTTCCTACCAGATTAGTAGTTGAAAGCAGGCAAATACAAATAGATCAATAGGTACTACTTCAGTGGGAAGGTAACAGTGTTCTGTGAGCCTCAATATAGTCATGAACAATGAATTAAATCTGTGCATATGTCTTTTGGAGAGTGGGATAGAGTTCAGTCCTACAACTCTGGTGTGTGTGTGTGTGTGTGTGTGTGTGTGTGTGTGTGTGTGTGTGCATGTGTGAAACAATTCCCTTTTATCCCAGCATGCAGGTCATCATGCTCAAGGTGATTCATGAAAGGGAGCTCATGTCAATAAACAAGCGAACAAACAGAAGAATCTGGGAGAGATTAAGAAATCAGGCGGTTAAAAAACCATTTGAGCAATGCACAGAGATCTGTATTTTCCAAAAACAGCTTTAGAGAGACATTCTAAACTTACCACTTTGATTAGCCTCCTTCTAGTAACCCAGGAATAAAAGTAAGCTTATTTACCAACTGAAGTTCTTTCTTCACTGACACCAAATTCCGTTTGTTCCCCTTTTGCCAGCTAAATTGGTCCATATGATTTTGGAAGTGAAGTAGCATTCAACCTAGTCCTCCTGACTTACCCCAAAGTAATTATGTGTAGAATTAGAAACAGAGATCCAGTCTTGCATCCTAATATTTGTCCTTTACTAATAAATCTCTGAGAATAAAAGGGCAAGCTGTCTCCTTCTTCTAAAGTTTAAATATTTAATAGTGTTAAACGAGCTGCAAGGAGTGGGAGAGGGAGAAAATCTGACTCGGCTTTCCTTCATCTTCGATTGTGATTATGTGTCAAAAGCAAAGTTCCTGAAAATCTGAAGATAAGACACGGAGGACTGTGTAGAATAATATTCCAATGTATTAGATCCCCATTGAGAATCAGTCTGGTTTAGCAATTAAAATTATTCTAAAAACTGGAAGACTGTGGATTCTAGTCTTGCTTAGGCAAGATTTTGGGCCATCTTTTTCAGTTCTAGCAAGAAGATAATGGCAAGCTACTTCCAACCCTTGCCAAAGTAACTGCATTGACTTGTCTTGGCACATGCACACATCGTAAACACACACCTACAAAGATCCTCATTGCAGTGGCCTCTTTAACTACTTGTGTTAAAGGACTGGCAACATCAGCAACTCGAATTCTGAAAGCTTTAATTTAGCCATGTTATAAACACTTTTACAGAAAGATCTCCAGCTCTTCCTCACTAGTACATTGAGTGCCACTAAACTTGAAAGTCCTGTCAACTGGCAATATATCATCAATCACTTTATTTTATCTATCCATGTTTGCTTGGTTAAATACACGGTGGCCTTCTCTTAAATAGTATAAAACTGTGCCTTTGTCATTGTCACTAAAGTGACCATCCAGCTCCATCGTCTTGTAACACAACTGCTTTCTAGTATAAGATGCCTATTTTCTTTTGAAGAAGCTCTAACCTCCAGCGAATGGACAGATTTTGTGGCATTCAAAACCCTGCATACTGCATTAGAAAACATGTGATTTTTGGTCTGCTGGAACATTAATACTACCTAGCTTTTATCTAATTGGGGACTCTGTAACCATTTAAAAAGTTCTTTGCAAAATCCACTTTTCCCTCAGCTACTGTGGGAGACTTCAATAAATAATGATCACTAACCAAATGTTCATTGGGGACTTCTATAACTGCAATTTCTTTACCATAATATGTTTATCTAAGCAAAAGAAGCAGAAATAAAAATGTTTTTGAGATTGCTAATTCAGCATATAGGAGTAATAAGTTTTGTTGAGTATAAGAGTTTGAAAAGCCAGGCTTTCCATGCTACTTTTCTTCTTCTTTCCCTGTACATGCAATCACTCTTCATTCATATGAAAATATATGCAGCCTTCGGGAACAGAGAAAACAAGCAATACAACTCCATTAAAAAATACACACAAACTGAGCAGTGCTGATATGCCATGTAATGTGACCCACAGAAGAATCCTATTATTTTTGACACTATCAACCTAGTCTTGTGATTTTTACTCCATTTTAGGTAGCTTATAAGATTGGCTACTGAAAACTCAGCAGCAAAGTCTGTGGAAACTATAAATTAAGAAAGATGACACTTGTTCCACAAATGGGTAATATGGAAGGAAGGAAGGAAGGGAGGGAGGGAGGGAGGGAGGGAGAATGTAATATATTAGGGAAATGCACTCCATTAGATCCTGAGCCTATTTATCCGAGTCCTCTGTATCTGGTTGTTCCCCTGTAATGTACATAAAAATTTGTCTAGTTTCGATTATACTGTTGTGTCCACTATCTTGAGTTTTTAAATAATATTCTGGACACACCCCTGCCCCAGGCCTTTGGGTTTGAATGGTTATGGGAAGTTTGGGTTTATTAATAGTTTTTTCCCCAGATTCTTCACTGAGACTTTTATAACTTTGTGTATCTTTTCTTGATTTATTTTATGAGTTACCCCTGGTGGCTATATATTTTATAAATAAATACATGTTCATTTAAATACTGAATGAGGTTATCTAGATGTTCAGAAAAAATGTCACATTTCAACCACGCTCAGACTGTGCCAGTTGCAAATGGTGGTAAGGGAACTCATGAGGGTTCCGACTTACATTTTGTGGCCAGAATTTGGAATAGCCACATGAAATATCTCTGAGCATATTTCGCTAGTGTGTCATGCAATGATCTAGTCTAGATACATCTGCCTGAGAGGTTGAGTCCTTCAAGGCTGAGACTGCTGTAGACTAGGGCTGTCAAACTACAGCCCAAGAGTTAGATGCTTCACATGCTGGCCATGCCCCACCCAGTTTAGCAAAGAGGAAAAAGGTCCTGTGTGACTACACTGTATTGACGCAAGTTTGACATCCCTGCTGTAGACAAAGATTCAAATACTTTTCTTTCACTCAGACTCTAAAGTGCAGCATCCCTTGGATTCATGAATTCTGTTAACAAGGGGGGAAAAAACTATAGTTTAAAAACTTTAAAAAAACCACTCTCTATAGAAATATATACTTCCGGTTTTTCCTATCTATCTTGTAAAGAGATTGCCATTATAAAATTATTATTCATATGATTATAGAGTAGGTCAGTATCTATCTATTATCTATCTATCTTTCATCTATCTATCTATCTATCTATCTATCTATCTATCTCTGTCATTTATCTAATATCTGTAATGAAGTTGGCTCAGATGAAGAAGAAGAGCTGGCTTCAGGAACTTCAGAGCAGGGCATGGAGGAACATCTGGAAAATGTGGAAGATTCTGAACCAGGCGGAGATGGGCAAGAGGAGGAGGAGAGGAAAAGAACTTCAGAAAGGCTAGGGGAGCAAGAGAGACCGGACAAGCATCTGCCTGATAAAGAGAAGGCAGAACTCCTCCTAATGAGCTCCACCTCAGTGTGTGGAGCAAAGTGACCCTGGAAACAACTCATCTGTTTCTTGCTGTGCGTGTGTCCTATCATCATGATTCTTGTCTTTGGACTTAAATCTTGACCCTATGACTGCACTTTGAACTTTGCTTCTCAGACTCTGGACTTGGATTTTGAGTTCATGATTTGTGTTCAGACTGTGGACTTGTCTTGGGATTCTGAACTTGATGGGTGATTCTCTTCAACTTCTGTGTTCTTGGACTTGAGGATTGGACTCATTGGGTTTTGTGCTGGTTCTTGCATGGGGTGAATTCTGGGGAATACTATTCGGAGCTGGCAAAGCTTCAATAAAGACTTCAATAAAGACCTCGTGGTGTATGCTTGTGTGAGCAATACAAGACACTATCTATCAGTCAGTCTTCCTGTCAGCTCTAAAAATATAGCAACTGCAAACGTACCTACTGTCTTCTAAGAATATGATTTGAAAATAAGCCCTAGAGAAATCAATTGTCCTTTCTTGCAACTGAACAGTTAGACTTGGACTTCAAAATAAAATTGTTTTTGAACTGAGACTGTCAAGTAGTCCATTTTTTTCTTCCAGCAAAAATCCTAAAACAAATCTAGGATTTGCTTAGAATTATAGGGAGGAAAACACCTTTCAGATGTATTGCTGTTTTTGCATTCAGTGCTAATGTAAATCTCTCCATTAAGAATCAAGTTGATTTTCAAACCACCAAACTCATAAATGTTCTAGTCATTTATCTATCAACAAAGTTTCAAGGTCAAGGTGTTCTGAGCTTCAGAGAATTTTACTCAGTGGGGCTTCTTTACTCTTTCCAAACAGACGTAAACAATGTCTTTGAAATTATTATTGCAGCCATCATAGAAGGCACTGTGTCTTCCTCTGTATAGGGAACCACTCAGATCTTCACTTCACTGTGTGGAGTGTTCAGTTCACACATTGCAATATGAAATACCTTTTATTATTTACATTTTGTGCTCAAGATTAATGTGCTGGGTAATGAGATTTGAATATCTTCATTTCTGGGTTTCTGGGTTTAAATTTCATTCTTTTATATTAAGCTGGTTTTTTAGCTAGCTCATGGAGAGTGTTTTGATCTCATTCTACGGTTTAACTTTCCTGGCCTCTTCTTTACATCCTTTTCTGTTTGGACTTTACATCCTTTTCTGTTGGGACTCTCCCTTTGTGATGTGGCCTTCTCGCCATTTCTTTTTCTTTTCTACATTTTCACTAAGCTATTTGTGTAATTATACTGGCTTGCTCTGCTAGCATCAATTTTTTTGTGCTTTCAGAATGATCTGTAATTGTGCTTTCAGAATCCTCTTTTTAAAGAATACCCACCCATCCTTTCACTCATTAGATTCACTTGTCTTGGAGTTCTACAAGAAATTTGCTAAAGTCTTATTTTTTAGATTTTTGAAATCTTAAATAAATATTTAACTAATTATTTTGAGTGTTGTTGTAAACCACCAGAAGCCTTTAGTGGTTACAGCAGTATACAAATTTGTTAAATTAATAATAAACAAACGAATGAATGGATGGATGGATGGATGGATGGATGGATGGATGGATGAATTCTTGGCTGGTTAATCAATTACATAACTAACAGGCAATTCAAGGTAAAGGGGTAAAGTGATGATTGATTTTTGTTCAGCTCCCTCTTCTGAATACTTCTGGGAGATATCACTGATTTTCTAATTGGACCGCACATTAGATCAGGTACATCATTCATTTATACATGCAATTCCTTATCCAGTTTTCGAACTGCTTTTCTTTAAAGTTTTTCTGAGAATACCTGCTTCTTACAAAACATAAACAATTATTACTGGGAAATGGGCCATAAATCTCAAGACCTAAATATTGGCTGTGGAAACTCATTAGTGAAATGCTTCAATAAACTTCTATCTACCATTATAGGAAGTGGGGTGTCTAAAATAGCAAATATATTTCTACCTACATACAGTCTACAAAGTTTGGTCCAGATAATAAATAAGACATATGCTTTTTAAGAATGAATTGATGTGTTATGTGGAAAATAATAAGTTCAGTTGGATGCAAGGAAACCTTCTATAGGAAATTATGAATAAGATGTTTCAAAGTGTTTGTCTTCTTTTTAAGATAACAGAAAAAATGGATGTTCAATTAATTAATTAATGCAGTAACTACAGCATTTAAAGCTATTTCACAATAAAAGTTGGGTTTCATGGGCAAGAGACATATAGAGATGTAAGATTCATATGCTGTATGATAGAAACCAGGTTATGAAAAATTCAGTCACTTTCTGAGAATCATATTCAGAGCTTCTAGGAAACACTTTAAAAAGGGCCAATTTGCCTCAATCAGATACCTCATTCTACAATACTGTGCCAACGGTAATAGAGCATTCAACACAATCTTCAAAAATATATTACACAAATATAAGTATCAACCATGATTCCTTAAAATGTTTAGAGTTACTAACGCAGAATACAAAAACTATTTTATTTTCAGCAGTGTTAGGGTTATCTTGTTTGTCATTACGGCTAACTGATAATATAACAAGAGCAGACTCAGTCAAGTTTTGACTAACAGAACAAGAATGTACATTTCTGCTTGGATGGCACTTTCTCATTTTTTAAAAATGTCTGTCTCTATTATAGTGAGTAGTTACTAACCTAATGATATCTCACCTCAGACCAAACTCTTTGATCCAGCAGAAGTTTTCATTTGTATTAAGGCAAATTAATTTGAATGTGTCTGCCCTGCTATACTGTATTCCTGGATTCAGATAAGTCCTATAATATATTTTTTGTAGGTCTGTAGCTGCATGGAAAGAGCCTCTGCAGCTCTGATTCCTGATTTCACCAATGTCAATCAACATTGTTCACAAAAAAGATGAAATCTTTCTAGAAAGCATAAAATATATTCCTCGAAAAATAGTCAGCTGTAAAAAGAGCTTCATGGAAGAAGAAGAAAAAAGTTTCAGTCCCCAAAGCAATGGTCCATTGCAATCATTTATGGTGATTATTTCCAAGGAGTTTCAGATCTGAGATCTTCTGTTAATTGCCCTATCTTTCCTTTATACGATTTCTGTATTGAGCATCATAGGATTTCAACCTCTATTTCATACTGAGTTACAGTTTTATATAGGTTACCACTCAGCAGTGCATAATTGGAGTACATGTAATTCTTTCCTACTGAATAGAAGAAATATTTCTTCAATGAAAGACTGCCAGGAACAACCTTTTGACACACTTCACATGCATATGTAATATATAATGCATATTTTTCCCAACTCATACCTTCGACATTTAACAAGGAAGTACATAATATCACGATATATTGACCACTGTATTGTAAATAGTAAAACCTGAAGGATTCACAACTGGTTCAGTCCTTTCTTGTTGCTATAATCAATCTTTTCTGTATTCAACTATTCTATAGAAAGCCAGAAATCTAGATCATTACCACAGTCAGATACCATCTTTTGTAACACTTGAAGTATATGAGGAAATGCTTATAGAATGCTACTGGATTGTAGTGGCAAGGACATCTGAAATTGCATCAATTTCAAATTGATTATATACCTTAATTAGGCATTTAGACATTACCCAATTTCTTTTAAAATATTACTATTATGTATCACAATAGTAACAAAACAGGAATCCAAATAATATAATAAAATATCAGATCCATGCTGTATTATACTGCACATGTTAATCTTTAATTTTTATTTTTTATTACTAAGAATATATAAAGATACTAAACTCACCACTTGTGAAGTATGTGCATTAGCCTTTATCTACACAGAACTTTTAGATATGGTTTCCACGGGCAACTTTTCCACCAGTGAGCTTGGCTCCTTCTCTGTATTTCTGGCAACTGACATCAAAGCTATTTCCAAAATGGGTACAGTTATTTTCTTTGCTTTGGTACTCTTCTATTGAAAAACACATTTTCCACTGCTTAGTGCCAGAAGCCAATTTTCTCCTTCAATGAATTCTTCCTTCATGTTTTCAGAAGAAATGATTATCTTGCTAATCAGTGGGAACACACACGGACAGACATATTAGGAGTGGGAAATAAAAAGGGATCCTTTAGGGATATCATGTTATTTGCAAATTAAGTAAGAAAGGCAATAATTACTACCAATTGGTCTTGGTCAACCACAAATTTTGGAAAAGAGATGAAATGATACTCTAGTTGCTTGGGAGTTGGGCATAAGACAGAATCCATGTCTTTTAGAAGTCTTCTACAAAATTTGAACCAATAACATTGGTATGCATATATATGAGTAAAATTGAGATGATGGGGAGATGATAGCATTCTTTATATACCTTAAAGATTGTCACACAGAGCTGTTTTCCATCACTTTACTATGCAAGACACAAGTTACAGCAAATCATGATGGATTCAAGTTACAGCAAGAGATTCCAACTGAATATTGGAAAAATATTTCCTTATAGAACAAACAATTCAGAAATAGAACCAATTATCTTAAGATAATTGAAGGACCTCCCTTCACTGGGTGTTCTCAAGTGAAGTCTAGAGAACCATCTGCCAGGGATTATGGTTGAATTGATTTATATGACCACTCATCTTGCAAATACAATTCAAATATGAGAGCATAACGATATATCATAACAATAAAGCACCATTTTAACAGAAAGGAAAACCCTGTAATGATTACAGAGGGGTAACCCCAACCAAACAATCAAGAAAAATCTTTCAACAAACAATTTGACCTCCTGACTCTCAGGTCCTGGAATCCATCCAGGACTTGAATGCTTTGTGAAGGTCTGACAGGGTCAAGGCCAATCTAAATCGGAGTTAACATGAATTGCTGCATTGAGCTGGAGGTTAAATTCAGTGGCAAAATCAGTTCCTTCCAATTCTGACAATAGATTGGCCCTTGAGCTGGTGCAACAATTACAAAATATAGGCTTTATATTGAAAGAACAATATGTCGGCCAACTTTTTTTCAGCTCAGTGTTGCTTTTGCTTGAAGAAATATTGTAAATACAGCCAGATATTCTGTATTTTAATTTCTTCCACCACTATCCAAATTGCCAATAAGTGGCTTTCAAGGAAGAAATAGCAAACTGAAGATGCCTCTGCTGAAATCCAAAAACCAGCGGTTGTGGTGGAATAAAGAGATGTGGTTGGACTGAGTTTTAAGATTCCTCTGCAAAGAGAGGACTGGGATTGCCCACAAGTGTTCCAGACACTTGCTCTTCATGAGGAGTCTACTAGGTTTAGAGTTCTGTGAGACAAGGGAATGCCTTTGTAGCCCAAAATGCAATTCAGCATCTTCAAAGACATTTTGTATACTTTCTTTCTTATTCACTTTTGAGATTGCTTGTTAACTGCATTTTAGGGTATTAGGAACCTTCATAATCTGTAGTTACTACAGTGGGTGAGTTTTCTTCAACATTTAGTGAAAGAAGGTATATATAAACTTAAGGGCTTAAAAATTCTTTTTGTAAATAAACAGCTAAAGGTAGTTTATTGTCTTAAAATGTTTTATTGTTTTAATTATAGCTTTTTCTTTTTTTCTTTTTCTTTTTTTATTGTTTTAATTATAGTTTTTTTTCTTTTCCTTTTTTCTATGTATCTTTTTCTCTGGTAATATCACACTACTAACTAGAGCATACAAAATATTTGCTAGACCAATACTTGAATACAGCTCATCAGTTTGGAACCCGCATTACGTATCTGATATTAATACAGTTGAGAAAATCCAGAAATATTTCATAAGAGGAGTTCTCCACTCCTCTACTCATTGCAGAATACCTTATGCCACCAGACTTGAAATTCTAGACCTAGACAACCTAGGACTACACCGCCTTCGGTCCGATCTAAGTATAGTACATAAAATTATATATTGCAATTCCTTCCTGTCAATGAATAGTTCAGCTTCAACCACAACAATACAAGATACAATAGATAGACCATAGATACAAACTCAAGGTAAACCGCACCAAACTTGATTGCATGAAATACGACTTCAGCAACAGAGTGGTCAACGTCTGGAATACTCTACCTGACTCTGTGGTTTCTTCCCCAAACCCCAAAAACTTTTACCTTAAACTGTCTACTATTGACCTCACCCCTTTCCTAAGAGGTCTATAGGGGGCGTGCATAAGTGCACCAACATGCCTACCGTCCCTGTCCTGTTTTTTTTTCTTACATGTATCCATTTCATGTATTCATAACCATGCTTATACTTATACCTGTTATCATATAATAGCTTGACAAAATAAAAATACATAAATAAAATTATAGCATTTTTTAAAATTGTAGGCCACCCAAAATCATTGATTGGGATGGGTAACTATAGTAATTGAATGAATGAATGAATGAATGAATGAATGAATGAATGAATGAATGAATGAATGAATGAAAATGTAAAAAGGGTGATTAGAATGTTATTGGGCATGAATGAAAAGCTTTAAAGATTTGTTTAAGATTATAAAAGATGAAATATGGACAGAAGAGATAATTTGTTCTATGTTAAGAGAAGGTGATAAATTATTAAAATTGTTTATGCTTAAGGTTATGAAGGGAAAAGTCATTTCTTATCTATTTCATTTTCTTTTTTCTTTTTTTCTACACTTTTTTTTTTTAATTTTATCTTTTTGTCAGCCTTCAAGATTTTCTTCCTTTGCTTCTCTTCTTTTGCTTTGCATTTTTCGGCTGTCATAAGTAATGGGGGGAGGGAGTGGGACATGATTATTATGGGAAGCGAGCTGGAGTTGTTAGGAAACGAAACTGTATAAGTTAGGGGGGGAAAGTCTTGCTTAGGTTTCTATTCTGTGCTATGCGCAACTGCAACTCTTTATCAAACTATGCCAAGGTCAACGGACAGAGGCCTCATCACCACCTGAAGATGCCCACACGATGTTATACACCACTTTTAATTGGAGGAGCGAATTGAATTATTGGGGGTGGGAACATTGCCATCATTTTGTATGTGTGTTTTACGCGTTCATTTTCTCAAATTCAGAATTCTCTTGTTGCTACCACTTGATTTCCAATAAAAGATACCTTTTCTCTAACAAATGGAGTCTAAGTATTTCTTTCTTGGATTTTGAATGGAGCATCATCTGACACTTTTTAATTGTAATGTTCAATAAAATTATTACAAATTGTCAGTCACATAGATATTCAAAGCAGCTGTCTTGAATCTCTGTGTGCTCCAGCACAAAATATTTAAGAGCTGAAATTTCCATTTCATTCATTTTATGAAATAATTCCACATAGAAATGATTTGACACTCTGGGTCATCTTTCTTTAAGAACAATGTGGCAAAAGACTATAAGACTACAAGAAATCTACCTTTATATTCATCAATAAGATCCTAATTTCAGTTCAGGATTAAGAGAAATTGTTTAGATATGTTGACTGTAGGTTTATTTTGTTAGGAAATGAGCTCTACACTTGTTGAAGGCATCACAGAATATTAATGGCTAGAGCGAGAAAGAAGATTGATTTTGATAGCTACTGAAAAAAGTACAAGGGAGAAAAAGTACTTGACACACTTCACAAAACTGAAGATTTTTTCCCATTGATCAGTTCTACCAAGAAGTAGCTTTTCCCCACAGATTGTTCTTACACACAATAGTGTAGGGATGCTGGAATCAACACATCCAGAAAACACTGAGTTAGGAAGAGCTTCTGTGAATTTTTCAGGAAAATGATTGCTATGGGAAACTTCAAAGCTCAGTAGAGTGACCATAGTTTTGCATGAAACAATAATAACACAGAACACTTGTTTTGCAAAGGATATTTATAACTTACTAGCTGAATGAATAGAAAGAGAGCAAAAGATAAAGAAGATAGATAGATCCCAATAGGAAACGCCTTAGAATAGGGGTCGGCAATTTGGAATTCCTTGAACTCAGGTCTGATTAATACTGTGCCTCCTTTGATGCCTGTCTGTTCCATTATCAATTGATACATTAAACATTAAATATTATTTTAATTTTAAAAACAACAACAACAACAACAACAACAACAACAACAACAACAATAATAATAATAATAATAATAATAATAATAATAATAATAATAATAATAATAATAATAATAATAATAATAATGCTGCAATGTAAACCAGGACATCTGTTAGTGGGAGGTTAAAGATGGCGGCTACAACTGCATGCGTAGGGGTGTCCAAACTTAGCAACTTTAAGACTAGTGGATTTCAACTTCCAGAATTCCCCATCTAATTGTTATCTTTATTTTGAGCACATTGCTATGTCCTACAGAGCCCCATGAGCATTCTCAGAATAATTGCTGCCCCCTGCAAAATATGTTCATGTAATATCTGCCCTGTCATGGAAACTGGGAAGCAGCTAAGTCTCCTCTGCGCTTGGTAAATGGCGAATCTATTCAGCTGCCCCAAACTTAAATGCTTCCATAATGAACTCCCAAGTGAAAATTCTGATCTGCATTATCCAGTTAGCTCCAGTCCAGGAGTGTCAAACTCACATTTTCACAGCGTTGTCACGTAATGTATCAGGATTCCCCCCCTTCCCTAAACTGGATGTCGGCATGGTCAGTGCATTATTTGATTGGCCTAACTATTCATAAGAACTTAGAAAAACATATACAAATGCTGCTGGTGTTGCATTGTTCCAAGCCATGAAATTATAGAAGATCCCATGAAATTTATTGTAGAAAGAATATTATAGATCACCAGCCATTGTCGACAGTTTCAGATCTTCTAACTAAGGTGGACTTGCCAGTCCTCCTTCCCACTCTCCCTCCTTCCCTTTCTCTTTCTTTCTTTCTTTCTTTCTTTCTTTCTTTCTTTCTTTCTTTCTTTCTTTCTTTCTTTCTTTCTTTCTTTCTTTCTTTCTTTCTTTCTTTCTTTCTTTCTTTCTTTTTTTATACTCCTTTGCTCCAATGAATTCAAATGATTTTCAAAAGCCACATAACATCTGTGCATTTCAGATCAAGTTTAGTGCACTTTTGCAGAGCTGCATCTTTTGAGACTTGAAAATAATGCCAAGTATTCACACATTAAGAGGGATAAAATAATTGCATCTCATCTATCTCTTTGACAATGTCTACAATTTGGCTTCTTTGCTTCACAAAGAAGCAAGTGTGGATCATTACACTCTATTGTCACAACATTCCCTGTATATTTAGTTGAAGTTTGTTCCGAGTCATTCTTAAACTGTCGAACTAGTGAACCAGAAGGGCCAAAAGAAGGGAATTCATACAGCCGAAGAAAGCTATATAGTAATAATTTTTAAAACTTTCATAAATTCTTCTCTTTATTGTGGCTGGTGAACTTAGTGCAGAAAGAAAACCTGAAAATGTAAATGCATTTTGCAAAAACATGTCTACAACAATGGCAATCTTTAGGCTTTAAAATATATATAGAGAGAGATGTTCCAGGACAAGTTTTACTCTTTCACCTATGACATTTGCTGATGGTGAAGGCCACAGAGAAATTGTAAACTGATGCAACTTATTTAAATTCCATGATCTGTACGACTAAGAACAAATGGGAACCATTTTTCCCCAAATGGCTGAATATGGTTCTAGTTTTGGGGAGGGTGGGACCTGAGTGATGAAGTAAATTAATAATAATAGCTGTTCTTCATATGCAAACTTTTGAATGCCAGTGGGAAGTCTTCTATGTACTGTAGATTTTTTTAAACATCAGAATTAATGAGGAATGGATAAATATATGACATCCAGGATGCAGCAATAATGCCAGAATTCAGTTCTGTATTGGTTGTAAATAAAATAAATGGATTCATTTTCATTTTAAAATAAATTCATAACATAAGAAAATATTTTCGTACTCTTCATTTATGATGTTGAAGTGACCATCTTATTTTATGAACATTCTCTTAGCTCACTGAAGGTTATTACAGGTAAAAAAATAATTATTATTTGTGCTTGTATTGATCCTTCTATCTCAGAATTTTTCTTTAAAAAATAAAGGAGGAATAGAAATATATTACTATATAGGTACAGAGGCTTTATATCTCATTCTTGAGAAGACAGAATGGGGAACTTGATTTATTCTACTGGGATTATTCTAAACTGAAATATTTGGATCAATCTGTAGATATGCTTATATAAACATAAACCTTTTAATGTGATCAATTTGACAATGTTGGAATCATTGCAGAAACTTGTGATTTATAGTATCTTGCAGATACACCAATTAAAAGACCAAAATTTTTGAAAGAAAAAAAATGAACATAAATGTTTTTTGAGTGTACATCATATAACCCATTCTTTTTCTTATTATCCTGCTTCTGATTAGAGTATAAATAGCTTCACGTGGAAGGAAATTAAGCTTGATTTGCAGGAGCAGCTTGTCTGTAGGATGATCAGGATATAGTTAAGTTCATTGTCCAGACAATATTGGATTGGAAATTGTAAACCATTTCCATAGAAGGCTGTATATTTTAAGCTTATGGGATTAGGGTTAGGAAGATCTCTGCTTTTATGTCTCTACATGGAGTAGATTTCCTGAAAGAGGCACAGTAGCTCAATGGCTTAATGATGCAAGAAAAGGTCTGTATTCTGGTGGTTCGAGGCCTAGCACCAGGTGGCTGAGTGAGCTCCAGTCACTTGCCTCAGCTTCTGCCAACCTGGCAGTTTGAAAGCATGTTACATGCAGGTAGATAAATAGGTACCACATTGGTGAGAAAATAATGGCATTTTGTGTGGTAGCATGAATCCAGCCGCACCTTCTCCAGTGTGACACCCAAGTGTAAGGTATCATCAGAGGGAGGGATGGAGGAAGAAGCCCCAAATGATATTGCAGAAGGCCATTGAGCCTTTCTGAGAGTGGACCTAGTCCTCCCTCTGTAGTGAACTCTGGATAGCGCACAAGCATAAACTGAACAGGGTAGCAATTGTTGACAGCCAAACTTCTTTGTGCTAACACTGTAGTCTCCTGGCTAATGTAACAATGCCATTATGTTGCTAAATAAATAAATAAATTTGCTACAGAGGTTTTCAGTGCACATATATGGACCGTTGTTGAAGGTATCATGATATTTATTTGTTAATTTGATTACTGATGCTACTGCAAAGATTTGCATTCTGTCTTTGAGTTCTAATGCTCAAGTTTTTACCCATTACACTACACAGGCTCTTTAACACCATGTTGCAGTGGGACTACACTTCATATGCATTATACAGCTTCTGGATGCTATGTATAATGGGATTGAGGCAAATGACCAGTTTCCCTTTTTGGTCTTTCTGTTAAGATTTTACCCTCCTTCTAAATCTACCATTTTCTCACCGAGTATTTTCTTGCTCTTAGAATCTCAGCTCCTTCTGAGCTTGAATTGAATTGATATTTTCCATGTGTCTCTGAGCTTCCCACCTTTACTTCTTGTAAATCTGTCTGCCTTTTCATTTCTTATAAATATCCTTTTAAATTTTTCAGCTCCTTGCTAAATATTTTGTGCAGCCACATCCCTTTTTATAGATCTCACATGTTCCTTTACCAAGGGAATTGTTTGACTGATGTTTTGTCAATTCCTCCTTTAGAAGACTCACTCATCTTGGGATGTTTTGCCTTGTTAATGTAGATAGCCATGGAAGCATACTAATAAAGTATCTGGGCTGCCCCCAATTTCTCAAAAGCAGTTTGAGAACAACCTACATCTCAGGATCCTACTCTGTTCATCTCTATTCAGGGGGAGCCTGTCAAGGAGTCAAAAAAGTCAAGAGTGCTGTATCTGTGCAATTAAATACCTGCTCTTATGTTACATGCATAACATTGTGTGTTGTATGTTAAAAGGGGGTATGGCTCTTGTTCCCACTCCACCAGCTCATATTCCACCCAGTGGAAGAAGGATGGAAGGAGGACAGACTTATCGTTGTTAGGATTTCACTCCTATGACCAGAAGAAAACACAGAATCTGACAAAATTTTGCTTCTTCTTGGTTACTAAGGGGACATGGAGGGATCATATGAAGTTAACTAATATTTATCTTATAGGATTAGCTAGAACTGCTGAATTTCAGAGTTCCTGTGAGGTTAAGATGGCTAGCCTATAAATTTTATAAACAAATAAACATAAATTTCACCTACTGAATGTATTTATCAATATAATTCACTCATTCATTGACGATGTTCATACCACATTCTTCTGTAAGTGTTAATAAAAGTGGCTTATAAGTATGATTTTTTTTAAATCAATACTTTATATTAAAGGAAAAAATGGAAGTACAATTAGATAATTCATTACTGAGGATTGAAGTGAAGATTTCCTGGTCCAAAATTCATTTCCTACTAGTTTTGTTCTAGATGTATTGCGTTAGAATTCTCATAATCTGTAATTCACAATTAAGAATGTATAGTGGTATAGATTCTAGCCCTAACCAAACATAATGATAAAACCCTTATTGTGACTGTTGAAACATTACTTTTATTACATCCTTCAACAACCCTACATTGAAGAGATTCTCCCTACAGTATTTTTTAATGTGTAAACCATACCACAGTCTCAATTTATACGAAGGCCAATAGGTGTGGGAAGGGGAAAGGGTTTTTTGGGGAAAAAAACCTCTTTCAATGTGAGAATCAGAATCATGACTGGTATAAGAACATTCATGATAAAGGACTGGAGAATATGAATATGAACTGCAGTACCTTCAATCAGCAGACTATTTTATTTGTTATGATAAAGAAGATTGGTAGCCATGGAAATGTGCTAGGATTCAATCTGTATGTGTATTTAAAACTAACTTTTACAGTACTCCACTGCTCTTTTGCTACATTAACCTGAATGAAATGTCAAACCATAGGATTTTGCAACGTTTCAGTTCAAGGAATAAGATGATTCACAGAAAGGCTTTCCTTGAACTACTGCCTGTTTTTCGGCTTGTTTATAGAAAGGAAAGCATGAGAGTACATTTCAAGCAGACCAACATTTCCCTTCTTTTTGATAAGAAAGGACTCCTGAAAATTTATTCAGATATAAGATGCCTTCCCTTTAAGGCTAGATTTATCCAATTTACTAACGCACAATGTGACTTTTTCCTCCCTTCAGGTTTATATTATCAAATTTCTATTCACTTTTTCCAAAACTGGATTGATCAGACCCATTGACATCTGCTTTACAGATGTCTCATATGTATATTGCTTCATTACAATGCTCTCCTTCTTATGTCAGTTACTTAAACTTGATTATTTAAAATGCTTCAATCCTGGTCAATGCCCTTGAAAATTTTTTGCTAAATCTAACTGTGGGAAGTTGCTGTCTACAGTGCACCTGGAAGCAGCCTTGGTTAAAATGGCCTCATTAGATTTTCAATTCCCATTTTAGTTGCTATTTCTCCAAAATTCTGGAGTTTGTCCAAACCACTTGACCAGATGTATATATGGTTAGTTGAATGGAACATACTGTAGTGGAAGCTACCATACACCAATGCAGATTGGTGTCTAGCCTAAAATTATCCATTGCAGGTGGGAATGGCTCTCCAAATTCTCAGGCAGATGTCTCTTCTATTATATATCATTTCTCAGAATTAGGATTGAGCCTGGGAAAGAGGAACCCCCTTGTCTTTGAGATGTCTTCTACCCTGTAAATAAAGGTGATTCCATTATTGATTGGAGAAATATGTGGCTTACAGCACATGGTAGAAACAGATGATCTGCATGTTATTATAGTGAGCAATAGAAGATAGGAACCTGAGCAACCATCCTCTTGCAAAAGATGTGCAAACCATTCTTTGGCCCTCAAGCTTATCCTTGGAGATATCACTATGTCACACAGAACTGTGTTTGCCAAATACCCCGATCCTTTCTTGAGAATGGGAATTCTTCTCTGCTGGAAGGAGTGGCTGGATTAAGTTTCTTTCCTTTTATGCCTGTAAGAGCAGCAAAAATAGATGATTTGATGCTAGGAAAAAATGTTTTCAGTCTCTTATTTCTACCCTCATTCTTCTGCCAAAACCATCCTTGAACCTGACAATATTAGACATTTTTCATCCTGTTTCCAAATCTCTTTTAAAAAAGATAGTTGATAGGATGGGTGGACTGCAATTTGGAGGGCACTGGAGAAAGAATATTATGTCTTATATAATAAGAAAGAAAGCAAATGATTTATTTTAATATGGTTTCAGACTTGGTGCATATTTCAAATACATTCCCTGTATCTCTGTCAGAAAAGGAAAAAGGAAAGAACAGAACAAAAATTATCTAGAAAAAGCCTACATTGCATTGACCCTGTGCAGAAACTGCTATACTGTGTTTGTGGGTGTGTGGGTGTGTGGGTGTGTGGGTGTCTGTGTGTGTGTGAGAGAGAGAAGGGGGATGGGGGGAGGGAGGGAGGAAGGGAAAGAGAGAGAATATGAATTTTAGAATTATTCTCTGGGTTTTCAGACTTCGCATGACATTAGTGTCATGTGCACAGATTTTTCCAGTATGGGTTACACACTTTGCTGCACCTGCTAAACATAGTTTGTAGATTATTTGAATTGCCAAGCATCCCCAGCAATAAGTGCTTTCTTCTGCTCAATATTTTCCCTTCTCCTTCCTTTTTATTTTATTCAGCAAGGCCAGTCTTTAGTACCCAATGTAAGACAAAGGTGTGCATCATTTTCAGAGTTGTGCTGAAGGGGACTTGATGGGGAATTGTAAAAGCTTCTTGTTTGAAGGAGTTCGATCCTGATGGGGATCAAGGTTGACTCAGCTCTCCATCCTTCTGAGTTGGTAAAATGAGGATTCAGATTGTTGGGGGCAATAATATGCTGACTTTGTAAACCACTCACAGAGTACTTTAAGCACAATGGAGCAGTATATAAGTCTAAGTGCTATTGCTGTAGTGCTATTGCTAAAAAACATTTTAATCTTGCAACCAAGTAAGGTAACGAGGACCAAAGAAAGATCTGGTCATAGAAGCCTTGTCTGCAACGGTGAAACAAACCCACAGAAATTCTTGCAAGGGCTGCAATTCAGTCCCGCTTGAGGGGAGTAGACATCGGAAATCGCTAAAAGATGGCATTCACTCATTATGATCTGCCTGCATTAATCACACTTGTCTCTTGATTCACATGGTTGAGCAGAAAAGGGAAAGCAAGAGAAACAAGCATGCTTTTGGTTGTGTGGTCTTTTTAGGAAAGACTTTTCTCATCCCCATTTTTGTTAATGTCTCTAATTGGAAAGTCCCTTTGAACAAACTGGCAATACAATCCCATTGATTTACAAAAATATGCATGCTGCTTTAATAGAACAGAAAATAACAGCTAATTAAACTTTCTGATTCTCAAGGTCTCTGGGTGGCTCACAACAAACAAACAATCAAATTACAATAAAATAAACCCAAGATAAAAGATGACAAGTTTGATAGATCAGATGGAATGAAGTGACTGAGGGATCTCCAACACCGAATAACTGGGGGAATATCCAGGTCTTCTCCAGTTTCTCTGGAAACAACAGAGTTAAGGCCATTCAGATCTCAAGGGGAATCTCACTGACAGGGGCTGGTATAGAGACGGTGCATACATCCAGAACAGTTCCACGTATGTCAGTGATCGGATTCAACCATTTTTACTACTGGTTCTGTGGGCGTGGCTTGGTGAGCATGGTGTGTCTTGGTGGGCGTGGCTTGGTGGGCATGGCCGGGGAAGGATACTGCAAAATCTCCATTTGCTCCCCACCCCACTAACCTGCTTTCCATCTCTGTTCTCTTGTGCAGGCAACAAAAGAAGACTCAGCCAATCAGCTGGGACTCGGGAGGCAGAGAATAGTTGGGGGTGGGGCCAGTCAAAGGTGGTATTTGCTGGTTCTCCAAACTCTCAACATATTTTCTACCAGTTCTCTAGAACTAGTCAGAACCTGCTGAATACCACCTTTGAATGTGCATTGTGGTCCATAATGACTAAGATAAATAAGCAATTCAATTCTTGTCATTTCTCTCTGGTCAAATAGTCCTCCTATTTTATTTCACTGAATGTAAAAGCAGAAAGGAGACTCTTTTGATGTTTAAAAGTAGTGAGAAATGAATGGCATAAACAATTAAATGTTCAATCATAAGCAGTTCCTTTTGAGTTTGCAAATAGGAGAGAAATATTTTTTTAAACCGATCAGGGATCCACACATCATCATTCATCTATTCTTGTTTGACCCTTGGTGTCTGTTTTAACACCAGAAATTGGTTATATTGAATTGTGAGTCATATATTACCACAGGACTTTAAAAAAACACGCTGTTATGATTTAGACCTTGTTCCATCTTCACTGAGTCGATGCATGTCAAATGAGTGTGGGAACGTGCCTCCAACTCCTACTTGCTTCATTTATGAAGGCATTCCTAATGTCTCACTTGGACATCTTGTGAGAGGGAGGGAGAAAGATGAACCTTTGTGTTTTCCTTCTTTGAAAGGAAAACTGTGAAGTATGAGAAGGATATCAAAGACTTTTACTGCATAATTTTACCCTTCACATTTACGTGCATATTAAAAAGCACAATAGAGCCTCAATAGGCTTCTGATTTGTTAGTTTTATGAACAAACTTGGGTACATTATATCCTATAACAATCCACCAGCTGTTAAATGTTTGCTTTTTACAATTCAGAGAGCTTCAACTTTGGAATACAGACAGATTTAGTTGCTTTTTGTGTGTGGTAAAGCTAAGCATCACTTGGCAAAACCTAAATCCAAGATGTTTGGTTCTTCTAAAAGGGAAACTGTGAACTT
Organism: Bungarus multicinctus; assembly: GCA_023653725.1. NCBI lineage: Eukaryota > Metazoa > Chordata > Lepidosauria > Squamata > Elapidae > Bungarus > Bungarus multicinctus. Next base: position 61,936,767 of record CM042842.1, read on the forward strand.
GGTGTCAGAGGCTGAAAATTACTCATTCTTTACAGACCATTGAATTTATCTTGGGGAACATGAGTACAACTAAGGGAAAGTAGCAGTGGTACCGCATAGACATGTTTCCCCCTGATGCAGGAAAAAAGACTGGGAGAAAAGAGAGGAGATGGACAGGATAGGCAATGCTTTGCAAATTCAGGACAGAGTTAAGATTATTGGTTGCTTTCAAAGCTGACAAGAAGATTCATACACTGTGGCTAAAGCGCACAAGTCAACTTTCTTACATAAGGAAAACAAAAATGGCTGATGAACTCTTCCAACAGATTCTGACTCGAAGACAACACATCTCAAAGCAAAGAATGGCCAACTGCTGCTTTTTTGGACTTACAGTCAGATAGTGATTTGTATCTTTAGCATGAAGTGCCTGGTGGCTATCCAGATTTTGAAAAACATTAAGAACATGGAAAAAAAAATATTCAGATCAAACTAAAGCCACATATGGCTCAGCCTTCTGTTTGTGGAAGTAATGCCCATGAGAAACAATAGGCCATATGTAGGATATGAGGGCAATGACTTCTCACATTAAGTATGTAGGCAGTTCTTTGATTCTGCATCAATCACATTCATTTTGTTCCTATTTTTAAAGGTCAGAAAACATGATTAGGTCATTGAATAGCTTTTATAAATGATCTATGGAAACTTTTTAAATAATATGATCCCAGAAGCAGGTTCCTGTTTTTTGCTGTGTTTTCCTCCTTAAATTATCCAACTTTAGTATTTAATCCTGGCATTTGTAAGTCTTTCTAAATACCCTGTGTTTCTGAGGTAATTCTGCAGTACATAAAGTACCATGTTTCTTTAGTTGCCATGGCAAAATTTCTTTTCTCCCTCTCTTCATTGCAGAGCAACTTGTGTCTAAAAACTCACATTAATTGCTCCCACACACTAAACATTTTTGCCTGAATATTTTCTTAACCAGTGGTGAGCAATCAATTTTTGCACTAAATCAAGAAATGGAGATGTAAGAGTCAACGGTTGGATTTCAGATTAACATTTATTAATTTCCTAAATGCAGTAGTGACTGCAAACTAAAAAATTCAACCGCTGTCTCATTCACACACTTTCCATGAGATTGGCCCCAATATTCCTTCCTGGTCCTGCCTTCTCTGGATAAGCCTTCAATGACTGGAGCCCATTCACATGACTCCTGTGCACATCCTATTTTGGTATAAAGGCTAGTCAGTTAGATTCCAAGTGGAAGATTCCATACTTTATCCAATAAATAACTATTTTCAGTTAGTTAATAAGATATTAATAATTAATAATAACTTAAAAGTTAATAGTTAATAAGCTCAAGAAGAGATTGGACTGCCATTTGTCAGAAATGGTGTAGAGTCTTCCACTTGGGTGGGAGGGTTGGACTAGATGACTTACAAGATCCCTTCCAACTCTGATTATCTGTTATTATCTGTTATCTTCCACTCTAGCCAGCAAAATTCCATCATTGATCAGTCTCACCATGTCATCTGGCAGGGAAGGGAAGAGGAAAAGGGAGGGGGGAAGAGCAAGGAGTGGGGAAAGGAAGAAAAGGGAGAGGAGAGAATCCAGCTAATATGTTGGTTTAAAAGAAATAACCAGGAAGCAATCTTCAGAGAGACTGCCTCATTTCCCATGTTAGTTGTGTCTCTACAAACCAAAGCAGAGGAATACTTTCACCTTATGAATCACCATTCAGATTCTACTGCCATCTCAATTCAGCTTGTTTTTAATTTTCTCTATTAATACTGCTATTATTTGAGTGGCGGATCAATTTATTCTTTCTTTGTCTGTTGAGTGTTACATCCCATTTTCAAAAATAAACATATTTTTCTTAATCAGGCAAAGCTTTTAGAATCTTTTGATATTGTTTTTTTTAGTAGGTGTGGATTTTGGCTCTGTAGAGGGAATGTTGTAGAAGGGATGCTTATCAAATTTTCAGATGATCCAAAATTGGATAGGGTAGCTAATGCCCTGGAAGACAAAATTCAAATTCAAAGTGAACCTATGTGATGGCATGTGAGGGTTAAAGTGACATACATATAATTTATAGGCCATCCAAATCCAATGACTCTAATTTAAAAAGTTAAGAAAAAAATCATAAGCATCTCAAAGACAAACATATTTAAAAGAAAAACACACCAAACATCTAACAGGGTTTGAAGCAGTGGTGGAATTCAATTTTTTTTACTATCAGTTCTGTGGGCATGGCTTGATGGGCATGGCAAGGGAAGGATACTGTAAAAACTCCAGTCAGAGGTGGTATTGCCGGTCCTCCAAACTACTCAAAATTTCTGCTACCAGTTCTCCAGAACTGGTCAGAACCCGCTGAATACCACCTCTGGTTTGAACTCACTATACCCTAAAGCCTAGGATAATAGCTAGGCCTTTAATAGTTCCATGAACATCATCAGGATGGGAGCCATCAATCCAGATTTCTTGAGGAGATCATTCCAGAGGGCAAGTGAGAAAACAGAGGAGGCCTTCATAGCTCCAGCAAATCTAAATTATATGATTAAATGTTTGATTCTATGATCCAATAAGTCTATTGCTGATGAGATTATTTTAAAAGTAAATTAGTAGTAATAATAGTATCTCATTTAATGTTTATGCAAAGCTTAGAATTCTAGGCATTTTATTAGTAATATATTCATGTTCAATAGTTTATTTTATTAATTAGATTTTTATCCCACCTTTATTTCTTCATATGTAATATATATGTTATGCACTGAACAAACATAATACACCTTCCTTCTATTTTCCCCACAACAGCAACCCTGTGAGGTGAGTTGGCTGAGAGAGAGCCATTGGCACAAAGTCACCCAGCCAGCTTTCATACCTCAGTCAAGACTAGAATTCACAGTTTGCTGGCAATTGCCTCATGTCTAAAGTGGGACTAGAACTCACAGGATCTTGGTTTTTAGGCCAGCATTTTCACCACTACACCAAACTGATAGCCACTATATGTAAATTCTACAATATCCAAATTTAACAGGATGTTGTGATTAAAATCCTGTGTATGTATGTGTGTACTGTGGTTCTGTATACGAATGCATTTTTTCCATTCTGAAATAGCATCTGTGAGAAGATTGCATATTGAGGTGTCTGAGTTATGGAAGAACAGATTGAAGAACTGTGACTTCAAAATACTCCTACAAAATACATTTGGATATAATTGTTCATTAGCTTAAAATATCTAATGGTAGGTGGTTAAGAGCTCTTGCTTTCCTGCTGCTTGTTAGATGTGGATTATTGTCACAGCAACAGTGGTCCCAATCAGAAAGCCTCTTTCAATACTAGGGAGGCAATAAGAAATTATCACGAGAGCCTATTCAAATTATGGAAAACTATTTTTTGGAACAGATTTTTTTTTTAGGATACAGAAACTAAGAAATCCAACAATATTAGAATTCAGTAATGTTGAATTATTAACCTCCAACAATTTGACCAGTCAAGCATTTTCAGATTGAATAGTGGCATCAGGAAATTTGGCCATCAACCCCCAAACGGCAAGTTACCTTAGGGTTGCCATTCGGGAAGACGAGACTGCAGGGGCATGGGAAGAAATCATTTTAAGAATGGTTTCTAATTGACTTCATTGGTATTTTAGTTTTATATAAGTCTGGCTTTTAAGTTTTATTAGAATATTACCTCTATTCTGCAAAGTCAGCATTAACCACAGCTGCAATTTGAAGAAGCACTAGATTAGTATTAACTGTTAGATCTACTGTATCTCACATTCCTTTTGATGCAATTTTTAGCACGAGATCTAAAATAGCAGGTCAGCTTTTCTGTAAAGCTCAGTAAATAACCAGTATTATACCATTTGGATCTCTTATTTCTGGAAAGATAATTGTTCAGACTTTGACATGACTCCTGCTATGGCATACTTCCAGGGCTGTGTGTTTTACATGATAATATTATTTGCCACACACTATCTGGCAGAAATCTGATAAGTCAGAATCAGAATCAAGCTGGAAGGTACCTTGGAGGTTTTCTAGTTCTCTCGCATTCAATCAGGTTTAGTGATCAGGAGCCCTTTTTGAAAGTTCAAAATATACAGAAAACTGTGAGATTCCTTTAAAAATTTTGAGACCACCGTTAAGACGGTGCAAATTTGAAGCACAGAATATTTGTTTTCGGATTTCTCAACTGCAATGTTGTCATAGCAATAGAATTCTGAGCAGATATAAATTACAGGTATGATACTTTAATCAAAATATTTTTCTTAGACAAAAAAAATGGTAAGCTGTATGTACAAAATTATGAATCAATACTTAGAAGGAAATAAGTTTAGCTAATTGGCCCTAAGGCATCCTCAGTGCTTGATAGTTGTACAGCCTAAGAGTTCACATTCCACAATCAAATGCAGCCCTCAATGAAATCAAGTTTGACACCCCTGGTGTAGACGTCTCCTGCTGACCTACAAGGTACCTTCCAATTTTGTTACTCTGTTGTTATCAACCATCATAGGTAGGAAAAGCATATCACCTTCTTTCTCAAACTTAATAAAGGCTTGGCTCAAGATCAAGCTATATTTAGTGCAGCACCTCTCAATTCTATGAAATGGACAACTAACCTACGTTTCTTTGATTTTAATAAACTAGTTTGAATGTCTTTAAATGTACATGAAAGTGATTTTTTTTTGTTTTGAGTTAGATAGAAGACACTGAAGAATGACACAAATGACAGTTTGTGGAGCTGGAGACATATGACTATTTAGTGAGCTTCCATTTATTAAGTTGTGCCCGCAAAACTGTATGAAACTTTGAATTGTCAAATGCCCAAAGAGATTCCTCACATCAAGACTAAAACATCGTATCACTTAGATCTGCTTGCTTTTTGAAGGCAGAATGGAACACTCTTATCCATGCTTATAACTAGGGTGAGGATTTCTATGACGTGTCTTGTTTTTTCTAGAAACTTTATTTGAGTAAGCTAAAACATGGTTTAGAGTAATCTGGTGAGAATTAGATGCTTTTTATTTTGCCCGAAAAGTCACATTTTGACTTTTTAAAGATGTTGTGTCATATTTCTGATTAATTTTGTAATAAACATCATATTTTGGTCATGAACATTGGCAACCTTCCTGATAGACCTCCAAGTCTGAGCCAGCAAAGAAAGTGAAAATTTTCCTGTTTTTTTTTCTTGTTTGCTCCTTAACTCAGGGGGAGTAGGGTGTGTGTGTGTGAGAGAGAGAGAGAGATGGCGGCGGGGGGGAGTTTAAAAATGACCAGTCCTTTAAAAAAAGGTGAGAATTTGCCTGCTTTGTTTTCTGTTTTTTATTTGCTCCCCACTTGGTGTGTGTGTGTGTGTGTGTGTGTGTGTGTGTGTGTGTGTTTTAGGTGGAGTCACGTGAGAGCTGCAATCCGTTTTCAACATGCTAAAAGTAAATGTTCAGTGAGTATGAAATTACAGTGTCTTATTCAAGAATTTGGGGAGCAGATTTTCAGTGGTGATAGTGATATTTTGATTTGTAAATTGTGTGATGTTAAGGTATCACCCCAGAAGCATTTTAATATTCAACAACATTGTGGCACTGTGAAGCACAAGCATTTAGCAACATTTAAAGATGACTGCTGTGAATTTTCTTCCATCAAGATTGTGCAAGACTCCTTTTCTGAAACTTTGGCTGGACAATTAATTAACATGAGTGGAATTTAACTTCAGTATTCTTCAGGATTATCAAGAGCAATCCTCTCCCTTGAAACTATAGGTGTTGTGAACTGGATTGCAGTTTCCACTCAGGTCCGTGTTTCAAGTGGGAAACACGGACCGCTCCTATTGGCTGAAGCCATTTGACAGCCGGCTATAAAAGGAGCTGTCAAATAGCATCAGCTGTTGCCGTTCCAGCTGGCTGCCGAGTTAGCGTGGCAGCCGCGGCAACCCTTTATTTCTTAAAGTTAAAGTTGAAGTTTGCTCTGGTTGTCTGCCTCAGTCATTCCGCCGCTCTACAACAACAGGAATGGAACCTACTGAAAATTGTAAAACAAACTGAGTGTGATTTAAAACAAAGGGGGAAGTGGTTGAAAATATTAGTGATAAACTGCCAAAAATGCTGCAATCTAATCTGGATTATTCAACACTTTGCAAAATAAGTAATGCTCTAAATGGACTCAAACAAAATTTTAAGACTTGGCACCAGAATTTTCTCCAGAGGAGTTTGCTTTTTTCAATTTTGTTCCTATAACCTCTTGTGATGTTGAATGGGGTTTCTCCAGATATAAGAACATATTGGTGGACAACAGAAGGAGTTTTGAGTTTGATAACTTCAACATGTACATGGTTATCCAACACAATTCTGCTGTTATTAAAAACTAATCCAGAGGAACCATTTTACTTTCAAAATTTTCACTTAATTCCTTTAATACTAGCACTTCTGTGCTGGAAGTAAAGAAGAATAAACTTTTTAATATGAGTTTAAAACACAGATTTAAAAAAATGTTTGCTAATTTCAAAAAATTGTGAAATCATATTTATGCTTTAAAAGTTATATTTTTGGTTTAACTGATCAAAAATAAAAATGATTTTAAGATCATAAATGCTTGCATATTAATAACATTTTTAGGTCATATTTATAACCTAAAACATACTTATAACTAAAAATCTTCATGAAGAAGGTGTACGCTGAAGTCCTACAGGTTGTGTTTGCACTATTGTCCCTCATATCTTTAAAATGTTTGTTGTGCATGATACAATTTCATGAACAATAAGTGCTTGAAACTGTCTGCTTCCCTTGTTTCCTTTTTCCTTACATTCCTTTTTTTCCCTTTTTTCCTTATGACTTGTGTTTATTTTATTTTATTTTGATTATTTTATTATTTAGAAAACTTTAGGATAGTGTCATACAAATAAATAAGTATAAATAAGTGCCAATCCTTTGACAGTAGAAATCTTAGAGACTGGTTGTAAATTTACCAGTTAACAGGGATGCATTATGTCAAACACAAAAACTGGCATTTAAAATCTGGCATGATTTTGAATCATACTTCATTAAGAAACGTCCTCATGCACCATGGGTAATTGGTATGATGTGGCCTAATGGGATTTCCCTACCAAGTGACAGCATGGAAAATATCATCAGGAGTCCCCCGGAGTCACTTAAAGTGCTTTAAGCATGAAATCCATCTGTCTGAATAAGTGAATGCAGAACAAGTGCCAACGTTTACCAAGGCACAGTCTATTTGCTTTTGGCTTAATTGAACCGCAATATCTGATAGACATGATTCAAGCAGGGAATCTGAACAGTAATTTTCACTAATGAATTCCACACCCCAAAGTCACAAGTAAGTTGGCAGAATTTTTAATCAGTTGATAGGTTCACAAGTCCACGGGCAGAAAAGGGTGATAAGGAATATTCCCTCGAGTGTTTGAAGTTGTAATCTAAAATGAGTGTATTCTAAGAGATGTTAGTTAGAATCCACTGTGCTTAGTATTATATCAGTGATATAATACTAATAATAATTTGCACTTTAATATCACCTCAGTTATTTTACAGGATATTTTAAAATTATTATATCTTACCTTCATACAAGAATGATCATAGGGCAATCTCTCTGGAATTTTATTGTAAAAATCCAATAAATTATATAGTTAATTGTTCATTATCAAAAAAGAAAAAGAAAAACAAATGTCCTTTCATAGACTCAATTATTAAATAAAGGCCAGAAGGAAAGCAACTATATCCTTCTGACTGTAAGATCTACCAAATATAGAGAATATCTAAATTCACAAATGAGTCAGTATAATTTTTAAAAATTTGTTACAGAAATTCATTCTGGACAGCTTATAAAATCTAAAGAAATGGTAAAAAAACAGTTAAAAATAAAACTGCACAGACATCCTTGGGTTTGAAATTGCAACAACAAACTATGACGGCCCCACAAATATATTAAACCCAGGCCACATATATTAAATTGTGGAATGATCACAATTTAAGGGTTTTCTTAAATATCTCTTCAAGATAAATATCCTATACTGGTATCTCTTTTCAAGGAAACTCCAGTGCAGATTGGAAGAGAAACACAAACTTCAAGACATTACATAGAATTTTCTCATTATTAAACTCTTCTCAGAGAAAACAATTGTATATTTAATCTTCAGATGACAATTAATTTCACCTATCCTAATTCAAGAAGATCATTAGAGAAGCTGCTAAATTTATTCATTTCCCCACATGACAAACATTTATCATAGCTGTTCATGGGAAATACAGAGTTTCTTTGCTATAAATTTCCATTTGTATTAAACATATAACTCTGAGTCATGAATCCACAATCTTATCTGCCACAGATGCTGGAGCTGACAGAAGACAAACCCCAAAATTTTCAGCAGACAATGGAAAATTTTTGAAATGTTTAGATTATATTGTTTATAAGTAGAATTACAAAGTGGAAAAAAGAATCAGAAAAGAGACAGAAGGCTTAGAGTCAAGTATTGAAAATATATTAAGCAATTAAATTTTAAAAGAATGGGATTCCAGTGACGTTTCTAGAGCAACTTCTCAACTTCACAGGTAGAATTCAATGAATGACTGAAATATCCCTGGAGCAAAATCACTACTGCATCTCAACATGAATTTGCCTTTTTACACACAATATCTTGATTTTATTTATCCCATGTGAATTCCAAACACCTTGCACCAGTACTCATGGTATAGAATGTTATAACACAGAGATGTCAAACTCAAGGCCCATAGGCTGGATCCAGCTGCAAGCAGCCCTCCCAAGCACCTGTTTTCGGCCTGCAGTTCTCTGCCAGAAAAAAACAGAACTCGGGAGGGCTGCACTCAGAGGCCTCCCAAGTTCCGTTTTCATTGGCAGAGCACTCAGGCGCCCCTGACATGAGTAACATCGAGCTGGCCATGCCCACCCTGGCCATACCTCTCCCCCGAGGTCAAACACAATCCTGATGTGGCCCTCAATGAAATAGAGTTTGACAACCCTGCTATAAGGTAACTGAGATCACCAGAATGTAACACAGTTCTTCATATTAAACTCAAACAATGAGAATATAAAAATCTGTCAGTTTCTACAAAGTAGAATACACTGGGCACAATTTCAGAAGTTGTGGATGACTTTACATTTTAGCTTTGGCTAAGACAAGGCACAGCTTGGAATGCTTAATCGCAGCTGTTCTGAAAAAATCGACTAACACATTATAGGCTAGCTAACTGATGAGGGAGTCCATCAGCTTTCAATGGACTTTCCATATGGGGTCATGTATTTATATTCTCCTGCCATGAGGCCATACTGGCCTTTGTAAGACACAATTCTGTAATTTAGCCTCATGACTGTAAATGAAGTAGTCAGCTTTCAACATAGCCAATACTTAGATTTGATAAGTGGAGAATGATTTGTTTTTTTCTGTTGGCTAAACTAAACATATATTTCCCTGCATAGCTGGTAACAAATTAACTTCAGTACAATAGCCAGGATATCCAATGGTTTTTTTTTTAAAAAAAACCTGACCTCATATTAGATTTGACATTTGTTTCTGCGACATTCAAGAATTTCTGTTGTGAGTAACACCTCCTTTTGGTGGAGTGTGTTCTCATGACAGGTCTAGGAAGAATGAGGCAAGAGATGAAACAAGAAGCTTACATGATACAATTGCTAAATATTCCAATTCTTGCTTATAAAGCCATGAAGTAGTGTTCCAAATCAGTTGAGAGTAGGGAGTTGAAATGTAACTTTTTTTTCAGAATGGAAGCTGAGAAGTCCATGTTCTACATTATGGAATAGATAAATGATTTCTCCAGGGTATGAACAGCTAGGATGAGTACAACCCTGCCTGTTTCCTTAACTACCTGCAGATTTTGATATTTTTGATTATATTATTTTTGGAATCATTTCTTTACTAGGTGGCCAAAGTAGACTGGGAATTCTGGATTTTCCTGGAGGAGTTTTGAAGCTTAAAGCACTGCTAAGAAATTTCTCTTGGTTTTTAGCATTCAGGTACCTAAGGCTTGCACATTGCTTCATAAATTTTTAAATTATCTGTATGATGATACCAATATTCAGATAACATACTGCTCTATTGTTTGCTCTTACTAACTAATCCCAGGGAAATAGTAGACATCTAGACTTTCTATCCAAAAGAAACATGCGGGAAAACAAGCTATTGATAATTATAATATGAACGGTTATGGTTTGGCAAACCCATTATTATCCAATGGCTTTGGCTATTCCTGAAGAATTGGATGTGTACCTTGCTAGTGTTTTGGAGTACAACACTTTTAATAGAAATGTAGGTGGCCATAGTAGACTGGTCTATCTTTAAATGATTGGTTTGCCACCTTCTGTCCTATTGTGCAAGTGGTCTTCTAATTAGTCTTGGTTATCTTGTTTTAGTATTTTATTCTATGTGTGTGTTTGTGTACATGCCTCTCTCTCTCTTCCTCCCCCCCTCCCTCTGTCTCTCTGACTCTCTCTCTCACTCATTTTCCCCTCCCTCTCTCTCCTGCCAGGATTATATTTGTATGACTACAAATTCATGTTATGCTGCTGGTCTTGATTTAAATGTCAAAGTGTGTATGTGTGTTTAAAAGGTTATTATAAGCCAATTTATAGACCTGAATGTATCCATTCTTAAATAAATACATTGACCTCACTGATTATTGTAATGCCACCTACTCAAAATTATAACTTGATTGAAAGTGTAGTCAAGCAGGAACTACATTTTTAGAATATATATGATACATTCTTTCAGGTTCTAAGTAATTTGAAGGTAGTCTGTGTGTTGCCTATTGTTGCATAGGTTCCAAGAATGGGGCCTTTTAGATGATAATTCACCATCTTGCTATACCATCCAGTATTTAAACATCAATTTATCAGATGAAGAAACTGCTTTTCCTCAGTTTGTATCTTATGGCTTTAAATTGGTTGATTCAATTTATATTCATAAATTTTTTTTATGTTTTACGAGTGAACTACTTTTATTTTCCTGACATGTCCCAGGGAAAGCATTTTGGGATCAGAAGTGGAGGTGTGATACTGTACTTTTCAGAGAGATGGTTCACTGGAGAAGAAGGAGGCAGACAACAATATCTGATTAGTGATGGGCAGAGGGAAATACAATTGGAAACAAAGGAAAGCATGTTTGGTGACTTATAGCGATTCCACTTTCAGGCCTTTGGCCTTATTCCCCACTGACCATCCTCAGTGGTCCTGGGCTCAAGATGTTACGCTAAAGACTAGATTGTCCTGCAATAAGAACTTCATCCATGATCTTAACATGAATAGGAGGATTGGGCTGGCATGCAATTACTGATACCCAGTTGTTCATGGAGGGAGGAATTTCTGTTTGTAAACCTGCCTGTGCATGTTTTTAGGTGGCATTAATCACAAACTCAAGAGAAGCGTGGAGGAGAGTGGCAATTGTGATCCAGGAGTCTCATATGATTTTCAAATATTCCTCTGAAGATAACTAGATAGGAGACTCTTATTTGTAATGTTTGGGCTCTAGAGAGCAGATGACAAAATGTCCTGCTGCATAATGGTGAGCTGCCAAACATTGTAGCTGGGTTGCCAGTGGAGCTCCTTAGATTTATGGTGCTAAGTGATTTTAAACTGGTGTACCTGGGCTTGGAGTCTGAAGTATCTTGGAGACATGAAGAACAATGTTATTAATAGCTACTAATAATGAAGTCTAGAAATTATTTCTAATATTGTTGGCAGCGCATGTTCTTCTGAGTTTATGAATCTGTTGCTTTAATTTTTACATTTCCCATAGGCATCTGATTAGAAAATGTAAGAACAGAGTGCTGGACTAGACAGTTCTTTAGATTTTTATCATGCATTAAATGATCATAATCCAAAGCTTCCAAGTCTTATTTAGTTATCAATCTTTCTGGAAAAACATATTGGCTAAATACACTTGAATGATCAAGTTTAACTTACATGATAATATTGGTTTCCTTCGCACAAAGAGGGTAGGGACCATTTTATTTCTGATCTTATTGATAAACTCAGTATAAGGAATCTGATGAAAATTCTGTTCTTCCACATTATGAAGGATGATGCCTTAACTAAGGTTCCAGTATAAAATATTTAACCATGTTAAAAATGTAACACACCAAGGATTTGAGTGCCCTGATTCAAATATTTTGAATTTCTGAATTGCTATAGTCATCTGGCTTTAAACATGGACTTTCCATTTGGTTTTCATTTAATATTAATTTTAGGAGCAATAATCAACTTATTCATCCCACTGTAAAATTTCCCATCTGTGACTTGCCAATTAATATATATATATATTAATTCTAATGATAATTCCAACTAAATTTGCCTAAATTATTTGCCTTATGGATGCTGAAGGACAAGGGTATCCAACCTTGGCAACTTTAAGAGTTGTGGACTTCAATTCCTAGAATTATCCATGGCTGGCTAGGGAATTCTGAGAATTGAAGTCCACAAGCCTTAAAGGGACAGCCATGACCTGGATGAATGAGAATCTCCGTAGACCAGAGAAGTCCAGAAGTTTAAAGTTGCCAAGTTTGAGGACCCCTGCCGCAGACACTTAACCCATCTATTTAAAATAAATACTGGATAGTCTCTAGCCTCCTTTCCTTATTGGAACTTTGTTGAGAAACCCTGCAGTTGGAGAAAATGCTGGACAAACTTGATGATTTGGATCCTTCTCAATTGGGTTCCAACCCGGGCTATGAGAATTTTGAGTGCTATGTCAATGACTATTGTGGAACCAAGAGATGGTGAGCACAACTATCCTGATTCTATAGGATCTTTCAGTTGCCTTATTATTTTTAATCTCTTTGCTGAATTTGTGAAATAGACAGAACTCAAAGCTGTTCTGATTGAAGTGTCATACAAACTGTACAGATGAACAAGCATGTTTTACTACTACTAGAGCATTACTACTCTAGAGGAATCTAGAGAGAAGTATTAGAGAATTACATTTTAGCAAGAATGGATGGAGTCCCCAATTTCATCTTGAAATTTGACTTTACTTTCATCTTGTTATTCCTCACCAAGAACTGTGGCTTTGAGGTATTTCTGGAGTATTCCTAGGGGCCCCTCTGGAGCTTTCCTTCTGCTTTCCCATCAGTAACAAACATAACTTACTAAAGAGCTGCTGCTTGAAATATATTTATTTTCCTATCTCTATAATTGGATTGTGGTTTGATACTTTCTCAAATGAATTCAGAGTAAGCCTTGTTTAACATTCAACATTTGACAGAAGGCTCACTTAAGTCAATTTGAGTTTCACATTGCAAATGTTGTGGCACAACTGAATTTTCCTTGAAAGAGTCACATATACTTGTTTTTATTTGTAGTAAAATATCTAAAAAGCATATTTACCCATTGATAAATTGTGGTCATTAAGATCATTCATAAAAGAAAGTATTTCTTTATCTCTCTTCTGAGCAGGCCGACCTGGGCTGATTTAAATTTAAATTGGGGTTTAAATTGGGGTTTGAGAATCGGTTTTGTATTTTAATTATTGGAGTTTTAAGGTATAATGTTAGTAGCAGCCTTGAATTTAATCTATTTTTAATTTTTGTAATTTTATGTTGTGTTTTTATTTGGCTGTACACCGCCCTGAGTCCCTCAGGAGAAGGGCGGTATATAAATCCAATAAAATAAATAAATAAATAATTGGTCAAATGATTCTCATAATATCAATACTGTTTAATTTTGAAACTATTGCTTTTAAAATCAATCTAGCATAGTTAAAGAATGTAAATACAAGTTATATTCTTCATAAACCAAACTTTTGATAAAGAAAAAGAGAAGAGCCACCGTTCAATGGTAAAAATATTTAATTACTTTATAAGATAGACTTAATTCAATCCTGATCATCTCCAGTTTAAAATATTTCTGTGAAGAAATCTGAAGATCACACCAAACAGCACCATCATCATCTGCTACCTTATAGAAGTGATGAATTTTAAATTGGTCAGCAGGATCAAAGACTATGGAGGATGAAATTTCACTAAGTAAATCTAGAGCGTACCAGTTTGCAACAACTGGATATAAAATTGTTTCTGGTCACAGTGGAGAAGATACAGAGCAATTAGGCCTGGAAGTGAGATGAACTAAAGAAATCCTTGCCAGGATTTTAACTCCACTCTCCACACTGGCAGCAGTGAATGTCCAGGTGTTCTGCTCCATTGCAATTAACAGATTCCCAGTTGATCCATGCCTCTTCTGCTGCAGTATCCCTATCAGTAACTACTCTTGAACATGAATCTTGTGCTCTTTTGAAAGAACAGTAAATCCAAAACATGACTATCACAATGCATAGATTGCAAGTATGCAGGGACAAGGGTACAGGAGAAATCTCTTGAGAGATAAAAGAGCAACTGTCAGTTCTTTTTCAATGCTATAAGTCACAGGTGTCAAACTCACAGCATCATGTTGCTGTCACATGATGTTTCACAATACTTTTTCCCTTCACGGAGCTGGGGTGGGTGTGGCCTGTGTATAACGCAATCCAGCCCATAGACTGTCAGTTTATGCTATAGGTGATGCTCAATGGGAAAGAAACTGAAGCCTTGGGATTCGATCACTCACTTTCCTTAACCTGTCCTGCATTAAAAGTGTAAGGACAGCACCACTTACAATGAAGCTGCTTTTAGCCACTATTTTATTGGGCTGCCAACTAACCAAACAAATTGTCCATGGCTGGGTCTTATGCTTCTAACAGGTATCAGCAAGTAAAATAGTTCATTAACTGAAGAGCACCTGTAACACTTTTTGTTTTGCCACATTCTGCTACCCAGTCCTTGGGTTGCTATGAGCTATAACCCTTTGGTCTCTGACACCATGGCTGCTGTTGTTCAGAAAACAATCTAGTTGCCAAGCGATAGTGCTGGGCCATTATCCCACAGCTCTTCATGTGAATTTATCTGCAGCAGGAATGAGGTCTTGTATTAACGTGTTTGAGGAAAATAGCTAGTGAAACATGTACTGAAAAGAAATGAGGGAAAATAAACAATTTATTATCCTTTCTATATGAAGTCTAGCAAGGAAAACTTTGCTATTCTACCTAAGGCCAAAGAATGGGGCTTTGATTCCATGGTGACTTTCTACCTTTAATCTTTGAAAAATCTTTCAGGACTAGCTCCTTGCCAAAACTATGGTCACAAGCCATGGTCATCCCCATCTTCAAAAAGGGAGACCCCAGCCTAGTTGAAAATTACAGACCAATCTCTTTATACTACATCACCTGTAAGTCATGGAATCAATTCTTAACCAATCCATCCTCCTCCTCTTAGAAACAAACAGCCTACTCTCTAATAAACAATTTGGTTTTAGGAAAAAACTATCATGTAATCTGCAACTCTTACACTGCAAAAACAGATGGACTACATAACTTGATCAGGGAAAAGCAATAGACGCAATCTACATAGACTTCTGTAAAGCCTTTGATTCAGTGGTACACGACAAACTACTCCTAAAACTAAAATCTTACGGTATCTCTGGACACCTGCATAACTGGATAGAAGCATTCCTGTCAAACAGACAACAAATGGTCAAAATTGGGAGAACCCTATCAAATTCTGTAGCTGTCAACAGTGGTGTCTCCCAAGGCATACTCTACATAAATGACCTCTGTGATCATATCGAGAGCAACTGTGTTCTCTTCGCTGATGATATAAAGCTATTCAACACCACAGACAATACTGCTACCCTTCAAAAAGACCTTGACTATGTATCAGAATGGTCGAACAAATGGCAACTTCAAATCTCAACAAATAAATGCTCTGTCCTACATATTGGCAAAAAAAATCAGAAAATAAAATACAGGCTGAATAGTCAAGACCTTGTTGATGATCCAAACTCTGTCAAGGATCTTGGAGTACTCATCTCTAATGATCTAAGTGCTAGAGCCCACTGTAACTACATAGTCAAAAAGGCAAAGAGTTGTTAACCTAATCTTACGTAGCTTTTTCTCTGGTAATATTACACTAATAACTAGAGCATATAAAACATTTGCTAGACCAATACTCGAATACAGCTCATTAGTCTGGAATCCACATTACGTATCTGATATTAACACAGTTGAGAAAGTCCAGAAATATTTTACAAGAAGAGTTCTCCACCCTTCTACTCGTTGCAGAATACATTATGCCACCAGACTTAAAATTCTAGACCTAGAAAACCTAGAACTATGCCGCCTTTGGTCCAATCTAAGTATAGTATATAAATCATACATTGCAATGTCCTACCTGTCAATGAATACTTCAGCTTCAACCATAACAACACAAGAGCAAACAATAGATACAAACTCAAGGTTAACCGCACCAAACTTGATTGCAGGAAATACCACTTCAGCAACAGAGTGGTCAATGTCTGGAATACTCTACCTGACTCTGTGGTTTCTTCCCCAAACCCCAAAAACTTTAACCTTAGACTGTCTACTATTGACCCCACCCCTTTCTTAAGAGGTCTGTAGGGGGCGTGCATAAGCGCACCAACATGCCTACCATGCCTGTCCTATTGTTTCTTTTATTTTTTATTTTTCTTATATGTATCCATGTATTCATAACTATGTTTTTACATATACCTATTATCTTGCAAGCAATTGACAAAAATAAATAAATAAATAAAATAAAATAAAAATAAATAAATACCTTCCTATCGGTTGGCTTCTGGGAGTACCAATGGCCCCATGGTGTTCTTAGCATTTTTGGATCAACAAGATGAGCTTCACAAAGCATGGGTGAAATTGAGGAGTGGAAATAGTTCCAGGTAGATTTTTTTTGTGTGTGTGCTTTCTGAGAAATATAAATCAACCTTGCTCATTCAATAATATTCTCTCCAAGGTTCATATGTTTCAGAACTCTAAAAAGAAAACCCAGTTCAAATTGTCAAAGGCCTTCTCTGCATCATATAAGTGCAGCTTGAAAATTATAAGTCAATAACATTTATGGATTTTTTAAAAAATGTTAAAGAACAGGTGGATTATTGAAGACTAAACGAGAGAAAGTCCAGAATTTGTGAAAGTTTGTACTATAACCAATATCTCAGTCTTTAGAAGTATTACAGGATCCTTTGGGATTTTTTCAATAGGTTAAAATAATTAAGCCTCTGAAAACAGCTGCACACTATTGTGATATTCAGCTAAATGAAGATCTTTAGCAACTTTGATTGCTGTAACCCAGGACAGACTTTATAGGGATATCTAAATAGCACTGAGATATCATAGGGCTCTCACAAAATGTTAGTCATGGGATAATCAAAAATTGGCTAGTCATCTCTTCTCACAGATTCTATAAATTGGTTCCCTAAATATGAATTATATAGGTAAATCTATTCAAAGAATGACTAGGTTTCAAACAAATCCTCATAGTTCCAAGTAAATTAATTTCATTGAAATTCTAGTTTTGGTTCAGAATAAATATATATAGGACTGTACTTCAAGACTTCCGTTTTAACTTCACCTATTAATAATCAGCCCCATTGAACATACATTTCAGCAAATGTGCATCTGGTTGAATGTTTGGGCACCCAGTTGTGACATTTTTGATGTAAGGCTTTTATTTTTTTGCCAGATTCATAATTGGCAATAATTGCTACCTGACATTTCATTCATACTTTAAGTTTTACTGTAGAGCTTTTCAGCAATGAATGGGGAAGCTGATTGATGTCTGGGGAGTAATAATAAATTCATTTCAAAAGAAATGAAATTGCTTGTAGCACTGCCAATTATTGACAGGCCTGGACTTGTTTTCACAAAACAGTCCAGTAGGCAGCTGGAAACCCACAAGCCTGCACGGATGTTCTTTCAAAAGAGATACTTTTAGAAGCATGGGGGAAGAATTTTGAAGAGACTACAAGAAGCCAATCTGAGATTTTTTTGAGCATAATTTAAGTCAGCTCTACACCAGTGTCAAAAAAGGATTGGCAGAATAGCAGATGTGAGTACCAGACTTATCTACTGTCGTTCCAACTGGTGCCTATAAACTCCCCCCAATTAAACTGAAAATGTAGAAATGTCTACATTGCCTCAGTCTCTTCTCGGCATCTGCAAGAAATCGTGTGAGGATTAAGTCTGCTTACAGAAAAACTTAAGAAATCCCGCCATTCTTAGGGGAGATTTGATCAAATTTCACTTCACTCTTGGCAGATCACTTGAAAGTTTAGACAATGTGGGAGGCATATGGGCATTGTACCAGATTGCTTGATAGAAGCTCAATAAAAGTCTGCCAGCAGTCAAAAAGATGGCCAGCCTTTTGCATCCTGGATAAATGGCCATCTGGGTTTTGCTTAAAGGGCTCCATGGTAGAAGGCAATCTCTTTCATTCTCAAAAAGAAGAAAGTTTCCCTTGTACTAAATCAGATCCCCCTTTTTCATAATTTGAATACATTGCTTTGTATCTGTCTGCCTCTGAAGCAGGAAAAAAAATATACAGGAGATAAATTGTGAAACTCTTTTGAAGTTTGGGTCTCAATTCCCCAGATCTTGTATCACTTCTTTCTTTTAATTATTTCTTGCTCAAATATTCCGCATATTCATCATTCAAATTTTGTTCAAAAGTTTGGCCTTAGAATACTTCTTTTTGTTTTTAAATAATCCAGTGCAATTTCAAAGTATTACCTGAAAAAGACTTTGGATTAACAATAATGCGAAATGACAATAATACAATGACTAGTAGTATAATACTCAATATGTTCCTTTTAAAATCAATTCCTCTTATTTCAGGGGGCCTCCTCCTTAGTATGTTTCCTTCAGATGATAGTTTATATGACACAATATCTTAAAACAATTGAAACAATAAATTATAAACCAAAGTGGAGCCTGAACAAGAATTTATTTTGCTGCCGTTTAAAAACTGAAATAAAACTGAAGCATGATGACAGGACTTGTTGGGAGAACATTCTACAGAATAATTGCAATAAGAAAGGAAAGTCTATGGAGATTTTCAGTCATCCAGGTCATGGCTGTCCCAAAGGTGCTTTTCAAAAGGCAACTGAACTTCGTTTTTCTTGAAGACATTTGGCTTCCCATTCAAGACATTTTTTCAGTTCTGAAGAAGCTTCTTGAGTGAGAAGTGAAACCAGAGGTGATATTCAGCAGGTTCTGACCAGTTCTGGAGAGCTGGTAGCAGAAATTTTGAGTAGTTCGGAGAACCGGCAAATCCCACCTCTGACTGGAGATTTTACAGTATCCTCCTTCTGCCACGCCTACCAAGCCACGCCCACAGAACCGGTAGCAAAAAAAATTGAATTCCACCACTGAGTGAAACATCTTCAAGGAAAAACAACATCTGGTTTCCTTTTGAAAAAGCACCTTTGAGACAATAAGAAAGGAAGTTCCTCTTTGTTGTGGATTCATTGCCACAAGGCTTGATGGTTGGCACTCATCTGGATACTACAAAAAGTTTAGATAAATTCATGAAGTCTCATGAGGACAATTCATTTTTGCTCTCTCTTCCTGTTGCTAGCTAAAAGAAAGCTATGTGTCATTTTTCTTTGTGGCTATTCTAGAAGCATTTGTCTAACAAACAAAATACCTAAACGTGTTGTGGTTTGAGCTCCTCTCATTTTATGTTCTTATGCTCTCAACAGGATCTCCTGTCTACCAGATGCAGTGTAAAAATCCAATTAACATTTGCTTTTGGCTATAGAAATTCCCTTTTTGCACTGGTCCTTTTTAGAAAAAGAACAAAACTCCTTGGGTAACTTAAATCTATGGCTCTTGAAAGAACAAATTGCAGCTAAAGATATTTAGTAAGCTTAATGCATCTTCTTGGTCTTTATGTTTGTAAAATAGTGGTTCAGCCTAAAGTTTGTTTTTTCTTGGAAACAATCCAGAAAGGGAAATTAATCTTCTGTTTAGTTTTTCTCATTCTTTCATCTATATTCTTGGACTGTTGCCCCAATGATGTGTATAGATTTTGCTTTTGGATCAAAGCTATGAATATATATCATACTTCAAATTAGCATCTTTCTAAGTAGCACTTTCATAAAGTGCAAAAAAAAAAAACCCCAACCCCAACTTACAAAGATTTTATTCCTTCACACTTCAAAGATCACTTCAGAGACAAAATATGGCATTTTTCATAACAGCTTCAGTTCTTTGCCTGACTTCAGTTTTGCTTTCTGCTGTACTATTCATGCCTACATAATGTGAAATCCAACTTGCTGTCTAATTTCTGGTCTTCCTGGTGTGTACAGACACTGACAGAACTACATACATGCAAATCTGAAGAATTAAAAATAACAGTTAATTTGTAGAGTTCAATTTATACTTGATTATTGATATGATTGCTAATCCACAGCACCATGTGACTTAGTTCAGTAAGATTCTTTCTCTCTGCGTCTCATTGTAACTCCCTGCAATATATTAATTGTGTGTCCCTAGGTTTAAAAAGAATTAAGGGAACACAGCATGGTGCAAGGCAGGGGTGTCAAACTTGATTTCATTAAGGGCCACATCAGAGTTGTGTTTGACCTCGGGGGGTCAGGGGGCTTGCCTAGCTTGATGTCACTCATGTCGGGGGCACTTGTGGTACCCAAGCACTCTGCCAGTGAAAATGGGCTTCTGGGCTCTGTTTTCGGCTGCGCCGGCTTCCTGCAACCCTCTACAAGCAAAAACAGAGTTCAGAAGGACTGCCTGCAGACTAATATTCAAAGACATTTCAATCTGATAAAATCTTTGCTTTATGGTAACTGCATAGAAGTATGCAGTTCTTAGAAACCTAGTTCTAAAGTGTCATTTGGAATAGAATAATTGAAGCACCTCTCAATGGCTATGCTGAAATGGATTTTCAATTAAATAGAAAGCGAAAGCCCAGAAAATTTACACTATTTGTCAAAGTCTAATTCTTCAGATGGAAAAAAAAACAGTCAACTGCTTATCACTCAGTTCATATGGAAGCCTCTGTTTTCCACCCAGTTCTTTCTGATTTATGTTCAAGGTATTGTTAAAGCTTATTGGGAGACCATCACTTCTAAAGCAAATACTTAAATCCCATGAAGGCTTTGCAAATTTCAAAATTAGTAGATAACCACAGCTATCACATAGTTCTGATTCCTTTCCAGTAGAAAAATTTCTAGCTACTTTGTGAAATGTAAGTACATGGTGAAATATCAATTCACATCAAATCATATGTCTGAACTCTGGGGACTGTTCACTAACATATGTTTAAAGTCCAACATTTAAGAAAACACATCAATACTAACAGACTCAGTCTCTGAAGAGCAATCCATTTAAATCACTTACTTATTTTTTTATTTTGTAAATAAGTCAAGGTGGCAAACACCCCTACTGTTTCTTCCTCCCCTTGTTTTTTCTATAATGTGAGGTGAGATGGGCTGAGAGAGAGTGACTGGTTCAAGGCTCCACTCCACCAGCTGGATTTCCTACCTAAGACAAGACTGGAAATCACAATCTCCTGGTTTCTAGCCCAGGGCCTTAAGCACTAGAGAAAAATGGCTCTTTGCTACAGCTGGTGTTGAGTGCAGCAGTGTGGGAAATTCTTAAGGCCTGAAGAATGGCCCATGTAACACCACTGGTCTGTGAGTTGCATTGGCTGCCACACTGCTTCAGAGTGCAATTCAAGGTGCTGTTAATCATCTTTAAAGCTCTTCATGGCATGGGTCCAGGCTACTTGAGGGAGTATTTCATCCCGTTGGAATTGGCCATCCCATTCATGCTAACAGAGAAGACATAGTGTAGGCCCTATGGGCCTGATTATTCTGGTGGGTGGGGCCCAGAAGAAGGGCCTTCTCTGCCATTGCATCTGTCCTCTAGAACATCTGGAGTGAGGTTGGCCCGCTACCCTCCTGACCTTCCATAAGAGCCCAAAGACCTGGCTCTGCCAGGTAGCTTAAGGTTCCAATGGGGGAACATCACAGTAGAGGTGGTTGATTGACCAGCAACAGATCCCACTTCCCTCCTGCCCCCTCCTCATCTTTAATTGAATCATAATGCTTGACTTGGGCTTTAAGTTATTTATATTTTTAATATACATATATTTATCTTTTATAATTGTAAGCTGTCTAATTACCCTGTGGTAAGATAGGCAGACAATACATTTTATAAATAAATTAGTAAATAAGTAAATAAATAGATGAACAAACAAACAAACATTAGAGATCTTTTGAACTCTAAAAGAAAAAATTCCCATGGTATAACATTTTATTGTAGATCCCACTAGCAACATATAAAGTAAAGATTCCTTCAGGTCCTCACATGCTTATGGACCCATCCTTGTAGTTTGCTTGACAGAAATATTGAAAGTTGTTAATTGTTTCCTTCTTCTAGGATGCTTTCTGGCTTCTCTGTCTGCTCTGTACCACTATTGTTCTCTGGTGGTCTCCCATTAAACATTATCCAGGCCTGATCCTTCTTAGCCTAGACATGGTTGGCCATATACTGCCACCTGCTGAGATATTGGTAATATATGTGAGGCATTGATTCATATATAAACAATTTGCAAGAAATGCTTCAGATCTTACATGAGCATAGCCACACTCTACTCTTTATTAAACTATGTCTCAATGTCATAGGCCTAATTTATATGTTTAGGATTTCCCTCCATTTAACTGTCCCTATCACACTACCATGTCTATCATTACTTGTCTTAGCCAAAATTTATAAAAAGAAATCTTGCCCATGAATTAACATAAAGAATAAAAATAGGATAGGTAGAATCATATCTATTTATTCATCATATTTCTACTCTGTCCATCTTACCTAATTGACTCAGGGCGGCTTACAAATATTAAAACAAATGTTAAAATGAACATAAAATTGAAGAATAGAAGTTTATGTACAGAACACTACTTTAGCTGAAGTCTTAAAGTGTGAGTCAGAATCTCATTGGTAGTAGTGATGGGTAAATTAAAAAGAGAATCTAGTATTTTTAATAATTAAGTAGTATATGAGGCCACTCAAAAATTCCTACAGGAAATTAGTTCTTGTTTTGTCTACACAAGCTTCTGTATACATTTATGGGACTGCAAAGTGTGAAAACCACTGTAATATTTAAATTAAATGTTACCTATTCAAAATAAATGAAATATTTATTACTCACCCAACTGTAAGACCAATGAAATTATGAGTTTAATGAATGGGGAAATTACAAAAACCCACCTATCATTTTATGGGTTTATGATACCAACATCTTTAAGAATCCCTGCTAGATAGTGTTCAGTATTGTGGTTGTAATTTGTGCATAGTCATGTAAAATCATCAGAGAAGACAGAAACAACTTAGATCTAAGTGCAACCTCCACTATTAGTTTGGAGAGTGATTCATTTAATGATTGTCTGGATTTGTGTGAGTGAAGCACATTAAGACTAAAAGTTGGATAAGCAGCTCTGATTCTGATGCTATTTAGTGAAAGAAGTCGTGAGATTAATTGGGGCCCTCCAGGAGCAGCAGAACACTTGATGTCACTTCACCAAACACATCTGTTTCCTTGGCAAGAGAGAGTGCTAGAGGGGCCTTGAGACCCAAATATGATTTCCATGGTTCACATACAGAGAGCATTCATGCTTAGGCTTAGTAACAAGGCAAAACAACATGGGCAGCTTGGTAGGCAAGCTTTTTTTTTTTTAAGGTCGGTGACCAGAGTTTAAAAGTTCAGATGACCACAACAGAGAACATCTTGTGGTCATCTGAAATTCTTGCTTCCATCCAGTGGTAATTTGGAGTTTTGCATCCTATATCTGTGGTTGTTTCCTCCTCCTCCTCCTTTTCCTCCTCCTCCTCCTCCTGCTCTCCCTACCCAGGGGTGGCTGCTGGGGATTCACGGGGGGTCAGGAGAACCCCTAGCTAAGATTCTGATTTAAGAACCCCCAAATCCCACTCCTGCCCACCCCACCCCGCCCCTCCCAGGAGTCCTCTCACGGCCCATTTTGGATGCAGGTAAGTGCAGGGCACTTGTGGAGGCTCAGAGAGGGTGAAAAACAGACTTCCCAGAAGTTTGGGAAGGCCAGAAATGGGCCTGTTTCTGGCTTCCAGAGAGCCTCCGGAGCCTGGGGAGGCCATTTTTGCCCTTCTGGATGCTTGAGGAAAGTCTCCGGAGCCCAGGGAGGGCAAAAACACCTGCCCCATGGTGTAGGAGGCCGACTAGGCCATGCCCACCATGGCCACGCCACCCATCAACCGGGCAGAGAACTCCTTGTTAAAATTTTTGAAGCTCACCCATGCCCCTCCCCCACTCCTCCTCCTCTCCCTCCCCACCTCCTCATTCTCCTCCATATTTAACAGTTCCCAGATATGATCTGTGGCAGTAGTATGAGATTAATCTTCAGATAATGACATGAGAAAGCATGGAATTAGTCTAATACTTATATTTGTTGCTATCTTCTTGACTTAAACTAGACTATGTATGGTTAACATACATACTAAGGAATAAAAATATTTACACACAAACATATATCTGCAGTTTGTTCCATTACTTCTTGAAGCAATGCCTTCAGGCATACTGTAGAAATCCACCATATGTTAAAATCTATTTCAGAGGTCTTTCTCGGATGGAAGCCTTTAAAACTGGTTTGGCAGACAAAAGAAGGCCTTCTTAGTGCTGGCCAAGAAACTCCACATATCTTCCAATTGATTTGTTTCTTATTTCATTTGTATACTACAGTGATACCTCTACTTACGAAATTAATTCGTTCTGGAAGCCGTTTCGTAACCTGAAAATTCCGTAAGTAGAGACGCATTTTACCTGTAAATGCCCTAATCCGTTCCAAGCCCCTGAAATTCAGACAGTAATTCTTTGTTATTACTTCGTGCTTTGTTGGATTTCGCTAGCGTGAGACTGAGAACGCGGCGCGGTGCATACACAAAGATCCCTCCTAGCCAATGGGATGCCAGGAAGATAACCAATGGCAGAGCAGCTCGGACGCGCCATTTTCCAACAAAGCCTTTCGTATCTTGAAACATATTCGTAAGTAGAGACAATATTTTCTTGAAGACGCGCTTCGTAACCTGAAACTTTCGTAACTAGAGCCTTTCGTAAATAGAGGTACCACTGTATAGCTTTGAAAATTCCTTCTCTTGAAAGCTTTCTTGAATGGTGTTGGTTTTGTGCATTTGTGTATTAGAATTACAGAACAACTTCTCAGTGTGATCTACTTGTTTGCTAATATGCCTTGTAGATCTTTCAAATTTGGATCTTTATGGGCTTTTGTACGTGAGGTCACAGTCCTGCAAATGACATTTAATGTTGTAAATCAGTAATAATAAATATTAATATTTTATTTGACAGTCTTTTATAGTGTAATGGTAAATATTGATATTTTACCTGACAGACCAATAATGTTGGACTCAACATCATTTCTATGCGGAGTGAAATTTAAACCACTGGAACATTATTGAATGCATGAAGGCCCGCTGGCATTCTAGCTAAGAAAGAAAATTAAATGTTGCTATGTAGCTCCTGGAGCTTTTGACTCAGTTTAATGCCTTAATCTTCTCTTCAGAGCTCTAGCATCTAATTTTTAATTATGTCTCCATTTTTGTCCTGGTTTCTTCTACACTGTTATGGAGCATTTGTTCTCAGTTTAACTGTAGCCCTTCTGACCTAACACCATGATGCTAGGATTAGGAACTTCAGGCTCAGAATACCGATGGAATCATGGACCGATTGCTATGCTGGGTGAAAAAAAGATCATGAACCCAGCTGATTATCAATTTTTTTCTATGAATTCCAACTTCACATTTAATGACTGCTATAATAATGGAGTAATCCATGGTTGGGGGTTAGACTAGATGTTCTCCAACTGCTTGAAACAATCTTCTATGATTCTATGATTACCAGTTTTATTCCCCCTCACACACTCCAGTGAAATGTGCAACCTGTACCAACACAATTATATGTTGTGAAAACTTTCACATCTCATCAGCCTGGAGTGTTTTGCATTGAAAAGTGTTATAGAAATAATACCCTTGCTATTAATGCAGAAATTTTGCCATGACATTACTTTTGTTTATGCATTTTCCTAGCATTACAATAACACTTGTCTAATAGATCTGATTGTTCTGGAAGTCTGCATAAGGCTGCCAGCAACAAAGGGAGGTTTTTGATTTATTTCATTTAATTCATTAGAAAAGCAAAACAAAAAGAATTGTGTGGTACCTTAAGTAAATACATAACATCTGTCTCAAGCCCAGCTGAGTGACTACATGAGCTATATATCAATTTCTTTCCAGACTGGCAACAATATAGTACAGATTTGCTGCTACCTTGTTCCAGATGTATTTTTAATTTCCAAATCTTGTTATGTACCTCTGATATTTCCAGATGGCCACCCAGCCAGGTTGACTAGGAGCTGTTTGTGCCACTTTAAGACTAGCACATTTAATATCACACAAGCATTTATAAATCACAATCCAAATGCCGTGATAGGACTATTATATCTAAATAGGAGAAGGGAAAGAGAAAGGAAAGTAGGGAATAAATAAGGTTTTGAAAGTGATCAAATATAAGCAACAGTTTTGTCCTTTATTGCAGATCAGTGAATGGGAGTTGTCTTATGCAAAGCATGAGAACTTGAAATCTGTGAAGATCAAGAACTTCAGAAGACCAAATTAGTCAACCAAGGAATTAAATTTGTGAATCTGAATTAAGGATACAATTCTAGAGGAAGACCTGTGTGAGTCTTCATTTCCTTGTAGCTTCTTTACTTCCAAGATGTTCTGCCTCATAATCCTTTGGAGCGTGAATTTTGAAAGGTGTTGCTAGCTAGTTTTAAATCAACAAAGAAGCCAGGAGTGAAAAAGAGAGCCACATGATTTATTGTGACTTATTCAACCTCATCCTAGATATACCCAAAGCCCTTATCACTTGCACTCTATAACTATTTCTTTCCTTTAGGCTTTTTTTAAAAAGAAATTTCTTGAACATTGTGAGCTATCCTAATTCAACTTCTCTATCCCTCATCTAATATTACAGACCACAGTGCTTCAGTACTAACCCGTTCTATATTCTCTTGCTTCATTATATAGTGCTTCATGAACTGTAACATCCCTGAATGCCTTAATTCATACCAGTCCACACTCCCATGGAATTCAGCCTAAGACCATTTTCCCTGCAGAGATTTCAAATGTGATGTTTGTGATGGCAACACCAATGCCATCCCCCAATGTTTGAAGGACTTTCACAATTAAGGGATCTTGTGTCTTTCATGGAGAAAAAGTGCCATGGCTCTTAAGGAATGTTAAAAGCTGTAAGAAAATGAATGCTATTAAGGTCTTCCTCCAGAATTCTACCCTTGATCTAGATTCAAAAATTTAGTTGATTGGTTGACTAATTTGGAAAGAGGCAGCAGCTGTAGGCCCCTTGCACGGGCAAAGAGGCGGCTGGAGGCCCTTGTGCCAGCAAAGAAGCGGCGGCTGGAGGCCTCTCATGCTGGAAAAGAGGCAGTGGCTGCTGCCTTGGTTAAGGCCAGCAAAGAGGCAGAAGTTGCAGGCTACTTATGCAGGCAAAGAGGCAGCACTTAGAGGCCCCTTGTGCTGGAAAAGAGGCAGTGGCTGGAGACCCCTTGTGCTGGCAATGAGGGAGCAGCTGCCACCTTGGTTCAGCAAAGAAGCAGTGGCTGCAGGCTGCTCGTACCGGCAAAGAGGCAGTGACTGCAGGCCATTTGGCCAGCAAAGAGACAGCAGCTGCAGTCCGTTCACACTGGCAAAGAGGTGAAGGTAGGCTCATCAGGCAGGCAGGTAGCTGGGCCACATGGGAGGCAGTGGAGAATGGTGAAGGAAGGCTCAGCAGGGAGCTGGACTGTGTGGGAAGCCGGAGAGAAAGCAGGCAAGTGGGTTTGGGCCATGGGGACCACGTGGTTGAGGCAAGTGAGTTAGCGAGCGAGGAAGCCAGAGAGCAGTAGCTTCTATGCTGTGGCCAAGGCAGACGAGGTAAGATAAGGGGATGGGAGGGGTGGGCAGGGGCAGGCGGGGCGCAGAGGGCAGGGACAGTTAGTGGTACAATTAGCCGATTCTCTGAACTGTGCAAAAATTTAGCAATCTGTTTGCCCGAACCTGTCCAAACCAGCTGAAACCCACCTCTGCCTTTATCTGTTCTAGTTATTTTCTTCAGATTCATTGTATTTTCTAAGATTACTGTGGTTGTAACAGCATCTATCTAAACACCAACAGTATCAGATACATATGATTAATGAATCTATACATCCTTTGCCTTATAGGGCTTCTACCAATGTTCTGAATTGAAAAGGCAAGTAAGAAAGGGCTCTTTTTCTATGATAAAGACTGGTCACCTAAAAACCTTCCACCAAGGTTTTTCTTTCAGCAAGAGACTAGTGAAAATTGCGATGCAATTTAGCAGCACCCCTTTAAACGCCAAATGTTTCCATGGAAACTAAAATCTCAGATCAACATGAAAGCCTTCCAGGAATCAGACTTTACCATTAGCATGATCTAAGCATTCTTCATGCCACTAAAAACCAAGCTTCTCCTTCAGGTTGTCATTAATACTCATTGAATTTGTGGGATTTCTGAATTCCTTGAGCAATAGAAGCACGTGCTTCTCTTCTCTCTCATGGGTATGTGTGGGTTTTACGTACAGTAGTAAACACCCATCTCTGTCCTTTTAGATTTTACAGTAAAAGATAATGTGTTGTTCTATCTTTAGCAAAAACAATATAACAAGGATTGATCTGTGTGTCATTTACAGCAATGTCAAGGGATAGCAGAACCCCAAATTCTGAATGAGTTAGACTCCTCCATTTCCTAACAAAATGATGTCTACAGCGGAGCTACCCTCTCTCTAGCCTTTTGGAAATACTTAAGAACCTGGCTCTACTGACTTGTTTGGGGCCCACAGAAGATGACACAGCCATAGGGCTGGTTAACATCCTGAAGACTCTCCTCTGCCTTTTATAATTCTGAATTTTAATTAATTTATTCTTGCTTTTAAGTTATTATATTATATATCATTTTAATGTTTTATATCTATGTGTACATCACCCACTCTATGAGAAAGATGGGTAGTTTCAGAGAGAGAGAGAGACAGAGAGACAGATAGACCTCAGCTCCTTTCCCTCTTATTGGCATGTTCAACCTGATTTATTGTATTCAGAACTGAGCATAATATTTTTGGGTTTCCTACCTCTGTCCTTCAGAATTGAAAACAAAAATGAAAATATAGCAATAGCCCTTGGACTTCTATACCATCCTATAGTGCTTTACAGTAATCTCTGGGCAGTTTACAGAGTCAGCATATTGCTTTCAACAATCTGGGTTTTCATTTTACCAATCTCAGAAAGATGGAAGGCTGAGTCAACCTTGAGCCTTGTCAGGACTGAACTCCAGACTGTGGGCAGAGTTTGCCTGCAATGCTGCATTGCTGCCACTGGATCACCAGGGCTAAATATCTACCAAACTTTGTCCAATCTTCTTTTCTGTAGATGTTTTGGCTTCATACTTCATAATAGCTGGAAAATATAGAAGATCAAGAAATCTAACACATACAACAAAGTTCCAGGTAGAGAAAGGCTGTCTTTAGTTTTCTTTTGGCACCTTTTAAAATTTATATTTCTTCTGAGCTGCATTTATGCTCAAATGTGCCACTTTAGAATATTTATTATTGAGAGTCTGGCAAATGTTACTTTAACATCGCTCACTGACACTTCTTGTTGGTTCTCAAGCTGTCTGAAAACCACAAGCATTTTGATTCTCCCAAATGCATTATGAAATTTCTAAATTTCCTTGGCGGTACAGGAAGGTTTGGTCTACAAATATTATACTTCATTGTCCCTTTGTTTGAGAGATTCAGTTGTCTATTCTTACTTGCCTTAAGGAACTCTGGGATCAGAAGTTTTAAAGAGACCATTGCAGGTAGAATATTGCTTTTTAACCCTGAGGGTAAAGTCACAATTCTTGTTAGTATATTAATATTTAATTTCCTGTATTTTATTTTTCTTTCACAGAACAAAACATGGTGGCAAAGTAGCAAGGGGCAGCACCATATTCGAATTTGTAATGTGTAAGTCCTCATAGCAGTCAGTTTATATCATCCCTGGATAAATGAAACTTGATATGTTTTTCAGCATCTGGTTGTAGTAGCCCATGTCCTGTCAGCTGTTCCTTTGCCCCATGAATCTCTTCAGTCATGTCAGATCAGGGCTGTCAAACTCACGGGCCATGGGTCAGATGCATCATGTGCTGGCCACGCCCATGCCCAGTTTACAGAAGGGGAAACAAGTCCTGATACGATGCAAGTTGACACCTCTGTGTCAGATGGTAACTCAATAACTGGATCTCTGGGTCAGCTTTTACTCCTTGGTTGGCTTCTCAGCTTCCTATGAGTGCACAACCATCGCTTTGATTTCTGCTAGATTTGTTCCTCCTTTCTGCTTGGATCAACTTACAGTTTCTAAGAAATAGATGTCATGCTGATGTCATTACTATGTGCTGTTTTACTAGCTACACTGACAAACCCAGAATGTTGTGATCAAACTAGAAAAACATTCCTTAATCGAACATT
Organism: Bungarus multicinctus; assembly: GCA_023653725.1. NCBI lineage: Eukaryota > Metazoa > Chordata > Lepidosauria > Squamata > Elapidae > Bungarus > Bungarus multicinctus. The sequence goes on from CM042842.1 coordinate 61,967,206, forward strand.
TTTATGGTGTTTTTGAAGTCGTCAAGCTCAGGTCTACAAAATGGATAGAAGTGGTGATAGCATGTGCTTTCCAAGCAAGTCCTTTCTAAGTAAATTTACTAGTTTGATACTAAAGTATGCTGAATGAAAATGAAGCATGTGAGTCCTTGGTGCTGTCTAAGCTTGATTGTTTTCTTGGAGATGTTTCATCAGCCAACAAGGTAACATCATCTAGCACTGATGATGTTACCTAGTGGGGTGATGAAATGTCTACAAATATTTTCTTCTATTGGAACTCTAGAGCCATATGTGAAATCTGAGAACTCCTTTTCTCTGTCTTTCAAAAAAAAAAGAGTAAGAATAGTTGGAGGAGAAAAGGTTTTTATGCAAAACTTTGGCCATCTGATCTAGCTCTTGCTCTGCAGAGGAAACTAAAATGGAGGGATAGAAAACGGAGCTGACAGCAAGGCTGCAGGCAAGGAAAAAATGGCAAGAATAGAGAACAGGATTCACAAGCAGTGGTCTGAAAGAGAAAGTCAAAATAGTGTGACCATTATTTAAAGTGGGCTGTGTTAGTCGAGGAAGCACCAAAAGCAGCTTACAGTCTACCAGTGTTTTACAAATTGCAGGTTTAAAGAGTAATTTTGGAGAAGTTTCTTTAAGCCATAGAAACTCATTTCCTCTGATGAATAAAAGTCAAAATGAAACTCCCATTTCAGGAGTTATGTGGAAGAAAGCAAGCTCATCTTTCTCATTAAAAAGAGGGTTTTTAAATGTTACTGAAGGAGAAGGTTGGCTGATTTCCCATGACATTTCATTTTATAAAGTTGCAAAGTTCTATAATAGTTTTAATATATGGATTAAAATTTGTATTGCTTGGTGTATTTATTTCCTACCTAATCCTAACCTTCACAAAATGATAAATTTTATACAAGGAGCTAGTAGAACTTTAATTATTTATCATTTCAAGTTGATATCAGAAGGCTGGAGAACTTGTGTCATAACAGATTGGGAGAATTTCAAACAGAAGTCTTGAGTGTTGGTATTCAGTCAAATTTGCAAATGCTATAGGAATATAGATGGCTGGATTCACACAACATACTAAAACAAAGCTAAATAATGTGCTGGCCTAGAAAGCAGAAGGCAGATAGCAGATAGATAGATAGATAGATAGATAGATAGATAGATAGATAGATAGATAGATAGATAGATAGACAGACAGACAGACAGACAGACAGACAGACAGACAGACAGACAGACAGACAGACAGACAGACAGACAGACAGACAGACACAGACACAAACACAGACACAAAGAATTATTGTTTGAGGGTAATGTGTAAAGTAAATTATTACACTATTGTTTATAGACCTGTGGCTAATTAACCAGCTGCGGCTGAATCAACAGCCATTTAACACAATATGTGATCCAGCCAGTGTGATGTAAGTGAAATCAGTAACTATGTTTCAGAATTGTTGGTATCTATCAACATTTCAAAACTGTCAATCTTCTTCAGAAAACTGTCATGAACCACAGACAAAATAAAAGCTCAACCTTTTCCTCTTCTTGTTGTTAGTTGCAAAGTCGTGTCCGACTCATCGCGACCCATGGACACCTTTTCCTAACAAAACATGATCCATTGAAGAAGGAAATGGCAACCCACTCCAGTATCTTTGCCATGAAAACCCCATGGACAGTAGCTTTTCCTTTAGAACTCTGTGTTTCCATCAGATAAGTTCATAAAGGATAGTTGATCTTGTAAAGGTGGGGAAGCAATGTGTGACCCTCTAAGTCAGTGTTTCTCCATCTTGTCAACTCTAAAATGTGTGGACTCCAACTCCAACATGCTGCCATCTGGGGGATGTTGGGAGTTGAAGTCCACACATCTTAAGATTGCTGAGAAACACAGATCTCAATATTGTTGAACTACAATTTAAAGCATTCCTCATTAGTGGCCAGGCTGCCTGGGGCTGGATAGAGTTGTATTTTTGCAACATCTGGAAACCCATATGTTGCCCATTCTTCATGTAAGGGTAATTGGAAAGACATTTAAAAAATACTGGCTTTAAAGTATGTCCTTATGGAATTGGACATTGCTTGTTACCTCCTTATAAAATGGCTGTTTAATTAATATTCTTTCAGTATCCAGTCAGTTCACATATCTGTAATTAATGAGTTATCTTATGATTTTCAGTCAAACACCAGCTGACTACACTATGTTCAGAGTACTCCTGATAATGAGGAACTGGGGGAAAGGTGTTCTCATCATTATGCTGTATGGAAGAATGAAAATGTGCCAGATATTTAAGGATAGAAAAATATGTAGTGGGAGTTTCCTTCTGAGGTTTTCACTTGGAGATTAGAACAAGATTGACAATAACACAGCAAGCTGGAAGAATTAATGAAGGAAATTAGTGAACATTAGATTGGGAAGCTGTTATTGCTGTGAATTTTGCTTACATTGAACAGAATCAAGTCTAATTAAAAGCAAATGCAGAGGTTCTAAGTATAGTAGAAATATTTTAACACACATTCATCTTGCTCTAAGGCACATTAGTAGAAGTGTAGGACCGAAGATTTCTAAGACGTGTATATTCTCCATCTAACTTTGAGAAATTATTCTCCTCCAAATGTAGTTTCAAATGCCAGAATTTTTGAATATTCTTTTCTAACCCTAATATCAGGATAGAAATATTTAAAATAATAATGGAACTAAAGTAATTTGGTGTAGAGGTTAAGGCACCAGGCTAGGAATTGGGACATTGAAAGTTCTAGTTCTCCCTTAGGCTAAGGTAGCTGGGTGACCTTGGGCCAATCACTCTCTCTCTCTTTCTCTAGGAAGCAGGCAAGGACAAATCACTTCCCAAAAACCTTGCCATGGAAACTGCAGGGATTAGTCCAAACAATCACCAGGAGTCAAGGCTGACTCAAAGGCACAAAAATTAATAGGTGTGTAATATTGGGTAGAAACATTCGAATCTCAGAGCAGTCTTATTGTTCCAATCTGATCCTTGTAGCTGCAACTGTAGAGCTGAATTAAGGAAAGCAGGATGCTACCATTTCTTCTTAATACTCCTTCTCTTAAAAAAAATGAATACTGGGCATTTAGTTCAAATAATTTAACTTTCTAATATGTATGGAGTGATGAAAATATGGACTTTTGGCAGTTTTCTTTACAATTAATGAAAAGTGGGAGAAGGAGAAGTCTTCTCAGAGGCAGAAGATGAAATCCAATGGTGGACTCTACCTTTGAGGTTGAATTTCTTGTTCTAATTTCCAAGGGGCAAGCCAGCATTTGCTATACTTCCTAAGCTACTGTCTCCAAAAACCAAACATTGTTCATTTTTTTGTGGCAGGAAAATCAAGCCAGTAAGATGTCATAATGGTACTATCATTCTCTGTCTATACAAGTCCCTTTTGCTTTCTTAGTTTGCTGTCTCATTTTGCTGCCTTCTCATTGGCCAATACTTCTATACTCTCAATCAGCATCTTTGTTTCAAGTATTAGACTTCCTATGCAGTTAGTAGAAGTCCAGCTGTCACCTCCTAAAAAGGGCCTAATAGACTGCTCTTTTGCATTATTAGTCAACTAAATCTCATACCCTGAAGGCAGAAAGAAATTTTTTCAGACTTCTTCAGAGTAAATGCAAGATACTTTTCACAATAACAGTGTAACACTCAATCTGTGTAGTCAGAAGTAAACCCTTGTCATTTCTAGGGACTTATTCTCTAGTTACTAAATCCCAACCTACAGCAGGCAGCAACATCTATGGCAAGGGTATCAAACTCGATTTCATTGAGGGCCGCATCAGGATTGTGTTTGACCTCGAGGGACTGGGGTGGGCATGGCCAAGGTGGGCATGGTCAGCTTGACATCACTCGTGTCAGTGGCGCCTGTGGTGGCCCGAGCACACTTGCAGCAAAAATGGGCCGAACTCTGTTCTCACTGGCAGAGGATTGCAGGAGATCATGGCAGCCAAAAACGGAGTTCGGGAGCCCGTTCTCACTGGCAGAAGCACTGCGGGCTGGTCCTTCACTGTTTCCAGGGAGGTCCCACGGGCCAGATCTAAGCACCTTGCAGGCCGGATCCAGCCCCTGGGCCTTGAATTTGACGCCCTAGTATAGGGGATCACCTGGATGTCCCAAATCTATAGGCTGCATTGGGAAATTGGAAACAATGCTCCAAGAAGTACTGGCCCTAATATAACATCTGTATCTCCCTGTTCTGAGAGATTTACAGTAAGGAAGGTGGATTGTAGATACCATTCTGAGAACTTCTATATACAAGTAGTCCTTGACTTATGAGAACAATTGAGTCCAGAATTTCCATTGCTAAGCCTTAATGTCATCCAGTCAAGAAGGATTGGGAAGGTCAGAATGAATCACAGAACCCATAGTGCTCAGTTATGTTATTTGGAACAGGTCATCCATTCTGAAGTGATCACTAGATAACATTGTGATTCTTGAATATGGACTGTCTCTGTCAGCTTCCTTCAGAATAGTTCAGCTACTTACATTTATGATATTTCTTCAAAGTGATAACAGTACAGTGTGGAATAGTGGATAGCTGTTGGACTGGGTCTGTCACATGTCTCAGCCTAATGTTCTATACATTAGCCTAATGTTCTATACAGGATAGTTGTTATAGGGAACATTGAGGGGAAGGAAGGCTGTGTATGCAGCAATGGGATTCTACAGATTGTACCTATTCTCTAGAACCGGTTTTAACATTCTAAGCAGTTTGGAGAACCGGTTGTTAGAAGAAATTACTGACCTAATCCTGTAAGGAAGGCAGGAAGGAAACATTCTAGTATTGCTTACAGAAACTGCCTCTCCGTTAACCCTTATTACATTCTTGGCAGGACTAGACTGCCTGTCTCAGGAACGTCTCTAGAGGTTTTTTTTCCTCCTTTGCTGGTACTTTGCTTGTGTGGAGTGACCATTCAAAGTTACAATGACACTGAAAAAAGTGATTTATGACCATTTTTCACACTTACAACTGTTGCAGCATCCCCACAGTCATGAGAGACCAGGCGAGGAGATGCATGCCTCGATATGAGTGATGTTGAGTTGGCCACACCCAGCCAGTCACATGACCATCAAGCCATGCCCACCAACTAAGTCACGCCCACAGAACCGGTTGTTAAAAAATTTGAATCCCACCCTTGTGTGTATGCTGTCTTGAACTCCTGAAGTGAAAGCAATGTACGAATCTAACATGATGCACAATCAACTCACATGCTGAACCTGATGTGAAACAATTGCTATAGTCCTTTTTCACTCTGGATTAAGGAAGTTCCTTTAATTGAGGGTACAAATGGAAATAAGCTTGAACAGTGCTTCACATGGAAGTAATGCTGAAGATATCCAGCTATGGCTTTTTGTACTGCAGGGGCAACCAACAGCTACAATTATGTATGAATGCTGCTTCATCTGAGTGTGCTATAGAGACTGAGCTGGACAAATGTAATCTATTAAGAGCATTTATCAGTTTAAAATGAAATTGCCAAACCTAGGATTTTCCTTGTTGCCCACATAAGAACCCGTTAATGATGATGGCATATTGTGTGTGTAGGTGGAGAGAGAGGATGGGAGGGAGATGGGGAGGAAGTTGGGGGCGGGGATGGAGAAATGTACTATTGGCAAATAATTGCTATAGAATTCACCCAGTTCCATTGATACAATCTTCAATAAATTAAATAACAATCCCATTAGTTTTTTCGCAGATATGTTTCTCTGTGTAAAATCTCTCTCTGTCTATTGTATGTACCTGAATATTTGTAGTTACATTACAAATAGTACTTGAACCATTAAAAGAAACCATGGAAACTCACAGTTACCACAGAAACATGGGAAGATGCAGAAAAGGAATGTAAGGTTAAAAATTCAGGTTCTTAACACTGGGTTTCTGCACTCACCAATGCTGAAATGAAGAAAGGGTTTTACTGTAAAATATTTCAAGGGTCTCTTTTGAATCTTCCTTTTCCTTCTACCACTGTTTCCTTCATGTTCATTCTGTATTTCCACAAGATGGAATTACAAGAGAGGAATTACCCACAGTTTCTGAATATTATTCATTTAGGAGGGAAGTGAGAAAACAATCAATATTATTTTGCATGATGAATGCCATTCTAGCACATGCAGGATTAATCCGTGCATTAAGTGAATCCGTGCTACACCTAATAGCCCAAGCCAATTCTGAACTTTGTCCCATGTGGGAACTACAAATAGACAACTTTTTGGTGTCTGAAGGCCACAGTTAATATCTGGAAGGGAGTAGAATGGGTGATGCAATGAAGAAAAGGGTATGAGATTGAATTATTTACTTGGTATGAGATAGGGGGGACCTTTCTGTTTTTCATAATTTGGGAGGGAAAGTTGAAGGGGCTATTTTTTAGTGTGTGTGTGTGTCTGTGTGTGCTGCCTTTATTGTTTTTACAAATAACTCAAGATGGAAAATGTATCCAACACACCTCCCTCCTCCTACTTTCGTCAGCTGGACACCCTGTGAGGTGGGTTGGGCTGAGAGAAAACGATTGACTCAAAGACACCGAGTTGGCTTTCCATGGTTAAAGGCAGGACTGGAACTCACAGTTTCCTGCTTTCCAGCCTGGGACCTTAACTGTTGGACAAAATGACTTCCATCATATTGAAAATAATGGTGACTCTATTAGAGGATCTGCGTGTTTTTTGCCTCAAAGTAAGACCAGCTGCCAACGTAAACTTCTGTAGTAACAGGAGGCTCCTGGGAATGGAAAGCAAGGAGGTGAGGAACAGGGGAACTCACTCTTTAGGGCTGTAGAGAGGAATGGAGAGATCATTTATACCAGATGCCTCTATTGTGGGTGGAGATGGTGGCTGCAGCACATGGATGCTGATTAGCTGTGTGAAGCATCTCCAGGCTTGGCATTCTGTAGCTGACAGACTGGAGTGCCTGGCAATTGCAGGTAGGCAGTTAGATACAGCTGCCTGGCTGAATCTGCGTTATGATGAATGAAGGAGCTCTCAAGAGAGGGTGGGTACAGTTGTTCTGCATTGGAATGCAGAAGCATGCTAGCGGACTCCACCCCCCAGCTACCCACTGCGCATTTCCAGCATGCGTTACACACAAATCCAGTTTGCCAATCTGCATGCAATGCCTTCATTATCCATGCACAATAGGATTTGGAGCCAGATTTACATATCCAGAAGGGAGGGTAGCCACTCTTCTTCATTTCTCTGTGTGCCGCAGTTGAAAGGGCTGAAAAGCCCAGAACAGCTGCTCTATTCAAAGGATATATGCCTATAGCACGCAACAGAGTATTACCGATCAGGAATAATTGGAGAGAAAGTTAAACATGCTTAATTTTTATAGAAAAGAGTTGCATGCTTTGCTCTTTTTTTACATTTGCATAATTAAGTTCTCATACACGGGATTCAAACGGTTTATATTAATTAATATACATCGTTATCCATCAAAAAGGTAATGCTTATATACTGGGAGAATTTGGCCATTTATCAGGAAGCACATAAACTAATCAGTAAATGAGCAATAAGGTACGTTAAGCAAGATGGAAAGTTAGAAATATTAAAAATATAAGACTTAAATCTCTGCAATCTGAAGTCTAATCGGTAGTTTAATTCAGAGGGATTTACTGCCAGATCAGTGTATATACAATTGCTAATTTAAGGGATTAAAAATATGGAAAAAATGTAAAGATAAACCCATTAAAGATAAAATTTGACTGGCAATTTGAATTCATTATGTCATTATAAAAGTAGAATAGAATGGATTCAGATCTAGTGTGACCTGAAGGAGATACACTGAAATAAGTCAAAAGTCTTTAAAGGATAGGCATGCTTACATGTAGACTCAACAACATGGAAGGTAAGCATTACAGCAATAAAAGTTAGTTGCTATTGAGGTGAGTATGGTGAGAAAAATATTGCAGAAAAGGTATCTTAAAATATCTTTTTTTCTCCTTATGGCAGTAAAGCAGTAAAACGTTAAGGAGCGGAGACTAATATTATTCATTGCTATGCCACTATATAAACTGTGCCATTCTACTGAGACTAGGGAAATGATGGGAATTTGTTTTGAGATAGAGAGCAATATGACCTACCTGCCAGTTTTAGTCAATGGATTTGGGCAGGGAAAAAATAATGAACCTACAAATAAAGTTAACCTACAGGAATGATCTAAGATTTTTCAAAAACAAAATAGGAAAGAACTTGAGCCTTTGCAGTCTCCTATGGCACTATTTATTCTATCCAAGGTATGGATAATAGAGCCAACACTATCTTTGAAATAGGCTGTGGAGTTTAAAAACTAAGATGGCAAAAGGCTTTCATAAGAAAAAAGGCATTTATCTCTGTAGGAACAAAGATACAGTAGTTCAAGGAATTACAGCCACGTTTCTAGTTTTTATTGCAGGAAGAATGTACTTATGTCTAGAAGTTGTGCCTTTCCTATGCAACAAAATAATGATAATCATCCTTCTTTCTTGTCTGGATTAAATATACAGAAATGCGGAAATGACCTTGATGAAAGGAGCCATTAAAAGAAGAAAAATGACAATTCATTCTTGGGAAGGAAAAGAAACTCAAAATAAATTGGCCCTGATTCTGGCTTATATAAGAGGGGGCAAAGGAAATTCTGACAAGCTTTCAAAAATCTTGCTATTATATCCTCCAGAGTAATAGATAACAGATAATCAGAGTTGGGAAGGGACCTTGTAGGTCATCTAGTCCAACCCCCCACCCAAGCGGGAGACCCTACACCATTTCTGACAAATGGCAGTCCAATCTCTTCTTGAAAGTCTAAAGTGATGGCACTCCCATAACCTCCGAGGGCAAGGTGTTCCTTTGGTTGATTGTTCTCACTGTCAGAAAGCTTCTTCTCATTTCCAGATTAAATCTCTTCTGTTTAGTTTCTATCCATTATTCCTTGTCTGGCCTACAGGCGCTTTAGAAAATAGCTTGACTCCTTCCTCCCTGTGGCAGCCCCTCAAATATTGGAAAACCGCTATCATATCTCCCCTGGTCCTTCTCTTTACTAGACTAGCCAAGCTCAGTTCCTGCAACCGTTTGTTGTATGTTTTAGCCTCCAGTCCCCTAATCATCCTGGTTGCTGTTCTCTGTACTTTTTCTAACAGCTCAACACCTTTTTTATAGTGTGGTGACCAAAACTGGATGCAATACTCTAGGTGTGGTCTTACTAAGGCTTTATAGAGTGGTACAATACTGTAGCTTTCCTATAATTCTTACAGTGTCTGTGTCAGTGATGGGATTCAAAAACCTTTACCACTTGTTCAGTGGGTGTGGCTTGGTGGGCAGGCTTTGCGTGCGGGCACACACTTTGTGTGTGTGCATGCACTAAACACACACTTTGCACAGGTGCAGAGGCATTCCAACCCACCTCCTGCAAGCCTGCACTCTCCTGGTGGCTTCAGCAGCTGCCACGCAGCACTCTTCTGTGTCATGCAAAGCAGCTGTGCTTCAAAAACAGAAGCTAAAGGTCAGTATGGGAGCTCGGGTGGAAGGGTGGGCCCAACAGCAGAGCAGCGAAGAGAACCAGTTCAATCTCCGTTGCTCATCGCCGCTACCAGAACCGGGCCGAACCAGTAGCATACCATCACTGGTCTGTGTCCTGGCCTAGTCTATCATGGTGAGGTGATATCTAGCTTTAGTTTATTATTTCAAATCCGCTCCATTAATAAAGCCAGAAATTGATTTAACTCTTTTATTATTTCAAATGCACTTCACGATTGAATCTGGGAATTGATTCAAGTCTTTCCCAATGTCATTTACATTTGATTTTTAAAAAATCAAAATTGAAAATTAAAATAGAATTGAAGTCAATTATACAGGTAGTCCTTAACATAGCATTACAATTGAGCCCAAAATCTCTCTGGCTAAGCAAGACAGTTGTTAAGTGAGTTGTGCCCCATTTTACGGCCTTTTTGCCTTAGTTGTTAAGAGAATCACTGCAATTGTTAAGTGAATCATTCAGTTGTTAAGCAAATCTGACTTCCCCCATTGACTGCTTGTGGGAAGCCAGCTCAGAAAGTTACAAATAGCAATAGCACTTCGACTTATATACCACTTCATAGTGCTCTACAGCCCTCCCTGAGTGGTTTACAGAATCAGTATATTGTCCCCAACAATCTGGGTCCTCATTTTACCAACCTTGGAAGCATGAAAGGATGAGTCAACCTTGAGCCAGTGAGGCTCGAATTGCCAAATTGCAGGCAGCCGGCAGGGAAGCAGAAATAGATTGCAGTACTGCATTCTAACCACTACGCCACCATGGCTCATGGTGATCACAAGACCCCAGGATAATGTAACTGTCATAAGTACATGCCGGTTGCCAAGCGCCCGTATTCCAATCAGGTGACCATGCAAAAGCAATGATCATAAGTGTGAAAACTGGTCAAAACTCACTTTTTTTCAATACTATTATAATGTTGAATGATCATTAAATGAATGGTTGTAAGTCAAGGACTACTTGTATAGGAATGATTCCTCATTCCATAGTTCAATTCTCATCAATTCAGCCATAGCTGAACCTTACATAAAGTGAGGGTTGAAGGGAAAACCACATTTAATTGATCCATATCATTGGACTATGCAAAGCTTTGAAAGGATGCTTTGATTGAATCACCCAATAAATCAGATTCATGTTTTGAGGACGAAACTTATTCAGTTTAACAAATCAAATCAGCCAACTACTATGACTTCACTGCTCTTTAGCGGTTCTTTCCAACAATGCTACAATCTCATTACCAATATGGACAATTCTGAAAAGGATGTGGATGCGATGGGTAGCTAGCCAATGAATTTTATTACCTTATTAAACTCTCTGCTTATCGGTGCACCTTTGGGATAGTAGAACGATGCAAGTTTTCACTTCAAGCTTCATTCACTTTTTCAGCTTTCAGCATCTCTATTGTATTCAGCCATAATCCTTAAGTTCTGCCTTTTTTCATGTGTTTGTGGGAGACTACGCTTTCTTGCTATTTCTGCCAACATACCTGGGAATTCAGATCAACTCCCAACACTCTAATATGGGCTGCAGACCAATTCACAGTCTTGGGTCAAACTTCACTTTTGAGACAGATGATAAAGTTTCCAAGCTGTCCCAAATGTTTTACACCAGTTTCTCTGAATTCTAAGGCATTGCGCGAGCCTGCTTCTGCTATCTCTATTAATTAACCAACCAACTAGCTAACTAACCGCAGAGACTGGCAACAAGCCTTAATTCTCTTCTGTTGAACTATGATTACCAAACATTCTCTGATAACTACATTAACATAAATCCAAGGTGCATAGTGCGGGGGGGGGGGAGGTAGAAAATGCAAACAAATCTACTAAAATGAAGATAGACAAGTACTATATATGTACAAATTTACCATATACATTACCAAATTATCATCTATTATTGTTGAGGTAAATCACAAAATCCATCCAAATTTAATAAAATTATGATTCTTGCCTCATTGCAGGTAGTCGAATTACAACCACAATTCTGTCAGATAGTTGTTAAATGAATTTTGGCCATTTTTATGACCTTTCTTGCCACAGTTCTTTTTTTTTTTTAATAAAGTTTTATTTGAGTTTTCACAAAAAAACCCCAACAATAATACAATTAAAACATCTTTTTTGAGAATAGCATGGTCCCAGTTTATCACTTCTCTATACAGACACAAACTCAATTTCATATTCATCTTTATATTCCACTCCATATCTTCTTACTATTTTAACTTTTTCTCCATAACTTTAATTTACTCAATATTCTTAATTATCGCATATCTAAATCCAATTATATATCTTTTTCTAAATTCCAATGTCTTTCTACTCATTGTATTTATACTTTATCTGCCTGTTCAAATTCCATGTCATCTTTTATCATTAAACAAATTTTAAAATATGACATCTTTATATCTCTTAAAATACACACTATATTCTTTAAACAAAAATATATATAACAATAGTAGATAAGATACTCATTCCCCTCCAATTCGATTCTATCATCAATATTAGTTTATTTCCAATTATCTCACATCCAAATTCAATTATATGTCTTTTTGCAAATCTTAATATCTTTCTATTCATCACATTTACACCTTTATCTGTCCTCTTTTAATTTCATATTGTCTTTTCTTATTAGACAAATTTTCCCCTGTAATTACTAATTGGAGTATGACACTTTTATATCTTTAAATTTTATCCATTCAACTCTTATTTAAACTTCAATTTATGCCTTTAGAGTTATAACATTCTGTATAATACATAATTTCCAATTGAATTCTGCTTGGTACATTCTTAAAATACACACTATGTTCTTTAAACTAAAGAAATATATATATATAGCAATAATAGATACAACACTCATTCCCTTCCAATTCAATTTTATTAATATCAATTACAGTCATACTTCCTTGGGAACACGTATAAACAATTATCTCATATCTAAAATCAATCATACTTATGCTTTTATCTATAAACTTTTCATGATTAATCAAAGTGTTCCCCTCCTTTCCTAAATCTACTCTCTCTTATTCCATTTACTTATTAACGAACATTCCATTGCATTACAATAAGTATTTTGTCCATTATTTTAATCACACATTTTCTAAAAATTTATTTCTATTTCTAACATAATAGTACTACTATATGTACCTTCGCAGAATCCTTTTTTCAGTTAAATTCTCACCCATTATCTCTAAATAGGCTTATTATTCCAATTCTTATGCCTTTTCGCTGTTTCTCTATATCCTGTTTCTGTCTTTTATAGCTTCTTTCCTTTATAGCTTCTTTCCCTCATCTTCTCCCTCTCTTTTTTGCCCCCATGTCTCTCTACTTCTAATTCTCTCTTCTGTAATCCTCTCTTCTGTTGCTTAGGATTGTAATTATTTTTCAAACTATTCTTCTTTTTGGTTGTTTTTTAAAGTCCTAAACTTTCCACTCTCTTTCCCAACTTTCCCTTTTTTCCCCTTCACACAAGGTTACTTGATCATTAAAGATGGCTTCTTCTTTGTCCTGATCTTCTTGCTCCACAAGTATTCCTTGTTGTTTCTCATAGTTCAGGATCTCCGTTTCTAAAAATTGAAATACGAAGCCAAAAGAACCCCTTCCTTCTAATGCATCTTCTTTGTATTTTTTAAGTTCCATTTTCAGTACTTCCCAGAGTGTTGCCATTTTAAACACTTTTAAACAACCACCCAATTAATTTTAATCATTTAAATCCAATAGCCAAAAATCCAAAAATCACCAAATAGTCCAAATAATCCAAAGCTGTTTCTTCTTGATTCTTTTTTCACTTTCTTTTCCTGAGGACTCTATTATTTTGTTGCAAAGTTTCAGTTAGAATGTATCTTTTAGGAATCTTGTTAAAGTTTCGCTGTGAGTTCTTTTTAATTCCAGGCAGTCTCCTCCATTTTCCAGATCCCGCCTTATTCTTATTCTTGTTTTTTCTCTCCTTTTCCTTCTTTTAAATATTTCAGCATCCAAGAATCTTTATCTTTTATCCCTTTGACATTTTATTTCCAGCTTAATTGCCTATTATTGTCAAAGCGGATTTTTTTTTCACTTTCTCTTTCCTGTCAGTATAAGGAAAGGAAGGAGAGAAAAAAAACCCAAATCATTTCCCTTTCATCTCTCCTTCGCTGCTTCAGAATCTTCCTTGGGAACAAGTTAATTTTTTATAGTTAAAATTCCTGGGTATCTTATTTTCTTGCTTTTCAATTCAACCCGGTCAGCCAAAACTTTCTCTTCTTATCTTCCTCTTGCACTTTCTTTTCCAGTTGAGCTCTTCTTTATGGTGGCCATTTCTAGCCACCTCCACAACCGCCTTCGGGAAAGGGAGTAAAGATCAGCTGGGGAGGGGAGATGTGGCTCTCCTTGACCCTGCTGACAGTCTCCCCCTTCTTCACCACCTCTACGGGGTGGCTTAGCCCCGAAACCAGCCGGCTTGGGGCGCTCCAGCGGCGAGCACAGACAGAAACCATGCACGATTGCAGATTTCTGACTGTCTCCGAAGAAATTCAAATAAGAAGTCTCTTGCCACAGTTCTTAAGTGAATCAGCGCAGTTGACAAATTAGTAACAGGCTTGTTAAGTGAATCTGTCTTCCTCGTTGATTTTGCTTGTCAGAAGGTCACAAAAGGGGATCACATGACCCCAGGACCCTGCAACCATCATAAATACAGGCCAGTTGCCAAGCATCCGAATTTTGATCATGTAACTTTGCAGATGCTGCAATGGTTGTAAGTGTGAAAAAAGGTCATACGTCAGTGCCATTGTAACTTTGAATGGTTATAAGTTGAGAACTACCTGCCTTTAAACTTCTTAATTTTTTCTCTAATATGGCAATTGAAGAGTCTTTGTTAATTCACATCTCAATTGTTCTGTTATCTAGAGATTTCCAGTGTTGGGCAATTATTACTGTTTGCCAGGCAGCTGTGTTTGCCCTCGTAACATCACACACAACCCATTGATCAAAAGCAACAAGCTCTCCTGAGGATCTAAGCCGGTGGGCATTTTCCAGGGTTATGCCAGGTCTGGAGTTCTAGAAAAGAACATAGAAAAGTAAGAACATACTTTTTTTCCACTTTGAAAGTTGTAATTAAAAGTGGAGCAGAAACTTCTTGCATTAGTTCCATTAGTGCAGCATAAGCTCTTTATTGTACAGTTTGATTGCTGCTGTGATATTCTTTCCTCATCCCTGTGATACAAAAGTCCCACATTTTATTGTAGTGAAACTTTTGAAGGAATCTTGTTGAAGTTTAGCAGGGTTGATCTACTGTAAAAAGTGTCTCATCTCTGCTATTTTCATCCCATTCTGCCAAAATTACAGACAATGCTAGTATTTTGATACTTCCCCAAGAAACAAATTCTTCCATTAGCAGTAGCTTATTAGACTTATATACCACTTCATAGTACTTTACAGCCCTCTCTAGCAATTTACAGAGTCAGCACATTGCCCCCAACAATCTAAGCCCTCATTTTACCAAAACCACAGAAGGATGGAAGGCTGATCTTGAGCCAGTCAGGATCGAATTGCTGGCATCAGCAGAGTTAGCCTGCAATACTACATTCTAACCACTGTGCCTCCAGGGCTCTTACTCATCAATTTGAATTGAACTGATTTGTTTCCCCATCTCAAAGCTCAGCTTTGACTCCTTTGAATCTCAAATCTTCAGATCAAATCGAATCGATACTGATTGGCATACCAATTTCATGCTTCATCCATGATTTTAACTGACAACTTACTTCACTCATCCCCAATTACATAGGAATCTACTGTCTGCAGCAAAATGTAGTGATGGCCATTAGGTTGAAGAGGAAATAGACAAATCCATACCTATCAATAGTGGTAACTAATCTAGAGGCTATATGGAGCTTCCCAGGATCAGAGACAGAATACTATTAAATGCCAATCAATAGTGCTTCACCAATGGTGGTATTCAAAAACTTTTACTACCGGTTCTGTGGGTGTGGCTTTGTGGGCATGGCCATGTGACTGGGTGGGCGTGGTTTTTCTTTTTTGCAGTCCCCACTAATTTTGGGGAGCTTCTTAGCCACAGAGGAGCTTGGGGGGGGGCATTTTTGCTCCCCTGAGGCTCCCCTGAGGTTCAGGAAGAAAAAAAACAGAGCATGGGAGGAGCATGCAGCACTTCTCCAAGCTCCGTTTTGGGAGCTTCCTAGCCTCAGAGAAGCCTTGGGGGGGGGCGTTTTTGCTCCCCTGAGGGTCCTGTGGGGCTCTGGAAGGCAAAAAATGGAGGGGGCGGGCCTGAGCTCCTTCCTCCATTTTTTACCTTCCTGGGCCTCAGCAAGAGGAATCCCGGCACAGCTGATCTTATCTATAGCTGATTGTTGGGAGGGAAAAAAAAGAAAGAAATACCTTATGAGAATGTCAGGCAGGCGGGCGGGGAATGTCAGGCAGCTGGGCAGGGTGAGGGAGCATCGGGCAGGAGGGCGACCTGGTGGGGGGCATGGCCAGCCAGAACTTACTACCAGTTTGGTAACCCATGCCAAATTCTTGCTACTGGTTCACCTGATCCGTTGTGAACTGGCTGAATACCACCACTGCACTTCACAGTGTTTATATCCCTCTCTAAGCAGTTTACAGAGTCAGGCTATTGCCTCCAACAATCTGGGTCCTCATTTTACCAACCTTGGAAGAATGGAAGGCTAAGTCAACCTTGAGCCAGTCAGAATTGAATTGCTGGCTGTCAGCAGATTCAGCCTGCAATACTGCATTGTAACCAGGGGTGGGATTCAAAATTTTTAACAACTGGTTTTGTGGGTGTGGCTTAGGTGGTGGGTGTGGCTTGGTGGTCATGTGACTGGGTGGACATGGCTTGGTGGTCATATTGGCTGGGTGTGGCTAACTCAATATCACTCACATTGAGGCACGCATCTCCTCGCCTGGCCTCTCATGACTGTGGGGATGCTGCAACAGTCGTAAGTGTAAAAAATGGTCATAAGTCACTTTTTTCAGTGCCATTGTAATTTTGAATGGTCACTCCACACAAGCAAAGTACCAGCAAAGGAGGGGAAAAAAACTCCAGAGAAGTTCCTGAGACAGGAAGTCTAGTCCTGCCAAGAATGTAATAAAGGTTAACGGAGAGGTAGTTTCTATAAGCAACACCAGAATGTTTCCTTCCTGCCTTCCTTACAGGATTAGGCCAGTAATTTCTTCTAACAACCGATTCTCCAAACTGCTTATAATGTTAACAAATGGTTCTAGCGAATAGGTACAAACTGGTAGAATGCCACCCTGATTGTAACTACTGCACCACCATAGCTCTTATATTTGTTGCTGGAGGTGCTAAATCTGCATCAGTTCCTTAGAAGTTTTTTGGGGAGTTTTATTCATGATTTTAGTTGAAGCAGTACGGTTTAATGTTTGCTGTTGGGTTTACTGAGGTTTTCTTTGTTCTTGCAGATGCAGAAGAACCCAACAATATTATCCCCCACTATTAATGTTTTCTATTCATTCAGTCACTCCTTAAAATATTCTCAGAATTCTCTTACAAGATCACTTTACCTGTAATGCCTCTGTTGAGATGTTAACATTTCTCACTCAGCATATTCAATATGGGTTTTTTTGCAGACTGCATTTTCTTTCCTGGGAAGAAAATGAAGTTCTTTTTTCACCCATTTGCTGCTGTCCTGTTCTTGGTACTCCAAAAAGGCTTATAAACAATTCATTAAAATGCATGTGATAATAAAAGCTACTTGGACAAGTCTTCTGCAGGGATCAATTAAAGATAAAATTGTTTTGTTAAACATGGAAAAATCTGTATGTTGTGAATCAAACTCTTTGGAAGCAATAATTTCTGTAAAACTAGGGAAGTAAAAGTTGTTGGGAAGTAAGTCCTGTCGGGTAACAAGGTCTGCAACCAAGGAGAAAAATTTGAAAAACAACTGAAAAGATTGGAGTATTTAAAAACCATGCATGACATGGAGGAAAGAGGACAGAGAAAAGCATGCTCCTTTTCTCAAAAGCTAACAGCAATAGCCAAGCAATGAAACTGGTTGGAGGAGACAGAAAAAGAAGCACTCCTTCACACAGTGCAAAGTTAATCTGTGGAATTCTTGAGCCCAAGACATAGGGATGGCCCTTGGCACTCAGCATACTTCTTCTAGAACAGGTGTTTCAAACTCTTATCATCGTGGCAGCATCACATCACGTATCGGGACTTTCCCCCCCCTTCACTAAACCGGGGTGGGGTGGGGCCAGCACGTGATGCATCCGGCCCATGGGCCACAAGTTGGACACCCCTGTTCTAGAGATATACTTGGCTCTGTCCCTTCTTGCATTTCATAAGTCTGCAAAAACTGCACTTCTCTGATATGCCTTTGCCCTGAGTTGATTGGGGGCATCATCCTAGGCATGTATGTGTGTTGATTCCCCTGGATCTTTCCCCAGATACCTCTCTAAAAGTCATTTCAGAGGAGAAAGAACCAGTTCGAGGCACATCAGGAGGAGAGTTGGTGAATGGCTCCAAGCAGCTGCCTGAGAAGTGATTTGGCTGAAGCACAGCTGCAGCAGGACGGTTCTGAGGCTTCAGGTGGGAAAGCACACATAGCTGCAACCAGTCAGTAATGAGGATGAGGAATTGCTTTCTGCATCTACTCCAAGAAGATGTAGGGCAGGGAAAGGGTAGGAGCAGCTATGGTCAGTCTGATTACTCATGAGGAGGCAGTCTTACCCCTCTGGATGGGCTGTATGAGAAGCTGGCTATAGCAGACAGATTTAGCTGATATAGCAGACAGATGGAGACGATACTGGGGAAAAATGTGTTCATTTCTTAGCTGCATGTTTCCTGGTCTTTGTGATTCTAGCTTGTCTTGCTTTGGATTGACCCCATGCCTTGACTTTGGATCATTCTTGTGAACTCTGAACATTTCTTGTCTCATGTACCATCTTGTATTGTGGATTTAATTTTGCCTAGTGGATTTATCTTATTTGGGAAAATTTCAAGTGCCTTGTGGACTCACTGGCCATTGCTCTGTGGGCTAACATTGGTCTGCTTTTAGCTGGATTTAATTGGGACACTTCTGGACTTTTAATGAAGGGAATTGCTGAGGAATATTAATAAACTCACTAACCCACTGTTACATGGTGGGACAGCAATTTCAGAAGTGGTATTCAGCAGGTTCTGACCACTTCTGGAGAACCGAAAGCGGAAATTTTGAGTAGTTCAGAAAACCGGCAAATACCACCTCTGACTGGAGATTTTACAGTATCCTTCCCCTGCCACACCCACCAAGCCACGCCCACAGAACTGGTAGTAAAAAAAATGAATCCCACCACTGAGCAGTTTGTAATTTTAGTGTGGTTAGTGGATAATTGTTTTGAAACATCTTTGATTGTCTTTGTTTTTCTTATTTATGGTGAACCACTCAGAGTCTTCCAGGATTCAAGTGATCTACAGATATTGCAAATAAATAAAAATGTATGAGGGTAATAACAATAACAGTAATTCACTTGGAAGACCTTAAAGCAAGGTTGGATAAATCCATGGCAGACAATTATATCAAAGACTATCAGTTTAAGACCCAGTGTCATCTCCAGCATGGAGGTGGCATGGCTCCACTTGTTGGCAGAATAAAGCAGCTTTTTGCTCCATTGTTATATAATTAGAAGGGGATCTTCCATGGGCATGTTGGTGCTACAGGATGGAACAGAAAGAGCTCGCCAGACCAGGATTCCCTTGTGCCCCCTTCTCCTAGAACAAAGAGTTAATTCTGTAGTCCCGTTTTGGCATGGTGCTAGGAAGCTCCTTTGAAAATGACGCATCAGAACAAGTGGTAGAGAACAACATAAAAAGTATTCTTTTAATAAAGCTCATAAAGGCAAAGCAAAATATTTTACATTTTTTTTAACTAATCTTGATAAACATATTTGGAGAAGGAAAAGTACAACAAATGACAACATGTTTGAACATATGACTTACATACCTGGGTTGGCGCTAGGATGTCAGGATACTTGTATAATCACTTTTCCTCACCGCAATCTGTCAAACACAGAAACATGCAAAAAAAAAGAAACTAAACCCCAACCCACCTCCACATGTGGCAGTAAACTTCTGTGACAGAATATTGATTCGAGTCATTTTGGAGCATGTCAATAGTTGAAGGATCAGTCAAGCAGACAAAGGAAACAAATACTTCTTATTTCTTTCTCCCATTCTCTCCTATGCCAGTCAGATACATAAAATACATCTATGTTAGTGTGAAAGATACTTCCAATAGTCCAGCTTCCTCTTATTTAAATTCTAGATATATGAATATCATAAGCATGGAGATAGATCCGGTTAAATTAATTGTTCCAGTCTAGCTGACACTCTCCCAAGGCATTCTATTAAAAGCAAAATTAATTTTGTATTAACTTATTAACAATAACATAAATTAAAATAGTTTAAAAAGCATCTAAGAAGAGCAATGTTCCTATAAAATGGAAGAACAATCATAAAAGATACAGATCACTAATCATAATATTTTGCAAGGCATTAACAGAGAGATTAAGACATTCCAATCTTCTATTGCATATTTTCTAAGTATTTGCAATATTTTAGATCAGTTTATTCCAGAACAGCAAAATCTACAGCAGCATGTATTATTCTTTGACTTCTGAAGTCTGTTTTATGGAAAAATGAATCTTAAAATAATCTGAAATGATAATCATGCTTTCTGCTTCTTTCTCTTCTCCCTGTATGTTGAGCAGCCAACTACTCAAGGAGAATGCAAATGCAAAAGGAGAAAACTAATTAGTAAACTAGTTATTTTGAGAACTATGAGTAGATATGCAATAGCTATAGATATTCTGCATAGATTACAATCCATGCAATAGAATTAAATCTATTGCAAAATTGATGCCTTTCAGAGAAGTTGGCTTCTAATTATTCTCTTTTTAACTGGAAATTCTGATATGATAACATGACATATTTAACAAATCCTTGGTTGGGGTTGGATGGAGCATCACATTGGTACTGATATTTTTTTCAGAAGAGAGAGCCTTTGTGCCAAATTAACAAATAGAAATAAATAGAAATCACTTTTTAAACAAAAGGATGGACCAATTTTACCTGATCTGCAGCCAATAGAAACGGAGGATTTAACCTTCTCCTCTTTACTTGCAATCCTGATAAAAATCCTCTTGTTGTTCATTAGTCGAGAAAGAAGCTGTCTTAATCAATGTTGGTTGTTCAATATTTTTGTTCAACCTAGAACAAAGAAATCTTGGTATTAAACCAATATAAAAATGGAGCAAGAGGGAGTTGGGTTGTTAATTAATTTGGAACATGTCACATTGTTGCAAACAGAGATCTGATGTTTAATATGAAATTATGTGGAAAATTACTACTATACACATATACACAAAATGTTTAGAAACCAACCCACAAGCTCAGAGAATGAAACTTTGCCCTTGTCCTACACCTGAGCTATAGATATTAACCACTATTACAATTATACACATACCCAAAAATATATGGAGACTATTCTGAGCATCTTCACCTATTCCTTTAAATACTTGGCTTTAAATACTTGCTGTGGAGATTTCTAAAACCCAATCAGATTTTTTTTTTTTTGCAATTGTTAGCTTTTTGTAAAGCTCTGTCTCCCACAGTGCTTTACAGAGCACTTAATTACATATTAGCAACAAGAAAATGCAGCAATTTGCAATGTTCCAGCAATCCATACAGAGCTCTGAATACAGAGCTCTATTTCCTAACTTTAATGTGTTGCTTACAGGCATAGTGACACCGTGGCTTTTGCTTAGAACATTTCAGAGTTTTGTTTGATAATTTCCACAGAAATGGCTTTAACATGAGAGTGTAACAAAGACCAGTCCTGATCAAGGAAAAACAAAAACTTGTACCTAGTTATTCACTCCTTGGCTTCAATACATGTGGATTACTACCCAAGGGCAGCAAAATTGTATCTCCCTTGATACTACTTGTTACCACTAATATGGGATGCCTGGGTGAAACTATTCCCTGACTCAAGAACTTACTAGCATTCTGAATACTGGACTCTAAAACAGTGCTTTTTTCAAATTTGACAACTTTAAGATGTATGGACTCCCATCTCCTTTTTGCGGCCATCTACTAGACACCCAGATTTGCAACTCAGATACGGTAGTCCTAAATAATCTCATGTTTTCTAGGCATGCACAGACTTATTTTCTTTCATTTCCCACCTGATGCATCAAGATTATAATTACAAACATCCAGAGATACACACAGATACACAGGGTATATCAAAAGTCAGGCCCCATATTAATCCCAATATGATTTTTTTTGTCCCACAGAAAATGTTACTGTACTTAGGAACAGTTCAAAGGTCTTGTGTCAAACAAATAAGGAACTATTGAGAAAAAAATGGAAACGAGTTTAAATATTTAACATAATATATATAATAAATTGTCCATGGGTTTGATTTTTGGTATACCTTTTGTGTGTTTACATATGATCTAAGTTATTTAAAAATAACTAGTTACTTAGACAATTAAACATAGTTTTGATATTAGGGATATGTAATTGAAACTGAGCAATTAGCAATAGAAGTTGCTAATATTTTGTACACTATTTACACAATTCATTCTGAACTGTTTTTGCGTCAAGTAATATCTTACTATTAATTTTGGTCCAGACAATGATTTACACTAAATGTCTGAGGTAAAAAGTCTGACCAGCCATGCTGAATGCATAGATAATACAGTACAGTTAGATATAATAGGTAATATTACCTATTACTGTATATCCTGCTAAGCCTGAACAAATTAGTAATACAATAACAATGTAATATGACAGTGCAGTTGTGAAGGTGCTGGAGGAGCACCAGGAAAACCCTGGATGTGGGTAACATCCTGTCTCCTGGTTGTATGGATGATAGGCTAAATCATATCCAGTTGCTGTGTATGTATTTTCTGTTTTTATTTGCCTTTTTGGAAGCTGCCTAAAGTCACATAAAAGTGAGATGGGTAGCTATGTAAGTCAAGTACAGGTAGTCCTCAACTTATGACCATAATTGAGTCTGGCAAATAAGTCATGATGGGGTAAAGCAAGTCTCCATGTGATCTGATCTGTTTTTACAAACCTTTTTGCAGCAGTTGTTAAGCAAATGCAGTGATCATTAAGCAAACCCATGCTTTGCTGTGGGCTGCTGTTTGACAAAAACCTCAAGTAAACAGTAGGCCACGGCAAACTGCCATAAATGCAGACTGGTTTGCCAAACACATAAATGTAGTTACATGACCATGAGGGGCTGACAACAGAACTTCAAAACTGGATCATACTAAAAACAGTTTTTTGGGTGGGGTGGGTCTGTCATAAGTTTGCATGATCACTAAGCAACAGGTCATAAATCGAGGACTACCTCTAAATAAATAAACCCAACTTGTAGGTTCGAGATGAGCATCGAGGGTCAGGAATTCTCTAGGAGTTGAAGTCCACAGGTCATAAAGTTGCTCTCGTTGCCCATTCCAGTCTGGTCCATACTCGACCACAGCAGCTCACTGAGTAATGGAGCCAAGCATTTTCTCTCAGCCTGACCTACTTCACTTTGTTTTTGGGTAAATATATGGGAGGTCTGAGTACTATGCATGCCATCTTGAGCTCCTAATCCACAGTACCTCACCCAGCTAAGGTCATCTGTGCATAATGTATATCTCCTGACTACAAGCATCCTGTGCTGAATGGAAGGCACCTTGCATTGCGATTGTTCTTAATTCTATATGATTGGAGCCATTGGGCTGATATTTAAGATATGTCTACATTTTCTAGAGCCTTCCTCACCACTGGATTAATCTATTTTGTCAAAATTGGCATCAGTTATGCTGACTAAATTTAAGGAGTTCATTAGTGAAATGCTAATTGCGGTACCATGCATGAAAATGTGACGATTTTCAAAATTTGCTTTCAAGAGAGGAATTTTTCCCTTTTAAGATAATCTCTAATAAGGCTACATTAAGTGGAGAAAGAGCAAAGGCACTGGATTGGGGGGAAAGGCATAATCATTTTAATAAACTATTCATTTAGGTAACACCATTTTTATCCTCTGTCTTTTAATTTTTACATCCATTTGTCCATTACTTCTTTCAAATGGGTTTTGTGTGTGTGTGTGTGTGCTTTGTCTTGAAAATCTCTTAGTGTATTCAACTAACTACATTTGCACAAAGGTTGATTAAATAGCTAACCTGTTATATTTGTTGGTTTGTTAGATTCGTGTTCTACCTTCTATCTGGAAATCCAAATAGTAGACATAGCACTCCACCCTTTGGTTATTTTCCAGAACAATCCGTGGGTTTACCTGAGAGGGAAATGACTGGCTTGAAATCACTGGAGTTCACTAGTTGAGTCTGAACTTGAACCTTAATCCTAGTCAGACACCTTAACCACTACACTATACTGTTTCTCTACTACCTACCAGGTCCATTATATCTAAGGCTGAATCCCTAACTCAATGACACCTTGTTGAGGAAAGATAACCCAGCAAAGAAATGTATAATACCACAAACTACAATGAGATAGTTTTTTTTTTTTTTTGGTATGGTAAGAAGCACTATGTGGCATCATCAACAGAAGAAGAAGTGCATTCTTTCTTTTCCCCATGAGGGATGTTCCTGATTAGTTTAGCATTCAGGACTCACTGGTCCTGGAGTCTTAAATTGATGAGAGCGTTCTGGCTAAACTGGAGAGGATTATTAGGGTTCGGCCCTGCCTATTTCTTCTTCTCCTTAGAGTAACGGTAGAGTAGGGATGTTCAACCTTAGCAACTTTAAGACTTGTGGACTTCAACTCCCAGAATTCCTCATCCAGCATTTTAGAAGTTAAAGTCCACAGGTCTTTAAATTGCCAAAGTTGGACACTTACTTTAGAGAAACTGTCTCCTACTATGTGTTCTTTCTAAACATAAGCAATTCCATTGGCTAGCCAGGTAAAATAATATTTGACTAATTTGTCCTGGGAGTTGAAGTCCATGGGTCTTAAAGTTGCCAAGGTTGCACCCTCTCTGCAGTAGAGGGACCAGGATTTCTATGACTGATAGTGACCACAGGAGCCACTGGAGACAGAACTTTCTCCCCAAAATTTATTTTTTCCCTAATGGTTGCCATGTGTGGGACCTTAGACAGCTCTTAGATTCCTAATTATTATTACCAATGTCACTGGAAAAGAGGAAATGTTATGAAGAATGTTTGAAGGATCTTTTTGTGATTAAATGGTGAGTAGGTCAGCCATATTAGTCCTACCTCTGAAGTCATATATCATTTGTTTTCTATGCAGCTATAATGCTTTAGAAGTATATAGAAGAATTAAAACTTATTCTTGAGTGGCTCCCAGCTAAGTAGTCAATCATCTGAATTTGTTGTTGGATGGAATAATGATGGCATTTGAATTAAACATTAAATATCTTTAAAACTTCCATGGAATTTCAAAAAGTAACATTCACCTTATGATAAAGAAAATAATATAGAAATGGGAATGTGTTTCTTCCTTATGTATTTTTTCTTAGTTTTATAGATATATTGGGTTAAATGTTTTTTAAAATTATCATCCATACTAACAATTGTCCAGTAACAAAATATTATATTTATATAATATTATATTTATATTTATTGTTTCTGGAATTATTCAGCTTCTGTTTCTTACTTTGTTACTAAACTAAGAAACATTTTTTCCCTGATTTCTAAGTATTAATAGGTAACAATAATTTAATACCCTCCTTTTTTAATTTGTAGACCCACATACTCATTCAAAGAGTTATATCTGACATTAGGAAATAATTGGGGTAACTGCCAGAATCCTGACAGCCAAAGTGTTTAGAGCTTCTTTTGCAAACTTTTGTTCAGTTTCGCAAAACACTTACTTCAATTTTTCTTGTGTTCCTTGTGTTCTTGCTGACTTGAGAAAGAACAACAGATTAGAAATATTTGTTTCTGAAGTCAGAATATAGAACTATACCATATACTGTAGTTTATGTATTCTGAAAAAACAAAAGTCAGACATTCCACTGCAAACATTTCACTTGTAAGCTATAACTTTTACAAAGTTTGTTTTGCCAAGGTCACTGAGATGGAATTGCAGAGCTATTTGGCTAACAGTTTATGCAGAGGACCTGAAGAAATCAGGAACAGTGATAGAGCTATAGCTTTGGAGAAAGAGAAAAAAATCCAAAATCCTAACTTTGCATAATGCTTATCTAGATCACAACTGAGCCAGAAAGAAATCAAATCAATTCTCCATCATGGCTGACATAATCCAGAACAGCTCTGTAACTAGCCCAGAATCCTTGTATGGAAGTACTTCACTTTCACAAAATGCCTCTAAGCCTGGAACTAAACTGTAGTATATTTAGATGTTGAATTGGAAGTGGCATTCAGAGACTTTTAGTGGCCTTGGGGTGTCACCTGTAAGTCTTTGCTGGATGCAATAAAAGAAATAAGTGCCAAAGCTCTCCACCTTCCTAAGAAGTGCTAGCAAGAAACAATTCAACCTTATCCCTTTTGTGTTTCAGACAGCTAGCTAGAAGATGGGAAATGTGATTAAAGAATAACTAGACTTTTAGTTATCAATCTTATTGTCTTGGCCTGTGTAAGAGAAACATTAGAATCAGGGTTTTACTACAATTGCTTTCTAGAATTGCTCTCCAACTGCACATTCACTATGTGGAAGAAAAAGGGGGGGAAATTGTCCCCTAGCATCATTTCTGGGTATTATGTGTCTTGTTGAACTTGCTCCTGATTACCACATTTTGATGAGACGTCTGTTGCTTCTCAAGTGATTACAAGGAGTGATGTCACAGAGGAACATCAGTGAAAGGTTGTGGTTAGCTCTGTTCATGTGCATTCACTGAGTGTTAAAGTTCTTGAACTCTCTGAAAAAAAAACTAGAGAAATATGGCATTTTATTATTATATATTATTTATTTATTTGTCAATTGCTTACAAGATAATAGGTATAAGTAAAACAAAGTTATGAATACATGGATACATATAAGAAAAATAAAATATAAAAGAAACAATAGGACAGGAATGATAGGCGTGTTGGTGTGCTTATGCACGTCCCCTACAGACCTCTTAGGAAAGGGGTGAGTATTACCAGAGAAAAAGCTATGTAAGATTAGGTTAACAACTCTTAGCGCCTTTTTGGCTATGTAGTTACAGTGGGCTCTAGCACTTAGGTCATTTGAGATGAGTACTTGAGATTTGAAGTTGCCATTTGTTTGACCATTCTGATACATAGTCAAGGTCTTTTTGAAGGGTAGCAGTATTGTCTGTGGTGTTGAATAGCTTTATATCATCAGCAAAGAGAACACAGTTGCTCTTGATATGATCACAGAGGTCATTTATGTAGAATCTGAAAAGAGTTGGTCCTAGAACACTGCCTTGGGTCCCATCACTGTTGACGGGTACAGAATTTGATAGGATGCTCCCAATTTTGACCATTTGTTGTCTGTTTGACAGGAATGCTTCTATCCAGTTATGCAGGTGTCCAGAGATACCATAATATTTTAGTGTTAGGAGTAGTTTGTCATGTACCACTGAATCAAAGGCTTTACAGAAGTCTATGTAGATTGCGTCTATTGCTTTGCCCTGATCAAGTTGTGCAGTCCATATGTTTTTGCAGTGTAAGAGTTGCAGATTACATGATAGTTTTTTCCTGAAACAAAATTGTTTATTAGAGAGTAGGTTGTTTGTTTCTAAGTGGAGGATGATGGATTGGTTAATAATTGATTCCATGACTTTACAGGTGACGCAGCATAAAGAGATTGGTCTGTAATTTTCAACTAGGCTGGGGTCTCCCTTTTTGAAGATGGGGATGACTGTGGCTTGTGACCATAGTTTTGGCAAGGAGCTGGTCCTCAAAGATTTTTCAAAGATTATGCTTAGAGGTTCTGCTATGGCAGTGGATAGTTTTTTTAAGAAGTAGGCACATATTCCATCCGGTCCAATAGATAGAGATGGTTTTAGATTGCATAGTGCTTTTTCAACATTGTCTTCTGTAAAATTGATATGTATTAGATCATTGTAGTGGTCTGTGGTTCGACTAAGAAATACTGGGCATAATCCATTGCTGTTTACAAATACTGAGCCAAAGAATGTGTTAAAGAGGCTGGCTTTAATAGTGTCGTCATTGCAGTCTTTACCATTAGGTCCTTTCAGGGATGGGATGGACCTTGAGTCTTTTAGTTTATTTTTTACAAAATTGTAGAAAGCATGGGTGGAATTGGTGCATAGAAGGTTTTCTTCTTGTTTAATGGGATAATTGGTGCATTCAGTTTTTATCTGGTGGCATAAATTTTTGTATCGGCTTTTGAAGTTGGCAACATGACCAGATTTGTTTTTCCGCCAAAGTGATTTCTTTTTGGATTGAAGTTTCCTTATTGTTTTGGGTAATTTGTTTTTTCTGGTTTTGGGAGTTGTTAATGGTACATATAGCTTGATGACTCTTTTGACTTCAAGTAAAAATATGTTTTAATGGTCTTCTACAGTATTGCATCCAGAGAATAGAAATTGCCAATCAAGGGATGAGAGATCATTGTTTATAAGATCATAGTTGCCTTTTTTGAAGTTATAATTGGGGATTCCGTCATTGTGATGATTTTTGTGTGGATGTATGTTGAGACAAAAGTCAATCATGTTGTGGTCACTGTTGGAAAAGGGTTCTTTAATTTGTATTTAATTTGAGAATCGTAGTAGAAATCCAACTCACTTTACTTCCCTAACAGAGCAGAGTATGATTATATTGAGTCTGGATGCTCATTTGAATTTGTTTTCCTTGGTTCCCCCCTAAACCCCAAAAGTATTTTTTTAACTTTGTAAATGAATATTTGAATAAAGGGAGGGGGGCATTGCAATCATATATATTGACATGAAATGGAAAGAACTTATTACAGACCAATAATGCAAAATAAGGCACAGTGTTTGTACAGATCTGTTCTCTGACTGCTGTAATTTCTTGATTCTCCACTAATACCTACAGTATCAGTCTAGAGATTTTAGTAGTTATCCTCAGGGGTGGGATTTTACCAGTTCTCAGCCATTCACTAGAACCGTTTGTTAACATTCTAAGCAGTTCAGAGAACCGGTTGTTAGAAGAAATTACTGGCCTAATCCTGTAAGGAAGGCAGGAAGGAAACATTCTGGTGTTGCTTACAGGAACTGCCTCTCCATTAACCCTTATTACATTCTTGGCAGGACTTCCTGTCTCTGGAACTTCTCTGGAGTTTCTTTTCCCCTCCTTTGCTGGTACTTTGCTTGTGTGGAGTCACCATTTAAAATTATAATGGCACTGAAGAAAGTGACTTATGACCATTTTTCACACTTACGACTGTTTCAGCATCCCCACAATCATGAGACGCCAGGCGTGGAGATGCCTCGATGTGAGTGATATTAAGTTGGCCACACCCAGCCAATCACATGACCACCAAGCCATGTCCACCCAGTCACCTGACCACCAAGCCACGCCTACCATCTTAGCCACACCCACAGAACCAGTTGTTAAAAATTTGAATCCCACCCCTGGTTATCCTCATATTTTAGAACCATGTTCCTTCTCATTTCTGGAGTTGTAGCTGATGAAATGAGCTTCAGCTCTTGCAAACTTGTGCTTTTTAATTACATTTATTAGTTTGACAAAAGTGCTACCTGACTCCTTATATTTTGCCACTATAGACTAACTTTTCCTTATAATCTATTTATATGTGTGCTTATATAGTCAGCCATCAGTGAACTGGAGACTGGAACTATTTAAGGGCTGAAGAGATTTTTTTTTTTATTCTCTACTATAATAAGCACACATCACGGAATGCTGGAGAAATGTAAACATTTTCAACAATGTATTTGACATAACCAGAACTCAATCTTCTAAGGTGGATATCTTAATTAAATGTATTTGTAATCAACCTGACAGAATGGATAATTTTACCTTAGGGGGCCATTAAATTAAAAACCCTGTAAAAGAATGAAGCAACAACAGAAAGCATGCAACTTAAAGATACTATTTAGGGAATGCTGAAGTCTCTTAATTTTACCCCCCCTCCCCTCCCGCCAATGTATATAAAGGAAAATGCAAGAGACATATCAGTATCAGAGCTGTGACTTTTCTGTATTGCTAAGAATATTTTAATAACTATAGAGATGTATAGGTATATGCATAAAAATTATCTCAAAATTAATATTATATGACCTATAACATAGACAGTCATCCATGTTGAGGTAAACATATTAAATTTTTGGATAAGATTACAGACAAGTCATCACTTAGCAATGGTACTTGGGAGTGGAATTTCTGTCACTACGCAATACGATCGTAAACCACAATGTCACATGATGGCAACCTCAGTATTTTCAGTTGCCGTTATTAAGCAAATCCTGCATCAACATTATGCAAGGATGTCATGTGATTATCATTTCTGACTTCCTGCAGGCTTCCCCATTGATTGTACTTGTAGGAAACAGGCAAAGAAGTTGATAAATAGTCATCACTTGACTAAGGGACACTGTAACACTAAAATTGAGAACTGGGCTAAACCATAGTCACATACCTTTATTCTATAAGTCCAGGAGGTTTTGTTGTGCAAATTATTTTTTCCCATTTTATTTTCTAAAAGCATAGTAGAGATTATGGTACCCTATCTTTCTCAAAGACCAGGATTAGAGGGAGAACAGCAGTTAGTTGGTTAGTTTTAGATTAAGTAGCAAATTGCCTCTGGTTTCCTGATGGGATTGTAATTCAAATAACCAACAGGGCAAGTAGAATATTTGGCAAATGAGGAGTCATGAGACCAGAATCACAGCTTTAGGAAATAAGATGTAGGGCTCCCAGAAGTCCATAGCCAGGATGATTGCTTGGAGAATTCTGTCCAGAGGTCTTAAAATTGCTAAGATTGGATACCCCAACCTTAGAGAATTTGTCTACTCTACTGCTATATGGTTTTTTTCTAAACACTAGCAACTCCATTGACTAGCCAGACAAAATTATATTGTTCTCAGAGTAAACTGAAAACAATAGATATGGCACTTGATTTTGGCCAAATAATTTTCTCTCCTTTGACAGACTCAAAATATTAATTTTAACCCTGCGGCTTAGTCTTAGCCTGAAGAATAATCTGTTTTATTATACTCTATTATATCTACATTTATATCTAAATTATATTACAGGAAGTCCTCAAAAATTTGAACCCAAAATTTCTCTGCCTAAGCAAGTCAGTTGCTAAGTGAATTTTGCTCCATTTTGTGTCCTTTTTGCCATGGTTGTTAAGTGAATCACTGTAGTTGTTAAGTGAATCTTTTGGTCCTTAAATGAATCTGGCTTTCCCCAATAACTTTGCTTGTCGGAAGCCATCTGGGAAGGTTACAAAAGGTGATCACATGACCCCAAGATAGTGCAGCTGTCATAAATATATGCCATTTACCATGTGCCCAAATTTTGATCCTTTGACCATGGGAATGCTGTAACAATCAAGCGTGAAAACTGATTGCACATTGCTTTTTCAGTGCTACTATAATTTCAAATTATCATTAAACAAATTGGTGTAAGTTGAGGACTACCTGTATATCCAAATGAGAGCTCACAGAAAATTGCTATTCTCCATTTTGTCTTAGGTTCTTAGAAGAGCCCTGGTGGCGCAGTGGTTAGAATGCAGTACTGCAGGCTACTTCTGCTGACTGCCATCTGCCGGCAGTTCGGCAGTTTGATTCTCACCTGCTCAGGATTGATCCAGCCTTCCATCCTTCCAAGGTCAGTACAATGAAGACCCAGGTTATTGGGGGCAATATGCAGACTCTAGTAAACCACGTAGAGAAGGCTATAAAGCACTATGAGGTGATATATTAGTCTAAGTGCTATTGCTATTACTATTAGTTCTTTCATTTTTCTGCTATTGACTTATAGTTTTTGTTTTTGTCTTATTGCAGTGTTATGCTAGCCATTGACTGAAATAAAGGAACATACAGGTAAACCTCGACTCAGAACAATTTATTTAGCTGACTGTTCAAAGTTACAACGGCACTGAAAAAAGTGACTTACGACCGTTTTTCACAGTTACAGTCTTTACAGCATCCCCATGATCGTGTTATCAGAATTCAGATCCTTGGCAATTGGTTCATATTTATGACCATTGCTGTGTGCCAAGGTCATGTGATCCCTTTTTGCCAACTTTTGACAAGCAAAATCAGCAGGGAAACCAGATTCACTCAACAACTGAGTTACTAACTTATCAGCTGCAGTGATTCATTTAAGGACTGAGGCAAGAAAGGTCATAAAATGGGGCAAAACTCAGTTAACAACAGAAATTTTGGGCTCAGTTGTGGTCGTAAGTCAAGGACTACCTGCACTCTGTCATAGATACAGCTATTTATACTCCTCAATTTATACCACAATTGGGCCTGGAATTTCAGTAGTAGGATATGGCGGTCGTAAGTCAAGTCATCACATAAATGAACGTAGTTTTACTACTGTTTAGACAATTGTCATTAAGCATGTCGCTGTTAAGCAAGCCACATGGTCATAAGTGTGAAGCAATTTTATCCAATGGCATTTTTTTTTGCTGGAAAAATTGCAAAACATGATCACGTGACTGCAATTGGTTGATGCTGCAACCAATTGTAAGTGGAAGCAACTGCCAAGCACATAAAAGGTGATCACATGACATTAGGTGTGTGGCAGTCAAAACTTTGAGGATAGGTTGTAAGCAACTATTTTCAAATCTGTCCTTAAGCAACTAGTTTGCAAATTGAGGTCTATCTGTACAGAAACTTTATTCAAAAAAATTTGAGGTAGTAGCCTAGCTAGATATATGGTCAAAACAAAATCTTTATTTATTTATTTATTATTTTTAAAAAACAATGGCGAGTTATGCTGTAGGCTCATATACTTAGAAAGACTGAACTTCATATAGTTGGTGGAAGGTCACCTTAAGACTATTTTTAGGAATATGAAAACTGATAAGAAAAATATTGTTTTGGGGGGATTCTCTTAGGCATGTCCAAATCACTTATTTGTGAGCAGCTTTTGCACAGCTGTGATGACCTGACCATTTGGGGCTATTCGACATGAATTCACAGAAGGCTCAGTGGAAGGCAAATGACAAAAGCAGCCTCTCATTAACATGACATCAGCTCCCTCCTTTGATCCATGTGGCCTGATGTTACATGAACTTCCAGAAAAGAGGAAGTTCGTCACTGTTGGCTGGACTCTTTTAGTCACTTTGACAAAAGCCCTAATTCCTGCAGGTGCCTCTGAGCTACTCTCTTGGATTCATCACTACACTAGCAGAGTGTGCATTTTGTTACCATAAGAAAATCCCTGGAAAAAACAGGAGAAGAACCCAAACATGAGGAAATTGAAAATCCATAAGTGGTTCTCCCTGGATCTATATCAAAAGGCCACCAAAAAACAAAACACCATGAATCCTTCTTGATGTTAAATTAAGGATCCTAACAATACTATACTTCTGTGTCAGAAGTATTGAAGGGCTTCCACGGTGAAAGGATTTAGCTGGTGACATCCTGATTGTCTGATGGATGCATAGTTGAGGTATGATTTCATGTCCCCATTAATGAGCCTACTGAAGTGGTACCTATTTATCTACTCACATTTGCATGTTTCCAAATGATTAAGTCAGCAGAAGCTAGACTGAATGACAGGAACTCAACCCACCACACAGCAGCACTTGGACTTTGAACACAGGTTTGCAAATTGTTAACCCAGTGTCTTAATTAGGTGTGCCACCACACTCCTTATCCTAACAATGAAAAGCAATTAATAAATTCTCATGGGTACTGGAGAATTGTTCTTATTTTAACTCTGGAGCTAAAATTTGGAGAAAATGTAATACTGAGGTATCAGGATCACCAGCTTAGAAAAAGTGATGACCCAGAATGATTGCAAATAATCTCCTGAGGACTTGAGTAGCTAATTCTCATCCAACATCTCTTGAAGCATCTTCCCTCAGCCCACCAGGATGTGTTTGTTCTGCAAGGAGAATTGGGCCAAACTGACAAGGTTTAGGTCCTCAAAGGACACACGGCTGGAAGTATTTCTTCAGCTGAAATATGTTTTCTGCTTTAATCATCCCCTATGGGATTGCTCTTTGCCTCATGGTTGATCTCACTTGCAAATACAGGAGGAATGGGGGGGGGGGTTAATTATTAAACATACCTAAATGGAAGAGGGAAATGAAATATATCTTCCTTAGATTTATGGCTAGAAAAGTTCACTTTCCTAGAGCAGAGGCAGGCTTTCAAAAACAAGAACACAAATCAGCGAATAGAGCAAGATTCATTTTCTTGTCAGCTGCACAGATCATGCAGCCCATCGTGATGTGAAATATTGAAAACAGATCTCTAGCTGTTGTTGGATTTGCCTTCAAGACAAGAGTAAAAAATGAAGTGTTTATTGACTTTTTGCAAATGCACAATTCAGATCAGAGCTGCTGCAGACTTTCTGAATCTGAAAATGAAAAACTTGTACAGGAGATCTCTTTAAGGGTGGGCTGTTGAAGGTTATGGGCTGTATCTAAAGTCAAATTTAAAATAAAGTTCATTTAAAGACCTTAAACAGATTGCTCTCTTTATCAGAAGTGTAGAAATGATTTAAGAAATTGCATTTTAGAACACTATAAATACTATAAAAAGCTATTTAAATAATTTTATTTTTACATTTGTAACAGAAAAAGAGCCACATCAACAGTAAAAACAACAGTTAGTGGTATCTTAAACATTAACATTTTTAAATATTAAGTTTGTGGGTTTCAGTTTCCATTTCATCAAATGATGAATAGTAATAAGCAGGCATATACAATGGTATGCAGGCTATTGCCGAGCACTTAGCATGGTGCTCTAAAGACTGTAAGCCGCCCTGAGTCTCCGGAGAAGGGCGGCATATAAATAATTTTTTTTAAAAAAAATGCATGTCACATTCCTGTGACATAGGGTACCGTATTTCTCAAAATACCTTTTATGTCTGTGTTGAAGCAGATTATAGTTCATAAAAGCTTGTGTCATAATAATAGTGCCATAAAAATTCTTTGCTATAATCATTCAGGTGTATAATCAGTAACTTGTGCCTTTTGCCCAATGGGAAAGATTTAACTCTGCATTGCGGATGATAAAAACAAACAAACATCTATTTATATTTACTATCTATTTAAAGCTATTCCAGCTAACCTTAAAGGAGACAGACAAAGAAAGCGCTACTTTGTCATCTCTGTTTTTTAATTCTTCCTCAGAAAATTACCTGAATTGTTTTTATCCCAGGTAAACATAACAACTAGCACTTTAAAAAATGGTAGTTCTTTTCTCCTGTCCTTTTGTGCTTGAATATTTCAGACTGAATATTCAGAACTCTCACATATGATTTATTTATATATTTGCATTGTTAACATCAACCTGGCTGTTGAGTTTTTATTCTGCTTCTTGAGCTGAACAAATTTGCACAATGACTCACAAAGAGAATTATTTTCAGGCTTACCATCTGTAATCTAAGTAAAACACATAATCTGAAGCTAACTATGCTGAAATAGCTATGCATGGAATTGTTCCATAAGTAACTTCAGGGAAAAAAAATGAGATTTGGAAATGTGTAGCAAAATAGTATTACCAAACACATCCATTTGTCTTCATTGCTCTGGCAATATCATCCAGATTGCTCCAAGCAAGGAAAACAGTGCTAAGTAAAGGTAATGCTAGTTGGACTCATGTTTGTGTTGACAAACATGAATTGACAAGAACAATTCAAATATCACACAGCAATATCCAAGATTGCAATAGTTTCTGAGAACTTTATCCCTGGATTTCCAGCCTTTGAAAGTATTTTAACGGTTTTAGCACATACATTACAATGCTGCTTTTAGTTTACATTTTTCAGACTTGGAGTTTTTAAAAGTTTGGAAGTTACTTTAGGGAAAGATTTTGAAAAGGGAGACATAATTTTGTAAACAGTAACCTAACAAATCAATTTTTAGAAATCACCTGAAGAACACATTCAAAATGTGTATCTTCATATGCATGAAGAAACAAGTGAATAGAACTCTGGAAATAGTTAAGAAAACATGTTTAAAATGGTAACTAAAGCATTTAAAAGCTTATGTAGGTGGGTAGCTTGACAATTTTGACTAAGAGACAAAAAAGGGGCAACACGTTAGTTGCCGCTTTGAAGTCTACCTCAAAAGCTGCATTTTTAATAAAGGTGCAACTAAACTTATAATTATACTTATAACTAAAGCAATACATAAATCAATAGATCTGCAAAGAATACATTCTCATACCATATGATGTGATAATTTGTTTGAGGCACCAAAAGTCAAGTATTTATTGTATATGCAGTTTGGTTATGTCAACAAATAATCATACTTTATAACTGCACAGTAATTAGCCAACATTTGTTTTGTAACTGCTTGATATACAGTCAGGATATTCAAACTTCTAAGACATCATTTTTAAAGAAGATTCTTGTTAAACATATGTACACTCTGGGAATCTGTCAATCAGCAATTTGCAATCTGTAGTCTCATTTTTATGCTTTTCAGATGTTCTTCTTTTAATATTTCAGCTGGAAAGGGAAAACTATCAGAATGCAAACTCTTTCCTGAATTTCATTCACTGTTTTCAATATGAGTGCTTGAAGTCATTGTTTTTCTCCAACTTTTCACTTTTCTTTAATTCTGTAATTTTGACAGCTTTTATCTGATTCTTTCAGTATAGAAATATGCAGAGTTTTGAAAGATTTAGCAGTGATATCTTTTAAAAAGCAGCAGTCCTGACAGCTCCTAAGACAGCTATAATTATGATATGTCTGCATGGATATGCAGGTGGTTGGATAACCAATGTCAAAATGAATAATAAATATATCTACAGTGGATTGGAAAGAGATTTCTAGTACATTCTGGAAAATTTACTAGTGCAGTTCAAGGCTTTCTTAGGCAATTCTAGTGGACATTAGCTAAATTTTCAAAAGAAATAAAATTTCTAAACAGGGGGGAGGGGTATATTTTGAGGGGGCATCATAAAATCTAGAAAATTATATGTGCTCTTTTTATTTTCCTTAGTAAGATTAAGTTTAAAAATCAACCAATATCAATAATAACCTAATATTCTGATGCTCAGTTTAATGTAAAGTGCCTGTAAATGTGTGGGTTTTTTCTATTGAATAATCAGGAGGTTGTCAAATATGTAGTGGGGGTTTTTTTGTTCAAATTTGGGGTTTAATTTTGGTATTGAAAAAGCTTCAGTTGATCTATTCTTATGTGTTGTTATGGAATTTATCAATTATTGGGTTTATTTTATCTTATTACTGTCTTGCCTTCTTTTATACAGACTTATACTTGCATATATTTTTTTTGCCTTTCTCTGTAAATAGTGAAAGTAAATAGACTGGTTAAATAAGATTTCATGCTTCAGAGAGTGGGTTTTGCCTAGAATTTCTAATTGCCTTTACTTTTTCTTCAAGGGATTCAGGACTGCATTTTAGATTGTTGAAACACTGGCAGCAGAGACAGCCAGGGTGAGTCAGCCATGTCAAAATGTCAAGTGTAGCTAGATGAATGAAGTCCTGCCCAATTTTTAAAGTGTGTTTCATACATTGCTAGTAGCCTCTTTTTTTAAAAAAAGTGGGGCTTTCATTGTCCTAATAGCATTTGCCATTTTGATGCTGTCGACTCTCCCTGAGGATGGGTCTGACCATTGGGAAACTGCCATTTAGAGTGGAAGGGGGAAATCAAGCATGGGCTTAGCTTAGAGTCCTTGTGCAACCACAAAAGGCATAAGGCTTGATTCCTCTGAAATCCATGAAACTTTATCTGTCTTTCCCAGATGAAGGCAAGCAGGCTGGGGAGTGTCTTGTAATATAGGTAAAAAAACAATAAGGCTGCTTACTTTACCTATTTACAAGTGGCTTTGGTTGCTTGTGCCTAACATAAAGTGACTCTGGAACATTTTATCAGTGGAATCTGAGGCACAATTTGGCTTGTCCTGTCCCTGGGCCTTGAACTGAATCCATATCAATACACTGAATCTATATCAAATTTCCCTATAGTTTGCCACCATCCTCCTGAGAATTATTATCATAAAGCAACTTTCCCTTAAACCCATGTGCTGTTCAAAAGGGAAGTTCCTAACGGTTGTTATGGAAACTGTACCAGAAACAATTTGAGACTCTCACACACAAATTGATATTTTTGGAAATTTCTTAATCAGAAGCTAACCGTAGAAGGAAAACAGCCAGTTTTGTGGAACATGTGCTTAATTCAGCACTAGACAGGGAATTATTAATTCCATGGTTACAAATCCATAAATACTGTACTAGCTTTGGCCACTGTCTTTCCCCTCCATACTGCTTAGTAGGAGAAGACACGCTGATGGCAGGTGTGGAGACCATATGCCATAAGACCACAATCCATGCAATATAGAATCATTGAATATGGCTAGGTGAGTCTGATCAGGCAAACAAACCCTTAATTTTGATTTTACACCAAAATTCTGTAGCAGGTAGAAATAAGTCCCTGCTGCCCATTAAAAATAATAACTATTAAAGAAAATTCTTCTCTGAAGGTATCTATTTCCTCCTGAAGATAAAATCAAAAGGGATTATCTTCATATTCAGCTAACTTGCTTTCAAATTTGGTAATTTGGTCCATCTTCAGAAGGGGAAGCCAAATATCCAATCCCCTCTTTGTCTTGTTGTTAATCTCCATAACTAGCCTTTGCCAATCAAGATCATGACAGGATTTAGACAGGATGGTATGTTGAGGGGAGCTAAAGATTGCTAATGATATCGACAAGTCCAGCTCTTTATTATTATTATTATTTCAAAGGCTTATCTGTAGTAGCAAAATAATTCTGACCTTCACTACTGGAGAATCCTAATAAAACTGCATGATAAGAAACAGTTGATCTGTTAACCTGTAAGGGATTCTAAGGGCAACATTTAATTTTTTTGTTTTTGAACATCAAGTTATTTAATCAAGTTATTTTTAAAAAGTGGGGGACATTTTTTTTTTCAATTATTCTGGGATTAGACAGAAGACCAGCTAACAATGGAGTCAAAAAGCCAATAAATATTTGTATAAACTTTGAACTAATCTGAATGTATACTCCTTCCATTACTCCCACTGTTGCTTTTGTTTAAGGGAATGAAACAAAAAGAGCAAGGAGAAGCCCTAATTTTTTCAGATCTTCCCTGTTGCCTGCAGAGCTTTGAATGTGTCAGCAGCCTGGACTGAATGTC
The DNA here is from genome assembly GCA_023653725.1 of Bungarus multicinctus. Classification (NCBI taxonomy): domain Eukaryota; kingdom Metazoa; phylum Chordata; class Lepidosauria; order Squamata; family Elapidae; genus Bungarus; species Bungarus multicinctus. The sequence continues at coordinate 62,005,905 of CM042842.1, forward strand.
TTTTACAGTTGGCCTTCAAGCATGAGCTGCATTTTTTTTTCCATGACCTTGTCCAACTGATTCCAAGCACTGATGAAATAGCCGGGAAGGTTTTCTTGAATTATGTTAGAGGGCACAAGGTGAGTGAAGGAGGGGAAGAAAAGACAGTTTCTGAAATATAATATGCTTACCCCATGTAGGGCGTTCTACATCAGACCATGTCTTCACCCACCTTCTGGTACTCTGGAATCATTTTCTGCTAATGACTATGACAGAATGTCAATGGCTGACCAGAATAAAAATTAGATTCAATGTACCTCATGAGAATTTCAGAATGATAGAATTGAGAGAGCCAGAGAAGTTTAAGTATCTTTCCCCATATAAAATTCCATTTTCCCAGCAGTTGGCATAATTAGAAATTACATACTTGACTGATCTTCCAGAACTAAATTTAGGAAAAAAATAATTGGTATTGTTAGAGAAGGTCAGACCAAAATATGTTGCAAGAATCTAAAGGGCCTTATGCAGTGAGCGCTTCAGACTAGAATAATTTATTTAGTAAATATAAATATTTTCTTGACCTTATAAAATCCTTAGAGAAAAAGACCTTTCAATATAATTGCTAATTTTAGAGCAAATAATTGTAATATTCATTGCATTAGGTTGCACAGGAAATATTGAAATGAATAAGAAAAAAGGAAGAAATATTATATTTTTTGCAATGGTGGAAAATATCTGCTGCTTGGGTGTAGGATGAGGGTGAAGTTTTGTTCTCTGAACATTCAGAAACCAGCACACAAGCTCGGGGAACGAATTTCACCCTCATTTTATTTTTTGTTTAAAACATTAACATAGCTGCCCATCTTATACCAAATTCTCTTTATTAAATCAGTAGATGGGCTTCCTTGATGCTGCGATTATTTTATGCCTTAAACAAAAGGGACACTGATATTATTGTTACTGTATTAATTTTTGTTGCTTTTTAAAATGACATTTTTACATTTAATTATATAATAAAATTAGCTAATTTTACTACATAATAGAATTCTTAATAGATTAAATCTAGCAGCAAATAACAGTACAGAATAATGTACTACTCAGAGCTTCATTTTAAACTAACAAATATTTGATTACAAATACTGTAGATTACTGTGTGTCTCAGGCATATATACACTAGTATTTTATTGTTCATACTCAATAAAGCTACACAAAATTATTAAAAGAAATCATTTTCAGCTACACCAAACCTTTCTCTTCTTTTGTTTCCTCATTAACTAAATATATTTTTGAAACTGGAGAACTGGACTCTTTAGCTTTAGAAATATCTAAACATCTCTGCGGACATCTTGCATGGTGCCCTTGGTGCTCTCTGCTATATCACCCCAGAATGAGCCCTGGGATACTCCCAAAGATTCCCTTTCCTAAATAGTCATTCTTGTATTTGACTTTGGTGATCAGAAAATATTCATTATGGCCCTGGTTTCAAAGGAACAGGAAGTGAAGGGCCAACAGCATTACTTCTGTCCATTGATTCATGCAAATATTAGCTCTGTCCATTGACTTGTGCAAACTAAGACATCGGCAAAAAGATGTATCAAACTCCCAATGTGTAGAACAAAAGCAAAAGAGATCCTCCCTCCCTCCCTCCCTCCCTCCCTCCTCCCTCCTTCTTCCTTCCTTCCTTCCTTCCTTCCTTCCTTCCTTCCTTCCTTCCTTCCTTCCAAGCTGACTACCTAATTCTTGATATAAATAGCTAAAGTACAGTAAGAGAAAATACAAGGACTCCTTGAGAAACTTCTGTTGTGATGTATTGTCCAGAAAAGATATAAGATACACTTCACTATTGTTACAATCATGGGTACGATAACAGAGTCAACAGCCAGATAGAGGTCCAAGAGCTTTAGTTTCATCCTTTTAATCTCTCATTACTTCTGAATAATAAATACATTTCCCTATCATTGATCCAAATAAACATATATATTAAGATGGCCTTACATTGTTTTATAGATAGTCCTTGACTCACAACCACAACTGAGCCCAAAATTTACATTGCTAAGCAAGGTAGTTGTTAAATGAGTATTGCCCATTTTACCACCTTTTTGCCAAAGTTGTTAAGCAAATCACTGCAGTTATTAACTAAATCATGTAGTTGTCAGGCAAATCTGGCTTCCTCCATTGATTTTGCTTGTCAGAAGCTGTCTGGGAAGGTGACAAATGGTGATCACATAATCAGTGCCATAAATACTTGCCCGTTGCCAAGGACCCAAGTTTTGATCATATGACCACATGAATGGTGCAATGGTCTTAAATATGGAAAACAGTCACAAATCACTGTGTCAGTAAATGAATGATTGTAAATCAAGGACTACCTGTATTTCATCACCTGGCAATGTTAATTTGTCTTGGATTGTGAATGTGCTTTCATATGCCTTCAAATCCAAAAGTAGCATTCAGAAATTGTGTATGGTAAAAAATCATTTATGGTCCATCAAGTACTACATCCAGTTTTGGTCACCACACTATAAAAAAGATGTTGAGACTCTAGAAAGAGTGTAGAGAAGAGCAATCAAGATGATTAGGGGACTGGAGGCTAAAACATATGATGAACAGTTGCAGGAACTGGGCATAGCTAGTCTAGTGAAGAGAAAGACCTGGGGAGACATGATAGCAGGCAAGCAGGCAAGCTATTTGTCAAAGCACCTGAAGGCCAGACAAGGAATAATGGATGGAAACTAACCAAGGAGAGATTCAACCTGGAAATAAGAAGAAATGTTCTGACAGTAAGAGCAATCAACCAACTTGCCTTCAGAAGTTGTGAGAGCTTCATCACTGGAAGCTTTCAAGATGAGTTGAACTGCCTTCTGTCAAAAATGGCGTAGGGTCTGCTTGGGCAGGGGGTTGGACTACATGACCTACAAGGCTCCTTCCAACTCTGTTCATCTGTATCTGTAAGTAACAGCTCCTATAACACGTTTTTAAAGCTTTCTGTACCAGGATTTCCAACTTTTAGCACCAGGCTAAAATCCGTCTTCTCTTAATCCACATGCCTTTTGCTACCTGGCAAGCTCTCTGGATAATTCTAAGAAATAAGCAGTTTTTCTTATTTCAAAAGCCCACCTGTACTAGCAAAATAATTCTGAACCCTACTACTGGAGGGAGGGTGCTGATAAAACTGCATAATAAGAAAACAATTGGCTTGTCAAGCTTGCAAGGATTCACAGAGCACCACTTTATTTTCTATTTTGGAAAATTAATCAACTTTTTTTTAAAGGGGGTGGGGGGGACACCATTTTAATTATTCTGGGACTAGACAGAAGACCAGTGAACTGGAGCTAAAAAAACATAAAATAGAGAAGATGCTTGAGTAATAGGCTTTCTGCATTGCTTCACGGTAAAGCTGCATTAAGTCCTTTATAAATCCTAAGCGCATTTGTCCTTGTGGGCCCTTATTGCAAGAATAATCTGTATGTGTACAGATATAAAAAGTATTCCCTGAGCCTATAGACTTCAATAAATTCCAGGGAATAATTATAAACATAATACAATATATCTAATGTAGAATATGCACAGGTTTTATTTATTTATTTATTCAATTTCTGTTTTTACTATAACTTTTCAGATTTTCAGATTTTTTTTCAAAAAATTAAATGTTTTCTCAGCCACCCCGCAAAGGTTCCTAGGCCCTAGGCCTTGTCCCTAATGGATAATAAACATGTACAAGTGATTCTAGACTTATGATAATAATGAAGCCCAAAAATGCTGTCATATGTCATAATGCTGACAAGTCAAGCTACCTATGTAACCATCCCAATTTGATAACCTTTCTCGTGAAAATCATTAAATGAACCCATTGTCTACAATAAGTGTTTTTTTTTTTTTAATTGGAAACTAGAAGTGATTCTGGGGGGGGGGGGATCATGCATCCAAGTCATGTGACTCTGAGATATGGCAAATACCGGATGCCAAGCATCCAAAATGTGATCATATGACCATGGGGGGGTGGGGGCAGGCATTGGAACTTTGGACTCTGGATCTTAAGATCCTTTTATGGGGGCAGCGTTATCATAACTTCAAATGGTCAGTAAGTGAGACAAGTCAAGGACATCCTGTATTCCTAGGGCTATGCACTGTCTGAAAATAAAGGCCAAGCAAGAACGGAACACGCTGCTCTTGCTTGTTTTCCAGAGGTTACTTATTTCTGTGATTTTCTTTAGCAATAACTTGTTATATAATGTTTACGCGGGTTCATTTTCTTGAACTTTATGGGTATTCATAATTTAGACTTGGGATGTAATCTAGTCATCACTCTGATTAAAAACATATTTCGGATTTTTTAAAAAGAGTTAATTTTGTGTCATGGAATGTTGAACCCTTGAGAGGGATAGCTAAAATAAGGCACATTCTATTTAAAATGAAATTGAAGAAATCCAAAGTCCTTTTTGAAGCAGGAAACATATCCCCCCAAATGAGAAAAATAGATTGGCAAGAGAATAAAATAAAAATATTTCCGTCAGTCGAAATTCAAAATCGGTGAGAGGAGTAAAAATGGTAGTGAGAGTATCTTCTAATTTTACAGCTGAAAAGAGACTGAAAGTCATTGTATAATTTTAGTAGTTAAATATGGAAACCTTCCAATAATGTGGATGCATCTTTATGATTTATTTAAAGATAAACCAAATATTTCCCAATAATCATTTTGCTGTTAGTTTGCTTTGGGATACAAGTAGATCAGATAACAGTTGCTAGAATCTTTAATTTAAATTCAGGACCATTGCAGGTAGTCCTTGACTTACAACAATCTGTTTAGTGACTGTTCAAACTTATAATGGCACTGAAAAAAAATGAGTTATTTTTCACATTTATGACTCTTGAAACTTCCCAACAGTCATGAGATCAAAATTCAATTGCTTGGCAACTTACATGTATTTATGACAGTTGCAATGTCCCAGCATCCCACAATTCACTTCACAATTCATTCATTGCTTAGCAATGGAAATCCTGGACTCCATTGTCGTCATAAGTTGAGGACTACCTGTTTTGGATAAGAACAAGATTTTTCAAAAGAAAATGAATCCCCAGAGTTGCCCCAATCTTTATATGTACATTCATGATTTTAGTTGACAAATGGAAACTGTTTAATGCTAACAGAAAAGAATATATCTTTTTATGTAGCTTACATGGCACTTGTTCAAGACTGGACTATTTCCTAATATCACGCTTGTTGGTCAACTAAGTGAAAAAAATTAGCGTGTCCACTTTTAATTTCTGACCATGCACCTATAGTGATATCACCTATTTTAGGGAGGGGTGAGAGAAATCCAGCTTCTAGAGAACAGTATTTTAAGACTTCCTCACTAGAAGATTTGGCAAGTGCAGAACAACAAAAGAAAGATATTGATTTATCTTTTCAAACAGAGCTTCAATTAGCTTGAGGGTAGTTTGAAATGCATTTCAAACATTTAATTGTGGTAAGATAATAGCCTAAGCTTAATGGCAGGGGGAGGGAAATGCATTAATCATAAGGTAGGATATTTTACCACAAGTAAAACAAGCCATGAAAGAATATACCACAAAATGGATCTCAGCAAGCATTTCAACAGTGTACTCATCGCTATTACAGTCGTATCTGAATCCATCCACCTTACTGCTGGTTGTCCTCTTCTCTTTCTTCAACCTTTCCCAACATTAAAATCTTTCTCAAAGAGTTAAAACTTTGCATTATGTGTCAGAAGTAAGAAATTTTGAGCCTGGTCACTTGAAGCTGAAGGGAAAATTGTGGGTTTACTTTTTGACTACCCATGTTACTTCTGTATCTAAAGGTTTTAATTGCAACCTGCCTACTGAAACTGTTGAATGCAATATATTCAGGTTTTGTTTTTCTGTTCAATCTAGTGCAATAGGAACTTAAGAAACTTCTATGGTTTTGGATGTGCAATGTAAAGGTTTTTTAAAGGATGAGCTAACAATCTAATTTCCTGGTAACTAAACAGTTTTATTCAAATTAATTTAATTTGCAAGAAACCCAGAATAGAGCAGGGGTGGGCTGCTTGGGGTTCAGGAGATCCTCTAGCTAAGATTCTGCACAGTTCAGAGAACCTCCAAATCCCACTCCTGGCTGACCCCACCCCCCACCCCCATCTCTCCTGGGAGTCTCCACTTGGCCTATTTTCGCCCTCCAGGAGGCTCAAGGAAAGCCTTCAGAGCCCAGGGAGGGCAAAAACACCCACTCCCACCATGATGCAGTAGGCTGACTAGGCCACACCCACGGTGGTCATGCCTACCCAACAACCAGGCAGAGAACCTGTTGGTAAAATTTTTGAATCCCGCCCCTGGAATCGAGAATTAGGATTTATTCTTTAACAAGTCAATGCTTTTAAGTTTAAAAAAAGCTAAAGGTGTTTCTTAGGACTCTACTAATTCTTAAACAAACGTTTTGGGACTCTCAGCAGAACTTTAAAAAGGAATAGCTGTCTTTTGTTTTTCCTAAGGTAGAGGTTGTTAGCTCTTCAAGGTAGATCCAGGTGGAAAACCGAAGATATAAATGCTAATGCTACATTTATGATAAAGTTACAGAGTTACAAAATCTTGCAGGTCTAAACGTATCTCCCTGCTGTTTGTTTATGAATTAGTTGAGAGTTGAAGATGATGGAACTTGCTGAGATGGTTAAATTAACTTCTTTGATCAGAGAAAAGACAGTATCTATGCTTATTGCTGACTGGAGATCCTGTTTTGCTTAAAATGAGGGTGTGTGAATTTATTATTTATGGTTTTGATAATTATGATAGATTATAGAAAGAAGAGAGTTATGAAATAATCATAGAGTAAGAGTTAAATTTATAATTGTACTTATAAAGATCAGAAATGACTTCTTTTATCTCTGATGTTAACCCTGCTTATGTGGGTGTTAGTTGCTGGAGAGGATATATTCTGGTCTTTATGTTTCCTTTTTAGCTTTGTTTTTAATGTCTCTTTTGAATGGTGTGCAGATATGGTTTATCTCCAAGAGCACCAAGATCTCCACAGTTGAATCCTAAGTTATATATATTATCTTCTGTGGGTTACTTATAATTATCTTTCATTTAGTTTCTTATGGTGTAGATATTTATCTTCTTTTATCTTTCCACCCACAATTATACCTTTTGTTTTCTTCTTCCCCCGCCCCCTTCTCTTGTAGTTAGATTGTGTAAGTAATATATATACACTCAAGTTCAAGATATTGCAGGAGATCATAAACCTGCCCACCTCTCTTCCAGCTCCTTTCAAATTCTCACATATTCAGGTGAATACTTAAAAGGGGATTGGCCAATCTTCAAAATGAACATTTAGTACTTGCTGTTTTTCTTGTTACACTCCTGTTTTATTTTTGTTGTTAACTCTGGCTGCTAGATTAAATTTCTATGTTTGGGAATTTTATCCATAACTTAGTTGCCTATTCCATCCAAGTCTAGAAGTCAAGCTTCTCATTTCTTGTCCAGCAGTTATACCATAACCTGGAGGGCCAGTTTGGTCTAGTGGTTAAGGCACCAGGCTAGAAAGAATGAGACCCTGAGTTCAAGCCACTTCTTAACTATGAAAGCAGCTAGGTGACTTTGGGCCAGTCATTCTCGTTGAGCCCAACCCATCTCACAGGGTTGTTGCTGAGGAGAAAATTTGAGGAGGAAAGTGTGTTGGATATGTTCACTGTCTTGAGTCATTTGTAAAAATAATAAAGACAGAATATAAATAAATAAATAGTAATAACTAATAGATCTCAGTGTCTAAAGTGAGATACTGTCTAATCCTTTTCACTATGTTATTTACCAGAATTCTGTATAAACTATCTGACCTTTGCCCTATTGAAAATCTAAATAGTTTCTTAAAATTAATATTAGGTTCATGGAGAAATTATAGAGAACCAAATTGCTAAGAATCCAAGATTTTGATATCACCTATGTCACGGAGCCCATTAGAATTGAACAGAATGGTTTATAGCCTCCTAAGTTATTTTATTCCATCTCCTGAGTCTTTAAAAAAAAGTTCTTAAAAGCTTTCAATTTGATTCTCCAAAGGTGCTTCAAAGTACATGGGATATGAGAAAGTAGCATCTATTGAAAGCAACTATATCTTTTCCCAAAATCAGGTGAAAGCTGTGGGGGGCAATCCAAGTAAAAGATGAAACTGCTTTAAGCGTTACTGTTAGGTCCTACTTCCACAATCTCAGGTAATTTGTAGCATTTTCAAATCAAACTCCAAGTGCTGCACAATCCTACTCTCTAATAACACTGAAATTCAAGCAGCATAATTGCTGAAAAGTGGTGGTATGGCTTTCTAACCTTTCCCAACCACTACTATTCAAAACAAAAGACAGCAGAAAAAATATAGAAGTTATGCTCACATGTATGAAGTGACCCTGACCATTTTATTGTCTCATCAAGTATGGCTCTCAGCCTCCTCAAAATGTTGATTCATCAACCAACAAAGCTTTAAAATCTGTGTAGGTTTTTTAAAGGTAACAGAAGTGGACTTTTTAAAACCTTTTTTAAAAAAGCAGAATGTGTGTTTACCATGCCCTTAATTTTTTGCCAAGTCTACTGAAAGCACCATCATGTAGTAAGACTATTAATTATTTCTACCTCTTATAGATCACAGGAGGTTATAATTATCATGGTGTGTATTATTTATTCCATTGTATTATTTTACACATCTTTTCTTTCACTCATAAAGTGAAAGAAAATCAAAATATACTCACTTCAAAATATACAAACTATAAAGATATCAAAACAAAGCACAGGAGAATGGGACAGAGACATGGAGGGACATTTTAATCCAAAGTCAGAGTTCTGTATTGCTATCTTAAAGCTGTTTTTTTTTAAAGCCTCCTATTTAAATAACCTGCCATAAATCTTTTACATCAGATAAGGCTCTGCTCTGTATCAACCTGATATAAAATAACAACATGTCAGCTTAGCCCCCATAACCAGCTGAACATCCATTGTATTTTACTGCATTCCTGGGGTCAAGGTTATAGGAGAAAATCTCACTGCACCTTTCTTGGCACCCAGTGTGTCTCTTAGCAAGCTGAGACCTTATTTTTTCCTCTTCTAATGATCTAACAATTAAAGCTTTCTTAGCCAGATGGGTAGAACGTGTTTGTCGCCTTCCTTTTTGAGGGTTTCACTTCACTTTGGGATTTCTTCTCTACATTGACTGGTGTTGGACTATCCTGTGGGTGAGAGGAACGAAGGTGTTTTCACCAGGTGCTGCATCCATCGTCATTAGCAGGACAAAAAAAATAAAATTACGTACTGTGAGCACTTAGCACAAAGGGCGGAGGTTTGCACAGGCCTCCCTCTCAGTCATAATATTTGCATGAAGCACCAAATTCAACTGCAGGAGGCAATATTTTTGGCTTGGCAAGTCCAGCCTTTAAAGCCAACTTCTATTACCTCTGCTGAGACTCTCCAGAAATCTGAGACAATCTGATAGCATCTGGAGGAGCTGAGACTACAATTCCCAGCAGCTCCAGGGAGTCTGGCTAAGGATGGGAGATGCTGGTTGTCATTCAGCATTGCAGATAATTTTCACTTAGTGACTATAATTGGGATCTCCAAGTTCATCCCTAAGCAATGCAGTCACTAAGAAAACATCACGTGACTACAACTTGTGATTTTATTAGCAATAGCACTTAGCCTTATATACCACTTTATAGTGCTTTACAGCTCTCTCTGAGCAGTTTACAGAGTCAGCATATTGCCCCCAATAATCTGGGTCCTCATTTTACCCACCTTAGAAGGATGGAAGGCTGAGTCAACCTTTACAGCTGGCTTCTCCATTCTCTGTTTGTCAGAAGCCAGTTGTGAAACATACAAATGGAGCAGAGGTGGTATTCAGCAGGTTCTGACCAGTTCTAGAGAATCAGTAGCAGAAATTTTGAGTAGTTCAGAGAACCAGCAAATACCACCTCTAACTGGAGATTTTACAGTCTCCTTCCCCTGCCATGCCCACTATGCCACGCTCACAGAACCAGTAGTAAAAAAAATTGAATCCCACCACTGAAATGAAGATTGAATGACTACAGGATGCTGTAGGGGTCATAAAGGCCAGCAGTTGCAAAGTGCCCAAGTGTTTATCACATGACTATAGGGATGCTGCCACTACCGAAAATGCAAGGACTGGTTGTAAAGCTATTTTTTAAAAGCACCACTGCAAGTTTGAATAATCACTAAACAGAGAAGTCAGCTCTGCCTGCCTCAGCTTAATAAAGAGAAAGCTTGATGAAGTTTAAAAAGCCAGATGTGTCCTTCAGAAATTACAGTTTGGAAATGCAGATACTCATCAAGTGCAAAACTGGGGAAGAACTTTACAGAGGCCATCATCATCAGTTTAGGACAGATTCTCACTTTCTGCATGGTGCATCACCAGTGCAGGACTTTACCATCTCGCTGAGTGCAGGAACAGATGGCATCGTGTTCTTCCTACAACTGTCCTACTGCAAATGCAACCCACACCCTTATTTCCAGCATGATTCAAAACCACTGTTTTCCAACCTTAAGCCATCTGCAATGCTTCTTTCTGTTCTAGGAACAGCCCCGGCTATGTTTGGCTGGAGCATCTGGCATTCTTCAGCAGTCAAGAGAGGAAAGGGGAATGTCATCCTGGCTTCTGGGCTGTTCGGTTCTCTGCTGTTTTTTTAAAATAAAATCTTGCAATTGATGGAATGAAGATCCATTAAATCAATGAACTATCTTCAACCCTAGAAGCTCATGCTCCATTTAGCCCTTACATCTCTTAGTGGGCATCCTTTCCATTTCTGGCCAGGTTAAATGAAGCACTTGAAGGGCTCCAACAAAGACAAGGAGGTCAAACTATTTTCTAAAACTCCAAAAGGCAAGATGAGAAATAATGGATGGAAGCTAACCAAGGAAAGAAGCAACCCAGAACCTAGAAGTTGTGGATGCTCCATCACTGGAAGCTTTCAAAAAGAGACTGGACAATCATTTATCTGAAATGGAATAGGCTCTCCTGCTCAAGCAGGGTTGGACCTCAGGGACCACCAAACTCATAATTTTAAATCCCATGGACCACTAATATGAATTTTGAGTGATGGTGGTTTGCTGACATTGGTGGGAGAGAGAGAGAAAGAGATCCGATCTAACCTCGGGGGGCTGGCGGTGATGTTCTCTCTCTCTCTCTCTCACACACACACACACACACACACACCCTCCAAGGCAGCCACATTCCTAACTTGCTTTTCAGCTCCGTTCTTGGGGGGGAAACAGTATGCTGCAATCCCAGGATTCTGCTGCTTCTGCAGAAAAAGCAGAAGCAGCAGGAGACTTTGGGAAAATCCCCCCAAAAAGTCTGCAGGAAAATTCCCCACCCCATTTTCCTATCGATCGATCGTTCTTTATTTGGGATCGCAGGATACCATCTCTAGCTTCATTCTCAGGGGGAGAGGGAGAGGGAGGGAGAGAAAGAGAGAGAGAGAGGGAGACTTTTGGCTTCATGCAAAGAAAACAGCAGAAGCAGCAGAAGTCTTTCTTTCACTCCCCCAAACTCTGCCAGAATGGCGCAGCCTCTTGGAGCAGGATGCATTACAGGGTCCCAAAGACTCATTTCTGGCAGAGTTTGGGGGAGAGAAAGAAAGACTTCTACTGCTTTCCTTGTGTGCAGCCAAAAGCAGAAGAAAGAAGCTGCCAAGTCGCATTGAGAGCGCTGGCAAACAAGAAGCAATGGATAGAAACTGAACAAAGAAAGAAGCAAACTAAGACTAAGGAGAAACTTCCTGACAGTGAGAACAATTAACCAGTGGAACTGCTTGCCACCAGAAGTTCTGGGTGCTCCAACACTGGAGACTGGACAGCATTTCTAAGAAAAGACTGGACAGCCATTTCTCTGAAATGGTATAGGGAGGGAGAGAGACTGTGTGGTGCAACGTGCGAGGGGAGAATCACGTGTGCATGCACAGCGATGCAGGGTGCACAAGGGAAGTTGCTCATACATGCGCAGGGGGCGTGGGGGAGGAAGCATGCATTGCCTTCTGGGTGCGCGTGCAATTATCGGCACGGGAGCCGAAAAAGGTTAGCCACCACTGTACTAGTTAATTCAGCTTTCTTGGCCTTTTAAAGTCTGAAGTTAAGAAAGCCCCATTCTCTTGCAGTCACAGTTATGTGTCACTCATAAGCCACACTTCTACGGTTATCATTGTGCTTATCCAATTGTAGCTACATATGTGGGTATTCAGATACTTATTACTCACAAACCAAAGCATTTTTCCCAAATTGACAGACATCCATCAATACCCCGGATGGCTGGGAAGAAGGGAAAGAAACAAAATTTTCCAGAGTTCCTGCTTCAAACTTCCTGTAATGGAAATCCATAATCAACTGACTGAGAAGCTGCAGGGATCATGACCTGCCAATGCTTGAGAGCTTCTAAGTGCTGGGCATAGTACAGAGCTCGCCAGCAATTGGCCAATCAACTGATTGCTAAGAAAGCAGCAGATCTTTGCAAGGCCCATGCATCATCATTGTGGGTCACAAGCTGACCTTCTGGCTTTAAAGGTATCGATAGAACTTCCACCAAAGGGCATATAACATTGCAGTTTCATGCACATACATAAGAAGGCCAACATAGCTCTTCTATGTTAGCAATTTTGATATTCAGCCCCTCTCTCTCACATACACACACATGCACACACAAACACACACACACATACACAACATGGTATGATAGATTTGTGGGGCCGGCGCATTGTGCAACAAGGTCACATAGTGTAATAAGATTGGGACTGGATTAGGGACTTCTGTCTTCACTGTGAGTTGTGTTTGGAGGGATGCACAAAGGGAGGCTCAGCCAATCTCATTGTACACATGTTGTACTCTGACAATAAAGGTAATAAAAAGCTAATAACAATCTGACAAACCAATTAATTATGTGCCATCAGTCAGTATTGACTCTTAGTGACCACATAGGTAGATTTTCTCCATAATAATCTGTCCTTAACCTAGCCTTTCAGATGATGCCATTGTAATTAATTTCTATTTCCAGAATCTCAGTATCAGATTCTGGCATGTGGTTCAAGTTATTCAATATTTTACAGTTGTTTTAAATTTGGAAGGAACTCACAAAAACGTCCAAACTCCACTCTTTTTCTTTTTTTGCACACAAAAATGACTGGCAAGAAACATCTGCATATGTGGTGGTGTATTATTTTAACACACAAACTTCTCTATCATCCTCGATAGAGGATGTCCATTTAACTCCCTCAGTTGTGCTTAAAGATGCTTCTAGTAGTTTATTTCTTTATTAATCATATTTATATGGCCACCCATCTCACGGAAAGTTACTCTGGGCAGTGCACAGCAAGGGATGGATTTTTTGTAGCAACAAGCCCAATGAAAGACCTGCCACTATGAAATGCATGTCCTATGAAACAGCAATTTTCAGGCTCCACATTATAGATAAGTGAGAATTTTCACTCTTTGTGGGGACTTCCAAGATTAAACAAATAAGTAAAAAACGAGGACACAAGGAAGTAAAAGCAAGAGATTTCCTTCATGCAAACAAAGAAAGAAGTGAAAACAAATCTCTTACAAATCATGGATTTGAATTCCTTTGACCTCAATTTGACCTCTTCAGCACATTTCTGATGCTGGAGACTCTGCCTTCCAGCCTTTCCCAAAGCAGGTGTTTTTATCTGCAAGAGCTACAAGGTAGGCAAACATGTTAAGGTTTATTCTATGCTCAACCAGTTTGCTGGCCCTGTTAAAAACAGTTGCTGACGCAGAGGAAGTCAGCATTTTTCTGTCATTTTAATTTAAAACAAAAAACTACAAATATTTGATCCCCAAAATAAAACAAAATGAGATGAGGATGAGGTAGTGGTGTTGAAAATAATGTAAGATTTTAATGACTGGGAGGAGGGGAGGGGACAATACTGGATTCAGCCATCTTTATTTCCAGAATGCATAATAATCTCAGTGTGAATCAGGTACAGGTCCAAGGCAATTGGGGCTTGCAAATTGCCTGTAATGTAAGGCTAGCATAATACAATTGTGTATGGCACCAATTGCTCCCAGCTGGAACATCTTATTATGACATTTAATATTCTTTACATCGGAACAACTAGTACTCAGTGCTCCATTTAAACCAAACATATACTGTACTGTGTTGTCTTCAATGAGGTGACACGCAAACTGGTTTCCATTAGCACCAGATGAGTCACGTTGCTCCCACACCATTTTTAAATACAACTTAAAAGTTGCAACTTCCTAAATACCTCCCAGCTAAAGAATTTAAGTACAGTTTCAGTGGGAAATGATTGAATTGTTGCTCCATCATGTAACATCATTGGATAAACATCATTCTATGCAGTGCATGGAAAGGCCTATTTTGACAAAAGGGAGTTTTTGAGGGCTGTTGCTGAAGTAGGTGAGGGAACAGTGGACAGGCATACTATGTTATGATCACAGCCGCTTAACCCAATATTACACAAGAAGTGAATTGCTGTTTTGCTCAATCATCATTGCCAAAGATTAGCATTTGGCAAATTACAGCTTGTCTTAATTACTGAAAGCAACTCTGAGCTTTCACTTATCCAGAAAAGCAGAAATATCAGATGCATGTTTGAACCAGATTGAACAGCTTTTTTAAAACAGAAAAATAGTCCTCATAGTTCAACAGTTCCATTTTTCAAAGTAATTCAACATTTGGGGTTATTGCCAGCCTCATCTATCTTTATTGGGCTGAAGCATTCCTCACAAGAGAATAGTTTGTGTGAATGAAGGAGATGAATAAAGTTCATATAAGTGGCTGATCATCATTTGGAACAAAAGTTTAATCAAACATACAATCCTGAGTCCAGTCCATTTCTTACTTGTAATAGTATGTGGAAGTGACCTTGAGTGACAGAAGAAAAAGCTTCAGATGGTAAAACCATCATGTAAAAGATGTCTCATTCTATAGGAGAGGGATGCAGAGAGTCCAAAGGAACCCTCCCTACTTTTCCAGTAAATAAAATGAGAGGAAGCGAGAAATACTTTCACTTTTGCAAGGTTATATTAACCTTAGGGGGGGTTCGGTGGCTAAGCAGTTAAGATACTGGGCATGTCAACTGGAAGATTGGAAATTTGAGACCCAAGCATCATGGGATAGAGTGAGTTCCCATCCTTGCTCCAGCTTCTGTCAGCACAGCCGTTCAAAAGCATGCAAATGTGAATAGATAAATAGGTACCACTTCAGTGGGAAAGTAGCAGTACTCTGTGCACTTTGGTATATAGTCATGCTGGCCACATGACTATAGAAGCATCTTCAGATAAAGCTGGGTTCCTCAGCTAGGAGCGCCACCGCCTAGAGTCAGACATAACTGGAAACCTTTTATCATTTTATTAATGTAACCTTACAAGAAAGATGGAGTTAGCACTCATAGCTGTGCTTTCTGTCTGGACTAGTTATCACTATTTCCTCCCTCCCCCAATGCACAATATACTAAATGCAGGATTGTACTTCTATCATGGGAAATTACAATTTGAGATATTAAACAAAGCAATCCTGTGCTCCTCAGAGTCCTCCAGAGTTGTGCAGCTATAATAAATTTAAATAAAAAATAATTTTATAAGGAATACTGTGCAGAGAGAGCTGAATATAAAACTGAGGTGTGGCATCATTAGTACACTTATAGTTGCTATCTTGATTTTTTTTTATTCCCACCGTCATCCCATGTAAAGACTGAGCTAAAGAGTCTAAAGAGGTTAATAATCCACACGGTTCTATAGCAAAAGGTTGAGGTAGACCAACAAATAGCTTGAGCCTCTTAGTTTCTATCTCTGCATTCAGGCTAAGGCTACCACATTTGTAATCTTATTGAAGATTTAATTTTGGCCTCATGAAGCTGGAATCATTCAGTGTAATATTTAAAAAGATAAACATCCTTCTTTGATATTTGAATACTTGATGGGGAGAAAGGTGGGATATGAATGGAAATAAACATAGTCAAGATCGTATGAGGAAAGAACAAAGACTTTGGAAAACTACCTATTTATTATGGCTTATTATTCAGTGCAAGGACCGGGTGTTTTAATAGCAGCCTTCTTTCAACTCAGTTATAGCGATTAAATAAATTATAAAGCTATATCTGTGAAGAAATTGAAAGAACCCTATCAAAAAATTGTAGATGCTAGTTTATGCCGGGCTATGTTTTCTTCTTCTCATTATTAATAGAAATCAGACATGGAAAATGCAGTCTATATACTAATATTTCCTGCTGAAGAAGCAGTGCAGACACTGATGCCTTGATTTCTGATAAAACTTACAATCTTTTTAATGACTGCTTTATGAAATTTGCCTCTTGGCATGGAAAAGAGAGAAGGTCAGCAGCTCAGGAAAAGGAACATAGACATCCTCAAGGCTTAAGAGAACAATCAGAGATCAGAAATGCTTCTTCAAAGAGGTTCCAAAGAGGGAAAGCTTTTTGCATTTGTCTTACAAAACTTTTACTTGTGGAAAGTCAGTGCTGGACCATTGACTTTCCACAAGGACCAGAGATCCTTTTTTCAATATCAATCTTTTACTCTGGCTTTGAGATCTAGTTTGGCTAGTATACATCTCATTAGCTAATATTAAATAATTCCTGTGAGTATTCCCATAAAAAGCTGTTTGGCTGAGTGGAAAAAACGAGTAGCAAAAGTACTGATTGAGGACTGTGGTACAGTTGGCTGCAGATTTCAAGGAAAAGAGAAAATGTATACAACCAGCTCTTTCATGACTTTCTGCCTGGGATAACAAGATATTTGAAGATAAAATTGCAGGTTCTGAATGAGCTATGAGAAAAGAAGAACAATTGAAAAAGCCATATCATAATTTACAAAGAATTTTCATCTGGGTGGGCCAGAGATCTGGATCTGTAGCAGAGGTGGTATTCAGCAGGTTCTGACCAATTCTGGAGAGCCAGTAGTGGAAATTTTGAGTAGTTCAGAGAACTGGCAAATACCACCTCTGATTGGCCCTGCCCCCATCTATTCTCTGTCTCCCAAGTCCCAGTTGACCAGCTGGGTCTTCTTTTGTTGCCCTGCATTGGAGAACGGAGCTGGAAAGCAGGGGTGGACAGGGATTGGGATTTTGCAGTAACTATCCCCCAGGAGTGGGGAGGGAATGGAGATTTTGCAGTATCCTTCCCCTGCCATGCCCACTAAGCCATGCCATGCCCACCAAGCCATGCCCACAGAACCGGTAGTAAAAAAATTTGAATCCCACCACTGATCTGTAGGCACGATATGAATCAGAGCATCAGTAGCACACAATACCAAACCACAACCTAAAGGAAAAAAATCCCCACCAATGAGCCACAAGACTCCTGCACATGCTTGATATGCTTTGTAACTCTAAAGGTTAATGAAAATTCCATCAAATGTTCTCAATGTAAAAAATACACTCATTATGACTGCCTGGAATTACCCAAGCAAATGACTCAATTCCTAGAAACATCCAGTTATGCATTTCCATTTTTCTGCCCATCATGAAAACCCAAACTGGACAAACATATAGCCCTGTTTGAAAGAGTTGACTCCATAGAAACGCGAATATCATCCCTTGACACCATAGTAGCATCCCTGGACACTTTAAATGAAAGATTAACTAACCTTGGAAAAAAAAGAAGACACAACACAAAAACCTGAACATCCAATAGCTACAAACCAACAACTGCAACCTAATCCAATAGCTACAAACCAACAACCTAATCCACAAAAAAACCATAAATTCAACAAATAATGATATCCCAATCCTCATCAGAGAAGCTGTCAAGCGCAAACGAAAGCGTCCTAACGCCATCTTATTTGGTCTAGAGGACATCAATAACAATGATGATATCACAATTGTCTGCAACATCATCAGTGACTATCAAGCATCAACCATCTCCCCTGATGAAATACTTGATATTTCTCACATTGACCAAGAGTTCAAAAACCGAGATTGGCTCTGTGAATTAAGCAAACGTAAATTTATTTATACGCGTTGAAAACTCATTTATTTTATCAAGCCCTAGGTCGGGCCTAGGGTTTTATAGGGTTTTAAATTTGGTTTTAATTGGTTTTAGTCCTTATTTTTAAACCCTTATCTCGTTTTTATTATTCAGCCACGATATTTAATCTTTTTAATTGTTTTTAATTATTGTGTTATTATTGCATTTTTTAATGGCTGTACACCGCCCCGAGTCCCGCAGGGAGAGGGGGACGGTATATAAATCTTGTAAATAAATAAATACTATAAATTCACTCGCCAAAAACCATACCAACCATAAAAACCTCGAATCTCATCCTGACCTAACCTTGCAGCAATGTGCCCGCTCCCATATACTCCGCACAGAACTCAAAAATCATCTAGATAATGGAGAGAAGGACCTGTACATTGATTACCGTGCAGACTGTATCAAAAGAAAGTCACACAACCCACAACTCAGCATCCAACCCTACTTCAACCAATCCACCATCACCCAAGACTAGGCACGCATGCCCCCAACCACCTCAATTCAAACTACAACTGGCATTAAATGCAAGCTACTCAATGCAAGAAGCCTTGTAAATAAAATACCTGAATTTCTCCTCTTACTAAATATGGCTAAATTCGACATCATATTTGTCTGTGAAACATGGCTCAATGCATCTCTCCCTGACTCCATTACTTCAGTAAGAGACTATCATGTTTACCGATCTGATTGTGAAGTCCGTAGAGGAGGTGGTGATGTAAAGTCCTTACATCTAAAAAACATCCAAGTTACCCAAGAGCTTGCTCTTCCTGAGACCATTATCTGTGAATTGACCTTAAATATCACATTTCAGTTCTTACTATATTAGAGAGCGCCTGATTATGATATCAAACATGTGAACAAGCTAAATACACTACTAACATGGGCAGCATCCTGCCCACATGCTTTTATCTTTCTTGGTGACTTCAATCTACCTCATATTAAGTGGACCTTAAATGAATGTACAACTGAACCCATACATGTAACTTTCTACAATGCTGAAACAAATCTGGGATTGGAACAACTAGTAACCAATAATAGTAGGCTTAACAACTGCCTCGATCTCATCTTCTGCAATAGTTTGAATTCAATTTATGGAATACAAATTAAAGAACCCTTTTCCAACAGTGACCACAATATGATTGACTTTTGTCTCAACATACGTCAACATAAAAATCATCACAATGACAAAATCCTCAATTAGAACTTCAAAAAAGGTAACTATGATCTTATAGACAACAATCTCTCTTCTCTTGATTGGCAATTTCTATTCACTGGATGCAATACTGTTGAAGACCATTACAACATATTCTTACTAGAAATCAAAAGAGCCATCAAACTATATGTACCAATAACAACTCCCAAAACCAGGAGAAACAAATTATCCATAATAATAAGGAAGCTTCATTCCAAAAAGAGATCACTTTGTCGAAAAAATAAATCTGGTCACGTTGCCAACTTCAAACGCCAATTACAAAAATCTATGCCACCAGATAAAAACTGAATGCACTAATTATCACATTAAATAAGAGGAAAATTGTCTATGCTCAAATTCTACCCATGCTTTCTACAATTTTGTAAACAACAAACTAAAAGACTCAAGGTCCATCCCACCCCTGAAAGAACCTAATGGCAAAGACTGCAAAGATAACACCATCAAAGCTAACCTCTTTAACACATTCTTTGGCTCAGTATTTGTAAACAGCAATGGATCAAGCCCAGTACTTCCTAGTCAAACCACAGACAACTACAATGATCTAATACATATCGATTTTACAGGAAACATTGTTGAAAAAGCACTGCGCAATCTAAAACCATCCCTATCTATTGGACTGGAAGGAATATGTGCCTACTTCTTAAAAAAGCTATCCACTGCCATAACCGAACCTCTAAGCATAATCTTTGAAAAATCTTTGAGGACCAGCTCCTTGCCAAAACTATGGTCACAAGCCACGGTCATCCCCATCTTCAAAAAGGGAGATCCAGCCTAGTTGAAAATTACAGACCAATCTCTTTATGCTGCAACACTTGTAAAGTCATGGAACCAATTATTAACCAATCCATTATCCTCCACTTAGAGACAAACAACCTACTCTCTAATAAACAATTTTGTTTCAGAAAAAAACTATTCTGTAATCAGCAACTCTTACACTGCAAAAACTATATGGACTACACAACTCGATCAGGGCAAAGCAATAGACGCAATCTACATAGACTCCTGTAAAGCCTTTGATTCAGTGGTACACGACAAACTACTCCTAAAACTAAAATCTTATGGTATCTCTGGACACCTACATAACTGGACAGAAGCATTCCTGTCAAACAGACAACAAATGGTCAAAATTGGGAGCGTCCTATCAAATTCTGTACCTGTCAACAGTGGTGTCCCCCAAGGCAGTGTTTTAGGACCAACTCTCTTCATACTCTACATAAATGATCTCTGTGATCATATTAAGAGTAACTGTGTTCTCTTCGCTGATGATGTAAAGCTATTCAACACCACAGACAATACTACTACCCTCCAAAAAGACCTTGACTATGTATCAGAATGGTCAATCAAATGGCAACTTCAAATCTCAACAAATAAATGCTCTGTCTTACATATTGGCAAAAAAAAAAAAAACAGAAAATAAAATACAAGCTAAATAGTCAAGACCTTGTTGAGGATCCAAACTTTGTCAAGGACCTTGGAGTACTCATCTCAAATGATCTAAGTGCTAGAGCCCACTGTAACTACATAGCCAAAAAGGCATTAAGAGTTGTTAATCTAATCCTATGTAGCTTCTTCTCTGGTAATATCACACTATTAAGTAGAGCATACAAAACATTTGCTAGACCTATACTTAATACAGCTCATCAGGCTGGAACCCATATCATATATCTGATATTAACACAATTGAAAAAGTCCAGAAATATTTCACAGGAAGAGTTCTCCGCTCCTCTACTCATTGCAGAATATCTTATGCCACCAGACTTGAAACTCTAGACCTAGAAAACCTAGAACTACGCTGCCTCCGGTCCGATCTATATATAGTATATAAAATCATACACTGCAATGTCCTACCTGTAAATGAATACTTCAGCTTCAATCATAACAATACAAGAGCACACAATAGATACAAACTCAAGGTTAACTGCACCAAACTTGACTGCAGAAAATACGACTTCAGCAACAGAGTGGTCAATGTCTGGAATACTCTACCTGACTCTGTGGTTTCTTCCCCAAACCCCAAAAACTTTAACCTTAGACTGTCTACTATTGACCTCACCCCCTTCTAAGAGGGCTGTAGAGGGCGTGCACAAGTGCACCAATTGTGCCTACCATCCCTGTCCTATTGTTTCTTTTTATTTTTCTTATAAGTATCTATCTCATGTATTCAAAACTATATTTATTCTTATACCTGTATCTTGTAAGCGATTGACAAATCAAATAAATACTAAAATAATAAATACATATGGTTGTGTCAAGAGCAACTTTAAGCAATGGTGTCTTTTTCTCCCTTGTTGTAAAGCACCAGAAATAAAGATGCAGGCTCTGAAGTACATTTTTTTCTTCAAAGTTAAACCTAACCCTAACCCAGAAAAACTGAATCACTTGCAGAAGCTATAAATATTCCAGAGGAAAATTGAATTTGGAACTGAATATACACAGAGAAAGACTTTTACACCTAAGTGATACTTACATGTAGTGTAGAATATAACTAAAGTCTCATTCAAGTCTCATTTTATGGGGCTTAAATAAGAATACGAATACTTTGCTGTGGGATTAATTGTTCTAATTAATGATGCTCAATGTACACGCAACCTGACCTTGGCTGATGGAACAGGGAGTTTGTTTCATGTAGAGCCAGGAATGTGGTCTTATCTGTAACAAAGAAGTAACGAAATGAACTGATTTTAATGAACTGACTTTGTGTTATTATTGCTTGGCTGAGAATTCTGTAACCTTGCTTTTTCTAAATAAAAGAGTGCTTTGGACTTCGGTTCGGGGCATTTCATCTCGAGGAAAACCCTGTTTCCATGTCTCATGATTTGCCGGGTTAACCATTTAATTGCCTCAAGTGGTGACCTCCGACGTGATTCTTAAGGGATACGTCCGCTTTGTCCCCATCCTTCGCCAGGCATTGGCTTAAGCGCTTTCATCAGGTACACGGCTGGACCGCGTCTGATTCATCGTAAGTATGGGGAATGATCTATCTCAGGCTCAAGAAGAGCACGTCAGGGAATTGAAAGAGATAGTTAAGCGAAATTACTTTCAGTTTAACTCAGCTGGGAAAGCTCGGCAAGTTAAGGGAAAAGAGATCAAAGAACTTTTGAAATATGTATGGGAACATATGTCAAATTACCCTTTGTCAGGCAGCACAAAAGTGTCTACATGGAGGAAGATAGGCGAGGATTTGCATAATGCGCCTCGCGCCCCTGCACCCATACTCTGTACATGGCGTTCTTTGATTGAGGCACTGCAAATTCAAAATAATCCTTTGTTACAACCCCCTCCTGATCCTGTCATTCACCCACCTCCCTATCAACCGGTTCTTGTTCAGCCAGCTGATACCACAGTGGTTCGTAATCATGGGCTGCTGCTCCCTCCTTCTGCCCCTGCTCTTAGCGAGCTTTCGCTAGCCCCTCGTGGAGTGAAAAATGCGGTGGATGCTGGATTTGAAAAGGCAATGGAGAATGGGGAGCTGTCTCCGGAGGAATTGATCAACCTTCCGGTCTCAGCTTTTCCTGTTGTTGTAGAAATGGATGGAGTAGGGAATCAGGAACGTGTTTGGCGTCCTTTAGAATTAAGAACTCTCAGGGAAATTACCACAGCAGTAAAAGATTATGGGTTAAAAAGTAAATATACAACTGCTTTGCTGGAAGCTTTGGCATTTGGTCGAATGATGATACCAGAGGATTGGAAAGCTTTAGCCAGAATGATTTTGTCCTCTGGTCAGTATATTGTTTGGGATTTTCAATATAGGCAGCAGGCATTAGCCAGAAGGACAGGACAGGTTACACCCGATCAGTTATATGGTGCAGGTCAATTCAATACGGTTGAGTCACAACGAGATAATCTGGCAGATAATGTTTTCCCTATGATTAACCTTTGTGTGTTGGCTGCGTTTACTAAAGTAGATGAGGCTGGAGGTAGTTCCATTCGCAGTTTTGTTACCATTAAGCAGGGAAATGCTGAGCCATATCAGGATTTTATTACTAAATTGAAAACTGCAATTGAAAGATCGGTAGATAATGATATGGCGGCTGCAGAATTACTCCAAAAATTAGCCGTAGAAAATGCTAATGCAGACTGTAAGGCTATTCTGCAGCCTTTATTATTTATGTTCCTTTTCGGCTTCACTTATGGGAACAACTCTTGGCTACCTCTGAGCTACTTCAATTGTCTTTAGCAAATTGGCAAGGCACTTTTGCTTATCATTTACCATCAGATCATAGATTGTCCATTGTCACCAATACACATATAATTTTGGAAGAAGTTCGCTGCTCTTTTCCTCTCCCAGATGCTTTGACCTTATTTGTGGATGGAGGAAAAACATATGGTGCGTGCGTATGGAAACTAAACAAGAAGTGGCATACGAAAATTACCCCCCCTCAAAAATCAGCTCAACGAGCAGAATTGGCCGCTGCTATGTTGGCTTTTCAAACTTTTCCTGACACGCCATTTAATCTAATTGTGGATAGTCAATATGTTTACAACTTAACTATATGCCTCACAGGGGCATATGTATCCCCAGGAACGGAGGAAGGGCTACTTGCTCTTTTCTTATCGTACCAACAAATTTTAGAGCAGCGTAAATGTCCTTATTTTGTTGGGCATATGCGTAGTCATTCTCATCTTCCTGGAATCCTTGCTGAAGGAAACCAGCGAGCTGATGCCTCCACACGCGTGGAGCACTTACATTTATCTAAAACAACTCCGTGGGACAGCCATTCTTACTTCCATCAAGGGGCAAAAGCCTTTATCAAACAATTTGGCCTCTCAGCTACAGAAGCTGCTGCAATTGTCCAGCAATGTCCTACCTGCAGTAAAATTGCTACAGCTATACCCATGGGAGTAAACCCTAGGGGTTTGCACCGTAATGCCCTTTGGCAAATGGATGTCACGCAGTATCCCTCCTTTGCCCCATGGAAATATCTACATGTTAGTATTGACACATTTTCTGGGTTTATTATGGCTACCCCACAAAGGGGGGAGACTGTTAAGCATGTCATTAATCATTGTCTCCGCACTTTTGCCTCCTCAGGGCCACCTAAGGAGCTAAAAACAGATAATGGTCCTGCCTATACTAGTTCAAACTTTGCTCAATTTTGTGATCGTTGGTCAATTTGTCATAAATTCGGAATCCCCTATAACTCGCAAGGACAGGCTATTTGCGAGCGAGCAAATGGCACTTTAAAACGCATGCTCGAAAAATTTAAACAACAACAAAGGGGGAATTCCCCGGGACTCCCGGGAATACAAGACACTCTCAATATTGCTTTATATTCTTTAAATTTTCTAACTCCCACCGGCTCGCCTCCAGCTACAGCGGCAGACCGGTTTTTCCCTTCTTCTGTTTCTTCTACAGAAAATCGCCCTCTGGTCTGGGCTCGGTTTCTCCCAGACCCTACGTGGTGCGGCCCATTTAAACTTATTACGTGGGGCCGCGGATATGCTGCAGTGGAAAATGAAAATGGTGTTCGTTGGGTGCCTGGTCGCTGCATTCGTCCATATATGTGTGGCCAGCAACCTCGGAGGTCCGAACAAGAGAGCGGACCTGGGAGTTTGGGAGCAGAACACCTTGGTAAATGATGCAGCTCAGATGGCTTCTATGCTTGACAGAACGAACTGCTGGATTTGTTTGCATTTACCAACAGGAGATCATGGCGGATTAGTCTTGGAAGGTGTCCCTTTGAATCTGACTTCAATAGCCTCCCATGCAACCTTTAAAGGAACTTTTGCAGATTTACTGTTTTTGCAGACGACCCTTTCCACAAGTCGGTGACTGCTCTTAGTCCCCGTCTCCAGGAAGAAGCGGATGTTTGTTTTAAAATAGTGAACCAGACAGGTGGGATCTTTCTGGGGGACTATCCTCGATGTAGACGGACAGTAATCATTAATGCAAAGAATCTTTACACGTTTGGATGGACTAACATGAATTCAGACTTTCAATGCCGACGGACGGTATTTAATTGCACCTCGGACAGAAATTGTGTTCAACACAATTTAACTTGTGCTAAAGGAGACCTTATTGACCCAACCAACGAACACCCGGCAAATGCTAAGGCTACTCATTGTTTTACTAGCAAATTTATGCCTTCTTCTATGTGTCAGATAATTGGTATGATTATTGAGCAAGCAAATGCTTCTGCTGTAGAGAACCGTAGTCTCCCCTTATTTGTGGGAGAAGTTTGGTGGTTATGTGGGCACAATGCATATGCTGTCATTCCGAGTGGTTGGTATGGCACTTGTACGCTTGGTTGGCTTGCACCTGCTGTTTGGGTTCGGGACACACTCCCGACAGGGTTACGTGTCCGCAATAAACGAGGAACCGACGACCTAGATTCCGGTTTAACAATGGGGGGCAGTTGGTCGACTCAATTAGCCAGGAGTTTATTTCCCAGTTTGGGGGTGGCTATGAATTATCGGGATTTACACCTATTGAATAATTGGACTACACAAATGTTTAATCTAACTATTAAGGCTTTAAAAGATATCAATGAAGAGCTTCAACAGATCAGATTGGTCTCTCTACAGAACCGTTATGCTTTGGATTACCTTTTAGCATCTAAAGGAGGAGTCTGTGCTTTGGTAGGTGCTGTTTGTTCTACTTATGTGACTGATCACGGCCCTAATCTAACCCTTACTATTGACGCCATGGAAAATTTGATTGCTCAGAATCCTTTGGTAGGGACTGGTTCTGGTACCGTAGACATATGGGGAGCCATGTGGTCCTGGCTGCCGGATGGGTCTTGGATCCGAAGGATGGCTATATCGATCATCTTGATACTGGTTGCTTTGGTAAGTGTCTGTTGCTGTATTCAGTGCTTGCCTTCCTTGATAGTCATGGTAAGAGGTTTATTTCAACAAACGCAAGAAATACATGTTACTACTTATTATGCTCGTGATGGTTATGAAATAGAAAAGGGGGAGATGTGGGATTAATTGTTCTAATTAATGATGCTCAATGTACGCGCAACCTGACCTTGGCTGATGGAACAGGGAGTTTGCTTCATGTAGAGCCAGGAATGTGGTCTTATCTGTAACAAAGAAGTAACGAAATGAACTGATTTTAATGAACTGACTTTGTGTTATTATTGCTTGGCTGAGAATTCTGTAACCTTGCTTTTTCTAAATAAAAGAGTGCTTTGGACTTCGGTTCGGGGCATTTCATCTCGAGGAAAACCCTGTTTCCATGTCTCATGATTTGCCGGGTTAACCATTTAATTGCCTCACTTTGCATTATGCCATATAAATATAGATGTTTATATTAGAAGAAATTACATTTCTAGAAGTCTCTTTGCAACCAGGTTTAGGCAGTTAGTGATCATGTATATGTTTCTCACCCATCCATTCAATCACTCCAAAGTATGCTCAGTAATGCTGGACAAATCTAGCCATCATGGTTTATAAATCATGGTTTGATGCTAAGGTATTGTGCAATCCCAGTGAAATGTGGTTGTCCAATTAATTCTGATTATCAATAGATTTTTCTGGAATATTGCTCTCCATCTTATTCTTATTATGAGAAAAAAAATGTAGGCATAGGTTGGGAAAGTTGACTTACAGTCATTGAAGAGCAATAACCCAATGAAATATATCAGGGCCTAGTTTGCTCAAAGATTGCCATAATATCCTCCGGATTCATGACCTACTTCCTGGTCCATCTGCATGGCTTGCAAAACTGACCCCATGGCTATGGACAGCTGGCTTCTCAGAATCACCTAGAAGGAAGGACAGGCACCTGCCTCTTCTCCAGTGCATTCTGTACTCTCAATTATGTGCTGCCAAGATGAGTCAGGACCATCTGGTTCTGCTTTACATCAAAGGCTGGTTTAGAAAAGAATAGTAGGTCCAATGCAATCTGTGCATTTGAGATGGCTTATAGCCACAGAGAGCACTGCCTTATATTAATGTAGGAAGGGTGTGGAGTTTATAATAGGTTGTCCTTCAGAACATTTTGTGCATTTATATGACTTCTCGCTCAACCTTTCTGTCCAGCAGATACTAAAGATGACTAATTCAAGAAAAATATATTGGTCATTGTTTGGATGTAACCATATTAACATATTGTTTAGGCAGTGCTTTGTAGCATTAAACCATGATCCTAAAATACACATGCAGGTAGGGAAATGAGCTTATTATATTGCTGCCGCTGCTGCTATTGCTGCTGCTCTTGTGATTTATTAAATTTGTACGCTACACAACAGCTTGCAACAATATAAAGTGTCATAAAGCATCTCCAATAGGATGAAAACTAAATCACAATCCTAGACAACATAAACACACTTCAACAATCATCATAAAACAAAGATAACAACTGTAACACACAATAAAAATAATTTCAAAATGATCAGTGGTGAGCTATCATTGCCCAAAAGATCTCCAGAAAAGTTCAATCTTCACCAATTGCTCCAACTTAACAGTATAACTTCTCAGGGAGGACAGTGCAAGACAAATGGAACCAGGATAGAAAATAGGGGAGTTCCTAGGTTTATCCCCACTAACCTTGTGGTCCCAGGACCTTTAGGTTCTCCTTACAGATCGATGTCTCCAGAGCATGCACGGCAAAGATAACCTTATTCTGCTTTGCTGTCTATCTCTCTTTTTGGTTATTTCAGTACCCAAAAAATAACAATGAGAAAGAGAAAATGTTTTCAATGATGGGAATATATTTAGTATATACAGTGAAGTTTGGGTTAAAAATAAGGAAAGAAATATCTCTCTTCCTCTCCCAACTGACTGTTTCTTCTTTTGCTTTTTGACTTCTTTTTTTTCTGATGTTCCCTGTCCTCCTTCCCAATCCTCTGCTACCACAGATCTACAAGCCACTACAGGTAGTCCTAAATTTACGACCGTAATTGAGCCCAAAATTGTTATTGCTAAGTGAGACACACTATAAAAAAGGTGTTGAGACGCTAGAAAAAGTACAGAGAACAGCAACCAGGATGATTAGGGGACTGGAGGCTAAAACATACAACAACGGTTGCAGGAACTGGGCTTGGCTAGTCTAGTGAAGAGAAGGACCAGGGGAGACATGATAGCAGTCTTCCAATATCTGAAGGGCTGCCACAGAGAGGAAGGGATCAAGCTATTTTCTAAAGCACCCGAAGGCCAGACAAGGAACAATGGATGGAAATTGAACAAGGAGAGATTTTACCTGGAAATAAGGAGAAACTTTCTGATAGTAAGAACAATCAACCAATGGAACAGCTTGTCTTCAGAAGTTGTGGGAGCGCCATCACTTGAGACTTTCAAGAAGAGATTGGACTGCCATTTGTCAGAAATGGTGTAGGGTCTCCTGCTTAGACAGGGGATTGGACTAAATGACCTACAAGGTCCCTTCTAACTCTGATTATCTGTTATCTGAGACATTTGTTAAGTGAATATTGCCCCCATTATACGACCTTTCTTGCCACAATTGTTAAATGAATCACTGCAGCTGTTAAGTTAGTAACATGGTTGTTAAATTAATCTGATTTCCCCATTGACTTTGCTTGTCAGAAGGTCGCAAAAGGGGGTGACATGACTCCAGGATATTATAACAGTCATAAATATGAGTTAGTTGCCAAGGGTCTAAATTTTGATCAGATGACCATGGGGATGCTGTAACAGTCGTAAGTGTGAAAACGGTCATAAGTCACTTTTTTCAGTGCCATTGTAACTTTGAATAGACAGTAAATGAACTGTTGTAAGTTAAGAACTACCTGTATTTGCTATTTGCAGTATAACTTGCTTTTTAGAGCAAGCCTGGCAACATTAAGATGTGTGGACTTCAACTACCGGAATTCCCTGGTCAGGCAGATAGTAAAATGTTTTCCTTCTCCATAATGCTTCCAATTAAGTTTCTGCCAGTTACCATTATATTCAATGCATTTGGTTGCACTGGTGGAAATATTCTGCTATAAAGGGTGCATATACTCCTCTCTACGGAATAGAGAGTTGGTCTCTGACACTTGAAGAGACTAAAAGCGTTTGAAAAATGGATTTACAGGCGGCTGTTACATAGAAGTTGGGTTGAGAAAATCAGAAATGAGGAAGAAAAAGCCAAGGCAAATCATCATAACCATAAAAAAGTGAAAGTTAGAATATTTTGGACATGTGATGCGACACCAGGAAAAATATGGCATACTTTACTTAATCCTTAAAAAACGAGGCCCAGGCACAAGAAGAATATCATGGCTTCAAAATCTAACTGATTTGGACAAAACTCAACAGCACTTTTTCATGCGGCTGTTGATAAAAATAGGATCACCAATGTCCAATGATGGAAGAAGGAGGAGGAGAAGGAGGAGGAGGAGGAGGAGGAGGAGGAGGAGGAGGAGAATGAATGAACGAATGAATACAGTATTCACTGTATTCATTTAGAAAGATCTCAATATAGAGCTCCATCCAAAAAGAAAGGAGCTTATCCAATAATATATTTCTGAATGCTTATTGATGATAATTTTGCCAGTAGCAGATCTTTAAGCCAAATAACTATACACATAAGGAATTAAAGTCAAAGTTACTCATATTTGTAATAGTCCCAATGAACTAAATGGATGTTAACTTAGTTATTACTCATATACTTCATATACTTTAAAAGGCAGTATATATTTGTAAATGTACATTTTGTACAAAGAAAAATAGTTTATAGCTTGGCTTTATAAGAAAGAGCTGTTTAAAGTGAGCACACAATAACATAATAAAACAAAGGAAAATGCAAATTATTTTGTCTATCATATTCAATTCTGTTTTGGAAAAGTAAATAGTCAGAAATTGAAGATATGGATCAAAAGGCTTAAGAGCCCTCAGTCCAGTATATACAGCTCTTCTCCCAGCTTGCTTCCTTTTTTCTGGGCTAGTCTCTTAACCTCAATAATATAGAATTACTAACTACTTAACTATCAGTATTTTCTTCATTCTTTTCCCTAATTTATCTCTTGCATGCATTACCCTGGATGACATTTTCTACTTGTAGGAGTATTTCTAAGCCATTTACATCTATCTTTGTTCTTTAAAAAAAAAAAAACTCACCAGGGAGTAAGGTTAAAGCAGGATTTATTCAGGATTCCAATTAATTTGACTGGCCTGTTTCCTACAAAGGAGAGCTGTTCAGTGTCATTTTAAAACCTTTTTCTATCTGGGTCTTGAGCCAATGCCTGGATTCGTATAGCACAAGAGTGACCAGCTTTTTGGGAGCTGATGGATAGATGGATCAAATAGATGGATCAAAATATCATACCTAGGGATGGGTGGGGGTTCAGAAATTTTCTTTTAACTGTGCTACATCCGTTTTAGAGCTTAATCTATTATTATCAGAGATAAGGCAAGAATGAAGTCAAGAATTATTTGTACTAGGAGCTGGAAAATCTGGTCTACCAGCCCTTTGAGGCAGTCGGTCAAGAAATTGATACTGGAAGGATTCCAGAAATTCTATATAATTGTTGTAGATAATAGTGTCTTAAAAGTCACACAGACTATCTTTTATCCCCATCTGATACCAAAAAGAATCATGATGGGATTATTTTGAATGAAAAGAAGGACTATTATAGCAGTGTTCCAATATTTAATAGCCTCAAAGCCACAAAGAAGAGGGGATTAACCTATTCTCCAAAGCATTTGAAGGCAGGACAAGAAGCAATGGATGGGAACTAATCAAGGGGAGAACCAACCTAGAATTAAGGAGAAATTTCCTGACAGAAATTTCCTGACAGGACAATTAATTCATGCAATGACTTGCATCCAGAAATTAGGGTGCCCCAATATTGGAAGTGTTTAAGACAATATTAGACAACCATTTGTCTGAAATAGTATAGGGCCGTGCAGGGGTGGGATTCTACCAGTTCGCACCTATTCCCTAGAACCAGTTGTTAACATTCTAAGCAGTTCGGAGAACCGGTTGTTAGAAGAAATTACTGGCTTAATCCTGTAAGGAAGGCAAGAAGGAAACATTCTGGTGTTGCTTACAGAAACCACCTCTCCATTAACCCCTTATTACATTCTTGGCAAGACTAGATTTCCTGTCCCTGGAACTTCTCTGGAGTTTCTTTTCCCCTCCTTTGCTGGTACTTTGCTTGTGTGGAGTGACCATTCAAAGTTACAATGGCACTGAAAAAAGTGACTTATGACCATTTTTCACACTTACGACTGTTGCAGCATCCCCATAGTCATGAGAGGCCAGGTGAGGAGATGCGTGCCTCGATGTGAGTGATATTGAGTTGGCCACACCCAGCCAATAACATGACCACCAAGCCACACCTACCACCTAAACAATGCCCACAGAATCGGTTGTTAAAAATCTGAATCCCACCCTTGGAGCCGTGGTGACAAACCTATGGCATGCAGAGCCCTCTCTGTGGTCATGCACACCGTTGCCCCAGCTCAGCTCCACCGTGCATGCGCATGCACCTCCCACCAGCCAAGTGGCCTTCAAGTCTCTGCCGTGCATGCACAGGGGCGGGGGTGCATGCACGGGGGCATGATGCATGTGCGGGGGTGCACCTTGCATTTTGAGCATGCATGTGTGTGTGCATGCATGCCACGCACACACATACGCTTTGGCCACTCGGCGCTCAAAAGGTTTGCCATCCCTGATATAGGGCATCCTGCTTAAGCCGTGTGTATTGGATTACAAGACCTACAAGATCCCTTTCAACTCTGTTATTCTGAGTCTTTTTCTTGTACTTTCCCAGGACTAGATAGTCATTTCTTTTCCAGGAACAGCTCCTCCATTCCTTCATCAAGATTATTTTCACGGTCTTCTACACTGCTCCACAAAGTGACCCAATGGTTTGTCGCTGCTAGCATTTCCCAGAGCAGGGAAAATAAAAATTTCTACATCCAGCCCTTTAATGAAATCTGTCAATGGGGATAAATATCCCTCCAAAATTGAAAACTGCAGCAAGGATATTCAATGCAAGTCTGCCATTAGATGAAATTAAGTGAAATAAGGAGGACTATGCCTCATGTTCAGTGAAGAAGTCCTTAAAGAGTAGTCACAGGATCATTGGCATCTTATTAGGTGTGCCTGAGGAAGTGTCCATGTCGGCAGCCTTTCCACATGAATTCAGCCACAACTCCAGCTGCTGCATTGAAATAAAATTTCTTCTTTCTTGCTCAATCAGAATAGTCTTCTGGTGTTCTTGACTTGACTTCCCCACCTCATCAGTAAAAAGACTCATTATTTTGGGAAGTTTTCTCCCCCATCTAGTTTGTTCCCATTCCAAACTTCTCCCAAACTCTTAATTTGGTGCTTCTTTCTTTTGGATACCATGGTCTTTTTCTTCAGCAAATGGAACTTCAAAATGGCAGATCTCTCCGTCTTGTCCTATTGTGAAGCCACAAAGGAACAATGGATTCCTGGTTTGGTTTGTTTTTTTGCCATACCAGGAACCACTATGCTGCCTGTGTGGGCTTGCTCAACCAACCCTCTGCAGAAGGAGAAGAAAGATAGGGTGTTTCACACCACAGTTAAATGTGATGCCCGAGATCTTTCCTTCAACTTTTCTCTCTTTCTTCTGGAACTCTTCCCTGCACATAAGAACTGATGAAGAATGTTGTGTTATCTCAAAATCAGTCAAATGTAATGCATAATCAATATCATTCATTCTGGATTATTTATTGATCAGTTATTTATTGATCAGCTCTATCCTCCAAATAACTTTCTCCTTTCAAAATCTCCTTTACACTTTGAGTGGTTGGCAAAGAGTTAGCGCTAAATGTTTCCATGCTGTGGAGTCCTCCCACCCACAATCTGCTTTTGACAGGTTATTCTTAGGTTTAGGCTCCTAATGAATAAAGCTTAGTTATTATATCTCTGAATATGCAAAATGCTTACCTTCCTGAACTGTATGAATGCATATGTACTTGGTTAGACACTGGAACTGATTTGGTTGTTTTGTCTAAAACAGGAACTCTCAATCTGTGATCATGCTGAAAGTGAGGTTAAACCCAAGCAGCTCACTGCCTTATCCTTACTATCTTACATTCACCATCAAACCAGCTGTCAGACCAAAGATAAGAGTTGCCATTCAGCATAAATGAATCACTGGTTGAATCTTGCTTTATTGAAACATAAAAATGATGATGCAGTAGCAAGGTGAGTAACCACCATTCTGAAAATGTACAATAGTGAACAAAGTTGGATTATTTTGAGCTCACATAGGCCAAGCTAAGTGGAACTGTGATTGTACACATGTAACCCCTCCTCCAACTGTGAATCAAAAGCAATCTAAATCATGGGTCGCCAACCTTTTGGACCTCAGGGACCACCAAACTCATAATTTTAAATCCCATGGAGCACTAATATGAATTTTGACTGATGGTGGCTTGCTGACATTTTCCCAGGATCTCTGCAGGAAGCAGCAGACACCCTGGGAAAATCCCCCAAAAAAGTCTGCAGGAAAATTCCCCACTCCATTTTCCTATTGATTGATCATTATTTGGGATCGCAGGTTACTGTCTCCAGCTCCATTTTGGGGGGGGCGTGGGGGGAGAGACTTTTGGCTTCATGCAAGGAAAGCAGCAGAAGCAGCAGAAGTCTTTCTCTACCCAAACTCTGCCAGAAATGAGTCTTTGTGAGACTTGTCGCACCGGCGCAGTCTCTTGGAGCAGGATGCCTTGCAGGGTCCCAAGACTCACTTCTGGTGGAGTTTGGGGGAGAGAAAGAAAGACTTTTGCTGCTTTCCTTGCGTGTAGCCAAAAGCAGAAGAAGAAAGAACTGGAAAGAAGCAGCCCAGTGGCCAGGCGAGGTGCGTGGGGCAAGTCCCCCTCCTGGCCTTTCCCCCCTCCCCTCACTACCTCGTGTTGTTCGCAATGCAAGCAATGCAAGCTTTGTGTTCCCACGGGCTATGTGGGCCTTGTGTTCCCATGCAGCCTGGATTAATTGCTTTGGGTGTGACATTTCTCTGTGGACCACCAAAATTTTCTCGCAGACCACCAGTGGTCCCCGGCCTACTGGTTGGCGACCACTGATCTAAATCACAAAAATGGAATCTCACTGGATGAAGATCCCTCCTAGCAACTGAGAAATTTCTATTGAAAAACTTCCTTGATCAGGAAGTTTCTGCTAAGAGGTGCTGTTATATGGCCTCGTGTAGAAAGGAACCATTCACGTGATAAATAAATAATAGGCTTGGATTACAGTATATTTTAGTACAACATTTACCAATAAAAGGCCTTGAGAAAGGGACAGGATGGAAAGACATACATAGATACAACTTTAATAGTTATTCATACCCAAATAAAGACACAAACTCCCACGCTTTTAGGATGAAAATATAGGGACTGAGTAATTCCTGTGTTCCAAAAGTTTATTTAGTGCTCCACAATTGCCGTAAATTTCAAAACACTAAATCATATAAAGCTGGCTTTGCTTACTTGCCTGTTTACAGTTTTCTATCAAGGGTTGAAGAGAATTGGAAACAGGACTTCTCTTTCCCCACAGATACTAGCCACCTACATATGAGCATAAATAATATGGGTTGCAAAAGCAGCCACCCGCTAGTCACTGGCTGCAACATCTGTCTTGATTTTTCTCTCCAAATCCCAAAGAATGCAAGGCAGTATTTTATACAAGGTCATTCAGAACAGAGAAGGGGGGACCCAAATCTGTTTGAATATATTAAGGAAGGGGTGAGAAAAATGGGCATCACATTTCAATTCAATCCTGAATGAGAGTAGAAAACGAGCATCAATGATCAAAGAATTTGCAGTCATAAAAACTTAAATTAATGCGAAAATAATTATTAGTCATCTTGTCAAGGTGCTAATGAGAAGATGAGACTGATGTTATGAAAGGTTTTGTAAGATGTATTTAGTTGTTCAGGTAAATGCAGCCAGGAGAGAGCCAATTCGGTCTATAACAGGGGTGTCAAACTCACATTGTCACAACAGCATCACATGATGTATCGGGACTTTTTCCATCTTCACTAAACCTAGCATGGGCATGGCCAGTGTGTGACGCATCCGGTCCATGGGCTGGGAATTTGACAGCCCTGGTCTACATGGTTAAGGCAACAGGCTAGAAACGAGGAGGTTGTGAGTTCTAGTCCCACCTCAGGGTTAGGCATGAAAGCTAGCTGGGTGATCCTTGGGTTAGTCATTCTCTCTCAGCTCAACCCGGGTTGTTGTTGTGGGGAAATAGGAGGAAGAAAGTGTGTTGGATATGCTTGCCTCCTTGAGTTATTTGTAAAAATAATAAAGATGGGATATCAATCAATCAAAATCAAAATCAATCAAAATAAATGAAACAGAGCTATTTAGTAAGCTCATAGGAAAAATCTGAGTCTTATGCAGGGGTGGTATTCAAAATTTTTAACAACCAGTTCTGTGGGCGTGGCTTAGGTGGTGGGCTCAATATCACTCACATTAAGGCATGCATCTCCTCGCCTGGCCTCTCATGACTATGGGGATGCTGCAACAGTCGTAAGTGTGAAAAATGGTCATAAATCACTTTTTTCAGTGCCATTGTAACTTTGAATGGTCACTCCATACAAGCAAAGTACCAGCAAAGGAAGGGAAAAAAACTCCAAAGAAGTTCCTGAGACAGGAAGTCTAGTCCTGCCAAGCAGGGGTTGCCAACCTTTTGGATCTCAGGGACCACCAAATTCATAATTTTAAATCCCGTGGACCACTGATATGAATTTTGACTGACAGTGGCTTGCTGACATTTTCCCAGTGTCTCTGCAGAAAGCAGCAGACATCCTGGGAAAATCCCCAAAAAAAGTCTGCAGGAAAATTCCCTACTCCATTTTCCTATTGATCGATCATTATTTGGGATCGCAGGATACTGTCTCCAGCTCCATTTTTTTTTTGTGGGGGGGGGATAAAGTCTTTTGGTTTCATGCAAGGAAAACAGCAGAAGCAGCAGAAGTCTTTCTTTCCCCTAAACTCCACCAGAAAGGAGTCTTTGTGAGATTTGTTGCACCGGCGCAGTCTCTTGGAGCAGGATGCCTTGCAAGGTCCCAAAGACTCACTTCTGGTGGAGTTTGGGGGAGAGAAAGAAAGACTTTTGCTTCTTTCCTTGCGTGCAGCCAAAAGCAGAAGAAGAAAGAAGCAGAAAGAAGCAGCCCAGTGGCCAGGCGAGATGTGTGGGGCAAGTCCCCCTCCCAGCCTTTCCTTCCTCCCCTCTACCTCGTGTTGTTCGCAGTGCAAGCGACACAAGCTTTGTGTTCCCACGGGCCATGTGGGCCTTGTGTTCCCGTGCAGCCTGGATTAATTGCTTTGTATGTGACATTTCTCTGTGGACCACCAAAATTTTCTCGCGGACCACTAGTGGTCCCCGGCCCACTGGTTGGCGACCACTGCTGCCAAGAATGTAATAAGGGTCAATGGAGAGGCAGTTTCTGTAAGCAACACCAGAATTTCATTTCATTTCATTTATTAGTTTTCTATACTGCCCCTCTCCCTTCCGGGACTCGGGGTGGTGTACAGCCAAAGTTAAAAAATAATATAAATACAATATTTAAAAGAACAATTAAAAACATTAAATATAATGCCTCCATATAAAATTCAATCAAGGATATAAAAGATTAAAACCCATTAAAACCAAATTAATCCTATAAAGCCCTAGGCCAGACCAGCTTGATGAAATAAGTATGTTTTCAACATGCACTGGAAGGCCAACAGGTCAGGGATGGTCCTCATCTCCAATGGCAGCTCATTCCAGAGGGAGGGTGCCCTCAAGGAGAAGGCCTGTACCCTCAGGGTTGCCAGCCATCCAGCCGGCGGCACCCCAAGGAGGCCCACCCTATGGGAGCGCACTGGGCGATGGGAGATCTATGACGACAGTAGGCGGTCCTGTAAGTACCCAGGTCCCAAGTCATGGAGTGCTTTAAAGTCATCACCAATACCTTGAATCGCACCTGGAAGGCTACCGGGAGCCAATGCAGCTCACGCAAGAGTGGTGTAACATGGGAGCTCCGAGGAGCCCCCAAAACCACCCACGCGGCTGCATTCTGCACCAATTGGAGCCTCCGGGTGCTCTTCAAGGGGAGCCCCATGTAGAGAGCATTGGCATAGTCCAGACGGGAGATAACGAGGGCAGATGTGACCGTGCAAAGAGCATCCCGATCCAGAAAGGGCCGCAACTGGTAAATCCTGCGGACCTGACAAAAAGCCCCCCTGGCGACGGCCGCTATATGATCTTCTAACGACAGCCGCACATCCAGGAGGACACCCAGATTGCACGCCCTCCCCCCCCCATAGCCAGTGATGGAACTAACTGGCTGTATCAGGGCGCCGGAAAGCACCCAGTTTTGGCCGGGTTGAGCTGAAGCCTGTTTCGCCCCATCCAACCCCGCACAGCCTCCAGGCACCGGGTCATCACTTCCACGGCTTCATTGGGATGGCCCGGGGTGGAAATGTACAGCTGAGTATCATCAGTGTACTGATGAAACTCCATCCCAAAGCCACGGATGATCTCGCCCAGTGGCTTCATATAAATGTTGAACAGAAGGAAGAGAGCACTGACCCCTAAGAACCCCACAAATCAGGGGTCTCAAGGTCAATCTCTGGCCCCCCACCAACACAAATTGCAAACAGTCAGAGAGGAAGGAGGAGAACCACCGCAAAACAGTGCCTCCCATCCCCAAACCCCCCAACCGCTGCAATAAGATACTGTGGTCAACAGTATCAAAAGCTGCCGAGAGATCTAATAGGACCAGGACAGAGGAAAAATCTCTGTCCCAGGCCCTCCAGAGATCATCCACCAATGCGACCAAAACCGTCTCCATGCTGTACCCGGGCCTGAAGCCTGATTGGCATGGATCTAAATAGATAGCTTCATCCAGGTGCTGGGGAAGCTGTCGTGCCACCACACTCTCAACAGCCTTCGCCACAAAGCGAAGGTTGGAGACCGGACGATAGTTAGATAACAGAGTTGGGTCCAGGGATGGTTTCTTGAGGAGTGGTCTCACTACCGCCTCTTTCAAGGCGGCAGGTAGAAACCCCTCACTCAAGGAAGCGTTAATAATACCCTGGAACCAACCTCATGTCACCTCCCGAGTGGCCAATACCAGCCAGGAGGGGCACGGATCCAGTAAACATGTAGTAGCATTAAGCCCCCCCCCAGCATCCTGTCCACATCCTCGGGGGAAACAGGATCAAACTCCCTCCAGATGACCCCCCCGAATTCCGCCCCCAATCCCCATCCGGAGTCGCCCAATCAGAGTCCAACCCATCCCAGATCTGAGTGATTTTGTCCATCAGAAAATTCGAAAAATCCTCAGCCCTGTAGAGGATCCTCCCACACTCCGACTTCTAAGAGGGAGCGGGTCACCCTAAAGAGGGCGGCTGGGCGATTTCCTGCAGACGCAATAAGGGTGGAAAAGTGAGAACACTTTGCCGTCCTTATCGCCACTAAATAGGTCCTAATATAGGACTGCAATAGTGTTCGGTCAGGTCCGGAGCGGATGGCCCTCCAACCACTCTCTAGGCGTCTTTTCCGATGCTTCGTCTCCCTCAGCTCCTCAGAGAACCAAGGAGCTGAGTGAGATCGGCATCGGGTCAGAGGCCGCAAGGGCATGACCCGGTCAAGGGCCCCAGCCACCGCCCTATTCCAGGCGGCCACCAGGTCCTCGACCGAATCATGTGTTTGAACACCATGAAATGGCCCGGTGAAACCTATCCAGGTCCATCAGGCGCCTGGGGCGGAACCATCATGTCGGTTCCACCTCCCTGCGATGAGGGGGTGTGGCTTGGAAGTCTAGCCTAAGGAGAGAATGATCAGACCATGACAGGGGTTCAATGACTATATCCCCTATACCTAGATCATCCTGCCACTGTCCAGAGACAAAAACCAAATCCAAGATGTGACCTCCAGTATGAGTGGGATCCCTAATTAGTTGGGTCAGGCCCAAGGCTGTCATGGAAGCCAAGAACTCCTGGGAAACCCCCGGGGTCCCGCCAGCTGAAGGCAAGTTGAAATCCCCCATGACCGTCAGCCCGGGAGGTCTCAACCGCCAAGCTGGCTATGACCTTGAGGAGCTCAGGCAGGGCCGATGTCACATAGCAGGGAGCCAGCAATGTGATCAATAGCTCCATCTGAACCCCGGAACCACACTTTACAAAGAGGGATTCACATCCGGTCGTCTGAGGGACAGTGGATTCCCTCGGAGCTAGATCCTCCCGAATAACTACTGCAACCCCCACACCCCTCCCCTAGGCCCTCGGTCGATGAAAAACTCGGAACCTGGCTGGGCACATCTCCACCAGGGGAACACCCCCCTCCTGCCCCAGCCAGGTCTCGGTGATGCCCGCCAGGTCCGCTCCCCCCTCCATAATTAGACCATAAATAAGAGGGGCTTTGTTAACTACGGACCTGGTGTTGCATAAGATCAACTGAAGGCCCAGGGCTGGATCATTCGAGCAACCCAGGGAACGGGAGATGACCTGGGGGTCGGAGCGCGACACCACCTTTAAACAGCGGGGGCGAGCTCCCACAACATGATAAGGCCCCCTGTCAATGCCATACCTGCCTCTCCCGCCGATCATGGCAATAGCCATCCCCTCCCCCTCCCAGAAAGAAACCCCCATCCTTGATCCGACCACCCCCGATCCCAAAACCTCCCGGTCACACGTGACCCTGTCTGGCCCTTTTCTCAGTCGGGTTGTCCCCCAAACCCAACCTAGTCACCCTCCCTAACCCCAATAAAGAATGTTTCCTTCCTGCTTTCCTTACAGGATTAGGTCAGTAATTTCTTCTAACAACCGGTTCTCTGAACTGCTTAGAATGTTACCAACCGGTTCTAGTGAATAGGTGCAAACTGGTAGAATCCCACCCCTGGTCTTATGCTACTAGCCATGATGGATGATGTAAGTAAAGCAAGGAGCAGAAGAAATATCTGGGTGAAGACAACAGGGTCCTTCCAGTAACCAAGGCATGGTCCACTAGGGTTAGATTTCTGGGACAAGGTCCAGGGCCTCCAAACAAATATGTGGTTGAATGTTTTTTGTTACTTCTAAAAACAAGTCATCATCTGAAAGTAGAAAGACAACAAAGCCCATAAATTGGCTAATTATTACTTTTAAAGTGCCTTATTTCTTCTGTAGTCCATAGAACAAATTATTGTTATTGATAAAGATATATTTAGCACCAGGGGAGCAGATGCAAAATTCATATAATGCCTGTAGATGTTAAATTTATTTATTTATTTATTATTTAAATTTATATACCGCCCCCTCTCCCAAAGGGACTCGGGGCGGTGAACAGCCAGAATAAAAATACACATATAAAACATATATGCAATATTAAAAATTAAAAGAATTAAATATAATTGGCTCTACAAAGATTAAAACAAGGGGATTAAGAAAGATTAAAAACCAGATTAAAATTTAAAAACCCCTAGGCCAGACCGGCTTGCCAAAATAAATAAGTTTTCAGCGCACAACGGAAGGTCATGAGATCAGGGATGGTCCTCATCTCCAGGGGTAATTCATTCCAGAGAGGGGGTGCCCCCAATGAGAAGTCCAGCCGGCGGCACCCCAAGGAGGCCGACTCTATGGGAGCGTATCGGTCAGCGGGAGGCCGATTATGGCAGGAGGCAGTCTCGCAAGTATCCTGGTCCCGAGCCATGGAGCGCTTTAAAGATAATAACTAAGACCTTGAAGCACACCCGGAGGGCCACCGAGAGCCAATGCAGCTCGCGCAGAAGTGGCGTAACATGGGAGCCCCGAGGAGCCCCCAATACCACCCTCGCGGCTGCATTCTGCACCAGCTGGAGCCTCCGGATGCTCTTCAAAGGCAGCCCCATGTAGAGAGCTTTGGCATAGTCTAGGCGGGAGGTCACCAGGGTGGAGGTGACCATGCAAAGCGCATCCCGATCCAGAAAGGGCCGCAACTGGTAGATCCTAAGGACCTGGCCAAAAGCCCTTCTGGCGACGGCCACCACGTGGTCTTCCAATGACAGCTGCACATCCAGGACGACACCCAGATAGCTTCATCCAGGTGCTGGGGAAACTGTCGTGCCACCACACTCTCAACCTTCGCCACAAAACGAAGGTTGGAGACGGGACGATAATTAGATAACAAAGTTGGGTCCAGGGACGGTTTCTTGAGGAGGGGTCTCACCACTGCCTCTTTCAAGATATCCCTCACTCAAGGAAGCATTAATAATACCCTGAAACCAACCTCGTGTGACCTCCCAGGTGGCCAACACCAGCCAGGAGGGACACGGGTCCAATAAACATGTAGCATTCAGTCCCTGCAGCAACCTATCCACGTCTTCAGGGGTCACAGGATCAAACTCCTCCCAAATGACTGCCTCAAATTCTGCCCCCGACCCCTCACCCAGAGTTGCCCATTCAAAGTCCAACCCATCCCGGATCTGAGCGATTTCATCCACCAGGAAATTCGAAAAGTCCTCAGCCTGTCCCTGCAAGGGGTCCTCCCGCGCTCCCCCTTCCAGGAGGGAGCAGGTCACTCTAAACAGGGCGGCCGGGCAGTTTCCTGCAGACGCAATAAGGGTGGAAAAGTAAGAACACTTTGCCACCCTTATCGCCACTAAATAGGTCTTAATATAAGACCGTAATAGTGTTTGGTCGGGTCCGGAGCGAGTAGTCCTCCAAATACTCTCCAGGCATCTTTTCCGGCGCTTCATCTCCCTCAGCTCCCCAGAAAACCAAGGGGCCGAGTGAGAGCGGCGCCAGGTCAGAGGCCGCAAGGGCACGACCTGGTCCAGGGCCCCAGCCGCCACCCTATCCCAGGTGGCAACCAGGTCCTCAACCGAGTCGTGTGTTCGAATGTCAGGACATGGGCCAAGCTCCATCAGGAACCTATCTGGATCCATCATGCGCCTGGGGTGGTACCAACGTATTTGGTAACCCCCCTCCTGTCCCAGACAGGTCTCGGTAATGCCAGCCAGGTCCACACACCCCTCCGTGACAAGATTGTAAACAAGGGGGGCTTTATTCACTACGGATCTGGCATTGCATAGCATCAGCCGGCAGCCCAGGGCCCGATCATTCAAACAACTCAGAGAGCGAGACGTCACCTGGGGGCCGGAGCACAGCACCACTTGTAAACAGTGGGGGCGGGCTCCCATAACTTGATAAGACCCCCTGTCAACACCATACCTGCCTCTCCCACTGATCGTAGGGATGGCCCTTTCCTCCCCCTCCCTAGAAGAAATCCCCATCCTAGATTCGACCATCCCCGATCCCAAGACCTCCCGGTCGCGTACATACCCCGGTCCGGCCTTTTTCCCAGGCGGGTTGTCCCCCAAACCCAGCCTGGCTCCCCTCCCTAACCCCAATAAAAATTTAGAGATAAAAGAGTGTAATCGCACATGCTTCCCACAACTGTGCCATCTCTCCGGGTTCCAAAACCCGTCCTCGAGATACACCCTGGGAAGAGCAGGGGGCCACCTCGAAGAAAGGGGGACTTTCAATAGCTGTGATTTCAGTAAGTTTAAAATATACAACTGCCAATCTTCCTTCCTTCCCCTCCCTTCTTCTTTTCTTTCCTTTTCTTTCCTTTTCTTTCTTCAAGGTGTATTGTGGACATAAAAGGAACAGTTGAAAGCATGAAATAGGAATTGAGCAGGAAAGAAAGGAAAACTGGACAATTCCACATTGCGTCCCAAGCTGCTTATCTCCTATTTTATCTCTCTCTGTTTCTTAAGCCACTTCCAGAAACTCCAACTCAGATTGCAGTGGGTTGGCAATAAAGCCAGACTGGTGTAAAGCCCAAACTACAATGGTCCTTGTTTAACAATGGCAATTGGGAGTGGCAGCTGTATCAATAAGCAATCTGATCATAAAGTGTGGCATAATAAGGATCCCCATCCCAGCAGTGGGATCCTACCTGTTCCACTACCTATTCGGTGATCGTGCACGCAGCTTTCTATACACCAGCTGAGGCCTGCAGCGCCAATCAGCTGAGAGGCTAAAGAACAGAAAAATGCAGGGACCGGTGGGAGAGCTGATCCTGCACTTTTCTCTTCTTTCTCCTCTCAGCTGATCATTAGAGACTTTTTTTCCTCCTCTCAGCTGATCATCAGAGACCTTTTTTTACTACTGCTTCGGTCAAACCGATAGGTTGAACCAGGTCAGACCAGTAGCATGCCACTGCTGTCCCATCAATTTACAATAGTAGTTGTAGCAATCCCAGTCCAGTTGCCTTAGGTGACTCCTGCACAGTTGCAGCATCCTTCAGTTATATGAACACAATTTGTGACTTCCTGCAAGCATAGTCATGAAGCAATGGTGGGATTCACATTTTTTTCTATCAGTTCTGTGGGCATGGCTTGGTGGGCATGGTGTGGCTTGGTCGGCGTGGCAGGGGAAGGATACTGTAAAATCTCCATTCCCTCCCGTCTCCTGGGGGAAGGTTACTGCAAAGTCCCATTCCCTCCACACCCTACTTTCCACTCCATTCTCCTGGCAGTGCAACAAAAGAAGACCCAGCTAATCAGCTGGGACTTTGGAAACAGAGAATAGATGGGGGCGGGGCCAGTCAGAAGTGGTATTTGCCGGTTCTCCAAACTACTCAAAATTTTTACTACTGGTTCTCCAGAATTGGTCAGAACCCGCTGAATACCACCTCTGCAGTGAAGGTAGTAAACTTTTCCCATTCTTTTTTTCCCATGGTTTGATGTTACAGTAATTAAAGAAATAGGATACAGTTGTTCTTCCTTTCCATGCTCCTCTGAAAGTCCATGGAAACTTGGAACTAAGAGAGAACCAATAGTTCAGCTTCATAGGAAGAAAAGGACTATGTTTCTACACTGCAGCTTGAAGATGCTTTAAAAATGTAAAGCAGAGGTGTCCAACCTTGGCAACATTAAGACTTGTAAA
Organism: Bungarus multicinctus; assembly: GCA_023653725.1. NCBI lineage: Eukaryota > Metazoa > Chordata > Lepidosauria > Squamata > Elapidae > Bungarus > Bungarus multicinctus. The sequence goes on from CM042842.1 coordinate 62,049,870, forward strand.
CCTCAATTCCTAGTATGGCTGGCTGGGGAATTATGGGAGTTGAAGTCTACAGGTCTTAAAGTTGCCAAGGTTGGACACCCCTGATTTTAAACAAAGGAATGGAAGTATTGAAAGTTAAATCTGGTCCATGTCTTATTCGAAGCTGGGAGAGAGAGACACACACACATAGGCAAAGGGAAGATAAGTTTGAGGCAGGCTGCAATTGTAAAGGAGGTTTTTTTTTAAAGAAATTTTATTGAATACAAAAAATTAAAATATACAAATATACAAACTCAAAAGACAAAGATTCATACAAACGTCACAATAATCTGTGCTAAAACTAATTAAACTTTCCTTTTTTACATTTGACAGTGAGTTAAATATTTCCTAAATTATATTATGTGGCAGTTATTTCTTGTTACCTATAGGTTCTCTGTTATTTATATTCTATCAAACATAATGTTCTGTTATTAATGTTTGTTGTTGGATTATACTTATTTATTTTGACTGATGAATTCCTTCTATTGATTGTTTAAAGAACGAGGGAGTCTAACAATTCCTGTTTGTTATTGTATGTGTCATAATCTGTTTCATAAATTTGTTTTCTCCCCTTGATTCCTCTTTTCGTTGTTGGTTTTTGTTTTGTTTTTTTGCATTCTAGCCAATCATATCACTTATTCCAGATCGAGTAAAATTCCACCTCCTCTTTTCCTTTTAATTTTAATGTGAGTTTTTCCATTTCTGTACATTCACAGATTTCTTGAATAATAAACTGTATTGGTGGTATATTAGGCGATTTCCAGAATTGAGCCAGTGAAATACGTGCCACTGTTAGAATATGGATGATCAAATATTTTACTTTGGAGGGATAACCTTCCTTAATGATACCCAGAAGATACAATTTAGGTTCCCACTCCAATCCACCCTGGATGATTTCTTCTAACCAAGTTTTGATTCTAATCCAAAAACTTTTGACCACTGGGCATGTCCACCAGAGATGGAAGTAGGTACCAGATTCCCTTTGCATTTCCAACAAATTGGATTGGATGTTGGATATATTTTTGCTAATGTGGAGAGTGCTAGATGCCATCTATATATCATTTTATATAGGTTCTCTTTATAAGACACAGATTTAGTTATTGTAAGATTTCTTTACCAGATTTCTTCCCAGTCTTCTAAGTCGATATTATGGCCGAAATTTCTTGCCCACACTATCATTGGTCCTTTCACCATTTCCTCAGCTAATTCATCTTCCAATAGATAGTTATATAATTTAGATATCATATTTTTGTCTGGGCCCAAAATATCTTATCAGATTTAGTGCTCTTTGTTTCTATTCCGAATAGGAGGTTTTTGTTTATTGGTCCAGTAACAACAGTAAAACTGCATGTGTTCCTGGGGTCAGCTGGCAAATTGGGTTGTGGGATAGTGAGTTTTGTATGTTTCTGAGCTCTTTGTTATTGGTGTGTTGGTATTTGTATGAAAATGTGTTCCTGCTATATTCTTTAGATTTGATATAGTATTTTAATTGTCCCAAAGGTGCTTTTTCAAGAGGCAACTGGACTTTCTGGTTTTTCTTTGAAGGCATTTCGCTTCTCATCCAAGAAGCTGAAGAAGAACCTGAACTGGAGCAGCCACTAGAACTGAAGGAAGTATAGGAGGCCATTTCTACTCTGAATGACTTAAGATGGCTTAAGTCCAAACAAAACAACCACAGAGAAGGGATATATTTGCAATGGGCTAACAGTAGGTGGAGTTCAACATCCACCATTCTGGCATGCCAGAAGAGTGAGTAGAGTGTACCAACAGCTAGTAAACATTATGTTAATATGATGGAGAAATGAGCATTTCAAAGGTTACTCTTTGTCAGAGGGGTTTAGTACAGATAAATTTAGATGCTGCCCTAATTCCTATCTATTAAAGGTAAATAGGAATTAAATTATTAAAGGCAGAAGGACAATACTTCTCTTATAATCTGAAGCTTACCCCTTGGGGTGCTTCAATATAAAAAAGAGGAAAATACTGTGAAATTAATTATTGGCTTCTGAAATGCGAATAAGAAAATTGTGAGCTGGATAAGAGTTTAAACGATTTTATTCTTCTAAATCTAATTTGTTTATTTTTTTTTGTTGCCTAGCACTTCCCATTAGTGACCAGAATAGAATTTAGTTACTGTGCATTCCAAGAAATATAAATTATGGGATGAAAACAAAATTTATGAGCTCTAAATAACAAATCGATCATTGTGGTAAATCCTCTGTATGTTGCTAAAAAGTCCTTTGAAACTGGGTAGCATTTATTCTTATCAAATTTTAACCTTAAACCACTTTTTGTTAAATGAAAACACAATGCACACTAAAAAGCAAAATGGATCCTTGAATATTAAAAAGTCACAAAGTTTGTCTTTATTTGTTTCCCATGAATAAAGTGGAATAAATCTAGATAGTACATTTTATGATAGTAAAAATACATCTCTGAAAGCATTTTTATTATTCCATTAGCATCCGCAATCAAAACTCTTAATTAAAATTAGACATTCTCAATTACTTTCTAAATGAATCCTGGTGACTTCATTAATCTGATGTGATTAAGCAATGGCAACACTTAATATTTTGGAAAAGACAAGCTGGATGATGGAACGTGAAATAGAAAATTGATCATCCCTGCTAGCATTAATTTTTTAAAAATACAAAAAAACCATATAACAAAAATTAAAAATTCATAGCCATCTTTGGCAGTGGTGGATTCAAAAATTTTTTACTACCGGTTCTGTGGGCGTGGCTTGGTGGGCATGGCAGGGAAAGGATACTGTAAATCTCCAGTCAGAGGTGGGACTTGCCAGTTCTCCAAACTACTCAAAATGTTCCGCTATCGGTTCTCCAAAATGGTCAGAATCTGCTGAATACCACCTCTGATCTTTGAACTTTACATGCAATTCAATCTCATGCATTTAGAAGGGTCTTTTTCAGGTTAATTTATATTTAATAGGAATGTAATTTCCTCTTTCCCACTCCTCCCCACTAATACTTGCAATGGAATAATTTGAATGATATGTTTGCTTGCTTGCTTTATTTTATCATGTTTTTATAGCTGTCCAGTTCACAAAAAAAGTGGAAATTTGAGATAGGGAAGCATTTCACCTTGAAAAATGGCTGAAAGAAAAAAAAAACCCTCTAGATTTGATTTAATTGAAATGAATTGCACTTAATCTGATTACTTCCGACATATTTTAAAAGTTTCCCCTTCTGTCACATAAATATTGCAGCTGAGTCACAACTTTGCAAGGGGGTTCCAGAAATCGCACTTAAAGTTTGCGGGGGTGGGATTACACAAGGCCTCAGATTGTATACCTTTGTGTATAGGATTGTGTCATATTCACAGAGTATAGAGGATGTCCTTGATGAAAAGAGGGAAGATCTGTTACTAAGGCAAACAGACAAATAAATATAGCTTAAGCCCATATGAAGAAAGAAGTGTACGGAAAATGTCTCAGACAGGAATTTTCAAGAAGGTAAAATAGGGAGTAGGGAGAGCACCTTCAGACTTGCACAATTCTGTTATTATCATAGCCATTCTAATAAAGATAGTTTTAGCATTTGTTTTTTGTTGGGTCTACCTTGTAGGGCTGACAATACGAGAACTCACAAAGTGTCTATTTAAAACTGCTTTCTTTATATTTAGTCGGACTTATTACTAACTGAGTGAGATGGATTCACACACACACACACACACACACACACACACACACACAAACAAACTCACTAGTATATCCCCTGATATAATGTCACAACTTGATCAGGCTAGGAGAGACCTCAGGTTACTGAACATTTTTCTGCACGGAAGGATGCTCCTAGAAATTTGTCTTGTTGTTGGCTTAGCTTCTCTCTTCTTATGGGCTTAAGCTACGTTTATCTATTTCAGAGATGGGGAACTAGGCCCTTTTATGACTTTTGAACTTCAACTCCAAGAATTCCTGAGCCAGCCATGCTCGGAGTTGAAGTCCACAAGTCATTAAGTGGTCATAGTTCCCCACCTCTGATCCATTTTATCTATTTTTCTAGTTAGCTAGCTATCATGATTTATTTTTGTGGTGTACAATTAAAAACATAAAAAACCATTAAACGGTACATAAAACTTAAAGGACACGCAATGTTAAAAATTAAAAGATGGAGGAAGGGCTTTCAGGGTGCTAACAGATCCGTGCTTTCATACCTTTCCAGAAGGCCAGGAAAGTGTTACAGATGTTTCCTTTCTCCATCAAAGTCATCCTGTATATTCTCTACACATGACAGCAATACTATATACAAAGATATATAACCTTAAGCTTTATGTGACACTCTCCTCCCCAGAAATCTTACTGTAGATGTGGTTTCAGGGGGAAAAAAAATCCCCAAAAATTGACTATCATTTGTCTATCTTCTTTGTGTATTCACTAATCTGATGTAAACGATAAGTCCTATATTGGACAAACTCTCCAACTGTCCAAAGGATCTCTTCTGCCAGAAAACCATGTATTTTTATCATCATTTCCCCTTATTTCCTACCAAGGATTAGAGCAGAGTTGGGTAATGAGCACTGTCAAATAAATGTCCAAATAAACCTTGCATCTGTATCTAATCTTTTATCTTGAAAGTGTGAAGTTGAAAGAGGACTATGTTTTATTCCTGAACTTTGCCAACATCAAAAGATTGAAGTTTTCATAATATTGTTCCCTAAGGAATGCCATGATGTGCAGTAACCACTTGAAGCATTCACAGCAGAGAGAGCAAAAGCTATTCTTAAGACTTGCATGATGGATTTAAAAATAAAATTCTTTTTACAATATAAAAAGGGGAAGGAGGAACGGAAAATGCCTTCACATTCTAAGGTATATGCTGGAAAATATTTTATCATTATTGTTTCTGATGTGTTAGTTATGTATGTTATATGAGACTCTTCCAATGAAAGACTGCAATACAAAATGTTCATTTTCACAATTATATTGGATTAGCACAGCTGGATAGTAGCTGGATTGTACTGATACCAGATCACCTTTGATAGACCTCAGCCAAGAGTGTTCTATTTGATCCTGAATTAAGACTTACCAAAACCACAGGACCAGTGGTGGGATTCAAAAATTTTTACTATCAGTTCTGTGGGCATGGCTTGGTAGGTGTAGTTAGGTGGGTGTGGCCATGTGACTGAGTAGGCATAGCTTTTTTTGGTTACTTTTTTGCAGCCAACCCCCCCACTCATTTTTTGGGGCTTTCTGGGCCTCAGAGGAGCCTCTAGAGGGATGGTTTTGCTTCCAGAAGACTCCTCTGGGGCTCAGGAAGAAAAAAACAGAACATGGGAGGGGCATGCAGCACCCTTCCATGCTCCATTTTGGGACCTTCCTGGCCTCAGAAGAGCCTCGGGGGGGGGGGCGTTTTTGCTCTAGAAGGCTCCTCTGGGGCTCAGCAAGGCAAAAAATGGAGGGGCCCCTCCCTCCATTTTTTGCCTTGCTGGGTCTTAGCAAGGGGAATCCAGGCACAGCTGATCATATGACAGCTGATGTCGGGAGAGAAAAAAAGAAAGAAATACCTTAAGGGACCAGCGTCAGGCAGGCGGGGTGATCAAGCATTAGATGGGTGGGGCAAGCGAGCCAGCGGCGACCAGGTGACTGGGTCGGGGGCATGGCCAGCCAGAACGTACTACCGGTTCGCCAACCCATGCCAAATTCTTGCTACCGGTTTGCCCGATCCGATGTAAACCAATTGAATACCATCACTACACAGGACTTGGAAATCTTGTATATGCTGCAATAAGAGAACCTGCACTTATAGGTCATCATCAACTTACGACCACAAGTGAACCCAAAATTTCTGTTGTTAAGTGAGTTTTGTCCCCATTTTACCACTTTTCTTGCCATGGTTGTTAAGTGAATCATTGCAGTTGTTAAGATAGTCATACAGTTGTTAAGTGAATCTGGCTTCTCCATTGACTTTGCTTATCAGAAAGTTGCATGACATTGCAACTATCATAAATTTGAGTCAGTTGTCAAACATCCGAAACTTTATCATATGACCATGGGGATGCCGCAATAGTTGTAAGTGTGAAAAATGGTCATAAGTCACTTTTTTCAGTGCCATTTTAACTTTGAACATTCACTAAATGAACTGTATTCATGCATGACTTTTTTTCTATTTTGGATCTAGCATTTCAATATAATTCTTCCAAAGAATCTATCTTCTTCCATTTTCTATTGTTGTATCTTTGGTCTGGACCATCTCTTCCTATGGATACTGTCATTCCTCACTGTCAGTAATCAGTAGTCCTCAACCTACGACCAAAACTAAGCCCAAAATTTCAGTGACTAAGCAAAACAATTGTTAAGTGAGTTTCATTCCATCTTATTTCCTCTTTTGCTGCAGTTGTTAGGTGAATCACATCATGCAGTTGTTAAGCAAATCTGGTTTCCCTCACTGACTTTGCTTTTCAGAAGCTGGCTGGGAAGGTCTCAAAAGGCAATCACCTGAGCCCAGAACAGTACAACTATCATAAATACACACCAATTGTCAAATGTCTGAATTCTGATCATATGACCACAGAGATACTGCAATGGTTGTAAGTGTGGAAAACAAGCACCACTTTTTTCAATGTCATTGTTTATTTTACTTTACCTCGTACAACAAAATCAAACACCATCTTTAGTGCACATCATGACCATGACCATGAAAATAAACACAAAACACACATCCTTCACCCCCCCACACACATTGAACAGAAACCCCCCGACACTGCACCAACACTGCACTGTACAGCAGAATTCAAAAGAGCTACTGCCCTGGGATAGAAGCTGTTTTTCAGCCTTTTTTGCTTGTTTTTATTATTCTGTACCATCTGCAAGATGGTAATAGTTCAAAAAAAGGGTTCCCAGGATGAGATGGATCTTTGAGAATGTTTTGAACTTTCTTAAGGCAGCGGGAGCTATAAAGCTCTTCCAAAGAGGGGAGAGGGCAACCAATGATCATCTGGGCAATGACATTAACCCTCTGGAGTGCTTTCCTATCTGTCACTGTGCAATTGGAAAACCATACAGAAGTGCAATAAGTGAAAATGCTCTCTATGGTGCAGCAGTAGAAGGTCGCCAGCAGTTTTTCATTCAGTTGTTGTTTTCTGAGAAGTCTCAGGTAGTATAATTTCTGCTGGGATGATTTGTAACATTGTAACTTTGAATGGTCACTAAATGAATGGTTGTAAGTTGAGGACTACCTGTATACATTCCTTCTATCCATAATACCAATGGTTGAAGCATCGGATGGCCTCCCTATAAGAAAACGGAGAGGTTCTGTATGGGAAGACAGCTAAATCAAAGCAGCCATCTTTCTAAAGTTTATAACGTGCATTGAACTATTGTTCCTTCACACAGGTGAAAATGTTCCAGCTAATACTTTCTAGATCAGGGATGTCAAACTCATATTGTCACAGCAGCACAATGTGACGTATTGGGACTTTTCCCCCCTTCACTAAACCGGGTGTGGGTGTGGCCAGTGCGTGACGCACCCAACCCGCAGGCCAGGAGTTGTTCTAGGAGGCCAGCCCTGTTCTAGATGCTTTCTAAGGAGGGTCGTCCCTACACCTGACCTGGTTTTTTATAATTATCATGCAGCTGTTCTCTTTTTAGACTCTGACCTGCCAGTAGGAGCCCAAGGAAGCGGCCAGATTCCTATAGGAAGCATTAGTTCTGCTTTGGTAGAAATTCTGCCTCCTGGTTAAATGCCATGGCTTGGTGACTAGAAAACTTTGGGTTGAAGTCCATACATTTTCAAGTTCCTAAGGTTATGAAACCCTGGAATAGAGAATACTTCAATTTACTGAGGGGGAGGGAGGAGGGTCTTGTTAGACTCTAGCAGCTGTGATAATTAGACAATATAACTGATACCCTAATTAAATGCATTTTAATGAGGAGGACCCAGATTATTGGGGGCAATACGCTGATTCTGTAAACCACTTAGAGAGGGCTGTAAAGCACTGTGAAGCAGTATAGGCCTAAGTGCTGTGCTATTTCCAAAATAATTTAAACTCACAGCTTCAGAATCCGTGAGTGATTCTTCTCTGGGATGAAGAGTCCAAGCAGGGTTTGGCCTATACATCTAAACATTAAATAGAACAGGGCTCTATCTAAAGGGAAGCTGTTCACTGGGCTATCCATGTTAAACAAGCTATGCTAAGGAAAGTAATTAAGAATTCTGCCAAGAGCATGGACAAACCAGATATTCAAATAGGCTCAGAACCTCAGCTATTTAGCCAATAGTGTTTATTCTCCTTTTTTGCCATATTTGGGGAAATCGCTATTTTGCTTACAGAGCAGAGAACATTAGAATGTAATGTCATGTGTAAACACAGAAACCTATCAGCTAGGTTGCAGCCACGCAAATTTCCTATTTCATGCTAATAGCCTGACAAGTTAGAATAAAATCTAGTTCCTTAAGCTTGAGGATATTCTACCTACTTAAACTGAACCTCAAAGCAGCAGAAAAGGGAAGTATTTTTCAATTCTTACTTACAGGGGAAATGGAGATGGATGATTGTCAGATGAAATGTACGATCACTATTTGTTTGTTTGCTAGATTTATAGCATAGCTTTTCTGCAAGATTGTTTCCTTTTTCCTTTTTGGTGCAAGGTAGTTGACATGAGAAAATTCTGCCCTAAAAACAATTAATGAAATACTGTAGATTAGTTGTGAACAGACAAATTGGTCCAAATCACCTATGAACAAGGGTTGACATGAAAACAGAGTCTCCCTAGACCTGTCTATTCCTTAACCACTGCATCTGATCTGGCATTTCCTTTATCAAAATGCAATTTAAAAATAAGTTCCCAGCTTCGTCAAAGTCTTCTCAGTGTGCTTTTTAATTAATTATTTTTTTATTTTTTATTATTTTTTATTTTTACAAATAACTCAAAACAGTGAACATATCCAATACACCTTCTTCCTCCTATTTTCCTCAAAACCATGACTCCTTGAGATGAGTTGAACTCAGGGTGGGATTCTGCCGGTTCAGACTGGTTCAGGTGAACCCCTAGCTCCAAAGATCAGCTGGGAGTGAACCAGTTCACTCTGACAATCATGTGGGCCTACCATCCACTCCTGCACTATACTGACCTTTATCGTCGCAGCTGATCAGCATGGGAGACCGGATTGCCGCTCCTCAGCATAGTTTCTCCCACATAGCAGGTAAGGATTTTTGTATTGCTATTCATGTGCCCGCACGCCATCACTGAACCGGTTGTTATACCAGCATCATCCCACCCCTGGTTGAACTGAGAGAGAATGATGGACCTACAGTCACCCAGCTGGCTTTCATGGATAGAGTGGAACATGAACTCATGGTCTCCTATTTTTCAGCCAGGTGCCTTAAAAACAAGACCAAAGTGGCTCTTTTTGATTCATCCAGAGGTTTTATCTGGAACAGGAAGTGTTTTTAATGCATCTGTACACAATTTGTAATGCCATAGAACTATAATGGAGCATAGTGGTAAACTTTAAGAAAATTAACATATCCAAACTATTTATAGCCAAACCTCCGCTGAGGCTCAGGTGCCTCGTAAGGAATTCACATTGAGACTAAAACTGGAAGATCAATCAATTTTCAGTCTACATCTGTTTGGCAAATGCATTTCTTATTTGTTATTCTTTCCAGCCCGATGGAATATTAGAAAGAAATTGTGCAAAGGGACTCGGGGTATATTGTTCATCTATTAGAAAGCTGTGACACAGGAGGCGAACTGACTTTATTTATTAAAATGAGTGTGGTTTCTATTTTGACCAGGAACAGAAAGGAATTTTGCATATTCAAAGAACATCCCATTATTTTACATAATATGGGTAAGCTCAACTTCTGGTAAATATCAACTTCCTCACACTTGAGACTTTGACTACCTGTCAGAGGGATAACCCCCCCTCCCCCCCAAAAAAAAGTAGGACAGAACAAAGTCAAATCTGGCCTGGCAAGAAAAGCCAACAAGGAAAAGTGGGGTTTGAACATGGGTTGAAACAGATTGGAGGCTGCAGAGGAATCAATCCAAAACATTTTCCTCATACATCCCAAAGGGGGGGGGGGCAGTTGGGCCACAGCTTGCAATGCTTCCAGCTGATTCATTTGCCCTCCTGAACATCTGATCCAGATCAGAGGATACACAACTTGCTCTGTGCTTCCCAAAGCACACATTTATAGAAACACACACAGATGCAATGCAAAATCAGGGTAAAAATACATAGAAAGATGCAACATAGCTTCACCCAGACCCATTAGACACACACACAAAGAGGCAACATGTATGCGCCAGTTCCAATTAGACATACAGAGAGAGACCTACATTAAAAGGTGCAACAGGTATGCACCTTGCTTGATCAGTTTCTGGAGTGGAAGTACACAAATAAAATGTTACATTTTCACCCTCCAAAAAATTGTTATCCAGCATCTGGACTTCCGGGTTTTGAAGATGGCCGACGCGGTGCTCCGCCGCTGCTCACTCCGGCCTAGACGGCCTCAGCTGCGGCCCCCCTTGTCCCCTAGGTCCCCCCGCCAGTGGCAGAGGCGGGGGAAGATCGGGGGAGGCCGGTTGGGACATCTGGAAACCGGTCGGGGGTCTGCTGGAGCCGCGGGACCGGTGCAGAGGGCGGCGTGGTCGCGACGGCCCCGGCGGCTCCGAGTCAATTGTGGAGGCCCCGGAGGCCTTTCTCGGCGGTCGGCGGAGTAAGTCGGCGGTCGGCGGAGCAGGGTGACTGTGGACGAGCGCTTGGCGGCGGCGGCGGCGGTGGCCACGGCGGTGGCGGCGGTGGCCGCGGCGGCGGCAGCGGTGGCCGCGGCGGCGGCGGCCTCTGGGGTCGTTATAGCGGCATCCTGTGTGCTGACGGCCTTGGCGGTTTCCGGGATAGAGACTCTGTCACGGCATGGCCCCAGTGGCCCCCTGAGGAGCATGGTAGTCCTGGATTTCCCAGGGCGAAGCCGATTCGGGGGAGCCGTCTGGAGGGCCTTGGACTGGCCTCGGCGGCTTTGCTACAGCCGCGGAGGCCCTGGAACAGCTGCCGTGACACCCCCGGAGTTCCAAGGGGCTGTGAAGAGGCCTTGGCGCCCCCAGTGAGGTACGGCGGTGTGGCAGGCTCGGCGGCCTCACTCGGGCCGGGGCGGTCTTGGGAGGCCCCGGTCGGTCCTGACATGGGCCTGCTACGGTCATGGCGGCCCTGGAGTGGACCTAGGGCACCCTTGATGGCCCCGAAGACGGCGCAGAGGCTGGGGAACCCACGGAGGGGCTCGGCTGAGGAGTGGTGGTGCCGATGCCCCCGTGGGCTGCTTAGGCGGAGCTATGGTTATTCCCCTTTCTTCCCTGGGGCCCCCACCGGTGGCAGAGGTGGTGGGCCCAGGGGGGGGATTAGCTCTGCCTGTGACTCTTTCCCCCCCGGGGGTCCCACCGTGGCAGAGGTGGGACGACTGGGGGGAGGTGGCACATACCCCAGCCTACCTGGATTTTATCTTCCGCGGCCAGAGGATGGCAGAGACCGCAGGCGCTCCGAGACTGTCGAGAGGAGGTGGCCGGGACCACGGACGTACTCGAGGGCAGAGCTTTGGGCCCTGAGGGATGTCCCCTTCTCCCTTAGGTGGCCTCCAAGGCTCTCTAAGACTTTTCGTAATGAGGGATCCTGGGATCCGGAGCGATGGTGGGGCCGAAGAAACCAGAGGAAGCATTGTAAACCCGGGGTTTTTAAATTTTTAATGGGATTTTTTAAGGGGCTGTTGTTGTGCAATGCCAGGTCCGTGGTTAATAAGGCTCCCCTGATCTATGATCTGGTTCAGGAGGAGGCCGCGGACCTGGTAGGTGTCACCGAAACCTGGTTGGGCCCAGAGGGCGGTGTCCCTCTGGTTGAGATGTGCCCACCAGGTTTCCTTGCATTTCACCAGCCTAGGGCTCAGGGAAGGGGTGGTGGGTTGGCGGTGCTTATAAAGGAAGTCCTTTGTCCTAGGGAGGCCACTGTCCCTCAGACGGCTGGCTGTGAATCTCTATTTGTGAAGTGGGGGCAAGGGGTTCAGATGGGTCTCTTGATGGTGTACCTGGCTCCCTGCCACGTCTCATCGGCCCTGCCCGGACTCCTAGAGGTAATAGCCGGGCTGGCGGTTGAGACCCCCAGGCTTTTGGTCATGGGGGATTTCAACCTGCCATCGCTCGGTGAAACCTCGGGGTTGGTCCGGGAGTTCTTGGCTTCCATGACGGCCATGGACCTGACCCAGTTAGTTTCTGCTCCCACTCACATAGGAGGACACATGCTGGACCTGATTTTTGTCTCTGGGCAGTGGTTGAATGACTGTAATTGTGGGGATTTAGTCATTACACCCTTGTCATGGACAGATCATTCCCTCCTTAGGCTGGATTTCTGTTCCGCCACCCCCCACCGCAGGGAGGCGGAGCCACTTAGATGGTTCCGCCCCAGGCGCCTAATGGACCCGGAGCGGTTCCAGAGGGAGCTTGGGCCATTTCCTGAGTCTCTGGCTCTCAGCTCGCCTGGAGACCTGGTGGCCACCTGGGATGGGTTGGCCGCCGGGGCTCTAGAGCGAGTTGTGCCTCTGCGACCTCTGACCCGGCACAGATCCCATTTGGCTCCGTGGTATACGGAGGAGCTACGGGAGATGAAGTGCCGGAAAAGACGTGTAGAGGGCATTTGGAGGGCGAGCCGTTCTGAGTCTGATCGAACACAGGTGAGATCTCATATTAAGACTTACCTTGTGGCGATAGGGGTGGCGAAATCTTCGTATTTCTCCGCCCTTATTGCGTCGGCAGGAAATCGGCCTGCCGCCCTGTTTAGAGTGACCCGCTCTCTACTTGAACCGAGAGCGCGGGATGACCTCTTGCAGGGTAGAGCGGAGGAGTTTTCTCGATTCCTGCATGACAAAATCGCTCAGATTCGGGAGGGGCTTGACTCCAATTGGGTGGTCCCGGGGGAGGTGTCCGGGGCAGGTCTTGTGGATGTTGTTTGGGGGGAGTTCGACCCTGTGACCGCCGAGGGTGTGGACAGGTTGCTGGGGGGTCTGAATGCCACCACCTGTTTATTGGACCCGTGCCCTTCCTGGCTGGTTTCGGCCGCCAGGGAGACGACACGAGGCTGGCTCCAGGGGATTATCAACGCTTCTTTGAGAGAGGGGTCGCTTCCTACCACCCTGAAGACGGCGGTGGTGCAGCCCCTCCTCAAGAAGCCTTCCCTGGATCCAGCTGTTTTAAACAACTACCGTCCAGTCTCCAACCTTCCCTTTGTGGCGAAGGTTGTTGAGAGTGTGGTGGCACGTCAGCTCCCTCAGTACCTGGAGGAAACAACTTACCTCGATCCGTTCCAATCGGGCTTCAGGCCTGGGCATAGCACTGAGACGGCATTGGTCGCGTTGGTTGATGATCTCTGGAGGGCTCGTGACAGAGGGTTCTCCTCTGTCCTGGTCCTATTAGATCTCTCGGCGGCTTTCGATACTATCGACCATAGTATCTTGTTGCGACGGTTGGGGGGGTTGGGAATTGGGGGAACCGTCTTTCGATGGTTCTCCTCCTTCCTCTCCGACCGTTCGCAATTTGTGTTGGCGGGAGGGGAGAGGTCCACCTCTAGGCCCCTGGCTTGTGGGGTGCCTCAGGGGTCGGTCCTCTCCCCTCTCTTGTTCAACATTTATATGAAGCCGCTGGGCGAGATCATCCGTGGTCTTGGGGTGAAGTGTCATCTGTATGCAGATGACACTCAGTTGTACATCTCCACCCCGGACCACCCCAACGATGCTGTGGGGGCTATGTCTAGGTGCCTGGAGGCCGTGCGGGACTGGATGGGCGGGAACAGGCGTCGGCTCAACCCATCCAAGACCGAGTGGCTGTGGTTCCCGGCGCCCCGATATAGCCAGCTGATTCCTTCGCTGGCTATTGGGGGGGAAATTTTGCCCCCCACAGAGAGGGCTCGCAATCTGGGAGTCCTCCTGGATGTACAGCTGTCGCTTGAACATCATGTCGCGGCCGTCTCCAGGGGGGCATTTCATCAGATCCGTCGGATCTACCGGTTGCGGCCCTTTCTGGATCGGGACGCCCTGCGCACGGTCACTCAGGCCCTTGTCACCTCTCGCCTGGACTATTGTAATGCCCTCTACATGGGGCTCCCTGCGGGGAGCACCCGGAGACTCCAACTTGTGCAAAATGCGGCCGTGCGGGTGATCATGGGGGCATCGCGTAGCGCCCACATGACGCCTCTCCTGCGCGAGCTGCATTGGTTGCCGGTGGCTCTCCGGGTTCGCTTCAAGGTTCTAGTTTTGACCTTTAGGGCGATCCATGGCATTGGGCCAGGTTACCTGCAGGACCGCATCCTACCAGTGATCTCCAGCAGGCCGGTGCGCTCACACAGGGAGGGCCTTCTCCGGGTCCCGTCGGCCACCATGTGTCGCCTGGCGGCCCCGAGGGGTAGGGCCTTCTCTGTGGCGGCCCCTGCCCTCTGGAACACTCTGCCGCCGGAACTACGTACCAGCAAGGACCTGAGGGCCTTCAGGCGCGCGCTGAAGACCTGGCTTTTTGAGCAGGCCGGCCTGGGCTGAGGTGGTTTTAACTTGTCTCCATTTGCTCTGTAATTTTAAATTGGGGTTTTAAGGGTGTGGGGTGGGTTTTTTCTTATTCGGCCAATATTTAATTTAATCTTCTTTTAACTTTTGTATTACTGTTGGGGTTTGGATTGGCTGTACACCGCCCTGAGTCCCTAGGGAGAAGGGCGGTATAGAAATTTTATAAATAAATAAATAAATAAATAAATCTCACATGGCCGTTGCTGATGAAGGGATTGTAAAGAATTCTAGAAGTCATGCTCTGTGGGTTTCCCTATTATATTTAAACCACACCAAAATACAACATATTTTAAATCAGGGTTCTTTTCATCACAATCTTCTTCCAAAGGATGCTGCATTCTGGCCTGGCTAGAAAGGAAATAGTAGAACTGCTCACTTAAAACAGTAGACCAAGTTTAGTTCTCCAACATTCCCTTCAAAAATCATCCCACAAATTTGTCCAGTGATGGCCTTTGTCCATTCTTGATGCCTGAAGTGCTAAAATAGCATAATTTCGAACACTACCGCCACGTGATGTGTAATTTTCAGGAGGTGTAATGTAATTGGGCTCCTTGAAAGGCTACATACCCAAACTTCACCATTTTGGGGCCATTTTGTGTAACAAAATAGCATCCATAGTACACGTTGTTGTAACTATCAGGATTGGAAGTTGAATAACTCCAGACTTTTCAGTAGTGCCATACATCCAATCCTGAGCCAGTGGCAGAACTAGATGTTACACCATTTTATTTATTTATCATATTTATATGGCTGTCCATCTGACAAGAGCATGACTCTGAGCAGTCTATAACATTTAATTAAAAAGAAAAATCAATAAATATAAATATATAAATATAAAAAAGGTTCATCATTAAAAACTACTGGTAGTCCTCGACCATTTGTTTAGGGATCATTCAAAATTACAATAGCATTGAAAAAAAGTGACTTATAATCATTTTTCACACTTATGACCATTGCAGCATCTCCTTGGTCATGGGAGCAAAATTCAAGACTCTTGGCAACTGGCATGTACTTGTGATAGTTGCAGTATCCTAGAGTCATGTGATCACCTTTTGCAACCTTCTGAAAAGCAAAGTCAATTGGGAAGCCAGATTCACTTTACAACTGTGTTACTAACTTAATAACTGTAGTGATTCACTTAACAATTGCGGCAAGGAAGATTGTAAAATGCAGCAAAACTCACTTCACTTGCTTAGCAATGGAATTTTGGGCTCAGTTATGGCCATAAATCATGGACCCACCTGTATTTAAAAAGTGCATAAATGGAGAAGATAGTGTTAGCCACAATTAAGGATGCCATTGCAAAATTTCTCCAGTTATTTGGGATCCCAGGACTGATGGAAAGATCTTGAGGGACTTGCAGAATGTTAAAAGGGGTGGAGCTAGCCTCACTTCCAGTGGAAGAAGGTTCCATAAAGCAGGTGCCACAGCAGAGAAGGCCCACATCCTGGGATCCACCAAGGGTAATTCCCTAATAGATGGGACCCACAGCATGCCTCCTCTGCCAGATCATGGGGCTTATTCTAATTAGTAATTCCCATTCGCGCCATTTCAAACTTAACTTCTGAGGGTAACTCAGAAATGGAAAAAGTGCTCCTCAAACTAGATTAATTTTTACATTTCTCATGCAGCACAACTGCAGAACGCAGACCACAAAAATCTGTGTCACCAAAATACCCTAGAGATATTCTACAATATGCAGTATTTACTACAAACTGTGCTGTTCATGTAAAGGCAACTTTACAGAATGATTAGAATCCTACTCTGGGCAGTCTCCGTAAACTGTAACACAGATAACAGTAGATGGTATCTTCTGTTTTTGAAAGGTAAATAACCCAAAGGTACCATTCCATCAATTTTATTCTACTGGAATTCACGTTTTGTAAGAGGAGAGGAAAATCTCAAACATCAACCTTTTATCACTCCCAGCTCTCTGTTGTGTTTTTTCCATAGCAGGTGAAAAACAATCCGTGTATTCCCCCATATCAAGTTATGCTAAAGACACCAAGAAATAAATTATTTCAAAATATAAAGCTTGTAAAGAAATAATCTGTCTCCGGGTGGTTTATTGAATTAAAAATGATGTTAAGCACCACATAAAGGTCAAGTTCTTGTCTAATGGAGATAACCATTTTGTGCTTTTGAAAACATGGACTAAAGATATAATCCTTCATCCTTTTCCTTGGGAATGAGATGCCTTGAAATCAATATACACTTTTCCATAAGGACCCTGGATAAGAGAGAAGAGTCCAATCTGGCTCAGGGATCGTGGTAATTTATTTTCACAAGTGCTCTGCTGTTTTCTACATGGATTAGTTTGCTTCAGAAGAATAGATGACTCAAATCCCTCTGGAATGATTAACTTTCTTGGGAGTAGTCAGCGAGGCTGGTGTGGAATTTTTCTGCTTTAAAAAAGGTATTAACTTTGAAACATCGATTAGCACTGCAGCATCCCATTGATCTAAGCATAGCAGCACAACCTACCCCATGCAATAAAACTGTAAAAACATAAATTAGGGGGTAGTCAATACGTTCCTCCTTATATAGGAGGGTAACCTCATCACAAGTATAACAGCTCTTCAAAAGGGGGCAATCGCAAAAATATTCTTGAATGGAATTTTAAAAAACATTGGTGAGAATGATATGCCTCAGCAATGTTAGTGGTGCATGCATTCACTACAGCGGTATAATCCCAATGCAGATTCAAAGGATTCGAAGAAGTAAGAGACAACAGAGCGAAGAAACCATGATCTCAGATTTGAGATGTGTCTACTCAGCACAACATCTATGGTCATTTAATTTGTGTGCTTTGGTCATTGTGTGCTGTGTACCGTTATTAGCTACCTGATCCACTTTCTGAGGTATGGTAGACAAATTTATGGTAGATAAATACAGATACACTTATCTGTATTTACACCTTCTGTTCTTGTTTATGTTCATACTTATACCTGTTATCTTGTACACGTTTGACAAACAAATAAATAAAAAAATAAAAAAATATTGAGCAGAATCTTTCCAGATATCACGCCTCAACTTTCAAATGTCATCCCTCTGCCCATTACTTCTTTCTCTTTATTAAAACACTGTATTTTAATAAGTTCTGATAACATTCCACCCAGAGGTGGTATTCAGTAGGTTCTGACCAGTTCTGGAGAACCGGTAGCAGAAATTTTGAATAGTTCAGAGAACCGGCAAATACCACCTCTGACTGCCCCTGCCCCCATCTATTCTCTACCTCTCGAGTCCCAGCTAATCGGCTGGATCTTCTTTGGTTGCCCTGCACAGGAGAACGGAGATGGAAAGCAGGTTAGTGGAGTGGGGAGGGAATGGGGATTTACAGTATCCTTCCCCTCCCATGCTCAGCAAGCCACACCACACCCACCAAGCCACGCCCACAGAACCGGTAGTAAAAAAATTTGGATCCCACCACTGATTCCTCCTGTTTCACTCACTACATTGGAAACTTGTAAATATCCTGTTCTTTTAGCTATCAGCTTATACAGGTAGTCCTTGACTCACAATTCCTTTAGTGACCGTTCAAAGTTACAAGGGCATTTTAAAAAGTGACACACTCATTTTTCATACTTTTTGACTGTTGCAGCATCCTGATGGTCGCGTGATCAAATTCCAGCCATTTGTCTGAAATGGTATAGGGTTTCCTGTCTGAGCAGTGGATCGGACTAGAAGACCTCCAAGATCCTTTCCAACTCTGTTATTCTGTTTTGTTAAAATGAATGGATGTTTTGGTGATATATAAACCAAAGAACAGTTCTGCTTAGCGGGATTAAGGTCCAACTTAAACTAGCACTTTATTTCTCTGTGTCCAACCAGGTGCGGGAAATGGAAACATATCCTTTCTCCCACTCTTGTCTTCCTTGCAACTGGTATTTGAAGACATGCTTCCCCAAGTCAGAAGTGATAGGATAGGACTCGATTTTGAAAACAAATAAACCTATGTTTTACAGAGCCATCCAATCTCATTTAAAGCCATCCAGTTCAGTAATCCTCACCAAGTTGTGTGCTAATGAATTCTCTGCCCTTGAAGATCAGCACTTTATTTTTTTTGGACTGTTCTAAATCTCCTTCCAATCAATGAATGACTCCTGGTTCTAATACTTGGAAAGAGAGGGATAATTTAGCCTGTCCAATCTACTTCCTCCATGTCATCCATGCTTTTCACTGCCACACATAGCTTTAGAGCATCTCATTTGGACGGGGAAAGTTCACAGTTCAGTTCCAACCATCTCTTGCCTAAAATTCTGGAGAGCCATTGCTAGTTTATGATGACTGAGGAGCTCAGGACATGGATTTTATAACTTGTTAACTAACATCATTACTTTTATTTTATCCAATCAACTTTATTCTTGCATGAATGTAAGATGGGTCTCAGGGCCTTCCCTTTTCATAGGGAGATCTCACTTTATTAGAGTACTCTCATAAACTGCTTTAAAATGGTCTTCCGACTCGGTTGCTTATTGGGAAGGTAAACTGAGACAGGACTGAGGGCCAGATTTGGCTATCACAACCATATGGACTTATATCATTTGTAGGTAAGGCTTCATCTCATATCTATAATATGCAGAGGTGGTATTCAGCAGGTTCTGACTAGTTCTAGAGAACCGGTAGCGGAAATTTTGAGTAGTTCGGTGAACCAGCAAATACCACCTCTGACTGGCCCTGCCCCCATCTATTCTCTGCCTTCTGAGTCCCAGCTGATTGGTTGGGTCTTTTTTTGTTGCCCCAGACAGGAGAACAGAACTGGAAAGCAGAACGGAGAACGGAAAAAACAGAAAGGAGAATGGAGCTGGAAAGCAGGTTAGTGGGGTGGGAAGAGAATGGCATTTTGCAGTAACCTTCCCCCAGGAGTGGGGAGGAAATGGAGATTTTACAGTATCCTTTCCCTGCCACACCCACCAAGCCAAGCCATGCCCACTAAGCCACGCCCACAGAACCGGTAATAAAAAAATTTGAATCCCATCACTGATACTATGGTATGAATCATACCATATTATAATTTCGTAGACATTATTTACCAGTATAATTGTTGTTTTAACATATTGAAGGACAGTTTTTAATGAAATGTGATTCTTTGTGTAACACTGCTTAACATGGCTTCCAGTTTTTCCTCCTCCTCCTCTTGGAGAAACAAATCAGTCAGAATTGCTCTGGGTAATTTCTGTCTGGTGATGTCACCATAAATAGCAATAGCACTTAGACTTATATACCGCTTTATAGTGCTTTACAGCCCTCTCTAAGCGGTTTACAGAGTCAGCATATGGCCCCCAACATTCTGGGTCTTCATTTTATCCACCTCAGAAGGATGGAAGCTGAGTCAACCTTGAGCCTGGTGGGATTTGAACTGCCAAATTGTAGGCAGCTGGCTGCAAAATTAGCTTGCAGTACTACACTCTAACCATTGCGCCACAGAGGCTCCTCAAATGCCCTCTTATTCCCATGAACTAAAGCTGGATTGTAGCCACCTTGTAGATGTTGAATCAATTATTATTTAGAAATAAATTAAATCCTATTTTTCATGTTGAAAGATACTGATTATATTTATGTTCATTCCTGAGAGGCTTCCATGCATCACTGGTATTCATAGACTAACCCACTCATATCCCTGTACAACATACAGTATGAAATGTATTTGAAACTTTTGCACACTGCAAAAGTGATAAATGCCTTGAAAACATATTGGAAGATGATCAATCAACTATATTAAATTTTTAAACACTTATAGCCCTTAAAAAAAACAACTTGGTTTCATGAATGAGGCAAACAGTACAGTTATTACTTTTTTTTGTTTGAATTGAACAAGCAATGGGCTGAAGAAAGTATGGATTGCTGGGATACAAATATACCTCCATTTGCATGTAGACACAGAAGGGACATTGATATAAAATAGAAGGAAAGAAATTCACTACAGTTTATTACAGTAGAGAAAAAGGCAATCTCAGACCTCCCCAAGACATTTTTTTTCTGCTTTCTATCATATCCCAGATTTGAACACAAGCTTTTCAGCTGAGAAAATGAAGAATAACTAGGAATAACTGAGCTTTCTCTGTTACCTTCCTTCTCGTTCTTTTTCCTCTGGACAATATTTTCAAATACTGCTCCTTAGAAATTTCTACACTTTCCTTGATCTTTCCCATTTTACTTTCAGGACAATGCCAGATGTGGACATGGCACCATATACAAGAGTAGACTTGCTAGCATCACCAAAGTGGATATAACAAAACAGTTTCAAACCCTTTCTTCTGGAACAATATGTCATCAAGGGAGGTGAAACCCAAAGTACAACCTTTTCTCTAACAGGACTTTCCATTCCTTGAGGGCTTTCTAAACAGCATTTCTAGCTACCTATTCTCAGAGACAGGCATTTCCTATTAGCCTTACATTTACCTTTAGTTCCCTACATTCTATCTGGGGTCTCGGGGCTACACAAAATATCCAAGATGCTTTAAATGGCATCTCAGTTAGTTTACTGATCATAACTGAATAAATAAACTGCTATGAGAGAAACAACTGTTCTTTATCTGGATTTTAGTCCTGAAAAGGAGATTTTAAAGCTTTCCCGTGTCAAATGTGGTATTATCCCATAGAAGCTATGGGAATTTTCTTACAGAAGTAACACAATGGTTTTAGGAACTCCACAGCAGAAAACAGAAAGGGAAGCCATAGATTGATTGATTGATTGATTGATTGATTGATTGATTGATTGATTGATTGATTGATTTTGGAGAATTCAACTTCATAGACTCATCATTTTGTGAAATAGAAAGGTTTGATTATGAGGAAATCTTTACTAGTCTTTTTTAATTGGATTCTCTCCAGATATCTTAGAACTATAATTCTCAGAATTACCAATTGGTCTGAATACTGGGTTTGCTGGCTAGAAATCTTGGAAATAAAAATAAAGAACATTCGTTGCTCAGGTTGAAATGAGTGATCCCTGATGCTCTACGACATGAGCGTCAAACTTGCCACATCACATGGCCATCATGTGATGTTTTGCAACATTGTTCCCATTCACTGGGGTGGGCGTGACCTGCGCGTGACACATTCAACCCACAGGCCACCAGTTTCACACCCCTGCTCTATGAGATTGGTTGTTTTCTTGCAGATGTTTCATTACCCAAACTAGGTAGCACTGATGATGTTACCTAGTTTGGATAATGAAACATCTGCAAAGAAAAAAAAAAAACCTAACCTCAGACAGCACCAAAGATCCATCAATCTTGGAAATTAAATATATAGAGGTTGTCAGGACACTGAAAAGATTTTTCTTATCTGTAAGTGCTTGAGGAATACATCTGATAATGGCATCACACTGCAAGGCATTGGAGAGCCTGCAATACATTTGAAAGGCTTTATTTGAGAACTGCAATAACCTATGTGCATTCTGTGTACAATAGCCAATTGTTCTTAAAATGTGCTCAGAATGTTGCTTGGAGACTTGTTGCTATAACTTTGCAACTCTGACAAATAGATAGTAGCTTCCCAAGCACAATCAAGCAATTGTTTTTACATCTCCTTTATGATCTCAATTATTGCTTTGCTCTCAGATATTCAAAATGGATTTTTGAAATTAGCTAAAGAATGCCCACCGCATTTGAAAATAGTCCATTCTTATTGTATTTTGTACATGTATTGTTGTTGTTATTGTTTAAAAACTGACACCTTGTGACCCTGAGTAGAATATAATCATTATAGAGGATAACTGTTGGGAAAAATATAATTTTGAGGTACATTTTTCCATCTTTGGTGAATTTATGAGGCTTTGATTTGGAGTTTGATTCATATATTTCAACCATTGAGTTTTTCTTCACCATTCATTTTATTCTAGACTGGCTTATATGTTTGAGGTCATTATCTTTGCTGCATAACTCATTTGTACTTAGGTTTGAGCTGATGGACAGATGGCAGGGGTGGTAGTCTACCGGTTTGCATCGGTTCTGTAGAACCAGTTTTACAATTCCCAATAGTTTGGAAAACCGGTAAAATGGGCCCCTGGTTGTCCCTGCCCCTCTCTGCCCGCTCCTCCATTCCCTGCCCAGTCAGTCCTTGTTTAATAAAAACAAAACCTATACTAAAAAAATTATTAAAAATTATTTTAAATAATTTTAGTATAGGTTTTGTTTTTATTAATCATAAAAACAAACAGATACTAAAAACATAAATAAATAAATAAATAAATAAATAAATAAATAAACAAACAAAATTGTTACTGCTGTCACGTGACCACCAAGCCATGCCTGGCCAGTCATGTGACCACCAAGCCATGCCCAGCTGGTCATGTGACCACCAAGCCATACCCAAAAATTAGACCATACTCAAAGAACTGGTTGTTAAGAAATTTGAATCCCACTCTGACAGATAACCTAAACTCTGAGACTGTCAGGTTCTTGACCTCAAAACAAAAGTAATTGCTTTTTAAAATTCTGCAACCAAGCTATTTTCCACATACTGTAGGCCCATTTTCATTTTTATTTTCTTTCTATAAAATGGTGAATTGCCAGGTCTTCATTTATTAAAAAAAAAAGAAAAGCTCCTTTCAAATAAACATCCCTGGAATCTTTATCAGCCAGGAAATAGACCATTAGAGATACAAAGCTGGCTTCAAGTTGGGCAAGTCCTGAAACAGCAAAGCCTTCCAATGTTGTGGCTTAAATATTGGCATGAAGTGCTTTTTGTCTACCAGACAAACTGACTCCCATACTCCACTTTGACCCATCTGCTCCTAGACTTTTCCTGCAAAGTTGTAGAGTATGATGTTCTACAAAGTTCTACACTTTCCCATTTTTAGGGGAAAATGGCTTCCTTCTTGCGATTCTCACCTGAATCTCATTTTTAACCTGTTCTTCACTAATGTTTGAGTCATGACCTTTGCCAAACTAGGGTGGTCTAAAGATGTCATTCTTTTGACTTTGTGTAATTGGTCACTGCATACGTAGAATGCCTTTGATGGGATGGTCATTTTAGGAGGATGTTCTCTTATCTAGATTTTAAAACTACATTTTTGGTTGTAAACCAGTAAAACCACAGTGCTTTTGAAATAATGTTATAAACTTTTTCCAGCCTAGATAATCTGAGGCTAGATAATTTTCAGAAATCTATTTTAGTGAGCCATGGTTGCCTTAAGAATCTGTACGGAGAGCATTTTGTTATGTGGAGAAAAGCCAACATCTGTAAGATTTAGAACAGGGCTGTTCAACCATGGCCACTTTAAGAGTGTGGACTTTAACTCCCAGAATTCCTCAGCCATCCATACTGGCTTGGATATTCTAGATGAGGACTGTTAAACTTCTGGCCCATGGCCAGATGCATCTTGCATTGACCACACCTACACCCAGTTTAGTGAAGGGGGGGAGTCCCAATATGTCACGTGATGATGTCATGAGTTTGACACCCCTGTTCTAGATACTGAAGTCTACAAGTCTTAAAGTTGCCATAGTGGGACATCTCTGATTTAGAGGATACAGGCCTGAGAAATCCTGATTATTAGATACAGTGCTCACACACATGGCTCGGGTTTCCCTTTAATTGATTGAAGCGATTGGGCAATTACTTTTTCACATTGACACATCCTTTGTTAGTTGACTTTACTTATGAAATAAATGAAGTAAGAACCAAACTTGGTGTTGTTTGTATTCTTAAATTCCCTTTGTATTTCAATAGGACCCACATGAAACTCTGAAAATACTCAGTAGCAAAGATCTACAAATATTCAGAAAGTCCAAAAAAGGAGTGAATAAACACAGAATTAGAACTTCTGTAGTGCTTTTATACTCGAATATGAAAAGGCTAAAACTAATGGTGGCTCTCATTCTTCCCCTCTTTCCCTCCCAGGGAAACAAAACACAATAGATGGATTAGATTTTGGATCTGTGTACCATTCAGCAACAGCACTAGCAGATTTCCATTGCTGGGATGTACCATCCTCCAGTCATGACATTGCTAATGAGGGTATTTGTCTCCCAATTATTCAACTTGGTTCCTAGACAAGGAGCGTGTTATAATATACACAGTATATCAAGCTAAGATGACAGAAGATTCTTAGTTATGCCATGAAGAACCATAGAACCTGC
This sequence comes from Bungarus multicinctus, assembly GCA_023653725.1. Taxonomy (NCBI): domain Eukaryota; kingdom Metazoa; phylum Chordata; class Lepidosauria; order Squamata; family Elapidae; genus Bungarus; species Bungarus multicinctus. Next base: position 62,074,532 of record CM042842.1, read on the forward strand.
TACATTTTTTAAAAAGAAATACAATTTTATTGCGATTGCTCCTCTTTCCCTCAGGTAGGCAATCAAAGCTACAATAGTAGAAAAGGAAAAGGTATGTCCAATTGTCAAGTTCCAAAGATACTTTTTCTAAATGGCAACTGAAGAATAATTCAGTTTCTTCGATGAGAAGCAAAATATTTTCAAAGAAAAAAAAACAAGGAAGTACAGTGGCCTTCTGGATAAAGCACCATTGGGACAGTGGTGGGATTCAAAAAAAATTCCTACCAATTGTGTGGGCGTGGCTTGGTGGGCATGGCATGGCTCGGTGGGCATGGCAGGGGGAGGATACTATAAAATCTTCATTCCCTCCCCACTCCTGGGGGAAGATTACTGCAAAATCCCATTCCCTCCCCACCCCACTAACTTACTTTCCAGCTCTGTTCTCCTGTGCAGGGCAACAAAAGAAGACCCAGCCGATCAGATGGGACTCGGGTGGCAGAGAATAGATGGGGGCAGGGCCAGTAAGAGGTCTCAAAATTTTCACTACCAGCTCCCCGAACTACTCAAAATTTCCACTACCGGTTCTCCAGAACTGATCGGAACCTGCTGAATACCACCTCTGCTTTGGGACAACCATGACATAGACACTCCATTGTCAAGGTTCTTCACAACCAACAGGCTTCAAGTTATTCTTCAGCCCATGATGTTAAATATACAGAATATAATAGGTGGTTAGACAGCTTCCATTTTATGCATTAATAAAATTTGGTATGATTTCCACCATATTCCATCCAAAACTGGTGCTCAAGAAGTATTGGTGTTATGAAACTTAAAGACCAAAGAGAAGCCAGACTACTTAAATGTCTTAGTAGTCAAATTCAGTGGTCAAAATTGTGCCCAACAGTGATCACTAGTCTATTTCTTCAAGAATAAAAACTACACTAATCCTTTAAACTGTCTATCATGTTTACATGATCAAATCCAATTATGCTATAATTATGGCTATTACTATGCCGTACTCAAATCAATTGGTTTGCATAGCAACCATCTGTTATTGTTTCTTCTTGCTTCACTAAACCTATATAAATAATTATTTCTGCAATAAATTCTTCATCCCCTTATCTTGCAAATCCTATAAGCCATATTTTTTTTTTATTTCAAAAATACTATACAGCTTTCCTACATTACGGTATGAATTTCCAGTGATAGGCGTGACCTTGTGATTAAAAGTTCACACTTTTGAATGTAGGGATGACATGGTTCCTTTTTCTTTCTCTCTCTCTCTCACTCACACACACACACACACACAAGGAGAGGGGATTGGCTTTTGACACCACATATGCTGTCTTTTATGTTGTAACTCTTTCCCTTAATGAGTGCAGCTGTATGTGATATTCCTTCCATATACACAGCCTGAAGCTACAGCATTGTATGTAGCCCAGAAACCTTTGGTGTTGTTTCCCAGAGCCTCTCCCGATTTTTCCATAAAACTGTAATGTTATTAAAAGAGAACATTATTAAGAACAAGGGTGTCAAACTTGCATCATCATGTTGTCATCACGTGATGTATCATGACTTCTTTCCTCTTCACTAAAACGGGGGTGGGCATGGCCAGAGCATGACACATCTGACCCACAGGCCACAAATTGGACACCCCTGATTAAGAACATATACAATAACCATATTAACACAGGTAATTAGTTAAAAATAATTATTTTATGTGCATTAATTCAAATTAACCTGTGTCATTCTTTAGAATAGAATAGAATAGAATAGAATAGAATAGAATAGAATAGAATAGAATAGAATAGAATAGAATAGAATAGAATAGAATACTTTATTGGCCAAGTGTGATTGGACACACAAGGAATTTGTCTTGGTGTAAATACTCTCAGTATACATAAAAAAAGATACATTCATTAAGACTCAAGAATCATAACGTACAACACTTAATGATAGTCATAGGGTACAATCAGCAATCAAATCATATTAGGAAGCAGTCAATATAAATCATAAGGATACAAGCAACAAAGTTACAGTCCTACAATCACAAGTGAGAGGGGATGGGTGATAAGGAGTGATGAGACAATTAACAGTAATAGTAGTGCAGACTTTGTAATAGTTGAACAGTGCTGAGGGAATTATTTGTTTAGCAGAGTGATGGCTTTCGGGAAAAAACTATTCTTGTGTCTATTGTTCTGCTGTGCAGTGCTCTGTAGCATCGTTTTGAAGGAAGGAATTGAAACAGTTTATGTGCGGGGTCTGTAAATATTTTCACAGCCCTCCTTTTGACTCCTGCAGTATACAGGTCCTCGACTGAAGGCAGGTGGGTAATAATTGTTTTTTCTGCAGTCCTAATTATCCTCTGAAGTCTATGTCTATTCTGTTGGGTTGCAGAACCAAACCAGATAGTTATAGAGGTGCAGATGATAGACTCAATAATTCCTCTGCAGAACTGTATCAGCAGCTCCTTGGGCAGTTTAAACTTTCTGAGTTGGCGCAGAAAAGACTATGTATGGGCCTTGTCCTGAAAAATATTCTTCGATTCAACTCTAGTAACTTCACAAGACTAGGAAGAAAGAAGTCCAATTGATTCACCTTACTTTCGTATTTGTAAGCTGGTCCTATTGGTTTTTCAAAATTTCAGAAAAGGGAGATAGAGGATTTCTTTATTTCCTACCAGGTTCATCATCTTATTACAACCAACACATGCTCTGCACTCTCTACGTTCAAGGCTCTTCACCATGCTAGATGTGTCACCCACTGTAGGACCTATATTTTCCTGTACAAACCATCTGGGGACAATGATCAGATGGGGACAATGAACCAGTCAAACAGCTCAGAGCCGTGTCTTTTCAGAGACCCTACTTTGTAGTAGAATATTGGAAGACATTAAAAAGGCAAGGCCTTCTGTTCTATGTAATTCCAGTCTTATTCTCTTTCTTATGCAGGAGTTATAATTATTTCTGAGGAAGCTATTATCCTTTGCTTGTAGATCTTACTAAGACCTCATTAGCTAATTCTGTTTGCTCTTTGCATAAGCCATTGAATTATATTTCTTTCATCTGGATGGTTATTGCTGTTATTGTTTTGTATTCTTATTTATTAACAGCAGTTGTCTTCAGCAACTGTCTTCGGCCTTTTCATTTCCAACTCTTTTGATTCTTCTAGTTTTCCAAAGAGGTTGCTTAAGTATATGATTTCTGATTACTTATGATTTAGTAACATTAGGAATTGATTGGGCCATGATGGTTGAAGATGCATTGTTTCCTGCATATGGATCTCATTTTAATCGCAACACACTGACATTATCCTTGGATTGTTATGAAAACCAGGAGTTTTGAAATAAAAAGTGGGGGAAATCAAACTTTGCATTCAAATTTTTCCTAAGTATTTGAAAAACAATCACAAAACATCATATGTTGAAATTTAACTCTGTAAATAGAACAGCAGGGTTCAGGGTTTACACTACAACTGCCACAAATTCTTATCTCAACAACTGCTGATAGCCAACAACATTTATAGGAAAGGGATTAGAATTCAAAAATATAGCATGGCTATACAAAGCAGGCATATAAATAGATTCTGGGAATCAAGTATGATGTACCTACCATGTGTCCCCAAAAAATAAGACCCAGGCTTATTTTCTTTCTGGCCCTAAAAAAAGCACCAGGTCTTATTTTCGGGGGAGGTCATACCTGCTTACCTTAGGACTACTGAAGCCAACCCTCCCATTCCTCAACACTTGTTGCACTGGTGCCTCCACGACCAGCAGGAATCTGGGTGGTGTGCTGTGCCATTGCACATGCAAGTGGCAGCATCAGTGTGCCGAGCCTCATGGTGTCCTGTTGTAAGTAGTGGCAACAACACAACAAGCCTTGCAGATTTCTGCCACAAGCAGCAGCACTGACACAATGAGCACTGTGGCATTCTGCCATGTGTGGCAGCATCAGCATGATGCACCATATGGTGTCCATCTGCAAGCCGCTGCAAGCCACTGCAGAAGAAGTCAGGCATCGGTGCAATAGGTGTTGGGACATGGGAGGCCTGGCTGCACCGATCCTAAGGTAAGTGGATGCAGGGTGTATGGGGCAGCTTCACCACTCACCCACCCTCCCTCGCCCTAGTTTGATTTTTACATCTGCACCTCACTCCACCTCGTACAACCAGATGGTGATTGGAGCTTAACTAGGGCTTATTTTTGGGATAGGGCTTATATTAGGTGCAGGTGCATTACATAAGCTTTTTTAATCTACATTGCAAAAACTGAACAAGGAGAGATTTAACCTGGAAATAAGGAGAAACTTTCTGACAGTGAGAACAATCAACCAATGGAACAGCTTGCTCTTGGAAGTTTTGGAAGTGCCATCACTTGAGACATTCAAGAAGAAATTGGACTGCCATTTGTCAGAAATGATGTAGGGTGTCCCGCTTGGGCAGGGGGTTGGATTAGATGACCTATAAGGTCCCTTCCAACTCTGATTATCTGTTATCTGTAAAGGATGTGAATGATGCAAGAATATATTGACCAATTGTGTGCAAAACAACCTGGTCCTTTCCCAGAATATTTCAGTGCTTCCCAGAGCATTCCTTTAAAAAAAAAAAAAAAAACCATCTCAGAATGATGCCATCAACATATTCCAATGACAAAATAGTCTGGAATATCCCATAAATGACCATTCTTGTTTGTAATCCATAGTATTCACAAGAAAAACGTAATACACATGATGGGAAAAAGCTGCAAACAGTAATACAAACAACTGAAGCTATTATGAAAACAACAACAATAAAATATCATTGTGGCAACAGTAAAAAAAAATGTCATTATGATAATGAATACATTTTTTACCTGGAATACAGCATTTAATCTTAGTGATATCCAATAAAATGGATGTATAGCATTTATCTGAGCAGCCTAGTAAGAAGGCATTTTCAGATGCATTATTTTACTGACAATTTTTTGAAATAAATTTATTGTATAGACACCAATTATTCTGATTGATCTCAATACAGCATTATTGCCTGATCTCAATACAGCATTCTAACTTGAAATTGTAAAGAATAGCAAACAGAATGAACAAACATTATATCCTTTCCCTTAAAAAAGTATTAATAGAAGGCAAGCATTTGTAGTCTTCTGAATATAATAATTGATTTTGGATCTGAATAAATGTAACAGTAGTATTATCAATATTGCCTTTGAATAAAGGGATTTATTCAAACCGACCATTCATCAGCCCACAGCCTGGTTTAAGGACAATTAAAGTTATTTCTTGATTCTACCAATATGGATATTTACCGAATAAACCAGCCATGTCCAACTTTGGCAATCTTAAGACTTAAGATCTTCAACTCCCACAATTCCCCAGTCAGCCATACTGGAGACCCTTATAATAAACCTTCCTATTCAATTTTCTGTTCATATTGTAGATGTTTCTTATATAAATGTTCTTTCTAGCCATCTTCAGAATTAATTGCTAATCATATGAAAATAAATATTTTATAAAGCATGCCTATCACTGCAAGATAAGGACAATTCTATATTTAAGTTACTGACTTGTCTGAAAGAATTAATTCATTTAAGCAAATGTTCAAAATATTAACAAATCCTAAGGGTAAGTGCTAGATGGATCAGAATGCACAATCCTTTTCAATCTCTTGTTATGTAATAAGGAAAGCAACAGTTGTGACATGTTTTATTTACTGTAGACTTTCACATTCCAGGATCTGCCAAGAACTGAGAGAGATAAGAGATTTCAAGAGATAACCAGCTTGGAGAGACTTTGCTTAAGGACATGGGATGTTTGGAAGATCCCAATGCATTTCAGACTGATCTCACATTATTCTGAGAATTTCATATCAACTTTCCTTCCAGTGATAGCAAATCAAAAATTCTGAAGTATTCTTTTGAGTAAGTTATCAGTCATTGGTGGCAATGTTTGGGAAAGGTTCTGTAGAAAGTTAACACCCACCCTATTCTAAGAAATATTCTAGGAAATATTAAAAAGGCAGAATTTTAAAGCTCCCTGGATAAGAAAAGGAGAAACATGCTCTTGGAAAGCAACCCCACTTTTGTTAATAGCCCCAGAAAGTCAAAAGACATCTTATCTACAACACAAAAGACCTTCAGCTCCAGAGTGATGGGATTAGCCCTCACTCAGATCCAAATAAGGACAAAGCCATTAAGCCATAATAGAAATTGCCCAAAGCCTCTTCATTACATCACCCAGCAAGATTCAATCAAGTATGGACTCAAGACAACCTACAAAGTTACCTGCATGGCCCCATGGGAGTCTGACAACCAATGGGAGCTGCATGGCCCCATGGGAGTCTGACAACCAATCAGGATACATTTCTTGCCACAGGAACAGGAAGCAAGTTCAAAGCCCAACAGCGGATATAAATCTCTCTCCCTCTCTCACCCATGTGCTTTTTTTTTGCCCAGGACCTCAAAACCATATGGTCCTGTCCACCATTAAACCATCTTTCCAAATAGTCTCCATGTTTCCAGTGTCTTTCTGCCCACTTGGAACTGAACCCAAATGGACATTTCTTCCAATGGTTCCTAAATCTAATGAAATGTTTGAAAGATCAACATTTTAGCAAGACCTAAGGATTATTTTGGTTTGTTGAGCTATAAACTCACATTATCCTTTCGAAGGGATGAGAACACAATTCCTTCTAAATCAAATGGTTATGAGTAATTTGGATCTGGTTCATGCAGACTATTATTAGAAAACCTAACGTAACATTAGATATTATTTCATGAGTGTATATTAATCTGCAGCAATAATCATACAGATTTCAAATTCGGGAAGGAGGATCAAAGGAAAATTAGATATAGAAAATATTAAATGTTTAAAAGTATAACTGCAAATAAGTTTTAGTTCGTAGGTTGATCATTTTAGTTCATAAATTCATCTTAAGGAAGAAAAGGTGAGCCAGATAATTATCCAGCATATAGAAGCATTTGTTCTACTGCAAAGGGAAACAAAATAATTTTGCAAGGCTCTGCTAAACAAACACAAAACAGAATCTTTAGTTAGGTTTATAGCATGCATTTCAACAATACCAACATTTTCAGTAATTCTACATTCTTATAATTATTGATGTTATTGTACAGGTGTAATGGACTGTAAAAGTAATATTGAAAACAGGAAGATGAGCTAAAACCAAAACAATGGGGTGACAGAAGAAAGTCTGAGGCAGACCTATAGTTTGAGAAAACATCTCAGGCTTGACCTGTCTTTTTCTCTTGAACATAGAGGGAGGTGAGGGAGTCTCATTCAGACATGCAAGTCTATTACCGCAACCTTATCATAAAAGTAGTAGTAGCATTCATAGTTTTGGTTTCTTAATTTGATCTACCTTGAAGGACTGACAATGGGAAACACTGTGCATTTTAGCAGCTTTAGAAATGGATTTTCTTTATTGATTTATTTTATTAAACTGTTTGACCACCATAGTTGTGTGACTCTTGGTGGTGCACAAAACTAATTATAAATATCAACATAAAATATCCATAGTACAATGATTACAACATAATACAAAAATTAAATCCAAGAGCCTAATTGAAGCAATACATACAGTCCTATGGCACTCTCTCAACTAATTAAAAAACCTCTCCAGAAGAGCTTATTTTAATTTGTTTCCACAAGGCAACAATGCCAGGCTTTTCTACTCTTTCATAATATGATGATGATTACAGAAAATATCCTCTCCTTACCTCAGTTTCTGCGTTTCTAGTGGAGATCTACAAACATGTATTGCCAGGATGCTCACAATAGATTCTAGATCAGGGTTTCAGAAACTGTGAGGTGTAAGTCTCTTGAGATGTGAAGACCCTTTCTGTTACGTTGTTACAATAAATCCACATTTTCTAAATTCATTTGATTACAATTTAAATTGTATGGTTTTCATTGTTCATTTGTGTTCAAAATGAACACACTCCAAAACAGAGTTTGGATTTTTAGAGGAGCTGTCCACATTATGATTACATCAAAGCAGTGGTGGGATTCAATTTTTTTACTACCGGTTCTACCAGCTTGGTAGGTGTGGCTGGGGAAGGATACTATAAAATCTCCAGTCTGTGGGGGTATTTGCCAGTTCTCCGAACTACTCAAATTTCCGCTACTGTTTTCCAGAACTGGTCAGAACCTGCTGAATACCACCTCTGCACCAAAGGAAAATATAACTGAGAACCAATTTGGTGTAGTGATTAAGGCATCATTTATAACATGACAATTGTCAACATGCTAGGAACTGATCTTCTAATATGAAGAACATCAATAATCAGATTACATATTCATGTGAAGTGCCAAGCTTAAGAGCAATTTTTTTTGATCTGCCAATTGTCTTTAAATCGTTTTTTTTTTTAATTTGTTGCTGTCACAGTCATCCATTTAATTTTTGATCACACAAATCAGTTTTTCAAAGTCTACCGTCTTTATATTTTGATGGGAAATGTCCAGTGCCCACATCAACTCAGTCATTTCCATGAACAATGGTGAATTTCATTGGAAAGACCACAGGCTTCATTCATAGACAATACTAAATCAAACTTTTGTCACAGCAATCTTCCACCAATTAAAATGCTGTATCAGATGCTAAAGACTATGTCAGAGTTTCTAGCATATCAGTACTGCCATCTTCTGCTGACCTGTTACATTGGAGGCATTACCTTTCATTCAGTCCTTTAATTAATCAGAAAATATTATTTTCCATTTTTGAACCCTGCAGATAATATTTAAAAGGGAATGGACATTAGACTTGGTATTATTTTATCTTGTCCAGTTATTACCTTCTTTTGACTTCAAGTTAGAATATATGTTAACACAATATGGGCAGAAATACTGTAACTCAGAAAGGTTATGAACTATGTTCCTAAACCATGGAATATGTCATCTCATGGAAAGCTTTCACTCTATGTCTGGAGAATAGCAAGAGGGTTATTTTAAATATTTAGAAAGAAACCTGCTTTCCTATTTTTTAGAAGCCCTACTGCCAAAACTGAGAAGATAGCACCATTATTTGCACTAGATTTAATGACCAGCTTAAGGACAGAATTTGTATAATATAATTTGTATAATAAATAAGACAAAGTAAATTTTTCAAACCACAACTCCATGTATGTGTATGTGCTTTGTCTGGAGAGCTAAGATGTGATTCAAGGACATTCGGTGAGTATTCATTACAAGTGGAGTAGAATCCAAATCCAACACCTTACTCATTATATCATTCTGATTCTCTCATGCTGCAAAACTCAAAACAGATTACTTAATCTGCTATTGCTGTAGTACAGTTGTTGTTTTTCTTTTAACTCTCATTTCATGCTAATTTATGAAATAAAATCAACATGAATACATTTGCTGCCATAACTAAGATCTTTCTCCAGTAGAGCAATCTTGCATTGCACGAAAATATATCATTTCTTTTACTGTGACTGGCGATGTAAGGTCATATGCAAAGCCTTTGAAACACACTTAGATCTGAAAGCTGAGATCATCTGAAAATTGAACCAGCAGTGAAGTTATATGGTTTGGTTGTTTCCCTGATATTTTTTGACTGTAAGCTGTTTGGTTTTAATCTTTCATATAATTCCAGTTATCACGTCATTGTATCGAGGTAAACCTGATTTATAAAAGCTGGCATGGTTTTTCAGAGCCCTGCAATAATTCAAAGAAAAGCAGCTGCAGTCCAGTGAAGGCTTAAGGAACAAATCCTTTGAAGACTTCCAGACCTTTCCCAGCAGAAGCATCCATCAGGGGATAGTTTTAAAAGTCAAAAGGGCAATCCATCTATCCCTGTTTTATCCCACTTTCACACCGTTACGTTTAATTGAAATGTATTGAATGGTAATTGGAGGTACTATAAAGGAGTGGTGTTGATGCACCTAAAGAATACCAGATATTATTCTTTGGTTTTAATATGCATCTTCAATTAGAGGGGCTAGTTAACTTTCAGCATTATGTTCTACCTTCAACAGCCATGATCAAATTAAATTGCAAATACGTTAAAGGATTACGTGGCAATTTTATATGGCTCATAATCTATGTATTTCTGATTAACAGCCATTGTTTGGTTACCCTTGAGTGTTTGTATGTAATTTAGGTTAAAATACAGTACAGCATCTGAAGGAGTTATGGTTGTGGGAGCCCTATGGAATGGTTGCTTTCAAGGCTGGTGCAGTTAATTATTGAAATTGATCCTAATTTCTACCTCAGTTTAGTACTCACTCTCAATGCTGGTCACCAGATCTTAGGAGATCATGGGCTTCAAATCACTGGAAATGAATGTCAGGTTGGACCCTAATTCCACAGAGCAGCAGGGGTCATTCATAAAGATTGGTCCATCTTCCAGCTTTCTGTATTTTTCCCTAGTTCTAATTCACCAGATCCTCACAGGCCCTGATCTCCAATAGGTGCTGTCATTATGCTGGTTTATAACTATTATGCTAGTCTATAGTAGTATGCTAAGTTTGTATTAAGATCATTCTCATTGATGGCTTTACCTTGGATGAGGCAACTAACTAGACATGGTGTTCCAGAGAGACTAGGTCAGGGCTATCAAACTCGTGGCCTGGAGGACCAGATGCGTCACACGCTGGCCAGGCCCACAGCCAGTTTAGCAAAGGGGGAGAAAGTCATGATATGTCATGTGACACCATGATGGTGTGAATTTGACACCTCTGGACTATGTAGTCCAGAGAGGGTCTGTTCTTGGAATCTGCCTTTCTATGATTAATCTGGAGCTGAAGTGAGAGGTGGAGTTAAGACGCTTGCCTGGAATTACTGGGAGGGAAGAAGCACTGAAAAGCAGACCCTGCCTAAACCTTAGATTGCTTATTCCATGGGTGTAAAAATTGCTGCGCCACACTGCCATCATGTGATGTTTCACAATGTTTTTCCCATTTGCGGACTGGGGTGGGCATGGACTACACATGACACATCTGGCCCACAGGCCACCAGTTTGACACCCCTGGCTTACCTAGTCATTCTATAGTGAACATAGATATAGTCTGCTGAGAGTCTTGTAAATAGGCATGCGGCAATAAACATACTTTTCTGTTCAGTTCTCAGTATTGTTGTGGTTCCTTAAGCTTGACATTGCCTGAGTTTCAAATTTGGCATCTGCCACCACTCCAAGGCAATAGTGGGTTAGTATTGCCATCCTAAAAGTCTTGACAGCTACCGATAACTGAATGTGAGCACCACAGGTTGAAGTGTGGCTCTAGGGGGCATCTGTGTTTTTTGCTGATGTACTGGCCTCCTTGCTTTGCAGCCATACGTCTGCCTGAACTTCTGGATTCCATTGTGAGGTAGGCAATGCAGTCATCACCTTGAGGACTTCAATTCTGTACCTGGATAGGAGTCTGGTACATGATGATTTGAACCTGACCCAAATCACCCAAACCAACTCACAACTAAGAGTTGCATATTGGTTCTGATTAGATTTTTGTCTCAGGATAAACATGATCTGCAGGATAACTACTACTATCTGTTATTACTACTATCAGTATTACTTTTGTCTCAGTACCTGGAACATTTGGGGAAGAACAGATACAGACTTAGTCCTAGCAAGACTAGTAGGTGTTGGGCCTACCTGAGTCGGGAGACTTCTACCTTTAGTTATGGTGGAGCTGCACTTCCCCCATTTAGGACTGGTATACATTCTTTGTTATCCAGCTGGACTCTCAGCTCTTGCCTGAAGAGCAGATAGAAGATATTATGGGGTGGGAGGCTTTTCACCAGATCCTTCTCATATGCCAGTTATGCCAACTCCTGGATCAAAAGGGCCTTTCATTCATTCTTCATGCTTTGGTGAGTTCACATGCAAACTATTTCAACACACTTAGTATGCAGCTGCCCTTGAAGACCATTCAGAAATGGCAACTAGTAAGTTCAGCAAGGCAATACTGGGCATGCATTAGTATGCACTTGTAATAACCCTGTTCTGTGATCTATACTAGCTACTGGTAAGTTTTTAGATGCAATTCACGTTGCTGGGTATACTTACAATGCCATACATCACATAGGGCATATCTATTTGAGGGACTCTCTTCCTTTTGTAATTTCTGCCTGCCAGCCAGGGTAGGTTTGTTTTGAGATATATCCATGAAGTATTCCCTAAAACTGATGGGATCAAAGAAGTAGGCATTCTCTGTCACATTGCCTGTCCCCTGGAATTAAATTGATTTAAAGTGCCCCTATCCTAAAAAGGCTTGTTCCCCAAGTTGTGGGATACATTGGGGAAATGAGTGGTTTCTGTTGGGGATACCATTGTGTTGGGAGATTTCACTATTGTTTTTTGCTGATGGGCTGGTTTTTATTTTTGTACACACACATACACACACACAACACACACGGAGTGATAAATAAATGCATCTTCATTACTAAGGTACTTTGCTCTAAATTCAAATAACTATAGACAAATAGCAAACTGCTAATATGGGAGGAATTCTGGTAACATTTGATTTATTCATCTAAATCACGAACTCACATCCATCTGAAAAAAAAGGACTGTTCTTTCTGCCTTGACCTAAAAAGAAGCAACCTATAAGAGGAAAAAGATAAAGTAGTGGCATTATCTATTCCTCATTCTTAGTACAGATACAATGAATTAATCATGAAAGACAGTTTTTAAGAAAGATTTCTTTTTTTAGTGGAACTGGACTCTTTTTTTAATTATCTACTTTTCACTCAACTCATAGACAAACAATAAATTTCAAAGTTGAAATTAGGGGTGTGAAAATGGGAAGATAAATTCCAAAGTATAACAAACAGTTGTTGTTTTTTAAAAACAAGCACAAGATGGAGTGGCATCTTTAAAATAATAGGATATTTTGTTTTGTTTTGGTGTAAGATAAATTCTTGCTCTAATAGTAGATTATGGGAAATGAATGCGAAAAAGAAGGTTAAAAGGCCAAAAGCACAATATAGTTTCTAGCACAATGTGAAGCCTTGAAACGGAACTTCACTTCCTCATGCTGTGAGACAAGTTATATAACTAATGTCGAAATACCATCAAGCCATTATTACCATCATAGCAAGCACTATCATCCTAGCACAAAGCACTGGGATAAAATGAAAATAATTTGATGCCATTTTTCATTTTCAAATGAAACAGTGTATGCTAATGGAGTGGACTTTTTTTGAACAGCATATGCTAATTCATACCATTCAACTCTGTGCCTGCTGCATTATTTGCTTCCATTAAAATACCCTTTTTACCCATTTTGCTTCCTTTTTCTCTCTCTCTCTTGAAGACTCAGGATGACTATTCAGAAGTATATCTCCATTCTCCACTGTTTACTCAAGACAGGTATTTAAGCCCAGTGAGGCTGCCAGATTCAGAAGACAAAAACCTAGATTTTTCCCCCCCAAAAAAACTTTATTCCTGGTGATTATAGCAAAATCTTGAAAACCTTTCAAAAATAATTATCCTGCACTGTTTACATTTACAGCCACATCTAATTAAGACATGGTTGCTCTGAGTTTCTTCTTCATGCTTCTCTCTAGGAACGGCAATGGCTGTTCTGTCAGGCTGCTTCCCCAGCTTCTCAAGGTCTTTAGGCTTTCCTCACACTAGCTCATCATTTCTACTTGAACCCTGGCTGTGTCCCTGTCTATTTATTCCAATAGTTTCAACAAAGGATTTGCTGCAGTCTGTATAGCTAGAAGTCTCAGTCTGCATTTTTGAAATGCCAGCAAACAAGGCTTCACATGCTTCCAATCCGTGGTGGCATAATTTAACCGAAAGCTGTTTTAGCTTTCTTTGAAGTTAAGAACTTTAGAACGTAACAGTCTCTGTGGCCTAGTTTGCACTGACCAGTTGAAAGAATGGGCTGTAGATGAAGGGCCATATTATGCAGAGTTATAATGAGGAAGGCTCGGGGAAAGAAAATAGCCTGGCAGCTGATTTATTTATTCATTTAATTTATGTAGCCGCCTGTCTCATATTCGTTAAGGATTTGCTCAGTGGATATCTTCTGAGGACCCAGCCAAATAGCCTGGCTCCACTTGAGTGTTTGAAGGAGCTCTCAGCAAAATATTTGATGAGCTTTCCCTTGTCTAGATGAGTCTCCCCCTCCTTTAATCAACTTAGTGCAAAGCTTATGAACAGAACATGGATTTCCATGACTTGATCAGAAGGAGTAACAATATATTGTGTAAAGGAATTCAGCGCTGACCTTGGGAAAGGTATGAAGAGCCATTAAGAAGGCATTTGGAGAAGAGGATTACAGTCCAATGGTTACAAAGGATGTGAGAAAGGGTGTCAAAACAACCCAGCCTTGATTCTGTTTAGAATAACATGGGATAGAGATAAACTTGAACAAGTTTTTAAGCTTCTGTTGTATACCATACAACAATAAAGGATCATCCCTGGAATCTCTGTGCTGTCTTTTTTCTTGACCAGGCCTATCTTGAACAGCTGATAATCTTTTACATTGCAAAAGCTTGAAATCTGCTACAGCAAGGTACAACTATTAAACCTCAATCCTCTGGACTGCAGAAGTAACATTGTGGCAGGTAGACACTAAACATCTAACCAAAAATGGGATGTGTCAAGGCTAAGCTGGATTTGAAGCACACTTTTAAAATCAGTCTTGCATAGCATTCCTGAAGAACCCCATACCCGTGGCTTCCCCACTCCTCAAGTTTGCACATATTCACACATGAAATAATAACCGCTTGGTATATTACTTGGTATAGTAATAAGTTGATTGTGAAGATGCGAGTGGCTTGGAAAGCAAAATTGTCCTATTTTTTTTTATATAAAGCAGAATTTTCTATTGCTCTTGTAATAACCTGTGAAGTCTTTACCTATGTTATTCAGATCAATAACATAGCACCATCAGTGAAATAGCATTCCTAAGGAATTTTTAAGAAAGCGAATTATGGAGCGGATTAGGTCTAAAGTAAGTCAATAAAATGGAACATGTAAGAGGAATAATTTAGATACATATTGGTAGGACTTTGGTCTTGTCAGCCTCCTGGATTATAGTTGTAATGAGAAAGCTGGAAAGTTTTAGTTGCAGCTAGACCGTGTCTGTGTGAATTAGAAGTCAATCTTTATTGCTCCAAATTGATGAATTTATTACGAAGGAGGGAGGGAGGAAAAGAGAGAAGGAAGGAAGGAAGGAAGGAAGGAAGGAAGGAAGGAAGGAAGGAAGGAAGGAAGGAAGGAAGGAAGGCTAATTGTCAGTTAAATAACTGATTTCTCATAAAGAAGCTCAGAAAATTACAGGAAATGGACCAATATGTATGCAGCATTGGATTTTCAAAGATTCTGCTTCAGTTTTATGCATAATATGAGAGTGGGAAGGATCTCTGAGTCATGAAATTGAGAAACCTATTAAAATCTTAGCATGTGCAAAGTAACATCCCGAGAACAAAAGAAACCCTGAAGGTCCCCTATTTCTTTGTTGATGACAACACAAAAGCCTAAAATGCCGCCACTTCAGCTGGCTTTTTCTGCTATTAAGTAATGTGCTCTTGGTAGTCTCTATGCATCAGGCATAATTCTTATAAGGTTCTACAATCCATATAATTAAAATCCCACACATCACAGTTTGTCAGCTCCAGTTTCCTTCCTGCAATTATAAATCACAACATCCTGGATATGAAGACAGGAAAAAATATTCTATACTTTTATGCCTGCAGTTATGCATAAGCATAGGTGAGATTTTGACTTTGGTTTTGTATGGCTGTCAGAAATACAGCTCAGTATAGAAGTCCTAGAAAGAAATGGTCTGACTGCATAACAGAACATTATACACACAGGTTTTTTTTACCCATAATGGAATTGTATCAAAATTTGGGTAACTAGAATATATGTTCTCTGATAGAAGTACTATCAGATTGAAGAGTTGCCAAGACACTGAAGCCATCCAGTGATTCACATATGTGATCCACTTCTGCTATTTAACCTGCAAGGAGAAAACTAGCATGCTTATAGAGTACTAATTGCTCAAAGTAGGAACTCAGCATTATTGAACTAATAATGCTGTCAGGGAACTCAGGCAAAAGTGAACAAAACTCCCCCAACCCATCAAGGGTCAAATTAGGGACCAATCTGGATTACAGATGTGGCTACATGACATGAACTACATTTCCCAGGATACCTTTAACTACATTTACCATAATGCATTCCCTTAAGGGGACAGCTCACAGTTACTGCCTAACTATCCAATTCCCATACACTGGCTGGACAGCACTGAGACATTTTCTCAAATTACATTTCTGCCTTAAATCCACGTTTCTTTCATCTTGGTTGTGGCTCCTCCTTATGTTCTTCAAGGTTACTTTTACATCCCATGACACTAGAGGGTACACAGAGAATTAATTTTTTTTAAAAAATAACTATAACTTACAAAATGAATTTCCAAGACAATGTAAGCTGACTCAAATGGGATTTTATATAAGGGGTTTTAGATTAGTTTGGTTGGGGTATGAAAGTTTTAACTTATTTTAATCGGGGTTTAGATTTTTATTTGGGCAGCCTATAATTTAATTCTTTTTAATCGTATTTATATCTGTGTTTTGTATGTATTTTAGTGGCTGTTCACCGCCCTGAGTCCTTTGGGAGAAGGGCGGTATATAAAATTATGAAATAAATAAATAAATAAATAAATAAATAAATAAATAAATAAATAAATAAATAAATGTAACACATAGCCATGAAAATCATTCCATTTCCTAGGTACCACAAAATGACATATTCTAATAAAAGGATCTGGAGAATGCCCCATTTAGCTTGTGTTATATACAGTACCACCCATCTCAGCCTGTTCTCCAACCCATGTTATACTGGATATAAGAATATTAAAAACCAAAGAGAGTTTTTAGAGAAAGATATTTGCTTCGCCTGCTGCATATATGATAATTTCTGATTTCCTGAATACTTTCAGAGAATGGTAGTGCCAATTTGAAAATTTAACTTATTCACCCATGGTATACCCATTTGTTTTACTGAAAGATTAGAAATGAACCATATTGCAAGCAATGGACTGAAACTACAAGTGTCCAAGGAGTAAAAATGTAGGTATCTGACATGACACCTGCAATAATTTCAGAAGCTACTGTTATTCTCCTATAGCACTGCCAGTGAAGTAGAACGTGAATTAAGTTTGTTCCATACTGTTAACATCACTTTCCCAGCACAGCAAAATAAGATAAAAATAATAGAAGGTTAACAGAAAGAGAGTAATCCCCAGAGGTGCTTTTTCTAAACTGGACTTTCTAGGTTTTTTTTTTGAAAAGGTTTCGCTTCTCATCCAAAATCTTCTTTAGCTTAATTTCTTGGAAACATTTCAAAGAAAAAAAACCAAGAAAGCCCAGTTGCCTTTTAGAAAAAGCACCTTTAGGACAACCATTACCTGGATGGTTGAGAATCTCCATAGTCACAAACAGAGTAAGTATGCTTAGTTACAAATATAGTTTTTGGGAGACTCTACCATCTTTTACGCAAAAGAATCTGGACAATGGACTTCTGAGAAGGCTTTCAATGGTTGTCCCCCTACTTTCAGCTTCTTCTTTGCTTCTATGTCATGGTGTCAAAGTTTGCTACTACCACTATTGCTACTACTCCTATTCCACTTCTACCTTTTCTAATTTACATTTTAGAAGCCAGCTATCATTTTAAATATTAAAATATTTGTCAAAGATAAGGAGCAGAGAATTTAGCCAATCAGCATTGGTTCTGGAGGGGTATCCTACCAAGTGAGAGGATGTCACTATTCCATTCACTCATTACAACCCAGGAAGACCCATGAAAATATCATCCAGTTGATTTAGTTGCCCAGCACTCCATTGGGGGGGGGGGGGGGAGACATTTTTTCTAAAATGGAGAATTATTGTAGCAGTTTTGAATACTCGGCCAGCATAGCAACTCGTCATTATTGTGACTGACTGAAGATTGTTTTGAGACTTTGCTGGAAAGTCTTAGGATTCAAAAATAATAACCCCACTCATTTCTAGAGATTTTAATGGGATCTTCAATGATCTATGTTTCAGCTTCAACATCTTTCAAGGGCAGACCGCTCTGGAATCCGTGCATGGTGGCATAGTGGTTAGAATGCAGTATTGCAGGCTAACTCTGCATACAGCAAGGAGTTCAATCCTGACTGGCTCAAGATTGACTCAGCTTTCCATCCTTCTGAGGTTGGTAAAATGAGGACCCCAGATTGTTGGGGGCAATATGCTAACATTTGTAAACTGCTCAGAGAGTGCTGTAAAGTGCCACAGAGCAGTATATAAGTCTAGGTGGTATAGCTCTTGCTATAATCCTTCTTTGAGACATATGCAACCCAAAAGACATTTTGTCAGACATAAATCCCACTGCATACAACAATTGATGACAGGTAAGTTGATAGCTACATGTATTATAATAGAATGCATCTATTATAAGTATTTTAAATTTGGTTTCTTCTTAACTAAGGATGATACCTGGACAACTCTGTACTAGAGTCACTCATATATCTGTAAATGTAATTCTTCATGGGCAATGTCTGACATGGTGCCTGGGGCAATGTTTTTCAGTGTTATCTAAATTGCTTTCAGCCTATGGAGTCTAATGAGATGTGCAGGAAACACCCTAGCAGAACCTCTGCCACATGTAAGCTGAATCCATGCCTTTCCCTACTCTTTCAGATGCCTTTCAATGTGTATGTGAGGAGGTCAGTAGTGGGAATCAAATGTTTTTACTACCGGTTCTGTGGGTGTGGCTTGGTGGGCGTGGCATGGCTTGGTGGGTATGGCTTGGTGAGCATGGCAGGAGAAGGATACTGTAAAGTCTTCATTTCCTCTCCACTCCTGGGTGAAAGCTACCACCGATTCTCCGAACTACTCAAATTTCCGCTACCAGTTCTACAGAACTGGTCAGAACCTGCTGAATACTACCTCTGGAGGAGGTGATCAACACTTGTGAGGGAAAAGGTCCCATCTCCTTTTTTAACAGAAATGATGCTGTACCAGTTTAGATTCCAACTTAACCCATCCATGCATATTGGATGGTGTGATGACCCAGGGTGGGATACAAAAGCAACAAAGTCACAAAACAGATGAAGTCCCTTTAATTCCTTCAACTTGGCTTCAAAGATCAAATTATCATTGACTGGAGAAAAAACTCCCTCACAAACAGTTGTGAAAAGGAAGAACTTCTGTTCAAACTCAAAAATACATATAAATTATAAATAAAACAACACAAACCACACTGAAGCAATTCATGAGACAAGGCAGGACAAGGACTTGAAAACGTCCACAGATATCAAAATACACACACTGGGAAGGACGCCAGAATTCAGATAAGAACTGACAAACTAGAAATATTTTCAGGCTTTGCTTCCAGCAAAGGCTCATGCGCAGATTGTCCTTTTAAACAGTACTCACAGCTGCAGCCCAGAAGGAGATCAAGGCCCTTTCCTCCCCCATAGACCATGCATTCACATTTCTCCCTTATCCAATCCTCCCTGCGTGCCCTTGGATGAAGAGGGGATGCCCTTCCCCAGTTTCCTCCACAACCTCCGGAGCCGCACTCCCTCTCCCTGTAGGCTTTTCCTCCTCTCCCCTGGAGTCAGATTCTAACAGGGGCATGACAGATGGTTATATCAATGCTGACAATAAAAGATAACCTTCACTGATCTCAATGGACACCCTGTTGGATTTATTACAGTAGACCCCTCAACAATGTTTCGCCATTACCAAGAACATAAGAAGGTGGGAACTCACAGATAATATTTTTCTGTTACATCCTATGCTGTAGAAATAACCTCTCTCCTGAAGCCCTATTAGTACAGTATTGCATATGGTTTCAATGTTGTTTTATTGTGACAAATTACTGGAACTCTAGGTAGATCATTGTACATAAATAAGTAATATAAATAATTAAAATTTTCTAGCTAGATTATTATATTGCAAGTCTTTTGGACAAAATTTGTAAAAATCCTCTGGAGACACATATGCCATTGAAGTTTGCATCTATGTTTATGATTTTGCATTATGATTCATTTAAATAAAATTTTAGAATTTTCACCAGGAAGAACTGACACCAATCCCATATTAAGGGTTGAAGCTATAACTGAATACTTGTTAGCCACATTCATATGCACATTTTTTATAACCTTAGAATTCATGCAATATTTTTATCAGTTCATGCCTGAAATAACACATAACAGATAATCAGAGTTGGAAGGGACCTTATACGTCATCTAGTCCAACCCCCTGCCCAAGTGGGAGACCCTACACCATTTCTGACAGATGGCAGTCCAATCTCTTCTTGGAAGTCTCAAGTGATGGCGCTCCCACATAAGCATCTTATCTAACCTTATTTTGCAGTTTTGATAAATCTTTCAATGAAAACCAAAAAAAGAGAGAGGGAGGGGAGAGGGAGTTCAAGAACCAGGTGTTATAGTTACTTAGTGTGCCTTATGTTTTGTGCCTTAAGTTGACTTTTGGTGAATGCCTGGACAAGCTCCTGCAGTTTTCTTGACAAGATTTGGAAATAGTTTACCATTGCCTGCTTCCTAGGGCTGAGGGAAAGTGATTGGGCCAAGGTCACACAGTTGGCTTTGTGCTTCAGGCAGAACTAGATCTCACAGTTTCCCAGTGCCTTAACCACTACACCAAATTAGTTCCAAAATATATGTTTTTACTTGTGTTTATCTCTCACACAGTAACCTTTTGAAGGACATTGAATATTAACCTGTCCAAGGGTATCAACTAAGGAGAAGATGAACATGAATCTTTCATACACTGTTCCAATGGCATGTATTTATCTTCACAGTCCTGTGAGGCAGCCTTTCCTGACAGAAGGTAACCTTTTCAAAAAAGCTAAATAAAAATTCAGAACTATGGGATCTATTTACAGTGACCATATTTTCTTGGAAAATGATAAAGGACCAAACCAAAAGGAGAAAAACTGAAAGTGATTCATAAGGATAAAAATAATAAGTCTTTATGTTAGACCTTTGCTTTATAGATGAAAATTCAAGAGCAAAATCAAGAACATAAATCATTAAATAAATCTACAGGAGAGCTTTTAGAAATAAATAACTGTCCTTTACAATAAAGGATGTGCGGTCACTGTACTCTTGAAACAGTAAAGGATTCTGAAATTCTATTGATGTTTTGTCCTAAAGAGATATTTATGGAAGGAAGGCATTCCCTTTATTATTGCTGCTGGAGAAACCTCCAACACTGTATCTGTTCTGTTACAGCTTTAAACTTAAAGGTTGGCATGGTAACAGGTGTTCCCACATGGCTGGATCGGCCTTCCACTGCCATTTTGCTCTGGGTTTTTGGATTAACCGCATACACCATTAGGTAGAGAACAGCTGACATGCGAGGTGGAACGCTAAAACGTAAAGCACATACACTTGAAATCTGGCAAGAGGAGTTCTATGTGATACTTTGCAGTGGTTTAGCCTTTTGAAACGTCTGCTCATGTCATTCAACTTGTCCAGGATAGTTCTAAGCTTTCACATGACAGAGTTTCAAACATTAGCAAGTGGATCCTGCGTTTGGAACTGGGGATGGAACAATCATTTTACAGTATTTACCTGGGCTTTGGGGTTTGCCCTCAGCGTGGAATTGTATATTCTTCCCAATAAAGAGATATAAAGTCCAATAACCAGGGCTTTATATAATAATAAATATTATTTCTTTGTATAATAACAATAGAGGAGTCCTTGGTATTCTCTGAGCTTCATTTTCTTGCAGACATTTCATTATCCAAACTAGATAACATCATCAGTTAGCTAGCACTTATGATGTTACCTAGTTTGGGTAATGAAACATATATAAGAAAACAATCAAGCAAGGACTCCTCACTTTAACCCTGACCTATAAATATTATCTTTATGGCTCAACAGAAGGCAATCCAACCTGAAAACAAGGAGGAATTTTTTTACAGTAAGAATGATTACTCATTGGATTAGCTTGCCTCACAGAGTTGTGGCTGCTCCATTGCTGAAGGTTTTTTTTAAAAGGGTTGTGCAATCAATTATTGGACTAGAAGACCTCCAAAATCTCTTCCAGTTTTGTGTTTCGATGATTCTAAGTCTTGTGAAATGTTCAAGTCCTAGCTGTGTTTTGGACATTTTCTGGGCATTATATATATTCTCCGATAAGCATGTACACGCTTTGAGATTTCACTCAATGGCTGCATTTCACAGTTTCACATGAAAACTGCTATTCTCTCAGCTGTGCCTTCTTACTCCTTCAGGGCAGTTGGTCTCCAGTGTTTCCTTCCATTCAAATGCAACTCCAATTCCAATTGACTTCCATGCCTGGCATTTGCCCCCTTCTCCACTGTTGGTTGCTATCCAGGTCACCCATTTCATCCTGGATTTCCTGGCCTACTATGTTTTCTGCTAGCTGAAAGTTCCTGTTTTTTACATAATCTTGCAATAGATTGACTAAAAGAGAACAACCAGCTCAAAGTCAACCTTGGCTTCATGCCTTTGGTGGGACTAGAACTCATGATCTCCTGGTTTATAGCTGGTGCCTTTACCACTACATCAAACTTTAGATTCCCACAAGAAAGAATCTTTCATGGGAGACTGCTGGGCTAAGTTGACATTAAGTAGGACTGCTGGACTAAGTTGACATTAAGAGAAGGGAGGGGTTATAAAAAAAAACAGAATTAGGGGAAGATCTGAAACAGAGGTTTGAACAATGGCTGACACCTACAATATAATCAGGAGCAGGTGGCCTTATATAGAGAACATTTGTCTGATGATCCTAAAAATAACTGGTCATACTTGTGAAGGCTCCCGAGTTCCAATTGGTCATAAACTCATCAAATGGCAGCAGTGCACATTCAAAGAAGCATCCAGAAGTTCAGGAGATGCTGAAGAGTCTTAGGTGGAAATGGTGGTTGAAAGATAGAAGATCCAAGCTCATCAGAAATGCCAGTCACCAAATCACCTGAGCAGGAGAATCTAAACTCAGTATTAACCAATATCATAGCCCACCAACATGCACAAAGAAAGACACTTAGATATACTTTAGGCTGAAGTCTTGGCTTTAGAAAAAAATTATATATTCCTGCAGTGTTTTAAAGGCAAACAATTCTTATCAACTGAGACTTAAAGAAGATGGAGAAGAAATCATTCACAGTGACATGTAGCAGAATTAGCTAGGTACGAGATGAGAAAGTAAAAGCACTTCACTGTTCTCTAGGCTCTGTTTCATCAGTAGCTGAAATAAATAAAGGGGTGGGGGGGACAGTGCTGTTTTGCCCTGAATCTCAATCAAATCCCCAGAACTGCACACTCCACCTGTAACTGGGAGTCTTGAGCCATAGTCCCTACCAAGAGAAGCCTTTTACATCAGGTGCCAAACCACTGTCCAGAGATCAGCCTATTAGGCAGAGTTCACAGTGAAATCAGCCTGGAAAGCAAATATTTGGCAATTTCAAAAGGCGCCAGAGCAAATAGGAATGGAAAGTAAAGATAAGATGACTGAGAGAAGCAAACTAATTTATGGGAGACAGTACCCACAGGATCCTCACTGTCAGATACTTCTGATCAAGATAGAGCAGCAACAGCAACTTTCTTATTATGTTCTTTTTATTTACAATAAGTTGCCCTTGTGAGAACTTAAAAATACGGTGGTGCCTTGCTACTCAACTGCTTAGAAATTCATCGAATTTGGTACTCAGTGCATTTTGATGTAAATACATTTTGTCCTGGTACTCATTGTTTGTTTGGTATTTAATACACAGGCTAAAACTCGTCGGTGACAGCTGCCTACTACTTCATTCCTTATGGGAAAAATTGATTTGGTACTCATCATTTTTGGCACTTATCCAGGACTTATCCTAGAATCAATTAATAATACCAAAGTACACTGTAATCAGATATACAAATAGTTTAGTGCAGAGTTTCTCAACCTCTGCAACTTTTAAGACACATGGAGTTCAATTCCCAGAATTCCCCAGCCAACTAGCTAGGGAATTCTGAAAGTTGAGTCCATGAATCTTAAAATTGCCAAGATTGAGAAACCGTAGCTTAGTCTATAACAAAATACAGGTGGAAATTATTAGAGCTGCCTAATATACAGTACAGGGAGTCACAGTGACCTTAACCAAATCTCTGGGTAGGCAATGGGCAATCAGCAGCAGTAGGGCTGTATCTGACCTCAGTCTTTTTTCTTATACCATTGTCAGCCTCCTTTGACTGTGTCTGTCAAAAAAAAAAAGAATAAGAAACCCGGCAGCATAAATCTCCCCTATTTTGAAATAGAAAAATAAGCACACACAGACACCCGCAAGAATATGCAAGCCCTAGAATACGTTTAATAGAGTTTAAAAAACTAAGTACCCCTCATACCTGGTATGACCTATCCATTATGGCATTTGGCTCCTCCTCCTCCAAGTTAAATAAGGTTTTGGCCACCAAAGCAATGGTTGTTTTAAGAGCACAGAATCTATCCTTGATATAGCCTTCCCTAAAGCCCATGTGAAGACTGATCACTGTTCAGCTTCACTATGACAGTGCACTTGCACTGAGCCACTAGAAGCAGGGAAGGCAGTGTTTCACAAATTCTAAGCTTACTGAATGCCGAATGTAGCTATAAGGTGTAGACATTCTTGCTGCTCTAAAATGTTGGCTGTCGTCTAACTAATTCATTCTGTGAAGGTTACAATCTTCTTCAAATTGCTTCTTAGGACCAGTAATTTAACCAAGTTGGCAGTAACAGTGTATAAGAAATGGAACAGAATAGTAGAGGTTCCAGCATTATTAGCAAAAATCTAGTTCTAGGCACACAGAAAGCTATAATATAATCAGAGATCCAGTGGGATGGAAACAAGATTAAAGCCAATACTGATCAGAGTTAATTTATCAGGAAGAAATCAGAATGTCATTAAGCCAGAGATTCATCCTGTAAATGATGTGAAGATGTCTGGCTCTTTCTGGAAACAAAAAACAGGTATAGTCTAAAACAAGGTTTTTCAATCCTGACAACTTAAAGATGTGTGCAGTTGAAGAACACATATTAAAAGTTCCCAGGTTTTTAAAAACACTGGTCAGAAATAAGGAGAAAAAAAGGCAACTGAAAGCATTAAACAGATATGGAAAATAGAATTGTAAATTTGGGATAACAGTAGCTCTGGAAATGAGGCAAATCTATTGTTATAATTATAGAAATCATTACTGTTTATAATTTTGGACTCAAGAATCTCTTCTTATCTGCCTACGGAGCAAGCTAATTCCTGGTGCCCTTTTGATAGAAAGATGATAAGCTGAGAGAAGAGGGGGAGAGGGAGGGAGGGAGAGAGGTGTGACATTATCTGTACAGAATTTATTCATAATGATAGGGCATCCAATTGGATATGTTATTAATTTATCACACTAAGTTAGAAAACCAAAGATCTTGTCCCCAATGAATCTCAAGGGCACTTTCAGGTGGCTGGATTAGAAAGTGACAACTTCATTCTTCTGCCTCAAATTGCTTTCTTCTTTAATGAAGTTCTAAAAAAAGAGATAAAGTGCCTGTGGGAGAAAAGACCTGTAAAAATAGATTCATGGAGGACTTCTTCCCATACATTAGCTTTTTCCAAGCTATGCAAATGGCAGCTGTCTGGGAATGTGGAGAGCTGTAATCCACACAAATCAAGAGGATACCAACTGGGAAATGTGGAATTAAGTAGGTTTCAGCACTCTGCCAGCCTAACATCGTGTTAAATTTATCCCATTTCTCTTTGGCAGACTCAGAATATAAACCTATAGGTCTTCTCAAGTTAGACTATCCTATACTACATCTGCTTTCATTTTTTTTCAACAAGAAAGACTATAAGAAAAAGATGAAATGCACAAAGAAAATAATTTTAGAAAGGCTTAGCATCTTTGGCTATTGAACAAATGCAAAATCTTGTCACATTAAAATATATATTTTGATTTAAAATATGAGCAAAGGGTAAGTTCTGGTAATATGCTTTATGAACCTGAAAGAGGAAGCAGGCTTTCACTATATGAGTCCACCTTCAATAGATGGTAAAAGCATTCTTTAGCCATATGCCCACCCCAAATTTCAATTACATCAGCCCCACCAAGGTTGAGCCTTTCAGAGCAACATTCTTGCAAACAGGAAAGTGTTGGATGAGCTTCAGCCATGTTGGACTTCTATCAGGGACTTTATTCCTCCCTATTCACCATGCTAGCAGAGGTGTAGGAGAGTTTAAACCAATATCTATAGATATCCAATCTCTAGGTTCGGGAAGGCCTAGCCTAAAGGAAGAAGTGCATTTCTCTGGTATTTGAAGTAGTAATACAATATCCTGTAACCACTGGCTAGGTCTAAAATATGTTATCATTTACCTTGAACTATTGTGAAATGCAAAATTCCTAAAGTATTGTCTTTTGCATGTTTATCCTTCAATTTGTCAATCTTTTCAAGTTTAAATTAACAAGCTGAGGGAGCTTACAGATTGCATAACACAATCATAGTGCATCAGCATGGCTAACTATGTTGATTTTTTTCTCTATTGTTCAGCTATCATTTAATGATTGCTTTCCTAAATGCTACTAAATACAGATGTTGAGAAACTGTCAGCCAGGCTAGAAGGAGGGGGTCAAGTGAGAACCTACTTAGAGTTCTTGTGCAGCTGCAAGTGGCATAAGCTTGAATTCCCCCAAGATCCATGAAGCCTTTTCTGGTCAATCCCAGGAGAAAACAAGCTGTCTGGTGAGATTCTTGTAACATAAGTGGTAGATAATAAAGTTACTGAGTTTTGTTATTCACAAGTGGCTCTAGTTGCTTTCATCTGAAAAGTAAGTAAGCACAAGCTGTTGCTAACAAAAGCTTCAGTAACCCTGTGTTTGCAGAATTTTTCCAAAGAGGAATAAGAGAAATTTTCACAGGCTTTGGAATATGAGCAGTCACTGTTCATATACATAGAATAAAACCATAAGGTATCTTACAGCTCCTTGATATCTAACACATTTCTTGTTGCATGACTTTTCTTAGATTACAAAATACATCATCAGATGCAGAAAGTTAAGAATATCTTAGCTCAGGAGAACTCTATGCGTCTGATTAATTAACCTACACAGAAAACTGGTTTACTCCACAGTAAATGTTCATTTTTAAAGCAGGTATGTGAAAATATCTTTCCAGATGTTGTTCCCTCACCATTCCTAGGAGACTGAGGTTCCAAAGGCTTGTGTTCAGCAACATCTGGAGATCAACTTTATGGTGTTACAGCACTACTTATTTATTTATCAGATTTAGATAAGTTGCTTACAAAACAAATGACTCTGAGAGGCATACTTGCTGCATGCAGACTAAAAGTTTCTGATGATCCTTTTGTTAAGTAGATTTTATTTCTGATCTGCATTGACTCCGGTTTCTTCCTTTAACTAAAATTTGCCTGTTGAAATATTATTCTGAATCTGAGCAAAAGATGTCACAAAATAGTTTTTTTTCAAATTGAAGTGCAAAATCACATCTATTCCACACTAATGGAATAACTAAATTATGAAGGCTGCACAATTAAAGCAATATTATTTGGATGTTAAATATTGCTTCTTTAATGCCATCAACATTTAGTATTTGAAAGGTTTATATTATAAATTATTTCTGTTAGAAGCAAATAATTTTGAGATTTGCATTACACAAACTGGAGCTTCTCTATTTTGGAAAGTTCCTTTCTGTATTTAAATTTTAAAATCCTCCTTATTCAAAATTTTACCTTTCAGAAATGACCAATAGTTTCACTTACAAACACTCTTGCTTACTTTTTTTCATGTTTTAGAAAGTTGGACATTTTTTTCATTTCTTCTAGATTGGCTTCCCTGAACCAAGTTTCTTCCAGATGAATTCTGGTACAGAAGCCCAGTTGGGGAACATATCCTAGATATTTCTTTGCTTGTTAAGAACCATAAGATCAGTGGTGGGGTTCAAAACTTGTTACTACTGGTTCTGTGGGCGTGGCTTGGTGTGTGTGGCTTGACTTGGTGGGTGTGGCAGGGGAGGATATTGCAAATACCCATTCCCTCCCCACCCCACTAACCTGCTTTCCAGCTCCATTCTCCTGTGAGGGCAACCAAAGAAGACCCAGCTGATCAGCTGAGATTCAGGAGGCAGAGAATAGATGGGGGTGGGGCCAGTGAGAGGTGGTATTTGCTGGTTCTCCAAACTACTCAAAATTTCCACTTCCAGTCTCTGAACTACTCAAAATTTCTACTATTGGTTCTCCAGAACTGATCAGAAACTGCTGAATACCACCTCTCCATAAGATATATTTCATATGGACATTATGTGTGACTCTACAGTATATACAACTGTTAATTTTTTTTAACAGGCAGGTATATGAAAACACCTTTAATTCAGGAGCCTCAGAGTCATAGTGTACATTTATTCCCTTCTTTATCCTCCACAACTATCATCTGAAGTAAATAGCCACCTAGTGAACTTCCATAACTAATGATAGACTTGAACTGGATATTGTCAGTCTAGACTAATACCTTAACCATTTCACAACATTGGCACTTAAATGTGCTGATTTCCAAGGATAATGGGTTTTGAGATAGTATGAAGCTCCATACTACGATCTATCTAGATTCAACCTCAAGATCATGTGGTCTTCTACTGTAATCTAAATGGAATCTGATAGCCTAGTGTCTCATGTCTTCTCCTTAGCAATGTATTTTGCCTTTTGTATGTATATGTAATATTTATATAGCTGTCCATCTTTCAATCAAATCTGGGCAGCTTCCAATCAAAAATTAAAAAACATATAAAATCATACTAAAACTATAAAACTCAATTAAAATATTAAAAACAACAAAGCTAGCGCCAAATCATTTCTAATGTGTAATTATCTAGTCTTCTTCCAACACTTAGAGGAAAAGTCAGGTCTTCAAAGACTTACCGAAGGCTAAACACAGTGAACATCTGCAGAAGTTCCGGAGGCACAGTATTCCACAGTGCAGGGCTGCCACAGAAAAGGCACACATCCTAGCTCCCATCAGATGACAATATTTAGAGGAAGGAACTAGGAGAGTGCCCACTCTATCTAACCTATCTGATAACAAGTAGATATCCTTAAGCAAGGTGGTCTTGCAGAGCCTGTCCATGTGCCACATAGGGCTTTAAAGGTGATGACCAGCACAATGAATTGCATCTGGAAAGAAACTGGAAGCCAGTGCAGTTCACACAACAGAGATTGTAAGAGGGACAAACCAGGGGGCCCCATTACTGAGTGCATTGCTGCATTCAATGGACAGTTGAAGTTTCCAAGTGATCTTCAAGGCAACTCCATGTTGCTTCTTGCTACCATTTCTGTCAGAACATATGGAGAAGATGAACTTGGTGGAGAGAAGAGAGACCCACTACTAACAAAACAAGCAGAACAAACATAGCTCAATCCAAAACAGGAAGGTTAGTATATCAGATTTGCTGGTGGGGGGTACAACTGTTTTAGAATCTGAGGCTCTGGGAATGATTTGGTCATGTTCTTTTGCATCTCTTTCTTGGCAAGATATTAAGAGTAGATTTAGAAAAAAGTCCTCTACAATTTTTGATTAATTGTAAAATATGAAAGGTAGAGCAGTATAGCTTGTATATACTATATTTATATTTAAAATTGGGCTAATTCTATATACAAGATCTTTTACTTGTTAGTATGTATTTTCCCTTTTTCTACTCTTCTATTGTTTTTTTGGTTGCTATATTTCACTATTACATTTAAAAAAAAAATCTGCAGGAATAATTACCATTTACTTTTGTTTCTGGTCTGAGCTTTAATTCTGCATTTCCTTGCTCAGCTTGGCATATTGTGATTAGTGTTTGAATATTTTATTATCATATCTAGATTAACTTTTATCTTTATCTTTCCTTTGGGTCCCTTTTTGCATAGTTTTTCTCTTTCTCCATGGAATAGTTTAATACCGTATTGGTTGGCCTCAGTTATGAAAGGTGCTTTACTTCTATAATTTTATTTCTTTTCAGAGTGAATTGGATTATCTTAACAGCACATAGCCAAATTATATTTATCCTCTTGTTAAGCTTCTCAGAAATATCTAATAAATCTTATTCTAGCTTGAAAAAGTTACAGAAACAAAAAAACATAATCCATATCATTTTGAAGCTAGAAGCAGAAAGCCTAATTTAAGGAGACTTGTTACAACAATAAAATAATTGGCTATGTTGTCTGGATAATATGGGAAGCTTGTGGACAGGCATTCTCAATGCAAAAACTTAATTCAACTTATTTTGATAATGTATAACAGCCCAGTAAAATGAGAATTTACTAAATTTTACAATAAATTACCTTTTTGACAGTTACCTGTATGTTTAATCCCTTAGTATAGAAAAAGCAAGGATCTTTTATTTTCTTTTCTTTTTATCTAATTCCATTTCCTTAGGATAATATTTGATACAGCAAGAGATTATTTTGCACTTCTGCTTTATGGATAGTTATCTTCAGAAGTGTCAGATAATGCCAATCCTTATACACTTCACCAGCAAAAAAAAAAACCCTTTAAAAATCCTTTTTAAAAAAAAATCTTTGGCAGCATTTACATCAACTGACATATCCAAACAGCAAATTTGATCTGACTTAAATATGACAAACGTATGGGGCTGCAAATTAAATTGTGGACCATTAATTTGTTGAATGTTGGTGTTGATTTCACAATCATGTTAGACACCTGAAATATTTTAAAAACATTACACTCATTACAGGCAGAGGGGGAAGGAATATAACATAGCATCCTTTTTAGTAGCAGAATCAGTTTTTTATATTCACTGTTTTCCCTAACTTGGTAGCAAGGCTGTATCTCTTATATACTTAATGGATAGTGTCATGTATACAAAAAGACATTGATTTTGATAAAGCCCAGATATATCAAAGTAATCTATATTTTGATATACTGTATATGTAATATATTAAAATCAATGTCTCTTTGTATACATGATACTATCCATCAAGTATACAAAAGGATACATTTAGCTAGCAAGTCTATGGCAATCAGTTCTCCAGTTCTTATCATTAGGCATAAATATATTCAAGTTGTAAGATATGGGATAGACACAGACAAATCTAATGAGATATGATTTAATAAGTTTTACTATACAAAATTGTAATATATATGTGGAGGTAGATAACCTATTTATACATTTTCATTTTCTACATAATCAAATTTTATGATAGTTTATGTCAACATATCCAGACCTTGCATTATTAAAATTGTCATTGTTGACATCAGGGAGATTTGATTCCTTTTATGTAATCTACAAATGATCTAATACATGTCAGGTTAAAATGAACAAACAGACTCATGGCCAGTCAATATTCTGCAGACCTTCAAAGTGCCCCACATGGATTGTGCTGCTATCATCTCTTACACAGGCTTCCCTAAAGATGGCGACTTCTTTTCTTGAGATTTTCACTTACATCTCAGTTGAGTACAGGGTGACTGCAGATGTTCTTCCATTGTTGCTGCAATCTGAGGGGTGGTTGTGCTCAATAATTAAACTAGATAAAATGAGAACCTGCAGATATGAATGTGATAGTCATAAAAAATAATTCTCTACAAGCCATTCTAGAACCATTTTGAAATAGATTCTGCAGTTATATATTAATTACGGCTATTTATCTTTCTAATTAGTCAATATTCACCTTAGTTTGGAGGGAAGAAAGAGAGGCATGTATACATTGTGGAATATATAATTAACACATATTAATTCAGATTAACCAAATAAAATATAAATACTGTATACTGTACATATGGTTGTGTGTTTTTTTAAAGTATAATTTTGAGAGAAATTGAAGAGGCCTGCTTTAAAAATGTAATAATTTAAAAAAATGCAGTAAAATTAATCTGGCAAGACTTCTTGTTGACAAATCATGCAAACTTCTAGTAATCCCAACACTGTTTTCAAGGTATTTACAAATTCATTGATGTTGCTCTGAAATCTATTTGCACAGCAAAGAATGGTATTCAAACGCCTTCTTATTTGCATTTCCAATTCTCAGTATTCACCCAGACTTTTCTTTCTTTTTCTTGTCTATGTTCTAAATAAATAATATTTCAGAATTAGGTTATTCGTATCAGATAAACACACAATGAAATGTGAGGTTTAAAAGTATTGTAGACAAAGTCACTGCTGTGTTTGTTCATGTGGGTTTTTTTTTTCAGATCCTCTTCTGATGAACACAAAACAGGAACATCAACGTAAGAACTAATACCACAAAGATTTTTTTAAAGATATTCTGTCTCTTTCCACTTTATGCTAAATCATCATCAAGCCAACCTGAAATGTACATCACTGAGCATCTGTATAATACATAAGGGGAAAATAGTCTGCTTACAATCCGGCACTTCCTCAAGTCATCTCGCTGAATTTATTCAAAGCTTCCATGAAGTTAATTAAATCATACAGTTCCCCTGCTGTATGTACAATATTTCCCAGATTTCCAGCAACAAAACATAAGAGAAAAGAAAAAGACATTGCCATTGAGACAAAGTCGCTCTTTGGTGTTTTGATTCATAGAATTAAATTTTATACATCATGATTTTTAATAATGGTTTCATCAGAGATTGTTTCCATCCCACCATTTGCTGCTATACCTCAATTTTCCTGATCTATTATTGTCTTTTTTTTAATGGTAACCATTCTATAATAAAAACACTGAAGGGTGAAATTAATATGTCTGAATGAATAAATACAGTATCTATATTGCAACACTGTTGACATGCAATTTCTTTCGAGCCTTAGGGAATTATTGACATGTAGTCATTCAACCAAGAAGGTTCAATTACTGATATTCTTTATACTTTTAAGGCTATCTTCTAGTAAAACATATAACACAGACTAAACACATTTACTAATTCTGGATTATGTCTTACACCAGCATAGCAAAACTCATTTAGTAAGACTTGCACAGTTACAAAGACACGGAACAATTAGATCTTCATCTGCAAAATTAATAAACAAAGCTTGCAATTCAGTCTTAAAAGATTGAATAATTTAGAAACACACATGTTTGAAAACAACCATTACTATGCATATTTTACACAACTGAGTAAAGTTGCAATAACACTCAATGCAAAGATATCTGTTTCGTCACTGAAATAAATGTCTATAAACAAACTTTATTCTCAGTTTTAAGTATTTAAGTATTATTAAATATTTCTCTTCTTGCCTTCTCTTTTGCCTTCATTTTAAAGCATCTTTCCTGACAAAGGTTTATTGGCATGTGTGTACATGTATTCATACATACACAATATACAGAGAGACAGAATACCCACATGCATGAATATATTATTAAATCTTAAATATCTACATTTCATCATATGTGTGTGCATGTGTGTGTATACAGAGAGAGAGAGAGAGAGAGGAGTAAATTTAACAACCGGTTCTGTGGGCATGGTTTAGGTGATGGGCATGGCTGGTGGTCATGTGACTGGGTGGACATTGTTTGATGGTCATGTTATTGGCTGGGGGTGGCCAACTCAATATCACTCACTCGAGGCATGCATCTCCTTGCCTGGCCTCTCATGATTGTGGGGATGCTGCAACAGTCGTAAGTATGAAAACCGGTTATAAGTCACTTTTTCAGTGCCATTGTAACTTGAATGGTCACTCCACACAAGCAAAGTACCAGCAAAGGAGGAAAAAAATCTCCAGAGAAGTTCCTGGAGACAGGAAGTCTAGTCTTGCCAAGAATGTAATAAGGATTAATGGAGAGGCAGTTTCTGTAAGCAACACCAGAATGTTTCCTCCTGCCTTCCTTACAGGATTAGGCCAGTAATTTTTCCTAACAACTGGTTCTCTGAACTTCTTAGAATGTTAACAACTGGTTCGAGTGAATAGGTGCGAACCTGTAGAATCCTACCCCAGGTTTAATCATATAATATACATGCCATATACATGCATATAACATTTCCTCTCGCATATACGTGCTAGTCATTTCCACCTCTAGGGCAAAGTGCTCATCTACGTTACAAAGTCGAAGAGCCAGCGCTGTCTGAAGATGTCTCCGTGGTCATGTGGCTGGCATGACTAAACACCGAAGGCACAGTGTCACCTTCCTACCAAAGTGGTCCCTATTTTTCTACTTGCATTTTTACATGCGTTAGAACTGCTAGGTTGGCAGAAGCTGGGACAAGTAAAGTGAGCTCACTCTGTTATGTGGTGCTAGGGATTTGAACTGCTGAACTGTCAATCTTTCTGATTGACAAGCTCAGCATCTTAGCCACTGAGCCACCATATTCCCTTATATAATCTATATATTATATTATATATATATATTATATATAATCTCATATAATCATATAATATACATATACATAATATATATATACATAATATACATATAATATAAAGAGATCCAGTTTTGGGTAGTGTTAAAGCATAGCTCCTAGTCTGGCTTTAAGCACAAAGCCAGCTAGGTGACTGTCTTGCACCGGTCAGAATCTGATTCCGAGGGGAAGGCCGAGCAACTGACAGGGAGTGGAAGAGTGGCTCCGTTGGCTGTGGAAGAAATTGGGGAAGGACAAAGTCCGGGTGGGCAGAGCAGGAGAGAGATAGAGCAAGGCAGAAGGAATTCAGAGGAAGATCCAGGCGCACCTCCTCTTCATCCTAGGCATTGCGGGAGGAATGGAACGGAAGCAACATGAGTTGCGTGGCCTTATGGGGGAGGAAAGGGCCCTGATTCCCTTCATTAGCTGCAGCTGGGAACACAGAATTTAAAAAGGAAGATTGCGCAGAGCAACTTGTTGCAAACAAATTGTGAGTTGTCTGTTATTGTCAAGGCTTATCTGGGTTTCTGGCGTTTTACCAACTGTGTGTTTTGCTGGCCTTTCAAGTCTGGAATTCCTTATCCTGCCCTGTCAGGTTAATTACTGCAGCATGGTTGTGTGGATTTTTATTTACAGTTTGTATGTACTTTGTTTTCAGACTGAATTTCTTCCACTTAAAGACTGTTCTTGGGAGAGTTTGTTTTCTCAGCCAAAAGTAACCTGGACATTGGGGGCAAAGTTGGAGGTAATAAAGGGACTTTTCTTACTTATGTGACTTACTTATGTTGCCTCTGTGCCACACCTCGGGTCATCACTGTGACTGAGCCAGTCACTTTCTTTCAACCCTAGGAAGAAGACAATGCCAACCTATTTCTGAAAATTTGCTAAGAAAACTGCAGAGACTTCTCCAGCATCACAGACACCTACACATACAGTAAATCCCTTGAGTTTCCCTGATATAATTGCCCTAATATATATTTTGAAGTCAGGTAAGTCTGACTCTCATTTTTAGGGCCCATCATCCAATCATTTCCAGAATATTTGGTACAAGCATGGTCCTATTTCAATTTGTATAAAATTCTACATGCAACTTGTTTCCTTTATGCTCCTAATATTGTATTCTCTTTCAGCCCTTACAACTGGGTAGTGAATTAATGCACACACACACACACCCATGGATGCATGTGCATGGGCACAAGCAGGGACACACATACACACACACCTCCTATTGCTGAAAATAGTTACAAATAATATATAAATATTTGAAAGGCAAATCAATAGAAGCATAACCTTATTAGGAAGGCTCCTTCCCTTACACATTTTAAACAGGCTGTCAGAAATAGAGGCCTGAAGCATCATTCCGCATATCAATGAAAAGTTGTGCATGAGCTACTTCATTTGTATGAATTTCCTGTTTTTCCATTTTTTTAAAAAAGGATCAAAGATTTCTTCTCTTTTATTAGGAAAGCAATGCATCTGTCAATGTCATTTGTGACATCACATATTTTACCTGTACTTTTCTGGCATTAATTATTTCACTATTCAATAAAATCAAAGAATCATTCACCAAAATAATCACTGTGCTGCAGAATGACAATGTTATAAAGGTAATCTTTTATTTGCTTTCCTTACCCATTATCCCAGAATATAATCATTTTAGCTGTACAACTTATGTCATTCGAAGTTTATTTGACTGACAGAAATGGAGCTGCCTTTCTTGATGTTGGAACAGATCAGGTTTCAGCTATCCCTGCAGAATATCCCACATACACAGTCAGTCAGTCATGATAACCCAATATGACCACAGCTGAATCCAAATTTCCATTGCTAAGCAAGGAGGTTAAGTGAATTGCACTCCGTTTTTATGACCTTTTTTGCCACCGTTATTAAGTGAATCACTGAAGTTGTTAAGTGAAACATGCAGTCATTAAGCAAATCCAGCTTTCCCCATTTACTCTGCTTCTCAGAAGCCAGCTGGCAAGGTTAAAATTGGTGATCACATGACCCTGAGATAATGCAACCATCATAAATGCATGCCAGGGGCCAAGCACTTGAATTTGATGAAATGATCACAGTCATAGGTGTGAAAACCAGCATGAGTTTTCTTAAGTCATTTTTTCCCAGTAATATTGTAACTTTGAAGGATCACTAAACCAATCGTTGTAAGTCAAGGACTACCTGTAATAATAAAATACATATAAAAACTGTTTTTATATTCTTAAAAGAAAGTAATGTACTAAAATTGTTTATACTTCTGATAAAGCGGAGATGTCCCTTCTTTCCATTTTTCTTTTCTTTTTTTACTATATTATTTTGTCTTTTTTTTTCTACGTTTCTATTTTTTTATCTTATTCTCTTCTTTTTGGCACCTTTTCTTTTACTTTTTTTTATCTTTTTGTATTTTGTACAGGTAGTCCTCAACTTGCAAGGGTTGTGTTTAGTGACTGTTCAAAGTTACAATGGAACTGAAAAAGGTGACGTGACCATTTTTTACACTTATGACTGTTGTGGTATCTGATGGTCACATGATCAAATTCAGAAGCTTGGCAACTCACTTACATTTATGACAATTGCAGTGTCCCAGGGCTATGTGATCACCTTTTGCAATCTTTGTCAAGAAAAGTGAATGGGAAAGCCAAATTCACTTAACAACCATGTTACCAACTGCAGTGATTCACTTAACAAAAGTGGCAAGAAAGATCATAAAATGGGGCAAAATTCACTTAACAAACATCTCACTTAGCAACAGAAATCTAGGGCTCAGTTATGATCGTAAGTTGAGGACTACCTGTATTCACTGTTATTGTTGTAACTGTAATCTTTAATCTTTAATTACTAAATTACTCTTTAGTACTGTAGTAATTGTACTCTAATTACTAAAAAAGATTTATTCCAAATTATTTTGTTCCTGGCAAAATAAATGTTTTGTGCCCCATTGTTACTGAAAAGGGTTCCTTTATGTCTAGCCAGAGTTTAATCATGTTTTACAAAGTAAAACCAATACAACGTAGCTTATTTAATGTACATTTCTGAATCCTTTTCCATCTCCCTCATTTTTCCTCAGCCACAAAGTGCTCATAATAATACAGCAATTTGACTAATTAATTATGCCAGAGAAAATATTGACAATGGTTATCTCAGTGATCCTGCAGGAATGTCCATTGTAACTACTGAGGTGTCACTGTACATTTTAAAATGTCTTATTTCTGATCAGCTGTAGTCTTACAGTGTGAAGATAGGAGTCTAGATATGCTAGACTGAGCTGAACACTTCTAAAAAATAAATTTGGCTAGTCAGCAAACAGCTAGGCCACCACAAGAGCCCACTTTTATTTCACTGATTATATACCTTTTTGAAATAATTGAACTGTGAAGAAGCTCTTAGTGCCTCCCCAAGATGTTAGACCTTCACACCTGACCCATTGACTTAAATTATCTACAAACCAAACTCAACGTGCCACTTTGTATTAATTTCAGCATCACATACTGCTTTCGCCTCTTGCTATAAATGAGAGTTCTCAAGGAACTATATATTCACAGGACTGTTGAATAAATGACCTTCTCTGAACAAGTTAAAAGTAGAATCATAAGGGTTTTATCAGTGAATAATAACTTATATGATGTTTTGCTTTGTTTTTCCGCCTCAGGCAACAATTCTCACATTGACTCCACATTGCTTAACTCTTGCATTCCCAGTCTGGGTGCTACAGAGAAGACCCTGAAACTTCCTGTAAAGCTCAAGTTCTATGCCACCTGCCTAAGAAACCAATTGGACCCATTTTGGCCCTGTCTGCACTAGATTAGATGCAGAATTTTTAGGTGGCAGCCTAATACAAATGAGAAGAGTATATTACCATGGTTGAACACTTGACCAACTCCTAAGGATCCCCAACTTCATCTAGAATTTTTAAACACAACTGACATTTAGTAAAAATGCAGTCCAAAGCAAACTGATATGGCTCTATAAGATGAGATAATGAGGGAAATAGTGGAGTCTATGGTGCATTGGTCAAGTTTCAAAGCAAGTAAACAAGAAGAAATACAAAGTAAGAGTGAACTTTCTGGGTGATCAGATTCTAAGCTGATGTCAGAAAAATATTTTGGTTCCAACTTGAGCCAGGATTGTTCACGAATAAATAAAAATGAGATCCAGACAGTTGGGAGGGAAAGAGAAATATTTATTCCTAAAAGCAAAGTTTGCCTTTAGGGGTAGCTGTAGAGAAATGGGGTACAGCAACACAGTTTTAATATAGGGGATATGTCCTTGGTGTGGAAATGTCTACGTGCTGATTCCAGGGTGACACTTGTAGGTATGTAAGTAGGTATGTCTATAATGTTTATTCTTGTGAATGTGCAGTTGTATTGGGAGACCTAATTTAACTAACACTGTTTGTGTTTAAAGGCCTTATTTTTTGATAGGTAGATTATTTGGGGGCTTGAGGAAGGTTGAATAAAAGATTTGCCCCTTTGCTATTTTTACTTGATTAACTTACTTTCAGCTTGACTGTCGATTATCTAATAGAGACACTGATTCTCAGTCCACTGTGGATTCTGTTAATGTTTTAAGGGAAAATGGAAACAGTATAAGGAATACAATATATTTTGATACAAAACTTATCACAATGACTTGCTGCAATTTCTCTTCCAGAAGCCGCAGGTAACACAACTGGGGCAGACAGGCTCATGAACCATGGTGACAATACTTTATGATGTTTTACGTAATGTGGACAGAAGGACCATAGGCCTGGTTCTGGCAGCTAGTTCTTGAGTCACAACCTGGTTTAGTTTATGCAACTATAGCATAAAAATGATTAGTTTTTGAGTGTTTAAAAAACAATCCAATACATTATCTTGTCTTCAAATCACTAGCTTTGGCAACCGACATTTACTATTTCCCATTTAAGTAGCTCTACTTTACAGAAACTATAGTGTGTATAATGTCTTTGGACTGATGCAGCAGCATCAACTCAGTAGTCAGGGTTGGCATTCCCTTTATAACCTTCTGTGCTTATAATGTTAATTTTGTCTTTATGAATTTATTAACGCTCTGCTTGCTCAAAGCATAACATCTACAGTATCTGCAGTTCACAGAAAGAAAAATTAATTCTATTTTATTGGTCACTTGTGGCTTACTCAGGCATTTAAGAGCACTTCATAATATTCAACCCAAGATGAAAAAAGAGGATCTGTACTTGAAGGGTTTCTTTCACTCATTCTACCAGATTCAATTTCCATGCATGTAGTGGGCTGGGGGTTTATGCTTCTTTTTCTACCACTTACTCACAGTTCAAGCACTCTGAAATTTGTTGTATTAGATTTATAACATATCATGTTCATCTTGATAACCTATGATTTCCATCTTCCATGGTTTAAGAATTCAATATGCTGACTGGGATTTGGGGAGATTTGAATCCAATTCCATGCATAGAATAAACTGTTCTACTTCAGTTGCTCTACAACAGGGATGTCAACTCAAGGTCTGCAGGCCAGATCCAGCCCATTGGGTGCTTAGATCTAGCCCACAAGACCAGTCTGAAAACAGCAAAGGACTAGCCCACAGTGCCTCTGCTAGCAAAAATGGAGCTGGGGGAGCTGCATGCACCGCCACCTCATGCCCCATTTTCAGCTTTCTGCAGCCTTCTGCCAGTGAAAACAAAGCTCGAGGGGGCTGCACATGGCCCACCCTGGGTTCCCTTTTCACTGGCAGAGGGCTATCAAAACAAACTAAAAACAAAACAAAAGGAGATATGTTTCCCTTTTGCATTTGAGCATGCAAGAAGGGACAGGAAAGAAAAAAGGAAAGAAAAAGAAGAAAAGATGGGAAGAGAGCAAGGAAAAAAAGAAGGAAAGGGGAAGGAAGGAGAAAGGAGAATGAAGAGGGAAGGAAGGAAAGAAAAGAGGGGGATTATAATGAGAATGAAAGTGGGTCTCAGGGAAGTCCTGCCTTAACTCTTGGTCCCACAGGTGTCCCCGATATGAGTCCAGTGTCATACCCACCATGGCCACATCCTGGACTGGCCCGCCATGCCCACGCCCACTGGCCACGCCATGCCATCCCCCGCCCCGGCCCTCCAAGGTCAAACACCACCCTGATGCAGTCCTCAATGAAATTGAGTTTGACACCCCTGGTGTACAAGCTGGATCTCAACACTACAATAGAATAGAATAACAGAGTAGGAAGGGAATTTGGAGGTCTTCTGGTGCAACCCCCTGCTTAGGCTACACTACTTTAGACAAATGGTTAACCAACATCTTTTTTAAAACTTCCAGTGTTGGAGCATTTACAACTTCTGGAGGCAAGTTGTTCCACTGATAAATTGTTCTGTCAGGAAATTTCTCCTTAGTTCTAAGCTGCTTGTCTTTTGATTAGTTTCCACGCATTGCTTCTTGTCCTATCCTCAGGTGCTTTGGAGAATAGCTTGACTCCCTCTTCTTTGTGGCAGCCCCTGAGATATTGGAACACTGCTATCATGTCTCCCCTAGTCCTTCTTTTCATTAGACTAGACATACCCAGTCCCTGCAACCGTTCTTCATATGTTTTAGCCTCCAGTCCCCCAATCATCTTTGTTGCTCTTCTCTGTACTCTTTCTAGAGTCTCAACATCTTTTTTACATTGTGGCGACCAAAACTGAATGCAGTATTCCAAGTGTGGCCTTACCAAGGTATTATAAAGTGGTATTAACGCTTCACATGATCTTGGTTCTTATGCAGCCTAGGACTGTGTTGACTGTTGTGTGAAAGATTTGGAAGTCTCAAACCTCCTTTTTCAGAAGGACTGTGACCTTATATATTACAATTTCTCGATCTTGGCCCATTTTTTTGAAGAAGTGTGTTTTTGTAATACTTTCTGCAAGTTTCCTCCAGGTCATTTCTAGGCCTCTCTGTACCTACAAGGAGCAGTCAAAGGAAATTACCAAGTTGGATCTCACTATCTAAACCTCATCCTCCATACAGTGAAAACTTGGTGCTCTGATGACTTTCATTTTTTCCCCCAAAGTGAAGGATTCTTTCATGGGTACCTTATTTAAATGAAATGGTAGAAGAATGCCTGATTAAAGAAAGCATGGCATTCTTTCATGTCAGCTTTAAGAAGCTTGTCTGTTACTAAGAAAAAAAATGTAGCAATAGTACTGTAGTGGCTAGAAAGGAAACGTACACAAAAAGAGCTCTTTTCCTGTTTCATTTATTAAAATATGTCTATTTTCACTAAACTGATATAGGTGGAGGCACTATCTTTCCTTTAACCCTAATATTTTTAAAATAAACTAATCCATTCCTCTGTGGCCAGAGCAGATGACTCTGCAAACATCAGATGAATGAGAGAATAAGCATACGATCTTGCTACATGTAAGAATACATCTGGAATTAAAAAGGGGGGAATGTAGCAGTAACCCCGGCATCTTTTCATCTCAAAGGAGGATAAGAATGATTGTCCAAAATGCTAATATTAAAGCATCTCTCTCAGTTGTAAAGGCCTTGGAAATCTTTTGAACTATCAGGAAGAATCAACTGATAAATCCCTGAAGGTTTCCCGAAGACCATTATATGAGGCAAACGAAGATCTTGATCAAATCAACTGAAGATATAATTGCAAAAGAGAAAATAAAAAATAACACCAAAGTAAGCATTTTACTTCTTGCTTTAAAACATGGGATAGCCATGTGATTGACATACTTTATCTTTGTTTTCCTGTTTTTCCTTGCTTTGTATCCTAAAAAGCCTTTCCCAATAGTAGTACTGTACACTTGGTGGGATTATCCTTAATGTCTTTCCGCCCCACAGCAATAATTACATAGCTTGTTTGCTCTAATATTTGTTCTGGGGGGGGTTAATATTGTGACATGATGGTGACAATGACAACAACTATGACGACGATGATGATGATGATGCATATTATATCTGTACATAAAATGAGAAAGGCCACAAGGATTGGGAAGGGAAAGAGGTTATAAGAAAAGTTCTTTTCCAGAAGCAAATAATTTGACAATATCCCAGATTAAAATTAATGGCCCATTTTCACTATTTTAGCAATTTATCAAATCCTGGTACAACACTTGAACAGATTGTTGATAGCCACCGAATAAGCCAGGAAGGTCAATACCTTTTCCAATTTTTGCTTTCTGGAATTAATATACTTTAAAAGGAACTATGTGTGAGCAGCTGAATTTTGTTATGAACTTGGTCTCATTTTTCAGACAAATGCACAACTGCGGCGAATGTCTTAATGGTGAGCAAATGCTTTGGCAATTTCAAATATAGAACATTTTTTCTTGCAAACCTATTTGTGGAACATGGGGCTCATTGAGAGTTCTCAAATCTTTCATCCTGATTTCGCTCTGCTGGGTTTTCAACAGAAATCTTCTCGATATAAAAGAAGGGGTCAACGAAAAAGATCAGAGGGGAAATGCTCTTCTCATCTACATATATAAAGGTAGATTACAGTAGCGTGGGGGAAGGAGGGACATTTTGTTTTCATACTTGCTACATTTCTCTGCTTTTGTCCTGCATGAATAAGCTACCCTGCAAAGAACCAACCAAAGAAGTTTAGAGCATGCTGCACATGCCTGTGCAGCATGCCTGTGGAATATAGACAAGCAGCATGCTGCTTTTGTACAAAAATCATGGAAACATACGTTCAATCAAAGAATTTTACATGATAAGCAGGCAGCTTTCATTGTTTTGCTATAAATAATATCATTGAAATGCGAATGAGTTATTTTAGAACTAAAAATCTGCGCACATTTCACGGCATGAAACTTGGCAAAATGTTGTAATAGGCAAAGATCAGGTTAGATTCAATTGGATGCAGGGGTACAAATATCTGGACAGATCTCCCAGAAAATATTTCACATATATTTCAAGAACATGCCACTAAATTCCTTCACCAATGATAAAGGTTGAAGTAAAAAAGAAAA
This sequence comes from Bungarus multicinctus, assembly GCA_023653725.1. Lineage (NCBI taxonomy): Eukaryota > Metazoa > Chordata > Lepidosauria > Squamata > Elapidae > Bungarus > Bungarus multicinctus. The sequence continues at coordinate 62,117,677 of CM042842.1, forward strand.
AAAAAAAAGAAGGAAATGAGACTTCTATCAGGTGATGCTACCATGAAACCAGGACATGGTTACCCCAGCTTCGGTGATTGTTGTGAGAGCATTTTTGGCATGCAAGTAAGTCCTTCAGTTCTGCTGATCAGTTTCCCAGATAGAGGCTGATTGATTATTTATACTATAGGTAAAAAAAGCATTGGATTATTAGACATATTTTCTACATCATTTGGAAAAATTACAGCATATGGTGATAATGAATGAAGTGGACAGATTGGCAAAGCCTATGGACAGAAATTACACCTCTAGATGATATATAGACATGCCTTAATACCCAGTTTGACAGGATGTGCACTTTTACAAGTCAAATATATATATTGCCTATATTTATCCAAAGTCTGATTAATCAGTAGTCTGAATTAAGGAGATTTTAGTACTATCAATAATGTCAACAGCATCTGGCAGAACAGTATTTAGTTGGCCAGTTAGGAATGAATTGTGGTAATCTGTAATAAATGTAGAGCTCACTCAAAATCTTGTATTGAAGTATTATTTTAGAGCTCTAGAACCTGTGTGGGCTGATTGTTCTACTGAAATGTTTTGATGCATGGAAACGCCAGCAGATATTTTCTCTTAATTGCATGAATGGTTGACAGATATGTTTGCGGCACAGTAGAATTAAGTTCTTGATTGCCAATGAACTATGCCTTAAAGCAAGAATGAAGCAGGAAACACAGAGAGCTGGAAAGAGTTTCAAAGGACATTTGAACAAGGGACAGACCTGATGTTGTGATGATGAAACTCAGTCTACAAGCTTGTAGCCAAATGGGAAGAAAAAGGACTTCAGAGAGAAGATTAATTACATCACACACAGTACTGCTGGTTCTATCTCTCTATGGAACATAATGTGTTCCTTCTTGTAGAGACTTCTTTTGCCTTGCGGATTAATGGTATCTCTTCCCATTCATCTCGCAGAGAGTAAACTCAGTCTGAATGGCCTGTCAGTTCTTGAGAGTAGCTTTGAATCTGTTCATGTTAGCAAGATATATAGTTTCAGGTATTTATCTTCCAAGAACTATGGGATATTACTGATGGAATCCAACACAATCCTTTAAATGTCAATCCTGTTGACAGAGCCTCAAATGTCCCTCTACAAAGGGAATTATTAATATCTATCCCCAGATACAGGGAAATGCTGAGAAATATCATTCCACTGCAAATAGAAAATGTTGAGGTCTTTCTTCCCAAACCTGGTACCTTGTCTCAGTATGCTAGAGAAACATTATTGCACTAACGGGAAGTTCAAGAGGTTTCATTTCATACAACTCGAGGGCATCAGCTTAGTCATGGCTACTATAAGAGAACTGCAGTGCTATGAAACTTAGTTGCCAATTATGGCATTTCTAATTGTTATAAACAAACTCCCAAAGCACAAACCCTTAGCAATTGTGGAGATCAAATTCTACCTGAAAATATAAAGTTTAATGTAATTACAGCATTACTTTGTTTGGCCTTCTAATGTTAAGCTTCCTATATTATTCCTATTGGTATCTTATGACTGTTACTTTGTTGGTGGTATTTTATTATTTATGTTGTATGTTACGATTATCACTTGTTGCTTGTATGAATACTAAAAGCTTATGCACTGGAGACAAATTCCTTGTGTGTCCAATCACACTTGGCCAATAAAGAATTTTATGTTATGCTATGCTATATTACTCTACTCTATTCAAATTTTACAGCATTATTGATTGTGATGGTTAACTATCCCTAACAATAACATTAATGTTCCAAAAATAATCATATGGCCAGTTATGGAAGCCATTATTATACTTCAAGGGAGATTTACATCCCTTAACTAAGGTGACCAACTTTTTTACAATGAGAAGGACGACACAAATAAATTGAAGGAAAAAACAAAGCTGCTTGTGCATGGTGCAGTCTTGCGCACGGTGCACTCTTTCAAAACAATTCTCCTGTGTGGAGCACATGCGTCTCATAATCGTGTCTCACCGCACTGTACCGAGCCTTGACGAATCGTCATATCAAATACAAATATGTCACATCACACACAACGGATCGGATCAGCATCGATCAAATACGGAGATTTACAGATTAGTCTTCAAATATCAAAAAGGGGGATATGCAGGAGGACACATTCGAGAGAGGACAGAACTTACAAAAGGAGGACTGTCCTCCCTAAAGGAGGACGGTTGGTCACCTTACTTCTAGGGACAAAGTTTTATATTCAATATGAATTCTCATTCAGTGAAAAGACCTGTTCTCAGTATCCTTAGATGGAATAAACCTATCTGATGGTAATCGTAAAACTTCCTGCAGAAACTCCTCTGACTAAATGGATGTGGGAAGCTTGGCACACTTCTGCAGCATTACTCAAATATGCCCTGATTTTATTTTCATCTCATTTCATTATGCTTATCAACCCTGACATTTCATATACTTACACTTACTTGAGTACTAAATTGGAAGTGTCAAAATAGAAAATGCATTAAAATCTACTTAATTAAAACCACACCTATAGTGTCATAAATGTTCATAGTGCTATAGAAAGATTGAATTAGCTTACATGTTAGCTAAATAAATTCAGATTTAATTTCTGCTCTGAATCTGTTCCACTTTTTTTCAGAGTACATCTGCCTACATGCCACTCTAAGGCCAAGCATGGTCCTGAGTTTGGGGCGGGGGATGAACTCTCCATCCCAGAATTAGTAGACAGATCTAGGATTACATTGGTCTAGAATTGAGGAATGTTAAACTCAGTCTCCACTCAGCAATGAAAACTCAGTGGATGATGACTGTACCTGATGCTAATTGTCATCAGTCTTATGAATGGCTCTAAGACTGGTGACAATGAGAGAGGCTGCCCACCTGTACTGTGGATGGCTGCTCCTTGCCAGGAAACCACAGGATAGCGGTTATGCCATGGTCTGAGCACTGGAGATGAGGAAAGTCTTCAAGCTCTCAACCACAGCAGAGTCTTCAAGGACACTGGTTCAACCACCTCAGGTTTCAATCACCTTGTATTTACAATTATTTTGTAGTTAAAAGAACAAGTATTTAAAACTACCAAGTAAACAAAACTTCACCCTAAAATTGCATCCCAAAAGCTAACTAGCAGTGTAAAGAACTGTAACTATTAAAGCTAAATTCCAGGGTTCTTCTCTAAGACAGTTATTATACAAGAAAGTACAATGTCTTTTGACATCACATGAAAAAAGGCACACGGAGGTAAAATGAATCCTTTAAGTATCACAATGTTTACACATATGTTAGACATTCAATTATGTCACATTTTGTTAAAGTATATGAAAGGCAAAAACTGTGTGTATATTTTGTTCCTAATGAAATACCACACCATATTTTTCTGCCTTGATGTTCTAATTAACAAATTCAGAATTTGGAATGACTGGAGCAGCAAAGGAATAAACTGTTCCAAACCATTCAAATTTGACATGATTTTCCAACAATTACATAGGATTTAGGAGTTTTTGGAAAGAAACCAAGACTGTGCTATCACCTGTATCTTATAAAAACAAGATTATAATAATTCTGATGTATTTTTTCATTTTAATTCTGTTGCCATGATACTAGCATATCAGATAAATGTTCAAATAGCTCAGGTACTATAATTTATTTACATGCCTAAAAAAGAAATTCAACAGCACCATCATGTGGCAAATACAAAACATGTCAACTAAAAAAGTAGATATAAAAGGAAAAGGTGTTTCCTTCTTTGAATTTTTCTTATTTATTTGTTTATATTTATTTATATATTTGATGTTTACATGGTCCAATCTTGAAAAAGTGTACCTGTGTTCCATCTCTCCATCTGCACTTGTACTAATTTTATAACATTGGTATTAACTTTGCTTCTGTACAAAAGCTAGTATATCTGACCTTGTATCTTCTATCAAAGAAAAATCAATACATGATAAAATAATTAATCATAGTCTATTGAATTTAGGACAAGATAAAGAATTCTGACCTAAATCAGACTGGTTGGTTTACCTTATATTGCTGCCAAGTTTTTTTAAGCTCCTGTTAAGAGCTTATAATACTACCCTTGAAGAATTTCTGAAGCATCAAAACTATGTTTCTCACACTATCAACCACTAGAAATAAAACCAGCAGTTCTAACTTTTTATAACCCACAGAAACAAGTCTCCCATTTTATAGCACAGAAGTTCTGCAATGAAAGAATTTAATACCCACAATCAATGCTCATTTCAGAAGTATGAGGCCTTTTCTTCCTGTGTCCTCAATCTTGCAGCCATTTTTTTTATGGTAGGCAAGTGAAAAACAATCCCAATGACTTTAAATGAAGGCAAACTTGTACAGAAAACATGTCTACAAGCATTTCTGATTGTAAATAGTTTAAAAGCAGACTTAGCACTGAATTTGGAAATCTTGGAAATTCATGTAATTGTGAAATATTGAACTCTAGTGAGTGCTTAGCCAGCTCATAGCAGTATCTAGACAAACATGTTCTGAACCAGCTGAATTTTCTTGAACACAAATAACCCATTACAGTATAGCAGTTCAACATCTGTTCAGAGTATTAATATTTGAGAAATAACATGGTATCTTTAGATAGTACTGCAAGTGACATACAAGTACTACCATATGAGCTATTCTCCAATTAATGCCAACCACCTAAAAATCCCCAACATTATAGATCAAAATTGTATGCATTCTTTTATCTAAATTTGGGTACCTCCAGTGTTATTTTACACCTATCTTGGCTGAGCTAACAAAGTTTATTTGCCCTCATCTATCCAAAAATTGCCATCTTAAATTTGGGAAATCTATAGCGCTTCCTTCTATAGATGACAATGAAAATTACAGTATTAATTAACCCTCAGGCGTTGTTTATTCATTTTATTGAGATGTTTTTTTTTAATATTAATGGACTAGATAAAACCTTGTGACATTCCGCAACCACTTATCATGAGGTGCAGCACAAGTCCTCAAACATCAATTTCTGAAAAAAATATGCATCCAGGAAGAACTATCCAAAGGATTATGTGGTTAATGCTGTTAAAGCCTCGGAGCAGTGCAGCAAAACCAAGGATATATGCCATAAACTAATCTACCAGAGCTATTAAAATTGCTACTTTCACAAAGCCAAGCGTGATCATGGACTGAAATGGATCCAGATAATCAGCACTATCACATTCAGTATACTCAGGGTGGGATTCTACCAGTTCCCACCTATTCTCTAGAACCAGTTTGTTAACATTCCAAGCAGTTCAGAGAACCGGTTGTTAGAAGAACTTACTGGCCTAATCCTGTAAGTAAGGCAGGAAGGAAACATTCTGGTGTTGTTTACAGAACTGCCTCTCCATTTATCCCTTATTACATTCTTGGCAGGACTAGGCTTCCTGTCTCTGGAACTTCTCTGGAGTTTTTTTTTCCCTCCTTTGCTGGTACTTTGATTGTGTGGAGTGACCATTCAAAGTTATAATGGCACTGAAAAAAGTGACTTATGACCATTTTTCACACTTACGACTGTTGTAGACATACAGCCAATACCTCATGTTCTTAAGAAAAAGCCAGCCAATCTGTAAATATCAACTCCATCAACCAATCAAGAAATGACAACAGAGCCAACCTCCCCACCAGTATATATAGGGAGACAGCAGTTCAGATCACGCTTTGCTCGCACAAGCACAAAGCCGAAAGCACCAGCTTGAAGATGGCAAGTGAGATCTCATCGAAACGTTGCCCAGATAGTCTCAATCTTACATGGGAAAAGACCCGAACACATCAAGACCTGATTATTGGTGCCTGCCTATATAATTTCCTGCAACTTTCTTGGCAACATTTTAAAACTTTGCCATTGCCTACTTCCTGGGGCTGAGAGAGAAAGAGACTGGTTCAAGTCACCCAGCTGACTTTGTGTCTAAGATAGGACTAGAATTCACAGTCTCTCAGTTTCTAATCTAGTAATTTAACTACTACACCAAACTGGCTCTCTTTATCTATAATAGGGTAACATAATTGGGTGCCCTTAAAATCAACATAGCAAAGTGTATAAATATTAATTTTATTCAATGCACTCTTAAAATTTAAATACATATTTAAATATTTATAGAAATCCAGAGAAAGGTCAATACCTACCTAGATTATCCAGCAATGAATGATCACTAGAAGATACTACCTTCTGAAACTAAGGAAGAAAGTATTACTATTCTGGATAAGCAAAAAAGGCATTTGCATTCAAACCACATACCGCAAAAGTCATTCCTATTTAAAATTGGGGCAATGTGTTAAGAGAGCTGCTCTTTTGTAATTGCATGGTGAAAGCAACACCATCTGGCTACAAGAAAGGTAAAATATTTTTTACTTTCTTTTTCTTGAAAAGGGAAATAAAAGGGTTTTTTTCCTTTTTTTCTTTTTTAAAGAAAGAAACATCCAGTTAAGGGATTGCTCAGAATAAAGTAGAATAAACTTTTTTTTATTCCAGAGCTTGAAGAGCACTTTATTTAGCTAACTGTGATAGCAATATTTTAAACATTTATAACATATAGTACACAAAGTTATGTACATGTTATTTTATATACCTATATATTTTATAAACTACATATAGAGTTAATAACAGTGATCACGCTGTAGAATTTAAATGAGTCATCCAAAGCCCCAGCACATCCCGTGATCTTTCCTGAAGTTCTTGCTATCAGAAATGAGTATATACTTATCTACTTTCAGGATTTCTAATGGTGTGTATATATTATGTTACTTATCTGTCTGGCAAATCCAGTTTGAAAATATATAATATATATTCTGTTTGAATGGATGGATGGATACATGACAAGATATAACAATCAACTGGAGCATTGAGCTCCATGATCCTGCTCCACATGTACTAAATGTTTATGGAGATTCTCAGTCATCCAGATCATTGTTGTCCCAAAGGCGTTTTTTCAAGAGGCAACTAGACTTTCTGGTTTTTCTTTGAAGATGCTTCGCTACTCATCCAAGAAACTTCTTCAGCTCTGACTTCCATTCCCTACCATCCAGTCAGAGCTGAAGAAGCTTCTTGGATGAGAAGTGAAACATCTTCAAGGAAAAACCAGAAAGTTCAGTTGCCTCTTGAAAAAGTACCACACACGCTCTTTCTCTATCCAGACACTATCACAGGATTGTTATTGTAAAGATAAAAGTGGAAAAGATACTTGTGAGTTTCTGCAACAAAAGCAGGACATAGATTAATATTTCCTTCCAAACATATTCTAGAGTTTCAAAGGTATTTTTAAAAAACCTTTGGCCAAATTAATTCTCAACTGAGGGTTTTTTATAAAGGCACCACAGCAATTTTCAGGGGAAACAAAACACATGCAAACACACCCCTCTAGAGTATATATAGACACAAATGAATAGCTCCATAAAAACAGATCATGCCAAGTGTGGGTGTTCATTCTTACATGGTGGCAAATCTATCTGTTGCCAAGAGACAGAAGGAAACCAGGCCTTGTGTCCCAAAGAGAGAGCCAACCAGCCCCGTGCTAAAAGCACTGATGTAGTCTGTTTATAATCTCAGCTTTGATAGGCAGAGAGAAGTTCAATAGGAGACAGGGCTGTTCTTGGGGAAATGCACTTGATGCCATGTATTATTTATCTCTTTGAGCCGTCTGGGCTCACCCTAATGTTGGTCATCTGACCCTCTATGGCTTTAAATGAATGAATGAATTCAATCATTCATTCTTTATTGGCCAAGTGTGATTAGACACAAGGAATTTGTCTTGGTGCATATGCTGTCAGTGTACATAAAAAGAAAGGATACATTTGTCAAGAATCATAAGGTACAATATTTAATATAGTCATAGGGTATAAATAAGCAATCAAATCATACTAGGAAACAGTCAATATAAATCATAAGGATACAAGAAACAAAGTTGCAGTCATACAGTCACAAGTAGGAAGGGATGGGTGATAGGAGTGATGAGAAGTTTAATAGTAATAGTAATGCAGACTTAGTAAATAATTGGACAGTGTTGAGGGAATTATTTGTTTAGTAGAGTGATGGCGTTCGAGAAAAAACTGTTCTTGTGTCTATTGTTCTGGTGTGCAGTGCTCTATAGCATCGTTTGAAGGTAGGTGTTGAAACAGTTTATGTCTAGGATGTGAGGGGTCTGTAAATATTTTCATAGCTATCTTTTTGATTCATGAAGTAAAGAGGTCCTCAACAGAAGGCAGGTTGGTAGTAATTGTTTTTTCTGCAGTCCTAATTATCCTCTGAAGTCTGTGTCTGTCTTATTGGGTTGCAGAACCAAACCAGACAGTCATAGAGGTGCAAATGACAGACTCAATAATTCCTCTGTAGATCTCTATCAGTAGCTCCTTGGGCAGTTTGAGCTTTCTGAGTTGGCGCAGAAAGAACATTCTTTGTTGTGCTTTTTTGATGACATTTTTTATGTTAGGTGTCTATTTTAGGTCTTGACAGAACCTAGAAATGTGAAGGTCTCTACTATTGATATGTGTTGTCTAGTATTGTAAGAGGTGGTAGTATGGGAGCGTTTCTCCTAAAGTCTAGCACCATTTCTAGTTTTTGAGTGTGTTCAGTTCCAGATTGTTCTGGTTGCACCACGAGGCTAGTTGTTCAACCTCCTGTATCTATGCAGATTCATCATTGCCTCGAATGAGACCAATCACTGCTGTGTCATCTACAAACTTCAGAAGGAATGGATTGTTTGAGATGCAGTTATTGGTGTATAAGGAGAAGTGGAAAGAGCACACAGTCTTGTGTGGGGTGTGGGGGCCCTCGGCACATGGTAAACTCAGCTTTATTATTAAATGTTTTATCATTATTAATCTGCAGTAAGGCCTCCCTCATCCAGGATCTTACAATAGAGAAGGCTGGTTGGTGTGTGTAAGCAAGAAGTGGAATGGGCATGTTTGAAATAAATCCAAATGACAAAAGCTTGGATCGGTGAAAAACACAGAGATTTTATTTTGTTAAGCTGTTTGCAAAGAGCGGGGGATCTCAGCTGACTTCAACATGACGTTTGAGCCAAGAACCACACCTAAGATTTCAATACATTACATTTTATAGTTCTTCTGTCCCGACGGCCCCCACACACCCTCCTACATCGACCCAGTGACCGAGAACAGCTAATCCGAGACGTTCTTATGGAGACCACATCATCTCCCTTGATACCTCCCAATGACCTTCCATCACATCTTATCTTTCTCGGCATTAAAAAAATGTCCCTTCAGCATGGCCCTTTTCTAACGGTCTGAGAACAAGAAACTATCTATTCCTAACACCACACTTGTTACATATTAATGTTACATTCAGCACTTCTTATATGCATTTCTAACATCTATGCAAAGTAAAAGTAAGCTGATGTTTTGAAAAACAAAATCTAACTTTAAAGAACGTTAGGCAATAGTTTATTTCTTCTATTATCCTCCTAATTGTTCTTTTGTTATGTCAAATGTGTATGTGAATTTCCTTGACAGTTTGAGATACGTACCAATTCCAGGAGGAAATAGGGGGTGGGCGTTACTTAAACAATTGATTGCAGGTACATGTTTAAATGTATTAGAAAACATATTTAGTAAATGTAATACTATAAAATACTAGTTCATTCAACTACATTTTATTTTTGAATTTTCTTATTTCAACAATTCCACCTTTCTATTTTTCATACATTTCATAAAATAAAACATTATTTCTGGAATTCTCTTAAGTTTTCTCTAATTTCTTCAACATTTTCAAATTTCATCAGAACAGTATGTTCATTAACATCATTCACCATCATCATCATATATTCATCTTTATTTTGTGTAACAGTTATCATACTTTCAATAGTGCTCTGTACTACACTTCTTATCAGGGGTATAAGATATGGTAAACAGATTAAACCCAATATGACCATACCTGCCATAAATAAGGCTTGGTTCCAATTATTAAAAATCCCTCCCAAAAATCCTTCATTATCTAATGTCCATTCCTGTACATGAGCTATTTTTCTCATTCTGTCTGATTTGTCTAATTACTTCTCCAGTATCATCAATTTCTAAGCAACAGTTGGTTAGATTAAATTTACCACATACACCTCCTTCCTTAGCTAGTAAATAGTCCAAGGCTAATCTGTTCTGGTAAATTGCTGTTCTCATTTTAGTATTCATTTCAGCCACCAGATCTAAAGCTAGCGCTATTTCATTTATTACAATTTCTACTACAGCTTGTAAATGAATTATCCTATTGATCATATAGATTGGGGTTCGATATCCATACATGCTGTCATTCGCCCAACTGGCAGGATCATAATAAGCTATAATTCTCTCCAGGGGCCAATCTTTAGGAGCCCATCCGGTCACCTTTAACATTTTATTCTGCATTAATCCCTTCATCCTTTCTGCTGCTGAACTTCTCATTTTATCTTTTACAGCTCTTTTTCTTCTTGGTCTATATCCTGCTGCTCCTGCATCATCATAAACAGCCACACCTAAAATCTCTCCCTTTTGTATAGGAATGAGAAAGAAACTAGGTTTTATAGTTCCTTACACACAGGTACCACTCCACTTTCTTGGTAAATATGCATAAGCAGTTTTACCACAGATCCAGTAAAGTCCATCTGGTGCTACCCATTCTAAACTCTTATTACAAATATCTTTTATTCCCTGCATTTTCTTCCAGGTTTTAGGAGGACTAATATACCATCCTGTCAAATTCCTCCTGTCTCCAGCCCACCATTCTTGTTTACTCTGATTGCATGATAACAAGCTTTCACACACCATTTCACCTACATGTTCACCTTTCTCTGTCCTTCCAAAACATACCTTTCCCACTATTTCATTTTCCAATATCCATGACCCTAATCTTGTTTGTGTAAAGTTAAAGTCCCAACTCCACCTAGAGTTACTCAAATCAACCTCATTTGCTTCCCAAGGCCATCTACCTTCCACTTTAGTTCCACCACACACAAAACAATTTGTCACATTCAAAATTTCTGCTATAGTTTCTGCCAATTCTACAAACACATTTTTGTTAACGTCTGCTATTTCATACGTTATTTCATCTCCTTCAATGATTTTCTCATAAAAGGAGTAAAACACTGACTTAGGAGTGTCAGGTTCCAAAGGTTTCTTTATCATCCATACCTGGATCTCAACTATTGGGTCATATCCCCCTGCATCTATTCCAATTTCAAACCTCCAATCCTCCTTTTCCCACTCCTTTTTCTGTATAAACTGAATACCATTTATTACTGTAAAATTTACTTGGTAACCATTTTCTTGTCCGCAGCTAGTACCATGGTTTCGTATTCTTTTTAAATTTATCAAAGGTTCTTGTTTCCCTCCCGTCTTCCATCCTACACAACTCCACCATTTACACTTTACATTACTTATTGTGCAAGAATCAGGAGCGCACATATACTTTTCATCTTCTATATAGGATTGAACCCAACCAATATTTTTACATCCATGCACCACAGCATAAAGATTGGCTGCTTTGCATACATCAAAAATTACAGAGAAAGAGGATCCCAAAACATGTTTCCAACCTGACTGCTCTAACAATTTTTGATTTCTTTTCCCCCCACTTCTTATTTGTAAAGCCCATTGTCTAGGATCTTTGCGGGGGTCATAACAAAATGTTTCCTTTTCTTCAATACACTTAGAATACTGTGTTCCATTATAACTGCAGATGACATTCTGTCCCTGACATTTACGGGCTGTATGATATTTTAATGTTTTTGTGATTTTACCTTTTGTGTTAGTAATAGCTATGCATTCTTCACATTCTTGTTTTCCAGGGACTCCTTTTTTGTTTAGGCCTTCCAAAGTTCCAATAATTCCCAGAGTAATAAGATATAGAAAAAATTAATCATGATGGGATAAGATTCTCAATGATAACAATATCGCACTCTTCCATACAATCAGCGTGGTAAGGAGCACAGTCTGGACAATGTGTACAACAACAACACTCACACTGACATATGCTATCACAAAAACCAACACATTTGAGAGGTATATCCTCTGGCTCTTCTCTCTAATCTCTTGGACACAATACAGAAGTCCACTCCTCCCTTGCAAAATATGTCACTACTGCCCACAATATTACCAACAACATATTCAACCCAATCCCAATCCAATGGTCAGTATCATTCATCAGTATGGAAATTTCTTAAAAGAGAGGTTGACTCAAAAAAAATCTTTTTCCCAATCTCTATTTTCACAATATGATTTCTTCCTCACTATTTATTCTGATAGATTTGTAAATTTTATTTTTAATTTTTAACACCATGTATATGAGTTTCCACTCCTGGTCTCAGCTCTGGGTTTTACTTCTCCACTGTATTTGGACTTGCCACCTGCATTCAGCTCCTTCCTCTTGGATCTGGAACCTACGGGGGCAAATCTTTTTAGTAATTAGAGAAGTACAGTTTATTGTTTCTTCAAGATTAACTTCATGGGGTCCTCTTGTGGAATGCTGGTCCAGTTGGTGGGTGAAGACACAGGACCTTTCACTCGCGTGTAATGACTCAACCCCTTTTCGGCCATCCAGATTGCAGTTTCAGAGGTGAGTAATACTTGGAATGGTCCTTCCCACTTTGGGGTTAACTTCTCCTCCTTCCAACTCCGGATCAGCACCCAATCACCATGGTGGAATTTATGGACTGGAAACTCCAAAGGTGGTATCTGAGCCAGTAATCCTTGTCTCCTAAGAAAATGAAAATAACTGGACAGTTTATGTACATATTGTCTCAATATCTTATCTCGGGTTTCTAGGGAATCAATACATATATTTCCTGGAGTAAAGGCTACTCCAAACAACAATTCATAAGGTGATAAACAAATATCTTTTCGAGGTTGGGTCTGTATCCTCAGTAAGGCCAAAGGAAGACATTTAGTTCATGGCATATATGTTTCCAATATCAGTTTAGTTATTGATTATTTTATTCTGCCATTAGCATTTTCTACTTTAGCACTAGATTGGGGGTGCCAAGGCGTATGTAGCTTCCAACTTATTCCTAAAGCTTCCATAATGTTCTGTAATATTTTGGAAGTAAAATGACTTCCTTGATCACTGTCTATTTGTGTAATTATTCCATATCGATGAACAATTTGATCTAACAAAACTCTTGACACCACTGCTGCTATAGCATTATTACAGGAAAAAGCTTCCACCCACCCTGTGAGGTGGTCCACCATGACCAATAAATATTTTATTCTCCCTACTTTAGATAATTCTGTAAAATCCACTTGAATACACTGAAAGGGTCTTAAAGCTGGTGGTCTTCCACCCATCTGTTGTTTCCGGACAACTTGTTCATTTACCTTTTTACAAATTAAACATTTGTCTATTACTGATTTTGCTATAGGGCATATTCCAATACAATCATAACATTTCAGAAGTTCATCTACAATAGCTTTGAATTCCCCAATGACTTCCTTCATGTAGTTTTTCATCAACTCTCGTGCAATCGGTTGTTTATTATCTGTCTCCCATCTGGGAGGAACCACCTTCCTTTCTCCCCCTTCTGTCCTCCTATTTTGTTGTAACTCTTTTTGTTCTCTTTTGCCTGCTCTCAAAATGTACTTTTCTTTGTTCCTAGTTATGTGTAAATAAAATACGCTGGCAACAGAAAAAAAATGAAAAAGTAAAAAGTAAAGTAAAAAAGTAAAACTCCTCCCTGCACACATGCACATAAACCATAATACCACAAGGACACTCCTAGCTTGTTACTATGGTAACTTGATACATTCTGGGATATCTGGAAGCTCAACAGACAAACCAAAACAACGCAGTGACACAGTGAACACAGGAATTTCCTCTACTGATTCTAACATTGAATTAACATCTCCATTCTCTCCTTACCTGCAGCCAATTTTTGCCTCCTCATCAGCAATCCGATTACCTATATTCTCAAGGATGTCCCTTTCAATGTGCATTCACATGTGTCACTGCTATTTTTCTAGGTTTTTGTAAGGAATTCATTATTTCTTTTTATCAGGGTCTCGTGTACTAGTTTTTTTTCCCTTACTGTTTATCAGTCCTCTTTCCACACATGATTTTGCCAAAAGTATGCACTATCCCAAATGCATATTTAGAGTCCGTATATATTGTCCCTATTGCCTTCTAAAAGGCATAGAGCTTGATTTTAGTGCGTGCAATTCGCAAGTTCGAGGAAGACCAATTCGTGGTAGCCCTCCTCCCTCCAGGATCTCTTTGGTATGGTCCAATTTATGATAGCATATCCATTTTTCCGTGCTCCCCCTTCCACTCTAGAAGAAGCCATCTATAAAAATTGCCTCCCCTTTCTGCACGGGGTATTCTTCCAAATCAGGTCTTATTTTGGTTTGTAAGTCTATATACTTCAGAACAATAATGTTCTAATTTCATATTGATCCACTGATCTAGTGTTAGTCAAGAACTGTGCCGGATTCAAATTATGATCTGTAGTTAAAACCAAATCTGTCTGTTTCATTAAAATTGCCTCATATCTCAGAATTTGGGGATCAGTCAGCCATCTTCCTGCCTTTTGTTGAAGAATGTTCTGACTTGGAGTACTCACAATGATGGCTCCTCCAAAGGTCAATTTTCTACTTCTTGCACCAGCGTTGGCAGTAGCAGCAATCACTTGAACACATACTGGCCATCCCCTTATGACAGGGTCCATTATTTTTGATAGGAATGCCACAGGCTTCCGTTGTCCTGCCCAGTCTTGAGCCACACGCCTTGTGCAATTCCATTCTCTGTATTTACAAAGAGATGGAATGGCTTTTCCAAATTTGGGCAAACTTAACACAGGAGCCTTGGTTAAAGCTTATTTCAGATTTCCAAAAGCTTCCTCTTTCATTTCCCTCCCACTTCAGATTCCAAGATTCAACTAACTTTGCATATAAGGGTTTGGTAAGATTCGCATATTCATTAATCCATCGTCTGCAGTATCCAACCAAACCCAAGAATTTTCTCAGTTCCTGCTTGTTTTTGGGTAAGGTTGGGACCCCACCCTTCTATTCTGTCTGGAGTATCTTCCTACTCCCTTCACTAATTAAGTGTCCTAGGTATTTTACCTCTCTTTTAACATATTGTAATTTGGTTTGGATACTCCTAGGCCTTTTTGGATCAAGAAATTTAATAATACTTTAGTGGCACTTGGTAGTTTCAGATTTCTTTTCCCTGAACTAGTAAGTCATCCACATATTGTATTAAATGTGTTCCTTTGGGGAGATCTAGCTCTTCCAGGACCTGCTCTAATACCTGTCCAAATAAATTTGGAGATTCTGTGAATCTTTGGGGTAACACTGTCCACTGATATTGTTGCTTCCTTCCAGTATATGGGTTCTCCCACTCAAATGCAAACATGGGTCTTGATTCTACATCTAAGGGACAGGCCCAAAATGCATCCTTCAAATTTACACTAAACCATTTGTGTTTCTATTGGTATTCACCCCATTAATATATAGACATTAGGGACCACAGGATGCCTAGTTTTTACAATCCTGTTCAGAAGTCTTAAATTTGAACCATCCTAAAGGAACCATCAGGTTTTCTTTACTGGTAAAATGAGAGTATTATAAGGGGGACATTGAAGGTTCTATTAAGCCATCTTTTAGCAACCATCAATTACTGGTTGCAACCCCTTCTTCCCTTCCATAGAAATTGAGTACTGCTTTTGTCTAACTACTTCGTTGGGTCTTGAAGTGTTATTTTAAGCAGGGTTACCTATAGTCCCACACGATTCTCTTCCTTCACCCAAACTATTGGGTCAATCTTTTCTTCTTCCTCTGAGTCAAAACCTCATAGGAACTGTTTCTTTTGGTCCAAATTCAATCTCAAGTTTAAACCTGTTAGTGAATCTCTTCCCAGCAGGTTAATACCTGCTTCAGGTATATACAACATTTCTACTTCTATCTTTTTATTTTGGCCCTTTCATTTCCAATTGGAGGGGCATTCATTGGTACTTCAAAACCTTCCCCTTTTTACTCTAGATTCTCTAATACTTTGTCCACTTAATTTCATTTCTGCAGTTAATACTGATATTGAAGTTCTCGTTGCTCCAGTGTCAATTAAAAACACCACTTCCTCTTCATTCGGTCCCACTACTAAGGTTAACAAGGGGTCTCCGTGAGACCAGAAAAGGAGTCACCCCTGACATCCCTAGTATTGATTTTCGTCCTCTTCCATCATATTATACACTTGCGCCTCCTCTTTTTGGATCGGGCAGTCTTTCCTGAAATGTCCAGGCTGGCCACACCCAAATACTCTATCCTCTCTGCCCATACCACTGCATCCTCTTCCCCTTTTATCTCTCTGGAACCACCCTCTCATTCCTTCATTCCTTCCTCATCCTAACCCTTCCCAGGCTGGGGTTTTTGGTGATCTTTCTTGTTTTATAACTTCTCTGACTGTTGCCACCATCATTCTACCCTTGTTTTTAGTTTTCTCATTATCTCGTTGGATTGTAAAACTTTTGGGCCTCTTTAAGGAGTTCGTCCACCGATTTCCCCGCCCATCATCTATCTTTTGTAATTTTTTTTGAAATGTCTGGCCAAGCTTTTGTTACGAACTGAATCCGGACTAGTTGGGTATTAGCAGCAGCATCCGGTCCATGCCAGAATATTTCCTCATTATATCCTTAAGTCTTTGTAAGAAAGCTGCTGGGGATTCCTCTTTTTCTTGTTCTAAATCCATAACTTTGTTCATAGTCTGTGCTTTTGGTACTGCTTCTTTATTCCCCTTACAAGATTTTTCTTAAATCTTCCATATTAATTCTATGGACTTGATTATTGTTATTCCAATCTGGTCTAACCAGGGGAAATTTATCTTCCCCCCTAATGTGTTATTATTAGCAGGGGGGTGATCTCTTTCCCATACTTTCATTGTAGCGGCTCTAATCAATTATCTCTCCTCTGTTGAGAAGACGGTATTAAATATAGCCGTCATTTCATCCCATGTGTAATTGTTAGGTCCTAACATATTATCCAGTTGTTCTGATGCCCCCAAAGAGTCATCTATAATACTTCTCCTGTCCTTTTTATAAGCTCTCACTTCAAATGCCTTTAAAAGATCCTGCACATAGCTTATTATAGGCACCCTTTGATGTACTCCATTAGGTACCTCTCGAAGTGGAAATATTCCTGTTTCTTTTTCTTCCACTAAATAATACTGTTTAAATGGAAATCTCTAATATCTTTTTTACATTGTTCCAATTCTCTTTTCAGTGCTTTATTACTTATCACTGCTTGAAGCAGGGGAATTTTTAAGACTCTGTTTAGGACTTGGCAATGGGGAAGGAGAGAGGGCATTGATGGTGCTGCAGGAACAGTATTTGGGTTATCCGTGTCTTCCTCCTCCTCCTTCTCATTTACCATAAAAAATTTTGGCTTTATAAGACCCCTCTTCTCGGGCCATTTGTGTGGTGGGTTCCAATTAGAGCATAATCTATTTCATTTTCTAATGACTTGCACTCTTTATGCTTTACATAATTCATACAAATTACTTCAGGCAAAATAATCATTTGTTCCTAATCGGGGCCACTTAAATTTTCATCCTCCCACCCAAATGAAACAACACAAGTTTACCATATCTTCTTCATTTATACCCAATTTAGTAATTAATTTTCTATAGGGAGGGTTTCCCCATCCCTCAAGCTATTGCCCTAGGTGATTTGAAGGATCAATTTTTAATTTTGGATTTTTCTTAATCTTCTTCACACATTCTTTTGGGCCCATGAGAATTGCCCATGGTGGTTACCAGACTGCAGCAATTGTTACCAACTTGTTCCAGTGAGACCTTCGTATACACACAGTTGGCGCCTGGCAGAGCACCCTAAACACCCCCTAAACCCACTAAAGGTCTGTCTCTATCCTGGAGAGCCTGAATCGCCCAGCAGCGCTGGCTTATTTTAAAGATCCCAAACCCTTCCCTACAAATCCTGAGCTCCCAGCACACGCTAGCTTTTTAAAGATCAAGATCTATAGAGACTTTTATTATAACACCTTTCGGACGTGGGTCTCCGGCCAATCCTTTCACAAGGGTATGGAAAGGCAGATAACCACTCCTCTATCGGTTCAACCTTTTCCACAGCCCATACACTTCTCACACAAGTCTCAGATTCTCACAGTCCTACCCAACCCCCAGAACTGCCTAGTAGGTGTGTTCTTACTTGACCAGAACTACTTACCCCTAGGTCTGCACGCGGAGTTGCCCAATGGTTTCTGGCAATCCCATGAACCTGGTCCCCTTCCTTCTCTTTCCGCTTTCAACCTATTTTAAACATGGATCTGTGTCTCATTCTACATTCCCGAACAGCTGACACGACTGTGAACTATTGAAGATCAAAAGGACATGCCATCCTCACTCGACTGGCCGTCCAGGGTATCAGAAGAGAGCAGATGCCTGCATTCTCCACCAATTGTTTGAAATAAATCCAAATGACAAAAACTTGGATCGGTGAAAACACAGAGATTTATTTTGTTAAGCTGTTTGCAAAGAGCGGGGGATCTCAGCTGACTTCAACATGAGTTTGAGCCAAGAACCACACCTAAGATTTCAATACATTACATTTTATAGTTCTTCTGTCCTGACACCCCCCCCACACCCCTCCTACATCGACCCAGTGACCGAGAACAGCTAATCTGAGATGCCTTATGGAGACCACATCATCTCCTTTGATACCTCCCAATGACCTCCCATCACATCTTATCTTTCTCAGCATTAAAAAAATGTCCCTTCAGCATGGCCCCTTTTCTAACGGTCTGAGAACAAAGAAATATCTATTCCTAACACCACACTTGTTACATATTAATGTTACATTCAGCACTTCTTATATGCATTTCTAACATCTATGCAAAGTAAAAGTAAGCTGATGTTTGTAAAACAAAATCTAACTTTAAAGAAAGGGCAATAGTTTATTTCTTCTCCTATTATCCTCCTAATTGTTCTTTTGTTATGTCAAATGTGTATGTGAATTGCCTTGACAGCCTGAGATACATACCAATTCCAGGAGGAAATAGGGGTGGCGTTACTTAATAATTGATTGCAGGTACATGTTTAAATGTATTAGAAAAACATTTAATAAATATAATACTATAATATACTAGTTCATTCACCTACATTTTATTTTTGAATTTTCTTATGTTCTAACAGGCAGAAAGGAGGGAAATACAAAATACATTTTGGCGTGAGTTTCATGTTTGACATTAGTTGTGACCCAAGAGTAGAGATGGAAGCGGGTGGTTACTCTGACAGGAACTCTGGTGGCAGGAAACTCAAAGTGAGGCAATATGTAGGGATATATTTTAAGCCCCTTTAAAATGTGTATATAATTTGAATAAATTCAATAAATCAGTTCCCACACACACATACATATAGGCACATCAGTATTAGCAAATTGGTGTGCAAGACTTTGAGGATCTATTCTCAGTCACCCAGGTCATAGTTCAAAGGGGTTTTTATTTTTGAAAAGGCAACTGGACTGATTTTTTGAGGACGTTTGGCTTCCCACTGATGGAAGCTTCATCAGTTGTATTGGATGGTGTGGGAGATTGAAGGTCAGTTATTGACAGTTGAGATTAGTTGGGGGAGGGGGCGGGAAGAGACAACTTTTATTTTCAAAATTAAAACCACTTTTGATAGACTTCTGAGGGCATTCACCTCTTTCGGCCATGGGAAAAAAGACTTGTAATAAATCATCCGAAAATTCAAGTTTTAATATTTGCACAAAATACTAAATGGTGCGCGTTTAGAGCATCCAACAGGAATAGTTCAGCCTTAAAACACTTTTCTTCTCTGGCTAGTGCTACTCAGCCGAGCCCTTCAGCTTGCATGAGATTCTACACGCCCCCCTACACTCGATCTTAGCCAAAGGGCCGAGAATTAATCAGCAAACGATCGGGACTTCCCACACCCTGTTCCGTTAACGCAAGAAAGTGAAAGAAACCCCGCCCCCCTCCACTTTTCCTCCGTTTTTATAACCAATCATTTCCAGGGGACACCTCCGAGCACGCGCACCTGGTTTCCGGTTTCTGGGTCACGCGGCCCAGCAACTTCACCAATCAGAAACTCCGGAACGAAGTTCAAACCTCCAGGCAGCGGTTGCTCGGTGTGGGGACTTTTTCACAGCTGCCGTTGGCCGTTATGTTCGTTGGCTGCGCTATGTTGTAGCCTCGATGGAGAATCGGGTGGTCTCTCCCGGACCTTATCGCGCCACCAAGCTGGTAAAAAACAAAACAGAACAAAAAAAGCGGGGAGGGTGCTTTCTGGAGGGCCAGTTCTTAGAGGAGTTCATTGATATATGCTGTGTTGGGCGCATGTGCGCCTGTCTTTACGTGCGAGCCCAACATTAAGGTCTTTGCTTGTAGTAGAGCGCAGTCCGCGAAAGTTTTAATCCTAAACTTAATCCTAATCCACGGGCCAATCTGGAGAGGTGCTACGAAGATGTGATTTGTTCACGTTTTAATTCACGTTGGCATCGGTGACAGGAACGTCACTGGACGGTGATCAGGCAAATCTCTAGTGCAAAAAAAACCCAACACATCAGGATTCAGCCGAGTTTCTTTTACTCTCCTTGAAAATCCACGTTTCAGAGCATTTCTAAATGGTCTTCATGTGTCTTTTCATGCCCTGATGTAGTAACAAGATTTCACCAGGCTTGACAGCTGGAAGTGAAGATTTTACTTAATAGTAGTAAAGTCTTGGTTGCAGCACAAGAGTGTCAAATATATTAAAATTACTGTTTGTAAAAAAAAAATAACAACAAACCATTGTATGTACTTTTGTACTGTATTACTTGAAAATGAAAAGTGGTCTAGCATAAATTTGATATATAAACAAACTTGTATTTTATTTCTCTGTGTCCTCTCCATTTACAATTTCATTTCTCTTGACTTACAGTGGAATGAAGTTACTAAATACTTTCGGGCACAAATGCCACAAAAGAAACACAGACAACACTTTAGAAAATATGGAAATTGTTTTACTGCGGCCGAAGCAATCGACTGGCTTCATGCATTACTCAGGAATAATATTAATTTTGGTCCAGAAGTTACTAGGCAGCAAACTATAGAGCTGTTAAGGAAATTTCTTAAAAATCATGTGATTGAGGACATAAAAGGAAGATGGGGTTCAGAAAATCTGGATGACAATCATAACTTGTACAGGTAATTTACAGAATTATTAACAGAATCTGTAAAAATGATCATATATATAGGTTTGACTGGTTTCCTTATTTTGTGGCTTACTGGAACAGAGATATTATATATTTTACCCATAAATTCAATATGGAATTTTAAAAAGTCTGTTTCAAAAGATCAAATTTAGTAACCCAATATAATAAATGCTTTGTTTGTACCAAGAGTGCTATATCTTGTAAAATGGCACAATCTATATTGTAGTACCAAAAAGTGACAGATATATCTATTTTCCTAATGAAAATTATTTATTTGATGTATTTGAAAATTTTTGTTTTTTTTCCAAATACTCTTGTATCTTCAAATAGTGATATTAAATCTAGCTTGCAAAAGGACAAAATTCTGTGAAGAGTTTTGTTACATATGAATTAAATTGCTACATTGATATTTCCTGTGTCAAATTATAGATTTCCTTCAGCTTCCCCTGTTAAAATTTTGCCACGTCGATATCCATTGAAAGAAACGCTGCATAATGTACCCAAAAACACAGAAAGCATGTTTAAATTACCTCAGTACTCCAAGAGAACTCCTAAAAAACATAACCTTCAGGAATGTCAGGTAATCTATTATTAATTGTGTTTACAGTTTAATACCTAAACAACTAGGACTGAGCCTTATCAAGGTGAAGTCTTTATATGGAGTATCATTCCCCTCAGATTTAGATGATCCTGAAGACATAGAAGTTCTTCTGGGTAGACTTTGCAATCTTTTAAAAAATGATTATTCTTGAACTTAACAAGTGTGGATCATTTTTAAAAGGTCTATGTAATAATTTATCTTGATTAGGCACTTGTTTCTGTTTTGGCCTACCAAAAGTGAGCTTGATTTGCCAATTTTATTTGCAAATATGGCCAACTGTTGTGCACAAAGAATGAGGTTTGAGTCATTTAGGGTTGTCAAAACGAAAAACATTCAGTTTTGTAAATTTGAGGAAATGAATCGTGTTTTTCTGTTGCCAGTATACTTTATTTACAAAATAACTAAGAAACAAAGAAACAGCAGTACCATTCTAATAAGCAAGCGAAAGAAGCCATAATGAAAGATGATGTAGAAGTAAAACTCCTCCCCTGCACACATGCGCAGTAAAACAGAACATCACAAGACACTCATATCTTGTTACTATGGAAACTTGATAACCAGTCCAGCTCATTCTGTAAACTTCTTTGGAAACTCCTCAGACAAACCAAATAAACGCAGTGACTAGGGTCAAAAAAGGTTTCTATTTGTTTTGTATAAATTACACATTACAGATAATCCTCGACTAACAACAGTTCATTTAGTGGCCATTCAAAGTTACAACGGCACTGAAAAAAATGAATTATGACCATTTTTCACACAACTGTTGCAGGATCCCCATGATCAAAATTCAGACACTTGGCAACAGCATGCTTTTATGACCGTTGCAGAGCCCCAGGGATCATGTGATCACCTTCTGACAAGCAAAGCCAATGGGAAAGCCAGATTCAGCTAACAACTATATTACTAACTTAACAACTACAATGATTCACTTAAGAATTGTGGCAAGAAAGGTCGTAAAATGAAGCAAAACTCACTTAACTGTCTTACTTAGCAGTGGAAATTGGGAGCTCAATTTGGAGGTCATAAATCGAGGGCTATCTTTATCTGGTCACTGTGTCTGCTGGCAATTTCCTGCTAGCTTAGTTGGGACAAAAAAAATGGATTAGGGATTAGGGAGCTAAAATTACCAGTATTCTCTGCTGAATTTTGAATAAGTCTCATGCTTTTTACAAGGTGCTTGTAATTCCATATTTGCAGAACAACAAAGAAAATGTGAAATATGAAGATGATAAAAAATGGGTAGCAAATGATAGACAAATAACTCAAGCAGATATAGAAGAAGTTTGGCGAAACATTGTTATGATACAGTAAGTAACAGATGTATTTCCCTTTTCCCATAGATTTTAGAAATAAGAATAACAATTTCTGGGAAAATGACTAGTATCTCTTCAGGGCAATTTCTTGATATATAAACTTGTGTTATATGCATTTGCTGTCTCACAATATTTTGAAAATCAAATTTATGAAAACTTACATACCAAACTGATGAAAAAAGCTTGTGTTACTACACTTCTACTGTATCATAAAAATACTTTATTTAAATTACTTAAATAGGAGGTAAAGGAAATCATTTATCTATTTAGTTCTAGTATTGGTGCAGAACTTCATCAAATTGCTATTGGACTTAAATGAGTTTGTTAGCTTTCAGTCTTTTCCTTTTGTGATCTCTCATCCCTAGGATGCTTTAAGTAATACAGGAAATTTTATAATTGTGTGCAAAACTTTTCAAAAATGGGATAATCTGTAGAACACAGGAGTATCCTTTTTCCCCCAGACCTCACCAATTCAGCCTTTCTACTTTATCAGTTTTACACCTTCCAGAATAGAAAGTAGTTTGTAGTATTTCAGATTTACAAACAACATCTTCTCCAAAAACATTTACTTGGAGAAAACTATTCACTTATGTATAAAACAGATGGATCAGCATTATTTATTATTCTTCAGTATATTCCATATTTAGAATAATAAATTTTGCACATTCTAGAATTTAGACTAGTCCTTTTAATGAAAGCTAAAGAGGAACCACAAAATAATAATTCTTCTGCTATATTAAATGTTTATCTCTTTTGGTCACCCCATGATTCAGTCAAATCTTATATATGGTATATAATTGGCTTGTTGACAAGGCTATGTAAAATGTAATTCTTAACCATTTTTTAGTTGCCTAAAGCAAAATACATTGAATTTTTACAAACCTGTTTCCTTGAGAATTGCTGAAAAAAGGTTTCTGAATTGATTGCATTTTCTCCTCTTCATAGTTTGCAAACAATTTTAGGTATACCTTCTTTAGAACACATCTTGCATCCAGCACAAATAATTCCTCGCTACATAATATATAACATGACTAATACAACCAAACATGGAGTCGTTCTTCTGCAAGATAAATCAGGCAAGTGCTATAATGTAATTTTTAAAGCTATTTCCAACTTAAACATGAGCAAAAGTGTAAAATAGTATCTTTTGTATTAGGGGATGTAGGCACCTGTCTTAAACATTTATCTGCTTTATCTGCATTCATTTACAGGAAAACTATAATTTTATTTATTTATTTATTTATTTAAATAGTTATATACCGCCCTTCTCCCGAAGGACTCAGGGCGGTGCACAGCCAATCAAACCCCAATACACTATACAAAAATTAAAATGAATTAAATAATTTAGGCTGTTTAAGTTTAAAAAGTTTACCCCTCCCCCATAAATAATTAAAACCCCAAAGATTCGAACTCAATTAAAACAGGAGACAAAGTTAAAATCTTATGTCAGCCTAGGCCAGCCTGCTCAAAGAGCCACGTTTTTAACGCCCATCTGAAGGCTCTCAGGTCTGTTGGTGCGTATCTCTGGGGGCAGACTATTCCAGAGGGCGGGGGCCCCCACAGAGAAGACCCTACTCCTGGGGGCCGCCAGACGGCACATAGAAGCCGACGGCACCCGGAGAAGGCCCTCCCTGTGGGAACGCACAGGTCTGTTGGAGATCACTGGCAGAATGCGGTCCTGCAGATAACCTGGCCCAATGCCATGGATCGCTTTAAAGGTCAGAACTAGAACCTTAAAGCGAACCCAGAAAGCCACCGGCAACCAATGCAGCTCGCGCAGGAGAGGCGTCACATGGGAGCTTTGCGACGTCCCCATAATCACCCTCGCAGCCGCATTTTGCACCAGTTGGAATCTCCGGGTGCTCCCCGCAGGGAGCCCCATGTAGAGAGTGTTACAGTAATCCAGGCGAGAGGTGACAAGGGCGTGAGTGACCGTACGTAAGGCGTCCCGATCTAGGAAGGGCCGCAACTGGTAGATCAGGCGAACCTGATAAAAAGCCCCCCTGGAGACGGCCGCAATATGGTCTTCTAGAGACAGCCGTGCATCCAGGAGGACACCCAAATTGCGAGCCCTCCCTGTGGGGGGTAGAATCTCTCCCCCAATAGCCAGCGATGGAGTCAGCTGACTATATCGGGCCGCCGGAAACCACAGCCACTCGGTCTTGGATGGGTTGAGCCGGAGCCTGTTCCCGCCCATCCAATTCCTCACGGCCTCCAGGCACTGGGACATAGCCTCCACAGCATCGTTGGGGTGGTCCGGGGTGGAAATGTAAAGCTGGGTATCATCTGCATACAGATGACACCGCATCCCAAGACAACGGATGATCTCACCCAGCGGCTTCACATAAATGTTGAACAGGAGAGGGGAGAGGACCGATCCCTGAGGCACCCCACAAATAAGGGGCCTAGAGGTGGACCTCTCCCCCCCGTCAACACAAATTGCGAGCGGTTGGAGAGGAAGGAGGAGAACCATCGTAAGACAGTTCCCCCAATCCCTAACCCCCCCAACCGCCGCAATAAGATACTGTGGTCGATAGTATCAAAAGCCGCCGAGAGGTCTAACAGGACCAGGACAGAGGAAAACCCCCTGTCACGGGCCCTCCAGAGATCATCAACCAACGCGACCAATGCTGTTTCGGTACTATGTCCGGGCCTGAAGCCCGATTGGAATGGATCGAGGTAAGTCGCTTCCTCCAGGTACTGAGGGAGCTGACGTGCCACCACACTCTCAACAACCTTCACTAAAAAAGGAAGGTTGGAGACTGGACGATAGTTATTTAAAACAGCCGGGTCCAGGGTAGGCTTCTTGAGGAGGGGCCGCACCACTGCCATCTTCAGGGCAGTAGGGAGCGACCCCTCTCTCAACGAAGCGTTGATAATCCCCTGGAGCCAGCCTCGTGTCACCTCCCTGGCGGTCGAAACCAACCAGGAGGAACACGGGTCCAACAAACATGTGGTGGCATTCAGCCCCCCCAGCAACCTGTCCACACCCTCGGCGGTCACAGGGTCAAACTCTTCCCAGATAATATTCTCAAGACCTGCCCCGGACACCTCCCCCGGGACCACCCAATTGGAGTCCAGCCCGTCCCGAATCTGAGCGATTTTGTCGTGCAAGAATCGGGAAAACTCTTCTGCCCTACCCTGCAAGAAGTCATCCCGCGCTCTCGGCTCGAGCAGGGAGCGGGTCACTCTAAACGGGGCGGCAGGCCAATTTTCTGCCGACGCAATAAGGGCAGAGAAATGCGAACGCTTCGCCACCTCTATCGCCACAAGGTAGATCTTAATGTAAGACCTCACCTGTGTTCGGTCAGACTCAGTGCGGCTAGCCCTCCAAACACTCTCTAGACGTCTTTTTCGGCACTTCATCTCCCGTAGCTCCTCCGTAAACCACGGAGCTAAGTGGGATCTGTGCCGAGTCAGAGGTCGCAGAGGCGCAACTCGGTCCAGAGCCCCGGCAGCCAACCTATCCCAGGTGGCCACCAGGTCTCCAGGCGAGTTGTGAGCCAGAGTCTCGGGAAATGGCCCAAGCTCCCTCTGGAACCGCTCAGGGTCCATCAGGCGCCTGGGGTGGAACCATCTACATGGCTCCGCCTCCCTGCGGTGGGGGGTGGCGGTACAGAAGTCCAATCTAAGAAGAGAATGGTCTGTCCATGACAAGGGTTTGATGACTAAATCCCCAAAATTACAGTCATTCAACCACTGACCGGAGACAAAAATAAGGTCCAGCGTGTGTCCTCCTATATGAGATGGGGCAGAAACTAATTGGGTCAGGTCCAGGGCTGTCATGGAAGCCATGAACTCCCGGGCTACCCCAGAGATTTCACTGAGCGACGGCAGGTTGAAATCCCCCATGACTAAAAGCCTAGGGGTCTCAACTTCTAGCTCGGCTATCACCTCGAGGAGTCCGGGCAGGGCCAATGACAGGTGGCAGGGAGCCAGGTACGCCATCAAAAGGCCCATCTGAACCCCCTGTCCCCACTTCACAAAGAGAGACTCACAACCAGCCGTCTGAGGGACAGTGGCCTCCCTAGGACAAAGGACCTCTCTAATAAGCACCGCCACCCCTCCACCCCTTCCCTGAGACCTAGGCTGATGAAATGCTAAGAAACCTGGTGGGCACATCTCTCTCAGAGGGACACCACCCTCTGGGCCCAACCAGGTTTCGGTAACACCTACCAGGTCCACGCCCTCTTCCTGAATTAGATCACAAACCGGGGGGCTTTATTGATAACAGACCTGGCATTGCATAACATCAGCTGGGTACTCAGGGCCCGAGGCTCTGGACAACCAGGTCTGCAGGATGGGTCAAGAGGGTCGGAGCGCGCTACGGCTTGGAGATATCGACAGCACGAGCCCCTAACCTGATATGGCCCTCTACCCTCGCCATATCTTCCCCTCCCACTAACCGTGCCGATGAAACTGGCCCCTGACATCCCACCCTCCGTCTGCCCCCCCAACACACATCCCCCCGAGCCCCCCCAGACGTGCATGCTAGCCTGGCTGCCCCTAGATCCTCGCGGGTTGTCCCCCAAACCCAGTTCGTATTTTCCCAATCCCCTTAAAAAACCCACTAAAAAATTAAAAACCCCGGGCTTCACGCGCTTCCTCCAGCCACACCATCTCTCGGGATCCCAGGATCCATCATTAAGATATGTCCTGGAGAGCCTTGAGGGCCACTTAAGGGAGAGGGGGACATCCCTTAAGGCCCAAAGCTCTCTCCTGGAATACTTCAGAGGCCTAGATATATAATGTCATAAATAGAGATTCTAGGTAAATAGATTATAGCATTTTGGTCTAATAGATATTTTAATTTTAAATGCAGTTTAAAATTATGAGTAAAATTTTAAAAAGTTGACCTATTGTGTTTCACTTCTCAATTTGCTATTTGAAGTAAGGTTATCATTAAAAATCAGTATTAGGACCAGGTAAGTTACATTCAGATTCCCATTCAATCACAAAAAAGTAGCCATGAATGAATTGTGGTATAGTAAATATGAAGTTTAAGATTATATGCTTTTTAAGTGTTCTGTATGTGCTGTTGTAGTCCTTGGAAGAGTGATGAAATACAAATATAACAAATAAGTTTCAGTAGTTTGGGTATAAAAGTAATAGCTGGTAAATCTTTTATCTCCCTCTTTTCTTGCAGAAGATTTCCCCCACTGGGTATTGTCAGCTATGAAGTGTTTGGCAAACTGTAAGTTAGAAGTATATAAGGAAAATACAATGCAAAAAGAAGAAGAGTAAACAATAATGTGAACACTATACTTGTAGCAGGATCCAATCTGGGTCGGTCACTAGGACCAGAGGTTTAGTCTTCTGAGTTTGTATTTGTATGTGTACTATTTATGTGGTGTCTAATTGTGTGTCGTTTTTTAGTTGTTGATTAGGATGTTAAGGGCCGGTTATTAAGTCATTGGCTGTTGTTTCCTTATATTGCCAAGTCCTTGACTCCTAAGTACCTGATAATCAGGGCCCATTTCCCAGGCTTCAATCATTTCCCTGGGTATCTTTGTACCTGCTGCCATCAATCTTAGTAGCTGAAAAATTGAATGCATGTCCTTGTTCATTGCAATGTGAGGCTATCAATGAGTTGCGGTCTTCTCGTCTGACCTGACTATACTTGTAGATTCCATTAAACTTTTTTGCTCTAAATGTTACAATATCTGAATTTAGAAGATGAATGTGAGATAAAGTGCCAATAAAAAGAATATAATATATAGAATAATGAAAAACATGCATCAAAAACAATGCGTGTTTCAGTGAACCTGTTCTTTATAACTGGTTCATTATAAGGAACAGGTTTCAGTGATTTTGCTATATCATATATACATTGATAAGATCTTGTATCCAGTAGTATCCGATTTAGTTTCATCTGATGAATTGTTAATGTGGGATGTTAGAAAAGCAGTTCCCTGCTATTCGCAGGACTTCAAATATGGAGATCAGCGTTGTTGAGATTTCTTTCCTCTTGCATTTCAGGGCCTAGATGTAATGACCTGAGTCAGCCAACATACACGGGTTTTGAGCGAGACGTGTTCAAAACAGTTGCTGATTATTTTCTTAGTCTCTCTGAACCTTTGCTTACTTTTCAGTATTATGAATTATTTGTGAAGATCTTAGGTATGTATTCATTCATATCAGAGTGGTGCAGAATCCCGGTATATAGTTGAGAAGACCTAAGATGCTACAACCGTATATTAATTTTGGAAAGAAGTGTGTCTAGTTTCACAGAACAAGTTATCAAGTATAAAGTGTAATTACTATATGTAATATAATCTTAGCTTTTGTGCAGACTGCTAATCATAATATGATTTGTTACGTAGACTTGCATATGTGAGCTATCCTTTGCATGTATGTTTCTGAATACCTTCTGACTGAACATACAGTCTTTCAGCGTCACTAACTTTTAAACATTAATCTCTATTTTAATTTTTCTGATTATGTTGCTTGTGCTTCTAAATTGCCTGCATTTGAATTTGTATTTCATTTTCTGATAGTTTTGTGTGGCTACATCACAATCCCAAACAGATCCAGTGGAAATGTTGGTATCCAGAACGATTTGGTATGTTCAAAACCTTGCCATTTAAACTCGTTCAAGTCAACCGAATATCTTCTGCTAAGTTTGCTTCAGCGTGACACTGACAAAGAAGATGAATCTGAGACTTCTGATAAAGGTTCTAAAAGGCATTCAAATGAAATAGGATGCAGTATGAATTTTCAGCACCATAACATGACTTGTAAAAGTGGTACTGTTCATGTACAAAAAGGTGGCAGTTGTCAGAATCTTTCACAACTGAAAAATGAACATCTGAGGCTTAAGGCAAGGTGTCACTCTTTGGAGGGAATTGCAGATACAACCTCAAGCAATTGTAGTGAACATTTTCCTCGATCTGGAATACATATTGTGCCATTGACAAGTAATGAGAACAAACTCTTGCACTGTGAGAGTAAACCAGTCTCTGCATTGGATCTATGTTTGGATAACATTAGTGAAAAACAGACTCATGGCTTCAAGGAAGTTCCTGCATCAAGTGTTCCTGACCGAGAGAAATCTAGTGGCAACCTGGAATCAAAGCAACTTTGCCAGTCTCAGAGTCTATATGGAATTAAAAACTCCAGATGGTGTGCTGTACACGCTCCAGTTGCAGAGATCACAGTAAAACCACATCGACTAAACCTTGGTCCCAAAACTCAAAGCACTAGCCAACTGGCTCTTAAAACAGGAAGTAAATGTGTGGGTTTTGATATGGCCATCAATAAAAGATTCCACAAAAGTGCAACACAGCTTTCAGAATACATGTTTTCTCCCAGCTTCTTTATGCTGACTGGCAGATCACGTAAGATTGCTTTGTGGAGCATGTCTGTATGCATTTGTACTAACTAGCTTTGCTTATGTGCTTTTTTTTAAGGGGGGTGATTTTGCCAATCCCGGTATTTTAAATGACTCATTAGCCTGTGAAGTTAAAAGAATTTTAAGCTAATACTATCTGTTCTGCAAGCATCAGTATTTTCTAGAACGCATGTTAATGCAAAATGTATGTTCTCTTGCCAATGCTGGTATTTCTATGACTCAAATGACATTAACTTGAATCTTTTGCATTGTGATTTTAAATAACTAATCATTTAGCAGCTAAATAGGTGGAAGACAATAGGAGAGGCTGTGTGCAATAGTGGTTAAAGTGTTGGACCTAGGGAGACCTAACTTCAATTCCTGCCGCAGCCATGGAAGATAATTTTAAGCTAGTAGTTTTCTCAACCCAATTTACCTCACAGAATTAGTGTGGGGATAAAATTAAGGAAGATCCCTATGTAAGTTATCTTATGTTTCTAGATAAAAGTTTAGATTACCAACAAATAAATAATATGCACATCAATCAGACTTTACTTGCATTAATGATATAAAAGTGAATTTTAATTTCTAGGAAAGTTGCAAAATAATGCCTCTCTGATTTAATAATTTTCTAGATTTGTTGCAACCTCATTCAGAAAGAGTTGCAATCGAAGCTTTGCAGATTTGCTGTCTATTGCTTCCACCACCAAATCGCAGAAAACTTCAACTTTTATTGCGCATGATCTCTCGGATGAGTGAAAATGTTGATATGCCACGACTTCATGAATCAGTAGGCACTAGATCTTTGGTATGATTATTTCTCATAATGATTTTTAAGAGGGTATTCAGGTCGCCTCATTGACAAATGTATTCATAGTTAAAAACCTTCCTGCCTTGTCTTGCATGCCAGATCAATTGCCAATATCTTAATGGCCTTGTATAGACTGACAGAGAAGGGCCCAAGTATTTACCGGTAATTGTTACATTTAAGGCAAAAATAAGTTCTGCTATCTTATCTTGCCTGGCTTTCTATTTCAAGAGTGAGGCCTGAAAGAGGTTGCATCAGCAGTAGGCTTCTCCTACTATTATCCTCCAGTAGCCGGCCTCGATTCTGAAGACAGAAGGTATCTGCTTTGATTAGTTGTCATGATGCCATCTTCCATGTTCAGAATCTGTTTTGAACCAATCCAAGCTGATGCCTTCATAGCTTGAGCTAGAAAGTTTCATAGATAAACATTTTATTAATGATAGAACATTTTGCTGAGTAAGATAGGCAGCATATAAATTTAATAAATAATTCTCTTTAGCAAGTAAGGGTCCAAAGAAGGGAGATTTTCTGTAGCCACATACACTTTCAGTACTAGATACAGAAGGGACAGGAAACATTTCACTTGTCCTCCCACAGTCTGTTTAAATACCTACATGCAACTCTGTTTTCTCCTGCATGCAGTTCTTTGTTGCTTGTAACATCCAAATTAACACTGAAAATGCTAAGCTGGATTCAGCTCCCACCCACCCACCCCAAATCCTTGAGTGAAATGTTAGAGACAGTTCAAAGCTTGCCGTCTAATGTATATGTATAATAGAGATATTAAACATACAGGAATTAATTATGTCAACAATATTAAATGTAATGTAATTTTTATTTAATGCAAATTTAACTAGTGTTGCCCTATGCTGTCCTGCTATGTACTTTTTTTTTGCATACTAAAAATCAAATATGGTGTTCTATATTATAGAAGAAAGTTATTTTAATACTTGGTGTTTTATAACTGTATGTTTAAATGTTTCCAGATGATACAGACATTTTCTCGTTGTATACTGTGCTGTGAGAAAGAAGTGGATCTAGATGAGTGGCTTGCCATAAGATTAGTTTCCTTTCTAATGGATCACCAACAGGAAATTTTAGAAGTCCCTATATATTTACAAATTGCAGTTCAAGATCACATTGAAACATTAAAATCTACTCAGGTAAGGAAAACAGTTATTAACATCTTTTGAGTCAGAGTTACATACATAATTTGCTTTAATAGCCATGGTGTTGAAATTGTTTCTTCAAACTTATCTGACCATTACTGCTACTTTTCAGATTTAAATAAAATGCTTTGCATTAATGTTACCAGTATATATTTCCCCATATTGAGACTTTGTTCTAAATAGATTATTGTATGCCCATCAGATATGATTTATCTGGTGTGGCATTTCTATTATTTTCCATAGCCAGTTTGCAATGTAATACATGAAGAGTGAACTTCCGTTCATTGCTGTCTTGAACTTTTGAATAATCTTAACAAAAAAATAATAATTGCAATAATTTGCATCCTGGCCACCAAGATTCAAATAAACCGTAAGACACTATTCACACCTAACAGGCATTGAAAAAATGTTTTATGTGAGTATAAACCATTATTGAATGTATAGTAATACTATAGATTGCTAGAGTTCTGTTATAAGTTAGTTCCTAGTGAATATTTTGTGGAAATAACATATTCATCATTCAGTTTGGTTTACAATAAATTTTGAGTCTAACTGGTTATGAGCAAGAATCAGTACCAAGGTTTTTAATTTTCTGAAATTCTGTAGACTCAGATGCACACAGCAGTTCAGTAACTCATAATTGGGCCCATTGAATTGTTCAGAGGCTATCTCAAAAGCAGAGGAGTTTTTGAAATTTTATTTAACCTGCTCTTAGCCAGAACTGGCAGTTTCATCCATTTGTCTATCCTGTTCCATTTGTTTGCTTTTGCTTGCTTGCAGATGGAATGTCTTGAAGAAGAACTGAGCACCATATTTCCAAGTTATTCCTATTGCATGAGGATTACATCTCAGGAATTTGATGAACAGAAGATTTCTGTATCTCAGGCAGCAGTAGCTGAACTTTTGGAAAATATTATTAAAGATAGAAATTTATCTCTGAAAGAGAAGAAGAAAAAACTTAAACAGGTAATGAGATCGGTGAACTGTTTAGACATCATTAATCGGCAAGAAGACCTCAAGTAATTTTGGGAGATTGGTTTATTTTTGATAGATCTGGATAACAAAAATATTTTTTCTGGTAATAAATATGTTCCATAGAAAACATGGGGCTGCATCCCTTTAGCTAGATTATTTTTTAAAGCTTTCTACAGTCCCACTTTATATTGCCACTCTAACTACTGTGGTGCAAAAAGGACTTAGACTGCAATTGCAAAAGTGGTGTCTTAAGAATCTTTACCTTTTGTCAAGAAAATAACAACTTTGATCTAAATCATTGCTTTAGGTTTGTCATTATATTAGATGTCACTATCTAGTCCCCTGCTAGAATCTTTAACAAGCTATTATACTGGACCAGGCTTGTATCTCTGTTAAAGATATGAGGTGACATCAGCTCATTTAAAGGCGGTGGAAAAATTATTGGTCCTCTCTTTTTGTATCCTTGGATGAGTACAACATGGAGGAATTTTCTAGTATGGCAGGATGACAGTTCCTACCCCAGCCCAAACTGTTGCATTAAAACCCAGAATGGGTAAACACAACATCCTCTTTTCCAGAGCTGCAATCTGAAAAATGACACATAGAATCAGACTAAATGGCAGGGCATTTTGAAAACTAGATTTTC
Organism: Bungarus multicinctus; assembly: GCA_023653725.1. Lineage (NCBI taxonomy): Eukaryota > Metazoa > Chordata > Lepidosauria > Squamata > Elapidae > Bungarus > Bungarus multicinctus. The sequence continues at coordinate 62,151,650 of CM042842.1, forward strand.
TGCCACATCTGTTATATTAAGAACAAACAATCCATGGCATTCCAGATATCTCACCACAGGCAATGCTTCCTCAAGAACAATTTATAGTTCAGCAGTTACTTGAAGTGCCACAGGTTGCCTGTTAAGAGCAAATTAGAGATTACCACTAGAGTTTGGGAAAATGCTTTTTACTCTTGGGATTACACATTCTCTTAATCCAGTGTGTGTTAGATTGTTATATTGTGTTTTGCAGTTAGCATCATCTCTGACATTATTAATACTCTTAAGATGAATATATTATGAAAACTTGCATATGATACTAGACAATTGTTTTCTAAATATTTACTTGATTTATTCAAGTTCACCTGACACAGTTTATTGTAATCTGCTTTGAGGCAAAGTAGAACATCTATGGCAGAGCTTAATATGGAGGGATTTTTTTTTTCTGAACAAATTGGTTCATGGATTATACTTGTCCTAGAATGTATTAAACAAGTCTCATGACTGAAGTCTGGCTCTAAATTAGCAGTGTTTAAGCCACTGCATTTAAGTTACCATTCTTTATTTTTCCTTCTTACATTCTTTGTGAAGATTCCAAAGAGTTGAAAAAACTTGAAATTATTTCATTTAAAGGTCCGTTACAGTGTTTTATAACATAGTTAGGCTTTTTGACATCAGTTATAGCAGCAGCATGTATTCTAAATGTGGTGGATTATAATTCACAAAATTCTGAATTAGTAAAACTGTTGGACATATGTGCTAGGTTTTGCACTCCAATATATCTAAAGGGCAGCTTTAGATACGTACACATTCAATTTAAGAGGAACAGCAATGAATCCTGATTCTCATATGAATATGTCAGTACTCCCAATCATGAAATGCATCTGCTATGTCATTTTAAGTATAAAGGTACATAAATGAAAGAACTTTTCTTTATTAGGTATGGTAGAAAGGTCACAATCAACTATTGTTTCTGTTCCATGTTCTGTCAGAATACACAACATATGCACACACATACACACACACCATCTCTTTCTGGTTTTTGGCTGCCTTTAAATTTAGAGGTGCTTGAATAAGAATTCACTGGTTGCTGAGAAAAGACCCAACAATACAATTTTCTAATTCCAGTTTTCTAGTTGTGTTTAGTGTCTCAGTTAGAAAACCATTGCAAATCACTGCCCATATCTTTTATAAATCTTATCTTTATTTTATACATACACACACATACACACAAATAATGAGTTTTAAATAATTTATTATTTAACCTTTGAAACAGGTAAAGAGGCAGGCCCATAGAATATCAGACACTTCTTGCAATGTGTTTTTTTATGTAGGTGCATGATTAGAAGTAGGAATTTATATGTACAAGTTTGCATTGTACATTTAAGGGTACTTGTGACTTAGACATAAATATTTGCAAGAATTGTTAGTTGATTTGGCTAAAAAACATTGTAATGTGCATGATGATTTACTGTTTTGATTTACAGTTCCAGAAGGAATATCCAGAGATTTATCGGAGCAGATTTCCAACTTCAGAAAGTGAAGCTGTCTTGTTCGATCACAAGCCTACAATTAAACAGCCAATGCTTAGCTTGAGAAAGTCCAAATACGTTAGCATGAAAAGTTAATCTGTACCTCAGTTATATATTTATTTAAAAAACTTTTTGAAACTGAACATTAGAAATCTTTCAGTAAGCACATTCGTGCAAGTATGCATTTTATGAAAATTTCTTTATGAATCCTGAAGTGTGTTTTATAAATGCCATTGTTTACAAAATAATTCCAAAATTGTAAATAGTTCCATTTTTTCATGCTTAATAAGATACAGATGAAGAGCATATTAAATATACTAATAGCAAACAAATATAGTAGTAACAATTATAAATATAAACGTGTTGTAACTCTTTGCACTGTTTTTAAAAGAAACATACTGTATTCTGAATACCACAATACTGTGTTAATGCTGATCTTCAGTATGTAATCTATTTATATGTTGTATGTATTAATGCTGAGTTAAATAACACAGCTGAGAACAGTGAGCATGAAGCATGGCCATAATGGTAATGATTGCCAACCTCACTTTTATTGCAGAAATTGAACTCTTGGTTAGAAAAAGTGAACAATATTGCTTATACAGCCATAAAGCAATAATGCATTCATTCTTTCTAATAGTTTGAAATGGTAATTAATGGCCCTCTATTGTCCATATGTGTTCACATTTTTTTTATGATTAAGTTAGTTGTTCATTTTTTATATTGCTTTAGTATAGGGTGTCAAACTCACGGCATCACGGCATCATTACGTGACATATTGGGACTTTTTTCCCCTTTGCTAAGCCAGGTGTGGGCATCCGGCCTGTGGGCTGCAAGTTTGACAGCCCTGCTTTAGTAGAATTAGATTGCTTCCTCATCTTACTCCTGTTTGTGTTTTTCTTCTAAATATTTTCTATTTATGACACATATTTGCAAATATCAGATTGTTAAGAATTGCTGAAGAGATTGTTTAATGAAACCTATCTAAATGGTGATAACTCATATTGTATATAAAAGAATGTTTTAGAAAATGCATTACTATACATATACAGACTTGACTTTTAAATGGAAGAATTTAAAGGACATTGTTTCATTCCCTTTCTATGTTCCACTATGTGAACCATTTCTAATGTAAACAAGCTTTTCCAGTGATCCTTGAGTCTTCTGGAAGAAGCAGAAATATTATATTCTATTTTCTAACTATGAAAAGAAAGAAAGGAGCTTGTATAGTGGAAAATTATTTTATTTTCTTATTTTATTAAACTTCTATGGCTGCGCATCTCACAGAAGATGGATCTGAATGGCATATAAAAAAATTAATAGTTAAAACTGCTTACAAAAACCAGTTAATACAAATATAAATAAAAAAGACAAAAGGGAACATATCAAAATATAATTCATGATGCAGTTTTAATTAAGCAAATTTAAAAAGTTTCAATCAATTACCAATGTTAGTTAGCAGGCTAGGTAAATAGAAACATTTAGCAGATATGGGTTAAGTAGCTGAATTGTTGCTAAATTTTATAAATGGCATATAAATCAAATTACATTTAAGTGCTTTAAATATGAATTCTATTATTTATAGACTAAATAAGACCTGATGCCTGTAACAACCTTACTGTCTGACTAGTCAAAGCAATATATGTATGTATGTGCATGTATAACACACAAACACATTTAACAGATTTGTTGATTTTAAGTCATGCTGTAATCACAATAAGGAAACTAAGTGTTTTTGTTCCTTTGACTTATTTAAAGCCCATATTCACATCAGGTTTTTATTCAAATGCTGACTGGATATATTCATAGGTCCCCTAATTTCAACTGAAAAGTGATTCACTAACATCCTTAAGAACATGCCCTCACACTTTAGCCTTCCAGATCCTAGCCAAAGCCAGTTGACAACTCTCTGATTTGATGCTGACATAGTATTTTTAATTTTTCTCAAAGCAAGTCTGTGTAACATTTGGGTGGCTTCAGCAGCAGTTATAGCAAGGATGTAGTCAGGGGCTGGGATCTCTCCTCATACTAACTGATGGCAGTTCTTGTGTACATATGCAGTTTTCTCCCACCACTGACTTTCCATGACTATTATAGTTTGTGTTGCTGGATTGACATGACACTAGCAGCACAACCTAGATTACTAAAGGAAGAGATAGACTTAGGACCCAGCAACTTGCGTCTGAACCTATGTACAAATAGTTTTTAGCAACTTTTATGTTAAGTGACTATTTGCAAATACAACTAGTAAATGGTAATTAAAAAACATTTTCTGACCAAGGTACAGTTATACTCACAATTCCAGACATGACAATAACATGCTGGAGTATAACACTCGTGTTTCTGCATGAGAAAAAGTAAAACAGCTGCAACTAGCAATCTGAAGCATGTCACTCCCTCGTGATTCACTTGGCGACCATTTTGCTGGAACTATTTATGATTGCTAAACAAGGATTATCTATACATTAAAGCCCAAGCTACAGCCTCTAGGGCCTCCAGTGCCCTAGAAGATAACCTGCCTTTTGCGGTAGCTATTGTCAAGCTTCCCTCCTTGTGTTCTGGACAGAAATAAGAATTCAGGAGCTCAGATTACTTTATTAGAAGAAAAGTTATTAAAACAATGCCAGCAACTACATTACTTTCAAAGGAAGCACCTTTCGGCAATTCATGGTAGCAAAACACTTCTCTATTTCTTCCTGCTTTTTTGATACAAAAGATTGGAATTTTGTCTTTTTAGCAAAAGCAGGTCTCTCTGTTGTCTTCACTGATTAAATAATAGCTATATTCTTGTATTCGGCACTCTGCAGCAACAGAGCAAATTATGTCAAATCTTTGCAGAAGAATTGAGCAACAAAATCCACCCTCAACTTTGGGTCAAGATAAAACAACTTACAACTTAGAGAGCTGAAACTGAAACCACTTACAAAAATGACAAACCACTGAAGAAACTAAAGAAATTGGAACATGATAAGAAAGCCCCCAACAACCCCCAACAATAGCTGAAACAATTAGTATACAATGTTTCCAATAGAGAACTCACCAAAACAGAAACAGATGTCCTAACCAAAGGACATGCTATAGCACCTAAAAAAATCCCCACAGAATCCATCATATGCGGAGTGGAATCCAGCCTAACTAAACTAAATACAGATGAAGCTGATAGAATAAGGCACCAAGTCAGAAACTTCCTATGCACAAGCAAACCACCCAAAAGCAACTTACATAAGGAGGAACAAAAAACCCTACAAGCCCTAAAGAACAACAGCAGCATAATCATACTTCCAGCTGAGAAAGGTAATGCCACAGTAGTAATGGACAGAAAAGACTACGAAACAAAACTGACAAACCTACTCCAAGACGCCACATACAAACCCATAAACATGGACCCAACCACATATCTGGAAAAAACAACCAAGAAGAAAATCATAACTAGCAACATAAGCAAAGAGATCCAGCAGACAATCATCCCAAGAGAAAAATCTTCCAGATGCCCCAAACTATATAGCCTCCCCAAAATACACAAAGAAGGCATATCTCTGAGACCCATTGCCAGCTCCAGAGGAGCACCACTACAAAACCTAGCCAAATACCTAGCAAAGCAGCTACAGCCCCATGCTGAAGCAGCAGCTTCACATGTACAAAATTCATACCACCTCTTAGAAATGATCAAAGATCTATATGTGGAACAAAAAGATCTGCTTGTAAGTTTCATCAATAACAAATACCAACCACCCAAACACCTCATGGAACTAACAGAATACTGCTTAACGAACACATATTTCATATACAAAGGACAAGGATACAAGCAGATTGAAGGAGCCCCCATGGGATCACCACTGTCACCCGTTACTGCAAACCTGTTCATGAAAGAATTCGAATCTAGAGCCCTGGCAAATGCCATCCACAAACCCAAACTATGGTTAAGATACATCGATGACACATTTGTTATTTGGCCCCATGGAAAAGAAAACTAAACAATTTCTTAACACACCTAAACAGCACACACACCAAAATCAAATTCACCATGGAAACTGAAACAAACAAACAACTACCATTCCTAGATGTACTAATCTATAAAAACAGATGGCACACTAGGACACACCATATACCAGAAGAAAACACACACCAACCGCTACCTAAACGCCCAATCCCACCACCACCCAGCACAGATAAACTCTGTGGCCAAAACACTAATTGCCAGAACCAAACGCCTGACAGACAAGACACACATAAAGACTGAACTATGCACCCTGATACCCAACGGCTTCCACAAAAGCAAAATCACACGCCTGATCCACAAAAACACACTGAGACATAATAGAAGATGAACAGACCTATGGAACAGCTGTCCTGCCCTACATAAGAGGTACAATAGACAAAATCAGTAGGATACTACACAGGCACCACATCAAGACTGCCTTCAAAACAGACAGAAAAATAGCAGCCATCCTAAGAAACCCCAAAGATAACATTGACCTGGAAAACCAAGGTATATATGAAGTACCCTGCACATCCTGCCCTGCCACATACATTGGACAGACCAATAGAAGAATAAGTACCCACCTTGATGAACACAAAAATGCAGTAAAAAAGCTAGAACACACTTCCTCTCTAGTCCAACACATGAAAGCCACAGGTCATAGCATCAACTTCAATGTCACCAAAACCCTAGCCACTATAGAAAACCCCAGCTACAGAATTATCAGAGAAGCCATAGAGATTGAAAATGACCTGAAAGCATGAATAGAAGAGATGACTCCACCAGACTGTCAATTATCTGGAAGCCTGCATTCACAAACAAAAAAATCTCCACACCACAAGCCAAGCAAACATCTGGGCACAAACAGACACACACACCCCTGATACCTCCAGCCCAAACACACCCCAGCCAGCCACTCAGATGAAACCTAGCTTCCTAATAAATGATAGCTGGCCATTCACCCAAAGCCAAGCCACGCTGAAAACCCCCAATACACAAAACATAATGTTGCCAGCTAATCAAGACAAAAAAACACTACAATACAGACAGAAGATATTAGAAACACCAATCAAGCAGACTCCAAGACCAATAAACACAGAACAAGATTCCCAACCAATCAGGATGAAGAAAAAAACATTCTAACAAAGCACGACGCTAGCACCAAATTTAAAACAGAAATGGCTGCGAAAGCCTGACACACACGATACACGAGCCTGATGATGGCAAATGAGATTCTGCCAAAATGTCGCTACAACTTTAAAAGCACAACTCTAAAGACGTGGGAAAATACCCGAACAATATATATTTGGATTAGCATTTATACTTGAATCAGCAAACTTTCTTTGTTGGGCTTTTATGCTATTTAATTTCTGGCAACTCTGAGCACCCATAAATTAGGTTGAAAAATGAATATGTAAAAATACAATATGTAAAAATCCATCCATCCATAGACAAACTGGATTTATCAGTGAGAAGGTTCCTGAGAAGGTCAATGAAGGCTCCTGTGCAATTCCAAAGAAAAGCTTCTTAATTTATAAAGAAATCCTACTTTAGGATATTTATGTATCCTAAAATAAATAGGCAAAAGGTTCATACTAGACTTGAGAAAAGAAACCAAGAAATCTTAAGAGGCACAAAATCACAAAAAATACCATAGTACTAAAACTTCTAGCTGACTAGAAAGGTAATCACATGATCCCAGGACAGTGCTGCTGTCATAAATACATGCCAATTTTTCAAGCCTCCAAATCCTGATCATGTGACCATGGGGATGCTGTAATGGTCATAAATATGAAAACTAGTCATAAGGATCATAACTTTGAACTGTCAATAAATGAATGATTGTAAATCTAGGATTACCTACTTGTATGGCTCTACATTAGAAGGGTGAAGCTTCCATCAGTGTGAAAGCATTATTAGGCTTTGCACAAAGTGACAAAACCTCCACACCACAAATGACCAGAACCATGATGCATTTGGACAATATTTGAAGGTCCTAAGTGACAGTTGAAGTATTTTATTTAACCTTAACCCATTCTTCCTTTATCCTTTCTCCATTCTTTTAATATGCAAACAAGAAGCCCAGGGAACAACAAAAGGAATGTTGGCAGATCACATTTTTGTCTGTGTCCTTAATAGATGATGATGAACATGACGAGTGGAGAGTTACTTTTTAAAATATATTGAAAAGTGTGTATAGGTTACCTGACTCAAAGTAATTCTGTATTAACTGCTGTAATCTTTTGTTTATTATGCTTATCTGAGACCTCCTACTGAATAGAAGAAGGTAACCAATGAATTTGTGGTGCATTGGGAGACTATTATTTTTTTCCCTTAAAATTGAGTTAGCAGTATGCCAGTGTCTCTAAGCTGGAAGATTGGAAATAGGGCAAAGTGTTGGTGCCAAGAAGAGCATGTTACAGACTGTGTGACTATAAGCTTTCTTTGTTTCCTCTTGTTGTTTCTTCCTAATCCATTTCTGCTATGGGGATTTAGGTCCCTGGAAAATATTCAAACCACAGCAGGACAAAATCTCCAGCAGAATTTGAGCCCTGAAAGATGCTTCTGTTTCTTGGGGCCAAGCTGATTGGCTCATAAGTTTCCTTAGGTAATTGCTTCCATCAGTAAGACAATGTTCATATAAATATCCAGCACAAATCTCTTACTTCGGTGCTCCGTCTTTGGCTAAGGAAAATCTCCATTCTTTCCTGAGGAAAAAATGTCCAGCCGGTAAGTATCCTCTAGGATTTTCTATGAATAAAATTTAATATTGACTAAATAAGTGTAGTCCTGATGCTAGATAGCTTATTTCTAGGAGCAGGAGGGACATTGTGCTAAGAATCTGAGGAACTTTATGGAAGAAAACAAATAAAAATCCTATTTATGGTGAAAAACCGAACATTTAGAACAGTTATTTCTCTACTTTTAACTATTACTATTGTATAAAGGTCTGTTGAATTAAACTTCCATTAATAATAAATTATTTGGTTGTTCTTAAGTGTAATAGTTTTTTTTCCTTTGAAGAGCAGAGCCACATATCATGTTTTTATTAATATTTCTGATGATCTGACTTATGGAGAACTGTTCTATTCAAAATTATATATATACAGAGCTTCACTAGGAAAGCATAGCTGAAAACTGGTTTTCCAAACAAACAAAAAAAATGGCTTAGGATGGGGCTACAGAAAATAATGCTACTGAAGGGTTCAAGTATATGCAATTTTGCAGGAATAGGAAAATAATTGGCACACGTAAGAGTATAATTTTATCTGCTGAAGGAATTTGATATTGTTAGACTATTATACCTGCTGCTGAAAATATTCATTTCAGAGCAGGTATCTAGAAATACAACAACTCTGCTAAAATAAAAGACTTTCTAAATTTCTTCTTTCATCCAATTATTGGGGAAACTATTAAAGAAAATGCTAAATCAATCATCTTTGACTTTCTTAATTAATATCTTACAGATTTGAGCATCCAGCTGGTGGATACAAAAAGCTTTTTGAGACTGCAGAAGAACTATCTTCACCAATAACGGCTCATGTTACAGGTTTGTGTCCTGCAAACGAAGCACAGCCAGTCCTGATTAGCACATAGGAGTCCAGTGTTACAGCCTAGCCTGGGAAAAAGAAATGAGAAATCATTTTTGTACAATTGTCAAGAAAGCTATACTCATGAGCTGAACTCACCTTGGTGGCATCTTTAACTTTCTACAGCTTCTGCAGCTTTCTTTTACCTTCATGAAAATGGAACCATTTTGAGTTGTAGATAACTAAAATGAATAGATAGAATTTATTGTAGAAAATCAAGCCCTGTTTACATAATTAAGGACCAGATAGATTTGTATTTTCTAGGTGTTTAGAATTGCCATTGCTACAGTACCTGGTCACTGGCCATGCTGGCTGGGGTTGATGGGATCTGAAGTCCAAAATTTCAGAATGACATCAGGTTGAGCACTAAATAACACTAAACTATACTGTGCTTTTTTCTCTCCTTTTGCTGATATTTGATAGTTTGTGATAATGCAACTTTGTTAGACTGGGAATCATTTTAGGGATTGAAAGTGGATATAAACTTAAACTACATTTTATTTGCAACATTAATTTAATTACAGTAGATGTAAGTTTAGATTTCTGAATCTATTTCCACAAATAAACTTGATTTATACCTTGTTCTAATTATAAATTCTGTAGCAATTCAGGCTGTAATCCTTGTGTATCAGTCGGCTACAGTTATACAGTAGTTAAACTAGCAAGCAACAGATACTAAAACAAAGGACTAATGTTAAGAAAGCAATGAATTCCAGGTGAAATAAAATTTTCTGTGTTACCCAAGACCAAAACATGCATCTTTGTATCCATGCCTCATAAGTGAAAGTTTAGGTCTAGGGTTTTTCTACTGTAGACACTTACATTGTGAAGGTATGGTATAAAGTTGTACGCTAAAGAGAGTCTTATTTATTTCAGAGATCCCAGCTTTTCTCCCAGGTGGACATAGGATTATAGTTGTTAATCTTGTTAATGTTGAAAGAGGACACAAGCATTTTGATATGTGAGCTGCTCATTTCCAAGTGATTTATTTATTTATTTATTTATTTCTGAGTTTTATATACCGCCCTTCTCCCGAAGGACTCAGGGCGGTGAACAGCCAACTAAAATACAAGTAGACAAAGTATAAATTATTTAAAAGAGAATTAAACACTAGACTGTCCCAAATCTAAAAACTCCAATTAAAATCAATAAAACTTCATACCCCGTCCCAAGTAATCTAAAAACCCCATTTAAAATCCCATTAGTCAGCTCAGGCCGGCCTGCTCGAAGAGCCAGGTCTTCAGGTCACGTCTGAAGGCCCTCAGGTCACTGGTCGTTCGTAATCCAGGGGGCATCCCATTCCAAAGGGCGGGTGCCCCCACAGAGAAGGCCCTATTCCTCGGGGTCACCAGACGACACATAGAAGGCGTTGGGACCCGGAGGAGACCCTCTCTGTGGGAGCGCACCGGTCGGTGGGAGACTACTGGCAGAATGCGGTCTTGTAAGTATCCTGGTCCGATGCCATGGAGCGCTTTAAAGACCAAAACCAGTACTTTAAAGCGAACCCGGAAGGCCACCGGCAACCAATGCAGCTCGCGCAGGAGGGGCGTCACGTGGGAGTATCTCGACGCCCCCGTAACCACCCGCGCGGCTGCATTTTGTACCAGTTGAAGCCTCCGGGTGCTCCCCGCAGGGAGCCCCATGTAGAGGGCATTGCAGTAGTCCAGACGGGAGGTGACCAGGGCATGAGTGACTGTGCGTAAGGCGTCCCGATCAAGAAAGGGCCGCATCTGGCATATCAGGCGAACCTGATAAAAAGCCCCCCTGGAGACGACCGTAATATGATCTTCCAAAGACAGCTGTACATCCAGGAGGACACCAAGATTGCGGGCCCCTTCTGTGGGGGTCAAGATCTCATCCCCAATAGCCAGCGACGGAGTCAGCTGACTATATCGGGCTGCCGGAAACCACAGCCACTCGGTCTTGGAAGGGTTGAGTCGAAGCCTGTTCTCGCCCATCCAGTTCCGCACAGCCTCCAGGCAACGGGCCATAACCTCCACAGCATCGTTGGGGTGGCTTGGGGTGGAGATGTAAAGCTGAGTGTCATCAGCATAAAGATGGCATTTCACCCCAAAACCACGGATGATCTCTCCCAGCGGCTTCACATAGATGTTGAACAGAAGAGGGGAGAGGACCGACCCCTGAGGCACCCCACACATGAGGGGCCTAGGGGTGGACCTCCCCCCCCCCCGTCAACACCAATTGCGAGCGGTCCGAGAGGAAGGACGAGAACCACCGCAAGACGGTGCCCCCAATTCCCAACCCCTTCAACCGCCGCAATAGGATACTATGGTCGATAGTATCAAAAGCCGCTGACAGATCTAAGAGGACCAGGACAGAGGAATAACCTCTGTCACGGGCCCTCCAGAGATCATCTACCAACGCGACCAATGCTGTTTTGGCACTGTGCCCGGGCCTGAAGCCCGATTGGAACGAATCTAAATTTACATCTTAATGAAAAGTTTAGAGGTGAAGGAATGGATTGGCAATTATACAGGTAGTCCTTGACATATGACCATAATTGAGGCCAAAATTTCTGTTGCCAAGCAAGACAATTCAGGGAGTTGCACTCCATTTTACGATCTTTTTTGCCAGAGTTATTAAGCGAGTCACTGCAATTGTTAAGCAAATCATGCAGTCATTAAGTGAATCTGGCTTCTCCCATTGACTTTGCTTGTTGGAAACCAGCTGGGAAGGTTACACATGGTGGTCGTATGACCCTGGGACAGTACAACTGTTATATATCCATGCTGCTTGCCAGGGGCTTAAATGTTGATCACGTGATTGTGGGGATACTGCAGTAGTCATGTGTGAAAAACAGTCATAACTTAATTTTTTTCAGTACTGTTGTAACTTCATACAGTCACTAAATGAATGGTTGTAAGTCAAGGACTACCTGTATACTCTGTTTAAGATTGCCTACACTTTTTCTCAGTGTAATCTTCCTTTCACTGGTTGTGTGCAACCAGAGGCTGAACAGCAATTTGTTGGAAGTACTTAAATTAAATTTAATGCATTAAGTAAGATTTGTGAATTGCCCCTTCTCATTCACTGATACTATAAAAGTAGTTCCATGCAGATCATAGTACAGAGGTTCTGTCTGGATGTTAATAATCTACAGATTACCAAAGCAAAGTAACAATCTCCCATAAGCTACTTAATATCAATTCCAAAAGAACTCCTGTATTTTGAGAAACTCAGACCTTCTATTCTTGTTATAAGGAGCCCTCCACTTTTTAAAATATGTTCCAAAAGATGTAGAATGGAGGCTTGTGAGGCAAGCAAATAACCAGGAAAATATCCAGCCTTGCAATCCCAGATGTGATCAATCCTGTCTTTCCAGCCACCATAACCAATGCTGAGAGATGCTGGAAATCCAGTATGGTATAGCTTTAGCTATTTGACTGAAAGCTGACAGCTCAGGAGCCTCAAGACTATAGCATGAAACTTCAATAGGATATTTATTTCTCAACTTTTTTAGTAAATATTTTTTGTTCTGTTTGCAACAGGTAAAATTCCAGTTTGGCTGAAAGGCAGTTTGCTCAGATGTGGGCCTGGTTTATTTGAAGTTGGATCAGAACCATTTTATCATTTGTTTGATGGCCAAGCACTTCTTCACAAGTTTGATTTCAAGGAAGGCCATGTCACTTATTACAGGAGGTAAGTTACATTTCCTGCCTGCTTTCTCCATTCTGCAATCTAGCAACTCATCCACTCTAACCAATTAATTAAACTCTAATTTACATTAAAAGGTGATTCTGTTCCAAAAACAAAATATGAATTTTTGACTGCTTAGGTTCTGTAAAATGAAAATCTGTTTCAGAAACTGTATGGAGGAAATATGATGACTGTAAAGCACATAAACAATGAATATACAGGTAGTCCATGACTTATGATTAGTTGCTTAGTATGAGCAACCTGCTTTATGATCTTCACAAGTTATGACCGTGATGAGCAGTCTCCATTACAGTCATAACATAAGGACTACCTGTACAATTCTGTTTGTCCAAATCAATGTTTTATTCAAATCAATGTTTCCTTCCAGAGTATCTGTGTTCAGACAATATTTAAACCAGTATTCCCTTTAAAAACCTCTGCATGTTTGCCACCTGAAAACTCTGCTGTTTGCTTAAAGCATTTTCTCTTTTAACATGAATATCTGCAAGAGGAAAGCATGGCTCATGCAGAAATCAGTTGGACTTCTCTATTGCAAGTATTCCCATATTAAGTCCAAAGAAAGTAGGACAGTTGTTGTGTTGTGAATGAATCCAGTGTCTTCATCCAGATTAAATCTCTATTTGTTTGCCCTCATCAATTCCAAAAGTCCTTCCTGGAACATTGCAACACTTTCTCCAAGATTATTGGGAGGAAATAAAAGGAAGAATTTCTTCTTATCCATGTTCTGCTTCTTTAGATGTTGGATGGAATATTTACTAGCCTCATTTACAAACTTGGGATTCAGTTTCATCCCAGAGGTGGCTCTGGAATACATTAATAGAAGTGAGAAATTAACTGGTAAGATGTAAGTAAAGTGATTATATACATCATATATAATCTTATTTCTTCATAGGTTTGTTCGAACTGATGCCTATGTTAGAGCAATGACTGAGAAGAGAATAGTAATCACAGAATTTGGAACATATGCTTACCCAGATCCATGCAAAAATATATTTTCCAGGTGAAAAAAATAAAGGTATAATTATGGACAGCCTGAAACATATTGTTGTATTATGCAGCAATCTAGAAATAATCTACTTTCTTTGTGGTTGTGTCTGGCAGATTTTTTTCATACTTCCAAGGTGTGGAGATCACTGACAATGCCCTGGTGAATGTATATCCTGTGGGAGAAGATTTTATGCCTGTACTGAGACAAACTACATAACAAAAATCAACACAGAAAATCTGGAAACAATTAAAAAGGTCTTTTTATAGATTAAAGACAGACACACGTGAAAATTGGAAATGAGTATTGATGGCACACATAATATATCACTTACAGAACATCTAAAATGGGAACAGTAATTGAAGAAGTATTTATAGAGCATTTTATTGAAATATAGTCTTATACAGTATATTCTATCTGCTGATTAGAATCTTATCCAATCTACTCTCATTTAGTACAAGAAGAAATTACCAGAAAGCACTATTAAAAATAAAAATAAGACAGCTTAGAATTAGTGCTAGATCCACATAAGATTTTGTAACTGAACAATAAAAGCAGAAGTGCTGTTGTAATTCCAGAGGAGTTATGTGATATTTTTTCTTAGTAACCATAGCTCAGCAATTGAATTGTACATCCTGTTTGTGGCCAGTAAATGAAAGGGGTACCTATCTTTCAACTGAATGCTATGTGCTGGATGCAGGTGAATGCAATTGCACTCCTGTAATAATATTATGTAGTCCCTTGTATCCATCCCATCAAACCCAAAGGAAGTTTGGAATGGTATAGGATCTCCTGCCATGGGCAAGAGAGTTGAACTAGAAGAGTTCCAAAGTCCCTTCCAATCCCATTATTATTATTTTATGTTGTATGTTCTTTGAATCTTGTTTGTTTACATTCTGAAAGAAAATAGTTCTTCTAAGCTAGAAAGAGAATTTTGGCCTTCTCTAAATTCACAAAAGTTGCACCTGTAGTTGTTCAGAAGCTCATTTCCATTGTTATTCCACAAAACATTTGTAGATACTGTATTTCTTTGCGCAAGGGATGAGTTTTGTAACAACGTAAGGTTAAGATTCCTGTTAAGCTGCCTTCTAGAATATGCTTTCTATTCCCACCTAATTGATCAATCTGCTGTAGTTATGCTTTATTTAAAAGTCACAAAATATTGATTTTGAAGGATAAGCAAATTACTGTATCTATTTAAGATCATAAAATACATTCAACACAATGTAATGTGCTTCTAACGAATGCATTTTGTCAGTGACTAATGTATGGATTTTCCCCAAATTACCTTTCTGTTCTATTCTTTCAGGTGGATATCAGCAAATATGTTTCAGTCAATGGGGTCACAGCACACCCTCATATTGAAAATGATGGAACAGTTTATAATATTGGCAACTGCTTTGGAAAGAATTTGTCCTTTGCCTATAATATCATAAGGATACCTCCCCTTCAAGCAGGTCTGTTTGCTTTCAAGCAGCAGCTGCTAAATCAGAAGTTTCTCCCTTCCAGTGCAGATTAAACCAACTTGATATAGATTTTTATAGCTAAAATTTGAGAATACTTTTACTTCTGGAAAAAAAGGGCTTTTCCTAATATTCAAAGAATCAAGACTTGTATTTAAATTCTGAATGTTTATTTATTCACTAGAATTGTCTTTTTTCTTTTTCTTTTTGAATTTTCATTAATTAGTCTATACAACTAAACACGGGTAAATGCACTGACCCTTGTTTGGCCACCTCTTTGTCTCTCTCAGATAAGAAAGATCCAATGACAAAATGCGAAGTGGTGGTTCAGTTTCCCTGTAGTGAGAGATTCAAGCCGTCTTATGTACACAGGTAAACATACATCTCCTCAAAAAGATGTATTTAAATACCTTAAGCATAGCTTTATAAAATAGTTATTTATCATTTTACTTATTTAAATTTTAAAACCATCTAATAGCCAAAACTATTACAATAAACACCCTAAAGAATACAATCCAAGTTAAACCATATGCAATCAAATAAAATACAAATAAAATACTCCTCTAAGTAGGCAGGAGCAAGACAATTATTGAAAAACAAATAATATGCATTAAAACACTATTTTAAAATTTTAAAAATGCAGTTAAAAAACACTATATAAATACCCTGGGAAAATAGAAAGGGCAACATGGAGGACAATTTCATGGGATAGAGCTTAAAATCCAGATAGGTATATGAGGCTTTATAATTCAAAGCCAACACTTTGAATTTGACCCAGAAATGGACCGACAGTCATTGTACATGATAAAGTATTAGTCTAAAATAATTGTATTGGCCAGTTCTATTGGCCAGTCTAGATGCTCTAATCTGAACTAATGGAAGTTTGCAGACTGCTTTTAAAGGCAGCCTCGTGTATGTTTTGTAATAACCCAACCTGGAAATTACCAGAGCATGGGTAATGGTTGCATGGCTGTTTCTTTCCATATAGTTGGTTTTTAAATCAGCTGAAACTGATTAAAACTCTTACTTTTTATCACCATACCTACCTGGACTTGTAGTGACAATGATGAATGTAGGTTCTGCCCCTCCCCCCAAGCTATGAACCTGCTCCTTTGAGCTGAGGAAATACCCCTCCAGCCCTGCAGGACATCATCCAACTTTCTTGTCATATGTATAAAACAATGTTTATTGAGTTCAAATTTGACAGTGATACATTTAGCCTAAAAAGAAGCAAAAAAGAAACTATTGGCATTTGAAAAATGAATAGATGCATTTTGAATTTCATGTGCATAGACAAAATGCTATGCCATCTCATATACGATCATCATATACGATCAACTGTCTTTCCTAACAGTTTTGGGCTAACTCCAAATTATATCGTGTTTGTGGAAACTCCAGTAAAAATTAATTTGCTCAAGTTTCTTTCTTCCTGGAGTCTTTGGGGAGCCAACTACATGGACTGTTTTGAGTCAAATGAAAAGATGGGGGTAAGTATTTTTTAATTTATTAGTCCCTTTGTTATGCTCTGTGTATGTGTGTATGTTTGTGCGTATACACATACACACAATTACACACACATATATCTTTGGTAATTCGGGTTTTCTCCCGCATAAAATTGCAAGTATCTAGGCAACGTTATATATATATATACACAAACACACAACGACACAAGAAGAATATAGTTTTATTATTTAACAAAGTTTTAATATTAATTTTTAAAGGTATGGATGCATGTTGCTGACAAGAAAAATGGGGAGTACCTCAACATCAAATACAGAACTTCACCTTTTAATCTTTTCCATCATATTAATACTTATGAGGATAATGGATTTCTTGTTGTGGATTTATGTACATGGAAAGGGTAGGTACCGAAAAACCTATGTGTACAGAAAACCATACAGCTATAATTTAAAGCAATCTTACAAGCCCAGTTACTGGACTCCAGTTGCCATAATTTTCTTTGAAAAATGTTAGTACAGAAAACTGGCTTTTGAATGACTTCTATATATTCATTTGTTTTCAATTAACCTTTCTTCATGTATTTGCAGTAAAACAGATTGCTTTCAGGGATTATCACATCAGTTTATTATACTGTTCAAACAATAATAACACAATAAAGTCAAGAGGTAGTTAATTTAGTGGCACACATAAAAATAGAAAAATAAAGGAAGCACACAAATACAGGACTAGCATCAGTCTGCCTTTGGCAACCATAGTAAGGAACTCTTGATTGAATAGAAGGTAAAATTTATTCCTAACAGTACAAGTGACATTTGTTAAAGGTCAGGTTTCTTTAAAGTAAGAAACAAAGTAGACTGTGTGTCAGCATACACAGAATAATGCTATGATGACAAAGAATTTAACAAAATATATGTGACTTTTCATGAGATACTTCAGGATATTGAAAAGATCTTGATTTGGCTAGAACTACTGTAACAGTTTTATTAATTTTCTCATGGTTATTTTATGTATGTATGTATGTATGTATGTATGTATGTATGTATGCATGTATGTATTTGTATGCCACCTTTACTATTTTTATAAATAACTGAAGGAGGCAAACATATCCAACAAACTTTCCTTATCCTATTTTCCCCACAAAAATAACCCGGTGAGGTTGGTTGGACTGAGAGTGACTGACTGGCCCGAAGTCACCCACTTGGCTTTCATAGCTAAGGAGGGACATGAACTTATGGTCTCCTGCTTTCTAAGCCTGGTGCCTTAACCACTACTAGACCAAACTGACTTTGTATTTTGTCTGTAGCTGTCCTTGATTTGGGTTCCATTAATGAGAAAAATATAAATTTACATACAGTAATTATTTTTTGGCACATGCATTTCAATGACCCAGAAATTATTATTCTGCCATAGTCAAATAGGTAACTGTTAGGCTAGATCCCATGACCTGTTCATTGAGAAGCTGATGTCTTTTATTACTCTATAGATACGAATTTGTTTACAATTACTTATACTTAGCCAATTTACGAGAAAACTGGGAAGAAGTGAAGAAAAATGCACAAAAAGCTCCTCAACCTGAAGTTCGACGGTATGTCCTTCCCTTAAATATTGAGAAGGTAAGAATTAAATGTTATATATTGGAAAGAAAATCAATATGTTGCACATGTAATGTGTACAGATTTGCTAGCAAGGGCTTCATAGAGAATGCAATATACATTAGGCTGGTTGTGGGTGAGGTAATGTTCAGATGTTCTTTGCAATATTATTTTCAAGCGCAATATTTTGTATTTTTCCAAGGAAGAGGCATTTACATACAGGAATAATAAAAAAGAGAATGTTTTGAGAGAATACTATTGAATTAGTGTTTCAGTTTCCCCTCTTAAAACCAAGACTTTAAAAAAAAGTTTGAGATCTTTTACTTATATTGTTGGAAGAATAGGTAGAATGTTGAAAAATGGAGTACAGTATAGGATATTTTTCTTACTTTCTTTTTGTGGGGGATATTCTAGGCTGATACAGGAAAAAATCTAATTACATTACCTAATACAACAGCAACAGCAATTCTGCACAGTGATGATACTATCTGGCTGGATCCAGAAGTTATTTTTTCAGGACCACGACAAGGTAAGACCACGACATGGTTTTTGCTTTCAGCAAAAAGCTAAAAAAAGACAATCTTAGCAAATACAAGAAACCAATTAAATGTGTTTGTTTTGCTTTATAGCTTTTGAGTTTCCACAAATAAACTATGCAAAATATTCCGGGAAACCTTATACATATGCATATGGTCTTGGATTGAATCATTTTGTTCCAGACAGAGTAAGTATTACATATTAATAGACTATATTTGTTTTTGCAAAAAGGCAAAAAAAAAGTCTAAGTCCAAATTCTTTTATGTAGCTCATAGGAATACACAAGATAGCAAAATAGTGTGTATCATCTTAGACTGTTTCTTTGGCTATTCAGGTTATTACTGTATTTACTTTTCAGTCTATTTAACAGGGGGAAATATCATTGTTGGACAGAGGAAATGCTCCATTTTCTCTAGGGTGCTAAGGGAGTCATACATAGTTTGCAAAGCCAACTCTGGATGCCTATATTTATTACAGGGAAAAAGATATCAAGTATGAAATCCATAGATTGCAACTATATAACAAAACTTTCTTCTAGGTCATAGTATTTATTTATTTATTTATTTATTATTCAAATTTGTATGCCGCCCCCTCTCCCTAGGGACTCGGGGCAGTGCATACTGATAGCAGGCACATCTACCACAATGGGAAGGGGTTGAGTTTCTCATAAAGCTTTGCTCTGAATAGATTTCCATTCAAACAGATCACTGCATTGCTCATCCTAGCTCGGCCTGCTCCTGCACTCAAACTATCAAGAAAATACAATGTATTTGCCCAAATGAACAGATGCAAATGTTTCATACTTTGGTAAAAAGAGATTTTATGCCTTCTGAGACTTGCATTAAGATTCATCTTTGAGCATCCTGTACAAAATCCAATAGACTATAAAAATGTAGCGTATTGTAACTTAGCTGTTTTGTGTTCTGGGACAAATCTGACTTGTATTTTAACAAAATACAAAATGTATTTTTTAGGCACTAAAATTATATATATTCTATAAAATATTATGAGCCTCTTGTAAGGCTGAATTTTCACTTTCAATATAGGGTGATCAAATCAAAGTGATGTCTCCCTATCATACTGTGGTTCCATCCTATGCTGTATTTTATTCAATTCACAAGCTGCCCAAGTCCATTGTGGCTCAGAGTGACATACAATATACAAAATTTAAATTTTAAAATTTACAATAAAACAATACTTTGTTTTGCATACAAAAATATTGTCTGAAGAAATTGACCATCATTTTAAGATTAGACAACCCTCAAAGGACTAGCTGTTCTCTCTAGTCTAGCCCAAAGCCTGGAGAAAGAGCCAGTCCGAGTGGCTCATCTAAATATGGTTGGGGTGAAGTTCATCAGAATATTGGAGGAAAGCTATTGTAATGGGCAGACATTACAATAGAAAAGATGGCATTACTTCATTGATGGGACCCAGAACTTGCCAATTCTGCCAGACTATATATGGTGCGCAGCAATTATGGATCACAGGTCCTCAAGTAACCAGGTGCTATGCCATGAAGAACTTTGACACCACCATGAATTGCACCTGGAAGCCTACTAGTAAGCAGTGCAGAGCCTATATTACTTGAAGTAATTAAATGGGCATACCAAGAGCCTGAAGTATCACATGGGCATACCAAGGATGGTCTTCAAGAGCAGCCCCTAGTAAAGTGCACTGCAATAATCCAAACCTAAGATAACCAAAACACAAGCAACTGTCTTAAGAGCCTTTTAGTCCAGGTGTGAGTACAATTGGTGCACCAATTGAAACAGTGCAAAAACCAACATGGCCCCAGCTACCATCTTCTCAAGCAGGAACTGTGAGTTCAAAAGATCCCTAGGTGAAGCCCCAGCCCAGAGGGCATAGTATAATCCCATTTAGAACTAAAGATGGAATATCTCTAGATCAGGGTGATCCAAATAAACTCTTAAATCAAGAGTTACATTTTAGTCTTCGTATTTTTTAAATGCAGTTCATTTAAATGCATTATAGCTTCAAGACAGAACAAAATGCAGAGCAGATCGAAGCTTAAGCAACCAACCTTAGCAGAATTATCAATACAAATGTAAAATATAACAATGTACAGTAGTCCTCAAGTTATATCCATTCACTGAGTGACCATTTGAAGTAACAATGGCACTGAAAAAAGTGACTTATGACCATTTTTCACATGACCATTGCAGCATCCCTGTGGTCACGTGATTCAGACAACTGACATATGACAGTTGCAGTGTCCTGAAGTCATGTGATTCCCTTTTGTGACCTTCTGACAAGGAAAGCCAATGGGGAAGCCAGATTGGGGCCCCTGCTTTGTGGGGTGCCCCAGGGGTCGGTCCTCTCTCCCCTCTTGTTCAACATTTATATGAAGCCGCTGGGCGAGATCATCCGTGGTCTTGGAGTAGGGTGTCATCTATATGCGGATGACACCCAGTTGTACATCTCTACTCCAGACCACCCCAACGATGCTGTGGGGGCTATGTCCAAGTGCTTGGAGGCCGTGCGGGATTGGATGGGCGGGAACAGGCTTCGGCTCAACCCATCCAAGACCGAGTGGCTGTGGTTTCCGGCGCCACCGATATAGCCAGCTGACACCTTCGCTGGCTATCGGGGGGGAAGTTTTGCCCCCTGCAGAGAGGGCTCGCAACCTGGGTGTCCTCCTGGATGTACGGCTGTCACTTGAACATCACATCGCGGCCGTCTCCAGTGGGGCGTTTCACCAGATCCGTCGGATCTACCGGTTGCGGCCCTTCCTGGATCGGGACGCCTTGCGCACGGTCACTCAGACCCTTGTCACCTCTCGCCTGGACTATTGTAATGCCCTCTACATGGGGCTCCCCGCGGGGAGCATCCGGAGACTCCAGCTGGTGCAAAATGCAGCCGCGCGGGTGATTATGGGGGCGTCGCGTAGCGCCCATGTGACGCCTCTCCTGCGCGAGCTGCATTGGTTGCCGGTGGCTCTCCGGGTTCGCTTTAAGGTTCTAGTTTTGACCTTTAGGGCGACCCATGGCATGGGACCAGGTTACCTCCAGGACCGCATTCTGCCAGTGATCTCCAACAGGCCGGTGCGTTCCCACAGAGAGGGTCTGCTCCGGGTGCCGTCGGCCGCTATGTGTCGTCTGGCGGCGCCAAGGGGTAGAGCCTTCTCTGTGGGTGCCCCCGCCCTCTGGAATACTCTGCCACCGGAGCTTCGTACCGGCATGGACCTGAGGGCCTTCAGGCGCGCGTTGAAGATCTGGCTCTTTGAGCAGGCCGGCCTGGGCTGAGATAATGGTTTTAATTTGGTCTCCATAATATTTAATTTTAAATTGGGGTTTTAAGGGGGGGGGGTCTTTTTAGTCTCAGTAATCAGCCAATTAATTTAATAGTTTTTTAATTTTTGTATATTTGTGGGTTTTAGATGGGCTGTACACTGCCCTGAGTCCCTCGGGAGAAGGGCGGTATATAAATGTAAAAATAAAATAAAAAAATAAAATAAATTCACTTAACCACGTTACTAGCTTTAATGATTGCAGTGATTCACTTAACAACTGTGGCAAGGTAGGTCATAACATAAAGCAAATTCACTTAACTAGTAACTTGCTTAGCAACAAATTTGGCTCAATTGTGGTTATCAGTTGAGGGCTATCTAAATGGGACAACTTGTAGTAACCATGGCCATCTTGCTGTAGATGGCCAACTTGCAGCAGCCATCTCATTATGGCCAATTGACCGCGGCCATCTTGCCATAGCTGACTTGCCACGGCCAACTCACAAGAAAACTCACCGCCGGACAACTCATTGCAGGATAATCCACATGGGGTAACTCCATGCAATAAATATTATCTGTCACTGTTTCTTTGACATTATTTCTATTAACAAAAGTGGAAAATAATGAATTGATGTTCAAAATATTCAGCATTGCCATTTTAAGATTGGATGGTTTAGGAACGAGGTTTTGTGCATCCTAGTAGTGATGCATTGACTGTTTTACTAGCATTTTTAGAAAAATGCATTTTTTTAAAATGATTTTTTTTCTCCCCAGCTTTGCAAAATGAATGTTAAAACTAAAGAGACATGGGTATGGCAAGAACCAGACACATATCCCTCTGAACCAATCTTTGTTCCTCAACCAGAAGCTATAGTAGAGGATGATGGTAATGTTATGACTTATTGATTAAAGTTAAGAAAAGGGCTTTGTCCAAATTTGGCTCTATACATATGAAAAGGACTTAATAAATTAATTTATATGCACTAAATATTCCCTGGGGGAATAATGCAAAAATTAGTATGTTTCTGAATTACTGTATTTTCAAACCTACTATCCGTTATAAAAGTTTTGTGCTTCTTGTTTAAGTAATTTGCGTTTATTTTGATACAGGTATTATCCTGAGCATAGTCATCAGTCCTGGCTGTGGACCAAAGCCTGCCTACCTTTTGATCCTGAATGCAAAGAATATGAGCGAGGTTGCCAGAGCACAAGTGGACATAAATATCCCAGTTACTTTCCATGGACTCTTCAAAAGAGCATGATATCTGTCTTGGATATACCGCCATCTTTCTTTTTAATACAATGTGCAGAACAGCATAAAGCATTCTTCTAATTATCTGCCAGTGATTTGCAAAATTAGTTAACATTAACCATTTCCTGTGCTGAGGCCCAATTTTAATACTTTAATACTTAAGTATCCATTTTTAAGAATGCTTTCATGATTGTATCATAAATAAGGATCATTAAAGGTTGTTAGTACTGTAGATGCTGATGAACAGCACCAGCATTATAATCTCAGTAAACTTCAGATAAACATTTACAATTTAAAACTGTTAAAATTGTCCGGTAATAGAACATGGGTGAAACACAACAAACAACCTTGAACTCTGGCAGATTAAGTAGTGAATAATTAGAAATAAGTATTTGGGAAATTATTTGGAAACAACTATAGATTTCTTAATATTTGAACATGAATTATTTTGAAAAATTGAAATAATTCATATTTGCCACTTATCAGAGAAAATGATACTTTGAATTTGATCTGATACCTTAAATATCTTTATTTTACAAATGATTTGTCTAATAAACAATGTAAAATGTGAACATTTTTTAAAAAAATATTCATAGCTTCTCATCTTCGACTGTACTACAGGTAGTCCTTGACAGTTCATTTAGTGATGTTTCAAACTTACAACAGCACTGACAAAAGTGACATGACCATTTTTCACACTTACAACTATTGCAGCATCTCCATGGTCACATGATCAAAATTCACGTTTGGCAACTGACTCATATTTATGATGATTGCAGTGTCCTGTGGTCATGTGATCACCTTCTGTGACCTTCTGACAAGCGAAGTCAATAGGGAAGCCAGATTCTCTTACAACCTTGTTATTAACTTAATAACTGTAGTGATTCACTTAAGAACCGTGGTAACAAGAGTCTTAAAATAGGGCAAAATTCACTAAATGTATGTTTCACTTAGCAACAGATATGTTGGGCTCTATTGTGGTCATAATTCGAGGGCTATCTGTATTTGTATCTTTAGATTTCAATAGAATTCTTCATTAGCCAAGTGTGATTGGACACACAAGGAATTTGTCTTGTTGCAAATGCTGTCACTGTGCATAAAAGAAAAGATTCATTTGTCAAGAATCATAAGGTACAACACTTAATGATAGTCACAGGGTACAGTAAGCAATCAAATCATACTAGGAAACGGTCAATATAGATCGTAAGGATACAAGAAACAAAGTTATAGTCATACAGTCACAAATGAAAGGGGATGGATGATAAGGAGTGATGAGAAGTTTAACAGTAATAGTAGTGCAGACTTTGTAATAGTTGAACAGTGTTGAGGGAATTGTTTAGCAGAGTGATGGCTTTTGGGAAAAAAACTATTCTTGTGTCTAGTTGTTCTGGTGTACAGTGCTCTATAGCGTCATTTTGAGGGTAGGAGTTGAAACAGCTTATGTCCAGGATGTGAGGGGTCTGTAAGTATTTTCACAGCCCTCTTTTTGACTCGCAGTATACAGGTCCTTGATTGAAGGCAGGTTGGTAGTAATTGTTTTTTCTGCAGTCCTAATTACTCTCTGAAGTCTATGTCTGTCTTGTTGGGTTGCAGAACCAAACCAGAGAGTTATAGAGGTGCAGATGACAGACTGAATAATGCCTCTGTAGAACTGTATCAGCAGCTGCTTGGGAAGTTTGAGCTTTCTGAGTTGGCACAGAAAGAACATTCTTTGTTGTGCTTTTTTGATGTTTTTGATGCTAGGTGTCCATTTTTAGGTCTTGTGATGTTGATATTGTGTTGTCTAGTATTGTAAGAGATGATATTATGGGAGGGGCTACCACCATTCCTAGAGTTTTGAGTGTGTTCAGTTCCAGATTGTTCTGGTTACATCACAAAGGCAAGTTGTACAACCTCCGGTGTGTATGTGGATTCGTCATTGTCTCGAATGAGACCAATCACTGTTGTATCATCTGCAAACTTCAGTATTTTAACAGATGGATTGTTTGAGATGCAGTCTTTGGTATATAGAAGAGGAGAAAGCACACAGCCTTGGGGGACCGTTTGCTAATTGTACAGGTATCAGATGTGATTCTGCCTAGCTTCACCTGCTGCTTCCTGTCTGTTAGGAAGCTTATGATCCACTTACAAGTGTGTTCAGGTACCGCTAGCTGGTTTAGTTTAGTTAGAAGAATGTCTGGAATGATGGTATTGAATGCTGAACTGAAGTCTACTAAGAGGAGCCTTGCATAGGTATTTGGAGATTCAAGGTGTTGTAGGATGTAGGAGTTTTTATATATATAATCTGTTAAAAGGATTGAGGTGCTGAATACTAGTCTTTGGCACTTTTGAAGTTTTTTCAAAATTGCTTTAAATCTTTGAAACCTTTTTTTAAAAAAACCTTAATTTCTTGATTATATAAATTCTACATAATAGTGTTATAACACTGGAGGTACATTGGGAAGTAAAAAGTACATTTTGAAAAAGTCAGTAGCTTTTCTTCTATATTGTTGCCAAGATCACAGTTGGATATATCACATTGGGCAGAGGATTGACGAGTGTCTGCACTTTTACCTATAGCATATATAGATAGGAAAAACACATGATTAAATGGCAACATAAATATTTGTTACATCGAGGTACTTTTTATATGGTGATGCCATAATGATATTTTACTGACAACTTTAATACATTATTCTTTGACATCAGCCCAATCTGATATTCAAACTCAGTTATTTATAGCCAATTTACTTGCTTACATTCTCATGACAGGAAAAGAAGATTGTTGCAAGGGCACTATCCGGTATCTTTGTTGCTTCATAATTCTTAAACATTGTCCAATAACCTGTCAAAAGATAAAATTAGTATCAGTGATAATAAGTTGAATTCAGATCAGGAGAGAAAGAGTAGGATGATACAGAGCTTTTCATGTGCATTATCAAAGCCATGTGCCAACGAGAAAGAATGGATAGCTCAGGAAAGAGACAATATAAGACATAATGAAATTAGTGAAAAAATACTGCATTTTAATTACAGATTCTCTTATATATTTAGTTTAGTTTAGTTTATTGTCATTGCACCTTGTATAATGAAATTAAATACCATCTTCACTGTACATTATGACTATGAAAATAAGCACAAGCACACATCCTTCACATTCTATACATTGAATTGAAAACCCGATATTGCATTAATATTGCGCTATACAGTAGAATTCAATAGAGTTACTGCCCTGGGATAGAAGTGGTTTTTCAGCCTATTTGTCTTTGTTTTTATTATCTGTATCATCTGCCAGATGGTAATAGTTTAAAAGTAAAAGGGTGCCCACGATGAGCTGGATTTTGAACCTTCTTAAGGCAGCGGGAGCTATAAAGCACTTTCAAAGAGGGGAGAGGGCAACCTATGATATTCTGGGAAATGACATTAACCCTCTGGAATGCTGTCCTATCTGCCACTGTGCAATTGGCAAACATATTAATGTTTAATACATATTAATATGAAAAGAGCATATAAATTTCTCAGTGATCAATACCAGTAGCACAAACATTAAACATATGAAATTGAATGCATGATAATTATTTGGATGATAAGTATATGTTTGCTATTATTTACAGAGGAAAACATATTTATTCAATTTTTTTAATAGGAACCAAATCTATTTTGACATAATTTTAAGATCATATGAAATTAAGATAATCCTGTAATTCTGTAATCCTATTAATGTCTTAAAGAATTTTTATCCCAAAATTCAGGTATTTGAAACAACTGTTGGTTTGTACAAATAGAATAATCCTAGACAATTTTTGTCTAGGGGCTTTACATTCCTGATTACTGCATTCTCTGAAACTCTCATGTTTCTCATCATGACACCAACATGAGTCATATTTTCTTCATAGAAAAAATACCCATTACATTTTAATATTGCATAAACAAATGGCAATATCTTTGAAAATATTCCAGTACAAAAATGTATTGCATTAAATGTAGTTTTAAAATAGAAGAAAAGCCAGGGTGGATACATTATCTCCCTACTGATTCTATCAGCAATTATGCATAAGTCTGCAATCTTAGCCCTATACCCATCTGAAATGTGCCTCTGACATTGTGGCAACAACTGTTTCCATAAGAAAAGATTAAAGGCAGGATGAAAATTGTCTAATACCACAGGTTTCTTGAAAACAGAAAGGAGCACTACTTCCTGAAGTGCTGACAAGACTATTCTCTCCTTCAAGGATAATCCATCACCACCTGGATACAATAATATGTTTTCTTTTGGAAAATCTTGATCAACTAGGAGGGACATGAATGTAATACATAGTTGGCTATGCTTACAACCCCAAGGACCTTGTCTACCTTTTAAGTCCATATAACCAAGTCCATATAACTAACTTCCCAGCTCAAGTACATTTATTTATTTATTTATTTATTTATTTATTTATTTATTTATTTATTTATTTATTTATTTATTTATTTATTTATTTATTTATTTATTTATTTATTTATTTATTTATTTATTTATTTATTTATTTCCAACTAAAAACAAAAACAATATATACAATTAAAACACATTAAAAATTACATTAGAGGCCGAATATACAATTTGAGAATATAAAACTAATAAAAAATTTAAAATTTAAAAATTTAAAATACCAAGTTTTTAAAACCCCAAAAATCATTACTGGGCCAGGCCGGCCTGTTGAAAAAACAGGGTCTTTACTGTGCGCCGGAAGGTCTGAATGTCGATAATGGCCCGTATCTCCGGGGGCAAATCGTTCCAAAGGGAGGAAGACCCCACAGAGAAGGCCCGCACCCTCGGGGCCGCCAACCGGCAACAACCAGGCGGCGGAACCCCGAGGAGGCCAACCCTGTGGGAGCGCACTGGGCGGCGGGAGACTGTTGATGGCAGCAGGCAGTCCCGTAAGTACCCAGGTCCCGAGCCATGGAGCGCTTTAAAAACGATCAATACCACCTTGAATCGGATCCGGAAGGCCACAGAAAGCCAATGCAGCACGCGCAGGAGCGGTGTTACATGGGAGCTCCGAGGAGCTCCCAAGATCACCCGCGCGGCCGCATTCTGGACCAACTGCAGCCTCCAAACACTCTTCAAGGGGAGCTCCATGTAGAGAGCATTGCAATAGTCCAAGCGGGAGATGACGAGGGCAGAAGTGACTGTGCGAAGTGCGTCCAGATCCAGAAAGGGCTGCAATTGGTAAATCAGACGAATCTGACAAAAGGCCCCCCTGGCGACGGCCGTAATGTGATCTTCTAAAGACAGCCGTATGTCCAGGAGGACACCCAGATTGCGAGCCCTTTCCATGGGGGCCAAAATTTCTCCCCCCACGGCCAGCGACGGAGTAAGCTGGCTGTATCTGGGCGCAGGAAACCACAGCCACTCGGTTTTGGTCGGGTTGAGACGAAGCCTGTTAAGACTCATCCAAATCCGCACAGCCTCCAGGCACCGGGTCATCACTTCGAGGGCTTGGTTGGGGTGGCCCGGGGTAGAGATGTACAGCTGAGTGTCATCAATGTACTGATGGAACTCCACCCCGAAACCACGGATGATCTCACCCAGCGGCTTCACATAAATGTTGAACAGCTGGGGTGAAAGCACAGACCCCTGGGGCACCCCACATAATAGGGGCCTCGGGGTCGACCTCTGCCCCCGTCAACACAAATTGCGAGCAGTCAGAGAGGAAGGAGGAGAACCACCGTAAAACGGTGCCTCCCACTCCCAACCCCCCCAACCGCCGCAATAGGATACTATGGTCGACAGTATCAAAAGCTGCTGAGATATCTAACAGGACCAAGACAGAGGAACAACCCATCTCGGGCCTTCCAGAGATCATCCACCAACGCGACCAACGCCGTCTCCGTGCTGTGCCCGGGCCTGAAACCCGATTGGAGGGGGTCTAGATATACCGCTTCATCCAGGTACTGAGGGAGCTGACGTGCCACCACACTCTCAACAACCTTTGCCACAAAGCGAAGGTTGGAGACCGGACGATAATTCGACAATAATGCTGGATCCAGGGACGGTTTCTTGAGGAGGGGCCGCACCACCACCTCTTTCAAGGCGGCAGGTAAAAGCCCCTCTCTCAAGGAAGCGTTAATAATCCCTTGGAACCAGCCTCGTGTCACCTCCCGAGTGGCCAGGACCAGCCAGGAGGGGCACGGGTCCAATAAACAAGTGGTGGCATTAAGCCCTCCCAGTATCCTGTCCACATCCTCCAGAGTAACAGGATCAAACTCATCCCAAATGACCTCCCCGAAATCCAACTCCACCCCCCCGCCCAGAGATGCCCAGTCAGAGTCCAACTCATCCCGGATCTGAGTAGATTTGAGACTGTTACTTTGAGTCCAACTCAAAATGAAACCAAGTAACTTTAATAGATGCCTTAAATAACCTACATATAGCCCTATGGATGTTTTACCAGTCCCTCCTTACCAAGGAGGGGTTGAGTTACCCCAAACAGGATTGCTGACTATCTGCAGACATGATAAGAAAACTATTTCTTTTGTCACTTTTATTATTACAAAGTAATTCTTAACAAAGCATTATTTATTTGTTTTTTTTGTTTTATTTGCTCTTTGGATATCTTGCTTTCCACTTTGCCTGATTGAACTTAAAGAATTTTATTGTTTTAAAAGAATGTTTCATTATAATCTTCATCATATGAAAGACTATTGCACATCTATCTCTTGTGATTTCAGGTTTCACAATATTTTCAGAATTCCTGCTTTTCTGGGTTTGGAATAAGAAAATCCAAAAAAGGACACTTATTTGTCTTTCCTTAGAACAGCAGTGAAGGTACCTTGATAGAAGGAATAAATGCTCCAACTGGACAAACTGGGAATGTAAAGAGGTAGTCTGATTACTGATAGTCTACTAATCTACTCTACAGTAGTCTACAGCAGCTTTCTTTTTTAAACTGAGCAATCGTTGGAAACTTTTTATCAACTGAGTAAAATCATCATCTCTACCAGGCTCATAACACTGGTTAACAATAAAATAAAGAAGGAAACATAATATTATTTGGACCACAATTCAAACCACAATGCCTTCCGAAAGTGTAGGTATCCATTTCCAAACTTTCTACAGACATGGCCATAGGTGAGATTATAAGAATTAAGATTAACATATCCAAAGGATGCCCAAGTTAAGATAGATTGCATGATCTCCATATTGTTTCCAGATCTAAGAAAGTAACTGATGGTAAGATTTGTCTGGGGGGGGAAAGCAATGTGTTGAATACTTTACAATGTAGTAATGGATAAATCAGTCTCTGATGTCTGGTAAGATTAACAAACTAAAATTGCACAGGTGGTTTAAAAAAGAAAAATAAACTGCAATTTTAAAAATGAGCTTTTGGGGATAAATTAACAAAAAGAAAGAAAAGTCCTGAACACACACTTAATGCATACCTTCCTTGAACTCTGGGGCAAGATTACTCCATCATCCCAGATTCTGGCAGAAGAATAAAGTGCAGTACTTTCATTTTGCAGCCTGAAAGTATAAGGATTGGTTTTTTAATAGATACATAGCTATAGCTTCAGATTTATATAAATGACAGAATAATTATGTGCTTAATGAACAAATGACAACATACAGAGTTTTTTTTTCTAAGAATGAGAAGCAGAGATTGATCATTAGGTATGTGCAATACCCACTGTTGTGAGAATGTATCATTCTGGAGAATTCTGAAATATTCTATTTCTTCTTAGACTACATTGATTCTACTATCAAATGGTGGTTTCTGGAAGTTGACTTTACAAGTTAGAAACAATCTATGCTATTCTGGAATGTGCAGATCAAACCAGATCTGTTTCTGTTTAGGTCACCATGAAATGACAAATCCACCATGAACAGCTATTTTGCACTGAACCCTTAGAATCCTAATACCTATCAAGACAAACATTTTAGCTATGGCTCATTTTGATGAGTTCTCTGGGTCAGGGGTCGCCAACCTTTTGGACCTCAGGGACCACCAAACTCATAATTTTAGATCCCAGGGACCACTAACTGGTTCTGTGGGCGTGGTCTAATTTGTGGGTGTGGCTTGGTGGTCATGTGACTGGCTGGGCATGGCTTGTATGTAAATATTATAAATATTTATATAAATATTGAATTTTTATAAAAAAAGAGCAACTTTTACCCAAAATCAGGCAAAGCAGGCAGGCAGATTGAATTGGTCACAAAATCACAGATTCTTTCAGAAATCCATTTATCTGCCATTGGCTAGCTCAGTCTGCCACATAAAATTTGCTAGCAAGCAAACTCACAAAATTAACTCACAACATACCATGTATGTAAATATTGAATTTTTTATTTTAAAAAAGCAACTTTTATCCAAAATCAAGCAAAGCAGGCAGACTGAGTTGCTCACAGAATCATTCACTGATCTATCTACCATCAGCTAGCTCAGTCTCTCAAATTTGCTTGCTGTGAGTCTGCACTGAATTTGCTTGCAAACAAATCTTCAATCCTAAAGGAGGTTTGGCTATGCTTAGCTAGAAAGAAATCCAACCATTTCCTGATTCCTAACTAATCTAAATCTCCCAGTGTAGCAGAACAGATGATGGTTGGAAAAAGGAAAAATAGCAACTTAGCAGACAACTTGCCGGTAAGGAGTGGGCGGGGAGGGTTCCCGCGGGCCATGTAGACGGTGCAGCTTTGTGTTTCTGCGCAGCCTGGATTAATTGCTTTGTGGGGGTGCTCTGGAAGTGAGATTTCTCTGCGGCCCACCAAAATTTTTTCACGGCCCACCAGTGGGCTGCGGCCCACCGGTTGACAACCACTGCTCTGGGTCATCAGTTCCTCAATCCATAAATTCTCTCTAAAATACAACTAAAAATGTGTCCTTCACTACCAAAAGACTGTCCATCTTTAATATAATTACTTTGCCAAAGCATTTCCAACACAAAAGATGCAGTAAAGACCGTTCAAATGTTTAAAGTTTAGAAGTTACACACTGAAATCCAAATAGAAATGTAGTATCATTAATAGAATTGTAATGTCAATGTTTTAATGTTTTAATACACTTACTTTCCTTTCAATACTTTTAAGTCTATTTCTGTATCTGAATAGTTATTGTTCCACATTTGTGTGAATGTGAAACTACGTCTTGAATCCACAAGGGCAATTCTTGCATTCGGCCAAAGAAACAGAAAGTTTGGATCAAACGATCTTCCACACTGGAAGTTTAATATAAAAGTTTAATATAAAAGCAATGTATTCAGAACAAAGGTCATTTTAAGGTCATTTTAAGTTAAACTGATGACTTATGGATAACAAAGTCACAGAAAGACTAGGAAATATAATTGCAGCACTTGGTTCAAAAATTAAGTAGGATCAAGGTTGATAGTACTTGGATAGAAGATACTCAAGAATAGCAAGGATGCAATATTGGTAAATTAAAAAAATTTCTGAAAGAGGGAATTGGCAAACCAGTCCTGTATTACTGCTAAGGATATTAAATGGATGAGTCAATTTCATCACCAAGAGATGGTTTTCATTTCAGAAACATAATTTTTATCTTAATAATTGCATGAAAATACTTAAAACGGGATCCACATTAGAGACCTAAAATGACTGCAACAACTATAGCACTAATTAATATGTATATTTTATGAAAAAGTATCATGAAGCTGTTAAAGAAAAAAGGAGGGAGCTCATGTCAAATCTCATTTTTTGTTTCCAAGCTATTAATTGTTGCAAAGCTACTGAACATCGGCTATTTTACATTGTTTTTATTGTATAATAGAGACTATTCATTAATTTTATAAAAAGTGCTGTGCTGTGACTGTTTGGAATTGGTGATTAGGACAGGCAAGCTGATTCTCACACATAATATCCTGACAACTTAAAATATCATCAGGTCTGAAGAACACTTGGAGGACTTCTAATCAAAGGGCAAGAAACCTCAGATCATCCCCCACGCACCCCCAAAAAACAAGATGTTCAGCATCTTACCATAGCATAACTTTCATTTCCTAAACAGCCACCAATCACAACTGTTATCTTTGGTACAGAGGCACAGGCAACTGCAGCCATCATGGAGGCCTGTGCCTTTAACCTATTAGCTTGATCTTCTGCCTAATTTAAAATGCAAACAATTGAGAGTTATTTTATTTTACACAGAGAGGTTCTATTTATTCCTTTTAATTAAAAGCTCACTTGATTACACTGCTCAATCAGCTCTGGTTTGGAATGGACTGAGAAGTTGCAAACAAATAAAAATAAAAATGCCAGAAAATGTCCCTCTCCTAATAACTTGTGAATATTTCCTGTTAATATCTAATCATTCCTCAGGTGCTTTGTTCTTAGCAGGCACACACCTACATGCACAAACACAAGAAATAAAAAAAATATGACTTTTCAAAACAAATCCAACCCATATTGCTGGTGAATAATTATCACTAGAGGTAAATATATAATTTCTTATGTTTCTAGTTTGGCATTACAAATTTTCACTTAGAAACATAAATCGTCTTTACAGTTCATGCATCCGTTTTCTATAAAGTGCTGTTAAATCAATGGAAGGGAATCCCAAAGGTGCTTTTTCAAGAGGCAACTGGACTTTGTTTTTTCTTTAAAGATGTTTCGCTTCTCATCCAAGAAGCTTCTGCAGCTCATTCTTGGATGAGAAGCAAAATGTCTTCAAAGAAAAACTAGAAAGTCCAGTTGCCTCTTGAAAAAGCACCTGTGGGACAACCATGACCTGGATGACTGAGAATTTCCATAGGCAATGGAAGGGAACCAGTGGGAGCCCAAGCTAAACATGAACAAAACATCGCAAGATCAATTGAGAAAAAATAAGTTCCTTGATGTTGGTATCTTGGGTCATGGACAAGAATATCCCTTGTTATTTATATACTTAAATCTGCATGGATATAGAAAAGAAACTTACCTTGATCTAGTGACTGAGATGCATACAAACAAAATAGTTATTTTAATAGAAAATCCAGCAGTAATGAATTTGAGCTCCACAAGAGAAACAAGATATAATATCTCAGGATAATTAAATGTAAAGGTCCTTCAGTTGTTTCCTTCATTTCTCTCAAAATCTACAACTATCAAAAGTGTCAACCAGTTTGCTAAAGTTTATAAAGAAAAGTATGTATTGTTTAACACTAATTACAAACCACTTGCCTCTCTCCTAGGCAAATAACATCCTGTCAAATATTTCACAATAATATCTCATGGTGTAGGGTCTCCTGCTTGGGTGGATGGGGGGTTGGACTAGATGACCTACAAGGCCCCTTCCAACTCTGATTATCTGTTATCTGTTATCATCATTCCTCAGTTGATATACAATACTCAAGTAAAAATGGCCTCAGTTATTGATCTTCAGATCTAAATATTGAGAGAAATGCCTACAAAGAATTCCAGTCTATTGTATATAGCTATACTAAAAGAAAAAAATAGAATCTGTGAACATGGTTTTGAAAAAAAATCCATAACACCCACACTTAATAGGTGGCAGTACCAAATTGACCTTGACTGATTTAAACTTCGAAAGAAAGATTGGCCTGATTATTACTAGGATAGTGAAATATGCCAGAGCTATAGGACAAATTTGAAAAATCCATTCCCCAAAAGCATTGGAAAAACCATTTCCATACTGCTACCAAGAAATCCATAGGGGGGTATGTGTGAAATCACTGTGAGAAGCTAAGCTTTATCTTTTTTATGTTCTTCTTGAAGGAAAACTGATCATTACTGAGACAAAGGTTGCTTGGAGTAGAGTTTAAAAGACTACTATCCTAGATCTTTCTCATACCCCTACTTGGCATAATAGATATTAACTTTTTCTCAACTACTTGGGGCAGTGGAGATCTAGAGTGGGTTAAGTCTATTGCTCTTTATTATCAACACTCTGATCTTTTGAACTAATAAAGCTGAACTTCCAAGTTAGAGCCATCTAAATGCATTCTGTATTAGTTACTTACCTGCATGAGATTGGTTGTCTCTGCAGTATATGGAGCAGTATTCATGAGAAACAGGATAGGAATGTTTCTTTGGCTACAAAGCTGTATGAAATGGCAACCTTTTAGAGAAGCATTCTGTGTCAATTCACCATTGTTAGCCACTATTCCAACAAGCTCTCTAAGAAAAACATAAAATACAGTCTGTACTATATAGAACACTGGACATCCTGAAGTCAGAACATCAAATGTTCTCTAGACATTTAATAAAATCACTTTATAACAACAAGTTAAAAAGCCATTTGGAGAAAATGTTAGGTATTTCTTTCATTTCACATCAACCCTACATACATTTTTTTTGTAAAAAAATACTTTTTTGGAGCTAAGCCAATGTACTTTGTAATTTTTAAAAGCTAGACCTGTATTTATTTCAATTTTATAGAATTAAGCAAAATATAACAAGCAAACCAAGCTAAAACATTAGAAAAGGCAATTTGACATATTAATGGGGGGGAAAACTAGATTAAAAAGAATCCCTCAATTTGTTTTGAGATAAGACTATTTCTTGAATAGATGCATGTAATTAAAATTATTAAATATAAAACCATAACATAATATGTGTACATTTTAATACATCCTTTAAATAAATATAATTGTAAAATAAGGATGAAAAATAATATCTAGACTTATTGGCCAAAGGTCTAAATAATTTAACCATTAAGTAATTTAACTGTTTGCAAAAATATTGTAAAAAAGCTTCTGAAAATATGTCTGATCTGCACACAAATTAGTTTGGGGGCTAACAATGCAGTGGGTTATATTTTTGCAAGCTGTTTATTCAATAAATACGACATGGTTCATCAAAGGATAAATACATAAAGGAAACACTAGTAATGTGATATTTAAACAAAAAAAATACTGACAAATCAGTTTCAAGTACCAATACAGGAAATAATTAAATATATTTGCTGCAGGATTTGAAGCTCTTGGTGCATTTTTAGTACAAATGTTGCCCTAACTTATTTTTATGTTGAACCATTAAAAAAGCATCTTAATAATTACATTTTCACCATTCAGGAAATCAAGGGATCCAAAGTTGCAGTATGCTTTATTAATTCTGGCAAAATAATTTACTTTCTAACCCTATTTCAAAATCAGATTAATATTATCAGAAAGTATTAGGATCTAAAAAATAGGGAGAGTAGAAGAGGACTTGTTATGCATCATTATTAGTACTGTGGTATCTAATACAAACATACAACATCAATGATAATCTGGTTAGCACACACATACCATTAAAAAACCCTTCCCTTTTTACAACCCTGTAATCCCTTAATTTGGGGTAGAGTCAGGGTGACTGGTTGGATCTGAGCATTTGTAGGCTGAATGTCTAGCATTCTCATACCATATGCAGTAAAAATGTTGTTATACGAAAAATGAAAAAGCAGATTTCCCTAAGAACTGAAACAACAATAAGCAGGGGACTGCAACTACCCAATGATTTTATTATCTAAAATAGTGTTTTTTCAATCTGTATTCAGGAGAGTCCTTAGGATTTATTGGAACTTGATTAGGATCCATGAGAAACTAAGGACAAAAATAAAAGCTCACTTCAGTTGAGTGAATTTTCTATTACAAGACCTTTATTCTCTCCCTTTTTTTTAAACTAAGGGGTTCCCCAGTTTGAAAAACTGTGACCACCACTGATCTAAGGAAGCTTATAGGGCTCCAGTTAAGAAAATACTCATTTTCGAAGATGATTTTTGGATGCTGGCAGTAATTTGCAGCGCATAGGCTTCCAATTTTAAAAAATTAAAATATTGAGGAGCTTTTAATGTTGAAACAGGCAAAGAGCCTAGTGTGTGTCAAGAAAGGTCTTACAACCTAAAAAAATGGTCTTACAGCCTAAAAAAATGGCATAAGGAAAATAACACTTGGCTCTAATTAAAATTAAAATTAAG
Organism: Bungarus multicinctus; assembly: GCA_023653725.1. Lineage (NCBI taxonomy): Eukaryota > Metazoa > Chordata > Lepidosauria > Squamata > Elapidae > Bungarus > Bungarus multicinctus. The sequence continues at coordinate 62,188,810 of CM042842.1, forward strand.
ATAACAATAAAAGTGGAATATATCTGATTTTTGCAGATACATGTTTTTACAAGGATAAAGTACATCTGATTCTTATTCAGTAGAATTATTTTCAGTGCAATTCTATCAACTTAATTCAGAAGTAAATCCTGCAAAGTTCAAAAATAATTATCTCAGTATAAGCATACTTAGGACTTCAGCATCTGAAATGTGCACGTATTACAATACTGGGGTTATTTAAATAAAAGAACTCAATTACGGTTAATAAAATTTAATAACTTATTTTGAATAATGCATTCATAAAAGTTGTTAAAATAACTTGGCCCAGTAATTTTATATTTCACTCTTACCCTTCTATGTAGGCAAATCCTGTTACTAAAGTTATGCCATAATTAGCTTTGAATTCTTGAAATCTGCTGCCATCTATTATCCGACTCAGAATCTATAAAATATTGTTTAAAGAAGTGAAAAATCAGCATGGTCACTTTTTTCCAATTAAAAAAAATGGCTCATTTTCAATTTTGTTTGATAAGAAAATCAAATCAAATACAGAATTACGTATAACTTTTTAAATTGATGCTTAGGCAACAAATGTATACGCAGAATTTTATTTTATTTTTAGACCTGAAAATCCTTCTTTTAATTAATTAAATCACCTTAACAGAATATCTTAATGTAGAGTCCTCTTTGATGGAAATGGGTGTTTCCCAAATCTGAAAAATTAATTAACTAAAATATAATTGCCAGTAACGATAATGGCACTAGTCGTTACATCAAAATTAATAGAAATCCTAATAAGTGCCTAAACACTTTTTTTGTAAGTGTAACATCTCTGGAATCTTAGCCAGCTTTTTTAGATTTATACTATAACCATCACTGAAAAGTAAACTTATAAAATATAGGTTTACATTTCATATATGAAATAGACTCTGACTCACAAAAAATATACCATAGTAAAACTTGTCAAGATTTTAAAATGCTCTAGCTATTGTTATTGTTTTCAGTAATAAAATAAGCTTCCATAAATGATCTAAGCCAGTTAAGAATCTCAAGAATTCTGTTTTAATCACTGTTTTAAATTGCTCAATCTTCCTATATCAGAATGATGTAAATCAATTTAACTGTATTCAGACTTGCAATTGGATTCTTACCAATTTTATATGTAATGTGTAACTATAATCTTGTGGTGCAAGCCCTAGGAGGTCATCATCACCGTACAAGGGATTATCATATTCTAGATTCTCTTCTATAGGAAGTACATAATTCAGTGTTGAAATTGCATTTTTGATATATTCAAATGCTTCTTTTTCAGAAGTTGCAAAATGATCAACACAGCCACTGACCCTAAAAGAGAGATTTCCTTGATATATAAAACTAGTATAAAATACAACATTCAGGTTAAACCATTAAAATATTAATAATGAAAGCATGAAAAATGAAGATTTATTTTAAGTAATAGCTAGAGTCATGAAAAATAATAAATATTGCTTTTCATTATGCGACTTTAAAATGCTGATTTGAAAATATTGCCACGATATAAAAGCTTTTATGAACTACAGTAATTTGAATAGATGCATGCCTGTGTTCAAGACAACTTCGCAGTCACTCTTCCCAAGTCAGATGACTTCTCATGTATGACTTAGCTACGGGCAATACAGCACACAAATAAGGTTATGCAGCAATCTGGATTTGAAAGACAAAATGTGATTTGGCTTGTGCTTAAGTAGCTATTACTTAAATGCTTATAGTATCTTAAAAGTAGCTGCATCTTTTATCCAGTTCCATCAGCGATCTCCACTGGTGACAGACTATTATGGGAAAGATGTATTTGGTTTATAGGCATTCTCTACAAACAAATGGAACACTCCCGATGCATCCTCCAAATCACATTTTGCATCTATATTGCTGCACAAATACTGTTACTATTATTACAGCATTCACAAAAGTTAAGAACTTTTGTTCTCAAAGCAAGTAATGGGACTGAGCCTTTTATGCATTTGAATGAAATTAATTCTGTATTGACAAAGTTCTTCGCTCTTATGATGTATTCATTCACATGAATGGAAGCAGTTAAGGAAAGGAGAGAAGGGAATGGATGATGTTGTGAAGATTGGGAATAAGACAGTATAATATGCAAGGCTAGAAAACTGTTCCTTTCTATGATACTGAAACCATCATAATAAAGCACAGAAGCTCAAGCCAGTAAATCCCTTAGAGAAGCAATGGAAGGAGGGAAGAGAAGAAAAAGCTGGAAAGAAGAGGGGGATAGGTTGCCCAATACTCATGCTATGTAGAGGAGGGTAAAAGAGAAAAACGTGGGTAGCCTTACCTACTCCTCCTACAGATCTGTCTATATATTGTTTGTGTCAAAACTTGGCACAAGAACCACCTGGCTTTTTACTATGGTTGATTCAAAGTGGTCTAGTATATCATCTAGAATGAGGCACTTTTTTTCAGACTAGACAAAATGATGCAGAGTATATTATGGTGGGGCATCTAATGGGACCAAGAAAAATGGCCTTCTCTGGGTGACTCCCTCTGTGTGGAACATCACCTCTATGGAGATAGCAATAGCATTTAGACTTAAATACTGCTTCACAGTGCTTTACAGCCCTCTCTAAACTGTTTACAAAGTCAGCATATTGCTCCCAACAATCTGGATACTCATTTTACCAATCTCAGAAGGATGGAAGGCTGAGTCAACCTTGAGCCTGGTGAGATTCGAACTGCCAAATTGCAGGCAGCCAGCAGAAATAGCCTGCAGTGCTGCATTCTAACCATGCGCCACCGTAGTTTATAAGATTGGCTCCCTGCCTTGATTTTCTTTCAAAAAGTCCTGAAGACAGGGAGATATGGAGCCCATTGAGTGGGGTTTTTTATTGTTGTCATTGGGTGGGGGAATCCATTGGGTTTTGTACCTGGGGTTTTAGTTCGGTAAGTAGCCTAGAGTCACTGGAGTTACCAGAGTTGAGTGGCCATATCACTATATTATCATTTTGTGCACACCCCTATTCATGCTGTTTTGTTTCCAGTCTCCTGACTATTTTGATAATTCTCCTCTGGACATGTTCCAGTTTGGCAATTTCTTTTACACTGGCTTTGAAATATGTTTTTCAATAGTCTGAGTATAGTTCAGGCAAACCTTCATTATAGAAAATTACCTATGACTAAATGTACAATTCAACCAGTATTAAGAGCTGAGAAACTAATATTTTACTTAGCATGCATGCTGGCTCCTCCTAATTCCTCAGGATTAGTATCTTCTCCTGTGGCTGCTTTAACTAAAGGGGGACCACCGAGAAACACTGTCCCAATTTTATCTACAATGGATGTTTCTTCTGACATCACAGGAATATAAGCACCTCCAGCAGTACAAGAGCCACATACAATTGACACCTAGAAGACACAAAATAGCTGTGTAAGAAAAAAAGTAAGTGATATTAAATTTAAATTTCTAAGTAAGTTCTAAAGACATGCTATCTTGATAACATGTTCTGGAGAAGCAGCATTTGGTGATTTCAGAAAACCTCATGGTAAACAAGAATACAGATTTTTATTTTAGGATATAGAACCAAAACTCCCTTCTATATTCTACACTACAGCAAAACAAAAATAGCTTATATATAAACAATGTATTAACAAGGAAAGCATGTGTGCACATTTCTATCATGTAACTCTGGCAATGGTTGGAATTTTAAAATGACATGTTTTTTTCTGAATAATAATTTTATACAACCCACTTACTGTTCCCCAGTTATTTGTTGCAAAGAACAAGATAAAGAAGCTAACATAAATGCTTAATATCTTCATTAAATCATTCACCACAGAGCTATCTACAAAATGTTTTCATAACAGAATTCCAGCAGATGAAAAGCAGTAACTCCTATAGGTCTCTTCTGAAATTATTAAGTGCTATGCTCAATATGTTTATTCTTCTGCTTATTACTTACTTTTGCTAAAATGCATTTTTAAATGAACTGTCCAGTATAATAATATACCTGAGGGATTTTCAATGCAGACATTACAGCTTGATTATAGAATATTCGGCCTCCATGGAATTGGTCAGCAAACAGCTCAGCCTAACAATTCAGAGGCAGAAAAGAGCAAAGAAAATAAACGTCAGCAATTTATAAATGTAGAGTGTATACATATCATAATTTTGCATTTTAACAAAAGTCATATTACATTTAGAAAAGCAATGTTATACATGTAGTCCTTGACTTACAATCATTTGTTTAGTGACCAAAGTTACAATGACACTGAAAAAAGAAACTTATGATTGCTTTTCATACTTATGACCGTTGCAGCATGTCCGTTGCAGCATGTCTGTGTTCAACATGCTTAAAATTCAGTTGCTTGGCAAATGACATGTATTTATGATTGTTGCAGTGTCCCTGGGTCACGTGATCACCTTTTGCAACCTTATGACAAGCGTAGTTAATAGTGAACAGAGATACACTTAACAACCATGTTATTAATATATGCTATTGTGGTAAGAGAAATTGCAAAATGTGGCAAAATTCACTTAAGAGCTGTCTATCTTAGCAATAGAAATTTTAGGCTCAATTGTTGTCCTAAGATGAGGACTTCCTGTACAGTAGCTTTTCAAGATTTTTTTTTTATATAGTAACTGAATAAAGCTCAAGTTTTCTTATGTAAGGCCAACATTTACAAATCCTAGGTCTGGCTAGAGGAAAATGTTTTTAAAATGCTGATCAAAAGTTTGTGAATATACATTACCTTTTATTTTATTACAGTACAGTACTTATTTTCAATATATTTAAACAGTGTTAATGTTAATAAGAACCAGTATTGCATTGCAGTTGCCAAAAAAGCCAATGCAGTCCTTGGCTGCATCAACAGAGGGATAACATCAAGATCATGAGAAGTGATAATAATCAATATATATTGCATTAGTGAGCTCACACCTGGTATCCTGAGGACAGTTTTGGTCACTATAACAATAAAAAAAAAGGATGCTAAGACCCTAGAAAGTACGCAAAGAACAATAAAATTGAGAAAGAGTCCAGAGGTTAAATTGTATGATGAATGGTTGAGGGAGCTAGGAATGTCTAGCCTATTGAAGAGAAAAATAGGGGGTCATGATAACTGTCTTCCAGTACTTGACGGACTATCAAAAAAAGGAACTGACTCATTCTCCAAAGCACTGAAGGCAAGACAAAAAATAATGGGTAGAAGTTTGTTAAAAAGAGATCCAACCTAAAAGTAAGGATAAATTTTCTGACAGTGAGAATGAGCAATCAATGGAACAACTTGCCTCACAGAGTTGTGGATGCTTTGTGACTGAGTTTTCAAAAATAGACTGGATAATCATTTGGCTGGGATGATATGAGGTCTCCTATTTCGAGGAAGAGATTGGACCTTCGAGTCTGTTCCAGCCCTATGATACTTGTTCTACAGTCCACTTTACAACTGCCAAGACTTATGACTGTAATGGGCAGACTCCATTACAGTTGTAAGTCAAGGACTACCTGTACCAGTATATCCTGTATATCTTGACATATATTAATGAGATGCACATCTATGAATGAGATGACCTTCAAATTATTAACCAAAAGACTGTGAGAAATGGATAATCTGTTAATTACCCAGAAATAGATCAATTGTGGAAATTAAAATGAATGAAAATTTGAGTTGGCTTATTGAAGATGGCACATTTTATACAGTACTTTGGTTAAAAATGCGACAGATCGGCTCATACACCTACAGTATCTGTCTAAGTGTATACAGTATTATATATAATAATATAGCATTTTATTACAACTTATTTGTTATATTATTGTTTTACCTGAAGTGGCAAGAATGCTCCCCCACTGTCTACCATGTAGACAAATGGAAGCTTATTTTTAATTGCTATTTCTTGAGATCTTAGTATTTTCTTCAATGTAATAGGATAAATGGTTCCACCTTTTATTACTGAATCATTTGCCATGAAAGAACACCAGATTCCAGATATTCTTCCAATTCCTTCAACAAAAATGAAAAGAATTATCATGAGAGAAACATTAGTAGGCTTTCTACAAATGTAAATAATTTATAATTGTATACAATAGTACAGAATATTCCAGACAGTTTTTGATAACTTTTATAACTGAGCCACCAAGGAGATAGTTTGATTTTCAATATTTGCTCCATCACTACGATGATAGGGTTGAAATATATGGAACAAAGTAGAGGCAAAACAAGTAATTCTTCTTTTTTTCAAAATCCCCAAATGTATTAAAACTAAATTATCAAAGCATCTTGAAAGTTCAGTTTGTACCCCAATTTTATTTTGCTCTTTTATTACCTTTATCTTAAATATAATTACATCTATCAACTTGAACTATTTAATTCATTAATAATTTGCTTTTCAACTGATCAGTCTATAATTTATATTTATTTCTGAATACATACAATTTTGGAGGTGCTTTTCATTTTAAATTTCCAATATTTATTCATTAAGTGATTCCAGGTTATTCTATTTATATCTACATTCAATCTACTTGCTGCTGGTATTATAACAATGTGACTACCAGATCTTCAGCAGTTAGTGGGTTAGGGTCACAGGATCAGAGGCCAATCTTGTCATTTGTTATAACATCAACAGCAAGTATATGTACAGATGACCAATTTACATACTATGATACAATTAGCAAAGTTACTGAGGCCCTCTGCCTTTATTTTTTATTTTTATTTATTTGATTTGTCAATCGCTTGCAAGATAATAGGTATAAGTATATAGTTATGAACACATGAAATGGGTACGTATAAGAAAAATAAAAGAAACAATAGGACAGGGACGGTAGGCACATTAGTGGAGAACTCTTCTTGTGAAATATTTCTGGACTTTCTCAACTGTGCTAATATCAGATACATACTGTGGGTTCCAGACTGATGAGCTGTATTCGAGTATAGGCCTAGCAAATGTTTTGTAGGCTCTAGTTAGTAGTGTGATATGCACGCCCCTACAGACCTCTTAGGAAAGGGGTAAGGTCAATAGTACAGTCTAAGGTTAAAGTTTTTGGGGTTTGGGGAAGAAACCAGAGTCAGGTAGAGTATTCCAGACATTGACCACTCTGTTGCTGAAGTCGTATTTCCTGCAATCAAATTTGGTGCGGTTAACCTTGAGTTTGTATCTATTGTGTGCTCTTGTGTTGTTATGGCTGAAGCTGAAGTATTCATTGACAGGTAAGTCATTGCAATGTATGATTTTATATACCATACTTAGATCAGACTGAAGATGGCATAATTCAATGTTTTCTAGGTCTAGAATTTCAAGTCTGGTGGCATAAGGTATTCTACAACAAGTAGAGGAGTGGAGAACTCTTTTTGTGAAATATTTCTGGATTTTCTTAACTCTGCTAATATCAGATACATAATGTGGGTTCCAGACTGATGAGCTGTATTCGAGTATAGGCCTAGCAAATGTTTTGTATGCTCTAGTTAGTAGTGTGATATTACCAGAGAAAAAGCTACATAGGATTAGGTTAACAGCTCTTAATGCCTTTTTGGCTATGTAGTTAGTGGGCTCTAGAACTTAGGTCATTAGAGATGAGTATTCCAAGGTCCTTTACACAGCTTGGATCATTTGTATTTTATTTTCTTATTTTTTTTTTTTGCCAATATGTAAGACAGAGCATTTATTTGTTGAGATTTGAAGTTGCCATTTGTTTGACTATTCTGATACATAGTCAAGATCTTTTTGAAGGGTAGCAGTATTGTCTGTGGTATTGAACAGCTTTATACCATCAGCAAAGAGAACGCAGTTGCTCTTAATATGATCACAGGTCATTTATGTAGAGGATGATTATCTGATTGCTTCTTAGGCAGTATCTCTTCCTCTCATTCCTCAAGGTCATCCACACATTATCCTATTTACAATTTTCCAGAATATCGTCCCAATCACAGTACTAAAATTCAGAGTTAAAATTTAAAATTTTCATCCAATTTTAATTTATCTCTTAAACCATCTTCAAGCAATCTAAAATAAACATTTCAGACTTGTATATTCTGCCGATAACGTATCATTGCCATGTTTTCTAGGCTCTTAGTCACCAATAAATATTACAGGTTTTCTCATCATTAATTATATCATTCTCCCAATCTTGTATATTAAATTTTGCTGCTAATAATTATCTGCTGCATATACAATAGGTGGTACAGCTAACAGAAGACCTAGAGATTAGTTAGGTCTTCAGAAATTTTCAATTACTATAAGAAATATATAATGTTGTTTTAAAAATATCCGTCATAAGCACATCTTCAACTAGAAAAATGGTTTTTATAAGATGTATCAAAACTAATCCCAAAAATGTGTCCAAGAAGTCACAAAATTAGTATCTCCCCCAATTCTGTATTCAAAAGTGTATCTTTCAATATGTACCAAATTTTCTTTTTTATTGCTGTTGTTGTTGACAGCAAGTTCAATTCCTACCAATTCCATCTGAACTGGTTTGGAGCTTTGGACACACAGATGTTGATTTATTTATTGATTGATTGTCAATCGCTTACAAAATAACAGGTATAAGTATAAACATAGTTACGAATACATGAAATGGATACGTACAAGAAAAATAAAAAAAACAATAGGACAGGGACGGTAGGCACGATTGGTGCACTTATGCACATCCCCTACAGGCTTCTTAGGAAAGGGGTAAGGTCAATAGTAGACATGTTGTTGTCAATTATATGTAGCCTTTATTTTATAACTATTTGTTTAGCAACCATTCAAAGTTGCATTGGCCCTGAAAAGAGTGACAATAGGTCCTCACCATTGTGACATCTCCACAATCGCATGTTCAAAATATGGGTGCTTGACAACTGACATTTACAATGGTTGCAATATCCAGAGTCATATGATCACCTTCCCAGTTTGCTTCTGACAATGGCGGAAGCTGGATTTGCTTAATGACCACATAACTCATTTAACTACAGGGGTTCAATTTTAAAAAGTGGTAAAAAAAAAGATCACGAAATCAGGTACTAACAATTGCCTTACTATACAATAAAAATCCTGGTCCCAATTGTGGTTGTAAACCAAGGATTACTTGTACCATGAATTTCCCCTTATACCAAAGATGGGCAAATTTGAAAACTTTATGACCTGTGGACTTCAATTCCCAGAATTCCTGGGCTAGCCATCCCTTATATAAAACTTACCAGTGATACATCCTCCAGCAGGAATATCACCATATGGCATATTAAGCCCTGCAAGAGGAGAAAGCTCAAGAAAAGATTCATCATCAAGAAGCAATTTTAAGCGTTCATGAACAAGCAATTTCTTTTTCATCTGTGTATGAATCAATATTGTACTTTTGCTTTTGCTGACCTTCTCAGACAGCTCTGAATATCTAATATGAAAAAGAAACAGTCAAGAGACCAGCAATGTTTCTCAAATCTTTATCAATGTTCTCATAGATGCTAAACAGCAGTATGTATATCATTTTGCTATCATATGGGTATAGATAGGGAAATAATGAGAATGTATATAGATGAAAATTCCAGTTACTAGTATTACTATTATTTAGTACGTAAAGAAAAATACACTTATATTAGAGTCTAGTAAAAACAATAAAACAGTCTGCATTAGCATGCTTGGTTGTTCATGGTAAGCCAAAATTCTTGGCAAGACTTGCTCATTCTTGACATACAAGTATGCAATTCTTGACTTAGATGTGATTATCAGTATGTCTGATCTGTCCTATTATAAAGTCACTAAGAAATCTTTTGCCATGATAGTGAATATCCCAAATCTTAAAAAATCTGCCATTTTAAATTACTCCATTCTCTGATTCTTGGATTTTGGCTTTCTCAAAAGATTGTCTGGAAATTATTAAGGTGTAAGAATTTATGAAAAATTATTCCTTTGTCTTCATGTTACTCTTTCAGTTCTTGTTAATGATTCTGAATAAAGTCCTTGCATTCTCTGCTTTTATCTGTGGAACATGAACTGAAGTAAACACCTATTCATTTGGTGGGATTTTACAAGATTAATTACAATATTTGAATATGCATTCAAATTAAAATTTGAGACCTTTCAATAATATAGAAGAGGCATTATTTCTATTTATTAAAAATATCTAGTTTTGATTACTTTCTTAGCCTCGTATAGGTGCTAGAAAGAGAGCTGCTGAATATTTATTTGCCTCTGAAATTATGTGGAAGACATTTAAGGAGGAATTAACTTACATTTATAAATAGCAGTGATATATCTTAGAAGGCCCTTTCTGTAATACCTTTATAAGAATAGAATGTGTTATAATCTTTCATAATATTGATACTTACAACCCTAAATACTACTTAAAGATATAATGATTCTTCATATTTGCTGTTAAGTAATTCTTTATTCCAAATACTTTGAATCAAGATTATTGATTTTAAATATTACATCTTGGTACTATATTCTTGATTATGTTTTTGAAATGACAATATAATTTTCTGCCATTTTACATCCAAAAATTATCCTAAAAATATACATAACCTGTGGTTAAAGAATAAATATATTTGTATCTTTATCCATTGATCTTCCATCCTTAATAAACCATGGAAACCTTTTGAATGCAGTGTATGCAAGATGCTTGTGGGAACATCTTTTCTCAATGATTTCTAGCCACCCCACCATATTGAAAGCATCAGTATGCACTGGGTTTTATTGGTGAAGGAGTGTCACTTGGTGGGCTCAAGGAAACATCCCTGTATTGATACTGTCTTGTAAAATAGCCTCCCTTCCATAAGACCATGAGAACCTGGCTATTCCCCAATGCACTGGGCCAGGATACTAATGGAGTTCTGATGTATATAAAATTGTATCTCTTACATTATTTGTTTTACATTGATTGTAATTCTGTTTTTTCTTTATCTAGTCTGCCCACAGTATCTTTGGTAGATGAGTGATGATATAAATAGGCTAAATAAAATAAACATTTTTAAAACTAAATTATTGATTATATATAACTTTGATTATGTGCTGACAAGTTAAATTAATCTGCAACCTCAGCTAAAGCATACAAAATTGCTTCTGATGCTAATATATAGAATGCATTTTGTTAATATTGTTGCTACATATTACATTTTAAAAACTGTTTGCTGCATGAAATTGCAATAGTGAGATGAGTAATATATAAATCAATTCAGTAAATAAATGCATATACAAATATATTACTCCAAACTGTTTGATGATGAAATGAAAGATGAAAGTGATAGAAATATTGTGAACAAGATAATTACCTTTCAATACATGTCTTGCAGTTCCTTGCATTCCCCTCAATAATATGTCTACAGAATGAAGGGATTTTACCTTCCAATACAGGAAAGTTTCTCATATCCTGACACTTATTTTTTAGGCTAAAAATCACAGGTGTTGAATGCATCATGTTATGTGGAACTTTATTGATTAATTTTATTGTAGACTTGTAGTTCTGCAAGTTCCATATTTGTTTGCCCATGTCAGTTTCCTGCCAATGCCTCTTGATGTTTAAAATAATTTGAAGTAGGATGTAAACAAAGGGCACTGTGAATTCCTGAAGAATGAAATAAAGGGAATACATTTCTATATCATTGTGGATTGATAAAACAAAAAAAAAATTAATAAACACCCATAATTACAAAATCACATAATCTAACAGAAATCTTACCCCAGTTTTATGGTCTCTAAATAAGTTGAGCTATACCAATCACAATTTTCCAGGTTATTTCACCAATGACTTTACAAGTTATGATTTCCTGGTATTGAGTCTTATTTTTCCATTTAGAGAATATAAAGTTGGGGAACATTGTGCTTATGTATAACTACATTTGATCAACCATTTTCAGTATCATATGAAATTATATGAAACTGGTTTATAAAGTGAATTTCCTTTTTAATCAATTTCAATCCATTTCAATAAATAAGATATCTTAATAGGAAGGGAAGAATCCTAAACATCTTTATGGAAGATTCTATTACCTATTAAAGTAGATGATATCCAAATCCTTCCAAAGGCAAAATTGCAAAAAGCAATAAGAAAAAAGCTTCTCCAATTATACCTATCGGTAGTAATTTTCTTATATTAAATATAATATTGCTTCCAGTGATACTTGTAAATTAATCCTAAATAAAAATAAACCAGAAATTCAAAAATTAGCATCATTCAATTAAATTATGCCATTCTTATATGATCAAATGCTTCTGTTAATAAAGCATGCATAATTCATTTACACATAGTTCTCACAACCCCAATTGAGCCCCAAACTTCTATTGCTAAACAAGACAGTTAAGTGAATTTTACCTGTTTTATGACCTTTGTTACCCCAGTTGCTAAGTGAATCACTGCAGTTAAGTCAGTGAATCTGACTTTCCCATTAACTATACTCGTGAGAAGATTGCAAAAGGCAATCACATGACCCCAAGACATGGCAATAAGTGTATGACATAAGTACATGCCTGTTGCCAAGCATCTGAATTTTGATCACATGGCACTGGGATACTACAATGGTCCCAAGTATGAAAAATGGTCATAAGTCACTTTTTTCAGTGCTGTTGTAATTTTGGCCACTAAACTGATGGTTTTACGTTGAGGACTATCTGTACAGTTATCTGTCACTTTATTTATCCTAATTCAAGATCAGATTTTCCTTTCAGGTAAAAGGTACCAGTTTCTTCTCAGTCACTTTCTACATTTTTTCCTAATTCTGGCTCTCTTTAAATTAAGGCAACCTTAAAGTTACATTTTTAGGCCTTGAACTTTAGAATTAAATTAGATATATGGGCCAAAATGATTCAACACAGTATTAAGATTCTGAATCAGGGCTATCACATGAGATGCGAAAATAGAGAACAGTGAAAATACTGTTGGAAAAATACCGGTAGTAACTAGCAACTAATAACTGGGTATCAAAGTTTCAGTGTTATTAGAAAACAGTTACTAACAAGTTATTATTAGTAACTATTTTCTGACAATACTCAAGTTTTAGTAACCAGTTCCAGGGATTTTTCAGAATTAGGCATCGCTCTTCTAGATGAAAATAAGCCTGAACAAGCTCAGAAATGACTAGACCGTCTTCCAGATAATAAGGTTGCAAATACTTGGGGGTTCACTACCGTCATTATTATCAGTAGAAATCATACGTAAAATAAAGATAGAAATCAACTCTCAGGTTTTTTGCCATCAGTACAAAAGCCATTTCAGATTCGTTTCCAATCCTTTTGAAAACAGATCTGAACAGAGCGGTTTGCAATAGTAACTGAGATAAAAGTCACAGCATAAAACACATTTGATAAACCTAAGGGGAAAGAATAATCATATAGCCTTTCCTGAGTTGCACAAATGCACTTCTACACTAGGCCGAAAACCTGGATATCCGAATCCACAATGGACACCCACTTTACAAAACCTGACTTTGCAACTGTTGCATACTGACACGTGGTGGCTCGGTGTATTACTCAATAAAGGTACTCCCCGGCGAGAAATCCTATAATTCCGTAACCAAAAAGCAAAAGATAAAAACAAAATAACTGAAGCAGGCTCGGCACCCTTCAGGCCAGTGGTCTCCAACCTTGGCAGCTTTAAGACTTGTGGACTTCAACCCCAGAGATCCTTAGTCAGCAAAGCTTCAGACCATTGAAAAATAATGGAGCGAAAAGAAGCGCAAACGGAGTACAGCCGAGATCGAGTAACGATCCGACTGGCTTGCCCGTACACAGACTCGGCCATTTATACCGTTTATCAGGCGTAACGCTTCCAAGAAACTTCACCCTGCGCTGCGACAAGGGGCGGCGCGCCTGCAGGGAGAGAAGGAGAGAGTGACCGCCTGTCCCACTCTTGGTAACTCCGTTCTCCAAAACCCGGAACTCCCAAGCGCTCCGTGGCGGAGTGCGCAGGCCCGCTCCGCTTCCTGGCGTGCCTGCTTTCCCGGCTCAGTCTTTTACCGCGTACAGAGGAAGCGCCGAGGCGGGGTTGCCTCAGGCGAGCACCCGGTGCTGTTTGTTGCCAGGCCGCTCTGTAGACCCGCACTTTTCCCGACAAAAGTTTCCCTGAGCCTCACCCTTAGACGTTCAGTTTACAGTTTAAAGTAGGAGCTCATCAGCACGATGTGAAAAAGATGTGGAGACTCTAGGAAGAGTGCAGAGAAAGCAACAAAGATTATTTAAAACATATAAAGAGAGTTTGCTGGAACTGGGTATGTCTAGTCTGATGAAAAGAAGAACTGGGGATGACATGATAGCAGTGTTCCAATATCTCAGGAGCTGCCACAAAGAAGAGGGAGCCAAGCTATTCTCCAGGGCAGTTGAGGGCAGGACAAGAAGCAATGGGTATAAACTAATCAAGGAGAGAAGCAACCTAGAACTAAGAAGAAATTTCCTGACAGAACAATTCGTCAGTGAAAGTCGTAAATATTCCAACACTTGAAGTTTTAAAGAACAGATTGAATAACCATTATCTGAAATGCTATAGGGTTTCCTACCTAAACGGGGTTGGACTAGAAGACCTCCAAGGTCCCTTCCAATTCTATTATTCTGTTCTATTTTCCTTCTGGAAGCCGCGTGCAAATAGCAATAGCACCATTTCTTTTTGTCTTTGTTTTACGAGGCGGTTTTTAAAAACACCTGGTCATGAAGGTTCAGGAGGTGCTTCACCTGTAATGGCAGCGACCAAACATTTAAACCTTGGTTAGATTATTTTCCTTTGGGTGTTTTAATTTCACTCTGTGAAAAAATAAAGCTAGAGGTTACAGCGGAGCACTGATTTTTGGGCAGGGGACGGAGGGTCCGTAAAATAGGACAAAACTCACTTAGCAGCTGTCTTGTTTAGCAGCAGAAATGTTGAGCTGGTTTGTGGTTGATTGAGGACTGTGATGCTACCACTTCTCATGATTTCTTCATGGGATTTTAAAAGTGTTTATTTTTCAACAGAAGCTTTCAAACCATGTGGATTGTGCAAAAACCTCTTTTAGGAGTTGTAAGCTTGGAAGCACTTACTGATAGGCCCCAGTTTGTGGGAGTTGGAAGGAAAATTTCCAACTTCAATTCCTCGAGTACGGGTTCCCCAAAGACCTGTGTCCACTTCCGTTCACCTTGATGACCCACAACTTCTGTGCCAAATCTGCTATGAATCCTATTGTGAAGTATGAGGATGACACGGCAGTAGTGGGACTTATCTGGGGCGACAATGAAGATGCTTATAGGGAAGAGGTAAAGGCTCTGGTGGACTGGTGCAATAAAAGTAACCTGGTTCTAAATGTCAATAAAAACAAAGGTAGTGTAGATTTTACAAAGAGTTGGCATAGTCATACTCTGCTCAGTATCAAGGATGCAGCTGTAGAGATGGTTAACAGTAAAGTATCTGGGGGTGAAGATAACTAACAATCCGAATTGGTCTCTCCACGTCATCTTTGGTGAAGCGTGCAAACCAGCATCTGCATTTCCTGCATTGGATGAGGAGAGCACATTTTTCTCCTTCTGTCCTGGCCACTTTCTACAGAGGCACAACTGAGAGCATTTTAACAAAATGCATCACTATCTGATTTGGTGGCAATAGTGCCTCAGATAGAAAGTTCATATAGAGACTGATAAGAACAGACGAGAAGATTATAGGAAATTTGCTTCCTATTATTCAGGATACTGCTTATAAATGCTTTGTGTTTAGAGTTCAAAGCATTGTTAGAGGCCCTACACACCCACTTTTTACTGTCTGTTTCTGTTGCTCCCCTCTGAGGGGAGTTTTCAAAGTATTTCTAGCAGGACTACCGGGACTACCTATAACAGCTTTGTTCCCCATGCCATCCATCTGGTAAACTTGCAAGATTCGTTTTTTCACAATGTAAATGTATACATCCAAACTAGATTGTGTTGTTTCTCTGAGTCATATAGTATATGTGGGTATATCATATTTATTTATTTTGTCATGGTTATGTAGTATATATTAGAAGTGTTGACCCTTTGAGAGCTGTATGCGATGAAATGTCGTTTTAATGTATGCTGATTAGTGTACATTCAAAGTGACAATAAAGTTAATTCTATTCTACTGCTTTTCAGTAGTAATACTGGACTTCTAGTCCAGGAAGTTAAAAAACATTCTGAAATAAATACATGACAAATTTGCCAATTTGCCAAGAAAATAAATATGACTAAGTTTATCAAGTGATCAACCATTAATAGTTGACCTCAACCTGAATAAGACTTCATCAGTTTTGTCACACCATGAAAGAAGAAAGTAACAGTTTCTGAATGAATGTATAAAAAATGATTAATCCCATAGAACAATAATGACAATATATAATGTTTCAACTAGAGACAGATAATGTGACATGAAAGAGGCATTGTGTCCCTTCCCACCATTTTTTAATCATCCAGTAAATGAGAGATGTGAGGAAATTGGTATATTTGTACAATATGACCAGCAGATATTTTATGTTTAGAAGAGTACTTCTCAAAAATCTCAGGGTTAGCTACATTAAAGTCATATTATTTTTCCACTGGATCACTAATTCTTAAAACATTCATATATAAACCTATTAAATAAATTAACATCTCACTTTGTCTGACAGCCATCTGTTCAAGATTGGAAAACATTCCTTCAGAGTTACCCACTGGCATATTTTTATTTAATTAACATGGTGTCTCAGTGTTCAGCATCACTGGTAGCAAGCTGTCATAATCCACTGAGGAAGGAAACGTTTGCTGATGAAGTAAAAGAGAAGAATGCAGAATTGGCAATTAAAATTCTATTTTCATGTGACTTTTCCCCACTACTTGCTTCTTTATCCAGAATTTTTTCAAGGCAAGAATGTAGAACTGTGTTTTCCAGTCAGTGATGAAAGAAAACTCTCAACAGCCTGTTAGCTTGACCAATAGCGATGTCTGCCGAGAAGTGCAATTCAATAATATCCATAGAACTTCATTTTCTCATTCCTTTGCCTAGAAATGTATGTTTTTTTATTTCTATCCTACCTTTATTTCTGTACAAATTCAGGCAGCATAGATAAGGCTCCTGCTTACTTCCTCCTGCTTACTTCCTCCAAATTGTTGTTCCCCCGCAACAATTTCTATGAGGTGAGTTAGGCTGAAAGTATTATTGACCCAAAATCAGCCAGATTACTTTCATGTCTAAGGGAGGATTAGAACTCACCATCTCTTGTCTTAAGTCAACATCTTTACTATAACTTAGAATGTGAAGGATGTGTGTTTTTGTTTTATTTTTATAGTTTTCTTATGTACACTGAAGATGGCATTTAATTTCGTTGTATGAAGTACAATGACAATAAACTAGTTTAGTTTTACTGGTTTTTGAAAGAATTTCAGGTAAGCTTAAAATGTTTTTAAAAGTGATATGCAATATAACACAGGCATGATCTTTAGTGTAATGATTTACTTTTAATTTATGAGTACATCCATGTACCAGTATAGCAAATATACTTTCTTATACTGTACTATCAGAGCTAAGAATTGATGAAGTAAATATATTGTCAGAGTTAAATGTCTCCTAGACATTTATGGCATATGCTATTTCTTATTTAGACATTCAACAATGAACCAAACAGGTCCTAACTTATGAGCATTCTGCTCTGTGTTTGCATTATAATTACAAAAGCCAGAAATTATAATAATTTGAAATGTATATGAAGGGGTTCTCTCTATAAAAACGCATTAATATTTTTGCTGATTTGGATACAAATCAGTTACTATCAGGCAGTAGTGAAACACTTTTGAGCACTTATTTTAAAAATCTGATTGTTCCACAAAGAGAAAATTAGCTGCAGATGGAACAATTTAGACTGTCATTTCACTTTCAGCTGAGTTTTTTTACGTATTCTTAAGCATCTTCTATGCTTTTATAAATTATCTAAAATATATCTGTGTATGGGCATGTTTGTGATATGTATACTATTTCAAGCAGTGTCCTATATGCTCTGGAAATATTATGCACAATTGTGGACAAGATCAGTGGTGGTTTAATAGTAGCTTTCGATATGACTTGCACAATACCAGTTAGATTGTTTGGCTGAGATAAGAAAACACAATTTTGCAGTGGTTCTGAATGTACACGAATGGCTATCTTTGCATTTGTTACTATTGATTGATTGGCTTGGTTTTCTCTATTATGTCCGGCTGCTTTCCATCTTGTCTCCCATGCTGTTTAATACTTATTTGAAAATCAAGATAATTCATATATTTAAAAAAATTACATTGAAACATGTATAATATCTAACTACATTTTCTGTCATATTCCGGAACAATCTCAATATTTTGAACTAAACCTTTAGTAAGAATGTGGTTTAGAAGCAAAAATGTGGTTTAGTAGCTAATATCTATAAAATCATTCAAATGTCCAATCGCTCAGGATTTTTCTTGAGATGGCAGTTCTCTTCCATGAGCTTTGTTCTTGTACAAATTATTTATTGAAAAATGCTTTCTGAATTGCTGGAGTCATACAGATCTTTTTAAGGAATGAGCAACCAGCAAGCATTACCTGGCATGAATGTCATATATGTGCATTTCTGATTTATTTTTTAGCCCTTTGAGTGAAGTTTCTTTGTTCATTTTTTCCAGATTTGATTGGTACTCCTAGCTAAACTTAAATTCAGCTTCTTATGAACAGGTTTAAGTTCTAGTAAATTTTCAGCAGGAGGCTATAAGTGTCATGCCCCTGTCAGAATCTGACTCTGAGGGGGAAGCCAAACAGCTGACAGGGAGTAGGAGTGTGGCTCCGTTGGCTGTGGAAGAAACTGGGGAAGGGCAAAGTCCAGCTAGGCAGAGCAGGGGAGAGGTACAGCAAGGGAGTGGGAATTCAGAGGAAGACCCAGGCCCACCCCCTCTTCATCCTAGGGTATGCAGGGCGGAATGGAGAAGGGATCAATGTGAATTACGTGGCTTACGGGGGAGGAAAGGACCCTGATTCCCTTCATTAGCTGCAGCTGGGAACATAGTGTATAAAAGAGGAAGCTGCGCACAGCAAGTTGTTGGGAGCAAACGTGAATTTATCTGGTATTGTCATGGCTTACCGATGTTCCTGGCATCTTCCCAACTGTGTGAGTTTTTTCATGCTTTCAAGTCTGAAATTCCTTCTCCTGCCCTGTCAAGTTAATGACTTCATCTTGGTTTGTTTGGATTTTTAGTTACAGTTTGTATGTACCTTATTTTGGATTGGATTTTCTACAGTTAAAGGCTATTCCTGGGAGAGTTTTTCTCCAGCCGAAGGTAATCTGGACACTGGGGGCAAATTGGAGATAATAAAGGGACTCTTATTGCTTATTTGACTATGTTGCCTTTGTGCCATGCCCTGGGTCATCATAATAAGTTACAGCACAATGCCTAGCAATGTTATCCAAATACACCTGGCTTTGGTTTTTACCTGTGCAGATTCTGAATAAAAAGTACCTGGAAACTGATTCACAAGGGCACTATGTTCATTAAGATTTCTTAAGAAATATGGAAAATATGATGCAAATAGATTTGTTGTTGTTATTTCAGGGCTACAACATTTTCCTGCTGCCTTTATAGAATTAGTAAGTTGAAAGGAGCCATTCAGTCACAAGTCCAACCACTTACTCAGTGCAGGAGTCCCAGTTAAAGCATCCAAGATAGATTCATCTCTTTTGAACAAATCCAGTGAAAGGGAGTCTACTATATATGGATAATTTGATTTCCATCCAATATCTCTTGCGATTCTAGATATTCATCCAGAACTTTTTTTATTTAAATTTATTTTTCTGGGTCCTGCACTCTGGAGCAAGGTAAATCAGATTTTAATCTTTTGTGCAACATCCTTTCAGATACTTGATCTTTTTTCAGTTATTATTATAGTGAAATCCTCCAATCTTTTATTATAAGACTTAGTTTGTAATCATTTGATGATTCAATTTGCCCGATTCTGAATTGGTTCTACTTTTATAAATCCTTCTATAGGAAGAAAACTATAAACTATCTTCCAACTGGATCACCCCTTTAAATAGGCAAAAACCGCTTCTAATCCAAAAGTTACAGAAGATGCTTAAGCTTTCATCTTATGGAAGGCTACAGATGACAAAAGGACATTTCCCCAGGAAGCCAGCCAGGAAGCAAAATCATTTCAAGATAAGGAAATCTGCTTTATCACAATACTATATCAGACCCCTCATAATATTTACAAACAAAGCCCATTTTGGATTTCACATGTCCCTAGGGCAAAAGCATCTTGTAACCTACCTTTTGATTGCTGTACTCCACATTATTCTGTCTTAATACTCTGCTCCACGTGACTTGTCTTATATGTTCTATGAGAATCTGGCTAAATTCAAACCCAGGATTTTTTTCCCAACCCAGGATTTTTCCTAAGTTTGGATGCCCAGAACAAGATACAGTAGACTGGGGTGGAGTATTTAATTAATGCAGAATAATGTGCAGTTATTAGTTCCTGTGATTTTGATATTATTTCTGTTGATGCAACCTATATTTTTTTGCAATTACATCATGTTGCTGTCTTATATTTATTCACTTTGCAATAAATTATTATTCCAGTACTTTTCCACAAGTACCATAATCAAGATAGGTATTCTAAATCATGTAGCTGTGAATTACATTTTCTTTTAAGTGAAAATTTGTTTCTGCACTTTCAAAAGTTTCTTAATTCTTCAAAAACTAAATTTTTCAGTAATTTAATTCTATGGTATTTTCTTGCACTTGTATCTTCCGGTTTCTGCCTTATGTCTTTGGAGAAATTACATATTCCTGAACAGTAATGTAATTTACATTACCTCCAATGTAGTTCTTTTTATTTTTTCCAAAAACCATAAAAGTGTTTTTTTGCTTTCCCTTGGTGATGGATGAAGCTATGTTTTAATGTGCATCATCAAAAGTCTCTAAGTTTATATGATTTAATCAGAAATTAAAGCATTTTTTCAGTCTATAAAATAAAAAGAGAAAGACTGGTTATTGCCAAGTTTCTATATATCTATTGAGTAAGGAACCAGAATCCATTCATTTCAGCAGCCCAACACTGAAACTCTGAAAATGACTTATCAGGACCATACGTGCTCTTTCTCACTAGCTGATGTCAGATATCTGCTTTTTGTTCCTTCCATCCTGTTGTGTCTGGTTGCCATTGCCTCCTTACTAGGGTTGAGAGAAAGTGACTGGCCCAAGGTCATTCAGCTGCCTTTGTGCCTAACATGGGACTAGAACTCATGTCTCACTGTTTGTAGCCCTATACCTTAATTACTATACCAAATGGCTCTCTTGCTTCTAGACATCTACATATTGAGTATTAGGTGTGTTCACTGCCTTGAAATATTTATAAAAATAATAAAGGTGGAATAAAAATTATAAAATATTTTTTTAAAAAAACTTTCAGTCTCAAACATAGCACTGTCCCAGCATTGCCTGTAGCTTGTAAGCACTAGACAAAAGCACTATTTTTGAGAAAAATGGTGTGTAACTGATGGGTCCGTGGTGCTCTCTGAGGTAGCATTAATGATGTTACCTAGTTTGGCTAATAAAATGTCTGCAAGAAAACAGCCAAGCTCAGAGAACACTAAGGACCTCTCATTTCAAACTTGAGCTACAAATATTGTCCTTTTATTAGTATGTAACTTGATGCATTCTCATCTAAAACAAATGAATATCACAAAGGATCAGATTATTAGTTTTCAGAACAGACATGTACTTACTTGTGTTATATGTGGTATAAATAATGTGTATATCATTTGAATCATCACATAAATTTAACAGGAAATATAATAAGAGAAGCATCTATTCATTATTCATGTCAGTTAATTCTGCAGGGAGCCTGCTAATTGAAAGGAATGTTTTAAAAAAGGAAAAAAGAATTCAAAGAACTGAGTAAACTAGCTCTTAAAATGTTTCTATTACTGAAACTTGCCAAGTAAGATGTGTTGTATAGAAATGTTGGTTTGAACTATTGTTGAATAAGGGTTACCTGTGGTTTCTTTGCAGAACTTTTGTTCAGTAAAGTAGGTCACAAGGATTTTAATATTGAAGGTTCTTCTTTACGTCTTTTTCTGTGGTTTTATAATGTACCAGCCAGAACTTTAGCAAAAGAAAAATTTAAAAGTGTTAACAGTGACAGTAGTGAAACAATTCCAATCATTCGTACAATTTAACACTTCTACCTCATATTTATAGTTTCTGTAAGTAATACATTCAACTTTGTATCTTGAGTGTGTGCCAGTATATTACATAAGGTAGTCCTTGACTTATAACTGTTCATTTATCAATGGTTTGGAAATATGATGGCCTTGGAAAAACTGGCTTACCACCAATTCTCAATATGGCAATTCTTGCACCATCCCCATGGTGACATCATCACAATCAGGGCACTTGGCAATTGTCTTGCATTTACAATGGTTGCAGTATCCTGCAATCACATGATGATGATTTACAATCTTCCCAGACAACTCCCAACAAAGTCAATTGGGAAAGCTGGATTCACTTAATGACTATATGATTCATTTAACGAGAACATGATTTGTTTAATGATCATAGTAGTTCTCTTAACAACTGTGATGAAAATCATTGTAAAATCAGATCAGGTCATGTGCTAACTCATCTAACAACCACATCAGTAAATGATCACTTAGCAATCAAAATTACAGTTCCAACTATCATAAGTCAAAGATTACTTGTATACTGTTAAGCTAACTGATATTAGCAACAGAGCTGATCATAAGTACAGCCTCAGTTTCAGTTATTGACTGCTTTGCTTAACAATCAGTTGCCAGTGGCAACTGGATTACTAAGCAGAATATGTATATCATAAAAAGTAAAACACAACTGAAGCCAGGTTTCCAGCAGCAGTGAAAGATGAAGATGCTTGAGAAAAATATCAGGATTTGAATTGCTATTTTTTCCTGATGAGTAGCTTGATTAGTATAATTGCTTTGTGAGTTTTGAAATTCATCAAGCCTATGTAAATATCCATATAACTAAAAACATTTTGATTCACATATTTGCAGCAGCAATTTATATGTTTATATAAGTTTTCTTTTCTACTAATAGTTGTTTTCTGATGACAATGGAAAACTTTTGTTAAAATCTGGCCAAGATCTATCACTCATTATTTAAGTATTCTGTCTGTTTCCCATTTTTGCCTCTCTTCTGAATTGTAAAATACTGTAATTTTATTGTACTGTGAATCAATCCAATGTTATTATGTTTTGTAATAAAGTCATGGATTTGGGTTTTTTTAAACTAAATAATTCAGTTATATACAAGTGCCTATTTTAATCATTTACTTCCTGAAAGCTAGAGTTTATAAACCAGACTTTTTGTTACATCTACATCATTTAATACCATAAATGTTATATTTTCACTTTCCTTTTTTTTTTTACTTTAAATGCATCTATTTCATGAGAGAATTGGTAGTATCCTAAAAAATCATGGTTGAGTACCTTATAAATTATTAAATGTCTAATGAATAATTAAATCAAATAATGCTTTTATTGAATTTCCTGGGAGTATATTTTCCTTTAAAAATGCAACTATGTGGTTAATTACATTTGTTTTGTTGCATATTTTAAAGTCAGATCCTTGAATTAACTGTTAGTTGGAATGACTTATTTATGTAAGGTAAGTTAAATACTGTATGCCACATTTTATTATTTATATTTATTTAAATTTAAACAGATATTTTTTTCTTATAAAAAGCTGGAACTCTACTCTGGTAACTACTTAAAGAACAACCTATTATAAAAATATATATTTTCTAACATAGGAGAAATATTGCAACCTAAAGTAACTCCAGCAGAGTATGCCCATAAATTTAGTTTTGAAAAGCAAATTGGAGTTAATCCTAAGTAAATTTGTGTAGAATTTTAGCCCTGAATAAAAATATCTAATTCTGCTAGATGCACTTAACTCCCAAGTGTGTGAAATATCAAGCTTTGGTCTAGATATTTTTCATATATTTTTAGAAAGTATTGTATTATTATCAGGATGAAGGGACAGAACCACAAATATATATTTGAAATACCAGCCTAAAATTTTTATTAAGGTACAGATTTTTCTCCAACCAATCATTGCCCTGCTGGCCTTGGCTTTAGCTTGTCCCTCTGGGTCTTCACTTTTTTTAATTTTATTTATTTTGTCAAGATAACAGGTATAAGTATAAACATAGTTATGAATACATGAAATGGATACATATAAGGGGGGAAAAAACAGTAGGACAGGGACGGTAGGCACGTTGGTGCGCTTATGCACACACCCCTACAGACGTCTTAGGAAAGGTCAATAATAGACAGTCTAAGGTTAAAATTTTGGGGGTTTGGGAAGAAACCACCGAGTCAGGTACAGTATTCCAGACATTGACTACTCTGTTGCTGAAGTCGTATTTTCTGCAATCAAGTTTGGTGCGGTTTACCTTGAGTTTGTTTCTATTGTGTACTCTTGTATTGTTATGGTTGAAGCAGGGGTGGGATTCAAAATTTTTAACAACCGGTTCTGTGGGCATGGCTTAGGTGGTAGGCATGGCTTAGGTGGTAGGCGTGGCTTGATGGTCATGTGACTGGGTGGTCATGTTATTGGCTAGGTGTGGCCAACTCAATATCACTCACATCGAGGCACGCATCTCCTTGCTTGGCCTCTCATGACTGTGGGAATGCTGCAACAGTCGTAAGTGTGAAAAATGGTTATAAGTCACTTTTTTCAGTGCCATTGTAACTTTGAATGGTCACTCCACACAAGCAAAGTATCAGCAAAGGAGGGGAAAAAAACTCCAGAGAAGTTCCTGAGACAGGAAGTCTAGTCCTACCAAGAATGTAATAAGGGTTAACGGAGAGGCAGTTTCTGTAAGCAACACCAGAATGTTTCCTTTCTGCCTTCCTTACAGCCGGTTCTCTAACAACCGGTTCTCCGAATTGCTTAGAATGTTAACAACCAGTTCTAGAGAATAGGTGCAAACTGGTAGAATCCCACCCCTGGGTTGAAGCTGAAGTATTCATTGACAGATAGGACATTGCAATATATAATTTTATGTACTATACTTAGATCGGACCGAAGGAGGCATAGCTCTAGGTTGTCTAGGTCTAAAATTTCAAGTCTGGTGGCATAAGGTATTCTGCAACTGGTAGAGGAGTGGAAAACTCTTCTTATGAAATATTTCTGGACTTTCTCAACTGTATTAATATCAGATACGTAATGCGGGTTCCAGACTGATGAGCTGTATTCAAATATTGGTCTAGCAAATTTTTTGTATGCTCTAGTTAGTAGTGTGATATTACCGAAGAAAAAGCTACGCAGGATTAGGTTAACAACTTTTAATGCTTTTTTGGCTATGTAGTTACAGTGGGCTCTAGCACTTAGATCATTAGAGATGAGTACTCCAGGTCCTTGACAGAGTTTGGATCCTCAACAAGGTCTTGACTATTCAGCTTGTATTTTATTTTCTGATTTTTTTTGCCAATATGTAAAGAGAGCATTTATTTGTTGAAATTTGAAGTTGCCATTTGTTTGATCATTCTGATATATAGTTGAGGTCTTTTTGAAGGGTAGCAGTATTGTCGGTGGTGTTGAATAGCTAAAAGAACGCAGTTGCTCTTAATATGATCACAGAGATCATTTATGTAGAGTATGAAGAGAGTTGATCCTAGACCACTGCCTTGGGGGACACCACTGTTGACAGGTACCGAATTTGATAGGACGCTCCCAATTTTGACCATTTGGTGTCTGTTTGATAGGAATGCTTTTATCCAGTTATGCAGGTGTCCAGAGATACCATAAGATTTTAGTTTTAAGAGTAGTTTGTTGTTTACCACTGAATCAAGTTTTAGGAGTAGTTTGTTGTGTATCACTTTACAGAAGTCTATGTAAATTGCGTCTATTGCTTTGCTCTGATCGAACTGTGTAGTCCATATGTTTTTGCAGTGTAAGAGTTGTAGATTACAGGATAGTTTTTTTTCTGAAACCAAATTGTTTATTAGAGAGTAGGTTGTTTGTCTCTAAGTGGAGGATGATGGTTTGGTTAATAATTGATTCCATGAGTTTACAGGTGACGCAGCATAAAGACATTGGTCTGTAATTTTCAACTAGGCTGGATCTCCCTTTTTGAAGATGGGGATGACCGTGGCTAGTGACCATAGGTTTGGCAAGGAGCTAGCCCTGAAAGATTTATCAAAAATTATACTTAGAGGTTCGGCTATGGCAGTGGGTAGCTTTTTAAAGAAGTAGGCACATATTCCGTCCAGTCCAATAGATAGATAGATAACATCCAGGACGGTTCTCCTCTCCCCAACAGGAACTGATAGTGGCCCTGCATGTTACACTCTCATACACCTCTCCAGCCTTTTCTGTCTAGCTTTTCCATTCCTTCCAGCTATAAACTTTTAGTTTGCTTGATTTATCTCTAGTCTACATCTTCTCTTTCTCTCTACAATTTTAGACTCACAACATGTCCTACAGCAAGGGTGTCAAACTCAAGGCTCTGGCCCGTGGGGTACTTAGATCTGGCCTGTGGGACTGCCCAGGAAACAGTGAAGGACTTATCTGCAGTGCCTCTGCCAGTGAAAACAGAGCTCGGGAGCCCACCTGAGCTCCGTTTTTGCTGGCAGAAGGTTACAGGAGGAGGTCCTAGCCGAAAACAGAGTTCGGGAGTCCATTTTTCCTGGCAGAGCACTCGGACCACCACAGGCACCCCACCCCATGTCAATCTGGCCACACGTACTCCAGCCCCCTGAAGTCAAACACAACGATGTGGCCCTCAATGAAATCGAGTTTGACACCCCTATCCTACAATGTCTTAGGAAGTGGGGTTCTAGTCTCCAATACCTATAAACTTCACTGCACCAAGTGAGGCTGCTGATACAAAATCTCTTCACACTAGCCCCAACTAGCAGTCAGCTCAGTTCATGAGGCCTCATGATGGACCAGCTGCCCTTCAAGGCTAAAGGTGAGTTGTTTTTTCTCCTTTTCGGCCCTCCATATCTGGGTCATGCCAGCAGAAAAACAACCAGGCCAAGCCACAAAATTCATAGGCCACACTTAAATAGCAAGAAATATGGAGAAAGGGGGATATGATTCAAGATTCAAAAATGGTACCCCCCCAGGCGCCTGATGGACCCAGATAGGTTCCTGATGGAGCTTGGGCCATTTCCCGAGACTCACACACACGACTCAGTCGAGGGCTTAGTGGCTACCTGGGATAGGGTGGTAGCTGAGGCCCTTGACCGGGTCGTGCCCTTGCGGCCTCTGACCCGGTGCCGATCCCGAGTAGCTCCAGGAGCTGAGGGAGATGAAGTGCCAGAAAAGACGCCTAGAGAGTGGTTGGAGGGCCAGCCGCTCTGGATCTGACCGAACACTATTACAATCCCATATTAGGGTCTATTTAGTGGCGATAAGGACGGCGAGGCGATCTTACCTCTCCGCCCTTATTGCGTCCACGGAAAATCGCCTGGCCATCCTGTTTAGGGTGACCTGCTCCCTTTTGGAAGTGGAGGCGTGGGAGGATCCCTTGCAGGGACGGGCTGAGGATTTTTCTATGTTTCTGCAGGACAAAATCACTCAGATCCAGGATGAGCTGGACTCCGACTGGGCATCTCCGGGCAGGGGGGCGGGGGTGGATTTCGGTGAGGTCATTTGGGATGAGTTTGATCCTTACCCTGGAGGACGTGGACAGGATACTGGGGGGGCTTAATGCTACCACCTGTTTATTGGACCCGTGCCCCTCCTGGCTGGGTCTTGGCCACTCGGGAGGTGACACGAGGCTGGTTCCAAGAGATCATTAATGCTTCCTTGAGAGAGGGGCTTTTACCTGCTGCCTTGAAAGAGGCGGTGGTGCGGCCCCTCCTCAAGAAACCGTCCCTGGATCCAGCATTATTTTCGAATTATTGTCCGGTCTCCAACTTTTGCTTTGTGGCGAAGGTTGTTGAGAGTGTGGTGGCACATCAGCTCCCTCAGTACCTGGATGAAGCGGTATATCTAGACCCCCTCCAATCGGTTTTCAGGCCGAAGACAGCACGGAGACAGCGTTGGTCGCGTTGGTGGATGATCTCTGGGAGGCCCGAGACAGAAGTTGTTCCTCTGTCTTGGTCTTGTTAGATCTCTCAGCGGCTTTTGATACTGTTGACCACAGTATCTTATTGTGGAGGTTGGAGGGTTGGGAGTGGGAGGTACCGTTTTACGGTGGTTCTCCTTCCTCTCCGACTGCTCGTAATTTGTGTTGACGGGGGCAGAGGTCGACCCCGAGGCCCCTATTATGTGGGGTGCCCCAGGGGTCTGTGCTCTCGCCCCTGCTGTTCAACATTTATGTGAAGCCGCTGGGTGAGATCATTCGTGGTGGAGTTCCATCAGTACTCTGATGATACTCAACTGTACATCTCTACCCCAGGCACCCCAACGAAGCCGTCGAAGTAATGACCAGTGCCTGGAGGCCGTGCGGAGTTGGATGGGTCTTAACAGGCTTCGTCTCAACCCGACCAAAACCGAGTGGCTGTGGTTTCCTGTGCCCAGATACAGCCAGCTTATTCCGTCACTGGCCGTGGGGGGAGAAATTTTGCCCCCCATGGAAAGAGCTCGCAATCTAGGTGTCCTCCTGGACGTATGGCTGTCTTTAGAAGATCACATTACGGCCGTCACTAGGGGGGGCTTTTGTCAGATTCATCTGATTTACCAGTTGCAGCCCTTTCTGGATCTGGACGCACTTCGCACGGTCACATCCGCCCTCGTCATCTCCCGCTTGGACTATTGCAATGCTCTCTACATGGGGCTCCCCTTGAAGAGTGTCCAGAGGCTGCAGTTGGTCCAGAATGCGGCCCCGCGGGTGATCTTGGGAGCTTCCCGGAGCTCCCATGTTACACCGCTCCTGTGCGTGCTGCATTGGCTTCCTGTGGCCTTCCGGATCCGATTCAAGGTGGTAGTGATCGTCTTTAAAGTGCTCCATGGCTCAGGACCTGGGTACTTACGGGACCGCCTGCTGCTACCAACAGCCTCCCGCCGCCCAGTGTGCTCCCACAAAGTTGGCTTCCTGGGGGTTCCGCCGGCTGGGCGTTGCCGGTTGATGGCCCCGAGGGTGCGGGCCTTCTCTGCGGGGGCTCCCTCCCTTTGGAACGATTTGCCTCCAGAGATACGGGCCATTACCGACATTCAGTCCTTCCGGCGCGCAGTAAAGTCCCTGTTTTTTCAACAGGCCGGCCTGGCCCAATAACAATTTGTGGGGTTTTAAATTTGGTATTTTTAAATTTTTTATCAATTTTATATCTGTTAATTTTATATTCGGCCTCCAATTTAATCATTTTAAATTGTTTTAATTGTATATACTGTTTCTGTTTTAGCTGGCTGTACACCGCCCCGAGTCCCTTTTTTGGGAGAGGGGACGGTATAGAAATCTAATAAACATAAATAACACAAGACTGCTGATGGGTCACAAAGCTTCTTGGGACTCCCTTGTGAAGTCAAAAGTGAAGAAGTATACAGTTTGTTGTCCGCTCAATGTTTCTCCATGAATCAGATAGAATCGTGGACAATGAAATGTGTTTCATTACAATCAGTTTAATTGTTCACTGAATTGTTCACATATTTCTCTAATACAGAAGAAATATAGAATATAGATTACTAAATGTTTGTATATGTGATGCATGAAAAAAGGCTCTTTGTTTTGCAAAAGAATGAAGATGATTATTTGGCTCTACTCTAAAGCTTTTTTAGACTAAAGATGTTCAAAAGATATTTATGGCATTTAATTAAATAGTAATTTCTTTAATCATGTCTAGCCTAACAAAAAATAGTTTCTGGCTTCAGGCATAAGATTGTCTTTATTATTAGACACAATTTCATTTGTTACTCTTTCCATCTGTTGATTACAGACACAAAACTTGATCTTCAGTTTACATATTCACAGATGAAGCAAAAGAGAATAAAACTGCTGAGAAGTATTAATTGCCACAATAAAAACTGAATCCAAAATACATCAAATTCACTATCTTGAGTTAACCAAACTATATTAATAAGGCGGGATAAAAACATAACATAAATTGCTAACATAATTCACAGTTTTCCACTATTGATGAGAAGGGCAAAGTAGTCAGCACTTCATATAGGAATTAAGGTTCATTAGTAATTGGAACTTTATCTTATAATAAGGTTTAGTATTTTAGCTTTCTATTATGGTAAATTAATTGAAAATGTAATATCTTGGTTATTTCTTATTAGCTAAACACATAATTTGTTGTTCAGTTTAGTCCTTTAATTCTGTTCCTAGGCCACACTATTTTCTAATGATTAATTTCCTTTATGATATTTTCCCTTATTTTTTTATCACAATTTTTTCCCCCAGAAATATGTTTTCAAAGTAC
Source organism: Bungarus multicinctus (assembly GCA_023653725.1). Classification (NCBI taxonomy): domain Eukaryota; kingdom Metazoa; phylum Chordata; class Lepidosauria; order Squamata; family Elapidae; genus Bungarus; species Bungarus multicinctus. Next base: position 62,219,044 of record CM042842.1, read on the forward strand.
AGAAATCCTTTTCTTCTTTTTTCAGAATTCCCCAACTCTTTTAAGGTGTTGTACCACAACTGTTTTTCTCTTCAGGATGGTCATCTATGGAAGTCCTTTCTCCTTTTTCTAGTCACTCTCTCCTAAGGATCCTACCACTTTCACATCTTTAACCATTTCTTTTTTGTTAGTAAGTAAGTCCAATATAATTGATCTTGTTACCTTCTCCAGTTTTTGGACAATGAAGCTTTCCACACAGCATGCTTGCTTGTATTTGATTGCTAGTTGATTTCAGGGAAGTTGAAAACAATTGTATTTCCTGAATATCTTGACTATCTGGTTTGCAAAGATTTCATATGTAGCTTTTGCTTGGTTTGTTGCATTGGATTTAAACATAGTGGTATCCTCAGTACTCATCGTTAATTGATTCTGGGAGGCTCGATGAGCACCAAATTTTTCTTATAAGGAATAATGTAGTGAGCACAAAGCAGCTGACACCAACAAGTTCTAGCTTATGCGTCAAGTACCAAACAAACAAGTACCAGGGCAAAAAAATTTTGGTCAAAAGGTGTTGAATACCAAATTCAATGGATTTCAAAGTAGTTGAGTACCAAGGTACCACTGTATGCAACAATGGTGTTTTGGTTCTTTTCCCTTAATATTCAGACACCTTAACAGGATTTTCATTCTTGTAGGGCTAATTCTCACACAGATGTAATAATTCTTTACACATAATGTGACTCCACTTTCCCTCTTGTCAGATCTGCTTCCTTTGAATAAAGTCTATCCTTCCAGTACTATGTTCATTTACTGCACTTCTAGCAGTATAACAGAAATAGGGGTGAGTTACTAGGGGACATATATGTGTGCAAGGTAAAAGTAAAGGTTTCCCTCACACTTACATGCTAGTCGTTTCCGGCTCTAGAATATACATACATACATACATACATACATACATACATACATACATACATACTGCAAGTTTTAAAAGCTGTTGATGCTGTTCTTTGTTAAAGGGAGAGGGGCATACAGTTTAAACACTCCCTTCTGCACTAAGTCCACTAATCCTGCAGTGTCACAGGGAAAATTAGATAAGCAAGAATCAGCACATTCCCTCCAGAAAAACTGAGTTGCGCATCTACTAAAGTTCCAATCCTAAACATGTTTGGTGAAGTGTATGTCCAATTTACCCTGAGGGAATGGGGACTTAATTTTCAATTGCAAGCTTGAAAATTGTGGCATAAGACAAACCAGTCGTATGTACAGCATTTCTCAGAAATACATATGAAACAGTAGATAGTTCTGAGCAAAATGTTTATAAAATTAGATTGCTGAGCACAGAAGACAATCTTGGAATACATATATATTTGGAAATCTGTGTATTTCTGATACTGATTGCTATTTTTTCATTCTGTGCTTCACTTCTCTTTGGTCAAGCTCAATTGAAGCAGTATCCAAATAATCCAGCGTGTCTCTGTGTTAGGAACTTTGGAGAGAGATAACTGTCTGTGGCTTAATTGAGGCAAAAGTGAGATAATGTTTCTGTCTTGGAGGAATCTGTGAGAAGCGGTAGAAAGGCAAATCCATATTGGCAGTGCAGATAGAGAAAAATGCACAAAGCCTTGAAATGGATGATTCATATTCTTAGCAGTAGGGGGTGTTCATGTTATTATCCTTTTAGACTGCCTCTCACAGGGCATTCCTTCACAGAGCATTTATTTCTTGGCAGCAGAGCAACGTATTTCAAACCATGCCAAAGAAATGCATGCCCACACTGTGAAATCCTGTAACACTTCCTGATATGTGCTCTCTTAAGACTGTATTATCAGTCCTGGGAGAAAAAAAGAGTTTGAAAAGAGTTTGTTATGCCAGGAAAGGTCAAAGAATGTCAAGGAAGAAGACTGTAGTTTAGTCTAGCATGCTTCATTTAGTCTGTGAATTAAGTTATGACTTATGTTTTCAGTTTTACCATATAATTGACTGTTCTGCGAAATTTAAAATGAATTTGTCTTAATTAAAACAATACTTTTCTCTTTTGCAAGGAAATCATATTACTATGTGCATTATGATTTCTCTTTGTCTGTCTCAGTCTCACTTCCCCTCCCTCTGAAACCTCTCCTCCAAAACATTTTGTTTTGTTTTGACTTTTTTATATACTAAAATAATAGAATTGGGTGGGCGCATTTTATTATTGACTAGTCAAAAAAAACCCAAAATCTTTGTAGTTCATTGAAAACCTCTTAGTAATTTAAGATGTCCAGATATGTGTTATTCATATTTGATTTCTTGGGTGTATTGGACTCCTTCTAAAAAAAAAAAGTCTAGGTATTTCCTTTAAAAAAAGAGGAATATATTATACTTGGGTTGAACTTTGACTTTTTATCATAGATTCAGCAAGTAAGTGAGGTAGGTAGAGAGCTCTCTGGGCCTGCCTGATGCTTATTCAGAAAATAGAATTTTTCTTCCCTTCTTGCTCTCTTTCAGGTGTCTGCCCTTAGCTGCAATGAAGCAAAATTCATACAGCAGATGATAAAGATGATGAATGAGGAAACAAGAGGCACGTTCCAAATTTTATGGCTATTAAAACTTTTTTTTAATTTCAGGATATTTAATGAAAGAGAAAAGCAGAGACAGGCAATATCTGTTCAGCAAGGTCACATTTGCAGCCTGGACATTTTGGAAGTCCTGCACAAGTAGATGACACCAGTTTGGGAAAGGCAGCTCGCAAAGTGAGATCCTTCAGGCTCGTTTAATATTGGAAGAATATTATTTACTAAGCTAGCATGAAAATATTACTTGTAGATCTATAGTACTGCCAGTATTTACTCCTAAAACTACAGCAATGCAAAAAAATCACCAGAGACAGTCACATGTAAACCAATCATTTTTGTGGAGGTATTTTGACATCTAAGATTCTCAGGTTAATGAAAATATATATATAGCATTTGATTGTTGAGATAGGCCTCAGTATCATACAAATTTAATGAATTATTATTATTACTATTCACAAAAGCTATAGTCAAGTTAACAGTAAGGCTGAACTACCTATTTACATATGCAACAGAACAGATGCAGGATAAATCCTTTTGGCCTTGCAATGAGCACAGTTTCTCAATGTTATCTATTAAACAGGTCCTCTTTTTCCAGGCTTCCATGCAAGTTGATTCTCGTCACAGAAACATTACTGTTGTTATGGTTCATATGGAAAACTGACAAAAGAGACTCCTTTAATGAGTAACAGAAATAAGCTATGCTTGCTATCTGCTAAAATACATCATTATAACCATTTTTGAAACATACCCAGCCCTTATACCCATTTATGTGGCAGCATCTAAGCAGTCTTGATTTCAGAAAGTATAATCAGACCTAGTTAGTACTTGGACAGGAGACCACTAAGAAAGTTTTAGTCTAGACTGGAAGTCTAAAAATATCCTGAAAAAGGCTGTGGCAAATTAAGAAAAATTATATTGGTATATCATGAAGTCACTAATAGTCGAGCTGGACTGGAGTGGGTTTTTTTTTTCTTCAACGCATGCACATAATTAAATTACAATTTGTTTCTGGATCAGATCAGCAAGCTAATTGTTTGGTTTAGCAACCATCCAGTTGCTTTCTGGTAATATTATAAATGAATGGCAGCATGGTTCTGGTTATAGCAATTGCTTTTGTTAATATCTGACTACTACAAAAGTTTATTACCTCTGACTGTATGTGAAGAATGTATCTTGGCTGCCAAGCTAGCGCTTTATTAATTGTTCTCATTTTTCATTTAATGTATTTTTAAAATAGACAAAAATCTAGGGAATGCTGTTAGCTGGCTGTTGCAGAATAAAACATATTTTTATTATAAAAATAAAGATCTTAAACATTAAGATATGAATGTATATGGATTTCCTACAGTTCCCCAGATCATCATATATCGTATATCAAGAACTATTGCTGAATGTGAAGTAGCCAATAAATGTAACAATAATAGCCAACTTTTGGAGGTGGATTATGTTACATGAGTTCATTGCCCAGATAGATAAACATTTGTTCTCCTTTTTCTCTGTGTCTGAATGTAAAATCATTGATGACATTTTCTTTCATTTTTAAAAGTCATTGTTTTGTTCAAATTATTGTGAAGATAGTTTAATAAGCAGCTGTCAGTATCCTTTGCAAACAAGATGAAGAAGTAGGTATTTATTTATTATACATGAATTTTGATGAGAAAAGGCTGCCTGTAAATTTCATCTAGATGAAACTAGGAGAGCTTCCACCCTCTAGTCCTATGTCATCAATAACATACATTTATAAGAGATTGTGCTTATCTTCCTACTATACGAAGCTTTTGCTGACTTTAGAGGCAAGTTGTTAAGACAAGAAAAAGTTGGCCTGACTGCATTTTTTCCCCTGAATAGTTGGTAATCTTAACATACAAATTTACAATGTATTTACAGTAGGAATCTTGTGAATATTCTTTTAGCCTTAACTTTATTAATTTTTATCCTCATGAATTTGGACTATAATCTTGAAATAAATCAATGTAGTTTGCTTTGTACTGATTTAGCATGTTGTATGCCTTAAGCCCTTTTGTTTTACAAGTTATATTTTTGTTTAATACAATGTATGCACTTGCCAATGTATTTATTCAACTATAGCTTAAAATCTTATCTTACTATAATCTCTGAAGTTAGTACTTTTGTTTATTACCAAGTGTTGAGCTAATGTGACCACTTTAAAAGAATCTGTAATTTTCTGGAGACTTGAGCTTTAATCAATTTATATTAACAATATTGCCCAATTAAATATACATGAATTTTACTTTAGAACTTTTGTACAAATTCAGAGATTTTCTGAAAAGAAATGTTACCCCCAATATAACCATATTTAAAAATAGTTGATACATAAGTACAGTTTGAGCAGAATAGTACAGTAGTCAAAATTAATATTCATTCTGCTTGATTATGTCTCCATACATTTTATGATTGCAAGCCTATCCATACTTCCCTGGAGATCCAGTCCTCTTATATTAAATGGGACATGCTTGTTTGGAAAAAAATGCTTATAAATCATATTTATAGCTCTAGGTAAGCGTGTTTTTCCAAACAAGCAAATAACATGCTTATCTGGAGCTATAAATATGATTCTTTGAATTTTTAAAATAAAATCCCTATGAATTCAGTAGAATTAAAATCACACACAGCACTGAGGAATAAAAACAATTCATGAAGTTGATATTGAAAGGTTTTGTACCCGGATTCATCCACCTTCTATTTGTATTCATGTTTAGATAGAGGGCTGGGTTCCAGTTATCCTTCCTGATTGCTTGCTACCCAAATGGAAGCTTCACAAATGAACAAAAGAGGAAAGTTGCCAGGGACTGGAGTGGGAGGAGTGACTAAACCTAAACTTTATGTGTTAGATTTTGTAATTTCTTGAGTATTTGGCATTATTCCTAGTGATCAATTCATACTAAGCATATATGTGACTGTTTACTCAGAAGCAAAACTGTGATTTGTCAAATTTATTCACATGTAATTAGCTGGTAAAGGAAGTTAGCACCCACCCCACTCCTAGAAAATTGAAATAGCCTAGGAAATATTAAAAAGGCAGAATATTTCTCCTAAAAAGAGTAGTCATTCAAGAAGCAGAAACTCACTCAAGAAGCAGAAACTCACTCCCACCTTTGTTAATGGGTGGGCCATTGAGGCCTGGGCCAGAATACCTTACATAAGAAGGAACTCCAGGGTGATGGGATTAAGGATGGCCCTCAGGAAATGATAGGATTATTCATCTCACCACATGGTCTGGGAAGATTGCATTAGCCAGCATTCAGGTAAAGCCATGTGGTCCAGACCAAGCCTACATAGTTAAGACCCCTGCCCCTGGGAATCTGACAACCAATTAGAATACAAACTCCAATTCAAATCCCAACAGAGGTATAAAACCCAGGTACTCTCAGCACCTGAACCCTTTTTTCCCCTTCTCTTCTCACCTTGAAGCATGTGATCATTCTCTGGACCTCCAGGCCATGTGGCCCTGTAACCATTAAACCTTCCAAGCAGCCTCCATGCTTCCAGTGTCTTTTTCCCCACTTGGAACTGAACCCAGAAGGATATTTCTTTCAACACTAGTTTAGCACGATTTAGTATAACAGTAAAGGGGCACCAATGTTAGATGACATGGTGCTAAAACTGAGTTAAGTATTGCCTTTCTTAAGTTTTTAAGAAGTGCGGGTTATATAAAAAAGGTGGAAACTCTTGCATATATTGGGAATATTTTAATTAAAAAAATATGCTACCCAATTCTCTCAACACCACACATTCCAAGGGAAGGAAAGGGTCAGACATATCGCTTTTCAGATCAAAAACTTTGGAATGAGCAAACTCGGAGCCCATAAAAAGGTCTCTACTCTCTTGACCATGGAACAAGTATTTTGTGGCAAGATGAGAAATAGGAGAACTAGTTGTAATGCAACTGGGTTTCCAGAAATTACATCAATGAGTAAGAATCTGTAAGACAAGGCAAAGAAATGCAAGAATGGACTCAATATATTTTTGGCCTGATTATGTTAGGGATATTTCAGTAAAGTTGGATGCTTATTCCCAGTTCCCCATTGGCTCAATTTTTTTTTTTAAAAAACTCACTTGCTAAAGTGAATATAGATCTAATATTTATATTGCAATGAAAACTAAACATAGTATTAACCTGTATATTATAGCTAGGTTACAATGCCCTTCAGATTACAATCATATTCTAACAATGATCATTTTTGCATTGAAGTAAAGTGTACTACCAACATTAACTGGAACCACCAGCCCCAATCTGATTTTATTTTTTATCTGAAGGGCATTATAAAAATATTTTTAAAATTGCCTATCTCCTTTCAGTGGAACAAGAATTTCCCAAAGCCACATCTTACCATAAGGATTTTTTTAAATCACTATTATTACAGCGAGACAGATGTGATACAGAAGATGCCAGCTCTGAAATCTGAGACTTTAGCCAAGCATTTGTTGTCTCGTTTATCCCGGATATAACATTGTCCAGCAAGTGCTTCCCAGACATTTAGATTTCTTATATTTGGTATTTAGAATTTGAAAGTTTGGAAATACCCTAGTGCAGTGGTTCTTAACCTGGGCGATATTGCCCCCCAGGGGGCAATTTCATTTTTCAGGGGGGCGATGGAACGAAAAGGGGTGACGCGGGGGTGAAGGAATGGAAGGGGGGTGATATGGGGGCAATGGAGTGAGAAGTTTTGGGGACACTTTTGAGACTTTTTTCATACAGTGAACCGCTGTCTATCTGTCGTACAAAAACATCAGATCGCTCGCTATTAGTGGATTGAACTGTGTTTTAAAATGTTCCTCCAGTTACCTTCAGTACAGAATGCCGTACATATGTGAATACATATCGCTCATCTTCATGCGCATTGCGCAGCAGCCTCTATCACTCTACCCATTAAATTTGTCGCTCTGATTTTTGTTGCTTTCCTTCTGTAAAAAAATTCTCTCTGTCTTTTTAACTCTTTTTACAGTGTGCATGAATATATATTTTCCTCAAATCTTAATTTAGTTTCAGAGTTTTTGTCTTGAAATTCTTAGTTCTTGCATTGCGGTTTATTCTTATGCCCTTTTTATATTTCTTTTTGCGTCTTAAAATTCATTTGTAATTAAATCATTAAATGTTACTGTTTTTTTCAGGCATTTCATTTTCTTGCAATTGAATTTTGTTTTCAGTGGTCATTGCATTTAAGTGTCTTGAATAAATAAGATAATAATGAAATACATGAAATCACGAAGTTTGGGAGTAAGTGATGGGTGGCATCAGAATTTTTCACACAGTTGAGATATGGGAAAAAGACTGGAAATAAATTATTTGCATCGATATGTCCTGATGACAATTTTAAAGAAAACAAAAAATGTGTTTACATAAATTGAAGAGTTATTTCCCTATGTTGTGATTGAGAGGTTATGTTGGGGGAGGGGGCGATGATAACTTCCTCAATGGCTCAAGGGGGCGATTTTTTCAAAAAGGTTAAGGACCACTGCCCTAGTGCACAGGCGTATAAATTGTAAACAGACGATTTTTGCCTTAAGGCGAGCTTTGGAAAAACAGATCTTAAATAAATAAAAAAGGAAATAAAAAGCAGTTGATCATGGGGAAAAGTTTCAAAGTATTTCCTACCTCCAGCGCCTTAAAAATAAATGCATTTTTAAGATCGCTTTCATCATTCTTCCCTCTATTTTTCCAAAAACCTGTTAGACCTTTTCAACGTATTGTCTTGTGACTATCATTCCAGAATTCAGTAGCTGAGATCCTGGGAAACGCATTGCGAGATCTGCTCGAGTTATGGGAATCCATCCATCTCTCTTCAAGTTGTTAATTTAAGCAGCCTTTCTTCAGCTTTCCCCCACTGCTATGTGAGACTGACACCAATTGCTGCTGAATAGCTCAGGGAGAGAGAAGAGGAGAGAGGAGGAGGAGGGAGGTGGGTATCATGTGATTCGCTTTCCTGCTCCTTTAAAGCAGCCACATGCATTCGAGGGCCGGCTACAATCACAGCTCTCGGTACTAAGGGAGACAGGTCCGGGCTTTCCCGGGCAATCGGTGCTGAGGTTCCCCTCTTCCTTCCCATCCCTCTGCAGCTTTAACAGCCGCCGCCACCGCCGTCGCAGAGCGCAGGAGAGAAAGCACTGCAAAAATGGCTGGGGCAATTATCGAGAATATGAGCACTAAAAAGCTCTGCATTGTTGGCGGGATCTTGCTGATTTTCCAAGTCGTCGCCTTTCTGGTGGGGGGTCTGATAGGTAAGTGTTCCAAAAGCAAACTTTCTCTCTCTTCCTCGTCTTTTGACGACTCGGGCTTCACCCCTTGTCTGTTTGGATACTTGTTACTGTATCCCTGGCTTGCTTCTATGATCTCATTTGCCCTGCTATTGTAGTTAAGAAAACAGCGCGCCGCGGGCCTCTTTGTGCCCACTGCGGTCTAGGGCCGCAAGCAAAGGAAGGCAGGGAGGCGTCGAAAAAGTTTGGGGCAGAGGGAGGTTTGCCACGGCTTTAGGATCGGCTTCGCGGAAACAAACGGCAGGATGAATCTCTAAGCATGGCGACTTAGTTGGTGCAAAACCTCTTGGAGTGGAAAAGTTGATCAGGCTCCTTTATTTCTCTCTCGCCGCACACCCCCACCCCCCAATCCGCCTTTCCTCCAACTCGGCTGCAAGAAAGGCCCTAATCTCCTTCAAAGAAAAAGTGGAACCGCTCCAGCCCACGAAAGGCATGTTCCGGCATTGTATCCCATTTAATGAGTCTTTGCTTTCTTTCTTTTTTCTCTGGAGCACTGCGTGATTTTTGCCTAGGCAGTCTCTCTTTTAGATTGGATTTCAGACTCCTAAGGGCGGGGACGGTTTTGTAGAATGGGAGGAGGAAGCGCAGGAGAAAAGAGTCAGGGATGCCTTCCCCCTCCAGGGAGAGAGAAGAGTTTTGCTTTTGACTTTTTAGTTCCTCATCCCTTCCCACTGAAAGTCTTGTGGCTTCTTTTGATGTTGCCTGGAGTTCCTCCGTGAGATTCTATTGAGGGGAAAGCTTCAGAAATGTACACCGTGATTTTGAGGGTTGTTTCTTTTCTCCCTCCCAGCTACATAACCTGTGTTGCTGGCTGTCTTAAACGAAAATAAAACCTCTTTAATAGATTACCTCACGAGAATGAGAAACATGAGAACACAATCTAAGGATAGAGGAAAGGGTATCTTGAATTCCTTTTCTTCAAACATGTAAAAGCTTTATTGCCCCAGTTTCAAGGGCCAGGCAAATAGGTGTTAACATTCTTCTGCAGAAGTATTAAAAAGACTGAAATCTATGCTAGCCACAACGTTAACTAGTTAATCTTTATTTTGCAATATTTTAGACACAGAGCCACTATTTTGTCATCCACTTTCTAGTCTTAGACTTAAATCATTCAGTATGACTCACTGGATCATAGATAAAACATACAGCACATATATGATGGATGGGCTTAATCCCTTCATTTTGTTTCACAAATAATAGCTCTCTTTTAAATTAAAAACCATTAGCCAAATTGTTTATTCTCTGGAGAAATAATACCAGTTCAAGAGAAAAGTAGTTAGAGAAGAAATAGCTTCCCCAGAAAATCTGTGTTTAAAAAACAAACTAAGGAACAGCATCACAGATTTGGGGGGAGAGAGAAGAAGAGAACTTTTAAAAAGCCAGCCCTGCAGATGCTCAAATTTCACCTTTCAGCAATTTCTTTTGAAAGGTGATCTTGGAAGAATATTCTCAAGAAAAATGGGAAACATTCTATTTTATGGAAACATTTAAATGCATGGTCTTCAGTTGAAAGACTTTGTGATGTAAATGTTAAGGATGACTTAAATCTGTTCTGGTATTGTTCTTTATCAGTGTGGAATTATTGGAATGCTGCAAGGTCTTTGTATACTGTTAAGGTTTTTCTAAGACTAGAGAGTGAGTCTGCCAGACACCATGAAACCAGTTGTAATGGGCAAAACAGACATGTTGAAACACATTTCAGCCAGCTTTTTTGTCTCAGACCAGCATCCTTGCACTGTGCATGCACTGTGCATTTGATGGTGCAGTCATTTTACCTAGGCATAATTTAGGGGTAGGGGAAAAATCTACTGTATTCTAATGCATTGTGTTACTTTGAAGCAAGAGTGTTGTTTTGATAGATTTTGCATTTTTCTGAAATACATACGAATGTATTTATTCATCTGCATGTTTGTGGTTCTTTTGAATATTGAGCTTTGTAGATAAAATGTCTTGGGATATTAAGTTATAAGTCACTTTTAAAGCACTTTGTTTTATACAACTGAATTTAATATTTGGGAATACCGTATAGAGCCTTAAAGAGATTCCTTATGTTGATGTGTGTACAGCAGTGCACATTTTTTGTAAATATAATGGATATTTTTGAAAGAACTTCCAGTAGTGACTTCTGTGTTTTTTTTAAAAATGTGCAGGTATGCATGCCTTTTTCTTTTCCCATGATATAAATAAACTCTAAATCATATGGTATCCAGACTTCCTGCTGTGATGTCCCATAATGCATTGCAAAATCTGTATTGAGTGTTATATCCAAATCATAGAAGCTTTTACTATATACAGCTACAACACAGTCATAGCTGAAGCTTGAAAAAGCAATAGTTGTCTTTTCTGTGGTATATGGAGTCATCCAAAGAATGTGTTCCTGTTATTACATCATCTTTTTCAAAGACAAGCTTGGTTCAATTAAGCATTTTAAAAAGATGAAATAGGTTTTTTTTTAAAGTTCTGTCTGCTTTCATATTAAACAGGTTTTCAAGGCAGTTTATGAATCAACTTAGTCAAATTTAAAGGCAGTGAAAACTGTTAGGAAAGCATATTTTTCTGCAATTAAGTTTATAAAAATTGGCAGTTGATAAATGAAAAAGCAGCTATCCATCCAGTCCCAGATCTTTGCAAATAAAAGAAAAACAGTGCTTTCTAAAGGAGATGAGTGAGCAGGTTGGTAAGCCTTCCTGGCAAGAAACTGTACAGTGATGTTTCCATTACTGAAAAATCCATATTCATAATAGTCATCAATATGAAGATTTATTATTTTTGCAACTCTTGTGGAAAAGGGTAACCAATTAATCATTGGTTCTTAGATATGTCAATGATCAAATTACCTTAAGCTTATTACTTTATAGAACAGGATATAAATATCCCAAAGTACCCATTGCAAATTCATGTTGCTGGGTAATGTTGTAAATGTGATATAGTATGGAGGACTATGGTTGTTGTTTTGTAACCTATATTTTGAAGTAATAGATCTCACTATTTTGATGTGATTTCCAGAACTGATTAATTAAATTTGTTGGTTTTGCTTTTTGTCTGTTTAACATGCATCTAAACCCTAATTGAGACATTCCATTTTTAATCCAGTTTCTTTAAAGATCTGGCATGCACATGGTACCCATATACTTCTAATGCAATGTGAAATTCCATCACTTTTAAATTGCAGCTTATTACGATCAGTTAATGTTTATTTTCAGGAAACACTCAAACCACAGTTTACTATTTGGATATCACAATGCCCATGAAGACATCAGGAGAATGAAGGAGAATTCAGGGAAGCTAGGAAATCTCATATTAGTTGCAGAGGGAAAAGGACATACATTTGCATGGCAATTCCTAATCCAACAAGTCTGCCTTGGAGAAGAAATATAGTTACTGAGCCAGCTATGTAGAATATTTGAAATGAATGGCATTTTAATTCATACTGCCGATTTTCAATAAATACAATTTATGATGCATCCTTACATGAATGGACACAAATGTATTTCTCTATTAATCTTTCCCTAGGGATACTTTCAGAATCTGCAGTTAAGGGACATTTAGTTATATTTCTCTATAGCTTATTGATGATCTTATATCCAAATGGTTATTTTATTAAATTTATTGTTTCCCCATCTTACCACAAGGTACCTCTGGGCGATTATCAATATTAGATATGTGGTTTGCTCATAATTTAATGTAACAAAACTTGTTTACTTTGGAATAATTTATTGTGAAACATGCCATGAATGTATTTAAGCTGTAGTGGAGGACAGAAATGTATTACATTTCAGATCTGAATATCATTTGGTGGTCTTCTATATTTAAAGATGGTGGTTGTAACATACAGTATGTTTTGTCTGTCTGGTACCTGTTGATTTGTTAAACTTTAATAGCTATGATAGCCAGGCATTATGGGAATTGGGATCCAATATATTTGAAAGGCACCAAGTTGGAAAATAAGGGTAGAAATAGTTAACCACAGAAGCAGCTGCTATTTTCATGACCCCCAACATCCTTGCTTTATTCCATTTCTACTAAGATAGAGCTAGGAGCTTGGCATCTTATTTCTGGCTTCTTTGGGAGAAATATCATAGTAAAAATATTATGAAAAGAATGTCCTTAATTATTTAACTACTCCCATGGTTGGGAAGGCCAAAAGGAATCATTCACTGGTATCAAATTCTAGCTCACCATAAAGGCAAATGTGTTATAAGATGTGGGATAGTACATAGATTGCATTAAATCCATATTATTTGAATTTGGTTTTGTCCTTACAGTCAGAAAGGGTGCACTTTCTGCTTTATTCTTAATTTTTAAGTATAATCCTTCCCTTTATAGTTGTCTAGAAATATGCATAAAGATTAGAAAAAAGATTCCTGAATTTGAACATAAATGTTATTGCTTCTTGCTTTTTTAAAAAAATATTTCCTGCTATGAAGATGTGGATTATGATCTCACTTGAAAATGCTGAGTGTTCAGAAACAGCTTGCAAATTTAGATTTAAAAACTGCAGCTATAAGGCCTTTTACATGGCAGCTTTATTAATGGATTAATCTCAAGTAATTATCATGATAAATGAGGCTAAAGGCTAAATCAAAGCCAAAATGATAACCATGTTGGAAAATAAATCTAAAGCAAATATAAATATTGAGAACAATTACCTTATTTAAATTAAAATTCTTTGCCTAGAGTAAGGACTATAGTTCATTTAGGAGAGAAATAACTATCAAAGAATTCCTTTGGGTTTATCTGGAACTACAAATCTAACTTTTGGGATGCCTCTATTGAGATGAAAGCTTACATGCACATACCAGAGATGCTTTAGCATTCCTTCAAGGCATAAATGTGAAACATGTGCAGAAATTTGCCCCTGAAATGAGAAATGCTTTCCATCTATCGAAATGGTTTCAGTGTGCCAGTTGTTACCTGAAAATCAAACGTTTTAAGCCTAGCTATAAAAACTGGCTGCTATTTCAGAGCTGGGCTCTCTTCACTTTGAATACTATGGGCTCATCATTTTTATTTAGATCTATTTGTGAACTGATTTAATAGTTTGGCTGCAGTAGCAAGACACATGGCTTTTCAAAAATACAAATTGACAAAAGGAAGGCTTAGGCAAGGCCCAAGCATGTTTTGCTGCAGAGAGCCAATTAGCAAACATTCCCCCTTTTAAAGGTCTGATAGTAACACTATGAAATTTAAATAATTGGTTTTCAGCTATAATCACTGGAGCAGTTAGTCATTGTAAACTTGATACCTAAATCATATTTGTGACAATGATTAGCAGCACTTCCCTTGTGTTCTTTCAGAATGACTTTATCCTTATTAGGGTTTTAAAGAAATTGTGCTACAGAAATTGTGCTACATGATCCACAGAAAGGATCACTGAAAGATTTTGTAATAAAGATGTAGTAAAGATACAAAAATGAGAAAATACTGATCCTCTTTTGATCCTCCTAGTTAAGTTTTTTTAAAAGGTTCTCAAGTTCTGTATCTCTTGGCATGAGTTATTTGAAGGCTAGTTACTCTGTGTCTGGTATTGATTTTGCAGCTGGCAAACCCAAGATACAGCGTATTTGAATTCCACAGCAAGAGTTTTTTTAAAAAAATCTACAGTTAAGAATGAAATTGTTCTTTATGAAATATGAAATTGTACCATATTTCCAAAAGTGATAAGAAGTCAGCAAAAATATGTATGTTGCAGGTAGATATATTACCAGCATGTTAAAAACAAAAGGCGAGAATGCAAACTTGAATGCAGTTGCCAGTTCTCCCAATGATCACAACTGATAATCTTTTAAATTTCATTTCCCCATGTTAAATTTTATTTTATTTGCTGGCCAGAAATAAATAGGCTGTCGTTCTCTCTCTCTTTTTGTATTTATCTACTCCAAGCTACATTTGTCTTGCTTAGAGAAATAGGATTCTTCTGTGTCTCAGTTTTATTAGAGGCTTATATGCTCCTGCCTAACTTTTGTGCAACCATACTTCTAAATCGAAGCCTACAAACTCACCATTTGGACCATTTCAACTTGACTCATTTCTTATATTAATGCCTAGTTCCCTTGGGTGTGTGTTTGCTTGTTTCTGTTTATAGCCTGTTCCATTCTGCAGTAGCCTTAACATGAGCAATACAAGGGAAAATAAAATTAAAAGGTAGCACAGAAGAAATAGCAATCAAATGAGACCTTAATGGCACTAGCTCCACTCTCCTGGTCTTTCTGGATTTTATAGAATCTGGAATAAAACATTCAGCCTTCAACATTCATTAATGGAATTTTCTTTTTTTGAGATGCTTCATAAACCACGAGGCCATGATTTTAGCGCCTCTGGTCTTGAAGCAATAAAGAAGATGGTTGCTCTTCTGCCTTAGGAAAATAAGGCCCTCAATTACGCTGCTGATTGGCCTTCATTGAAATCTTCTGCTCTTGTTACCTGGATATTTTTGTCTCTGTTTCTGAATATCTGAGAAAAAAATAAACCATTTGATAACAAGAAATGTATTAATTTGGACCACAATTTGATTCAGTTCTATACTTTGAGTTATAGTCTTGAGATTCCATATTTTTAAAATCTGTTACATAGGGATGAAATTACAATCCTAAATTGGTTTACTCGGATCTTTTAATTTCAGTGACATTTACACAAAAGAGCATATAGACTTGAAACTTTTACTATATAAAAGCTGGCAAAAAGCATCTGCTAACATTCAGAATAAATAAACCTGGTTAGCCCGTAAAAATGGGAAAGGTTGGGGGTGATGGTATTATAATCCAACCTTTCAGGAGGGCCCTGGGTTGCTTTAAATGCTATGAATTTAGCAAGCTTGATGTTACTGGATAATTAAAATTAAGAAAGAAGAAAGAAAAGATGCTATGCTTGTAAGATGAGAGAGGTAAAGATGATAAATTAGCTTGTTTATTCCTATCCTGCTGTTGAGTTAGTGTAATGAAGCAGAATGCCTTTGTATGCACTCATTTGGTGGTGATAGCCTCTGCTCAGAAGAGGGTAATTGAATAGAAAAAGAGAATGCTGTTGGAGCATGGGAGCAGTTAACATCCCATGAGGTCACTAGGCTTCAGACTTTAATCAGTGTAGACATCATGCAATTGAGATTTTTCTAAAGGATTTGTAGGAGTGTGAATAAGAGTCAGAAAATAACACTGAAGGAGCTGTAGAAAATAATGGGCAAAACTCCTATAGATTCGTTTTAACATCAGGTTAGATATAGCATAAATGTTGAAATGAGATCCTGAATATGTATAGTGCTTAATTAAGTCACAGTAGTTGTATCCCCCATGGTTTCCCACAGATTACTAGTTATGAGTTGACTTGAGGGAAAGCCTCTTTTAAAACACTGCAGAACAACTCTCTTTCAAGAAAAAAGTCCTCACTACCAGAACCTAATCACTTCTAAATTGGATGGGAGCGGGAAGGAAGTTATTGGCTATCAGTTCAGTTTTATTTCAGTCAATAATCAGTGATCTGTCTTCATTTGTGTTGTTAAAGTCAGGTGAGAAAAGCCAAGCATCTTACTCTTAAGCATCTATAGACAAACTTTAAAGGTGGGGGGCAGAAGCAGATAATGCTTTTTATGGAAAGGTTTGCTTCAAGAGCTGTGGCTTAGGGGCTATACATCACTGCAGCAGATTTAATTATAGCAGAAGTGCAAAATTATAGTCTTATTGTCATATGCAACTGAGCTTGTGCTGATAACAGTTATCCCAATCTGTAATGAGGAGGGTGATCTGTCAGGTGTTTCAATCCCAAATTAGGGGTCTTACATGTTCAGTGCAAAACTTTGAACTTCATACACATTCTTTCTGAGGCAATGCACTCTCTCCCAATTATTGTACAGGAATTATTTAAAAGGACTCTCTTCAGTTTCATCCACACAACATTGGGTCCAGGCACTGATTTAGAATATGCACAGCATCTCCTGAATCCAATGAGAAAATGAGTTGAGTGTTGTCAGCATGTTGATAACATTTTGCCCCCCAAACTCTCTTGACTCTGCCAGTGTTTTAAGGAATGATTAATAATTTCTACTATCTGACTGTTTTTTAAAGTAACCAGGAGGACAGTGTTATAGTTGAAGGTATCAGATGGTTTGAAGAGAACAAATAGGATCAAACCAAATAGTTTTTTTTTTCTGTCTTGTTCATAAGTCATTTATCGGATGAATAAAACTAACTCCATCCCAAAAGCTTGCCTGTATTCATGCTGAAAAAAGTTGCAAAATCAGTAGCTTACAAAGTCTGCAGTTGTGCAGATAATGCTCCCTCAACCTCCTTAGTTCTCATACATGTACATATATACATACATACATACATACATGGTACAAAACTGCTGTGAAAATATTGTGTGCTTCTTTGATATGTACTCTTGCCTTTCTTAATTTTTTGGGGACTATATCACACATAGATGCATTTTTAACTCCATTGTATCCATTGAGTTAGCTTGCTTTAGTGAGATGAAATAAGTCAAAATGAATAGGAGAGCATTGATATGTTGGTCAGCTACAAATTCCACATACCCTGCCCCCCAAAACAACCAATCACATACAATTGGATAAGATAATAGTCTTTAATATAAACTACAACAAAAAAGCATTCAAGTTAGCATAGAGAGGAGTGATTTTGTACTCAAAATGCCACATATTTTGTATTTTATTTTTCTTTCATGTATCGGTATGAACTATAAAGATTTAAAATTAGTGACTCTAAAGACAACTGCTTCAAATTTAAACAGATTCTGTAGGTTAAATTTTAATTTTGCTGTCTAGCAAATCTCCCAACATCTGAAGAAACAGCTTGCAGCTAGCATTAAATAATTAAAATAATATTCTTAAAGAATACCCAGACATTCCAGGCACTCTTTTCAGATCTCTTGAGTTTTTGTAATCTTTTGAAGGAGAAAGTTTATGATTTAACAATTCCTGCCCTATAGAAAAAGTTAACTCCTACACTCCTGTTCTGTGTTATGAAATAAACTTCAGTTTAGCTGACTTATTATAACTATAAATTGTTTTAAAACTAGCATTCCATCAAAAAATGCATATTCAGGAGGGTGGATTCAGACTAGGGACTGCCTGGTTTCCTTAACGAATACATGATTTGCTTAATGATCACCATAAAAATGATTGGAAAATTGGGTCTGATCATATAGTGCCTCAATTTGCAAGTGCAATGATATACGACCAAAATTTAATCTCAGTTGTGATTGTAAATTGAAAACTACCTGTCTGTCAAAAGGCATATGATTAGATTCAGAACATGCAAGGTATAAATTTTTTAAAAAATTGCAAACAGTCTGCCTGTTCTTCGATTTCATAGGAAAGGAAGTTTGTTTCATTTTTACTATACATTGAAAAACAATTTTTGAATAATATTTTTTCTTCTGAAATGATACTTTGCTAAAAGATTATTTTGAAAAGTAAGAAAAATTCAATTCATAGAATATTGAAAGTGTGATATTAAGACCAAAGAAGATAGCTCATGAAAACTTTTAGTTCCTAAAATAGGATTGAAACTGGTCGGAAGCATGATAGTTGGGATCCCCATTGGGCTTGGAGCCCAATGTTATATTCTTATTTTTTTTAAAAAGTATATTATTTTTCTGTGGAAAAAGAAGTATAGGGTAACATTTAATAATAAAACCTAGTAACTGAGCTGATCACAGGCAGTGTATCTTTGTCAGTGAGGGAAAGATATAGAAGAAATATTTTCCCAGTGAGACATCTATGATTTGGCTTCAGATATTTAAGAGCTTGTTCATCATACTGTAAAATAAAATTTGTGTAATCCACTATCAGATAAGAAGAGATCTCTAGTGGGTGAGAGGCCCAGGGAGATTCATTTGGTTCATTGGAGCAGGTCACTGCTTGATGAGCAGGATTAAAAGACCAGCTAATTGAGCAGTGATACAAGTGTGTACACTATATAAAACAAAACAAAAAAGCAGACTGTGTAGGAAATAATCGCCATTTTGAGAAATCATGTGGCTATTTTGTGTGGCAAGCTACAATCTTATTCTGTTGTGTTATATTGTATTGGATCCATAGGTAAAGGCTGTCTCACTTACCTTGATGCAGTTACGTTGAATTCCAATAATATCTTGTCTATGGAGCCTTTGGTGTTCTTTGAGCTTAGTGGTCTTCTTGCAGATGTTTCATTACCCAGTTAGTGAACATCTTCAGTGCTAAATGGGAGTGGGGTTTGCTCTCTGTTTATATACAGTAGCTTTTCATGTCAGTGTTGCTGGGGATGTCTTTGTCAGTAAGAGAAAATGGCTTATAAGTTGTAGGATTGCTATGTTTTGCCTTGCATATTGTTGAATTAGATAGGTGTGATAATACACTCATAAATATATTTGCATACATATTTTAATTTAACAGTTTAATAAATATTGCTTAATTAGCCTATTATTGCACTAGAAACTTTCATGGACACCAAAAGGAATAATAAATGCAAAAAGATAGGTTTTATATATATATATATATAAAGTTTCTGGCTAAGCTTGGTCACTAATAAGAGGCGATAGGTATTTACAGTTCCCTTTTGCCTTTTTAGAACTTTCTTCTAAGAGCAGAAACCTGCCTATCAACATTTTTTATAGCCTACCAATCCACCTTCTTAAGCCAAGAGTGCACTAAATCAAGTACTTTGAGGGGGTTTGATGCTTAGGGTGAATTGAACTATCTGCATTATTCAACAAATTATACTTAAGGAATCTTTGCTTTGTGTAGTAAATGACACCACACACAGAAATAGAAAGGTCAGTCAATAGTTTGCTTTTTTCATCATGTAACATTGATGTTTTATGTTTTTGGTAAATTGATACTTAAGTAATGTTATTTTGTGCATGGCCAAATCTATTTGATTTATTTCTTGTTTCATTCAGGAGCTCAAGGCAATTTTCATGGTGCATCTTCATTCTTTGTCTCTTCCCCCCCCCCCCCCCCCCAAAAAAAAAAAAAAAAAAAAAAAACCAACTCTGTAAGTTATGTTGAGCTGAGAGACATGGGTTGGTCAAATTTATCCAGTTAGCTTTTTTTCTTTTGTGAATGCTAAATTGCTTATGTGTGAATTTTGTTTGTTTTTCAGCTCCAGACCCTACTGCTGCTGTACCTTATATGGCTGCAAAGTGCATAGACTTGCAGAAAGACCATCATAAGACCAAGTGGTTTATACCATGGGGTCCTGACCAATGTAATAAACTTAGAGATTTGGATGAAGCTGTGCACAGGCAAATTGAAGCGAATAACATTGTGTTTGCCATTCACATACCACTTCCCAAGAATGAGATGAGTCCCTGGTTCCAATTTATTCTCTGCATTTTGCATATGGACATTGCTTTCAAGACTAACAACCAAATTAGTAAGTAGCTAAAGGTGTTTCTAAGTTAACGAAAGTTAATAGAATAACTGTAAAATAAATGGAATTGGCAATTAGTTAGTTCCAAAATTTCTATGAAAGAATGATTATATTTCTGTCAAGCACAGGAAATGAGGATCCAAAGTAATTCAAATGAATACAGGTTTATTGCATGCTAATTTATAATTTTATTTTCTACAAGAATCTGAATTGCTAACTCTCAAAATGAACTGGCAATAGATAAGAGTCAATGGAATTCAAGGTGGGCTGGACTTAGATCTCTTGAGGGCATGAAGGGGCTTGACTTATGATATGCTTGACCTCTCCCTCGGACTCAGACTGGTCATCTGTAATTTCATTATAATGGTCCGTATATAATCTGCCTCTTCAATCTCTCAGAAATGAGAATATGGAAAATTCATTCCTATTTTCCAACCATAAGTATATAATTCAAAATAACAGGTATCTGATAATATTAAACATTTCTCCAAGTCAGATTAATATATGTAAAGTAAATTTGAAATATATTTTTTCAGTAAAGTTTAAATGTATTGGTTTTTTTCATATATTAAGACTATATCTCTCATTGTTCAGATAAAACGGGAGTCTCCAGTTCTTTATTCCAGGCAATATTTATTTAATATTTCCATATTGATTTATTTTATTGACAAGTATTTATAACAACTAATGGTGTGGTTTTAGTCTCATATTATTTAATAATTTTGAATAAATACAAGTATTTATGACCTTGACCTATGACCACAATTGAGCTCCAGCTATTTATGTTGTGAGACATTTGTTAAGTGAGTTCTGCCTCATTTTATGATTCTTCACAATTGTTAAGTGAAGCACTGTAGTTGTTAAGTTAGTAACATGATTGTTAAGTAAATCTGACTTCCCCGTGACTTGACATTACAGAAGGTCACAAAAGGTGATCACATGACTCCAAGACACTGTAACAGTTATAAATATGAGTCAGTGGCCAAACAACTGAATTTATGCTGCAGTGCTGATGTTGCAATGGCCATAAGTGTAAACAATGGTCATAAATTACTTTTTCAATGCTGTTGTAATTTTGAATGGTCACTAAATGAATTGTTATAAGTCAAGGACTACCTATAAGGTATCTCTGAAGCAGAAATGCCACTGATTCAAATCAACATGTGACAAAAATTGTAAACTATTACCAGTTTTTTAAATTGTATTTTCTCTATAACATAGAACACAATGAAAACTTTCAAGTCCTTGATGCTCTCTGAGGTTGTTTGTTTGCAGGCATTACCCTTGGTGGTGCAGGCTGTTAATCATCTAGCACTTAGTGCAAGCTGCCTGCAATTAGTGCAGGTTCGAATCCCACCAGGCTCAAGGCTGACTCAGCCTTCCATCCTCTCGGGGTAGGTAAATTGAGGACCCAAGATTGTTGGGGGCAATAAGCTGACTTTGTAAAAATGCCGCTTGAGGGGGCCAAAAAGCCCTAGTAATAAGCAGGCATATACAATGGAATGAAGGCTATTGCTGAGCACCTAGCATGGTGCTCCATAGACTGTAAGCCGCCCTGAGTCTCCGGAGAAGAGCGGCATATAAATGTAATTAAAAATAAATAAATTAAAAAAAAAAAATTACCCGACTTGGTAACAACATCAGCACCAAGGACTTCACAGTTCAACCCTGTTATATTCTCTTCAGTTGGAATAATAAAACCTCATTATCATTCAATAAATCATAGTATCAATTCACATGATCCAAATAACAGGCTTTTTATGAATTTTAACTGGCTTATCCCATAATATCAGTTTAAAATAAGCAAATGGATAAAAGTGGGTTTTCCACAAACAGTACTCTATAATATTTGAATTGACGTAATGGTGTTAGAGCTAACATTCTGTCCAATTAACTAAATAATAAATAAATAAACCAAGTAGAGTTTATATTAAATATGAAGCCTTTCAAGATTTGGTACTAGTAAAACACTATGCATAGTGATTTAACTGAAGATTCACATACATACATACATTACATACATACTACATGCATACATAATACCATCTTTGTCTAAGAATTGCATATTTTTCCAGGAATATATGAAACATGAAAAAATTGCACATGATAATGTAGGTTAAAATTCAACAGCTACTTTGATTTCAAATTAAGTTCATCAAGCACTGAAATTCTTGTGGAATTTCCTTTTAAAACTTGCAAGGAATATGTGGGTGCCAGATAGATAAATTAGGATAATAATAGTTTAAAAATTGATAATTTGCAACTAATGCTAGTCAAAATAATCATTCCTTTGAAATTTATCTGATATCAGAAATTTTCCTTTCTGGCTGATTTTGTTCTTGCATCAATTGCCATGAAGGTGAAAATCATTTGAGCTCATTCTTGGCTTGCTTTTCCTCTCTAATTTGAGTGAATATAGTTCTGCCTTGTCTTTGCCATTTCTATATGGCAAATGAAAGTATCAGTTGGCCTGATTCCAAGCCAGTATTCTTAACAGCTTTATTATTTTGTAGACTTTAATCATCGTCCAGTATGTTGCTTTTTTTTAATCCTTATCCCTTACTAATTTGTGTTAACATTAGGTAATAGTTGGCAGTGAGTTTGATTGTTTGAAAATAGCTTAAGCTTTTATCTTTAAGTATAGAAATTTAACATTGTCTGTACTCAATACTGGCCAGGAAATGTTTGGTTATTATGCAATTTCCATTCTTGAAGATGTACTGTAGACCTTGATAGGCATACACCAGCAAATCAATAGAGCTGTATATATAGTAAGAAAGGGGATTTGGACTTGTTGTAAACCCTGGATCCTGCATTCTCAACTAGTCCACTGAAAAAAAAGTCCATGCTGCTGACTGTGCTTGCAAAACTCCCATAGAGTGGATTTTTAGGTCAAACTTCATTGGAGTTCTCTAAGGACATATGTCATTTGGAAGATTTATGGGATAACAAGTTTTGGAAGGAATACTAGCTTCAGGATCTATTTTATTTATTAATGAAATGTATATGCTACTTCAGTCTTGAAGGACACGTGAGACAACTGACAGAACCAATGTAAATAATATAAAATGCAATAAGATCTAAGAAATTCTAAGTCTCTTTTGATTGACCTCCATCTGATTTTTCACCAAGAGCTATGAATTAAGGAGGATATCCAAACTGTTGGTTTATTCTCGGTGGGAGAACACAACCAAATTAAAATCCAAAGATCATATCATTCAAGAATCAGAAGGTTTCTGAATCTTGTTTCATTTGACCATGTTTTTCCATTCTAGATCCTGACAGCTTTCAGGACAGGAATTCTACCACATTCCCATTTGGCCTGGAGTGGAAATACATAACTAGGTTACAGAATAACAGAGTTGGAAGGGACGTTGGAGGTCTTCTAGTCCAACCCCCTGCTCAG
Organism: Bungarus multicinctus; assembly: GCA_023653725.1. Lineage (NCBI taxonomy): Eukaryota > Metazoa > Chordata > Lepidosauria > Squamata > Elapidae > Bungarus > Bungarus multicinctus. The sequence continues at coordinate 62,242,620 of CM042842.1, forward strand.
GTGGGAAACCCTATACCATTTTCAGACAAATGGTTGTTCAATCTCTTTTTAAAAACTTCCAGTGTTGGAGCATTCACAACTTCTGGAGGCCAGTTATTCCACTGGTTAATATCAGGGAACTTCTTATTAGTTCTAGTTGCTTCTCTCCTTGATTAGTTTCCACCCATTGCTCTTTGTCCTGCCTTCAGGTGCTTTTATTCTCCAAACTAATCAACGAGAGAAGCAACCTAGAAGTAATAAGTTTCATGACAGTTAGAACAATTAACCAATGGAATAACTTGCCTCCAGAAGTTGTGAATACTCTAACACTGGAAGGTTTTAAGAGATTGGACAATCATTTGTCTGAAATGGTATAGGGTGCTCCGGCGCACGCAAAGACCTGGCCGGTGCATGTGCACCGGCCAGCTGGTGTTGGGTTTCTGGCGCTCCGGCCTGCACTTGCGTGCACCTTCTGGTTTGGGCACTCAGTGCTGAAAAGGTTTGCCATCGCTGGTATAAGGTTTCTGCCTGAGCGGGGGGGGGGGTGTGTGGGGGGGGGGTGGGTTGGACTAGAAGACCTCCAAGGTTCCTTCCAACTCTGTTATTACAGCACTTTGTATTTTGTATCTGTAAATTCTTCATAATTACAACTTACATATGTTAATGTGTGAGCCAAGTTGAAAGCTGACAGATTTCCAAAGCAGAATTTTATTTGTATTTAACGTAGATTTTTAATTATCCTAATTGTTAATTTTATATTTCTGTTGTACTTTTGTTACTGTGCTGTGAATTAGCTTGGGATTCATTTTAAATAAATATAAAAGGAAAGTATGCATATTTGTGTAAATACCTTAGTTTCCATAACATGTATATAGTGTTTGAGTTTGCAGCAGAAATTCAAGCCAGAACACACACAGATGACTGATTCAGCAGGGTCATTAACTTCTTTATAAACATAATATGAGTAAAGTTTACAGTACCATTTGTAGATTCTTTCAACAACATAAGCAAAACAGCAGCAGCAGCAGCAGCTCAAAGCAGATATCAATTTCAGCAAGCAAGCAAGTTAGTTTCACTTTTGAGCAGCAGGCAAGCAAGAGACTGGAGCGGTGATGGCACACAGAGCTATTTGTGCCGGCACATAAGCTGCAGGCAAACTTACCTCATTGCGCATGTGCGTACCTCACAGCTGTTTTTTGGCAGGTTTGAGGCCTTTTTCAATCTTCCAAAGGGTTGAGGAAAGCTTCTGCAGGCTTTGCAGGCCGAAAACTACCCCCGTTTCATCACTTCCTATTTTTCCGAAAATACTGGAAGTGATGAAACAGGGCTAGTTTTCAGCCTGCAGAAGCCTTCCTCAAGCCTTTGGGAGGCCGAAAAAGGCCTCAAACCCTCTGAAAATCAGTTGTGAGGCGCAGTGCAGGTAAGGGGATGGTGGGGGTGGGTGGGTGATTGCATACATGTATAGGGGATATGAGGGGAGGCGCATTGCCTTCTGGGTGCTAGCACGCAAGCACACACACAATTTTTGGCATAGGAGCCCAAAAAGGTTAGCCACCACTGGACTAGAGCCACACCCAGTCTACTTCCAGTTTCAGTTTCCATTCGGCTCCCATTGGTTGATCTGTTGCCATGCCTACTCATTGGCTGACTTTGTTACTACACCCTATTCTAGTTCATGAATATACTCTGACATATAGGCTGCCTGATTTGATGTTTTGACTATAATAATCAAAATTAAATGAGCTTTTTTTTTTTTTTTTGCCAAACCATCTGCTGGCATGCTTTTAGGAAATAAATATTAAATAAAATGTTTTTCTCTGATAGGATTGAAGCTTTTTGACATAGGATAGTTGTAGTAGGAATATGTGAGTTCATTTTTTTAAAAACATAATTCAGTAGTCTTCTAATTTTAGTAAGATTCAAGAGGAGCCAGATGATGCATGGAGATTCTGTTATCTATAAGGCTGTACAAACATTCTTCACATTCCTGTATCTGTGTTTTCTCCCTGATCATTTAGTAACTTGGCTTTCAGTACATTCTCTCTCTTTTTTTCTATTCTTAGGCAATGCAATCAGAAACTGGTCCTAAAATTCCTGCCTTTTTTTTTTTTGCTTCCAATTGTTTCCTGGTGGGCAGAGTTATTTGGTATTTGACATTAAGATTTGGAGAGGGTGTGTATAGGAATATATACCATTCCTGGGGGACACCAATGGAATAAAAATGGATTCCCTGACTCACATGTGACTCAGTCCACTTGCTTCCTTGGCCATACCCCTGGGTTGATTTGAGTCACAAAATGAACATGATGGGAAAACTAAAGTCACCAATCCTATCTAAATTTAATTCCTGGGTCTTCTTATTTTGCATAGTACTGAAATTCAGCAGCAATGTGAGTAATAATGTTGAGTCCTTATAAAATAATCATCTAATGAGCAGAAGTTCTTTGATGCTGGCCTAAAATCTGATTCTTGTTAGGATTTCTTCAAAATATTGTGGGGGGGGAGTGTTCCAGATAATGCAAATTCTAAAGTACATCTTAACAAGCTGTTTGTGACCTGAAGAGTGCTGTGTTTTTCTTTCCCCTGGATATTTATTACGCAGGCTTAGAGAAATTAGGTCTTTCTTCTGACTAAATATTGTATTCACTTAACTACTTAAGTACTGCGATGAATAAAATTAGTGAAATATTGAAATGCATGAATCAATTATCTTTGCGCAAGCATTAGATTGACACAAAGAAAAAGATGGTTTAGCAGATTTTTTTGTTTTGCTCCTTTTTAAGTATTAAGCAGAGGAATGAACAACTTTTTGAAATGAAGCCAGGTCATTGTGAGAGCTTGTTCTGGCAAGGTCAGAAGCAAATTGCTTAAGACTGTTACAGTACGGTAATAAGACATAAATATAAATTGTTCCTATTGCCTCAAAGTGGAAAGCTACACCTCATGAGCAGGAAAAAGATGCACTAGAATTGAACCTTGATTTTACTATAATATTGTATATTCTTTTATTCATTCATTTCTTCATTTCTTTCTACTGGTGTGTACATGGTTGCCCAACTCACTGACTCCAAGTGGCTTACAAAAAAGAATCTAATCCAAAACCAATAAATCCCTACCCCTCTGGTGACAGCGATCAGACCAATCAATTAATGGACTTCATATTAGTTTGGCGTCTCCAAGCCCATTAGCAGAACCATGTCTTCAAGACCTTTCAAAAGAGTGAGAGCCAATCTTATTTCCCCAATGTTCCATAGGAGTGAGCTACCATGGAGAAGTCCCTTCTTGGTCCTACTAGATGGATTTAGTGGGGTCCGTAACATTCCCTACCTCCTGCTTTGATGGGTGAGGTAGATATAATAGGGAAAAGACAGTCCTTCAGATAACCTGGTTCCAGGCCATTTAATCAGTTTTCATGGTTCTAATAATAACTTATCACTGCCCATATGACCTCCAATTTTAGTCAGTCAAGAAAAATCTGACAGTAATTATGCCTCCCTTATGGAATGATAAATCACATATATATATATCGATATACATGCATATCACATTTTTAAAACACTCATTTCCAGGGCAAATTACCAGAAAGATTATAGAACAGGGCAAAATAGTTTCAACCATTTAATAGAAGGATTAGGTAATAGAGAGCATCAGACAATGCAGCTATAGGAAATCACAAAAAAGACCGTAATGTATGCTGTGCTAAACTTCATAAGGAAAAATGATGCTATGCTAATAGCCCCCATCTAGTGGTCACCATCCATTTAGTGATAGCACTATCTAGAGGACAGCTTGGAAGATCTTGATGACCAAGATGGGAGAAGATGGTTGCAACCAAAACTTAAGTCTGAAGTCTTTCAGTAGTAAAAAATAAACAGTAGGTATTGGAATTATTTGCGCACAAGCATGGAATGATCCTTAGTATTTTAAAAAATATTTGGATTCTGTCTTTCATTGTGTGAAGAAAGTACAGGTGGAATTCTGCAGAGGCAAAAATTATGTTCTTTGTTATACATCATTATCTCTTTGCAGTCTTTTTGTCAATAAGGTGCTTCTTTTTCTTTTAAACTGGAGGAAACCACTTATCTTGACTAACATCTAATTTTAAATAGTGGTAACTGTTGAACATTTGGGAGCTTCTTTATTTTCTTATTTTGAGATTGCCAAACTGATTTCAGTTTTTGTTCTGATGCAGCACCAAGTCACATTTTGCACAAATCCCATGAAACAAATAACTGAAAAATATTGACTGTCTTCCAGCAATAACACAGCTGCTGAAAGAGCTTAGTCATCCAGGCAGTGGATGGAATTCTGAAAGGAAATACTTGTATACAGGAACTTGACATTTGACTAGATGGGACCATGAAGCAGAACTAAAGTGGGGAAAAGTGCTGGAGAGACTAAAGAGAGAATCCCAATTTTCTACAAAAGAAACCCCCTATTTGGGCAGGGCTAGAAAATAATAATTCCAAACAAGATTGTAAAATGTTGGAAAGTTATCTTTTGAAGGAATAAAGACTTTAGCATTCTTTTATTCATTATTTCTATAATTGTATTTCCAGTGGTTCCTATAATGGCTTCAATTATTTAGACTAAATTCAGAGGGCAGTTTGCTATTTTACTTTAACATGGAGCTTGCCATTTGTGACAGTTGACTGTCGTGATTGTACTATCTAGAATTGCAGAGTCACCTTCTGTTGCTTATTTAATCTAGCACCCGGGATTTCTATTATATTATCTCAAATATTGTTGATGCTAAGAACAAAAACAACAAAATCACACAACGGGCTTGTACATCTATGCTCTTCCTTTATTATTTAAGAAATAAACGAAGGAATGAGAACTGGAAAGTTATAATCAAATTATGAAAGACATATAGCCTCTCTAATCAAATCAGAGTATCCAACTAATGATGTGATTAATCACCTATCTATTCTGCTTGGACCAGACCTCAGTTGTAAGACTAATCTGTTCTGGCATCTCAGTTTAAAAAAAATATTAATGGATACATATAGATACAACATACATACTATGCATACATATATCTTCTAGAGAGACTATTTCCTTTTTATAATATCAGAGGATAGATGCCAGAATGTTCAAATTACCAGCCAAACCATTTAGAAGCAAATATAGGAAGAGATTCTGGCAACACAGATACTGTATTTTCACAACTAACGTACTTCTTAATTTAGGTTTAAGCTGTGTGTGGATGGCCACTTCCCAGAAAGAATTAGATTTTTCTGGGCAGGGGAATTGATCAGGTAATGTTTCAAATACCATCCAGATCACTTCATTGGCTATTGATTTGTAAGTAAGTTTTCCTTGCATTTAGAAGTCACATATTATACAAAAATACTGAAAATTAAAAAGGGCTCACATGCTATTACATGCCACTAAAAGTGTGCACAACAAAACAAAATGGATGGACTTTAATGTAGGAACTTGCATTTTAAATCTGAAATATACAGTTCGTGCTTATTGCATAATAGAAAAGTAACTGGAAAAGGGTGGTGCGCCCATAGAAAAAAGAAACACCTTCAAGTATTTTATAAATAGTTGGTCTGAACCACAAAGCCCTTCACACCCGTTCCCAAGCATTCTAGATGAGTGTCTCTCCATGTAATCCCAATAAAATTATAACTCTGAAATGGTAACAGATGTGTAGAAAAGACCTTCAGAGAAGTTCTTACTCAAATGCAGACTGGAAATAAACATTACGAATGATATGCTGTTTTTAGTGCAAAAAAGTACCTAAGTGGAGCTGAGATTCTCAGTAAGTAGAGAGGAATACAGAAATAATCTTGAAGAAGAAATTCAGCCATCATAAAGCTTAGCCCTGGAAGACAGGAGGGAGTGAAAATGAAACTCGCTCTTACATCAAACTCTCTTTGATATAAGAGGAGAGAAACAAAATCATCAGGCTTTCAAAACTGTTACTACACCCTTCGACAATAGAGTTCCAGTAGTTTTTGTGGTGTCCAATTCCTGACCAAGCCTACCTCAAAGTGCTCACATCAATTTTCTCTATTCTTTATTTAGACAGGAATTAACCCTTGCCTTTGATCTTGGAGAGAGCATCAGATTCTTGAGCACCTCATCATCTACAGAACAATTGCTCAAGCACTGTTGCTGTCAGTTTGGACATCTTCCATGGCAATAAAAAAGGTGGTTGACAATAATTGCCCAGCAGACGATTTTTGAGTGACTAATTCCTTTTTTGGGAAGAACCACCTTGTAGCATTACCACCTGGTTGCTGTGACCAATCAGTTACATTTTGCCAATAAAGCCACGTAACATGATTCTACTTAGCAATACGCACTATTGCTTATATCCGCTTTACAGTTCTTTACATCCTCTCTAATTGGTTTACAGCTCCCAACAATCTGAGTCCTCTTTTTACTGACCTTGGACTGGGTTTACCTTAAGTCAGTGGACTCCTATTTGTCTCTTTGGACACTGGACACTGTTTAGGATTTTGTTGTTTTTGTGTTTTTACCCATAATCTCTCAGGAAGTAGACATTGCAGTAATTTAAGTGAGTAGTGATGGGGATATTGTAGCAAGGTATTACATCCTAGTTAAGGCTGCAAATTGTACCTCTGATTCCTTCACAATCCTTTTCTATCGGGAGGAATGAAACTCCATTCAAAGGAATAACTGGGACCATAGGAAACTCCTAATGTATAAATCAATGGTTCTGCCTTGCTGGGATTCAGCTGAGGCTATTCTGTCACATCCAGATCCTCATAGCTTCAGGTATGGGACAAAACCTTGATAGTATTTCCACACTATCCAAAATCATGATGTAAAAACTGTTAACCAAATGCATTTCCCCCGTTACCACCTGCTTAGCTTACTGCAGTGTGCTGTACACATAGAGCTGTGTTTACTTGGACGGCAGATTGCAGCGATCTAGGTGCTCAGCAGCAGTTCTCAGTGGGATCGTATTATATCTCAACTGCAGGCCCTACATTGGCTGTCTAATACATTTGTGCTATTTAAACACTGGATAAACAAATGTCTATCATCCGAGGAAAATTAAAAATAAATAAATGAAAATAATTAATTAAAAAAAAACAAAGAAATAAAAACTGAAAGGCAGACTCAATGGGTCTTTTTCCTGTCATCAGTTTTCTATGTTTCTGTCTTTAACCAGTAAAGCTCTTTATAACCTTTACTCCAAGTCACTTTCAGGATCGCATCTCTCCACTGGAGTCAGCCATATACATTCAATCGTATTAACTAGAAGGAATTAGGCCTCTAGAATCACCCTCCTATTGGAGGTTCAATAGGACACCAACGTGCCTACCGTCCCTGTCCTATTGTTTCTTTCATATTTTATTTTTCTTATATGTATCCATGTATTCATAACTATATTTTACTTATACCTATTATCTTGTAAGCAATTGACAAATAAATAAATAAATAAAATAAAAAAATAAAAAAAAACATTCTGGAAAAAGTTAAAAATAGGAGTCTTCCAATGGGCATTTGAAATGTGGTATCATCTAATTGTAGTAATGAGTTCTTTTACTTGTGATTTTTTTATTACAAATTTTGTGTCAAATCTGTGTGGCAAGCTGCTGAGAGTCTGATTAGACTGCACGGATATACATTCGATAAACTAATTTTATGTAGACCATTATTGATGGTATGGAGCAATATTAGTCTTGCTTGAAAATATATTTTGTTAACCTAAATCCAAGAACTATTGGTTTCATATAGATTGTCAGTGACAACACTGTAATTTTAAGCAAAGCACAGGTGTTCATAAAAATGTGCCACCCATAAAAAAAACCTGGAAAGTAAGTGGAGGGAATGGGGTGGGATTTTTTAGTACACCAAGGAAGATGTAAACTATAATACAATGCACAAAAGGAATTGTCACAGTGCTCTTTGTCATGGAGCGAGGAGCAAGGAATGTCTAGAGTTACCAGTCAATCAGTATTTGGGGCAGCCAAAGTAATTGCTCTGATTTTGCCATAAAATACTCAACACATTTAACATGTTGTTTTTGCAGGAGAAAATGCAAAAGTTAGTCTTGATGTGCACTTAGGATATCGTGATGATACAGTCAGTGAGTGGACAGAAATGGCACATGCAGTAGAAACTCGAAAGCTCAACTGTACATTTGGTGCTCCAAAAGTAAGTTCTTTGTGCTTCCGTTCTGTTTTAATATATTTATCCTAATAAAATGCAAAATCTTTGTATTGTTTGCTTTTAAATGCACTGAATTAACCATGCCAAAAATACAGCATAGTTGGAGACTCTCCTAAGATTTCCAACTTTAATTAAAATATCTTGAGAAGTTTAAGAACTTTAAATTATAAAGAAATACAAATATAAATTTATACAGAAATATAAATAATTGTAAGGAAGCTTTTTTCTGAAACTTTGTACTTTATTGTTATCCTACTAGGACTAGTAAGTCTATATTAGTAATGGTTTTATTGATAACTGAGCATTGGAAAACTAATAAAACTTTTACTCCACCAGTGTTTTTCACAATCACAACCAAGAATCATTTGTCATACTACAGATGTTCATAAGTATATGGACTATCCTTCCCTGCATATAAAGTATTTCAGTATGTGGACTACAGTATAGCATAGCTAGTGGAAGGCATTAACATTACAAATTATTTCACACTTCCAAGTTTTGGCCAAACAAACTTTATGTTATAGTTTGGCTTTAATAAGATGTAAGTTTCAATGTTCTTTTTATTTTATTTTTTGCTATATTTAATTATACTTACTTTAAACTTAATGATATAAATATAGTCCTTAGCTACTTTGGTAGCCAATTTTGCTGGGAGAACATAACTGTAAAGTTGAGGTTAGGGTTAGAGGAGAAATATTTGCCATTTCGGAAATGTCGGCATTTTTCAGTGAACTTGTCCCATTAACCTGAAAGTCACATAATCTACACAAGGTTTATTTGTTCTTAGCTTGGTGTGAAATATGAACCTATCTCAAGAAAGCAGCTACTGTATAACTTCCAAAATACAATGTATATGTTTATATATTATAAAGGAACAACAGTTTTATGAGTGGATATGTTCAATCTTTATAGTACTGTTTTCTTGTCTGGTTTTTCAATAGATTGCAGAGCACGAAGGAAAGTTTTACGATTGTGACTTTCTCCCATTCATGGAGATTGGAACCGTAGCTCACAATACTATCTTCTCAACATTCGCCTTCCTGTGAATGAAAAAGCAGGTATTAATGTAGGAATTGGTGAAATAAAGGATATCCGTTTGGTGGTAAGTATCTGTTAATATTTTTTAATACTAATTTCCTTCTCTCTATAAGAATACACATAAGCTGCAAGCCTAACAGAGTCCCAAACATCTGTATTATTTCACATATTTGTTGAGATATTCTGAAATTCTGAATATGGAATTAATTGTGCTTACTAGTTTATTCTAAATTTTTTGTGTGGTTAGATTCACTAGGAAGAAACCAGATTAAAGATGTGGAGATAGCATTCATTTAATGTTAGCATGGAAATGAGCATAGGATGCTCCTTAACATTCAAAAGAAGCATTTGGAAACCCAATTTCCAGAGTGTTTTAAAATCTTAACTAATTTGATTAATAGGTTTGGTAGCTGAGGAAGTAGAATCAGAACAGAATTGGCATGTAATTATTGGGGATGTTTTATATTGATTACAGGATCTTATGCAGCTGAGACACTGTCCTAATTATAAAGCAAACACCAACAAATAACTGCTACTTAAAACACAGAGTTAACTGCATAATCTTTGGGGAGAGGGAAAGAAGAAGAAGAAAAGACTATGATAATTCAGTGGTTGGAAATGTGGAATGTTGTCCCTATACATAGTTTCCAGGTTCCCTGCAGACTTTCTCCCTTTGATGCCTCTTCAGTCATTATGCTTCTTTGCACCCATGAAATTAACTAATTTTTTCACTTGCTCTGCTGGTAACGCTTCCTCAATGCCTCCAGGAGCAAGCATTTTGCTAGTCTATCAGCACCTGGCTGTCACCAGACTTTGAATTACATTTTGCAGGACAGAGCAAGAGCAATACTGCTATCTTTTCTTCATCTTCCAAGAAGCTAAACTAGGAGAATATGGACTATAATAAAAGGGGCATACTTAAATTGCATTTTTATTTTTTGCACAAAATTACAAAGAGTGATTAGTCTCATTTAAATCCAGATAGCAATTCATGTGGCTCTTTTTTTTTTAAGACAATTCAGAAGCTAGTGGAAAATACTTCTGAAACCAAATAACATCAGTCCAAAAAGAACTGCATTGAAATTTATTTATTAGGTAAATTTCAAACTTAGCAGCTTAAGGCCCTAATATTAAAAGAGCCTCTAAGGCCGTAATGGTGAACCTATGGCATGCAGAACCATCTCAGCTGGCACGCAAGTCATCACCCCAGAGCAGGTCCACTGTGCAGGCACGCACACCGCCCGCCAGCTGATCGGGTAGTTGCTGCGCATGTGTGAGGGTGGGGCACATACAGGAGACACGTGTGCATACGCAAAAATGTGTGGTGCATGTGGGGGTCGCATGCGCGGATGCATGAGGTGCATGTGGGGGTCATGCATGCGCAGGGGGCATGGCTCCCCATATGCATTGCTTATGGGTGCTGGCGCATGTGTGCACTTTTGGCGCACGAGGATGGAAAGGTTAGCCATCACTGTTCTAAGAGGTGCCTTTCTTAACATTCTACCTCTGGCAATTTCAGCACCCTGTTTTTAGAATACCTTTTGCCTTGAGGTCCATTTGACATTCGAACATTACCAACTTTGACACTAGATAAATGTTTGATTTTTTTTACTCTTCTGTTTACAACTTTACTGAGTCTTATGTTCTCCAAGTACAACTCATCTCTGCTAGTGTGATTGTATAGTGTACATTTTAAATCAGTGTGTTCATATTATTTGGCTTTGTTGTTTTATCCTGGTTTTTATAAGATCTTCTGGATAAGTGCGAAGGCTATGGTAGTTTAAACAAATGAAGCCTTGCAAGCCTACAATTGGTGTTAGCAATGTGAAAGAAAAGTATCACTGAAACTTAAGTTCACTTTCAGGGTATCCATCAAAATGGAGGTTTCACAAAAGTCTGGTTTGCCATGAAACATTCCTTACGCCCAGCATTTTCATCATCATGGTTTGGTATTGGAGACGGATTATGCAAATGACACGACCACCTGTGCTGCTGGAAAAGTAAGCAATGATCATGAAATTCTGCTTTTTTTTGAAAAGGGAGACCATATCTTGTGTCATTGTTGTTGGAATGGCAGTCATTGCTCCCTTGAGGAGCCCATGCTACCAGTTTATTTTACAGCTCTGTTAATCAAGATTGGCTAATCTAATATATAATAAAGTAGATGGAGATAGTCTGGTGTTGTCTAGATGTCTTGGACTGTAATTGTCTTAAATTCTAATGTTAAAGAATTCTGCTGCTAGTAATCTTAAGACATCTGGAAGACCCCTGTACTGAAGCATATTCTCCCTCTATTCGTTTCCTAAATTTGGTGGTACACTATTGTATCTGCATTTTGTAGAACAGCCTAAAACAACTTTTCTCCCAACCTGATGACTGGTCCTTGTTTTCCCAATGTACTACAGTATATTTGAAAAATAACAAGAAATCTGTCTTACAGCATTGAAAATGTTATCACATTGTAGATTCTCTATTTGTCATAACTATGGCTGATAACAAATTTACCAGCTGTGGACAGATGCACTGAGGCACTGATTTCTTTTTCAGGCAGACTTACTAACTGAACTTAAAGTGAACTTTACATGTGAATTCAGAGAAATGTTTTAAAAACTGAGTCAACTTGATACCATTACTAGATAGATACAGACAAACATATAGAGTCAGGAAGAATATGGGTGTGTCTGTCCCATCCCTGATATCTCTATATATTGTGGTGGGGTGCAGCTTCCATCAGTGCAAAGACTGTATCAGTCTTCGTAGCATGTCAAATAAGTGGAGCCGGGGAACATTTTAGGAAGGCATTACCTGAATGTTACATAAAGCTTACTGGAACAACAGATAAAGTGGAAGAGTTTGAAAATGTTACTATTTGTTTAAGGATAATCTTTACCCTTGGAATCTCTATGACTTTTCATAAACATTCCCGTAGAGTGGTTTTCTATTGGTTTTGACTGGACTTGGATGCTGCTTTTTGGTGATATTCGTCAAGGGATCTTCTATGCTATGCTCTTGTCTTTTGGATCATCTTCTGTGGAGAGCATATGATGGTAGGTGCTCTCACATGAGCTTGTGAATATACTATTCTACAATTCTCCCCCCGCTCCCATTGTCCATTTTTTATATAGTTTAGAGTTTGTTTTCATTGTGCAAAGCAATTCCCCACTTTCTAGCACTCAGTATTCTCAGGAAATAAGCCATAAATTGGGGTGGGTGGGGATTATGAGAACCATAGTCTATTACAGCTGGAAGTTAGGAACATAGAAAAGGCTTTATTATCAAAATGAACGTCAAATTAATAATTTATGTGTGAAATAAGATTTATATAAAGAGAGTGCTGGAAAATGAGACTCAAGATCCTATCATTTTTATACTGTTTGAATCAACCATAACAGTAATTGCCTAAAGCTGACAGAAGAGCTTCATCCTTGTATTTTCTTCTGAGAATCAACATGTACAGGGTTGTTGCGGATGGAGAGTTATTCCATAGTCTTATTTAGCATGACTTTAGCATATCAGTTTACATTTTATGATGAGACATATCCATGTCTTGACTGTTGTCCTAATATAAAGTATGATTTTGGAATACAAATCCTTCGCTACAGTTCCCATTCTAATAATACCTGTGAAATCAATATATTTACTTTTGTCTCATCTAATAATGATTTTATTATCTTATTTATCTGTTTTAGGATCAAAATGAACGAAATCGTTTCGCAGCCTACTGGAAACAAGTTGGACCAATAGCTGTAGGCGCTTTCTGTTTGTTTGCCTTTGACATGTGCGAGAGGTAATTAGAAGGCCTTCTTTTCCAGAGCTTTTGTAACTTAGCTTCACTGTGAATATTGTTAATTTAAAAAAACTTGAACAGATAGTCCTCAACATATGACCATATAGAATCTGCCCATTATATTGGATCATATCTCATCATGCATTTTATGATTGCAAGTTAGGGAAGAGAGGGAAAGGGTAGAGACTTATAATTATTATATTTTTTCTAGTTCATTGTTTCTGGTAGTATATAGATCCTCCCCAGATTGTTTCATACAAAGAAACAAAAAAGGGATTTTAATTAAGCTAATAATAACACTATTCTTTTATTTTTATCTGCAGTGTGAAAGCATGGAAATAGACAGTTGAGCATTTCTGATTCTGTGTAGTGAAATATACTTTTTAAAGCAGGGTTGTCAAACTTGCATCATCACAGCAGCATCACGTGATGTATCGGGACTTTTTTTCCTCTTCACTAAACCAGGTGGGGGCGGGGCCAGCACAATGGACACATCTGGGCTGCGAGTTTGACACCCCTGTTTTAAAGCAATTAGAACATCATTCCTCCTTCATAAAGCTCACAACGGTTATTTCAAACATTGTTCCTCTAGTCATCCCAAATGGTTCATTATTTTTACACATGCTGTATGTATAATTTGATCTACGGTTTTCTTTCCAGAGGAGTACAATTAAAAAATCCATTCTATAGTATCTGGGCTCAGATGTTGGCACAGAGTTGGCTGTATCCTTTGCATTTTACTTCATTCAGAACCATTTGTTATCTTCTGTGTTCTGCCTCAAAGCCTCTGAAATTTGGGAAGGTGCGCTAATAAGCTGACAGGGATTTTTTTTCATTTAAACTTCATGGAGAGTTTAAGCATCCTTCGAAATAGTTTCATGAATTTAAGGTAATGTATACACATGAGGATGTTCTTCAAAGTTTACTTTCATTGGATGTCATTTTGGGTTTTAGTTTTTAATCTTCCATTTTAAATTTTTATTAATCCCGGATTTTTAAATGTGTAATTGTAGTTAGACGGGATGCAGCCGGTTTATCTATTTAATTCAGTTTTAAATTTATTTAAATTATATTTACTCTATGTATTTTTATTAGGCTGTACACCGCCCCGAGTCCCTTTTTTGGGAGAGGGAGCGGTATAGAAATATAAATAAATAAATAAATAAGTGTCATTAGGACAAGTATGGTAACATTTATTCAAGGCTGCATTACTTTCCCTCCTTTACCACCATGGCATAGGAATGACCTTGGATTTATATTTGTCCATAGTCAGGTATACTTTTCGTTCATGAAGTCCAAAGCCTTTCCAGATTCAGACATTAGGAAATGGAGGCTGAATCAACCCAATACGAGATGATGAGGGCTAGACTCCAATGCTTGGGTAGGATCCTCAAACTGTCTCCATGAGCCAATAGAACACATAACATTTAAAGATCAATATTTCACCGGTAGAGGTCATGGTCCTAGGTAATTCTGTAGATCAGTGCTTCCACCTGCTGGTTTGGCATCAAAGTTGCTATAAGTCATGAAACCCAGAAGGATGGGAGTGTATTTGTTGTGACCAAGTGTGACAAACGCTACATTTCTTACTGTGCTTGTATTTAAGAGCAGAATAGGATTTTGCAAACAAGTTGCCAAATGCACTACCTACTGCTATTTCTGCTTTTAGTGGTTCCCTTAACTTTACCACTTAAGATGGCATTTATTATTGTTGCCGGAATCTGCCTCTGCCTCTACTTCTTGTTCCTGTGTTTTATGGTGTTCAAGTGTTCAGAAATATCAGCGGCAAACAATCCAGCCTACCATCAATGAGTAAAGCCCGCAGGCTTCATTATGAGGTAAGGAATCTGTAGGATGTTGGGATAATTGTGTTTAAAAGCAATGTCAGTTTCTCTTGGTATTCCAGCAAGACCCATTGTGAAGAACCTAATCTAGTTCAAGGAACAAATTATCCCTGCTAACAAACCTCGTAGGCTGGATTTACATTAGGAACCCTACAACAGTGATTACGGTATATTAATGAAGGCTTTGGTTAACTGAAATTTTTGCCCCTAAAGCCTTTCCTCAAGTTCTGCATATCTATCTCCCTAGGACTGTGTAAAAAGAATCAGTCCTTTTTTCTATATGCAGGGGTAGAGAGAGTTGCTTTTCTCAAGGACCAGAGCAGGTAGCAGTGTCCCTTCTTATAGTCTGGCCCCTCCATAAACAAATGGGTAACCAAACCAATCACTTGTGAAGTATTTTTTTTATCACTACAACTAAAAAATACTTAGGACTAATGGAGACTCTCCAGTAGGATGAGGTGTAAGTAATCATAAATACACCATTTCCAAAGTGACACTTCTCAAATGGAAGAATCAAAGCCTTTCAGTTTTGCTAATGCTTCTTGCCAAAGTGCCATAGAGAGATAAGATAGGATTTGGATAAATACTCCTGAAACCTTTCTTATTGTTACTTAGAGATAAAGATAAAGGTTTCCCTTGTTCCGACTCTAGGGGGAAAGTTTATCATCTCCATTTCTTAGTTGAAGGAGCCAGTGTATAGGTGAAAATTTGGTTATTACACCTGAGAATGTAAAGAGCCAAACTGAAGCCATTTGTGTTCGTAGTCTGAACTTTTAAGTTCAGAACATTTATGCACATGTGTTTCTGTTAGAAAATTATACAAGATTGCAAAACTATGTACTTGGCATAAGTTAGAGATATGTGCTGGGGCGCTTTGACGTAAGTCACATTAAGAGATATTAATGAGCTTCTTGTAATCTTCTGGTATTTGAATAACAAGCAATCTGAAGATAAATCTGAATAAAGAATGTTGGGGGGATTTCCAATGGCAGTGGAGGAAGTTTTATGGAAAGACCCACAACTTTCCTATGGGATTCTTTGTAATTTTGATTTGGAAAGCAAGATATGTTGTGTAACTTTATGTAACCATTTATGGGTATAAATACCGTGTTTCTCATATAATAAGGCCGGGTCTTGATTTTTTTTGAGTCTGAAAAAATGGCTAGGCCATCTTTTCGGGGGTGACTTAATTCCCCCCCCTTGCATCTTTGGGTGGGTGGGTGAGTGGCGACGACTTGCATGTTGACCTTGGCATTTGTGGGGCACTTCGTATCGGGAGACCTTCCACCACCGTTGCTTTCCCTTCTCCCTGTGCCACCGCGGCATTTGGCACAGCCACGTGGGGCCAGCCAGGGCTCCTTCCTGCAACTGGAGCCCCACCGGAGCCACTTGGCTTCAGGCGCTCCTGTCGCCGCCTTCCCAGGCATCGTTTGAAGGCAAAGCCTATTCTTTTAAAAACGATGCCCTACCATGACAAAGCCTCCCCTACCCGAGAGGGCAGCCCCATGTGGGGAGGCGAATCTTCCGGGACCACAGCGCAGGACCCACCCACTCCCAGAGAAGCGCCCAGCCGCCATCCCTGCCTGATGCAAGGCAGAGAGGAAGTGCCTTGCCTGGGGCACCCTGCACAGCTGACAGGGGAGAGATCTCCTGCCCAGTGGTGGAACTCTGGCCAAGGCAGAGGGCACCTCCCTGCCGAGCTGTCCGCTCATCCTGCCAGGGCTGTGCCGGAGCAGGGCGGGCTGGGCAGAGCCAGAAAAGCGAGCCACGGGTGCAGACCCGCCTACCAAGCGAAAGCTGGGCCGACCCCAGCTTGGCTTCCCGAGTCCCTCCAGCCCGACCCTGAAGGGGCCACCAGGAGAGGCCGCCCGAGGCAGTGATAGCACCCACCTGTCCGCGGACAGGGAGGTGAGGCGACAGCAGCGCTGCTTTCCTGGTCGGCAGCTCCAGCGGAGCCCGTAGCTGCCTGTCTTTTCCACTCCTCACCCAGCTCGCCCCCATCCCCTCGCATCTCCAAATGCGCCAGCAGCTCCCAAACACGGCGCCGAGTGAGCGCCGATGCTCAGGCATCAGCGTTCACTCGGTGGGGCTCAGCTCAGAGGAGGACGCAGCACGGGCCCTTGCCAAACCTCCATGTTCATGGACGAGTGGGCACTATCACTGCCTCGGGCGGCTTCTCCTGGTGGCCCCTTTGGGGTCGAACTGGAGGGACTTGGGAAGCCAAGATCGGGTTGGCCCGGCTCTTTCGCTTGGCAGGAGGGCGCGCACCCGCGGCTCGCTTCCCCAGTTCTGCCCAGTTTGAATGGGGAAGCACTCTCTGCCTTGGCCAGAGCTCTGCCGCCAGGCAGGAGGGCCCGCCTATCAGCTGCGCGGGGCACCCCAGGCGAAGCTCTTTGCGCTCTGCTTGGCGCCAGGCAGGGATGGTGGCTAGGCGCTTCTCCCGAGGTGGGCCGATCCTGCGCTAGGGCCCCAGGAGATTTTCCTCCCCACTTGGGGTTGGGCTGCTCTCTCGGGCAGGGGAGGCTTTTTCATAGTAGGGCGTCCTTTTTAAAAGAATGGGCTTTGCCTTCGAAGGATGCCCGGGAAGGTGGCGACAGGAGTGCCTGAAGCCGAGTGTCTCCGGCGGGGCTCTGTTTGCAGGGAGGAGCCCTGGCTGGCCCCATGTGGCTGCGTCTAATGCTGCGGCAATGCTCCAAACGCCGCGGCGGTGCTCCAAACCGGAAAGCAATGGTGGCGGAAGTTCTTCTGATACAAAGTGCCCTACCAGTACGAGGCCGGCATCCACGCCGATGCCACCAGCGGGTGCTCCTAACGGCAAGCCTCCCCGCCCTTCCCCCATTTAGCATGTTTTAAAATAGGCCTACATTTGGGGGGAGGGGCTTAATTTCATTTTAAGCCTATAAAACATGCTGGGACTTCTATTGGGGGAGGCCGTATTGTTGGAGAAACACAGTATGTGGGTCTTACTGGAAAGGGTGTCCCCTTTTCCTCATACTGTGTACAGTGTGGGTTAAAGGTGATCGTTACTGCAGTATCTAACTCAATAAAAGCTAGTTGCATGTCTTCAGAATATCAAGTCTGTTGTTTCATTTTTGCTCTCCCTTATCACACCAGTATTGCTGAAGACATTTCCGTAGTCATGTGGCCAGTATGGATATATGCCGAGATGCACAAAATGCTGTTACCTTCCCACTTAAGTGGTATCTATTTATCTACTCGCATTTGCATGCTTTCAAACTGCTAAGGGGGCAAGAGCTGGGGCAAGTAACAAGCACTCACCCTATTGCACAGTGCTCGGGTATTGAACTGGGGCTGTCAGTTATGCAGCCACAAGTCCAGTGTCTTAACTACTGAGTCATCATGCCCCGTAGTCATAAGATACTTCTGCTGGTATACCATTTCCGTTCTGTCCATTGTAGTGCAGGTGGAACTCTTATGTGGATTGAACTTGTTTCCTAGAGGGAATGCTTCAGACTTGTAGTTAATAAGCAACTGGAAAGCCCTTATGTACAGACCAGAGTGCAAATTAAGCAGCTTTTCAGGAGCTTTAAAAAGGTGCCTTTTTAAAGCTCTTGCATAAAGGATACATTTGTCTTTGGTATTAACCCCCAGTCCGTATAGCAGCAAGTGTTTTTGTAGCAGCAAGTGTTTTATGTGGAAAAAAAGTAAAAAAGACTGATCTATTTTTTCAAATCACCCAGCAGAGTGGGGGAAATCATCCTGTTGCCCTCTATGTAAAAGGGAGGGGGGGGGAAACCTGCTATTGGAAAGGGTACATTTATCTGAATAGTTTCTTAGAAGACAGAGCTTATTTCCTTTCCGTTTCAAGTCCCACGTTTGTCCAAGCACACACTGGCTTTGATAAAGGGCAATGGAATGTTACTTTTGTCTTACTTTTCACCTCATCTACATTCAGGAACACAAGACACTATAGGTGGAGCTCTCTTACCTCCCTATTCTTAGTCCATCATCTTGACCACTACACTACATTTGCTGTCGAGGCTGTTGACAACTGTTATTGACAATTGCTGTTGGTAACAATCACTTAAATCTAGTATTTGTTGACTAGTATTTATTTCAAGACCTGCACTTGTATGTCTATAAATGCATAGCACAACCAATGAAAGGAATAGTAGCAGGTGGTATTTTTTTCTCCTTACTCTATCAAGTTTCGAGTCCTGCCACCCAAGCCATTGTAAGCATGTAAATGCAAGTAGATAAATAGGTACCACTTTGATGGGAAAGTAACAGCATTCAGTGTTTTACCATACATTTTGCACTGCAGCATGATGTGATGCAGACCACATGACTGCAGAAATTTCTCCAGACAGCACTGGATCAATGGCTTAAAGAAATGGAGATGAGAACCACCCCTAAAGTGGAGTAAAATTCGCAGGGATGTCTCCTCCTACTATATAGGGTTTCTTCAGAATCTTCAATTTTAGAATATTTCAATATTTTTGTTGTTTCTCTCTCCCCGATTAAACTTGCTTCTCTTTCTCACAGGGACTGATTTTTCGGTTCAAGTTTTTGATGCTGATCACATTAGCTTGTGCTGCCATGACAGTGATATTTTTCATTTTCAATCAGGTGAGAAATGTAAAATGACTACGGAAAAGTATTGCTGTCTAGTAGCAATGTGTTCTGCTACTTTGTTTTTTATATCCTGAGGCAATGTATCAACAAGGGATCTTTTCATATCTTTATTTCATAACTCTGGGAAAAGAGGAAGGGCCATAGATTTATTTCCCTGATTTAACAGCTTTTCTTGCTGTTGGCTCACTGCAGATAGGGAGAACATCCCGTTAAAGCCATGCAGTGGAGTGAGGGCAGAAATAGATGTTTTGGGGGATGGGGAAGTCTGAAAATGAAAATCATTGTCTTTGTTTGTGCTAAGTCTATGCTTATGTCTTCGCTGCTGGATTATATATCAACTTTTCATCCTGTTTAGGTGCTGAAGGTCACTGGAAATGGGGAGACTTTACATTTCATTGGAACAGTGCCTTTTTCACAGGGATTTATGGAATGTGGAACCTATATGTCTTTGCCCTGATGTTCCTATATGCACCTTCCCATAAAAATTATGGTGAAGATCAGTCAAATGGTGAGATGCACTTTCCTGCAGTTGTGATTCATTGCACTGTAGTACAACTAATCAGTCAATTAGGACTTCAGCATGCTTCGAAGATCCCTAGCATTAATATATGCATAGTTCTATTTATTGTGGGTTTTAACTGCTAATACATACCCCAGTTAGTGTGGTGATTTGATTGATTGACTATGGCCAACCCACTTGTGTGGTTCTGAGCAGAAAAACAACATAATAATAAATCTTGTACCAGATCCTGAATTAATTAAAAGATTATTCTCAGATTCCTTATATTCTGAGATTTATGCACACTTGTTAAATGGAAGTCCTACTGCACAATGTTTATTTTTAATAACAAATGTCCTCGCACAAGGTTGTTTTTAATAAAATAAGTGTTGTGCAATATGACTTCCATTTGTGTGCTTCCTTTCCTCCCCCCCTCCACCCCAACAAAAAAAAAAAAATACACAGCCCTGCTTGTTGATAAAAAGGGAGTGTTACTGCATAGAAGCATGTAGAATTGCAGAGTGGAGAAACAGGCCATTTCTCCATTTTATTAGTGGAAACCATGTCCATTCATGAAACTTCTCCATTGGAGTCTGCTTATGTCTTTCTGAGGTAAATTTTGCAATGAAACTGTCATCCCAGTTGTGCATTCATCTCAATTGCAATTTTATGTTTTCAGGTGATTTGGGAGTTAATACTGGAGAAGAACTTCAGCTCACTACTACCATCACTCATGTGGATGGGACCAACCAGGTTACAAATTGGCTCGCAAGGAGGCCCAGGAATAATAACTTCAGCACAATTTTACTTGTGCCCAAATATAAATCACACAGCATGATGGTAGTATTTTCTTGCAAGTATTGTTTGGAATCATCTGAAGGGGTTTTTTTGCAGAAAACAATGACTATCTGGCAAAACTATTGGGATTCTTATTATCCATGTATCTTTCTTGGGGAGAATCTTTTGTCAAGTTTGGATTCTTTTAATTCTTCATCTTGAGCAATCTTCTCAATCTCAAAATACATTTGGGGTACAATTCCCACAACCTAGCTAGACTAACCAGTTTGGGAAAGACTGGTCTCGAGTATTAGCACCAGGAATGAGGTTGGAGGAGTGTTACTCCATAAGTATTTCCTCCTTACCTTTAGGTGTATTTCACTCCAGCTGCTGCTGCTATGGATGTTCTTGGGAAACTAATTGGAATATATTACGTGCTTCCTAAGTCAAGGTTTTATACAATAGTCCCAGTGCATATGTCTGGAACCAGTTTAGTTATTTGCATCATATGTAGCCAGTTCAATATTTACATATTTTAATGAATGTGTTCATGACTTTTTTTTTTCATAGTCTAGTGTAATACTGCCTTTTCTAAAGTTTGGTACAAAAAGAGGACATTTTGAAACCTCTGTTGATGTATGAATATGTGTCCTGAACTCTTAACAAGTCTTTTTTGATGTAGATATCTTTTATATACTTAAGAATTCTTGTTACTTATATATAATTCCATAGAACTGAATGGGGTGTGCAAGTGCGTATGTATGTATTTTAAATCTATTTTCTTTCTTTTTAAAAAATATTCTAAGTATCCCTGGGGACCACTGTAGTTCCATCTTTTTGTACTACAAATAAAGTATTAAAATATGCTCTTTTTGTTGGCTGAAATTTATATATAAAAGGATACTGCTGCTGTATTTTAATCTGTCATCTCAGTGTGGGTCTTTAGAAATAGTAAACATACTTGGGATAATGCTGACATCTATTGGAGACCAAATGCTCTCTCATGAACCTCAATTACTCCAACTTCATAGTTGAAAATCTAGCTTAAGCAAATGAGTGGAATAAAATCTATATCTGAGAAACAAAGATAATAAATACTTCAAGCAACCGAAATAAAATATGACATGCCTGTAAGTATCATTTGGAGCAAAAAAATTAAGAAGGAATGCCTGAACAGATACTATTCCTCTCCTCTGTTTTACGTAGCCCTCTTCAAAGACTTAATTCAATGCTGCTGAAATTGTGCAGATTTGAAAAATGGGGCAATGCCTTACAGATAATGTACAGATTCAGCCCAGAAAGGAAATGGGGTTCTATTTGGATCATGGAAACCAGTATTAGTAATTTTCGCACTTGTTTATTGTAATGATGAGCAAAGTGGAAGATAATGCTTAAAGATGATAGTTTCATATAAACTCTTCCCATTTTAGGCAATTTCAAGAAGTGGTTTGAGGATGGATGCTTTTTCTTTGCTCCTCCTTTCGTAACAAACTTGGAAATAGAAATTGAGTGGACAAAGGTCTTCACATGGAAATGATAGATCTATGAAAAATAATATAATGTTTAGGAACTTCCATGAGCCACACAATGTCTTCTGGATTTGTTAAGACTATATCTCACCATCTTTAGCTAATAATTGAGTAGCTGTAGGCATCAAGTATGGAAAACTTGGCTCATAGCTGGTGGCTGAAAAATGCATTTAACAAAATTGCATTGGGTTGACATTGCCCCTTGATATGAATTTCAAGTTGCTTAAATATTGAGCAGCAAGCCAGCTTTTGCACTCTGACCTATTCACAATGTAGATCGTAAATGATGGCTTTTATTTGTATCTGTTCAGATTTTACTCTCTGTTTTCACTAAGCATTCTGGGCATCCCTTTTCTCATTTCATCTTCTGAACCAGAAGGAGGCTCTGGACAGCAAGAATCTACACAGCACAGCTTAATGCAAGCGAATAGTCCATCCTCCTTGCAAAGGGGATACTATGGTAACTCTAAGGATAACAGGGTGTGATCTGTCTATGTCAAGACACTTATGGCAATATCCCTCAAACTGCATATCATTCCTCCCAAAAAATGATCAGATCTAGCACATGGCCATTGTGTAGGTCAAGCCAGTTATAAGTCAAGGCTATAATGGCCATGAACTCCTGGCTGTATCTGAGTCTGCATCCAAGGAAAGCAAGTTGAAAACTCCCAAAGACCATAAACTGCAACACCAGCCCCCAGATGTGACATCAAATAGTATGGGCACAGAGGCTGCTATTAGCAGCAAATCCAACTGATCCCTAAGGCCCAACAGACAAGATTACTCCAGCTACCTGCAGGTGTGCACGTCTGACAACCCAGTCTTTCCCCTCCCCCACCCACCCCCCAAAAACCAACATTCCTCCAACTGTGGAGCCACTAAATCAGTAGCCCATGTATGGACACATTTCAGAGAGCACCCTCCCTGTGCCCAGCCACATCTCTGTAATATACTAAATCAGTTCTAGATCTTAAATCTAGGATAAGTGAGTTTTATAAGAGACTACTCTGGCATTCAACAGTAACAACAACAAATAAACCAGTAGATGAACTTAAGAACAATAGACCAGTGGAACGGCTTGCCTTCAGAAGTTGTAGGGTATGGAGGCTTTTAAAAAGAGACTTGTCTTCAGACTTGTCTGAAATGGTAGAGCAGTGGTAGCTAACCTTTTTGAGCTCCTGTGCCAAAAGTTCGCACTCGTGTGCTAGCAACCAGAAGGCAATGTGCACCCCCACGCCCCCTACACATGCGCGGTGCAATCCCCACCCCCACCCACCCCGCCGCCCCGTTACCTGCACTGTGCCTCCCAGCTAATTTTCGGCTGGTTTGAGGCCTTTTTCAGTCTCCCAAAGGCTCGAGGAAGGCTTTGCAGGCTGAAAACTAGCCCCGTTTTGTCACTTCCTGTATTTTCAGAAAAATAGGAAGTCACGAAACCGGGCTAGTTTTCAGCCTGCAGAAGCCTTCCTCAAGCCTTTAGGAGGCCAAAAAAAGCCTCAAACTGGCCGAAAATCAGCTGGGAGGCACATGCATGTGCAGTGAGGAAAGTTTGCCTGCAGCTCGCATGCCGGCACAAATGGTTCTGCATGCCACCTGTGGCACGCATGCCATAGGTTTGCCATTACGGTGGTAGGGGGTCTCCTGCTTGAACGGGAGGTTGAACTAGAAAACCCTGAAGGTCCCTTCCAACTCTTATTGCTATTCTGAATACATTCTGAACCGGGAACTGATAATGAGCACAAAGAACCAGAACATAAGAACCCATACAAGATCACTACTATGCTAGAGCCTATGGCACGCGTGCCGGAAGTGGCATGCAGAGCCACTTCTGCTGGCACATGAGAGGTCGCCTGGAAGAATCCCACTGTGCAGGCATGCGCACCACCCGCCCAACAACTGATTGTCGGGTATCTGGCACACATGCACGAGAGGATGCGTGAGAGATGTGCGCGCATGCACAGATGTGGCACGCACTGGGATTGCATGCGCACACGCAGGGGGCATGGGGGGGGACAGTGTGCATTGCATAGGAGCTAGAAAAGGTTAGCCATCATTGTGCTAAAGGAATATAAACTGAACTTTTCCAAATTTGGGGCATGGCTGTGTTTTGTATATCCATTCACAAACCCCACATAATTCGTGAAATTGGACTAAGTAGACCTTGGATTGTATTATATGATACCCTTGCCTTTTCTTCATTGACTGTTATGGGTTTTTATATTTTCTTGCCCTAGAGTAATGGTACAAGGAATAGCTGCTTTAATTATTTTATTGATTCCTAATCCAATCCCGTTAAATCTCATTAAATAAATGGTTTCCTCTTTTTTTAGTGCATCATCTTCAAGGCAAATAATTTTTTTCAGTTGTCATTCTTTGGAGATGTATAGAAGAGTTATGGTAAGATCCTACATATTGGGCATAAGCATCCTACTTATGAGCAATGGTTATTAGAACCTTCAAAATGGTTTTTAATTTGGCCGCTGCAGCATTATGGAATAAGTAACTCGGATTCTTTGTAAAAAGTCTGTTAAGTCATTTTTGCATATTTAAAGCTGTAGGCTTTGAACCAGTTCAAACTACTTCCTGCATCCAGTATGTTTATTCTTAGATCTGTCAAATTGGGATCCAAATCAGCTTCCCTACAGTTATAAAACCCTAGAGGCCCTGCATTTTCATGTGTTTCAGAATATTAAAAAAAAAATACTTAGCCAGAATTAAAGAGGGGAAAACTCTAAAATACATCAATATATAAATATTCATTTTCAGAACAAATGCCATTCATACCAACTTATCTCAGTCAGTATTTCTATTGCATCTACAAAGGTCCATTTGGAAGGTTGAAAACAGCAATCCAGTGTTTTACATCTGGGCTGGTAGAGTTTGTCCCTCCCCCAATTGCACATTATCTAGTTTGCTGCATTCTGATATGTAAGTTCTGATATATCCAAAATTCATTAACATATTCCAAATGTTTGGTACATAATTGAGCCTTTTCACATGTTTAAACTTTCATTCTCATCTCAAAATCTTATTAATAAAAAATATAAATCCTAAACCAACACTGGACAACCAAAGACCAGCTCCAAATCAAATGGGTTAAAGTTTATTTAAATGCATTATATCTCCAGTATTTTTATTAAATGACAGGTAGCTTTTGGGGGGAGAACATTTGCTAATAAACATGTAGGGTTTTTTGATGAATTAATATTTCAATATTGGAAGACACAAATCCAACCTTCTTTAAAATATGAAGTACTAATAGGATATTTCAATTCTTTATTTAAAAGTTTGCAATACATTTTGAGGATGGCTAGAATGAATCCCAACATCTTCAGGTTTTCAGGCTATCAGGCAAATAGAGTGGAGCAAATGCGGTACTTTCCTGTCACAAAGCTTTTAATTCCATTTATATGGCATATTTTTGTAAAATTGTGTTGATGCTGGAGGCCAGTCTGGACATAATGTAGAACAGTTAAAAGAAAAACGCTGTCAGAGTTGTAAAGACTGCTTTTTCTTAGAGAAAAATAATCTTGAAATACATTTAAAAATAAAGGGTAACATTTCTGATATTGATCCCAGGATAAGAAGGTGATATGATGGTGCTGAAAACACCATCATTCTTTCCATTTTCAAGTGGTAATAGCACATGTCCCCAAGACAACTACTTTCTAGCCTCTCCCAAAAACATGTTTTTTAGATGCTTTCATTAGTTGAGGCCTGTCTTGTCCTTGTAAGAATAAAGATGCTTTGCCTTACAATAGGAAGGCCAATATATGATGTGCTTCCTTCAGGACACATTAAAACCCTTCTTGTCTTCTCACTCTCTCCTTTAGTTTAAGAACTAGGGCCTCATTCACCTTGTTCAGCTCTCAGTTTGCTTTTTAGGATTAATCCAAGAAAACACACACACACATACATACACACACACAAAGGATTTTAGAGCTAGCAAAGAAAAATTCAGATCCAGCAAGATTTAGCCAAAAACACCTTACTGTTACAAGAAAAGAGTAAACATGCTTCAATGCCCTCTTCTATCTAAATTCCTCTCAATTGGGTTCCCCATAATTTTTGCAGAGTGGCTGCTTAGGTGGTGAGCAGAATGGCAGGCGATAAATTATTTCTCTAATTCTTCTAGACGTCTGAAACAGAGAGCAGTTTAATCAGAATGACCTTCATTCCTTCTAGTGTTGTTATAACAACTGTGCAGACCATTTTAGGATTGCTAATTCTATATCAGTGCCTAAGAGCTCCTCTGAATAATCCATAGTAAACTTGGTGATGAGACGTGTGCCTGAAGGTAGCTTATATTTTACTGATATTAAAATAGCTTAAGTAGAAGACTAGCATGATCCCAAGGCTAATCAGAGAACTTCGGAGCTCAGCATGGACCCAGCTTCGTAGCCCTCTTGTCAAAACAATGTCTGCTATCTCAGCCTGGATTGTCAAAGTGATGTCACAGAGGGTCTGTTTCCTCAGCATGCTTAATCCAGGCAGTCAATCCTTAGGGCACTACTGACAGTGTGCTGTCACACCAACAATTGAATCAAGTCACCAATTGGGGAATGGAAGCCCTGCTTAGAATGGAGGCCCAGAAAGGACCTGGTGAGCCATGAGTTTTAGCACCAGAAGACCAGGACATTTTTATTTGATCTGGACTACAGACATTGGCACCGAGTTCTGCATTACAGACATTTGTATTTCCGGATAAATTTACTTTCCTACTCCTAGTGGGAGTAGGTGTAATCCTGTGTATGACTGGATCTAATCCTCTGGAATTTAATTTATCCCCTGGAAAGTAGATAATTAAGTTCACTAATTCCTTTCTGGTGGTCCCATCACTCTTATTGATCCAGTTAAATGTGTGTGTTTTTGGCCCAGAAAATGGCCCCCAAAATAGCCTGAAAATGGCCCCAAAGCAGGCCATTTTGGGGCCATTTTCAGGCTGTTTTTTGGGTTGCTTTTGGGCTGTTTCTTGGGCCGTTTTCAGGCTGTTTTCAGGCAATTTTGGGGCCATTTTTGGCCATCTTTTGGGTAAAAATGGCCTGAAAATGGCCCAAATAACAGGTGGGGGCAGGGCCAGTTACTGGTGGGATTTGTTGTTTTGCCAAACTGCGCCTAATCTTAACTACTGGCATCAGCCCACCTCTGAGTCTTCCCCAACCTACCAGCTTCAGCTTCCTGACTTTTCTACATAATATTGTCCTTTCTGGCAATTCTAATTCTTCAAGTCCATATGCCAAAGGCCTTCAAAGAGAAGGAAAACTGGAGTTAGCATAATAAGTGAATCTTGGACTCAGCAACCATCCCCTCTCCTGTCTTTTTAATTGTTTTCTCCATGTTGTCTATAAACAATCTGAAATAATAGCCGTAGGCTAGGGAGAGAAGCAGAAGGGATCAGTGGGAAGAGGGACAAGAAAAGCCATAACTATTCAGGCATCTCAATTTGGCTGGAACTGCTAATGAACCTCCATTTCTGGGTATGGATTAAACCTAATCTAAAAGAATCAATAGGCACACCAACTTTATTGGCACATCCTGTGCATAGCGAGATAAAAATACTCTCCATTAGGAAATGTTTAGCTCAGACAGAGCTTGTATGCTAAAAGGTGCCTAAACCTGGAGGCACTTTCTCAATGCAACAGCTGTTAAAATAATTCCATGTAAAGCCACCCCTAACTTGATTGGAAAAACTTAATCCAACAAATGTAAAGAGACTTTTATGATTTATGGCATGATCTTCTCTGCTCCTATTAAATTCCTAACATGTTCTTCTGGAGACATAGAATCCAACCTTCATGTTATACGCAATGGGCATTTTAATGGTGGTGTCACCAGGGATTATTATTCTCTAACTAACCACAAAGAACTGTTTTCTCATTCAAGTAGCAAGATGGTATTGCATGGTGTGTGTGTGTGTGTGTGTGTGTGTGTGTGTGTAATGCTTATATGCATTGGTGCCCATTAACAGGGAAGGAGGGAACGGAGCCTTTCCTGTAGCTTTCAGTCAATCCATAGAAAATCTCTCTGTTCAAAGGGCGAGCACGACAGGCTTTCAGTCACCATGGTTATGTCCTCCTGCTGTCTGGGGAAGAAAGCCAGCAGCAAGATTAATCAGCATTGATCGTGACCAGCTTCACTTAGCCCACACGCTACTGAAACAAGCTGGATCATAGGAGCTGACAGCAAGTACAGGCTCTCCTTGACTTAAAGAGCTGGAATCAAGCTTACAATTTCAGTCATATGTCGTGAGGGCATAAAGCAGGTCATGTGAGCGTGCCCGATGTCACCTTTTTCACGGCAGTCATTAGGTGAACACAGCTATTCTAAAGTGAATGTTGCAGTTAAACAAACATTGTTCGCTCTGGGTTGGCTTTTGCTGGGAGTAAGTGCCAGTCTCTGGCAAAATATATCATAAACCATGGTCATAAATATAATATGTCATAAACAGGGCTGCAGGGTGCTGCCAATGTCCATACATGCAGTTTGGTTGCCAAGTGGCCAAAATGTGGTCATATGACTAGGAGGGGTGGCCATCAGAACTTTGAATCTTTTTTTGGGGGTCTGTCATAACTTTGAACAGTTGCTAAACCACCAGTCGTAAGTCAAGGACTACCTGTATCAAAATATCAGTGTGGATGAATGTGGACAAAGGGTCTCCATCATACAAGCAAGGTTATGAAATTCAACTAGTAGAAGTGGAAGCAACCCAATGTCTTCCAAATGCTACAGATTTTATTCAGGAAAAGCAAGGTATAAAGTCTTAAGTGGAGTTTCAGGGAAGCCTTTGGTTCTGCAAGAGTCACTGCAATTTCCATGAGAGATTATAATGAAAAAGCAACTTTTTTAAAAAAAAACTTTGCACAATGTGATTTGCTACGCTGGGAACACTGCAACTCATTGATCATGCTAATGTACTGTGAGCTGTGGATATAATTATTTTTAGTCAGGAATTCCCTCACGCCTGAAAATTGTTTTAAGGGTTACTCCTGTTCTGATCCAGGCTTCGTCAAACGTAATTAAACACCAACTTGTTTTAAAAGCAAAAGCTATTTTAATATAACACTGGGAATTATTTTCATTCACAGCCAAAACTAACTTAAACAGTTCTCAAGATAAGCATACGCCTGTCAATGCAGTGGAATGCTGCCAAAAACAGAAGACTCCAAAATAATTATAACAATACCAGAAAAAAACTACCAGAATACGCAGAGCTTCAAGGACTCAGAATCTAATTGAACTGCTTTGCTTCCTGCAAAGCGTTCATCACTGAGGTCTGACTTTTATCCCTTATGGGAGGGCAATCACCTCCCAGCCTTATTCCCGAGTCACCCTCTTCTGCTTCAGTTGCTCTCGCCTTCTAGCAGCTCTGTGCACATGCGCACTGGGAACAGGCTCCCCTGGATCCTCTGCTTCGCTGCTGCCAGGCTCCAAAGGCAGCACCCCACTCCCAGATGGTCTTGGCCCCATTCCTGCATTGAAACAGGATCCTCGTCCAAGTCCTCTCCAGACTCCCTGACAGGTTCCTTTTCGTCCTCACTGTCTGATACCTCTGCCATCTGCACTGGCTGCCGGCGAACCACGACACCTCTAGGAAAAAAAGAGGTTGCAAAAGGCTGCCTCTAGAACAGGGGTGGCAACTATGGCAACTTTACAACCTGCAGACTTCAACTCTCAGAATTCCAGAGCTGGCATAGAAGTACCTGTAAGCAGGGGTGGGATTCTACCAGTTCGCACCTATTAACATTCTAAGCAGTTCGGAGAACCAGTTGTTAGAAGAAATTACTGACCTAATCCTGTAAGGAAGGCAGGAAGGAAACATTCTGGTGTTGCTTACAGGAATTGCCTCTCCATTAACCCTTATTACATTCTTACCAGGACTAGACTTCCTGTCTCAGGAACTTCTCTGGAGTTTTTTTTTCCCCTCCTTTGCTGGTACTTTGCTTGTGTGGAATGACCATTCAAAGTTACAATGGCACTGGAAAAAGTGACTTATGACCATTTTTCACACTTACAACTGTTGCAGCATCCCCACAGTCATGAGAGGCCAGGTAGGGAGATGCGTGCCTTGATGTGAGTGATATTGAGTTGGCCACCCCCAGCCAATAACATGGCCACCAAGCCATGTCCACCCAGTCACATGACCACCAAGCCATGCCCACAGAGCCAGTTGTTAAAAAATTTGAATCCCATCTCTGCCTGTAAGGGTTGCAAAAATGTTGAGAACCAAGAGAAGACAGAAAAGCTTGGTTTGGTTTTAGCTAAGTGGTTTATTAAAACCAGCCATTGTGATTTCTGGCTTAATATGGTTTGTGAAAACTAATGTACAGCCCAGGGGTGTCGAAATCGTGGCCCGCAGCCTGGATACGTCACGTGCCGGCCCTGCTCCAACCCAGTTTAGCAAAGGGGGGGAAATCCCAATATGTCACATGACGCTGCCATGACGATGCGAGTTTGACAGTCCTGGTATAGCCTATCAATAAACTGTGATTAAGCAAACTATGATTGTATGTTGCATGAGTATATACAGTGTTTTGGTTTGGTTTTTTTCCTTTTTTGCCAGTGTGTTTTTATTAGATATTTTTAAAATTCTCCTTTTATTATTTTTTATAACTAACACAAGACGGTGAACTTACCTAACACTCCTTGATCCTCCTGCTTCCCCCCACCCTCCAACCTGTGAGGTGGATTGGGCAGAGAGTGACAGGCCCAAGTTCATCCATCTGGCTTTCATGCCTAAGGCAACACTACAACTCACAGTCTCCTGGTTTCCAGCTGAGTACTTTTCATTATCGTGTCTTCCTACCTCCAGATGAACAGCAGATTTAGAAAACTATAGTTTTGCAGCTCCGTAAAGTACCCTGAAAAGGTTAATGTTTAAAGTAAGTAAGCTTTTAAAATTAATGTTCTTGATAATGCAACCACCCAAGGCCAATTAAGTAGCAGTTGGAGCATGCCGAGAAAGAGACAACCTTCACTAAATGCTGCCAGCTCTTGGGTGTTTTAAATACTGTAGTATAGAAAAGGGGGGGAAAAAATCTGTTTAGGAAATTTTAATTGTTTTGTACTATCTTTACATAGCTCAAGAATTTAATTGGGCTGAACGGGCTTAGAATTCCAACTAAAATGTCAGTTAAATTCCAATTATACTTTCCATTCCCCCCTCATCGTCTTAAAGTGGTCTCCATTTTCAGTTTCCTTACTGAACAGTTGTGCTATCTTCTGAATGTTAATTGAAGGTTAGTGTTTTTCCCTCAAGCAGAAGCCAGCTGAAAACTTGAGCTGAAAAACAAATCTCTGTTACAAAAAGCATTTGTAGATGCAGGGTCACTAGAAACATTCAGGATAATGAGGACAGAGCGAGAAAAAAAAATCATTCGGTAACAGTAAGAAATTTTCTAAGGCAGCAAGAAAAAAAACTTCAATCAAAAATATCCCGAAGTCAGGCATGGTTGGGCATTTATAGCTCTCTGAGTAAGTGAAAGTCTACCACGGTGCTGAATCCATCATTTAATCAGAGTTTCCCTCCATTCTCATTAATTGGAGGAAAACATTTGGAGGGGAAAAAAATAAAAAGTGTTTCCTTGTTATCCTCCTCTCTCCGGCAGTCTTGGCGTCCCTGGATGGTTGTGCTTCTATTTAGTCCCAAAGAAGACATCCTTCCTTTGGGCTTTTTCAAATTAGGAAACGGAAGAACCAAAGAGGCTGCAAACTGGGAGAAATTAACTCGCTGTACAGGTAGTCCTCAACTTACAATGGTTCCTTTAGCGATGGCTCAAAGTTACGATGAAACTGGAAAAAAAAGTGACTCATGACCATTTTTTCCATACTTACGACCTTCGTAGCAACCCCAGGATCATGTGATCCAAAAAATCAGATGCTTGGCGACTGGTTCATAGTTACGACCATTGCAATGTCCCAATGTCATGTGATCCTCTTTTGCAGCCTTTTGACCTGCAAAATCAATTCCTCAGCCAGCATTGATATTAATATCTTCAGTATTTTTTTTCTCTAACTTTATCAGAATTGTTTGAAACAGATATAACACTTTAGGCAAAATGCTCATCTTAATCACCACAATTTTTCCTGTTAATGAAAATTGCATATTACCCCATTTTTCTAACTCTGTCTTTATCTGCTGTTTCAATTTATAATAATTGTTTTCTTTATTTGTTCCACATCTTGCTGTCAACTCTATTCCTAAATATTTAACTTTTTTTTACAATCTGAATATCTGCACCCTTTGTCAGTTCCTTCTTTGTTTCTCTGTCATATTCTTCACCAATATCTTAGTTTTCTCTTTGTTTTAATCCAGCCATTCTCTCATATTCCTCTGTTCTATTTATCAGCTTAGGTCCTGTTCCTGGAGGTTCTTCTAGTATAAAAACCAAGTCAACTGCAAATGCCTGTAATTTATACACCTCCTTTCTTATTCCCATTCCTTTTATTTCCTCTGGATGTGCTTCATAATTTTCCAATGTATTTAAAATTGTTCTCATTTGTTCTCAATGTATTCTAAAATTGTTCTCTCATTTGTCTCTTAGATTAAAAATTCATTTTGATCAGGATGTATAAATTGGTTTAAATATCTCTTCAGTCTTTCAGCCATTATTGATGCAAATATTTTGTAATCCGAGTTTAACAGTGATACTGGCCTGTAATTCTTTACTTGTAAATCAGTATCCTCTTTTGATATAAGAGTAATAATATGCTTCCATCCATGAGTTAGGGTTAGGGTTAAAAAAAAGTCTTAAAGTTGCTAAGGTTGGAGATCCCAGCCATAGAGACCATCTAAGTCCTCACAGAACAACCTTACATATGGATAGTCCTCCATTTACAACCATTTGTTTATTGACCGTTCAAAGTTACAGTGGCAGTGAAAAAAGTGACTGATGGCCATTTTTGCATTTATGACTGCTACAACATCCTCACATTCATGTAGTCAAAATTCAGACACCTGGCATGTATTTATTTGGGATCACCTTTTGCGACCTTCTGGCAAGCAAAGTCAACGGGCAACCAGATCCACTTAACCACTGTGCAACTCACTTAACTGCATTGACTCACTTAACAACTGTGGCAACAAAGGTTATAAAATAAGGCCAAACAAACTTAAACAACTCTCTTGCTTAGCAATAGAAATTTTGAGAGCTGAATTGTGGCCATATGATAAACTATCTGTATTAATTTAACGGCAGTCACATTTTTTGTGACTTTAACTAGCAAATATGCAAATAACAACAAACCACGTTTAAAATTCCTCCCCATTATGTCCAATCTATTTGTCTGCAATTCTTCCCAGGTATAGTAATTTTTGCATGTCAGGCAGCTGTTAAAGGCATAGGAGATTAGATGGGCCAATTAGAAAGGCAAGCAATCTCAACCTGCAGCATGGTTAATACCATTTTTTGGGAGGGGGGAGAAATGGATGTGCTCTACAAAGAAAATTGATAATTGCTGTTTTTAAATGAATAGCCTAAAAAGCTGAGTTTATGTTTTGCAATACATAAAGGGAAAAAGAGCAGAAATTATATATTTTCTCTCTCCAGCCTGGGCATAGTTAAGGAAGGAGATAATATATATACTACACAGCTTAGTGCATCTTTATTCTGGGGAAATACAATAACATGTTGCTTTTAGTAGCTGAAGAAGTGCAGCTGCCCTGAATAAATAAATAATAGAAAACCTTTGAAAATCAAGCCAAGATACAGAGCTGTAATTAACCTGCCTGCTTTTTAAATGCAAATAAATAACCCATGAGTAAAAATCAAAGGAAATATGCTCTTTTTTTAAAATCTTTATTTTTAAGTCCTTTGATTTTATTGTATTGTAAACAGTTGCTGCGGTGCATCCACAGTTTCATTATACTTGTACAATGACAATAAAGTTCTTCTATACTATTCTATTCTATTCTTTAGCAATAGCAGTCCTCCCCTAGTAGCTCAGAGTAAAGAGCGATAGATGGTTGTTTATATTATCAGGGGTCTCCAAACTTAGCAACTTTAAGGTTTGTGGACTTGCTGGCTAGGGAATTCTGGGAGTTGAAGTCCACAAGTCTTAAAGTTGCCAAGTTTGGAGACGCCTGCTATATAGGATTGCCTGCAACATGGCAAGCAGAAAATCTATAGATGCTGTTCTTCTGGTTAATACATATGTCTTCATGCTAGGAAAAGCTGAACCTCAGGTATTTGCCCACTTTTACAGAGATCACCTCTGATTTTAACCTTTATTTTCTATTCTCACTGAGAAAGCAGAGCTGCTATTTCAACTGGTTATATGTATCAGTCAATCACTGAGATTTCTTCATGCTGATTGTTTCTGGCCAGTCTTTAATTTATCTCTAGGTATACTCAAACTTTCTATATACTTGCCTACATTTATCACTGTGCTGTGGTTTTCCCTTCCTTCTCCTGCTCAATAAATCCAAAGTTTTCTCTGCGCAGCTCTGAAGTGCCACATAACTGGTATTTAGGGAATAATAGGTGAAGAACAAAGGGAGACAGAAAGGTCTAAAGTTCTCCCTTCTCCACCTGGTATCTTTCCATTGTGCCTACAACTTTCAAAATTCCCAGCTGGTGCATGATAGGAAGTGGTGGGGGGGCAGTATTGCAGAGGAGAGTTGATAGAGATTCTCAGTCATCCAGGTCATGGCTGTCTCAAAGGTGCTTTTTCAGGAGGCAACTGGACTTTCTTTGAAGACATTTCACTTCTCATCCAAGAAGCTTCTTCAGCTGTGACTGGATGGTGGGGAATGGAAGGATTTATATTCCATGCAGACAGCTGGTCATTTTGCATCCTTGTAGAACACGGTGTCAAACTCACGATATCACGTTGCCATCACGTGACATTTTGTGACATTTTCCCCCTTTGTGAAGCTAGGGTGGGTGTGGCCTGCACGTGATGCATCTCGCCCACAGGCCACCAGTTTGACACCTGTTTTAGAGGGTCGTTGAAGCATTTGGAGGTTTATCCATCAGCAGACAGCTAATCCTTTTTTCCCCTATTTTAATTTGTATTTTTTTTAAATAAAAGTTTTTTTATTTTTATCACGACAACAAAAACAAACATAAAACCTTCTTTCCGTTCCACAGTGTGTCAATTGAGTACTTATTTCTTCATGCACAAAATAATATCCTACAATTTAACTTATATATATTTATAATTGTTCTTATCAATATTTTATATCACATATGTCACTTATTCTTTTTATCCTTAACTTTTAAATCCTTAACTTTCAATGATATATTTCAAGTTCATTTTCTTACTCTAACTCATCTATTTATCAGTAACAATGTTATACTATACTTATGTAATTCAATTCTTAATTCTCCTATCCAATCATTCATAAAATAAATTTCAAATTTTATAATAATCTTTTTCTTCTTGTTCTCTAATCGCCATTATTAATCTACTCATTTCTGCACATTCCATTATTTTCTGAATTATTTCCTCTTCTGTCGGAATTTTTTCATTTCTCCAATTTTGTGCAAGTACAATCCTAGCTGCTGTTAAAATATTAATAATCAAATATGTTATTTCTTTGTTGTAACCCTCAGGCAAAATTCCCAATAAAAATGTCTCTGATTTTAAGTCTACAGGTTGTTTTATCATCTTCTCCAGCCACTCTAACCCTACTCAGAACCTAACCCTGAGGACACAGATAAGTCTCCAAGTGCTTCAACGACCCTCTAAAAGGATGCAAATGACCAACTGTCTGCAAGGAATATAAATCCTTCCACTGCCCACCATCTAGTCCAGGGCTGTCAAACTCCTGGCTGGTGGGCCAAATACATCATGTGCTAGCCACACCCAAGCCTGATTTAGCGAAGGGGGGGAAAAGTCCCAATACATCATGTGATGATGTGAGTTTGATACCCCTGATCTAGTCAGAGCTAGCAGCTTTCTTTTTCTTGAGAAGCAAAATGTCTTCAAAGAAAAAATGAAGTCCAGTTGCCTCCTGGAAAAAAGCATCTTTAGGATCGCAGGGGAGAGCTATGTTGGTCTATGGTCCTATGTCTTGCATAGCAATAGAAATTATGACCAATTGTGGTCATAAGTCAAGGACTACTGTTGCTACACAAGACAGTTAAGTGAATTTTGCCTCATTTTATGACCTTTTGTGCCACAATTAAGTAAATTGTTAAGTTAGTAACACAATTGTTAAGCAAATGTGGCTTTCCCATTGACTTTGCTTGTCAGAAGGTTGCAAAAGGTGACCCCAGGATACTGCAACTGCCATAAATACATGCCAGTTCAGAGGTGGTATTCAGCTGGTTCTGATCAGTTCTGGAGAACTGTTAGCGGAAATTCTGAGTAGTTGGAGAATCGGCTAATACCACCTCTGACTGGAGGTTTTACAGTATCCTTCCCCTGCCATGCCCATAGAACCGTAGTAAAAAAAATGAAATCCCATCACTGTGCCAGTTGCCAAATGTCTGAATTTTAATCATGTGACCATGGGGATGTTTCAATGGTCATGTGAAAAACAGTCATATTACCTTTTTTCAGCACTGTTGTAACTTCAGACACTAAACAAACTGTTCTATATCGAGAATTACCTGTATTGCTAGTGGTGGGGTTCTTTTTTTTTTTACTATCGGTTCTGGTGGCGTGGCTTGGTGGATGAGGCAGAGGAAGGATACTGTAAAATCTCCAGTCAGAGGTTGTATTTGCTGGTTCTCTGAACTACTCAAAATTTCCGCTACCAGTTCTCCAGAATTAGTCAGAACCTGCTGAATACCATCTCTGACCTAGACCCTTCAAGGACTGTCACTGTTGGATGAGCACTGATGAGACATCTATAAATTATGACTCCTGCATGAAGGAACATTTTATTATGTAGGGAAGACATATGTAAAAGTGAAAAAGCACTGCTTTAATATAGGATATCCTAGAATTATTAGCATTTCATTTTATAATGGACAGCTGGGACTGCTTCAGGGAAGTGGGAAGTATTCTAGATCCCCTTTGTTATTTAAAAAGAACATAGAATGAATGAATGAAACGCAGCAGCCATAGATAGGTAGGTAGGTAGGAAGGTAGATAGTTATACACATACACATTCTGTCACACATACATTCCCACATTCTGACATATATATATAAGGCTGCTGCCGTTTCATTCCTCTGATTATACTTCCACGAGTCACCGTGAATGACCAAGCAAGATAATTCAACAGGTACAGCACTTCCCACATTCTGACCTTGGCGCGCCAGAGACACTGCCCGCTTCCACAGAGAAGGGAAGGGAGGGGGGCGTCGCCTGCGGGGAGAGATCCTTCGGGGATCGTTTCTCTCCAGCCCTCCGACTCAGCCGCTGCTTCGTCCCTCCGCAACCCTAAGAACTTCGCCCGAAGAAGGGTAGGCGTCTTCCCCCTTTGGACGGAACAAAGGTCCCCCCACCCACCCCCCAAAGCTCTCTCTCTCTCTAAGCTGGTTTCGCTTTGGTTTTAAATCTCGTCTCTCCAGATTCGGGTTCTTTTAATGACTCATTGCATTGCTGCTATTGCTGTTTATGACGATCGCTGTACTCCAGCTGCATGCTGGTGGGACGTTCCGGGGGTGGGGGGATGAATGAATGAATGAACTGGGAGGCGGCGGCGGCAGCAACAGCAACGCTGGGCTGATTTCTTTCCAGTCGCACCGAGCGAGAGAAGAAGGCGGCTCACTGGGCAGATGCTAGACTGTTGCCGCCGCCAGGGAGGCAGATAAAGCGCAGGGAAGGGCTACTACTCTCTCCCAGGGCGGGAAGCAGCTCCAAGGTCGGGGCTTGAGGTAGCTCCTTTTCCTCCTGCTGTCGCCCGGTTATCGTGAGGACAGCGGCCTCCTCAGCCTCTGGAAGGCGCGGAAGCGACCAATGCCGTACCGGATTGCTGCTTGGCTCCCTCCTGACTGCCCTTGAGGTGCGTGTTTGGCCGGGTTGGTGACTCCGAGGCTGCTCCGCTCTTTGGGCTTTCCGATTGTCGACAGGCCTGCTCGATGTTGGGACGGAGGAACACACCGTTTCCTCTGAGCTAGAGAGAATGCGGGGCGGGGATGGTGGTGGAAGAGAGCTCAGTCTCTGAGCGCGTTTCCACGATCGGAATCCACGCTTGTCTGGAGTCCCGGTTAGATGACGGGCGGTCTCTTGTGGATGGCGCTAACTCCGGGTATGAGGGAAAACGCGCGCGCAGCGTCTATAAACCCCGTTGGATCTCAAACCAACTTAACCGTTGCTTGGGAGGATATTCCCCCTTTATTTCTGAGAAACTTAACTCTTATAAATATTTAGTACTGCAGGCTTGAGAATGGGGTGTTCACGTATCAGAAGTTGGCTTCCTCCACCACTTTCTTTCTGAAAAAATTGACCTGTGGTGCTTTATTATTATTTCTTTTAAAGGTGGCTTATCAGACAGTGTAGAAGATAAACATGGCTGGGCCTGGTTACTATTTGGATGAGTTGACCTCCAGGAAGTGAATCATACAACTCTTAGTCTCCCCAAGCTGGGAGCAGCAAGATCCTATTTCTAAGCTCACTGCATCATTGTATCCATGGAGTTATCGGGAGTCAGGCTTGATTCTAGGATACTGTTTACCTTTTATAGATCTGGTTTTCATGTAATGTGAATGGAATGGAATTTGGGAATTCTCAATTCGGTGTAGGTATGAACACTCGGACTGTGCACACATGGAAAAAGACACCATGTGGTTTTGGAGATAGGCTTGTATATGAAGCATTAAATGAAGAAGCCGCATTGTGGTTTGCTTAACATCAGCTAACCATGAAATAGGTCTCAGTTATGTCACAATATAGGCAATCCTTTAACTGGGATGTTGCAGGTCAGTTTTTGGGTTTAGTGGTAAGAATATCTATGCATGCAACAATTTGGATCGCCATTAGTAGGCAGTAATGAAGGTTAGAATACTGTAAGTCTTTGCTACTCTTGGTTGTCTCAACCTCTATAGCCCAAATATCCTTAAGAACATGCAGTAGTTTCCACCTTATGGAGATTCTCAGTCATTAATTTGGGACTTTAATCTCTGGTTTATCTTTTTTTTTTTGTAATTAGCTAATTATGGGAAGAGTTGTACCTGAAACTTTGGAACCCCTTTAATAAAGTAGATTAAAATAAACAAATAAGCTGAACAAGGCAGTTTACTGTGAAGTTAGGGCAAACTTTCCGTAGTTGGTCCCTCTTCTCCAAAAAGCATGGACTTTGGCCAGCAAAATCCTCTACTGTAGTTATGCTTACTTGGAATCAGTAGCTGGGAATTACATTCAACACATGCAGAAAATGTTCAAGATGATGGAAACTGCCTAAACTATAGTTTAGACCAGGGTTGGGCAATTTTCCCAAGGGACCACATGAGAAATTGGAATTTTGTGGAGTGCCAAACCAATATTTTTTCTCTTCCATATTTTGGTAATTCTTCCAAGTAGCTGCCATTTCATTTTGTCTAATGGCAATGTCATCCCTGTGCACAGTACTCCTTGCTTAAAACCTTGAAGCTGTGTTTTGGAGGGAAGGGTGTTGCTGTTGAATTTAAATACAAGTTGGAACTTCAGTGGCTGATATCTAACTTGTTTTCCCATAACAGGCCTATTCACCAAAGGAGCATGTAAATTCAAGGTTCTTCCTTGATCTCCAACTGAACAAGCAAGATGCCAGAACAAAGTAATGATTACCGAGTGGTTGTGTTTGGAGCTGCTGGTGTTGGTAAGAGTTCTTTGGTACTCCGTTTCATACAGGGGACCTTCCGAGAGACATACATCCCTACTGTTGAAGATACATATCGCCAGGTGATCAGCTGTGACAAAAACATCTGTACCCTTCAGATCACAGACACCACCGGAAGCCACCAGTTCCCTGCCATGCAAAGACTCTCCATCTCAAAAGGCCATGCATTCATGTTAGTATACTCTGTAACCAGCAGGCAATCCATAGAAGAGCTCCAACCAATCTATGAGGAGATCTGTCAGATCAAAGGAGACGTTCAGAAAGTCCCAATTATACTGGTAGGAAACAAGAGTGACGGCCCTCAAAGAGAAGTGGGCACCAGTGAAGGGGAAGTCCTTGCCACGAAATGGAAGTGCTCCTTTATGGAGACCTCGGCCAAAATGAACTACAACGTGCAGGAGCTTTTTGAAGAGCTGCTTAATTTGGAAAAGAGAAGAAATGTAAGTCTGCAGGTGGGTGGCAAGAAATCAAAGCAGCAGCGAAAGAAGGATAAACTAAGAAGCAAATGTTCTGTGATGTGACACCTACTGTGTGGCTAAAATAAAAGTATAGTCTTGATCTTGCAGGACATCTATTCAGAGAAAATTCTGATTATTGAGATTTTCAAAGGTGAAGTAGAATGTTAGTGTTAAATGTGGGTTGGATTATTTGAATATTTACTTAAGGGCGGTTGGATTTTGCATGTTCCATTTTGCACAAGCATCAACTATGCCCACCTCAACCAGTTGATACTGTTCTGTGGTCAAGTGCATGATAAAAACAGAATAATAATTTCAAGCCTGCAATGTACTAATGCATTTTTATATTTTCTTCAATGTGCAACATATTTTATCTTTTACCAATACTAAGGTGAATTAGCAAATCACAATAGGATTCTACTGAGTAAATCAGTACAATTAGACAGTACTACAGCCAATGCTTGCATATACTTGGAGCAAAAATAAATGCTTATAGATAGAACTTAACTAGTTCTCTGACTACTGTAGATTATTTGTATTATTTATGATGGTCCTTCAAATATGTATATAGGAAAGAAACTTTATTCTTAAGTGTTCCACGTTATTTGTAAATACTTTGTATGTGGTAATTCTACATTAGTAAGATTTTATGTGAATGATTAAAATTAAATGAGCTTTTAATGTTATCTATTGACTTTCTAACTGTTAATTGCCCAAGAATGATTTTCCAAAAAGACAACTTTAGTGGATTTAATTCTGGGGTGGGTGGGTGGATTTTGGTACTCCAGCATCTTTTATTCTTTTTTATCTTGCTACAGCTGGCATGGAACACCTGATCTCCTAAT
Source organism: Bungarus multicinctus (assembly GCA_023653725.1). Classification (NCBI taxonomy): domain Eukaryota; kingdom Metazoa; phylum Chordata; class Lepidosauria; order Squamata; family Elapidae; genus Bungarus; species Bungarus multicinctus. Next base: position 62,283,842 of record CM042842.1, read on the forward strand.
ACAATCTGTTTTAGTTTACCAAATTAATCCATGAATATAGATTTCAACATGTATTGCATTCAGCTATAGACCACCTTTTTTATATCATGCCTCAGTTCACACAACATCCTACTAAAAAGCCAACTAACTACATCATGGATAAAAGCAAATGTTTTTAGCTCATGGTTGAACTGTGAAGTCCTCTGTACTTTATGAGATTGATGGTTTTCTTGAAGACATTTCATTACTAAACTAGTTAACACTGATGCTCTGATGTGCATTGATGATGTTGTCTAGTTTGGTAATGAAATGTCTGCATGAATACCACCAAGTTCAGAGAGCATCAATAACTACATTATGGCTTAATACTGTATATTGCTTAGTACATTATGGCTTAGACCAGGAGTGTCAAACTCACATTATTGCAGCGATGTCATGTGATGTATCAGGACTTTTTCCCCCCTTCGCTAAACTGGTTGTGAGCATGACTAGCACATAATACATCCGGCCCATGGGCCAGGAGTTTGACATTGTGTGTCAAAGACGTTGTATGCTGTGGTCCTTGGAATTGCTCCATTTTACTTTAGTAATAAAATTGGATTTCCATACAATGGATGAGCATTTTCTCTCAATTTTCCTATCCAGAAAACTGTAGTAATCTATTTGTAAAAATAAAACTTTTTTTTACAAAGCAATTCTATGCCAATAGAATTTGAATCATAAAATGCTGTACCAATATAGAATAGCAAATTCATTTTATGCAGTCATACAACAGCTTATAAGTTCATTCTACATTTACTACCAAATGCCTGCCTCCTTTCTGCTGATTAATACATTTACAACTGAAAATATAAGAAGTCCAGATTAGAAAATGACCTGTGTTATAATATACATAATGTACCATTTGCACTTAATACAATTCCATAGAGAACATAATAAGCAATTATAACTAGCATCATCAATGCCTAAACATCATCTCAGTTGCATAAAAGTACTGATCCTGAACTAATAAAAATGCTATATTTACAAAGCTGCAGACAGCCAAATATGATTTAAATTGGCTTTAAACCTGTTTGGCTCTCTCGACTTTGTAAATGAAAAGTATGCTGTTGGAATAAATTAAGTAGAAGACCAAATTATCAGAGGCGTGACTTATCAGGGTATGAGTAAAAAAAAGATCTTAATAGTTATTAAACACAGACAACAGCATAATTTACCTCAAATACATTTCTCTGTGTTTTTAGACACAGTTGTTTTTACACATTGTGCTAAATTATACTTTGTTTTAATCATTTTCTAGCACTCATCATAGTGGCTTATTTCATATATGTTGCATTGTAAACCAGACTTTATAAACCATGTTATAATTATGTGTCCTATTGTAATTTCTTATTTTGTTTGCTTTGGTTTAGCACAATATTTAAACCCAGCAGCAAACTATGTTAAATCAAGGCTTACTATTGTGAGAATATGCTAAATATTCACATGCTTGTGTCTGATTAGTTATTTCTCTCCACATTTCTAAAGTTTCCTGTTTTGTTTGAATTCCTATGACTAAAGCTTGGTTTGTAAACTAAGCTATAAAAGCAGGATCTGCACTTGAAGGGTATTTCACAGGCAACAATGTTAGCTAGCTAGATGGTTGTAGAAGAATGAGCTCAAGGGTTGATATTGATGACTCTCAGCTAGGTGGTGGGGAAAATCCTATCCTGCATGACTAATGTTTTTTTAGATCTATAAAAGCAGTTGGAAAGAGAGGCTATTTCTACAGACTAGCTTTCTGCAATCCTCATTAGCAAATTGCATGGTCTTCTTTTTTGCCTTTAGCCATACAGAGAATATGGGTTTGTGCTTGTAAACCAACATTTTTGCTTTGAGTGATTCCAATGACTTTTGATAACAGCATTCTGTTTTATAGCTGGTCTTGTGAGAATTGTATATGGAAAATAGGCCATAAAGGAGGTGGAACACTTTAAGAAATATGATGTAAGTTTCAGTCTGCAGGGTATCTAATGATTTGAAAGCAGACTTATTTATGATGCTTCCTCTTGAGAATTGTGAAGCAGGCTATCACAATACATCTTTTACACAATCATGGCATTTAGGCAGAGGTGGTATTCAGCAGGTTCTGACCGGTTCTGGAGAACCAGTAGCAGACATTTTGAATACTTTGGAGAACCGGCAAACACCACCTCTGACTGGCCCCGCCCGCATCTATTCTCTGCCTCCCGAGTCCAGGCTGATTGGCTGGGTCTTCTTTTGTTACCCTGCACAGGAGAACAGAGCTGGAAAGCAGGTTAGTGGGGTGGGGAGGGAATGGAGATTTTGCAGTAACCTTCCCCCAGGAGTAGGGAGGGAATGCAGATTTTGCAGTGTCCATCCCGTGCCATGGCCCACCAAGACACGCCCACCAAACCACACCCACAGAACTGGTACTAAAATTTGAATCCCACAACTGCATTTAGGTGCTACAGCCTTCAGACAATTGAGGAAGAATCGAGAAGCTTCAAGAAGGTTTGGCTAACTAAAGAAAAGAAGAATTAGGGGTGACATGATAGCAGTATTCCAGTATTTAAGGGGCTGGCACAAAGAAGAGGGTGTCAAATTATTTTCCAAAGCACCAGAGGGCAGGACAAGAAACAATGGTTGGAAACTAATCAAAGCAACCTGGAATTAAAGAGAAACTTTCTAAGAGGACAATTAACCAGTGGAATAGCTTGCCTCCAGAAATCATGGGCACTCCATCACTGGATGTTTTTAAGAAAAGTCTAGATAGCCACTTATTTGAAATAGTATAGGTTCTCCTGCTTGAGCAGGGGGCTGGACTAGAAGACCTCCAAGGTCCCTTCCAGTTCATTTATTCTATTTCATTTTAGTTTTCAATAAGTGATATTGTACACAGACCTCACAACCACAAATTAGCCAGTCCCATTTTAACCTAGCTTGTATTTGCTATAGTTTAAAGTGTGCTGAACAAACTTTGTCAATTGGGCTGAATAAACCATACATAAGATAATATAGTTAAGCTTGTACTGCAGGCATTGTCATAAGCTGCAAAGCTGCAAAGTATTTGCTAATTAATCATGCTTTGTGCTGCAGCAGACTCAAGTTTACTTTTATTTATTTAAAGAACTTATAGAACTCACTTTAGTCTCTGTGTGCCTAACAGTGCATACAACAAAAAATAATGTAATATAAAAAGCAAGGGAAAATATACAGCCAGTTGATACAGCCTTGTCCTATATATAATACCCTCCAGTGACATTGGTCTGCAATTCCATTTTGCAGCCACCATAAAATTTATGGTCTTAACACACATCAAATTGGAGAAGATCGGTTTGAAGATTTGTCACATCGCCTCTTTGTTTTTTAGCTGCAAAATGAATCACAGAAACTCCAGTCCATTTTTCTGTTTATAGCAGTTGCCAGTCAAACACACATATTTCTCAAATGAAGGTATAATTCTACCAGGCCTTGGGGATGAGGTGGTGGATCTCCTTTTAGTACAGCTGTTATGCTTGATATAATCTATTATTGGCTGTAGTTGGTGTTCTTTCTGCCAATTGTATTCATTTTCATATATATTGTTTTGATTTGCAAAATTTGATAAATAGAATGAATTTATTCATAATTATTTAAAATGGTATATAATTACTCAAAAATACTTGTTAATATGTGAATAATGCTTGGAACCATTACAGCACAGGTGTCAAACCTGCAGCATCATGTTGCCATCATGTGACATTTTGTGACGTTTTCCTCATTTGCGGAGCTGGGGTGGGCGTGGCCTGCGCATGATGCATCTGGCCTGCGGGCTGCCAGTTTGACAACCCTATTACAGTCTTCTGGCTCCAGAATCAACAAAGATCAATTGACTTTAGTCCACTCTATCTGCCTTTCTCATTAGCTTTTTCAGCAGGGAAGAACTGTAACTTGGTATGTATTGCTCAGGAAAAAAAATCTTCCTATCATTATTGTAAAATGGTTTTCAGTTCATTTGTGATTTCTGGTAGTCTTCTGGTAATATTCCCTGACACTAATTATTTAATATTAGAACAATTGTGTTTCATTTGGATAAAAGGTAGATTATGTCCCTGTCTCTATTTAAAAAAAAAGTTTAACTGTTAATTATCATAAGTTTTCCTCATTGTTTTAGCTTTACATAGCATACGTACATTCTTAACCAGTTTGCCCCTATCTGGGACATTATGTTTTTAAGATTTAAAGAGATTCAATTCTTTTATAACTTTACTAAGGAAAGAAGAATAGAATAGAATACTTTATTGGCCAAGTGTGATTGGACACACAAGGAATTTGTCTTGGTGTAAATACCCTCAGTATAAATAAAAGAAAAGATACATTCGTCAGGAGTCGAGAATCATAAGCAGAGGTGGTATTCAGCAGGTTCTGACCAGTTCTGGAGAACCGGTAGTGGAAATTTTGAGTAGTTCGGAGAACCGGTAGCAGAAATTTTGAGTAGTTTGGAATACCACCTCTGACTGGTCCCACCCCAATCTCTTCTCTGCTTCTCGAGTCCCAGCTGATCAGCTGGATCTTCTTTGGTTGCCCTGCACAGGAGAACGAAGCTGGAAAGCAGGTTATTGGGGTGGGGAGGGAGGATTTTGCAGTAATCTTCCTCCTGGAGTGAGGAGGGAATGGGGTTTTTTCAGTATTCTTCCTCTGCCATGCCCACAAAGCTACACCCACAAAGCCAAGCCACACCCACAAAGCCAAGCCACACCCACCAAGCCATGCCCACAGAACCGGTAGTAAAAATATTTGAATTCCACCACTGATCATAAGGTACGACACTTAATGATAGTCATAGGGTACAATAAGCAATCAATCATACTAGGAAACAGTCAATATAAATCGTAAGTATACAAGCGACAAAGTTACAGTCATACAGTCACAAGTGGGAGGGAATGGGTGATAAGGAGTGATGACAAGATTAAGAGTAATAGTAGCGCAGACTTTGTAATAATTGAACAGGGCTCAACAGTCTGTATTTTGTGTAAGGAATTTCTTGACCTGTGAAAAAAAACACTACAGGAAAATAACAGGAACAAGATAAAACATTTTTCACTTCTACAAAAAGCATATCTTTACATATTCTACCAATTTTTTTATATCCCATCATTATGATGAAAAAAGATTGGTCACCCTGGATTAACTATCACAGACCTTTGGTGGCGAGAGTCTGTGTCTGAATTTAAAATGCTTTTTAATCTTTGATTGGGAGCTACCAAAAGCTTGCTGAAAAATGGGTGGCTATATAAATGTTTTGAATAAAACAATAAATAAATAAAATCCTAAATAGGTACCAAAGTATCAAAGTTTGCATTGGGTTCCCTTATTTGTGATAACAAAATCCGTTCATAGAAAATTGACAATTGTATTGATCCCAGTGCTAAAACATGGTTACTAAATAATTTATTTATTTAAATTTCTATACCACCCCCTCTCCCGAAAAGAGACTCAGGGCAGTGTACAGCCTACTAATAATCATACTTAAACAGTGTTTCCTCTATATTATTTGTCTTATTCTTTCATTAATTCTAAAATATCCATCCTCAGGGACTATAGAAAAAGTATAAAGTTGTTATAGCATATAAAAACCAATGGAATTGACATACAGTAGGTTAAATAAACACAGTTCTTTTAAATGTGGCATTTAAAAATTGCACTCAGCCTAATCAGGTTGGAAAATTTTCTACCTAGATCTATTTGCTTATTGTTTTTGAACAAATTTGCGGAAAAATAAATCCATGTTTCTGGTAGCTTGATTTAATCATGTGGTAGCAGCTGAATCATATTTCAGCATTATGCATACACTTTGCTATGATTTTCAAGGCCTACTCCATTTAATACATTGTAACTCATAAATATGAATCAGACAGAGTTCTCTAAAGGATCTATTTATTTCTGAAGCCTCTCAAATTACTTCTAACATTATCTATCAAACTCAGTTCTGGAAATTTGTTTTCAGATGCTAACCATGCAGGCAGTAATCTATTTAGAAAAATTCAGGGAGACTTACGGAAAAATCAGAAAATTAGACTCATGGGTTTGAGTTTTTTTTATAAATACATAATGTTATTGCATGAAATTACAGTTGCAGTGATTCTTTGATACCCATATGATTAAGTTGTTTGATTCATTCTAGCTAATGCTATAATTTGATATCAAGTTTCCCCTTTCTATCCCCTTATTAATTTTTCTTTTAATGATGAAACTATTAATAGACACATACAGAAAAACCATTTTGAGTTGTTACTTTATTGGATATAGCAGAAACCTCCTCCACTTTACCATCTCTTCATTTGTTTATCATTATACCATGCTAATATGGGTATATTAACTCTTATATTTACATTTCTCCAGTTGGATTTACATCAGCAATGAAGAACTCATGAATTTCCTGATACTGAATTCTAAGTTCAGCAATTTCTGATGATTGGTCAAGAAAGATGAGGTTGATAGGAGATGAAATTCAATAATCTCCAGGGGATCACAAATTCCTAATTCCTGCTTTGGATGTTTAGTAATAGACACTGATTGTTTTGCTACAATGCGCAAACAAGATTTTTGGTTTGGTTTTTTAAAATCCTCATGGAATTTTAAAGTAGTTGAGATGATGCAAAGTAAAAATGAAACAAACCTAAACAAAACGAAGGAAGAATGAAAAGATTTACATAGAAAGAGTTTTAAATTAAAAAAAGGAAGAAAAAGAAGGAGGTGACTAGAGCAGATACTCTATTGCAGGGCTGCCAAATTCATGGCCCATAGGCCAGATGCATCACACGCTGGCCATGCCCACGCCTGATTTAGCAAAGGGGAAAAAGTCACGGTATGTCATGTGACAACGTGATGACACCGGTTTGATAGTCTTGCTCTATTGCAAGGGTAGGCAACTATTGTTCTTTTATAGCCTGTGGACTTCAACTCCCAGAATTCCTCAGTCAGCCCACATTCTGGAAGTTGAAACCCACAGGTGGCAAAGTGGCCACAGTTGCCTGTCTCTGCTCTTTATGGGAACATGGGAGATTTTTAACATAGCAATTCATATTGTGATTTATTCCATGCTCAGATAACAGATAATCAGAGTTGGAAGGGACCTTGTAGGTCATCGAGTCCAACTCCCTGCCCAAGCCAGGAGACCCTACACCATTTCTGACAGATGGGAGTCCAATCTCTTCTTGAAAGTCTCAAGTGATGGCGCTCTCACAACTTCCAAGGACAAGCTGTTCCATTTCTCAACAAAGACAGGGCAGGATTTTATTTTCTTGGTCATTGAATTACACTTTGCAAGCTGTGATCGGATGAAGACAGTATTGTTTTAACATAGGGGAGCTTCCAAGTACACTTACTTGTAATCCAGTCTTAGGATGGTAAGTGAGAAGATGATCATTTAGAATAATCAAATTTGTCATGGACAATCAAAGTCATCCAATGAGTCAAACTCAAGGACTAAAGTATAAAAAAAAACATTCTATTTCTGGTACTGAAACCTCCAGGGAAAGATTATTATCAGTGACCTTTTTTCATACAGTAAAAGGATATTTTCTTTTGAAATCAGCTTAAAAAAATCCTTCCAAAACAAAAGCTGCTGTCTTTGAACTGAAGCCTCATGATCCATCTTGATCTTGATTAACTTAGACAGTAGCATCCCTCCTGCTATACAAAAATAATTTTAAGAAAGAATATATTTTCAAACCCTGCTTGTTTTCTATGCATATTAATAGGCCATCAGAAACATTCATAATTATGAGTAATATTATTTGGATGCATGGTATTCCTGCTCAAAGAGAAAACATGTTATATTGACCTTCACATCTTTTTTTAATTTGGAATGATGCATAGAAGGAATATCTATAAATGTGTTAACAGTAATAAATCAATGGGTTCATGTCAGAGTAACAGGAATGCTTCTATCCTAAAGGCTTTAGTATCATCAAAGGGATCAACAGAGGTATAGAAAGACAGACACATCTAAAGGGTTTTCCCCCAAATTTGTTACATAGCATTTGATAAGTGCCAGTATCTTGAGTTACTGGTTAAATATTTCAGAATGAAAAGGAAGTAATAATTCATTCCAACTGAATAGCAAAATAAGAGTATATATCTTTGTGGCTTGTATGATGGGCTGATTTGAGAAAAATCAAACTATAAACAAATTGCTCCTTGGGTGGAAAATATTAAGTTGGGTTTATTTTTATTTATTCATGACATTTATATCTAATAGAGTATGTTCATTTTTAAAATCACCCTAAATCATTATATATGGCTTCTGCAGAGAATATGGACACCCTAGATCCAGGATATCTTAATTCTCCCTTCACCCAATTCTGAAGAATTAGTCAGCATCCTCTGAAAAAGTATCATATTTAACTTTCTAAATATTGATTTCTTTTTAAAAGATCTGATCTGATAATTACAGGTGATCCTCAACTCACTTAATGTTCATTCAAACTTATAATGGTGCTGAAAACAGTGGTTTATAATCTGTCCTCATGCTTAGTATCCCCACTATTCCATGACCAAATTTGGGCACGTGGCAACCAGCATGTATTTATGATGATTGCAAGGTCCTTTGGTCATGTGATCACCATTTGCAACCTTCCCAGTTGGCTTCTGACAAACCAAGTCAATGAGGAAAACCAGATTCACTTAATAATGGCCTCATTCACCTAACAACTGTGATGAATTTGCTTAACACCAGGGCAAAAGAAGATCATATAATTGGGTGCAATTCAACAATTGCTTTGCTGGGTACTTATATCTTGGAGGACCTCTCATGGACTATGAATGCTAATATGCTTATAAAGAAGGGACAGAAGAGGCTGTAATTCCTGAGAATGCTCAGGAAGATAAATCTCAGTATCTACTTCTGTCCTACTACTGCAGCACTATTGAGAGTGTCCTGACATACTACATTCTTGTATGGTATGGGAGCAGCTCTGTAGTGGACAAAAAAGCTCTACAGAGAATCATTAAAACTGCCCAGAATATCATTGGGGTCCAGCTACCAGCCCTGGATGACATCTTCACATCTCACTGTTTGAGGAAGTTGCACAACATTCTCAGAGACTCTTCCCATCCTGCTTACAATCTTTATGAACTGTTGCCTTCTGACGGAAGATACAGAACCATTAAAACTCAGACTACACCTTTTCTGAATAGTTTTTATCCCAGAGTTGTAACTGCATTTAACAAGAACTTAAGGATCACCATCACTGAGCTTTTGGACGGTATTACTTAGTCTGTTGTGTGGATGCTTGTGTATTTTTAGGAGGCGGGGAATTTGGGCGGGTGGGGAGGTGTTTGGGGATTGTCATGTGTGTGTGCATGTTGAGTCTAGTCTCTGGGTGTTATGTGAATTTCGTTGTATGTATACTGTGTACAATGACAATAAAGAATTCAATTCAATTCAATTCAGTGGAAATTCTGGGTCCCAACTATCATCGTAAGTCAAGAACTATCTGGTTTTCTTTCTCACAAAATGTATACCCATTTCTCTAACATAAATTATTCTTGCTGCTACCAGCATGATTCCCCCACATTTCCAAATACCTTAAAGAGTTGCTCTGCTGTTTTGCAAATTGTTTCATTCCCTGTGTGATCGTTCTTTCCATTGCTTTGGCCTTCAGGCAGACCTATTATGTCTGCCTCTTTTCTAGTTCGTGTCTCAGACAGCCTTTTCAATACTCAACCATATTTTGTTCCATGCTTTTTTAAAAAAAATCCCTTGCAATAACATTGTGATTTGGTTTTCTTCTTCAGACAGCACATGCTCTTTTTTGAAATTGGTTGATGTACAGAGGAAAAAATCGTATGCTATCTGTACATGCAGTGAATAGAACCCATGACGTCACGACAAGATGAATCCTTCCAATCCATTTTGGAAACTTTATTTTTAATTTAAGAAAATGCCTTTAGATCTGCTTCTTTAATCTGGAACCCTCAAGTGTATTGGGAGCACAGCTGCCAGAAAATAGCATTTTAGAAAGACCAGTAGCCCACAAAGGCATGTTGGGAAAGTTGGCAGTGTCTCTTTTGTCACTTTCCCTCCCAGCAACAGACAAACTGTGTGTAGCTACTCCCATTGCACAGGATGTTCTTCTCTATTTTCCTCTGCAAACCCTGGACTGTGAACTTTTCATGAGGGCTGTCACTATGTATTATTATTTTTTAACCCCTCCTTGGTCTTCTTGCCAAAGTCAGTATTTGGCTTGAGTCTTGAATTCATGTGCCAAGAAGGCTGGGCAGGCTCTCTGCAGTCTGGTCACTGCTGTGCTGGATGCTATGTCCGGCTTCTCGTTCACATGCATTACACATAGTATGAGACAGAGTAGAGAAATTATGTCTCTGATGATAGATGGATTTACTCTGGAAGCACATTCCACTATTATGAATTAATTTGGTCTTTCTCACTAGCAACAACAGATTTCTAAACATCTCGGAAAAGATGTTCTCAGCCAGTATTTCCAGAGTGCCAAAGGCACACTATTGGTTTTTTAAAAACATTTTTATAATTTTTTAGTTGTATTTTTCTCCTTTTGGCAGTCTGAATGTGAATTGGATATAGTAACTATCCTGTGGCATAAGAACAGATCCCTTATATAGCCATAATAATAATTTAGAATTGCTCTGCCAAGAAGTGTTCAGAAACATATTAATTTGTTTATGCGGTAATAGCAATAAATCTAAGCAACATTTTATTTTGAGCCTAACACACTCTCTGACATGACTGGGTCCTCTTATTTGACTTCAGTTTGACTTAGCATAGAAATCCCATCAGAGCAAATAGATGGTTTGTAATTCTATAGCTGTATTCCAAATATTGCATGAGCAGTCTTTCAAAAGCAGGCTCCAAAACTTACAATCAGAATAAAAAGATTCTCTACAAATATATTCCAAAAAGTGAATAGAAATTTTGGAAAAAGGAAAATCTAGGGTTTCCTGGATCCCATGTAATATATCATGGTGCTGTGCAGACAATTAATATCAATAATTTACATGAAAGGAAAAGATAGCTATAGGAAAGACTTTCTATCGCTAACTCCAGCAGATGAAAAACTCCTGCTTGTGTTTAGGGACAAAAAGTTCATATTTTTCTTTAACATCCAATTTGACGTTCTCATTTATAGCAGTGCATTATAAAAGCTGACATAAACATTTATTGGGGATGTGGAAAGTAAGCTGCAATCTTTTGTTGTGCATTCATTTACTATAATGATAGCAATAAAAACTATGTGTTTAGTCACCATCACTAAGGTATTCTGTTCTAAGTATTGTCATAATTAAGTGAAGGACTGTGCTGTCCAGCCAGTGTATGAGAATTGGATAGTTAGGTAGCAATTGTGAGCTGTCCCCTTAATGGAAAGCATCATGGTAAATGTAGTAAAGGTATCCTGGGAAATGTAGTCCACGTCACGTGACCACATCTGTAATCCTGATTGGTCACTAAATTGACCCTCGATGGGTTGGAGGAGTTCTTGGCTGAACTCATGGACTCATGGTAACTGTTCTATTTCTACCGCTATGAAATGAGGGAAAAAGGATAGCAGATAATCATCTTTTACTTACAAGGCAGATATACAAAGGATTGGTCATTATAGAAGAACTTCATCATAAATGTGAGTTATGAGGATACCTGATGAACCAATAAATGTACTTTGTTATGGACGTCTGTTGAGTTTATCTATCTGCATCTGTACAACTTACAAATCCATCACTGTACACAATACAGAACAAGGACTCTTCTACTCATGCTTTCTACATGACAAGTCACTTCTTTTAGAAGGAGCACAATCTTATCCAAAATAAATATTGGGGCTAATATGGGATCACCCATTAATAAGATTTGAACTGTGCTTGTTGTTCACTATTCCCATCCTCATCATTTTCAAATGATGATTTAGGATATTTATGATTATCTCTGTCTTGACCAGGGTGACACTGTGTAAGATGAAGTGGTGGTATTCCTTCGAACTGGTAGTAAAAAAAGCCGACATTCAGCTGAGAGGAGAAAGAAGAGAGAAGCCAGAATCGGCTCTTCCACCTGCCCCTGCACTTTTCTCTTCTTTATCCTTTCAGCTGATTGGCACTGCAGGTCTCAGCTGGTGTGGTGAAAGATGCACCGGCCTTAGGCAAAGCACACCCACCAAGCCACGCCCACTGAACCAGTGGTAAAACAATTTGAATCCCACCATGATGTCATCTATGGATGATGGATGTCCTCTTTCAGTTGTTTCATAAACAACAGGGGAGATGAATGAGCCCCATGGAACCCCCATTACATAGGTAGGAACAATCCACCTTTAAACAATGCCCCCAACCCTTGTAGATATCCAGAAGTAGTTGAGTAGTAGTTATTAAACACCGCTAAGAGGTCAATAGGACCAAGATGGGCATATTCCCCAATATAGGTCATGATAAAGGTGATCCAAGAGCAACAAATGCTATTTCTGTCTTATGAATGGGATTAAATCCCAACTGAAAAATATCTACACAATCTATTTCCTCTAGAATTCTCTGCAGTTGATTTCCCAGTAAGAGAAGGTTGGACTTTCCAATGCAGAAGGCTGAGGACTACACAAAAGTGATCAAACATGGATGGATCCAGAGAGTGCCTTGTCTCCTAGCATGGATCAAGCCTACCAAATTCAGTATTTCCATTTCTCATTCTGAAGAACAAGTACAGGGCTTAACCTTCCAACAACTTAAGAGCCATAGAAAAAGAAAATAAGCAAAAATTGATCTACTAAAGAGACTCTTAAGTCACAGCTATAAATTCTGTTCTGTTTGGTTAAGGATCATTTATTCTATCTGAAATAAAAGGAGTTGCTTAGTATATTTTTGTCTTTTTCGTGACAGTCAAAAGTGGTGCTTCAAAGGGCAACTTTTCATAAAGAGATAATGCCATCTACTGGCTAACTGTGATATGTGAATTCTGGGGAATTCTGGCTAACTGTGATATGTGAATTCTGGGGAAAAGACCAACAGCAGTAGAGGGAGCCTGAAAAATTCACCTTTGGCACACATATTCTCACACATCAGCTAACCCACGGTTTATGTCAGTGGTCTCCAAACTTGGCAACTTTTAGACTTGTCCACAAGTCTTAAAGTTGCCAAGTTTGGAGACCTCTGGTTTTTGTAAACAGTATAATCTAGACCAGGGATCTCCAACTTTGGCCATTTAAGCCTGGAAGACTTCAACTCCCAGAATTGCTGGAGAAGCTTTGCTGGCTGGGGAATTCTGGGAGTTAAAAGTCCGCCAGGCTTAAAGTGGCCAAGGTTGGAGACCCCTGGTTCTAGAGTCACCCAAATGTAGTTTATTAAACCAAATGGCTGTATTCATAGAGCACACTGACCTCCAAACAAAACACATTCCACATCAGTAATCACATACCTTTAATTAATTTATTATTATTTCCAGGAATAATACATTTAGCATACTTGGTTATGAGACCGGTTGTGTATTGGAAACCACTTTGAAATTCATTTATACTCGGGCTGGGATCTGTTTCTAAAATCCTATAAAATTGCAAGAATAATGGCGTCTCTAAGGTCAGGCTCTGATCGGTCCTGAAGTTTCCCCATAAAATCAAGAAAACCCCGTTCAAAAATTGACATTTCTTCTAACAGCTCCTTCCTGGGACGCCGTCCGAGGAGTAAATTCATATTCTCCGAAGAGCAACTGGAGGGACAGGACTTGCCCTCCTGAGACTCAAAGCCTCCTGCAGAGATCTATCTACTCCTTAATAGTCGAAAACCACTAAAAGGCACATAGTCACAGAGTCCCACCCGGGAGCGATCAAGAACCTTCCCAGCCTGCCTGGAACCCGAAGCGCCGCCCGGATCCGCGGCCTCCCGTCGGGGCGAACCTTCCACGCCCAATCGCTCGGCATTGTAGAAAACTGAGACTGAGCCGAGCAGCTGCGCCCGCCTCGCCAGCCCAACCTGTCCGCCACGGGGCGCGGAGCCAGCCTGCCGGCCTCGGGCAAGCGGAGAGGAAGCCTCTCACGGCTGGGCAGGGCGATCGGGCGAAGGAGTTCGGCGGCGGCAGCGGTCCAGGAAGCCCTGTCGCCTTCCCCGCCCGGGGCCAGGCGGAGCCAACGGCGGAGGAGGAAAGGAGGAGGAGCGGGTGAGAGGTCGACCAGCTCCGGTCGCCCATAGAGACGGGAGGAGTCCCGAGTGGCGAGGAGGGCGGAGGCGTGTGGGGGCGCCGAGGAGGGACCCGCGGGACGGTGAGCGGCGGGGCTGTTTTGGGGGAGAGCGGGAGGGTCTCGGCGAGAGGCAGCGTCTTCTCTTCCTCCTTCCCTGCCCCGGGTTTTGTCTCCGCCTCTCGCCATTGCGGCGACGGCTGGCGGGTGAGGACTGCCCCTCGGCTCTGCCCGCCGCTGCCCTTCGTCCCTGGCTGGCGGCATGGTTTCAGGCGGCGGTACTGGGCACTACTGAGGGCGCCTGGCTCTTTCCCGCCGCTGCGGGGCGCTGGGCGAGGCGTGGCTGCGGCGCAGGGACGGCGCTTGGGGCCACTAGGCCACTCGTCCCTGGAGCTGCCTCGTCTGGCTCGTCCCGGGTCCCGGCTGTGCTTGGGACGGTGGGGAACCCTACGCGGCCGGGACCCTCTTTTTCTTCTCCCGCGAAAGCCGTCCGTGGTCAATTAGAGAACACAGGCGCGTTTGTGCGTCCAAAGCGCCTGGGGGACGACCAGGCAGAGGCTGTTGCGAAGCCGAAGACCCGGGCCTGGGCATAGAAGCAGCTCCAGGTTCTGAGGCAATGAGCCCTGCCTGCCCTTAGCCTCCCTAACCGGTTTCACGGAGCCTCAGCCTATCATTTTGTTGTCTCGCGTTAGAGTCATTTAAAGGAACTTGGATTAATTTCTGTGTCTCCTTCCCAAGCTCTTTGACTTAATCGGCTGTCCCCACGAAGGAGTGGGCTTGTCCCCCAGGCATCCCTGGGCCCTTATTTCAGAAACGCAGAGAATTCGTGTAGAAAAACTCGACATTGCTCTGGCCCAGGGGTTGCATTAGCCTGTGTTCATGTTCGGCAAGTTTGGCTTGCTTGTGAGAATGTATTCGCCTCACTTTCCCAAAGACAATCGCCCAGAAGTTAAATATGTTAGGGCTTGAAATTTAAAAGTTCTACTGGCTTCCCTCGGTTAAAAAAGAAAAAGAAAAAAGAGGTATGGTATGACTACCTTATGCAGACAAGCCCCGAAGGAGAGAAAGCTTCTTTTTATCTGTTACTAATTACCTCCAAGCAGGTATTATCCAGAGTTTTTGGACACTGACTCCCATCATCCTAAGCATCAGATTGGAAATATGGAAAATCAGTATGTGGCAGATTGGTTTTGCCTTGAGGAGGGATCACTATTGTTTGGCTAGAAGAGCCATCTTTGTCCTGTTTGGTACATTGGTACATATTTTGGTACATATTTTGTAGATGGAGGTTGCCTACTCTGTACAGGGTGTCCAGCGGTACACGGATGCTATTTTCTCATTGGTAAAATGTTTATAATTCATAACCCTCATGCTAATTCAGTTGCTGGATTTCTAAACACATTTGTAGTTGTAGAAAAAGGCATGTGTGGTAGCTGGAGATAGATTTTTTAAAAATAGTTTTTATTGAAATTAAGCTTTAAAAACATTAGATGGATCCAACTATTTAATGGTTATATTTACTTTTTTCTATTGGTGATGTTTCAGTAATGGCTGGGTGTCACAAACGTAATTTGTATTCCATATTTTGGCAAAAATACAGAAGTCTTCTATTTCTCCTTTTGGAATATTTTTCAAAATGGCAGAATTTTGGAAAGAACAAATTATTTGTACACAACCTAAAGAGAAGAAGCAGGAGAAAATAGTTATCAAGGGGCCTCTTCCACTGTCTGCTTTCCCTTAAGCTGCTTGTATGTACTATTAAAATCCCTACAATTTGAGCTGAATGAGACTCCACCCAGTACTGAGGATGTTGTAAGAGGAGGAAAAAAGGAAGTAATTGTTCCATTCTGAACGTTAGGTGACTCTGGAGCATTACGCTGAGAACAGTAATAAACGTTACACTTTCACCATTACTAGTGAAATATCTGCTGAATAATAATTGCATTTCCTCCCCAAAGTAACAGGATTGGCAGGAATCCACAGTCTAGGCTTTCTAGGCTGCCATAAGAGACAGTTGTCATTGATCATTCCCATAATGCTCTGCATGAGCAGAATCATTGAGAAAGGAAGTGGGCCTCTCATATCTTCCTAAGTGTTCATCTTTCACTGATAGTGATTTCTATCTGTTCCAAAGTTCAGCACGATTGAAATTTCAAGTTAAAAACATACTTTTCCACCATACTTCTCCATCTGAGGATTTTTGTATCCTCAACTCTACTGCAAATTCAGCACGGTGTGAAGGTCTCCTCCTCACATTTCCAGGTTCAGAATTGAAGAAGGATTTCTCTTTTGTTCTGACACTTGGCAAATAGATTTCTGGAGGCTTGATGTTGGGAAGCAGTCACAAGAAAATGGGACAGCAGAACATTAGGGAGTTGTTGAACGTGTTCTGTCATGCTTAAAGTTGATTTTGTTTGTTATGGAAATGAAACCCAAGACTGACTGCCTAGTGAAATCCAACAGAGTTGGATTAGACAGCTTCTTCTATTTAATAGCTATTTAAGACAAGCTCTATTTAAATTTCTTTTAAGTTAGAATCCCTCCTTTATGCTTGCTTTATATGATTATAACTGTTAGGATATATAACTCTTTTAGGTGACATAAAATTATTTGCTCCAAGAAAAAATTAGCTTCAACTTCTATATTTTTGTTAATTTTTTTTTGTAGGTATGCAAATAAAATAAAAATATGATGAATTGAAGTTACCAGTGTTTTCTTTTACAGACTGCATTTACTTAGATTTTCTGGAACTGTTTTCACAGCATGTATACTTAAAGTATTTTACAGTATGAACTGGTTCCTTAGAGATTTAGAGTATGTCATATTTTAGGGGCTGAGCTACACTTTTTTTAATTTTCCATTTTAAAGATTATTGTAAATGTTAACAATTTGACTATTTTCAGCATTTGCACATACCCTTCATGTTCTTTTTAAAAATTGATTTATTGCGGGCTTGGTTAATTCTTGGATGAGAGACGTCTAGATAAGATCAGCTTTAAGCTTAACCTTAGTAGACGTTGGCCTAGGATACCAATGTTTGGGGCTTCCAAATCATTCTAAAATTGCAAATATTTGGATCAGTACAGAGTCATACCATCAGTCAAAGTGGCTGAGGAACTCAGTAGTCTTGGTGCTACCTCCAGGGAATCCCAGAGTTATAGGATAAAAATAGAAGTTTTTTTAAAAAAATCATCCCATGGTAAATAATTTTCATACTGTTGTAAAGAATACTAAATGGCTGGGCCCATGAAATTATCAAAGTCAAGTTCAACTCCTCTGACAGAAACATAGACACACACATAATAAAAAGATGTCAGTGGCAATTTGAATGCCAGAAGTTGTTTTTCTTTTAATTTTAATCCTTGGTGATGAGTTAAGATTGAAAGAATTATGAGGGTTACTCAGTAATTCAATTTTATCTCAGAATTTGAAAGTTGGTTATGGTTTTGATTCTACTGCGGACAGATAAATCTTATATTACAGTTTCAGGATTTGCAGAATTTGATTATTTTATATTATTGTGGAGATTGACTATATTTCACAATTCAGCTTTGGTTGGCTTCAGCATTTATAGTCATAAGAAATATTGTGTCGTTTCATCTGCAGATAAAATTTGTAATACAGTAGTCTGCTGTTGATGTCCACTGGCCCATGCTAACCGGATTCATGCTTTGCACGTCCCACAGTTTGTTCCATCATGATTTACTGAATTATATTACATTATAAACTAAATTACATAACAAGATATAAAGCAGATTTCTAAACCACAGTGATTGCATTCATATAACATGCTCACTACTAAAGTCTAATAAACAGTGTACGGCTATTATATGAACCAGGCCAGTGTCTCAAAGGAACTGCATCAGTTTGCTATATTGTATAAAGATTAATGACAACATGCAAGAAATGTTTTTCGAGGTTAGAAGGTTCCTACATAGCTGAATAAGAAATGAATGAATTATGCTATGGAAATAAGGCAAAATATAATTTTTCAAATGCAAGTTATTGCTAAAGTATTTAGTATTTCAACCTTCCATGTAGTTCACAGCCTTGGCACTATAGAAACTGCATTTATCAATAAGTATCTGTGTCTCAGGCTCAAAGTCTGCAACGGATGGACCAAGCAAGGGTTTTTGTTTTTTTTTCACTTCAGGTACATGAGATAAATAACTGTAGATTATAAGATCCCACAACAGTCATTTGCAGGAACAGAAAATAATTTGGGATCTGCATTCTACTTGCTTTCTTTTCCTTTATAAAGAGAGACAGAATTATGCTCAGCTCTTCCTGTTACTTCCTTCAGAAAAGCCAGTAATAACATTTGCTTTGCTTTTCTCCAGAGAAGAAAAACTCACATGTGCTAGGTGAGTTCCTCAGAAAATGTCCTAATTCAGATATGGGCTTTTTTACAGTCTGCGGGCCACATCCAGCCCTTCGGCTGTTCCTGTCCTGCCTGCAGCAGTGGCAGCAAAGGGTGAAATCTCACCCAGCAGGGCCTATGGGGTGGGGACAGGGCATCAGCAGCCCGATACAGCAGATCCAGCTTCTCATGTGCCCCTTGGGATAATTGATTGCCCACCCTTGCCTTAACTCCTAGTATTATGCTTCCTTATCTTTGCATTGAATATTCTTCAGCAATCCATGTATACGTGTCTATAAAGGAGACATGCTGGCGCAAAGGGGTAAATGGATGGATGGATGGTGGATCATCCATCCATCTGGAAGTAAGGCTGAGTAAGAAAAGAACCCTGACAGACAATAGATAATAGCAAATGAAATAAAATTCATTTCAACAAAATTATACACTATAACTGAAATTATACTAAAATATTAATTTGAACTCAGTTGTTATCTTTATATCTAATTGCAACCTAATCATGAAACAGCATCATTCAATTCAAATAGAAAGAAATGCAGTTTTATCCATTAATGTGCATAAAGCTGTACTGATATGAATACAGGTTAACTTGTTAGACAGCGGTAGAAACATACAACATTCATGTAACAAAAAGCACTTGGATGATTTGTGAACTAAAAACAAAGTTATAGCCACAAGATTGATGTGATAAGCTGCAAACCAATCACTCATTCAATCAAATAGAAACACAGCATCAGACCTATATCTCTTGCAAGACTGGTTTAGCAAGAAAAAAAAACTAAAGATAGAAAGATGATTAAGCTCACATATATGACATGTCTGTCATATAAACAAAAATAATTAAATAGCAATGTATCAGCTACGTCTGTATTTTGTTGACTGCATAGATAAGCAATTAAAACCAAAATGCTGACAATGCTCCTATACTAAATGCAGCATCCAGTTTGCCACTAACATGTCTAGATAACAATGTAGACTTCTCCAATCTGGTGTCCTCCAGATGAGTTGAAGTTGTGTTGTAATGGTTAAAGTGTTGAGTTAGAAGCTGGGGATCAAAGTTCTAGTCCATCTCAACCACATAAACTCACTTGATGGTTCAATCTCTCTCTGCCAACTTTCCATACAAGGCGTATTTTATGGAAAGAAAGTTTTAAAACGAGAACTCTATGTTGCAGTGCCTTGTGTTTTAAACAAAAGATGATTGTCATAAATACTCACTTGAAAATATATGATTTTACATTAATGAACTGGCCAACTTGAATTTTACCCACTCAACAGGAGTTCCTTCCCTCTATAGAAATTCATTTGCAAAAAGATCCTTTTTGTCTTGAATGGCTGGCAATCATCAAGGATTTGTCAAACAACCCTAATCCAGCTATGGCCCTGCTCTGAAAATGTTAATAACATTAAATATAAAAATCTGAATCTTCTATGAGTTCGTGCGTATATTTAACAACCATGTACAGTATAGTGGAGCGATGGCAACTTACAACCAGTGGGCTTCAAATCCCAGAATTCCTGAGCCAGGGACAAAGCTGATTTAAATAACTGAATCCACAGGATGAATACATCTGGCCAAGTCAAAATGCAGCTTGTGTGTTGGAGGTTTTGTGTACTGTATGAACCCAAATACTTCTGATTTATTTAAACTATAATTAACGCTACATAAAATCAAGTCAATATGTGCTCAGTAAAATTTCTAAAATCATCTGGGGAGAAATCTTGACTGGACCATCAGAGGCTTCAGTCTTAGGCTTTGTTTCTTTTTAAAGTTTGCTATGAGATGTTAATAATATTTTGAGATGCAGTGAAACTGAAAATGTAGACAATGCCATAAGTTAAATCAATATTCAGACAATTTGTTAAACCATAACATTGAACTAAATGATGAATTTCAACAAAGTATGAAACTCTGATTTTAAGGTGGAAAAAGAGCCTTAAGGTTTTATTTGATCATAAGCTAAATGTAAGCCAGCAGTGTGATTCATCTCATAAAAAGCTAATGCTAAAAAGACAAAGATTTGTTCAAAAATGGAGACTTTAAAAGTTCTTCAAGGAGAATCCCGTTTTACTTACCATATACCTTCTTTCAATTATCACAAATCCTTGAAAGGTTCTGTTGATTTTCAGTTTATATACAAAGATGCATAGGACCCATTACTCAGCATTTTTTTTGCTCCTGTCTGTGATCTTATTGGTTAGAATAGAATAGAATAGAATAGAATAGAATAGAATAGAATAGAATAGAATAGAATACTTTATTGGTCAAGTGTGATTGGACACACAAGGAATTTGTCTTGGTGTAAATACTCGCAGTATACATAAAGAAGGAACATTCGTTAAGAATCAAGAATCATAACGTACAACACTTAATGATAGTCATATTGTTAGTTACCTTGCAGATCTTAAAATTCAAAGGTGCAATAAATATATTTTAAAATAATTAGATAATTAAGCTCCATAAAAAAACAAGTACACCACTGTAGACTGTGGTCCTGATGGAGGAACAAACATGACTTTCACATTTTATTATGTTTTTCCAATCATTCTTAAAACCTTAGAAATACACTGGTCAAATGTTCCACATCAAATATTATATATATCTAGGATGAATAAAATATATGCTAAGTAAAAAGTGTCTGACTTTTCGCATAACTCCTTTTGCCTGCCCAAATTGCAATCAAATTCCAATTCTAGAACATAACCCTATAGGGAAAATCCTCCAATCTTCTTAGAAAGATTTCTCCTATGGCATTAAACCCTCCTTTCAGTGGTATGTGCTTCTTCGTTCTTGAAAAAAATCTGCCCTGGTTGCCAACAGGTTTCTGGGTCAAATTGAAGTATAGTACCAATTGTCGATTTACCAATTAAGTACTATCACTTTTTAAGCCTTTTACAATGCAGCACCAGGATATTTTAGGTACTTGCCAAAATCAAATCCGCTCTGGCCAGTCTAGCTACTTAGAATAGTCTCTGGAAGTCCTCTCTGAGGTTATGGATCATGGACCAGATGATGGTGGTAGCCTTTATTTTAAAGAGCACTCTGTCCCAAATGTGTGGATGGTTCCTGCTCAACAGAAGTTTCAAAAACAGGACCAAACAGCAGCAGACATTTAGCATATAAGTTACATGAATATAGCACTGCTTGATATAGCAGTTCATGTATTTGTTCTTGTTCGCATTTTAAAGAATTTTAAGAAATAATTGCAAAGAAGTAATTACATCTATACATCTACCGGCAGTATAACAGGAATTTAGTTATTAGATATTAAATTTCAGAATCCTTATTCCAGGAACTTTCTAGTGCTAATATGGTATCTTTAGGTTCTGTATTATTATTAGTTTTAAACTACCAGTAGTCCTCATTAAATGAGTCTAATTGGGATTAGAATTTCCATCAATAAGCACTGCAGTTATAAAATGACATCATATAAGTGCATCATTTAGCAACATAAATCCTGACAGTTTCTGTTGCTATTGTTAAATGAGGACCTCATGTGATTATAACTTGAGACTCCCTGCTGACTTCCAACAAGCAAAGTCAGTGGGGAAGCCAGCAGGAAACCAGAAGTCCCAGTCATGACAAACCTTTGGTAGGCAGTTCAGAAACAGGCCTGCAGGTAGGGATGGGTACTGTGGCCTGGTGCAAGAATAGTTGGGTACAGAGATTGCTGTGGCACAGAGTGAACATGCTTGTGTAAGGGAGTGCTGTGACACTGTGCAACAGTGCATTGAGTGTGGAGAGACTGGAGTGCAGACAAGTGGAGAGCAGGTAGGTGCAGCGGCTTAGCGTGAGCATGACCAGGCAGAGGATGCAATGGCTAGGCATGGCCAAGTGGACATGCACTATGGAGTCCAGGCAGGGAGCTCCTGCTGGGCACACTACAGGATCCAATATCTCAGGGACCTCATACTTTTACAGGAGGCAGGAGCAATTTAAATCTTCCCTGTCAGCTTCCCCTTTGACTTTGCTTGTGGGAAGTCAGCAGGGGGAGGGTTGTAAACAGTGATAACATGACAGCAGGATACCGCAACTGTTGTAAGTGCAGGCTGATTGCCAAGTGTCTCAACCATGATCATGTGAGGGAGGAGTGCTGTGATGGCCACATAAATAGCCCTCGTTCAGCACCATCATAACTTTAAAACAAACAGCTATTCAAGTTCTTAGAGGAAAGGCCGTTGTCACAAAATCATAATCTTTTCCCGGAAAACAAAGATGTACAACTCTGACTTACACTGCTCCATTTAGTCCAGATGTGAGTATTAATCTCTTGATTGCTATGTTTAAAGAAAGAATCAGTGGCCAATGACTACAGTGAGTGATAGTGATTAATGTTATCACCAGAGAAGATTGGATTTTAGCCCATTTTTCCAATGCTGAAGAAGTACTGGCATTTTTAAAAACACAAATGTGATATTATTTTTCTGAGGTTTAACAGCCTTTTCTTTGTTTCATTTACATGCCACCAGAAATAGGCAAAAAGAAGGACAACACCTTTTGGTAATTTTCCAGCAAGTCTAAGTAACAAAAAAGAAACACTGGGTTTCTTTGGAAGGGGCATAGAAAATAGGGATTGAGAGCCACAGATCAGACTGCTTCAGCTTTTTAGAATCTTAGGCAAGTTTGCTTCAATCCAAGATTCCTGATAAAAAGTTTTCTGGCTTACGAAATGTATTCTGTTACTTAGCAACAGCTTTTGCTCTTTATCATTTTAGTGTCTCAAACTAACATTAAAATTCTCCACATGAAATTCAAGGTATCTTATAGTTATTGCAATAGTACTAAAAAGAGAATCATATAAATGGAAAAAAAGCCAACTTAATTACAATCTAGAGATTAAAAATGGCAAGTGTAAGTTATAGATTGGTTTTGTACATCTCATTCATATATGTTAAAACTCCTATCCCTGAATGAAAGATGGGATATGAAAGTAATAGACGTACATCTGTGCCATCTTTCCTAAACTAATCCCAAACCAGATTAATTTAGTGGTTTGATTATTTATTTATAGAATTACAGTGTTGGACCAAATACCTTTCATACGCAAAGAATCACATTAAGTTCCAGTTAAACTAATTTATTGCTCATGCCTATACACAAAATCTAATGGTCAATTAACAGCACTAAATTGGCATTAATAAATTAATGGAATTCAAGAGGGGCTGAATTTGGATGCTTGTGGGAATGTAATGATTCAAGGCTGATTCCTCTCTTGAGTCTGCCCCCAGGTTCTGCTTGTTTTTCTATAATGCCTGAGTCAGGCTGTGGTTAAACACTCATACAATAGTACGATATTTTAAATCTGAAGCGGGCATCTAGCTCAAGTTCTCATTACCAGTCGATGGGGCCACATTCAAGCTTATGGTGATCCTTTTTTATTTCTTCCCAGTAGTTAGTAGGTTGTGTGAATATGGTGCTGGGAGGGAAGCTTGTGATATCAATAAGATAGCACAGTTTAGGGATCAGAAATAATCTGTTACATTAAGGACCATTTGATCTTGCAGTCAGGAGGAAATTCTCTCTCTTGTGTGTGAAAAGTTGCAAATATGTTTAATTACAACTTAGTTTTTCCTTTGTTTAAAATAAATTAAATTGCCAATTTTAAGACTTGTGGACCTAAGTCTTAAAGAGCTAAACCTTAAAATTTCCAAGGTTGGACAGCCCTGGTTTAATAATCAATATATATCCAACACAAATGTGCACATGGAATTCTGCCTCATGTGCCAAAGTGACACCACTGAACTGTTTATTGCAATGAACTCTTCATGTGTTCCTCTTTGCCTCCTCCTGAAAGATATTTTCTATAGAGCTCACTGAATAGATCAGGCACAGCATTCATTGGTAGTTCTTCCATTCCCCAGAGATGCATATGAACGCTTACTTCCCTATTCATCTGACCTTCCTTTGGATCAGGCTGACATGTCATCATCCTGTACAGTGCTTTCTGTTCTACCAAATCAGCATCTCTTGTGTGATGTATTAATATGGGGAGGAAAATACACATCCCCTACATGTATTAATACTTTTTTGTTCATTGACTACTACCTTCTTTTGCTGATTCCACTGCTTTGTGTAAAATGACAATAACCATTGAGAGGCCTCTTATTCATATATTTTCTGCTCACTGAGCTGTATGAATTGGGACAAAAAGGTTATGTATAAGTAACTTAATTGTTAAGTATAAGGAATGGATTTGGGCAAGTGGCCTTGTATCTATTCTAGACCCTCCAGTTACTATTGAAGCAGAATAATATCCATTAATCCCCGTCTCCTTAAAAGTGTCCTACTATATTCCTCTGGAATATGGCTCCTATGTGGAGAAATAGTGCTTCAACAGCCATATTATTTTTTTCAATCAGGAAAAAAGGGTGTCAAGTCACATGAAACCAGGATTGTGCCACATATCCACCAGTAAGGGAGTGCAGAGAACATTGCCTAGTAGCCCTGGCGGTTTTGCTCATACCACACCTTTTCATGGCAAGAAGGAATAGAAAGGTAAAGTCTGAGGCAATCCTTCTAATGCTCTGGTAGAACTGCAGAAAGATCAGACTCCTACTTTACCCAGGCATTTCCCATTCCAAAATTCTGCACAGAGAGGAAGCATGAGGACAAAAATGGAGTAGGAGGGCTGGTGGGATGGCCAATGGAGACAGCCCCATGAACTCAGGCCCCATGAACTGAAAACTCAGCCTGGAGGATGTGAACTGGAGATTGAAGTTTCAAAATTATTATCATATCAGATTTTTGGTGGATCATTTTCATAGAAACAAATGCTTTGAAAAATTGTTTTTAGAAACTCCCTTTTTTTGAGATTCACAAAATTATATGTTTTTTTTATTTAAACAGACATCAATATAAGCTTCCTAGCAAGTTATTTAGATTTAATTTCATGTTCATAATAGAATTTTGGAGTAAAATCAAAGCAATCATCTCAATACTATCATATATGTTTGAACTGATCTTTATTGTAAGGAAGACAGAAAGCAAGCCAAGGCTGAAATTGAATATTGACGGAACTGGCAGTAACCCCGCATTTAACTCTATCAAATTTACATCTATTTATGTGTGTGTAAAGAGAGACAGTAGAAAATTTTGAACAGAATAATTTCATACCAAAGGTTTGAATAGTGCTTTGTCTTTCAAGCTATTTTAATATAGGATTTGTTTTTCTAGAAGAGAAAGTGAAAAAAAAAAAGCCAATGTAGGATTTACAGCCATGTTTGAACATTCAGTTACTGTTAAACGCTGCATTTTTCTGTGTCAACAAATATGTGATTGATGCCATTGAGAACATTCTGATTTATAACCACAGTGGCTGAAATTGCCTTATGCACAGCAGGGTGTATGAGTTCAGCCAGTGGTCCACTTGTTTCCTGAACATCATATTCCATTTTTGGCTCATAAACTTTAAAGAAAGCACATATTTTTTATTAAATTATCACATTATTAATAACCAGAAATATTTAAAAAGAAAAGTCTTTATAGCACTTTTATTGCTGCAGGAAGAGGTATGGCTCCCTGTACAGAGACTTTCTGTTTCTTTCATTATCTATATATTTAATTCCTGATATATCTTTTGTTTTACAGATTTGCCAAAGACCAAGTACACTAGTTGTGGTGGAGAAAGGATTGGAAGCTAGATTACCTGATTTTGGTGCTTTAAAAGCCCAAGTGTTCCTGTTTTTTAAAAGGTATTTTTTTTCCAAAAATGGCATCCTTATTTTCAAGTTCAGGAATTATGTATCTTTTGTAGATCAGTTTGTGGAAAATTTTGTTGGACTGCTTCATTGGGCTTGATTTTTTGATTTACATTGATTTAAAACAAGGACTCTTCAAACTTGGAAGTTTAAGACTTGTGGACTTCAACTCCCAGAATTCCTGAGCTAACATTACTGGAGGAGGAATTCTGGGAATTGAAGTCCACAAGTCTTAAGCTAACAAGTTTGAAGACCCTTGATTTAAAAGTTACCACAAACTGCCTTGCATCTCTGGATTAGACTAGTAATAAAATGTTGCATAAATAATTAAAAGCTGGCTGTGTAAGGTAGTATATACATATATAAATATATAGTTTAATCTATCACCTGGAAGTTATTATAGCTCTTATTTATACATTTACTGTAGTTTTAAATTTCATTCATATATTTAATGTATCATGATTAAGATGTTTCATAGTATCAGTGATGAAACTTTCCTAGACGTACCACTGATCTCAGTTTTTTATTGCTCTGCTGTAAAAGCCAATGGATGGTTTGATAGTAGGATAACCAGCCAGGGATATTAAACTGATGACAGTAGGCAGTAGACAGAAATGTTTCTTTTTTAAAACAATTTTTAGGGAATCAAGAATTGCAAGAGACATAGCAGCAATGAGATGATCTGACTAGAAGGAGAAGGCCAGGATTTTTTATTTCCTGGAGGTGGGGCTTTGTGGGGTTTGGAACAGTTAAAATTAAGGAAGCTTTAGAAATAAACACTAACAATGTCAATACAGAAAAACTACGATATAGATAGGCCTCGACTTAAACCACATTACTTAATAACTGAAATTACAATGGACCCCACCTACTCCCAAAGATACTTCTAACCCAATTTCGAAATTATGATAGCTGTAGCACCACACCCATGTTCACTTGATTGCATTTTGGGCTCTTGGCAACTGGCTTCTCTTTATGGCCATTTGCAGTGTCCTGCAGTCTCGTGACCCTGATTTTCAAAGTGTTTTGCTGGCTTCTAGCATTTACTTCCATTTCCAACAAAAATGCCCATTAGGGAAAATTGAGCCAGCTAGCAATCACTGCAAAAAATGTTGCAAAATTGGGGCTGGTCACATTGGTGACCCGTGGTGCCCTTTTAACAACCGCAAACGATTCATAACTGCAATTATGGACTCAATTTGGTCGTAAGTTGAGGAGTCATATTATCACTCAGTTGTACAGTTTCTGGAGGCAACAAAAAAAGAGGCTAAAGATAAAAAGCAGCCTATGGGTGAACCAACCTTGCTCAACAGAGTTTGTTGTTTATTGTATTTCTACTTCTAGTCATATACATTCTGAGCCTTCTTGAGGACGGAAAAGATTACCTTATGTTGGAATTTTAGCATTCTCCCTTTCTCTCTCCCTGTTGACTGTGTTGGCAAATGGACATTTGAAAGTACAAAGTTTTGGGCAAAAATATCAAAATATCAATGAGAATTTATTATCTTGAGCCCAAGTTTAGTTAATTACTTTGTCTTTATTTTAGTGGCTATTGTACTAAGAGTCTCTTCAAGAGTGTGCATATATATTTCTCTGTCAGATAAGAAAATCTATTATTTATAACTAGCAAAACAGATTGTCCTTTAAATCTAAAATATATTTTAAATATACTGTACTGTACTGTATACAGTATAGGAAACTGAGCTGAATTATTGTTACCTTTGTCCACTAGAGGTCAGGCTTCTTCCAGGCCTAAATATTTTGAGACTTGCATATTTTTTCTATCTATGAAGTGTTTCTATTTACTAAGGTTAAAATATAATCATTCATTTAAAACCAGAATTTGTATTGGGAGAGTGTTCAATTGAAGGGAGAGAGATGATATTTGTGTTGTATAACCTGTGCTCTTCTATTTTCAAGTCTTGGCCAAAGGATACTGGAGAAAAATTAATTTCTGTGGGAAATTGGCTCTTTAGGAAACTCAAGGCGATGCAGATGAGGCTATTCTGTATTCTGTGTTCACAACAACCCTGTGAAGAAGGTTAGGTTGAAAAATAATGTCTAGGCCGGAATCATTCATTGAAGTATGAAGTCAGGTAGAACTGGAATCTAGGCATTCCTGGTTGCAATTAACGCTAATCGTTAGATGAAACTGGTCCACATTGTTTTCAGTAGTGGTTAAGTGGTAAACATTAACATAAACATTAAAAATACGCATTAGGTTTGCTCAGCTGTCCTCAGCACACAATTGTAGTGTGTTTCTGTATCCTTAAATGACTTATCTGGAAATGTCAGATATATAACTTAGCACAACAGGAATCTGAGGACCAGCTCTGTGAGTGATCTGGGGCATTCATAAGCATATTAATTAAAAGAGCTTTTACAGGGTAGACAGACCTGTGTTTCCGTCTTACAATCATTTAGCTTCCCAGTCTTTGAAGAGATTTGCTGTCTATTCAGTTTTCATTTCATTTAATATACTGTATGATTACAGGTAGTCAACAATTGAGCGCCAAATTTATGTGGTTAAGTGAGACATTTGTTAAGTGAGTTTTGCCCCCTTTTAGGACCTTTCTTCCACAGTTGTTAAGTGAATCACCGCTGTTGATAAGTTAGTACACAAATGTTAAGTGAATCTGGCTTCCTCAATGATGGTATGATAAGTATGAGTCAGCTGCCAAGCACCTGAATTTTGATCACATGGGGATACTCCAAAGGTCGTAAGTGTGAAAACGGTCATAAGTCACTTTTATCAGTGTCGTTGTAACTTTGAATGGTCACTAAATGAACAATTGTAAGTCAAGGACTACTTGTATTCCATTTGATGCATTTGGTTTAAAAAATTATTGTTTAAAAATAAACAAAAACGAAAAAGAAGGGGAGAGGTTAGTTTCCAGATAAAAACATACACTATGGGACTGTGTGTAGCTTCCAGATTCCCCTGGATTCTAGGCCTGCATCTAAACCACTACATTAGCAAAATTAATACATTAGAGGATTAACAAAACAGACATTCAATACATAAAAGGTCCCATCTTCCTCTTGAAAGCTGTTCCAATTGTCTTAAACAGTCACAATATATATCCCTCACCAAAAAAGGGAAGGCATCCTTTTCTGTCTGCCAAGACACTGCCCAACTTCAATGTAAAATATGCTGCTGCTGCTGCTGCTGCTGCTGCTTCTTCTTCTCTTCTCTTCTTCTTCTTCTTCTTCTTCTTCTTCTTCTTCTTCATTCTTCTTCTCTTTCTTCTTCTTCTTCTTCTTCTTGTTTGTTTGTTGTTGTTGTGTTGTTGTTGTTGTTGTTGTTGTTGTTGTTGTTGTTTGCTACTTAAAGTCACATCCCACATGAAGTCTAGGTTTACCTTCTTGTTCTTCTGGCAAAGCCTGGGTTTACTCCAATCTTTTCTTTCACTCCCATAGTTACTGGCAACTGAAGCAGGATCTGCTTTCTGTCAGGGAAATGAGTACTCTGTGGGATTCAATACAGAATTATTTGTATTATTTCCTGTTCAAATTCTTGAATAGAATTTCAACACCATGAGTCTCTCCAGAACATTACAAAATCTGACAATATTATTGTGACACCTTTGTGTGCCTTTCAAGTCAAGAATTATCCTGTAAACACAGATAGCATGTTCTATGTCATAATTTCTTCAAATCCAGATAACTTTCTGTGGTTATCTTTGTAATATATATAAGTTAGCCAACGGCTGCTTTTTTCTGCCTTTTTAACCGCTTTTCTCTTGCACTTCTGTAAATCCTGTCTTTTCAGAGCTTTTGAGAACTAGCATAGAATATAACTGCACGTTCTGCCAGAAATGTGTTGCGATCTTCATCTCAAAGCTCAAAAGACACAAATTATATCTTTGCAATGTTTGTTGTAGGAATGGATAAAGTTTTGTGGTTTCACAGAGCTATGCATATAAAAAAACATATAAAACAAAAACGCCTCTGCATGGGCTCCGTTGTTAACTATAAGTCAAGGGAGTTTTACAAATGGACTTAACAGGAAAACTTATGTTCATCGTTTTGGAATTAGAGACTTGGACAGTTGAACAGCATAACTGTGCTTAAATAAATAATATATGACAATGTAGTTTATGTTCCAATAGTGAAAAAATCATACCCACTACAGTATTTATATCTGCCCCTCTCTTTAATGATGGTAACATTTTTTAAAAAGGGGCCAGATAGGAGTGTTCATACAGGTAGTCCCTGACTCACAACAGTTCATTTAGTGATTGTTTAAAGTTACAATGGCACTGAAAAAAGGGACTTATGATCTTTTTTCACACTTACGACTGCTGCAGCATCCCTATGGTCACATCAAAATTCAGATGCTGGGCAACTGACTCATATTTATGATGGCTGCAGTGTCCTGGGTCATGTGATCATCTTTTGTGACCTTCTGACAAGCAAAGTCATTGGGGAAATCAGATTCACTTTACAACCATGTTACTGACTTAACAACTGCAAGAATTCATTTAACAACTATGCAAAAGTTGTAAAATGGGGCAAATTCATTTAACAACTGTCTCGCTTAGCAACAGAAATGTTGGGCTCAATTGTGGTCGTAAGTCAAGGACTTCTGTACTTGTGTAATCCTAAGGGATATTTAAATGTTGGCTAATAACAGATAGCCAATAGCCAATACATTGCCTGGTGGACTGCAATGTTTCTGATCATCTAGGAATTGTATTTCTTGTTGGTATTTAACTATATGATATAATAATTCAATATTCTTATTAAAGGAAGATGGTACATAATTTGTTTCTAAAAACCCAGAAAATTGTTTTTGCGCTGAACCAGATTGGTTTGGTTCATCCAGTATATTAACCATATGGAAAGTTGTTTGATTTTATGTTAACCCAACTAGTGTGGTTTGTAAACAATGTTGTATTTTAGCGTGGTGTAGCACTTGGCCTATTGTGGTTTATTTCATAAACCGATGAAACAAATTTAGGTGAATTAGGTGAATTCACACTGTGAATCGCATACTGTATCTAGTGATTTTGATTCAGAATCTAGGGATTTTGCTTTGGTCAATTAATTAACTTTACTACATTTCAAATGTTATTTGATGATTTTTATATGGTTGCTTATAATATATATATGTTTAATTTTTAAATGTTATTACTTATCTGTCCTCTTTTAATCCAGAATTAAGGACTTGGGGAATTGTTTGCCATTCAAGAATTGCTAGATTAGAGTGACTTATAAGCCCTGCAAACATACATACATACATACACACATACATATACACACACACATACATGCATATACACACACACATACATACAAGAAGTTGTACAAATAGTATTCAGGTCATTGTAAAAAAACATTTTAGCTAACAATATCTATTTAAAGTTGGCTTGGGAATGCTTAAAAAGGGATATTGACCCAATGGTTTTCAGGAATAATTTTTAAAAAGAAAGAAAAAGACTGTTTCTTAAATGGAAAGAATAGGAGAGGAAAGGGAACAGGAAGGGGAATGACGGAGAAAAGACATCAGATTTGTGAGTCACTATTTTCTCCTACCTAATTTTTTGGGGGAAAATAATTACATTTAGCATTTTTCATATCTACAGTACTGCTAACTATCTAGAATACCTCAAGGACCAAAAGTGCCACATTTACATAGCTGGGATAACTGTAGAGCAGACTAAACTTGATTCCATAGCATTCTACTACTGTCACTGTTTATCCATCCCTGGAATTCAGTTATGGCATTGCAGAGGCATCTGGGAAAGCTGCAGGCTGCTGCTGAAAGGATAAATGGGACTGAAAAACACAGGGTGGCGTGAAGGAAATGAGTCTGTCCACTAAAGCTGGTGTGGTTTACTTATTTATTTATTTTAGCTTAAACTGATAATCTGTGTGTGTGTTAGATTATGTACAAATTATCCTGTATTATTGAATAAACAATGTTTATTCTGAAAGAGATACACTTGTGCTGTTCAGTGAACCTGTTCACAGTTGTGTAACTCTTAACAAATGTCTCATTAACAACAGAAATTTGGGGCTCAATTGTGGTCATAAGTCCAGGACTAACTGTAATTTGAATCATTTTGTATTATTATTATTTTTTTACCTTTCTATCATTCTGTAAGCCAGTTCTGTACTAGAGGGATAAGTGGCATATAGATTTAACAAACAAACAAACAAATACATTTAATTTACATGTATTGGCTGCCCAGTTCCAAGACAGCCAATTCCAGGGATTTTTGTTTTTAACACATTTTGAACAGCATAGCCACATTTAATAAATGCATTTTTAAAAAATGGTAGGAGTAAAATATAGTAATAGGAAGATCGCAATGATGCATCTAATAGAATTGACACAGATTTGCTTCCTGGAACATTTCTACTTGAGGTGTAGCAACACTTGGTTAGCCTGCTTTCAATGGTTCACTGCAGGTATTGCAATATGTTCATTTATTTACAGAATTGTACCATATCTGTACTCCGAGCCATTAATTATTCACTCTGAACTAAAGGCTCCAATAACAGTGATAGTATAGTAGCATATTCTTGACAGTCTTGTCATAAAAAGCCTCACAGCTACTGCTTCTGTAAGAATCTATAATTATATCTCCAGAAGATACAGAAGAAAATAAGAATTCTGCTTTTCTATTATTTATTATGGGGAGGAGGGTGAAAAGAACTTGTTTCAGTCTAAGGGCCAAAAAAGCACCAAGGAAATGCATTACAGGCTTCAGACTAACAAAGGGCGGCACTCAATCCAAAATGGGAGGGGCCAAATGGATCCTCAGTGTGCCTTTTTTAGAGACACCCAAATGTTCTCCACACACACACACACATATATGAAAACTCTACTATCTCCAGCTATATTAATTCCATGATCTTACACATAAATGTGATATTTTAAAGGCTAATTGTTAGGTCAGGGGTAGTATTTAGTAACGGTATCAATATCGTTCTTTAGTTGCAAACTGGATATTACAAAATATTTTAATTTGGGACTGAAGAATGAAGAAGGAATCCACAGTAAAAGGAAGGTACACCAAGTCTTTCTACGTTTAATCATTCTGTGGCTTCCTCTATGCAATCAATTTAAAAAGTAGCTGGATTTCACCCAGATTGTTATCACCGATCAGAGCAAATGATTTACTGTTCATTTGCCAGATCATTTCATCATTCCTGCTTGAAAGAAAGTCTCAGAACTGCACTGCTCTTCCTGTCTCCAACATTACATCATTAGGTCATGTTCATTCATCAGGCAAGTCAGTTACAATAATATGAAAAACATACTTATAATTAACTTTTTTCTAGTCATTATTCAAAAACAGTGTAGAACAAAGTATCTTTTCACAGATTTACACTCTTAATTACATTTGGATGGGAGGGAAGAAGGGAGATTCCAGGCATAAATAAAGTGACTCAGAGTCATTCCAACTTTGACTCAGGTTTGACTTGTCTGAGCCAGGGGCTTATTTGCTACTGGGGGAATCTCAGTTTCTGAGTCTTGGAAGTGCACAGGATATGTATTAGATCCATGCCCTTCCTGATTGGTTGAAGCTGCTTGGGAAGGGATGATGAGTTCATCTGTAAGTGATGAGGTCTCCTCCTCAAGAAGCCACTGTTGAATCAGTGTGGGATAATTTCCAACAGGTCTCCATCCTCCCATTTTTGGGGAAGGATTATAGAGAAGGTGGTGGAGTTGCAGCTTCAGAGGTCGTTGAGGAAGTGGAGGTAGGATTGAAGGCCCTACTTACAATCACTCATGCAATGCGGGTCCACATCAGTTTGCCTTTACAACACAGTAGGCCAGGAAGTTACAGCTGATTCAGAATACATTACTGGTAGTCCCTGACTTACAACTGGGTCCCATTATAGTTGTAGATCCAGGACTATGTGTAGCAGTGGTGGTATTCTACCGCTTCGGCCCGGTTGTGGCATACCGGTAGCATTGAAGATCGGTGGAGACCAAACCAGTTCTCTCTGAAGAGCTGCTTAAAGCTGCTGTTGGGCCCACCCGCCTGGGCTCCCATACTGATCTTTATTCCTTGCTTTTTAAGCGCAGCTGCTTTGCACGGCACAGCAGATTGCCGCGCATCAGCTGCTGAAACGACAGGTAGAGTGCAGGATTGCAGGAGGTGAGTCAGGAAGCTTCTGTGCCTGTGCAAAGTGCGCATGTGGCCAAGCCACACCCACCGAACTAGTGGTAAACTTATTTTGAAACACACTATTGATGTGTAGTGCAATTGTATCTTAATTCACTTGGGGAATTCCTGCTTTAAGAGCTGTACTAGCTCCCACTTGGTTGCTGGGTGGAATTCAAAGTGCAGGCTATCATCTGTAAAGCCTTCATAGCTCAAGGACTGGTTTATCTGCAGGGCCACCTCACTCTACTTACGACCTCCTTATTTATTAGATTAGTAGAGTAGGCATGTTCCAAGTTCCACTGTTAAAATTATGTTGTTTTGGCTGTTTTTGCCCTGTGGGATAATATCTCCCTTGAACTTTGGACAGCTCTGATCTTGTTCTCATTTAAGAAAACATTTAAAACAGCCTTTTTTGACAGACTGTTGCCTGGAGTTGGTTGGATGGTTGAGATAGGCTAAACATTCAATAAACAAACTGCATCTAATTAGAGTTCAACATGGAAAGTGGACAAATGGTGGTTCAGTTATGTCAACATAATAGAGCCGGGCTGGAATTTCATGCCATCAAAATATGTTTGCTGTAGCAGTGATCTGAAAACTGTCCCACTGGAACTTGGAAGCCATTTTTCTTTGGTGATAGTGGCTTTGTTTAGTGCCATTGAGCTATTTAGGTATATCTGATACAGGTAGTCCTCAAATTACAACAGTTCATTTAGTGACCATTTGAAGTTATAATGGCACTGAAAAAAGTGACATGACCATTTTTCACACTTAACGACCATTGCAGCATCCCCATAGTCAGGTGATCAAAATTTGAATGCTTGGCAACTGGCATATATTTATGAAGGTTGCAGTATCCCAGGATCATGTGATTGATTGCCTTTTGCAATCTTCTAACAAGCAAAGTCAATGGATGCCAAATTCATGTAACAACCATGTTACTAACTGAACAACTTCAGTAATTTACTAACTGAACAACTTCAGTAATTCACTTAAGAACTAGGGCAAGAAAGATTGTAAAATGAGACAAAACTCATTTAACTGTCTTGCTTAACAAGGTAAATTTTGAGTTCCATCATGGTTGTAAGTCAAGGACTACCTGTCGTTGAGTCTCATTTGTTTTCTCTTTGTGGCAATTAACATTCTAAATAACGTTGCTAAATTCATTAAAGACAAGAGCAATCTACATTCCCTAGTCTAGTCTAGTCTGTAGGATTTTCAGACTCAAAGCTTCAGGGGAAATTGCTTAAGGAGTTCACCAGGCTGTGAAAATGGTGCAGGAAATACTGAATCCACCAATGAAGATGGATTCAAAAAATTAGTTCATTGCAGGGCCCAATTACATGTTATTTTGGCTCCAACTCCAGTTAGTCAGAGATCACGAGCTCAGGGAGAAAATCAACAACTTTTGAGAACAATAAACAGCAACTTGGAAAGTATAAACACTATTTGATCATGAGTGATACTGGTTAGCAATTAAACTCGAAGAATATACTTAAAACAATAAGCTTATTGGTGCAGTTTTTAAAGTTGTTTTCAAGTAGAGGTTAAAAACAAAGTTTTGAAAGGTCAGTCATTTAGCTGAGAACTTAAACAACAAAATCCTGCTACTTACTGACCAGCCATTAATGCATATCTCTTTAGCTGTTTTTGCAAGAAAACTGCTAGAATAACCAATAATTAACAACGGTTCTATTATGACAGTACAATATCATGATTGTATTTCTCAATCCATACATTATTTTCTTGTTACAAAATATGGCTTTTTGAGGGAGAACCTCTTGATAGTGAGCAATTTGAACCAGCAACTGCTTATGAGCAAGAAAGCAGAAATATTAGAAGTTGCAGCTTTGTATTTGGATTAAACAGCATTCAGCTTTGCTAGAAGACATTTGGAGAATATTGGGGCCTTATAAACAATTTACAAGTTGGAAATAGGCTCGCTTTTTGCACAAGGAAAGACTCCTTAAGGGTGTGAAATCTGAAATGGAGAACAGAAGTTAATGTTTTCATGCCTTGCTACTTACCTCTGCAGGATTCCTGGAATCTCTCAAGTTTCTTGACCTGTTTCAGGAAAGCCATATGATTACAAAGAGAGAGGAAAAACAAATTTAGGGAAGTCACAAGAAAGAAGAGAAAAGTAACTTAGCTCCCAAGAGTTGCATCTGGAAGGGGGGGCAGTCATATATATATTGAATAAATAAAATTAATCCTGTTCCTCTAGTAGGAGAGTTTCTGGAATGTGACCCAACTAGGATCACAGGCAGTGGTGGAATTCAAATATTTTTACCAGCGATTCGGTGGGCGTGGCTTGGTGGGTGCGCTTTGTGCATGTGCACACACTTTGCATGGGTGCACACACCAAATGTGCACTTTGCACATGCGCAAAGGAGTTTGTGCAGGCGCAGAGGTGTTCTAACTCACCTCCTGCAAGCCTGCACTCTTCTGGTCGCTTCAGCTGCCGCGCAGCACTCTTCTGTGCCCTGCAAAGCAGCTGTGCTTCAAATTCTGAGAATAAAGGTGAGTATGGGAGCCTGGGAGGACGGATGGCCCAACAGCAGAGCTGCGGAGAGAACCGGTTCGGTCTCCACTGCTCATTGCCGCTACCAGCTTGGTAGAACCGGGCGGAACTGGTAGAATACCTCCACT
Organism: Bungarus multicinctus; assembly: GCA_023653725.1. Classification (NCBI taxonomy): domain Eukaryota; kingdom Metazoa; phylum Chordata; class Lepidosauria; order Squamata; family Elapidae; genus Bungarus; species Bungarus multicinctus. The sequence goes on from CM042842.1 coordinate 62,320,840, forward strand.
GATCACAGGTATCATTGCATGATTAGGAAAGAACTCTCATCTAGTTTGTATTATCAAATCCTCATTTGTGCAGCCCTGAGTTAGGTTTAGATTTAGGATGAGAATTAGGATTAGGGCTAGTGTTAGGGGTTAGGGTTAAAAGTGTGAGCAAGAAGGCTGCAGTGATGGCTTTACTACAGCTGTTCTTACATTCTGTTGTTTTCTTGGAGGACTACATTAATGGCTGTTTAACCATAAGCAAGCTGTTAGTCTGGTTTGAATGAGAGATCAAATGGGAGTTAAAATCAGTTATCTGAACCCAACCTCCAAATTATAGCTAATACATTTCCACTATAACTACAACGTGACCCATGGCCCGAATTCAACTAAATCAGACCACATCATAGATGGATGTATTGGGCAAACTGAAAATCAGCAGAGGGCTTCTGGTTGCCTAGCTATGGGTAGTGGATCAGCTGCATTAGATGGTTTGCAATTATTCTTAAAATGCAGTTTTGCAATCCGGACATGCTGTATTCCATTAGCTCCTGTTGGGCTGCCAGCTGTGTCTCGTCCATTTGTGCTTTACTAGGCTGAATTTCAGAAGGCAGTTTATATATGATACTGACCTTGAATCTGTTTTGAAATTTTGGTCCAAAATTGCCTAGGGCTAATTTGGCTGAGCAAGGTGTTTTTTTTAAAAAAATAATCGAAATACTTACTATTTATTTCTATCTCCATACAAAGTGTTGCCTCTTACATTTAATTTGCGTAAAAATCTTGGCACCTAGTAACCAAAGAACTCTCCTGTTTGTAAAAAATGCAGTTCTTTCTATTTAGACCAAAGTGGTAAATATAATAAAAATGCAACTAAATCCCTCCCCCATCTCAGGTCATAAAAGAGAGGATAGCTCACCATCCATCCTCTCTCAGTGGTATGAACTCTCCCCTGCACAATATATTGTATTTGATATCTGATGTTCCACATAGATCGATATTAAGCAGGAATAGCAAAGGCGGCATCTTTATAATTGTGTTGCCAGTTAAAGAGTGGAATGCCTTTCACAAATGCCTTTCACCAGAAGAACTGCTTTGCTCTGTCTTTGTTTTTTGTTTTTTCATGCCCTGACTTATTAGTAGACCATTTAAGAAGAATAGCTTTTCTGGACAAAAAAATCTGATTATCAATAGGAGAAAATATTTGTACCTTAGGACTGGAATATTTGTACCTTAGGGCCCTTGGTGCTCTCTGAGCTATGGAGCTGTCCGCCACACTTCTATAGATGCCCCCAAACAAACAAACCAGCAATATCTCTCTGTCCAATTGTATCACTACCGGGACCCCAACCTACAGTATTTCTAAAGAATGTGAGGTGTCCAGAAAGTTTGGACACCTCACAGAGGGAAACAAATATTCCATCAACTTCCCGCTACAAAGAATCAAAGCCTTACAATAGATAGAAATTGTGGTCTTATTTGACGTCTTTACATCCATAGAATCGAATTAGGGAGGAAGAAAAACAACAATAAGTTACCCTTCCTGGATATTCTCAGGCATTGATGGCAAATTAAAAACACAAGTCTATCATAAAACCACCCAAACCAACCAAGTGCTTCCCTACCAAATAACAACCCAACTTCTTACAAGAAAAGATGTGTAAGAACTTTTTTAGATGAGGCACAAACTCAGTGCAGCACCCTGAACAGTAGAAAAAGGAAACACATCATCTATATAACAGTTTCCAATTGATACCTATGCAACTTTATCAAAAGTGCCTGAGCACTCAACCCAATGTAACACAACCAAAACAACCATTGAAAAGGATAGCACTGCCATACATTAGAAAAAAAACTCAGAAACCCACCACAGGTTATTACAACTATATGGCATCGCCATAGCACACAAACAACTAAAGCCTTCAAAACATCCTAGGTAAACCAGAAGATTCAGCTGCCCCAGAAGAAAAAAACAGGAGTCAGCTACAACATTCAGCATAAGAACTGTAATAGCCACTGTGTAGGGAGAAACAGCAGAAGACTAGCAGAACATATCCATGAACACCAACTAGCAGTCAGAAGATCTAATGAAAATTCTTTAATTTCACACCACATGAACAGGCTTAACCATAGTTTCAACTGTGAAGCATCCTAGACCAAGCCAGTCCAAAAACACTAGAGAATTCCTGGAAGTTTGGCATTCAGACAAATTAGTGATCAAAAGGCACATAGATATAAACAGCAGGCTACAAAGCTTTCAAAAGAGAGGAATCAAAAAGCCAAAAAGGAAACAAAAAGATCAAAACACCTCCTCACCAGCAATCACACCCGATCGACAGGGATTAACACCAGATTAACACTAGGCCAATAATTAAGCAGTCAACATACCCAAATCAAGAACTCCACTCGACAAACAGCTAACAATAAAAGACAGCCTAATCAAGGAACCACCAAACTACTACTCCACCAACACTGATAGGCAAGACACAAGTGTATAAAGGAGAGCAAACTCCACTCCCGTTAGGATTGATGATGTTTGTCTAGTTTAATAATGAATGTCTGTAGAAACAGCCAGACTCAGAGAGCACCAAGAACCTCATAATTTTGATTATGATCAGTGCTTTTCTTAAAATATTCTTGTTGCTGAAGCTAATTAGATTCCTGTATTATTGTGTTTATTGTGTAATTTTACAATAAACATAACTTATATAAAATAGATTTCCTGTTGTGTTTTTACATATTAAGAATTATAAGATATATGCTATTTTTTTTATAAAGCAGCATCCACTTTAAAATACATAGGTGGATTTGGCAGATGAACCATTGCTACCTGAATTAAGCCATTATATCTCTGGTATTTGTTGCGTAAGAGAAAGAATGTATATATTAATCTACTAGTAAGATACTCAACCGTAAATTATTTTTCTTCAATCTCTTACATTCTACTCCTGGTGGAAACTTTACTAAATCCATTGGCAAAAGAATGTAACTGGGCACTGCTATTGGACTATTAACTTTGTCTCAAAGGTTCATTTGGAATCGAGACGGTGGAAAGAGAGGGCTTAAACGGTCAGGGTCACATAGTGCAGAAACTTTGATGAAGTCAAAGAGCTTTAAACAATTACAGTAAATACCATGTTTAGGCTGAACGGAACTTACATTTAGACAATATTTTCACCTATATGTTTTAAAATGCTACATTCAAATTTAAAACCATGCTCATAACAGCGTTTCCAACATTTCAGTTAATTGGAATTAGATGGAATACCTTGTGAATTGATTGCATAAGAGAGAGGACTGTTTCAAACGTTACATAGAATAGTAAAGCTGGTTGTGAGTACCATCGAATTACATGATCTTTCAGGCAGTCTGGAGGCTCCCCCCTGGCTGATGTTCTGGAAAAACCTGGCTGTTCTTCTGGACCTTGGGCTAAGTGAATGAAACCCTTGTTAGATACTTTGTCTTAAACTGCAAGTCTCTTGATGTTACTTGCCCAGATTTGCCATTTGTTTTATGTCCATTGCTGTAGTTTTATTTCTGTTATTGTATTTGTATCTTTAGAATACTGTGAGCTGCCCAGACAGTTTCGGATCAGGCAACATCAAACAGCAAATAAGTAAGCAAATAAGTAATAGATAACCACATTGCATCACATAATGTAGGAGTTAGAAAATACTGTAGGAATTATATATCCCAACTTTCCGCTCAGTATAGGAATCCTCTGAATTTTCTTGATATCATTTGAAAGCCTGCAGCAAGAAGGAATCTACTGTATTACTTTTTCAGGCACTTAATAAGTTGAATTAATACAGTTTGCAAAATGCATATCTGTAATTATATATAATGCAAATAGGCTCAAGTTGGAAATCAATGCTTTATGTCCTTGTTTAGTAATCATTTCCAAAAGCAACATTTTTATGAACTTAATTGTAAGGTGGAATTCTCAAAAATGAGAGATGATATGACTATAACTAGACACGGGCATTCCTTTTCTGTCAAGATAAATAAGGGGTAAGAAAATATAAGATTCATACATCTCAAATAGAAACTTAACATTTGGGCAGGTACATATTTCTGTTTTGGGAATGTAAATAGTCTTTTTTTAAAGTCTGCAATTGCTATGGTTTATGAACGGCATGAATTCAACAACTCTGTTTTCCTTCATATTTGTGTAACAGGTCATTCCACTTCTCTTCCGTTTGTTTTTATTAATTCGTAGTTGGGGAGGAAGGCCATCTTGTGAATTATAAACTAGAAAGGTTCAGTAGGAGTTTCCCAAATTTATTCTTGACTTCAGAGGTTTCCGTGGGATAAAATAATTCCCTAGATTCCTTTTAGAATGTCTGGTCCTGTTTGCGTTGTCACAAGCTTACAGAAGTTAATTCTGGAAAGCTTTGAAAATATTGTGGATTTTTTTTGAACAAGGATGATCTTCCTAACCTAATTGGGTGGGAGTCCTTGACTTAAAATAACCAAGAACAATCAGACACTAGATCCATATACTGTTGGTAACATTCTCAACCCGTCTTAACTTCAAATTGGAACTAGTGCTTTTAAAATCAGGGTGTACAATTTTCAGATTGAGGAAAGCCTTTTTTACACGAATGAACATCGTTTTTTTCTTTTTCTCCCTCTTGTTGAAATATGGAACAAACCTCTATACCGAAACATACGGACAATTTCCCCATCTGGTAAAGGTCATGAAAATTTACCTTGGCAACCTGTCCTCTCTATGGAGCTAATTGGAAAACAGCTTAAATAGCACTCTCTGGCCAAAATGAAAAAAGTGGGGTTAGGACCAGGGCAAAACCTGAAATTATTTACTTTAAATTATTTACATTAAATATAATTAATATTACTTCCTATAAAGATTGCATATTCCCTCTTCTATCATAATAAACCTTTTCAGAGACAACTTTACAAATGTTATACAAGAGCTTCAGGATGTCTATTTAAGTAAAAGCTTCAAGGTTTTTTTTTAAATCCGAGGAGAGAAAGTATATTAGCCCTCTTAAGAATGAACAACTAGCTTGCTTTCTTTGATGCCCAAGTGTGAAAGTTGGCCCAGGTTTAACTATAGCTATTAGAAAGAATGATGTAATTTTCAAAAATATGCTATAAAGCAGGGGTAAAATTTCTCTAGAGAAAGATCACTTTGGCTTTGTGATTTCATTACAGTAGATCAGTATCACAGCAGTGAGTTAAGCTTGAAATCACCAAAATCATGCTGAGTCATGCAAGAGGAGAAAGGACTTGTCAGTTGCCTTTTATGGAAAAGCTGATGCTACAGTTACAAAAAAAAGTAGTCCCACAAAAGGTCCCATTGTTTCCGTACACTTGACTGATCATCTCACACAAAGACAAAAAACCAAGGCTCACGATGGAGCTAAAAATTAAGCACTGCTGAATTAGCTTTTGTTTCAGCACGAAGGGCATGCATTGAATTTAAAGTGCTCCGTCTTGTTTGGATCAAGTGCAGGAAGTCGTCATTCTTGGATGGGAAAGTCGGTCCACCCTTTTTCCCTTTCTGCTTCCCTCCTGCATCTCGTCCCCCACCCCAAAAGAGAATTAGGTCTTAATTTTCTGTCCTATATACTATTTCCTACTTACCTTTAAAAAAAAAACAGCTGTTGTCATTGTTCTGGTTATGTTGACCATACTCCTACTAAATGCAGGCCTTGTGGAGTTACTGGAAGAGCTTGTAAATATGTCAGTTTAGAGGCTGTCTTTGAGGAATCAAGGAGGATTCTGGCAGTGGGCAGCGTAATTCTGGTAAACAGTCTTTTGAAGACGATAGCACACATTCTTAAATAAGCTATCCGATAGCCAGAGTTTTATTTATTGAAAATGAATTCACAATAGGAAATGTGATCCTGTTATAGCTTGTTGGAGATTTTGTTAACTGCGTGCAGCTCTGACTCTATGGTAATGAAAGATTTGGCATGCAGAGTTAATGAAGCATTCAAAACAAAGCTAAGCAATGTGATAGCCTTCAGCTCCCATAATCCCCGACTGTCGTCCATGCTGCCCAGAAGTTATGAAAACTTTACTCCAATACATCTCAAACATACGTATTTTTAATACTGACCTCCTTTCTGTATTTTATAAAGAATATCATATATTGCTCAATGACTATGCAAGACTGGCTCTGATATTTGGGCCTTCTGGTGACAAGGTACTTCCTGGATGGAATGGCACTGTCCTAGATGAACCCAGTGCCCATTCTGGGGTTTCTTCTGGACTCAAAGGCTCCTGTTGGAAGTGGCAGCCATGGCTACAAGGCCCTTTGCACACTATTGGTTGTGCGCCACCTGCACACATTCCTGTACTAGAAATTATAAGTTCTACTTATACTGCTTATAAGTTCTACTCATAAATTCTATACGCTGTAAGTTCTACTCATACCTTCCTGATCTTTCATTTGGATAAATGCAATGTGCTCTACTTGGGCTTTCCTTGAAAACATTCAGAAGCTTCAACTGGTGCAAAATGCGGGTGATAAATGAATGGCCGCATTGCTTAATGACAGCAGTTCCAGTTGATCCGGTTTGGTGTTTGTTAGATCAGTGGTCCCCAATCTTTCTGCACCAGGGACCAGTTTTCATGGAAGACAATTGTTTCGTATACAATTTATTCTGTGCATACCTAAGTGAAGCTTTGCTTGCTCACCCACCACTTGCGTGGCCTGATTCCTAATAGGCCACAAACCGATACCAGTCTGTGGCCTTGAGGTTGGGAACCTCTGCATTAGGTGAGGATCATATCATTGTTAGCAAGGAGCTTCTCCTGCCCTTTTGTGAACTGCCGGTTCCTTCCTACTGCTTCCCCCGTGGCCAAGTCTGGAAAGCTCCCTTTGGCCAATAAGGATCTACCTCTCATCTCAACAGTTATTCAGTTGAGAGTGTAGTGGCACGACAGCTTCCCCAACACCTGGATGAAGTTGTCTATTTGGATCTACGCCAATTGGGCTTCAGGCCCGGCACAGCATGGAGACGGCATTGGTCGCATTGGTGGATGATCTCTGGAGGACCTGTGACAGAGGTTATTCCTCTGTTCTGGTCCTATTAGATCTCTCAGCGCTTTTGATACTGTCGACCACAGTTTCTTATTGCGGCGGCTGGGGAGTTAGGAGTGGGAGGCACTGTTATGCAGTGGTTCTCCTCCTTCCTCTCTGACCGTTCGTAATTTGTGTTGGCAGGGGGGCAGAGGTCGGGGGCCCCGAGGCCCCTGGTTTTGCAGGGTGCCTCAGGGGTCAGTGCTCTCACCCCTTCTGTTCAACATTTATATGAGCCGTTGGGTGGCTTTGGGGTAGAGTTCCATCAGTACGCTGATGATACTCAGCTGTACATCTCTACCCCGAGCCCCCCGATGAAGCCATCGAATGATGATCCAGTGCCCGGAGGCCGTGCGGTGTTGGATGGGGCGGAAAGGCTTCAGCTCAACCCATCTAAGACTGAGTGGCTGTGCTTCCCGGCACCCTGGTATAGCCAGCTGGTTCCATTGCTGGCTGTGGGGGGGGAAATTCTTGCCCCCACAGAGAGGGCCCGCAATCTGGGTGTCCTCCTGGATGTGTGGCTGTCATTGGAAGACTATGTGGTGGCCGTCGCCAGGGGGGCTTTTGGCCAGGTCCGTAGGATCTACCATTTGAGGCCCTTTCTGGATCGGAATGCGCTTCGCACGGTCACTTCCGCCCTGGTGACCTCCCGCCTAGACTATGCCAATGCTCTCTCTACATGGGGGGCTGCCTTTGAAGAGCATACGGAGTCTCCAGCTGGTGCAGAATGCGCCGCGCGGGTGGTGTTGGGGGCTCCTCGGGCTCCCATGTTACGCCACTTCTGCGCGAGCTGCATTGGCTCCCGTGGCCCTCCGGGTGCGCTTCAAGGTCTTAGTTATCATCTTTATCGCTCCATGGCTCGAGACCAGGATATTTGCGAGACCGCCTCCTGCCACTATCGCCTCCGCCGACCGATACGCTCCCATAGAATCGGCCTCCTCGGGGTGCCGCCGGCTGGACGGCTGGCGACCCCGAGGAGGCGGGCCTTCTCATTGGGGGCCCCCTCTCTCTGGAATGAATTACCCCCGGAGATGAGGACCATCCCTGATCTCCTGACCTTCCGCCGTGCGTTGAAAACTCATTGATTTCAGCAAGCCGGTCTGGCCTAGGGGTTTTTTAAATTTTTAATCTGGTTTTAACTTTCTTATTTCCTTATTTTTAATCTTTGTAAGAGCCAATGTATTTATTCTTTTAATTTTTAAACATTGTATATGTGTTTTATATGTGTATTTTATTCTGGCTGTTCACCGCCCCGAGTCCCTTTGGGAGGGGGGCGGTATATAAATTTAAATAAATAAATAAATAAATAAATTCAATGCTTCATCCATTTATTCATATTACAGATTTGTATTAATGCAAAGGTATATATTAGCCTCTTTTGTGTCACTTGCTGTATATTTTAAGCAGCCTGGCAACTTTTACAAGAGTAGTTCTGCTCCATTGCAGAAATTGAAGTTTCATTAAGTATTCAACATGAAGCTCCCTAAATGACTTTTAAGCAATTTCTGTTTCTCATCTGACATAAGTCTCAGGTTACTGGCAGTATACAAATGGAGGGGCACTTATTTTGTATACTGCCTTTTGTTCCAGAAGACATTTACTATAAATGCAATAAATGAAACAAAGTTAGAGATGATCGTGTATTACAATGACCCTGAAAAGGGTGCTATATGGCCTGTATAATACTTCTCATTGTGTTTGTGGTTCGTCGGCAGCAGGTGCGGACGGCAGTGGTCTGTGCAGCGAGGATGAAAGGAACCATCCGGGCCTGGCAAGGACTTGGACGAGGGTCCTGCATCTGATGCAGAGATGGGGCCAGGATTATCGGAGAGTGGGATGCTGCTTTCGGAGCTTTTGGAGTCTGGTAGCAGTGAAGCAGAGGATCCCGGGGAGCCTGTGCCCAGTGCGTGTGTGCACAAGGCTGCTCGAAGGAGAGAGCAGCTGAAGCAGCAAGGGGGACTCGGGAGTAGGTTGGAAGGTGATTGCCCCTCCCATAAAGGAAAAAACCAACCCTCAGATGTGCTCTTTGCAGGAAGCAAAGAAGTTCTTTAGACTCTGAGTCCTCGTTGAAGCCCTGCAAACTCTGGTTTGTTTTTGAAACTCCTGTTGGTTGATATTTATCAGTAATTAGACTTCTGTTCTTGGCAACCTTTTACAGTCTTGAAAGAACTTGCTTTTTATCTCGGACAATAAGGTTTAAATGACTCTTGGCTGGGAATGCAAAGAATTCCCAGCACCGCATTAAAAAGGTTTGCTTTTATACACAGTTTTGTATTTGTTTAATTTGAACAAGACTTGGGTCAGAACAGTTGTCATAAAATGTGCTGTCCCCCTATGGTCCTGATTGTGATCTGGGTGCTTGGCAACTTGTTTTCACTTATGACTGGTTACCAATCGCCCCACCATCAGTGATTGCTATTTGCAATCTTCTCTGCCACTTCCCCAAAAAATCATGGGGAGGCCAGCAGGAAGTGACAACCTGTTGCCACCTGCTGCGAGACTCCATCTTGTCTCTAGGGCCTGGCTAAAAGAGCTGCTTGTATAGAAAGCTAAACTCCTTTAGTAAGCCGGAAAAATGGAGTTCAGATCCTGATGATTTGAGCTCCATTCCTGCATCCTCTGAAGGGGAACTGACTGGAGGGGAACTGACATCCTTTGGCAGGCAGCTCTTTCAACTAGCCTTTACAGATGAAAAGAACCTGAAATCTGAGCAAAGAGCAGAGAGACCGCATGATAAGTTAAGGAGCCCTGGGTGCCTCAGTGAGTGAGGAACACCTGGCGCAGACTGCCTCCCTCAGGAGCTGAAAATCTTGTTTGGATTTCAGCAGGGAGGATTTCCAGCTCCTGAGTAGAAGCTCCCACCCGCCCCACTTACTCCTGAGGCATCCTGTGTTCCATACTTTGGGACTCTTATCTGCTTAACACCTGCACAATAGCTTAATGAACACTACCAGCAATGTCAGGATTGTGGCTGTTGAGCAAAATCACCTGACATCTCACTTAACGACCACTTTGCCAAGATTCCAGGCTTGATTGTGGTTGTAAGTCAAGGACTACCTGTAGTGTTTTTAACTCACCAAATTGTCAGCCAATTACCCTTGGAAAATTATTCTCAAGCAATTGTTCTGCTAATTGTTAGCAGAAGTAAGTTGATTGGACAAGATTTCTACATCAAATTTATACATCAGTCTGATATCTTCACAGGTAACATGCACAAGAATAAAAATAAGTGCCACTTCTGGCCACCATTTCCATGTGTGCATAGCTGCTACTATCTACCATAAAAATCTCAGCTGCACTGTTAACCTGTTTTAGCATATTTTTGTAAAGGATGTGTGAAACTTAACCTGCCGAAAGGTCTTTCTGAAGACCCAGTAATTGCTTGTCCTACAAGCATGATAAGCACCATCCTTGGTCTGTGTCAGTCTATGACTAGCTTAATGCTCCTGCCTGCATTGTTGTTACTCTGGCAGTTTGTTAAGTTGTTGATTTTGTCCTTTGAACAAGTACTTTTATTATTTCTCTAAAATAAGCATGTTAATGACTAAGATTTTTCTACTTTGCTCCCTAACCAAAAAGAAAGAAAAAGGAATTGAGTCTTGCCCTGGAAATATATTCCTGTCATTTGCTGCATTTCTCTTGCATATCATATCATCATATCATATATCATATCATAGTACCCAAAATTTATTTGCTAGACAAAGAACTGAAATGCCTTCCAGGATGCTTGACTGATGATGTAATCCCAATTGGCACAAACCTTTCCTGGGATCTGAATTACTGGATATGAACCTACATTGCAGAAGGCTGTTTTGACTTACTTTGTATTCCAAGCTTAGGGTGACTTCCAACTAGATTCTTTCTTTTGATAAATTTCACTGGCAATATACTTACCTGAAATATTTTTGCTTTTGCTTTTGTTCACAACTAAAAATATATAGACGTTTCTAGTGAATTTTATGGATACACTGACTTTAATATTGCCAATTCATTGACCAGAGATGTAGAAGCAATAAATTAATAAAGCTATTTTATAGCCAGTGAGGAAGCCTGATGTTTAATATGGTTGATATTTAGATTTCTAACCATCCTCTAAAATCGTGTTCATGGGCTCAGGAATCATGTGGCATTTAAAATAAAATGTAAATTGAACCCAAGCTTATTCAACTCGCTGAAAGTGGGAGTTTAACTTGTCTGGATTATTGTTTATATAGTCTGAGTTGTGAACTGGAAACTGTTAAAAAATTACTGTAAATGGGGAGTATAATTCACAGTGTCCCAGTTTCTAGCCTGGTACCTTAACCACTGTATACAAAACTTGTTTTCTAATATATTTTAATATATTGATTAATTGTAGGCCCTAAATAGCTCACCAGGATAGCATGTGACCCCCTTCTATCAAGGAGGAAGGAAGGAGCACTTATATAACCCAGTGCCCCCCCAACCTTTTGGGCACCAGGGACTGGTTCTGTGGAGAGAGCTTTTTTCCCGCGGACTGGATGGGGCGTGGTTTCGCATGCTACCTGCCACCCCACGATTGGGCTTTGCTTGTTTGAGCGGAACGGTTTCTGGCATGCCGTGGACTGGTGTCGATCTACAGACCGAGGGTTGGGGACCTCTGATTTAACCCACTGGCTATTGGGAGATTGAGACCTTAGAATTAAATACAGAAGGAATTGATTTTGGTTTGCTCACGGCATATATGTAGAGACATTGTTATCAGTTGGCTTCTCCATTAATATTTAGATTTGAGTTTATTTTACTTTTATTAAAGCAATGTTTTTCATAGAATGCAATTGATTGCCGTGTGCATCAATCAATATTGTTCATGTTAGTAAATTTTATTGGGCTTTTACTTGTCAGTTTATTAAACTCCTCATTAATGATAGTATGTACCAGCTCTGCAGGTAACTGTAACTTTGGAAGTGTCTATCTCTGAAGGCTGCTTTGTAATTTAAGATATGATCAAATCATTACATTATAGTTTCATTCTGTTATCTGCTTATTCATACAGTTAGAAGGCCAGTTAAGAATTTGGTTGCAGTAAAATTCCTGTTCTCAAAACTATGAGCAAAGCACTCCAGTTTTGGCAGTATTCAGGCATAATCTTGAAAACTAGTCAGGAGTGGTATTTCAGTAATTCACGTGGCTTCCCAGAGGTTAAAAAGCCATTCACAGCAAACCATCTTGTGCTACAGTGGGTCATTCGTTGGCTGAACATGATGATCTGAGTCTGCAGATCACTGGATGCGATCCACAGTAGGATTACTAAGGGCCTGTTGACTCAGCTCTGAACACTCATGCCTGGATGTAGAAGGCAATCAGTGCCAAGCATGATAAGCAATGTCATTTGGGATCGGGCAGAGGAAAGTGACCGTGATCTTCTTAAATATGCTCTTTGTTGCTTTGATTGGGTTGTGTTGGATTTAGTCAAGAAGCTATGTTTATAACCTTGCATTATTTCAGAGTTTTGGAGGTGGCACATTTTTAGAAGAAATAAGATACCGGTAATATGTTTGAAGCACAGTATTGGCCTATGCAATTTGAATAAAGGTCTCTTTTGGAGTCCAGAAAATTAACTTTAATAAATTATCACCTTAATTCTCAAGAAATTTCAGTAAGAATGTACTAACGTTGAAATGCTGAAAGTTGAATAGTTTAGGAAGTTTTGAAAGAGAGAGAGCGAGGGGGGGTATGTAAGCCACCTTCATCCCAAGTATGTGAGAAAGAGAATAGTGGATAAGCCTGCTAAATGTTTTAGCTCTAAAAGCTACATTTGGGAGACTGCAGATACTGCACCCCTTAGAAGACAGAGATAAGGCACATGTTCTCACAGGCCGCTATGGATTAAAAGCCTGTGGTGATTTTGATCCATTCCTTTTCATAGTTGTCTACTTGTGTATTTTTATAAATATGTGTATTTTATAAATAATCAAGGTGGTGAACCTACTTAATACAGATAGTCTTCGACTTAAGACCACAATTGAACCCCACATTTTTGTTACGTGAGACGTTTGTTCAGTGAGTCTTGTCCCATTTTATAACTGTTCTTGCTTCAGTTGTTAGTGACTCACTGCAGTTGATAAGTTAGTGACCTGGGTGTTAAGTGAATCTGGTTTCCCCATTGACTTTGCTTGTTAGAAGGTCGTAAAATCACATGACCTTGGGACACAGCAACGGTCCTAAACATAGAATTAGTTGCCAAGCATCTGAATTTTGATCACATGATCATGGGGATGCGGGAAAGGTTGTAATTGAAAATGGTCATAAGCCACTTTTTAAAGTGCCGTTGTAACTTTAAACAGTCACTAAACAAACTGTTGTAAGTCAGGGACTGACTACCTGTACTCCTCCTCCTATTTTCCTCATAACACAACCCTGTGAGGTAGGTTGAACTCTCTTCATGTGCATGCGTGTACACACACACAAACACATGCATAGAGTTATCTACCCATGATATAATTAGCAGACGATCTGAGGGGATTAAACCCTGAATTCTTGCCTATACTTGCCTTAACCACTAACCAATATATTTAGCAAGTGATCTGATGGGCATAAACCTTGAATACTTAGAACCCAAATTCTAAGGAGATCAGAAAAATAGACTTTGAACAGTAAAGGTGTTCATACTGTTTAACGTTCAGTAAGAAAAATACATTTTTGTGTATCTGATTTCATTTTTATTGTGATAAATACACAGAATGTCTTTTGAAAACAATAATTCTACTGCTTGTTTCCATTATCAAATGTCTGAAAAAAAGATTATTCATGGTTATAAACTGGTGTGCTTCAAATAAAAAAAAAATCTACACTTATAAAGTCACTGCTCCCAATATTTTATCAACTTTACTATTGCAAAGTTATTTTCTTCTGTTGTGAAAGCTTAGTTACTGTTACATTGGAAGACATGAAATATTCTGACCTTTGTTCCTGTTGTTGATTAATTATGATTTTTTTTTCCAGTAAAGCAATCCATTGTCTTTTCTTAACAGGGCTTGGAAGAGTTCACCGAGAATGTCTAAGCAAAACACCTGGCACCTCAAACAACATAGCTCAGGCAAGAAGAACTGTTCAGCAGTTGAGAATAGAAGCATCTATAGAAAGGATAAAGGTTAAGCATAATATATTTTCTTGTTATGAACTACGTGTTTATTATTTAAAGTGCGTTCTGTGTCTCTTATGTTTTAAAATGCTTTTTGAAAATCAAGTAAGTTTAAGAATTGCTTTGATGTTATTGGAATATAGCTTTGTGAGTCTAATATATTTGCTTAATGATGAAACTTCATGGTGCAATAGACCACACTTTGGAGATTATGTTGGTCAGTCCCATAAGTCATAATGTAATTTTGACCCTTGTTCTGTTCAGATTTCAAAAAGTTGTCCTGCTGACTTCCAGAGGAACAGAGTCCTAAGAGTCTTACGCAATTTCTCTCCAACCTTTTGTTGGACTGGGAAGAATAAAAAGGATAAATAGAAAGGAATAATATAGACAGTGAATTGGAACTATCGAGCTAGAAAGTGAAATGTTAGAATAAGAAATGAAAAGAAAGAATCCAAGAATAACAAAAAGGCCTATTAGGTATATTCAAAGTAAAAAGAAAATATTAGTCTATATTCAGTGTTAGCAGAATGCTAAGAAAAAGCTACAGTTACTCAAATTTTAATTTGATGCAGTCTTCTCTATGTGTATGTGTATGTATGTGTAGGTGTTCCACTTTGAGTTGTGAAGAGCAGGAAGCAGTGGTGTAAATGAACCTTGAATTTTATAAAAACATGATCACAATTCACCTTTAATAAGTTTAAATCACTAGATTAATTGTAGATAGGAACTAACTGATGATCTAGTCAGAATGTTTCAAAATCAGAAAACAGAAAATGCAGAAAACAAACAATGCAGCAAATTACAGACCAATCAATCTGCCATCAATACCTGCAGAAATTCTAGAACAAATCATAAGCACCTGTCAGCACCTTGAAAACAATGATAAAAAAATCAGCATGGATTTGTCAAGAATGAGTCTTTGCAGACAGATAATAATCTCTTTTTTGATCAAGCAAATTCCATAGTAGATTGTGGGAATGCTGTAGGCTAAGGATGTGCATGAAATGAAAAATATAGTTTGTAAACCTGAAATATACTCTTCCATTTTGGAAGTTGTGCCAAACTGGTTCGGTGAGCCTTGCTTTGGCAAAAACAAAATCCAGAATACTTTGGTAGTTGGGTTTCAACCAAAACAAAAGTGAGAGGGATCACAGAGTGATTTTAAAAGGCAAATTGGGAAAGGTTGATACATTTAATCCTGTTTTTATTCCTCCTCTGCATGGTTTGTGTTTGAGAGCCAGCTATCCTATGCAGGAAACAGTTCATGCATGGAGGATACTGCATCATCTTTTTGTAAATCAGGAGTGTCAAACTGGCGGCCCGCGGGCTGGATGCGTCATATGCAGGGCACATCCATCCCAGCTCCATGAAGGGGAAAAAATCGTGAAATGTCACATGACAGCAATGTGACGTTGCGAGTTTGACAGCCGTGTTGTAGACATAGTGGTGGTCCTCGGTTAATGATCATAATTTAGTGACCTTTTACAGTTATGACAGCGCCTGAATGAGTGGTGGTAGCAACCAGTCCTTTTACGTTTATTATTTATTTATTTATTAAATTTCTATACCGCCCCTACTCCCAAAAAAGGGACTCGGGGCGGTGTACAGCCAACTAAAACAGAAACAGTATATACAATTAAAAGCAATTTAAAATGATTAAATTGGAGGCCGAATATACAATTAACAGATATAAAACTGATAAAAAATTTAAAATACCAAATTTAAAACCCCAAAAATCGTAACTGGGCCAGGCTGGCCTGTTGAAAAAACAGGGTCTTTACTGCATGCCGGAAGGACTGAATGTCAGTAATGGCCCGTATCTCTGGGGGCAAATCGTTCCAAAGGGAGGGAGCCCCTGCAGAGAAGGCCTGCACCCTCGGGGCCGCCAACTGGCAACGACCAGGTGGTGGAACCCCGAGGAGGCCAACCCTGTGGGAGTGCACTGGGCGGCGGGAGGCTGTTGGTGGCAGCAGGCGGTCCCGTAAGTACCCAGGTCCCGAGCCATGGAGCGCTTTAAAAATGATCAATACCACCTTGAATCGGATCCGGAAGGCCACAGGAAGCCAATGCAGCACGCACAGGAGCGGTGTAACATGGGAGCTCCGGGAAGCTCCCAAGATCAACCGCGGGGCCGCATTCTGGACCAACTGCAGCCTCCGGACACTCTTCAAGGGGAGCCCCATGTAGAGAGCATTGCAATAGTCCAAGCGGGAGATGACGAGGGCGGAAGTGACCGTGCGAAGTGCGTCCAGATCCAGAAAGGGCTGCAACTGGTAAATCAGATGAATCTGACAAAAGGCCCCCCTAGTGACGGCCGTAATGTGATCTTCTAAAGACAGCCATACGTCCAGGAGGACACCTAGATTGCGAGCCCTTTCCATGGGGGGCCACACACGGCCAGTGACGGAATAAGCTGGCTGTATCTGGGCGCAGGAAACAACAGCCACTCGGTTTTGGTCGGGTTGAGACGAAGCCTGTTAAGACCCATCCAACTCCGCACGGCCTTCAGGCACCGGGTCATCACTTCGACGGCTTTGTTGGGGTGGCCCAGGGTAGAGATGTACAGCTGAGTGTCATCAGCGTACTGATGGAACTCCATCCCGAAACCACAGATGATCTCACCCAGCGACTTCACAGAAATGTTGAACAGCAGGGGCGAGAGAACAGACCCCTGGGGCACCCCACATAATAGGGGCCTCGAGGTTGACCTCTGCCCCCTTGTCAACACAAATTGCGAGCGGTCGGAGAGGAAGGAGGAGAACCACCATAAAACGGTGCCTCCCACTCCCAACCCCCCAACTGCTGCAATAGGATACTGTGGTCGACAGTATCAAAAGCCGCTGAGATCTAACAGGACTAAGACAGAGGAACAACCCCTGTCTCGGGCCTTCCAGAGATCATCCACCAACGCCGTCTCGGTGCTGTGCCTCGGCCTGAAACCCGATTGGAGGGGGTCTAGATATACCGCTTCATCCAGGTGCTGACGTGCCACCACACTCTCAACAACCTTTGCCACAAAGCGAAGGTTGGAGACCGGACAATAATTCGACAATAATGCTGGATCCAGGGACAGTTTCTTGAGGAGGGGCCGCACCACTGCCTCTTTCAAGGCGGCGGGTAAAAGCCCCTCTCTCAAGGAAGCATTAATGATCCCTTGGAACCAGCCTCGTGTCACTTCCCGAGTGGCCAAGACCAGCCAGGAGGGGCACGGGTCCAATAAACAAGTGGTGGCATTAAGCCCTCCCCAGTATCCTGTCCACGTCCTCCAGGGTAACAGGATTGAACTCATCCCAAATGACCTCACCGCCCCCGTCCCCCTGCCCGGAGATGCCCAGTCGGAGTCCAGGTCATCCCGGATCTGAGTGATTTTGTCCTGCAGAAACGTAGAAAAATCCTCGGCCCGTCCCTGCAAGGGATCCTCCCGCGCCTCCACTTCCAAAAGGGAGCGAGTCACCCTAAACAGGGCGGCCAGGCGATTTTCCGTGGACGCAATAAGGGCGGAGAGGTAAGACCGCCTCGCCATCCTTATCGCCACTAAATACACCTTAATATAGGATCGTAATAGTGTTCAGTCAGATCCAGAGTGGCTGGCCCTCCAAGCACTCTCTAGGCGTCTTTTCCGGCGCTTCATCTCCTTCAGCTCCTCGGAAAACCAAGGAACCACTCGGGATCGGCACCAGGTCAGAGGCCGCAAAGGCACGACCCGGTCAAGGGCCTCAGCTGCCACCCAGGTAGCCTATCCCTGGTAGCCACTAAGCCCTCGACCGAGTCGTGTGTGTGAGTCTCGGGAAATGGCCCAAGCTCCATCAGGAACCTATCTGGGTCCATCAGGCGCTTGGGGCAGTACCATTTTATCAGCCCCGCCTCCCTGCAGCGGGGGGGGGGTGCAGAATGGAAGTTGAATCTAAGGAGCGAATGATCAGTCCATGACAGGGGTTCTACAGCAACATCCCCTATACCGAGATCATTCTGCCACTGATCAGAGACAAAAACCAAATCCAGGATGTGACCCCCCAAGTGAGTGCTGAATTAATTGGGTCAGGCCCATGGCTGTCATGGAAGCCATGAACTCCTGAGCAATCCCTGAGGCTCCGCCGGCAGAAGGCAGGTTGAAATCCCCCATCACCATAAGCCTGGGGGTCCCAACCGCCAAGCCGGCTATAGCCTCAAGGAGCTCAGGCAGGACCGATGTCACATAGCAGGGAGGCAGGTATGCGATCAACAGGCCCACTTGAACCCTGGAATTAAACTTCACGAAAAGGGACTCACATCCAGTCGTCTGAGAAACTGGATTCCCTAGGACACAGATCTTCCTTAATAACCACCGCAACCCCCCCACCCCTCCCCTGAGCCCTCGGCCGATGAAAGACGCGAAACCCGGGTGGGCACATCTCCACCAGGGGAACTTCTCCCACTTGGCCCAACCAGGTTTCGGTAACACCTGCCAGGTCCGCTCCCCCCTCACAAATCAAATCATAAATGAGGGGGGCCTTGGTAACGACGGACCTGGCATTACACAACATCAGCCGAAGGCCCAGGGCCCGATGACTCAGACCACCCGGGGAACGGGACATGACTAGGGGGTCGGAGCGCGCCACCATGCGCAAACAGCGGGGGGGCGCTCCCAATATAGGATATGGCCCCCTATAACCGCTAAATCTGCCTCTCCCGCTCACCGTGCCAATAGACTGTATTCTGCCCTCCCCGGAACAACCCCCCATCCTCGATATGACCCCACCCGATCCCAGCACCGCCCAGCAATGCTCAACCCGCGGCCTGGCCCAGCCTCAGGCGGGTTGTCCCCAAACCCCCGCCCGGCCATCCTCCCTAACCCCAATAAAAATCTAGATAAAAATTTATATAAACAAGAACCCTCCCCCAAGCGTTTCTTGCGGCCGCACCATCTCTCTGGATCCCAGGATCCATCCTCAAAAAATGTCTTTGAAAGTGTAGAAGGCCACTTAAGAGAAAGGGGGACATTTCTCAAGGTCCATAGATCTTCAGAGGAGTATCTCAACGGCACCCTCAGCTGGGCCTCCACTGACCGACACCGGCAACGTAGGGGCCCCACTGGCCAGGACCGAGGCCGGGTCCGAAACGTTGAGGTAACATCCATGTCCCACCCAGCCACCGTCCTCGTCTCCAGCATCAAACATTGTCGTCCCCATGGCCAGCTGGTCACCACCGTCGTCGGGGCCACCGAAGCCACAACCGCTGCCACTGGAACCTACGCCACCGCCGTCGGATCAGGAAGTCCCAACCGCTGAGGGCACTGTCGACACCGTCGTCGGGGATTTCAAGCCCTCTCCCACGACCGAGGCAGATGTCATCCACGGCCGCCACGGCGCCACCCGCAGCGCCTTGGTAGCCAGGGGCGGGCTCCCCCCCGTGTGACCGCCGTGGCGCCACCCACGATAGTCACAGCGGGCAAAGCCCGTCCCGTGGCCAAAACTCAGTCGGGGTAAAATGTCACCTGTGGCTGCCAAGTCCTCTCCTCCGTGCCACGACCGCACCATCTTCGGCCGTCACAACGCCCCTCGGCCGTCGCGGTGCCACCCGTGACAGCCCCCATGGCGAAGTCCAGCCGCGGCAGGGCCGTCCACATCACCGCCGCCCAGAAACCGCCCAGGTAACCTCCGGGGCTGCCCGGGTGGTCATCCAACGGCGGCCCTACCGTCGACCCCGCAGCCCACAGTCTTTCCAGGCCTGTCTCTCCGAACTCCGTGGCTTGCAGCCTCTCCCAAGCCCGGCCGCGGCAAGACTGCCGCGGCCCGACTCCAGCCGCGGCAGTCAAAAGCCAACCACGGCAGGGCTTCCAGCGCCCAAAGCCCATCCGAGCAACAACCCGGGCGGCCGCGAATAGCAGCTCCACCGGCGACCCCACCGCAGGCTCCATCATCGCTCCCGCTACCTCTCCAAGGCCATTGCCGCCCAACATCGGTCGACGGCAACTGAAACTCGGCCGCAGCAGGGCTTCCGCTGCTCGAAGTTCGCCCGGGCGGCTCCGGCTCCGGCTCCAGCTTCGACGTCTCCGCGCAGCCTTTCCGGGATCGCCAACCCCCCCCCCCGGTCCTTTAGCCACCTCTGCCACCGGTGGGGACCCAGCGGGAGGGAAGCCTACGCCGAAATTCGGCCGCCGTGACGGAGCTCCTCTCGGACGCGTCCTCCGGCCGCCATTTTGAAACGCTATTCAACTTGAAACGCTAGTTCAACTGTCCCCACTACTTGTACAGTCACATGATCACAATTGGACACTTGGGAACGTGATTACCATTTGTGACCTTCCCTGGCAGCTTCCCATAAGCAAAGTCAATAGGGAAATAGGCAGTGAAGGTCACAAGTTGCTCTGATAAGTCTCTCCCTCCCACACACCCTTCCCAAGCCTCACTACACTTGCATGGTGCCTCAACCACTCATACATTCTCATGCAGCCTTTCTCCTTGTGAGCAGCAGTTCCAAGCTCTGACGTGCTTCAGCCACATCTTCTTGGCCACCCATGCACCCCACTCTCTCTCACACCCAGCAGCAGCCATTTACCACTCTCCCTGCCTGCTTGCAAGCCACCTGAGACTAGCAACTTCCTGCTGGCTGCCCCACTGATTTTGTTCGCTAGGAAATTAATAATGGCAATGGGGTTGCCATTGCTAAACGATGTGACCACGTGATCTTGCACTTTATATCTGCATTAGTGATGGAAAATTCTGGTCCAGATTATAATTATAGCTGTAATATATTTTGACGTCATCAAAAGCATTTGACATGCCAATTAGTAAGCTGGTTAAGTATAGGTTGGATGGCATGATAATTAAATTGGTACATAGCTGGTTCAAAACACAATTTGCAGGCATGTTTATCAATTGTTCCTGATCCAATTAGAGGAAGGAATCAGTCCTGGATCTTCTATTCTTCGGTATTTTCAATAATGACACGAGTGAAAACTTGACAAATCTGCAAAATTTGACCAAAAATTGAGGGAACAATAATTTACTAAACATGTATTAATTATATAAAGATAGGCTGTGGGGTACTTGGCTTAGTAGAAGTAAAAGTAGTCCTCAAGTTATGGCCCATCGCTTAGCAACTGTTCAAAATTCTGATAGATTCCCTTAAAGGTACTTAACAACACAATTCCAAAGTGTCAATGCCCCCCCCCCCCACCACCACAATGATCATGTGACCACATGTTGGTGTTCTCTAACTGGTCCACATTTGCAGTCGTTTGTAGTGACTTGCAGTCATATGGCCATATTTTACTTCTGGTTTTTGACAAAAACATCCCATAGC
The DNA here is from genome assembly GCA_023653725.1 of Bungarus multicinctus. Lineage (NCBI taxonomy): Eukaryota > Metazoa > Chordata > Lepidosauria > Squamata > Elapidae > Bungarus > Bungarus multicinctus. The sequence goes on from CM042842.1 coordinate 62,342,256, forward strand.
AAACAATGAACTCACTTTTATGACTGCAATGTTTGCTTAACTTTCACAACTTGCAACCATAATGATGGGCAAGTTCCATTATGCTCATAAGTCAAGGACTACTTGTATTTGCAAAGAAAATGGAATAGTAGTTGCTTACCAATTAAATACAAGTCAGCAGGCTACCAAAATAGGCAAATACAGTTACTAAAAGTATAGTTTCCAAATTACAGAAAGGTAGTAATCATTGTTCTGCTTTGCTCAGACCCAATTTCAAGTACTGTGCCATTTTCAGTCACCATGTCTTAAAGATCTGGATTTAGAGAAGGACACCAAGAATGATTTCAGGGGACAGGAAACCAAATCTCCAGAAGAGAGTTTGAAGGGGCTGGAAGTGTTTAACTTTCAGAAACAATGCTTGAGAGGACCTTTAATAGCATTCTTCAAATACCTGAAGAGACTTCATGTAGAAGGTCAGGGCCTGTCCATCCCTATTCCAGAGTGCAGGTCATGGAACAGATTTAAATCCTAGAAAGATAGGTTCTGATTGAATGTTAGCAACGGTATTCAAATTATAAAACAGGTTGACAGTGGAATTACGGTAGTTATTCAAAGTGGTGATAGGCTCTCTTGTTTTGTATGTTGAAGGGGAAGGACAACCCTCTACCTAGAATGCTTTAATTATGATTCCTGTATTGAGGAAGAGGTTGATCCGAAGGTCTGAATGGACTCGTCCAATTCTTATTCTGTGATTCTCTAGCCATTTGTAGAAAGCTGCTGTTAAGATGTACTAGAATAGATTACGTCTCTGTCATATCTTGATCAACATGGTCCCGTAGAGCACCAGGGCTGTGATTTCTTTGTAGAAGATAAGAATGCCGTAGGCATGCCCAGACTTCTTAAGATGCATATGTGAAGAATAGAAAATGCTTTTAATCTCATCTCAAGCTTCTTAGTAATTAATCCTGTACTACCCCTTATTTGTTATTTGCAAATAAAAAAGCATAAAAAATCATAAACCTTTAGGTTTATGCATAAATGTGCCTTCTTATTTTGCAATTTGTTTATTTACCACCAAAGCCTCATTCATAAACAAATGCTAAAAGAGACCAACCTATTTTTTTTGTGTGTGTACACAGGCACATATTCAACAAATGTATATTCAAATTTGCTTTATTAAAAGTAGCTTTTGGGAAAATTTATAATTCTGTACTTATTTTCCTCTGCAGGTGTCAAAGGCATCAGCAGATCTAATGTGCTATTGTGAGGAACATGCCAGGAAGGATCCTTTACTAATGGGCATACCTGCTTCAGAAAATCCCTTCAAGGATAAAAAAACCTGCACTATTCTATAGGCAAAGCAGCAAAATGCCTTCAAAACCTTCCCCTGCAAAACCAACCTAGCCAATTCTTAGAGAAGTAACCTGAAGGTCACCTGGTAGCCATTGCATAAAACAGCAACTTATTTTCACCTTGTGTATGAATGAACTTTTAAGTTTCCTTGAATGTTTGTTTGTCCCATTCTAAATGCCAGGCACACGGTTCTAAAAGTTACTTCTTGCAAAAATGGAAGGGTTCTACAAATGTCGTTAGGCATGGATTCTGTTGGCTTTGCTGGGCTGAACTGGGCTGGGCTGGGCTAGGCTTGATTTTGAAATGTACTGAGTGTTCACAGATCCAAGGATTGAACTATCAAGACCAAAGTTGCCTGAGCTTCATTTACAGTGTAGTGAGGTAGACAAGCCTAGAGTGCTAATCAAGCTTTCTTTTGCATTTGATTTGATACCAGTGTGTACCTTGTATATGTAAATGGAGTCTATATCTAGGGTGTATGCATACGTTCGTTTAGATGTATAGACACATTCCAAAGTGCATTCTTTTACGTGCACTCTTCAGAGTTCATTGCTGCATTTATTGATAGGATTTCTGCACTTCAATGCTTTCACTATTTAGTATATCTTAAGCTTTCAACAATGTCTTAAAAACCTATACACTTGTACATACTATAAATTCTGGTTCTCAACATAGTTTTGAAAAGTGACGTCGATCGCCTTTAATCTATCTTTTATTTCCACTGAAATGTAGACTACACTAAATTCAGATTGATTGTGATAATGGTGTCTAAAACCTTCGCCTCCCTTTCTTTTTGTCTTTAAGAGGAATTCTGTCCTTTGCCTTTCCTACACAGTTTCTAGTAAACTGGTTTTTGGAAGCTTTCAGGCTTTTTTCAGTTTAATCCCCATATTTACGTTTCATAAATGTCAAACAATCACTAAGTAGGAAGAGAGACTGAGTGAAATCTATGGTGCTACTGCTTCTGCACAAGACCTATTAAAATCAGTGGTTGTGCTAATAAATGCTTGAAGGATTATAGCAATTCTCGATGGCAGCAGCTAATCCCTTGTACATGTTAACATTATTAAAGAATTTGGGTACCGTCATACGGTAATGAGATACTGAATAGAAAGAAGCAACACTGATACATTTTAAGCCAAGGGTATGTATCTGTATGCTATTTGTTTGGCCTTTTAATTTTTATTGTATTATTGTGATCTGCCATAGCTCTGTATTTCGAAGGTGGGTTAATTGTAGCTTTTTTGTTGTTGTTCATCAAGAGGGGAAAAGAATTGCCCCATATATAGAGGCCCTCAGATGCATGGTTAAATTTCCTTCCTAGAAATTTTAGCACAGAATGCAAAGCCAACCATTAGTGCTCACCCAAAAGCATTCATTTTCAACCAGCCAAGGGACACCCCCACCAAGATTTCTTCCTGTTAAGAAGACCTAGACTTCCATAGTGTTTGTATCTGCTTGGTGACAGCTTAACACATACTTTCACCGTAACTGTATTGAGCAGCTAGCTGCAGAGCTGGTAAGCCAAAGTCCCCACCCAGTTTACTGGTGCTCTTCACTGCATTATAATTAAGCTCTTGTGGAGAACTTTATTAGTGCTGCATGCTGCTATGTTGATACCATATTTCTTTTCGCCTTCATGGTCCCAAAAGATAAATTTAAAACATTTTTAAAACTAAAATAGCTTCCTAAAGATAGTACGGAACTGATAACAAATCACAATTTTGCATTGATTTTGCTTATTTTATGTCAGTCTGGCCATCACAAAATCAACGTACAATTCATTAAATTAAATTACCTGGAATTTGGTGCCATCTTATTTGCTATCATAATTTAAAACAGTGTCTTTCCTGATATCAAGTCTTAAGTCCGTGTCCCCAAATTAACACAGGCGATCTATCTTTTGGTTTGTTTTAAAATATTGGGCAGCAGTTGATTTGTCAGCTATATAAATCTGCTTTATAAAGAATGATCCTTGCAACTATTCATCCATGGCAACAACAACATGGGGTTAACTTACATTCTGTTAAATATAGTGAAGTAGTTAGGCTTGTGTTATGATCTTAACATAGGAAGTAAATCCAGAGGAAAAGGTCAACCTTATATTGACTTTGCTACATGGAAGTGATTATTTCACTCCAGTAGATGGTCCTCTGGTGAGATAAGAATTTACAGATCATGTAATGCTCATGCATGATGGCCATAAAATATTGAAGCTCTCAAGTGTCAGAGTTGATACTCATTGCAATAAGCCTATAAATGAGGAGAGACTGCACTAGCAGGGCTGTCAACTCTAAGAGAGTCGGTATAATTATTTGTAATGAATAAATTGGTATTGCCATTAGTAAATGGGCACCTGAACGTTATATTATGTATTTGTAAAAGTTGAAGTTGATGCTGGACATTTTCTCATCCATCACCAACCCGACCTGTTTCCTACAAATCTTATCCCAAATATCAGTATTTTTTTAAAACAATTAGAATGTTGCTCTTTTTAGACCTATTCTATTCATCAGATGAATGCAATTTTAAAAATTCTCAGCGCGTTCATCAATTTTATATTTTCATATAAAATTAATATGCTAATTAATGACTGTGATAACTGTCACCAGCAAATGCTGCTCTGTATGCTTTAATGTAGAATAAATTTGGACACATTTAGTTATTCTCGCTAGTGAGAAATTTAAACTGATTATGATTGCTCCCTGCCTCTCATTTAGGCTCTACTTCATGTAAGATTAGAAGGCCCATATCCTTAAATTTCAAAATCAAATTATTCATAATAGATGAACTTCTGTAACTTACTTAAATACCCTCAATGATTGAGTATCTAATAAATGAAGTTTGACTTGTTACATTGTTTAGTCAAAACTAAGATTAGAACATGTTGATCGGGCATTTGAAAAAGCATCCAGCTTAATAGGCCTCTTGCCTGATAGAAAAGAACACAAACTGGCTGGAGAAGCTTTACCTAAAGAAAGAAGGAAATCTTTAGATCTTGCCTTGCAATTGATGAGTGCCATTAATTTTTTCTAATTTCTTCAATCCATCTCTCAGTTCATATTTTTCCCCAAATTAAGCCTTGAGTTATGACACATTGACATTGGGTTTGTTTTCTGGACTTCTTATTCTTTTTGTGTTGCTAATCATGCTATTTTGGTCTATTTCAAGTTGGGCTCAGCTCCTGATGACTTCACAGACACATCGATCTAGCTTTGGGGCAGCAATATAGAAGTGATTTGCCATTGCCTTCTTCTAGCATGTGATCTTTTCTTGTTAAAATCTTACAGTAATTGTGTATTCGCTGTGTTGTAATGTTATAATACCAGGCCAAAATAGGTTGGATCCAAATATGCCCTTCCATGTTTGGGATAACCTATATTATATCCCCCAAAGCAATGTTTTAGCCTTACCCTAATACACTCCCAGGAAAAAGGAAAACTAAGAATTCAAGAATCCAACACATGCTTGCAAGAGAGAAAGCCCCTTTTCACAAGTGAGCAGTGCTGACAGGACATACATAAGAGCCCATTCAGAGGCTAGAATCTCTCATGGTTTATTAAGGAATAACCACTATCATTATAATGGGGTTTATTTCTGAGTAAGCATGTACAGTGTTGTATGATACAAAGACGGTTCTCTACATGTGTCAGAGGAAGCGCAGGAACTGCTATAAACTTGCATCTTAAAGTAGTCTAGAAACTGCTTTCTTTGTGTTTGCAGAGCAATGCAAGCAGCAGTTCGATTTATGCTGTGGTGCTTTGGATCCAAACCAATATTTTCACCAGCAGTGCTTTAAATTTTTATCATTCATATGTATTTTACAAACCGAAGATAATTATTGAAAACATGGTGTTATAAACTGAAGATGTTTTCATTTGAGCCAAGTAAAATATTGTGCCAACCTCCATTTATGGATGCATTTTGATTTCCCCTTGAAAGTCTCATGGGTTGTCAACCTGATCTTTGTTAGTTTCTTGTATTGATTGAGATGTAGCAGTTTTCAATCAAAGCAACAATAAATTCAGAACTAAAAGGTAACTAGCTGCTTTGGGTTATTTCTCTCCCAAGTTTAAATTGTTGCTAGATGCCTCCACATCCTTCAGCTTTTCATAACTTTTTTTTTTTATATTGAGAGTTGAAACATACACACATTGCTTGTGTGTGATGGTGATACCTCAACGAGAAACTGAGAACATTGCCTTCATATCTATTGCCTTGGATTCACTTCAGTGGGACTTGCTGCAGTGGTGCTTAGGTTAATGTGATTAACAGAATAGGAAAAAAAATGAACATCTAATTTAAAATAGTAACTCCTACACTATTGTAAAATTTGAAATAAGAGTATGAAACTTAATAAGGAGTTTTTTAGTCATTGTACCACTAACCTCCACTTTGGTGCTTTGATTGAAAAATCACGGAAGAAAAGTAATACTGTATTCTGGAAACATGCTGTTCTTTATTTATCCCTTTTAAATATAATAATAGTAAACTACTTTATTTCTTACAATCTTCTCTGTTTTTTTTTTCCTTGCTCTCACAAAATTATTGTTTTTGTATTATCACTCTAATGTTGCATTGAAAAGAGTAATACCATGATTTGCCTTTGAAGTAAAAAAAAGAATGCATGAAATTAATAGTTTTGTTCTATCTTTCATAAATAGTCTGTAATTGTTTGCTTTCAGTGTACCTCTCTATACAATGTGATCGCTCTTGGAAGGTGGTTTCTTGCAAACATTAAAAGGGTTAAAAACTGTAAAGATTCCTTTTCACAGCTAATATATTTAGTACGGTATCATGGATATAAAATACTTTAATTAAATATCACTTCTTTTCATATTGTTTTCTGCCTTTCATTGCAGTGCACTGAATTTAAGTGTGTTAGAAATAATACATCATTTTACTTGCATCAGTTAATAACGACATGACAAATTGATTTGAGTCAGACATGTAACTGCGATCACATTCTGCTGCTATTGATACAATTATTGTTTTAAGGCATCAGTTGGAAAGCCAAGGGCTGACCTCTACTTTTACAGCCTGACTTTACTGAACCATTCAGAAGAACACTGAACTGTAAAGACATCTGCACATTCTTTCTTTGCAAATGGTTTGCAAAGCATGCCGACCTTTTAGCTTCAAGAATAGTGAACATATTTCACCTTTGATTCTGCATACTCTATCCTGAAGAGATAATTGTGAATAACAAGAATAGCATTTGCCATAGTCAGATTCTATTCAACAATGTGGTGATAATCCTCATAATATAATAGGACTGGTGTAGCAAATCACCACTCCCTGCCTTCCTAGCATTTGGTATGCTGACGTTTGCTATACTTTTGAGGAAAGAAAAAGTGAAGGATAGGATAAGGCCCATATAGCCCTCCACCACTCAGAATATCTGCCTTTCTATTGGTAATTTTGCTATGGATCTGTGACTGGAGTAAACTGCATGTTAGATGTTCACTGCTCTGAGGAAGCATGAGATCCTTGGATGGGTGGCTCATCCAACAAATGCTTCTGCTTAAAGTTTAGTGAATAAGGATTAGTTTCACTTCTCATTTCAGATGCCCAATTCTGTTGATTGCTGTTCTTGGCAGTTCCTCTAATACTATCTTCCATCCAATTCCATGCACTTATCTGAGGCTACTGAACTCTATACAAAGTATGGGCCATTTATAGGTTGGGCCATTTAGAACGGAATACCAAATATTTACTAAAGAACGTCTCCATTGCCCTAAAATGGTACATTTGGGAAGCTTGTCTGTGTTGAGCAGAGCTTTTGTCCCACTAACCTGTTGCACCACTGGAGTGGAATTTCTGCTCAATATTCTTACATGAGAAAGGGTCCATAAAGTGATTATATTAGCTGGGGATGATAGGACCTTGCAGGGCACCCAGTTGGGAAAATTGAAGTTTGTTTTCCCTGGTGGTTTTTGTTTGTTTGTCTGCAATGCAACCTCTGAAAGCCTCACGTCACATATGTGTGTCATATGACAGTTCCCTTTTAATATCAAGATGGTAGCTGTAGTCCATACAGCAGAAAAGTTCCAAGTTGAGAAAGACTGACCAAGTGAATAGAGTTTTGAAATCATCTGGATCAGTACCGCATCACACACTTAGACGTCAGTAAATAAAGGCTTTCTTTCGTCCCAAATATCTATGTGGAGTCGTACTGCAGGCAGCACAAGATGGTTTGGACTGATATATTTTCAGATTTTCGTTCCAGCAGTTTCAAGTGATGATTTAGCAACCTACTTTCAAGTTTTGTTGCTGTATATACACATTAATTACTGATGAAACTCTGGTTAATCATAGATCTTTAACTTTGTGCAGGATACTGGTCCATCTGGTTTTGCTGCTGAATAGTCTCCATTCACTTCATTCAATCAGGTTCAAGATCCCATAGCAACAATTTTTAGGCAATAATGTGTTTCCTTACTCTCTTCAAAAACAACTTTAAAAAACTTACATGTTTTATTTAATAACTGCTTTCAAAGTATTTTAAAAAGGAAAGTGGAAATATTTTTAAAGCTGAGTCAGCCATAATTGTAGGTATTATTTGTATGGCTGAGACTTAAAATTGACAGCAGAGCAGCTATTTGAGGTTTCAAGGGACAGTGTCATATTTCAAATAATAGTATGCTTTCATTTCTTATTAACACTTTGTTATTTGCTTCATATTTGTTTTTAATTTCTTGCTCTCTAAGAAGCTGATTAGCTGATGCCACTCACCACTGAGGTGGATATGCTTTTATTTCCATTTTCTATTTTCTTGTAATGTGGATTATCTTTTGGACTTGTTAGAAATGCTTTATGTTTACTGAATAATTATGCTACAAATGATGCCCAGCATCCCAACTAATTCACAATTATCTTCCTTTACCCACTTCAGGTATTTATGCAGCTTAGCTCTTTGTATGGTGTAGCACTGGGACCTGGGCTAGACAAATAATTAAGCAATTTATGAGTGAGAATCCCTATTCTTATAGCTTGAAAATAGAATGAAACAATTCAGCTGCTTCTGGATACCTCAAGGTTTCTTTACCTAGGGACTCAAAACCAGAGGTGGTATTCAGCAGGTTCTGACCAGTTCTGGAGAACCGGTAGCAGAACATTTTGAGTAGTTTGGAGAACCAGCAAATACCAACTCTGACTGGAGATTTTACAATATCCTTCCCCTGCCATGCCCACCAAGCTACGCCCACAGAACCGGTAGTAAAACAATTTGAATCCCACCACTGACTCAAACTCCTGCATTTCCTGCTGTGGCATATTTATTTTTAGAAATTGAGGTCCAACGCATTTTCAAAATATTAGAATGGAAGAGGCTACTGGTGCTGGGGATCCTAAAACCAACATGGCCTCACTATTGTTTATGTATGAAGTTATTTCCGGAGCACATTCCATTATGAAGAATTATACAAAGAAGAGACTAATGCATTTTCTTACAAGTGGCATATATTGGTTAGTTGATGCAGCCATTAGGCAGTCTCTGGTCTATTAAAGTAACAGATTATGGAATACTGTTCATTATAATGGGAACACATTTACCTATCACAAGCTGTCTTTATCGGATACATAATAGAAAGGTATGCCTAACCCAACACATTTATTGCTGTGAATTGCTTTAAATGAGATTTGTTCTTTTTTCAATGAGCCAATTTTATACAGTGGTTAAGACACCAGGCTAGAAACCAGGAGATAGTGAGTTCTACTCCTACCTTGGCATGAAAGCTAGCTAGATGACTTTAGGTCAACCATTCTCTTGTGTCCGACCCACCTCACAAGTTGTTGTTGTGGAGAATATAGGAGAAACCAGTACTGGGTATGTTTGCCATGTTGGGTTACTTATAAAGGTAGGGTAATATAAATGTTCAATTATATAAAATATATTTCAAGAGTCTTTAAAGACTAACAGCAAGTCAATTTAGAGGCATTTCAAATCCCTCCATGCTCTGAGCACTTCACTTTCAATACTTTGTAATGAGACAAAGTAGGGAGCATTTGCAGAATGTGAGGGATTTTTTTGTTTCAATTACTATTCTTCAGCTGTTTTTCTAGACCCTTAACTAGGGCAGATGCATTTGCTTCCATACATCTTTCCTCTACTGATGATTCATTTGCTTTTTTACTCTGATATTCAGGGCAAAAGTGTCATTTATCATTCCTTGAGAGAGTGCATGTTTGGCTAGCAAGCATGTGGGTGAGGAGTAGCATAGCTACTCTTATTTTCAGGTGTGTAAGTAATGCTAACACCTTTGCAGAACCACAAAACTTCCTTTAATTTTTATTTTTGTTAAGTTTTCCTGTGTTACCTGCTCCATCTTTTGAACGCAAACAGAAAAACCTTGTAATTCACTTTTTGCCTATCTTTGTTGTTATGTTTGGGGGGAAAACCTGTGTTCTATTTTATAAGAGGTGTTTATTATAAATCATAGCATATTCTCATGTTCACAGATTTTATGCTGTTACAACAAAACTTCTAAAATATTGTGCAAAAAAATAAAAGCTAGGGCCTTCTCTGAATGCTATGCTGTGTGACAGTCACAATCGTAGTCCAGGAATTGTTTCACCAACATTAATGCTTTGTGTTGCCTCTAGTCTAAAATGCAAAAAACCCAACCATTTCCTGGTGTTTTTTAAATGTTTTATTTCAGTGAACACAGTCCAATTTCAAACATTAAAAGGCAGCAGTTCAACCATTTTAATACAAGTGGTGCACAAAATCCCTAGCATAAATAGATCTTTCACTGGTCTCGCAAAATAATTTAATATTTCTCAGAAGAAAAACTGAAGAAACGGGCATGTTGAAACCAAAGAGAATAGTTGCTAGAGTAAACGAACCCTTTTTGGTATCAAAAGTGAAAGGTATTTAAAACAGAACCTAGGAGTTTTCCTTTCTGACACTGCCAACTAAGCCCACTTGGTGGCTTCTGAAAGGAACTCTGCCACACTTGATTTCACAACCGTCTTAACTTCTTCTGGGGAGTTCCTATTGCTCCCTCAACATGGCTTCTGCTTTAAGTCCATCATTGGCCAACCGTACTGTCAAACATCCTTCAGTTTCACACAATGTGCAGTTCAACCCCAGCCCACTCACTTGACCTCATTACTGTAATCCTTATGTCAGGCTGGGAAATTGCTTCCTGAGCAAATAACTAAAGTATCTTGAAACTTCAGTGCAATTTTTCTCTATTCAGTTCAGCCTTATTTGTCTGCTGTCACCGTTCAGGCAGATTAATAACGGGGACCCACTGATCCATGTAGCGGCTTTCACGGCAAAAGCAGATCAGCTGACTTAGGGCTGGATCCTTCCATTGAGAAGCATGTGGATTCTGCAAGAGAAAATGAGGCAGACAATGTTCACTGTCAGCACAAAGTAAAATGCTGCTGACAATAAAAAGAGCTATATATAAAAGACACAAAATGTTCTAGATAAGACTGCAATGCAACATTTATTACTGGGGGAAAGTTCAGTTTAATTATACTTTCACTGATTTATATAAAAACAGCTGCTGCTTTAGTAATTTGGGGGAAAAATTTAAAATTTTGTTTAAAATATCCAAGAGTTCACCCTAATAGTGTTCTCTTCCCACCCCCCAAAAAAACTAGCAAAAGAGTTCTTTAATATAAAAGTACATTAAAAAACAACTGTCAGTAGTATGGTTTGGATAAAAAAATAAGTGTTCAATATTTTATTCAGAAGCTAAGCATTATGCACATAATTTGCAATTACAAAAAAAATCATTTGCCTTTGCATGAACAGCCAAGTAACTGTATCAAGTATATTTACAGTTCATGTCAAATAATGGGTTGTCCTACAGAAATATTGAATTCCCTTATTGTAACTTGGATGTAAAAAGAATATTAAATATTGTAAGCCTACTTCTTACAGCATGACTTCTGAAGTTATGAATAATTTAGCAGTCCCCAAATTATATCAAGGCCACAAACAAATTACTGCTAAGTAACAGTGACCAGTCTTTTAATCACAGCCAAGTGAATTATCTAATAATGACCTCTGGGCTAATTAGTAATGAGGAAAGACAAATATAGGCAGGGAGTTACTGTAGGAAGGTGACTCATGGGGTTGTACAATCCTGTTGTCAACAGGATGAAACATGTTTGTACAGGTCTTTGCTTTCAAATGCCCAATAAGCAAAGAAAGGGGTTGTGATACAATTTGTGCGGAGGAAAAGGCTAATTAAAACAAAGGCCATGCAAATTCTCACTTGGAACTAGATGTAGAACGGTGAGAATGCTGGAAATTCAAGCTTTACTTTGGCTACAATTATAGCTAAGTGGCAGGCCATGAATAAACAATAGAAATTATCCTATCCCAAAAGGTTTTATTCCCCCCCCCCATCTCTTAAGAAAAACAAAACTTACTGTTACTAGCACACAGTGCAAGTCTGCAGGCTGTTCAAGCCCTCCACTTGCCCCCAAAAGCAGAAGCTCTGCAAGGCGGCTTGGATTGCTCACTCGAAGTATATTAATGTCATTTTCACAACAAAAAGCTTGAATCAGAGTGAAGTGAATTTGTAAAGCAACATCCTGGTTGTCTTCCTCATCTGCTGCCAACAGGCATAGCACCACATTATCTGGATCCCTGCAGGGGTAAAACAATACAGATTGCATTATTCACAGCCTGACAAACAATACTAGGTGTATTTTATAATGAGGAACTGAGACAAAACAGGAACTGAAGTCACGGAGCATATTACAAACATGGGAAATAATTCTGTCTGGGTATAAGCAGAAGCTGAGACATTGTCTTATATGGACTTGTACGTCAGATGACAGGAACTGGATTTTTAAGTGCTCAGCCTCCACAATTCCAGTTTAGAGTGAAAAAAGGCTTAAAAAAAAAAAGCAAAATCTGGTGACATTTTAGCATCAAAGCCAAGGGCACATAAGCAAAACCCCTGGTCAGCAGTTTCCATTTGCTTAATTGTCACTTGGCTCTTAGAACTGTTGCACTATGGGCAAATAGGGGAGAGAAATAAAATAACTGCAAATGCAGATCTTAATATGATCAACACATCTGCATTTCGCAAGAAACTGAGGATTTTTTTTCTTTCTGACTGCATAATGCATCACCCCATTCCTATGAGGTCTGTAAGGGGCATGCATAAGTGCACCATCATGCCTACCGTCCCTGTCCTATTGTCCCCATTTATTTGTACCTATTTCCTGTATTCTTACTCATGTTTATACTTATACCTATTACCTTGTAAGCAATTGACAATCACATAAATAAAAAAACATTCAGGAGCTTTGCTTCCGACAGATCATCATCACCGCCCTGACATTTCCTGAGGTAGATCAATCAACCCGTAAACACCAAAGTGCAGTAGCACCATGAAGAACCAGGGAGTAGTTGTGGCTCCCAATCAAGACTGTCAGGCACCAGCCCCTCAATCTCCACTTACACGTTGAGTAGTTTGGCAGCCTCATACACCCCAACGGTGATGCTTCTCTGAGTCAGGGCTTTGCTCAGGACTTCTTCCAGGGCATCCCCCACCTTCTCCATGCTGGCAGCCCAAGGAGAGAGGGAAAAAAAGAAGTTTCAAAACTCAAACTCCAGCCAAGATGTCATCGAAAATCACCATGAACATACACGTAAGGGAGCCGTTTCTCTCCAGCCCCTCACCCTGCAGCCTATATGCTGCACAACTCAAGATGCAGCAGCTGAACAGAAAAGTCCTCTCAAGTGGAACCGATCAGCTCCTAAAGCAGCGGGGGGGGGGGGAGATCCCGGGGGGGAGAGATCATTTCTGCCTATTGGAGCGAGCTCTGTCTAAACTTGTTCGCCTTATTCCTGTGTCCTGTCAGAAAAGGCCATGCCGCCCTCTCCACACGAACGCACAAAAACGCTGCCTCCCCTAGTTTCTATTCCCACACAGGCGCAAATCTCCCTTCCCCGCAACGCCTATTCCCAGATCGCCTTCAAGCGTCCGCACCGCGCCTCACCGGCGCCCGGTCCCTCCCCTGCCCAGCTGTGAGGTGGCAGCCGCGGTCGCCGGCCGGCCGGCGGAGTGACGGGAGCGCGGCGATCTCCGCTGCAGCTTCCGCGCTGCTTTTCCCCCCGCCCCCGCCGCCCCGATTTTCCACCGTGCAACTGAACGCCTCTGCAGGCGACCAGCCGTTCCTTTCGGGACGGTCAAAACGGCACCCGCTCCTCCTTCTCATCCCGTACCTTCCAAAAGCCTGATGCTCCCCAGCCAGATCTTCCAGGGTCATGTTGCAGCTGCAAGTCCCAGCAGAGAGAGACGGGAAGAGGTCGCGGGGATCGGGCGTTCTGCCCCGTTCCTCCTCTTCCTCCTCCTCCTCCTCCTCTCGCCTTCTAGACGTCCTGGAGGGTGCCTCTTCTCCGTCTGCTTTCCCGAAAACCGGCGGACCTGTCTCTCTCCAGCAAGCCAATCCTCGGCGGCCGTCGCCGCTCTCCTTGTACTGTGTGCCCGCACGCCCCTTTGCACTTTTGCCCGAGTCTCCTTCGCCCCACGCCGCTTGCAGCCGTGCGCCGCTCTCGATCTAAGTCTCGCAACGCCGGCCGCCTTCGGTTACTCTCCACCGCCCAGCTGGAATGAGAGACAAAGGATCCCTTGGGCCGGAGTTATCCTGCCAACCCCTAGCCAACCGTCTGGCGTCTCATTTGCATACCGCCGCTCTATTGGGCCATGCAAATAAGGCGGTGGCGCGTGCTCCTCCGCTTGACCCCCCTCTTCCCATCCGCCCGCGATTTCCAGTCGAGAGAAAGGCAGAGAGCTGTCAGTAACTTTCTCTGCCTTCGCTTAATGCTGATTGGGCGTTGCGGTTGCGAGGGGCGGCGCTTGCTGTGGGAGAGCGGCGGGCGGCTGGTTCCTCTCCTCCTTTTCGCCTGTCTGCTTCAGCTGTTTTTTTCCTGTTGGTGCGCATTCCCCCCTCCCCTCTTTGTTTTGAAAGGTGGAGGGTGGGGGAGCGATCGAAGGGGTGGGATTGACGGTAAGCTTCTCTTTGCAACCAAATGTTCTGCAGATCATCGTTTACAATAACTAATTGGCAGTAAGCAAGCAAGCTATAATGTCAGAGGGGAAGTCGATTTCCCTCGGGGGTGAGTGATGCTGCTGGGCTGTCGGCCTAATGGTGGAATCCCTCGGGCACTAGGCGAAGCAGCGGGCAACAGCTGGCTGCTTTCGCTTGGACTCGGGAACTAACCAGGATTGGACTTGGTTAATACCGCGGATGGAAGAGTGGGAAGTCAAAAAGTTCTGGATGGCAGAGGCAGGTGCCTCCTGGTATATGATCGTGTTTGCGGAAACACCAGGTGCAAAGCAGAACTCAACCTGAGTGTTTTTATTTAGTGGCTTAAGAAGACCTACCCAACCACAAACTAGCCAACCGTGTTTTGGTCTCTTGGGTTGTGCCAACCCCAGCCCTTGTGGTTTTACCTGTGATTCATTTGGCTGTGTGAACCCAAGCTGTTGAGTGAGCCCAGGCTCCCTTGTTCAGTTGTCATGTTCAAACACACCCACTGAATTAAAGATGCCACTTCTTGTTGCAGTTTATTTATTGTTGCCCTTGCTATTCAGCTCCTAAAGACATCATGGATTAGATAGCACACATGCCAAGGTTATTAAAGCCAGTGACCAAAACAAAAACAACATTAATATGATCTTAGGTCAGAACAAAAACATTGCACATAATAAAGTTAATAAAGGCCAATTGCAGTATCCTAGACTACATAATTAAATATCTAGTCTTGTGGCAAATATAGTAGCATGCTAGGTTCCAGCTGAGAAAAAAAAGCAAAATTTGTGGCAACTGAGTAAATGATTCTCAGTCTTTGGCAACTAGTAAAAAAAATGGCTTAAATTGTTTTGCCAGTCACTGCTTGTTTACCTTTTTGGCAATACCAAACTCTGAAAATAGCTCATATCCTGGAGAGAGGCCAAATGATGTCAACATGCTCATAATGGTATTCCACCATTGCAGCCTAGGATTGTCAGATCTTAGAAAGGAAAGCAGTCCGGTTGGAGCCAGATAAATCCTCAGCCAAGCTAATAAAATAGCTTGCCAGATTTGCACTTTGATTTTAATTAGACCACTTGCATATCTCAAGGCTACATTAGAAACACTACTAGGAATCAGATCTTAGGAAACCTGATTAGAATTTTTCAGAAGGTCGAAAATTTGTATAAGGCCAGTGCTGCTGATTCTGCAATCTTTTAATGGCAGTCAGAATGAAGTTTCTCCATGTCTTTAAACTGATGTAGCATTTCTGTGCCTCTGAGAAGGTATGATTGACTTGACCTTCTGGAAGCTTAGAAGACAACTATTTAATATCAGAAGCAACTTGCTTCATAGTCTAGCTATAGGCTAGCTGTGAATCTTAAACCAATTGAAGAAAACTATTATTTTAATTTGGGGGAGTTAATGATCTGTTCTGTCCTTGACCCAGGCATGCCTCAAAAGAGGCATCCCTATTGGGCAAGAACATTAGACATTATCTGGAGGCGTGCCTGGATCAGTGGCAGAACAGGCTCTGTAGTGCTTTGCCTTGGATTACCCAATTTTTTTATAGTTACAGTGGTTGTGTTTGTGTGATGTGTCAGTTTCACGGTTAACTAAATCTTGCTGGATCCTAACTAATTGCCTATGATTTTATCTATACTGAACCAGAAAGTCACCCACATTTTAGTCTAGCATGTTCAAATTCAATAATATATGTTATTGTTTCCTTATTATATTTTTCCCTCACTCTTTCAAGAGGCTAAAGCTATTGAGTCCCCAATCAAACTAACAACCACTTTTTAAAATTTCAAATACCTTTATTTACTTATTTTATTTATTTACTTATTTATTATTTTATTTATTTACTTATCTTTATTTATTTGTTATATTTATATAAGTCACATTTATAACTCTGGCAAGTTGAATCCAAGGACAGTTCTGAAGAGAAAGTGTGGGTCCAATCATGCCATGTTAATTGGGGTTTTGTTTTATGCATATGCATTCCTCATGTATAGAGAACGAGTATCAAGTAATGACTTGTAGGGTTAAAAGTTTGTCATCCAGAAGCTATGTACTTGCAGTCTCAATTTTTAAATTACTTCTAATATAATAACCAGTGTGCCGTGTGACTCAATCAATGCATACTTTCAGTTATTGTAGGTTGGTTGTTTTTGTGTACATGACACCAAGTTATAATTTGCGTCACCAAATTTTTGTGCGAGCTATGATTCCAAAGCAGAGTAGCTAAGTTCACACACCCACCAACCAAAAGCCATAAATTACATTCATATCCTTGTTTATCTGCTGCTGGTTTGTATAGTATGTCCACTCTGTTGTTGCAAGTGCATCAGATTTCAGCAGGGACTCTGAAAATGTATTATGCAACTCCAAAAATTCCAGTGAAGGCCGAGCTTCTTAGGATTTCTGGAAATTGCAGTTTCATCACACTTTTAGTGCATCACTAAAGGGAAAGCTGGTTGACAGTAGTTAAATAATGTCACTCACATCCATACAAATAAGAACACTATCAGGGGTTTAAACATAGGATAAGTGGATCTAATGATTAGGCTGTAATTAGCAATTTCTGTGAAGGCCAGAGTACCTTATCCTGCGAAACAAATATTGATATTTTTGACACATTTTGGGGTATCATAGGGAATGGAAAGGAGAATAACTACTTTTGAAGCAAATGGAAAGCCAGCATACTGTTAGTTTAGTATAAATTGTGTACTGAATGTGTTATTCAGTTACATGGAAGTTATTAGTATAGATAACAGTTGTCTAGAGTCACAATGTAGAGCTGAACAAAGAAAAACAATTATGACAACCTATCACTTCTGGATTGGACCAAGGAAGGAAATGGTTTGTGTCAAATAAATAAATGTAGGCTAGGAGGGGTGGAGATCTGCTGTATGAATGTACATCAACCAAATAGCTTGCAAATTAGTTGAGATTTTTCATCTGCTTTTATGAAACAGGCCAGAATTACATATTTTAGGTTTCATAACAAAAAAGCATATTCTCTGCCAATCTTTGCAAATTTATTGGTTTAGGGTCAATGGCAGAGAGAACTTTGAGTTTATTTCATAATCCAAACAACATGAAGAAGCCCCCATTCAGAGGAACCTTATAAAAAACATGGTTCTGGGCTTCCTGTTTCTTTATAACTGACCTTGTTTTGAAAAAAAAAAAGAATTCTGCATGGACAAACAAAGTGAATTCTGCAGTGTATGTTTTGGGATCTCTCTCTCCCCCTCCCTCCCTCCCTCTCTCCCTCTCCCTCATCTCTCTCCCTTTCCCTTCTTCCCTCTCTTTCTCTCTCCCCCCCCCCAAACACTACTCCATGCAGTATTTCCCATTATTAGGTACAACCATCATGTGGACAGCTAAAACAAAGGTGGGAAGATGGGATGATTTCATTTTTAGCACTTTTCTCACAGAATTTGGGGGATAAATTTTAATTGCCTTGCATTACCTTTTGTACTTTTTATCGTATTGTGAGCTGCCCAGAGTCGCTGTACTGATGAAATGGGTAGCATACACATTTAATAAACGAATAAAAATTGCAATCAATTGAGGGTGTGAAAATTATGCAAGGCAAAAGAGTAACACCCCTTTTGCTGCAGTTATTTCCCTCATACAAGTGGGAACCCTTACGTGATAAGATGCTTGGAGCTGCCTCTGGTTGGGATATCTGACTGGGGAGTAAACAAAGTCAAAATGGCGGATAATCGAAGTCCCTCTGCTTTACAGGCATATACATACAAAAGGAGCAGGGCTTGGTTTGCACAGCTATGACAACCACATGGATTTTAATGGACGCTGCCTCCACACCTAGTTACTTCTCACAGGTTGGTCCTGTATCTCAAATATAGTCTATATGATTCCCTCTGCATGGCACATCTACCATAGTTGTCCCTGTATGCAGGGGTGGGATTCTACTAGTTCTCACCTATTCGCTAGAACCAGTTGTTAACATTCTAAGCAGTTCGAAGAACCAGTTGTTAGAAGAAATTACTGGCCTAATCCTGTAAGGAAGGCCGGAAGGAAGCATTCTGGTGTTGCTTACAGGAACTGCCTCTCCATTAACCCTTATTACATTCTGTCTCAGGAACTTCTCTGGAGTTTTTTTTCTCTTCTTTGCTGGTACTTTGCTTGTGTGGGGTGATCATTTAAAGTTACAATGGCAAAAAAGTGACTTATGACCATTTTTCACACTTACGACTGTTGCAACATCTCCACAGTCATGAGAGGCCAGGCGAGGAGATGCGTGCTTCGATGTGAGTGATATTGAGTTGGCCACACCCAGCCAATAACATGACCACCAAGCCACGTCCACCCGGTCACATGACCACCAAGCCACGCCCACCAACACAGCCACGCCCACAGAACCGGTTGTTAAAATATTTGAATCCCACCCCTGCCTGTATGAATTCAAAGGGAGTGCAAACTTATGGAATCCTTGGCTCTCCAACTCTGGTAACCTCTGGTGGGTAAAGAATGAAAATTCTGGGTTGCTATGTATGCAAAACCATATTAGGTGATCGGTCGGCTATTGCCTATCAAACATTGTTTACCAAATTTTACCAATCAAAAGAAAGTTATAGGAACCGCTTACTGCAAAAACAAATCAATCTGAAACATAAATTTATTTCTAACAATAGTGCGTAGGTCATATAGAGGATATTAATAGCAGAACTATGGCTGCAGGCTGCAGCCCTGGGCTTTTAACAGACATCGTTATATGCTTTCAATATCCGATGTATGTTCACTGATTCCAAAAGATATAAGATCATCCTAGAAGGTGTTAAGACCTTAAAGCAAACTCTTCTCCCATTCCATTTTTTCTTCCATGTCACATTCAACAGGAAAAAAATTGTCGCCTATGCTCACATCTTCTGGACTATTTTGAATTCTTTCTTGGATGCACCAGCAGACATATCTGGAGAATTTCTGAATGTCTTCAAAAGCTATATCTCATTCGAGCCTGTCTATTTTTTGTCAAAATTGTAGTATTCAATAATTTAAGTGTGTTCCCAATATAATCTGAATTACATAAACTACTCCCAAATATATCTAAACTTGCCTTCTGAAATTGTGAATGCTCCAAGAGATTGGGCAACCATTTGTCTGAAATGGTATAGGATTTCCTACCTAAGCAGGGGGCTGGACTAGAAGGTTTCCAAGTCCCTTCCAACTCTTCTTCTGTCTGTTCTGTGTATCATTACATATTCACATCTTTACATTCCATAGCCAGATAGACTTCTTCAAAGTATGCTCGTACATTCAGTGGAACTTTCTTCACTAGTAGCTATGCCCAGAATTGTAAATGAAGACTGTAACCTTACACAGTTTATTCACAAGTAAATCCTGTACAGTTTTGTCTGAATATACAGAAAATCTGATGCATCAATTTCACATTTTTTAAAAAAATGTGCTGCTGTATATTTATCTAGCGAAATACGATCAGCATTTGAAGAAATGGGCCTGCTAATTAAATCCATTCCTTCCTTTTGGACCTCATCTGGTGTCCTCCATTGTACTTTCCAGTTTCATAATTGCATTGGCAGATACCAAATGTTCTACTTCTTCTAAGAATCTTGGTTACAGAGAAGCAAGGAAAGGAGAGCATGTGAAAATTCAGAACAAGGTTTGAGATCAGTAGAATATTGGTGATTGTTTAAAGTTGAGAGCTATTGCATGGGGGCCCATGTGACTATAGTAAACCTCATTAAAGGTGGGGGATTAAAAAGATATAGTAATCAAACAGCCCTATCTTTAAAAGGAGTAGGTCATATATTTCCTAAAAAATCAATGAGGAATTATGATTGAATTATATATAGAGATTTTTTCTTAAAAATAGAGAAAAACAGATGTTGAATATAAGAATAGTTAGTAGATTAAGTTTTTGTTTTTGTTGTCAAAACTTTATAACACAAAGAAGTTGTATGGTCACGATTTCAAGGATTTTTAAATTTGGAGGAATTTTAACCATTTTAAAAAAATTCTATAGAAGTTTAATATTAAAGGACAAACTAGAAACCATGTAAGCAAACAAATTACAATATAAGGCTACTTCCATTTTTTAATGCCCCTTTATTTCTCATTTAGAAAATGCTGTATAGTATTTCATTACTTCTGAGTACTATTAATTTTCAAATTAGAGATAGCAGGTAGATATCCTGCATAACCCATCACTGAATGTGACAAATTTGTGCAATATGCTTTGGTTGGTAGTTGATTTTCTAGGTTATGTTTAGGCTTGATTTCACTAAGGACATTATCAATTATTTTTAAAAAATCAGATTTCAGATGGCAATGATTGCAAGATATATTTTGTCTAGTATTTCAGTGCATGTATATAAAGACCAGAATATTTAATTTTGTCCTGAACCAGCATTTAAAACAAAAGTGGGCAAATGTTGATACATAGCTACATAGAAGGGGTCTAGGGGCTGAACTTGCCCCTGGGATTTTAGATGGACCACCCTTGAACTCTCTATTCATTGCCTTTTTGGAGATATGTTCCCTGAAAAGTTGATATTAATACTTTTCGAAAGGGTACCATCTCCAATATTGGAATTTCTTTCTAAGAGTCAACAGCCATATTTTTCAATACTTCAAAGAATGCTTCTTAAAGTGGACCCATTTATAGATAACTAGCTGGAATCCTTTCTTTTACAAGTATTGTATTTATCTGAAAGAGCTATAACCCTTAGTTTCAAACTGAATATCCCCAGAAGAAGAAAAAATAGATAAAATAAATGCATTTGTTTCCATTACTGTATTCTCAGCTAAGATTAAGAGACTTAGAATAGTCTTTATGCTTCTCCAAAAACAGTGTTCTCGTGCACTGTACCTTAATGTGTCTGGTTATTTATTTGTTTATTTATTTGTTTATTTGTTTATTTATTTATTTGATTTGTCAATTGTTACAAGATATAGTATAAGTATATACACAGCTATGAATACATGAAATGGGTACATATAAAAAAATAAAGAAACTATAGGACAGGGGATGGTAGGCACGTTGGGTGCCTTATGCACGCCCCCTATTAGACTTCTTAGGAAAGGTGGTGAGGTCAATTATAGACAGTCTAAGGTTAAAGTTTTTGGGGTTTGGGGAAGAAACCACAGAGTCAGGTAGAGTATTCCAGACATTGACCACGCTGTTGCTGAAGTTATATTTCCTGCAATCAAGTTTGGTGCGGTTAACCTTGAGTTTGTATCTATTGTGTGCTCTTGTGTTGTATATAATTGAAAACTGAAGTATTCATTGACAGGTAAGTCATTGCAATGTATGATTTTATATACCATACTTAGATCAGACTGAAGACGGTGTAATTCAAGGTTTTTTAAGGTCTAGAATTTCAAGTCTGGTGGCATAAGGTATTCTACAATGAGTAGAGGAGTGGAGAACTCTTTTTGTGAAATATTTCTGCACTTTCTCAACTGTGCTAATATCAGATACGTAATGTGGGTTCCAGACTGATGAGCTGTATTCGAGTAGGGGTCTAGCAAATGTTTTGTATGCTCTAGTTAGTAGTGTGATATTACCAGAGAAAAAGCTACGTAGGATTAGGTTTACAACTCTTAATGCCTTTTTGGCTATGTAGTTACAGTGGGCTCTAGCACTTAGATCATTAGAGATGAGTACTCCAAGGTCCTTTACACAGCTTGGATCATCAACAAGGTCTTGATTATTCAGCTTGTATTTTATTTTCTGATTTTTTTTGTCAATATGTAAGACAGAGCATTTATTTGTTGAGATTTGAAGTTGCCATTTGTTTGACTATTCTGATACATAGTCAAGATCTTTTTGAAGGGTAGCAGTATTGTCTGTGGTATTGAACAGTTTTACATCATCAGTGAAGAGAACGTAGTTACTCTTAATATGATCACAGAGGTCATTTATGTAGAGGATGAAGAGAGTTGGTCCTAGAACACTGCCTTGGGGGATACTACTGTTGACAGGTACAGAATTTGATAGGACGCTCCCAATTTTGACCATTTGTTGTCTGTTTGACAGGAATGCTTCTTTCCAGTTATGCAGGTATCCAGAGATACCGTAAGATTTTAATTTTAGGAGTAGTTTGTCGTGTACCACTGAATCAAAGGCTTTACAGAAGTCTATGTAGATTGCATTTATTTGTTTTGGCCCTGATCGAGTTATGTACTCCATATGTTTTTGCAGTGTAAGAGTTGCAGATTACAGGATAGTTTTTTTCTGAAACCAAATTTCAAATGTCCATCTTGGGCCCAGTCCTCACCATTATTGCAAGTCTAGGTCCCATGTGAAATGCTGGAGCTCCATAGGCCTTAGAAAAAATGTTCTTCCATTGGTAGAACCCTCCTCCCTTGAGAGGTTTTGTTATGATGGCATCTTATTATTTTATCATTCACTGTTCCATTCAGTTATGAGCAGAAGGTTGATGTCATGTCAATTTCCCCCTACTATAACAACTTCAGTGACTTACCAAACAAGTAATAGATCACATGGGTAGTATTGTTTGTTACAGCCTTCTATTCATCAGATGGATGAGAACACCACACAAGTGCGTGTAGAGTTTCCCCGTTTTTGTGGACAGCAGTATTGAAGATGTTACAGGCTTATTTCCAAATTGCTGCCGTCTACTGCTTTGTGTGTAGGCTCACATCTTGGGATGTACAAGAAGGAATATGGTATGAAAACTCCTTTTTATGAGAGTTACCAAAGGCAGATTCCTTCCTGGGGAGAAAAATCTTTGCTAGACAGCACCACTCAAAAAATGTTGCCAGCAGATTTCTACATCTGATTAATTTTTGTATGAGCCTTTGGATATGTCAGAGGATTTTAACTCCGGTACATGGGTGCTTCCAGAGAGAAGAATTCTAATATTACCCATCAAAGATGCTGTATCATGCAGCAGTTCCATCTTTCTTCTTTTAGTGGTGAGAATAAAGAAGGGAAAAGTTGAGAAAACATAAAAAGAAAAGACTTTCTTTTTTGCTTTCCTGCTCCTCAAATTCTTCTATAAACTATAATTATTGAGAGGCTCATCCTTGCTCACTTCAAGCTTTCCTTATTGAAGCAAGGATAAACGCCAACGTTACAAAAAGAAGTAAGATGATAGAGAGACAGGACAGATCTCTTTGCTAAATTTTCCCAACTCTAAGTGTGCCCTGGCCAACTGATCCCAAATTTATTCTTTGGTAAGTCTAGCAGAACTGGGCCTGCAAAACTCCAGATGATCACCAGGTAGGATTTTTTTTTTTTAAAGAATCTCCTGATCCTGGTTAACCAGATTATTTTTGCAGCCCAAATTTGAGAGACCTACTTTTGAGAATGGCTCAGACGTCTTTTAGCACCACTTTGGGTGTTCTTTTTTTTACACAGTCACATCCTGAATTTCTAGTATTCTCGTAAACTGATGTAAAGGCTCAGGCGAAAGCTATGATGAGAAACTTTGTACTTGTGTTGCAACAGGAAGGGAGAAGCCATAGAGCTGTTGATAGTCACCAAGGCTGTCTTGAAAAGCAAGGTCCATTTTCGCACATTGAAAAAAGGCTGCTGGAGATATAGAGACTGCAAATATTAGCCACTTGCAAATTTGGATTCGTGCAGTTTTTCAATGAAGGGGAAAATAGATTACATTTCAGTCCAGTTTTTAGATCTCCAAGAGCTTAACCTTAAAAGTGTGCGAAGGCAGACAACTAGTCCTCGACTTACAACAGTTCATTTAGTGTCCGTTCAAAGTTACAAAGGCACTGAAAAAAGTGACTTATGACCCTTTTTCACAGTTACGACCTTTGTAGCATGTGATCAAAATTCAGACGCTTGGCAATTGGTTCATACTTATGACTGTTGCTGTATCCCAGAGTCATGTGATCATCCCTTTGCAACTTTTGACAAGTAAAATCAATGGGGAAACCAGATCTCCTTGACAGACGTGTTATTACTTATCAACTGCAGTGATTCACTTAACAACTATGGCAGGAAAGGCCGTAAAATGGGCAAAACTCATTTAACAAGTGTTCTCATTTAACAACAGCTGTCTCATTTAACAACTGTTGGGCTTAATTGTGGCTGTAAGTCAAGGACTACCTGCATTTTGCTTAAGTTCACACATTCTGAATCCATTGTGCTGTGGCTTGGTTTGCTTTGGAGTGTTGTGCGATGCAAACTTGTGGTTGGAAACCAGCGTTTGTATCCTAAAGGGAGGGATGGGCAATTAACAGCCTGAGTGCCATCCTGTGCCTTTCCATTTTCAGGATCCTCAGAGTCACTCTGCCTTTGAATGGCAAAAAACATGTGCACAGTTCTTTTCTAAGTTAGGTGGGAAAGAAGTTAAAATGATGGGGAAGCTTTAAAATGCATAATTGTATCAGAGTTTGAAATGTGTACATAAAGACTTTCTTAAGTTTCTCACATAAATCTCCCAAATATGTGATGTTGCCCTATTCAATTGTGTCTGTCTGCCTCAGAGGTGGTATTCAGCAGGTTCTGACCAGTTCTGGGAGAACCAGTAGCGGAAAATTTTGAGTAGTTCGAAAACCGGCAAATACCACCTCTGACTGGCTCCACCTCCATCTATTCTCTGCCTTCTGAGTCCCAGCTGATCGGCTGGGTCTTCTTTTATTGCCCTACACAGAAGCTGGAAAGCAGGTTAATAGGGTGGGGAGAAAATGGAGATTGTACAGTATCCTTTCCCTGCTACAGCCACCAAGCCACACCTACCAAATCACAGAACTGGTATTAAGAAAATTTGAATCCCACCACTGGTTTGCCTGCTCCAAAAGTTCAAGGCAGCCCCAAAAGTTGCCAGCCTCTAACTTAGCACAATGTGTGAACTCGGGCAATTGTGTAAATCATGGCTTGAACACAGTCTTTAAACATTATGTGCAGTTTTCTTAGGAGGAATAGATTTGTTACCTTTGTGGGTTTTTTCTTAAACCCTTATCCCTTCATCAACTGAAGTAAGTGTGAGAACATATGACAACTAAACCAAACAACCCCAAAACATTTGCGACCTATAGATTTAGTTCTGAATATTGACTCAACTGGCATTCCAGGTAGATCCAGCTTATGACACACATTGCATCAGGATACAAAGTTCTCTATAATTCCACAATATGAGTCAGCGTTTTCTATTATCGGTGAACATCCAAGGAAGAAAGGCACTTGAGAGCAGATTCTTCTCCTGAAAGGTGAAGTAACTTATTTCTGTCTCAGCAAAATAAAAAACAGAAATACAGCTGCCAGTCATCAGCACAACATATATGCTGTATTTCTTGCTTTATTTGTACAGGACTGCTGCAAAAGAGTTTCATTTCTTTAAATATAAAATTGGCACATGAAAAAAGGAAACCTTTCTTAAATTACAAAACCGGGTATGGAAAGACAGTTCTATTCTGTCACAGGTGTCAAATCTGCGGCATCATTTGCCATTGTGACATTTGTGACATTTTCCTGCTTCGTGGAGCTGGGGTGGGCGTGGCCTGTGCATGATGCATCCAGCCCAGAAATTGCCAGTTTGACACCCCTGTAATTATGTGATAGACCCTGTGAAGATAATGGCGAGGCATCATGTGTGGTAAATTTCCTCTCTTTGCTTTGAGTTCAGGCCTGCAGCAGGGGTGGGATTCAATTTTTTAACAAACCGGTTCTGTGGCATGGCTTAGTAGGTGGGCATGGTTTGGTGGTCATGTATTGGACTGGGTGTGGCCAACTCAACATCACTCACATCGAGGCACGCATCTCCTTGCCTGGCTCTCATGACGGTGGGGGATGCTGCAAAAGTTGTAAGTGTGAAAAATGTCATGTCACTTTGTTTCAGTGCCATTGTAAATTTGAATGGTCCACTACCCACCAAGCAAAGTACGTAGCAAAGGAGGGGAAAAAAAACACCAGAGAAGGTCCTGAGACAGGAAGTCTAGTCCTGCCAAGAATGTAATCAAGGTTTAACGGAGAGGCAGTCTTCTCTGTAAATCAACACCAGAATGTTTCCTCCTGCCTTCCTTACAGGATTAGGCACACTAATTCTTCTAACACCGGTAGCGCCGAACGGCGTGTAGAATGTTAACAAACCGGTTCCAGCGAATAGGTAATGAACTGGTAGAAATACCCCCTACACCCTGCCTGCAGACAAGAAGCAGAAATTGGGGATATACTCGCGGAGCTTTTCTGGGTTTTACAGTTTTTTATTTAATAGTAAGTAAAGAAAACAGTATATAAAACTAATACAAACTAAAAAACGAAATAAAAATAAAAATAGAAGGGTTGCCAGAAAAGAGAAATAATATATACAGGTAAGCCCTCAACTTATGACCCATAATTGGGGGCCAAAAATTTCTGTTACTAAGCCATGTGATTGTTAAGTGAATCAATGCCCAATTTTATAAACTTTTTGTCATGTGTTGTTATATGCCAGTTTGCCAGCTGCCCAAATTTTGATCATGTGATTGTGGGAATCCTGTAGTGGAAGGGAGATTTTATCCTGTACGGTAGAAGTGGAAAGTTGCCAAAAGCTTTTTGATGCAAATAAATATACTGATTCAAAAGATTTGAAGACTAACATACAATTGAAACCAGAAACTTTTCTTATGGGATTAATGGATAACAGCTAGAACCCTTTTTTCTTACATATGACAACTAGAGCGAGATTATTATATGGTCAAAAGGGGAAAAGTCTGATTACTCACAATAGAGCCAGGAGTGTCAAACTCGATTTCATTGTGGGCCGCATCAGGGTTGTGAGAGTGACTGGCCCAAAGTCACCCTATTGGCTTTCATGGCTAAGGTGGAACTTGAACTCGTTTTCTAGCTTGGTACCTTCACCGCCAAATCAAACTGACTGAGATAATGATGACAATCTTCACATACTTTGTTACGTTCTTTCTTGTAGGGTTCTGAACACAAACCTTGGAGTAGATTGCAACTGAAAAATCTTCGTCAAGTAACATTTTGAGATACAGCGCTTTCTCAGGTCTCCATGTGGTCTCCTTTCTTCACCTCCCATCTTCCTTTTACTGTCTGCTGCAAAGTCTCTGTGGGTTTGTAGTACTTCACTACATTCTTCCCTTTCATAGCTAGAAACAACCGATGATAAAACTTTCTACCTATGGATGATTTAGAAGCTGGAGTAAAATCATGCTATATCAGATAAATGGAAAGTCAGCAAAGCAATGCAAGTGCATTATTTTTAAAAGTAAAAGGGAAAATAAGAAGTTAAGAACAAAAAGTAATAATAAAAAAAATGTTTCACATGGACCTTGAATCAGGGGTATTGGTTTTCTAAAGGCAAGAACTCTACCAACTATGCTGTTTCCACAATTCTGTTAAAGGTGAGTCACAACACCCTTCAAAATAAATGGAATTTTTAAAGAGCATTTTGTTGTGTCTAATATGGATATGCATTGATGCCTTTAGCTTTGTATGTATTACTTTAACTTTGTATGTACAAACACATAGGAACACCTATCCAGGAAGACAACTTATAGTCACTTTTCTAGATGATATTGGTAGTCGGCCCAATACCCGCCCATGGTTCATATAGAATATTTCACATCTTTTTCTAAAGTGTCCCAACCAGGACAGGATTCTCTAAAAACAATTTAGAATCAAACCAAGATGTGCACAGAACAGGAGCAGCTTAAACATGGAAATGCCAAGGATCCTCTTTCTGGAGAATATGAATGTTAAAGAAAGTAGTGGTTTCTGGTTTCCTTTGACAAGATACACAGAATCATCAAGCATTATTGTTCTGAGCAAACGGTAAACTAATCCAAGCACCTGAGTTGGTAAAGCTAATCACAGAGAAAGAACTTACTTTTTTTTTTAATGTTGGCATCAAGTTTAAATTCTTGTTTGCGTAATAAGGTTTGCAGCAAATAAAGTCCTGTGGATTCCCAGTGTCAGTCACCATCTCAAGCTGTTTCCCGTCAACCCTATTAGTTTCCTTGTCTTCAGAATTCACCTTTTGTAGCCCCAGCAGCTCTTAAAAACTTGTTCCTTATATGTGATTATTTTATGTCCTGTTTACAAGATGCATCTGGATTCTTATTTTTTAAAAAAAAATCAAGGTAATAGTATTTTTGCAATTTGAACAGATAGTGTTTTTTGGCCGAGAGAGTGCTGAAGGAGACTGTGGCAGCCAAAAATGGGCCATGGAAGGCCGCACACAGCCCTCCACCGCTCGTTTTGGCCACCGGAGGCACTGTAGGCCCGTCCTTTGATATTTCCTGGCAACCTCATGGGCCAGATTTAAGCGCCCCATGGGCCCACAGGCCTTGAGTTTGACACCCCTGCAGTAGAGGTATGGCTGCTGAAGATGACGGCCCTTGTAGAAATGGCTAAATTAAGTTCATTGATCACAGAAAAGACAATATCTATATTTATGACTAACTGGAAACTCCTTGTAGACTCTGTGTGAAACAGAGGAAATATGCACTTATGATTTGTGCTTTTAATGATTAGAAAAAAAAAATCAATAGTAGTAAAAGTGAGGGTTTTTTTAAATCATAGAGTAATACCATAGATAATGTTATTATCTTTTAGACTTAGAACTTAGAGATGTAGACTTAGAAATAACTTTATTGTCACTTTGAATGTACACCTAATCGGCATACATTAAAATGAAATTTCATTGCATAAGACGCTCAAAGGGTCTCTACCTCCAATACACACTACATAAACATGACTAGATAAATAAATAATACAAAATTATGCATGTCTGGGTTTCTGTTTTCTGTTATTACCTGATATAATGTTTTTATCTTTTCTTCTTGTTCATTTTCTGTCTTTTTTACTTTCTTTGTTTTTTTAGTTCGGCATTAATTTATGTTAGTTTCACATTCTCATTAAACTTTATAGCCAATCATGATGTTTCTCCACCTCTGAGCATCCTAATTCAACTCCAGACTGCTAGAGTCAACCTCTAATTGTCCAGAACTCTGGACCTCCAGCCTGGATCTTGTCTAGCAAAGAACCAAACTAGCCTTGTTTTTGAGCCATAGCTGTGCACACTTCATGGGGGATTGTAGGGGGTGGGGTGTCTAAAGAGAGGTAATAAGCAAGGAGAATCCAAATATAAGGAGCCTGAATCTGGTGCTGCTGATATGAGCTAGCCTTACCCTGCTGAACATCAGCCTTTTCCTCAGAAGAAAAAGAACTACTCACCGATTCACCCAAACTGGATTGAATCATCCCTGATAAAGGCGACACCCGGGTGCTTGGTATGAAAGCTGCAACTTCTGCAACGGGTGACAGCTACGGGGGCTGAATGGGACATCTGATCGTGTATGACGGACAATTGGCTACCATGCCCTGCTCAAGCATACAGGTAATCCTTGACTTACAACTGTTCATTTAGTGACTGTTCAAAGTTACAACAGCACCGAAAAAAAGGGACTTATGACCAGGGGTGGGATTCAAAAATACCACAACTGGTTCTCTGTCTGGTTGCTGGGTGGGCGTGGCTTTTTTTTTGCCTTCCTCAGAGTCCCGAGCTTCCCTCGGGCCTCTGGGAGGGTGAAAACGACCTCCCCCAGACTCAGGAGGGCCCTCCGGAAGCCAGAAACAGGCCAGTTTCTGGACTACCGGAACTTCCAGGAGGGCTGTTTTTTGTCTTCCCCAGAGTCCGGAGGCTTTCCTCGGGCCTCTGGAGGGTGAAACAACCTCCCTAGGGCTTGGGATGATGAAAAACAGGCCAGTTTCTGGACTTCCTGAATGTCTGGGGAGGCGTTTTTTCGCCTCTGTGTGGACCCTGTACTTACCTGCATCCAAAACGAGCCATGTGGAGACTCCTGGGAGGGGCTGGGTGGGGCCAGCTGGTCAGTTCAACTACTGGTTTGGCAAACCAGCTGTAAATTTAACATCTGGTTCACCTGAACTAGCCTAAACCGGCTGTATTACACCTCTGCTTATGACCATTTATCAGACACATGACTGTTTGGCATTCTCATGGTCATGTGATCAAAATTCAGGTGCTGGTTCCTATTTATAACACTTGCCATGTCCCAGGGTCACGTGATCCTCCCTTTTGTGACCTCCTGACAAAGTCAATGGGGAGGCCTGATTCACTTAACAACCGGGTCACTAATTTAACAACTACGGCAAGAAAGGTTGTAAAATGGGGAAAAACTCACCTAACTAATGTCTCGCTTAGCAACAGAAATGTTAGACTCAATTGTGGTTGTAAGTTGAGGACTACTTTATAATACCCAAAGCAAGTTGGAACCCTAATGCTGACCAGTTGTACATTATGGACCTGAAAAGTCATTAAAATAATTTGAAGCTGTCTTGCTGCATGTGCTGTCAACTCAAATTGAATTTTATGGGGTTGGAAAGTCTCTGGAATGCTCTGCTGGGAAACCTGTGAAGTCTCTACTTTCCTGTCCTGGTGGATTCTACCAGTTCGCACCTATTCGCTAGAACCAGTTGTTAATATTCTAAGCAGTTGTTAGAAGAAATTACTGGCCTAATCCTGTAAGGAAGGCAGGAAGGAAACATTCTGATGTTGCTTACAGAAACTGCCTCTCCGTTAACCCTTATTACATTCTTGGCAGGACTAGACCTCCTGTCTCAGGAACTTCTCTGGAGTTTTTTTTTCCCCTCCTTTGCTGGTACTTTGCTTATGTGGAGTGACATTCAAAGTTACAATGGCACTGAAAAAAAGTGGACTTATGACCATTTTTCACACTTACGACTGTTGCA
This sequence comes from Bungarus multicinctus, assembly GCA_023653725.1. NCBI lineage: Eukaryota > Metazoa > Chordata > Lepidosauria > Squamata > Elapidae > Bungarus > Bungarus multicinctus. The sequence continues at coordinate 62,373,277 of CM042842.1, forward strand.
GCATCCCACAGTCATAAGTGGCCAGGTGAGGAGATGCGTGCCTGATGTGAGTGATATTGAGTTGGCCACACCCAGCCAATAACATGAACACCAAGCCACGTCCACCCAGTCACATGACCACCAAGCCATGCCCACCACCTAAGCCACGCCCACAGAACCAGTTGTTAAAAAATTTGAATCCCACCCTGTTGTGCACCCCCCTCCGCCAAACCCAATATCTCTTCACTCATGCCTGTCCCAGTGCAAATACAGGTCGTCCTCATTTAGCAACTACCTCATTTAGCAACCATTTGCAGTTACAACAGTCTGATGCAAAAGGGACCTGATGACCAATCCTCACATTTATGACCTTCACAGGTCTGTAAAGCAAAGGAAAGCTAAATTAAGACTGGACTTACAGCCATAGTGTCACTTAGTGGTCTGCTTTTCTTATTGACTGAGTTGCCAGTCCTAATTGTGGTTGCTAAACTAGGAGTTGCAGAATGTTGCATTATGGATTAAAGTTGCACCCTTTTATCTCTTTAATGCAGAGGTCTCCAAACTTGGCAACTTTAAGACTTGTGGACTTCAATTCCCAGAAAGTCCACAAGTCTTAAAGTTACCAAGTTTGGGGACTCCTGCTTTAATGCGTAGGTGGTATATTAATATGTATTGGTTACCAATTACTCATTTCATTAGCTCTTTACATACCATTTCAAGATGACAACATGGGAAACTACATGTTTGTCTGTCTCTGTCTGTACACACACATCCAACAGTATAAACATACCTTAAACACTGGCTCCCCCCCCTTTTTTTTTTTCCTCCACTGGATTTGTTGTTATCTTGTGAACAACCTGAACTCAAAAGCTGGCCTATTGTTGTGCAAACTTTCAGTTGGCTTAGTAGGTATAAGTCTTTAAGGATTTCTGATTGTCTTGTGGTTAACACAGCTGCTTTTGCTTTTAAAATATTTTTACTGTTTGCTATAATTAGTGGCTGACAGTTTTAGATTAGTCAACGGGTGGCTCATGCACAGGATCCTGACATGTTCAAAATGCACATCCCTGCATAACAACTTCCTGCTCCAAGAAAGCCTCTCGTGGAAGGCACTTTGATTGGGGGGGGCGGGGGGTTTCTGGTCCAGAGGTGGTATTCAGCAGGTTCTGACCAGTTCTGGAGAACCAGTAGCAGAAACATTAAGTAGTTCGGAGAACCGGCAAATACCACCTTCTGACTGGAGATTTTACAGTATCCTTCCCCTACCACACCCATCAAACCACGCCCACAGAACCGGTAGTAAAAAAAATTGAATCCCATCACTGTTCTGGTCCCTGTCAATCAATGTGATTTCTGATAGATCAGAGCCCTGAACTGAAGCCAAAAAAATTAATCACTAGGGCAAACTGCAGGGCAGGGTGGAATTGGCATATAAGAGGCTGTGTATGTGTGTGTGTGTGTTTGGTTTAAAGCCAGGTCAATTGCAAGAATCCCGGAGACACAATTTGATACTCAGTGCTTCAAAGAATTGGTGAATGAAATGCCAGTGGCCTGAGTACAAGTTGCCCTCAGCAATTGAGCCCCAAATTTCTGTTACTAAGCGAAACAGTTATTGAGTTTTGCCCCATTTTACAACTTTTCTTGCCATGGTTGTTAATTGAATCAATGCACTTGTTAAATTAGTAACAGGATTGTTAAGGGAACCTGCTCCCCCCCCTCCCCCATTGACTTTGCTTGTCAGAAGGTTGCAAAAGATGAAGATGTGACCCAGGGTACTGCAGCCATCATAAATATGAGTCAAGTTGCCAAGCACCTGAATGTTGATCACGTGACCTATGGGGATGCTGTAATGCTTGTAAGTGTAAAAAATGGTCATGTTACTTTTTTCCAGTAATGTTGTAACTTCAAACAGTCACCAAATGAACTGTTGTAAGTCGAGGATTCTCTGTCCATGATACGTTACATACGATTTCAAGCTAAAATAGAGAGGGAATGTTGGAGCCAGGGGTGGAATTCTACCAGTTCGCACCTATTCACTAGAACCGGTTGTTAACATTCTAAGCAGTTCGGAGAATCGGTTGTTAGAAGAAATCACTGGCCTAATCCTGTAAGGAAGTTAGGAAGGAAACATTCTGGTGTTGCTTACAGAAACTGCTTCTCCGTTAACCCTTATTACATTCTTAGCAGGACTAGACTTCCTGTCTCAGGAACTTCTCTGGAGTTTTTTTTTTCCTCCTTGCTGGTACTTTGCTTGTGTGGAGTGACCATTTAAAGTTACAATGGCACTGAAAAAAGTGACTTATGACCATTTTTCACACTTACGACTGTTGCAGCATCCCCCAGTCATGAGAGGCCAGGCGAGGAGATGAGTGCCTCGATGTGAGTGATATTGAGTTGGCCATGCCCAGCCAATAACATGACCACCAAGCCACACCCACCAACTTAGCCACACCCACAGAACTGGTTGTTCAAAATTTGAATCCCATCCCTGGTTGGAGCCCTGGATGGCAGAATGGCTAATATGGATCGGAGCTGATTGTATGAACGGATGCACAGCAAGACTTGAATTGGACTCCAGGTTTTCTAAGGTGATGGAGAAGAGAGCTGCCCACATACCTGGGCGGTGAAGAGAGGAAGTCAGAAAAACAAAGGCATGGCAATACTTTGATAATATGCCATTCGGGTTTAGAAAAGGAACCCAACGTTAAATTCAACTCCTTTGTCTCCACAAGTTGTTTCTGCATATTTCCCGGATATTTATGATCTGAGCTTGTCTCATCAGATTCCAGGGATTCCATATGCTCACCGTCTGTTGGCTGTTATTGCTTCAGATTCTGAAATGTAATGCCGTGGCGCCATCCATGTCTGGTTAGCAGAAGGTTTTGAAAGCTGCCGTCATGTTTGTATGTGTGTGTGTGTGTGTGTGTGTGTGTGTGTGTGTGTTTGTCCCTGGCACTCAGCTCCGAGTAGGATTGCACCTCAGGAGAGAAAGGTGCGATGGTGTTGCCTTCAACCCACACTCAGACACTTGCTTTCTCATCCTTGCAAAAGCTGGATGGGGAACAATGTCCTACCAGTAAATGACTACTTCAGCTTCAACCGCAACAATGCAAGAGCACACAACAGATACAAACTCAATGTAAACCGCTCCAAAGTTGATTGCAGAAAGTATGACTTCAGCAGCAGAGTGGTCAATGTGTGGAATGCACTACCTAACCCTGTTGTTATATCTGCAAACCCCCACTCCTTTAACCTCAAACTATCCACTATTGACCTCACCCCATTCCTAAGAGACCTGTAAGGCGTGCATGAGTGCACAATCGTGTCTACTGTCCCTGTCCTATTGTTCCCATTTATCCGTACCTGTTTCCTGTATTCTTATTCATGTTTATACTTATACCTGTTATCTTGTAAGCAACTGAAAAATCAAATCAAATGAATAAAATAAATAAATATTGGATCATGGCTTATCTATAACTTGCAACATAATCAAGCTTACCCACATTTCATGTGGGGTCTTCCCTCCCGCACCATTTTTATTCTGCTGTTTTTCTGAGAAATTCAGGACAGCATACAAGGGTTTCCAAAACAATGTACATTGATACGTTATGCATTTGTGATGCAGTCATTCCTACATTTGAGCTGATTCGTTGCAGTGTGAGACGCTGTACAATATTTAGGGATTACACTATTTCCCGTAATTCCTTGATTTAAAAAAAAAAAGACTTATCAAACTTGTACTGACCAAAGGACTCACTTTTTAACTTTTACCAGTAGGAATTCGTTACCACTTTCTTTCATTGTACAACCAGGTGAGGTATCCAATAAAAATGGAGTCATAGCAGAAATTTGATGGTTTTGTTTTTTTGTTTTTAGCATCCTGGCAGAAATGAAAGTTTGTCAAAAGCAGACACTAATGAAGGAGCAGTTTTGTCTCAGAAACAAACCAAGAATATTTGAGCATACCCTCTAGTCACAGAAAAATGACTGGTAGTTTGGGGAAAAACAAACACCAGTATACCAGTTGGAGGAGGAGGAGGGGAGTGTCCGTGTCCAATTTGGGGAGAATGAATAAAACCAAGATAGAAACTGTCTGGTTATGAGGCTATTCTGCAAGATTTTGTAGCAGTCCTCACTTTCTTGAGTGTATGGCTAAATCTTTCAACCATAGTTCTTTGAATAGCCATACATGGCTGGATTGACACATAAGATTAACCTCTAAAACAGGGCTGTCAAACTGTCAAACCCCATGGGCCAGATGCATCATGTGCTGGCCACGCCCATATCTGGTTTTAGTGTAGGGGAAAACAGTCCCAGTATGTCACATGATGCCACCAAGACGACCTGAGTTTGACCACCCCTGCTCTAAAGCCTGATCACAAAACATAGCAGCTGCATTTATACATGCAGCTGCATTCACACAAGTTAAACTACGACCAAATAAAACTTATGGTGGGGGATGGATTAAATCTCTTAGAAATCATATTTTAAAAGCCACATTTTGGTGCCCCAGTGAAACATGCATCCTGACATCACAATGCAAACTTACAGATGTGAATGTTGCAAGGTGGGTATGAAATCTGAAGCATCTGTTGTAATGCCCCAGTGCACATTTCATCAGTCAAGCATCACTGTGGCTTTTTGCCGATACCTTTGTATTTATGTGGACTGAATCAATCTCAGCATTTCAAAACTCCTGATGAGACAATTGTGTTTAACTTTCAGGCAGAATTCCCCAGCCAGCCCTGTGAAATAGCTGCCGGAGGCAGCAGAGCTATCATAAAGGGCAATGGATCAATAGTTATTTAATTGATTGCTTTCTTGTGCACCAAATAATGTTGTTGTCCTGCAGTGCTGTGTATCTTGGCAGGACCATTTACCTCTCTGCCTTAGAGCTAGCTACCTTCCTCTTAAGTAAGAAACAGGGATCACCCCAAGTAACTGACTTTGTTCAGTCTTTAAACCTTTCGTTTGTCATTTCAAAAGCAGAACACTGTTTTACACTGAATGACATTTTACACACTGCTTATGAGTTAACTGCTGTATTCTGCACTTTCTAAAGAGGGAATCATACGTATGACTACCATACGTTCAAATGTTATTTTTAAAACTAGAGACCAGAATTGGAGAAGTTGTAAAATGGCACTCAAGTTGTAAAATGGCAAAGTCTTGGGTGCTTTTCAAAATTCTTTCTAATCTAAGACTCCTTAAACAGGAAGTATGATGTACTGGAAACAATTTTAAGTTGGGTTATAATTACTGCCAATGCTAGAAATAAGGACTTCATCTGATTTCCCTATTTTAAGTATCAATAGATTTGAAACTCCTGAGATAACGATGTCTTTGTAACATTAGCCCCTTGGTGACAGGAAATTCACCCCATGTCCCAAAACTTAGATGTGAAAGATTTGTTGTAAAAGATATATGGATTCTTATAGAAGAGATTTAAACCCCTCAACCAGGATTTTGGGAGTAGACTAAAGAAAAAAAACCAAATGAATGATCCAACTCTTTTATTCCAAACTAAAAACAGCATGAGTGCTATAACATTTTGGTTGAGGAAAAATAAAAATAAAGGTTTGTGATTGCTGGTAATTGCATAGACATGTCATGTGCTAACCTTGGCAACAATACTGAAATGATTCATCTGATATGTTTGTTTGACTTCTCAGTCTAGCCTACAGCCCTGCTGCGATTTTGACAATTTCAACATTTGTCTCCTGTTTGAGTCTATATTATATTTTGCAATACTTTGGTAATTAGTATAACAGTTCCATAGATGGGCTAGCTCGGGAGGATTAGGCTAAAATGGAAATGCATCTCCACCATTGGAAAGGAATTAAACTGGTAGGGAAATATAATCCTCAATTAGAATCTTCTGCAGCCATAAATGAATCCAGTTTGGTCTTGTGGTTAAAGGCACCAAGCTAGAAATCAGAAGACTGAAAGTTCTAATCTCACCTTTGGTATGAAATCTGGCAGGTTGATTATGGGCCAATCACTCTCTCTCAATCCAACTCATCTCACAAGGTTGTTGTGTGGAAAATAGGAGGAAGGAATATTTAGGTATGTTTTCCACCTTGAATTATTTATAAAAATAATAAAGGTGGGATATACATGCACACACACACACACACACACACACACACACACACACACACACACACCATGCATTTTACATGTATAAGCTTCAATGTTATGGTGTGAATTTTGTTACAGTTAACACATGTTTATTTTGGGAATGTTGCATTATTTTGTATGTAGATTTACTCTTGACAAAACACGGTGGGTCCATCACTCTATTTACTCCCTGAAATGGTGCAGACTAAATATAATCCAATGCATTGGTTCCCTCTACCATGACAAATGTAAATTTCTCATCCATATCCCCTTCCCTGACCGTTTCCCCTTCAGCATGCAATCATTTGTTTGTTACGACTATGCAAGTAGTGTTTACTGCATTTTTATTAATATGTACATCTTTCTAAGTTGGCTGTAAACAGAGATGCCTTAACATTTCCAAGTCATAGCAGAACTGCGCAAGAGAAACTTCACCCGGGCAAATGTATCTCTAAAGCAATTCCTACCGTGTACTAAAAGAAGTAATGCAAATATTCACTATTCTGAAGAATTTAATGGACATTCCACCCTCCTACCTACCTACCTACCTACCCACCCACCTGCCTCTGAACTGCACTTCAGAATAGTCTTCAAAAGCAATTTCAGGTAGATGCATCGGAGTCATTCCTACTTATAACACCCTTGCCGCAGTTGAATAGGCTACTGAGCTATGGTGAGCTGAGCATAGGCCCCCATTGCACTTTATGAGAAGATCTGATGTGATAGAAATGAACAGCTTACTCAAGGGAAAAGCTGCTGGTGCAAGCAGGTAGGAAGGGAGCAACAGATGGCAATGCAGTGGAAAAAACAGGTGGAGGCATTGTTTGAAGACCAAGCAATTAGGCTTAATTTGCTGGAGCTCTACTTAACCTCAGCAACTGGCGTTCTTTTATGCTGTTTCACATTTACGCATCAGGCAAATGATCAGAATTCAACCATCTGTACTCACTTACTGTGCTCAAACAACCTTCAAGCTAATGCCCACCCTCCCCCTCTCTCCCTCCCCTGTCCAGGTGAGAAAAGTCCCTGCCACCGGGGCCTGAGAAAGTACTCTCTATTGCTTGGGAAGAAAAAAAAAAATGTTTTCCCCCCCTTGGGATTATTTTCAGCTGCAGGGTAACTCCCAGTCTCTTCTCACTTGGCAAAAGTGCAAAGAAAGCTCTGTGCATCAGCGGCTTTGCTTTTTTTTACAGGGCCCCTTCCAAACAAAATAAAAAGCCCTGTGGCATTTGCAAAACAAGGTCTCTTTGCAAGTCTTAAGGCTTCAGCCTTGACGAAGACATCAACTCCAAAATACTCCCACATCTGACCTGACATCAAATGGCAATCGGGTAACCGAGAGCCACAATTTTGTGAGGTCCAGGGGAGTAGAAATGCTCTTTTCCTGAGGTGTTAACCAAGAATCTGGGGTCTTTGCAACAGATTTTCAGTTTACTGTGCCAATCTAGGAGTGCTGATGGTTTCTCTACCAAGCTAGAATATGCCTGAGCTGGGGCATTTCTTAGCTAGGATTCAATATATTCAAGCCGACAGTCATTTTCTTCACACTCTGCAGGAGCACTTTGACCTTTGGTCCTTTGCCAAAAAAAAAAACAGAATAATTTGTTTTACCTTTAGGGATAGGCACTCTGTAGCTTGCCCTCAGACTGAAAAGTATCGTGAGAAAAAAAAAAAAAAGATTGGAGCTGGTTTCTCAATCAAATCTACATTAAAACTTCACACTTCGGGCAGAAAGAAATGGGATGGTGGCAAATGTGGGCGTGTAAACACGGATGTGTCTCAGGCACAGAGAAAAGCAGGTGGTGCCAAGTTTGACTGCAACAGCCAGAAGGGAGAGAGACATGGAAATTAGAGGCCTCCCTTCTCTGCGGTGTGTATTTCAAGGAGGCCTTGGTGCAGCTTGTGAACCTGGCTGAGGAAAAGGGGAGGTTGTGGGAGATAAGTTAAGCAGGTGGGAATGGAAGAGTTGGCCTTGGTGCACTTGTTTTTAGTTTTCTGTATTCCTTCTGTCTTTCTATGTGGAAGTGACTTTGGGTTCAGCCTGTAGTTCTAGCAGATGAAGTTGTACCATCAGTACTACGAAAACTCACCTTGGCTACTTGCCACTTCCCACCAAAAATCTATGGAGATTTTTCAATCACCAGGCCATGATTGTCCCAAAGGTGGGTTTTTTTTTTTTTTTATAAGAGGCAACTGGACTTTCTGTTTTTTTCTTTGAAGATGTTTCAGTACTTATCCAAGAAGCCTCTTCAGCTCCCCACCATCCAGTCAGAGCTAAAGAAGCTTCTTGGATGAGAAGTGAAATCTCTTCAAAGAAAAACCAGAAAGTCCAGTTGCCTTTTGAAAAAGCACTTTTGGGACTCCCATCAAAAGGCTTAACCCCACCTTGGGGAAGGAACCATAGACTTCATCATATCTCTGGTAAATTCCAAGGATACAATCTCTATTTATGGGTTAATTATTTTCAGGGGTACCCTCACATTGGGATCAAAAAATCAAGTTAATGGCTGAAATGGTGCAATTCAAATTTCACCTGTTTTTTGAACAAATGTTGAAGACATCCTTGATTATTCTATGACCTTGAATTGAGATAATCCCAAAACTGTGAGCTGAAGGGATGTAGTTTCCTGTATATTTCTTTCTCCTTCTGTTGTGCCAAAATCAACAATGCCACAGTTAGGAAACATGGCTGGATCAAATCTCATCACATTCTATCAAATATCCCATCAGGGTAGCCTCCTGGATAGGTACAAGGTTTGAGCTGGTCCGAAATGAATTGTGTAAGCCAAGACCACTGGTCTTTAGTCAAATGGAGACATTGTTTTGCGCAACAGCAATTGCATTTATTTTTTTAAAAAGCATTGCTTATCTTGTAATGCAACATACAGTAGCTTCATTACTAAGATGAAAGATAGGGGTTAAGCTTCTATGCTTAATTTTATGTTAGGGTTATTAGCATTATATAAACTTGTTTGAGATGGATGGCCGTAGAAATTGAAAAAATAAATAACATTACGTTTATATTCCTTTCTCTGATTGAACTCTTTTGGAGTTTCAAATGTCTGGCTTGTTCATAATATAACTCTAGGTTCTAGCCAGGTATGATTTCAAAGCAGGGGTATCCAACCACTCTCAGAATTGCTGGGGAATGCTGGCTGGGAAATTCTAGGAGTTGAAGTCCACCCGTTTCAAAATGCCAAGGTTGGACACCCCTGATTTAAAGTGAAAAAAGGGAGTCCAGAGCACAGCAGGGCTTTCAAAGATACTCCCCTGTATTATCTGTGCACAATTTGAAGAAAATCTCTTTTCCCAAGGGAGATTTATAGCCTCCTGAGAAGCTGCTAGAAGTTCACACAGAAGAGGGTAAGCTTTTCTCTTGAGAAAAAACATTTTCCTCACAATGTGGTGGGACAATAATAAATGGAACAGGATTTCCAGCAGCTGCCCTTTGTTGTTTTTTTTCACCACATTTTGACTGACAGCTGTTTTTTTCAACCTCCTCCCGTTGTTGTTGTGAAAGGGAAGAAGTTGCCTTGTTTTAATTTTGACTGGGAATAAAACTGAGTGGATTCTGACTGGAGTACAGGTGGTCCTCGACTTACGATCATTTGTTTAGTGACTGTTTGCCTGCACTGAAAAAAGGGGGGACTTATCATTTTTTCCCACTTAGAACCATTACAGATCCCTGCGGTTACATGATCAAATTCAGACACTTGGCAACTGGCGCTGTATTTATGATGGTTACAGAGTGTCCTGAGGTCACATGGCACATTTTGCAAACTGTCTGACAAGCAAAGTCAATGGGGAAGCCAGATTCGCTTAACAACTATGGCTAGAAAAGTTGTAAAATGGGGCGAAACTCACTCAACAATTGCCTCGCTTAACAAGGAGCGTTTGGGTCATCTGTGGTCATAAGCGTTTTGGGTCATCTGTGGTCTATAATCTGAAATAGTGACTACGGTTTGAACTTCCCTCCCATTTCACAGGTGTACAATTTAGAGCTTGCAACACAAGTATAGTACATAAATCATACCTTGCAATGTCCTACCTGTCAGTGAATACTTCAGCTTCAACCATAACACACAAAGAGCACACATAGATACAAAACTCAAGGTAAATCGCCACCAAACTTGATTGCAGGAAATACGACCTTCAGCAACAGAGTGGTCAATGTCTGGAATACTCTGCCTGACTCTGTGGTTTCTTCCCCCAACCCCAAAACTTTAACCTATGACTGTCTACTATGGACCTCACCCCTTTCCTAAGAGATCTTATAGGGGGCATCATGCAATAAGTGTATCCAATCGTGCCTACCGTTCCCTGTCCTATTGTTTCTTTCGTTTTTAACAAAAGGGCGTATCCATTTCGTATTATCATACCCATGTTTATATCGTATACTTGTTACTCTAATCCTTGCGTGACAAATAAATCCAATAAAATATTTAAAGAAAGAGCTGGCAACTAGTTTAACTCTATAGGTTGACACATGTCTCCCTTGGACAGCTATCACTTCTCATTCATTCCCTGAAAGGTTGTTTCTTCATTAGGGATTTCTGCACTAAATCTCCAGTTTACCTAACATGTCCAGTTCCTGCTGAGAACATCCTTTTTACTGAGTTAGTTTGGCTCCCTTTCAGATCTGTGTGCAGTTCTCTTTGAACAATCTCCCTGGAAATAGTTTCAAACCAGAAAAAGTGCAGAAAAAAAAGCACCGTTAAAGGCAATAGTTTAGTCTAGTGGTTTTAAGGCCCCAGGCTAGAAAACAGGAGACCGCGAGTTCTAGTCCTGCCTTAGCCGGAAATGCCAACTGGGTGATTTTGGGTGGTCACTCTCTCTCAGCCCTACTCACCTCCAGGGTTGTTTGGTGTGATGAGGAAGAGGAGGAGGAAGCAGTATTAGATCTGTTCGCCAGAATAAGCTGTGTGTAAAAAAAAAAAATCACAAAGATTGGATAGAAATCAATAAAATACAAATCCTAACCATCAGGGTGCTGAATATCTTTCTATGAGGCTTTTAAGCAAAATGTATCTTTAAAATTGGAAGGGGGGGGGGAAGGATAGGGGCACTTAAATGGAAGAAGAAGTTTTATTGTTGGCCTTTGTGTTTTATTAAGAGCCCTCTTTCTTCGGGCTGATTCTGTTGGGTGGTGCATGGTATCAGTGGATTGATCTAGAAATAGATGGTCGCTCTTTGATTCTCTGTCACTGCTTATTTTGTCCTCTTTAATATCCCCCTTTTTTCTACTTTCTCTTACTGGGACAGGGAGTCCTCAATGCATGACCACAATTGAGCACAAAATTGTTTGAGAAAAGAAGAACTAGGGTTGACATAACAGTGTTTCAATATTTGAGGGGCTGCCACAAAGAAGAAGGGTGGGTACAGTGGTGGGGATTCAAATTTTTTTACTACCGGTTCTGTGGGCGTGGCTTGCTGGGGATGACAGGGGAAGGTTACTGTAAAATCCCCATTCCCTCCCCACTAACCTGCTTTCCAGCTCCATTCGCCTGTGCAGGGCAACAAAAGAAAATGCAGCTGGTCAGCTGGGACTCAGGAGGCAGAGAATAGATGGGGGTGGGGCCAGTCAGAGGTGGCATTTGCTGGTTTTCCAAACTACTCAAAATTTCCTGCCACCATCGGCTTCCCACCAACCGATACGCTCCCATAAAGTCGGTCTCCTCGGGGTGCCGCCGGCTGGACGGCTGGCGACCCCGAGGGCACGGGCCTTCTCATTGGGAGCACCCCCTCTCTGGAATGAATTACCCCCGGAGGTAAGGGCCGCTCCTGATCTCATGGCCTTCCGTCGGTTACTTAAAACTCACCTATTTTGGCAGGCCGGACTGGCCTAGGGGTCTTTTAAATTTTAACCTGGTTTAATCGCTTTTAACTCTTGTTTATATTTTTAATTAGAGCCATATATATTCAATTTTTAAATTTAATATTATCATGTTGTATGCTTTATATGTGTTCTGTATATGTATTTTATTGGCTGTTCACCGCCCCGAGTCCCTTTGGGGAGAGGAGGGCGGTATATAAATCGAATTAATAAATAATAAATAAATACTCAAAATTTCCGCTACCGGTTCTCCAGAACTGGTCAGAACCTGCTGAATACCACCTCTTAGGTGGGTGGGTTTGTCAACTTATATTCCAAAGCCCCAGAAGGCAAGACAAGAAAAAATGGATGGAACCAATCAAGGAGAGGAGCAGCTTGGAATTAAAAGAAACTTCTTAATAGTGAGAACAGCTAACCATGGAACATAAGTTGTGGATGCTTCATTAATGGAGGTTTTTAAGAAAAGACTGGACAGCTACCTATCTGAAATGGTATAGGGTCTCCTCCTTGAGCAGGAGGTTGGACTAGAAGACCTCCAAGGGCCCTTCCAGCTCTATTTTAATTGATATTCTAGGTACTAGAAGTTGGAATTGTCCATGGAGGTTGACAGAACAGCAACATTAAAATCATTGTATTGCCTTTTCTATTCTGTAATCTCCCTTTAATGGCCATATCCCATATCAAGTTATTATTTGTGATTCCTTTATTTATTTATTGTCCTTTCTGCCTCTTGACTGCCTTTTACACAGTGGTGGTTTTAAAAAAAATTTACCACCATCTGTGGCGTGGCTTGGTGGTGGGCGTGCTTTGCATGTGCACGTGCAGAGGGTTTGCTGCTAACCTTCTCCTGCAATCCTGCACTCTCTCTGTGTCTTCAACAGCTGACCACGCGGCAATCCGCTGAGCTCAGTATAGAGCCAGGGCGGATAGGAGAGTCCAGCAGCTGATCATCAGAGCGAACCAGTTCGCTCACAGATGATCATCGGAGCTATCTGGTTCAGGTGAACCAGACCAAACCGGCAGAATACCACCACCGCTTTTACATCTCATTTTCATTATTAGTTTTATTTATTTTACAGCAGCTGTTTGGGGTACCATGCTTGAAATGGGGAAAAAAGGTATGGCCATCATTTTTAAAATAAATGAATGTATAGAAAAAAAAAAGAAGCAGAAGAGCCAGTTTGGTTTAGCAGTAAAGGCAGCAAGAGACCATGATTTCAAGTCCTGCCTTAATCATGAAAAAGCAGCTGGGTGACCTTGGGCTGGTTGCTCTCTTCAGGCCAGTCATCTCACAGGGCTGCTGTTGTGGGGAAAACAGGAGGAAGATGTGTTGGATATGTTGACCTCCTTGAGTTATTTGTAAAAATAATAAAGGTGGGATACAAATAAATAAAAAATCAGCTGCGCTGAAGAGAACCTCGAACCTTCAACTCTTATATTAAGATTAGGGTGTTTTCTTTAGGGTTTTTTTCCAGATTTCTCTACAGAGAAAGATCTATATATAAATTCTTCCCTAACCCTACAGCAATATGACCGCTCCATCTCTAAAATTCATAAACACACTAAAGCATACACATTTTTAGGAAATGCCTCTTGGGGAGGATTAAAAGTGGAGAAACAGCCTGGTATATTTAATTTTTTTTCCCACAGACTTCTTTTTCACTAGAAATCTCTGCCCATCACAACTGCTTACTTTTCCTTCCTCCTGGAAGGATGGAGTTGCCTGCGTGTCATTAATCTTGCAAAGATGCATTAAACCTTCCTGGGACCGGGGCATGGGTGTGGGAAACAACTAGGGAGTTGTACATTTGAAAACAAAAACATCATAGGAAGACTTGCTTCCCTCACACACATGCATGCTGTTTTTTTCTGCTGGAAATCTAAAAGGTTGGGCTTGCGATAATCTGGGTAGCAAAGAGTTGGCAGCAAGAAGATAATTTTCTGAATGTTTTCACTGCTCTTTCTAAACCAGATTTGTCCACATTGATTTCCCCTTAGAATGTAAGGGGAGCTTTACACTTCTTTAAATTTATTTTTAATGTGCTGTGCACAGGGTGGTATACAGAGTGTTGACAAGGTATAGTGAAGTCAAGATGGAGGCTACCATAGAACAATCAAAGCTCCACCTAAATGGCCACCTCTTGACTCTTTGACCATGCTCTGCAAATACTCCTGGTTTCCCAAGTGTCAAGAAAGAACCATCTACGCTAGCTTCGCAAAAGAGAATCCATGGAAACGGTGTTTACTGAATGCTCAGACTTCAAATATTTCTGTGGAGTTTGCAGCTGGCAGAAACCGAGAGAGCAAACCAAGCTGGTTTGCCAAGCTGTTTGGGAAAGTTGTTTGCTTCCAGGAGGCAGGAAATGATCAAACTGCTATTTAAAATGCAAATTACAGGTTGCACCTAACACAAAATATGCCCTGATAACAATTCCCATAGCATTGGAAGTTTCTGTTCTAACTCGGGGGACAGGGATGAAAGCCTCAACAGCTTCTAGGTTATATCAAAAGCACAGCCATCCATAAATAATTTTAAAGTCTGAGTGCAGACAATTCAATGCTGCAGACAGAAGAATGGAATGCATTTCTTCATAAAATAAATGGCTGCCATTATTCTATTACATCTAAACAGTTGGAGGAAACCTGCTTGCTGGCTGGGCAGTTCATAAGTTTCTTTTATGCAAGAGTCAGATGTTGTAACTCAGTTGGTTTTAATGCATTTAAAAGCAGTGCAGAAAGTGCGGCCAAACTTGTATGGATCATAATATCCAAAGTGTGTGTGTGTGTGTGTGTGTGTGTGTGTGTGTGTGTGTGTGTGTGGTTTCCACAGTGACCCAAGTTAGTTCTAATTTCACATTTCCTCTTAGGTCTCAGAAGCCTTTAAAGAATAAAAGCCTGGTGGCAGGGACTTAAGAACACCATATTCTCAGCATGTTCAAAATTGATATTTTAAACTTTGACACGAGAGGCTTCAAAAAGGATTTTGTGTCGTGATTAATACGCTAATGCACACATGAATAGAACCTGCAAGAAGAACAAGAAATGACCAGGGGACAAAATAGGCAGTTTATTTTACAACAGTTCAAAGTTACCTCATGGCCTCATGAAAAGCGACTTACAGCCTGCATGCATGATATCGCGTCACGCTCAGTATCATAGGATTACAACTTGGGCACTTGGCAACCAGCTTGTGTTTACAAATGGTGCTATTGTCCTGTGATCATATGATCAAAAGTTGATAGTCTTTTTTGTGTGTGTGACAATTTCCAGCAAAAAGGTGCACATTTGGGAAGCTGGGTTTGCTTAATGACAAACTGATTTGCTTAACACTGCTGTTAGATTGTCATCCAGTTGGGTCTAGCTCAACTTATGATCTCAACAACTAGTGACAAAAATTCCAGTCCCGATTGTGGATGTATACACCGATAGTCCTCAACTTACGACCACAATTGAGGTCAACATTTCTGTGGCTCAGAGAGACATTTGTTAAATGAGTTTTGGCCCTTGTTTACAACTTTCTTGACACTTGTGTGACGTGAATCGCTGTAGCTGTTAAGTTAGTAATATGGTTGTTAAGTGAATCCCCATTGACTTTACTTCTTACAAGTTCGGAAAAGGAGACCACATGAGCCTGGGACATTGCAACCAGAGGTGGTATTCAGCAGGTTCTGACCAATTCTGGAGAACTGGTAGCAGAAATTTTGAGTAGTTCACCAAACCACCTTCTGACTGGAGATTTTACAGTATCCTTCCCCTGCCATGCCCACCAAGCCACGCCCACAGACCGGTAGTAAAAAAAAATTGAATCCCCCCACTGATTGCAACCGTCATAATATGCTTCACTTGCCAAGCATTGGAAATTTTTTCCCATTTTAAAAAATTCTTTATTGAAATTAAAAATATTAAAAAGTTTACAAAAATTCGTATAATAGAAGATGTGTCAATACCTTTCAACATCGTTTTCCTTGACAGTACAATAAGGCACCACTCGTGCCTACTGTTCCTGTCCTATAGTTTCTTTTATTTTTCTTATACGTATCCATTTCATGTATTCTTAACTATGTTTATACTTATACCTGTTATCTTGTAAGCAATTGACAAATCAAATAAATAAATAAAAATAAATAAAAGTACAGTACATACAATTAATACTTGACAGTTGTTCATAGTATTAGTAATACTAATTCACAGTGGCTTAATAATATTAATAAAACAGTAATTAATATATATATAGGTCGATGGTTCAAGGAAGAAAAAGAATACTGTATTATATATATATATATGTTTTTGGAGGTTTTTGGCGGGTATTTGTATGTGGATCTTTGGTTCTTCGGGTTTTCCTCCCGTGGGAGTATATATATATATATATATATATATATATATGATCAGAGATAAATCTATATAATTATAGTCTATGTGCTGTTCTCTATATTCCATAGCCATAAGCGGAGATAAGGTATACATTTTTAGCTATACAATATAACTATATAAATGTTATAAATTAAATATGATATTTATATAAATCTCCATTTTCTGGCAGTTTCTCAATTTCAACAACTTCTCACTGATCTTACCTATATACCAATATAACAATTTTATCAGAAATTTTGATCATGTGACCATGGGGAGGCTGCAGTGGTCATAAGTGTGAAAAACAGTCATAAGTCACTTTTTCAATGATGTTTGAACGGTCACTACATGAACTGTCGTAAGCCGAGGACTACCTGTAGAGGATTTACTTATGGACTCTGTACATGTTTCACCAAGACAGGAACAATGGGTGTAGCTTATGAGGATTGACAGGCCGAGCTAGGCTAAGCTTATCAACAATGCTTCCCTTTTTCTTTTCTCACCCTAATTGAACTGAGATTGTGATATGCAAAGTGGGGCAATTCCTAATCCCACACGCAGAAGAATGGGAAGGACACTGCAGAGTTACTAGGTGGGTTGCTAGGTGGCGTGTATATCAATTTCCTCCTTCGTGACAACTGTAAGCAAGGGAAGTACGCTTCAGAGTCAATGGAGCTTGAAAGGAAAGAGATGGAACCAGCTCTCGGCAAACATCTGTAGGATCAGAGGTGGTATTCAGCAGCTTCTGACCAGTTCAGGAAACCTGGTAGTGGACATTTTGAGTAGTTCGGAGAACTGGCAAATACCACCTCTGACTGGCCCCGCCCCCATCTATTCACTGCCTCCCGAGTCCCAGCTGATTGGCTGGGACTTCTTTTGTTGCCCTGCACAGGAGAAGGAGCTGGAAAGCAGGTTAGTGGGATGGGAAGGAAATGGGGATTTTGCAGTAACCTTCCCCTGCCATGCCCACCAAGCCACGCCCACCATGCCACACCCACAGAACCGGTAGTAAAAAAAATTGAATCTCACTACTAGTTAAGATAATGGATGTAGTGTATCACAGCTTAGCTGCTGTCCTACCAGAAACTCCAATAGCTGCACCCACCTATTCTCCTTTCTTTGAGCCAGAGACATTGAGAAATTATTTCCCTGACTTCTGCTTGATAAACAGCCAAATGTAGCTACTAAGGTAATTCTTGACTTACAACACAATTGAGCCAAAGTTTCCAAGACAGTTAAGTGACTTTTGCCCCATTTTTTGCGATTTTTTTTACCAGGTTGTTAAGCAAATCACTGCAGTTGTTAAGTGAATCATGCAATCATTAAGTGAACCCAGCTTGCATGGTGATCACATGACCCCAGTGACACTGCAACAATGGTGATCATATGACCCCAGGACACTGCAACTCTCATAAATACATAGCCCAGTTACCAGACGCCTGAATTTTGAGCACATGGATCATGGTCAACAGTTTTAAATGTAAAAATTGGTCATAAGCAGTGGTGGGATTCAATTAATTTAACAACTAGTTCGCCCAGGGTCAGGTTGGCTGTCTGGGAGGCATGGCCTATCCCGTCCTCCAGCTTTGCTGCACATGCTGCACAGGAGAACAGAGTTGGAAAGCAGGTTAGTGGGGTTGGGAGGGAATGGAGATTTTGCAGGAACCTTTCCCTGACATGCCCACCAAGCCACACCCACAGAACCCACTGTGTGGGATGCCATTCTTCAGGCTGTATATTCCACTCTTCCCTTTCAGAATATTCTTGCTAAAGCCCACTCATTAGAAAGATCAGCTGTAACAAAAGAAGAAGAAGAAGAAGAGGTGGAGGGGAGGAGGATAAGACCAACTTGATATGGACAGTGAAATGAGAACCTTTAAAGCTTACGGGTCTTTCCAACCACTGATGGAGAAAGTGTTTTGAAGGCCAGCTTAGTTGCGTGGTTTTCGATTGCAAAGTAACCAGGCTGGCCAAAGACCAACGTCCTGTCTGTTTCTCTTCCTGTTTCAGGAGCTGCCTGCTGCTTTTGCTATGAGATATTGTCAACATCCTAGTTTGTTTCACTTCTACCATTTCTTCCTGCTGCGTAGAATTTGGCGTAACTTTTGCACTGTCATGGATGCTACAGCTTGCCCCCCCCCCCACCCCGTGAGAGATTTCCCTGGAATGCGTCACTGGAACAAAAAAAAATAAAACATACTCCAGCTCTGGTAAACATTAGAATAATGTAGAAAGAAAGAAAGATATTGAAAAATAGTTGCCGGGGGAATAGCATAGTGGGGAGTGGGGTGGTGGAAGAGAGGATAAGGGAATCTGACAGGAGCCTTTTTATTTTCTCCTTTCAGAGCCAAGAGTTGTTAATTTCCCTTTTCTACTTCAGCAAATGCAAAGCAATTATCTTAGTAGATATGGATCCTAAGGATTATGATCTAAGCCAGGGATCTCCAAACTTGGCAACTTTAAGACTTGTGGACTTCAACTCCCAGAATTCCCCAGCCAGCATAGGGAGTTGAAGTCCACAAGTCTTAAAGTTGCCAAGTTTGGAGATCCCTGATCTAAAGTCCTGCCAGCATAAGGCTACATTGACCTGACTCCCCACCATACGTGTTGGAGTTTGAGAACGTTCCTTCATTGAATCTGGAGTGAAGAGCAGATGTTGTTCACTCTTTCTCTTTAGGTACAAAGCGTTTTCCTCTTCTCGACATCACATGATTAATGGGCATCGGGCAAAGGCAATCCAGCTTGGTCTAAAGATCTGTCCAATAAAGGAAGAGGAAAAAGCACTATCAAGGTTTAAATTGGGCTGAAGGTGAGACAGGGTTAGTGTGATTGGGGAAACATTGGAGTCCCCACCTTGTAACGGTAACTTCTGAGCAAAGGTGACAGTGTGTGTAACACTGAATGGAGTTTGTCATTGCCCAGGCAGTGTAAGTCACACAACAGAAACTTAAAGGAAACACCTGGGAATTACACAGCATATGTAAAATTCTGGAAAGAAGGGAAGGCTACAAAAATGATATTTATTCAGCAAACCCCTTTACACCTTTCCCCATCCTCACATTGTCTAAAAACCAGGGTTTCCCAATCTTGGCAACTTTAAGATGTGTGGACTTCAACACTTAACATGGCTGGCAGGGGAATTCTGGGAGTTGAAGTCCACTCATCTTAAAGTTGCCAAGTTTGGGAACCCCCTGGTCTGAACAACCCTAGCTTTGCACCACTTCCTGAAATGAGTCTGTGGAGTTTTAGACAGAACATGAGACTTTGCAGATAACTGCTTGTTTACTACAGAAAGATCTGTAGGGATCTCATGTGGCTCTCAAACCACATATTGTCTGCTTGGAGCCAGAAAGGTTTGAGATCAGTGCCTTGATGCAGCCTTAGTGAGATGCTTCAAAGGAATATGTGTATGCTTGGTGAGGCACAAGATGCTAAGAGTTTGTCTGCCAGCTGTTAAGAGGAATGTTAAAATTGGCATCCTGAGTCACATACACTATGAAGCCATAATCTAGGCACCCTGATGCTCCCCCTGGTGTTTTGGATACCAACTCCAACAGCTTAAGCCATTGTAAACCAAATCATGGAGAATGATTTTTAGCCCCAAACTTCATGCAGTTTGGGGCTAAGGTTCTTTATTGCTTCATTAAACCCTGATGTGGTTTGTTTGATTCTAATGTTTTGTGGCTTGGATGCGTGAATCAAGGCATAGCAGCTCATTGAGCAAACCATGGCTTTGGCATTGTGTTTGGACATGGACATGTGAATGTCGCCAAAGTGTAACATTAGCAGGCAGAAAGAGAAATAAGGCGCAGTCAGGATGTTTTCAGCTGGAGGAGAAAAAAGCAGCAACGAGACTTGCAACTGGTATGAAAGCAAAATCCCACTTCACCCAGAAGTGCTTGATATTGCTTGTAGTAGAAGCTAGCGTAGAGATGTGAACAAGCTGGATCTGAGTTCTCAGATCCATTTCATGAATGCTCCCAGATCTGAGCTGCACGTTTCCATGCACCATAATGACTCTGATTTACAAAAAAATAAAAACAAAAGAAAAAACTATTAAAAATAGACAAGGCAGTTGACTGGAAAACAGAACCAAACAGACCAAACAACGAAGACCAAACTGAAGAGAAAATTCCTGAGAATTTTTTCAGGAAAATTCTGAATGATTCCAAATCTCTTTATCTGCCAAATTGTGAAATATTTCTCACAGTAGTTTGTCCTGGATTTATCTCTCCCCAGTCACCATGAACAGGGCTGCCAGGGAGATGCAATAAGGGCAGAGGATTATGTGATTTTGCTGCCTTTATCACTATGATGTAAGCCCAAATATAAATGCTTACCTATGCTAAGATTCACTCTCATCTTCCTCCACTGGGGCTCTAGGTGTCTCTTCATGCACTCTATCATGCAGAGCTGCTCAGTAGACAAAGGTGCATCCTGAGACTGACCAGGACCATAGGATCTAACAAACTCTCTCTCCTCATGAGGTGAGATGACATCAATGAGCTAAAAAGTTATCTGTCCACAACAACAGACTAATGACAATGTCTTTCAAAGCCACATCATGATGCAACTGTGCTCCATGCTGAAGACAGCCTAACATCCAGCACCTAGTGTATGCTTGGCCCCTAATGACCTAGAACATGTCCATAATTGCCATGGACACCACAAATCTCATACTCAATATCACCAGGTGGCAAATAATCCACTGTGACATTGAGTATGGGTTGGCTCAGGGACTTGTGATCTCCACAACAATTATGGACATGTGCTAGGTCATCCCCAGCACATACTGAGCACCACCAGTCTTGGCATCTCTGTTGCCAGCCCAGCAATGGAATCCAGTAGTTCAGACAGGGATAATACTGGGTAGCAAGAGGCCAGTTCTTCAGCAACAATCCTGTTTCCTAGACACCCACTTCAGCCAAAGACATCACATCTGCTTATCTGTGGAGCAAAGTCTCTGAAAACCTACAACAACTCAGTGGATAACTATGACTACACCTCCCCTCCTCTGAGGAGGGCTGGTGCTAAAACCCAAACCCAGATGGCCACTTTTCCATGAAGGGAACATCCCCTCTAGGTCCATCAGAACCAAGTTGGCTGCTTCATCCACAGCCCAGTTGTGGATGAAGGAAGATTGATTACAGACTGACCTGCCATGCAACAATAGTAGGTGGAGTCCAGGATCACCAAAGGTCAAATATCCCAGATTTGAGTGAAGAACCTGAGGCTGGTTATCAGAATTGTTCTCAGCAAGGGAGCCCAATGCTCCCAAGTGTAGTCCACCTCAGGATCCTATCATATCTCTGCCCATCATGGTTCCTATATTCTTACCACTTCCTTTCCTCCTTCTCATTTCCCTCCCACTCCTTGTATCTTCCTCCTAGGCACCCTCCACACACACACACACACACACAGACCACCAAACAACCACTCATCTTTGGAGTCATGATGGCGCAGCGATTAGAATGCAGTACTGCAGGCTAATTCTGCCGACTGCCAGCAGTTCGATCCCCACCAGGCTCAAGGTTGACTCAGCCTTCCATCTTTCCGAGGTCTGTAAAATGAGGACCCAGATTGTTGGGGGCAATATGCTGATTCTACAAACTGCTTAGAGAGGGCTGTAAAGCACTGTGAAGCGATATATAAACCTAAGTGCTATTGCTACCTATCCACCCCCAACACTTCCAGTTCTCACAGCAAGCACTTTCTCCCTGTCCTTTTTGGTCACATGTGTGGCACTCATTAATGTATGGGGTATTATGACAGTCCCCCCCCCCCCCCAACACAGCATCAAACCAAAATTGTCTCCCCACACCAGTAAACAATGGGGTGGGGGGAGGTAGCACAGAGAAAGCTTCTGCCTCTCTTTGGTTGCCATCTAGCTGTCGTCTGGACATTTGCAGCTCAGTTGTGGCAGCCCTCATTTTATATAACGTTTTTATCAAAGATTATCACACTGGCAAGAAAGCTCTTGCAACTGGATGACTTTCTGTAGATGATTGTTGCAGGGGGAGAAAGCTTGTCTCTCCTAAATTGAAAATGCCCATTAAATAAACAAAGTAACTAACAAATGTCTGGCAGCTTTGGTCTTCGGAGTTTGAGCACAGGTGAAGCTGCTCTTTTCCTCCTGTGAGCTTGCAAATGTGGTTTCTTACTATGCAGAGTAGGCTCATCAAATGCAGCCCCCTCCATTTATTTGACTCTGCAGCCAAGTGGCGGATTGTCAGCATGGGCAGCCGGCCAGTTGCCTTCCTCAAACCTTGGGTCAAAGCAGTTCACCAGGGAGCCTTGTTTACTTCGTGCAACTTTTTCAGCAACTGGCAGTGAATGGCTACAGCCTGGGAAACCATCCCAAACTCAGAGGGCTTGAGAGGGACTGACCCAGGACATTCAGTTTCATGAACTCGTTTTTTTGTTTTTTGTTCCACTTTTGCACCGCGTAGACATTACTCAGCATGACAAACGATGAACACTTCTTCAACATCATGTGTTTTTCGAAATAATGCAAAGGAAAGTTTGCAGCAGAAGGAGCAAGGAGATAAGAGCACAACGTGCGATGGGCTTTTGTATGGATCCTGGAACCGTGGTGGCAGCGGGGAAGAAACAAAAGGGTTGGGGAAGTTCTGTGTTTGCAGCAGCACAGAGGACGACTTCATCCCCTTGGAACATGAAATGGCGTCCTTTTTTTCTTCAAAATACACAGTGTACATTGGGCAACTTGCTTAGATCTTGTTTCCCTTTATTGCAACTTTGCAGGTGCTATATTGTTGCAGGGCATTTGTTCACCCTTAATGCAGGGCATTTCAAGGTTTCCCCGCTCCCATCCCATAAAAAAAAGACCCTCTTATGCCCCAGAGCTGCACATGCAAGAATTAAAATATAAGGGCATTTACATCACGTTCGGCATCCATTTCTGCCACCTGGGTGATAATGCTTCAGCTCAGCAGGCTTGCAACCTTCTTGATTGCATGCTGGCAAGTTAAACGCTCAATTTCCTCGGTGTCTTTTGCACATTTTACGGGAGGTTGTTCTTTTTTTTTTGTCATCACACATTTTTAGGAGAAACGCACTCTTGCGCAAGTCTCTCATCCTTTGTTTTCGGGTGGAGAAACCACCTCTCCCCACTACGCTTGCTAAATGTGAATTGTGCGTACTAAAAAAAAAAAAAAATGGTTCAGAAGAAGTGCTTGGAATTTTAGATTCCTGCTATTCCTTAACACGTACAGTCCATGTTACTTTTTCAGGGGGTTTCTTGTTTTCAGGATACGCTGCTTTAATGACTTATTCACGAAAGCTGCTGCACCTCTCTCCCTCCCTCTCTTCCTGCAGAAGCCTGAGGGTGGTGGAAAGAAAAGCCCATTCTTGCTTTTAACCAATAGCTGAGCGCAGCTGGTCTGGCATAAGGTCGTAAGCATTTTGTTCAAATCTGTTTTGAAACCTGACAGCCCTACACGGTGCTCCGAGCTAACAGCAGATTGCAAATTGTGGCAGGGCGCAGTGGCATG
This sequence comes from Bungarus multicinctus, assembly GCA_023653725.1. NCBI lineage: Eukaryota > Metazoa > Chordata > Lepidosauria > Squamata > Elapidae > Bungarus > Bungarus multicinctus. The sequence continues at coordinate 62,397,070 of CM042842.1, forward strand.
TAAAACCAGCGGGCCCTGTCTACCATCTGTTGGGCACAGCTTGCCTCCCTGACAGATTAGAGTGCCGCCGAACTCCACAGCTGTGTGTAACTTTCAGTCTAGGCTTCTTCTTATTATTTTTAATTGATAAATACAGGATGGCAAGACATTGTTAATTGCCTGCGTGCATTTTTCTTGGGGATGGACTCCATTCAACACGTTGGTGATTTAGAATGCAAGCTGGTTTTGGCTAATTTTGGAAAGGTTACACAGGGTGAGTGACATCTTAGATCCTGTAGGCTAGGTGGGGCAAATTAAACAAGAAGAATGCAACACCCAAGCAGAATGCCGCAACACAACAGGTCTGCAGGGTTACAGATAAAACTGCATGACTGTTTCTGTGTGGTGAAGCTGTGTGTGTGTGTGTGTGTGTGTGTGTGTGCGTGTGTGTGTGTGCGTGCGTGTGCATGCACACGCATTTGTTAAAGTCATAGGAAGTTGTCTAGCTGAAAGTGGAAAGGAATTCCCAGGGTTTTATTTCCCCCAAAATAATCCTCCTAAATCCCACCGTATCTTAGAGCCACCGGAAATTGGGTGAAAGTTTTGAGAGAACAAGTCCTTAAAGGAAGATGTTTTGGCCTAGGATTTTTTTTTTTTAAAGGTATTGTTGGAAGTTAAAACCCACCCCTCTCCTAGAAAAATGAAATATCCTAAGAAATATGTAGTTAAGGTATCCTGGGAAATGTAGTCATGTCATGTGGTCACATCTGTAATCCTGATTGGTCACTAAATTGACCCTTGTTGGATTGGGGGAGGCTCCCTCACTCTTACCTGAAGCCATTACCATGCAGCTGCTTCAATCATCATCATCATGGGGTTGAGACCTTATTATCTTCCTATTATTCTGCCTGTCCTGTACAAATACTGTACAAAAAGCAGATAGATCAACTCCACAAAGCATCCACACAAAGTCTTTTTATTGGTTCATCAGGCATCCTGTCAATTCACATTTATGATGAGGTTCTTCTTAATGTCCAATCCTTGGCATATCTGAATTGTGGTGTAGAAAGATAATAAAGTCTCAACCCCATGATGATTGAAACGACTGCATAGTAATGGATTCAGGCAAGAGTGAGGGAGCCTCCCCCAACCCAACAAGAGTCAATTTAGTGACCAATCAGGATTACAGATGTGACCACATGACATGGACTACATTTCCCAGGATACCTTAATTACATTTACCATGATGCATTCCCTTATGGGGAAAGTTCACAATTCCTAACTAACTATACCAAAACCCATTAACTCTAAACTGTCTGGACAGCACAAGCAGAATATTTCCCCTAAAAAGAGTAAAGTAGAAACTCAGAGAGGCAGAAACTCAGCCCCCCACCTTTGCTAATGGGCCATTAAGGCCTAGGCCAGAGTATTCTACATAATAAAGGGTCTACCCATCTCACCACCTGACCTGGGAAGATTGTATCAGCCAACACTCAGGTGAAGCTATGCGGCCCAGGCAAAGCCTGCAAAGTTAGCTAAGACCCCCGGCCCTGGGAGTCTAACAGCCATTGGGATACATTTTTTGCACAGGAACAGGAAACACTAAGGTTTATAACCCCAACAGAGGTTATATAAGGGTCTCTCAGCATCTTGACCTGCCTTCTTGATTGTCTCTTTTCACCTTGGAGCATGTGATCATCCTTTTCACTTTGGGGCTCTAAGCCATGTGGTTCTGTCCACCATTAAACCATTGTTGAAAGAAATATCCTTCTGGGTTCAGTTCCAAGTGGGGAAAAAGACACTGGAAACATGGAGGCTGCTTGGAAAGTTTAATGGTGTACAAGATGGCCTGGAGCTCCAGAGAAGAATGATCACATGCTTCAAGGTGAGAAGAGATCAAGAAAAAAGGGAAGAAGGGCTGACCAAGATGCTGAGAGACCCTTATATAACCTCTGTTGGGCCCCACCTTAGTGTTTCCTGTTCCTGTGCAAGAAATGAATCCCATTGGCTGTCAGACTCCCAGGGGCGGGGGTCTTAACTTTGTAGGCTTGGTCTGGACCACATGGCTTCACCTGAGTGCTGGCTAATGCAATCTTCCCAGAACATGTGGTGAGATGGGTAATCCTATCATTTCCTGAGGACCATCCTTAATCCCATCACCCTGGAGCTGAAGGGGGGTGGGGGGGGGCAGGGAGCTGCAAGAAGCTGCTTTGTCTTTAAAACATGTTTCTCCTTTTCTCATCCAGGGAGATATAATATTCTGCCTTTTAAATATTTCCTAGGCTATTTCAATTTTCTAGGAGAAGGGTGGATGCTAACTTCCTACACCATCTTCCCAAACAGCCTCCATGTTTCCAGTGCCTTTTTCCCCACTTGGGAACTGAACCCAGAAGGATAATTCTTCCAACAGTAGTTACTCTTAATTCTGCTTCGGGAACGCTGGCCCAATTTCTGTGCAAGAGAAAAAGGCTGCCTTCCAGGGAAAAGATTCTTCTGGCTAAAACTGCATTTGATTTGCATGGGAAAGCCCCCGTTTCTCACTGCTTTCCCCATGCAAATCCGGGAAGAGCCTCTGTGTATTTGAAGCAAGAAAAAGACCCAGTTAACATTTTCTCCTGCTATTGGAAAATGCCGACCATTATAAGCCATCCATACTAAAAAAATTTTTTTTTAAAAAACTTGTTTGTTCAATCTACGTAGAATTAACGCCAGCCCCCCCCCTCCGCCCTCTTAAGTTTTTAAATAACACCATTTTGCACCTTTCAAAAGGCCCTTTAAACTTTTTTTCTTACAATTCACCTCTGCTCTGCAGAAGAAGCCCCCCCCAGAGTAGAAACCCAGCAAATGTTTGTTCAGGAACTAAATGAAGCAAGACTGACTTGGCAGAATATCAAGGCTGATTTCCTGGAAGGGAGTGACTGAACTGACTGTACAGCAAACTTGTCACTTCCTGGTCTGTTTTCAAGGACAAAGGCAGTTGGCTACTTGGACTGTGTGTAGAGGCAGAAAGCAAAAAAAAAAAAAAAAAGTTCCATGTAGTTTTTCTCTCCCCCCCCCCCCCCCCCCCGCCCCACTTCCTTCATTCTTTTCCCAAACTTTCCCTAAAGTTTGCAAGAAGGGAATGGCAAAAATGGCTTGGGTGTGGAAGGAGAGAATATTTCCAGTGATGATTGTAAATGAAGGAGAGGAGGCCATGATCTGAATGGAGTCATTGCACTGCAGTTCTTTGCAAGTCGTGCCTATTCATAACGTTGGAAGTCAAAATCCGCCCCTTTCCTAGGAAAATGAAATATTTTAGGATATACTAAAAAGGCAGAATATTTCCCCTAAAAAGAAAAGTAGAAACTCAGACAGGCAGAAACTCAGCCCCCCCCCCCCCCACACACACACACACCCCTTTGCTAATGGACCATTACTCTGGCCTAGGGTGGTCTCTTTTAAATAACAAAGATCTACTCCAAATAGAGCTATAATAAGAATTGCCCAAAAGCCCTTTCATTACATCATCATCCAGCAAGGCCAACCAAGCCTGGGACTCAGGACAGCCTACGGAGTTGCCCCTGCATGGCCCCATGGGAGTCTGACAACCAATCAGAATACAAGCTCCAATTCAAATCCCAACAGAGGGCATAAAACCAAGGGACTCTCAGCATATTGTTTTAGTTGGGCTGTGCACTGCCCCAAGTCCCAATTTGGGAGAGGGGGCGGTATATAAATTAATTAATCAAATCAAAATCAAATCTTGCCCCTTTTCCTTCACCCAACGTCTTGAAGCATGTGATTTTCCTTCCTTCTTTGGAGCTCCAAGCCACGTGTCCACCATTAAACCATCTTTCCAAACAGCCTCCATGTTTCCAGTGTCTTTTTCCCCACTTGGAACTGAACCCAGAAGGATATTTCTTCCAACACAGATACACTCAACTTACAACCATTTGTTTAGTGACCAAAGTTACAGCAGCGCTGAAAAAAAGTGACTTTGGTTGGTTTTCACACTTAACGCAGCATTGCCCCATGGTCATGTGATCAAAATCTGGGTGCTTGGCAACTGGCATGTATTTATGACAGTTGCACTGCCATGGGATCACCCTTTGTAATCTTCCCGGCCGGCTTCAGACATACAATTTCACTAGGAGAAGCCAAATTCACTTAACGACTATGTGATCCACTTAACAACTGCAGCGATTTGCTGAACAACAGTGGCCAAAAAAAGGTTGCAAAATGGGGCAGAGCTCACTTAACAATCGTCTTGCTGAGCGCTGAAAATTTTGGGCTCATCTGTCATAAGTCAAGGACTTACCTGTACGTCAAAGATCACCCTCTGCCATTTTCCCATTAGAATGGGGTTAGTTGCATTGCATGCTTTAGGACAGAAGTCTCCAACCTTGGCAACTTTACGCCTCGTGGACTTCAACTCCCAGAATTCCTCAGCTAGCATGGAATTCTGGGAGTTGAAGTCCACAAGTTGTAAAATTGGCATGGTTAGAGATCCTTGCTTTAGGAGAACAATGCCCCTTGAAGCCACTTTTAAGACACGAAATTCCTCTAGAATTAAAGACCCTGCTGCTGAAAATATGCATTGCCCTGAAACCATATTTCAAAGGTCACCTCAGGCCAGTCAAATATCCTTGTCCTCGGTTGTTTCATATTTTTCTCTAACTTGAGAAACAAAATATTTCTTGTGGGCAGCCCCCCTATCGTCACCAAGGGACAGCCCAATTTCTTAGGATTTAGTAAAACGTCCATACCCAGCCAGATTATTCGCGTGCACACACACACACACCCAAAAAACATGGAATGTGTTGCTAATAGACCCACCAAGGTGAGACAGCAGAATGTTATAAGGCAGTATTTTGTCTGCAAGAAATGAAGACACCTTCACTGCAGCTTGTGCCAAATCAGGAACATCTTCTAACAAAATGTATGGACTTTCTGAATATAAATTTAAGGTGTGGGAAGAAAACGGCTTCCAGTTCAATATGTTAATTTGAGGGATGGCAACAGGTAGCACGATCCTAATTATATACTTTTATAAATAACCCCTACCTCCACAGCAATAGAACTGAAACATCAGATAATTAAATACTTATGGGATTTGTACATTACAACATATTTGGAGGCACCAGACTGAATCCTGACTCAGGTTTTCTGTCTGATGAGCTCTTTAGACTAGAGGATAATTCCTCGGTCACTGCCATAAGCTATATGATATGAATAGCTGATTTCACCACCAGAAATTGGTTTTCACTGAACTTTGTTGAATAAGACAAAGTGATTTGTTTACACATAATGTTAAGCTACGCTCCGTGACTTCCAACATCAGGTAGTCCTTGACTTACAACCATTTGTTTAGTGACTGTCTGAAGTTACAACGGCATTGAAGAAAATCTGTTTTTCACACGTGCAATTGGAGCATCCTCATGGTCATGTGATCAAAATTCAGGCATTGGCAATTGGCATATATTTATGAGAGTTGCACTGGATATGTGATCACCATTTGTAACCTTCTGAGCTGACTTCTGATAAATAAAGTCAAATAGGGAAAGCCAAATTTGCTTAATGATTACATGACTCATTTAACAACTGCAGTGGTTCGCTTAACAACCACTGCAAAAAAAGCAGATAAAATGGCGCAAAACTAATTTAACAACTGCCTTGTTTAGCAACAGACATTTGGGGCTTAATTGTGGCCGTACATGGGGACTATTTGTGCTGTGTTTACAAGTAGCCCCAACTAAGTCACATTATGGCTCGATATAAATATGAATCTAGGCTGGTCTTTTAAACGTTTTCTGACACAGAATTTTACTTGGTGTGACATTTTCCCAGAGGCAGAATGCATTAACAATGGATTTTGCACTGTTCTATTTGGCTTATTTTGTTTATCACTTAGCCAAAGTGGTAGTTGTCCCTTTCTTCTCTCCTTCCATTCTCGAGAAAGATGATGCACAAGCTGTTAATGGATTATTAGAGATGGCTAGAAACCATATTTCTTCTTTCTCTTCCAGAAAGTCTTGAGAAAAGTTTGCATCCAGGGTGTCGCTGAAGCCAGGCTGCTGGACAAAAAGCAATCCACTCATAGATCTCTTTTTGTGAACTCATGAAAGAAGGACCAGCTATTATCAATATATAAGACTTTTGCCTTCGTTCTTGAAGGGCATGTTACCCTTATGACATAAATATTTGCTTACTTACTTGTACATAGTGTGAACAACTAACTTTGGGCCTCTGGTATTGTGCAGTTCCAAATGGCTGGGGGGAAAATGATAGCTGAAGAGGTGAACATAGCTGTGATGGATCTCCCCTTCAAGTCTTAGCTGGTGCCTTTCTCTTATCATCCCCCTGAACAAGGATTGAGTTTCACAAGTTGCTAGACTGTTGATTGAACTAAGCCAATAATGTGGATTTGAAGAATCCAAGGGTGTCCAGCTTTGGCAACTCTAAGATCTTATTATTTAAATATTCTGTAACACTAATGGTGATGTTCCCACATAGCAATTTAAAATGAACCTAAATAGCTAGGGTCAAACACCCAACTCCATCATGAGATATCTATACCAGGTTGCATTTACACTGTACTTTGAGCCATACAGCTAGCTAATCATAGTTTAGCCTAAGATGCTGTATGAACCCAGTGGCTTATATACCATCTATGGCTTATAAACTATAGATTGAACTTGATGTGAAAATACACCCAGTTGGACTTATTCAGAAACCATCTCTTAACTGCAATACGCAACCTGGAATTTCCAAAGTTAAAATGGGTAATAAATAACTGAAGTTTTAATTAATTAGAATATTATTTGTATTAAGCATTTACCAATCTGGTAAATTTCAAACTACGGCAATCTGCAAGGATCAGAGGAGCAGAAACTTTGTTCTGGCTGAGCTTATCCACTCTGTTTATCATAACCACAAAAGGACCATATTTGTGCTTTGGTGATAGAAATGTGATCGTAAAAGAAATGTAGCTATCCTATGTGATGGGCGAGGCAGAGTGGACATTTTGGCTATTGAGATTTGCAAACCGCCAGATGGCATCAAAGCATTTTCTACATCTTTTTTTCCCTGAATTCTAATAATCGTGCGGATTTGGCATCTGCACCAATAAATAAGATACTTGGCATCTCTGACACCAAGTAACTTAAGAAGCCCATGAATGCAATGCAAACTTCAAGCTAATCAACATTTTATTTTATCTTGGTATTGTGATGCCTGACTTATTTCCATAACACACAACAAGAAAGTCTCCAATTCGTGATCCCAGGCACCCTTTCATCTTAACAGTCCACATTTATTTATTTAATGTATATGCTGCCCCTGTCATGGATAAGGCAACTCTGGGTGGCTTATAGTTTCCAAACTACAGTTTCTTCAAGGTTGTTTTGTTTTGTTTTGTTTTGTTTAATAACAGTTCTTCAATACTATCTGAGATTATATTGACAGCAAGCAAGAATCATAAGGAAACACTTTTAATTAAAGCTTCCTGGGGTTTGCTGCGTAAGATTTATTTATAGTTACATCTGGTCCATGAAAATGGACCCGGAGAGATAATATCATATAACATCACCCAGGCTATAGAGCAAGGACTTTAACCCTGCTTTCAGGTGATCACAGAAAAGCAGAGTTAGGATATCTCAGCAGTTCAATCATAATATTAAGAATGGTTGACTGGGAAGGAATCTACAAACAACCTACTTGTAATGCAATCCGAGCTGCAATCAGTAAGTGATTGTCATGGCACAGAATCAAGCTTGATCATCTCTTCACCGAAGCAGAAATTTCTGTGTTCAAGGGGCTTTAGAGGAGTGGTTTGAGAAGCTGTAACCTCTCCATGAGAACTGCGATTGCTAGAGTTAGAGGCTGAGGAAACCGCAAAAGGAAAGAGGAGAGAAATAACTATTAGCCTGCAAACTGTGTACATTACACACAGTGTGAATCTACATGGATGTAAACATTGCACGGCCTTGTTTTGAAAGCAAACATGTTTTCAAAGCAAACATGTGTATCTCACAGCTGGCCTGGCAGTTGAGCTCAGGCACTTGTTAATCAGTGCAGCTGCAGGAGGTTCAATCGAGTGTGCAAAGAACAAGGTGCAGGAATGGCATCTGTGCAATCCAAGCAATTTGAACAATACCCGGTGGAGCAAATGTATTTGCGTTGGTTTTGTTTTGAATATAATAGCCTGCTTGATGGTACAGCTTGATACTCAGAGGCAGAACCTGAAGTGAGCTGTACTTTTTCAAGGTCTGCCTGCATTCCTATTACAGGGAAAGAATAAAATCATAATAATATTTAAAAAAAAAAAAAAACCATCACTCCGTGCAGGGATCCCAACTGAAGTGTCTGCAATAATGCAATATTCTATCTTCTCCTTGAAAGTATCCATCGGAGAGGAGGAGGGATTGAACTTTTCCCAACCTTTAACTGAAATAAGGAAGAAACGGTCTTAGATGACTTCTGTGTGATCTCTCTGAGGCAATTCGAAGCAGACAATCTTGGATAATCTCTCAGTTTCTTCAATCCCTTTTCACATAATTTTGTTTCCAGTCCCCTTCTTGCAACCCTTGCTGAACCCTTTTTCTTAGAGTGGTGCCCAGAACTGGACACAATACAGAGGTGAAGTCAGCAAGAAAAGAACTTTTACAGAATTTTCCTGCAGCTGGATTTAAGTGCAGCCCTTCCAGAAAGTTCATACTGGCATGTATCGTGGAGAATATTTTTGGACTCCATGTGGACCTGAGGGATTCTGAGGGAAAGCAGCTGCCAGGCACTGCGGCTCCATGTTTTCTCTTCTTGCAGTCTTCCTGTTGGATAAATGAACATTTATTAGGTATTTTTTGGGAAGTTTCTCCACCAGATAATAATCATTTTTAAAGTACCCATAACATGGTCTTAACATTCCATGTAGGCCCGGTGACCTCCAAGCTTTGAAACTGCTGTATTAATAAAATGGGTATAATTAAGTGAGGCAAGACCCAGACCTTGAAACATCCCACTCAATCATACCTGATTTTATTTTGATGAAGAGCTACTGATAAGACTCCGACTATAATTTCCAGGTGTGCTAATTGCAATGCCATACCAGCCCACAACTGGCTAATTAGAATGATAGAGAACTAGCTGTTGATTTACAGCTGTTAACCTTGACTATTCAGAGATAGACTTCCTGATAGATGTAACACCTCTTTCTGCTAGTTACCGCATCAAGTTTCACTTGTCTGTCTTGTGGTCCCAGGAATGATATGATTGCTGCAATTGCTTTTAACTCTCACAATACTCAACTGCAAGGTCTTTGACTGAGGTTTAGAGCAATGAAGTTCAATGCATCTTGAAACACTAGGATAAGAGGGTTGCTGAATGCATGCATGCTTCAGAGGAAAGTTCAGTTTACCTGAACAGAATTGTGCTGTAAACTGAAATTAACATTACAATAGCAATAGCACTTAGACTTATAGTGCTTATAGCCCTCTCTAAGCGGTTTACAGAGTCAGCATATTGCCCCCAACAATCTGGGTCCTCATTTTACCGACTTTGGAAGAAGACTGAGTCAACCTTGAGCTGGTCAGGATTGAACTGCTGGCAGTTGGCAGAATTAGCCTGCAATATTGCATTCTAACCACTGTGCTACCACAGCTCTTTGCAAAGGATATGTACTCTTGAATAAGTGGGGTTTATCTCTCTTACAAAGTAGCAGAGCTTCAATGCCTTGAGCAAGCTGCTTCTTTGGTTCAGGAAGGATGAAAAACAGGTGCATCTATGCCATTCAGGTAGTCTTCCACTTGTGATCACAACAGAGCCCAAAATTTCTATTGCTAAGTAAGACAGTTGTTAACTGAGTTTTGCTCCTTTGACGAACTTTGTTGCCACGATTGTTAAGGGAATTGCTGCAGTTAAGTTACGTAGTAACATGGTTGTTAAGTGAATCTGGCCTCCCTTGCTTATCAGAAGGTTGCAAAAGATGATCACAGGACCCTGGGACACTGCAACCGTCATAAATAAATGTGAGTTGCCAAGCATCTCAATTCTGATCAAGTGATACTGTAACAGCCATAAGTGTGAAAAATGGTCATAGGTCACTTTTTGCAATACCCTTGGAACTTTGAACCATCACCAAATGAATGTTTGTAAGTCAAGGATAACCAGCAAGGAACATTAAAGAGTATTTTTTCCTGTAGGGAATACACGACCCCTGATTTTCAGGCAATAGCTAGTAGAAAAATGAGCAATCCCCAATCCACAGTAAATAGTGCAGCATAGCCTGAAAGGTAGCAGCAGCATTTGAATTTTGAGAATTTCAAAAGCCTTGAGAGTTGGGGCACCCACTCATATGCTGTCCTTCAGAGCTTCTAGCTTGAAGCACAAACATTAGCAGGTGTTCTTTGTGCTCTAAAAAAACTCTCCTACAGCTGATTTTTGTCACTCAGTTCCTGGTCTGATCCCTTTTTCTTACCAGCTAGAAACAAATATTGACCCCAGAAAAACGTTATTGCTCTGAAAGCTGTCTGTTTATGAAACCCCTTTCTTGAAAATTTGCATAAAAGAGCAAAGTCTCCCAGGGGAAGTTTTTTTGCTTATGTAGACTGTGTCCATTTAATGGTATCTTCTTGAATTCTGCATCCCTGCTGGTTGGACAGCAGGTATGTCCAACCGTGGCAACGTTAGGACTTCTGGATTTCAACCGCCAGAATTCCCCAGTCAGTCTTAAAGTTGCCAAGGTTGAACACCCTTGCTGCAGAATATAGCATCTTTCCAACTATTGATTGTGTTGCATTTTATTTGGACAAATGTCAACTCTCCTACAGCAAGTACTTATTCAGATTGCCTATTGAAAGGGTGGAAGAAACCATCTTGTTACTGCTTATTAAATTATACTCTGTTTGTTAAAATAATAAGATGGGTTGAAAAGTATTATGAAGTAATTAACCTGCTCTAATTAAATGACTTTGAATATATATTGCAATGCTGGATTACACCATAGCTGAGATTACCTTAGATTACCTTAGGTAACCTGCTGATGTGCTTGTGTGTTTTTTCGACTTTTGAATAACAACCACATCTAAGCTTGTTTTACATTAAGAACTACACTGATGTAAGGCTTCACTATGTATCTGAATAACAAGATTTAGGTAAGACTCTATATTATGCAGAGATAATTTTTACAATGACTTTACAAGCAGTCAGATATGCATTTCTCCCAACAACATGCAGAAAGTATTACCACAGAAGAAATTTAGGCTTGCTCATGAAGATAGACATTTTTTAAAACATCTTCTGTGACTATAAATCTACATACAGTAGTTTTCAAAAAAGATAACCAGTGGAGTTTGCTAGACATATGCTGAAATCCCTGGCATGGTTGCAAAGTTGGCTCTGTGCGTGCTTTCAAGTTAATGCTGATTCTCAAGTCTGCCTGGACTAATCCCTGAATTTTTATTAACAAGTTTTTGCAGAAATGGTTTGCCCTTGTCTCCTTCCCAGGGCTGAGAGACAATGACTGGCCTAAGGCCTCCAGCTGGCTTTGTGCTTAAGGGTGAGATTAGAATTCACAATCTCAGGGTTTCTAACCAGCACCTTAGTTACTAACGAGACCAAACTGGTTGACTGCAAAGTTAACCTCCTTTATACTACAGTATATAGACTATAAATTTGATTAGTCATTCTGAGCAACTGGCTCAAATTAATGACAAGAATTAATAGCCTCTCAAGTTGTTAGATATTGCAGTAATATTGCATTGATACAGGAGGTATATTTTGGTTTGGGATACTGAGTGGGGTTTTAGAAATATTTAAAAAAACTCTCAATGAAAAAAAAAACCACTCTTTATGCCTGTACAAATTCTATCAATTCTGCAATTACTACATCAGTGCTGGGATTCAAAAATTTTTTACTACCAGTTCTGTGGGCATGGCTGGGTGGATGTGGTGTGGCTTAATGGGCATGGCTTGGTGGGTGTGGCAGGGGAAGGATCCTGCAAAATCCCATTCCCTTCCCACCCACTAACCTGCTTTCCAGCTCCGTTCTCCTGTGCAGGGCAACAAAAGAAGACCCAGCTGATCAGCTGGGACTTGGGAGGCAGAGAATGGATGGGGGCGGGGCCAGTCAGAGGTGGTATTTGCTGGTTTTCCGAACTACTCAAAATTTCCGCTACTGGTTCTCCAGAACTGGTCAGAACCTGCTGAATACCACCTCTGTACTACATATAATTCATTACTTTGCTCCTTCAGCACTGCAGGATTTCTGCCAATCAGAAATCCTGGGTTCAACGCGAATGATATCTAACGGTTGTTTACCAGTACAACAGGAAGGGAATAAGATTTACGATTCCACCTACGCAGGGGGAACCAACCGTGGCAATTTTAAAACTTGTCTGGAGAATTCTGGGAGTTGAAGTCCGCAAGTCTTAAAGTTGCCAAGGTTGGACATCCTGCTCCATAGCCTTGCAGGCATCTCCAAGGAGTCTCCGGAAGGTTGGAGAACTTTCCAGAGTGGAATGAAGCTTGTATGTGTGTGTGTGTGAGTGAGAGAGAGAGAGAGAGAGAGAGAGAGCTGAAGTAAAAGGGAAAATTGCCAGAAAATCACCTCTTCCTCTTCCAACAGCAGGTTTTTGTCTTATCACTAATGGACTGATCGTCCCCAGATGTTGCGTGATCAGTAGTGCCAAATTTATCCCCTTTCTGACATTATTATTGATGCAAATGAAAGTTTCTCATCATCTTCCTTGTAAAAGGACCGGAGGGAGGGGGCGCATAATATGTGTGTTGAGGAAATAAAATGAGAGTCCACCTTAGGTCATGCCCTAACGGCTGGCTGCTTAATAGCCAATGCCACAAGCTAAGTCTTAATGCAACACTAGAGCGGAATTATGTAAAATTAATGGGGCAGAAATCAAAGAAGAAAAGCACAGTATGAACAACTTGCCTAGGCATAGCCAGACGCAGATGTCACTCAGTTATGCTGCCTTTTGGTGTGTAAGTGTGTGTGTGTGTGTGTGTGTGTGTGTGTAGGTGTATATGCCTATGAATCAGTTTTTGAGCCCTGGAGATTGTCTGGATTAGTCCTTTCAGTTTTCATGATAAGGTTTTTCAGAAGTGGCTTGTCATTACCTCCTTCCTAGGGCTGAGAAAAAGTGACTGGCCCAAGGTCAACTATCTGGCTTTGTGCCTAAGGTGAAACTAGAACTCACCGTCTTCTGGTTTGTGGTCTACCTTAACCTTTGCACCAAGTGGATTCCCCTATACTACATTATTACGGGTAGTCTTCAACTTATGGCCACAATTGATCCCAACAGTTTTGTTGCTACGTGAGACATTTATTGAGTCCCCCCCCATTTTTACAACCTTTCTTGCCAAAGTTGTTAAGTGAATCCCTGCAGTTGTTAAATCAGTAACACGGTTGTTAAGTGAATCTGGCTTTCCCATTGACTTTGCTTGTCAGAAGTTTGCAAAAGACAGTGCAACCGTCATAAATATGAATTGTTGCCAAGCATCAGAATTTTTATCATGTCATCATGGGGAAACTGCAATGGTCATAAGTGTGAAAAAATAGTCATAAGTCACTTTTTCAATGATGTAATTTTGAACGGTCATTAAATGAACTGTTGCAAGTCAAGGACTATCTTATTAGTTATATTCTCTTTTTTTGCAGATAAGTATAGCATAGAGGTAGTTCTTGACTTAAAATCATTTGTTTAGTGGCCATTCAAAGTTAAAATAGCACTGAAAAAAGTGACTTATGACCAGTTTTCACATTTACAACCGTCGCAGCATTTCCATGATCATATGATCAGAATTCAGGCACTTGGCAACTGGCATGTACTTATGACAGTTGCATTGTCCCAGGATCATGCAATCACCATTTGTAACTTTCCCAGCTAGGCTTCCAACCAGCAAAATCAATGGGGGAAGCCAGATTCCCTTAACAACAGCATGATTCGCTTAACAACCGGAGTGATTCACTTAACAAGGGTGGCAAAAATAGCAATAGCACTTATAGACTTACATAGTGCTTCACAGTGCCTTAAAGTCCTCTCTAAGCAGTTTACAGAGTCAGCATATTTGACCCCAACAATCCAGATCTTCATTTTACCAACCTCGGAAGGATGAGTCAATCTTGACCCTGGTGAGACCTGAACTGCCAAATTGCAGGCAGCCGGCAGGAAGAAGAAATAGCCTGCAGTACTGCACTCTAACAAGAAGAGATTTAACCTGGAAATAAGGAGAAATTTTCTGACAGTGAGAACAATGAACCAATGGAACAGCTTACCCTCAGAAGTTGTGGGAGCGCCATCACTTGAGACCTTCAAGAAGAGATTGGACTGCCATTTGTCAGAAATGGTGTAGGGTCTCCCGCTTGGGCAGAGGGTTGGACTAGATGACCTATAAAGTCCCTTCCAACTCTGATTATCTGTTATCTAACCACTGAGCCACCGTGGCTCATAATAAGGTCATAATAAGGAGCATAAAAAGGTCATAATATGGGGCAAAACTCACATAATTGCCTTGCTTACCAATGGAAGTTTAATTGTAATAAGTTGAGAATTTCATGGGTGTTAAATAATGGTTGTCTAGGGACAAATATCTTACCTCATTGTATCCTGATGCTTATTGTGAAAAGAGAATAGGATGCAAACACCTCAGATTGTTTAGATATGGCTTTTGAAAGTTCCTGGCTGAGAAGAATTCACTGATAGGTAGATTTTTCAGTAATATTCCTGCTAAAATGAAAGCTTGGCATCTGATTGGGGGGGGGGGGTGTTTTCCTTAAACAAGATCCCCTTATTATAAAGAATGCGGGTAGCTTTCAACTTACCACAGTTTGTTTAGTGATCGTTCAAAGTTACAACAGCATTGGAAAATGTGGCCTATGATCGTTTTTCACAGTTACAACCTTCTTTACAAACCAGTTTTAAGTTTCTGGGTGTTACCATAAAAGAGGACCTGACCTGGGGTGCTCATATTGCAGCACTGGCCAAAAGGGCCCAGCAGAGATTATACTACCTGAGACTTCTCAGAAAACAACAACTGAATGAAAAACTGCTGGTGACCTTCTACCACTGCACCATAGAGAGTATTTTAACTTAGTGCACCTGTGTATGGTTTGCCAATTGCACAGTGGCAGATAGGAAAGCACTCCAGAGGGTTAACGTCATTGCCCAGAGGATCATTGGCTGCCCGCTCCCCTCTTTGGAAGAGCTTTATGGCTCCTGCTGCCTTAAGAAAGTTCAAAACATTCTCAAAGATCCATCTCATCCTGGGAACCCTTTTTTTGAACTATTACCATCTGGCAGACGGTACAGAATAATAAAAACAAGCACAAATAGGCTGAAAAACAGCTTCTATCCCAGGGCAGTAGCTCTGTTGAT
The DNA here is from genome assembly GCA_023653725.1 of Bungarus multicinctus. Taxonomy (NCBI): domain Eukaryota; kingdom Metazoa; phylum Chordata; class Lepidosauria; order Squamata; family Elapidae; genus Bungarus; species Bungarus multicinctus. Next base: position 62,412,411 of record CM042842.1, read on the forward strand.
TTCTACTGTATAGTGCGGTGTTGGTGCAGTGTCGGGGGTTTTCGGTTCAATGTGTGAAGTGTGAAGGATGTGTGTTTGTGTTTATTTTCATGGTCATGATGTGCACTGAAGATGGTGTTTGATTTCGTTGTACGAGGTGCAAAGACAATAAAGTAAACTAAACTAAGTCAAATGAGGAATTCAGGTTCACTTAACAACCAGGTTACCAACTTGTCAACTTCAGTGACTCACTTAATAACTGTGGCAAGAAAGGTCATACAATGGGACAAAAACATACAAATGTCTCACTTAACAACATAAATGTTGAGCTCAATTGTGGTTGTAAATTGAGGACTACCTGTATTAAGTACAGGTACGCCTCAACTTACAACCATTTGTTTAGTAACTGTTCAAAGTTACAACTGCACTGGAAAAAAGTGATTTGCAATCAGTCCTCACACTTATGATCACCGCAGTACCCCCTCAAGGTCAAATAAACAAAATTTGGACACTTAGAAGCCAGACTGTATTTTTCCCAGTTGCAATACCCCAGTTTCATTTGTAACTTTCCCAGCTGGCTTCTGACAAGCCAAGTGAATGGAGGACACTGGATTCACTTAGTGACTGCATGATTTGCTTAATAACCATGACCAAAAATTCATAACATTGGGCACAATTCATTTAACAACCAAGCTTGCTTAGCCATGGAAATTCTGGTCCCCAATTTAGTTCTAAATCAAGGATGACTGGTGTTCTTTTAAGAATTATATCTCATTTTGCCCCTGGAAATATAATATGTACAGCCCAGATCATGACATGGTCATAAACCATAAACAAATAAACAAACAAATAAAGAAAGAAAGAAAGAAAGAAAGAAAGAAAGAAAGAAAGAAAGAAAGAAAGAAAGAAAGAAAGAAAGAAAGAAAGAAAGAAAGAAAGACATGGTCAATAAACATATAAGTGCATCTAACTATTCATTTTCTACAAATAAACAACACACTAGACTAAAATACTTTAAGATGTAGTAAACACCCTGTGGTGCCTGCAGCATCTTCAAGAAGCCATGGTGCTAATCCAAATTACATTCATGCTGCCTGAATGATGTGGAGGGAAATCGTTACCCAAAAAGTGGAGGAGCAGAAGAATCACAGGTTAAATGAAAAATTGGCATTCTTGAAGGGGGAAAAAAATCTGACTTGGATTAACTACTGCTCTAGTGCCATCTGGTGGACAAAGCTTTGAACCTTCAAATTTCTGATGCCTGAGTTTTCCATACCAGGAGCCATCCTTTTAAGATTTTCTGCCTTCCAAAGTGCCTGCATTAAATTCAACAATGCATTCTATGTATCAGTGAGATTACTGGGTGGACATTGCACATAATAGGCTTTCTTTTATTTCATGGCTTTGTGGGAAAAAAAGTTAGGCTCTCTGATGTCTGTGAAGTTAGGGGGCGTGCATAAGCGCACCAACGTGCCTACCGTCCCTCTCCTATTGTTTCTATTTTTCTTATAAGTATCCATTTCATGTATTCATAACCATGCTTATACTTATACCTGTTATCTTATAATCACTTGACAAAATAAAATAAATAAATAAAAATAAAATGTGTTCAAGGAACTTTTCGATTTGGGATTTTGTAGGGAAACATGGATCGAGGGGAGTGAATGATTGCTTTTTGTATGGAAAATTCCAGTTGTGTCTGAAAACAGCTCTTTAAACTCCTGGCCAAAGCATCAGGATAAATGGCCCTAGTCAAGAATACTATAAACATGATAGATAGATAGATAGATAGATAGATAGATAGATAGATAGATAGATAGATAGATAGATAGATAGATAGATAGATAGATAGATAGATAAACCTTTACTGTGAGCATACTGGCATGCATTAAAATGAAATTCTGTTTCCTGCTCTCAAAAGAAAATGTATAATTACCCATACTCATACACATATACACATGCTACATACATACATTATCTATACCTACACACATACACATATGGTATATACCTATATTAACTGTTATATTAATATATTAATATAACTGTTACGTTTATTAACTGTTACAGATGTGAGACAGCAATTCCACAGGCAGAAGACCAGAAAAGTTACTAGTGATCTATATAGTATTGCTTAAAGTTTAGTTATAGTTGCTTTACTTTAAGTGGAGCAAAGGTGATATTTAGACAGTACACCATCTTGTGCTACTTCCTGTTAATTCTTCCAATTTAATGGGATGGGATGAAAATTGCAGCCACTCAGTTTAGAAACAACTATCCTGCCTGGTATGCTAGACACTTTCAGTGTTCACCAGCTCTAACCAGGGGTGGGATTCTACCAGTTTGCACCTATTCTCTAGAACCGGTTGTTAACATTCTAAGCAGTTCGGAGAACCGTTGTTAGAAGAAATTACTGACCTAATTCTATAAGGAAGGAGGAAGGAAACATTCTGGTGTTGCTTACAGAAACTGCCTCTCTGTTAATCCTTATTACATTCTTGGCAGGACTAGACTTCCTGTCTCAGGAACCTCTCTGGAGGTTTTTTCCCCCTTCTTTGCTGGTACTTTGCTTGTGTGGAGTGACCATTCAAAGTTACAATGGCACTGAAAAAAGTGACTTATGACCATTTTCACACTTACGACTGTTGCAGCATCCCCACAGTCATAAGAGGCCAGGTGAGGAGATGCGTGCCTCGATGTGAGTGATATTGCGTTGGCCACACCCCACCAATAACATGACCACCAAGCCATTTCCACCTAGTCACATGACCACCAAGTCACACCCACCACCTAAGCCACGCCCACAGAACTGGTTGTTAAAAATTTTGAATCCCACCCCTGGCTCCAACCTTTTTGGGGATCGCAGTTTATAAATACCTTCTGCTCCCAACTCCTTAAGAATTAAACTTTCTGGAGGAAAAACGATGAACTGAAGACCAGAATGCAGAACAAGTTTTTTAAACTATCTCTCTGGACAAAGATGGCTTTTCAATTATCAGGAATGTTCTGATCAACAAGGTTTTGCTTGTTTCTTTTTTTACTGCATCGGTGAGTTTTCTTTAGTACTTAGCCAATAAGTTTGAAATAGAAATTTAACTTTTAAAAAAATCATTCTTGAAATAAACAGCAAAAGGACAATTAGAAAGTTGATTTTGGAAAGTTAAACATGGATTAAGGCTCTATATGGATTTGAAATTAATTATAACAATCCTTCCCATGGGAAAAAAAAAAAGCTGTTGTTTTGAATTCTTTTTTAAAAATTGATAGGAGGGGACTTTGAAGATTGTTCACTAGAGGTAACTAAAAGGAACACATTATATTTAAAGTAAAAGTGAATTTGACTTACTAATACAGAATGGAGCAAAAATAAAGCAAAATACTTTAATGTTGGAGGATATTTTTGAATAACGGACCCAGAAGTTAATTTTAAGAATGTCTGCCATTATAGGTAGATACATAGTGTTTAAAAGATGATATGGATCAGTTTTATCAGACAAAACAGACTGATTTGAATGAGGATTTAAAAAATAAAGACTACAAAAATAATATAGTAAAAAATTTCACATGGGATATACAAATGAAGCCAGTTTGTGTTTTCACAATTATACAAATAATAAACCAATAAACCTGGATAACTTTCCCCTATTGGATTTACAAATAAGACTTGCAAATTTTTAAAGAATTTTATGAGAGGGGACAAATAAAATAAAAAATAAATAAAAAAATTCTAGGGCATTATTTGAAGGGATTAAAATTTAAGATTATTAAAAGTAAAAGGAAAGACTATAACATTGGTTTATTTGATCATAATTAAATTAAGTGCTTCAAATTCCCCTTTGGCTTTAAGTGAGTCCCTTTTGGTTGTTAAATAAAATACCAAGTTTGTCACTTGTGATTTGATTTCTGCATCCTCCATTAATCACTCTCAAGCCTGGTACAATGAATAGTCACTCTTATAAATGTTATCAACAGGGAGCCTATTAATAGTTATTTTCATAGTCTCTTGCATGGAAAGGAGGCAAGATTTCCCAGAGGCTGAGTTTGAACATAAAAGGAAATGCTGCAGGCTCTCAATGAAGTAAAGGGAGAGATGCCTGATCCTCTTCAATCTAATTCCTGAGGAACATCTGAGGTTTCTGCTGTTCTCTTTTATTACGATTCATCAACCTAAAGCCAGACATGAACTATATATTCAAAGAAGCAATTCCTTCATACAGGACAACAGTAGGAGGGTGCCTCAATTAAGTAGGGCACATCACAACTATACACCGCAAGCTGGCAGCTATAGATGCCTGACCGATATTCAAAATAGGGGACATGAAGAAGATGCCAAGTTAATTTAAGGCTTTTGAATGATATGTCGGAGGAGTCCTCTCTGGAAATATCAGATGGGAATGTGAGAAAAACTCAATTTGATTTCATATGCAATCAGTAAAATGATAATGAATACTTTTCCCCAGTCATATATTTAAAGATTTTCTTTGATTCTCGCATCAAAAATTACAATTTGATCATTTTTAGAGATGCTTAGAAAGGGCACATGAATGCTTTTTAGTAACTCCATATGTTTCTTCCAGAAAACAATAGCATAAGGTTTTCTCCTAGAGTTAAGAGCTGCAATCCTTTTATAGAAGATGACAAGGAACCTTCTACAGGTAGTCCTCAAATTACAACAGTTCATTTAGTAACTGTTTGAACTTACAATAGCACTGAAAAAAGTGACATGACCATTTTTCACACTTATGACCAGGAGTGGGATTCAGATGGTTCGGGTGAGTTTGAGCAAACCAGATGTTAATTTACATCTGGTTCGCCGAACTGGTAATTGAACTGATCGGCTAGCCCCGCCCACCCCACCCCTCCCCTCCCCTCCTCTGAGTCTCCACATGGCCTGTTTTGGATGCAGGTAAGTGCAAGGTTCGTGCAGAAGTTCTGGGAGGGCAAAAACAGCCCTCCTGGAACTTCCGGAAATCCAGAAACGGGCCTGTTTTCACCCTCCCAGAGACCTGAGGTAAACCTCCGGACTCTGAGAAAAGTGAAAAATGGCCCCCACAGAAGTTCCAGGAGGCCACGCCCACCAGGGCCACACCCATCCAGCAACCGGGCAGAGAACTGGTTGTTAGGATTTTTTTCTTTTCAAAGTTTTTTATTTTATTTTGACAACAAACATTGACAAATACAAACATAAAACTTCAAATAAAACCATCTTTCCATTGTACAGTGTGTCGGTTGGTACATATCTTTTGTGCACAATATCAACAGTCTTTCCCTTCAAAATGCATTATTGAAGTTCATATTATATAAAACAACTATACATATTATAACTTCTAATTAGACTTAGTTTATAAATTCATATCATCCTTTTGAGCAAATCTCAACTTTACAAAACCTAATTCATAATATCATTCGTTTCATTGTAATCATTATGGCATATCATTACATTGTCATATCATTACTGTAATATTGTACTATTATATTTTCCTGTTTTCTTATCTAGCCATTGATAAAATAAATCCCAATTTTATGGTATTCTTTATCTTCTTGCTCTCTAATTGCTAATGTCAATTTACTAATTCTGCACATTCCATTATTTTCTTAATCACCTCTTCTATCGGAATTTTTTCATTTTTCCAGTTTTTGGCAAATACAATTCTAGCTGCTGTTAAAACATGTATAATTAGATATATCAATTCTTTACTATATCCTTCAAGTAAGATACCAATAAAAATATCTCTGATTTCAAGTCTATGTGCTGTTTTGTCATTTTTTTTCAGCCATGTATGAATTTTAGTCTAGTATCTCCTGGCTTCCACACATGTCCACCACATGTGATAATACGATCCAGGTATCTGATGGCACTTCCAACATTTCTCCAATTTGTTCTTAAACATCCTTGCTATTCTTGCTGGGATAAATGCCACTGGTTGTTGGGATTTTTGAATCCCACCCCTGCTTATGATTATGTGATTGGAATTCAGATGCTTGGCAGCTGACTCATATTTATGACCTTTGCAATGTCCCAGGATCATGCAATCACCTTTTTGTGACTTTCTGACAAGCAAAGTCAATGGAGAAGCTAGATTCATTTAACAACCATGTTATTAACTTAAACAACTGCAGTGATTCACTTAGCAACTGTGGCAAGAAAGGTCATAAAATGGGGCAAAACTCACTTAATAAATGTCTCACTTAGCAATGGAAATTGTTGAGCTCAATTGTGGTCATAATTTGAGGACTACCTTTATTTCTCTCTTCATCTTTCTTTTTCAATCCCATCATTTCTCCTGTTGCGAAAAAAAACATGCTGTTTGATGAAGTTCCTTTTATATGCCTAACCTTTGCTAATTTCAAAATGTTTCTAGCTTTGTTTCTTGAAAAAATATCAAGTCAATGAATCTTTGGCTAATGGAAGGAAAATACTCTGCGCATAAACAAGAGCCCCGAGTCCTTTCCCAAGAAATGGGATTCCATTTTTTTCCCTGCCTCTCAAGTTTACAGCATCGGAATGGGAAAGCAGTTAGCAATATTTCCTAAAGCCTGCACATGAGTTCTAGAGGTCAGTGTTTTGGCAACAGCCTGTCCTTTCAGTAAAGGCAACCTATTTTTACCTGCTAGTGGCTACCCAGCATGCCTTGCTAAATACATAATTTCCACTGCCAAGAACTTGAGCCAATATGAAATCAGCAGAGTGCAATGTTCTGGACAGTTGTCAAGGGAACAACTCTGAAGTCTGACACCATGGTTTCTAGCTTTCTTTGTATGGCATATTTGTTTGGAATATTTCATGACATTAAAGTTCCTAACTGAAAAAGTAAACTTTCAAGCACAGTGGAGCACAATCGAAGAACTGAATCAAACTGATTAAGACATGAGTTTGTGATGCATTGATAAACAAATAAATGAATAGACTGGTATCATAAAGTTAACACTGATAGAGAATGGATGCTTTTCTAAGGTATAGGAATTGATCTTGTTAAAAAAAGCAGTCCACTATCCTGATCTGGATATAATTTTAAAACAAACCAAGAACAACAAATGGATAAAGGAAACACTGTAGTTTGATGCTTAGGGGGGAAAAACCAGCCATAATCTTGGCTTTGATGATCCTGTTGTAGATGCTTCGGGCTATCATAAAATTAACCGATCTTGCAGAAATGGCAAAGCTGGCCAGTTGGGAAAAGGGCAGGTAGAAGTGGGGATGGAGTTAAATGTGCCATCAGCCTAGAGTCATTACATTGCCACAAATAGTCCAAGTCCAACTACTCTTGATTCCATTGACCTTTATCTGGTGCTGATTTAGTATGAATTTTAGTTGATTAGATTCTTGTGTACAGGCTGAGTAATAAATCTTTTGAACTGGAATATAGTGCTGATCCTTTGTGCCTGATATGGAATTTTTATATGAACATTTTGCTGAAAGAAGAAAAAAATGAATTGATGATTATGAGATTTGGGGATTGAACACGAGATGAAAAGCTTAAGGAAAAGTATGAGATGACAACTCCTTAATAGAAACAAGCACAACTGTACATTTCCCCCAAATTCCTTTTTTGTTCTTTCTATCTTCTTATTTGTTTGGAATATTTTATTACATTAAGTTCCTAACTGAAAAAGTAAACTTTCAAGCACAGTGAAGCACAATCGAAGAACTGAATCAAACTGATTAAGACATGAGTTTGTGACGCATTGATAAATAAATGGATAGACTGGTATCATAAAGTTACACTGATAGAGAATGGATACTTTACTAAGGTATGGGAATTGATCTTGTTAAAAAAAGCAGTCACTATCCTGATCTGGATATAATTTTAAAAACAAAACCAAGAACAAGAAATGGATAAAGGAAACACTGTAGTTTGATGCTTAGGGGGGGGAAAACCAGCCATAAATCTTGGCTTTGATGATCCTGTTGTAGATGCTTCAGGCTATCAGCCACACAAAGCATCCCTGTAGAGTTAAAAGAAGGCCTCCATACTTTTCTAAATGCCAGCTGAACAGAGGGTCTCTAGTTCGATCTTTCTTCCATACCATGGCCACGAGAAGCCAGTGTGAATTTGGGAGGGGGGTTCAGAAAGAGATAAAACGTGTGTGTGTGTATGTATATACGTGAGGGAAAAAGTATTGTGTGTTCAATAGATGGGCCTGTACAATAGCTCACAATCCCATTTTCTTGGGATCAAGAAAAGCTTTATATTATGACTTTCCTTGAAGTCTCAATCAGTTTGGGGGTCTAAGTTCTTAAATAAAAATGATCTGTAGACACAGCTGATCACAGTCCATAAAAGAGAGCAAGTCTTGACTGAGGGAGGCCTGGTCATCTGAGCAGGGAAATGGATGACAAGGCCTGCCGGCTTTGTTCATGGACTATATTTTACACCGGGAACTTAAAAGCTGGTATTGTGTTTCCTGATCTTGAGCAAATTGCTTCGCCTCGTTCTGTTCCCTTTTTCTAAAAGCCAGAATAATGGAGAGTGATTTAACAGAGTGCTGAGTGCAATCCGCAAAGAAGAAATGGCCCTATCTGAAAAGAAATTGCATGATCTGAAAATCAATGTATGAAAGAATAAGTTAGTTGTGCTTGATAGGGAAAATGAATGACTCTAATTACTACAAGTTAAACTTACATTGTTTTTAATTTACTTTTGGGTTTAGATTTTAAATTTCTTATTGTATGTTTCATTGATTTGTACATTGGTCGATACTGATGAAAGCACAAAACAAACATGCAGGTTACTTAGATGAGCAAGAGAACCCTTTCGAATAAAAATGTAACTACTATTAAAAAAAAAAAGACTGGAATGTAATAAAAGAGCATGTAGTAAGAAATCTGACTACCAGCTATACTGCGGGAGAGAGGGCATCTTGTCCTTGCAATGCAAATTTTAAAATTTGGTTTAATTTCATTTTATAATTCTGGTTTTTTTTTATATATAAAATCTTGATCGTTGTAAACTACTGTTGGAAGAAATGTCTATCTGGGTTCAGTTCCACGTAGATAGAAAGACACTGGAAACATGAAAACTGCTTGGAAGGATGGTTTAATGGTGGATAGGACCACATTGGGTTTGATGGATTTGTCTTGGTTAGTGATTGCTCTGAGTTTTCCTTCCTGCCCTGATGAGCTAATCCTTTTTTTAATCTTTTGTCTTTTTCCTATTTTAGGAATTAATCTTGTCAGGGGACAGGAAAAAGGGAATTTCGACTTACCTTGGAGAGTTTATTTTTAGACTGATACCCCTTATCTTAATGGCCTCTATTTAAGTATTTCTGTGGTCAGCTTTTGTTACTTTGTAACAGCCATTAGCAGGCTGCTCTGACTTTTTTTTGTTTCAGCTGGTGATTCTTGGTTTTCTTAAAAGGGGAAGGACTGGCTTGAGTTTTCTTGGCAATATTTTTGATGTTCTGGCACTATCCATTTCTGGGGTATAGTTCATACTATCTTGGGTGCTGGAATAAGCAGAAAGACAAAATGAAAATTGAACAGTACAGAAAGAGGTAAATAAGTACAGGGGTTGGAAGGGCCTATGAAACTGGACTGAATGAAGCCTTGGAGAAGAGCCACAAAATTCAGGGTCCTAGGCCTTAGGACTCTGAATTTTGTGGTTCCTCTCCAAGGCTTCAGTCCAATTTCATCATTCAGGGATGACTATTCCCAGTACAATGCTTAAGTATGATGCTTAAGCAAGCCTTGTATCTCCTTAATTGTCATACCATCCCATCCATACTAATTACGTGGTTAATCAACCAGAATATTCTGGGTCTTAAACTTGGCTAAAATCAAGATGTCCACAGCATTTTTACCATCTTTTTAGGAAGTTAATCTAGATCGGCCTGCTGTTTAATTTTTTTCAACATCTGCTAATATGTGTTAAATGCTTCCGGCCTCTGAGGAATACTTAGGAATTATTAAGAAAGTACCAATGAAAATAAATGCAATGGATAATCTGGTGAGACTTGTTCTCAACAAATCCATGTAATTACTGTTTTGTTTTGCAAGATGCTACCGTCAGATCTCTTTCTGATCTGCTTTAGAATCTTGCAGTCTGGATTGTCGCTTCTAGATTGTCCTTTTCCTTGTTTTGCTATCTTCTTGACTCTTCCCCATTTCCCCATAATTTCTCAAAGTTAATGCCTAAAATTATAAAACATGAAGTCTGTTTGCTCCTAGTCATCTAAACTCATTCAAGGTAAATATACCTTTCGTGTTCATGAATCTTTCAGTCTTGAGCGTCAATCCTGCCCTTCATTATTTTCTGCTGGAATGTACATCCTCTTGCTGGAAGTAATAGAATCAAAATAAGAGTTTGCCAACTCCACCTTATTCTGAATTTAAATGCACTCGAAGAAGCCACAATATGAATATACACAGCCATGAACCGTAGTTTACAAATTGCAAGAAGTGGATTTTGCATAACATACTCAACACTCAGCACTTGAGCCCCCTGTCTCCTCCCCATCTTTGTCAGTTTTAAGTAGTTTAAAGTCAATATAGGTAGTTTAGTGCAGTGGTCTCCAACCATGGGGCCAGGGACCACTGGTGGTCCGTGAGAAAATTTTGGTGGTCCACAGAGAAATGTCACCCCCCAAAGCACCCCCCCAAAGCAATTAATCCAGGCTGCATGGGAACACAAGGCTGCGCTGCCCAAATGGCCCACAGGAACACAAGGCTTGCATCGCTTGCATTGCGAACAACATGAGGTAGTGAGGGGAGGGGGGAAGGGTGGAGGGGGGGAACTTGCCCCACTTGCCTGATACACCTCATCTGGTCACCAGGTTGCTTCTTTCCGCTTCTTTCTTCTGCTTTTGGCTGCACGCAAGGAAAGCAGCAAAAGTCTTTCTTCTCTCCCACAAACTCGGCCAGAAATGAATTTTGGGACCCTGCAAGGCATCCTGCTCCAAGAGGCTGCACTGGCAAAGACTCATTTCTGGCAGAGTTTGGGGGAGACAAAGAAAGACTTCTGCTGCTTCTGCTGCTTTCCTTGCATGAAGCCAAAATCAGTCAGTCAGTCAGTCAGTCTCTCTCTCTCTCTGTCTCTCTCTCTGTCTCTGAGAACGGAGTTGGAAACGGTATCCTGTGATCCCAATAAGAATGATCGATCGGTAGGAAAACGGGGATGGGGAATTTCTTGCAGATGTTTTTGGGGATTTTTCCAGGGTCTCTGATCCGCGGGATTTAAAATTATGAGTTTGGTGCTCTCTGAAGTTCAAAGGTTTAGTGAACTTTCACAGTTATAACTTCACTGAAAAAAGTGACTTGTGACTTTTTTCTACATTTAGAACCATTGCAGCATTCTCCATGGTCCATCAAGTGGTGGGATTCAAAAAATTTTACTACTGGTTCAGCGGGCATGACTTAGTGGGCATGGCTTGGTGGACGTGGCAGGGAAAGGATATTGTAAAAACTCCATTCCCTCCCCACCCCACTAACCTGCTTTCCAGCTCTGTTCTGCTGTGCAGGGCAACAAAAGAAGACGCAGCCAATCAGCTGGGACCGGGAGGCAGAGAATAGATGGGGCGGGGCCAGTCAGATGTGGTATTTGCCAGTTCTCCAAACTACTCAAAATTTCCGTTACTGGTTCTCCAGACTGGTCAGACCTGCTGAATACCACCTCTGGGTCACATGATCAAAATCCAGGCGCTTGGCAACTGGTTCATATTTATGATGGCTGCAGTGTTCCGGAGTCATGTGACCATCTTCTGTGAACTTTCTGACAAGCAAAGTCAATGGGGAAGCCAGGTTCACTTTAACAACTGTGTTACTAACTTAACAACTGCAGTGATTTGTTTAACAACTGTGGCAAGAAAGGTTGTAAAATGGGACAAAATTCACTTAACAAATCTTTTACTTAGCAACAGAAATTTTGGGCTCAATTGTGGTCGTAAGTCAAGGACGACTGTATTGGTTGTAATGATTTTAAGCTGTCATTTCTGGGAGGAATGAGCAGCAATATAAATTGAATAAAATAATAATAATAATAAAAAGTATGCAACATCTACACCCTATTGTGGTTTGGAAACAATGCATGAACCATGATACAGATCTAGCCAAGTATTACCCTGGCATTGCATGCATAAGAATGACAGGGCAACAGTGTAAATATGGTCATGCATGTTATGATATCAGTTTAAACACCTGTGACATCACAATGGCTTCTGTTGGATGCATGTGACTGCATAGTCTCCGAGATCAAACCAATTTGCTTCAGCTTTGTTTGGCTTAGTTTTTTTTTATTAAGAACAAAGACTATATATAGTTCTTCATAAATGTGATGAATAAAAGCACAACAGTCTTTTAAAAAATCAAATGCAAGAGAAAATAAAATTAGCAGAACTAAGCAGATTCGGGATATTGAATATTTACTTTAATTATCTGGATTTGAATCCTCAATGTATTCAAATTATGTTTGTGATTCTGAATTAAGGATGTTGTTTTTATTTTATTTTATTTGGAAATGAGAGAAAACTTTAATAAGCTACATGACAGATGGGTAGCACTGAATTTGGCAACTGCTGTTATGTAAATTTATCAACATTTACTGTTTTAAAAAATAAAATGGGAAAATATACGTGTTTTTGTGGTTAGTCAAATGTGAAAAAAATCTGGCCCTTCTATTCATGCCTATTTGTAACCGAGGGATGAGTGGGAGCATATACAGGCTATAGGGCTCTCTTCCTGCCTAATTCATGGTTTAAAATCTAATTGTAGTTGAATCAGCAATCTATAGTTAACCATGACTTGCAATGTGTGAATCCAGTCTGAAGTTACCATGACTTGCAATGTGTGAATCCAGTCTGAAGTTACCTGAATTATGTCAAGCTAACTCTAATCTTCAAAACAATGAACAAATGTTCATAGAATGGATTTTTACACTTTTTCTAAGGTGCAAAATTGTAGGTTACAGAAAGAAAAGGCTTACTAGCTACTTTTGGAAAGTCCTTTGTTCCCTTGGACAGTTAACTGGGCACATCACTTCCCCATTGGGCCACACCAGATCAGGCCTATGGCCAAACACATCCACTCAATTTTAATTCTACTTTAGTAAATTAATCACATTTAGAATACTTGCTTGTAATTCTCACACATCTATTGAGCAATGTTGTTTGTGTATCTTGGGCATTCTTGTAGTAGAGCTTGGTCTTTCTCCTTTTTCCTAATAAGGCAACTTGTGTTTCCTTCTTCTATTATGGGTAAACTAGTCCATAGGGATGGTTTTTGTGAATGAGATGATACAGTATTTTCCAATACAATGGGAGGAGATCCACCTCCAGATGATTATTAAGACCACGTAAGATCCTAAATAAATCTGAGAGGGACTCAGAGACTCAGAGTAGACCTACTAGGACTAGGCTGTAAAACACCTGGCAACCATAAAGTAGCAGCAAAGAGTCAAATTTTCTATTGATCAGAAGGATAATTTTCCCCAGATGATATAGAAGAGAGATTTAAATTTAAATAAATAAATGAAATATTACACAGTGGAATCAGCCATCTTTTCTGCTTAAAACAGAACACCTTAAGTACCAGAAACATGACTCTTAGAGAAATTTCATTTCTTGCCATGAATCTTAATACAGTGATGTAGTTCAGCAGGTATCTTTTAATTAAAATAAAAGCATGAGATGTACTGATCAGTCCAACTCTCACAGTCTGACTGACTCAACAGGCCTGTTTGAGCCTATTTTATAAGCTTGTTTTTCTAAGACAGGAAATTGTTTAATTTCATAGACATTAGGAAGTTCAACCACAAGCTTTTTTTCTTTCAAGACTGAACTTTCTTTCTCAGTTGTGGAAGATTACATAACAATATTTATTTGTGTGGTTTTGGCTAATTAATTTATAATCTACCTGATTGCTTCAGCAAGTTAGAAAAGGCTTAATTAAGAAAATACATTAATATTTGAAATCTTCTGGAGTTAACCTTCTGATGGAACTTAAAAGCAACTTATTATTTTATTTATCCTTCTCTTTAGAAAGCTGTGTATGCATGAAAGTTAGGCAACTTACTGGAGGTGAAGTTGAAAAATAAACTTTTATGTCCTGGGCAATTTGAGACCACATTATACCATGTAGCTCTGGAAATGTTGGGCATGGCTTTTGAAATTCTCAAAATTTTATATGGAATTATGATGTTTTAATGTCGCAAAGAGGGGAAATTACAAAGCAGGGGTGGGATTTCTACCAGTTCGCACCTATTCGCTAGAACCGGTTGTTAACATTCTAAGCAGTTCAGAGAACCGGTTGTTAAAAGAAATTACTGGCCTAATCCTGTAAGGAAGATAGGAAGGAAACATTCTGGTGGTTGCTTACAGAAACTGCCTGTCCGTAACCCTTATTACATTCTTGGCTGGACTAGATTTCCTGTCTCAGGAACTTCTGGAGTTTTTTTCCCCTCCTTTGCTGGTATTTTGCTTGTGTGGAGTGACCATTTAAAGTTAAATGGCACTGAAAAAAGTGACGTATGACCATTTTTCACACTTACGATTGTTGCAGCATCCTCACAGTCACGAGAGGCCAGGCGAGGAGATGTGTGCCTCGATGTGAGTGATATTGAGTTGGCCATGCCCCGCCAGTCACATGACCACCAAGCCATGTCCACCAACTAAGCCATGCTCCAGAACCAGTTGTTAAAAAATTTGAATCCACCCCTGTATTATAAACATGACTATAAGAAGAGACTGAACAGTTACTTGTCTGAAATGGCCTAGGGCCATGATGGCGAACCTATGGCACACACGTGCCAGAAATGGCATGCAGAGCCATTTCTGCCAGCACATAAGCCGTCACCTGGAACAGATTCACTGCGCATGCTGACAGCCAACTGATTGTTTGGTATCTGTCACGTATACATGGGGGGTGGTGAGGGTGCAAGGAGATGCGCACACATGCGCAGAGGCACACAGCATGCATGGGAGTCGTGAATGCATGCGCAGAGATGTACGGTGCACATGGGGGTCACACTTGCATGCGCAGGGGAGGAGGGGCTCATGTGCGGATTACATTATGGGTTCAGGCACGCATGAGTGCGCACACGCACACACACTTTTGGCAACGCAAAGAGGAAAAGGTTAGTCATCACTGGTATGGGGGTCTCCTGCTTAGGCAGGGGTTGACTAGAAGACTTCTAAGGTCTCTTCCAGCTCTATTCTGATTGACTGAAGAGCAACTAATTAACTGTAGTTGATTTGACTTAAATGTACATGAGTTTAAATTAAGTTAGAAGTATCATGTTTTGGAGAGTCTGGCCCTTAATACATATTTCAGAGTCATTTGGTTTACAAAAACATAAGAAACCCAAATGGTGGAAATAAACTTATGAATAATTGTGCTTAAAACTGCAGCTGAAGTAGGCTACCGATATAATATTTGTACTCAGGGTTTAACTGTGGGGTCCTTGGTGCTCTCTGAGCTTGCTTGTTTTCTTGCGGATATTTCATTACCCAACTAGATAAATCAGCAGCGCTAAAAGGGCCACTTGTATATAAATAGAGAGCAACTCCACCCCCTTCTAGCACTGATGATGTCATGTAGTTTGGAAACAAAACGTCTGCAAGGAAACAATCAAGCTCAGAAAGCACAAAGGGCCCCATGAAGTAGGCCATTTTTAAACCATTTTTTGACACATGACCTAAACTATAAAACACATTAGGTCTGCTGATAAACTATTTCAGATGTAGCTTAAAAGATAATTCTTCATGAAGTAGTTTGTGTGGTCATCCAGTTTTCCCCTTAGATTTTGATTCATACATATACCACCCACCTTTCTACAAATGCTGCTCTCCAATTCAAGCAGGACACTGAACAAGCATTAGGGTTCTTCCTTCTGTTTTTGGTATGGTGTAAATAAGCATAGCAGCTAGTATATTTGCATATACTAATTGATGAAGCCAAGGAAGAATGCAGCATTGCTCCCTTTGACAGGAAGAACAAATGAATGATATTTATATTTTGCAATCCCACAGGATTTTGACAATTTTACTGTATAGGAATTTACAGCCACTAAAATATGCATAGCCACAATATTGAACCAATCAAAACACATAAATTCCCCTCCCCAATTCAGTCATTGTTCTTTTGAATGGTGTGTAAATGTGGTTTATTTCTATGTGTCTATTGATGGCTGACTTGCCTGAATGACAAGCTTCCAGGAATTCTCTAGCATTTTTAACTTTAACTTGATCTAGGATGCTCATAGTTTCCCAGCTGAAACGATGGTTGAGTCTATCCTGTGTTATGACATTAAAGAGTTTCCTGACTGCTAATTGGTGTTCCCATATGTGCACAACAATAAACATACCGAGAGAAAAATATATTTACATACCATTCAAGGAGACAATAAAAAACTAAGACGAAAATGGCCAGAACACATCCTCTCCGGCAGCTAATACCCAGATAAGTAGGGATTAAGAACAGACAAACAATCTAGCAGAAAACAATATCCTGATCAAAGAGGAGAAAACCATACCTCCACTAATGCTGGTATGGCAAGCTACCATATATAAATAGGGAGCAAGGCAAGCCCCACACTCACTCACATTGATGATGATACCTAGTCAGGAAATGAAATGCCTGCAAGCAAACAAGCAGCTCAGAGAGTACCAAGGACTCCATAGTTCAACCTTGAACTACATATGTTCTCTTCGATTGAGCAGCTTTTTCTGAGGGCTTGGTGACACTCCCTGTGCTGGTAGCATTCCTGATCATGCTCTGCACCAGTGAAACTCAAAAACATTCAAATCATGCGGACCGAATCCTTTCCCTTCAAACACGCCCAAACTCAATTCAAGGCTAGGCAAATCCCTTCCTTCAGCTCTCCATTCTTCTATCCCTAATTTCCGCTGCCTCTGATGCCATCTTTTTAAAAAAATGACAACTGGGAATCATAGTTAAAGTGCCCATGAAAAAAGATGTTGATGTTTATTGGTGGTGATTTAATATTGTGGAAAGGATTACTTGGCCAACCTCAGAGCTGAAGGCTGGAGGGCAATTTGTAATAATCAGCAGAAAAAGGCAGGGTTTTTTTTGGAGGGGGTGGTGGCAATTATATCTTTGGGTGTGGCAAGACAGAGAAGAAATGGGTGTGAACTCAGACTCAGACGCACTCCCAAGAAAAATGAAACTTATGAGTATTTTCTGTGGCCACCTCAGAGCAAGAATCATGTTGCAAGTCAAGACTTGAGACCAATGCTTTTTTAGACTCAATTCCCACAAAAAAGGCTACATGAGGACCATTGTAAAAGTAAATATCGAATCAGGGAACAGATGAAGTAAAACCAGACTGATCGCTGGAAGTGCTTATAATGAAATTTAAGCTTAGATATTTCAAATCTATAATGTGGAGGCAAGAGTAATTGGAAAGATCTTGATGCTTGGTTAAAAAAAATTCAAATAATTTAAATCAGCAATGAGAAGACAAGATAACTAAAGGTAGTGCTAATAATCTATGACTATTTGTTCAGTGACCATTTGAAGTCACAATGGAATTGAATGAATGTCCTTGGAGTTCCAGCTGTCCCAGCACTCTGCAGTTTGGGGATTTGTCAACTGATTCACATTTACAATGCAATACATTTTCTCCAGGAGAATCTGTTCCCAACCTGATCCTTCTAGTTTTCTAAATATATTTATCCATCACTGTTGGTCATCCTTTTCTTTCCTTCCACTTTTCCCAGCATTATAGACTTCTCCAGAGAGTTAGGTCTTTTGTGTCTAAATATGATGACTTGAGCCTAACCATTTGTGCCTTGAAAGAGAACTTTGAGTTGATTGGTTTGATGATCCATTGATTTGTTTTTTTGGCCGTCCACAATATTCTTGGGAATCTCCTTCAAAATTAAAGTTCAAAGGTATCAATATTCGTTCTTTTTCTTCCATAAAGCATCAAATGGAAACCAGTGAAGATCTTAAAATAATGGATCATCATCATCATTAGTTCCTGTGCTGTGGTGGCTCAGTGGTTAGAATGCAATATTGCAGGCTAATTCTGCTGACTGCCAACAGTTTGATCTTGACCGGCTCAAGGTGGACTCAGCCTTCCATCCTTCTGAGGCAGGTAAAATGAGGACCCAGATTGTTGGGGGCAATATGCTGACTTTGTAAACTGCTTAGAGAGGGCTGTAAAGCATGATGAAGTGGTATATAAGTCTAAGTGCTATTGCTGTGCAGAATAGATTGGGGGCAGCAAGTATTTTCCAGTGGTTTTGATAACTCGCAGCATCTTTGGACATTATCTTCCATAAGTGTTTAGTGCCAAGTTTTCTGAGGCTGGCCCATTTCCTCTTTTCTCCAGAAAGTATCTAACATAGTGTAATTTTTGGATGCCGGTCTTTAGGCATGCATAAGATATGGCCAACAAACCACATTCAACATTCATTCACAGTTCTTTACAGTTGTTCAAAATCTGATTTTTGCAGTACCTCTTCTTTAGGGATGTGATCACGAGATGTGATGTGAAGGATTCTTTTCAAGCAGCGTTTTTGGGAAACATTTATCCATTGAATCATCTTAGTTGTACACCTCCATGTTTCACAAGCATATATTTGCAGTTGATGTAACAACATTCTTGAAGAGTTTTATTTTTGTGGTAGTACTTATGGCTGCCATAGACCAAATTGGGTGCATATGTTGAAACATGGTGCTGCCATTCCAGTTTGTTACTTATGGTCCTTATTTGTACCTCCATCAATAGACACAAAATACCAAGATATAGCTTGGCTATGGACTGTTGTGTTGTAGGCATATTATCCTGAACACTTCTGATTTGCATAAACTTAGTCTTCTCAAAATTTATACTTAAGCCAATCTTGTAACGGATACCTTTTGCATTTTGGAATCAACTATCAACAGTAAAGGAGCCATCAGTCAAGGAAAATATCATAGATTAGCACTTGGTATAGCAGCAGTAAAAAACAAAAATGTTTTGCTATATAGCATGGATCTTGAATTACAGTCTTTCATGTGACATTTGACATTTGGCACAGTCCAGATGTGAGAGACGTGGAAGGAAGCATTTTAAGACTATCTCAATGAGCTTACTGTAATTCTGGCTAGAAGAAACAGCCTTTCCATATGGTGAAGCTGTTTTGGAATATGGGAAAATTTGCAAAAAATGATTGAAGCATTCTAGAGGGGGTGCAGCAGTATTTGTGGGTTCAAGAATATGATTTGAAGAGTGATTAGTAAAGCAGATCTTATAACTATAGTTCAATGTTTTTCAAACTTGTCTACATTAAGGGGTGTGAACTTCAATTCCCAGAATTTCCCAGCCAGCATGGGGAATGTGGAAGTGCCCTCATAACACCCATCTTTTAAAAAAAGACCAGGCAAGGTGTCAACAGAGAGGGGACAGAACATGCAATATAATCATAACTCTATCCTGTTGTCTTCTTGTGGTTAATAAATTATAGGGTGCTGGAAAGGCAGTACTGTTGATTTTAAAACTCCCCCAAAATAATATTAAAAATTCAGGGGCGTAAGATTATAGATCCTATGTTTTCAAAATCTGCTTCTTGTTCCTATTTTCCTCTATACTTCCTATTTTCTGCTGCTTAGTCTATTACTAAGTAGTTTGTCAGCTGTTGGCTCTGTTTGAAATAGCTTGTAGCATGTCACAAAGAATTTGGCTTCTCTTTCAGTAAGACAGCTCCTTAGGTAAGTTATGACTAGTCAGTGGACAAGTAGCAAGTAAATGCTATTTTCATTCTGTGGCTATAAATAGAGCCAGCAATCTTGTTTTTGTAGCTGTTGGAAGTGCTAGCTTCACCCAAACACTAAATAGTGATTAATGCAATAGCTTTATTCTAGGGAGCCTCAGTGCTTTAGAAATTGACTGAGGATTCTGAAGTTTTTAGCTCCAGCTTGTAAGAAAATTATTTCTTAAGACTTGTTCTCTCTTCATGGTGCATAACTAAGAGAATAACACTAAGTAGCAAGCTCATTACCATTGATTGTATAAGACCTGGTTCTGGTACGCATAACAGAAGCAAGAACATGGATTTTTTTTTTTTTAATGGTTATGTGTTTGTACAGATTGTTTATGGTGTTAAACTTTCTTTAAAGTTTGCCAGATGCTTACTTATGATGAGTAACAACTACCTTGTATTTGCAGTTGAAGAACTATGCCCAAGCAATAAAAGATGTATTCAGTAGTAAATGGATGAGTGAACAAATATAGGTATGCAAATACACACTACTTATATTTTAAAAAATCATTACTGTAAGTATCAAGTTGTAGCTGCTTCAAAATTTATACAAGGGTTTAAACCTAACACCTCCCAAAATGGTTTCTCATCTGAACTCTTGGCTAGCGATGAGGAATGTTTTTGTAGTTGTTGAAAATTCAGTATTTAAATGTATAAAGAAACACACAGTTGACTAATACAAGAAGTTCTCATACATAGTAGAGGTGGATGCATATGGACCACCAGTGACAGATAAAGGATGGGGTTTTTTTTTGATAGAGCTTGATTTTTCTCTTTCCAACTGTGGCACAAAGATATAACCATTAAAAAGAAAATACTGTGTGATATATCTGATGTCACCCAGAGGTGGGATGCTACCGGTTCAGCCTGGTTCTATAGAACCGGTAGTTCTGAAGAGCAGCAGACACCGAACTGGTTCCCTATGACAACCTTTTGGTCGTCTGTTTGGCCCACATGCCTGCCCAGACTCTTGGCTGTCCTTTATTTCCTGCTTTTTCAACCTCAGCTGCTTTGTGTGGAAAGAAGAGGATTTCAAACACTGCGTACCCGCGCGCGGTGCTTGTCAGCTGTCCAGGCAGGACAGCTGATTTGTTTTGCAAATGCTTTACACACACAGAATGCACTTTCATCGAACCCGGTAATAACACCGGTTGAATCCCACCCCTGTGTCACCATCCCTGTTATGTGTACTAGAGCCAGATCTTATACAGCCATTAGCAATGAGCTTGCTATTTAGTGTTATAATATTGTGAATGTTATAGGATGTTTTAATATTGTTATGGGCAATATGACATGTTTTGACCAGCAGATCACATAGTTCAAATGGAGTAGGAATTTATAATCCTATGCAGAAAAGAATTGGAGTCTTTTTTAAAAGAAGGAATTAGTTATCAAGATTCTTTAAAAAAACATGAATAACTCTGGTCATTAAGGAACTTTTTCTGCAAATTGCAAGTAGTCCTCAACTTAGGAGCACAATTGAACCCAAAATTTATGTTGTTAAGTGAGAAATTTGTTAAGTGAGTTTTGCCCCATTTTATAGCTTTTCTCACATTTGTTAGTGAATCATTGCAGTTCTTAAATTAATAACATGGCTGTTAAATGAACTTGGTTTCCTCATTGACTTTGCTTGTCAAAGGGGATCATGACTCTGGGAACTGTAACTGTCATAAATGTGAGTCAGTTGTCACATCCAGATGTAAATCACATGACCAAGGGCATACTACAAAGGTGAAAAATGGTCATAAGTCACTTTTTTCAGTGCTGTTGTAGCTCAGAACTCAATGAACTGTTGTAAGTTGAGGACTTTCTGTACTTGTCATTACTTTAAGACCTTGACCAAACAAATTAAGGAAAAAGAGAGAAAAAAAAGTGCATCCACTGAGGATAGGTTTCAACAATGTATTCCAGAGATTGCAGAATTGCTGTAAAAGGAGTTCAGAATTCATCATTAGCAGAAATGATTTAAATTCTCGCCCACCTTATGAACCGTGACTTTCTCCCAACAATGCAACAGCTAAAGATTGGCAGTTAAATGTCTTGCCTGTGTACCATACCATACAGAAGACTGCATTGCATTTCGCAGCAAGAATGTTCCTGGGCAACTTCTTCATTTGCATTTATTTGTTTAATCATTAGATAGTCTGAGTCTTTAGCTGGTTTAATGTAAAAAAGTACAGAGATGGCCTTGAAAAGGGAATTCAATCACTTTTATCCTAAACACTAGCTTAGCCTCGAAGGAGAGCAAGAAATGAGAAAAAAAACCTCAAGATTTTCCCACCTTGATTTGCTCTGATATAAGTGTGGGGGGAAGAAAATATCCTTTTCTGTTGAAATCTTCTGAGATACTCAGATGGTTGTTTAATCTATCGCCCCCATGAAATCACCTTCTTGCAGTTAATTCCTGTCTTCAGTGCTCTTAATTTTTATGATATGGACCAAGCCTTTTTGGAGATCTCCAGAAATATGTGACAAATGTGACAAATTGTAAATCAACTACAAACATGAGTTCTTTGGCTTCTGACTTCTTTCTTTTTTTGTGCCACCAAGTGTTTTAACAACTGTTTGAATTATCAGGCCCAAGCTGCTGATCCAGCAACTTGTTCTCGGTTAAGATAATGGATGTAGTGCATCACAGCTTAGCTGCTGCCCTACTAGAAACTCCAATAGCTGCACCCACCCTCCCACCTATCCTTTCTTTGAGCCAGAGACATTGAGAAATTACTTTCCCTGAGTTCTGTTTGATAAACAGCCAAATGTAGCTATTAAAGGTAGTTCTCGACTTACAACCACAATTGAGCCAAAGTTTCCAAGACAGTTGAGTAACTTTTGCCCCATTTTTAATGATTTTTTTACCACGGTTGTTAAGTGAATCACTGCAGTTGTTAAGTGAATCATGCAGTCATTAAGTGAAACTGGTTTGCTGGGAAGGTTACAATGGTGGTCACATGACCCCGGGATACTACAACACTCATAAATACATATCCCAGTTGCCAGATGCCTGAATTTTGAACATGTGGACCATGGTCAACAGTTGTAAATGTAAAAATTGATCATAAGCAGTGGTGGGATTCAAATAATTTTAATTCACCCAGGGTCAGGTTGGCTGTTGTGGGAGGAGTGATCCATCCCGTCCTCTAGCTTTGCTGCACATGCGGGACGAGCCTCCCACGATGGCCAACCTGACCCTGGGCGAGCCAGTTGTTAAATTACTCCTCCCCCCCCCCCCGCTATCAAAGTGTATCCAGGGTGCTTTACTGCAATAGAGAAATGGGAAATGAAGTGGCCGGCACAAGGGAAGGAGGAGCAGGGAGAATAAAAGGGAAAGTGGCCTTCTCCTTCCCTCGCACCGGCCATTCCATTGGCTGTTTCTCCATTGCAGCGCAACGCAGTACCCAGGATCCACATTGATAGTGTGTGTGTGTGGTAATTTAACAACCAGTCCACTCAAACCGATGTGAACTGACTAAATCTCACCACTAGTCATAAGTCACTTTTTTCAGTGTTTTTTCAACTTTGAATGATCACTAAATGAATGGTTGCAAGTCAAGGTCTACCCTATATTTCATCTCTCACCTGAAACACTTTGAACTGTTTTGCATTGTTTATTAGATAAAAAGGAAAGAACTCTTCAGCAAGGAAAAAAAATTAAAGACAGGTGACAATATGTAAACACCTCCCCCTCCACAACATTCTGTACTCCTGCTTGGTAAAACCACACATCTCTGAATTTAATTAAAATAGAAAAGCACAGAAATATTGCTTTGAGCTGCAGAAGGTTTGGATTGTGTGCTTTTCCTGAGTAAAATTCTCATCCCTCCCCAAATGAGAATGTCAGATGGTCTTACTGTAAAGCAAGTAAGGAAGCAGACCTTTAAGAAAGGACAAAGATTTATTTGCAATCCAAATCACATTGCCATCTTCGGTGGGAAATGCACATGTACCAAATCAAAATATTTCATGGGTTTCCCCATTTTCTCTGGATAGATAAAACTGAATTCATCAAATAATCCAGAAATACAGGAGCATCACAAAAGTAATTACTCCAAAAGGGCAAGTAATCAGATTCTATTTTGGTACTGACAATTGTTTATTTAGGGAACTCTTGTTTGTTTAACATGCTGTTTTCTACTGATCGTTAAACTCTGGTGCTCAGTGGCTTTTGCAATAAACAAGCTTCGCCCTTCAGTTGGATTTTGGGAGTCTGTTTTTGTTTCTTTCACAAGTAGCCCTCTACTTACAACCAGTCTCTTAGCAACAATTTGATGTTATGACGGACACTCCCCAAAAATACTTTTAACCCTAGTTCCAAAGTTTCCAAGGCTGCTCCCTCTTGTGATAAATCCTGTGGTTTATGTTTTTGCCAAAAAACAAAACAAAAACAAACCCAGTGTTTTAGATTTTGGCAAAAAACTGTCCATATTAAACAGTGGGTTCACTTAACAACCATGGTGTTTATTTAATGACTGCTGCGCAAAAGTTGTAAAGTTGGGTCAGTCATTGGGTGACTGCTTTAGCACCCTCATGATTTACAATCGTAATGACAAGTTACATTACGACTGTAAGTCAAGTACTGCCTGTGACTGAAGGAGAAGGGGGAGAGAACAGCTATGCTAAAGCATAGGAGTGAAAGAACAGAAAAAAAACCAATCACTAACAGTGTAAATCACTGATATGTATATCTATTATTTTGTACTGTGAAGTACAAATGATTTTATGCTTTCAGGCAACCTGACCATTTCATTTCTCTTTCTCAGTGGATTTTTTTAAATTTTTTTGCTGATACTATCTTCACTATGTTTTATTTATTATTTATTAAACTAGAATTATATAAAGTTTGCTTTTCTTCTCACCCCACTTAAAAAAGTGCAATTGACATAGAACCTTACAACATGATCAACCAATTGCAACAGCAAAAGGAGACGAGAGTCTGTTGTTACACATTTCTTTCTTTTTAACCTACATGTATTGATGGCTGGAAGCCACTTACGGACTTTTTGTGTAAAAAAATTAAAAAAAAATGTGGTTTATGGTTTCGAGGGTTAGACAAGATGGATTAGAATGAAAAGTATGCAATGTAACTTTAGATAGAGAGGTTTAAATGGACTTATAACAGATGTAAAAGAAAATTGGAAGCCGCTTCCTTATATCTTATATTCTTATATCTTTTTTCTTCTATTTTTCTTCTACTTTTCTTCTTTTCTTACACTTTTTCTTTTGTTTCTTGTTTTTTTTTTCTTTACTTTATATTAGTTTGTGTCAGTTTTTCTTATTTAAAAGTTTTAATGAAAATTATATACAAAACAGTTCTTTCTTTTGGTGCAAATAAAGTAGCAAATGAGCTTTAACTCAGAGCTAACTTGTTCACCAAACAAACAGATTGTGAATTACAGCTAATACAACACAAATGGTGGTATTAATCCATTACAGGTTTGACAATAGTTCGTTTAATGACTGTTCAGGCTTACAACGGCATTGAAAACAATGACTGATGACCATTTTTCCCAGTTAGGATATTTGAAGCATCCCCATGATCATGTCATCAAAATTCAGATGCTTGGCAACTGGTTCATACTTATGACCGTTGCTATGTCCCAAGGTCATGTGATCACCTTTTGCGACCTTCTGACAAGCAAAGTCAATAGGGAATCCAGATTCACTTAACAACCATGGTACTAATTTAACAACTGCAATGATTCACTTAACAACTGTGGTAAGAAAGGTCGTATATGGGGCAAGACTCACTTAACAAATGTCTCACTTAACAACATAAATTTTGGGGTTAATTGTAGTCATAAGTTGAAGACAACCTGTATAAGCTTGTATCACCCACAAATCTGTTCATAACTTCATATTAACTCGAATATAGCAAAAGAATTACCTGCTGAAGTGTTAAGTGAGTTTTGCCCCATTTTATGACTCTTCTTGCCACATTTGTTAAGTGAATCACTGCAGCTGTCAAATTAGTAAGACAATTGTTAAGCGAATCTAATTTCCTCATTGACTTCGCTTGTCAGAAGGTCAAAAATGGTGATCATGTAACCCTGGGACACTGCAACAGTCCATAATTATGAGCCAGTTGCCAAGGATCCAAATTGGGGATGCCACAATGGTTGTAAGTGTGAAAAATGGTCGTAAGCCATTTTTTTCAGTGATGTTGTAACTTTGAACTGCCACTAAGGGAACTATTGTAATTCAAAAAACTACCTATATATCATCTTCCCCAACTAATGTCTTCTAATGTTTTTGAACTACAGCCTATTGAACATCCATTACACATCAAGATAGGTTCAGATTTTTGCTTTGGGAATGCTCCCTTTCATTCATAAATCCGAATGATCCCTAGAACATTAAAGTTGTTCGTGATGAATATGCTATGATTTTCGGATTGTCATGCTGTAGTTATTTGCAGGTGTATTTCCTGTGCAGCACTAACCCTGGGACCTTCTCTGATATTGGAGATATCTACTTATGATGTCGTTTTTGACGCTTATGAAAACCCATCTGTTCATCCAGATCCTCCCTACATCAATGTCTTCTACACATGGGTTCGAGTTTACTCTTCCATCCACATTTTTCATATCCATACTGTGCATATGATTTACATCATATGGCTTAATTTGGTATTATAATGTAATGTATGCTAATATAGGAAAGCAATACAAAAACACATTAAATTAAAATGTGGATGCAAAATTTTGAAAACCCAGAGCAGAAAAATTGGGGAAGGGAATTTGACAGAGAAGGTTGACTTATAGGTTGATGACTACCTGGATATGCATTGATTCTGTGTAAAGGACTAGGACTTAGGTTCAAGATGCGTTTGGCTCTGTGCTGCTGATTGCTTCTTCATGAATCAAGTGAATACTTGGGGTTATGCCAGTGGCATCTGATCTCAGCCACAAGTAATACCCTGAGTTCCAAGGCACATTGAAAATATGGAACATTTTAGATAAACTAGCGGATGGATCAGGAAAAGCTAGAAAACATAGATCTAAATAGAAGCTGTTTTTTTTTTCTGCTGCAGCCAATTCCAATAGTTAGGGTTGGATTACAATTCTCCCATTTTTCCCCCTTATTTCTTTCTAACCCTGGAAAGGGTTGAATTTAAAAATAAGGCCTTCTTTGTTTCTTTCATTTTCCACCTGCAAATTTCAGATTACATTACTTGTGATTGCAGGCTGGAATGTTTGAGTCCAGTGTTTTCTTTTAATCCAGAAAGTGGTTGATGCGTCCCAGTGAATTAAGGATAATTAGTAAAACTATGTGATGCAAAGCAAGGGCTGGGCATTCATTGTGAACTTGCTGAATGCCAGCTTTGCCCAACATCACTAACTGTGGGGAGTGGGGAGAAATCATCGCCAAGTGCGATACCAATTTATATGGTAGAGAAGGAGGAAGGCTGAAGTCCTTCCTCAGCTACCAGATGCATAGTCTTGATCTTTCCTCCTAAATAA
The DNA here is from genome assembly GCA_023653725.1 of Bungarus multicinctus. Classification (NCBI taxonomy): domain Eukaryota; kingdom Metazoa; phylum Chordata; class Lepidosauria; order Squamata; family Elapidae; genus Bungarus; species Bungarus multicinctus. The sequence continues at coordinate 62,439,545 of CM042842.1, forward strand.
GAGGCAAGTCTTATACAAGTAAGTCCTTGACTTAAAACAGTTCATTAGTGACTGTTCAAAGTTACAACAGCACTAAAAAAGAGATCATTTTTCGCGCTTACAATTGCTGCCGCATCCCCATGGTCACATGATCAAAATTCAGATGCTTGGAAACTGACTCATATTTATGACGATTGAAGCGACCCTGGTATCATGTGATCACCTTTTGCTGCCTTCTGACAGGCAAGGGTAGTGGGGAAGCCAGAATCACTCAACAACCATGTTACTAACTTAATAACGGCAGTGATTCACCTAACAACTGTGGCAAGAAAGGTCATAAACTGGCGCAAAACTCACTTAGCAACTGTCTCGCTTAGCAACATAAATTTTGGGCATGATGGTGGTCGTTAAGTCAAGGATTATCTGTACTGCAGAAAGGAGTTGGGCACAATCCAAACCACCTTTAGTGATTGGTGGTTGAATTTCACTCATTCTTCTAAGTCTCCAGCAATATTAATTATGTGTTGGGATGATACCTGTCTGCTCTAGTTTGATCCATATTTCTTTCCAATTTTGTGACAGAGTTTAACAATTAAGCTAATGAAACCCCCTCCTCCCAAAAGCAGCAGAGCGTTTGGTATCTTTTGGCTCCCCTCTGGGGGTCATTCAGATTTGTGAAGACCAGATGTAGCTACTAGATAAATATTGAACAGCCATAGTTTGGGGAGAGTGTAAGAGGGGTTTGGTCTAGTGGTTAAGGTACTAAGTACTAGGAGAACATGAGTTCTAGTTCTGCCTTAGCCATGAAAGTCTGCTGGATGACCTTGAATCAATCCCTGTCTCTCAGCCTAACTCACCTTGTACAGTGGTTGTTGCGGGGAAAATAGGGGGAAGGTGTGTTGGATATCTTTGTCACCTTGAGTTATTTGTGAAAATAATAAAGGTGGGTTATGAATAAAAAGATAAAATAAATCTTGAGGTTCTCCTGGGTTTTTTCAGGTCTCGTTCTTAGGCAATAACTCCTCTATAGCTCAATAGGTTAACATGGATTGAAAATGAAGTTCTGTTCTGCTCTTCCTTATAGCTATATTCCAGATATGCTTATTCAGAGGCTGGTGTTCCTGCATGCCATAGGATCTCACTTTATTCTGAGGGCAGAAAAGCCCTGGAAAATGGAAAGAATTTACCCTGTAGGATATATTTGCTCAGTGCTAGATAAGGTCAGGGCATTCATGTGTGGCTTCTAAGACATGTATATGTATACAGTAATTATTTTGGGGTTTTTTATGTTGCCAGAAATGCCTTCATGCTTTGTGCTACACCAGAGTAGCATAACTACCTCTAGACATCTGTCCAGAAATAATGCCTTTCATAGTGACTCAGTCTCACATTTCCTTTACCCACAATTGCATTGTTCTGCTTTTTTATTATTATGATATGCTTAATGGACAGAAAAAAGATAAAAATGTGATGATATGATATAGACAGGTTACAAATAAATCATAGTGCCTTTGGTAATTTTCTTAAAGTACTTCATGAACAAAGCATAGTGACTCTACAATATAAACCTTGTCTGGAAGCATCCCAAAACAGATAAAAAGTATGTAAAGCTACCGGAAAAAGAGAAGAAGGTTAATATGACAGGAAGAGTACCAAAAATTTTATACAGCTTGTAAACCTGATGGTCCATGCTACAAAAATCTGTAATGTAAATTGCTGGTTGTTGTAAAATAAAATTGGTTAAACATCTGCATAAAAGAGGAGAAAATCAGTACTTGATAATAAAACAGAAATAAAACCTTGAAATATCAGATTTGCCTTCTATTTTTCTACACTACTGTATTACTAAAGAGCAGAGTCTAAATTCCAATTAACATTAGTATATAGAGTAGCATACAGTAATAAATAGGACAATAAACCATCAGTTATAAATATAACACTAATACATAGATTGCATAATAGAAAAATGGAAACATTACCTAAACTGTTTTAATAGTATTTTAAAAGCTATAATGAAATCATATCATTATTTTGTAAGACTTACTAGATGAATCTAAGTATTCAACTAGCAAATTGTATTTAGTTTTTATGACAACCATGTAACAACAAAAAATGTAAGCTAATACATGAACTAAATTACAATTAAGAAGCAAAATTCATAAAACATTTAAAATTTTAAAATATAGACAGTTGCTAAATGAAGATCACCTGTTATTTAAGCCATGTAACCAGAGGAAATATTATGATGACAGTTGATATCCAATAGATGGGATATGTTATAAATATTATTCTTTTAGTATAATTTATATTCATTCTTCTTTTAACTCCCTCCATGCATACCTAGAGAATGCCCAATATGAGAACAAATTTGTTGGTAAGTTAATAGAAAAATAATCTATTATAGTGGCAAATCCTTTTTTGTCAGATAAAATATTTCTACCTGAATAGTAGTAGCTGTATTAAGTATCTGTATTAATGTTAACTGGAAAAATACTTGGATTCATTTTCATGTCCTCCAATTGCATCATGCACCAGTAACCATTTTAATATGACATGCCCTCACAACGTTGTTGTCAACTCAACTCCAGCCCAAAGCCAAAGCAGCTTAAAGTTATCTTTAGCTGCTTCAATCTACACTTGTGTCTTCCTCCAAGACAGTTTTTGCCAGGGAGAAAAACTTGTTCCCTTTGTATATACTGTGGTTGAGGATGCATCCAGGGACTTGAATTTCCCCCTTTTCAATTCTTTTCTTTAGGTTGCTATGTATCAGATGTTGTGGAGATCAATTGGCAATTGTTTTTTTCCCATTCATAGATGGGGAAAGGAATGAAACCTGGGAATCCATTAATCATCTTCTTTCTTTTGTCCCAAAAGAAAACAAAATACCAACTTCTCTCACCAACCTTGCTACTATGGTGGCTGACTAGGTCTAAGTAGTGATGGCATCACAATTTATGCCAGCAAACTCTTCTTCCAGCATACAGACTAAGTGAGAGCATTTCCGCTCTGCTTTTTGTTAGCCAACACAGTCTAAAGCAAGTTCAGATACTGACATCCCTCTACATATTTTATTATTTTCAAAATACCTTCTGATATTTGTGCAGTTGGACAGATGGAGGTTATAATCAAAAATATTTGAAAGCCCAAGATTCCATCTTTGGAGCACATTATGTCCGTTTTTACATATTGTAGTTTCCAGTTTTGCTTGAGATCATTTGTCTGTTAGACTCATAAACACAATTTCTCATCCCTCATTCCCTAGAGTGCATTTAGATTAGTGTTTTGGCATGCATTTTAAACAAAGCTTGTGCAGAATCCAACTTTTAAGAATCAATCAATTGCATTCTAGTTGTTCGACAAAAATGCATAAATGCCCTACCGTGACCTATTTGATATTGCCCCCAGACGTCTCTGCACATTATGGGCACATCTACAAATCTCCTGATAGTTGGATGAGGATACTGTAGTTGGCTAATAGTTCTTACAAGATGCAGCCGTCTTCTCATCCCCAACATATAGCCAGCTGATTTTGGATTTTTCTAAACTCAGGGTTCAGTGGAGTATTCAAAGTCTTCCCCACACAAATATTTCTACAATTATGTGGTGTTTTGGCAGATTAGAACTCACAATCTCCTGGTTTCTAGTCAGGTGGCTTAACCATTGCATCAAAGTGGCTCTCTAACTAGCCTGAAGTAAATACAGTACAGCCTGGCAATTTCAGGAGAAAATGCATGCTTGCATAGTTGAGTTTCCTTGCCATATCAGTGGCTTTGAATTTCTGTGGGAGCACTTTATCTTACAGAAGGCAACATAGTTGAAAGCTGTGAAACACATAAAGGATTGTTTGTTAATCTCAAGTTGTAGTTTAAATGAGGTAAAATAAACAATTTTGTTCTATGTTGAGAGGTCCGGTGTATTTTCTAATCCATGTTACTAAGTATATTGTGGAACTTCAAAATGGTTGCTGCTCTAAGATCTTCTGGAGACAAGAATCTACTGGAAAAAATATGCAAGGGACTACAACTGTCCTGTTTGTCAGCACACAGCATAATTTAAAAGTATAAAGTTATTAGCTACAGTGCAATCCTATGCACATTATAATTGTACGGCAAACTTGCAGTGTTCATCATAATGCTAGTTTACCTGTCAAAAAAACAGACAAGCCAGTATACAGAACTAGAGAAGGAATATTTTCCTTCTCTGCTTGTTCTACACAAGTACATTCTGAAACAATGGTAATATTTGTATTTACAGTTGAGTGCAGACTTATGCAGACTGCCGTAGCATAAGTGCCAAGGGGCGTGCATAAGTGGACCATTGTGCCTACCGTCCCTGTCCGATTATCTCCATTTATCCGTACCTATTTCCTGTATTCTTACTCATGTTATACTTATATCTATTATCTTGTAAGCGATTGACAAATCAAATAATAAATAAATATATCCTTAGCAAAATCATATGGTGTAATGCTGCCTTAAGTATATTGTCAAACGAATTGAGTTGAATACACATTAAACTAAAACGTAGTGGTTCGTTTGTGACTGAGAACTGTAATTTAGATATAAGCGTTACGGTTCCTTTTAGGTTCAGAGGGTTAAAGGTTGTTCAAACCCATATAATTGAGTAATTCAATCAGTCGTGGCATTGTGTGTTGTATAAGCCCAAGCCTTGCATTGTTGGCCTTTCAGGTTTCAGCAAACAGCATCTTTATTTTGTTTCAGTTCATTCAGACAATGCACTTTAAGGAGGAAAGGTGGGGAAATGAATGCCATTATCTTCTCAAGTTTTTTTTTAAAAAAACTGTTTCGCTGAACGCATTCTGAGGAAGAGATTGCCTTGCGATAATAGACTTGCCCGCCTTGCCCGCTTTATTTCTCTGCTCCGTGATGCCTGCTGGGAATTGTGGTCTTTCTTTTGTCAAGGACCGGTTTTTCTTACAGACGGGGAGTTCAGCCTTCAGTTCCCAAGGTCCTCCGCGAGGAGCTGGCGGCGTCTAGTTCTGTTTCCCGGATGTCGCTTTCGCCGGAAGAGAAGCGAGTTCTGTGGGGGCCGGCCATCTTGTGTGGGCAGCAAAGAAGCACGTAGGGGGTGGGCCGGGGCCTGGGCAGCATCGGAGGAGGATCCCACCCAAGGGGTCCATCATGCCCGGACACCTGCAGGAAGGCTTCGGTTGCGTCGTCACCAACCGCTTTGACCAGCTCTTGGACGACGAATCCGACCCCTTCGAGTGATCCAGGCGGCCGAGAGCCGCAAGAAAGAGAGCACCGGTGGGGGCGGCGGCGGCGGCCACCAAGGCAGCCGCGGTGGCGGTGGCGGGCAGGCGGCCCAATCCAATTCATCCTCAGGCGGCGGTTCGGGCCAGGTCGGTTCCGGCGGAGGGAGCGGCAGCGCGGCCAAGCAGCTGCGCAGGGAATCTCAGAAGGAGCGCAAGAACCCGTTGCCGCCCTTCGCCTCCTCGACTGGGCCTGGAGGCGCCGGGGACCGGAGAGAGGATGGAGGCGGGCAGCCTGGCTCCGCGCCTCTCAGGAAGGAAGGTGAGTAGCGGGGCCGCTCCTCTCTTGTACGGGAGGCGGCGGCGTGAGACGAATAGGGCTCCCCACAAGGTCAGTGTTTATCGGGGGGACAGAGAGAAACTAACCAAGCCTACCCGTCCGCCCCTGTCAGTAGCGGCTTCCCCCCCCCCCCCAACCTCAATTCCACCTAGCACGTGGTGCCGGAGTGGGACCCCCCTCCCTCTTTCCCGCTTGTCTGGCTCGAAGGCAGCCTTCCAGGAGGAGGAGAGCCCTGCCCGTCTCCCTCACGTGGAGGGCATGGCGGGGCTGCTTTGCCTTGCCTTGCCTACTCCGAGCTCCACCCTGTCCAGAATGGGGCTCCTTCTCGTGTTGACCGGGCCGTCGTGGGAAAGCACGCCTGGTGCAGTCGAGCCGAGCTCGTGAAGCGAACCCTCCTCCACGTTCTCTCCTCGCGAGGGAGGGGGGGGGGGGGGAGAGGCGAATGGCTTGCAGAAGCGTTCCGAAAGGCGGGCGGGGCGCGCGCCGACCTGAGGTCGGGTTTTTCTCCTCTTGGGGGTGGGTGGGTGGGATGGCCCCGGCAAGGCCTGCAAAGGCGAGAGAGGGTTTTTTTTTGTTTGGGGGGGGAGAGAGCTCGAAGGGAAAGGAAAACTTTACAATCTTGAAATAACTCGAGAAAACCGGAGGGCGACTCTGGCCTTTGCAAAGTATAGCAATCCTGCCGGTTTGCCCGCGGCAGAAGCAGCAGCCCGTCTGAACCACGCGGGGATTTGGGAGGAACGGAGTTGAGTCCATTTGTACCTGGGCCACGTGCATATCCCGCGTGTTGCTGGGAGCTGGTCTTTTGGCTTCGCTTTACTGCTGCCCGCCTACTTAAGGGCTGAACGAATAGACAAATGGCACTGTGGAGGTGAAATGACTGACTGCCTTGGATTCTGGACTGTAACTTGTTAAAGGAAAAAAAAAAGATTTTCCACATTGGTGGGGGTTTTTCCTCCCCCCCCTTCCCCTGAAAGCTGATCCAAATAGGTTTGAATCCTGTTTAGAGGTGGGTTTTTGCCTTAATTGTTCGATTTGAGTGTATCCCTAGAATTGGGCATATTTTAAGGTGAAAGGCAGGATTCGTGGAACCATTGTTTAAACATTTTGCAACTGTGTAAATAAATAAAGTGGGCTAAAAGTGTTAAACACTATGCTTTTAATTGAATAAAATGCTTATTTAAAGGAAATAAAAAGTTCTCTTGATGATATTGATTAAATAGTGCTAATTTTATGATTTAGCCTTATTTTCTATCAATTCAAGCAGGAGACTAAAAGCGTGGTAATATTTTTTATGACGCCCTGCTATACCATGTAATAGTGGGAAGAAAATGTATATGTAACTTGATTGCTTTAAATCTATCTTGATTACAAAAATGTTTTTGCTTATATGTTAAATAATCTTAAAGATTATTGAATAGTTATCTGTCCAAGTGTCCTGTATAATAGAGCACAATTCTCATCACCAGCCAATCAGCATTGGTTCTTGCAGAAGAGAAAGTTAAATTAGTACAGGCAATTGGAGTAGGAGGTGATCATGGGGTTAGTAATTGAAATAGATTGTTCTTAAATTTATTTAATAGTTTTGTATATTCCAGAGAAATATTTAAATATTCAAATAGTAAAAATGCTCTTCTTGAATAAGAGGTTATTAAAATATTAAACCAAGATCTGTGATGTTTTAAACTTTAATCTGGGTATTGGTGTTTTTTCAATGCTTATAGAAATTGTCAAGCAAATTTTGTTGTAGTTCTCAGATAGTATTTGAATATGAAATTGGGAGCTATTAAGTAAAGATAGAGACAATTACAAAAGGCTTAGTTTTCAGCATACCTTTACTGCCGTCTACTGTCTGTCAGGAGTTTTGCAACCTATATTGGATAGCTTTAAATTCTACCACTTGAAAATTTTCATGAGTAACACACTTAATTTAGAAGTTAGGTTGAAAACTTTTTGCTACAATATGGCAATTCAACATTAGTACTTGCCTTGATTCAACCTTGCTTGGAGTTTCTGCTTTGTAATTTGAAGAAATAAAATTATATTTGTGTTTTTATCTAGATTTTTATGCAAACTCCATACACTTATGGAGATGTCTATTTTTGGAGAATTTCAGGTCAGTCTACATAAACTGAGGAATTTTTTGATACAGAAGTGATCTGCTTGAATCCCACTTGCTTTTAAAAGTTTGGATTATGATATGTTCTTTCAAAACTATTTTCACATATAAGAGTGATAGAAACCCATTTTATGGCAATCCATTTTTACTTTGACATAACTATAGTAAAAGGATTGTTACAAAAGCTGCTTTTATTAGATAAAAGTATACATAATGGGGACAATCCTTGTGCATTTGAGTGAAAAATAAATAGCACCTAAATAATTTCAGAAAATATTTTTTTAATATAAGTTTTACCTTTGTATAAATCTTATGGGCATATCTTCAAATAGTAGAGAAGGCAAAGGAGAGGCTTGAATTCTATGGTAACTTGGTAGAATAAGTGGCAATGGCTGCATGGAAGAAAACAAATCCTCTTACTTTTATAATGAGTTGTAAATTCCCCTTGATGAATATTATTGTATTTAAGGTTAGATACTTTGTGTATATTCAGTAGTATGAAAATTACAGCATAATTTCTAGGCATTGTGGAAAAGATACTAATGGTAATACTACTTGTAATAAAGTAAGTAGGTTCTGCTTACAAACATCAAATCCAAATATAGGTTCAATAACCTTACATGGCTTGGTAAAAATTCAGTAATGGTTGTTCATTAGACAAGCTATTCTAATTGAATCGCAATGCAGTTATAATCTAGATATTTGAAACTTCATTAATATGAAGTTTATTTCATCTGTATTTTTTATTCAGTGATTGGGATTGTTCTGAACATTGTTGAAAGAGATTGGTGTATATCACAGATTTTGAGGTAGCTAGTACATATGATTGGATGTGCATTATGCAATTATGAATGTCTAATAGCTGTTCTTCATTAAATGTAAAATGTGCTCAGTTGAGCTGCATGAAAATGGTTTCATCCAATAGAATTTCTTTATATTACTAGCAGATATGCAATATATGTAACACCACTAATCATTGCAAAGTCAAAAAATACTTTTGCTTTTATTTTGAACAGCAGTTGCAGCAGTCATTGGTTTGGATGTAGACTAAATTAATTGCATTTTAATCCAACTGAGATAATAAGTTATGTCTAAAACATAGGAAGTAAAGCAAAAAGGCATAATCGTTTTTCAGAAAGCTAGTATGCCTCGGCAAGAACAACTAAAAAATGCTTTCCAATTTCTGTGGATTCAAAGTGACAAGAGAAAAGTAAACTTGACCTGATTAAAAAGTGAGAGGAAAGCCAAGGAATATGTTCCCATGTAATCGATAGGTGTGAAGTTCAATGTCAAGTATTCACTGGTGCCCTTTAATGAGAGATAATAGTATGTCCAGTCAGGACTTGGCTTGGTCTGAAATGCACTCTCACCATATCAAAAGATATAGTCATTGGTAATAGCCTATTGTGGGACTTCTGGACATTTCTCTGTAAACAAATTCTGTTCCAGCTGTGCCTGTGAGTATTAGGTATGGCTAATAGTTTTTCATAAGCAATATTTTACTGAGAATCCTTGTTCTCCTTCCAGCAACTTAGAATTGTTTTATATATGTGATAAATATGACAGTTTTAGAACTCATTGGTTTAGCATTGAGCAGAATTTTTGAATCCAATTCATAATATATGGGTGGATTTATAGCCCATTTTTTTGCCAATGATAACAATATTATTTGAAGCCACCATTTTTCTCAGGATGATGAAAAGCCAACTTTTAATATAAAAATCGTTTGTTTCTTTGTTTGAATGAAACTTTGGCACTGTTAGTTAGGCAGTTGGTTTCAAGCAGTGTGGCGGAATTATTGTGGCAGAATTGTTGGCATTGTGACAGCTTTCCAGGCAGAGAATAGAGTATATTGCATGTTGAGACCTAGTACTTTAAATTGCAGAAACGTTGCAGTAGGAGGGGATTACTATAGCGGATTAGTGCATTACTACAGAGATAATAATTTCTGTAAAGGCATATTTCCAGCGTTCCTTATCACTCAGTAGGTGAACATTTACTTTATTATGACAAACTTGATAAGTATTCAAGCATAATAAGAAAAATGTGGCTCTCCCATTTCCTAATTGCAACTGGTTCACATTCTATAAAAGTTCTGAAATATTAACTTTATTGTGAGAGTACAACATTGTGTACAATGAGATTGGGCTGAGCCTCCCTTCGTGCACCCCCCAGAACACAATAGAAATTATTGATCAGATTAACTTAATTAAATTTCACTTTTTCTCAAAGAGAAAATGTTCTGGAATGGCTCAGATATTAGATTGATCTTCTATCCCAAAATAAATGTTTTGCAAACTATATGCAAGACTGCACTTAGGGAAACTTGATTATTCCACCAAAGAATATGGTTGTAAATTTTATTTAATGGAGGAAGGAGAATGAATATTTTAATAATTATTGTTTCGATGTGTATGAACTTAATTTTAGCTTTTCCAGTTTGTAGTTTGAAGAATTATAATACCTGTAGAGCTTGTTTGACTACAATTCCTATAAGGTAATAACTGTATGAACTGCTAGAAAAAGCAGCCATACAATACAGTCTTCTAGCTAGAAAACTATTGTTTATTACATATTGATAATATCTATGAAAAGAATATCAGTTGCTTGGTGGAGATCAGTAAATAATTTACTGATGCAAAATTCCCTTCTATTTTAGGGATAAGACGAATTGGCAGAAGGCCTGATCAGCAACAGCCTCAGGGAGAGGGGAAGCCCTATTGAGAGGAGGCAGGAGAGACGGCCTCCTCGTGAACGACGATTTGATAAACCTGCCGAAGAAAAGGGTGAAGGAGGAGAATTTCTGTTGATAAGTAAGGATTGTACATTTTATGATTGATTGGATAATTGTGCTAGGGTAATCAACAAATTGACCCGTGATGAATGTAATCCAAAGTAAGCTAACTAGGAAGCACAGACTATTTGCTTTTAGAAAACAGGTTTCTTCATACATTTTAATTGAAATATTGTGAGTCATTTAATTTCAGGTAGACTGTCAATACTTTTAGAGTATATTAACAGTTTTATGGGACTTTATATAGACCCTATTCGGTTTCTGCTTACAATAGACCCATTATTGATCGTCCTATGCGTGGCCGTGGTGGTCTTGGAAGAGGTGGTCGTGGTGGAAGAGGACGTGGAATGGGCAGAGGAGACGGCTTTGACTCCAGAGGCAAACTGGAATTTGATAGGCATAGTGGAAGCGACAGATCGTAAGTCTTAAAACTCAATAGTTTCTCTTTCAAAATATATTGCATTCTATTAAAATATTTTGCAAATTTGCCTTTGAATTTCTGTATCCCAGCACTATTGTGTTAACTAGTTTGTTAGTTCTCTTTCACATTCACATTTCAGTGGTCTAAAACACGAAGACAAGCGTGGCGGGAGGTGGATCACACAACTGGGGAACTGTCAAAGATGAACTGACGTTAGTATTTTATTTTAGCTTATATTTAGAATAAATATTATAAGCAAAATTATACATAGTTTAAGATTACAAGATGATATGAATGTAAAAATTATGTTTAATGTTCAGTATCCTTAGCTAGAAAGCAGTAGTCATGAGGAAAAGGATCATAAATCTTTTTGAAAATAGAATATTATGCAATAGAATAGAAATCAACGTTTTTCAGTCTTAACATTTTGAGGCTGGAGCTAAATGTATCTCTGTTAAACTTCATTATATCATCTGTATTTTATTAGAGCATATATTTTTAGAAAGCAAAGGAATATATTTATTTGCATAAAATTGGAACTTTGACCTTACAATTTGAACCCTAACCTTACCAATTTTCATAAGTTTTAAACTTGTGTTGGGAAGTACGTTAGAAGTACTAATTGGAAACAATAACTTTTATTTTAAACTCTACAGTGACTTGGATCAATCACATGCAACAGAGGAAACTCCAGAGGAGAGGAACATCCCCCTGCTGACTCAGAAACAAGTAAATATTAAATTGTTGGGTTTTTTTTATCACCTGTACAAAATTAAGTTAGTGAGGATTTCTTTGTGCTGACATAATGCATTGGAATGCATGAATGACCTTGGGAAAAGATGCTGCCTAAGAAATAATCAGACAAGAGAAAGGGGAATATCTCCAATGACTTAATAGTCAAAGGAACAAACTTTGAAACTGTATGCCTAATTGATCAGATGGTAGTTTAAAAGTTAAAGATGCCATCGGGAAGTTTTACCTTCAGACTTGCAAGATTGTATTGATGTAGCTTTTGACTGGTTGTTGGAGCCATCATTGAAGATTGCAAATGATAGTCATGCGTCAGTAGGATGCTGTGATGTTATGTGTAGATCAGTTGCAAGACCATAACTGAGGATAGCTTTTAAGTTCTCATTCAGCACCCAGTTGTAACTCCCAATGGTTATTGAATAAGTAATTGTAAAAAGGGGGACTACCTGGATTTAAACTGTCTATAAAGTTAAAAAAAAAAAAAATTGAATCCTCAGGTAGGATACAGATCTAATTTCAGGAATGACCATTCCATATGGCAGTAAATAACCAAAACACAACTCTCCATTTCTAAGTATCAGTAAAAAGATTCATTTAGCTTTTGATATTAAAACACGGATGTTACTGTTTCAATACATGTAGAAGCAAGGAAAAAGAGACTGAAAATGCATTTCGTGGCTGAAGAGGGAGAAAAATAGCAATAGCACGTAGACTTGTATACTGCTTCACAGTGTTTTAATAAACCTCTCTTAAGCAGTTTACACAGTCAGCATATTGCCCCAAATATCTGGGTCCTTTTGTTGCTGGTGGCAACAAAATAATGTTGCCATCACCTAAACAGGCTGTTCACTCTGCTACATGTACGTACAATTATGTACGCTATAACCAGTTCTCAATATATTCTCTGACTAACATTTTAATTAATTACAGATAATTTTGACCTGTGATCATTTATTCTGCGACCGTTCCAAATGCTTATAACTTGGTCCTTGGAATTCCAGCCATCCTGACACCCTCACGGTCCCATGATCATGATGTGTACATTTATCAACCAGTGCATGCTTATAACCAAGTGCGGCCCTATGATCATGTGATCACCATTTACAAACCTTCCTGCCTGCTTATGCAGAAGAACATGGGGAAGCTACCAGGTTGCTGCAGTAAATCTTTCCCACCCTGGACTGTTCCTCATCTTCTGCACTCAAGCTGTGCCTCCCTGGCAGCCTCTCCCCAGCCTATATCATGCTTCTCATTGTACGCCCTCCTCTTCTGCCCAGCAAAAGCCACTTATCCCCTTACTGGCCTGAGATTTTCTGCAGGCTTTCCCAATTTTATTTGGTTATGGAAAACTGGCAGGCAACTGCCTTGTCTAATGACTTGGCTGCTGGTTAACAACAGAGGGACTGTAGGGTGATTGCTGTTGCTAAGTAATGTGTTGTGCTTTACTATCTCATCATTTAGTGACAGAAAACCCAGTCCTAATTGCTGTAATATGTCATACTACCTGTAGTTTTGAATGAAGTCTTCTGCCAAATTAGAAATTAGTAATTTTGAAAAGGGCTTGTGAGATGGTATGTAATTAAAATGAAGATGCATTTAAAGCTTATTCTTCCTACTATTGTGCATAGTCTCACTGTTTAGAGTAAATCTATTATTAATATAGATTAGGTACAGATCATAAAATGATCTTCTAAAGCAGTTTTAGTGCCTCAGTTTTTATTGCTTTAATACATAGAAAAAAAAAACAAAAAGGTACAGATATCTTACATCTAGAGGAAATCTCTGATATTTAAATATAAAATTTAATAATTACAAAATAGAATAATGACCTTTACTATACATTCCAGAGAGCCATTCATCAGCAGAAGGTTAAGATGTTATAACACATTAATAAGACTGACAATGAATGAAAATGAAGCTACCAGAATTGATAAGATGATTTCCTTTGAGTGCCACCTTTTTAAACACAGGTTTATGCCCAGCCTTTTAAAACAAAGTATTTTTTTAAATTAGCATCATTGTAAGATCATTATTTTTTATTTTTTTCCCAGATTTTGTCCTAGTGTACTTTATTTATTTGATTCTTTTTGTTTTATTTTTTAGTTCAAAATGTGGTTTTCCTATTCTGTAACCGCCTCGAGTCGCCTTGGGGCGAATAGGCGCAATATACAATTCAATAATAATAATATAGGTGCTTTGTGTGATTTCAAGTCACCCACAGTCTAATTCAGTTTGATTGTAATACAGGAATGCTGTTAATGCATCTGAAAAAAATGTGAAATAAGATGTTTTAATTACTTTCTTGCCATTTAGCAGTTTTTAGGGCGTTCCAAATTGCAATTAAAATAGTCTCTAGTAGTAGATTGCTTAGCACCTTTTACAAAATCAGATTGTGTGGGATAGTTTGAAAAGGTGTATTGTTTGCAATGCAAATGTCAAGTTCACTGTTGAGTGTGTGCGTACATGTGTGTATGTGCAAACATCAATAATATATAACACACATATGCACACACATCAAGGGAATTGGATAACACATTTCATAATCTGCATATTTTGTTATTTAGTGGCTTTGGTTCTCATAGTCATGAGTATTCTTGTCAAATTTGCTTTGGCTTCTGTGACTCTAGTAAGTGTGCATTTGTGTCACCTGTGATATTAACAGCCCTTTCTGATGCCTTGTTAAAGTTCATTTTTCCAAATATCCATGTCTCTTGTCCTCTGATCAAGTGTTTAAAGTATTAAGCTTCAGCTTCTTCATTGGTTGAGCAATCCAGTGAGCAGTCTGGTTTTACCAAGCAGCAGGACAACTCTGTTTCACAGATATTGCAACCTATCATTGATTGGTTGAGTGGCCTAGGAAAATTGATGTTTTTCTCAGCAATTTTAATTTCTACAATCAGGGTTTCCATTAACTGGCAATTCTGGCATTCCTGGTTGCCATTGGTTAAAGCGAATCGCACATTGCTAAGCAAGGACATCACATGTACCATTTGTGGCCAGTCTGCCTGCTTCCCCATTACTTTGATAGTTGGGAAATGGAAATGAGATCGCAAAATGGCAACCATCTGACCCTCAGATGCTACATCATAATTAGGAGTTGGGCACCCAGATTGTGATCACTTTGCAGTGGGAATGCCTCAGTGATGGAACAAGTGCCACTTGTTCAGTGCCATCACAAGTTTGAACAGTCACTGAACAAATAACTGAAGACCCACCTGTATTATGGAGCTCAGTTTTGTGGCTTATATTACTCATAGGATACACTTGGACTGGAGCCTTTTCCTGTTTCATAGCTTTAATTATCTCAGTAATTTTCTGGGAAATAAGTTGCATCAGTTTGGAATAATTATTTTTTGTATAAAAGTAGTTTAATTCAGTGGCTAAATATTGCAATTCAGAATATTTATTCTTTGAAAAGATCTTCATGGAATCAGAATCATGATATACCTATCCCGGATATCTTTTATAGCATATACAGTGTAACAACTCTTTCAGCCAAAAGGCTAGTAAAGGTACAATAATTTTGCTGTCTGATTTACTGAATACTGTTTCAAGGGCAAGAGCAGAAATTAGCACACATAAAATGGGAAGAAACTTAGAGGAAAAGTGGATAAAGTATACATCTACTTCAATAGAATAATCATTTCTGGGCTTGTAACTATAAAGGATATAAATGGAAAATTAAGAATGACTGTGGGCAGTTCTTCCATTTTTACTTTAATAGTATGGAACTTCTAATTTGTAACTAATGGTCAGCACTGTGCCTTTAATAAGTATATCAGGATGATACATACCAAGCAAGCATTCCAATAGAAGAGAATATCTGTAGCTCAGGTTTGAACTGCTGAGTCCTTGATGCCTCCTAAGTAAGCTTGGTTGTTTGCTTGCAGACGTACATTACCTGACTAAATGTAATGCACTAGTTGGATAATGAAATCTTGCAAGCAAACAACACCAAGTCTGTATAGTGTCCAGCCAGTGTTTTTAAGCATAAAAGGTATAGCTGATAATCATTGGAATAAAATTTTGTGGTAAGCTATATTGAGGCTGGGCTGTTTTTAGATATTTTCTAGTTTTTTTTCCTTGTGTTTAGATTTCATTCCTTGGGAAAATGTGTGTGTGTGTCTGTATTAAGTTCTTGCCATTCATACTTCTCATAGGGAAAATGAAGTAGAAGAAGTTAAGGAAGAAGGTCCTAAAGAAATGACTCTTGATGAATGGAAAGCTATTCAAATAAGGATCGTGCAAAAGTTCGAATTCAACATCCGTAAACCAAATGAAGGTGCTGATGGACAATGGAAAAAAAGGCTTTGTTCTGCACAAGTCAAAGAGTGAGGAGGTAGGTACAACTTACTTTTATTGTTTATTTATACATATAAGAGTAATTGGCTTAAGACAATGTAACCATATTTTTTTAAAAAATTAGATTTCAGATATTTGTAACTAAACATTGTCAATTTTACTTTGAAACACAATTTTATATCCTTTGCAATTGAAACATTTAAAAACACAATGAGCAAGATCTTGGATTGTGATATTCCAGTGTTTAGTCTTGTGTGTGGCCCTCAGACTTCCTTAAAAAAATCACCAGTGTTAGCTTATATGGCAGGAAGAAAAAAACAATATATGACTAGAAAATGTAACATTACAATGAAATCAGTTTAATTGCTTCACAATTTTGTTTGTACCTGTTTTCCCTATCTGCAGGCTTAAGTGGGGCTTTCAGCTCCTAAAAGTTATATTTGCCTGGTAGAGGTGGAGAATACATTCCAGTTTTTAAATTCAGTTGGCTAGTGGGATGTGGGTTATGCATGTAAATCTGAGTCCTAGATTTGTACGAAGTGTGTAGAAAGGGTGTTTTACTGAATAATTATTAGACATATATTCCATTGTATTAAACTTTCCATGAAAAGTAAGCTCTGTAAAATTTAAGGACCATTTAATTGTGCTCGGCACGTTACTTAAGCTTCTATCCGATAGCAACATTTTTATGGAGTTACAGTAGTCCTTTGACTTACAACCATTCGTTTAATGATCATTCGAAGTTACAACAGCACAGGAAAAAGGGACTAACAATTGTTTTTTCATACTTAATGACCATTGCAGCATCCCCCTAATCATATGATTAAAACATGTACTCTTGGAATCTTGGCATGTACTTGTAATGGTTGTAGTGTCCCGGTCCGTGTGATCCCTTTTTACGACTTTCTGCCAACCAGTCAGTGGGGAAGCCAAGATCATTTTACAAACCATGTTATTAAGTAACAACTGTAGTGATTCACTTAAAAACTGGCAAGAAACGTAAAATGGGGCAAAAATCTCTTAACTACCTTGCATACAGAAATTTTGAACTCAATTTTGTCGTTCGTGAAAGGACTACCTGTATGTTTATTGCAGATGTTGCTAAAACTGAGACAGTCTTGAAAATATCAAGCTATTTGTTTCTTTTTTATTTTTCCTTGCTCCTCTGTTTTCTCAGTAGCGAAGTTGATTCCTTTGTTGTTTGTATAGACATGAGCTCCATTCTTTTCACTAGGGATAATTTATGGATGAGAGTGATGTGAATTGTGATCTAAAGCTGTATTTAGAGTTAAGCACTTCCTTTTAACACATCTACCCTAAAGTGACTTCTTTTCTCCTAAAAGTGATCTTGATGATTATGCTATATGTATTAATTTTACTAAACCACACTGGCTTGAACCCTATCCCTTAATATCCTCTTCACTTACTGGTTTTGGGGTTTTTCTTGGTGTATGTGTAAAGATAGATAGTCCTCGATTTACAACCATTTGTTTAGTGACCATTAGAAGTTACATTGGCACTGGAAAAAAGATTTGTGACCGGTTTCACAGCTACAACCTGTTGTAGGATCCAATGGTCATATGATCAAAATTCAGACACTTGGCAACTGACATGTGTAACAGTTGCAGTATCCTGGGGTCATGTGATTCCCTTTGCAACCTTTCAAACAAGTAAAAAGTCTATTGGGAAGCGAGATTCACTAAACCACCGTGTTACTAAGTTTAACTGCAGTCATTCACGTTGACGCCTATGGCAAGAAAGGTTGTAAAATGGTAAAAACTCATTTAACTATCTTGCTTAGCAAACTTTTGGGCAAATTATGGTCGTAAGTGAGAACTACCTGCATCTTGCATCCCAGAGTTTTGTTTGCTTAATTGTAGAAGTAGTTAAGTAGTCAGGTATACACCTATGCACATGTGGGGGTCTCATTATCTTTTGTTTTTATTCCTTGCCCATTGACATGCAACTTCAGACAAAGGGGATGTCAGAAATGCAGGGGAGTCAGCTGGAACCGAATGAGGTAATTTATGGTTTATCTTTACCTGATGAATAAGAAACTCTGCAAATTCAAATTAATTCGTTAATACTTTTTTTGTAACCAGTTTGGTTGTTGACCATCAACAGTTGTTCCTTTTTGTTCCAGCTGCTTGCCTATGAGTTCAAGTAATTTAGTTTCTCTAAAGCCCCTATTTTTTATTATGACTGTAAACATCCATGGCAATCCCAATTTTTTCCTGAAGAAAGTTTTGAAGGGATTTCAGTATTAGATTCCCATTATTTATAGGTTGATCTTTTTTCACTTTTTCATTATTAGAGGCATTCCATGTCAGATGTTACGGATGTACTATAACATTGGTCTACCACTTGCTATTCTTGTTCAAGTAGTTGTTGTGGCTTATGTAGCTAAAACCATTTCAGCTCAGTACATATTGGCAGACTTTGTGGTGGTCAGTTCTCCATTCACAGGAATAGTATGCTTCAGTTCATTTTATGTGGATTTTACTGACTATAATTTTCTTAGTTATGGTTTGCTTGTATATTGTGTATCTTTCAGTTGATCTTACTGATTATTCAGTTGCAGTAAGAAAAATTACTCGGCAAGTAATGAAGAGGGAATGGGGCTCTGCGAAGAGCTCTAGGGTAACATGCACAATAGTTATGGAGGATAACAGTCTCTTACAGTTCTTACAGGAATATGGTACAAACCCAATTTCTTTAATGTGCTCCGAGGCAGCCTCATGACAGGGCTTGAGTGGGATTTTGTCCAGAGTTATGGACAGATGGTTTCTGTAAAATCCGCTATTTAATATAATAATATAATGTATAATTGCTGTCAATTGATAATTGAGATCTGGCATTTTCTTTTAACTATGTTTGATCTATAGAAGATAGGGAAATTTAAATTGTGTAGAATTTTGTGTGTTCTGATTCGCTTTCTTTGTATCTAGTAATTGAATCTTCTTTGCAAATCTAGAGCTGTTAGTTGGAGTTGTGGCATAATATTTGAGAGTATAATAATTATAGAGTTCCATAACTTCACCTGTTAAAATTGCAGTTTTGATACACATTTGACAATATTCAAATGTTGTTCCTCATTCCATTCTAGTATTGATTTGTCTAGTTTCAGTAATATGGATAAAGTGCTATATAATTTTCTGTTTTTGAATGAAAATAAATTTTAAGACATGCCAGTTAAACCTGAATTACTTGATTTCATTATAGTCTCATGCTGAGGACTCTGTAATGGATCACCACTTCCGCAAGCCAGCAAACGATATCACGTCCCAACTGGAGATCAATTTTGGGATCTTGGTCGTCCTGGGCGTGGTGGTAGAGGTGGAAGAGGCGGGCGTGGGCGTGGGGGAAGGGCTAACCGTGGAAGCAGAACTGACAAGGTAATAACTGATTTTATGCAAATGAAATGTCAACTGAGACAAATGTTTTATGGAACTGAGCTGCTTCTAGAAATGGTGCACAACATTGCAAACCTAGCCTGTAAAAACAGAGTTATACCTGAAAGAGTAAGAAGTTACTTTAGGGAAGGTGTTTATGTAATAGTTTTATGGCTGAAATGTCAAATATGTTAGCTTTTCCTCAGTTTCACTTAAGTGATTGGAATTAGGGTATGAGAAGTAGATAATTTCTTAAGTGCTAGAGTAGTTAATTATTTCTTTTCCACTTAAGTTGCAACTCCCCTTCCCCTTCTTCCCAAATTGTAGCAAGAGGGAAGAAGTAAGCCCTTTTGTATACTCCAAAGCTACTTCACTCAATTTTTGATATTTCCACTATATGTATTAACATGATTTCAGAGTTACAGATAACCAGTACTTACTTTATGTTAAATATAGTTTTCCATTCGTGAAGTTAATTTTTTAGTTCCATTCTGTTTTGTATACTTTGAGATTTTTTTAAAAAAATTATCCCAGTTAACAATAAGTGTCTTAATTTCAGATTTGTATATCCCAAGCAAGAATGAGATGTTACATTTGATGCAATTTTCTGTTTGTTTCTTCTTGGGTTATGTTTGGGTTCCAAATCTGCATCAGAATTTCCACTAGCTATTCAGAGCAATTTGAGAATTGGGAGATAGAAGATGGGGCACTGCATGAAAAAGTGCCAACTGCCCTGATTTCATCAACAAACTATTACTTAATGTTCTCACTTTAGCAACATATATACTAACAGAAGAATGCTCAATAAATATTTGTGCTTGTTTTCTTTTAGCTGGTTAAAGAGTTTGATGTGATCCATACACCCAATCAGGTTGGTGGCTTGATAATTTTATAACATGTGTACAGTAATGCTAAGACTAGTGCTCTTCCTAGATTTCCTTCTCATTTGAGTGACACCTTCAAGTGCAGTGTATTCTTTTCAGTAGTAAATCACTTTGAGATCTCTGCTGCTCTGACTTTGGAAATATTTTGCCTAGGATTCTTTTACTAGCCCTTGTGACTAATCTCCACCCAGAGTTGAAGCATGTACCACTTTACCTTGTAATGTGAAGTTTCAAGGTTTTTGTTAAAATTCTTTCTGTCTCCTGCCCTTCACCTTCATTATTCATGGTCTCTCTTATTTTGAGAATCAAGAAAATTTTATGTATGTCATTCACACTGATAATTTCATACACAGCTATAATGCCTTGTTTGTTAACCCTTGCAACTTTTCACCATAGCAAATGAATTTGATTTCCCCCTTAAATTTGATATTTTATAGAACAGACACCATTACTAACAGGGTACTGTATTAATATATATCATTCATTCTTTCATTCAACTGTCTTAAATAATGAAATAATGAAGCTAATGAAAGTGCTATATTGACTGTCCTCCTCTTTCATTTCAGTCAAGTGCTTCTGCTCCTGATGTTGATGATCCAGAAGCTTCCCGGCTTTGTCCTAAACTGGATGCCCTAAGCCAACCCTGCCTCTTGTTGGGCCCTTCTCTACAAGGCTTGCATGCTTAAGGATCCTAAAAACAACTTAAGATATTAAAACGGGGACTCTCATTCATGCCATTCACACCTGAAGACTGAATTTTACCTGTTTGAAATGAACTTCTCTTGCTACACAGAAGCAACAATATGGTAGTCAGTTTTGTATTTAGAAATGTAATGGTAGCAGGGATGTTTTCATAATTTTTTTCGGAAATTATGCATTCTTCATGGATACTTTTTTGTATTGCTGCTTGAAAATATGCGTTTCCAAACTTGAAATATAGGTGTGAACAGTGTGTACCAGTTAAAGCTTTCACTTCATTTATTTTATTTTTTAAAATTAGGGTTAGATGTGCTTTCCCTAAACTACAAACAATTTTAACTCTTGCACACTATTTCTTTTCATACTGCTTAGCAGATGGTTTTCAGTCCACGGTCAGCTGGGATATGTATAAAAATAATATGGAAAATCGTTAGTACTGTGTGGAATACTAACTTCTGGAGTATTTGAGTTTTTAATACTTAAGTCAAACTTGGAAAGTCCATTTTCTTCTATCTTTGGTAGTTTGTGTATTCAAAATCTTTATACAAATTGATATCAGATACTTGAAAAATAGTCAAAGCACATTGGTTTATATTCTCAATACCTGCTTGTGAATCCAGCAGCTCTGGTTGGATAATTGGCTTAAGCCATTTTTTAAAAAAACAATCCATGTTGCACCTCTCATTCACCCTTTTTCTTCAAGAAAACTAGTTGTCTGTTTGGTAAACTTTGTTTAAACTTGTTAATATTGTTGCTACCAAAAATATTCTGTAGAGTGGAGCAACTTTTTTTCAAACATGGAAGGTTGGGAACACAGTGGTATATTATTTCTTAATATAGTTGGTTTAAACTACAGTTGATACTGTGTGGCAGTGCTGTAAGTCTACATTAAAATGCACCCCCTTGGGTGCATTGAAACACTGTTCCACTAGCATGCAACCCTGATTCTGAAGAAGAACCAAAGGGCACTATACTTCTTGGGAAAAGGATTATTTGACTTGTTTAAATTGGAAAACCAAGACCATGAAAGTGGGACAGCAGTGGTCTGCGTGGGACATAAGCCAAACCTCAGCACTCTATTGAAATGTGGATCTTGCTCTATTGCTTCAGCTTTTGGCCTTGCCTAGCTGAGAAGTGAATGTTTTATTTTTGGTGTGGGGGGGTGATTGTACGCTCTCCTTTCCACTGTAGAATTTTCTTAATATTTTAACTTAATCCCTGTGAAAGAGAATGTTACCACTTTCAAAACATGAAAGGACTTGAGCAAATAATAAAAAGGACTACTTTGCCTTTCTGTCTACAACACTTGTTAGGAGATTAGAACTGAATATCAATTTATTTCAAAGTTTTGCTGAGTATCTAGTACAATTGGTGGGTTTCTTAAGGAATTGGAAACATTACCCCCATTAAAAAAAAACCCATGGAAGGAGGGCAAAAGTATTGAAGTAAAGCATAAACAGTATTGAGATATGGTGCATTATCTGAATGATTTTTGTTCGAACATTCGTTTATTTATGCAAAGGTTACTACATTGAATCTGATTCTTGATGCGTTTAAATTTCAGCATTGTGATGTGGAAGTAGGGATGGAGAAGCAGATTTTTAAATGAGTCCAGTATTTGCCTTCAAGGAGGATTTTTAAGCACATGTACCCTTCACCCTTTTTCCTGCCCCAATTTATTGGTTCTTAGTTTCCCAATTATGATTTTGAAAGTAGTCATGTTCCTTAAGTCAACAGGTTACATATGTTATCAGGTCCCTTGTTTGTTTTCCATCCAAACGCATCTCAGCACAGGTTTTTTTTTTTTTGGGGGGGGGGGGAAGATACTGCGTGTTGTATATTCTTTAAAAAACCAATTCCTATTTCCTTTTTATGCTAATGCCCAAATAACATACTTATTAAGTAGTATGTTACTGTTCGTGAATACCCCAATCTAACTCTTTTGACTTCCAGGCTTTAATTCTGGACAGCCATATATCCCATGCAATGCCAGTTTGGTACTTGACGTGACGTTTTCATCTTCTGGTATACTTGTAAAATAGAGCAAATTTAGAAATGCTGTTTAAAGATGGCAAATTTGCTAGCTTTTAATAGCTGTGTACTTAATTTGTGTTGAGCTGTGAAAATGCTTTCATTAATATTGGTACATATTAGCAAAATAAAGGTTTATTTTCATGCTCTTACAAAAATGCTATTAAATTGGCATTGTAAATGTTTTCAGTGCCAGGCATCTTGCCTACTTTCTAGCTGAAACCATTTACATGTCTTTTGCAGGGAATGGTCCCCTTGTGGGTGGATCCATTAACAGTTGTGAGCATACCTTTAGCAAATAACTACTCGCATAGTTAATTTTAATACTGGCTATTAAATGAATTGGGCTTTATATCTCTTATTCTCCTGCTTGTTTGTGTTACTATTGCACCATTTTTTTTAGAGCAAGCCTCCTTTAAAATGTGATCCTAATTATGATTGATTTATTAAATGTTAGAGCATGAAAGTTTATCTTGTACCAGATTACTGGCAGATAAGTTAAAATGAGTAAAATGAGAGAGCACAAGCCCTTCTAAGGTAACCCTAAACATTAAAAACTATGTCTATCGTGAATATACATTTTGTTGGACAGATACTGCGTCTGATTGGATGATTACATTTTCCCTGAAATTTACATACCATCCTGTTGACTTAATAAAAGCAGGACTGAGGCTTTGGCTGTCTTGAGTGTTCAAAGTTTAGATACATGTTCACTTTCGATGAATAATACTTGTTAAATTGCTAACTGCGAAATTACTCATTAGAAAATTAGGGACTGATAGTAAACCTCCCACCTTTGACAACTTTGATTTGAAATGTAATGCTTTTTTTAAAAAGATGAGATATTATATGGTAATTATGTGATAATCTTTTATATTTTACCAAATGTGATCTAAAAGTCTTCATCCACATCTGACTTAAAGGTAGATTAGTTGCTTAAAAAACAATTGCTTTATCCTTCTCTGTGATCTCATAGAAGATTTAAAAAGTTATGAATAGCAGTGGGGATCATCAGAGGAAGTATCTGAAGATGGGAAAATTGGCTTCCTGCCTGCCTGTGCTTTAGGTGCATTGAATAGGAGATGTTATCATCTCTGCGTTTACTTTGTAACTTAATGTTTAAAGTACTTGCCTCAATTTTGCAATTTCTTAAGCAAAAGGATGCATGGAATAAAAAGGTAGAATTATAAGATGAAAACAGTTAATGGTAAGAGGTTGAAGCTTAAGCTGTTTTTATAAACATCTGTTTTATTTGAAGATTAAATGCTATGTCAGTGACAAATGAGAAGATTTAAAATTACCTTTTGTCTCTTTTCCATGCGTAACATGGAAAAATTAAATAGGTGGGCAGAGTGCAAGTAAACTATTTTTTTTAAATTGCTTTGGAAGTGGAGGAGAAAAATTGAATCACAAGTCCCGTTGGATAAAAACAGGATAGTAGTGTGAGTCACAGATTAAATTCTTCAGAACATATCCCTGTATTAGATTAACAATGTTTGCAAATATTTACAAGGGTCATTCTTATCCCTGTATTTTAGAAATCATTTCTGGATATTCTGTGGCCTTAAATCTTGAAAAGCAAATACTAGTGCATGTTTTCTTGTCAGTTGTACAGTGCTGTATATTACAATTGATTGTATGAAGTGCACTTAGTCTTATATACAGATCTGTCCTTCGATAATGTCGTATATGTTTTCTTCCATATTTGAGAGAATGGAACAGCCTGCATTTTATGAGATTTATAATCTGATCCTATACACACTCCCATTTTAATGAGATTTTAACTAATGTTTAAAATTGCAGCTGTTTGAATGGGCAGGTGTGTTACATAGGTTTCAGTCCCACATAGAATAAGTCCCAATAAACGCAGAATGCTTTGTTTCTGATAGATGTAGCAAAAATATAACGGGCTCTGTTCTCTTCATGCAGAAGGTTATTTCAGATTACTGCTCAATTACAAGTTGGTTTAAAATACCACTCTGCCTCCAACTGATAGAATTAATTTTAATGAAGTTATTTTGCAAGTTTCTGGTACATTCGTAGAATTGGATGTTACGGATCAGTAGTAGTTTAAGCACAGATTTATTCCTGTGAATGCCTCATAAAATGCAAATGATGGTTTCATTCAGCTTGCCCTGGATTCACAAGTTCACAAATTTTTTTTCCATAAAACCACAATTTTGATCATCCAAGAAAAATGGCAAATATTTTCAACATTTGTATAAACGATCGTCAGATACAGTTGCCTTCTATCCCATTCTGTTTTATTCCATGTATGTATATGTTGCCCAAACCAGTAGATCCTGAATCAATTTAGAATTTTATTTTGGCAAGATGTTCTGAAATCCTGACTAAAAATTTTATGTTTTACGAAGAATTTCACAGTTACATTGACTAAATGTATCAGTAGAAGTTAGCCATATATTTTCTTTAAAATCATATATGCACATTGCACAAAATACAAAAAAAAACAAAATAGGCAACATTCACCTGCCCAAGCCATTCAAATTATATCCCGTTCACTGGGACAAAAGTTGCATTCTACTTGTCCAGAATAAATTGGTTCTGATATTTTAAAAAAACTAAAAACATCTGTATCCACATTGCAAAAATATATTCTGTAGTTAACATAGCTGAGCCAGGAACTATTCAAGATTGAGTGAAATCACAATAGATTGAATATTGAGTGACAAAACACTTGTGTTTCGCACGGTTTAATATCAAAGTGGACTATGTATAATTGCATGAAATCCTCTAAAAACCTTTTGACTTGCAGCTTTGACAACAATAGGCAGTAAAATGTATCTTCCACAAATTGTGCTGGCAAGAGTCTTACATCTACATAAGCAGTATTTTATAAAATATTTTTATTATATTCCTTGGGGGAATACTTGCCTGTTTCAAAATCTGAATATTGCTTTTACGTTTAGCAAATGAATAACTAGTATGGGTTCTGGCATTTATATAGAAACAAAACTGCAAATTTCCAGCTTATTGAAAAATCCAAAGTATTGTATTGCACAGAATATAACCTGCTTAAAAGGCATACTTCTATTAAGAGGTGTGATTAAAGTGTATATACATATGACCGTGGGAAAATCAGCTCCTTTCTTTTGTTGCAATGGACAACTGTAACTTCTGAAATACATTGATAAAAATTGTCAGAGTGCTTTGTACCTTTATGAAATTTTGTACAAATTTCATAAAATTACTAAGTTTTCAAATGTAGAAAACATTACTACATAGGTCTGCTTCCTGATTACTATAAAACTAAAATTAGATTTAGTTTAAACCCAAATGAAGTTTTTTTTTTTAAAAAAAAAAAAGTATGAGAAAGCAAACTTAAATAATGTTTTGCAATCAAAGAGCTGACTTGGTATAGTGGTTAAGGCAACAGACTGGAAACCAGGAGAATGACAAAAACCCCAACTGGGTGACCTTGGGCCAGTTAGTTTCTCTCACCCCTAGGAAGGAGGTAATGGCAAACTACTTTTGAAAAACCTTGTCAAGAAAACTGCCAGGACTTGAGTGTCCTGAGAATACAGTTGAATGGAGGAAAACAAAGATCCTTTAGAGTTCGGAAATGGAGCAACTCTTGAGAGGAATCCAGGAGATCTTGAAAAGATGAAGTGCAGTAAGTGCATATAATAAGGCAAGTAAAATGAATGAACTTCAGCAGGCTCGGATCAATTTATGGGCAAAAAATTTGAAGAAAACATTTGGTATAAAAATCATGGTAAATAAAGGTGGAACTGGTGGGTCTTGGACTCGGAAGCAGCAATTAAAAGATGCTATGCCGTTTCGCTGAATGATCAGATATTGGAAGAACAGACCTGAAATTTCTGGCAATTTCCACTGGGAAAGTATTTTAGGTCCACCTATTTAAATCCCAGGGTTCTGTAAATTTATGTCACTGCGGGTGGCAACAGCTGACCACCTTCTCCAATAGGAAGCCTTGCAGGATTGGACCTGTTTAGTACTTTGATAGACCTGGAAAAATACTAATGCTGTAGGCTAGATCTGGAAGTTCAACAAAAGCCAGCAGCATAACTGCTGTGCTACTATTGGCCAAGAAAATTTAGGAGTCCTTGAAGTTACCAAGAGTTGAACTTGACTCGGGTTTCATTTTAAAGTTCATAATTAGAACATTCTGGACCAGCTGAAGTTCCACCCATTTTCTGAAGGTAAGAGTAACAGCCTGTCCAGAAACACACTAAGGAGCATGTGCTTTTCTCTGGTTCTCTGTCACTGCCAAAACTTGGACATTTGATCCCCAGATTTGTATGAAGTTAAACATAAGGCAGCAAGATAGGGTGAACTGTTGCCTTTCAAATCATGGAGAATGTCTTGTTTAGATTACAATTAGGTTTACTCTTGCATCTTTTTCAACATTTTTCTTTGTCCAAAGAAACAAAGCAGTTTCAAATCCTTTTTCAGGATGCAAGTATTTCTTGCATCCTGAAAAAGGATTTGAAACTGCTTTGTTTCTTTGGACAAAGAAAAATGTGGGCTTGCATTCCATCAAACTGGTGAAGTTGACGCTAATCTATGAAATACGTCATAGTAACATGGTTAGCCTTTATGATGCCCCAAATCTGAATGAAAGTTCAGGGGATTCACAGATCATGAGGTCCCTAAGAAACTCCCTAACTCAAACAGGATGTGAACTTTTAAACTTAAATCTATCCAATGAGATGGATTATTCCAAAACAGTTTCTCAAGTCCCATTCTATCAGTGCCAGAAAGAGCTCCAGGAGAATTCACATATTTTCAGTGTTGACTAAGAAATGCAGTAGATCTGCTCCATTTCCTAGCACAAATGGGAATTTTATTTTTTAAAAACAAACTTTCTAGCAAGTGACATTCCTATTTCTCCAAATGAATTCACTGACTAGCAATTGTATCTTAAATTAAAAATAAGATGTGCTTGGATAATTCAAGTATTCTCTTCCGACTGTAGAGGGGAAAAATAATTTCAGTCCCTTTAACAGTTTTTAAAAGGTGAGCGACATATTAACAAACTAGAAGCCAGGCTCCAAAGCCAGCTCTTATCTATTAAGAACGTCTTTTATTTTTTGGGGGGGTGGTGGTAAGAGTGATTTAAAATTTGGTTTCTGCTTCATCAGTTCAATGGTTAAATAAAATGAGTATGTCTGGAGATCTTTTACAGCTCATTTTTCATTTGTATTGGGCTCTTGAACTGATTAAACTTTAGGTTGTGGGAAATCGTTTTTTTGTTACTGGTCATACCCATGATGCTACTGTGAATTCATTTTTTCAAAAAACAAAACACCAAAGGCATTCAGTTCCAAAATATGTTAAGCCTGTGCTTTAAATAAACTGAAAAAGCACCTTTGTGATATTTTAATGCTTAAATAACCTCTCTCACCCTCTCCTGCTCCACTTCCCCGGAAAATATTGGAACCTATTTTGACACTAACAAAATAAGCTTGGAGACTGCATTTTATATTTCCTAAGCTGGAAATATAACGGGGGTATTGTAAGTATGGAAAGAAAAATGAATGTTCTCTTTCCAGCAGTGATATATTTCTGTGTATTTTAAATTTTGGTTCGTAATTGCCTTTATACTACATAATGCAAGCATTGTAGCATTGTAGTTTTTGGGATTCACACATAAAAATCAGTTGGGGGCATTTCAAAACCTAAGTTGTGGCAATTCCACTCATACCCAGCTGTGCCCTCAAGGGCTAGTACTTCCTACTGTTTACCTGAGTTGGCTGCTGTTCTGATGATATCATAGGAGTTCCTCATGGGCATTTCAATCTCATGATTTGCTTGCATCGTCAGATGTGAATGCTAATGTACAGACTACATGGAATGTTGAGTTTCTTTTGTTAACTGGCCATCCAGTTTAATTGGTTTAGGAAAAAGATGGGTTGAGATTGGCTTGTTGAAATCATACCCTGTGTTTCTGTGGGAATGACTGCAGCAGCTTCAGTTCCTGACAGATATTCTGCCCCATATCTGTCTCCCAATCTTACAGAGTATTACATTTGTCACGGCTAAGGGAAGGCTTCTCACAGAAACTCATTTCCTATCAGTCCAGCTTCAAGCATTCTACGATGAGTGTCAAACTCGCCACATCACATTGCCATCACGTGATGTATCACAATGTTTTTTCTCTTCGCAGAGCTGGGATGGGTGTGGCCTGCATGTGACACATCCAGCCTGCGGGCCAAACTAAAGTTCATTGAAGGCCACATCAAGGTTGTGTTTGACCTTGGTGAAAGGGGTTTGGGAGAGGCGTGGTCAGCTCATTGTCACTCGCGTTGGGGGTACTTGTGGTGGCCCAAACATTCTGCCAGCAAAAATGGGTTCCTGAGCTCCGTTTTTGGCTGCAACAGTTTCCTGCAACCCTCTGCCAGCATAAACGGAACTCAGGACCGCGGCCCTCGCGAGCTCCATTTTTACTGGCAGAGGCACCACGGGCCAGTCCTTTGCTGTTTCCTGGGTAGCTCCGCCAGCTGGATCTAAGCACCCCGCAGTCTGGATCTGGCCCCTGAGCCTTGAGTTTGACATCCCTGCTCTACAACCAACTGCTATTGCTGATCACAGTGGATCTTTCAATTCCTATTATTTTGCTAATACAGGTAGTTCTCAGCTTACAACCACAATTGAGCCCAAAATTTCTGTTGTTAAGCAAGATATTAAGTGAATTTATGTTCATTTTATTACCTCTCTTACCGGTTGTTAAGTGAATTACCACAGTTGATAAGTTAGTAACATGGTTGTTAAGTGAATCTAGCTTCCCTGTTTTTTGTCAAGAGGTTGCAAAAGGTGCTCTTGGGACACAGCAATGTCATAAGCATGGGTCAGTTGCCAAGCATCTGAATTTTGATCACATGATGATGGGGATGCCACAAAGGTCATAACTGTGAAAAATGGTCATAAGTCACTTTTTTCATTGTTATTATAACTGAATGGTCATTAAATGAATTGTAAATTGAGGACTACCTGTACTCTGAAGGTCAGGATTTTTGCTACTGACTGAGAAGGCTATGTCCCAGTCTTTATTACAGAACATCCAACTTGCATCAGCCCCATTGGTGCTTCAGACACAGTGAGCTATGATCTCACCTAATGCTGAGATGTGGGGATTCGATTCTCCCCTCTCAACTGAAAATACCTGTAATGGGTCAGCCAAATGACATGTTACACCTGTCAAAGACTTTGTTTTTCAACTGCCATAATTACGCCTGCTGCCTGTCCTAATTTATGAACATTCTGTTTTAAGAATTTTAATTGCTATAAACTAATACAAATTAAACTTAACAAGAATAAAAGTAAGAAAAATACAAGAGCAAAGAAAAGAGAAAGAAGAGCATAAGAAATAAAATTATATATGTAAAGAAGTGATTTCCAGCCTTCATCACAAAGTAAGTTAGTGATTCTCTATGGTTACAAACATTTATTATTTCATCCAAAATTCCACCTCTTTATAAACAAATCCATGCAGCATCATCTTTTCAGTCCTGATGTCACCCAAAAATCCCAAGGGACTGCTAACAATGTATCTTGTTTTAATATTAATCAGAAAAACTCAACTTTATTCTTTTTATTTCTCACCATATTTTTCATTCAAATATTGTCATAGGACCTGTTTTTCTCCATTTCTTCTTTATCCCATCAAACACAGTTCTTCAAGGCTGTAATAAACCTCTTTTATAAATCAAGTAGAGAAACATGATCCATGCCCTTGGTTTGTACTTCTCTGTTAAATTTTAAATTTAAGTAAATTTAAGCCAGTTTCTTTAGTAAATCCAGTGAAATATAATTTTTTTAAGTAATTATCTTGGCCTGTCAGTCATACATCCACTTTTGAAACTATCTCTATCTTGTCAGATAAAATGTGTTCTATATCTTATCATTTCTTCAATAACATTGAAGAACATTTGGACATCTACCCATAGAAGCAGAAATAATTACTGAGATTGTCGACATTGTAGCTAGCATTTTCTGAATTCATTTTTCAAAAATCGCTTTTATATAACAATGAATTTTGCAATATTCTACCGGCTTGTAAATCTTTCCTCTACTTAAAAACGTAATTCCCTCTAGTTTTTGAAATAATGAATTCCAGTTTTTTAAATAATGAAATTGCTTATCTTTCTTTTGTCTCGTAAAAATAAAAAACAATCTAATTCCCACGAGAAGCATTTGGGAGCCCTCTACAGTATCACGAGAATAGCACCTGCTCACAGCATAGGTAGTCTTTAATGCTTAAGAGCAACATTCCTTATATCTCTGCTCTTAAAAAAGGGTTCTCTGTGAAAGAACTACAGTCCATTTTTATAGCATCCAGAGTAAGTTTTCCACCCAAAAAACCTGCATTTCTTCTAAAGGAAGTTATAGGGAAAATAGGCAATGAACTGAGTTCAGAATCAAAGCTGTCTTCCTCAGAAGTCATAATGGCAGGTGTGGTGGTTGGCAGGTAATCTACTGTGGCATTCTCGAGTGGATTACCTAAGCACTCAGAAAATATTTGGCTTTCATTTGGAGCTTCGGGTAGAAGTTTCTTGTACAAAGATGGCAACTGATAGTTCCCAATACTATCTGTTATATTGGTAGTCAAAGAATTGCAGTTGCTAGTTTTCATAGATAGTGCTTCTGTCTTGGTATTTTTGTATATGTGCCCATCCATAAAAGCAAAGCCATGTCTTTCAATTAAGACTTCCTTTATGTGTAGAGTTTCAGGGTCTTCAGATCTGACTGGCTGGCTTAAAAACTCTGTAGAATTGGACCTTGATTCATCCTTAATGAAGAGAAATGAGAGAAAATGTTGAGTTTGATAATAATATAATATACCTCTCTTTCTTTAAAAGCAAGCATTTTTGCACAAATGTCACGTTTATATAACTGCTCGTCACAATTGACATTCGTAAATTCTTGTATAAAGTGGGGTTTTTCATCACAATGTTTAACAGATTCTGAGGTTCATATGAGAGTGTTACATCAATAAATTTGACATGTGTTTTTCATCTGAAAAAATCTACTTTCGATCAGAGGAAATCTTAGAAAACTGAAGCTAAAGTATTTACGTTTACACTTTTTAAAGTATCTCAAATTTAAGGAAGATCTTTTTCTATCCAGAGAGAAAAGTCAATCAGCTGAATAAAGTAGATTGGTCTACCTTTGTAGATGTGAATTCTTTTGCCCATGTAGAGTTGGCTGGATCTGGATACCAACCAAATACCAGAGCAGAAAAGAGAGAGAAAATCCTAGTGGAAAAAATAAAATAAAACAATGCAGCTGTTAGTTTTAAGTGATGATAATGCCACAATTGTGGGGTGTGAAAATATCTCTAGAAATTATTAAACTAGGCAAAGCTACCGTATATGAGATTCTTCTGGCATGAGTACAATGCATACAGTCCTCAACTTGCGAACACAATTGAGCCCAAAATTTGTGTTGCTAAGTGAGAAATTTCTTAAGTGAGTTTTGCCCCCATTTTACAATTTTTCTTGCCACCTCTGTTAAGTGAATCACTGCAGTTGGTAAGTTAGTAACATGGTTGTTAAGTGAATCTGGTTTCCCTATTGACTTAGCTTGCCAGTAGGTCACAAGAAGGGATCACATGACCTTGCAAAAGGACAGTACAACTGTCATAAACAACCAACTCAAGCACCCAAATATAAATAACATGACCACGGGGATGCTGCAATAGCCCCAAAGGTGAAAAAATGGTCATAAGTCACTTTTTTTCAGTATCATCATCACTAAGTGAGCTATTGTAAGTCGAGGACTACCTGTATGTTTGCTTGCAAGATGAGGTTTATGCCCTATAAATTGTGAAGGTCTGATGTGGTCTGCTTAAGGTAACAGATTTGGGTTATTGTAAAGGTGCAGAAAGCTGCCAATTATTATTCCTATAAGGAATTTGCTATTTGACTTTTCTGTCTTTTGTTAAAGTGGGAACCAGTTTCAAAGCCATTTTGGTCTAGTGGCTTAAGGCAACAGTCCCCAACTTTTCTGGCTCCGCAGATCTGCAGGGAGGAAAGAATGGTTTAGTGTGCACGACTTAATCCTGCGCATATGCAAATGGAGCTTTGTGCACTTTGTCCACTGCTGCTTTCATGGACCAGGGGTTTGGGAACCTTGATTTATGGCACTTGGCTAGAAAGCAGGAGACTGTGAGTTTTAGTCCTGCCTCACTATTTCTCAGCCCAACTCATCTTACAGGGTTGTTATTGCAGGGAAATTAGGGGGAAAAATGTATTCGGTATTATCCAAAGCATTTGAGGGCAGGACAAGAAGCAGTGGATGGAAACTAACCAGTGGTGGGATTCAAAATTTTTTTACTACCAGTTCTGTGGGCATGGTGTGGCTTGGTGGGCGTGGATTGGTGGGCCTGGCAGGGGAAGGATACTGTAAAATCTCCATTTCTTCCACATTCCTGGGGGAAGGATACTATAAAATCCACATTCCCTCACCACCCCACTAATCTGCTTTCCAGCTCCATTTCCCTGTGCAAGGCAACAAAAGAAGACCCAGCCAATCAGCTGGGACTGGGGAGGCAGAGAATACATGGGGGTGGGGCCAGTCAGAGGTGGTATTTGCTGGTTCTCCGAACCACTCAAAATTTCCACTACCGGTTCTCCAGAACTGGCCAGAACCTGCTGAATACCACCTCTGAAATTAGTTTCAGGAAAGGACCAGCCTACAGAGAAATTTTCTGACAGTGAGAACAATCAACTCAATGAAACAGCTTGTCTCTAGAAGGTGTGGGTGCTACTCCGCTGGAGGTTTCTAAGAATAAATTGGACAAGCCATTTATCCAGAATGGTATATAGGGTGTCCTGCTTGAGCAGAGGGTTGGACTAAAAGACCTACAAGTTCCCTTTCAACTCTGTTATTCTGTTTGTCCACCATCTTATTTACAAAAATGCAATAAAAGGGGGAGGGGATGTAAATTAAATGAATAAATAATATTCATTAGTGTTTACTTTCCTCTCTCTCCCAAAAGCAAGTTTAAGAAGGTGGCTGCTCTATAAGCATTGGATGGTTATCCTTCTTTACATATCTTCAATGTATGTATGTTTGCCTAAGCCTTTTCTGGTTGGCTTTTGGGCTCTTAGTGGAGTCGCAGACATATAATAGAGGGGCTGCTAAGATAAAGGAAAGGAAGAAGCAGTTAAAAAGACAGAAAGATAATAATAGAGCATTCATGTTTAAAACAGGGTCTTTTTGTAGAGGGCCCCTTTGGTTTCCAAAAATTAAACATTGTACCCATGGAACCCTGTCAGGATGCAGGGCAAGGGTGGGTTTCTACCGGTTCTGTCCACCTCTGTAGAACCGGTAGCTCTGAAGAGCAGCAGACATAGAACCGGTTCTATGTCTGCTGATGTTTTTGCCCAGCCGCCCATCTGGCTCTTACCTGACCTTTATTTCCTGCTTTTTCAACTTCAGCTGCCGTGCGAGGCACAGCTGCAGTTAAAAAAGCAGGAAAAAAGTGATGTTTCAAAGGCTGCTTCTCTGCACACAGCGCTGCTCAGCTGTCCAGGTACCAAGCTGATGACGATTTACAGGCGCGCGCGCAGCATGCAGGGAAGCACATCGTAAATCACTGAACCTCGTAAGTCACCGAACTGGTACTTAACCCTGTTGGATCCCACCCCCGATGCAGGATTGGATGCATCTCGTTGGATGCATATGCATATCTAAAGATAAGGAGCTGAAATGCATGGGTGCATTGGAACACAACAAGGCAAAGTACAATTAAAGGCAGAGCACTGAGCAGAATCATGAAGAATGAACATAGTGTTGATGGAATGAGCTGAAGCAGCGGTGGTATTCTACCAGTTCAGCCCGGTTCTGCCAAGCTGGTAGCGCCGATGAGCAGCAAAGACTGAACAGGTTCTCTCCGGCGCTCTGCTGTTGGGCCCGCCCACTTGTCCAGGCTCCTTTATTCCCTGCTTTTGATGTGCCGCTGCTTTGCGCGGCACAGCAGATTGCTGCATGCAGCTGCTGAAGCAACAGCTGCTGAAGCAGGATTGCAGGAGGCAAGTCGGAAAGCCTCTGCACCTGCGCAAAGTGTGCGTTTGGTGTACACGCACGCGCAAAGTGCGTGTGTGTGCAAAGTGCGCCCACCAAGCCACGCCCCCCAAACCGTTTGAAATGCACCACTGATCTGAAGTTGTTGAGAAAGCCAAGATACAGACTGTGTTTGCTGTGGAAGAATTTAGTTTTTATAGGTCCACAAGCAGCCATTAATAGCCTCCCTGTTGGTATTAAGCTTTTAAAATTAAAGAAAAAATCATCCTGCTTAACTTCACCCTACATGTCTCAACTCATTCTGGATATTTTACAATCAAGGAAATGCTTTCCCTTGTGAATTATCCTATTTAATTCCATTTTTATTGTGTTCTAATTTTATGTCACTCTATATCTAACAAACACTAATCTAAAGAAAGCCAGTTTGGTGTATTGCTTAAGGCATCAAGCCACAAACCAGGAAACTGTGAGTTCTAGTCTTGCCTTAGGTCTGCCGGGTGACCTAATCAGTTTCTGCCGGATGACCTAGTCAGTTTCCCTCAGCTTTGGGAAGGAGACAATGAAGACAAAGAAATTTTTGAAAAATCTTGCCAAAAAAACTGAATGCACATATCCAGGCAATCTATGAGAATTAGACATGATTAAACATTAAAAAAAATCAAATACAAAAAAATTAGGATCACTTACTTTTGCCGAAAAGCTGGTATATAACATAAGAAGACAGAAAGTCCAATAATAAGGAAAATGGCTACAATTGGAACCCAGTGAGAAACACCTATAAATCCACCTGCTATATTAAGACAAAAGCACAGGTATTCAAACATTACAACTTAGAATCTAAGACTTAGATTAGCCAGAATTTAGAAACTTATTTCTTTTGAAAACATTTATTAGTCTCCTACAACTTGTTTGGATGAGATCCATGACACATTATTCTGTAAGACACATGTTACTACAGGTAGCTTCAACTTATGCCTGATTGCTTAACGACCATTCAAAATCACGGAGCTCAGAACAGATAGTTTATAGCCCATAAAGCACTTTCATTCATCCTAAAATGTCAGACCACAGCATTACCCCCTATGGTCACATGACCACATTTTGAATGCTTGGTAAATAGTTCTCCTTTATGACCAGTTGTCCCATGACCACAATTTGTGAAGTTTTTTTGCTGATTTCTGGTTAAAAAAAACCCCTACCCATTTGAAAGAATGGGTTCACACTTATGATTGTGCCATTCACTTAATGACTGCTGAAAAATGGTCATAAAACCAGAACTGGTCACATGGGTGCCTCAACTTATAGCCATGACAACTGTTCCAATTGTGGTTGTATGTGGAGGACTACCTGTTTATTAAAACAACCACCCTGGATTCTTTCCTATATAGCATGGGTGTCCAACTTGCATCATGTTGCCATCATGTGATGTTTCACAGTATTTTTCTCCTTCACGAAGCTGGGATAGGTGTGGCCTGCACATGATGCAATCCGGCCCGTGGCCCGCCAGTTTGACACCCCTGCTATATAATAATCCCAACTTTCCAATTGGAGAAGATAATTTAATAACTTTCGCAGCTTATTATCTAAAAATCAAATCTTTTCACCTAACGTTTTTGCAGGAAAAAATAAACCTCAGCCATTACTCCTAATGGTGACATATTACAATTACTTTTTATGTAGATCAGTTCTTCGTTCCCTTTCGGGCTTTCTCCAGCATTTGTAGAAGCCGTCATCCAAATAACATAGGAAGCACCAGCCTCTATGTTTTTTATATAAAAGGGCTGTGGGGCTGGTTTAGAGATCTCTGGAAAAATTAAAAGGTGAAAGCATAATTGCTTCATAGCATAAGCTCTTATCAAATCAAGCTGTACATCTTTGCCTTTCTGATTTAAGGCAGCGTTCATTTCTTTGGGCACAGAGGAATGCATCCAGTTTTGGTCACCACACTATAAAAAGATGTTGAGACTCTAGAAAAAGTGCAGAGAAGAACAACCAAGATGTTTAGGGGACTGGAGGCTAAAACATAAAATGAACGGTTGCAAGTGCTCGGCATGGTTAGTCTAGTGAAGAGAAGGACCAGGGAAGACATGGTAGCAGGGTTCCCATATTTGAGGGCTGCCACAGAGAGGAAGGGAGTCAAGCTATTTTCCAAAGCAACTGAAGGCCAGACAAGGAATAATGGATGGAAACTGATCTAGGAGAGACTCAACCTAGAAATAAGGAGAAATTTTCTGACAGAACCATCAACCAATGGAACAGCTTGCCCTCGGAAGTTGTGGGAGCTTCATCACTGGAAGCTTTCAAGAAGAGACTGGACTGCCATTTATCAGAAATATTGTCGAGTCTCCTGCTTTGGTGTGGGGATGTGTGGACTAGAAGTGTTCTACAAAGTCCTTTCCAACTCTGTTAATCTGTTATCTCTTATCTGAATATCTTTAATTACTTACTGAAAGCTATCAATAGAAGAGAATATTTATAGCTCAGGGTTGAACTGATGCCCTCTGAGCTTGGTAGGCTTTCTTGTAGGAGTTGCATTACCCAACTAGGTAACATCAGCAGTGCTGGAAGGGACTGGAGTTTGCTCTCTTTTTATACCAGTAGCTTGCCCTGTCAGTGTTGGTAGGAGCGGTCTTGGTTATTTCTTGATTAGGCTAGTGTTTACTGTTAGTTGATTTGTCTGTGTTGCTACTTTACTGACTGAAAGTTGCCCACCCCTCATTTTTAGTACTCTATGCACTTTGCACTTTAAGAGTTAAAGTTATTAATTTTTATAAGGTACCTACCATGGACATCTGGGGGTACAGAAGAGAATTGTTTCTGCAAATAAATCTTATAACTAATGATACACCCCATCCTCTGATGTTCTGGAACTTCTCTCCAGGAGACCAAAATGCTGCCATCTTCCATAGTTACATTCACAATCTGAGGTCCTGTTAATGGAGCTATAAAGGAAATCTTTGTGAAAAAGTTGATTATCTTAGATCAGAGTTCCCCAACATTTCTGGCTTTGCAGGCTGGGAAGCCGTAGGGGGATGGGGGGAAGGAGAGTGGGGATGGTTCTGTGTGAGTGGCCGGCAAGCACGCACATGCACTTGTAACTCCATTTGCGTGAGTGGCATGAACGTGTGCCTCTGTCGGTCACTTAAATGAAGCATGTGAAGATGCTCTTGCCGACTGTTTCCACGGCCCGGTTGCAAACCCTTCATGACCCACTAGTGGACCATGGCCCACAGGTAGGGGACCCCTGTCTTAGATGATCTCAGGCCTTAAACCAGATATTTAAACCAGATATTTTTACCTTTTGCTGAGATATTTTCTGTGGTCGTAGCTGCTTTTCCTGCTCTGTCCTGATAGAGTGCAAACACGCTGATGTGGTAGCATATGTTGGGCTTTAAATTCTCTAGAAATTAGAAAGTAGTTTTTCAGGCATAGCTGACGGCAGTGTTTTGCAATTTTAAGGAGAGTGGTTTTATTTTTTTCAATGCGATGTTTGCAAATCATCAATTTGTTGGTATTGACATAGAGTCATCCTAAATTCTACATTTAGATAACCATGTCTAATGGTGCTGCTGGAAGCTAGCAAATTCTTTTTTTTTTCTTAGTTCGTTTCCTCCCCCCCTCAACTTTGGTAGCTTTAAGCTGTGTGGACTTCAACTTCCATAATTTCCCAGTCATTGCTTCTTGGTCCTCTATCCTAAAGCCAGGGGGTGGGATTCTACCGGTTCGTACCTATTCAGTAGAACTATTAACATTCTAAGCAGTTCAGAGAACTGGTTGTTAGAAGAAAATTACTGGCCTAATCCTGTAAGGAAGGCAGGAAGGAAACATTCTGGTGCTGCTTACAGAAACTGCCTCTCCGTTAACCCTTATTATATTCTTGGCAGGACTAGACTTCCTGTCTCAGGAACTTCTCTGGAATTTTCCCCCCCTCCTTTGCTGGTACTTTGCTTGTGTGGAGTGACCATTCAAAGTTACAATGGCATTGAAAAAAGTGACTTGTGACCGTTTTTCACACTTATGACTGTTGCAGCATCCCCACAGTCATGAGAGGCCAGGCGAGGAGATGCATGCCTCGATGTGAGTGATGTTAAGTTGGCCACACCTAGCCAGTCACATCACCACCAAACCACGCCCACCAACTAAGCCACGCCCACAGAACCGGTTGTTTAAAAAATTGAATCACACCCCTGCCTAAAGACCGCATGTTTAGGTATGTTCTCTGGGTCTCAGATAAATTTAGGAAAGATTTGGACTTGAGCAATAAAAGCGTATGCAGACTTGGTTCTGCTGGATTGATTATCAATAAGAAAATACTATTTTGTTCATTAACAAAACTAAGCTCTTTTTTCTGAAGTTTGCAGAACAAAGTATACGATCAAACAGAAGCAATATGCATTCTTGTAAAATTATCCATATGTAGACCAAAAGCCTTGGGAAAAGACTTTAGGACAGAGGTTGTAAATGTGTCATTAAAGTATGAAAAACAGTCATGGGTCACTTTTTTTCATTGCTGTTGTAACTTCAGACAGTCAGTAAATGAATGATTGTAAATTGAGGATTGCCTGTAATCCATTCCAGTGTATCATCCATTATATTGGGTTGGGGAAGGTTGTGCAATGCTGAATGGAGACTTAAATGTGTGAATGTTTAAAAGCAGCACTCGTTTGCAATCTAAACTTTCTCGTTAACAACGTGTTTTCCTGCGATATGGGCTTACCTTTGATCACTGTGCAATTAGAAACAGGAATTTTTAACCATGTTGGGGAGGGGTTCCTGTGATAGTCTTGAGGGATCTCTACCCATTCAACTATATATCCATTGATGGAAGAGGAAGGTGATGAAGGTACTTCCCACTTAACAATGATTCTCTCATTGTCCATGGATGTGGTGGAGACCCGGTTAGGTGGTAGCAGTTCTTTGAAGAGAAAAAAAAAAACAAATAATTGTATTCAGCTCAACCGGAATGCAACTTCATCAGCCTTGGAGACATTTAAATTTAGAAACGGAAATAATACTCATAGAGATGTTAGTAAAATGGAATAAGATTTGGAACTCCACAATGGAACTATAAGCCATCCGTGATCTGTAATATTGAAGTAAAGCAAGGGTCTTCAAATTTGACAAGTTTACGACTTGTGAACTTCAACTCCCAGAATTCCTGAGCTAACATGACTGGAAGAGGAATTCTGGGAGCTGAAGTCCACAAGTCTTAAAGCTGTCAAGTTTGAAGACCCCTGAACTAAAGTCATGCTACAAAAAAATTCATTAATAGATAATGCAAAAGAAAATTAAACTGAATAACCTTTATCTGTTGAGTTGGTACTATTGTATTACGT
Organism: Bungarus multicinctus; assembly: GCA_023653725.1. Lineage (NCBI taxonomy): Eukaryota > Metazoa > Chordata > Lepidosauria > Squamata > Elapidae > Bungarus > Bungarus multicinctus. Next base: position 62,479,813 of record CM042842.1, read on the forward strand.
TATACGGTGAAGGAATCAAATTCATATTATTTATGAATCAAATTCATATTATTTATGAATCAAAGCAAAATCCTCCTCTGGAATTCTTTCTGTGGCCAATAACTGAGGCCAATAACTAACATTCAATTAACTTAATGAGAAAAAAATGTACCTTACCTAAAATTCCCAATTTTGTGGTTATGTAGACAGATGGGGAGACTCCCCGTGAATTCTTCGAATTAAGTGTTATGTTATAATCCGTCTTAAGGGAGATGTGTGAGAAAACAGTGTGGGTGGTCACACTCATTTCTGCAGTTCTAGGTGGAATTTGGTTGAGGTTTTGAAATATCACTTGATAATGGAAGTTTGGCTTATTGTTCCTGATACATTTACCGACTGTAAAAAAAAAAAGAGAGAACATTTTTGTATGTTAATTTTAGTGTGTTCTGCCATGCCCCAATACAGGACAACGGGACTAGAACCGGAGAGACATTGGGTTCAAAAATTCACTCTGTCTTGAAGATGTATCCTTCTCTGATTGATTTTTCTCTACGGCTGGCCAAAGAGGGTCGAAGGTAGAGAAGGGGGCGAGTCTTCTGTAGCTTCCTGGCAGAGATGAAGAAGGTACTTTTTGACCCCATCTATCAATTTGCACAGGAAAATGCAGCATTGATGGCTGCATTCTTTCACAACTATATTCTGAATTGCAGATACCTCCTTTTCCAAATCAGAATAAGATATGTACAGAAATGTTTACCTTCCAGAAGAGAGTGATGTTCTGCATTTTGGAAGCGGTCTCCTTCTTTAAATACCAGACATCAACAGGTTCAAATGGCACTGGGAACCAAGAAAAATAGCCTTAGAATGTAATGTTTCCATCAATTTGGGAGCCAACTTTGCCAAGTGTTGGGCAGCTGGCAGGAAACAAATGGAAGGATGCTACAAATACTTGGCAATCAAGGGTTTACTCATTCTAACAAAAGTAATGATTTAGTTTTACCAACTAAGAATTTCCCCAAAGTTACCAAAACTCAGACCACAGATAGAAATTCTTCGAAGTGTGATGTCAGTGGGTCTTCATCATTGATAGTACCTTTAAAAAGGGAGGGGCTAGGACAGTGGTGGCTAACCTTTTTGGGCTGCTGTGCCAAAAATTACGCTCACGCTCGTGTGCACATGCTCACATGCCAGCACCCAGAAGGCAATCTGTGTGGGCCTAACTCCCCCTGTGCATGCACACGTGATTCCCCCCACCAGCACCCCCTTACCTGCACTGGGCCCATTTTGTCACTTCTGGTGTTTCCGGAAATACAGAAAGTGACGAAACGGGCCTGTTTTTCAGCCTCCAAAGGTTGCAGAGGCTTCCCTTGAGCCTCTGCAAGGCCGGAAAAGGCCTCAAACGGGCCAAAAATCAGCTGGGAGGCACGCACATGTGCAGTGAGGTAAATTTAGTTGGAGCTCACGTGCCCTACAAATGGCTCTGCATGCCACCTGTGGCACGCGTGCCATAGGTTCACCATCATGGGGCTAGGAGATATCAACATCCCCTGCTACCAATTTATTTTCTATTTTTTTCCAGTTATCTGCAGGTAGTCCTCAACTTACAAGTTTGTTTAAAGACCATACGAAGTTACAACAGCATTGGGGAAAAAAGGGATTTATGACCATTTTTCACACTTATGACCATTGCAGCATCCTCATGGCCAAGTGATCAAAATTCAGATGCTTGGCAACTGATTCATATTTATGACAGTGACAGTGTCCCAGGTTCTTGTGATCACCTTTTGCAACCTTTGGTCAAGCTAAGTCAATGGAAGAGCCAGATTCGCTTAACAACTGTATTACTAACTTAACTGCAGTGATTCATTTAACAACTGTGGTAAGAAAGATCATGACATGGGGCAAAGCTCACTTAACAGATGTCTCACTTAGCAACAGAAATTTTGGTTTGTGGTTGTAAGTTGAAAACTACTTGTATATTAATATCCCATCTGCAATAAGGGATACAGATATCCTTGACTTACAACCACAATTGAATCCAGAATGTATGTTGCTAAGTGAGACATTTGTTAAGTGAGATTTGCCCCATTTTATGACCTTTCTTGCCACAGTTGTTAAATGAATCACTGCAGTTGATAAGTTAGTAACACAGTTGTTAAGTTTTTTATTTTATTTACATTTATATGCCGCCCTTCTCCGGAGACTCAGGCTTACAGTCTATGGAGCACCATGCTAAATGCTCGGCAATAGCCTTCATTCCATTGTATATGCCTGCTTATTAGTAGGGCTTTTGCCCCCCACCCCAAGCGGCATTTTTACAAAGTCAGCTTATTGCCCCCAACAATCTTGGGTCTTCAATTTACCTACCCCGAGAAGATGGAAGGCTGGGTCAACCTTGAGCCTGGTGGGATTCGAGCCTGCACTAATTGCAGGCAGCTTGCATTAAGTGCTAGATGATTAACAGCCTGCACCACCAAGGCTTCCCCATTGACTTTATGTTGTGGTTAGCCGGCAGCAGGTGCGGATGGCTGAGGAGAGCGAGGACTCAGATGAGGGGCCAGGACCATTAGGGAGTTCAGAGATTGTGGGGGCTGGCAGCAATGATGAGGAGGTTCCCGAGGAACCTGTGCCAAATGCACCTGCACAGAGGGTTGCTCGTAGGAAAGAGCAGCTACAACAGCACAAGTGACTCGGGAGTAAGGCTGCAAGGTAATGGTTCCTCTTTCAAGAAGATAAAAGGCAGCTGGCAATGAACGTTCTTTGTAGGAAGCAAAGATGTTTTGCAACTCAGCCTCGTGGACATTACAGTTGGTATCTGAAGACTTTTGTGTTGTAAACTGTTTCTTATCTGTTGTTTTTTGTCGGAGCTAATTAGTTGGAAGCAGCCTTTTATCTGTGAAGAAACCGAATTCATAGAGGAAACATTAAAAGGTTGGGCTGCTGCCTTTGCCTTGTGTTTGCTCTCTTGGAACCAGGTTTGGGTCAGAACACTTTGCTTGTCAGAAGGCTGCAGTAGGTGATCATATGACCCCCAGGACACAGCAGCAGTCGTAACTATGAACCAGTTGCCAAGCGCCTGAATTTTGATCACATGATCCTGGGGATACTACAAAGATCGTAAGTGTGAAAAACAGTCATAAGTTACTATTTTCAGTGCCGTTGTAATTTTGAACAGTTGCTGAACAAACTGTTGTATATTGAGAACTACTTGTAATTGATCTTAGCTGGTCTCAGTCTCAGCTTAGGGTTAGAGAAGGAGCCATGCTGGATGAGATGCTGAAGTTGGTGCCATTCCAGCTAAACCATAAGCAGCATATATTTTTATACATATAAACAAAGTTCCAACTTAAGCGTTATCTTCACCCCCAAATATATCATTGAAACCCAATAGGTCTCAGAGGCACTCTTGAAAAATTAATTTAAAAAATGAGTGATCGCCAGGGTTTGGCTGGAAATGTGTTTATCTGCCAATAAACAGAGATTTAAGATTAATTTGAAGGGCTAGAAAATACCCACAAATGACTAGAGGGAGTGGAGCAAAGTAACCGTCCTTATTTGTCCTAGAAAATGGAATTTGACTACTATGAATCCCCACCATTTTGTGAATGAGCAAGTGCTTGTGGCAGCCATTTTGTGAGAGTGCTTGAGCATAGACCTTCCCTCCCTCATTTAGTTTTTTAGGACATAAAAATATTTTTTTCATTTCCCCCTAAGTTCCTATGACATTATAGCCTGGTCTGAATTAGTTATCCATGACATATTTTTATATCAGTAACAAAATAAATGTTGGACGTGTGGAGTTATTATTTTACTACCTGCTTCTGTTTGAAATGCTGGGCTCCAGTCGCTCCATAAACCCCTTTCCAGAAGAAGCCTGCAGGAAACTTGGAATTCGTATTTTATCTTTGGCTGCAGATCATGAAAATTGTATCTTCTAGCATTTAGATTTTCAAGCTAGCATGAAAAAGAGATGAAAGCATGCAGACACAACTTAATAAAAGCTGTTTTTCTCTGGTAATTGCAATTCCTCTGACACACACACACAAAAGCTCTATTTACACTCAACAGAACCCTGCAACAATCCTGTAAATGGTATAAGATGCCCCAGTTGGGCACTGCAAGAGAGACACAGGCTCTTCTAAAGTAAATGTCAGATCTGGCACAAGCATTCACATTTGTTGCTAATTACATGCTGGGACCAAAGCTTCATTATTTTGTGAACACAAATCTCCATCTTGTTTCTCCTCTGTACAGACGTGTGAGCCTGCTTTAAAGTTGTCTGTCATTAATAAACATTATTAGATCTATTAGGACCTCACTGATGAGACAAGGCAGAATTGCAAAACTATTTTTATCATTGGTTGGATTCAGACATTGCACTATATCAGTGGTGGCTAACCTTTTTGGGCTCCTATGCCAAAAATTGTGCTCGGGTGCCAGTACCCAGAAGGCAATGCATGTGCCCCCCCCCCACGCCACCTGCGCATGTGCGCATGATCCCCCCACACCACCCCCTTACCTGCATTGCGCCCCTCCCAGCTGATTTTCGGCCTCACAGAGGCTCGAGGAAAGCCTCTGCAGCCTTTGGAGGCCGAAAAATGGGCCCATTTTGTCACTTCTGGTATTTCCAGAAATACAGGAAGTGATGAAACAGGCCTGTTTTTCGACCTCCAGAAACTGCAGTGGCTTCCCTCAAGCCTCTGAGAGGCCGAAAAAGGCCTCAAATGGGTAAAAAATCAGCTGGGAGGTGTGTGCATATGCAGTGCAAGTAAGTTTGCCTGGGGCTCGCGTGCTCGCACAAATGGCTCTGCGTGCCACCTGTGGCACCTATGCATCACAGCAGTATATCATGCCTTTCTTAACTGTCGTTATCTGAAGATGCCACATTGATTGGATCAACACATCATGCCAGCAGAGAGACATGGAAATTTTTGCAGCTTTGCTAGTATTTTAACTTCCAAGCACCATGAGGGGATGAGTCTAGCGATGCAGTGATATCAGCAGTTGGACAGGCCTAATTTTTTGAAAAAAAATTTTTTTCCCAGGTTTGGATGATTTTGAGGCTAGAGATGAATGCATTTTCCCTTGCAGCAGCTTAATGTATCTATTTTCGGGAATAGAATAGAATTTAGAATAGAATAGAATAGAATAAACAGAGTTGGAAGGTACCTTGGAGGTCTTCTAGTCCAACCTTATACCAGGGGTTGCCAACCTTTTGGACCTCAGGGAACACAAACTCCTAATTTTAAATCCCAGGGACCATTAACCGATTCTGTGGGCATGGCCTAATTTCTGGGTGTGGCTTGGTGGTCATGTGACTAGCTGGGTATGGCTTGTATTTAAATATTTATATAAATATTGAATTTTTTATATAAAAAGAGCAACTTTCGGGCAAAGCAGTCAGTCAGATTGAGTTGCTCACAGAATCACAGATTCATTCAGAGATCTATCTATCTGTCATTGACTAGCTCAGTCTGTCATATAAAATTTGCTTGCCGTGAGTCTACACTGAATAATAGAACCTTCAGTCCTAAGGAAGGTTCGGCTGTGCTTAAAAGCAGAGCCAAAGATCTAAAGACCAGCTAGAAAGCAAGAAATCCAACCATTTCCTGCTTCCTAGCTAATCTAAATCTCCCAGCATAGCAGAACAGCTGATGGTCGGAAAAATAGCAATTTAGCAGGCAAGTTTGCTGGGTAAGGAGTGGGCGGGGAGGGTCCTCGCAGGCCATATGGGTGGTGCAGCCTTGGGTTTTTGTACAGCCTGGATTAATTGCTTCTGGAGGGGTGCTCTGGGGGTGAGATTTCTCTGTGGCCCACCAAAATTTTCTCGAGGCCCACCAGTGGCGACCACTGCCCTATATCATTTCAGAGAAGTGGTTATCCAATCTCTTCTTTAAAACAACCAGTGTTGGAGCATTCACAACTTCTGGAGGTGAGTTGTTCCACTGATTAATTGTTCTAAATGTCAGGAAACTACTTCTTAGTTCTAGGTTGCTTCTCTCCTTGATTAGTTTCTACCCATTGTTTCTTGTCTTGCCCTCAGGAGCTTTCGGAAAATAGATGGCTTCCCTCTTCTTCCCCTCTTATTTGAGTAGCGGGGGTAACCATACCATGCTTTGCCATCAAATTAGAAAGTATGACCTGGAAAGCTTCTGGATACCACAATATCAAGATTGGAACAAGATTATAACATGCCTGAGAGGGTTGCTCATCTCTGTACTAAGCTCCTTGTTTCTATATCCTGTACACAACTGCTCAATGAGCAAAACACGTTAAGCCAAAAACCAACTATATTATGGCTTAGTAAGATGTATCCGTTCACTCATGGTCAGTTGCAGAACCATTTGTTTTCTTTTGGTGCTAAGAAGCATTCTGGATGCTAAATGTTATCCATCTTGCATCCACGAAGGGATAAAAAAAATGTGCAAAGAAGTCAGAAGAGAAGATAGAGATCATGCTACTGATGTTGGTTAATAGGTATGCATTTGGAAGTATGTGTTAAATTAATGACAGGTTATGAATCCTGAATGAAAAATGAGATTAGTGCAGTATTAAACTCCCTGGCTGAGTAAGAACAAAAGGATGACTCAATATGTTACTATCAACCTTAGCTCTGGGGACATGATTTAGGTGGAAAGCACCAGAAGACAATCAACAATCTGCTCATATTACATCAGGATATATATTGTATAAAACATGCCATTGATTTCTTTTCTATAGGATGCTTACTATGTGACTGAAAACATTGACATTATATCTGTGTATCCCTAAGGCATCACATTAGTAATATAGAAAATAATGACTTACATAATCATAAAAACTAAAATATCCTTATTCTCTCTGTTTATTTGTACTGTTGCCCAAAGACTGTAATAAAGCAATTTCATTTCATTTCAACCTTCCTACCGTAATCCAGGAATTACTGTGGATTGGTTGGTATCTCAGTCTAAAGCACTGTGTTTCTTGCTGATCTTGCCATACGATGGTGCAATTTTGGGGAGCAAAGGCATCGCAGCTTACTGAGAGGCTCACAGGAGGGTGAGGCTTCACTGTGTTGTGATGATCAGTGATGCATCAACATGAACAAAAACACAACATTATTTTCTGGAAATAAAATTCTGAGCCATAATAATAACACCATTATAAGAATCCTCAAGACCAGACTATCTAATAATCCGATATCTTGTGACATGCAGTAACACATTAGATGCTTCTGAGAAGGCCATAAGAGGACACCTACTTATCACTTTGAAAATTATATTCAGCTATTCACTTTTTATAATCATGGGAGGGTCACATATTCCCATTGCTTTATATAATTGTTTATATGCAGTCCTATTTAGCCCCTATATCACAATGGGCCTCCTGGGGTCTGTATTCTGTGTGCAACGCTTGCAGGCATTTCTACATCATTTTGGTTTAAACATCATCAAAAGGGCCACCTCCAAAGGCAATTTGCCAAGGGTTGCAAAATACTATTTAGCAAAGGCAGCAAAAAAGACTTTCGATACAAGAGTTGTTCAATTTAGTTGAACAACTAAATTTAATTAGAAATTGAATCGTTACTCAAAACATTTTTTCCAATATTTTTTCAGAGTTCCTGATAATTACCAATGTCTATTAATGTGAACTGTATTGGTTCAGATGAATTGCTCCCAAGTTTATTTGTGGCTTCGACCACAACTGTATAAGTAGTTTCAAAGTCCAGCTTTTTCCTGAGATGAACTATAGTGCTATTTTTTTCTCCCAAGACTGTTCTATTAGGGGTTTCATTTGTTATCCTGCAACAAAACAAGAAACTGAGATGAACAGTGTGAATGATCTCCTTCCCCAAAACTAGCTCAAATTCCACTTATTTCATCCTAGGTGGTACATAAGAAAATGGAAACAAAGATGAAGTTATATGAAGCAGAATTGGCCAGATGTAAACTTAATTATAAGGGAGACAGAACTTACCATAGTGTATAGGTAGTCAAAAGATAGGTATAATATCCTTTATCCCAAGAACAAATGGTGGGTCCATATTTTCCATACTGGGCACATGATACATTTTTTGGTTGATCTGGAGCAACTTAAAAAAGAAAAGTGATCAACAGCTGAGATGGGAAAAAAATGACTCTGTTTGAATCTTTGTTCTTTATTAAAAAAAATATTGTGTAAGAGTTTGTGTTTGCATTTGAACATTCCAGTATGCAGTGAATCTGTGCATCAAAAACTCTTTGAAGAAAGGCCTACCATGTGTACAGTAATAATAGATATTGTCGTGCCCCTGGTGGAGACTGACTCTGAGGGAGAGGGGGAAGAGCCGACAGGGAGTGGAAGTGTGGCTCTGGAGGTTGTAGAGGAGGCTGGGGAAGGGCAGAGGCCGGCTGAGCAGTCAAAGGAGGACTCAGGCCCATCCCCTCTCCATCCAGGACTTGCAGGGAGGAACGGATAAGGGAGAGACGTGGTCTACTCTGGAGGAGAGGGCCTTGATCCTCTTCATGGGCTGCAGCTGTGACAACTGAATAAGAGGATAGACATGTGTACGGATGAATGCTGGAAACAAAGCGTGGAAATATCTCTAGTTTATGGTTCCTCTCTGAGTTTGGTGTCTTTCCCAGTGTGTGTTCTGTTATTTGTGGACGTCCTCCAGCCCTTAACTTGTCCGGTTTGTGTTGTTTTTTCCCTCCTTCTTGTAACTGCTTGTGTGGGAGTTTTTTGTCTTCCGTCAAGAATATTTGGAGCTTGGAAGCAAAGTGAAGGAATAAAAGGGACTTCACTGGGTTTTTGTGACTGTGTTTATTTTGTATCACACCCCCGGGTCATCAAGATATATTCCATCAAGGAAGTGCGACTTAAGATGTTATGATTTTATCCTATTTTCCCCATTAATTAGGGAAGAGATAATATTGTCCAAAAAATAGCTTGGTTTTGTGGTGATTTTCTTATGTGGATCTGATGAGTGGAAGTGGGTTCCTGAACATTGCAACAAAGCAGTGATGGTAACTGCTGCTAAATATATATATGTTCGTATATGACTCTTGTTCTCACTGCAGCCCTATTTTTGCTAAATAATCCAGCTAAAGTCAAACACTTTATAGCAGAAATGTAGAAAGATGAAAATCTGTATCTTATTTTCCTAGGCGAAGCCTTGGTGGGAGTTACTAATTTCAAATAGAAAATAGGAACCTGCAGCGAGATAAACAAGAGTTATCGAAAAAAAATCAGAGGAAGAGATAACAGCACATTCCTCTATACAAAATTGGGACTGATTATAACACATAAGCATTTCTTATGAGGCTTGGTTGAAGGCAATAATTTCTTTTTTTGTCTGATGGACATATTAAACAAAGCACCCATCTCACGAAAGGCAAAACCTGCCTTTCTTCGATTATTTCTATTATTCTAATATTAATTTTCTCTAATTAATTAATCCCACCTAAAGACTCTATTACGTCTCATTGACTAAATAACACCCTACATTCAGAACAGAACAATGTTTTCAAAAGTAAACAAACCCCCTTCCCATTTTCTTCTTCACCAAAGTTTTAAAAAGCTTCTTACTTCCAACAAAAACATAAATTCCGCAGATGTTCAGTGGCCTCGGTTCTTTGCAACGGCATTCAAACGTCTGCCTCCCAAAAGTATTCAGTAGAACCTGGGTCCTGATTGAAGAATCCGGAGAGTTGCTGCTACTGATAATGGAGTGGTTTTGTGACAAGACAATGACACAATGCCTACGGTAGGAGCTCTTGTTTAGCCAGCAGGACAGATCCACCGTTGATTTTAATGACAGCTCTGTGCCATTTGCATGCATGTGTCCCCTGGAAGGCAGGAAAAAACTCAACAAGGAGGACAGTTAAGGTGCAGGATTCTTCTTATTTTACTCTTTTATGATTGTTGCATTTATTGCTTTTGCTTTTGGGAGATGCCCGGAGTTGTGTCTATATAAAACGGGAGCCACATAAATCTTTTAATAAACGAGTATTAACTTCTTGCAACAGAAATGAACTAGGTTTGGGACACCATATATATGTTTTGCCTTGTGCCAGTAAAAATACTTGTGTAGATTCCCCCAACATGGCAAAACAAACAGCTCGTAACATCTACAGAAGGAGTAAAAAAGAAAAAAAATCACAACTGCAGCTGCAACTTTATAGCCAACAGCCCATGGCTCCCATTTATGGCCTTGGCTCCCATAAATGCTCACTTTTACTCTTATATTCAAAATTTCTTGATCCTGGAGGCTACATTCAAAGTCTATCATTAGTGTAATGTTGCTATATCATCTTTTTCAGCTGGAGTCCTCCCCAAATGATGGATTCAGAGTCTTTTGAAGTCTTTTTAAGGGCCCCAATTATTCTCTGCCCCCCAATTGAACAGCCCTTCTTATCAAGTATAGTTTAGATTTTGCAACGCCACATAGATACTTTAGGTCCCACTATTTGATTTCATGGGTTACCCATCTGGAGAACATAATATTTTTAGAAGCTGCAGGTAAAAGGTAGCAGACAGAAGGGAGGTAATATTCTGCTCTCAAGTTTCTCTGAATTATTTAAAGGCCCTTGTTGGGGTTTGGTGCCCATTGTGCTGAGTGACCTGTATCGATTGGGGATTATCGGAGTGAAATATACAGCACAAGGAGCACCTGATTGAAGGAAGCTGCTTTAAAACTGAAGCCTTCTCTTTTTTAACCTTCTGCAAAAATCAAGTACCAATTTTCTCTTTACTTTTGTCTCAGGCAGTTAGCCGTTAAAATATTGTTGGACAAACTAAGGAATCTCCTATCATTGCCCTGCCACCTTCAGATTGTCTCCTAGCCAACTTTCCAGTATTTTCTAGGCTAGACAAGGAATAATGATTGTTCAAAGGAGAAATTTAACCTGGAAATAAGGAGAAACTTTGTGACAGTGAGAACAATCAACCAGTGGAACAGCTTGCCCTCGGAAGTTGTGGGAGTGCCATCACTTGATACTTTCAAGAAGAGTTTGGACTGCCATTTGTCAAAAATGTGTAGGGTCTCCCGCTTGTGCGGGGGGTTGGACTAGATGACCTATAAGGTCCCTTTCAACTCTGATGATCTGTTATCTGTTTACGCAAGCAGTGAAAGAAGACAAAATAGTGAGTTCACTTGCCCATGAGCTGCCACTTCCTGGGTGTTCTCTTCTATAGCTACTGAAGGGAAATCACATGTGCTTCTCTGAAATGATTATACAGGTGAATAAGTTACACCATGAGATAGTGGGCTGCGCGCACTGAGAGAGAGATAGAGATGGAGCTGTAGAGGAAGGAAGGGCTCTGCCAAACTCTAATGCTGTCATCTCTACCCGTTCTTATCTCTGCTTCTTCCCACTTTTAACTTAGAAATAGATTTGGAGTCGATAGATCATTATATAGAGAGCTTTTAGGGAAAGGTTTTCATGTAAACAGTTTAGCTTGAATTTGGACTTTCCTGACTGAAATTCACACTGTTATGTTGTGTACCAAAAATAGCAGAACCTTTGCATGCCACATCACAGCTTTTACATGTCACATAAATAGGGCCTGTTGAATTCCTCTCTAGAGGGTTTGCCAGAACACCCAAGCATTACCAGAAAGGAGATAGGACAAGCAGAGAAAAGAGAAAAAAGCAAAAGCATACTAGGTACTAGAGTAACTAAAGTAGAGTAAACTAGAGTAAAAATTCTTGGAATGGAACATGGTTTCAACTCTGAAAAAAATGCAAGAAGCTTATTTTTCCAAATAATATTTGTCCTTTGTCAACAAAAGAGTCTGCATTTGCCTCAGTAGATAGATGTCACAACCAACTATAGAACTATCATAAAAGGAATTCTGCAGGGTGGCTATTTTTAGTTAATAATTTCAGCCACCTTAAAAACCCAATGGGCAGGAAGATTAAGTACATATATATATATATATATGATTTTTAAAAATTGTTTCTATTGTTTCAAAACATTTTAGAGTTTCAACTATAGCGTATCTTTCGAATTATAAGCTGCCCAGAGTCATTGATTGAGATGGACAGCTGTAGAAATTGAATAAATAAAATAAAAGTTTTATTATTATTTTCTTTTCAAGAAAAAAAAATGCTACTCAACCATTGACTCTTGCATTCTTCTGATAGCAAAACCTTTACTCCTAGAATAAAAAAAAAACACAAAGATGTTTCATAATAAACAATTTCAAAACCTAAGAATTATAAAAGTAAAGAAGTGTTGTTTATAAAGATTTCATTTACAAGAGGAAATTATGGGATTTGCTGACTTGTTTGGCAGCATTGGCTGTAATGGAAGCTTAAGCTGAAATTTTTTCAAAGTTGAATAGACTAGGGATTTAAACCTCCCGTAGTCAAGAAATGAAGGTCCAAATACTCTTCACACAAACATAGATCTTTCTCCAAATTTGCTGTTCAGACTTTCTAGTAACTCTACTGCTGATTGTACATTATCTTCAAATCTACATTACCCATTGTTTATATCCCCAAGCTCGAATCCCAGGCAGTTCTTTATTTGAAGTAATGAGGATATGGTCAGTACCTCTATAGTTTGGATGGAGCCATTTGTTCATATATCACCCTTCCCACTTGGCAGAAGACTTGTGATGTTTTATGATAGGATAGGAATATTTTTCCTCCTGTGACTCTTCTAGAATTATTGGCCTTACTGGAGATAGGTAGGCTAAAAAAGTCCCGGATTTCCAGAATTCACTCACCTGCTCCCAAGAATACTAAAAACCACGTTTTTAAAGGTAAGCTTCTTATGTTGATCATCTTGATATTTTCTGCTGAATTTTTACTCCTGCTTTTTTTCAGTAGTCAGATAATAATCCTTTGAGGAGGAAGACATTTTCGTATTTTTAGCGCAGGGCTGAATAGTTGGCTTTCACTAGAAACATTCATACTCCATAGGAATGATGAAGTGTGGATATTCTTCGAGAAGCAGATGCTTGTGCCGAGAAATCAAATGGTTTGGATTCAAAGTTTGACTTTTCTTTCAGAGTGTTGCCTTTCCAAAGATGTATTTTCTTTGCTGCTTCTCTGTCTGTCCAACCACCCCCGGGTTCAAGAACAATACTTGATGATTTATGTGACTTGTCATAAAATATATTTCTTGGGTTTCTTTTTCTTTTTCTTCAGTGATAAACAGTATTTCCCAAGGTTTGTTTCTAAAGTTCATGAAGACTGAAATGAAACAGAGAGGAGAATTAGATGAGAAGCCTTATCAGGTATTTACTTTGAAAGGCTATGAGGGAAATAGGAGTTGTAACCAGATAGAAAAGCGTTCTCTCTAATATTTAACCCTGTGAACAAACTCTAGAGGAATCCTTGGCAACTTTAAGACACATGGACTTCAACTACCAAGAATTATTGCTAGTTGTATGCTGGCTAGGGAATTCTGGGAGTTGAAATCCACAAGTTTTAAAGTTGCCAAGCTTGGACATCCCTTCTCTAGAGCAAAGATGGGCAACCAAGGGCCCAGAAGCCCAGTTACTCCCTAATATCCCTTAAAAAATATATTATTATTGAAAATTGTCTAGTTTCCTGCCAGTAGGAGGCAAGAAATATATATATATATATAGTATATGTATGTATATATCGTTTAAGCTAGAAAATCTCAGGTCCCAAAAGGATGTGATGTGAACTCTAATCTTTTTTAAAATCACTGCCCTATTCACCAAAGACTGTGTTCCCACCCCAAGAAACAACTTGCTTATGTCTGCCTAGTTTCTTAATATTGGAAGATGTCAATGGTTGCCACCAATATAGTTTGTGGACGCCATCGATAAATCATAGGTGGGGCATAGCTATTTTTAAAATTATAACATGAGGTTCATCTTCAGAAGTTGGAGTGGGAAACTGAGCCAGGTTATAATCTGGTGGTTCAGCTTGGCTTGGCGCAACTGCTGTACTTTCTCAGTCACAAACAATTTAGATTACTTGTATAAACAAATCATAGATATTGGGGGGCGGTTTAAATGGGCAAGAATTTGCTTTCATTGACAAGACATACATCGGAAGGGCTCACATTTTGCTATTCTTTCATCACCATACAGTGGATATAAAAAGTCTGCACTGTTAAAATGCTAGGGTTTGTTTGTTTTTTGATGCAAAAAACAAAACAAAACATCCAGATCAAGATAAATCACTTCAGAATTTTTTCCCCACCTTTACTATAACCTCTAAGATGTACACGTCAATTGAAAAACAAACTGAATTAGGAGGAAAAGTAAAAAAAAAAACAATAGCAGGCAATAACTTGAACTATAGTGAAAATTGGACAACTTTATGGAAGGAGCTTTGCTTGGATACTATCTCCCACATGGAATATGGAAAACTTGGTCAAGACTGAGAACAAGAGGTGTCACAATAAGAGAAGAATTTGAAGATATGGACAATATCACAGGAGATGGAAGCTGTGGATGTGGGAATTGCAGAGTCCTGAACATTTATTGATATGCCATAATCTTGATGGACCATGTACAGTGGATGATTTATTCCTGGTGAATGATAAAGCTACTCAGACTGCTACTTTCTGGGCCTCCAATGCTATGTAATATCACATAAATGTTTTAAATTCCTTCGGTGGTAAAAAAAAAATGCACAGAAATGCTTGCGCATGAACTGTAAACAACTTAGTCAATGTGGAAACATGCAGCGTAACATTAAAACAAGTACAAGATAGATATCTATATTGTCTAGGTAGATCATTCCTTTTAAGTGGCAAAGTATGTTATCTGTGAAACCATTTCCTTTGCCATCTTTTGGAAGGAGTAAGTGACTATCTGATGAATAACTGACTTCCTCAAATCATTTCCCAAGTATGACAACACAGAACAACAAAAAGCTATTTCAGTTTCTTTCTCTGTCAAAGAAAGAGACTCAATGGATGATCAGTTCAGGACATTAAGAAGAAAACCTGTCTCTTTACAAAAAATTTTTTCCATGCGGTATAGCAGTTAACAGAGATGAATTAAACACAGCTAACTATGGCAGCGTGCAGTTGTATACACATACACCAATGTTGGGGCATTTCTAGTATGCTTATAAGTCAGAATAAACTTAACATGTGTAAGCCACGAAGATTCACCTTCAGGCAAGATGAGCACCATTGTTCAATTGTTCAAACCAGTAGTTTATTTTGGTTATGTAACTGATTCCGTTTATGTTTACACTGTTGGTTTTAGTATTCACAGATTCTATGATTCTTTCATGTTGTTCCAGATAATTTGTACTATCTGATCTTCTAGCAGTTGTACAAGGACATTTGGAATTATACTTTCATAGTTTGTTGTGCTTGTTAAATTTACCAAGGGAAGCAATCCTAAATTATATGCTCCCATTGTTCTTTTTTTAAATTGGTTTTCCTGTTTATCATAGAATCATAGGTTTGAAAGGGGACATTTATAAACATCAGCCTGGTGCAGAAATTCAAATTAAAGCATCCCAGATAGATGCTCCCCAGGTTCTGCTTGAATAAAACCAAAGAAGATGAGTCAATCACCATCTAAGAGACAACTAAGAGATCCTACTGTCCTTAAATGATGTAGTGAGACAGAAATATGTTGGAAAGATACTTTTTGAATGAAGTCTATTATAGTGTTGAAATAAAAAAGTTGGAAAGGATTGGAGGACAATCAAGTCCAACCTTCCTGCTCAATGCAGAGTCCCCTATCCACTGTACCAATCCAGCTTGTCTTGAAGACTTTCAGTGAAGGAGAATTGACAATATCATGGCAATAGCCAGTTGCACTGGTTGTCAGCTCATACAGTCAGGAAATTCCTCCTGATATATACTGATGTAATGATAAGTATCCTGTAGTAGGAATGGCTTTGAGAAATGGGGAACAATGAGATAAAGGAGGAGACTCGCAACTGCATAATGGGCAGCGAAAGAAACTTAGAAAGGATTTACCTTACCAGACTATATAAAAAGAGGCAGTAGGTGATTTGTACTTTCAAACTTGCAAAATTCTGTTAATGCAGCCTTACACTAAAATAGAATTAGCCTATCTGATTTGTTTCCTGTTTGATCGACCCAGGAAGGCTGACCACTTAGCAGGTAGCTTTAATCCACTTGTCCTAGCACAACAGAGAACCAATCTGCTTACTCTCCTGTGTGACAGACTTTCAGAAATTTGGAGGTTGCTATCCAGTCATCTCTTACATGGGATAAGTATATATTTAACCATTTTTACACAACGTGGTTTCCAGCCTTCTCATCACGTTGGTAGCTATTCTCCAATGTGCTTCACTTTTTCTTTGACTTTTTAGAGCTGTGAGGCCCAAAATTGGAGACAGTATTCCAAATAATCCCCAGCTGCAGGGCAGAGTGGAATAGAACAATTCCACCTCATGATCTGGCCTCTACATTCCTGTTAATGCACCTCAACATAGCGTTCACCTTTTTAGTAGCTGTATCCCACTGCTTGCTTATATTTAATACCCAGATTCCTTTCACATGTACCATTGCTAAGATAGGATCTTATCTTTGCCCCTTTCAGTTTTTTCCCCCTACACTCAGATGTACAACTGCTCATATCTCCTTGTTTAATTCCATCCTATTCATTTCAGTCCTTTTTGCTGAAGCCTGTCCAGGTATTTCCGAAGTTTTTTTTTTTTTTAATCTCTTCTAACTTGTCCCTTTCAGCTTTGAATCATTTGAAACATGATAAGCATCGCATCAGATGCCTAACCCAAGTCTCTGATTTAAACATACTACCATCTCTGCATGCGCTACACACTCTTGGCCTTTTGCGCAACTGAGTCCATCTAGCATTGCTTAGCCCATATTTTATATTTTATTACTTCATTTAAAGGAATAAAATGAAATCTTATGATAAAAGTTTTGCTAGCTAAGTCTATCAAGAAAGGAGTACTGCAGCATATTGAATGTATACCGCACAAGTCAAAAAGAAGGCTGCAAAAATATTTACAGACCCCTCACATCCTGGACATAAACTGCTTCAACTTCTACCCTCAAAACAACGCTATAGAGCACTGCACACCAGAACAACTAGACACAAGGACAGTTTTTCCCGAACACCATCACTCTGCTAAACAAATGATTCCCTCAACACTGTCCAACTATTTACAAAGTCTGCACTACTATTACTATTAATCCTCCCATTCTTCCTTTCACCCATCTACTCCCACTTGTCTGACTGTAACTTTGCTGCTTGTATCCTAACAATTTTTATTGACGATTTCCTAGTATGATTTGATTGCTTACTGTACCCTATGGCTATTATTAAGTGTTGTACCTTATGATTTTTGACTCTTTGTCGAATGTATTTTTTCTTTTATGTACACTGAGAGCATTTGCCCCCAGGACAAATTCCTTGTGTGTCCAAACACACTTGGCCAATAAAGAATTCTATCCTAACCTTTGAGGAGTCTGGCCTCTCTAACTTAGGGGGTCTCCAAGCTTGGCAACTTTAAGCCTGGTGGACTTCAACTCCCGGAATTCCCCAGCCAGCAAAGTGGGCCTTTCTAATATAAGTTTTTTCACAAGTTTTTAGTTAAGAATAAGACAGCTTCGGCCTTTTGCCTCTTTTAATAGAAAGGCAGCTTTTAGTAGCACTTTCTGTAAAATGATCACGATTAGCAAAGCCTGATACTAAGATACCGAGGCAATATTAAATATTTTGTTCCTTAGAAAAGATCGTCCATTTCTCCCCCCCCCCCACTCCCCCGCCACCACCACCACCACTTTTACTCGAGGGTTTTTCCACCTTCGTTTATTTTGTAATACTACTGCTATTCCGGCCATACACTCGGTCGATCCGATCCCAGAAATGGAACCGAAGGGAGTAGGTGGCATTTCTCTGTTTGCAAAAAATTCTAGGGCAGAAGCAGGCAAGTTTTGCTTGGCGGGGAACCCACCATCACCCCGTCCTCCCCAAATCCTCAGCGAGTCGGGAAAATCTCTCCTTTTCCTTCCCTATTCAGCTCCGTAGTAGGGCAACTCACCCGCAGCAGAGGCGCCCAAGGCAGACGGCGCATAGCTCATGACTTCGCCGGCATCTTCTCTGCTGCTTCGCAGAAAGAGAGAGTGAGTGAGAGAGTGAGAGAGAAAGGAAAAAGAGAGAGAGAGAGGGGGGGGAGGAGAAAGCCGCACTCCGCCCCCACCATTCTTACTGCGGACGTCTGAAGAACTAAATTCAGTATTGGATTAATCTGATGAGTGGCTAGAAAATTTAAAACAATGTTTTGAATGAAATGGATACGGCATAGATAAAAGACGAAGTACAAAAGATTACTTACATTCATGTGTCCTATTAGCGTGCTCATGCATTCACTATCCCAGTCATGATACATGTAAAAAGTAAAGAAAAGCATATTATGTAGAGTACATATCCCCTAGCAGCTTATTATTATTATTATTATTATTATTATTATTATTATTATTATTATTATTATTATTATTATTATTAGTAGTAGTAGTAGTAGTAGTAGTAGTAGTAGTAGTATCCAAAACTGGTATTTGAGGTAAGCAGCCTGCAGAAGAAAGTACGGCTAATGAGGGGACTTAAACGTTGAGAGAGGTTCTGTCCGGGGCAATGGATCCTAGCTGAAACTCTGATTTTTGGAGGCTAAGATTTCCCTGCTAAAAAAATCGATACCCCCTTCGCCCAAGTTTGCTCCAGAGTAGCTGTTCTCAACTCTTTCTTCTTCTTCTTCTTCTTCTTCTTCTTCTTCTTCTTCTTCTTCTTCTTCTTCTTCTTCTTCTTCTTCTTCTTCTTCTTCTTCTTCTTCTTCTTCTTCTTCTTCCTCCTCCTCCTCCTCCTCCTCCTCCTCTTCCCCTTTCTCCTTCTCCTTTTTTACCTTTTACTTTCAAGTACAAGCTATGGTACATAGGCCTGTCAATCTTCTCGGACTCCCTGTATCTGCGTAAAAGACGCCTCAAAATTCTCATCATCCTCATCCATGTGACTTTTTCTGGCATACGAACATTAGCTGTACCCTTTCTCTTTCCAATGCCCATATGCCTGCCTTTTCCTTCTCCTCCTCCCCCATGTTTCCAGAATTAAAATGAAAAACCATCACAGACCAAAAAAGAATTTAGAAAGCAGCAACCCGTTCAACAGTTCTCAATTCCTAGCTATGCCTTCTCTTTGCTTTCTTGTTTTTCACTGAAGAACCATTTACTTTATGCCAGCTATGAGAACTACGGTTGACTCTATTGACTGGTTGTTTCTGTTCCATTCTCTGACACACTCCCTCCTCTCCCACCCAGGAGTATTCCACAGGGGGAATGCAGCCCTCAACAAAACAAATCAAAACAGAAACCTATACAAAACAAAAGTTATGGGATACAATATTTAGGGAAAAGGTGGTGCCAGCTGTGCACTTAGAGCTGGATAGAGCTGGATGTTTGTAATGCATGCAGTAGGAGGAGACAAAGAGAAAGGAAGAAGCTGTATCACAGATTGAATAAATGCTACTCTCTACATATTGTGGAAGGTGGACGCCTCCTTCTTCTACTGTGGGATCAGCCGCAGTTGGCTTTGTGAATTTGGTGCTGCCGTGTTTAATTTAGGTAACATTAACAAGGTCACATGATTTCCCAGTTTCATCAGCTTATCACATATTCACACCCATAGATTTCCCAAGACTCTTTGCACAAGCCCTGTTTGGTTCATAAAAATAAAGTGGGAATGAAAATCTAACTGCACAGGGATTTTAATGCATGAAAGCCCCAACTATAGTTAAACTTCTACTTATTATGCGTCCATACAGAGGTTGATAACAATACAATTTTGTCCTGGGCTTTTTCCAGGATGTTTTCCCACTCTAGAACTCTGGCATTCCCTGGGTCACCATTCAACCAACCCTCCACCCATTCCTAGAGAAAGTCAACTACATAGTAGATTACTTTGAGGCATTGAAATATGAATATTTTTTCATGCATTTCAACATTGGGAAGAGTCTTATACCAATGCAATCCATCCCATGGGTGAGTAAAGGAACAGTCAAAAACCAAAGGAGAACGTACACTCCAAATTAATATAAGTAATTTTTGTGCTAAAACTGATCAAGATTTAAATTAATCCATAGCTATTCCTCAACCAAAGTCTGCCAGATGCTTGGAAAATAAACCTTGCAACCAAGGAAATATGAGCTCTTCTTTCTTGCTATTTACCTCAGCAATTATGTGGGCATCCTAGTTATTTATATTGATTAGATTGACATCCTGGCTTTCCTCTAGGAACAAAAGCTGGCATATATAAGCACCTTTCCCTTCTGAGCTGAGAGAATGACAACTTTAAGGCCACACAGTGATTTTCCTTGGCTGAGAGTGGAGTTGGGGTTGGCTCTCCTTTGATCTTAGTCCAACACTTTAATCCTGGCACATTTATTTTTATTCTGTTTTTGCTTCTAGGGAGGACTGAAATACTCAAAAATGAGTTTCCTATTTTTGTATTGTTAAGTTTAATTCTCTTATTTTGGTAACTGTTGACTAAAATTCTTAATTCTCTTGTTTTGGTAACATAATATTGATTAAAATTCATATTTTTCTGCAGATTTTTCTAAGCATATTGTACAAAAAATATCTCTAAATACAATTTTTGCAGTCATCCATAACCAATGCAATGCGATATGACATACTTGGTGCAGAATTTTATTATTTTTGATTGATAGTTTGCTTTGCAAATTTTGAGGGATAACTGGTTTTCACTTTGTATATTGGTTAAAAATCTAAAACTGAAAATTGTTGCATTCAGGTGCAAACCGAACAGTTATCTTCACTGATATAATTTGCTCCTAATAAATGTCTTGCTATCTCTTTTTTTATTGACTACAGATTTCCTGGATTGGTTAAATGCTATACTTCTTCCTGATAGGTACTGTTCACCAAGACAAAAAGATATTTAAATTTTTTTACCCTTCCCTACCCTTCCCTACTCCACTCTCACCAAGTTAGGCACCTCAGATAAAAAGGAATGGGAATCCTATGGTGAATGAGTGAATCCTGTCTTAAAAACATATAGGAAATTTCTATTTGAATATAACAATATTTTCCCTTGGAAGTTGTCACCATCAAAAAAAATTGGTGTACATGTAGTCCTGAACTTACAATAGTTCATTTAGTGACTTTTCAAAATTACAACAGCACTGAAATAAGTGACACGATCATTTTTCACATTTAATGACCATTGCAGTATCCCTTTGATCCCTATGATCAAAATTCAGACACTTGGCAACTGGATTATGCAACTGTGTCGGTTGCATGTGATCAGCTTTTGCAATCTTTTGACAAGCGAGGACAATGGGGAAACTAGATTCACTTAACAACTGTGGCAATAAAGGTTTATAAAGGGGCAAAACTCACTTAATAAATGTTTCACTTAGCAACATAAATTTGGGGCTCCATTGTGGTTATAAGAAAAAAAAATCATTACATGTAATTTTCCCATTTTTAAAAAGTTACTGAAAACATACTGTCATTAGCCTATGTAGATAGCAATTGATATACAGTACAGAGAAGCAGCCTGTTTAAGCCCTGGTATATATGCTTCCCCAGTTTTGTGGGATGAAGTCACTGCTGAAGATTTCAGCCCATACTAGTAATTGTAATGGAAATTGTGTGAACGAGTGATTATATAAATAGTTCCATTCCCCTTCGGTTTTCTTTTTCCAACTTTCTTGATCTTTGGTTTTGCACTGCCAATTTCATTTTCGTGAAAAGTATCACTAATAAGAACTGAACACTCTATTCCCATAAAATATGCTCACACGATGATTTTTTTTGGCTACATCACAATATGTTTATTCAGTATTCTCAGAAGACTGTACTTTCTGTATTGCTTTCCTGTAACATAATTAGACGCTGATGTATTTACGAACAAAACGTGTTACCCTAAATTTTCAAAAATCAGATTTTAGTTCCACCTTCCCATTGCCTTAAAAGAAAACCCCTCTACCTTTTTATTACCTTGTAATCCCTTAATTTGGGGTAAAATTGGGGTGACTTGATGGAACTGAACATTTACTGGCTGGATGTCCTTCCTGATGTCTATGCAGAGTTTGCAGCAGATATTTTCTCTTTGCACCCTAGAAACATCTGCTGCTACCTAAGATTGAACTCTCAACCTTCCAAGTAGGAGGTGAGAGTCTTCACCACTAGGCCACCACATCTCTCACCATAATAATGCATAATATCTATCAAAACCTTTCTTATTAAATGGCACCACAATGTTCTATGTTTTCCCACCTATTGCCCCTGGCACCATGGTGGCAATGGGGAAGATCATTGTTATTTTGAGGAGTTTAGTGACATGTTTCGATTTCTCCTTCAAAGGCTCGTTCTGAGCTAACCTGTCTGATTTTCACACCTGTTTGCTGAATAAGGGATAAGAGGCTTGAGTGGGCGGGGATCTTCACACAGTTGCAAAGCTCTTTTTTATTATTATTATCTGTGAAAGCCTCAGACATTCAATTCCCATAACAGAGTTATATGCCACTAGATCAACTCTTGTGGTCTTGTGTCCATAGAAGCAGGGCCATGAAGCAGGTGCCAGGTTTGAATTAAAACCTTACTACTAGCCTTTAAGCTGGGAGCTTCTGCACAGAATCTAGCACTGGATCCTGTGGAAACTGGCCACCCTGGGGATATCTTTGTTATCATTATTAAAGAAGATCCTAAGACCTCCTTGCAAGCCTTTAAGAAATTTGGGTGCTACCTTGCTTGGTATGCATGCCTTTTTTATTATTTTTAAAATCTGTTTGCTTCAGTTAATAATGAAACTTCTATTAGATGTTCCAGAGAATTAAAGGGCTTCTTTAATTCTGGTATTTTTTTGGCAACAGCTGTCCATGTTGATCAAATCTAATTTTGCCCAGTTAGAAGATTAGGTGATTTCTAAAGATGAACTTGTCAGTATTAGGTTGGTAACCATGATTTTCTTCCACTGAATGTTGATTCCATCCCTTCACTTGGCTTGTTCAACAGTTCTAAATGTAACTTCTATTGATTTCCATTCTATTTAATTTAATTTGATTAGGGTTAGGGTTATTTAGGGTTAGTTCCTGAAAGCATGCTGAAAGATCTTATTTTTTTGTGTTTGTTCTTTGGATCTTCAAACAATTGAAGTTGATGAAATCTACTGCTGATAGTTATGAATATAATTTAACTATTAAAACAATCGATCAACTTGATCAACTTAAGTTTAAGGAAGATATTTAGAATATTTAGATGGGACTTAAATCCATGAGTTATTTTTATGTTTTGTTCAACTGAGATATACACATCAGTCTAGATGGATAACTAAAATCTTATCGATTTCAGTAATTGGATATTATAAATGAATATAATCCAATGCCTAAGTGTGATAAATGGAAGCTTTCCAGATCACAGTAATAATAGACTGGGCAGAAAACACTTTATGATCCGCAGTGTTTCATTGAAATACTACCATCATATTACTTGGTTCATTTTTCTACTGCAGTTTGATGCTCTTATTTAATTCATGTCAATATTTGATGCCAATTTCTCTCATTTTAACCATAAACTACCAGGCATCCAGAAGCTTATAGAAGAGTAAATTTTAGAATTACCAAATCTGGATGATTAAGATATAAAATAAAATTCTGGATGATCAAAAGATGAGATAGAGCGCTATTTTTTTTTTTTGCTGCCATATATATTGATTACATGGATTTGTGCAACCCGTATATAACAGGCAACTCTAACAAATTCCAGAGGAATAGCTATATTAATTTTATACAAGAGAAACGAAAAAAAAAATAGCTTGTAGCATTTTTTTTTTTGTAGTATAAACTTCTTCATCAGGGTCTTAGTTGAAGTTGAGGATAAAATTGAATCTTGGAGATGGAGTTTAATTCACAAAAGGGAGGATTATATATTTAAATATACTTAGTAAGCAACAGTAAACAATTTTAAACAATTTTAATATCTCATATTAAACCAGGGGCTTGTTTTCAGCTTAGCATGACGTATGAATTCTCCCATGGTAGTTTCTGCTATAGTAGTTTCTAAAGCATGGTTCATGCATTATGTGTGAACCAATATGTTTTGTTCTGTGAAATATTGTTAAAACTGTGCCTTACTTGTGCATGATGTGTGAATCCAACAATGGAACTTACTTCTGAGTAATCATACAAAACTTGTGTTTTAAGTCTTTATTGAACCATAAAAATACCCTCTTTTTCTTCTGATATAAGCAGAATTTATCTAGTCTGAGATGGGTATATAAGGATTCTTTTTTAAGTTTCCTAAAGGTATATAGCATTAACAATTTCTTTTAACAGAACAAATCATTCCCAGATTAAAAGAAGACTGACATGCATTCTTATTTTATGGATTTAAAGTTTCACAAAGAAAAGAATGACAAAAAAGATAATTTATTACTTTTATTTCCACCCCCAACTGGCTGTTGCGGTTGTCTTACTATTTCCTCTCTGCATCAACAGTTACTAATTTTAGTTTCTAGAAGGTATTGAGGTACCAGTATTTCCATTTCTAGGAAGCCATTCATATTTTTGAGAATTTTTGAAGATGTCTTGTTCTGAGGGGAACGATATCTCCAGGCTAATGTTAAAACGGCATTTAACACATTTTAGAGTTCTCAAAACGAGCTCCTTCATCCATAACTAGCTTTCTTTTAAAAGACAATGAAGCCTGGGCCAGATACTACTACACCATGTAAAGGAAAGAGTTTTCCTGGATCATATAAATGCCTATGTAACCCAGCATTTTGCTTTTCCAAATGATTAGCTTCCAAAGGGAAGGCATCACATAGAAGTATCTCCACTGTTATATCCAGGAACTGGTATTCGGTGCTCTTAACCTCAAAATCTAGAAATAGAAATTGTGTCTAGTAGCAGTCCACCAATATGTCCTCAATCAATCTGCTTAATTTTCTTTTAAAGCCCTCTAGATTGGTAGCCATCTTGACATTCTGAAAATGTTCATTCATAATCCAATTATGCTTCATGTGTTTTGCTCTTTTACTGTTCCATATCACTCAACACTCATGGGTTTTTGTATTATAACACAAAATAACAACATCATCATCTCTATCCATTTTCTCTACATCATAACTGTCTATGATCCTAAAATGTCTCTTAGAAACTATTATTTTTTCTAACTTGGACAGTGAGTTTTCCCAGTCTCCTTTCCTCCAACCTTTTGAGCTATTCAGTACAATGTTTGTAATTGGGCAGCCAGAATTACATATTCTTATTCCAGGGGTCTCTATTCCACAGCTGGCTGAGGAATTCTGGGAGTTGAAGTCCACAAGTCTTAAAGTTGCCAAGGTTGGAGACCCCTGCTCTATTTCACATATGGTCATACTGTAGATTTCTATGGCATGGTACAAACATGCTTCCTTAATGGTTGGATACCAGAAATACTTTGCACCTTCTCATCCTTAGAGGGAAAGTGCAATGTTGGTTGGAAGTGAGGGATCCATGTCATTGAGATCAGGGGAATTCCTAGGATAATAAAATAAGAGCAGTTTCCTCTTTCATCCACAGTGAAGAAACAGCCACTTAAGCAGTCCTTAGTAGCTGTTCAAGCAAGGACAGATTGGCCCAGAGGAAGAACATGTGTCATCTCCTGAAACTTCAAGGCTAAGCTTAACTCCTTGGTTTGCCTTAGCAAGATGCAGCTCATTGATTGGAGTCCCTTATGATGAGAATAAAAGGATACACAGCAGTTTATTTCCCATTGCTAGTGAATAGCTCCAATAACAGAGAATATTGAAGACCCCTGATATGTAGCTCAGGGTTGAACTGTGGAGTTATAGGTGCTCTCTCAGAACTGATGACGTTACCTAGCTGGGTAATGAAATATCATAGTCAATTGTGATAAATAACTTCTTTGTCCCTTGAGGAGCCATCCTGCCACCCATTAAAAAGGATAGATATTTGGCATGGTCTTTGATGATTTCAGGCAGGGGTGGGATTAAATTTTTTAACAACCAGTTCTGTGGGTGGGGCTTAGGTGGCTTGGTGGTCATGTGACTGGCTGGGCATGGCCAACTCAATATCATTCACATCGAGACACGCATCTCCTCGCTTGGCCTCTCGTGACTGTAGGAATGCTGCAACAGTCGTAAGTGTGAAAAAGTCACTTTTTTCAGTGCCATTGTAACTTTGAATGGTCACTCCACCCAAGCAAAGTACCAGCAAAGGAGGGGAAAAAAAAACTCCAGAGAAGTTCCTGAGACAGAAAGTCTAGTCCTGCCAAGAATGTAATAAGGGTTAATGGAGAGGCAGTTTCTGTAAGCAACACCAGAATGCTTCCTTCCTGCCTTCCTTACAGGATTAGGTCAGTAATTTCTCCTAACAACCGGTTCTCCGAACTGCTTAGAATGTTAACAACTGGTTCTAGCGAATAGGTGTGAACTGGTAGAATCCCACCCCTGATTTCAGGGCCAAGAAGATACTGTATGTCAGGTTGCTGACATATCATATCTGGATTTAGTCAGATTTTTCTGGCTGATCCTCAAAACTGGGTTTTTTCCCCCCTTCCTTTATACTGATTGTGGCCCTGAGGTATATCTTGTACGTGCATCCTGTAGCTATGGTTCAGTTGTATACTTCTTTGTGGTGTAAGAAGTTAGGCTTCATATACTGCGGTTTCATTTCATAGTCTTGAATGGTAAAGTAACTTCATCATGAATCATTTTATCTTCTGAGAAGATTATTCAGTTGATTTTCAGATCTCCCCTAATTCAATGTACACATTAATTATAGTATTAACATTAGAATTAGAAATTAGAAATAGAATGACAGAGTTGGAAGGGACCTTGGAGGTCTTCTAGTCCAACCCACTGCTCAGGCAGGAAACCTTATATCAGGGGTCTTCAAACTTGACAGCTTTAAGATTTGTGGACTTCAACTCCCAGAATTCCTCCTCCAGTCAGGTTAGCTCAGGAATTCTGGAAGTTGCAGTCCACAAGTCGTAAACTTGCCAAGTTTGAAGACCCTTTCCCTATATCATTTCAAACAAACAGGTTGTCCGATCCCTTTTTAAAGGCCTGTAGTGATGAAGTACCTACAACTTCTGGAGGCAAGTCATTCCACTGATTAATTGTTCTATCAGGAAATGTCTCCTTAGTTCTAGGTTGCTCCTCTCCTTGATTAGTTTCCATCCATTGCTTCTTGTCCTACCCTCAGGTGCTTTGGAGAATAGCTTGACTCCCTCTTCTTTTTGGCACCTCCTGAGATTTTGGAACACTGCTATCATGTCACCCCTAGTCCTCCTTTTCATTAAACTAGACATACCAAATTCCAGAAAACGTTCTTTATATGTTTTAACATGAATTAATCTGAAAGATGAAAACTGAGTTTGTGGCTGCAACTTACTTTTTTCAATTTTGTTCAAACAGTGAATGGAGAACCTTCAGTTACACTTCTTGAAAATGCAGAGTTTGTGTTGGTGCAAAACGTGTATTCTTTTTCTTTTTCTTCAATTCTCATAGCAAACAGCGTTTTGAGGGAAATAAGACATGTTGGTCCGGTCTTCACTTATTGTTTTTAAGCAAGAAAGTAGATTATCTGGTATTAAAGTCTGTTCTTGAATATCTTCATCTGAAAGCAGAAACTTCAACTGGTGTGCTTTTTGGGTGCTTGGATCTTCATCTTTTGAGCCTGCCCTGCTCTGCCCACTTCCACTATTCCTGAGAATAAGGCTGATTTTATCAAATAAAGACTTATTTTCATTGGGGTCAACAATAGGCCATGCGGGGGCCACAGGACTGGTATAATCTATCTTTAAATTACTTATGGGCAAAATTATTGAAGTGGATTTGGTGTCCCAGTTTTGAACAGGGGTTTCACTAGTGCTGCTGAAAGTAGTTCCCAATTGAGCCTTATTAGAAGTCTGGGGTTTGTATCCACTTCTCTCAGTCACATCCAAATTGCTGGCAAATGGTACATCTTCTGAGCTACTGACTTTCTCAGAAACTGTTTTGTTCCCCCCCTTTTTTTTCTCCACAGCTCTATAGTGGTTCTGCATCGATATTTCTTCAACTTCAGTTACCAAAACATCCAAAAATGGCTCGGAAAAATTGTCTGTCTCAGCATCATTTTCCTAAGCAGAAAAATAAGATAGAAAGTGTTGAATATTCTAACACTCTTGTGGGTACATCATAAAGGTTGGAACACGGAGGAAGCAAACACCTACTGATGTGCTTGCAGTGTCACAGGATTCTGAGTATAGATAGCTTTTGACTTATGATCACAATTGGGAGTTGGTGTAGTCATAAGTTGAGTTGGACCCAATTTTATGGCAATTTTTACAATGGTTGATAAGTGAATTCTGCTTACCAATGGGCATTTTTTTGCGTTTGTTTGCTATAAATCAGCAAAATGGGTTGTAAATTGTGATTATGTGATCACAGGATGCTACAACCACTCGTAAACGTGAACCAAATTGCAATCAGGAGATCGTAGTGGTGATTCAACGGTCATAAGTGTGAGTACAGACCATAAATCATTTTTTCTGAGGCCTTTGTAACTTTGAATCGTTGTTAAATGCATGGTTGTAAGTTGAGGGATTTATATAATGTTCTACTCAAAAAGAAAAGGGGGGGGGAATGGATATCTAAGTACTTCCTGGTTTCCTTATATATAAAAATATTATAATCTGAAGAATTACCTGGAGATATTTGATTACTTTGCTGTTTTGCATCTTAGGATATTCTTCAAAAAGCCATTTTGGTGCTATTGAACTAACCATTTTGTTAACCCTTGAAACAAAAACACAACATGTTAACTCGCATTTTTAAATGATGGATTAGAATTCACATTCTTCACTGAGAGAAATATCGATGTAATTTTCAACACTTATTGTGGCTGTTGACTTGTCTTCAAATATGGATCATCATCACACAGATCTAAACCGGAGTTGGGAAAGTTAGCAGGAAAGAGCTACTGAGAGGTTATTAAACCAATACTTTTTCTACTACTAACTTTTATTCTTGAATGTCCTCTTTTCAATCCTCTCTCTCCATTCATCTATTTTTTTAAATCTGCAAAGATGATGGGAAGAATTATGAAGGGAATGAGAGGAAGTGCTAGAAGGCTTTTCTATATCAACTTGTTTTGCAAGCTGCTTTTAAGACATTCACTCACATTGGGACACAAAGATCTGTAATTACATTCAACTTAATCACGTATATCAACAATTTATGGACATTTCCGGCTTCCAGAAGGCCTCTGGAGCCTAGGGAGGCCATTTTTGCCCTCCTGGAAGCTCAAGGAAAGCCTCTGGGTTGGAGAGGGCAAAAACACCCCCCCTGCCCTGGTGCAGGAGGCTGACTGGGCCACGCCCACCATGGCCATGCCTACTCAGCAACCAGGCAGAGAACCAGTTGCTAAAAATGTTGAAGCTCACTCTTGGATACAGATAGTCTTTGAGTTCAGACTGGTCACTTAGCAACCAAATGAAATTATCATGAACTCTGCCAAAGCTGCTTATGACCAGTTTTGAAGTTACAGCTGTGGTGGAGTGGGCAGTAGGCCCAATGCCTTAAGGGAGCCCAATGAATGGAAAGCATGGCATGAGGTGCCTTCAGAAACCTCAGGCCTCCCAAGGCCTCCTGTACTCACTGAGGTCTGTGCTGGACCTCCCAGGACTTCTCCTACTCCTGAGCCACCCAATCAGAGCTGTTATTCATCAGGTTCTGACCAGTTCTAGAGAACCGGTAGCAGAAATTTTGAGTAGTTCAAGAGAACTGGCAAATACCACCTCTGATTGGAGATTTTATAATATCCTTCCCCTGCCATGCCCACCAAGCCATGCCCACAGAACCGGTAGTAAAAATTTTTGAATCCCACCACTGCACCCAATGCTCTGTTTAACATCTGTATCAGGGAGAGCAGGTGGGAATTGTTGAGTTGATCGTGTGAGCGCCTCCCTTAATGATCATCACAGTTTGTAACGGTAATGGGCAGACTTTTGTTATGGTCATAATTTGAGGACTACCTGTATTGGGCCTGTACATTCCCAAATGATGCTCTCAAGAAATGGGTGGTTACATAAATTTGATTAATAAATAAAACTAAACTTTCATTAACCAAAGCCTGGGAAAAATAGCAATTGGTACCTTTTCCTGCATGATTTAATTGCAATCAAAGTGAAAACAGAGATTGATAAGAAAGCCACTCCAACACCAGTTCCCAATAGAATCCCAGTATCGTAATCATCATTCCCTGAGAGAGAGGGGGGAGGGGAAAGAGAAGGATGAATATATAGATTATATATCATATTCATGCATTCTGAATCAATTTAAAATTACACAAGCAGGAAAGTGCAACTCCTGGATTTTTTTTTTAAACAACTGGATAAGTGTTATCATCTGCTGGAGAAGGGAATAATTGCCAGATTCTCCTTGCTCTATAAGACCTTAGCAAGGTCTTTTGTTTTAAAACAGTTTTACTACTGTTTCTGGCAGATAAGCAACATGACACTAGGGACAATACTGCAAGTAAAGAACAGTTGGATAGATATTTCATTTTCTTTGTCAGCTTTTTAAATGGTAAACTATTTCAACGCAACACTGCTTGAATTTCTAATTAAAAGCCAATGATTTCAGCTGAACAATTTTTCAGTTAAACAAAGAATAAAGCTCAGTAAGTTGTACCCAGATTTATGAACAGAACAGAAAGCATATTGAGATGTGGTTTCAAATCTGCTTGGCAATCTACAGCCCATTGTAGATCAGTTGATAAAGTTAGTGGATTTTTTTCTACTATGCTGGATTCTGGCTTTTTTTTTTTGCTGCAATGGCAACATTTTTGACCAAAAGCTCAGCAGAGCTGTCAAATGATCAGCAAGTGGTTTAAATTGGATTTGTCATTTCTGGTAGTGCCCTAAGAATAGATTCATTCAAATTATTACATCCCATTTATTTATATGGTTCTATGTAAGTTGAAACAATATTATTCAAAATAGACATTATGAAGAACCAGTGGAGTTAACTCCCAAGCAGCTATGTGTAGAATTGTAGTTATGAGGACTTATTAAAATTATAACATGCTTGTTTCCTTGATTGTTTTGGTTGTCCTTTTTTGAAATGTTGCAATAATATTTTATGATCCAGAACGCTGTTACGAATGTGATCTCTGCATGGAGATCTAAAGACAACCACTTGGAACAAACCAAGTGAAATCAATGACCATGCAAAAGAATTCCCAAAAGTTATTGAGGAATAATTAAGTTACTTTACTGCAAAATTCTTGAAGAATCTTTCTTAAGGAGGCTGAGATGAAGAGAAATATGTTTGGGTTGCAATGAAATCAACCCTGCTGTAGACTTATAAAGACTAAGGATTCTATTGTGGTACAAACTTTCTCAAAAGAGTCTTTTCTCTTGTTACTTAACCACGTTTTTATTTGGTTTCCTGTTTTGTCTGTATTTAAATCTTTTTTTTTAAAGTCAATACTTCTTATGCTTTTAATTTTTTAAAAAACTGTTCTTCGTTTAAATTATATTTATGCTGCCACCTTTTTTATTTTTACTTTTTTAAACTAAGTTGTCTTGTTCTCTTTAATGAGGTTCCTGACTTTGATCACTAATGGGTTTCCAAGGAGAATTATAGTAATTTATTAAACTACATTCAGTTGTAGAAGTTCTTGCTTTTTATAACTTCCTTCATCCAAGGATTTGAACATATCCTACCCAAAAGCCCGGGGATTTTGACTGAATACCTTTGGGAATTTTTAAGGTGTTTTAAGAATATTACTATTTTGTATTTTTGCCATTAACAGAGTTTATATTTTCCTTTGGCCCTATCAGAAATGGAAATCAAAAACCCTGGACTCCTCTGGATGTTCTGCTTGCCCTGGAGGAATGATGTCCCACAAACCATTTAAAGACATGAACACATTATGTCATCCTCAATCCAGTGGTGGGATTCAAATTAACAACTAGTTTGCCTAGGGTCAGAGTGGCTGTCATTGGAGGCATGGCCCAACCCCATCTTCCAGCTCCACCGCACATGTGGGACGAGCCCCCCATGATGGCCAAACTGACCCTGGGTGAACCGGTTGTTAAATTACCCCCACCCGCTATCAAAGTGGTTCCTGGGTGCTGCACTGCAATGGAAAAAGTGGAAACGGAGCAGCCGGCACACGGAGATGAGGAGGAGTAGGGAGAAGAAAGAGGGGAAGTGGCTGTCTCCCTCCCTTATGCTGGCAGCTCTGTTGCCCATTTCTCGGTTGCAGCACAGCACCCACTTTTAGGCTCCCCCTGGTAATTTAACAACCGGTTTGCCTGAACTGGTATGAACTGGCTGAATCCCAACATTGCCTCAATCAGAAAGGCAGTCTCCACCCTTCTTTCCTTGCACCAGTTCAAACGTGCTCTTGCAAAGTAACTTTTCTACACCTCCGATTCCTTCCCCTTTCCTAAAACGTGTTGGCAGTGTTCTTGCCTTACTTTTAGGTAGATAAAACCAGGGGTGGGATTCACATTTTTTAACAACCGGTTCTGTGGGTGGGGCTTAGGTGGTGGGCATGGCTTGGTGGTCATGTGACTGGGTGGGTGTGGCTTGGTGGTCATGTTATTGGCTGGGCATGGCCAACTCAATATCACTCACATCGAGGCACGCATCTCCTCGCCTGGCCTCTCATGACTGTGGGGATGCTGCAACAGTCGTAAGTGTGAAAAATGGTCATAAGTCACTTTTTTCAGTGCCACTGTAACTTTGAATGGTCACTCCACACAAGCAAAGTACCAGCAAAGGAGGGGAAATAAATTCCAGAGACGTTCCTGAGACTGGAAGTCTAGTCGTGCCAAGAATGTAATAAGGGTTAACGGAGAGGCAGTTTCTGTAAGCAACACCAGAATGTTTCCTTCCTGCCTTCCTTACAGGATTAGGCCAGTAATTTCTTCTAACAACCAGTTCTCCGAACTGCTTAGAATGTCAACAACTGGTTCTAGCGAATAGGTGCGAACTGGTAGAATCCCACCCCTGGATAAAACCTAGAATCTAGAAAGTTCATCTTCTGCAGTTGGCATCTGCTTTCCCTATTGATGGATTGACCTATGTCCTATCCCTGCTTCCCATCTCCCAGTCAGCATTTATTGAGAACGTTTTGTTATCTTTCTCTTCCCACAGCTTTACCATTTCTCCTGTTTCTTGGGTGAGAAGGGGAAAATAATGGAACTCTTGTCAAATTCAACTGATTAAATAAATGAACAAACAAATGAAAGACAACCTCCTGCCTCACTGTTCCATCAATGTCAATATATATATATATATATATATATATATATATATATATGTGGATCTTTGGTTCTTCGGGTTTTCTCCCGCGTAGAGTTGGAAATATCTAGGCGACGTTTCGATGAAGTCTCATTCATCATCTTCAGGCTTGTGTCTTCGGCCTAGAAGCACAAGGCCGAAGACACAAGCCTGAAGATGATGAATGAGACTTCATCGAAACGTCGCCTAGATATTTCCAACTCTACGCGGGAGAAAACCCGAAGAACCAAAGATCCACATACAAATACCCGCGAAAATCTCCGAAAACAAATATATATATATATATATATATATATATATATACTTTGTATTACAACACCCTGTTAAGCCCCAATTAAGGGAGAAAGCATACTGCTTTCTTTTCTGTCTTTCGGCTCATCACCAGAGACCATACCGACAGAAAGCTATTTGTTTCGTTGCCTTTTGTTTAAAGCTTAAAAACCTTACACACACACATATATATATATATATATATATATATATATATATATATATATATATATATATATAAATAAGATAGAAGGCCTAATATTGAGGAAGACACATACCACCCATTTTTGTCTACTCTTTAATTATTTCATTGGTGAACTAGTAAAAAACAAAATAGGGCCACAATTTCATTGTTTCGTCAGTAGCTATGGAAAAAACACCACTCTGCTGCTGAATTTGTAAAAGAAAGGACCCCAGATGATCAAAAACAGTGTTCAAAAGGGAGAAGGCATTTCTACCAAAGCATACAGTAATCAATTGGTGTGGAGGAGTTTGTCCACAATTAAATGAAGGGTAGCAGATGAAGCAGATGATACAACCCAGTAGAAAAAGACAGTTGAAGGTGCCTTCTCAGTGGGAGTGAATAAAGTATACAGCTGGGTTTTCCTAGCCTTGATAAATGCTTAATAGCCTTTAACTATGCCTGACCATCATAAGCCCCAGTTTTTACTCATCAAGGCTCCTGTGCAATTGTTCATATGGAACCTTACTGGGAAGAATATTTTGCAGATTGCCAGGCAAATGTACCTATAGTAGGAGAATACTTTGATCTTGATTCTTTTTACTTTGTGAAGGGACCCTTGTCAATTCACAGTGCACCATAAGCTTGGGTGAGATGGGGGCTAGGTGTAATGCAGTAGTGATGGGCCAGCCTGAAGCAGACTCAGAACTGTTTGGCTCAGTGAGTGGCTAAATCAGAAGGACCAAACATAAGCAATAATTGACTGATGAGGTGCTCTCTGAATTCCATATATACAAGGTGACAACTGTCTGAAAGGGTTTGAGATCTTCAGGTAGTGATTACAATGTGGAGGGCTTGGGAGCTGATTTTATAGCACTGTATGTCATGAATTATTGGAAAATAAAACAGTTTTGTCATTTCCTGTAGAACTGGAATGTCCAGCCTTAGCAACTCTTAAGACTTGTGGGAGTTGAAGTCCATAAGTCTTAAAGTTGCCAAGATTGGAATACCTCTGCTGTAGAGTAAACCAAGCTAAGTACTCATTTTAATTATCATTCTGGCTGCACACTTTTCTATATAAGAATTTAGTCAATGACTGACAATTTAACAGTGGGGGTGCCCATGTATGTCTGTGTGTGTGTGCGTGACTGTCTGTCTGTCTGTCTGTCTGTCTGAAATCTAAATGGTTCCAAGTTGTGAGTAATCATGGGTTACATCTTTAAGTCTTTAATGTGTGTAAGCAATCTGAAGTTTTATTTTCTTGGAATCATATCAGCGCATGCTATAAACATATCCTGCCACTTTGAAATGTCATAATGTTGCATAAACCATACACTTCTGAACAGACAGAAAATCTCCCCTTCTCCCAAATTATTAGAATTCTTTCATACCCCTGGTGACTGCAAGACTTCTTCCTTGGTAAATGTCAAGTTCTTTCTTTTCTTTCATCAATGTTACCCAGAAAAGAGAAAAAAAATATAAGAAAGTGAGAATGAATGAATTCCGCTGTAATGTGAGAACAAGAATGATTCATTATTATATTGACTTTGCATGCAAATCATCTACTCAATCTCTCCCTTGCAGGACCTACAGCACTACTTTAAGATCAAGCCAGCAGTCACACTTCCTACTGATCCTGTTTTTGGGAGAAAGCCTAGAGCACTTTAGAACTAGCCTTAATCCTGGGTTATTCCATATACCTTGTCACCGTGCAATTCAATAATTTTCATTTGACTTACAATTGTAATTTAGCCCACAATTTTGATCATAAATAGTGACAGATGAATGCCAGTTTCTGGCAAAACATCAAAATCACAATCACATGATTGCAAACAGCCATAAAAGCGGCTAGTTGCCAAGCACCCAAAATGTGGTTACATAACCATGGAAAGGCAGATGTTGGAACTTCAAAACCAGGTTGTAAGTCTCATTTTCAGGCTCTATTGTAACTAAGTGACGATTTGTAAGGTCACTTAAGGATTACTTGTATAACAATAATAATAACCATTATTCTATCCAGAAAAGAGGTGGTTTTTTTTACTGTTTCATTTCCTCAAGCAGCAAAAAGAAGTTTTAAACATAACCAATTCTCTCCATTTTCACATGAATGGATTAAAATGTCATCCTGAACTTGAAATAAAATTTTGTTCAAAGCTGTGTTAAGATGAAAATAAAATTGCCAGAGTTTTAAAAGTGAAATTCTGTCACCAAGTTTTAAATATTACAGAAAACCTTAACAACAGCACATGACCAAAAATATCAAAAACACATTCCTGCAAGATTTTATCTGGGTAAAATATTCACCATCCTTGATTTGTCTTACAGGACTTATGGAGATACTATATTTTCATTTTGGGGAAAAATGTCTGCTACAACATTAGTTTTCAGCTTGCTACAAGGGCTTAATTTATAAAGTATAAGAACATAGTGTAAGAATCCACCATGATAGAGGATAGAAGAATTCCTTCATTCATCATGAAATCTATCAGAAAGGAGAATTTAAGGGCGCATCAATTGTCCTTGTACAATGAAAATTCACTAAAGAAGTATCTCGCACTTTTCTTCGCATAACACATATAATGACTGTAATGATTTACAATGAAAGTTTTTGGCTCAATTTTAGTTGTTAAGTGAGGACTACCTGTATATTACACGTGATCATTGAGGATATTTGAAGATCTTTTTCATTTTTTTATTACAACATAAAGTGTCTCTTCCTTGAACAGTCCTTTTCTTGGGCTTCTATTTCTCCAATGATAGTAATGAAACCCCATCAGAAAAACACTGGTAGTTCAAGGCAAGAATCTTTGCTTCATATTTTACTGCTAATGGTATTAAATGAATACACAACCTCACTTTAATTTTTCGCAATGTTTCTTTTTTTCCTTCGAACCCTCAGAACTCTATGAGCAATCCGCAGTCTCCAGAAAATTGCACGCTGAGCGGTGGGGTTAATTTTTTTTCTCCTACTGACAAACAGCTGACTTTACTGCTAAAGCACGATCCCTGGATTTTGAATGTTAATAACTTGGAATAACCCAGGGGTGGGATAATCAGGGGTGGGATTGTACCAGTTCTCACCTATTCGCTAGAACCGGTTGTTAACATTCTAAGCAGTTTGGGGAACCGGTTGTTAGAAGAAATTACTGGCCTAATCCTGTAAGGAAGGCAGGAAGGAAACATTCTGGTGTTGCTTACAGAAACTGTCTGTCCATTAACCCTTATTACATTCTTGGCAGGACTAAACTTCCTGTCTCAGGAACGTCTCTGGAGTTTTTTTCCCCTCTTTTGCTGGTACTTTGCTTGTGTGAAGTGACCATTCAAAGTTACAATGGCACTGAAAAAAGTGACTTATGACCATTTTTCATACTTACGACTGTTGCAGCATCCTCACAGTCACGAAAGGCCAGGCGAGCAGATGCGTGCCTCGGTGTGAGTGATATTGAGTTGGCCACACCCAGCCAATAACATGACCACCAAGCCACACCCACCAAGTAAGCCATGCCCACAGAACCGGTTGTGAAAAAATCTGAATCCCACCCCTGCCCACAATGACCCATGGATGACTGTGTACTTGCCTGGAAAGAAATTTCAGCTGATCATGATTCTCAGTAAGCGTAGCTTGAGGGTTTCCATCTTTTCAAGTCATTGTTTCTTTTTTTAGGCGCGTCTATACTTTAACATCATTTTGAAGTTTTTCTTTGTTTTGGTCTACATTTTTAATGTTAAAATACCTGGCTGAATGCTGAATTATCTCACAACCCCTTGGGAGATTACAAAAGTGAACTTTTCATTTTTTCATTTTGGAGTTAAAAAACACGTTCTCTTTTGCCACACGGCAGTAGAGGGCACCAGGACTTTCCCTTAGGTAATGAAACCAGGGGTGGGATCCGACAGGGTGAACTACCGATTCAGTGATTTATGAGGTTCGGTGATTTACGACGTGCTTCCCTGCATGCTGTACGCGCGCCTGTAAATCCTCATCAGCCTGGTGCCTGGACAGCTGAGCCATGCTGTGTGCCGAGAAGCAGCCTTTGGAAAAGTACTTTTTTCCTGCTTTTTTAACTGCAGCTGTGCCTCACACGGCAGCTGAAGTTGAAAAAGCAGGAAATAAAGGTCAGGTTGATGGGTGGGCAAAAACATTAGCAGACATAGAACCGATTCTATGTCTGCTGCTTTTCAGAGCTATCGGTTCTACAGAGGTGGACAGAACTGGTAGAAACCCACCCCTGAATGAAACTGATTGGATTTGAAGTACATCAGATTTCTATTGCAAGGATTTGGTATCTCACTTGTTCTTAAAATAACTTTGTTGTTTTACTCTATTTTTGTATATATACTATATCTCGGATCTTTTTTTTTTTTTCCTTTTTAAAGAGAGAGGAATTTCCCCTTTATTTTCTATTTACTCTCCACTGTGGGACTCTCAATTTCTTCTGTACTTACTTTGTTATGGAACATTTCATTCGTTGTCCTTGAGAAGAAATTGCTTGCATTTTGCTAGGGAAGTTTGGCCATTAAGAGGGATGGGGACTATATTAAAGTTAAAACAATAATAAATAGAAGATGCCAAACATTATATATTATATACTTTTTACAATGCTTCCAAAAAGAGATATAAAATAGAGGCAGGAGCCAGATAACTTTCTTTGAGGGAGAAAAAATGCTTTTATAAGCTCCAAATGAAAATCAAGACAAAAGATGATGAAGAATTAGCAACAGTTTTAAATCAGTCTAAAGATGAAACCCAGATACAGGTGATAGCAGTTAAATCAGATTTGCAATAGTTTTGTTTAAGAATTGGAAATTTCGTAGAGAAGGCTGAATAGGCCATCCATTTGAAAGATTTAATCACAGTGGAGATGACACAGTGGATTGGTAATGGACTGAATCGTCTTAGGAAAGCTGAAGGAGATTGGAGAATAGACTTATTATATATAGCCAGAAGACAACTCTTGGAGGATGCTATGATTCAGTTCATGGGAAAACCCTACTGAACAACAAGGGCTATAGAGCTACTCTAAACTGAGACTTTGGGGAGTGAGATTAACAATCTGAAAGATCCCAGTTATAATTTTAAGGAAAAGTTTATTGTCAATAATCAGTCAAGGATATTTGATCCTGGATGGCTTAGAGATAATGATTGCAGTGGGTTTATGGTTTTTCAGTCCCAAGCCATACACTCCAGCCAGCACAACAGAGATGGTATCGACCATTTCTGGAGAACCGGTAGCGGAAATTTTGAGTAGTTCAGAGAACCGGCAAATCCCACCTCTGACTGGAGATTTTACAGTATCCTTCCCCTGCTACATCCACCAAGCCTTGCCCACAGAACCGGTAGTAAACATTTTTTGAATCCCATCACTGCAGCACAATGGTAGTCCAAAAGCCGTTTGTGGATTCTGTGCAAGTTAAATACAATAACAGATCGTTAATAAAGGGCTTTGAAGTTTAGGTTGTTGTTGGGATTACCATTAACTATCTACTAGTTTACTGATAATTATTGTCTACTTTTACAGTAGATAGATGGTAGGGCAATTTGATTGATAGTAGATTTTCATGTTTGTAATATTTTTAATGCTATATAGTATTTTAGCAAATAAAGATATAGAAGTTTATAAATTGTGAGCCTGTTTTGCAAGCGGGAAAAACTATTATTGTTGAAATATATTTATCAGTATTCAACCAAAGGGAACCATCTATGTGTATCTTTGATACTTTGTCTTTATGCACATTTTCTCTAGTTTTGTATTGTTTTGTTTTTCTTTTTTTCCTTTTTGAGTTTTGTATTTTAACTTAGGAACTAAAATAATTTTTTTATTAAAAAAGAAAAAGTTAATATAGAGATATTGCAAATAAAAGTCATACAATGTCCTCTTGACTGAGTTCTGAAGTTTGAGTTCTGAATCATACTATTTCCCTCCCCCCCCACCCTGTTTTTTTAACAGTGTTTTCAGTATCAGTATGATTTATTTTGTGGGCAGAGAATGAATTTTCAACTCAATCATCATAATCTTCGACAACTACCAAAATACTGTAAATGTATGATTTTATCAGAATTGCCAACTTTATTTATAAGAATCAGTTTCTTTTCATTACCAGAGCTATGATATGAATAGCTTCTGAATAGCTGCTTTTAATTTTTTATTATTGCAGCGGCTGATGATTGGATTTTGTACATCTTTATGTATTTTTTATCTTTTTTATTTCTATTTTATTCATTTATTTCTATTTTTTCTTCTTCTCTATTTTGTTGTCTGGAAATAGGCTACAGATAGTCCTTGACTTAAGGATCACAATTGAACCCAACATTTCTGTTGTTAAGTGAGACATTTGGTGAGTTTTGTTCCATTTTATGACCTTTCTTGCCACAGTTGTTAAGCGAATAATTGTAGTTGATAAGTTAGTTACATGGTTGTTAAGTGAATCTGGCTTCCCCATTGACTTTGTTTGTCAAAAGATTACAAAAAGGGATCATGTGACCTTAGGATACAGTAACAGTCATAGGTATGAACCGGCTACCAAGCATTTGAATTTTGATCACATGACCATCAGGATGCTGTAATGGTCGTAAGTATGAAAAATGGTCATAAGTCACTTTTTTCAATGCTGTTGTAACTTGGAACCAGAGGTGGTATTCAGCAGGTTCTGACCAGTTCTGGAGAACCGGTAGCAGAAATGTTGAGTAGTTTGGAGAACCGGCAAATACTACCTCTGACTGGCCCTGCCCCCATCTATTCTCTGCCTCCCAAGTCCCAGCTGATCGGCTGGGGCTTCTTTTGTTGCCCTGCACAGAAGGACAGAGCTGGAAAGCAGGTTAGGGGTGTGGAGAGGGAATGGGATTTTGCAGTAACCTTCCCCTGCCACGCCCACCAAGCCACGCCCACCAAATCAAGTCACACCCACCAAGTCACACCCACAGAATCAGTAGTAAATTTTTTTGAATCCCACCACTGCTTGGAACGGTGAAATGAACTGTTATAAGCCGAGGATTATTTGTACTTGCCACTTCCTCAGTGAAGGACAAGAAACTGAAAGGTTAGGTCTGCGTCCACTAACCTGTATTTCATTTGGTTGCATGATTGGATGATAGGTTCAGTGGTGCTCAGGGATTTTTAACTCTTTTGCCTTTCTTGACAATACCCATATATACCTTTACATCATGAATCCAGCATGGAATATTGAGAAGTTGAAAACACACGTTTCACCAAAACAAACAAAAAACAAACACAAAAAAACAACAACCTGCTTTCTGGATGACATTTTTTTTAAAAAAAGGACTCTGAATTTAGTTTCAAATGCTTTCATGTTTGCTGCTTGGGAATAGTGGAACATTAAGATTTTGAATGCAAAATCCTTTTTGGGATAAGACCCAGTTTTAGAACAAGTCTTAGAAATAAAATGCTATTTTGGATGAGCGTCTTTTTTTTTGGTTCCATCTGTAGAGACCCGGTTTGGCGTAGCTACTTATGGCAGGCTAGAAACTGAGTGACTGTGAATTCTAGTATTCCCTTAGGCATCAAGCTGAGTGGGTGGCTTTGGGATAGTCACTCAGTCTGATCCTTAGGGCGGAGTCAATGTCAAACCACTTCCAAATATTTTGCTAAGAAAACTGCAGGGACTTGTCTAGGCAATCATTTAGAGCAGGGATTTCAAACTGGATTTCTTTGAGGGCTGGATCAGCATTTTACGTCTCTTTTACGTCCCCCCCCACCATTTTGGCTGGCAGAAAGCTTCAGGAGGTCATCCAGTTCAAAAAGAGAGTGTGGGGTGGGCTGCATGCACCTTCCCACACCCTATTTTGGCTGCCGGAAGCACCGTGGGCTGGTCTTTTGTTATTTCCAGGTCAGTTCCATGGGCCAAATTTAAGCACCCCGTGGGCCGAATCCTACCCACGGGCGTTGAGTTTGACACCTCTGATCCAGAGAAAAGATTGACTCAAAGGGACTCACACACATGCACAATCTATAGATTACACACCCAAATGACAGAAACCTATGGTTTGGACATCACGTAGCTGGAAATTTTCTATATCAGTAACTATCATTCTTCTTTTACAAACTCTCTACTTGAGTATTACTCACTCTGGATAGAGCTGGCTCGGCTGATGCCTTTCTGATACACAGCGTATACCGAAATGGTGGTGCTCTCTCCCATTCTGATGCCTTCTGTGAAAGTGAAGTTTAAAATGGCACATAGTTTTTATGGAATCTCGGTTCTAATACTGTACATACTCTTAAAAGGAATCGTCATCATCAATAGAACCTTTCTCTATGAAGGAAATCATGATTTAACCATTTTACACGAGCAAACACAGCAACAAGCATTAACAAGGAACCTCCATTCTGTAAATGCTTTCAACAACTACATTTACTTCCCATTCAAGCGGGGTCTAAATAGGTCTCTTTCACTACGTTCTCACAATAGCTGTATTCATCCATGCAAACTACTGGGGGTAGCTGTAAAAGCCAAGCAGGCAAATTCATGGAGGATAAGACAATTGATGATAATACTTATGACAGCCATCTGTTCACTCCAAATGTCCCTGAATACCAGTTTACAGACTCTCAGTGCTGAGAGTCTTGAATGGAAAGACTCAATTGTATGCGTTGTACACATTGGATTACTTGCTGTGAGAAATGAACGATGGCTTTTAGTCTCACGCAGCGTAATTCCTGTGATATTCTTATGAACTTAGTAGCATTTTTAAATCAATAAATTTTCTGTTGCTAACAGAACAGACATTTGTTCTGTAGATTTTGTCTCATTTTACGATCTTTCTTGCCACAGTTGCCAAGTTAATTGCTGCAGTTGTCAAGTTAGTAAGGGAGTTCTTAAGTGAATCTGGGTTCCCCACTGGCTTTGTTTCTCAGATGGTCGCAAAAAGGAGATCACATTACCCTGGGAGACCATAATCACTATGAGTCAGTTGCCAAGTGGCCATCAGAATGCTGCAATGGTCGTAAGTGTGAAAAATGGTCACAAGTCGCTTTTTTCTGTGCCGTTGTAACTTCGAACAGTCACTCAATGAACTGTTGTAAGTTGAGGACTACCTCTACTTATTAATATACATATCCATCTTTCATATTTATTGCGAAGACACCAAAAGAATTGACTTGTAACTTACCTTCAATGGAAGTTGATGTATTTTGGAAAGGGACTTTCTTCCATGCAACAAAGTTATGATGCAAATGATTGAAGTTTGCAGACATCCATTCCACTATGTACCATACAAGTGTTTTTCCAATAGACTTAGGAGGTTCCCATTTAACAGAAATTCCTTTCTGTTTATCAGTCAATATTTGAATATGAGTAGGGGGTGCGAAAGCTATGGGGAAAAACAGATGGGGTTATATGTCATCATATTATTTTTGTTACTGCATATTTCCGTAACTATATACTGACATCATTCAAAAGGATTGCATTGACATAGTTAAAAATGCTCTTCAAATTTGTGAACAATATATAGATTTGTCTCTGTTATGTGGTGAGCTCCATATATATTGATTTCTATCTCAGGCATTATGGAAGATTGGAGAATTTTAGTAGTTACTAAGATATTTTTTGGTACATGTTGAGATATCAGTTGTGACCAAGATAAATGAAAAGTCTGTCAGGCCTATCCCCAAAATGATGTAACATCATTCAAACAAAGTTCAGATCTTTACTTGCATGTACCATATAGACAGAATCTTGCCAGATTAAATCTATACTAACCTAACTTAATGAATGTACTCTGGGAAATTG
Organism: Bungarus multicinctus; assembly: GCA_023653725.1. NCBI lineage: Eukaryota > Metazoa > Chordata > Lepidosauria > Squamata > Elapidae > Bungarus > Bungarus multicinctus. The sequence goes on from CM042842.1 coordinate 62,523,212, forward strand.
TAGGGAGTGGCTATCTTCAATCTCTTCCTCTTCCCATAATGCAATTCTGAGCTTTGCTGTCTCTTATCTTGCCCCCTTCTTTGGAATCTGCTCCCTCCTTCCTGGGAATTTGCTACATCACAACACTTCTGCTTCGTAGACACATCCCGGCACACAATGCCTCTTTAAAGGCTAAGGGCCAAATAACACACTGACACACAATGCTTTAAGCCAAAAAATTAAAATTCTGCATTCTGTAGCATTTTCTGAAAGAAAATAAGACATGGGTATACATGTATTGTATGCAGCACTAATATTCAACAATCCACTGCTAAAAGAAATTATGATTCCGCTTGATGGGCTGCTCATTCTCTATTGTAATACACAAAGTGAAATAAGTTTGGTGAAACTGTTTCCTGTGGTGTTCTCCTCTGTGGCAAAATTTCTCTGCGCATTCTTCCTAAAACTGTAAAGGTTGGCTTCATATATTCCAGTGCAAACCATCCATTGGGATTGGGTTTTATGAGTTTTCTGTATATTTTCAGAAGCTATGGGAGCTGAATAACTAGGTTGAAAGTTTAGTTTATTGTCATTGCACTTCACTTTTAGTTTATTAATATTGCACTATACAGTAGAATTCAATAGAGTTACTGCCCTGGGATAGAAGCTGCTTTTTGGCTTATTTGTCCTTGTTTTTATTATTCTGTACCGTTTGCCAGATGGTAATAGTTCAAAAAAGGGTTCCCAGGATGAGATGGATCTTTGAGAATGTTTTGAACTTTCTTAAGGCAGCAGGAGCCATAAAGCTCTTCCAAAGAGGGAAGAGGGCAATCAATGATCTTCTGGGCGATGACGTGAACCCTCTGGAGTGCTATCCTATCTGCCATGTGCAATTGGCAAACCATACACAGGTGCAGTAAGTTAAGATACTCTCTATGGTGCAGCGGAAGAAGGTCATCAGCATTTTTTCATTTAGTTGTTTTCTGAGAAGTGTCAGGTAGTATAATCTCTGCTGGGCCCTTTTGAGCAGTCCTGCAATGTGAGCACCCCAGGTCAGGTCCTGTTTATAGTAACACCCAGAAACTTAAAACTGGCCACTTGCTCCACTCGGTCTCCACTGATAAGCAAGGGCTGGATATCTGATCTGTTTCTTCTATAGTCCACTATACGCTCCTCGGTCTTATTGGTGTTAAGGACCAAGTTATTGTCTCCATACCATGAAAGCAATCGGTCCACCTCATCTCAGTAGGCAGACTCATCCCCCACCCCCCTGGAGTTGAGTCCCACCATTGTGGTATCATCTGCAAATTTAGTAATAATATTACTAGCGTGAGTGGGAATGCAGTCATGCACATAAAAAATATAGAGTAAGGGATTCAACACAGAACCCTGTGGTATACCAATGTTAAAAATAAGGGCTGAAAAGATATGATTACCTAAAAGTTTATGTCTCTAACGTCTAAAACTGAATTAATGAGGCAAACAGATAGAAATTTGTACAGTATCCAAAAGTGAATTTAAAAAAATATTGTTTCTGTTAGGAGCACTCTTTAAAAAAGATTATTTTTTTTTTGAAATGTTTCTAAGAATGTCTTATTTAGATTCAACCTCTAGAGGGCATTGTAGGAAAACTAGTCAACAAAGAAGACAGACCTGTGCTATGCAACTGTAGTTCTTAAAGAGTGCGGAAATAATAAAAATACCAGTCTGACTACTACAGGCTACATTGTAAAGGCATATTTCTAACACAGTATTATGACTATTAACTCATTTGCAACCTGAAATTTAGCAGATACACTTTTATATGGATAATGTTTTAATAATCACAATGACAGGAAGCTAATCATTTAAATATATATTTTAGATCCCAATTTCCTGCTATACTATTTATGCCTGCATTGGAATTGTACATTTTTCAACTGGGTGTCTCTGAAATGTGGGCATATGTAAATAAACATATTTGTACATTGCAGATATAGTCATAGTGGAAGGAAGTAATCTGTCTGAATTAACTTAATAGCTTCAAACTGCAGATGGCAGAATTCAAAATGTATAATTATTTACAAGTGACCATTGTCATTTACAATGGCGCTTATGACCGTCACAGCATCCCCATGGTCATGTGATCAAAATGTGGGCACCTGGCCACAGGCATGTATTTATAACCCTGGCAATGTCCCAGGGTCATGTGGTCACCATTTATGGCCTTCCCAGTCAGCTTCTGGCAAGCAAAATCAATGGGGGAAACCTGATCCACTTATTCAGTTAATTACAGTGATCTGCTTAACAACTGTGGCAAAAAAACATTGCAAAATTGCATGGAATTCAGTGGTGGGATTCAAAAATTTTTACTACCAGTTCTGTGGGCGTGGCTTGGTGGGCGTGGCATGGCTTGGTGGGCGTGGCAGGGGAAGATTACTGCAAAATCTCCATTCCCTCCCCACCCCACTAACCTGCTTTCCAGCTCTGTTCTCCTGTGCAGGGCAACAAAAGAAGACCCAGCCAATCAGCTGGGACTCAGGAGGCATAGAATAGATGGGGGCGGGGCCAGTCAGAGGTAATATTTGCCGCTTCTCCAAACTACTCAAAATTTCCACTACCAGTTTTCCAGAACTGGTCAGAACCTGCTGAATACCACCTCTGATGTAATTCATTTAACAACTGTCTTACTTAGCAATGGAAATTCTGGTTCCAATTATGATCATTAAGTCACTATTATTAAATAGTAATATATTACAACAGGGATATAAATAAGCATGGCAATAATGTTAGGGTGTCCCCAGTGAGATATTTCATTCCATTCCATTTTATATCTTTTTTAAAAAAATATTATGGCCACCCATTCCAGAGGATTATCTAATACAATACAATGCAGTACCGATTTCTGAAAAAATTTGCCTGTTTTGTGATATCTTACCTTGGTAATTGTGAGGTGGTTGTTTCACTATAATATTTGCAGGTTTGGAACTTCCTTTGGAATTGTGTGCTGTCACATAAATAATGGTCACTGCTGGGGGCACCATCACTTTGCAATGTATTTCTGTTGTTTTACATAAATCCACCTTCTCTCCTTGCTTTTCATAAAATATTCTGTAGTTCAGAATTTTTCCTCTGCTTTCCTTTGGAGACAGCGGCTAGAGAAATGCAGAATTGCCTTTAGAGAACCGCAAAAACTAATCTTTTATTATTTGTACATGCAATGTTCAAAAAGTTGCAGAAATGTGAAACCCAAAGGGAAAAAAATGACTGAACTAACAGCTGCTCAGGAGGGCTAAATTACACCTGAAATGCCATCCACCTCAGGTAACAGTAACATTTGAAAGGATTCATGAAGAATTAACCATAATCAAACAAAAAAGTAGGGTGCCATTTAAGCATTTTACTGTCTGCCATTTCACCTCTTCAAATTGTATCCTCAAGCAGATTTTTTAAAAAAAATTTGAAATGTTCTCAAAATCAAGTGAAAAGAAAAAAAAACTTCTTAATATGGATAAGTCCAGTTGTTTCAAAGCAGGTGGAACTTTTCCTTTTACAAAGAAGCCTTCACTATATCCAACCTCATCATTACCGGAGAGGCCTTTATGTGTAAGGAGGGATCTAAAACACAGATGGCTACATCCAATGTTCATTTCTTCAGAATCTACAGATTGGAACTATCCCTAGATAACCAAGCAAGACTGTACACCATGCTTCATTTCTATGTACATTTATATTTTATACTCTTCTATTCTATAGAACCATCCCAATCAAATTCCAGGGATAAATCTGAGAGACTTTACCCTGTCATGCCTCTGTCAGAATCTGATTCGGAGGGGGAGGCTGAGCAATTGATAGAGAGTGGGAGTGTGGCTCCGTTGGCTGTGGAAGAAACTGGGGAAGAGTACAGTCCGGCTGGGCAGAGCAGGGGAGAGGTAGAGCAAGGGAGAGGGAATTCAGAGAAAGACCCAGCCCCACCCCCCTCTTCATCTTAGGGCACGCAGGGAGGAGCAGAGAAGGGAGCAACATGAGTTGCATGGCTTACAGGGGAGGAAAGAGTCCTGATTCCCTTCATTAGCTGCAGTTGGGAACACAGTGTTTAAAAGGGAAGCTGTGCACAGCAAGTTGTTGGGAGCAAATTGTGAATTATCTGGTATCATAGATGTCACTGCATTTGTTTTGTTTGTCTGAGGAGCTTGCCACAGATGTTTACAAAATAAGCTGAACTGGTTATCAAGTCTCCATAGTAACAAGATATGAGTGTCTTGTGAAGTTCTGTTTTACTGCGCATGTGTGCAGGGGAGGAGTTTTACTTCTACTTCATCTTTCATTATAGTTTCTTTTGTTTGCTTAGTAGGATGGTACTGCTGTTTCTTTTGTATCTTAGTTATTTTGTAAATAAAGTATGCTGGCAACAGAAAACACGATCCATTTCCTCTAATTTATAAAACTGAATGTTTTCGTTTTGACAATAGAGGCTTATCTGTGTTCCTGGCATCTTCCCAACTGTGTATGTTTTGCTGTGCTTTCAAGTCTGCAATTCCTTCTCCTGCCCTGTCAAGTTAATTATGGCAGCGTGGTTTGTTTGGATTTTTAGTTACAGTTTGTATGTACTTTGTTTTTGGACTGAATTTCCTCAAATTAAAGACTGTTCCTGGGAGAGTTTTTCTCCATCCTGACATTGGGGCAAAACTGGAGATAATAAAGGAACTCTTCTTGCTTATTTGACTGTGTTGCCTTTGTGCCACACCCCGGGTCATCACATATCCATTAAATGCTTAGAATAGTCTTCACAGTGGCTTTGCAGATGCTCCTTTGCCCTTCCTTCCTAAGGTGCGATCTGGTTACTCAAAATGAAGATGCCAGCCAGTTATCTGGTCACACAATAAAAGCACCTGTTCAAGTGCTCTGATTGCCACAAGGTAAGCCCTAATAAAGGTTATTAGCTAGATTCATTCTTTGTCTTCTTCCAGTGGTGCTTCGGGAATGTCTTGCATTTTTTCATCTCAGGGAATCCTGAAAATTGGAGGAATTCCAGAATCCACAATGCAGAGAGTCAGAACAGGAATGTTCTGTTGCAAGGCTGCCATTGCCTGCTCATTCCAAGCTGAGGCTTTGGACTAGCTATGCAACAGGGTTCATGAATAAATCTAAGGTCCCTATGGAATCCACCTGGGTTCATGCATTGTCAGGAGCAGACCAACTGAATTGGTCCTTCCTTCCTGCAGTGGGAGTTAGTTGCAGAGAATGTCAAGGCTAGGAGTCTTTCCTTAATAAGATGTTGATCTCTCCTTAATAAGACGTTGATGTCAATACTCTACATTAAAGCACACCACAATTCTGAGATGAAGACCAGATCTAGTGTGTGCCAACCCTCCACCTCTGAGTAGGGCTCTTAATAATCTGGATGAGATCTATGATCGCTGAACTGCCTCTGTCTCTGGGCCCACAGAAGACAGGTTGAAATGTCTCAAAATCGTGATTCTAGAAAACTTGATCTGACCTCTCCCAAAGAGTTGAGAAGTATAGGCAGGGAAGCTGCTATACAGCAGGAAAGTTGGTACAGAAGCAGCAATCTCAATTGATCCCTCCGGTCCAGTTTCACAACAAGGTCTCAAAGTCTATCAAAGAGTAACATATGGTCTAACATATCCAATGCAGCACCCCTAAAAACTTCTAACGGTCCCTGAATGACAACAGCCACACTCCCTCCTCTTCCCCAGAATAATATCTGATGCCCATTCAAAACCCAGAAGGGCAAATTTGTGAGTAGGGAACTCTTCACCTTTGCATCCAACCAGGTTTCAACAATACAGAATAGATAGGTGTTTTCATTAAGAACAGCTCAGTCTGTCTTCTGCTGCATCGCTCCATGCCACTTTCCTGATATGATATTTTTGCTTGCCCTCTCCTCCAACCGCATATCCAATTGGTGTGCTCTCATCTCCAGGTTACATCATCACACCCTTGCACATAGTGCAATGTAGGATGTGATTGTTCTGACCAAGGCTTCCTGTGACACCAACACACACACGTTAAATCCAAAACCCTTTTTAGTTCAACAGCTGTGAATTATCGTCATTCACAGCCTGTAATGAGTCTCAACTAGCTATAAATAGTCCCATGGAAGTCTGCCAAAGTTCTTTGGGAGAAGTCTGATAAGAACACACTTTTATCTTTTCTGAAGTGCTGCCAATGACTAAAGTACCAATTAGTCTTTCAAAACCAAATGGAGTGCAAATTCACCACGGAGCTTTCAGGTTCCAAACCGACCAGAGTGAACAACATTGCTTCCTGCAAAGGTTCCTGTCCCTTTGCACTTCCTTTACATCTTATGAGAGGGGCAATCACCTCCAAGCCTTACTCCCGAGTTGCCCCTTTTGTTTTAACTGCTCTTTGCCTTCTGGCAGCTCTGCGGACACGTGCACTGGGAATAGGCTCCCCTTGTTCCTCTGCCTCACTACTGTCAGATTTTGGAGGCTCCGGAGTCAGCACATAACTCCCAGTTAGCCCTGGCCCCATCTCTGTATTGGACGCAGGACCAATGTCCTCCCCAGACTCCCAGACTGGTCCCTGTTCTTCCCCACTGTCTGATTCTGCTGCTGTCTCTGCAGGCTGCCGGCGGACCACAACAGTGATAAACCCACCCACACATTATGGTTCTTCTTCCTAGCACTCAACATCTGCTACGGTGGGCAACTGTCCATATGACACTAGACATCCAACTCTATCCCATACATTGTTTATGTTTATGTTTATTTAATTTATATATCGCCCCCTCTCCCATTTGGGACTCGGGGCAGTGTACAGCCAGACTAAGAACAACAATACAGAGAAATATAAAAATTAAAAACAAATTAAATAAGTGGGGCTGAGTTAAAAAGATAAAAACAAGGGGATATAAAACACAAATTTAAAACCCCACAATGCTACTGGGCCAGACCGGTTCGTTGAAAAAGATGGGTCTTCAATGCACGCCTGAAGGTTCGTAGGTCAGGGATAATCCGTATCTCCAGGGGCAACTCGTTCCAAAGGGAGGGTGCTCCCACAGAGAAGCCCCGTACCCTCGGGGTCGCCAGCCGACTTCGTCCAGTTGATGGCACCCCAAGGAGGCCCACCCTGTGAGCGCGCACAGGCCGACGGGAGGCCGATGGTGGCAGAAGGCGGTCCCGTAAGTACCCGGGTCCCAAGCCATTAACTCCCAATTGCCTTTCTCTCAGGTGGGTAACCAGGAGAAAAACCAGCTATATCCTCATCTGGCCCAGATATATTTTCCACTGTTTTTCACAGAAGCAGGAGAAGAGATTACAGCTTCACCCAATGTTCCTTCCCATAGCTAGTTTAAATTATTAATCCAGCCCTTCTCTCTCAATCCTTTGGAACCACTGATGAAAACAGATCAGGTTTACTGCAAAATGCAACCTGTAAAGCAGTCTTCACCCCTTTTTAATGTGCATTGCATGGCCAATAAAGATTTAAAAGATTTGAATGTGTGGTCAAATCTGCCCTCTGGACTTTTTGACCTACATTCTCACAGTGGCACCTGGTTTTTATTTGATAATGATAATCTCTATTTTTTAAAAATTGTGTTTGTTCACCTTGATCAAGACTGTCACCTCTTGGTTACCATTGGGATAAACTGGCCCGAATATCCTCCATACATCAAGTACTGCAGCTGGTTCTATATTTAAAAAGAGGAGAGAAACAGATCAGAGGTGATATTCAGCAGGTTCTGACCAGTTCTGGAGAACTGGTAGTGGAACTTTTGAGTAGTTTGGAGAACCGTCAAATAGACTGAAGATTTTACAGTATGCCCACAGAACCAGTAGTAAAAACATTTGAATCCTACCACTGAAACAGATGACAAAAATATTTAAAGTGACTTCTATTATAGCATTACTCTTACATGGGGAATAATTATAATAATGGAGCAAATGAATTATTTTTAAAAATAGATTTTAAAAGCTAATAAGCAAGCATAGAAAATGAGAGTATGTTGATTTTGGATAGTGTAGAAAGCTACTACAGTACTACATTATATAGGAGGGTACTATATTATAGCAAATAGCTTTCACTTCAAGAGCTGAAGAAGATCTAACCACATACTAGTAATCTATGGGATGGCCACATTTCCATTTTCCAATCAATGGTAAACTGATTGATGCTTCCTTCGTTTCTTTCTAGAATGGTTGCTGAATCATAGCCTGCAATATCACTTACTGAGCCTGTATTTTTTGAATGCCCTCGGAGTTGTAATTCAATTACATATGGAGAGTGACAGCTTCTCTGCCAATTTGCTGGAGAGGAAAACTATCTATAACTGAGTTTCTATCTATCCATAAGTAAGATAATACTTATTACTAATATCCAGTAGCAATAGCATTAGACCAGGGGCCTTCAAAACTTAACAACTTTAAGACTTGTGGACTTCAACTCCCAGAATTCTTCCTCCAACATGTTTGCTCAGGAATTCTGGGATTTGAAGTCCACAAGTCTTAAACTTGCCAAGTTTGAAGATTCTTGCATTAGACTTATATACCGCTTTACAGTGCTTTACAGCCCTCTCTAAGTGGTTTACAGAGTCAGCATTTAGGCCCCAACAATTTGGATCCTCATTTACCCACCTTGCAAGGATGGAAGGCTGAATCAACCTTGAGGCTAATGAGATTCAAACTGCCAAATTGCAGGCAGCCAGCAGTCAGCAGAAGTAGCCTGCAATACTGCACTCTAACCACTGTGCTACTGTGGCTCATTTATTAGTAATTATTAATAAATTATGTAACAGATCAGTAAGTAGCTATTAGATGCTGCTTTATCAACCCAAGTTCACACTTGCAGTTGAAACATAAAAGGCAGGCCTTATTCATCAGACATATGGAATTACAATCTAGTCAATCACATTTAAGTTTAGTTTAGTGTATTTATGTGGACTCAATTACTGTTAGCGCTTTCTGGTTCAATGTGTAATTCAGAGAAAATGATTCAATGATGTAATGGTAACTGAGTTAACTAGTATGTTGTGTGTTAGTATTGTTGTGGGAAACTTTTAAAGTATTTGAACATATCACCATTTCTCTCCTCTTCCTGACAATGAGAACAGAACCACAACAACTGTATAACAACAAAAAAGAATCAACAAAGCTGCCTGACTTTGCCAAATAAAGGCTTCAAATAGCTAATTATACAGGGGTGTCAAACTGGCGGCCCGTGGGCCAGATGCGTCATGCACAGGCCACGCCCACCCCCACCCCAGTTCCACAAAGGGGAAAAATGTCACGAAACATCATGTGATGGCAACGTGATACAGAGAGTTTGACACCCATGAGCATTAATACATTGAGGAAATGACAGTTTTAATAGGAAATTACAACAATGGGAAAAGATTCACTTGATGAATTTCAGATCAGAATGTAGCTACCAAAAGAAAAGGAAGCTTGCTAAAATAAAAGTGCTAAAAGACTCTTGAATCGGAAAACAAACTTTTTTTTTTAAACTTAGAACCCAATTCTGTCAGCAGGGGTCACTAATTCTCTGATAATATGGCTTCCTGTACTACGCTAAACTTTTATCTGATATTGACAAAAAAAGAGTGAAACTGTGGGCTAACCAGAGTTGTATCTCATATGTTGTATTTCTTATTGAGGTTAGAAAGTTTCTCCTTGGAGCATGGGGCAACCTCCACCCTTTCTTCCTTGTTCCATTTCAAAATAATTTATTATTTATTTTAGTTTGTCAAGCATGTATGAGAAACCAAGTATAAGTATGAACATAACATATGAACATGTAAGTATAAACAGATATAAATATATACATAATAAGTGAGAACACTAAATGGGAACAGTAGGACAGGGACGATAGGCACGCTGGTGCGCTTATGCATACCCCCTTACAGACCTCTTAGGAATGGAGTGAGGTCCACAGTAGACAGTTTAAGCAGAGGTGGTATTCAGCAGGTTCTGACCAGTTCTGGAGAACCGTAGCAGAAATTTTGAATAGTTCAGAGAACCAGCAAATATCACCTCTGACTGAAGATTTTACAGTATCCTTCCCCTGCCACTCCCACCAAGCCACACCCACAGAACCAGTAGTAAAAAAATGTGAACCCCCCACTGAGTTTAAGGTTAATGTTTTGGGGGTTTGAGGATGTAACAAAAATGTTTTACAATTTCTGCCAGCTCAAGACATATATGGCTGAGCTTCTTTTGTTTCCAAGCAAATCTCTCTCTTCCAGTTGGCCATTGTACAACATAGGAAGAAGATGCATCTGTCTGGTCATTGGTTGCTATCTTCCATGGCCTTCTCATGGAAGGCTTCCTGTTCCTTCTAAAAGGATACTCCCTCTGTGGACGAGTAAAATTCTGGACTTTTGCCCTCTACTTGTTCAGTGGAGGACTGGTTAAAAAGTAGACTTTTTCTTTAACAAATTAACCTGTGAAAGCACAGTCCTTCTTCCTTCCGTCCTTCCTTCCTTCCTTCCTTCCTTCCTTCCTTCCTTCCTTCCTTCCTTCCTTCCTTCCTTCCTTCCTTCCTTTCTTTTTTTTAACCAGATGAAAATGATGAGGGCTCTGCCAGTTAACTCTTGCTTAAGCACTGTAGCGAAAAGCAGGGTAGACGGGTCCTTGCCACCACATTTACCTATTCAGTGGCAGATAAGGGGAATGGGAAAGCATTAAGGAGGAGATCAACAGGAGGAATCTTATACGAAAGTACTATCAGTGGGAAGTTCATGCCCCCAAAGACTGCCTGTGTAAAGGAGTGATTGATAGAGTCGTGGTGGCACAGTGTTTGGTTGCCTGCAGTTCAGCAGTTCAATTCTCACCGGCTCAAGGTTGACTCAGCCTTCCATCCTTCCGAGGTTGGTAAAATGATAAACCAGATTGTGGGGGCAATAGGCTGATTCGGTGAACTGCTTAGAGAGGGCTGTAAAGCACTGTGAAGCGGTATATAAGTCTACTGCTTTCCCCAGCAAAGTTATAAGGAATAAGGAAGATGTGGTATCTGCCATCTAGAATGAAGACCTGCCCAACGTGGATGTCAATGCTGAAAAATGGATTGACAATAATGTCTTCAATGGGCTTCTTCATTTCCAGCTAATTCAGTATGGGAAAAAGGAGTTTAAGGCTGACCTTGTTCTGACCCAAACCTGCTTCCAAGAGAGCAAACACAAGACAAAGGTAGCAGAACAACCTTTTAATGTTTCATTTACGAATCCTGTTTCTTCACAGATAAAAGGCTGCTTCCAACTAATTAGCTCCCACAAGAAAGAGCCTTGCTAAATTTTTGCAAGGCTGCCAAGAACAACAGATAAAGATCCTAAACAAATCAAAGAGTCTCCAAACACCAACTCAGATATTCTAACATCCACCAGGCTTGAGTATCAAACTTATTTGCCTTCTGCAAAGAACTGTGGTTTCTCAAATGGCTTTTATCTTCTCAGGGAGGAGCCATTACCTTGCAGCCTTACTCCCAAGTTGCCCATGCTGTTGCAGCTGCTCTTTCCTGCGAGCAGCCCTGCACGCATGCACACTGGGCACAGGCTCCTTGGGGTCCTCTGCATCACTGCTGCCAGCCTCCACAATCTCCAAAGGCAGCATTCCACTCCCTGATGGCCCTGGCCCCATCCCTGCCTCACACACAGGCCCTTCATCTGAGTCCTTGCTCTCTGAAACCTCAGCCGTCCACACCTGCTGCCGGTGAACCACAGCAGCCCCAGTATCTGCATATACAGGTAGTCCTCACTTAATGACTGATCGCTTAGTGACTATTCAAAGCAATAATATGTCCCGCAAAAGGTACTTGCGACCCAGTTACAGTGTTCTGATGATAGCACATCCTCCTGCACAGTCACATGTATTTGGCAACCTTATGGTGGTTGCAGCATTCTACTGTGTCATGTGATGGCAATTTGTAACATTGTTGCTGGAAATCGGCCTTTTAAATCGATTTCTAGCAAAAAAAAAAAGTCCATAGGAATGCATTGACTCACTTAACGGCCAGGGTACTCGCTTAATAATTGTGGCATTTGCTTAATAATCAACATTTGCTTAATGATATTTGCTTAATATTCGCTTAACAACTGCCTCAAAAAATTAGGTCAGTTTTGTGGACGCCTCAATTTATGACCATCATGCCTTACAGTGGAAATTCCAACTCCATTATGATAATAAGTTGTGGACTACATGTAAAAGCTGAAAGAAGCCCAAAAAATGTGAGAGATCTGCTACTACCTGAGGGGCAGAAGTGGCCAATCCTTTTGATTGCAAATATTTTAATGAATTTCTAGCTCACATGGCTGGAAAATGATAAGGTTAATCTTCCATGCATGCATTTTCCATAGACATCTCAAATTCATAAAGATTACAGTGCTACAGTTATATATAACCTGATGAAAATAATACAGGAAACAAGCACAAAAAGATATAATCTAGTATTCCAGTTCCTGAGTGACAGTTTCCTTTTGCTGAATGTATTTTCTAGCCTGTCTTTTTGCTGAAAATACTGAGAAACCTGTTATTACAGTCGCTGTTTTATGGCGGCTTCAATTCTTCACCCATTCTCTGTGGAATTTTTTTTTAACTTGAAAAAAATGTTTTAAGAAAAAGCAGTGAAACTCACCTTTCTCTGGAGTAATATATACTGTAGATTCACTCCATCTGCTCCACAAGCTTCCGGGGTGAGTTAGTTTGCATCTAATTTGAAACTCATACTTTGTATTTGCATCTAAGTTGTACTCAGTGTTAATTTCATTTCTTAAACTAGCATCCCAGTCTCTCACCTAAAACAGAGAACAGTAAAATCCAATTTTTCACTCTTCTAATCTCAGCCAACTGATTTCTGTTTTCAAATATGATTTACTGTTGTAGTTTCTTTTTCCTAATGGCCAACTTCTCATTTTTAAAATTAGCGATAATTGAATAAATCAAATAGAAATAGAGCATTCTCAGGGCTAGCATCCTCAAAACAGAGAGATTAAAAACAGCAATATAGGTGATAATGTTAGATTCTAGATGTACATGACTTAGATGTCAATAAAAATTATTTTAGCTGTGTTTGGAAATATTTCTGTTTATTATACTTAGTAGGACTTACTTTTGCCTCAAAGTCATGTTTGGATAGTAACACTCAGTAGAAACTCAGAAGTTTCTGAAGTTCAATCCCAAATATATGTACGTCACTAGATTTTTCAACATTTTGATTAAGATAATGTACCTGAATTTAATGGGAGCAACTATGATTACTCACTCTGTGTTAGAATTATCTGAGAAAGAACATCAATTTAAATTAAAGTAGTGCTAGAAGAAAGGCTTAAAACAATCTTTCCATTACATTTACAGCTATGTAATATTTAATTTTCTAAAAATAAATGTGTAGATAATAAATATCTCCTTCCTACTCTGTGGCTAGTAACATTTTGCTCACATTAGAGGGAGGAAAACATATTTATCTATAACAAACTGAGATTGCATCAAAAGTGACAACATCATGCAAACTCTTTTTTTCTACATTTGTCCCATGATCTGATATGTTAGTTGTTGTTTAATCATGATGTGAAACTTGTTTAGTCATTTACCCCCTTGCCCTATTCCCTGTGTCTCCTAGTTTGTTGCTCTGGAGATGATAACACTTTCTGGAGAAAGAAGAGTCATCACAGGCTGGGTAAAGGAAGATCGATTGCATTCCAGCATCATCAGTTTTCTACATTAGCCTGTTCATTCGTTGAATAGCCATGCATTCAACTCAGCTAGTCTAAGAGTTGCATATTGTATTGAAAATCTAAGAATATATAGGTGTGCATGGCATTCTTTCAATAGTATTAACAAATTCATTCCTCAATTGTATATCTGTAAAAAAATGGGAGACACTGGCTTGATTTATCTTTTTATAACATAAAATCTTTTCAAACCATATAGCTGGGACTATACCAAAGAATAAGCACTTGTAATTCACTAATTTTTGTCAACTGTGCCCTCCTGATAATCTTTCAAACATGATGAATTACAGTGTCTATAATCTCCATTCATCATGACCAAGGATATGATTATTGATTGATTACATTTATATCCTGCCACAATAACAAAATCATCCAGCAGTTAAAAGGATTATGGATTATGAAGTCCTAAAACAGCGGTGGATACTAAGTTGAGGAAAGTTGTTTTAGACAAACTGTATATGGATGGTTCTAATGTGAACCTGAATTGTTTGGTGATTTTTTTATGTTGTTTTAAAAAAAGTAAACTTATCTTTGTAGTACCAAAGAGCAAAAAGCTATAATTTGGATTATATGCAGATGAAAACAAGTTTAATTATGTGTTACTTTGCTTATTGCTCTTTCTGGAATATAGGAAATACATAGTTCTATATAGTTTTTCTATATATTTGTATATTGTAGCTCAGGGCTGTCAAATTCCCAGCCCATAGGCTGACTGTGTCACATGCTGACACGCCCATGCCCGGTTTAGCGAAGGGAGGAAAAAGTCCCGATATGTCACATGATGATGCCACCGATGATGATGTGAGTTTGACACTCCTGCTATAACACTTCTAAATATTTGAGGTATTTCAAACAACCACTCATCCATCCACATGCACACATACATATTTCATTTCAAAAATCTATACAAAGCATTTCATACACACACACACACATACACACACACACACACAACTTATTAACTATTTAAAAAATGAACCAGACTAAGCATAGCTACTATTAACTGCCAGGATCCATTGTTTTGCCAACGTCCATAAATCTGAAGACTTCTGTAATTCTTGTGAAGGGAATATTTGGACAAAAGCTCCTACCGCATATGTAATGAAGTTAAAATCCATTTGAGAGAAATACAGAATGTACAATGTGAACCATGTGTGTGGAGGAAATGTTTTGCCACAAAACCAAAACACCGAGCCTACAAAATTATTGTCCTCCAACCGAATTATGAAATGGAATGATCAATAAAAAACTTCACTGCTAATTAGAAGAAGGAAGAAAGCCAATATCTCACATGCCAAGTTTCACTTATTGTCTCCTTATATCGCTCCTCACAATATGTCTCATTGATTGCTGTTTGCCTTTTCCAGTGTATTATTGTTTGAATGCTGGAGACTCCATTGTTTTATTTTGAACAATAACAGGTACAGCTGGTATTACTAAGAAGAAACACAAGTATGGCACATCAAATTTACAACAATAACATTATTAGCATGTTTTCCCAACATGCCTGTTTTAGGAGATTGTTCTTATACTTCAAAAGAAGTACAATAACAGCGCTATAGTTTCTACATCAGTTCATTTCTTAAACCTTTGCTGTACAGTTATTTTCACAAACACATGGTTTTTGTTAATTTATGTATCAGTCCCACTGTGCTTTCCAAATGGACATTATTTTATAAAAATGTCACTAGAATAGAATAGAATAGAATAGAATTCTTTATTGGCCAAGTGTGATTGAACACACAAGGAATTTGTCTTGGTGCAAATGCTCTCAGCATACATAAAACAAAAGATACATTCGTCAAGAGTCAAGAATCATAAGGTACAATCCACAATTCTTATTCTTACTTTGAGAGTTCACTTAACAGCTATTGATGATCTAACTCAGGAGTCTCCAAACTTGGCAACTTTAAAACTTGTGGACTTCAACACCCAGAATTCTCCAGCCAGCTATGCCGGCTGGAGAATTCGAGGAGTTGAAGTCCACAAGTCTTAAAGTTGCCAAATTTGGAGACCTCTGATCTAACTGAACTTAATTCAAGAATTTTCATTAAGTACAGTGGGACATTTTAAAGAAAAAACCAGGACACTCAAATTTAATTAGCTGCCTAAACTAATTAGTATCCAAGCCAAAAAGCTGTGAGCTTTTCCATAATTGCACTTAACCATTTATGTGACAAAGTTTTTTTCTGCCTTGCCACTACAATGTTGCCTTAAGCTTACCCCAAGTCCATGAATGAAAACAAACACACTGATATTACCTTGTTAGGGTAATGAAACATCTTGCAAGAAAACAGGCAAGCTCAGAGAGCATCAAGGACCCCTCATTTCAACCCTGAGCTACAGATATTTTCCTTTATTGGTACAGACATTCTTCTTAACTGTACCGTTGTTAGATCAGAATCTTTCCTCTTATTCTATCCATCCAAAAATACTTTTGAGGTGTAGAAAAGGAGATTTCTCCCTTACTGTGTGGAGGGAAGTTGAATGACTGGCAGTAACCCAATACTGACATAGGACAGAGATTGGATAATGGAAATTGGATGCCATATGATTTTCTGCTGATACAAAAATTGGCGGACAGAGCTTCAATTCAGCTATCGAAAAGATCCTATGATATGGCAGAAATTAATCCTCAGTGCTTTCATATGGCTAGTTAAGAAAAGTATCAGAAATATTATAGCTCAGATGACACCCTCCAATCTAAGGTGTTTCACCACTAGAGATTTATAGCATTTTCACACCATTGTCAGAGATATTGTTGAAGCCTGACCTCATTCTGGTTATTTTAGCAAAAAGGTGATTGAATGCTTGTAGAAAACATTGAAATTCACTAGTAGGGAAATGACCTAAATTTTTTCAGCCTCACATACCTAGAAACAGAAGAAGATAGAATGTTTTTTCATTAATACTTTTCAAAAACCATTCCAGCTCACATCATACATGGAACTACAACTTATCTTACTTATTGGTGAGAACCTTAAGAATACTCTAGAATTTGAGATACAAGTACTCCCAACACCATCCCACTACAACAACCTATAGAACATACATACATATATGTAAGGGTGAATAATGTCTAACTGTTCCCACTTCATCTCTTTGCCATATGGAAATGCCTAAGTTTGCCTTGACTGAACTTTCCAACTTTCAACAGAAAAATAAATAGTGCTCAGTAAAGGCACTCATCCATAAAAATAAGCATTTTCCTTCAAGCTTTGCCACTGTTGTCTTGTGAGCACTCGTATCTTATAACAAGATTGCAGTGTGATTGCACAGAGCAGGACAGACAATTAATCCCACAAGTTTTTGCTACATCTACAAAAATAGAAGAAATATGAATACATATCCTGCACTCTGGCATTATGACTGTTTTGGGGAGCATGTGTTTGAGTAGGGAGGTAACATTGTTCTCTGGAACTTATAACATGGATTAGAGACCAAAGAAGTCCTTTATTATGACCTTGTCATGGGTTTTGCCAGGCATGCAAAAATTTAAGTAGGAGCATAGACATTTTCATCCAAGGGGAGCTCAAATTGGATTGACTTTAATTCCCAGAATTCATACTGGCTGGGGAATTCTGAAAATTGAAGTCCATACATTCTAGAATTGCCAGTGTAGAAAAATGCTAGCATAGAGGAGGGTTGATCTACAACAACACTACTTTTATTTTTTATATTTTAAATTTCTGATGTCTTCTCGGCTTTACCCATTTGACTCAAGTTTTAATATTTAAACATCCTCATCTGACATCTGGCTTTTTAATTCTACTTATTTTATAAACTAAAAAGAATCAGAATGAGATTGATTGATAAGCAATGTCTGGCTCTCAAAATCATCATCATTATCATCATCATCTATTAAACTTATATGCCACAAAAACTACTCTGAGCAGTTCCCAACTGAACAAAGAAATAATAAAATCAATAAAACATAACAGGCAAAAATATAAAAAGATTGAATTCTTCTGCTTATGATACATGTTGTTTAGCTTTCTTCAAATGAAGGATCAGGGTATCCAAGAAGTTACTTAGCAAATCTTAAACTGCGACTTTTAAAGTTCCTTTTAAGGTTTTTACTATAAAAATTTTAGTAACAAATTACATGGAAACTGCAAAATGTGTGTCTGGGGAGGGGAATTTTTTTTTTGTTTAACAAAACAACCCTGAATCATATATTACCTATAGTGTTGAGATCAACGTGAAGTTCCTCTGAATGAATTCCACCCAAGTAATTTTCAGCATGGACCGAGATGGAAAAAGTTTGATTTTTCTGTAGTTGATTCAATGGAATGATAACCGAGCTACTGTTTGAGACAAATTCTTTGTTCTCTTCTGTGAATAAACTGCAAAGATCAAAGAAGAGTTTAAATAAAAACGTAGCTAGTTAAATATTTAATGTGTAATTAAAACAAGATCTGTAAATATTGTTCTAGTAAAGTCATTGTTATTAGGGGTCAGTGTGTTAGAGTAGGCCTTTCTTTTTTCCACATGTTAAGCATAAGTCAACCCTTGGTAATTTTGTTTAAATTCTACTGCTTTCAAAGGGAGTGTAGCTTTGTCATACTATACAATCCTATAAAATGTCAGCACAGCAAAAGTTATCAATTCCAAGGCAATAGTATTCCTCAAAAAGAGAGAACAACATGTACTTAAAAAATAGCAGAAAAATACATAATACTTATCCCGCTAGATAGTTTTTCCATGAATTTTCTTTCTTTGGCCACTAAGGATGTTTTTCCTGCTGAAGTACATAGAACTTAAAACAACTGTTTATCTCTGCCTAAAATTCAAACTAGAATTATAAATGTAGAGGGGCCAATGCAGCAGTGGGATTCAAAAATTTTTTACTACTGGTTCTATGGGCGTAACTTAGTGGACATGGCTTGGTGGGCATAGCAGGGGAAGGATACAGTAAAATCTCCATCCCCATCCCACTCCTGGGGGAAGGTTACTGCAAAATCAAATTCCCTCCCCAACTCACTACCCTGCTTTCCAGCTCCGTTCTCCTGTGCAGGGCAACAAAGGAAGACCCAGCCAATCCGCTGGGAATCAGAAGGCAGAGAATAGATGGGGATGGGATCAGTCAGAGGTGGTATTTGCTGGTTCTCCGAACTACTCAAAATTTCCACTACCGATTCTCCAGAATTGGTCAGAACCTGCTGAATACCATCTCTGGTGCCAATACCACATTTTAGGGATATTCTGAGAGTTACTAAAGAAGTTTATTTACTTTTAACTTTGAGTTAAAATCATTCCACACTGCTATTTATCATCTTTTCTACCTCCCAAGCCCACAGAAAACAGTTGGAAGACCTGCAATTTTTCTCACTTTGGTTAACCTTGAAATTAAAATAGTCAAAGAATATGATGAGTCAACCTATGTTTTCATTCCAAACGACCAACAGGAGATTGCAAAAATATAATATTCTCAATGTCCTAACTCCTAAACTTTTGTGAAACAGCTCCCTTACTCTCTACTCCATGAAAATAGGTATTGTTAATACCTTCATCCAAATTTAGATTAGATAAAGTGTATATTTGTCTGGTGGTTTGCATAATATGCACTCTGATGAGAAAGGAAGATGGGATTCTTGCTAATTTCAACTCCTCATATCTAGGTTAATGTGCATCAAATAATAATTGCTAGGGCCATAAACAATCAAATTAGCCTGAACTGGGAGCTTTATTTTAGAATGGATTCTGACAGACAAAGTATATTTGTCTGGTCATAGTTCAGAAACAACATTTTCCTTCAAGCCATCGTGCCACCTTTCCCTCTTAAGGCCTTGTGAATAGGATGCAATGTTGGTTGGCAACCAGGGAAACTGACTGAAAAAACAGTTGCCACTAATGATAATAATAAAAAGACATGTCAAAAGCTCTACTAAATTTCAGCACTGGCAATAGAAAGCTTGCTCCCTTCCTCCAACTTCACTGCCCAGTCATAATGAGGGTATGATAATACTGGACATATAGGCTCAAAGCTGCTTGAAAAGCTGGGGGGAAAGTTGGTGGAATGGTAAAAGGATGAATACTATAAAATTGAAAAGA
This sequence comes from Bungarus multicinctus, assembly GCA_023653725.1. NCBI lineage: Eukaryota > Metazoa > Chordata > Lepidosauria > Squamata > Elapidae > Bungarus > Bungarus multicinctus. Next base: position 62,542,932 of record CM042842.1, read on the forward strand.
TACTCCTGAAGCAACCTTACATTTCTACTATATAGAGAGCTCTAATGTAAAAGCCAGAACTGCCTCCAAGAAGTACGAAAAACATACTGAAATACGAAAAACATACTGAAATATAGTTTCTGGTGGAATATCTGCCATGCATGACAATCCCTTTCCATCTTGACTAGTGGTGGGATTCCAATTTTTTTACTACCGGTTCTGTGGGTGTAGCTTGGTGGTCGTGGTGTGGCTTGGTGATCGTGGCTTAGTGGATGTGGCAGCGCAAGGATACCGTAAAATTTCTATTCCCTCCCCACCCTGGGGGAAAGTTAGTGCAAAATCCCATGCCCTCTCCACTCCACTAACCTGCTTTCCAGCTCCATTTTCCTGTGCAGGCAGGGTGGGATTCTACCAGTTCGCACCTATTTGCTAGAACCGATTGTTAACATTCTAAGCAGCTTGGAGAACTGGTTGTTAGAAGAAATTATTGGCCTAATCCTGTAAGGAAGGCAGGAAGGAAACATTCTGGTGTTGCTTATACAAATTGCCTCTCCGTTAACCCTTATTACATTCTTGACAGGATTAGACTTCCTGTTCAGGAATTTCTCTGGAGTTTTTTTCCCCTCCTTTGCTGGTACTTTGCTTGTGTGGAGTGACCATTTAAAGTTACAATGGCACTGAAAAAAGTGACTTATGACCATTTTTCACACTTACGATTATTGTAGCATCCCCACAGTCATGAGAGGCCAGGCGAGGAGATACGTACCTCGATGTGAGTGATATTGAGTTGGCCACACCCAGCTAATAACATGACCACCAAGCCATGTCCACCCAGTCACATGATCACCAAGCTACATCCAGCACCTAAGCCACATCCACAGAACCGGTTGTTAAACATTTTGAATCCCACCCCTGTGTGCAGGGCAACAATAGAAGACCCAGCCAATCAGCTGGGACTTGGGAGGCAGAGAATAGATGGGGGTGGGGCCAGTCAGAGGTGGGATTTGCCAATTCTCCAAACTACTCAAAATTTCCACTATCGATTCTCCAGAATTGGTCAGAACCTACTGAATACCACCTCTGATCTTGACTGTGTACAGTAAGCATTAAGGATATGGCAGCACTGGAAATCTTTCTGACTGTCAATCAATGGAATAGCCACCTCCTTTTTTATTTCATTTCCTGTGTGTGTTCTTTAAGCAAGTACTGATTTCCATCTCCATTCTCACCATAATTCCTAAACCATAAGAAGGCAGTGGAAACCCAACTTAAGCAATATCCTTTGTTTTAGCTTTATTTGTATGAAAATATCCACTTTATATAGAGTAGAATAGAATAGAATAGAACTTTACACTAATAACATACTTTAAAATGAAATTTTGTTGCATTTCAGCTCAAAGAATAACCATTATGCATATACACACTGACACATATATGACGCAGAGATACATCACCACAGTGTAGTCTGAATATATACATGTACATGGCAAAAAAGAAAAAAAAGAATCCAGCGAATTTACAAGACGGTCTAAGGAACAAACCTGTTACAGAATCTGGTAGTCCTGCTGTAAATACTTTGAAATTTTCTCCCCGAGGGTACCGACAGAAACAGACTGTGAAGTGGGTATGTGGGGTCTCCTACAGTGCTTTGAGCTCTAAGCACATAGCGCTTATAAAGCAATGTCCTGAATAACAGGAAGCGAGCTTCCTATAATCTTCTCAGCTGTCCTTACCACTCTCTGCATGGACTTTCTATTTGAGGCACTGCTACTACCTAACCAAACAGTGAAGCAGTTTGTTAAAATGCTCTCAATTGTGCCTCTGTAAAAAGTGGCCCTGAGAGAAGGAGAAAGATGTGCTTTTCTCATCCGTTGCAGGAAATGCAAATGCTGGTTTGCACGCTTCATTAAAGATAATGTATGAAGAGACCAAGTCAGATTGTTAGTTATCTGCACCCCCAGATATTTAAAACTGTTGACCACATCCACAGCTGCAGTCTTGTTACAAAGTGGAGGATGGTTTTATTAACATTTAAAAACCATGTAATTTTATTGCACTGGTCCACCAGAGCCTTCACCTCCTCCCTATAAGAATCTTCACTGTTGACCCAGATAAGACTCACCACTACTGTATCATTCTCATACTTCACAATATGATTCATATCAGATTTGGCACAGCAGTCATGAATCATCAAGGTGAACAGTAATGGACTCAAGACACAGGCCTGTGGGGAACCTGTACTCGGGAGTTGGAATTGGAAACTTTTCTTCCAACTTGTACAAACTGGGGCCTATCAGTCAGGAAATCAAGTATCCAATTACATAAAGAAGTACTAAAACCTAATAGGCCTAGTTTGTTCATCCAAATGCTGAGGAATGAATGATTGTGTTGAATGCTGAACTAAATTTATTTGTCAACTTGCATGTGATAGAAATAAATTTCAAAATATGAAATAAGAAATATGAACTCAAAAACGTTGATTCTCAAAACTGAATTATGTAAGGTACCTGCATGTAATTATCCCTTTAGACAATTTATTTCTCCAGATGTCAACTTTTATGGTACAGGAATACACTCCAAAAATACAAAATCTGAAAATATTATTATTTTCATATAAAGGTTCAATAAATATAAATATTTTGGTTGTTGCCAAGGTAATAATAGTAATCCCACCCACCGCGTGCACCCCTTTTCCTTCTGGGCCTCAGGGAAGCCTCCTGAGTGAAGCAATAAGACAATGAGGGGGATCCCAGCACAGCTGATCATCAGAACAGCCGATCGTCGGGAGGGAAAAAGAAATACCTTAAGGAATGACTGGGCAGGGGAGAACACAGTCAGTGATGTCGGACACGTGTGCGATGTTGCGCATGTGCAATAAGGACTGACAGAGAGGGGCAGGGCAGGCAGAGAGGAGAGGGGCCAGCCAGGGGCATGATTTGCCAGTTCTCCAAACTGCGCAGAATCATAACAGCCAGTTCTATAGGACCAGTCCGAACCAGTAGAATCCCACCCCTAATCTGGGTCCTTATTTTACTGACCTCAGAAGGATGAATAGCTGAGTCAATCTAAAGCCCCATTAGGATTGAACTTCCAGGCTGTTGGCAGAGTTTGCCCACAATATTGCACTTTAACCACTGAGCCACCATAATTCCAGTTACTTTTTTTGTATACAGTTAATAAAAGCAGAAAAAAGTCACCTTGCTCAATATACAAACCAATCAAGTTATTTTGGCATCTGAGAGAGACAATGTCACAGTGTTGCTGCCTTTTTCTAGGCATCAAAACCCAGGTGTCTGCATGGCTATCTTACTCTGCCCAATTAATGAGTGGAACGACTTGCTTCCAATAGCTGCGATACTCCAACTCTGGAAGTTTTTAAAGAAGAGATTGGACAACTATTTGTCTGAAATGGTATAGGGTACCTCCAAGGTCCCTTCTAACTCTGTTTTTCTGTTATTTATTCAATAGTGGAATTAGACTTATAGTCAGGATAACTTGCCCAAGATCTTCCAAACTTGGAATAGGTCTCATGGCCACAATAACTACTCCAGTTAGCTTAGCCAGTGGCTATATTGCAACCATTATGGGAAGTCTAGTCAATACATATGAAGACAATTTGGAGAAAGCTGCTACTATAAATTGCCTTGTTCTCAAGATTTTTTTTTTAAAAAACATAAACTTGGGAGATGTTGCATGCATCTCATGAGCGGTGCCAAAGTTGCATAAAAGTGTGCATTTATACCAAGTCAAAGGCAATTATTTTGTTATTACCTTAAACTAGAATTAAAAATAGGTTTTGTGACCTCTTTTTTTTTGCAGAAAATGTAAGTGGGTCACGTTTCTTTTTTTACTCATCAGAAGTATGGCATTAGTACTTTGACCTTGGTTTGTGGCTCCAAGCAGAGAAACCACAGCACAGTTCTTTCATATTAGTTTGGTTGAATTGGTAGCTAACCTAGTTTTAGGAGGAGACTTTACAGGGCAGGCAAATACATCTCACAAAGTCCCAACCCTGCTGTGATTGAGTACTCTTTACTTGTTTTAATAAAAAACTGGACTCTGCTGGCTGCATTTGCCAGCAGAGGAGTGACAGTATGATATCCCAGCAATTACTTTTCCCCATAAAATTCCATCCCAAACCACTCTTCTCAAAAATTCCAGGTACAAATTTATGCTTGTATATATGTTTACATCAGAAACCAGCTGGCTCAGGGGCGTATAATAAAATGCCTGGTGATTAAACAATTCCTTTCCTTCCCACTGCTCTGCTGGTCAAAAGGATGACCTATGAAGATGTTGGAGTTTATCTTTCAAAAAAATTACTAAGCATCTCATCCTCAGCATAGTTAACATGAATGGTGACTGGAGCCTCAAAAAGAGAGAGGGAGGAAGGTGGGGGGAGAGGGAGAGACAGGTGTTCAAGGTAGGATGGCTGCAGTTATCATCCATTAGGATAACCAGTCAGGATGAGATGCTTAGAAATCTCTCTTCCCACCATTCAACTCTTCTCTTTCCTGCTTTATCCAACCAAGCTTTTGTAACAGCACTCCATTGGCTGTGAACGGCTAAAAGCTACCCCCGTTTAAAGAGGAGTAGAATTCTTAAGACTCCATAGCTCTGGAGACTTCAAAGGAATGCTAATGCCTTCCTCTGGTTTTCATAAACTACACAGCAGCCTTTAAATAGCTGCTCTTGGATACTGAGCTGGGATGCTTTCAAACATCTTTTTAAAGAAAGGATAATTAAAATAAATGCTCTTGGATTTGTCTGTGTAAATTATTTCTGGTTTTCAAGTCATTACTGACTGAATATGCTGGGCAGCTAATTGAAAGAAACACAAGAGATCCAAAAGAGGTCACAGAAATTCAAACCTAGATCACAATAATTGAGAAATGAACTAATGAAATTTGTTAACTGGATGATATCCACTGAACTCCACTGTTTTAAAAAAAACTATCTCAAGAAAACATCCAGTTTTACACCAGTAAAAAGAATTGATAATTAAAACCACACACTTTGGATTGTGTGTGTGTGTGTGTGTGTTTATATATACTGTATATATATATATAAGAGAGAGAGAGAGAGAGGGAGGGGAGGGAGGGAGGGAGAGTGAGAGTGAGAGAGAGAGAGACTTTTTATCCAAAGGACACTCAGGCAGCTGAAATTGAAAATAAAAATATTTAAGATCTGTAAGATGTTACATAAACTTATTAATTAATTCAAAATAAAAGGACACGATCAAAGTGAAAGATCTTGGAACTTCCCTTAAAACAGAAAGAAGAGTATCTGACCACATTTCTGATATTATTCCATTGTTATTTTATGATTTATCAGGGTGGCCAAAATATTGGAGTTTGACAAATGTTGCAAATGTTCTTGCATGAGATCTCATAATATCTCAGCCATGCAAGAATATGTGAACTCTAGTGAAACTTCAGATATTTTACTTTATTGTGGTGCACCTACAACATTATAGAAAATTGGTGTAAATCATGCCATTCATCTCCAAAATTTCTAATACTTGATATAAAATGTCTGGCATGAGATAAAGACTTTTCTTACCTTTTCACTATAGAATGTAGTTAGTGTTTAAATGTGTTTCTTTCCTGGTTTCCAAGTGCAGACCATATTATCTAATTGCTCAGGTTTAATGCAGGTTAAATTGGCTGGTTTATCAGGCAGATCTACAAATCAAGAGTTTGTAAAATTATGCTAATTAAAAACATACCCAGAAAATATGTAATCACATCTCACTGTTGAATAAACATTTCCTCACTATCTCCTTTAGCATTTTAAATGAATTTATTCAAAGTAGCTTCAAGTTCCCTTCTTGTCTAAAATATGCCAATGAACCAATTGCTTCAATTTGAATAAGATTCATTTAGAGACTTGCAATTTTCATCTGTAAATATAATTGATACTCTGAATGATTTTACAATGCTTTGTATTTGTCACAAAATACTTTCTTGTCTAGCAATTAATTGTCCTAAAAACAGCATTTAGTTCCTTTGTGGCTAACATTTTTGTAAGTTTGTCTCTAAAATTGCATCAATACTGGTCTCATTCAGAAAGTGTAAAACACCTTAGCTAAAAACTGGCTTCAGCATTGAGTGTCATTCCCACTATCATTCTGACAATATAAACTATGTCCCCAATAATCTCATTCATTTTGCTCCACACGGCTTGGCTTGCTCCCTTAATTTAGATCAGGGGTATCAAACTCACATCGTCATGGTGGCGTCATGTGACGTATCGGGACTTTCCCCCCCCCCTCCACTAAACCAGGCATGAGGATAACCAACGTATGATGTGTCCTGCCCACAGGCGTGGAATTTGACAGCCCTGGTTTAGATAATGCTTAGATTACAAACCAAGCTATAAGCTCTCCTGAAAATGGGCTATTTTTTAAAAAAAATGTACCACTTCAAAATGTGCTTTTAAATATTGACTATCCCAAATTAATTAAGATGGTCTAGAATGGCATAGCTCATGCTTCATAGTCATGATACTTACATCCCATACAAAATTGTGTTCCGCAGATCAGTCGGCTTCTAGAGCTTTTCAGAAGGCATGAAACTATGGAAAAGGGCTCATTATAATTCTGAAGATTGAGCTGAAACTGTAGTTGGTTTATAACTGATAGGAGGCGTATCCTCAACATCGCATTATTTAAGTTCAGAGATAGTTTCCCTTTCTGACAGTTTTCCATGCAATGACAATTTATGAGAAATATTTTGGCCCATTTGAATGATTGGGGCTGGTTCTACCCATACAAGCCCAGAGCACTTTATGATACCTGAAAAGACAAAGAAAAACAGGAGAAGAAAGGATTACTATTAACACCTTGGCAATTCATTAGAGGTAAATTCTCCATGCTTGGGGTATCCTAACCTTGCTGAGGGAGCCCAAACAGCTATGGGGTTATTGTCCTGAAAGCCCTTCCCTGCCTTTCAATGAATTGTTATGTTGCTTGCCTCTTTTAAAGTTATATAACTGTTTTATGGTTTAAATATTTTATTTGTACACTGCCCAGAGTCCCTCTGTGAGGGAAAGAGGCGGTTTTAAATTTGATAAATAAAAATAAATAATCTTTCAAAAGTATTTACCTAGTAATTCATTCTAGGAATTAAAATAATACTGGAAGAGGTTGGCATTTTGCTTGACAAAAGGCTGGTTCCTTTTTAACTAACTAACTAAACAAATGAACAGATAAATAAAATCAATGATATTTAAATGTAAAGAGTGAAATGCAGCAGAAAACCAGAGCACATGAAGGAAATAACTTATGGGTACATTGCATCCTAGGACAGCGGTCGCCAACCGGTGGGACGCGGCCCACTGGTGGGCCGTGTGAGAAAATTTTGGTGGGCCATAGAGAAATCTCACCCCCAGAGCACCCCCCAAAGCAAGTAATCCAGGCTGCACAAGAAACACAAGGCTGCTCAGCCCACATGGCCTGCTGGAACCTTCCCCTGCCACTCACTCTTTACCTGGCAAACATGTCTGCTAAGTTCTATTTTTCCTTTTTCCGACCATCATCTGTTCTGCTGCTCTGGGAGATTTAGCTTAGCTAGGAAGCAGGAAATGGCTGGATTTCTTGCTTTCTAGCTAAGCACAGCCGAACCTCTCTTAGGACCGAAGGTTTGTTTGCAAGCAAATTCAGTGCAGACTCATGGCAAGCAAATTTGAGAGACTGAGCTAGTCGATGGTAGATAGATAGATCACTGAATGATTCTGTGAGCAAGTTAATTTGCCTGCTTTGCCTGATTTTGGATAAAAGTTGCTTTTTTTAAATTAAAAAATCAATATTTATATACATGGTGTGTTGTGAGTTAATTTTGTGAGTTTGCTTGCTAGCAAATTTATGTGACAGACTGAGCTAGCCAATGGCAGTAGATAGATTTCTGAATGAATCTGTGATTCTGTGAGCAACTCAATCTGCCTGCCTGCTTTGCCTGATTTTGGGTAAAAGTTGCTCTTTTTTAATAAAAAATTCAATATTTATATAAATATTTATAATATTTACATACAAGCCATGCCCAGACAGTCACATGACCACCAAGCCACACCCACAAATTAGGCCACACCCACAGAACCAGTTAGTGGTCCCTGGGATTTAAAATTATGAGTTTGGTGGTCCCTGAGGTCCAAAAGGTTGGTGACCCCTGTCCTAGGATATCCAAGTATAATAGAATCTAGTTAGAAAAATACTGATTGGCTAGGATTTGGAACACACATATTGATTGGCTGGGATTAGGAACATGCATTGATTGGCTGGGATTAGGAACAAGGCATTCCCTAATGCCTTCCCTGTTACAGCATGGCTATAGATAGGGAAGACGAATAATGTGATGCGCAGCATGACATCATAATATTAGTGTTGTACTACACAAAAATTGTAGTATATATTATGACAGTTGCAGTGTCCCAGGATCGTGTGATCATCTTTTGTGATCTAAAAGCAATCTGGGAAGCCAGATTCACTTAACAACCATGTTACTGACTTAATAAATGCAGTGATTCACTTAATAACTTTGGGCAAGCAAGGTCATAAAAAGAGACAAAATTGATTTAACAACTGTCTTGCTTAGCAATAGAAATTTCAAGCTTACTTGTGGTCATAAGTCAAGTTTCAATTCCTATAAGGATATAATACTTACCTGGCCCTTTAGCTAAACACCGATGAGAAAGAAGACTTTGGGGGATCTTACAGAAAAGTAAGCTTAAAACCAACAATACTTTAGATATTGCCATGGTCTGGAAGATGTTGGATCTTTGTCAAAAGGCATTGTCTAAAAGAAAAAACAAAAATATGATTTTCTCTATCAATATTTCTTTAAAAAATGTTTAACAGAATCCTACCAGAATGTTGAATGGGGAATATGAAATAACTGGAAGGACAAATTTAGCTTTGGAAATAAATTCCTTCATCCTTTTTAAACTCTCTATTTAGCTTCTCATATTTCTCCTTAACGAAAATCAATACCAAAGTGTTGGTTTACTACTATGATATTTTTGAGCCACTTTTAAGCACAGCAAACACTGTTTCAAACATTTTATTCTGCTTGTCAGCAACTATAAAAAGATATTACTATTTTAAGTTAACCTGGTATTTTTTATTTTAAGGTAAATATCAAAGATGCTAGGAGATTAGAAGTTTCTAGGCAAGGCAGTTACTAGGCAATTTCCCAGGTTGATTTACAGATTTTACAAAGATGCTAACATCATCCCAAAGTAAGTTAAAAAAAGGAAGAATGACATTCTTGAGTGTACACAAATTTAGAAAAAATAAAAAGCTGCAACTTAAAAAAAAATTAAGAGGGTAAATTGTTAAGGTTCTTCAAAAATCAGAATCTCGTGAAATGATTAGAATATTTGATCTGGTTTATCTGAATCAATATTGAACCAACATGGCCATAGGCTTGTTCTGGAAAGCAAGGTTCATAAAACAGCACATTTAAGTACTTCTAAGACCACCATTAGAACAAAAATGACTGGTCTAAACAGATAACCACCCAAACTATGTATATCAGACAGTATATCAGCCGCTCCTAGCATGACTCATTTCTCAATGTTCAATCACTTCTCAGATGATTTTATTTCCCCCCCTCCAAAAGAGAATTCGCTTTTTTCACAACAACCATGCATAAGGGCAACAGATATCTTATAATACCTTAAAAATTCCTTTCCTGTCCCTCAATTTCTTATGATTTCCAATTGTTTTTTTCCTGTGGCTCTATTCTATTTTTCTTTGCAATCCTTTTCATGGATGCAACTGCCTGGGGAAGCAAAATTGACCAAGCTCATTAGCAATAGACTAGCTATCAGCAGAGCAATAAACAACTTGGTTTCGGGTGGGTGTTTTTGAACAACTGTGTTGAAGTGGATGTCTATATCCATTGAAGTAAGAAGTTCATGCAGTTGTAAAACCCGAGATCCTGATCTGTTGTTTAATTATGAGAGTGGCCATTGAAATTATGGTCCTTTGTCTAATAATCCCTTTATGAGGAACTCATGGTTTCCTTCTGCTTCATCCAGTGGTTTAGGTATGTAGTGAAAAGGAAGTTGGGGGGCAGAGACCCAATTAGGTAAGCATTTGTAGACTAGGTGCACAGCTACTGCAACCAAGCTACTAGCTGACATGCCCCTGCCCTGCAACCTTGGGTAACAAGGTTATGTAGTGAGCAACTTTTGTTAAAATGTTTTTGAAGTAAAATAAACATATACAAATTTACTCCTGCTGACATGTTTACTGATTTTGATAGACATTTATTTTATAAACCTAAGATGATTCCGAGAGGTGCTTGTTGTCTCTGAGCTTGCCTGTTTCTTGCAGACATTTCATTACCCAAACAGTGCAATGATGATGTTACCTAGTTTGAGTAATGAAACATCTGCAAAAAACCAACTAAGCTCAGAGAGCACCAAGGACCCCTCATTTCAACCCCGAGCTACAATATTCTTCATTTGTATGATGATACTTTTCTTATATATTTCATTTTTCTTCACCTTTTTCTCTCCAGGAGCAAACTATGAGTGTCCTCCTTGCCCTCTAATCTTATATCATTAACATCTTTTAGTACATTTGATAGAAATTGTGACTGGCCCACAATTGCTCAGAATGCTTCCTAGTTAGCAAAGATTTGAACCTGTCGTCCCCGATCCTAATCTGATGTGGTAGCAGACTTTCTAGCAAAACCGCATTCAGGGAATCCTCGTCTTACAATCTCAGTTGATCCCGAAATTTCTGTTTTTAAGCGAAACATTTGTTAAGTGAGTTTTTGCTCCATTTTGTTACCTTTCTTGCCCCCAGTTGTTAACTAAATCACTTGCGGTTGTAATACTGTTGCTAAGTGAATCTGGTTTTCCCATTGACTTTACTTGTCAGGAGGTTGCAAGAGGTGATCACATGACCCCTGGGACACTGCAACTCTCCTAAATATGAGTCAGTTGCCAAGTGTCTGAATTTTGATCGCAGGATCATGAGGAAGCTGCAACGGTCGTAAGTGTGAAAAATGGTCAGAAGTCACTTTTTTTCCGTACCATTGTAACTTTGAACGGTCACTAAATGGACTGTTGTTAAGTTGAGGACCACCTGTCTACATGCTCAATAATTGTATTGTTATGATTTTTCTTAATTTATCCTCAAAAGGTAGCAAGCAAAACTGAATGTAAATTTCAAGACCTTCCACAGTCTTCCATCCTTGCCACAGTCTGTTTTTAAAATCTTGTTAGAATGGCTTATTTACAGTCTACTGGTTGAAAGCCAATCTTTGGAAGTTGCTTCATCTTTTGACAAGAACATTAACTCCTTTTCACATTGGAATAATGGAAGCAAGTTTATAGTTTGATATTACAGCGACCTGATAGGTTTGTTTTTTTTTTAAAAAAATCAAGTAGAATTAATCTATTATCAGGATAATCATCTATACGGTTTATCTTCTTGACAGTTTAGGCACCACCCAATGCTTTCTGTAGTGAAGACAATGTAAAGAGTTCAGCTTCTTTTCATGCTTCTAATTCTCTTTTAATACATTTTTGTTTAATAAGAAAGATTTCCTTTTTCTAAAGGAACTGTTTTCTCTAATTCAGTTGTTCACTTGGTTTCGAAATTATGCTGAAGAATTCCTGAAAATGAAAATTATTTCTCTTTCTGTATGTTAAACTGCAGCTGAAGGTCTATTGGTTTAGTATTTCCTTTAGAGATCTGAATGCAATGCTTTGACTTCCCTTTTAGCTTTATTTTTTATCAATATTCAGGGTTTTTTTTCAGATTTTCATTTTGGCAATCCCCTAAATTTATTATTTTGGGCAACTGACTCAGTAGCATTTACTTCATGGTATAAGATGAGAGCAACAAGGATTTAGATAAGGATCTCTTCCCTTTAGTTGATTTCTTAGCAAATTTTTCTATGATACAAATGTGTTTTGTGACAAAGACACTACAATAGTGCCAATAGCAAACCTATATCTTCCTCCTCCTCCTCCTCCTCCTCCTCCTCCTCCCAGCATTGTAGTAATAGTAATGGCAATGGACTTGTTCATCTTAAAAACAATCAAACTATACACTAACTATACACTAATAGGTTGAAAAGAGACAGCCAATCTAGTATAGTGATTAGAGTGTCAGGGTGGAAACTGGGAGACCCTGAATTATAATTCTGCCTTAGACATAAAGCCAGTTGGTTGACTGTGGGCTGGTCATTCTTTCTCCATCTCAGGAAGGAGGCAATGACAATCATTTCTGAAAAACTTTGCCAAGAAAACTACAGTGACTTCATTTTTCACAGTCAACAATGATTCAAGGAAAGGAATGGAAGCAGAAGGGAAGAGGAAGAGAAAGCTCAATATACAAAAATACACTTTTACTGTTGTATTTACCTGGAAGAAACAACCTGGTTGTATTTATTATAGTTCTTAGTACATATAGATAATACAATCAATTTTATTATAAATACACTTTATTTATACTATAACATATTATAAGAACTGGCACAATTCAAATAGATTCAGCAGTATTTGCAATTTGAAAAAACAGCTTATATGTACTTTTGCATGCCATATACTTTTGCTAGAGAATCAACATATGAACTAAGAAGGAAAAGGCTGTAATCATGCAGCATCTGCTCAAAATGCTTCAGAAAGATATTTTAACACAAAAGAATAAATGAATTAAACCAAACCTGTACTTTGGAAAAGCAACATGCCAGTTAAATATGGAAAATAGAAAACTTACATTAACATTTCTTAATGTAAATTAAACCTTCATCCCTTCTCATTTACTATTATTTTGTCTCAAATTTTAAAAACGATCAAACACAAATAATTTGCTATAGAAGATTTTCAGACACCTCCCTCCCTCTCCCTCTCTCTCCTTCCCTTCCTCTCCCTTTCCCTCTCTCTCCCTGTCTAGAAAAGAAGAATTCATCGTTTTATTGCATCAATTACTTGAATATATTTTACCTTTTTCTTCATCCAGCCACGTGTCTCATTTCTGTGTTTGAACTTGATTTCACTACTAGCAGGTGCTGAATGAAAATCTTACTTCTTATTGCATGCCCTTTAGAATTCACTGCTAGAGGCACCAATAGAAATAGAGAAAGAAGCAACTTCTTAGTCATGACCTACTTGAGCAAGAACCTGTTAAGACTTTCATGTTCCTTGCTTAAGAAATGTTTATTTTGTGAGTCACTCTGTGGGGAAACCCACAATTCTCAAATTTCTACTGCTTTCTCCCCACTCCTCTCATGTCCTCCAGGTCCTATCAGTTCAATCTGAATAAAGTTAGTTCTGTGTTTATAGCACAGAGCTGAGTTAAAATTTCATTTCTGAGAACTTGAAAACAAGGATTGGGGTCAATTTGTTTGATCAGAATTACTGTATATATTTTTTCTTTGCAATTTTAGTTAGTAGCAAAACATTGGCACAAAATCATTGTCAAGGTTACTTCCAAACAGTAACAAGAAAGCTCAGCTTTCTACATAGCAAAGGACTCGTTTCTTGGTATGTATGAAAAAAATATACAAGCAAATGTATAGAAAGAGTCACAAAGAAAAAAATAGAAAGAACAAGATATTTCCTTCGCAGAAAAAGTCAGTACATCTACAAAGTTCTCTCTTATCTATGTTTTCTGAAAAAAGCCATCTCACTTTTCTTTATTGTCTAACTTTTTTCTAATCATCAAAACCACCTTTTTGCTTCACACAAAATGTCTATAAATTGTTTTCTAGTTGAACATCAATGTAGATTTTTTTTCTCAATGAAAGAAAGTAATATAGCCATCTCTGCAAATTCTGTCAAGCCTTTCTATTTTTGAGCATATAATAGTCTCACTGCAGTCATCATATATAAAAACATTTTAAAGAAATATATCATAGGATATTTCATAATTTTTCTCTTGCATCTTGAGGAACAGCAAAGCCATTAAAAGCTGTTCTATATTCTATGGAAAGTGAAACATTAACTTCAGAGCACTTTTGTTGATACCTTAGAGTGGGAAAAAAATACTGGACATGACAAATTTGAACAGCAATTCCATAGTAAATGTTTAGTGTGGAAATATTGCCACATGATATTTTATAGATATATGAAAGGCTGTTTTATTTACTTCAGGGTTATAACACATTTCTCAAAGGATCTTAAGGTGTAATGTTGATAGTGAGTTTATGCTTTATTGATTTTATTTATTTTTTTTCCCTTAAGCTAGATGGTTGCTTTTACTTAAAAGAAATTTGTTAAGTTCAACAGGGAATGAATGAACCCATTTTTGAGATTCTGAGGTTTACTGGGTGGCAGGATTTGTATGGCACAAAAGCGAGACCTAATTTTAGTTCTTAAAATGCTGAACTTAGGCTAGGGAAACTTAAGCAGGTTAAAATTACCTTCAGCCACCAAAATTCAAGGGTTGTCTTTGGGAAAACCATGCTTTCTCAGCCCAATCTTTCCTACAGGGTAGTGGTATTTGATTGGTTCTGCCCGGTTCTGGAGAGCCGGTAGGAGCGATGAGCAGCCGAGACCAAACCGGTTCTCTCCACTACTCTAATGGCTCTGCTGTTGGGCCCACCCGCCCGCCTGGGCTCCCATACTCACCTTTATCTGCCAAATTTGAAGCGCAGCTACTTTGTGTGGCACAGAATAGTGCTGTGCGGCAGCTGCTGAAGCGATCGGGAGATCGTGCAGGCTTGCAGGAGGCTAGGTAGAATGTCTCTGCACCTGCGCAAAGTGCGTATTTGGTGCATGCATGCACGCAACATGTATGCACACATGCAAAGTGCACCCACCAAACCACACTCACCTAACCGGTGGCAACAATATTTGAATCCCACCACTGCTACAGGGCTATTATGAGAAAAGTTCGAAGTAAGAGTATTATGGCCAATGCTCTGAGCTCCTTGAGAAAATCAAAGGGAAGGAAGAAGGGAGGGAGGGAAGAAAGTAGGATATCTAAATTAGACCTGTGTATAATATGAAAAATACATTTTTTTTTCAAAACTGAAATATACACATTGTATTCTAGAAATTCTACCATGCAGTGGGATACAGTTCAGCAAAACCAAATTCTAGTACATTTTGATTATTCCAGGTTTTTCTCAAAATCTAGAATCAGCAAGGCTGGTGTGCTTCTTACTTCTTCCCCATTCTTCTCTGCATGCTTTTCTGCCAGTTTGTTCTTCAATCCCTCCAGCACTTTCTTTTCCTGTCTCTGCTTACTCCTCGCCATTGTCAATGTCCTTGGATTTTTTTTTCTGTTCCTCTCTAACAGCTCAGTGGAACATGCAAGTTTTTCTCCATGCCTAAAATCAAACATATGTGTTTCAGTCCAAACATGGACCAAGTTGAAATGGCTGATCCACATGGAGAACAATTGTGCACATATGCAGGTCTGATCTGTATGGAATACATGTGACCTATTAGAAAATATAGGTGATGCTTTTCCATGTATGGCAAAATCTACTCCGTAATATAGGCTGAGAGCTTATATCGGAAAAATTATGCAGAAAGGGTTACAGCATATACAAAAACATGCTTTAAGCTCAGGAAACAAAGAAAACATTGGGAGGAAGCTGGAATGGCGTCCCTGGGATATAAGAGGGAAGAAAGGAAAGCATAGCCAGGCTTACAAGATTCCTTGTTTCATTAAACATAGTTCCAGCTTCCAAATTTGTAGATTCAGTTTCCTTGAATTGCTGACATATAAAGAGAAGAGCAGAAGCATACAGGTGATTGTGAAATAGGGATATGATAAGAAAAACTTGATTATCAGAACATTTAATACTTATGTAATTTATAAATGGTACATAACAAGAAGTGCTCTTACATTTTACCACTGTGGTATTATTGGAAGTATATGCTTTTCAACTTTTATCACATGTGATGAGATATAGAGATATCTCTACGTTCTTCAATATTTTCTTCTGAATATATGAGCAACTTGCTTGATACAGGACAACAGAATTGGAAAGGACCCTGGGGGTATTCTAGTCTAGTCCAACTCCTTGCTCAGGTTTACAACTTGAAGCTGTTCCCGGCCCCCACTGAGAATTGAATAAAACACTCCTACATAGTGACCACTTCATGTTAAATAAGCTTGTTCCTCTTCCCTGACACTGTATGCATACTCAAAACTCAATAAATTATAACATTAATCTCATTAACTGTGCTTGCATAGACATGTGCCCAACCTATGTCACAAAGACCCCTTAATGGATGGTCTCCACACAACACTGGAAAATTCTAGCAAGTCAGTCTTAAGACTAGCAACTTACAGAAAGCTAGTCACCATAGTTTTAGACAATAATGATGACACAATAAAAGTAATGAGATTCTATCAGACTAAAGCTATGTCACAGAAGCAGATGAATTACAGATTAAAGACTCTCTGATGATTCTGTCACACACCTGTCCTTTAATTTGCTCCAAGTTCTTTCTTTTCTAACCCTTTAACTTGCTTTTAAGAGTAAGTTCTTGACATTTGACGGTTCCCAAACCTATAGTTCAGAACAACTGGAATTTCCCGAAGGCTGTTTCTAGGCTGTTTCACCGGACATGGTACACATGATATTGTACGTATGATTAAATGCTTTTTAAACATATTTGCTTTTCAGAAACATATCTAAAACTGGAAATCAGTGGATTATCTGTACAGCAAATCTCATAACCCTAAACAATGACTGGGGAAAAATCTTTCTTGAAATCTTTCTATTGTCTAATGATGTAGGTATTGAAAAATCTCCATGTTGCTTCTTGTGGCTTGAAATTTGGTACTTGCCAACCTCTTTCCCCTTGAATATGAAGGTACAGTAAATATATGCAGTATAACACTGGAAAATGAAGGCCTCTCAGGGTGAAAGATAGTGGTGCATTATACTGGTAAATTGATATGCAATAATTTTACCACAGGACTGAAATAAAGCCTGAATTTTAGCTTCTTTTATGTTAACATTGTTCCTGTTGTTATAATGAGCCGTTTTGCCATATTCTCACAGTGAAGTGAATCAAATATTTGAATAATGAATATTCATTCAATACAGGTAGTCTTCAACTTATGACCACAACTGAGCCTAAAATGTATGTTGCTAAGTGAGAAATTTGTTGTGAGTTTTGCCCCATTATATGATTTTTCTCACTACATTAAGTGAATCAAAGCAGTTGTTAAATTACTAGCACAGTTTTTGAGTGAATCTGGTTGTCCCATTGATTTTGCTTGTCAGAAGATTGCAAAAGATGATCATGTGACCCTGGGACACTGCAACTGTCATAAATGTGAATCAGTTGTCAAGTACCCAAATGTAAATCATATGACCATGGGAATGCTGCAACAGTCATAAGTATGAAAAATAGTCATGTCACTTTTTTCAGTGCCACTGTAACTTTGAATGGTTGTAAGTAACTAAATGAACTGTTGTAAGCTGAGGACTACCTGTATTTATTCTAATAAGATCTTTATTTAGCCTAATGAGATATTAGTGTATTGAACTGTACACAGATGTCTTCTTTCACAATATTAATTATATCTGCTGGAATCTGCAACTGTCTAAACTACGTAATAAGCCAGTAAATCAAGCAAAATATGTGACATACTGTGTGCCAGATCATTATCTGGGATGTGCTGTACGTAATGATCCTAGAAATAGTTACAGAAATTACACTTTTTTTTCAAAATGATCTCTGCAATCATTAAGATGTCAGCATGTAATTAAGTGTTTACGAGGAGACACACATGATAGTACTAATGTTGTTATTCTGATCTTTTGAGAATATCATTCCGAAATTTGGGATGTCACAATTCAGTAGCACTGACACATCATTCCATAATATTTTCTTATAATCTAAAATAAATATATTATTTATAGCATGCAGTCTGAAGACTTTCCATGTAGAGATACATTAGAATGCAAATAAAGGTCCTGTCAATTACAGCAAAGATAATGAAATGATGGAGTGGTTGCAAGAAAATAAATTGAATGAAAAGTTAAAAAAGAATTGTATCCCAGTGGAGACACACAGATGTTAAACCTGGGATCACATCCTGAAGTTGAGGGTCCCCAGGAAGTTTGTTACAAAGAAAGAACCTGGGAGCTCTTTGGATCAACTTGCTTCTTAGGGTTTTCTGAGTGCTAGAAGATTTCAGGACTGAAGGAGCTGTGGTTTGGATTGGTCTAGTCATACTTTACCTGAGGTGATTTTTGATAAGAAAGATGAAACGTGTTAATGAGATGCTGGTTAAGAGAACACATGTAGAGTTGCTGTAAGGATAGCATATACATCATGGATTATTGAAACTTAAACTTCATAATGTTCTGTGGCCGACATAGAACATCACATTTTTAAAAAAATAACTCACATGGTGGGTGGAACATAGTATAAACAGTCAGGATATAATTAAAGCTTTATACTATTTGGGATAATATAGTAAATAGTACAACAGTATAAATTCAGAGCTTTAAGAATATGTAATTGAGAACCTAATCCCAGATGAAGACAAAATGGATACTATGTGGGTAAAACTTGAACCACTATAAATTATCTGATAAAATATTTCAAGCAATGCATATGACAGGAACTACCAGTTAATAAAAAGTGATTCTAAAAATCCTGACCCAACACAAAAGCACGCATGTGAAAAAAACGTTCCACAAAAGTTATTACAAGAACACTTTGAAGGAAAGAGACAAAAAACTGTAAGGAAAAAAATAACAGTTATTGGTGACATTTTAGAGGAACCAACATCTTCCTGATCTTACATACCCCCCCGCCCCCCCCCCCACAAAATGTACCTAGATTACTTTATGATGGCTGTTGCCAGAACATAAGAAAGATGCACGGAAATGATCTGGTAAGCCTGCTAGCGATGATCTAATAGAGAAACTTCAGACAGCGTTATAAATTTATCAAGTAGCACATGCTGAGTTGCTCCTGCCTCTCCATCCTGACTGGGACACTATTGCTGGTGGATAGGGGATTGTTTTGATATTTCTCCTCTAATCCCACTGAAGAGAGGGCACTTCCATTGCCAGGGGAAAGACTCTTCTGTGAGGTATAATGAAGGTTCTAAAACCTTCCTCATACACGTATCACAGAACTTCACCGACATTTGATTTAAAAGCTCTCTTATGTGCTGTTTCATTGACAATGTAGTAGCTCTACCTAGATCAGTTTGGCACTCCACATCCATAAATGTTGTTTAATGACAGGAGTTACCTTATATATTTAACACTTTATATAGAGAAAGGCATATGCCTGTAATTAGCGTATAAAGGAACTCAGTCAATAAAACTTAAGTATCTGACAGTATCCGCCCTCAAGTAAGAGGACAGTAAATGACAATTAAGAGCCAGAGTCTGGCCTCTGCCTTCTGATTGAAGATGTAAGATACATTCTGCATGTCCAGTGACTTTTGTTTTTAAAGAAGTGAAATCCTTTTAGCTAACATCTTTCTGTTAAACTTTGATTGCATATATTAGCATTATCGATTAGCAATTTTGCTTGCATAGTTTCATGGGTAGGGTCTCAACTAGGCCAGTTTCATAAAATAATCCCTAAAGGGAAAGTCTTTTGTTCCTTAGCACAATAGATTCTTATTCAATACTTTTTCTGAGTATTATCTGTTTATTTCTTTCAGAATTAAAGAACTGTCTTTTCTATAGAAAATGAAGAGTAAATATGGCTCAGAGAGTACTAGTAAAACTAGATATGTTGAAGCGATATGAGAAGAAAAAACTGAGAAAATATGATATAGTGGAGGTAACTTTCGAGATAATATACAGCAGAAATGGTTGTGATTCAGCTTTTAGAACATACAGTATGTTTTTCCTATGAGCTTCAAGAAAACCACAGAAACGTGGATTCATTAGGATTCTAAGAACTGATTCGAACTTCCTGTGCGTAAATAAAATGTGGAGTGAAACAGAAAAATACCTCTTAGTTTTACTGGGGACAATTAATGTTTAATATCTGGGTTTCATTGCTTCTATCAGCAGAACTGAAAGGATGAATCGTCTCCTCCCTGGGATCCACAAAGTGAAAAAAAATGCCAAGATGGTGGCTATGCCTGTGCAGCTGAAATTCTGTTTTATGTGCATCACATAAAAAAAAAAATGAATAGAGTTTCAGTCAGACTGTCATGGCCACCATATTGATTTTTTTTTCTATCACATCCTGTGGATGCTCTTGTCTTCATCTCTTGTCGTTCTTCATACATCCCACAAAAGTCTGTTCTGGAATATTTGGGACTGCAGAGCAGAAGATGAATCTTTTGCCCCATTCTGATTGGGATGTAATTTCAACATTGGATGATCTGAATTTGTTGTTTATCTTTGTGTTCTCTAAAATGTTACCTTCATTTGTATGTATTTATGTCTTTAAAAATCAACCTTTTGAACACCAAGCTGCCACTTTCCTGATAGGGCTGGTTTAAAAAGGACTTACATGATACTGTAGCTACCTATTCACACAATCTGTATAAGTATTAATATTTTTTTAAAAATACCCTGGTTCTTTACATAGTAGTGAAAGCTAAGATTACAAATTAGATAACTAATGATTTCCATGTATGTGTGTGTTTTTTTAAATCAGTGTCAGAAACTTGAGAAAATACAATTAAAACCCTATCACAGAACTCCACTGACATTTGATTTTAAATTGTTTTATGAACCTACAACTAAGAAATCAAATATTCCAGCAATTCCGTATATACATAATTCATACATTACAGAAAAGGAGGAGAGTTCAGCTGTGCTGCCTGAAAGGTAAGACTTCTTTGATCTGATCTGAGCAGGTATTTCAGTGTTGCCATGTATTACCCACTTCTGTCAAGACCACAATGAGTGTTGAGTGGCAGATTAAAAGCCACATTTTAAAAGTAGCAGAAGGTTTATGGAAGATCTTCCAGAGTTTAAAGGTATAAAGGGGATTCCTTAAACACTTTCAAGCCACCCACTTTTCCAACCTACACGCACATTTATACAGCTTGGGGTAATTTCATAAATCCACTCCATATTTTCAGCTTCACTACCACCAGCATCACAAAGCTGAATAAAAGGAACCAAGAATGACCACTTCCCTTAACACTGCTGAAGGAGAAATAAAGATCCTTTTATTGCCGCTCCATGCAACAGTGATATAAACCAAACTGCTTGTGGACATACACCTCATACGCACATTCACTTTGTACTATGTGCATAGTTTTGGCACAACATGTAAATAAAATTTAACATTTGAGTGGCTTTTATGAAGGTAACTGCAACGCTGTTTCCCTTTGAGAGACCTGCTAAAGAGCCTACAGCCTAAAACCTGAGAAGATGATACAAGAATTCCACAATATTGTAAACAGCAATTTACTGTTCAGCATTTTCAGGATATCAACAGTATAGGTGGTCCTTGACTTATGACTGTTTTTCACTACAGCAACCCCATGGTCATGTGCTCAAAATTTGGGGGATAGGCACAGGGATGGGCTTCAAAAATTTTAGCAAAGAGTTCTCTGCCCGGTTGCTGGGTGGGTGTGGCCATGGTGGGCGTGGCCTAGTCGGCCTCTTGCATCACGGTGAGGGGGATGTTTTTGCCCTCCCCGAGCTCCATAGGCTTTCCTTGAGCCTCTGGGAGGGCGAAAATGACCTCCCCGGGCTACGGGGGCTCCCTGGAACCTGGAAACGGGCCCATTTCTGGTCTTCCTGAACTTCCAGGAGGCCTCCCTAAGCCTCCGTGTGCATCCTGCACTTACCTGCATCCAAAATGGGCCGTGTGGGACTCCTGGGAGGTGTGGCATGAGGTGGGCAGGGCCAACCAGGAGTGGGATTTAGGGGTTCTCCAAACTGCACAGAATCTTAGCTAGGGGCAGGGGTGGGCTTCTACTGGTTCTGTCCACCTCTGTAGAACCAGTAGCTCTGAAGAGCTGATGTTTTTGCCCACTCACCCACCCGGGCTCTTACCTGACCTTTGTTTCCTGATTTTTTCAACTTCAGCTGCCATGCAAGGCACAGCTGCAGTTAAAAAGCAGGAAAAGAGGGTTTTTTGAAAGGCTGCTTCTCTGCACACAGCATGCTGATGACGATTTACAGATCCGCGGCTGGCAGCATGCAGGGAAGCACATAGTAAATCACCGAACCTCGTAAATGACCAAACTGGTAGTTAATCCTGTCGGATCCCACCCTTGGCTAGGGGCTCTCCTGAACCCTTGCGAACCCCCAGCAGCCCACCCCTGGATAGGCAGCTAGGATGTATTTAGGACATTTGCACTGTCCTGGGGTCATGTGACCATATGTAATCTTTCCAGCTAACTTCTGACAAATTAAGTCAATATGGGAAGCCAGATTTACTTAACAGCTGCATGATTCCGTTACCGACTGTGGCAAAAAAAAAGTCATAAAATGAGTCAAAACTTACATAGCCATTATCTTGTTTAGCAAAAGAAATTTTGGGCTCAGTTGTAGTTGTAAGTTGTGGGCTACCTGTAATGGAGAGGAGAGTGTATCTATTTCTGCAATATATTGCTCCTGCAGTACAGAAAAATGGGATGTAAATTTACTAAGTAGAAAAAAAAATGTAGTCACAGTGAAACTAGGAGGGTTTCTTGGGTGGAGGAAAAAACATTTTATGGCTGTTTCCTCATTGGATGGAATTCATGGTTTAATCCTTCTCCTTATCGGGGAAACACTAACTTGATATCTTGGCAGCCCTCCTTTACTAATACAAACAAAAGAAGATGAAACCAACCAGAGTTATTGATCGATTGAGTGATTAAGCTTGATCCCTACCTACCTCTTTCTTCAACAATCAACAGTTTTCCATGATTAAAAAATACAAATATATATATATTATATATATATAAAAGTGAAATACCATTCATGCATCATCACAAAATCTCCAGAACCATAAAACCTACAAACTTGAAATTTGTCACGTATGTTCCTCTTGGCTTCTAAGTGCTCACTAAGAAATTATTTTTCAAAATGACCACCAGAGCATTAGTATTTCATATATTATTATTAACATGCTCTTATACTAAGGAGTTCTACTCCCCCTCGCCACCTGAAAATAAATCTGTTCCAAATGCAAAACACAAGCAGAGGAAAGGAGTTTCAGTTTCACAGCAGCAAGCAGCTTTAGTACAGAACAATTGAGCTAAGCCACGCCCAGGCTCCTTGCTGTTTCCTTCTTGCTCACACAGCAAATACTGTTTCAGTTTCCAAACAGCCCTCAACTCTCTCACACACTGACAGGATGCTAGCCAGATGAATACCGATGGACGCTGGTAGGCAGAGGCAGAATATTTTTTTTCCTTATTTTCCTCCACAAAAACTAAGCCTGACCACATAGTTTCTTAGCGAAGCATGGGTATCAGGCTAGTTATAAACCAAAATGACATTTATCTTAATTAAATATTACAATTAAAGTAAATATTATTCAATTTAAATCTGATAGAAGTATATTAGCAATTAAGAGTTTGGAGCAAATGATGTTTTTCATCATCTTCCTAAGTTTTGGGAGGAGGTCCTAGGCATATCTACTCAGGGAGCATCTCCCACAGTTAGAAAGCTTAAGCAATAAAATGACCCATCCCATCTCCCAGGCAAAAAGCTCCTTCTCTACTGAGGTAATTAGTTAGGTAGATTTACAATAAGAAGGTGGTTGATCAAGTCTCAAGCATTATCAATACTCTGAATGTGTCCTGCAAATAAATCAGTGCAGATCTTTCAGAACTCGGGTTGGCTAGAATTGGCAGGCCAGGAAAGCTGACAGACGTGATGTAAAGACAGAGAGGTTTCACCAAGGAACCAGTACAATATAATGCAATGCAATACAATAATGGACAATGCAACCATTGCAAAAGTAGGAAAAAGAACCTTGAGATATTCATCCACGTGAGAAAACCCTTATCCAAGAAAGTTCACTGGATGACTTTCAGTCATTTGTACTTTTTCTACCAAACCTTCCTCACAGGATGGTAGTTGACTATCTATACACCCTTCAGTTCCTAATATAATAAATAAAAATACAAATATTTGTTTACAGAGGCCTGTGAGCACTTTAGAAAATAATTCCATGCATGCATACATGTATAAATCTACCCTAAAAGTTCACAAATCGTTGAAGTTCTTTTCTCAAACTGTTGCAGGACATTTACGTTAAGCCAACCTTGTATTTTACAGCCGTGATATTTCTAGGATTTCAAGCTCGGCGTTATCAACACACTTCTCTCAGAATAATTATTCTGGCAAGTCTGCTATGAGGCCATCTAGTGCTCCAAGTTACCTGAAAGGTAAACTAAATGATCTGAAAGATATATTCATTATATTTACTTAGTAAGTTTTCCCCTGGGAATCTATGCCTGGCTTTTCAATCATTGTCAGCCACACTTTACTTAACCAGCATTTATGCAATAAATCACAGTTACCTGGAATCACATAATCCAACCAGTCAAGAATTCTTAACCTTTCTGAGCCATGGACCCCTTTAAAAATCTGGTAAAACCACGGACCCCTTTTGAGAAAAAACATGTTTAAATGCTTACAATGAATTAGTGAAAATCAAGTTGCAATTTTTCCCCCATCTAAGTTCGTGGATTCCCTGAAATCTGCTTATAAACCCCCAAGAGAATCCATGAAACCCTGATTAAGAACCTCGGCACTAAATCGTTAAATATTTTTTCAAATCAGCTGGTTCCCATAATACATTAAGCCAGAGATACTGAAGCTTTGCATAAAGTATAATAATAAATGAATTTGTATGAGCCCCCATACTTCAAACGAAATGAATTATTTTGTTGAGATTAGGCTTGGGCAAGAAATAAAGCAATATGCCATATAGTTTAATTTTTAAAAAGCACCTAGAGGAGTTTGTGCAAAGCAAGAAACAAAGCCCCGTGAAGTTCTGATTGCACTTCTACTGTTTATGTACAAAACTGATTTGGTTAAAAAGAAAGGAAAAATGATGTGACCTCACTAATAAAATCACAGTTGAAGCACTAAGCCACAAAGCAATGATTTACCATGAAGTGGAAATCCAGACTTGCAATGAATTAAGATCATTATTTTTTAATTAATGAAGGATTCTAAATTTTAAATCTCTCTCTCTGCTCCCTCCCTGTGTTCTACCTACTTACCTACCTATTTTCCCCAATTTTTAACTTATTTTTTCCACTCCTGCTGCTTCATATGGCTTTTGTCTTTCCCTTTTTAAAGCTTACGCCAATGTTGGTGTTGGTATCTGGGAAAAGAGAAGCTTCCCATATGAGAAATATATTCAAATTATATATAATTTGGAGGTTGTGGTTGAAATAAAGTGCCCCCACATTTACATTTCCTGTTATAGTATAAAAAAATTCACTCTTTAATTCTAAGTACTTTGTACACTCCATCTGACATCAGCAATTCTTTTGATGTGGGATAGTACTTTTTACACTTTGCTGATAAAAACTTTGAAATGTGTTACATAATCCTTTTGGGTACATTCAATGGAACACCAAATTTTCTTGAATATGTAACTAGTGTTAACATTTATAATGTTCCCTAAATTCAGTAATGTGTTTTCTAATTGTAGAGCAACTTTCTCCAATTTGTGATCTTCAAATATTAGATTTCATTTTTGATAATTTCCATCTAGAGTAAATATCTGATTTCTCAAAAGCCAATTAAGTATATTGTTTGGACAATCTATCTAAGCATTCCAGACTGATGCCAAGGTGACATAGAGATGCCTTCTTTAAGGCGAGCCCAGCCTTGTTTTTTTCTAATTGGCCTCTGCACTTATCCTGTATGATATTCATTCCTATTTTTATCCTGGCTTTTGTTTTCATAATGTATTTCTATAAGCTAACTTGAAGACTGCAAATGGAAGCTTCTTAATCCTGAAAAAAAAGTTAAAGCAAAAAACTGCTTATTCCACTTCAGAAGCCCAGAAAATACCAGAAACATTATCAGATGTAAGTTGTACTATTGAGAATGTCATACCTTTTTTCTTGAAAACCACGGAATTTATCACATGGTGCCAGTATGTATGCCCCTTGCTCTTGTATGTTGAGATTTAATTTTTGTTTTATTTTTTAAAAAATCTTTAAAAATTCAAATCAACCTACAAAGCACAATCTCAAAAATGATGAAAGAATAAATGAAATCTGATGCCACTACAATTCAGGAGAATGTTCAGCAAAATGCCTTTTTAAACATATTTTTTTCTTTTCTTTTTCACCACTGGTCATCTCAAGGAACATGTGATGATCTCAGATTTGTTTCATCTTTTCTTTCATTTCACTTAAATTCTACCATTTCTGCTTCATAATCATAATTATCCATATGCCACTGTTGTCCCAAATAGATATAAAGTAGTATCATCCACCACAGCTTCATTCTATCAAAGCTTCCACATGAAGATCCATAATAAGATAAATAAAATATAGCTTAGATTATCCATACTATGAGCTGTGGTGTCACAGTGGTTAGAGTGCAGTACTGCAGGCTACTTCCACTGACTGCCAGCTGACTGCAATTTGGCAGTTCGAATCCCATCAGGCTCAAGGTTGACTCAGTCTTCTATCTTTCCGAGGTCGGTAAAATGAGGATCCAAATTGTTGGGGGAAATATGCGGACTCTGTAAACCGCTTAGAGAGGGCTGTAAAGCACTATGAAGTGGTATATAAGTCTACATGCTATTACTATTACGACCAATCAGAAGTGGTATTAAGCAGGTTCTGACCATTTCTGGAGAACTGGTAGTGGAAATTTTGTGTAGTTTAGAGAACCGGCAAATACCACCTCTGACTGGAGATTTTACAGTATCCTTCCCTGCCATGCCCACCAAGCCATGCCCACAGAACCAGTAGAAAAAAAAATTGAATCCCACCACTTCTCCTTATAATGCTGATGTCAGTGCCACTCAGTTTGGCCCAGGTTTTCTCAAATTCATCCAAAATTTTAGTTTTAGCCCAAGCATTATCATACTACTATTGTATACATAAATTGGCATGTCTAAACTAGCAATTACTTGCAAGACAACATAATCTTATTCACATGTCAACAACCAAAAAGGTGAATGCAATATATTGAATCCCAAAATTGTGGCATCAAGCAACTGAAAAGTGGTGCAAAGGGAATATTGCACTTGCAGGGATAATAGTTGAAGAAGCATTAAATGCAAATCAGCAGAAGACTCCCCTACCCACACACACAAAATTAAATTATTAGGCAGAGAAGGAGAAAAAAACTTTAAACTCAGAACAGATTCACATTGTTTAGACTTGAATAATCAAAGCAATCAAATGTAAACTATTATTTGATTTGGGTGTCTAGTTTGATTTGATTCAAATCTCTGAATCAGATTGTTGATTTAGAGAGAAAAAAAGCCTTTTAACCCATGTGTGAAGGCTACCACCCTTCAAATCAATCCAGGGACAACAAGTTTAATTCAATAATTTGATCTAGATCAATGACCCAATTCAAAAAATTAATTTGATTCGAAGAGTTTAATCAAACTACCTTTGAACTGGAACTCTTCATACAGTTGCAGTATTCAAGCTTTTATTATCGACAGAGATATATTTCTAATCAATGCTCTATAATATTAGTTACAAAACATTCATACACAAAGGTAATATGGAATATTCCTTTACTCTCCTTTGAATGTTTTGTTTTACAATCAGATGTAAAATGTTATAATTTTGTTTCTGATTATTCCATATTTTTTTGTATGTGTGTGACATTGGTCTTGATTTCTGGCCAATTTTCTTGGTAACATTTTCAGAAGTGGCATGCCATTGCCTGCTTTGTAGGGATGAGAGAGAGTAGCTGGCCCAAAGTCACCCAGCTGGCTTTGTGCCTAAGATGGGACTAGAACTTAACATCTCCTGGTTTTTAGCCTTTAACTACACAAAATTGGCTCTTCTGTAATACACCATGAGGTAAAAAGAACACATTTTTGATCTCTTTCTCAAGAGAAAAGATAATGGTAGAAAGTATTTATGGTCAAAAGGGCAAAGAGATTCTTTTCCTTATGACAAGTTAGCAATAACTGTAAGATTTCTTTTCATTATTTTTGCTAGTAAATTCTCAGAGATTACTACTCAGCATCTGCCTATCTCTTTCAAGAAAAAAGCATAATATCAAATGAAAATCTTGATTCAAATATATTTTAGGCATAGAAGATTGAATAATGCAGTTTCTGGAAAGTATGGTTAAAACAAAGTCAAGATGGTGCCTGTAATGGTATGATCAAAGCTCTCGGTCATAGCTGCCATCTTAACTTTTTTGAGCATGCCCAATGGACACCCCTGCATAAATAGCTCATGCAAACAAATGTATCTGTTAATTGTAATTAATACATAGACTGCATATCATAAGATAGTAACTAAAATGAAATTACCCATTTAATCCTGCAGTAATTAGCATTTAAAAAAGACAATCTTTTTTAAATGCAGCTAAACTTTCATTAATCTTGCTATGGTTAGATTAGTTGGAGATAGCAAGGAGAGAGAGAGGGAGAGAGATAAAAATCTGATGCCTAGCCAGAAAAAGTGAATAACAGATAACGAACTGTTTCAGCAAGTCCCTGTAGGCAAACAGAAAATAACAGTGCACATGGCCTCTGTTCTAATATTGCAATGAAGGTTTATGTACTTGTACATTCAAGTATGTATCTGGAAAAATGCCATTTTAAAATGCTTCTGCAAATAAGAATCTGCTATATCAGATCCGTAGAGTGGCCAAGGGATGGACACGACTGAATGGCTGATGACAATGATATCAGAACTATTTAGAAAAGATTTTCTGGGAATTTTCCTACATTAAGAGAAGTGAAATATCAAAAAGTAATGCCTTGCTTTGCCCAGGTTGATAACAGTTGTAATGAAAATCTATGCCTCTAGACTTCAGTGAAATCCACTGTCAAGCATGCAAGGAAGTTGAAGGAAGGAAATTGCAGATAACCCAACAGTGGGTCACATGAGTTGGATCATATAAGTGGTTTGTCACAATGGATCACACAGATATCACAGATATGGCTTCCCTGCCGTAACACCAAGCAAGATGATCATAAATGAACAACAATGGTCCTTTGTCTGATAACTTTATATGAGGCACCATCTGTATCTCTAGTGATATTTTGAACTTATGTTTCACATCTTTTCCAGCTAAATTTGTTGCCTGCAAGAACCTGTATTAATTGGGATGGAGAGACATCTATCAGAGAGAGAAAAGGTTGGAAAAAATAAATGTATTCATTATGAACCACAGGAAATGCATTTAAATAACACATAGATTTCAGGAATGGGAGACCTGGTTCAGATATTCAATACAGTTGAAAGAATTGTTTTAGCATTATATATTTTAAGACTGAATTTCAAAAGCTAGGGAAAAAAAAGCTTGGATTCCTGAACAAATAGCATTTGGATTAAGGTTGATTTATTTAAATGTACTTTATTTTCTCTCATGAGGCATTTAAAATAAATGTAAAGACATAATATTTTGTTACAATCATCTAAGTGCTTTGGTGGCACAGTGGTTAGAATGCAGTACTGCAGGCTACTTCTGCTGATTACCGGCTGCCAGCAGTTTGGCAGTTCGAATCTCACCAGGCTCAAAGTTGACTCCACCTTCCATCCTTCCGAGGTCAGTGGCAATGGGCTGACTCTGTAAACCGCTTAGAGAGGGCAGTATAGCAATGTGAAGTGGTATATAAGTCTAAGTGCTATTGCTATTTCAATATGCATGATTGATTCAAACAAGTCTGTTGCTTGTAACTTTGTTACAAGAATAAGCAACAATAGGCTGCAAAATTTGGAAGTGGACCAGTCACAAGAAGTGGACCAGAGAAGAGAATGAATGAATGAACAAATAGCGATAAACTAAGGTTAGTGCTAGAGATTTTCTTCAGCTCAAATGTTATTGATAATGTTGAATATTTCCTAATAACTAATTCAAACATTAAAACTATGCTGGTTGGAGAATTCTGGGAGTTGAAGTCCACAAGTCTTAAAATTGCCAAGTTTGGAGACCTCTGCATTAGAGTAAAGAAGCACATTTCCCCAAAGTGACAGATTTAATTTTGAATGAGAACATTCACAGATGTGAATTAGCCTAATCTTAAAATACAAACAAATGCACCAAAAGCCTGAAACTGTCTTTGTGATTCACCAGCTCCACAAGGTAAGCAGCTTGTAATTTGGACTCTAGATTGTGAATCAATCCCAGGACCCAGGTCAATCTCTTAAACATAGTTATCCTTCCTTTAGTTATATCTTCTCCACTTTTTTTCCCAAGTCCATCCAACTGAAAGTCAATTTCACCAAACTTGGTTTCCATCTGGGTAGACTAGAATTCAGGTCCTTTAATTCTCAACCAAAAGTTATGCTGGCTACAAATGACTCCAAAATATCTAAAAGGCATCAGGATGACAATATCTAATTGAAATGATTACACTAGGCATTTCTGTGTGAGAGAGAAACAAATGGCTACTATTTGCTGATAGCACTGCATTTTTTTTAAAATAAAAACCACTGCTATTTCAGATGACACAACAAATCAAGCTGCTATTTATGCTGAGGCCAGAAGGGAACCTACTCGAGATCTAGGAATAGAAAATAAATTCATAGTTGGTACAAGTGATAATTTGCGATCAATTGGCCAGGATGAAAGGTAATTAAGCATAATTAGAAAAAATATTTTCTTTCTTTAAAATGAGAGCTATAGATTACTTTTCATTTTTATGTTTACTGGTTCGTTATCCCACATCAGAGGGATGGAACTGGCAAGGATATGATATAAAGTCAGTGAGACACAGACCCACTGTAAAAGGAAATGGGAATTCCTTTAATTTCCCCTTTCCAAAAAAAAACAAAAACCTTGCAAGTCCCCAATTTACTTACACACATAAATGTAAGTTTAAGATTGTAAGACACCTAGAATCACCTTTAGGCATGACATCCCATAATAAATAAATCCTGAAAATCTTATCTGAACAAGCAATAGTTCTGGGACTAATTAGCTGAACCCTGAATTCAGCTTATATTGTGCTTCTTTCAAGGCAAAAAAAAAGGCCTATTATAGCAAATAAATTTTAGAAACAATTCTTAATAAAAAATAGAACTTATTAGGTCTTGTGTATTGACAAACTTATTTAAAAAGAGTAAAAAGTAGGAAAGTTTGTGGTATCATCTCTCCATCAGTTTTGTGAAGAAAGCCATCCCTTCAATTAGCAATCTAAATCATCAAATAAAATGAAAAATTATAATAATTTCCTCCTACCTATTGAAGATCTTTTCTTATTTAACACAGCATTGAAAGCTAGAATATTAAGACTTAATGTTAAAAGAAACTGACATTTTGTTTATAATATATATATATATATATAATTTTTCCATAGAATAAAAGACAAATCTAAAAAGGAAAACAAACAAAAAGTGCAAGACTTAAAAACAAGTAAAGAAATTTGTAAGTGAATTCTGACTTTTTCAACTGATAACAACAATCTTATTGTATTTCCTTCATTAGATATGAAACAAATCCATTTAGCCCCTCATTTGATCGATAGTCTTTAGATCCAGAATATGGAATAACAGAGTTGGAAGAGACTTGGAGATCTTCTAGTCCAACCCCCTGTTCAAGCAGGAGATCCCATACCATTCTGGACAAATGGCTGTCCAATCTCTTCTTAAAATCCTCCAGGGATGGAGCAGCCACAATTTCTGGAGGCAAGTTGTTCCACTGATTAATTGTTCTCACTGGTAGCTTCTAACTAACTTCTCCTTAGTTTTGGTTGGCTTTTTTTGTTAAGCTTCCATCCCATTAATTGTTGTCTTGTCCTCAGGTCATTTGGAGAAATAGATCATGATATCATTTCTTTCTTCTTTCAACAAAAAGTCCTTGTAAGGTTTTAAACCTTCCAGAAAATTTTGTTGCTTTTTCTCTGATCAAATAAGTCAGTTTTGCTATATCTGCGAATTCTGACATCTGATTCCTCCACTGTGGGGATTTCATTATTGTTCCGTAAGAGAAATCTAAATTTTGAAAGTGATACAAGCCCATAATAGAATTATAGCCCAAAAATTGTTTCCAAGTTGGGTTAATCTGATAAGTCTTTCTCGTGCTTCTTTTTAGTTTCCTAGATCAGAGTTGAACTACATTTTCCTCCTTAATATTTCCAACTTTGGCATTTCAGTCTCCAACTAGAAGCAACACATCTTGCTTGCAGGTTCTGTTGATTTCTAATTTTTAATTGATCATAAAACTCACCAACTTCCTCCATCAGTGATTGCAGCATAAACCTGGATAATTGTCATATTAAAAGGATTGTCCACAAAATCTATTACTGTGGATATTTGATCACTGATTGCATTGTAGCCAGATATTGTTTTCACCTATGAAAACAACACTATCTCAACCCTGCTTTTTCATGTCCTGAGCAGTAGAGTGGTGTGATCTTCTGATTGAAAGTGTCCAAGTCCAGTTCATCTCAATTCATCGATTTCTAAAACGTCAATGTGTAGTTGATTCATTTAATCTTTATTGTGTTAAGCTTCCTCATGTTTTTGCTACTTATGTTCCATGTTCCCACTGTAATTTTCTGTCTTTGTGCATTTGAATTTTGTTTTTCTATATGGGAACATCAGCAACTAAACATCCTGAAGGTTTTAATATAGTTATAACACTACATGTTATAAACATTATTTGCACTCTGACAAAACCTCAGAAGCATGTTGTTGTTATTGTTGTTGACGATGATGTTATCCATTGAGTTGTGTTCAATTCTTGGCAATTCGATGGGCCAGGTTGTTTCACATTTTCTGAACTTGCACTACTTGTGTTTTTCTGTGTACTGGTTGGTGTCAGCTTTGATGATGTATTGCATGTTGAGTACTATTCAATCCGAGCGGTCCATCATCTGGCCTTATAATTGCCAATAATGTATCCATGTGGTTTCTTGGTAAAAATACAGGAGTGGTTTACCATTGTCTTCTCCTGTGGAGTACAGAGTGATGCCTTTGCCATTATCACTAAACAAGCATCTGCCTCCAGTATCTTCCTATATCACTACTGTCCAATATGGGTGCCCACTTGCTTTAGCTGGGAAGTTGGAATGATTTTTAATTTTGGGGAAACCCTGCTGGGAATATACACTTGATATACAATGCTGGTGTCAGGATTCCAGCAGTTACTCCAATTGAATCATGAACCTTGAACCACATTCCCAAAACTTCAAAGGATTTATTAGAAGTTAACATGCTGGCATTAGCCTGGGAGTACCTGACTCTGAGATACGTAATTCACTGTCACCCTTGATCCTGCTTCGCTCACCCCCACCCCACTGGGTGCATCATCCAACAAAACATGTCCATAGCCAAGAGTCAACAATCATGCTCTCCAATTAGATTTTTGCATGGCAGAAGCTTCAGTCATCTAATCAGTCTCCGAAGAAAATATGAATGGAATATACTTCCAATTCCACACTGCTGCCTGATCTTTGAAACCCCCCCTTTTTGTTGACAACTATAAAACATGTATACAAAATGTTTTATGAGTTGACAGCTGGTGTTCTCTGTTCAACCCTTCCAACAACATCCCTTACCACAGGGGACTTCAAACCTGACAGCTTTAAGACTTGTGGACTTCAATTCCCAGAATTCCTCCTCCAGTCATGTTAGTTCTGGAATTCTGGGAGTTGAAGTCCACATGTCTTAAACTTGCCAAGTTTGAAGACCCTTGCCTTACCACAATAGATATTATGTAGCAATTTGCTTCTACATGCTATGAATTTGTTCCTTACATTTCTTGAATCTTCAAAATTTCATTCGTATCCAGATCAAGACTAGTTTTAAGTAATTTTTTCATTTCCCTATTAACATCTTTCCTAAATCTTTGGATATCCCATTAAACTTCAAATTAATTTGTAATCCTGTTCAACTCTTTCTGGTTCAGCTTCTGACTTGTTTAACTTTGTCATTTACTTTCTCTGAACTAAAAACAGTTCTTTGTGTCCTATTTGCAAATCCTTAACTTTTTTATCTTGAATTCCAATTTGGAATTGTTCGTAAATTTTTCAGATTTATCTTAAAAATAATTCAATGTTGCATTCAAATGTTGTTTTTGTTGAATTAATTTAGTTACAATACCTTCTACTATACATAATCTACTTTTAAGAAGATATTTAATTTTTAATAAACCAACAGAGAAATCAATTAATGATTCTGTTTGGACTCTTCTCATTATGTTGTTTTCTTCTTAGAGTGTCATTTTCTACCCAAGTCTTTTCTTTATGTAAGACCAGAACAAATTATCCAATTTGGAGTAAGATGTAGATTTTATATAACAATTAGATACTGTAACAGAGAACAGTTAATAATAGGTTTGGAAGGGATCTTGGAAGCAAAAAGGAATTTAAAAAACTCTTGAAGGTCTTAACGCTACACCATCCACTAAACTCTTAAAAGAAACTTTAAAATACTGGCATTCTTTACATCAAAAATTATATTATTTCTAGTACAAAGCTCTTTAGGTTCAATATTGAAAAATCATATTCTTTATGTTGGAGCTCCCTCTTGCACCTAAAAAAAGAAAGACATAGAAGTTGTCAATAGACAGCAGGGCTGATGATTGTAGGAAAGTACATCCAAATAAGGCAAGGAGAATCACAACCAAAATACATAGGGATAAAATTTTCTCATTGGTATAATAATATTGAACCTAGATAATCATGTGATCTGCTGTGTTATCCTTTGAGAGGAATATACATTAACTTTTAAGCTGATTATAAGTTTTTTTTAACCCCAATGCTGGGGATTCATCTAAGAAGATCATCTAAGAAGATCTAAGGTCATTTAAGAAGAGCATATATCATAAATAAAAATAATGTGATGGCTTCAATAGTAAGTCAATAGTTACTTACCTAAACAGAATAACCAGTAGATGTGAGAATGATGTCCTATTTCCTGCTGGTTTTCCCATTGACTTTACTTGTGGGAAATTGACAGGAAGTATAGGAACAGCAGCCACAACTTCATGTATAAAATTGGTCTGAACATCATGGAAATTTCAATTCCACAGAAATTAAAGGTTCTGGATTTTTATGCATTCTTTAAGTTAGTAGATTTTAGGTATCTTGAGTTAAACATTATTGCAGTGTAATGTACCATTTGGGCTAACTTGAAGGTACAAACAGATAAACTCCCCAGGACAGTTTTAATATAGTGTATAGATGTAGAGTTTTTTTAAAAACCAATCCATGTCTCTCTTTAGCTTTCTCACAGAAAGGAAAATTAGTAAAACAAAATAAAAGAATACCTTCTCATAAAAATCCTTGTTATGTATGTTGATCAATAACTCACAGTAGCTCTTTTCCATTTTATAATGAAATGAACTTCTAAAGCTGTTACAAAAATCTGTTTAATAATTAAACAGTCAGATGAGAAAAAAATAAACCCAGAGAGTCAGCTTGAAAAGTTAATTACAGTTTTGAGATCACAGAAACATACACTCATAAATCTCAAATCCAAAGATTTCAAAAGAGATATAATGAAAGAAAAAAAGACACTTTAATTAAAACCTGAAAGGCACCTTAGTTGATAGTCATTGCTCACCATCCACGCCAAAACTGTAGAGGGCTTTCCGAGAATACTTGAAAATTGTGTAATGTTCTAGATCTCCACAGAAGGAAAATTGCTATTTTGCCAGATTCTTGAAAATTAATGGTGATTAAAAATATTTTTTTCTGTAGTCTGGAAAGAAGAAATCTGAAACAGTATCTTCACTGAAACAACTCCATTGTCTCTCTAATGAGCTGTTATCTTGAAACCCCAAGACCTTATTTAACTGTAGGTTTTTTTTGTGATTTGTACAAACATGGCAAAGTATTCCTGTTTCCAATATTATTTGTACATGGAAACTGTCTATTAAAAATGCACACAAAAGTTCCTTCTGATTAAACAAAAACAATTTATAGATGTCATGCTCTCTGTGTGTGCCATAATGAATTCAATGTGACGAAGAACAGCTGAGAAAAAAATGGATGTACCTTGCTAAACATTCAGCATCCTTCCTGACCTACTCCTTACTGACAAAGGATACAGAAAGATCTAGTTTAGAAACTGTCCTATGGTCAAGGAAGTTGAAACAGGCCCTCTCTTAGTAACTGCATGAAGCCAGCAGATTAGGATTTTGCGAGATGTTGCCTAACATGTCCAGATATTTTGCCACACTAGGGATTTAAAGATTTTTTGTGTTGGGCTCAAAAGCCAACAGGTAAAATAGATTCTTATTCCAACTTGATGAGTTAACAGAGTCTTCCACTGTATTTTCTTCTAGCTGTAGAGTTTCGTTTGTCTCCAACCAACCCATGTGTAGTATATTCCAGTAACCCAACTGAGTGGTATCTATAGCACATAAGCCCCAGTAAGGTTGCAACTGAAACTCTAGCTGGAGACAAACAAAGTCTCCCCTGGCTGTGGTTTTCACATGCTTTCTAAGCAGGAACTAAGAATTAACTACTAGTAATACAGTATTATTCATTTAAATGTTGATTGTCTAATGATCTTCTTGTTTTAAAGGAAAGCCAATCTTCCCAAAGATTATTTAATTAATGATGGACAAAACATCCAGACTGGCTTTATCCATGACAACAAAAGTGGTTTAAAAAAGAAGGAAATACCTTTCCTGCCTCTGAGCATTATGGATGAACTAAAAGATCCAAATGCCAAAATAATCAGTGCTGGTCGCGTAAAAGTAGAATCACAAAATCAAATGGTATGTGTTGTTTTCTTACCCTGTGCTTTTTAACCATTATTGTTGTTAGGATTTTGTAAGCTAATAACATTTTGTCACAAAAATCCAATTTTCCTTGAATTTCTGATGGATC
The DNA here is from genome assembly GCA_023653725.1 of Bungarus multicinctus. Classification (NCBI taxonomy): domain Eukaryota; kingdom Metazoa; phylum Chordata; class Lepidosauria; order Squamata; family Elapidae; genus Bungarus; species Bungarus multicinctus. Next base: position 62,579,745 of record CM042842.1, read on the forward strand.
TCTTTTTGGAGGGGGGGGTGGAGGGAAACAATAACTTTTATGAATCTAATACAGAAGATCTGTCTCAAACTTTAAGCACGATCAGTTTAATTTGTGTTATGCTACTACTGAAAGATGCATGTTACTTACAGTACAAGAAATCAAGTTGGAGATTGTGGGTTGGCGTCGTGAAAGTTATATGGTTGGAAATCTTTAGTAAAATTAGAGCATGAAATTGATTAGAAAATGAATTAATATGATCACTTTAAATCCTGCCCGGAAATCAATTGGACTTCAGATTCAAAATAAATATGTATGAGAACTTCTACCAATTTATGATTGGTATACCCATTTACCTGAGTGTAGTGGAAGGTATTTATAGTTGAAAAATGTGATAAATAGGCTTGTGGTGGCTTGGCTTTGCATCAGCCTGGCACTGCCCACTATGGAAACAATGGAATTCTTGAAACTTCACATCGTTTCTAAGCGTCAATGTCAGTTTCCGTAGCTGGAAAAGGCTTTGTACCAAAATGGTTTTAGATAAGAGGGGAAGTGAAACAACATCACTTCGTTCTCATATACATGAAGAGATTGCAGGCTTTTATAAAACAACTTCAGGTGAGGAGGATCTTCTTCTTGCCAAACTCCATTGAAAATTTGCATATCCTGGTAATGGATATTTGTCTTTAAATCAGATTTTGTTCCCCTTTCCCCATTCTCCAGATACTGTAATTAAGTAATATTATAAATTAGAAAATTTCAGCTATAGTACTGGGTTTTTTTTAACCACAAATGACTAACTTATTTTGCTTTTGAAAAAGAAAATACTCAAAACATCCAACTACTATAGTACTAGGGTTATTCTGGATTTTTATGTGAAAAATCCAAGTGTAAGCCATTGCTGTTTTTGAACTTCAATTTATGGTTTAGGATTAAACTTTTAAAGCTTAAATTTCTTTGCAGGATTTGTGTGAGTCTGGATATAAATTTGAACTTCTTGAAAGTTATATGAATGTGGTTTTGGGAATTTAAGAAATAGGCAACAGATAGTTTCAAATAATTTCAAGAGATAGAGGTGTCTAGAGGTATCAGTATGAGCTCTCCTTAAGTTATGTGTAACAGTTGTGTCCTACCTGTTGGTATAAAAGTTTCACTATCTCTTTCTTTTATAGAAAATGAGTGAATCATTTCCCATCTTTTGTCATGAAAGAAGCAGGTGGAACTTTGCTTGGAATCAGTGGCTTTTGTTATATGGAAAGAAGACACTTGATTATTTGAATCAGGACAATGAAGCATGTATGGACCTAAACCCAGTTCTACAAAATAATTATGATGATTCCATTTCAATAATCAAAAGTAAAACTCATCCTCATTCTAAACTAAGAGCAAAGAGGAAGAAAAAATCCACTTTAACTAGGAAACCGAAGAGCATCACCATTCAGATTTTATCTTTGGAAAGGCAGCTAAGTAATCTTTCAGTAAATTCTCAGAAAGGGACATCTTTGGTTCAGAAAACCCATGGGCACTTCACCAAAACAATTACCAGGCATGTTGTAAGCGAGAAAAATATTCTTCAAAATATGTCCCAGCGTAACAAAGACATTCTTCTGGCAGATGGAAAAAACCCTATAGGTAACACGGAACCAATTCTCTCAACTGTCTCAAGAATAAAATCCTCACTTGCAGAGTTTTTGAAAAAACCATTAAAAGTAACTAAAACTAAGGAAAGATTAAAAAAAAGTAATGCAATTGTCGATTACATAACCTGCCCAAAACCAATTCCAGTTTGTGAGGCTCCAGGTGGGTTGGCTGGCTGTAAAATGCCCCTTTTAGTGGATTGTTCCTTGAGAAACCCCAGTGACAAACTATCAGCTGATAGAAGCAGCTTTGACCAGGATCCCTTCTTAAATGAAACTACAACAACTGACATGGACCTCAGAGCCCAGGATCTGGACTCTTCAATGGGGAAAAGTGGAAAGACATTGATTGAGATGACAAATTCATCCTTCCTGTTAGACTTAATAAACAAAAACCTGGAGACTGAGAAATCAGAAAATGTAGCCGTATATTCAAATGATGAGAGCAATGGAGACTCTTCTACTGTGATAAGTATACCAATAGCATCACCTGATACTTCAGAATCTCCATGCCTTTCAAGGCCTGAAACAAGGAACAGCTGCAGTGACAAAACTACATAGCTCCCACCTCTGAAAGTGACTTCTTGTTGCATGAAAAGTTTTCGGGACTAACAATATGTACACACCGCACAGTTCATTAAATTAATTGCCATGTTATATATCAGGTCATTTGCTGCAGTAATTGAAATACAGGAGGGGCATTGGAATGTAGCACTTTTCAGAGAGAAAAATCAAGATATATTGAGAATAGCAAACAATAAAAAAAAATGTGAATGTAAGGGGTATTTTTTCCCCCCTGGTGTTACTTTACAGTTTGCAGAAGAATGTGGCACCAAAGGATTATAATATTTTGCCTTGCCTTGCTTTCTTTTTTACTTTTCTGGCAATGGATGATGGGATAGAGAAAATGTCCATTCAGTGATCTTTCAAAGGTGATTTTTTTCTTCTTCAAAAGACAACTGGACTGTTTTTTCCTTGAAGAACAAGAAAACGTTTCGCTTCTCATCTAAGAAACTTCTTGGATGAGAAGCGAAATGTTTTCTTTTACCTCAAGAAAAAAACAGTTGACTTTTAAAGGAAAAAAAAGCACCTCTGAGACAACTGTGACCTGGATGACTGGGACTCTCCAGACATTCAATGCAGAGGTGGTATTCAGCAGGTTCTGACTAGCAGAAATTTTGAGTAGTTTGAAGAACCGGCAAATACCACCTCTGACTGGCCCCACCCCCATCTATTCGCTGCCCCCCAAGTCCCAGCTGATTGGCTGGACTTTTTTTGTTGCCCTGCACAGGAGAACGGAGCTGGAAAGCAGGTTAGTGGATGGGGAGGGAATGGGATTTTGCAGTATCCTCCCACTGCCACACCCACCAAACCATGCCCACCAAGAACCGGTAGTAATATTTTTTGAATCCACCATTTGATTCAGTGGATTGTTTGCTGAGAGGTGTAAGTGTTTCTCTTTCGCCAACACAGAACATTATACTCCAGGCCTTATAAATACTTGACTATGTTTTTTCTTCACATCTGGGGTTTTCGAATGGCTCATTCAATTAAAAATACACCCTGGCTTTTAATGAATAGTGCTTTGCATACACCATTGTTCTCACCTCTCTTGTACAATGGGAGGCGGATCTGCTCTGAGCTAAATCAGTGAAATTTCAATTCAAAGAAAGTTAGATGTGCAGATTGTTTTCGTTTGCACTTCTGATGTTCTAGCCACCTGCCTGAATTCACTTTTCCTTGTAAAGTGATTTGTGTTCTTCAATTGACTGGATTAAAACAAAAAATCTGGATCAAAGGGTTGTTTTTATACATCATCTTCCAAACCAACCTTTTCTGCTGTGAATCAAAATCTGGCTTACATGAATGTTAGTTATCAATTTAGCTAAAAGATTGGGTCACTATTACATATTGCTTAAATAATCTTAGGAACCTCAAGAGGATCATGGGAAAAAATATAGGCAGGCCTCTATGTACGACCACAATTGAGCCCAGAATTTATGTTGCTAAGGGAGACATTTGTTAAGTCAGATTTGCTCCATTTTATGGCCTTTCTTGCCAGTTAAGTAAACCACTGCAGTTGATTTAGTAACACAGTTGTTAAGTGAATCTAGCTTCTCCGTTGATTTTGCTTGTCAGAAGGTCTCAATAGGTGATCACATGGCCCAGGGACACTGCAAAACGGTCGTAAGAATGAACCAGTTGCCAAGCATCTGAATTTTGAAGTCACATGATTTTGGGGGAATGCTACAAAGGTCCTCAGTGTGAAAAACGGTTCACAAGCCGATTTTTTTCAGTGCCATTGTAACTTTGAACGGTCAATAAATGAAGCGTGGCAAACCGAGCGCCACTTCTATATTGATTTGGCTCGCCCGTTAGCTTTTTAAGGATGTCCTATTCTACAGATGAAGATGACGTCCAGCCTTTCTGGAAGATACTACATCGAGGAAAGCCGCCCTACAAGTAACGAGGACCTCTGTCCGTCAGCCGTTTCTCCACCGCCCCCAAAACTCAGGCCAGGCCACCCCCCTTTTCCCGCTCCAGCTAAAAAGGGGCCTCCATCTCGCGTTCTCCCGAGGTTTTTCTCTTCCGTGGCTCCGCCCCCCTCCGGCAACCATGTCGGCGGGCGTGCGCAGACGCCAAGCAGCTGGCGTAAAAGCAGAAGCTCCCTCGGTCGCCGTAGTAGCAGCCCCAGCTGGCGGAGATGTGGAGCCGGGCATGGCGGCGGCCTCGAGCCTCTCCGCCTGCCTCAAGCTGCTGGCGGCTGCCTTCTACGGCTTCAGCTCTTTCCTCATCGTGATGGTGAACAAGAGCGTCCTCACCAGCTACGGGTGGGTTAAGGAGGCGAGACCGGGGCGAAGTTCATCGGCGCTGGCCCCGGTGGAAGTTTCAGGGGCTGGAGAGGGCGGCGGGTGTGTGTGTATGTGTCTGTGTTTTTGCAAAACGACGCGTCCAGCAGCCGGGAGGGAGTTGCATGAACCGCTGAGATGGGGGGGGGGAGGAGAAGCTGCTTTCATCCGCCTCGGAGGCGTCTTGCAAAGCCCCCACCCCGGACGTTGCCTTGGGAGAAAAAGCTGCCTCCATGTTAACGGAGAAGGGGGAGCGACGCTTGCTCATCTCTCCAGTGTGGATGCCCGGCAGGAGGTTTTGCGGTCCGGCTTTAGCGTCTCCTCCAACATGAAACCACTTGTATTGTAAGCTCTCTGGGCTGAGAAGTTACCCGTTGCCTTTTCTTCTCCAGGACTAACTGGAAATGACAGGACTCCCCTGTCCTACAGCTAGTCCTCGATTTACAACAGTTCAGTTAGTGACTGTTCAAAGTTACAGCAGCACTGAAAAAAGTGATTTATGGCAGGTTTTCACAGTTGCCACCTTTGCAGCATCCCTTGGCAACTGGTTCACATTTATGATCGTTGCTGTGTTCCAAGATTGCGTGATCACCTTTTGCAGGCCAAATTTTATGTTGTTAAGTGAGTGATTTGTTAAGTGAATTTTGCCCCATTTTACGACTTTTCTTGCCACGTTTGTTAAATGAACTGCTGCAGTTGTTAAATTAGTAACACAGATGTTTATGTGAGTCTGGTTTCCCCATTGACTTTGCTTGTCAGAAGACTGTAGAAGGAGATCACATGAGCCCAACAGTCATAAATGTGAATCAGTTGTCAAGCATCCAAATGTAAATCATGTGATCATGGGGATCAGTAATGGTCATAAGTGAAAAATGGTCATAAGTAACTTTTTTCAGTGCCGTTGTAACTTCGAATGGTCACTAAGTGAATTGTGGTAAGTCGAGGACTACCTGTAGTTTTATCTGGACCTCTGGGGCTGGAATGAGCTCCGCTGGCAGGTTGAATTTGGAGGGGCTGCTAGTGGTGTGCAGTGCCCTAAATTTCCAGAGAACTGACTGACCACTGACTGACTTGGGTAGTTTGGGATTACACTTGCCCTGCCATTCCCTTCTTGTTTTAAAAATACCTTGGAAATCTTCCTTTTTTCGATGTTACATGTTTTTAACTCATCTCCCATAGGTGCCCTCTAGTTTTCCTTGTTGATTGTTCTGTGTCCTTGCACCTTGACATGCTTCTGGAATAGGTATACTGTAAGTGCATCTGTGCTGAACATGTTAGGACTATGTTTTCAAAGGCGTTGGTTGCAAGGGCAAAGAATATGAAGTACATCCCTTATTTTAGAATAGTTTTAAACAAGGGTAAAGGTAGAGGCAGGGCATTTTTCCTACCCCCAGCTAACGTTCTCTGTTGCATATGATTTGTCAAAGTTTCTCAGCTGTTCTAGTACGGTTTAACATGTTTGTGGTTTGTTACAGATTTCCTTCCTCACTCTGTGTGGGACTAGGCCAGGTTCGTTGAAGTCTACATTTCAGAAATTCTTTAAATAGGGTGGGCAGGGAGAATTGGAGGCACCTTAGTGATTACTCTTCCTTCTCTTACAGATGCTGGCTACCGTAGTTGTCCTTTGGTTGGGAAAGGCACTCAGGGTGGTCAAGTTTCCAGATTTTGATAGACATATACCTCGAAAGGTATCATGTGTTTCTTGTCTCTCTCCTTCCTCCCCTAAAGCTAAAAATTATTGAGATAGAAGTAGTGAATAATCCTTTCATTAAGATAATATTGTTTGGTGTATTTGGCACAACACACTTTAAAATGCATAAAAAGTGCTGTTAAATATGCAGAAACCTAGCCTTTATTTTGTATAGGCTTATTCTCCTAAGAGAGGGATAAATACTAAATGTATATTTTTTATACTTCTAAAAAAGCCTATGAAGCTTGTGGAGGAGTAGAAATACTCTTTGAAAAGAAAAGCTTTGCAGTATACTACATCTGTATTTATGTTTTTAAATTCTTCTTTTCCCTTTTAAAAGAGGGTGAGGGAAGTTTCCACACAGGCTTCCTATTGCCTCTTTTTTAAGTGATGTAAACTTTTCCCTTTAGAAATACAGTGACTTAAATGCAAAAGGACTTACTTCCAATTAATATTCCTTGAAAATATAATCTTCTGTATGCTGGAATAAATAAATTAATTATCCTATATCTGAGTAAACTTTGATAAGATTTTGTCTCACATTACTGAAATGTTTATTTGTGTCAGAATCCCCCAGTTATGAATCTTGAGGCTATTTACATAAGTTGCGTATTCAAAAACTTGCTTACCAGACCATGGTACAGTATTAAGAGTGGCTGTTTTTTGTATTTATACCGATGTCATGCCATAGATTCTTAATGTGCTACTAATGTACACATATGAACAAGTTAGTGACTTGATTTAAACATGACCTCAGTTTATGAATACTTTGCCTTTACATGCCTAACATAACTTGAAATAATAGATATTCTGTTAATGGCTTCATAAATGAACAATGACTTGAAGAAAAGAAGGATGTATGTGCTTGTGTTGTAAATTGGATTTCAAAATCATATTTATTTGACGTGCTGAAGCCGTTTAACCACACTTAAACAGCATTGGGCTTGTGGTGTGCCTGATGAAAGCTGTTCATTATAAAACTGTCATTGTTTAGAATGCTAGGTGTCAAGCTGACGTTATCTGTTCATTGAGTGCTGTTTTATCCCTTTTTATAATTTTCTAGACTTTTCCACTACCTCTTCTCTATTTTGGGAATCAAATCACAGGACTGTTCAGCACAAAGAAATTGAAGTATGGATAACTTTTATACATTTGTGAGGTTATAATTTTATTATGCTTTTATTAAAACTATACATCTCTATAGCAAGACCTCTAAAGATATTACTTCTGATTACTTCAAAATACTAGTTGCTCTGGGAATACTAAGGTAGAGATTGTTAATCTCTTAAATGGAAGAGTGGATAAACCTGATAATAATGAAAGCGGTGAGATTTCTATATACATTATTATCTTGCATCTCGGTCATCTAGTTATTGAACTCAGAATAAATCCTGTTAATGTTTACTAGGATTTTCAAGTAAGAATGTGTAGGAGTCTTTGTCTGGCAAGATACATATGTTATTCTGCAATCTTGCATGTGTAATTGGGAACATAAAAGTGGAAAAATTACAATAGAAAATGCATACCCTTAAGTAATAAATACTTTTTCAAATTAGCGTTCTGTGACTGCATCCATGCCATTAGCTTAGGTAGGGAGGTATAACAAGCCTTTTCTTGATGAGGCCTGCCATAAATTTGACTACTTTTGGCAAAAAGAAGGTGGTGGATGTTCAGTTATAGAGGATCCTAGAAGAATACTTTATCTGGATAAATATCAGTCAGGTTTCACACCCAGACATAGACAATTATCATGGTGGTTGATGATCAACTGTGAATTTGATAAGGAGAAGACTCTTTTGGTACTTTTAAATTTTTTTGGTGGGAATTGATTCCACTGACCATGGCATTTTGCCAAACTACTTATAAGGGTTTCACATTGGGAGTACTGTTTTATGGTGAGTTTAATTTTACACAGCGGGTGGTCCAAGTCAGTAATAATAGAAGAGCAGCACTCAAGACTGCAGCCATTCCCTTGTGGAGTGTTACAAGCCTCAGTGCTCTCCTTTGTGTTATTCAACATCTCTATAAAGCCATTGGCAAGGTTCTGTCACTTCAGGATTGAATGTCATTGGTATGCTGGTAGCACTCATTTTTACATTAGTACCCTGAGTTGAACAACTGGTGCTATAAACTGCCTGAATTGATATCTAAAGCCCATTATACCAGTGACTGCATCTCAAAAGATCCCTCTGTTAAAGTACTGAAGTTTGCAGATGATACAACAGTGATTGGTCTCATTTGAGACAACGATGAATCTGCATACAGATGGGAGGTTGAACAACTAGCCTTGTAGTGCAACCAGAACAATCTTGAACTAAATACACTCAAAACAGTAGAAATGGTGGTAGATTTTAGGAGAAATCTACTATACTATCACCTCTTACAATATTAGACAACACAGTATCAACAGTAGAGTCCTTCCAAGTTTCTAGATTCTATCGTATCTCAAGACTTAAAAAGGACACCTAATATCAAAAACATCAAAAAAGCACAACAAAGAATGTTCTTTCTGCGCCAACTCAGAAAGCTCAAACTGCCCAAGGAGCTGCTGATACAGTTCTACAGAAGAATTATTGAGTCTGTCATCTGCACCTCTATAACAGTCTGGTTTGGCTCTGCAACCAAACAAGACAGACACAGACTAATTAGAACTTCAGAAAAAAACAATTGTTACCAATCTGCCTTCCATTGAGGACCTGTATACTGCATGAGTCAAAAAGAGGGCTGTGAAAATATCCCCAGATCCTCACATCCTGGACATAAATTGTTTCAGCTTCTACCCTCAAAATGACGCTATAGGGCTCTGAACACCAGAACAACTAGACACAAGGACATTTTTTTCCTGAATGCTATCACTCTGCTAAACAAATAATTCCCACAACACTGTCAAATTATTTACTAAGACTATATTATTATTATTCTCATCCTTCCTAGTACCTATCTCTTCCCATTTATGATTATAACCATATTGCTTGTATCTTTACAATTTATATTGTTTTATTGTTTCCTAGGATGATTTGATTGCTTTTTAGTATCCTATGACTAACACTAAGTGTTGTACCTTATGATTCTTGATGAATGTATTTTATTTTTTCTTTTCTTTATGTAAACTGAGAGCATATGCACCAAAGACAAATTCCTTGTGTGTCCAGTCACACTTGGCCAATAAAGAATTCTATTCCATTATAATCTGAATGAAGCAGAACAAACTAAAATTCCATTATATAAGTTCCAAAGTTGCATTTGTAAAAATCAAGTTGATCCAATTAACAATGGACCTGGTAATCATCCTGAATAGAGCTTTGCTCTACCTGAAGAAGTTGGTCTGTAAATTGGGTGTCCCTGGATTTATAGTTTCTAATTAAATAGCTGGTGGAAACTGTGGCCAAAGGAACTTTTGTCAATTTTATATGACTTATATGCTGGTTATGACTCTACCTTGAGTAGGATGTCCTAACAACGGTAACTCCTGGCTTAAAACAACATGTGTTTGAATAAAGTGAAGACATTCCCCTAATATCCACTGAATATCTAGCCCTGGTAACAAAATGTTCAGAAACTAACCCACAAACTTGAAGAACGAACCTTCACCCTCAAGATTTAAAAGCATTCAGTTCTGAGAAGTTACTTTTTACCCAGTTGACAAAGTGCTGTTCTACTATCTTATCTAAGAAATACAATACACTGCTACGTGTAGCAAGATACTGGAACATGTGACCTTTATCAAGTGGTTATAGAATATTGTTAAATATGATCTTAAACTCAGAACTTTGTGAGTTTATCTCATTTCCAGGGAATAAGATTTGAAGCAAATACATGTATTCCTTAACAATCTGTCTATATAAAGTTTAGTAGAAATACGGTATTATGTTTTTGAGCTTCATGTTTATTTATAAAATCTTTTTTCACTTTTGGGGTTATTGATATTAGTCCAGGCTTGGCAGATTCTTGGTCTTTTTTCTTGTTACTCTTTCTGGCAGTGTTGGAGGCAATCTTTCTTGCTTATACTTTTCTTTTGTGCTGTTTATAATGGTTTATCTAGATTAGCTTGGTATAAAAGTACTGACTTGGGACATCTCAAAATGATTAGCTTATTCAAAACATTCTTTTTTCTTTTCTTTTTTAGTCTGCCAATGTTTACAGTCCTGAGACGTTTTTCCATTTTGTTTACAATGTTTGCAGAAGGAATCTTACTCAAGTAAGTTAAAAAATACGATATATTTCATGTGTCTGTGTTGGTGGACATAGTTCTGCCAAATTTATTATGCTTTGTGGTCATTCTATAGCAAGCACGAGAACTGTAAAAAAAATTATGAAGCCATCTATTATTTCTGAATTTTCTTTTCAAAGAGCAGCATGGGTGTGTAGTGTATTTTTTATATTGGAAACTCCAGCAATTTTTTGAACTCTATTGAATTTTAGTGCATAATTCTGTTTGTTCTTTGTAGTTATTTTGTGTGGAGATTCAGGGGTTAAAAGACTTAAATGCGCAGTTTGTAAACATGGTCAGGTGCTTGCAAAGTCTGGATCACCCTTGTGCTAAGTGCAAAGAACCCAGAGAAACAGACATGAATCTTCCCTGTCATTGCTATAGTAACATGTCAGGATCTGATAGAAAGCTCATCAGATTACCTTGATTTCTTGAAAGTTCTGTTTTCAATTAGAAAAGTACTGAGAATTGCTGAAAATTTGCTGCAGTAATGACTAAGCTTTTCTTGGGGAATTCTTTTTAGGAAAACATTTTCTTGGGGAATTCGGATGACAGTATTTGCAATGATAATTGGTGCATTTGTAGCTGCAAGGTATGGTTTGATTTTTTTGCTAATGCTTTTGTCACATTTTCATACCAAAAAGTTAAATAGTTTGTTATCATTTAGATTCTGTCCAATGGTGAGAAAAGAGTTCAAATGTAGGTTATTTCCTGTTATTGTAGAACGGATATAATACACCATTAAAGCAGCTATATTGCTGAATTACAACAAAAATGGAAAGTTTTATTTGTCTAATATCTATTCCCATGCAAAGGATTAAGCAATAGGATTAGAAAGTGTTGAACAAGTGTTTTGTCTGAACTATTTTTATAATTCTGTGCAGTCTAGTGGTAGGTTTTCTTGTATAGTATTTTGTTGAATATCACATTTAATCAGCAAGATAGAATAGAATAACAGAGTTGGAAGGGACCTTAGGGGTCTTCTAGTCCAACCCCTTGCCTAGGCAGGAAACCCTATACCACTTCAGACAAATGGTTATCCAACATCTTAAAAACCTCCAGTGTTGGATAACCATTTGTCTGAAGTGGTATAGGGTTTCTTGCCTAGGCAAGGATAACCATTCACAATTTCTGGAGGCAAGTTGTTCCATTGATTAATTGTTCTCCAGCATGTTGATTGGAGAGTCCACACATGGGTTTACATGCCTTTCTGCCCAGAGACTGAGTCCTTCATTTTTTACCACTCCCCTCTGTCAACTGTCACTTTCTCATTTCATGACTCAGTCTGGCCCTAAACGGATGTGGCAAAAATTGTCTCTCATCTTTAGGCAGAAATGCTTAGATTCTCCAGTCAACAAGCTTCTATCAGGTTGGAAATTGTAGTCCGCTCAGTGCTACCGTGGTCCTAATGTATTTGGCTTTGGTGATGCTGAGACTGCCTTTTTTCTATTTTCTGTTAAAAAAAAAAAAAGCTGGAGCGCTGTCTAAGCGCTACAGAGGCTCCAAAGGCTCGGTTCTGCCACGCAAAAGCTTGATTCCCTCTTCTTTGTGGCAGCCCCTGAGATATTGGAACACTGCTATCATGTCTCCTCTAGTCCTTCTTTTCATTAGTCTAGACATACCCAGTTCTTGCAACCGTTCTTCATATGTTTTAGCCTCCAGTCCCCTAATCATTGTTGCTCTTCTCTGCACTCTTTCTAGAGTTTCAACATCTTTTTTACATCGTGAATAAGTTAGCAAGACAAGCAGAAAGTTGTAGTTCATTAACATCTCAAGCGTTAATAGCCACTTATGTAGGCTAAGGAAATTGGCCTTTTCTTCTTCTGCTTTCAGCCACCAGTATACTTTTCCTGGTTCATAACAAATCTGTGATTGCCTCATTCTATTTATTTTAACTGGCAGGCAGAATTAATAGGAATCTTTAAATCCACCTTGAATTATTTTAAACTTAAAGCAGTGCTCAGTTAGAGATATTTACATTTTGTTGGGTGGGGTGACTCACTTAATTAAGAAAGAACAGACTGTACACAGAAAAAAGTATGGCTATACTCTTCCTTCCCCCAATTTCTTACAGGAGATCAGTTATATATTAAAGTGCAGCATTGATCATATTTATATTCAGTTAGAGCATTACATATCAGGGTTCATCAGATGCCTAGAATCTTTTGGAATACTGTTTACAAAATGTGTCCCGCTTGCACGATTGTTGTAAATTTTGTTACTTTTATATTTGTAAATGTTACAAATTTTCTGTAACTTAAATGTTATCTCTTCTCTATAGTTCTGATTTGGCATTTGATCTAGAAGGATATATTTTTATCTTGATCAATGACGTCTTGACAGCTGCAAATGGTGCTTATGTAAAACAGAAGCTAGATTCAAAGGTAAGATCACCTCACTGTTGCATGTTACTATGCTGATCAGTAAAAGAGAAATAAAAATGTATTTTTGTTGCTGTGGGATAAGATATTCCACAGGTTGATGTGTGATGTATATAGTGATGTGCAAAATGTTGCATTTTGAAATATCGCAAGCACAACATTTCATGACCCTGCCCCAACACTGAAACGATTTGTTCCAATATTTTGGAAGCATCTCAAGCTTCAAACATTTTTTATCAACCTTCAAACAGATTTTTTTTTTTGCACTTCAGGCTTGAGATGGAGCATCTTGTGAAATTTGATGCTTGAAACATTTTAAAAGCTTCCATTTATAATTTGTCAAGATATTATTTAGATTCCTTGTTGAGGGAGGTGTAATTTAGCTATATCTAGAGAGTAATATTTTCTTCACTGCTGCTCTAAATCAGCATTCTGTTTCTACTAAAGGACAACCACAATTCTGTTGGTGTCATTGGGTTAAATAATTTAGTCATAACTCCAGAAGCATTAATACATTCCGCAGCACAATAATACCCAACTATATTTACTGTGAAGTTATTTCATGCCAAGATTAAAGTGGCAACTTAATTTTTAGCACCAGAAAATCTTGAAAACCTGCAAATGTAGTTTTTAAGGTTAGCTGAAACGATACTGGGTGACATTAACTTACAGGATAAGCAATAAGCTGAGGTTCCCAAAATGCAGTGGTATACTAGTGTTACTTAGCTATTATATTGATTACTTGGTTACACATACACATTTAAGAAACTGTAATATAAGATGGTTTGGTGACTGTCACCCGTTGTAAGTAACCAGCGTAATTGGTTCCTTTCTAAGCATAGTGAATCGAGCTAGCTTGCTAGCTGTGGAAGTGGATGAAGGTTGATTAGATCATGCGTTTTCAAATTGTGGATTAAGTGAGTTAACTTGCTGAGGTTATTTGGGATAGATTTCTTACAGAGTTACTTCAGGCAAACATAGTCTAAGGGCAGATTTAGATTTATTCTCCATATTTAGCAGACATCTACTAGGCAAAAATCTATCCAGTTTAGAAGCTGAATTTCTTTTTTTAAAAAAACAAACTTTTAGAAGCTGAATTTCTGTGGGCAAAAAGTACAGTTTCCTTTGAATATTATCCTTGTTAGAGATTGACAAAATGAAGAATAAAATTTGTGATCCTTATTTCTCTTACATATCCATTTAATGTATTTTTAAAGTAGGCATCAGTCTGCAGAAGATATGAATTACGTAGCTGCAAAAAATTTTTTTGTTATACTCTTGATTGGTGCTAGAGTATGAACCTGGTTTGTGTCTAAGCTTATGGTAAAAAAATATTTGGATGGAATATTAGCTTTCTATGTAACATTGTATTTTTAATTTAAGATATTTTTCCTCCATTCCCAGGAGCTGGGAAAATATGGTCTCCTTATTACAATGCACTATTCATGATTCTTCCTACTTTGGGCATTGCCTACTTTACAGGAGATGCACAAAAGGTAACTATTTAAAATAAATCCAGAATGCAAGTTTTACACCAAAGCTATATAAATAATTTCATTTTATGAAAAACACTTTTACATATCACTTGGAAATTTAGGACGTAGAATATTGCTTTTTAATATTGTTTGCTGGTATGGCTACATGTGGCATACTTTGATTCTCTTCCTTTTGAGTCCCAGTTTTTTTTTTTTACTTATATGCCTCTTGACAAAGCAGCTTACATTTAAAAAATGAATATGTCAAAATAGATGGAAAGAAAGCATTTCCCAACTATTTAACATGGTTGCAGTTAAAGCAGCACAATATATACGGCACATATGAAAGAAATTATAGAAAAATCTGGACTTGGGAAATACATTAGAACCTTGGGTCGCAAACGCTTCTGACTACAACCAAATTGGGTGCCGACCAAAAAAATCAGTTAAATGTTTCACTCTGGTCACAAACACATCCTCGGGTGGCTATCAAACACAGCTGCGGCGATTTCCCCTGCCGCAGCAATTTCCCCTGCTGCACCATTTATTTTTTGTCCGTGCATGTGCAATCAGTCTTGCTTCTGGTCACGACCAAATAGGGTTGCGACCGAAGTCGTGGAACGGATTATGGTCGTGACTGGAGGTTCCACTGTAGCTGAACAATAATATCAGGAATAAATAATAATAGAATACAAATAACATAAAAAATTAATGGAGTAACTGCAATGGATTCATTAGGTATAAATTGCAGCTAAGATACAAATGAGAGAAGTAAAATAAGTGCTAAAAAGAACAAATGCTTGCATCTATCTACCGGGTCTTGCAGTTCAGCTTCTCCAGCTTAATGGTTGGAGAATTATGAGATCGTGCTTGTTGAGAATTATGGGATTGATAGTTGCACAACTTTGGCGGATACCAGATTAAGGAAATTAAAATAGAGTATATTGATGCAATGATACTTCAGTGGTGGCTTTGCCTATGTCAGTATGATAAATTGTTCTTATGGTAAACCACTATTTATTTTTGGCATCTTACACTTCCTACAAAGTTACAAAACATGAATCTCTGCATAACAAGTAAGTTATTTTAGATTATTATGAAGTAGTCTAATTTTGTTGATACATATCATAAATACTTTTATTACCTGCTTGCGTTTCTTAGGATTCTGTAGGACTATCTGTACCATTTTTTACGATCGCAGGAATATATTTCTTGATTGTTAGTATTTCAGTTCGTCTCTCCAGCTCCCTGCATTTATATTCCTCCCTAAATGCTTCTTTGTCTTCATCGTTTTAGGAGAAAAAGCAAGAGTATGATTGCATGTATGTAACTACTCCAACTGCAGGGCTTACTTTGTCTCTCTATACCGCTATATTAACAAATAAGATGTGCTCCTAGAATATAATTCGAATACATTATTATTCTTTTTAGTAGCTTTGAGTTATGTTTATTTTTTAAAGAATAAAACATTACATGAAATATAAAATCTGGCATGTTTATCCAACTCGATTTTCCCTCACCTTGTCGAGCCACAAAATAAAGAGTGTAGTGTTATGTAGTTTAACCAAACAGACTTTTGTACATGAATATGTATAATTTGGCTTTCCTCATCCTAGTTAAAGAATCTTTCCTGCTCCAAAAGAAGCAACAAGTCACTTAGAGCTAGCAAGGCCTAGCAAGTTCTGAATGGCTGCCAGCCAGACTACAGACAATGCCTAATTGTTTATAGTTGTTTTTCACTGAAGAAATCTAAGGGAAGTGTTGCAGGTAGTGTATTTACCCAAAATGAAAATAATCCTGAATTTAGACTCACAAAGGAGTAGTAGATAGGAAAAAAATACACATATGATTTCACAGAGAATCAGCTTCCCAATCTTAGTAACCCTTCTCAGTTCTAGCAGAATCCAGTTCTTGAGATTCCTCCTCCCCAAATAAATTGATGTGTGTGTCTCGTGTGTACATTTTCCTGGCATTTGTGTACGTAAAAGTTCAGCCAGAAGTTGTAGACAGTAAAGAAGATGATTTTGATTGAGATATGCAGAAGTCATTTCTGAGAGGAAAAGAGTTGAAGTGCTTTTAGTCTAGATAACATTTGGAAATGGCTCAGACAAATTCATTGAAAAAGGTAGAGATACAGTATAGTCAGACTTGCAAGATTCTGCTGTTGGAACTAGTCTCTTTAAAAGTATTTGATTCTGTAGGGTCAACTGTAGGGTTGATTTCATGGTCTGGTCTACCTGTGGGGCTGAGAGAAGTCACCCTTCAAAAGAGGATTATGATAAATAAATAAAGAAATATTCAATAACTAGAGGTAAAACACATGTTGAACTTGACTTCTGGGGCTTCCTTCCTGAATTTTCTTGTTAGCTTTGTGGAAATAGTTTCCTATGGCATTTGTTGGATTTTTTTTTCAACATCCCAGTTTCCAATCCTAGAATTTTCCTGAGGCTGCTAGGAAAAAATTCTGATGAACAACTGTCATGAAAGAATCCCAGGCTCATAGCTTTTCCTACACAGAAGTGGGATTTCAAAGGCTAAATATTAAATTCAAGGTTATCTCTCACCCTAAATGGAGGGATAATTCTGTGTTCCACACAAACATGTCAGTGCTACTATCATTGGTTTTGGCTAGTGATGGGGTAGTGGAAAAGCCATAGATGAGGAAGGGGGTGCAGAACAGACATACAAGTCCTTTAACAACTCCATGACTAGACCTTTTAGGATTTAAATGAGTATTGATTGTTAGTAATTTGTTTGAGAATGGAAATTAAGATGTTGAAGGTACTATCTGGTAAAAAGGATATTATAAAACATTAGAATGTATGTTTTTTCAGTAAAAGTTTTTTTTAATGTGAAAATTCATACAGTACAAGATAGTGTTTTCAATGGTTTAAATGTTGTACATAGGATCCACTTTTTGACATTCTTGCTGTTTGTGTTGGGAGATTTGTAATATATTGTGCTGTATTCTAGAATTCATTTTCATCAAGTACATATTCAGAGGCCTGGGAAATCATGGGGTTGTTCATAAGAAATGTATATTTAGGGCTAAGCCTCTCTCCCTGTATATATTAGTTTATTATGCATTGATATGTAAGTGCAAATTATTACTGTGAAAAGAGCGGATTGGTGTATTTTTTGTTGGTGAAGTTTTAACAAGAGGAAAATATTTGCCAGTGAAATTAACAGGCTAGGTGTCAGCCAGGAACAATTGTGGCATACATTAGTTATCTCTGTAGTTCCAGTGGACCAAATAAATTTTGTGCCATAAAACCTAAATATTGCAGTTATTATAAAATTAATGATAAGTATGTTCCTGCCCTGTTTTTTTAATTTTCCCCATGGCTACTAGAAGATTTTGTTCATTCACAAATACGGTCAGCATGGGCTATAACAGATCTGGGCACTTTACGGCCCTCGGGCCACATCCAGCCTTTTGGCTGTTCCAATTGTGAGGTCAATTGGAAATTAGAAATCAAATGTAAATAAGTGTAAGTCCTGCACACAATACAACCACATTGCTTTTATTTTGAAGGCAGCTGTTATTTTTCCCCCAATTACATATATGTATGCGTGCCTTTACAACTCTATTCATCCCTTCACAACACTCGGTTTCTCATGTGATCCTTTGAGAAAATCAATTGCCTTTTCCTGAGCTATAACTACTGTAGGTACAAACTTTTTGAGATATTACCTGATACTCTCTCCTACATGGGGTTTCCTATTAACTCCGTTTACCTGCATTTTTATAGGCATATTTAGCACTGGACAGTAGTCACCTTTATTTTCATTTTCTAAGAAAGCTTCTGAGGTCTACAGTATTATTAATATTTGGGATGTACTGGCATCCCAAATTGGAAATTCCTTCTTTATTGGAAATAAAGGTAGTGCCACAGCTTGTCTTTGCAACATACCAGGTTACAATTTCTGAAATGTTCAAAAGATTTTCTAAAAATAGAAACTCTGGTGGGTCAAGGAGTCTATCAAATATTTTATAATTTTCTGAAAACACACTTTTAATTAATAAATGGGTCTGGTGCTTGATGCCAGGCTTTCATTGACAGGGCTCCTGAGGGTCAGCCAAATATGTCCCTGCCTAAAATAGAATAGAATAGAATACTTTATTGGCCAAGTGTGATTAGACACACAAGGAATTTGTCTTGGTGTAAATATACAGAAAAATGCCTTTTAATTTCCCAAGATTTTAGCTAGTGGCTGAATGGTATGCATTAAGTGAACTTTTTTGCTGATGCTGCAATTAGTACTCTTGATTTTTTAATTAGCTTTCACTTTAAAAAAAATGCTAATAAAACAGTTTTATTAATAAAATAAAATCTCTTCCATAACTATGTATCACTGGATATTTCTATGCATGTTGCAAATTAACTATGGTTTATTGTATTTACTTTTCTCTCCAGGTTCCGTGTTTTTCTATGTCAATGTTTAGATTGTAAAAGCATTATAGCATTTATTCCCCCCCCCATTAAATGTTTCTTTTGATTTTAAAGAAGCTCACTGGGAACTTATACTTAATAAAGTTTTTTTTAACAGCCTAAGATTTGGTTTTTAAAATAAATAAATAAATGAGGTGCTTAATGCCCAAGTGAATGTATTTTATTGATGTTTTAGTACCTTATTTCTCTTTAATATTACTTTATTCTCTTTTTACTACTTAGGAATTACACTTCAACTCTTTACACACTTCACATATCTATTTTATCTTTTCCTGTTGGTCCCAATTTTCTTGATACTTTATAATTTTGGATTTGTGTAAAATACTGGATCAGTGAGTGTAATAAACTTGAACGTGGAATAAATTTTGCGTTATAAAGCAAGCACTCTTAAAATCTTTTTTCTGACTGCCTCTGTATGATGGTAGACGTGGCAAAGCAAAATGCTAATTAAACTCTGCCTTTTCAGACTGTAAGTTCACCTTTTGTGCAATAATATCTGCAAGAGGAAACCTATACCGCAAGCAAACGTTTGGGTTAGAATTGCTCCCATAATGAGCTTTTCATGTTACTTCATGAAGTTTCCTAAATATTAGGGTGGGATCCGCTTCTCCATTCTGCTCTGTTTGAATGAATGCTGCACATAGAAAGCTAGTGGAGAAAACATTCCTCTCCCCCAGATATAAAGGTAGCAAAGGCAGGAATTTGTACTCCATTTTTGAACTGTTTTATTTGTAAGTAAAACTATTGGCAGATCAGTAGACATAAAGCTGTTATGTATAAAGCATTTAGGTTATGTATTTAAATTTAGTCTAGATTTGGAAGCCGCCTGTGAGAAGCAGTTTCTATTGTGACTTGAAGTGTCTTTTAGAGTGGGATTTTAGGGAGGAAATCCAAACTGCTGTCATTTTATTTCTATCCTGCCTTTTATTATTGTTTTACAAATAACTCAAGCTGGCAAACATATCCAACCTTCTTCCTCCTGTCGGATGGGTTGGGCTGAAAGAGAACCATTGGCCCAAGATATGCGCAGTATTGTCTTGCCTTACAGTGAGATGGACAGCAAACAAATTTAATACATAAATAAATTTAAATGAATCAATACTGTATTATACTACATTGTTGACATAAATCAATCTCTGCCAGCCAGACTCTGTTCCATTATCTTTTAATAGGAAGGTATTAAACTGTATTGCAATGGAATGTGAAAGGGAAGATTTTTAAAGACTTAACAGAAAGAGTAATTTAATTGTTCACTTGAAATAAGACCCTTGTTAGAAGAAGCAGTAAAGTTTCTTCCCTATTGTGGAGATATACATCAATAAAATGGTGTGTTTACTTACTCAGAGCTTGCATTCATGAGTTGGAGGAGATAATCTTGTTTTGTGAGTAAAATTTGCCAAGATGTATTGAGTAGAACTGTGGGACTTTATTGACGTGCATTCCTTGGACATAATCCGTTTTCTGTATTAAAGCTTCCTTTGTGTATCCTAAAGTATGCATTTCCTTTGCACTTTTATGCAAAATCCCAGGTGCTCTGAACTGGCTCCTGCTGTAGATTGTATCAGTCCATCATCAGTTTTCAGTCATCGCTGCTTGTAGTTCTATGACTTTTATAAAAAGGACTATTCAATGTCCAGCTACTCCTCAAAAGCTTTATCCAGAAATTATTTCTAACATCTAAGGAAATCTTTTGCAATCAAGACAAAAAAGATTTTAATTTATGGGTAGGACCTCCTGTCATAGTTTTATTATAGACCATTGACATTCACAGATTTTTGAATAATTCGTTCTGATCTTTGCTGTGATTTGGTATGTTCACTATAGAACTCTAATACAGAGAAAAATAGTAAGCTTGAATATTGTGCAATAGAGATGGCTAGATAAACTATTATAAAGGACTATGTTAAAACATATTTTGATTTTTTTTTCCATTTTAACCACCCATAATAACCTTATAAGGAGATGGATGACATAAAAATTTTATAAATAAATGTTATGAAGTATTTATATTTTTCCTTAAGCTTAACAATGGTACAATATTAAAAATATACTGGATTGATAAGCTATACTATATCTTAGGCAAATGTTTGCCAGACCTAATGCACATTAAGATATACATTGTTAAATAAATCTGCTATAATTTATAATTGCTATTGTCACTTTTATCAGGTACAGAGTAATACTGAATGGGATTTAATTTTCAAATATTGGTTTCTGTTGAGATGAGCAATTTTTCACTATATAAGATTTCATACAAAAGGCATTTACATGTAGGTTTTAATCTATGAATTTGACACTATATTTTTTTTTCAGCTTATGGATGAGCTAGTATGAAAAATATTCCTGATTTTCTTTCTATTAATATACATATAATTTGTTTTCAGGCAATGGAATATAAAGGTTGGGCAGATACCCTTTTCCTTGCACAATTTACACTTTCCTGCGTGATGGGGTAAGAATACTTTATTTTTGGCTTCCCCAATTTTCCCCCAATGCATTAAAAATTTTGGCAACTTTATTTTAATGTACAGGGTTCTCTGATATAATCAAATACAGCAGGTAGGTACAGCATCAGAAAACAATTATTGTAGATATACAGTATCTTATTCAGTAGCTTTTAATTCCAACACACTTTTATAGTAGCAAAAAGGGGCAATGTCCAATTCCAGTATATCCCTTGGAATATACTCTGGATTGTTTTTAATTACAGTTCTTCTGGACTAAGTCTAGAGTGAGATTTTAAAGATGAAAATTCTTTCCATTTCCTCCTCAATGAATTTGTGTCACATCCTACCAATAATCGAAAGGTATCCTGCTTATCTCCAGTGGTTGCTTAAGGATGAATAGACTGTGATTATAGTGCAGGTAGTTAGATTCTGCGCAGCAGCACTGGGGATTTGTCACAAACACTTGATTAACCCACCATAGCTATTTTACACAACTGATGTAGCAAGCCCTTTTGCATTACTGCTCTTTTGCATGTCAGTATTTAGTGACTATGGGCCTTATGATTCTCAACTCTTGACGAATGTATCTTTTCTTTTATGTATACTGAGAGTATTTACACCAAGACAATTTCCTTGTGTGTCCAATCACACTTGGCCAATAAAGTGTTCTATCTAGCTAACTATAGGCCTCAGTTTAAAGATTAATATTATAGTATAGTTAGGCCATGTGTAACTGACAGATTGGATGCCAACTTGTTATTTTAATATAGATTTTAGCTGCTATTTATTATTTTATTCTAGAATTTTTAACTGGATATTCTTGAGTGTTTTTATTTGTTCTGGCCTCTGACTAATAAATTTGATTTTTTTTTTAAAAAATTGTTATATGAACTAAGTATGCTTGTTATTTTACAAATCTAAATACCTTGCTTCCTCAAATTCAAAAGTCAATAATTTTTCCTCTTCTCTTTTCAAATAGTGCCCCAGGAACACAACTGTTCCTTCAGGGACATCACTGAGGCAGAAATTGTGTATGTTGGAGGATAGTGGTGATGATTAAAAGTTAGGAATGGACTCAAAAGCAAAATGGATGTGTTAGGACTCAAAGATTCTGTTTGGATCTTATTTCATAATAAAAGTATGGATAATCACAATTGGGAATTTTGCTGCTGCATCAAATCACATCTAATTATTTTGGGGGTCTCTTGGGCACCTCAAAAGAGACTGTAACCCAATATTGTTAAACATTTTTGCCAAAAATTTAGGAATTATTCATCTGTCTTTGGTCCATGTCTGAATTATATTAAATCAATTGTCAAAATCTTGTCTATCTTATATACATAGGTTTATTCTGATGTATTCAACAGTACTTTGTACTCAATATAACTCTGCGCTTACAACTACAATAGTTGGCTGTATTAAGGTAAGCTCTTTAAATTTATAGAACCAATAATTGTCTCATCTTGCAACTTTTCTTGGAAAAATAGACACAATTCAGCCATACCTTTTTTTGGTACATATTCTACTTCTTGATTGGAAAGAAAATCAGAGAGAATATTGTATTAGCTTGATATAGAAAAGCTTGTGACCTGAATTGGCCTTTACATACGTGAAAGAAAAGTGGTAATTTTTGTTTAACAAATGCAGTATGTGTGGGAAAAGCTAAGCCTGACTTTTTAGGAGGAGATGTGGTAGAGCTGTGGGACACAATTTCTTATAGAAATTATAACTACTTAAATTTAATTTTTAAGGTAATCAGATTGCATTTGTTTCTTTCAATGCTGGGACAGCATCTGTTACCTTTTTCTTCATTGTTTTATGAATATTTTAAGTATTAAGGCAATTTATGACCATAATAATCTTCTATCTGACAAGTCTACTCTGTTTAAAAGCTTAAATTCTGTTTATTTCTTTACTTCCAGAATATATTAATAACTTACATAGGAATGTTCTTTGGAGGAGATTATATTTTCACATGGACAAATTTTGTAGGATTAAATATTAGGTAAGTAAAGAATCTATCTTTTGAAGAAATAAATGGATTAATTATGCAAATTCATTATGGATTTTATAAAAAGGTGCTTATAGTAGATTTGCTGTAGCAACTAGCCTGGAAATAAATCCTACAGAACTTGGAAATATATTTTTATTTATTTAATTTATACTGCCACCTATTCGCCCATGGTGACGCGAGGTGGCTTACAGAATGTAACACCATATTTAAAACAAAATAAATAAATAAAACTAACAAAAAGAATCAAATAAATTAATAAAGTACAATAGAACAAAATCTTTGGGGGAAAATAAATAAAAAATCACCCCCCAACTCCCCCTCCCACCCCGACAATAGCAGATCACATGACCATTTGATGGGCTCCATCCCGCTCTGGGTTCCCCAGGAACACTGGCAGAACCAGGTCTTCAGTACCTTCCAGAATATTACATTTAAGGAACTGTTAAGATTAATATTATTTTAAGATTAATATATAATTTTCATGGTACACATTTTGGAAGCAGCAAATGAAAAGGTAGGAAAATTTTTAAAAACATCATTTACATAACAAAAAATATGAAATGTATTCTAATATATTGCTGTGCTGCTATTTTCACCTATCAAGTATCTGGCAGAAGATCCTTGAATAAACATGATTCTCACATATACTCACAACATGCCCTCATATTCAAAACCTTCTATCCTTCATCACATACACAATAAAGGAGGAATTAAAATGATTCCACTTTTGTTTCTATGGCTGAAATAAAATGTGGTAAATATATCGAGTTTCTGTGTAGAAAGAAATGCAAATTGGACTGTGGGTGATGCGTTGGTTAGGAGACATGGTATCTGGCTGGGAGAGACAAAGAATTTAGTGAGGGCCTTGTGGGTGTCCATGGTTGCTATAGTACTGACCACCAATTTAATATTTCCTGAAGACATTTTTTGTTTATTAATTCTAAATGCTGATGTTTTGCAGTATTGCTGGAAGCCTTGTATATTCCTACATCACTTTTACAGAAGAACAAATAAGTAAACAGTCTGAAGTTAGCATCAAGATGGATATTAAAGGGAAAAGCTCTGTATGACAAAGGCATGCTTACCAGAGTAACTTTCACTTTTTAGCAAGATGTGTTGACAAATCACTGTAGTATGCAGTCTCGGAATGGAATTGATTGGCTACTTCGTATTTGCACAATCTGAAGATTGCCACATTTGGAATCAAATATTTATACTGGACTGCACATATGATGAATAGATTGCAAGGAACTATGTATGTAGTGAAATGGGGTTAATCTCAAATGCAGCAAAAGTGTTGCTGGTCAAGATTGGGTATAGCAAGAAAATGCATCATTGAAATCAAGCAAGCCTATTGTTCAGGCTGTCATGGTTTTGGCTTGCTGAACCCTCCAACTTTAACTGCATTTTCCTTGAAGTCACACAATCTGTATGAATGAAATGTAATTCCTACATCTTGTTGCATGAAGGTGTGTATAAAGAAGAAGATACTCTGAGCTGCAGTTTGTGGGGAAGGTAGACCTACATTCACAATCAACAGAACTGTTATCCAAGCAAAAGTGGGACTTGCCAATGACCCATTTACTTTTTTTTCCGAACCTAGTGAAGCACTTTAAGTGTGTGTTACACATTGTTTGGGTATCTTGGTCAGAATTTTTTTTAAATCTTTATAGACTTATCAGTACCTGTTACAGATAAAGAACAGATAAATGTTCTAAAGAGTAAGGTTTTAAACGCAGTTTTCTCCTGAAGAAATGAGAAAAGCAAACTACAATGCTAAAATGTGGGTGTTTTTTCCCCAGTAAAAGGTTTTCTTTTATTACTTAGTTTTTTTCTTATGCAATCAGTGTCCTTTTTTAAAAAATTGTCACTGGGTTTTTTTTTTAAGGCTATAGCTTTTTAAAAGACTGTTATGAGAGTTTGCCCTTTGGTGATTTAACTGTTTTGAAATGCACATTTATTTCTGGAAAAATACAGTTTTGCAAAAGTTTATTGAAGCTTTTTGGACATAGAAAAGCATGCTGTTGGAAGTTATACCCCCAGTCTATCAACTCTACCTTCCTTTTTGAAGTAGGTTCATATATCATGCTAAATCATTTAACAGGCTCCTTCCATTTTGAAGAAAGTGAAATCCTGGATGTTCATATTGATGTGGTAGAAGCTGTTTTCAAAGGAGCCTCACCAGCCTTGCAAAATGTATGTTTGAGGTTTTCATATTGTTGCAATCTAGAAAATTCTGAATTTTAAGGAGCTATCTGTCAAATTCAGACCATGTTTGAAAAATGGTTCAAAGCAAAATATTCTGCTGAATGAAATCCAGTTTGCTTTTCACTAAAGAAAACTTAGCTTCAGTTTATTTGACTCACTGAACACAAATTCTTGGTC
This sequence comes from Bungarus multicinctus, assembly GCA_023653725.1. NCBI lineage: Eukaryota > Metazoa > Chordata > Lepidosauria > Squamata > Elapidae > Bungarus > Bungarus multicinctus. Next base: position 62,605,266 of record CM042842.1, read on the forward strand.
TTGTACATAATTAGATTGCAGAATATAATAAGTAATTCCTTTTAGACGTTAAAGACATTGAGAACTCTTTGAGATTGGCAGGCAAAAATCTATTAGAGTCATAGAACTTTTTTTTGACTAACAATTTTTAAAAGGCACAAGTTTTCATGAATTGTAACTCATATTTGTAATTTTAAAACAAAACTGCACCAGGATCAATTTACATAAATTATATGCAGGCTATCCAAGATTTAACAAACACAAATAATTTTAACATATTGCTATTACTAATTCATGAAGTACTTATAATTTATCCCACATGTAACCTGCATATGCATAACTACCCTTTTCTCTACTTGCTGCATTTTCTTCTTCAGATCCTACTTCTGTATATCCACTTCATGCATCTGATAAAGTGAGCTACAACTCATAAAAGCTTATGCCATTTAACAAAATTGTTAAGCACTTTTTAATTATTAAAAACATTCTAAACTATTATAGTTTTTCTAAATTTCAAAAAGAAATAAGGTTAAATACTAAAATTATCAGTACTTAAAAGATTTCTCATCCAAGAAGCTAAGATTGTAAGTGAATTTCTTCCTAAAGGAAACATTTCTATTCTATTGTCAGGACAAATCCTGGTTCATGATTGTCAAGCCTGAGGAAGTGGTGCCAAAATGATCACATTAACAAAACTGAAGTAATTTTATCCTGTCCCCCTCAGTGGGCCTCACTATTACCTTGTCTGTTTTTCCTTATCCCCATGCTTTTGTATGTAAGGTACAGTTATGTTCTTAATGGTTTTGTGGGTTAAATTTAACTCTAAATTGAAGTATGTGAAACAGGTAAATCTTACATATTCTGTGTTAAATATAAATATGCAGTAATTACCGATCTGGCACCAAAAAACTGAATTATGTGTACTGGAGACATTATTAGCATGTAATTATTGCATATTTTTGACTTTGTTAGAGGAGGGGGGCAAAGAAGTATGCTGAACATTGCAACAACACTAACAAGAAATCCTATTCCAGCAATAAGTTGCTGTCTTGAGATCGCACAGATTGTTTGGCGCACTTTAAAATACATTCTCTTAGCCTTAAACTGTTGAAAATAAACACAGAGCTTCAGAGTGATACTTGCAATAAATAAATATGCAGAGTGGGTAACTTTAACAGTTGTTCTGGAATAGTCTATTCTAATGTAAAGTAGAGAAGAAAATCCTGGAGCTGCACAGCCACATAACAGTCTTGAGCCTTTTTGCAGCCTCGTAAATACTGTCATTCATAATGTTGCAAATTTATTGCTGTTTTGAGGTATGAAGTACATGTGCAAGTCTTTCAATAAATTTATAAATTAGAATAGAAAAACAAGCCCTGTTCTCCCCATAATGAGACATCCCCTTCCAACCATTAGCAATAGGTGCATTGTAATCTTTGGTCACTAGAACATTGTCCATTCAAGCAAGAAGCAGCAACTTTAAAAATGTTATGGACTCCATGGATTATTTTGGATAATGCTGTCTTATCCAGCAACAATTTTGAGGGGAGGATACTGAATGAGTGCAGCTTCTTTTTCTTTGCCTAGGATGTATTAAGTCATCCTTTGCCTGGTTTACTTTTTTTTTTTTTTTTGGGGGGGGGGGGGGTTGGTTCTGTTTTTAATTCTAACCATGGAAGATTATTCCTTCATTTATTATTGCTTTGCCGCTGAATTTAAACACTATGATTGTAGGTGGTGCTGGAGATCACAAAAGAGACAGTTCTACAAAAAGAGATGTGTAGTTTCTCCAACTGCTATAAATCAATTATCAGAACCAATATTTTAATCAATTGATTTAACTTTAGATTTTGCACCTGCCAGCTATTTAGAAGAAGAAAGTAGATTAAAGGGATCTATTATACTAGAATTGTATTTTCTTGTCTACTTATGCTGGCTTGTTAAGTAGATAATGGTAGCATTTAGGTGGTGCAGGCTAACAAATGGATTACTTAGTACACAGCTGCCTTAGTCTACTGTTACCTTAATTATACTGTGCACCAAAATACTCAAAATGCTTGTGGACAATTTATGCAAACATGTAGAATAAGGGATGCTATTAAGACTGGAATTCTCATAATTCAGTCAAATTATTGTATTTTTGTTAACCTGCTTTACTGAGGCAGTTGCTCTCAGGTACTTGTTAGACAAAATGTTAATCTACTGGATAGATTTACTGCCATATTAAATAGTTCTCAGTTCATTTGCTTTTTTGTAATATACACATTTTTAGTGCCCAGTTTTAGAAAATATATATACTTCTTAGATAAACAAGTCTTATATTTTTATTTTCTACACTGTTAAATTAATGTTACTATTTTTCCTATATAGAGCAAACCAGTATTAGGAATAAACATTTTTAATGTATAACTTTTATGTGCTATGTATTTTTGTACTGGCTTAAATAAATCAAGATTGTCTCCATTTACATTTTTTTGTTCTGGCTTTTATAAGACTTCCAATACTTTAGTAACAACAATAGATTTAGGAATACTATACTTTAGGTATTATACTATTAATTATCTTAGGCTTTGGCACCACTTTTTAGTGAACTCTAATGATGTAACAATTTTAATAGTAGTTGCCTCATTATAAAACCAGTGATCTCTAAATTTTTTTTTTTTACAAATAACTCCAGGTGGCAAACATATATTCAACACACCTTCCTCCTTCTATTTTCACACAACAACCCTGTGAGGTAAGTTGGATCCTCTGAATATAATGAACAATATGTGAGAAAGCTTGGAGTTGTCTTCCATATACATATACATCCCCACACTGGCATATACCACTTCAAGGATTTTGTCACCTACTTCCAAAAAGTAGGTGTGGTTTTTAATTTGAGAAAATATTTCTAGGATATGTGAATAAAAGCATCTCTTCATCACATATGGTGAAGTGGTTGAGCTGGCCCAGAGAAACCTGTGTTCGGGCTGACCTTCAGCGGGTTATTAAACCATCATTCATTTCAACCTACCTCACAAGATTGCTGTTTCAGTAAAACATCACTCAGAAAAAATAGCTATACATTTAACCAATGAGTAAAATGTATTTAAAAAGGTCAAATTGTTTCTGTATTGTTGCCAAGGAAACTACAGAGGTGTCCATGAACTCAATATTGATTTAAAGTTGTTATACTTATTTTAAAATTAATGCCCCTAATTTCAGTATTTATAATGTGGAAATTTTAATCCTTTAGATAATGATTTAAATTTTTCCAGGTCTATTTTATTAAGTTCCTATACACACCAGCAAAAATATTTAGCTAATTCATATTTTATCTCAAGACAACAAGCTCGAACGATGGAGGACTCTTGATTGCATCATCTGATTATAATCAAATGAAAAAAGGAATAAAGATAATTCCCACCTCCTGTTATATCTGAGTATTATTTCTTCTCCCAAGATGAAGTTTCTTTGGTTAAAATTACTGTACTAGTCTGATGTCTGCTACTAATATTTTTAACTATTACCCATCATAGCGTACGTGAATTTATGAGACTATCTGAAAAAGATATATCTCTTATCTTAATCACAATCATATCCATAATTGTATATTTATTTAATGCTTAGATTTCTAGGTAATAAAGAGTATTTTTGAGGGTGAAAAGTACTAGATTCTACCTAAAATGATTGTTTTTTGCCAACTTACACAACCTTGCATGAAACCCTATTGTACTGTACTATATATAACTGCACCACAGCCAGCCAATTTGGTGGTGTAATTCAAAATAGGTGGAGGCCATCAAGCTAGGAAGATTATAGGCCATTCTTTAGAATTGTTTTATTTTCTGTTTCTATTTTATATATATATATATACACATTATATAAAATAGAAACATGACATAGTTTAGCGTTTTACTGATTTTCCATGCAAATGGTCATAAAGTAGAAATTGTTTGGTTTTCTTTTATAATTTCCTAACATCTTATTAACTCCAGGCACTGTAATTTTAAATTTGTACTTATATGAATATAGCCTTATAAGATCTTGGCTTTACCAAACTCTTCCTTGTTCATTAAATCATAGTTACAAGTTTTCATTTTTCTTTGCTGAAGATTAGAATGAATCGGACCTGGTAGGCATTACCGAAACCTGGTTGGGCCCAGAGGGCGGTGTCCCTCTGGTAGAGATGTGCCCACCAGGTTTCCTTGCATTTCATCAGCCTAGGTCTCAAGGAAGGGGTGGCGGTGCTTATTAAAGAGGTCCTTTGTCCTAGGGAGGCCACTGTCCCTCAGACGGCTGGTTGTGAGTCTCTCTTTGTGAAGTGGGGACTAGGGGTTCAGATGGCCTTCTGATGGCGTACCTGGCTCCCTGCCACGTCTCATCGGCCCTGCCCGGACTCCTTGAGGTGATAGCCGGGCTGGCGGTTGAGACCCCTAGGCTTTTGGTCATGGGGGATTTCAACCTGCCATCGCTTGGTGAAACCTCGGGGGTTGCCCGGGAGTTCATGGCTTCCATGACGGCCATGGACCTGACCCAATTAGTTTCTGCCTCCACTCATATAGGAGGACACACGCTGGACCTGATTTTTGTCTCGGGTCAGTGGTTGAATGACTGTAATTTTGGGGATTTAGTTATTACACCCTTGTCCTGGACAGATCATTCCCTTCTTAGACTGGACTTCTGTTCCGCCACCCCCCACCGCAGGGAGACGGAGTCATGTAGATTGTTCCGCCCCAGGCACCTGATGGACCCGGAGCGGTTCCAGAGGGAGCTTGGGCCATTTCCTGAGTCTCTGGCTCACAACTCGTCTGGAGACCTGGTAGCCACCTGGGATAGGTTGGCTGCCGGGGCTCTGGATCGAGTTGCACCTCTGCGACCTCTGGCCCGGCACAGATCCCACTTGGCTCCGTGGTATACGGAGGAGCTACGGGAGATGAAGTGCCGGAAAAGATGTCTAGAGAGCATTTGGAGGGCGAGTCTGACCGGACACAGGTAAGATCTTATATCAAGACCTACCTTGTGGCGATAGAGGCGGCGAAGTGTTCGCATTTCTCCGCCCTTATTGCATCGGCAGAAAATTGGCCTGCCGCCCTGTTTAGAGTGACCCGCTCTCTGCTTGAACCGAGAGCGCGGGATGACCTCTTGCAGGGTAGGGTAGAGTTTTCCCGATTCCTGCACGACAAAATCGCTCAGATTCGGGACGGGCTGGACTCCAATTGGGTGGTCCCGGGGGAGGTGTCCAGGGCAGGTCTTGAGAATGTTATCTGGGGGGAGTTTGACCCTGTGACCGCTGAGGGCGTGGACAGATTGCTGGGGGGTCTGAATGCCACCACCTGTTTGTTGGACCCGTGTCCTTCCTGGTTGGTTTCGGCTGCCAGGGAGACGACACGAGGCTGGCTCCAGGGGATTACCAACGCTTCCTTGAGAGAGGGGTCGTTTCCTACCGCCTTGAAAATGGCGGTGGTGCGGCCCCTCTTCAAGAAGCCTTCCCTGGACCCAGCTGTTTTAAACAACTATCGTCCAGTCTCCAACCTTCCTTTCATAGTGAAGGTTGTTGAGAGTGTGGTGGCACGTCAGCTCCCTCAGTACCTGGAGGAAGCTACTTACCTCGATCCGTTCCAATCGGGCTTCAGGCCTGGGCATAGTACCGAAACAGCATTGGTCGCGTTGGTCGATGATCTCTGGAGGGCCCGTGACAGAGGGCTTTCCTCTGTCCTGGTCCTATTAGATCTCTCGGCGGCTTTTGATACTATCGACCATAGTATCCTATTGCGGCGGTTGGAGGGGTTGGGGATTGGGGGAACTGTCCTGTGATGGTTCTCCTTCCTCTCCAACCGTTCGCAATTTGTGTTGGCAGGAGGGGAGAGGTCCACCTCTAGGCCCCTTGTTTGCGGGGTGCCTCAGGGGTCGGTCCTCTCCCCTCTCTTGTTCAACATTTATGTGAAGCCATTGGGCGAGATCATCCATGGTGTGGGGTGCGGTGTCACCTGTACGCAGATGACACCCAACTATACATCTCCACCCCAGACCACCCCAACGATGCTGTGGAGGCTATGTCCTGGTGCCTGGAGGCCGTGCGGAATTGGATGGGCGGGAACAGGCTCCGGTTCAACCCATCCAAGACCGAGTGGCTGTGGTTCCCGGCGCCCCGATATAGCCAGCTGACACCTTCGCTGGCTATTGGGGGAGAGATTTTGCCCCCCACAGAGAGGGCTCGCAATCTGGGTGTCCTCCTGGATGCACAGCTGTCCTTAGAACATCATATTGCGGCCGTCTCCAGGGGGGTGTTTTATCAGGTTCGCCTGATTTACCGGTTGCGGCCCTTCCTGGATCGGGACGCCCTGCGCACGGTCACTCATGCCCTTGTCACCTCTCGCCTGGATTACTGTAATGCTCTCTACATGGGGCTCCCTGTGGGGAGCACCCGGAGACTCCAACTGGTGCAAAATGTGGCCGCGCGGGTGATTATGGGGGCGTCGCGTAGCTCCCATGTGACGCCTCTCCTGCGCGAGCTGCATTGGTTGCCGGTGGCTTTCCGGGTTCGCTTTAAAGGTTCTAGTTTTGACCTTTAAGGCGATCCATGGCATTGGGCCAGGTTACCTGCAGGACCGCATTCTGCCGGTGATCTGCAGCAGACCGGAGCGTTCCCACAGGGAGGGCCTTCTCCGGGTGCCGTCGGCCTCTATGTGTCGTCTGGCGGCCCCCAGGAGTAGGGCCTTCTCTGTGGGGCCCCCTGCCCTCTGGATACTCTGCCACCTGAGATATGCACCAGCACGGACCTGAGGGCCTTCAGGCGCGCGTTAAAAACCTGGCTCTTTGAGCAGGCTGGCCTGGGCTGATATAGTTTTTAATTGTCTCCTTTAATTTGGTTTTAACCTGGGTTTTAATATTCTTGGGGGAGGGTTGTTTTAGCTTAAACAGCCTATTATTTAATCTCTTTTTAACTTTTGTATTGTTTGGGTTTGATTCGGCTGTACACTGCCCTGAGTCCCTAGGGAGAAGGGCGGTATATAAATGTTATAATAAATAAATAAAAAAATAAATAAAAAATCTATAAAAAACAAATTCTATCTGGGCTAGTAATTTCTTAATACTTCTTAACATCTACATTTTTTATTACGATTAATTGAGCTCTATGTTCTGTTGTACATCAGGAAATGATTATATTTTATTGGTAAATAATCCTCAACAAAAATATTCAGACTTAGATATTACAGGTCTAATTTCACAGCAAGAATGTATTACATCTCAGTTTATTCCTAATTCTTTTTTTAAGCCCTATTGTCATTAAATATCTGAAGTTTAGTTTGAAACTATTGTGAAGCACAGAATTTTATTTCCAAGTGCAAGGTTTGCTAAAACTATTGAACAATTCAAGTATTCTCTCATATTATTAAGCAGCATTTTCACATTCTCTTAAAAGAAACGAATTCCACTCTTAAGTACTCAATATTTGTATTTATATAAGCAATATGTTTAAAAAAATACTTTAATAAGCTTTTCCAGAATTGCAGACAAGGAGCTAGGTAAGAGACACAGGTATTACCAACAGTGCAAAATTACTATGTGAAAAATTTATAAAAACTACTTTGCAATTTTTTTGATTTCTTTCAAAATATCACTTTAAACCCTTTATAAAGACAACAGTCAGGCCTGTTGAGTTGAAGGTTTGATTCAGACTGCACACAATGCACTTTATGGATCAGGACACAATAGTGCTTAAAATATACATTACAATCACTATACAAAGCTGTACTGACTTTTCAAACCAATTTGGAAGCAATGGGTTTCATCTTTTCCAAACTGTACTAAAAGCTGTTTGAACTGGTTGCTATATTACAAGATTTTTAAATAGTACTAATAGTGCAATGTCTTTATCAAGTTATAGTGGCTGCATTTTAAAGAACATGAATAAAATATTGTATAAACACCTGCATAATGAGATGCACATTACAATTAAATACTTAAAAACAGCTGAGCATTACATATTGAGTATGGAATGTCAGGAATTTTCTTAGGCATACATCAAAGGTAAGATTAAAGACCAAAGTAAAGTTTCTGAAAAATGTACACAGTGCTATATTTTACTTACAAGCCTGAGAACAATATATTTATAAACTTTCCTATGAACAGTCTTGCAAGCATTTCCAACCTGCAAAAATACAGACAAGGAACAGAAAATAGGCCTTCAAAGTTGCAATAAGATTTCTAAAAAGCATTGCACTGCCTTGCTTTGATATACTTTTTAAAACATAATCTTTGATACGAGGCTACAAAAACTTTGGATTTTTATATTAACAAAACTGGGTTTGGTCAGCCATGGCGCTTTCCCTAAAGCAGTAAAATTTAAAAGATTAATATTTATCTATATATGTATACTGTTTGAAAGCAACAGACAATAAATACTAGTCCTATAATGTTAAAGCATGGAATTCAAAAATGTTTCATGAGAAAGCAGAAGGCTAAAAAAAGATCTCTCCAGAAACTACAACAAAGTTGTGTTGGGACAATCTAAAAGTCTAGTGGACTTCATAATTAAAATCAAACTATTTTGCCAAATCATTAAATGAGCAGATCAACTTGAAGCTATAGTTGTAACATTTCAAGTAAGCCCCAAGCACGAAATAAAAAAAATATTTTATATAGCCAATGTGGCAAAGAAAAAACAAAAGACTATATGTCATTGAATGATTGATTCTGTAAACCTTCATTATGGCCATAATCCAAATTCTTTTATATATGGGAACTGTCACTACTGAAACTATCCCCAGACAAGGATTGTTTCAAATATAAAAAGGTTAACACCTCTTAAGAGTACCTCAAATCCATGCATATTAGTACACATACACACTATAATAGCTACTACCCACACATTTCTACTTCCTCAGCAGTTAATCCATGGATTTGTTGGATGCAGCATAAGGTCCCACGGCACACAGACTAAGAATTTGTTCCTCATCAAAGTAGCCAGATGTAATTGATTCAATTCCTATTTCTACTGTGCTCACCCAAAATGTACATATAAGCTGATAAAATAAGGTAATGGACGACCTGGACTAACAAGAGTTAAACATTAAAGCCTTTAGCTGATTTTTTTAGACTATCTCATAAAAGAAATCTGAAAACAATTATAAAAGCAAGAACACTTGTGCAATCATAGCATCATGCTAATCTAAAAACTTTTAAGTCACCATTTATCCCAAGATAAAAGCTTGAAAATTCTGATATTCGTAATTTGGGTAAGCAATTTAAATATTTAAAATTTCTACTGCTTTTGAAACATGACTATTAATAAAAAAGCTTTAGCAAAATAAAGTGAAGCTGACAAATCTCAGATGATCAACTCTCAGAAGATCAAAGTTTACCATACTGTACAAGTTATGAAAATTACATACTTCTTTTCAGTATTGTAAAAATCTTTCAAAGGCTACAAAATCTGGAAAAATACGAAAGTATTTCTTATTTCCAGATAAGAATATGGAAAGACATCACTGATGTCAATAATTTTACATACAAACCCTCTTGGTTTATTTTTAAAATACAATTCATTCGTGTGTTTGTGTGTGTGTATATAAAATACGCACAGTTAAACACACACACATATATATATATATATACGTATGTCCACACATAGACATACATATACACGCAGCAATGAATTCTCATGCAACTTTCAGGATTTACAGGCATTTCGTATACTGCCCAATATTGCTTCTTCTTCACATCCATTTTATCAATTCTGCTTGGAATTTAAGTTATTTTCCAAAGTATAATTTACATAACAGGTTACTGCCCTGAAGTCATCTAAAGAATTTGCCTAAAAAAAACCCTCCAACAACCTCTCAACCGATTCTGTAGCAACCGGCTCTCCAATAGAAAATTCTCCATACGCTGTTTCAACATTTCAGGATTTTAAAAGGTAACCTTAGCTAGGATTAGGAAGCAATTAAAATATATTTCAAAATCACCATAAATTATTTATGGGATTTGAATCTGTAAAGAGAACCTATTAACCCTGAAAATGCAGACATCCATAATATTATTTGAATGAAACGTATTCAGTCACCCACAGTGTCCTGGTCTTCAAAATTTCCATGGGCTACTGTTTCTTGGAAAATTTCAGAGGAAGCTGTGCACTCTTTGTCACTGCTGTTGATTCTTCTCCTTTTCATAGGCCTTTCATTCGTATCTTCAAGATCATGCCTTACATTGAATGAGGAAGTTTTAGAATGATTGGAAAGGTTTTCAGGCTCATAACCATTTGTATCGAAATCTACAAGATGTGTTTTTTTGCCAGTGTTGGTCCATTTATGTGTAGTCCTTCAATTTTCACGTCATCTTATTTGATAACTCACTTGGCCCATTAGTAGATACACCTACAAAGAGAATATGAACATATGAAATATGAAAGAACTACCATCTTTAAAAACAAGTTATAATAATAAACCTAAAGCATGGATATGTTTTATCAAATATACAGAATACATACTTAGCCAATTTATAAGTATTTAGCTTTTAAACAGTTTGAGTGACAGTACAAAAGTGGTTGAGTCCCAAACTAAATTTGATTTCAGGTTATTGTTTTTTTTTGCATTTAAATAATGTTACCATCTGGTATTTTCCCCTGCTTTTATTTACTCTATATTCTATTTCAGATGTCTCTAAAACTGCATTGAGATGTTACACTAGGGCTGGGAAAGCAGTTTTAAATTTATCCTTAGTGGTGGAAGTTTCAAGGTAGTTATGGGCAGTGGTGGGCTGCAACTGGTTTAACAACCGAGTTCTGAGAGTGCATGCTTTGCATGTGTGCACAGCATTCAAAACCACCAATTTGAAACCTCTACAGGCAGCCCCAGTAGTAGAACGCTGAGATGGCAACATAAATCCACTGTGCTGCGTGAATGAACTAAGCTGAAAAAAGATGAAAATATAGGACGGATAGGGTGGGGGGGTGGGTGGGGCTGGCTGATTGTCAAAACTACTGGTTCAGTAGAACTGGTCCGCCAGCAGCCCACCATGGCCAATCTTTCTCAGTCCAAGCTACTCCACAGAAGGGGGTTCAGTGGAAAGCAAGAGGTAGAAGGAGCACCACACTGAGTTCTTTGAGAAAGATAGGATATGAATCTGACAGAAAAATAAATAAGTATTTAAAATAGCCCTGTGATTAAGAACCTTCAGACTACATGAGCCAAATTCATTTCTGCAGCATTGAATATTGTAGCTTCATCTTTTAAAAAAATGACAAAAATGGGGAAACGTACAGAAGAATAATTTAAAATTAGATGAACATTACTTGCAAAAATGTACTTTGTAGGTTGAAATAATGCATCATTAGAGAATTTAGATGGAAGAAGATATTTTACCTACCATTTTGATTACTATTGCTGGTTGTGCTGTCCTCTCTTTCTGAATGGCTGGTGCTACTATTGGAAGTTGTAGGAGGAGGGCTGGGAGCTCTGCTGGATGCTGCACTTTCACTTTCATCTAAAAGGCGATCCATGTAGTCCCTTTAAAAAAACGATCAAGAAATTTGCTCTTCAGATATGTTTCAGTTTAGTGTTCCTAGTGATACAGTCCAAATTGAACAATCTGCATTCACCTAATGCTAAGCCAAGATTTTAAAACCAGTTATTATTGAAGAAGACAAATTTGCCTGCTTTGCACATACATTAAGTCATATTATGCTAAAGTAAAAGCAGAAAAATGACATGGTGTTACATATGATCTAGGCAAGTTTTATTATCACACAAACTCAAATTCAATAAATATATAATAAGATAAACAATAGAGTAAACCATAGAAAATTCAACAATTTATTTACAGCTTGGCATATGATTTGATATTTTTTGATGTTATTTCTTGCTGAAAGTACTAGACTAGAGAATAAAATAGTCTTCACTTAATGACTGCCCTATTTAGCCATTGTTCAAAGTTATGGGGGTGCTAAAAATAACTTTATAATCGTCTTCATATTTCTACTGTTGCAGTGTCTTGCAGTCACATGATCTTCATGTGCATGCCTCACTGTTGACTTCTGACCAATAGTCAATTGAGAAGCAAGCAGTAAACTTGCAAGTTGTGGTCATGTGATGTGAATGAGTGATTCACTTAATAACCATAGATGAAGTGACATCGTAAGCCTATTGTGATCATATGTTATCTTGCTTAACAACTATGTCACTTAGTGATGGGATTGCCAGTCCCAAGTTCCAAATTTGGTTGTTAAATGACCTGTAATCCTAAGGCATCATTCTATAACATTAGACTGTCTACTATGGACCTCACCCCTTTCCTAAGAGGTCTGTAGGGGCGTGCATGTGCACCAACGTGCCTACCGTCCCTGTCCTATTGTTTCTTTTCTTTTTTTTTAATTTTTCTTATATGTATCCATGTATTCATACTATGTTTCTACTTATACCTATTATCTTGTAAGCAATTGACAAAAATAAATAAATAATACACCTTCGTAGAAAATGTCCATTTAAGTCATTCAGAGAATAATCCATTTTAAATTTTGAATGGAGATTTATTATCAGCAAACAGTACAACAGAGGCTTGTCTAAAATAACTTTTCTATGCCAAGCTGCCAGAGTTTTTAAACTATTTTTATGACCTTTTTATTTGTTGTCTGTTGTTTATAAATTTTTTTTCTGTTTTATTTCTAGGTGATTTGGGGCTATTTATTGTTGAAATGTGCATAGAAATTCTTGAGGTAACTGGCATATTTAGCAAGCTCCTCGCTTTGTATAATGCTTTTATAAAAGAGAGAGGATGAGTGTAGATACAGATTAGAGCAATCTCGGTTAAAATTCCCATTCAACTGTTTTTCCAATACTTTTCTAAACTGATACTATTATCCGTTATACTATTGGTCATATTTGTGGGAAAATGAGACATATAATCTGGACCTTGGGAATAAAGGATAAAGTTGTAGTTTCAATAACAGGATCTGTACTTTTGAAAAGATAACATAATATTCTAATGTAATATAAAAGTGGTATCCAGACTGATGTCTTAAACATTTTCATTAATTAAAAAGTCATCTTTTTTAAAAAATACCTAAGTCCAGTGCAAGATAAGGAAACTAACAAGTAATCAACAAGACTTACGTTACGCCAGGATGGAGATTGTACTTCTTTTTACCAAATCTTGTCTGCTGAGCAAAAAGTCGTATCGTTCTGATTTTTTCCACATGTAGTAAAATGCTACACATTCTCCAACTGATCTTGTTCGTACCTGTATTTATTACACATCAAGAATATAATCTACTTTAATATCAATTTCATATTAAATGACATATCTATAGGAAAGGGAATATTCAATATGGAACATTTTCGTCAACGTGTTGCCTATAGAAAGCCAGTAGGCAGCAAATTGCTCTCCCCCCCCCCAAACATAATGCAATACCCCCCTTTTGACTTTGTAATGCTTGACAACTGCGTATCACTACCACCGTCATCACCATGATTGTGCTGGTACTCTAATCTTGCCTACATATTCATTTGCTTAAATAATGCTAGAATAAGGTAGAAGGACTATAATACAAACAATAATCAAAAATAGATGTCTGTAAGTCATGCCTCTACCGTTTTCTGTTAAAGAATAAAATCCTGTTGAGTTTGCTGAAGATGTCATGGAGTAGACAGTGATGAAGAATTATTTAAAATAACACCTTACAGAAAATCATGAATTTTTTTAATAACTGAACCTCTTGCTAAGAAAGGGATGGGAAAAAGAAGAACTCAACATTTTAGCTAATTGACAACAACAATGGATTGTAAGCAGGAGGCTACTCAAAAGCCGTAACAGTCTTAGAAATCACTGATGTCTTTCTGGAATGCAAATGCTTTTAAAGAGACTAACAGAATTCTGTATAATCAAAGGACACTATCTTACTGTATAACCCAATAGAATTAGAGCCATAATTGCATAATCACTAGAATTGCAATCAAACAGTGTAACATATTTTGCAGAATATAAATAAAAGGGTTTTAAGAAATGGAATCAATATTAAATGTCCTGATACATTGACCATATTAGAGCCAGTGATTTGACAGCAGTAACTTCAAAGATAAAGAGCCATTATAATTTCTCCATAATGCCACTGTATTAAGTAATACTTTTCAAAGAACTGCTACATGACTGCTTGGAGATCCAACTGGTTAACATAAGGGGAGTAGGACATGCATCATCAGTATAAGATTCTATAGATGAAATAAGATTTAACAGCTTCTCTAAGGTTGTCACATGGTAATGCCAGGGCTCTAACTTAGACCTAAATTTAAGCATGGTTAAAGTTAACAAGCTTCTCTGTTTAAGATGGATAGAAAGTGATCATGTAGCAACCTGGTCAGCCTCAAACTTAATGACAGTTAAGTGATAGCCACTGGTGTTCAATATAATCACTGTAAAATGCACAAGAAAATTCAATCTGTGAAAGGATTCATAACATTCTATACTGAGCGTAACTACATTTGTCATACTGAGGTCTCATGAAGTCAAAAGCTAAAAACACTCTTTAAGTACCACATTAGAGTAAAACTAAACATAACAAAAGTAACCACAATTGAGTCCAAAATTTCCACTGCTAAGCAAGATGTTAAGTGAATTTTTGCCCCATTTTACCACTTTCTTGCCACATTTGTTATGTGAATACTGCAGTTGTTAAATTAGTAACACAATTGTTAAGTGGAATCTGGCTTCCCCCATTGACTTTGCTTGTCAAGAAGGTTGCAAAAGGTGATCTACATGACCCCTGGGGCTTTGCAACTGTCATAAATATGAACCACTTGCCAACTGTCCAAATTCTGATCATATAACCATAGGAAGGCTACAATGGTTGTTGTAAAAAACAGTCAGAAGTTATTTTTTTCAGGGCTGTTGTAACTTTGAACTTACTAAATGAATAGTTGTAAGGTCTACCTGTATTGCCTTCATTACAATAAAAATGTGACTTCATTCAAATTAACTTTCCAAACTAGGACAGCTGGAAGGGCATTTTTAGGCTTACAGGTCAGAGATAAAATAAGTATTGTATATTCAAACTGCCCAGAAACATGGATCATCTCTGTTGTTATCATGGTGGCCATGAACTACTGGGCTTCTTCTAACTCTATGTTGAGAGAAAGCAAATAGAAATCTCCCACCTTACATTTTTGCACTTAAATGCTTTCATCATTATACAAGTTACTAACCTTATTTGCTTGGATTAAGTGAAAATCCTTTCCATAAGCCTTCAAACCTTGTTCAAAATTTCTACATTCTTCTTCTGTCCAAACAGACAGCTCCTCTGAATTAAAATAATACAATACACAAATTAATAAGAAACTACAAGTCAAAGAAGGAAGTCTATGTATGAATTCTTAAGTATTTAAAATGATAGCATATCTCATGTTTGATACAGGACCTTTTATGTAGATAAAGGTGTCTGGAAACAGAAGCTCTTTATAATGTATTTTACAAAGTACATGGGGAAAGTGACAAATGCTTCGTATTGTAAGCATCTTCTTCCTGCCTACTTTATTTCCTAGGATAGGGTTGGGGGTTAATTTGGGGGGTTAATCTAGCACGGGACCATTCCTTTCTTTCTGTCTTTTTCATTTTCAGAGCAGACAAAATCTTTTCTGCCTAGAAGTTCTTCACATTCATACACTTTTACAGAAATCGTTGCACTGTGAAAATACAATGCCATGAGTTGCCATCATTATCTTTTTTTATGCCGTACTAGTTTTCAAGATAACCAAGGTAATATGGAAATACCCTCCACAGCAAAAGATGTGCTATGAATTAGGTCCTCCCTGTTCTCTTCCCGTCCCACCTCCTCCACCACCCCATCTTCAGATGAACTCTCTTTCTCCATATCTACCAGAAGGAAAATATGGTTACTGTATTATATGGGTATACTAGAGCTGAAGTTTAAGAGAATAAAATATTCAACTGAAATAAGTATGAAAATCACTGTGACTGTGTGCGCATGTAAATGTAAGAAACCAATCTGAAAAATGATGTAGATATTCACAATAGTGAAACACATTTAAACATAAATAAATTATACATACCCCGAGCTGCTTTTACATTAAATCTCAATCTTCTTAATGCTTCATCTGTATCAAAATTACATTTCACTAATTCATACAAAGCCTGCAAAGAAGAAGTCCAAATTGTCATCTGAGGTTTCAATTTTAAATTTTTTATGTTAAAAATGACAGAGCTCAATCAATATGAAACTATAATCTCGATGTTTTTCTATAGCTAATATAAAAATTCTGAATCATCCCTTCAAGATATTCAAAAAATGTTATGGATTGGATATAGGATATTACTGAACATACTGAAGGAGTGGCCTGCTTAAAATGCCATTTTTCCCTGATTTTCTGTCTCTTCATCATCCACACAATCTTCTTCCACTGTTCTTAACAGAACAGTGATACCACTCCAGAGAAGGGAGAAAATTTTAACAAAAAATGTAGGTAATAAAATGGGGAGGATTGATGCTAAAAACCAACTCCCTTTTATGGAAAAGCTCTGTTGGCAAATGAAGATTTCCATGTATTTTACCTGTTCATTATCTTTAATATGGGATCCTTCAGGAATTGCATCAATTCCTCTTTCATCACCTGTACGTCTGGAAGCTTCATTAAGGAATTCAATCACTTTATCTTCAGTCAAGTAATCTGGATTCCATAGCAATTGATCATCATTTTCATACACTAAAATTAGAGACAGATAATTAAATATTTCCTAACAAATACTTATAGATCAAATAATTCTTTGCATACGACTCATAAATTTCTCATTTTTTAAAATATTAATGAAAAATAGGAGACCTGAATTAAAGAAGGGAAAAGCAAACAGCTTCTGGAAAGTGCCTCATTTGTTTACTTTATTGTTTACCTTTTTACTTATTGCATCCAGTTCCAAGCAAGTGCAAACAAGATTTCTCACATTACAGTTGGAGAATGGTTTAATTTGGAGAAAATTATCAAATTTGATAATTTTACACAGAAAACATCATTTTAGAGCAAATATTCAGTAATTGTTGTTTAATATTATATATAAGGAAAACTAGTACTTGAATGTTAAAAACCTTTTGGGGAATATAATAGCAAAATATCCTGATCCTTGCTTCCTAATATTCCTTGCAGAAACTGTTCTAAAATTATATTATAACCTGCCAGCTATAGAAGATGTTACCAAATATGATATCTATAAATGCTGTCAGCCTCATAATGCTGTCAGCCATTCATAATAAACCACAAGGGTGAAAACCGAAGTGTCTTTTAATTTTATAACTTTTCCCTTTAACATACAAAAGGAAAAGAGAAAAAAACACACAAAGCAAAATAGAAACAAATTACATATTTTCTGTATTTATTTATATTCTGCCTTTATCATTTTTACAAATAAAGTGCAAATACACACAATACTCCTCCCTCTTCTTATTTTCCACACACCAATAACACTGTGAGGTAGATTGGGCTAAGAGAGAGAGAGATTGGCCCAAAATCACCCAGATGGCTTTTTAGCTAAGTTGGGACTTGAACTCATGGTTTCCTGTTTTTTAGCTGGTGCCTTAATCGTTAGACCAACTGGCTCTCAACTATAGGAAATATTTCAGACTAGTTTCTGAACACATCATCTTATTCTGACAAGAAAGTACAGTCCATAATTCAAATTCCTCCATAAATAGGTAATAACGGAATCAAGGTATTAGCTACCCAGCTGATTAATCATTAATCATTGAACCAGGCAGAACCAATGTTTCAAATTAATTGGAATTATATTTATCTCATTATAATATATATGGTGTCAAATTTCCAGGAAGTGTTGCAGTTGTGAATCAATAAGTTGTTCTTAGAGTTTCTGCAATCTCCAAAGCACCACAGCTACAATTTCTGAAAAATGCTTTCACTATTATAGCTCCTGTAATTCAGGCAGCTTAAAATATTTTTATTGATCAGTAATTTGTGGGATGTTAGGAATTTTGAAGTTACATACATGGGAGATGCAATAGAAAGTCCTGCATCTGGTAATGGGAAATCCAGTTTTTGTAAGTGGTAAGGAAACTGTGCACAGGGGTTTGTATCATGCCTTGCTCTTGTGTGTGTATGGGTGTTTATATATATCTAAGCCAGTTTGTTTAACCATATTTTTAAATAAATCAAAGTTATTTCAGTTCACATATAACACTCATTTAAAAGCATTAGAGAAATACACCAAAGCAAACAAATCAATTTGTTTAAAATGGTGCTCAAAGCCAGCTTCTATTTATTTTGCATTATTCCTCAGTATGGATAAATGTAAAGCTCCCTTACATATTCTTTGTATCTTATGCCTTATTTTTCATTGCAACTTTTATTAAAATGAATTGCCAATTACTTTACCTTTCTCATTCTCTTTATATTTAGATATACCAACTGGAATTTCAGCTTGATACATGGAGCCCACCATAATTTCCTATTTGGAAAAAAGTATAAATCATCAGTAATCACACATCAAACACCATACTGTTCAATAACTAGAAAGGCAGTCAAATACCAATTGCAATAAAACATTTTAAGAGTATGAAATAAGTATATTTGTTCATATATTATTTCTTTTTGTAATGTAAACTATTACATGGGCTTAATAGTAGCCAAATTTGCCAATAAAAATGCCAGATTTCACTACATTTTTTCAAAAAACTGCCAAGTAGCTCCTAACTTAAGTTGCCAAACAACTCAGAAACTCAGAAACAAAGAACAAGTTAACTTTGATCCAAATTCGGGACTTGCTGCTGCCAAATGCAAAGAGTTTGCAGCAACTATAAACCATGTCTCCAGATTGAGTCTAATTAGAAAATTGGCAAAGCAGACTACTTGCATATAAAATTAAGGTTTCCTTTGCTGTTATTGTTCATGAATAAGAAAAGATTCTGGAATTCTGACTTTTTTATGAGAATGAAGCAAGTAGACTTAAGTAATAAATGATCCAGTTTATCTGCAAAACCAAACTGTTACCCTTGAATGTCAGATTAAAAACAAAAATCTGCACTGAGTCAGAACAAGATTTTTAAGCTGATCACTAATTATCAGGCAGACACAACAATGAAATGTTTTTTTTCAGGGACAATCATGTGGATAAAGTAGGGGGAGGGGAGGAAATTCCAATGAAACATAATAAAATTGCAGATGTAATTAACAAAAACCTTTTTTTCCAACCCTCCTCCCAAAAATTTGGGGTTTAACCAAGTTCTCTGAAATGCTCAATACATTTTAATTAACAAGATTTCAACAATGATTTTATTTAAGTCAGATTTAGAACTTTTAAAATAAACTATAGCTGCATGCTTCAGATCTTCGGGCAATGTATTCAAATAGCTTAACTGTAAAGGCTCCTTGAGTCCCATCTAGCTAGGACTAGATTCATAAGAAGGAACTTTAAATACTCAATAACATTAGGAATGATTTTTCCCACAAATTAATTTTTATAATAGTCATATTATGTTGATAGAATTTATCATAAAGCTCATATTTACTTTTTTCCAGTCTTCTGAAGGAATGTAGTCTTCGTCTTCTTCAGATTCCTCTTCTATTTCACTATCTATATTTTAAAACAATTAACAATTTCACTTACATAGGGTTAGCTATCCTGAATTTATATTTTTTCAAACAAACTATTTTCTACAGACAAATTTTCAAGTCACATATCTGGTTGGTTAATTAAATATTGAACTGTGATGTCACAACCAACTCTGTGTGACTAATTGTGGTTGGTATGTCCTGACTCATAATACCCTGAACTACAATAAGCTAGGAGGTTTCCAATTTTGAAAAATATTGAAAAATGTACATTCTAATATATTTATTTAGGTAAATAGCACTGCTAAAGAGTCGATACATTCAACAAGATGTTGCTTAGGAATATTTATATCTTGAAAGTCCCAAAAAAAATAGTATTAAAAGTTTTTATCAGAGACAAATCTTAGATGCAATACTTTAAAAAAATAGAAATGTTCTTCATGTAAAGAATCGGGAGAAAGGTTCACACAGCTATATTCTTTCAGGGATATACATTAGAAGGATGTATACAAAAGTTTCAGAAGATATTAGCTAAGCAATTCATTATAAAATAATTTAATCATTTCATCATCCCACATATTCCATACACAAAGGGCAAGTACAAATGACATTTTAAAGCAGAGATTCATGGATTAAAAATTATCATGTCATATATTAGTTTTGAAAGCATACACAATTATTTTGCTGCATTTTTTGGACTAACTTTATTTTAAAGAGCATTTCTGCTCATATACATGTATACGTAAGTAGAAATAAACTAAGCAAAAAAGAGACAGTAATGGGAGAAAAGCTAGTTAAAATTCTTAGCATTCATACAGACAAATATAAACATTAGAGCAATGAGTGGGTCAGAGTTAACATCAGCTAAGCCTCTATTTCTCTAGCCAGTTTTCAAATATTAGCTGTGAAATCAGAAAACTGTAAATCTCTGTGTTAACAAATCAGCCAGCCACTTTTACCTCTCTTGAAGACCCCCTTCCTCTTTTCCCACCCTTCAATATTCAGCGTTACAGTGCTCAGAGCTTATTATCTCACTAGCAAACAAGAAAAAGATATCTAGCAGTTAGAAATACTCTCGTCCAGAGCAGAGAATTTTTCTCACTTGAATGCAGTAATAGCAGCACATGTGCTATATATACCTGGAGTATGTTTTACACATAATGTTCAGGTTATAATTCTTCTCAGAAATCTATTAAAAGTAGGGCAGTAGATCTTGAGATTCAAATACAGAATTCAGAAGTTTTAACACACCAACCACCATTATCCTTACAGAGAAAATACCTAACATGCTCCTCAATAGATCCAAAGATAGCAAGAGACAATTTAGGATATCATTCTCCCACTCCCCCACATTATATCCTGATAAGTAAGGTACCTTCACTATAAAGACAACAGCAACTAGCTGTCTTTCTCTGTGAGAAAGGAAAAGAGCAATTTTTATTTGTACAGAAGTTCTTACTGTCTCCACCAGTAGCTGATAAGAGTTCTGAAGTTTATAAACATACTGTTTCCACAAGAAAACATTTTCTCCTTGCAGATACTTTTAAAATATTAGACAACTGAGAACAGAGCCGCTTTCCATACCTCCAGAAGATTTCAAATGTTATGAGAAAAAAAATCACTGCCTTTGTCTTTATGCATTTGTGCAAATTTCTATCCATAAAAGTAAGCATTGCAATCGTCAACCTGATTTAAAATTCCAGATTTCATCATTGCAAATGGTTCAGTTTTCCTGCACATGAAAATGCTCAAATATTTGTACAACGTCCATGCACTTTTAAAAATGTTTGAAAACTGATTTAAAAATACATACTTGTATCAAAGTATTTACAACGACGTGGGCGAATTATTTCTGGTACTACGGATGAAACTGGATCACCATTTGAGGACTGTGTCTCATCCTCTTGACCTGATGAATCCTTTATAGTCTCCTCCTTAGAAACAATGTAACAAAAATAAAAGCAATTATTTTTATTAACTCTACTTGACTTCTAACATAATGCAGCAAAATAAATACAACGTTGATCTTAAAGCAAAGGTCCAATTAAATGAGCACAGCAAATAAAGCAAACCAAAACTACATATTAGAACACAAAGTATATCTTAAGAAGCTTCTTAAAACTAAAAATAGAAGCAGCCTAATAAATATTCACAGGAAATATTTCAGTTTCAATACTATCATTGGAAATTTTTTGTTTCATCTACTCATCCTTTTATATCAAGGATGAGACCAAGAAAATAATAACTGATTTTATGTTCATATTTAATTGGATAGCTTTATTATTATTTATGAAGTTGAACAGTTCTTGAGGCTACCTGCTTCCAAGATATTAAAAAACCTTAACCAATAATTAAAGGACAGAAATAATTTCCCTCAAATGAAGAGAAAACACTGAATATACATGCACAGGTTTATATGAACATTCATGCTCACACATGTGTGTTTGTATATAGACATATACACTGTTGAAAACTTCCTCCCTTGTTAATTTAGATTTGCTAAGTTTAGCTGAAAAATATCCCTGTATATATGTAATGCATTTGCCAAAATGTGGGAGTTTTGCACAGGCATTATATACCTGCAAAAAGTTACACTCCAAAAAAGGAGATGAAAACAAAAACAAAGCAAAACGAAAACATAAACTACTACTGGGTAAAATTTCAGGAAAGTAATTGATTCCTATCTGCATAATCTCATATGCTTTCTCGTCTCATGTGAGAAAAGTTTGGGGATGAAAGACGTCTTTGCAACTTTCAGAGGAAATAGAAATAGCACTAAGTATAAAAGTTTATTTGTGACCATAGACCAACCGTCTACATATATAGTACACCCTACACATCATAAATTAAAATAATAAAGAGAAAATCACAAATAATTATCTTCTGACATGGAACAATCTATAGGGAAAGTAATTCTATAGATCATTATAGTAATCATGAGGGAAGAATGCTCTTTTACCTTTTAAAAGATTTCTAAGGATTTGTCAGTTAAAAGAAAAATGTTTCTTCCATGGCACAGTTAAAGCAATTAATAAAGAGGATCGACATTAATACAAAGTGCCGTTTCTATCTCCTATCTACAATCTTGATGGAAAGGCCAAAAGCTGGCAAGAGTATGTGTTCTTCTGTGAGGGACAGATAATATATATAAATATTAAAAGAGTAAATAAATCCTGTTCCAAAGGCCAATGTTATAGGAAATTCTAGGAAGGATAGCCACCATTAAAACCAATGTATTACCAAAATTGTTGTATCTCTTTCAAACCATGCCAGTCAAACTGGAGAAATTTTTTTTCAAAGACTTGAATAGAAGAATTAGTAAATTTATTTGGCAAAAGAAAAAAGCAAGAGTAAAATATAAATTAATGCAGGATGCTAAAAGCAAGGGAGGATTGTCCCTTCCAGACTTCGAGCTATATTACCAAGCTGCAGCGAGTACTTGGATTAAGGATTGGATTAACTTGGAGGATAAAAGAATATTGACAATAGAAGGTTTCGATCTACAGCTTGGCTGGCACGCATTTCTTTGGGATGGGAAAAAACAAAACCCATAGCTACTTTCAAAAACATTGGATAAGAGATGCTCTATTATGTGTGTGGGAGGCATTAAAAAAAAACCACTATGTGAAAATACCTCTCTGGCTATCTCCAATGGAGGCATTAATATATCCTAATGCCATGGATCTGAATAAAACAATAAAATACAAAGAACTCATAACAGATGAAGGTGACCTGAAATCACAAATACAACTCAGAACACAAGGAATTGAAATTGGGTGGTGGCCATACCTCCAAATTCAAACAAAATAGAAAAAGGACAAGGAACAAATTGGATTTTACAACAAAGAACAGGACTAGACAAAATATTCAAGGAATTGAAAAAAAAAAATGATTACTAAATTATACAAACTGCTTATTGGAATTAAAATGGAAGAGGAAACTGTTAAAGAGAATATGATAATATGGGCCTAAAATTGCGATCATAACCAATCCACTTGGAACAATGGGAATGAACATGGCAAACAATTATAATTAATGTTATCAGTATCATATAAAGAGAATAGCTATAAATGTTCTACCGCTGGCACCTTCCACCGGCAAGTTTGGCAAAAATTTTCCCAATAGTCAACCCAAATGCTGGAAGTGCAATCATAGTCGGGGAATGTATTTCACATGTGGTGGACATGCCCCAAAGCTCGAAAATACTGGTCTAAGATACAGGGATGGCTGGAAGAGGATGACAAAATTAAGATTAAAACGTCAACCCAGAGACCTTAGTGGGATATCAGAACTGTCACGGAGTAAAAAACACAGCATCTATACTACAACATCATCACAGCAGCAAGAATAGCCTTTGCCCAAAATTGGAAATTAACCATGGTACCCCACAGATTTAGCAGTAATTAACAAAATTTACCAATGGAACAGGATTTCTTATAAGGGCCTCCCAGACTCTAATGAACTGAGATTCCACAACAGGCTGAAGGTTATTGCTCTTTTTAAAAAAAAATGAGTAGTCAGCTAGATTCAACATATACATGAATGGGGATAGATACTTTTCTCTCTCAAAATTAGTTTAACTAGTATTTCATCAGTAAATCCTCATGTGGGCTTTCACTGTAATGCAACCCAGCTCTGGGCCTCAGTTGCACTGAATGCAAATGAGTGAAGAATTAATCTTAAGAACTTGTACTGAATTACCTTCATTTTTTTTCATCTTTATAGGCACAAGTTTGTGTGCCAAAGTGCAGTTGAACTCGCTCTTTGGCCCTGAAAACTGTGATTCCAAACAGGAGATGTGATTAGTTTCATATTGCTTGACAAATTTAATGATTAGGGATCTTTTTGTGCAAGGTGAAGTAGTTTTCTCTTGCTCTTTCTAGCACAGGATTGAAACAAAAATTATTTTAACACTTTGCAATACTTAGGATTGGCCATTCAGGTTCTCGTAAAAATCTGTTGAAACTGATTGCATTTGATTTTCTATTTTTGACTTATTTGTATATATTGTTTTGTGAATATGACTACTTTTGTTTACTATAAATTATTTTCTATTTTTTCTTCCTTAGAGTATAGGTAGTCCTCAATGTACAATCACATTGAGCCCAAAATTTCCATTATTAAGTGAGACAGTTATTGAGTTTTAATCCATTTTATGACTTTTCTTCCCATAACTGTTAGTGTTAATCAATGCAGTTGTTAAATTAGTAAAATGGTTGTTAAACAAATCTGCTTTTCCACTTGACTTTGGTTGTCAATAGTTGCAAAAAGTGATCACTTGACCCCATAAATATGAGCCAGTTGCAGGCACCTGACTTTGATCACATGACCATGGGGATGCTTCACATAAGTGTGAAAAAACACTCTTAAGTCACTTTTCCAGTGCCATTGTAACTCTGAGCGTCACTAACAAATGGTTGTATGTTGAGGACTAGCTGTAAACATTAATTTTGAAGTCAGCATGTATCAGGAAGAGTCTGATTACATTATCTGCATAAAGAAAAACAGCCCTGGGGGATAAAATGAATATTTTGTTAGATACTTGTTAGGGGACTTGATATGCATATTAAATTTAAAAGAGGCTTGTTTAAACCTTCTTACAATGGGAATTTGCTTCTATTGAAATTCTTCTATTCACTGTACATTTTTTAATATATACGTTTACAGAAGGTAATAATTAATCTAGTAAAATTGCAATCCACAGACATGTTTGATGATTTCTATTATAATTTTAGAGATCTAAAATTTCTGTTACATGGTTTAGGATAATGGATTAGTCTACAACTGATTGTTTTGGAATTGTTCTGTCCCTGAATCTTTACCAGCCAAGACCTGCTTTTCTTCTAGCTAAGCAATGTGGTCCCTTCATATAGGATGGGTCGCATAGCAGCTCTGGGAAGTAAAGAGAAAGAGGAAACAAAACTAGATGCAAATGTAGGTAGAGAAAGAGATCAAAGAAAAGGAAAGGAAATAAAAGATAGCTTTTGTCAGGTATATTACAATTTCAGCAGGAAAATGGCTCATCTTCAAAGGCACCAATGCTTTTCAGCAGTGAACCCTGCAAATGTGCTTGTATTTCCTGCCCACTTTTACTTTCAGCATCATTTTCCACTCTTTAATTACAGGGAATGTAAGATCCCCATCCACAAATAATTATTAATGTGGGGGGAGGGCAAGGGAAAATTTCATCTTCTTACAGATTAACTGTAAGTAGTTTCTTGTAGGATATATAAAGGAAGCTGAAAAATACGCAAATATTAACAATATATTACAACCTAGAATGACTATATGGATAACTGAGGTTCATATGCCTTCTTCACTAAAAAGACTGCAGATGAAAGAGCTGACGCTTGTCAGAAGCATCTTAGCCACAGCCACCACTAGACCATCTAAAAATGGCATGAAACGAAGAAAAGCAATAAACACTCCTTACAGGAGGTTCTTATCTGTAGCAGTTTTTGTAAATGCTCCTAGTTTACATATAAAATAAAGTTTCATTCATTTGTGCCTTCCTTCTATACTATTTGTTAAAATATTGAGATATAAATATGAATTCATCTGCTTCCTTGGATCTGATTTAGAAACAAAAGGTTTCAAAACCTTTTTATATTTGGATAATACCTTTAAAGGTAAATATAAATATAAATATAAAATAAACAAACTTCACTAAATAAATAAATAGATATATGGAAGGAAGGAAGGAAAGGAAAGGAAAGGAAAGGAAAGGAAGAGAAGAGAAGATCATGTAGCCTGGATTTGCTTTGTCCAGATTTGATAAGGGTGGATTTCAATGTTATCTAGGTACAGGTTTCATTTTTTCAAGACATTCTCATTGTTCACAAAATATATTCTCTCTGCAGTTAAAAAAGCTGACTTAAGTATTCTAACAAGATTCTATGACAGAACATGAAACATGCAAATTAGTTTATATGCTGTTTATAACATAAAATAAGAAGAACTTAAATAGCTAACCCTTTCTAACTTTGATTCTAGCTTAATGGATAGACTTTAAATCTGTGGGGGGAAAGAAAGGCCAGTGTCTATCTATTTTAATGTTCTTATTTCAGAACAAACTTATGAATTAGGGATAAACAATATTGGCTGTAAACTCTCTTACAAACAGGCATTTTTAAAATAAATAACATTTATTTAAATTTAATATATTAAAACATTTAAAAAGAAACAAACAAACATAAACAAATATATGTACATATATACATTTGCAGCAGTATTGAGCATTGGTTACACTTTTCTTTTTTTTCTTTTATCCCATAACATTGATGTGATCTACTTTGTTACAATACCTTCCTCGTTCTTTTAATGTTTTAATTTCACAGAATACTTTATGATTAGATGCACATCCTTCATAGTTTCATAACTTATTCAGTTGTCAAATGTTGCTTTTTCTTTAACCAATCATACCAACAATTCCAAACTTAATAATATTCACTATCTTTGTTGTTTTTTAGTAATTTGGTTAGGGTATCCATCTCTGCACACTCGTGAATTTTTTAATGACCATCTCCTCTAAAGGGATATAGACAAGTTTCCATTTTGTGCGTAGCTTATTCTGGCTGCCGTTATAATGTGCAAGATTAAATATTGATATTTTTTTTTCTATTTTTGAATCTATCATACCCAGCAAAAAGGTTTCGGGTTCAAGTTTTACATCTTGTTTAGTTATATTTAGAATCCAATTTTTGATATTTTCCCAAAACTTCTGGGCAGATGGACAGTCCACCACATATGAAAGTATGTTCCCTGGACGCAGTTACACTTCCAACAATTTGGGGGAAGGTTCGGAAACATCTTAGCCAGTCTCGCGGGTGGCAAGTGCCAACGATACACCATTTTATACAGATTCTCTTTGTATGAGGTTGACATAGTTAATTTGTAATTTATTTCCCAAATGTGTTCCCACTTGTCTAATTCAATACTGTGGCCCACATTTTTTGCCCAAATTATCATATACTCCTTGATTATTTCTTCTTTTAATTTGTAATTCCAAAGATATTTATATATTTTATTAATTCCTTTCCTCTCCATGCCAAATCTTATCTAATTCTTGGTAGGTCATATTAAAACCAAATTGTTCTTTATCTTTTTTGTAATGCATTTGTATCTGCACATAGGGCCACCATGCTATCTCTTTTCCTTGAATTTGTATTTGATTCCTACCCTTTAACCTCTCTGGTTTCATGTAACAGATCTTTATTTCTTACAATATTATCAAAATCTAAAACGTTTGGATGTGTAACTGCCTCCACTGTAGATAACAAAGTGGGACCTTACAGTAATGTATTTTTTTAATCTTTTCCCAAATAGTTAATAACACACTCCTTATGTAACGCCTTTGAAAGTACAAGTGGTGCTTACTTTTTCCATCCCACATGCGTGCCATCCAAGTTGGAGATCAAAGCCCTCTAGTGCTAAGATCCTTTTATTTATCAAATTAACCCAGCCTTTGAGCCAGGTTACTATCGCAGCATAGTAATATGTTTCAAAATCTGGAAGACCAAAGCCTCCTTTCTTTCTATCATCCTGTAACCAATTTATATTTTATTCTGGGTTTTTTCCCCTGCCATATAAATTTGGATATGTGTGTATTTAGTTCTTCTCTTTTCCAACTTGACTCAAACAGGGATTTTAAGTATTCAATGTTTCTTCTCCCATCTCACCTGAGATTCTGAAACAGATCTAATAATAAAATATGTTATTAGTATGCTATAAAACGAAAGGCCAGCCTTTAGCATCAAATAAGAAGAAACTGGTGATATACAAATGCAGGTAATAAATTATAATAAATATATTTCATTGCAGGAATGCCTTTGGTCTCCACAAAAAGGTTGATAGAGAGCACTTTGAGAGCCTAGTTTGCCTTCTGAAAACTTATGGAATACCAATTATGACAGCTATTTAGCAAATGCACCTACCACATTCAAAATATGCCTCTAGCTTATAAAGTTCTCTACTCCCATAATCTTGTGTTACGAGTTAAATGTTTTTTTTTTAAATACAGAGAAATACAAAATTCTCAATGTCTCACAAACGTTATTTCACATTAATTACAGTAAGACTTTGTCACACTTAATAAGAAACTTTAGTTTGCATGCAGTTTAAGGCGATTGGCTGATTAAATAAATGAATGAATAAATAAATAAATAGAGTTAATTATAAAATTGCTGGGTGATATCTTCACAGTGGAGCCAATAAGTGGGGCTATTTCCTAACTACTTATAAAAAATAACTGAGGAGGTTTTATCCAAAGCCTCTCAAAATAGAAAAAAATAAAGTTCTTAGCAAGCACAGCCAGAAACAAAGATTTATTTGATTCACCTTTCCAACTGGAAGTACTGATATATCAATTTGTCAAAAAAAATCTGCAACTCTTAGTAAGTGTAAAAGAAAATTGGCAGGAAAAGCATTTTAATTTGAAGACCTTGGACAAAAGAAAATGGCATTCGCAACACAGGCATAAAAATAAATTTTCTAGAAATTTCAGTTCATACTGGATATAAAGAAATAATTATTTATAGTTTTGTTGTGTGTGTGTGTATATATGTGCATATGCATATTGTTCAAAATATAATTTATGTATTTATTTTTAGATTTTTATACCGCCCCTCTCCCAAAAGCGGGATTCGGGGCGGTGTACAGCCAGATAAAACAGAACAAGCTAGGAATTATAGGGTTAAAACAATTTAAAATAATTAAATTTGTGACCGAAAGATAAAAATTGTATCAAACATATAAAACAGATAAAAATTAAATACCAATTTAAAATCCCCACAATTGTTACTGGGCCAGGCCAGCCTGTTGGAAAAAGTGGGTCTTTACTGCGCGCCGGAAGGTCTGAATGTCGGTGATGGCCCGTATCTCCAGGGGTAAGCGGTTCCAAAGGGCGGGAGCCCCCGCAGAAAAGGCCCGCACCCTCGGGGCCGCCAGCCGGCATCGTCCAGCCGACGGAAAACCCTGAGGAGGCCGACTCTGTGGAGCAACACTGGGCGGCAGGAGGCTGTTGGTGGCAGCAGGTGGTCCCGTAAGTACCCAAGTCCCAAGCCATGGAGCGCTTTGAAGCCTAATGAGTAGCCACTGCATAAGCAAACACTTTAATATACAAAGTGTTCATATATTAGAAAGTTGCCTTTCAATTATTCATTTCTAACATCATGCAACTACCAGTCAAAACCTGATGAATAAAATTTACTACCATTGGCATAGGAGACTAACAAACATCAGTTTTCTCTCAAGAGAACATATTCCACATCTCCAGACAACTCCACTGAATTCAGTATTGAAACTCCATTCAGGGTGTGCTCCAAAAGATTTTCTGGGCAAATATCTAACTATGGCAGAATTATGCAAGGAAATATATTTCTTCAGGTAATTCCAATCTAGGGAATTTAGGTATTTATGAGTGATCAAGTGATCAAACTGAATTGTGTCCAGTGGTTAGAAGGCAGCATTATAAGCTAATTCTGCTATTTGTCAGCAGTTGATTCTCACTGGCTGAAGGTTGACTCAATCTTCCATCCTTCCGAGGTCAGTAAAACGAGGACTCAGATTATTGGGCCAATATGCTGACTCTGTAAAACTGCTTAGAGAGGGCTGTAAAGCACTGTTAAGCAATATAAGTGCTATTGCCATTATGTAATGTAAGCCCAAATATTGGCAGCAGCTAACCAACCCAATTTCAAAATAATCCAGATCTGGTTAGATAGAGATTACCAAAAAAGGACAGGGAATGCTAGACAGAATAATAGAAACAAAAACAACTAGAAAAAGGAAGTGGAAAAATCACTTTCATAGTTATGCAAGGTAGCCATAATATGTCCAGAAAATTATCAAAAGAGCTCATTTAAAGATTTTATCTATGTCAGTATTTCTGAACCTTCAATAACTTTAATCAGGCTGTCTGAGGAATTCTGGAAGTTAAAGTCCACACATCTTAACCGTTGCTAAGATTGCGAAATATTGATCTATGTCACCAAATCCTGACTACATTTTGTACAAGCAACTATCTCTGAACCATTTTCAAAAAGAAACCAAGCTGGAGCACATGATAAGTCTATTCGAAAAATCATCAGAGTATGATTACTGTGGGCAAGCTACCTTTCCTTAGTTAGTGAGTGTGTGTGTGTGTGTGTGTGTGTGTTTGAATATTCCACACATTATCATTAGGCTCTGGTCATACACCTACATTGGTGTGTTTTCTCTATATTCCATTGCAAATTGAAAACAAAAAAAGTTTCTCCATGTCTGTGTGTATGTGTGTGTACATGAACACACATACATGCAGGCATGCACATGCTTTCAGGCCCCAGTTTTGTCAAGCAACTTTAAGGTGCCAAGAAACCAATAACAAGTATCAAATTTACACATCTCCTATGACTCTCTTAAGTAATTAATCAGGGCAAACAAAGCAATTTAAGAAAAAACTGAAATTAAATATCCTAAATAAATATTACAGAGGCAATTTTTAACAAATTGGCTTCACATTTTAATATTTTAGGTTGAAAACTGAAGACAAGACTTGGCTTTAAAGAGAAAAATTCAATTCCATTTCCCTTTTTGTATTTCCTATCAGCTTCCATAGCTTGTTGTTTACAAAAAGGACAAAGTCCCAAGTAGGAAAAAAGGAAAACTTTAAGGAGAAAAATGAAGGATGTGAAGGACCCCCAAATTTCTGCAGTGCTTTCAAACTAGTTGCAATTCTAAAACTGATTTTAAATGTTTTATGGTAATTCTTTACATTGTTTGCTTTGGGGAAATTTTGTTTCATTTTAAAAAAGACAGCAAGAACAAAAGAAAAAGCCTGGAACAATAGCAGATGTTGTATATCTTAGCACGACACTATATATTTACCAGATGCTCTATTATAGCACTTTCAGAAACCAAATAGGATTTTTATTCTAATAACATACAGCAAATAGGATTTTAATTATGGGAAATGGAGCAATGTAAACAAGGAAATATTTTAGTAGATTAAATGCATTGACCAAGATTAATAAGATTCTTAGGAACAAATACCGTAGTACTCATTCAATGTGAATTTTCTATTATTTATTGGTGCCTTTACATTGTTTTTTGTGGTCTGTACTGTTCCATATTATTATCTTGATTAATATTGCAACATAGCAACATTTCTGGTACTACTCTAAAAATTAATTAACTATTTCCTTTATTATAATACACTACAATAGTTATAAAACGTGCCATATATTTTCAGGTCAAAAGTGAACAATAAATACTCCTAGATAGGGGATGCAAAGATGAACATTTCTAATATGATAACCCAATACCTCTACACCAATATTAAAACTATGATTAGCAATGTCAATAGCACTACTACTCCAATTTTCTATGAAGTTACTTATTTCTTGGATCTCAGACTGTATTTGAATTAAAGCAGGCAAGGGCCCTGAACCTGGATGCTTCCTCATTATTTTATTCACAAGTAATGATAATGGCAGAGACTGAGCTGGGAAAGTCACTAATAGTCACTAATAATTATAACCATGAACAATCCCCTTTAATTAAACAAATATAAGTTCTTTTCTATTCAAATGTTAACTAAGTGAATGGAACAACAAGCTCCACCTTTCTTCACAGCCGAAATTCAGTCTCATAAAGCCCTCAAGATTCACCTTGCCTCAACTTTCAGGAATTGCTTAAACAAAAAACAGAGAAGACACTAACATGTACATAGCTATTGTAACACTATGCTTCTTCAAACAATCCTATAGAAGCAGTCAACCCCAGCTTGCCTTCCAATCTTTAAGACCCTGCACATATATACACAAGATTAAATCTGAAAATCAAAACTACATACCAGGTTTACATTCTTTTATCTACAAGAGCTTCTCTATATATTGCAGATTTCAAATAATTAAATTCTTTCTTACCAAAGGCACATGCACATAAAACACAAACCAAGTTTTAAATTAATAAATCTAACTCACTTTATTTCTCCACTGCACCCACTGTTGTTATCATTATCTTCACCCTCACCCTCCTCCTCCTCCTCCTCCTCTTCTTCCTCTTCTGGTAGTGGTACAGAACCATCATAACCATAAAGGCTAAGAAGCTCATGAATTGGCATATCACCTTCCTAAAAAGAATTAAAACAGGACATGAGAATTTAACCAATTATAAACCATTATGGGATGACTAATTAACAGTGGCAACAATTGCTCCTTGGTGAGCATATGTTGAACTTTATATGTCTATAGTGACAGACTTCAAGTGTATATGTGCTTGTTAATAGCAGAAAACAGGGTAGGAGGCAGTCTGACAGAGAGAGCCACACAACAATCAGGGATAGGAAAAGCAGGATAGAGCAATTTCTACTCTGTGTGAACAGGAAACAGTAAGACACACACGCACACACACAACTCAGTTTGATAATAGTAACAAGGAAGAAAAAGCTATAAGCGATCGGTTTGTAAAATATTGATTTTGAACAAGTTGATGCTAGGCAGGACAACAAATGTCAAATTATCACAAATGAAAATGTCTTTTGAATGGAGTAACAAATGTGTACATATAAATCTACAATTATAAGTGTTTTGCAGAAAACTAGGTTTATCTTTTTTTTAACACATTAATTACATGGCTGATGAGTGCCATATAATTATTACAATATTGTTCTATAGTGCCAGAAATATACTATAATAATGTATTTATTCTAATAGGTAATTTTTCATCCTGAAAAATATTTATGTAGATCAACAATTGTTTAACATGTTGTACAAATAACACACATATATATACTATATATACTATACATACATATACTATGTATATAGATTATATACAAATACTTGCATGGTATTATACACAACACACATATGCACACACACGACTGTAGAGATAGACAAAAAAAAAAAAATAAAAATCTTAAAGAAAGAGCAATTGGAACAAAGCAAATGAATAAAACAAAAAGAAAAGTCAGTTTGCTGTACTAATTAAGGCATCAGGCAAGAAACCAGGAGATTGTGAATTCTAGTCCCGCCTTAGGCATGAAAACCGGCTAGGTGACTGGGCTAGTCATTGTCTCTCAACCCAACCCAACCCACTTCACAGGATTGCTGTTGTGGAGAAAACAGAGGAGGAAGGGATAATATATAAGTTCACAGTCTTGAGTAGCTATAAAGTAATAAAAATCTAATAAATGAAATAAAGAAAGACAATTCAAAACATAACTGCATTTTCCAGTCTTGTGAATTCCAAGACTTGGAAATTCTCTGAAATTCGAACAGATAGGGCTCAAGGGTTTTTAAAAACACCTTTAGATGGCGATTTCACCAACTAGTAATCTTTTATCTGTATTCAATAAAATAATACACAAGCTAAACGTCATCCAATCATACAAAAATCTGATGTAACTGGACATAATATATCCCTCTGAGCCATTTTGCAGTATGATCAAACTAATCCATAGAATGGAATGTGTGGCAATATCTTTAATATGTACTAGCACATTATCTGTTGCTAGGCTTTCAACTCAAAGTCAACACTTCTGACCTTAGCTGCCTATTTTATAAGCAACTGACATCTGACTTGAGTGCAGGCTCCTCACAATCACTCCTACTTTTCCAGGCATGTTCACTTCAGTATTTCTTTGATTTCAAGAAGATAAAGTAATTATCTCAGAATCTTCCTGCATAAGCAGGGGGTTGGACTAGGAGACGTCCAAGGTCCCCTTCCAACTCTATTATTCTATTCTATTCTATTCCTATTTCTAATCATTGATCTGAAAACAACCTAAATATTTTTCACTTCAGTCTAATATATCTCAAATATTGTATATTTTCAAACTCTGCATATACCAAGAATTCATAACCATCAATGTAATTGGTAATTCCATATTTGCTGATACAATTAGTCAAAATCAAACTATTTTCATCCTTACATATAGAACAAATCTAAAGATAAAGCTGTACTGTTTTCAGAGGGAAATTTTTCCATGTAGGTTGACTTTTTAAAAAAGTTAGCCAGCAGATAGTATCTGTAGCATTAATGTAAGCACTATCAATTTCTTTTGACGTCATATTCCACTTACTAAAGAACATTGTTATTGCTTAAACAGACAATATTTAAATGCAGCTGGATTTTTATAATTCACAATGGGAAAATAATTGTTTACTTGTGTTTTTATCCCAACAGTCCCAAGAACTGCTTAGGATACAATTTAATCATAAGCATGCCAGCGTTTACTGTTTTATGATCCATCAGGGTTTTTTTTCTTTTCTTTTTACTTTCAGACTTACTTCATGAAGTAATATGAAGATTTTGCATTTGGTCTAAAAAATTATCTTCCTAAAATTTTTGTTTCCAACTGGGCTCCTAGAAAATAAATACACCTAAAACACCTTTATTCAATAGCTTAAATGGAAACACTTTTATACTAAATAAAGCCTGTATAAACTTTACACAGTATTAGAAAGAGATGACTAAAGTTTCCATAATATTTAATATCTATGAAAACTGTAACAGTAAGGGTATGGAGAACATGCTACAATGACTATATAATATTTTATATGTCCTACTGAGATATAGATATAAAAAATTATTTGTTTCCATATTTTTCAAACAGCATTTAAGTGTGCCATTTAAAAATAACTGCAGGGATATTTCAGATATATAAGTACTTACATAATTCTATTTTTACTTGGATAATATTCATTTCAGGAACATTAATATAATATGCACAAGACAGTCATAATACAACCTATTACTAAATGTAAACAGATTATACCATAAGTGGGGTAATGTGCAAAAAATGTAATACAGGGTAAGAATTCTAAAGTCACTATTTCACTGAAATTTTGAAAAATATCTATGTACTTTCAGGCATTTGCGAGAAGAATATGTATAATATTTGCAGTTTTTTTAAAAAAAATATTTACCCTTGTAAGATCTTCTATTTCAGAACTGAAGTTTGTTTCACCTTCCATCATTTCTTCTTCTCTAGTGTTCGTTCATCATCAAAATCATGTACCAGCATGTCTGCTGTTGGGTCAAATTCATGGTCATCTGATGTTGCAGACCCTCCTAGAATTAGATTAATAATCACAAAATTGATTATCTCATATATTAAGTATAGTATTACTACATGACTGCAAAATCAATAATACTTTAACATTAAGGCAAGATAAAACAGTACTTGAAGAAATCATAGAACAATGATATTATAGTAATTTACTTCTGCTGGTGATAATACTGGTAAAGTATCTGGTTGATTGCCTCTTCAGCCCTAGTCCTATTTTAATTTTTAAAGTTTCATTTAATTCAGTGTAGTGTGATGATTTGTTAG
Source organism: Bungarus multicinctus (assembly GCA_023653725.1). Lineage (NCBI taxonomy): Eukaryota > Metazoa > Chordata > Lepidosauria > Squamata > Elapidae > Bungarus > Bungarus multicinctus. The sequence continues at coordinate 62,641,107 of CM042842.1, forward strand.
CTAAGAAGAGATTCTCGTATCCATTGTCTTATCTTTTAAAAATACCCCCTTTTTAGTCTAAAACATTGATCCACCCTTCCAAAATATGGCTAGCTTGTTTATTGGGGAAGAAATATCTTTGACTGCTTAGGTGAATGATTAACAACCCAACTCATTTCTTTCAGCAACCTCAAAATGGCATCAGTCAGACTTCATGTGTCTAATTTCCTGAAATTCAGTGGTCCCAACATATGGTTAAATCTCAAAATCCTGCTGTTCAGTCTGGAATTCTAAGTTTATTCTGAATTTTGAATTAATAGAATCTTTCTGTACTGGGAAAATCTATGGAGATTCTCAATCATCCAGGTCATGTTTCCCCAAAAGTGCTTTTTTTCAAAAGAGCTACTGAACTTCCTAAGATTTTTTTTTTCCCTTTGAAAATCTTTTGCTTCTCATCCACGGAGCTTCTTCAGTACTTCAGGAACTGAAAACAAAAGAAACAAAAACCCCCAAAGTCAAGTTGCCTTTTGGAGAAAAAAAAAGCACCTTTGGACTAAACTGGTAAGAATTATTTAAAAACCACAAACTTCATTTAAACATTAACCAACCTGCAATGGAGTAATAGAATTAACAGAGGAAGAGTTGAGGTACCTTGGAGGTCTTTTAGTCAAACCCCTTGCAAAAACAGGAGACTCTATACCATTCTGGATAGTCCAATCTCTTTTTTAAAACCTCCAGTGATGGAGCACCCACAACTTCTGAGGCAAGTTGTGCCACTGATTACTTATTCTCACCGTCAGAAATTTCTCCATAGTTCTAGGTTGGTTCGCTCCTTCATTAGTTTACATCCATTATTCTTGTTCTGCCTTCTGGTGCTTTGGAAAATAGGTTTGACACTCTCTTCTTTGTAGTAGCCCCTCAAATATTGGAAGACTGCTATCATGTCACCCGTAGTCCTTTTCGCTAGACAAGTTATACCCAATTCTGCAACCACTCTTATATGTTTTAGCTTCCAACCCCCTAATAATCTTGTTGTTCTTCTCTGCATTCTTCCCAGAGTCTCAACATCTTTTTTATATTGTAGTTGACCAAAACTAGATGCAACATTCCAAGTGTGGTCTTAAATAATTGACTAAGTAGAACATACTTCACTCTGCATTCACTCTGTACATATGATTAACCAACTTAAAATATTACTGTTCTACTGATTAGTCATCTCCACATCATTTCATTCCTGACCCATCCCTTCTTCTTTATTCTGCATAATGTTTAAATAACCATTCTTACTGTAGTAACGTTGCTTTTAGTTTTTCCCCCAGTTCTAATTTCCTTATTGTCAAGTGAGCAAAATATGTTCTTCTAGACAAGCGGTTGTTTCTTCTTTCAATACTCATTCCTCTTAACAAACACTGTACTACATTTTGTTTTCATCAGCATTTGCACATAGTAACATTTCTCAACCTATTTTCCTATTGTATGTAAGCATTCTTATTTATATAAATTCAACTACAATAGTGAGAAAAATATTATAGTTCTCTAAAATTATTTATAATCATGTGGTTCTGTGACCTAAATTGTGTTCAGAACTTCATCTAAGTCCTAATAATAAAATGATTTGATAGAACAATGCCCAAAAATAAAGTACTGTGTCATATTTTTGCTGAATACAGTACACCAATCTTCATAGTCTTTATTGGAAAAAGGTATATGAATTTTAACATTTAGTAACTTTGGGTAGAAATATAACTCTTTAGAACATACACTCTTTTTTTGGTTTTTAAAACGTAATAGCTGGTAGAACCTCATTAGCAATGACATCAACTAAACATTTCTTGCATATGTTGATCCTTCTTGTTTTATCAGCTTAAATTATTATAGACCATTCCTGCTTTAACTGTGATATTTGTGGGTTGTCTTGCATGAGCTACTCATTTCATGACATATTGCAACATTTCAATTGAGTTAAGATCAGAGTTTGAATTAGCAATTCCAAATTGCAAACTTTCTTCTGCTTCAGCCATTTGTTGTAGCTTTACTTGTGTGTTTAGGGTATTGTTGTGCTTATATGACCCATATTGTTTAAGCTTCAGTTCATGGATGGATATATCCTGACAATCTGCAGTAGAATTTTCTAGTACAACCCAGCATCATTGTTCTTTTCAGTAATTGCAACTGTATGAGTTTGTAAGACTGCAAACCAACTCTGAAATATGTGCCATGTTTCAAAATCATGACTCAGTTCTTCTGTTGAAATGAAACATTTATATTCTCACTAATAGAGTAATTATTCAAAGTTCTTTATTTTGTTATAGCTATGCACAGAACATTGTTCCAGTAGTGATCCCTCCTTGCATTTTTGGCATTATCTTTCTTGAGGCCACAGAGAGCTTTTTGATCACGGTGTAATTCATTTCCGCAGATCTGTTACATGGTAAGTGAACTCCAGTGGTGGTAACCAATATGCTTTTTAACATGAAAGTTCCCCTCAAACTCACACATAACTAACCTTTCAAGACTTGAAACATCTGACATCTGATTTCCTAGGGTTAAATTAACAATGTATGGTTGCAGACCCAGGGAGTCACATAGTTTGTTTTTTTAAAAAGGTAGTGATTATTGACTCAATGTGTTTGATAAAGACAGTACACAATGTACTGTTTTATGCTTTGTTTGTTTAACCAGAGTATATTAACAGAATTTAGGACGATGCTCTGAGCACACTGTACTCCTCCCAGTACTGCAGGATTACAAAGAGTTCTGAATAGTTCACAAACTGTATTTTGCTCTAATTTTTGGTCATTTATTTATAATTTTCAAGCATGCACCACCATTTTACTCTTTAGACACCATTATTTTGGTCTCATACAATTTTCAAATCTGCATTAAACAGTCTATTTAACATTCACTAAGTCATTCCTATTCCCAGCCAAAAACATGGCATCATCCACATACAAGCACTTAACATTTATTGCTGCAGCCAAAACACCTCTATAATCGTAAGTGTTTTTATATCTCCACCAATACATTAAATAACCAATAGGATTTCACACATTCTAATCTTACCTTAAATTGTAATGTTACATTTACATTCTAATCTTATCTGTGAAAATGATTATCCAGTTGAACTATAGATGCTCAATCATTATAGGCTTTTAAGAAGAGAATGGACAGCCCCCCCACCCCCCACCCCAAAAAATTGTATAGTGTCTCCTGCTTGAGCAGGGGTTGGATTAGAAGACCTACAAGTTTCCTTCCAACTCTTGTTACTTTGTTACCCCCTGCTCAGATGCTGAACTATTCCTGAAGCATTCTCTTATTCTCATGCCTGCTTTGCTTCCATTCCACCATACATATTCAGAAAACTACCTTTAATTCTTCATTTCCTCAAAACATTTTGAAATTTAAAGCCTACTCACTTTATTCTACATTTTCTCTGCATCAAGTCATATAAAAACCTGCTCATTTACAGATTTCTGTATTATCTGAAGTACAAACTCTGGACTGTAAAACTCATACCAGGCATAAAACTGAAAATTGCATTTCCAAAATGTTGCTGTCACCTCTCATACCCTTCTACCCAGAGTTCTGCAAGCCCCTTTCCAGACACATATAACAAACTATAATGTTTCTGTTGAATAGGGGAAGAGTAAAAATAATATTTCAATTATTAAGAATTAATAAAATTCTTTGTACACAATAATTATAGTTATTCCATAAAAATACCATATCTGTTTTAACATTTCTGCAATTATATCAATACATATGTATTATGCTCTCTTTTCTTTATCAAAACTACAGTATGTCTTAATATTCTCATTTTGATTATCTAAAAAAGCTCAGTAGAAAGTCAAAAAATCTCCAATACGTTTATGGAGAGTAAATGTAGCATTTATTTTGGCTAGCATAGAAGCTTCCTAAAACTCTTATGTTACATTACATAAAGTAGACAATAATGACAATTATATGAAATATTTGCCACAATTACTTATTTTAATTAACCTCATATTCTATATCATAGTCTATGATATTAACGTAAGAACTGACTTTATGTAACAGCTTTATTTCAAGGTTTCTCAGATTATGTAGAAGAAATGTAAGAGGTATTGAATATGAGTGTGAAAAGAAGCATTTAGATTCTGTACCAAACGTCAAATTATAGTGGCCCCGTAATGATTGTTAAGTCCTCTTTAACAAACTCTGCAAAGGGTGATCCCAACATTCTTTGGATAATTAAAAATTTTCTAATGGTGAATTAGAATTTGTCTTATTTTATTTTGAATTCATTATCTTTTGTTCTGAATCTGGGAATAATACAGAATGTATTTTGATTGCCTGTGTCACTTCTTTTTACATATTTGAAGAATGTTACCCCCTTCATTCCTACTACCCCCCCAGTTTTATTGAGGCTAAAAAATCCAAGTGACTTAAAATAATTTGTTATAGGACTTTAAATCATTTCAAGTTAATAGCTTTGCTTTCAGTATCAACTCAGCTAATCCCCAAATATAAGAAGGAAAAAAAAAACCTAATCAAGGTGTTATAATAAAGTTACATTACAACAAATATTATATTATGATTTTACCAAATTGTCTATTTCTTTATGATTCTTTAACATGTAATATTTCAAATACATTATTGCTATGGGCAGAATTTAAATATTCCTTTATTATTATTTTATTATTTTATTTATTATTATTTATTAGATTTGTATTGCCCGCCTATTCGCCATCGCAACTCAAGAAGGCTTATAGAGTCCTTGGTGCTCTCTAAGTTCAGTTGTTTGTTTGAAAACATTTCATTTCATTGTAGACATCATTAAGGACCTCAGAGTTCAACCCTGAGCTACATATATTATCTTCTATTGGATACTTATTAATAAATGTTACATTTCTGATTATAACACAGAATCTTGTGATTTATGTTTGTTGAATACAAAAAGTTATGAGACCTTTTAGTAGTCTCCCATCCAAATATTAACCAGATGTGAACCTGTTTAACTTTTTATATCAGTAGTAGGCTAATTGCTGCTCTTGTTTAAGACTCCTAAATTATATACAAAAATATAAAATACAAGTGAGATCTATTTTGCTAAATGAAGCAGGTCTTGAAAGGGTTAACCTACAAAATATGTGTATTACCCAAAAAGAATCAATAAATCTGCAATACAATTCTATAATAAGTGGATAACAGTATTCATACTGGCACTAGGCCTTAGTTATGACATAATAAATCTTCATTTTTTAAAAATTGCATTCTTGTATTAATCTGAACTTTGTTAGATAATGACAGTTACATGCATCATATTCTCCAATTCTAGTGATAGTTGAAAGACACATTTTTAGAAATATATAAGAGCAACGTGACACAAGCACATCTGTTAGAGCTATGTAAAACATTCAAATGAAACATCTTTCCTAAAAATTATTAAAGCAATTATCTTCTGCAAGTGTAATATAGCTGTTCATAGCCTGCATGCACAGCTAGCTGCTTTGCTGAGGAGAAAGCACATTGTGAAGCACTTCATTCAAAAGCTTTGTAAGCCCTAATATTTGCCGAACACGTAACGATCAGTAGAAGCAGTCCCTTGGAGATCAAACTGCCTTTTAGTATGGAACACAAACACTTTTAAATAAGTTCAGTGTCATTAATTACAGCAACAACTGTGCATTCTATAATATAAATAATCAAATGAACTTGAATAAGAACTTATATCTTCTCTAGTTTAGGGAAATATTAAAATAAAACATTACCTGGGCTTGCTGATTCAACTGATGGCTGTCCAAAAGAGAAAAAGAAAATATATATTAGTAATAACACTAATTATGTAACCTTTGTATTTAAATCAAGCATATGATTGGCTAGAAAATGTCTGATGTATGATTGTTACAAAAAGAAAAATAAACACCATCATGGAATATTTTCAATCATTATTTTAGCCATAGGCAATACAGGTGGTTCTTGTCTTAACGAGCCCCCCCCCCCCAAAAAAATACATTTACCAGTTACGAAATTCCAATGGTCAAGTCCCCCCCCCCATGGTCACATGGCTGCATTCTGAGCACCCAGTAACTGGCCTACATTTCTAACCATTATGTGATAACAAAATTATGATGGTTTGCTGAAACCGGTGTTACTTTCAGTTTTGGCAAAATGCCTCATAGTGAACAATTACATTTGCTTAACGCCCCAAAATTCACTTAATGACCATGGTGATTGCTTAATAATTGCTACAAAAGGTTATAAAAAAGATTTGTAAAAAAAATGGCACTATAGCAAAAGGATGTTTACTATTGACTTAGAAAGTTTTTAACAAACATACAACACAAAATACAAATGGACTTATTTAAGACTTTGAAGTTATTGAAAGGATTTTTCCCTTGGAAAATGTCTATATATTTGGATTAAAACTGATAACTTTGAAGGTTGGACACTACTGGACACTTAAGAGAAATCTACAATGAATGGATTCAGAAAGTTATTTACTATTACTGAAGAATTAGAAAGATGGTACTGAAGAGGAACAAGTCCACTGAATAAAACTGAAATTGATTTGAAGGTGGATTAAAAAAAAAACTTATAAGAAAGAGATGGAAGTAGTGGATTTACAAGTGAAACTAAATTATGAATTTAATAGGTGAAAAAGACATTATTATTCCAGATGGATCCCACAGGGGTGGGATGCTACCGGTTTGCCCGGTTCTATAGAATTGGTAGCTGCGAAGAGCAGCTGACACCGAACTGGTTCAGTGTTTGGGCTCAAATGCCTGCCCAGACTCTAGGCTGTCCTTTATTCCCTGGTTTTCCCTCCTCAGCTTCTTTGAGCGGCTCAGCTGAGGTTGAAAAAGCAGGAAACAAGAGGATTTTCAAATGCTACACACCCCTGTGCAGCGCTTGTTAGCTGTCTAGGCAGCATAGCTGATGATTTCTTGCAAACATTGCACACACGCATATTAATGATTGTTCGCAGTTCAGAGAACCAGCAAATCACTCCACCACCCCGCCCCATCCACTCACTCCTTACCTGGCATGTATGCCATCCAACTTGCCTGGTTTGGTAAGTTGCTATTTTTCCGTTTCCCCCCCCCCGACCATTAACTGTTCTGCTCTGCTGGGAGATTTAGATTAGCTAAAAGCAGGAAATCCTTGGATTTCTTGTTTTCTAGCTAATCTAAAAGCAGAGCCAAACCTTCCCTAGGACTGAAACTTCTACTTTTCAGTACAGACTCAGGTAGCTGATTGGCAGGATAGATAGATCTTTAAGTAAATCTGTGATTCTGTGAGCAACTCAATCTGCCTGCCTGCTTTGGATAAAAGTTGCTCTTTTTTAAATAAAAAAATCAATATTTACATACATGTGGTGTTATGAGTTAATTTGTAAATTTGCTTGCTAGCAAATTTATGTGACAGATTCAGGTAGCCAATTGCAGATAGATCTCTAAGTGAATCTGTAATTCTGTGAGCAACTCAATCTGCCTGCCTGCTTTTGCGTAAAAAGTTGCTCGTTTTTAATAAAAAAATCAATATTTACATAAGTATTTATAATATTTACATATATGCCATGCCCACCCAGTCACATGACTGGGTGCCATGCGCAGTCAGCAAGCCACAACCCACCCAGTCACATGACCACCAAGCCACACCCATAAATTAGGCCTCATCCACAGAACCAGTTGCTAAGAAATCTGAATCCCATCCCTGCATATACATATTAAAACAGAAGAGTGCTGTGGATTATTTTCTACATTAGATTTACAAAAGGGACTTGTTGAAGTTGTCAAGGATTTTCTAAAAAGAGATAGTAAGAATATGAAGAGTGGATGAATAACTTCTTTCTAGCTAGAATTACAAAGGGACCTGAAAGGATACAAGGCATTTTGAGGGAAGAGACAAAGGAACAAAAGGGAATGCTAGTATTTTATTTGAGAGATCTAAAGATTTTTGGAAGAAAAAAGAAAGAATATAAAATTGGTTTATTTGATTGATGTTTAAAATAAATGGATTGCTATATTTGGTAATGTTTAAATGGTTTGTTGACAGACTGGGATGACAATGTTCTAAAAGTTTTGTTTGTTTGGAGAGAGGAAACGGAAATATGTTTAAATAGAGAGGAAATTGTATTTAATAAAAGGAAGAATTCAAATTGAGTTTAAGCAGATATAGTCTGTGATAGGATTATTTTTTGATAACCCTTAATGGATTTTTGCTGATTAATATGGAGAAATAAGTTTGTTAGAGATTATTATATAGAATGGGGTGAGATATGGGATGAAGAATTGCTTGGTGCTATTTTAAGAGACCAGTGAAGATGATGATTATATTTACAGGGGATGAAGAGGAAGGATCCTTTTTCTCTTTTTTTCCTTGTCTGCATTAGAAACACACACTATATATAAATTGTATTCATTTTATCTATATAATAAATTTTCAATAACATTATTATATAAAAAATAAGGGGCTAGGATGCAGAAACCTGGAAGCAAAATAAGCAAAATCTCACCCTCATTTATGAGAGAATTCACTGAGGTGGAGTTTGAGCCACTTTCCCCAGATTGCAAAACTGAAGAACCATCCTTTCAGATAAACATATTGAAAAATCTACATGCTCCTCATAAATGTTTTGAAATACAATACTCATGTTTCTCTCTCAGTTCAAGTGAATTCTCTTCCATAATCAATAGTAAGTGGGAGATATACAAATAACTATCATTAGGGACACTAACTATAGCTTATCACAAATTTATCAATATCTATCCCACCAGTTTTCGTGTAGATAGTCCCCACAATATTCTCAAAAAACCTTCCCCCAAAATTATTGATAGATCCTAGTTTCACATTTCCCCAGGTACCGCTTTAGATCCTGCCTTTGAAGAGGAAGATTCAGGCAAATTTTCATGCCTCTTCTTTTCCAATAGACCTTACAATGCCATGGGACAATATCCCACCAATGTAATAGAGAGAAGCTTGAAGCTTTGCCTCCTTATATGCCATGAAGACTTGAACCTGAGATCTTATTTGGTCAAGTCTACTTTTGTCTTCTTCTATGGCACTCTTATTAACTTCTGCTATTTTATCTCCTGTACCACCTCAGAAAGCTAAGCAACACATGGATTAGCAGACAGGAGGAGGCTGAACAGGGACAATTCAACCTTCTGGTCACCTCCAAATTCCAACCAACATCAATGGAACTGTTTCTCGAGTTGCTAGGAAAATCCCTAAGTGCTTAGTGGAAATTCCTCCAGATACAAAAGGTGCCTGGGGCAGATAGTCAGTCATGCCACCTGAGAAATTATGCAGAGTGATTAATCTCACCTGACCCGAAAGTTATTTGAAAATGGAAAGGACTATATTAGTGTCCTCTAACCTCACACAATTATTTGAAATAAAAAGAGAGATCCGGTATATGCTTGCATATGTATTGAGCCTGAAATTATATTGAGGGAAGTTATGGTAATATCAGCCAAGAGAGATAAACAAGGCAAGAAACCAACTCTACAAGGTGGCTAACAACTACTTTTATTGAAATTGGCTGTAGCAAAATCTGGCACATCTGATCAATGTGGACCTCCTCCTTACTGTCCAATGAATTAGGAAGTGTTTGTCTGAGCCACTTGCAAATGTTACTTGGATGTTGTGGATAATGTATTTTATCCCATATACTTTTAGCGACAAAGCAGCAGATCTCTATCAAGTTCATTGACTTACTCTACAGGTATTCATGAGTTAGTGAGCCTTCCTAGACAGTCCTCCAAGGCACAGAGACTGAAAGCTTGTAAGACAAATAGTTACTGAAATACCAATATCAGAGCAATAGGGAAATCCAAGAGGGATTGTACCTTGTTGGGGCAGCTACTGGGATCCTTACCTTGTCCTTATAGTTCCAGCTGAATGCACAGATGCTTACACCACACCATCTCAAAAGTTGGATGCTGGTCACAGATAATTACTTCTTAAAATCACAACCACCCTTCCTCTTGAACCCTGGCATTGAAGCTGCTATTAGACCAAAATTCAGGAGGAGAAATCTTCAAGAGGACCACAGCCCTACTCTGCCCAATAATATATACCTTAGATCTGTATTCATTTCCATCAACTTATGAATAAGGTAGTATTATTACAGATGGATCTGGCATTCAGCAACAGTAGATATAGTAATTTAAAATACTGTGTGGTACATGTAATATCCAAACAGAATTTAAATGTTTTGTTATTGGCAGTAGGATCTTCCTCAAAGACCTAAAGTGCCTAGGAAGCTATACTAAAGACATTAAGATATTATCTTAATATCGGTACTTAGACACTGCTCATCAACTACACATAAATGTTGATGTTCTACTCACTGAAGCTGCCACGTACAATAATAGAGAGCTGCTTCAACATTCAGTCAGTCACTTTAAAAAAAAAGCCACCTCCTTTACCTTTCAGGAAGCACAAAATTTCATAACAAATGAAAAGCATGTTCTCAATAGTTTTGCAAAATTAGGAACCATATCCTTATAGGCTTAGTTTTTACTCGGGTTTTTACTCCCAGTTTAGTTTTCATTCAACAATAAAATACTTGGTTCTTAATGAAGGAAAAAAATCAAGCAAAATAGACAAAAAACTTGTGAAATATACAAAGTATCTCTAAAACTACATAAATAGATTCACCACTAATTGCATAAATATTTCCATTTCATCTCACTCATATTCCAAAAGTTCCAGATCAGATTCAGATCAGATAAGAATCAGTTCTGATTAGGATATGAGAGACAATGAGAGTTGGATACAAATTTATCAAAAACAATATTTTAAAAGCTAGGGATGCAGAGCATGAGCACTCAGAATGCATTCCAACCCTCTAATAATAGCTCCACTTTAGAGTCATGTGACTGGCAGAGGAGAAAGAAAGTTCAAAGTTAAAAAGAAAAAAGAAAAAAAAAAAACTCATATTACATGACAGTGTGAGCTCCAAGGGAACAGTGGTAAAATTTTTCTTGGATTTTTTTTTCGCTGCAACTCTGGTCCTATTCAGCCTATTTTCGAATTTAATCTTTCTTTGACGCTTCTATCCTAACAGCAAGTTTGTCTCATCCTGGTCAGTATTATATATTGATGGACAGAGTACCAAGTTTCTTTTATCATAACAGAGTGAGAAATAGCTAAGTGTGGTTCAGCTGTCAGTTCCATAACTCCATCCCACAAAGCTAGAAGCCCAAGAAATTACAAAATAAAAAGACCACCACTTGTACAGCTTTCAATAAAACTATCAAAGTCAATATTATGCTGTTCCTGTTATCCAGAAGAAAACGATTACAGACTTTAAAAGCCTAATATACAAAAACAACTATAAGTTTTGAAATGCCATGATTTCCTACTATATCTAATATATGTCCAATAACCACAACAAAAAAGTATTGGAAATAGCTTTTGGTGATTACATTTTAAAAATAATGATATAACACTGGAAATCAGACTATTATTGTAACTGATTAAGAAAGAATATTGAGTTCACAGTAAGTCATGAAAGGAAGTTATTGCCTAGGTCTCCAAAGATTCATAGTGGCTTACCTTAGGATTATTATATTGATAGTCCATTTTTTCTGGGGCTCAAGATCACCCCAGCCAGACATTTTACTAGAAGACTGTCACAGGCCAAGGATAAATAGCACAAACTGTATGAAAAATCTAGGTAACAAGTTGATCCCCCCTGTAATTATTCAACTACAAAGTTCATGCATTATAATTAGGAATTTCTACTGCTTTGTTTATAACAAAGTTTTCCAAAGACAACAGTATTTACTTATTTACTACAGATACATATTCTAGCCTTATTTTGTACTATCAAAATAAGTGTATATAAAGGGATGAGGTCTATTTCTTCACAACAATCCCTTTGTGAAGTGGATTAGCTGAGAGAGTGACCTCATCCCTTAATACTCTTCATAATCCTAGTGCCCTCTGCATATTTAAGATGGAAATCTAAGGATTTCCAACCAGCATGATGTCAGAGAACAAATTTAAAAGGTGAAGCCTAACCACTTAGATATGAAGATATTTCATCATTTTCAGGAATACAAAAATTTTACAGAAATATAAAAAATATAATTTCAAAAAGAACACCCCAGCTGGATTAGGGCAAAATCTATATTATTCTGGCATTCTGTTCTCACACTAGCCAATCAGATAGCTCCAGGTATTGGCAAGTAGAAGGTGAGTTTCATCTCTTCATATCAGTCAGCTCTACAAATGGAAGTTTGAAGCATGTTGCCCTCCAAAGGTAACCAAGAGATAAAAAAAATATGGGAAAAAAGTTGCTCAGCCAATCAAAAGGTACAATGAAAGAATGCTCTGAAGTGGGCTTCTCTCTCTGGAAAACTCTGTCCTCCCGCCAACGCAAGAGTACCTCCCACTGTCATGATGCTCCAAAAAAATCATAAAACTTGGCTTTCTGGAACACATTGGTTTTGACTGCTACAGAGTACCTGGTGTAGGAATCTATGTTTATAATTTTAAAACTAGTAAGATACTGCTTTTCTTTATGCATTGGCAACTGCTTTATCATCATTTAGAATCACTTTGACTGAAAGTTTATAAATATATAAATAGATTGAGGAAATATTCTAAAATTTGAGAGCTGTTTGGCAATCAAACAGTTTGCCTCAAGTAGTTATGTGTTCTTCTTCTTTGGAGGCATTGAAGCAGAAGCTAGGCAGCCTTCTGTCAAGCATACTCTAAACAGCACCCTTTCACTAAAAAAAATGTTAAAAATGAACAGTGAACTGGGCCAGGCGATTTTCAAGATCTTTTACTTTATGCATCTTAGGCAAACCTATTTATATAACAAGCTATATATCAGAAACTGGAGCTTGTATAAAAGACAGCAGGCAGATCTTTGCAAAACAGATGATCCAGACATCATATTACTTTGCTCGTCAAACATTTCACTGCTTTTTATTGTGCTTCCAGTACAATTCAATGTACTCATGTTGATCTATAAAGTTCTAAAGAATCTAAACTATAGGAAACCAGGAAATTTAAAGTATCATTTATTTCCATATTAATGTTAATGGCAAGAGACTATCTGAATTGTTGGTAGGATATGAATGCAATAAATAATACTTGGTAATTTATTATCATCACTGTAAACCAGATTGTCTGTAGCATAATTATAGAATTTACTACCAACAAAGAAAAAAAAAATTGGCTTCTTTCCTCACTCTGCTTTCAACAAATAAATACTCTACATTGTCAGAACATGTAGTGTATGTAGAGCTCTCTGGGCCTCGAAAGCAAAATTCTCACAAGGAGCTATGCAATTTGAGAGTTAAGTTGTTGACTCTCTCCCAATTGAGATTGGTTCTCAAGAAAGAGAAGAAAGGCATCGTGAGCTGCTTCTTCTTCTCTGCTGCTGTCACAACATGCTTAAGCCTCACAAGGAGCTCTTCTTATTTTCTTAGTCATTACAAAGCATCCATTCCTGGCTGAGGACTAGAAAGTGACTGTCAATAATAGCACCACTACTATTGTTGAAGTAACAGCTTACTTGGGAACAACAGTGGAAAATGATGAAGTAGCAGCAAGCTCAACCTCACATGCCATTCTTCTCTTGCTGGAGCATTGTGAAACCAGGCTTATTTCTTGAAAGATTGAAGGTACAGAGCAAGGGAAAATCTGAAGTATCCTGCATTTCTGAACTCAAAATGTGTAGAATTAAACTATTAATTTTTAAACTGGGGAAAAAAGCCCTGCATTTTCTATTTGTAGGCCCCGGCTTTTATCTCCGTGATGCTATGTGTGTTATTTAAATTAAACCCTCTCTCAAAGTTGGTAATTGTGTTGTTTGATTGCATGTAAGTATTGATATTTTTATTGCAATAAATAATCCTCAACTTATGATCACAAATGGATGGCAATTTGGGTCATTAAGTGAGGTGGTCACTAATGAGTCATCGGTGGACTTGAACTGGAGTGCATTACCATTTTTACGTGTTGTTAAGTGAATAACAACATTCATTAAATTAATCCATTGACCTTTGCTGGTTGAGCCGGATAGGAATGTAACAAGTCATGACTATGACTGCAAGATGCTGTAACCATCATAAAATGTGAGCCAGTTGCCAAGCATCCAAATTATGATCATGTGACCTTAGGTATAGTTGTAATTTCAAGAATCATTATGGTCATAAGTCACTTTTCAGATGCTGCTATAACTCTGAACTAATGATACCACTGACATAATAATGATAAGCAAATAAAGGTTGTTTATATTTCTTCATTAGTTGGGGAACTAATTTTTACCTCTAGTTCCCCAACTAATAAGACGTATAAAACAACCGATGTAAGCTTACTTGGTATCAGGACAGAAATCCAGTTTCCTTATAAACTTGTCTCAATGTTGTTGAGAATTTTAATTTACATATTGATTCTAAATTGAAAATAACTAATGGGTTGAAATTCTAGTAAGCTCATCCCATCTATCTCAATCAATTTTGTTAAAGAGAATTCTGTGACATTCATACCTCTAAGAGGAACTTTCTACTTAAGCAATTGTCAATGAGTCTGATACTAATTTACCATAAACATTTTTTCTATACTTCCCATATACTATTGATTGAAGCATATAAGAAAATGCATATCAAAACTCTGCAGTTAATCTAAACTTATTACAAAATGTAAAAAACTTTTACTACGGTAGTTTTTAGAAATTTGAAAACTTTAGTTTATTGTTTATTAATTAGTTTGGGAAAATGAAAACTATAGAAATCAGAAAAGCCTGCTTTTTTCCTACAAACAGAAACACCTAGCTTTGCAAAGCCAATACAATGTAATAAAATTTGTGACAAGGTCCAAACAATGTATGACTTTCCACATTCTACAATGCAATACCTTTTCCCAGTTAAAAAATCAATAGTTTAATTCTATATACAAAAACCACTACATGATCAGATTATTTGGTCTTTAAAATATTTTGATAATTAAAAGGGAATTTAAATTATTTTAAAACTACTGAAGGCAAATTAATAGCTAGCAATATTATTAATAGTCTCATTCATGCAAATTTGAGGATTTTTTGGTTATGGTAATACTGCTCAAAAATTTTCCCCAAGAAATGCTTTAGTGCCTCTTTATTTGGATCAGGTAATGATTTAGAGAATTTTTGATGAGTTCAGTAAACAGTGTGTCCCTAAAATAAAAAAAAACCTCTATTTTTAATATGCTATTATTTGGGGTTTGATTATCAAAGTTTTGTTTAAAAATATATTCCTTTGTATATTACTTTAGGAATCTCGCTGATAACAAAAAGAGTAAACAGAGGAAAAGAAAAATCTTTAGATAGCCTGAGTCATCTAAGCCAGTGGTGGCGAACCTATGGCATGCGTGCCACAAGTGGCACACAGAGCCCTCTGTGGGCACGTGTGCCATAGCCCCAGCTCAGCACCGCTGTGCATGAGGTGTACCTCCCACCAGCCAGCTGTCTTTGGATCTCTGCTGTGCATGCATGGGAGGCGTGGTGTCATGCAGGGGACGTGGCACATGCACAGGGGCATGTGCGATGTGTATGCATGCATGCACGGGGAGCACCACTGCATTGTATTTTGAGGTGTGCGCATGCATGCACTGGGAGCACCACTGCATTGTATTGTATGTGTATGCTTTGGGCACTAGGTGCCAAAAAGGCTTGCCATCCCTGAGCTAGCAGTGATCATTACTTCAAAACACAGTCTTGTTTCAGAAACAATGTAAATATGGTTCCATGTATATGCATATATTTCTTCCTTTCTTATATAATTATAAGAGCTCCAATTTTTGATAGAATTTACTTTCACTGTTCTGTTAGAATAAAATAGAAACTTTATTTAGGTCGTAGTAACAATGACTAAATAAGTATAAAACTAATACAGGTATACAAGTAGATACAAAACTCCAGAAAACAAGAGAGCATATTCATAGGGAAGTCATCAGCCCTACCATTAAAAATTGAATTATATAAATGATAAACTTTAGGGACTTTATCTATTTAGAAAAGAAAAGCAGGCAAAAGCTGTCTCTAAAACAGAAGAAACTTTCAACATTGTAATAAAACAAAGAAAAGTTAAGTATATCCATTTTAACTCATTGTATCAAACAGATGTAAAAACATTAAGTTTTCGAAAAGGAAACTGTGAAGATGCAAGTTTGAACATGAGCCGCATGTTCATGAAACTAATCAGTTTCATTTTCTGAATCTCAACTAAAATGATTAAAATTCTCTGATCTTTTCCTTGTTTTTATCATTTTGATGGATATCTGAAAACTGCTATCTCGCCTGTCCTGAGACGAGCTTCCCTATTTTTTCACATATTAATATAATTGCAAATTAGACCAATTTCTTTACATCTTTTCATTTTGGTATCATTTTAAACAAAAATGTCATATGACCACAATCTTATTTAAGTGAACAAAGGTGAGGGGAGTAGAGGCACAAAGCACTGTACTTGTTTGGCTCCACATGGATTAATTATAGCACTTATAATTACTTATCTCAAAAATTGATAACATGTTTTAGCACATTTCTTTGAAAAGAAGCATCTTTCCCCACTGTTCTGCTTAAAGAAGAGTGGGGAAAGATCTTCTTTCAAAGACATGTGCTAAAACACATTATCAATTTTTGAGATAAGTAATTCATCCAAGCTGGGATAAGAGATTTGAAGAGGTTTTCCTTGTACCAAAACACCCCCAAACACATCAACGTTTTAAAGAATATTCAAATGTCAGTAAACTATCTACTATCAATTTTGAAACAATACCCCATACTTGTGGGAATCAATCAAAGGCTAATAAGATAGCAGAAAAGATTAAAGTAACCTCTCCTAGACAAGCTCAACTACATCCATATGCTTTTCTCTTGGCAGCAAAACAGAAATGGTTTGCTATTCTTTTTTTTCTGGATTTTAAAAAAACTTTCCTCTCTACCCTGTAGATTTGATATCCCTTGGTCTTCTATCCAACTCTTCACCAGGCCAGTCCCTGGCTAGTTTACATGCCTACAAAAAGCTGGACAGGTGCTACCATCTCCACCACTCAGCCACTTTGAGCAAGTCTTATAAGTTGCTCGACCTTACCCTGAGAGTTTAAAATACCATTTTGAACTTCTGAATTTCAAGGGGGTGGTGTTGGTGAACGACAAATGTTGCAGTTTTGACAATTTACAAACCCACATCCTATCCCATCCCATCCCATCCCATCCCGAAATGGCCTTTTCCAGTGTCCACAAGCCAAGAACTTAACCTGTTAGAAAGTATCCTGCCAAATGTTGGAACAGCACAGAGCTCTGCCCACTTCAAAGACTTTCAAAGACTATATAGCACTAAAACACCCAACCATCGGAAGGGGGGAGGGGGGGGGGAAGAGGAGGAGGAGGCGCTTCAGCAAAATAAGCCTCTCTTGACTCCCCAACTCGCCCCACGAAGCTTTTGGGTCTCCCAGATCTGCCATTCAACTACTGGAGGGGGAGAGACAAATAAGGGGGCAACTTGGGTGAATCCAGACTGTCCCGAACAGGAAGAAAAGCAGCAGCCTTTTTTTCTCTTCTGCTGTTCACAGGAAGGCACCTCTCATATCCCAGAAGGAAACGAAAGGGTGGCGTCAACGTTTGTCGTCCCCTTCGCCCAACCCATTCCCGCCACGACGGGGTCCCGCAGGGCAGGGGCGTCCTCCCCGACTCGGGCCCCCCGCGAGTTCTAGCCGCAGGACGCCACCCAGGCCCATCTCGGGACCTTCCTCCCATCTCCTTAACTAACTTGTGGGGGAAGCGAAAGGAAAAGGAGGGCAGCGATCGCGCACAAGTTCCTGGTTGGCCCCAGAGACTCGACTCCTATGTCTTTTCCCTCTCCGGCCGCCGCTTCTTCTTCGTCCCCCTCCTCTTCCTCGTCTCCTCTTCCTCGTCTCCCTCCTTCCTTCGCCTCCTTTTCCTTCCATCCCCTCGCCGCCACCCGCGATTCTCCCTCACTTACCTCCGCCATGTTCGCCGCTCAGCTGAGGCGGGCCGAGCCTGGAGAAGGGGAATCACATCGCCGCCGCGGCGGAGAGGAGGAAATGGGCACGGAAAGGCTGCGGGAGCGGCAGCGGCGGCGGCGATGGGTCACAGGCTCTGGGAAGCGGCAGCAGTGGATGCAGGGAGGAGGGAGCGGGAAGCCACCAGGGGGAGGAAGAGGCCCAACGTCACCCGCGCAAAGGAGGTGGGCGCGCCCGCGACACCGCCTCTCCGTTCCCCCTCCCGCTTTTAGCTCGCTCGCTTCGCCTGCCCTTCTCTTTCTCTGCCAGCGCGAGCGCTTCAGTCACGAGACGGCGGCGTCCGCTTCCAGGCGTCGCGCTCGCGGAAGGCGCTTTTCTCCTCCCGCCCACACTCCCCCCCCCCCCGAACACGGAAGATAAACGGTCTCTTTCGGGGATGGAGGGGGGGGCGTTTGAAGAAAAGAAGAAGAAAAAACCCGTGTTTTAAAACGGGCTACGCACGCGCAGTCCCCACCCAGAGACGAGGTCCCGACTTCTCTGGGCGGACGACGACTCCCCACAACGTAACGCGGGGCCGCCCAAAAAAAATAATAAAAAATGAGCACCTTGTACAAAACGGCGACTCAACCCACCCGCCCAGACGGGCCGGGGTGAGTCAAAAGCTTCCGCTTCAACCAAGTTACCCCCCCCCCCAATCTCCCCTTGAAAGCTCTCTTCGCACGTTCCTTTCGCGCATTTTCCCCGCGGTGGAAGAATGGAGCCCAAATTCTTTCCAGGCTTGGGTCCAATAGGTAACCGTAACCTCTTCCCGTATCGCGGACGCGCGGGGATAAAGGAGCAAGGGCGGGGGGTTCGTGACTGGGGAAAGCGCTAAATCCTCTTCCCTCTACTCCAGAGCAGGTTACCGCTGCCTTTTATCTTTCCCTGAAGGCGGGAAGAGCCGCTTAGGGCTCGCCCCGTCTTTCCTCTGCGCCCCCTTCCCCCACCCCAATCTGGTATAGGATCTCCTGCTTGAGCAGGGATGTGTGGACAAGAAAAGGGGTCACCAACCTTTTGGACCTCAGGGACCACCAAACTCATAATTTAAATCCCTGGGACCAGAGACACTGGGAAAATCCCCAAAAAGTCTGTAGGAAAATTCCCTGTTCTGTTTTCCTATGGATCATCATTCCTTATTGGGGATCGCAGGATATCATCTCTAGCTCTGTTCTCAAGTGGGGTGGTTGGTGGAGGGAGAGACACTTTTGGCTTCATGCAAGGAAAGCAGCAGAAGTCTTTCTCTCCCCCAAACTCTGCCAGAAATGAGTTTTTGTGAGACTTGTTGCACCAGCACAGCCTCTTGGAGCAGGATGCCTTGCAGGGTCCCAAAGACTCATTTCTGGCGGAGTTTGGGGGGAGAGAAAGAAAGACTTTTGCTGCTTTCCTTGTGTGCAGCCAAAAGCAGAAGAAAGAAGCGGAAAGAAGCAGCCCGGTGGCCAAGTGAGGTGCGTTAGGCAAGTGGGGCAAGTTCTCTCCCCTCCACCCTTCCCCCCCTCCCCTCACTCGTGTTGTTCGCAATGCAAGCGATGCAAGCCTTGTATTCCCGTGGACCATGTGAACAGCACAGCCTTGTGTTCCCGTGCAGCCTGGATTAATTGCTTTGGGGGAGGGGTGCTTTGGGGATGACATTTCTCTGCGGACCATCAAAATTTTCTCACGGACCACCAGTGGTCCCCGGCCCACTGGTTGGCGACCACTGGACTAGAAGACCTCCAAGGTCCCTTCCAGCTCTATTCTGGTTGTGATTCATCTCTTCACGTACCTGTTTGCCCATGGTCTAAGAATGGAAGCTTCCTCCTCACGAAGACAGAGCGGGGACGAACAGGTGGGAAACGAGGTACTGGGGGGAAAAAAAAAATTCCGTTTCTTGCTTTGAAGCATTGGCGTTGCTGCCAAAATCGAATGGCTCCTTTGCCGTTTGTTTCTGAAAAAGTTATCCTAAAGGAAACATTATGTCAATCAGGGTGGTAATGCGAGCTTCGTGTTTCCAGTTGTGAAAGGATACGCTGGAGATGATTTTAGTTTTGTAGCATTTATTTATTACATTACAGGTAGTCCTCGACTTACAACAATTCATTTGGTGGCTGTTCAAAGTCACAACGGCACTGAAAAAGTGACTGATGACCGTTTTTCACAATTATGACCATTGAAGCATACCCGGGGTCATGTGAATTACATCCGGATGCCTGATAACTGACTCACGTTATGATGGTTGTGGTGTCCCAGGATCACGTGATCACCTTTTGCGATCTTCTGACAAGCAAAGTCAATGGGGAAACCAGATTCACTTAAGAAGTGTGTTACTAATTTAACAGCAGTAATGAACATAACAAACATGGCAAGAAAAATGGTAAAATAGGGCAAACTCACTTACCAAATTTCTCACTTAATATAAATTTTGGACTCAGTTTTGATTGTAAGTTGAGATCAACCTGTATACTATCTCATATAAGTAGTCCTTGACTTACAAGCATTTGTTTAGTGACAGAAGTTACAACAGCACTGAAAATAGTGCCATGCCCCTTTTTGCACACTTGGATGTTGCAGCATCTCCATGATCATGTGATCAAACTTGGATGCTTGGCAAGTGGCACATTTTTATGAGGTTGCAGTGTCCCAGAATCATGTGATTGACCTTTGCGACCTTCTAACGAGCAAAGTCATTGGGAAGCCAGATTCACTTCACCACCATGTTACTAATTTAACAGCTGCTATGATTCACAACAACTGAGGCAAGAAAAGTTGTAAAATGGGGGCAAAACTCAATAACTTATCTTGCTTCGTAACATAAATTTTAGGGTCAATTGTCATAAGTCAAGGATTACCTGTATATTAAAAGACTACATAGTGAAAAGAGCCAAGAGTACAAGTGTCATAGGAAACAAGGACTGAGGTGACTGATTTATGGTTTGCCATTCTGCTCGTGTGGGGAGAAGATTCAGGTTAGGATTCTGCAATTTGCAGACCATCCCCACCCCAAAGCAAAATGAATTCCTGCATCGGTTTGGCCATCAAAGTTTGGTGACACAGTGCCAACAAAGCGGCCTGGGTCTTCTGACATTTGGTGGCTAAAAATTTCCAGAACTATTTAACATAGTTAAGAATGTAAAGAAGACCCTTTAACCCCAGGGGTGTCAAACTGGTGGCCAGTGGGCCGGATGTGTCATCCATAGGTCACGTCCATCCTAGCTCCGTGAATGGGAAAAATATCACGAAACATGTGATGGAAACATGACACGAGTTTGACACTCGTGCTTTAACCCATTCGAGAAAAAAAAATTCAGCGCTGCCTGTTTTGTATTTACTGATTTCAGTGTAACAGTCTCTAGTTACATGCAACTATTGCACTCCAATAAATATGCATGATTGAATTCTGCTGAACTCAGCAGGATTTCCAATAGGACATAAAATATTGCACTGTAAATGCAAAGATGAAAGCACTGGAATTTTCAATATAATCATAAAGGTGCATTGCAGTACAATCTATTCTTTAAGGTTGAAATCCAGGAGGTGATTTTATTGTGTCTTAATGTGTCTTCTTGGAGAATTATCCTACAAATTACCAACTACGTAGAACGGGTATTTGAAGAATGTTATAGACAGTGCTGATATTGGGTAGGAAGTTTAAAAATATGTATCTTTAGATCCTGTTGTATGCAAGTCATGATACATTGTGTTTCATAGACATGCCATCCCTAATTTGTTATTAGGGATGTTAGTTATCCCTAATTTGCAATTAGGATGATGGTGTTCCGTCAGTGTTGACTCCTGATGACTGCCTGAAAGTCCATGCAATTTTCTTGGAAACATTTTGGAAATGGTTTGCCATTACTTGCTTTCTAGGGCTGAGAGAAGTGATGGGCCAAAGGTTGCCCAGTTGACTTAGTACCTAAAGTGGGACTAATTCTTGTGGTCTCCCAGTTTCTAGCCGGATGAAACGCTAAACTGTCTCTAATTTGCAACTTATTTACTTACTTACTTACTTACTTACTTATTTAGTTATCATATGGCACATTCACATCATATTTCAGTAAAAAGGAACACAGGGATAAACATATAAAACAGAAATAAAAAAATAATTTGTAATTACTCCCAAATAAATATGCATATTATTGGTATACCTCCCAGAATCATATAGTTTGAGTTGGATGACTACATAATTGCTGAAATAAATACATCTTTAATATGAGAATTTAGTGTCTTATCTGATTATATTAAACATTGATTTGATTTGATCCCACTTTCAAATTTGCACTGCATATTTATTTAGTTTTGCTTATTAGCTGGAATATAGACTTCCACAACTAATTTATTCTTTCAGCTCAGTCGAAGAGTTATTTGAGTCTGCTGATTGGTCTATAGAATTATATTATGACCTCTGATTAGTAAAATCTTTTGAAACTATCCTTAAAGTTTTGTAGAATTCAACTTAAAAGTTTAATATTTGGACTTTCTGGTCCTGGTAGCAATGTTGCCTTTGAAATTTCATATTTGTTAAATATATAGTGTATTTAAAAGAATTAAGTAAAATTAGTTGCAGGAAGATGAAGAAAGAGATGAAATTAAATCATTCATGCAATGTTTGAAGTAGGTTTCAATGTCCTGTTTCTGAAACAAGTAGCAGGTTATTTTAAGGAATCATGAAATATTTTATTCATTTAATCTATATTATATGTCACCATCTCACTATCAAGTGACTACATACAGTGTAAATGTTTTTGTACATATTGGACACCTGTAGCAGAAATAAACAGTTTTGTGATCCTGGAGCAGTGATACACGGTTTCTGAAAACTGACTATAATATGTTGTTTTTTCAATTTTGGGCAGGGAAACATGAAATTAAAATTAAAGTGTTATCCCTAAAATAGACACTTAAAACTCCTTAAAATCACAACACCACAGCCTTGTCTACTTTGTAGCCCTTAATCTCTCCTGTATTTAGCATGTTCTTGAATTGCCATCACTCTTGTAAATAATGTTCAACAAGGGTTACATATTATCACCCTGTTATTAGATTGAATTGAAAAAAATAATTGAAATGATTTGGACTTGTCTTACTACTGGTTAGACATTTTTAGGATTTTCAGCTTGTTTTACTAGTAATTGTTGCCTGTCAAGAACATTTGACTATACTTCTTAGCTCTATCAAGTAAATGGCACTGAACTGACACTTAATTCTTCATTGTGGGTTATTGATATACTCTGTTTATTAGCATCTTTTTGTTTTATAACAGGCAAAAAAAGTCATTTCCTGAAATATGGGGGTAATATTACAATTTCAGTCCTCTATTGCATTTATATAGAGACTCATAAGCTATATATCACTAAAACACTCATTGTCATAACTTTTACCTGGATGAAACAGTGCCTCTTAAGGCAACATTTTTTGAACCAGATACATTAAATTGGCTAACATATAGAGTGTAATCAAAATTTGGCATCCATGACTCTTGAATGAATGAAATTTGGGGAAGTTGTGGCTGTTTCAGTGCTATTGGCTTCTATTGGGTTGCTGCTGCAATTACATGATCTTCATTTTAAATATTCTGTGCAGTTTCCCAGTGAATCTCACAATCTCTCCCTCATTCACTCTGTAATGATGAATTGATTCATCATGTGGCTCTTAAAGAAGCAATAACTTTAAGGTGCATGAAGAAGGCCTGGATATTTTTATTGATTTATGTTCTTGTTCTTTGCTGACAAGGGGACGTGGTGGCTCAGTGGCTAAGAAGCTGAGCTTGTTGATCAGAAAGGTTGGCAAGTCAAATCCCTAGCGTAATGGAGTGAGCTCCCGTTACTTGTCCCAGCTTTTGCCAACCTAGCAGTTCAAAAGCATGTAAAAATGCAAGTAGAAAAATAGGGACCACTTTGGTGGGAAGGTAAAAGTGTTCCATGCGCCTTCGGCATTTCATGCTGGCCACATGACTATGGAGACAACTTCAGAAACCGCTGGCTCTTTGGCTTTGTAATGGATATGAGTACCACCCCCTAGAGCCAGAAATGACTAGCACATATGTGCAAGGGGAACCTTTTCCTCTTTGCTGATAAATACGCATATGTATCTATATCCCATCTTTGTTCAAAAACTCAAGGCAATACATAGAGTTCTATATTATTATTTTTCTTCACAACAACCTTGTGAAGTAAGTTGGGCTAAAATTCATGAAGTGAGCAGCTGTGGCTACAGATAGAATAGAACTAGTTCTCTCTGGTGTCAATCAAATACATTTGCCTCTATATTTTAGTCATTATCCACTTTATTTCATTTTTCAATTGCTTCCTACTCTGACACTGTTGTAGATTGGCCTCTTCTTCAGCTACTGGAGAAAAGGCAGACCTGTCCTGCCTAGGAGGTCACATGATACCATTTTTAAGCTATCTCTGACAGCTTCGTGTGACTCAATGGAAAACCTGACAGGGATTATAAACTTGTCGACTGAGTTGGACAATAGCAATGTACAACATTGTGGTTAAAAACAAATTAAATGAAAATAAAGTAAAGTATTGTCAGTATCAACGTTTCAGCAAATCTCCATTCCAACCAGTAACTCCAAGACAGACATATCTCAAAAGTACCTTTATTAGAATAGCACCTGGCACATCTGTGGAATCCCGAATCTAAAGTTTTTCGGGCTTTCCACAATTTCACAAACTACAAATCCATTCCCCCTGGTTGTCATCACATTGCCCAATCACAATCTGTCCAAAAGTAAACCCTTATTTCATCCTGCACCATACTATATGACCCTGAACTAACAAAAGAATTTTATTTTGTCTACTAGAGCTACTTAATTGAAATCACCCCTCCTACTTTCTCAGGCTACGTGGTAACGTGGAATATGGCTTCCAAAGCTGACAGTCAGCATAATCATGCCCTAAAGAAAGAGATGGTTGATGTCATAATCAAGGGATGACACTGAATGTTGGGAAGTGGCAAAGAGGAAGAGAGAGAGGAAGAAATAGATGAAAGGGCTGCACATCTCCAGAAATACAAGGCAAGATACAGAATGAGAAAATAAGAAAAGATGGAAGAGGAAAGGAAAAATCAACTTGAAAATATCTGGCAAATATTAATTACTGTGAGAGTTCTTCAACACAACAACACCACTTTCAACAAGACCTCAATAGAGAAAAGCAAGGCAAAATGCATAACTTGCACAATATAATATTTCTGCTGATATTGATGCTATGGTCAAAATCTATCCTCATTGTTGTGTGTTCTGTACCCTTGGGGGGAAATGCCAATTTCTGCTATATGAAAGAGAAGATCAAGATAAGCAATTTGCAACCTCTATTTAATGAACTCAAATTTGTGACAATAATATTGCAAATGAGTTCAGGAAGAACATCAAACAGTATAAATGCCTCTTCCAAAATGGTATCCTTTTGTGCCAAAGAAGCCTTTCCAATAAGGAACGGATTGAATCCTGTGATTATTCAAGGGCAAATCCAACATTGCATCAATGCATTCAAAATGATATTGTCCTAAGAATTGTGTTTGATTTATCAAAAGGTGAAGATGTTCCCAATACTGTAGTACTTTGCTCTCACTAAATGTAAAAGCACAGAGATGAACCATGGTGAATGTGCTAATTTATCTGGACAAACTGGTATTCCAACCTGGTTAGCAGCATGTGGCTTTAAGACCAGGAGAAAGATGTGAAAACGTTAGAATATTCTTAGTGTGGTAAACCAACCACAATATTCTCATGAAAAGCATCCTTTGTTAAACAAAAAGCACCTATATTTGTCTTGCTATGCATTTTCCTTAATGATTCTTTTTCTACAATTTTAAAACCCAAGTTTTAGCAGTCTGCCCATTGTCATTTTGTTTCTCTGCTTAAATAAGAAAATATTTCTGAAAAGGTAACAACTGATTATGGACTCTGTAATTGTTAATTGAAATTATGTGGTTTTGTAACATTAAAATCCAAATTATACAGGGTATTTTTGTTTGCACCATTCTTATTTATCACTGTTATCCAACATGGGTAGGGCAGGGTTATGTAGTAGATTTTTAAATGTTATAAGCTGCCCAAGAGTCACCAATGTGTGAGTGGGCCGGCTATATAAATTTGTTTAATAAATAATAATTAACAAATTTTGTGTTTAATAAGAAAAATATACAGGTAGTCCTTGACTTACAACCAATCATTTAATAATGGTTTGAAATTATGATAGACTTCCCCAGAGTTATTTATGTCTTGTTTTCAGAGTTGTGATGGCAGCACCTCTCTGCAATCATGTCATCGCATTGTTGGTCACTTGGCAACGGATGCTGCAGTCATAACCATAATTTGCAATGTTTTTTATTGGTTTCCAGCATTTATTTCCTGTTTCTGGCAAAAAACGCTTGTATGGAAAATGGATTTGATTAACAACCATGGCATTCACTTAATAACTATGGCATTTGCTTAACAGCAACTATAAAAAATGGTTGTAAGTTTGGAACCAGTCATGTGGTGCCCTGTGATCATAATTCCAGGCTGAATTATGTTGTAACTCAAGGATTACATATGCATAAACTAAATTAAAATCGTAATAAAAGTTTTGTTGTTTTTTCCATTTATATTTCAACAGTGTTTATTAGGCTTATTATCAGTTATTATTTTTATTTTTGAAACGTTCTTTGTTAGGGTAATTAGTTATTGTTTACTTACTGGTCTATGAATATGCCTGTTCTCTAACAACATCTCATTTTAAAGGGCTTCCTAGTGTATGAAATTACAGCTAAAGTGCAATAGTATTCATTTGAATAAACTCCTAGTAACAATTGGATGTTTAAAATAAAAGATGTACCTAAATTACCTTCATTTCTTTAATATTTCCTTTGAATTACAGCTGACAATAAACAAGGTTCAAATCTTCAGTTATTTATAAGAAAGAAGTTCCACTGAATATATTCTAGAGAGAAAGCTGTTCGCTTGGGCTGCTTGCACGATGCAGTAAAACGATAATTGGATAATTGGATAGTTGGCCAACAATTATGTGGTCAGCAGGACAACATGGGCTTTTTATGAAAATAATACATGGATGCAAATATGATATAGAAAAGGCACCATTCAACTAAAGGGAAATTTTTTTGCTAACTTACTAAAAAAATAACTGATGAGAGGCCTTTCTTTTTTTTATTTTTTTTTATTTTCAAAATACATGTGTATTTACATTTTAACAGTTTTGTGTCAAACGTTACATTTCATTTACAATTCTATTTCACATCAAATCTTATTTCTTTTTTCTAACTATATATATAACTGTACATATGTTTTTAACTGTACATATTGTTTGTTTTTAGTAGGCTGTACACCGCCCGAGTCCCTTTTTGGGAGAGGGGGCGGTATAAAAATTTAATAAATAAAATAAATAAATAAATAACATTTCCCAAGCTTCATAAAACTCCGACTCCTCTTTGCCTTTTAATTTTCTCATAAGCCTATCCATCTCAGCACAATCAAGTATTGTATTAATTACCATGTTTCAGAAGTTGTGTTATCTACTTTCCAGCTTTGGGCATAGGTGATTCTCACCGCTGTTATTACATGTTGAACGACTTGTTGGGTAGGTTTCTCCAGATTTCCTTTAATCATTCCCAATAAGAAGTTTTCTGGCTTAAAATCTATATTGTACTCTGTAATTTCTCTTACCCATTTCCTCACTTTTTCCCAGTACCTTTTGGCTTTGGAGCATTGCCACCACATATGGTAATATGTTCCATCCACAGCTTACATTTCCAACAGTGTGGGTTCATATTCGGGTGTATCCTGGCCAATCGTGCCGGTGTTAAATGCCATAAAACATCCTGATAAGATTTTCTTTATATGCTGCTGATAACATTAATTTGCAATTCTTGGTCCACATTTTCTCCCAATCTTCTAATTGTATGTTGTGACCTATGTTTTGTGCTCAAGCGATCATCGGACCCTTAACTACTACTTCCTCCATTTCTACTTGAAGTAAATAATTTTATGCTCTAGTAAAATTTGGTCTGATTTTTGGGGTTCCCTTTCTATTCCAAATTCCTTCATATCTTTTTTATACCTAGTTTTGACCTGCATGTATGGCCACCCAATCTACAGTTATACTTTGTTCTTTTTATTTTTCAGTTGTTTTTAAATCCTCCTGGTTATATAATAATTCCTTATATCTAATCCTTTTTTTGGTCTCTGTTGTATTAGGATAAATTAATGCTTCCATTGGTGACATCCAATCTGGTAATTTAATATAGTGCTTCTTCCTTAACTTTTCCCATATTGTTATTAATCCCTAATTTGATGGTGGTAAAAGTACGAATGTGTCCTTTCCCATTTGTCCCATAGAAAGGCATGCCATCCTCTATGGAGATCACATCCCTCTAATACTAGTATCCTCTTATATAAATTTATCCAATCCTTAATCCAGAGCAATGCTGCTGCTTAATAGTATAATTCCCACTTTGGGAGTTCTAGGCCATCTCTACTTCTATTGTCTTGTAACGTTTTTATATTAATATGTGCTTTCTTTCCTAGCCAAATAAATTTAAGCACAGTTCTATTCAGCTCTTCAAAAAAAATTCCGGTCTTGTTTTACGGGAATTGTCTGGAACAAATATAGGAATTTTGGTAGAATGTTCATTTTTATTGTAGCAATTCTGCCCACCAATGATACTTGTAACTTTTTTCCAACTTTTAAAATCTTTTTTGCATTGTAACATTAATTTCTTATAATTATCTTCTTTTATTGTCGAGCATCATCCTGTAAGAGGCCTTTCAAAGTGACAATATTTTATCAATATTCTGTTCATTTAAACTTAATGAACAGATTTTCATTCTTTGAACTAACAGAGCAATACTACTATGAATAGTTGCTGGTTTGATTTTGTTTGTGTTTTGGATTTGTATAGTAATTCAACAGATCTTAAGTTTCACAATATTCTAAACCCATTTTATTTATTTATTTTCATTGTATTCATACAATATACACACATATAAAATTTGACACCTGAGCGTAGTGCTTGATATATCTTATTTAGTGTTTTAAGCTTTTGTCACAAGAAAGCCATATATTTTAACATATTGCAAGTCTGTGTGTTCACTAAATAACTACAATCCAGTACAATTTATTGTAGCTTTTTTGTAGGTAGTAGAATTGTAACTTAAAAGGGAATTCACAAGTAAGTATACAGGTCACGGAATTGGGATGCACAATAAAAATGTATGATTTTTGATTACCACTTCATAATAGCTTTTAAGGTTTTAAACAAATTAGAATTCAACCTTTAAATGTAATGAAATAGTTTGAAATCATAACAAAATGACATATGGATGATAGTAATTTTTTTTCCTTCCTAGCATTTTCCCATACGTGCGGGGTCTGCTTTTTTTTGGGGGGGGGATGTAAATCATATGATTAACAGTTGAGGGGTCTAGGTATGTCTAGCCTATCAAAGAGAAGGTTTTGGGGGACATAATAACTGTCTTCCAGTATTTGAGTGCTATCACAGAGAAGAGGGTATTGACTTAATCTCCAAAGATCAGCGGTAAGGACAAGACGTAATGAGTGGAAGCTTATTAAAAAGAAATCCAATTTAAATGCAAGAAGAAATTTTCTGAGAGAACAATTAAACAATGAAATATCTTGCCTTCCAGAGTTGTGGGTGCTTTATCACTGGAGGTTTTCAAAAATAGATGTGGCAACCATTTACTGGGATGATGTAAGCTCCTGCCTTGAGCAGGGAGTTGGACTAGAAGATCTTCCAGTTCTATGATTCTATATTCTGAGTTGATCCCATTGGTTGCAACAGGAATTGATTGACTGGTTTGTCACTGACATCATGAGCTGAGAGAGAGAAACTGGTCCAAGGTCACTTAGTTGGCTTTCATGCCTAAGAAAGGACTAAAACTCACAGTCTCCTGGTTTCTAGGCCATCATCTTAACCACTGGACCAAACTGGTTCGCCTTCTATGGCTTAATCCAGTACTAAGCTTAGATTTATTCATAAAGTCTGTATTTATTTAGCAAATTTATTTCCGCCCATCGCTAATTGGCTTTAGGCAGCCTAAAGTATAATTATATCATTACAAAAAACTATATATGAGTGGTATGGTAGTCTAGTGGTGAAGACGCTTGCCTTCCCACTCAGAAAGTAGAGAGTCGATCCTAAGTTTGGCAGTTGTGGAGTGCATACACAAAATATCTGCTGCTAATTCTACATAGGCATCAGGAAGGGCATCTGGCAAGTAAATGCTCAGTTCCATTTATAACTCTATCCCAAGGAATTACAGGATCATGAAAAAATCCTGAAAACCTAAAATGATGTGGTAACACTAAAAGGCCTGCAGCATAAAGTCCCTGAAGTCTTCTATTAAATTATAATGAAGAGGATAGTCTTAATTCCAGCACTAATTTTCTGTCTAATGAAGATCTATCAGAAAACTTTTACAAATTGTAAGTTTGTAGAATTGAATTTTTTACAAATTCAGAAAGCATGCAGATCGGAAAATAACATTTACCAAATTGCCCAATTGAATAACTAAGAAAAGATAAATATTGCCCATTTTTGTAGAAAATCATTATCACTGGATTCTGTTCTTTCATCCTTTTTGTTTTCTGCTAGTGTTGTTTTATGCAGTAAAAATGCAAAACAATTAACTGAGGCATAAAACAAGTTGATATGTATTGGTCAGGAATAGGAATAAAGGTGTGTCTATTCAGCTTTGTATTTGTTCAGTGTGTTTGAATTACAATGGCCTGATATGAACCGATAAGTTTTTCACAAAAAGAAAAGAGGAAGAAAGTGCTGGAACTCAGAATCTGAGAGAATATAGCCTTTGCTCCACTCTCTTTGCACCCTACTGAGCTTCCGTATTGGGAGGGTGTGGTAATTCTGCCCTGTCATCTTCAGATAGCAATTGTATCTGCTGTTTGCTGTTTTTGCCTACCTCTTCTGTTTACTCGGACAGTAATCTGTGATAATGCTGGAGCTGACTGCTCATTGTTGGCACTGCTGAAACTGGCTCTGGCTCTTTGTTGTTGCTCCCTCATCTGACTCCAAATCTGAGCCCACTATGAGCAAATTAGCGCACAAATTAGCCTCTACCATATGCATTAATAGTTTTAATTTCACCTAGATCTTTTTAAATGACTACTGATACGTCTATCAGATTTTGCCTGAAAATAGCATAAGAAGGGTATTTTATATTTTCTGATGATATTTAGGCTTTTCTAGATTTAATACGGGTCAGATCTGATAGACTTGATTAATGAGGTTTCATTTCAAAACTGGTTCACTGTAATTATAGATTCCATTGCTTCAATAATTGACATATGTCTTCAAGACCAATATGGAGCAAGAGAAGAGTATCTCAACCCATCCAATTCATATGTTCTTGGTAGTAAAATGTTCAGTAAGAATGTCATTGTTTTAACTACGGTATTTAACTATTAAATGCATGCTTTATAGTAAGTTTCACTGAATTGAACATTCTCCACAAAATGCCATCAGAAACAGGTTGAATAGATCTGACTCTAATTCACTTGAAAGACACATTTCATGAAGAAACATACAGACTTCAGTTGCATAAAAAGTGAAGAACTGCATTGCTTAGCTATTCTGAAATTTTGATGTAGTTATATAATGAAATCTACAGCTTAAGTGCCACTGAAATTGCTTTAGATATCATAGCCTTGGTTAAGCCTTGATAAACATAAAAGACATGGGAATCTTGTGGATATAACATCCAACTATTAGTTTAGGAAGGCAGCAATGGTCGCATCTTCAGAAAAAGTCAATAAAAAGAAACAACACAATTTTCAGAACATAGGCTCATCTGCTAACCAACTTGATGTAGTGCTTAGGAAGTTGATCTAGAAACCAGGAATCTGAATTCTTACTCTTGCCTTAGGCATGAACAAACAATTGGATAACTTTGAGCCAATTACTCTAAAGCTCACAGGATTGTTGTGGGGAAAATAGGAAGAAAGCTAGGGGTGTTAGATATGTTTGCAACCTTGAGTTATATATAAAGTAATAAAATGGGATTTTAAAAATCAAATAAAACCAGTAGTGCAAAAATCTGTAGGAAGAAAGTATATATCATACAGATACAACAGAAGAAATAATCAGAGAGAAGAAGCTTATCTTTGGATATGATTTCCTGAAATGACATGTTTATGATATAAAACTTGTTCCTTTGGATTTTATATTTTTGCATTTATAAACAATTTGTCTCAAATGCATATAAGAAATATATCATGTTTATAAGTAAGTAGAAAGTAACCATTAGAATATAAATCAGGTATTGAATACAGTCCTCTGGGTGTAAAATAATGCAATGTAATATAAAAATGAGTCTTACTAATGTAAATGAAAAAGTATTATTCCCGAAGTAATATTTTTAAATATAAAAGCTCTAAATTTAATTTTCTCTTTAATCATTCTGGACATTAATGGCATAAACTTTACTATTTTTACCTTTTTATAAAAAGCCAAACTGAGAAAAATAAACAGCAGCTCTTTTTTATCATGGGTCAGAAAGTTCATAACATGGACTCAGATTGAGAGTGGAGATGTGTAAAGTATATCCTACCCATCCCCCACAGAACAAAATCATAGCACAACTAGAATTAATTTACTAATAAATGTCCTCCTTTCT
Organism: Bungarus multicinctus; assembly: GCA_023653725.1. NCBI lineage: Eukaryota > Metazoa > Chordata > Lepidosauria > Squamata > Elapidae > Bungarus > Bungarus multicinctus. Next base: position 62,673,730 of record CM042842.1, read on the forward strand.
CATATACATGGTTCTGGAGTAGATGGTTAACAATTAAAACAATATAAGAACAGTTAAAAATGCAATCAGTAATGAAAAACAATAGAATACAGCAACCAAGAATTGTCAGAGTTATATATAATATAAAAAATGGGCAGGCCTACATTATCAGTAGAATACAGCAACTAAGAATTGTCAGAGTTATATATAATATAAAAAATGGGTCAGGCCCTAACATTATCAGTAGTTGCTTGACAACAAAGCCGAAGTTTTAATGCTTGTGACTTGAGCATGCTGCTTTGATAACTCTATGAGAGAGGTAGACACAACTGGAGAAGATGGTACCATAAGAACCCTAGTCTCAAATCGTGAAGGACTTTGAAAGTCCGTTGAATTGCATCTGGAAGCATACTGGCAGCTACTGCAGCCATGAAGTAGCGGTGTCCTATGTCCTGAGAAACCAGCACCCAGAACTGCCTGAGCTGTTGCATTTTGCACCAGCTGAAGCTTCTGCAATATAATATAAAATGAAGCTTCTGCATATTCTTAATGGTAGACCCAATTTTTTGACCATTGTTCAACAATTGATACAAGTGAACATACAGTATATAGACTGTAGATTAAGCAAACTGTATAGACAGAATAATGAATACATGCAAAAAGACCCCCATGCAATGTCTATGTCAACATTATCTCTTCTTGGTTAATATTAGTGAGATTTCAGATTAAGCCCAAAGTTGCTGTGGGCTACAATTCTTAAAAAGTTCTGAAGAAGATGATCTATTTTATGTGTTAGTAATATATTACAAATTCACTTCAAAATGCAGCATTTGTGGATGAGAGCAAATCAAATGTACAAGAAGTTTAGTTGCATAGTTTTCCTTTTATTTAGATGGAATGAAAGGCAGACAGAATGTTCAATCTGAAACTACCGTAAGATGTAATAACATTTCCAAAGTGAATTCTAACTCCCTGCAATAATCAAGAGGGAAAAATGCAAATAAAGGCTATCCAATCTCGGTTTTCATCCAGGCTTTCTCTTATTGTCAGCCAATCATATAGCTACGTGGGGAAAAGGTGGCTACCATGGTTACCACATAAACAGTTTCCTGTTTCAACAGTAGCTGTTGAGGGAATCAGGCTTTGTACCTAATTTGGATTTTAAGCAGCAAGTCTAGTGGCCTAGACATTGCTGAATCTTATTTCTTAGAGAGCTGGCATACAGGCAATAAGAGCTGCTGCTTATTTGACAGCGTCAATGTTCTCTCTGCCATTGTGTTGGGAGACAGATAGTATATTCAAGTCTTGGAACAACTTGATCATGTCAGAAATGACTAATACCAGGGTGGCAAGAATAGGAAGCACAGCATCACTATCAATACGTAAGTAGCATGACATGGTTGAAGCAAAGGGATGGTTTTTATAGCAGGCTCAATGGAGAGGAGGCTGTCTCCAGGCATTTGTGACAAGCTAATACAGGTTTTCTAACATGCTGTTCTACTGTTTTAGATACAACTTTCATCAAATCAGTTTGAACAAGTAGTTATGGCTTATAAGCATTGCAATCTATAGTAGTCAATGAGGACTAGATTGTGGAATATAAGATAAATGTATTCCTTAAATCTGAAGGTGCAGTATTCCTAAAACTAAAGGTGCCTGTATTAAGGCAAGAGACCTTCAGCAGTGGGCATGAGGGTGGGGAGATCTCTATAGAACAGACCTCCTCAAGCATTTGGTAAGAATTCTTCAATTAAAATGGAATGTAGGAGGTCATTCAGATTCTAATTTGTTGTTTGAATTTATTCCATGTGGTTCTAAAAGTTTTCATTCTAAAGTAACAAAAAAATGTATCTGGATAAATGACAAATACAGTGGGATCTTGGTACTCATTGTTAATTGGTTCTGGGAGGTGTGATGAGTACCAAAAATGATGAGTACCAAACATTTTTTCCTATAAGGATATAATAGTGAATCACCTGGTAGCTGACACTGACAAGTTCTAGCTTGTGTTGACTACCAAACAATGAGTACCAGGACAAAATTTCATGTCAAAATGCATTGAGTACCAAATCAATGAGTTTCAAAGCACTTGAGTACTAAGATATAACTATGTATCAATTGAAATATTCTCAAATTAAATAATTTACTATCATTACTAAATTAGAATACATTTATTTTTAAATAATACATTTATTGTGCTTATGAATTTATGATTAATTTTTTTTACTTTATTTGAAGAAATTGCAGTGGTTGACACAGGTTAATGGGTATAGACAATTTATCATGAACCCTTCCTTAGTAGCCATGCTAGAAAAGAGAAAGAAATAAATGGAATTGGTTAGTATCAAATTCACCTAATATTAAACTATAATGAATAAGTCCTTTGTCTCATATTATGCTTTTTATAAATTATTTATTATTTCAAAAACAATAAAAGTTCTTGCAAAAGAATGGTTCTTGGATCTGCCATCGTATATTGAGCATCTATTCTGTCCTACCTTAATAGATTTTGGTGACTAAAAAAAGATGGAAAATATAAGAATACAAATTCTAAATGGAAGACATCGTGGCATTGATTTCATGTAAAATGTATGTGTGGATGTGTCTGTGGATGTACACATGCACACTATTTAGAGATAGTGGTAGAAATATCTAAATCAGTTATGATACTCTTTCCTACCTTAGTCCTCTATATGAACTCTCTAATTTATCCAGAGTTTACCCTGTGATATGCTCAAGTAAGAAAGGATATATTGTATTTAATTTACTTGCATAACAGCTGGGTATAATAGATTGATATTTACACATTTCATGATAGTTATTACCAAATTATAGCAATTAGCCATCAATTGAATTCATGAGCATGTGTATCCACTAAAGCACAGAGGCACAATACTGAAAAGCTGTCAACCCAGTTCTATTTTTCCTTTTTTCTATGATATACAATCATATAAAACCAGACTATAATAATAAGAGATGTTAGGTTCAGGGGTGTCAAACTCAGCTCATGGGCTGCTTAGATATGTCCTATGAAACAGCAAAGGACTGGCCCGCGGTGCCTCTGCCAGCGAAAACGGAGCTCGGGAGGGCGGCCCTTCCAAGTTCCATTTTCACCGGCAGAGGGTTGCAGGAGGCTGTTGCAGCCAAAAACAGCATGCAAGGGCCCATGGTGGCCTTCCCGAGCTCCATTTTTCTGGCAGAGGGTTGCAGGAGACCATCACATGGCAGAGTGCTTGGGCCACCACAGCCCCCCAACACGAGTGATGTTGAGCTGGCCATGCCTACCCTGGCCATGCCCACCCCAGTCCCCTGAGGTCAAACACAAGCCTGATGCGGCCCTTAATGTAATCGGGTTTGACCCCCCTATGTTAGGTATAATAATCTAAATTTCCATTTGCCCAATTTGTCTATATTATAAAAGATAGGGCACTCATAGAAACACCCTTAACCACCTCAGTCTTGAAACATTCAAAACATGGAATTCAGATAACATGATACTTTAAATAATGGAGGTTAAGATTTTAAAGTTGATAGTTTAAAATAGTTGTCACCATATAGAATCCAGTTTTCACAGGTGAGACAGTTCCTCTACAAGGATGTCTTGAGGATGACAAACTAAAGAAAAAATCAGAGTGTGCGAACCTTTCCACCATTTGGGTTCACACATGGTTCTAAGCACATTTTGTTCAAATGTAGATTGTTCAACAAATCACAGTTGTTATATTCATATATAATCTTATGCTATCTGGATTCATCAAGCTTGTCAACCAAAACTAAGCACCTTTTACCATAGAATACTGTTTACTATAAAGAGCTATATACACATTTGACTAATTTGATGTCCTTAAAATGTACCGAACTATAGTCCAATAACAACCTGGCTTGGTTAAAAAATTATAATATTGTTGTGATGACCCAGGGTGGGATACAAAACACAGTCACAAAAAACAGGTAAATTGCCTTTTGATTCCTTCACTTGCTTCCAATCTCCAAATATTCTTGACTGAGATAAAAAACTCCCACACAAGCAATTACAGGAAGGGGGAAATGCCGTTTAAAATTATAAAGAGTAAAAAAAACACAAACCAGGCAAGATAGGGCTGGAGGATGTCCACAGATAACAGAACATATACTGGGAAGGATGCCAAACTCAGACAGGAACCATAAAGTAGAAATATTTCCACGCTTTGTTTCCAGCACTCACCAGTATGCATGTCTGTCCTCTTATTCAGTTTGTCAGCAGCTGCAGCCCATGAAGAGGATCAAGACCCTCTCCTCCCGAGTAGACCACGTCTCTCCCTTATCCTCTCCTCCCTGTGTGCCCTAGGATGGATAAGGGATGATGGCCCTGGGTCCTCCTCTGACTGCTCAGCCAGCCTCTGCCCTTCCCCAGTCCTCCTCCACAACCTCCAGAGCCACACTTCCACTCCCTGTCGGCTGTTCTACCTCTCCCTCAGAGTCAGTCTCCACCAGGGGCATGACAATTGTTTTGAAAAATAAATTACAGTAAATGTGTCAAATTTAAGCAGCAAATTAATTTGAATCAACCTTATAACTTCTAATTTGTATACTCATCTATTTATCACCAGGAGCCTCGCAAAAGAACAAAATATGTATAAGAAGTTACCATCAACTTCAGCATCTGGGAGACGATTGAGCTTCGCTAGTGCCATGCAAGCCAGTAAAGTTGGTTCAATTGGTCGCAGGGTATTGTGATCACTTCAGAACCAAAAATGGAAAAGGGTGCTTTACCAAGCAGCAAACCTCTTGTCCAGGTAATCAAGCATTATATGATTAATAAATGTAGATCTAATTAACAGTTAAATCTAAGATAAAGGGTTACTAAAGATGCAAAAATGTCAGAAATGTATTAGTTCATCACACAAACAAGCCAGATGTTTAAACTGGATTTGACATTTTTATCCACCTGTCGAATCCTTTCAAGAACCTGGAATAGGCAGATGTTGATGTTTGATGGTGTTAGAGATATCATTGCAGGATATAAGCGTTATGAGCAAAACTTCCTATTGCAGTTGGCTAATGGTGAATTTGTCAATGCCAATGGCGCTCAAGTGATACTCCAGTTGTTTTACGATTGCATCCAAGGTGCCAGTACTATTGGTACTACCTATGCTTTCTTTTGCCACTATTGTTATTTCTGATAACATATAAATTAAAATCATTCTTCTTGAATAGTTCTATGTGCTTTTCTAATGAAAAACATGAATGTTATTTTTCCTTGGTATCATTCCATCAAATTAAATGATAATTTATTTTAAATAATAATGCTAATTCAGGATAGTAACATTTTGCTGCATGATGTAACAGTAAATGTGTCTGCATATTTGTGTCTCTTGAAATGAGCTATATTTTCTAACCATTAACCAGACATCATTTGAAAAAACAATAAGAATTTAAGCAATGGGCAATAATTAAAAATGGAATTATGATTAAAAAGAATATTTAAATATATTGTAAAAAATAATGAAATGTATGAATTACATCTATTTGTAAAAAAATTAAAAGATTATTTCCTGCTCATTTTATACAACTAGATATGTGGTTTTAATATGGAAACAATGGAACATCTTGCATAAAATGCTGGATCAAACCCAATACCTGAATTGCTCAGTTGCCTTCTAAGCTGCAGATATACTACATATTTTAGTTTTAATCAAAGTTAATTCTTGTATAGATATAAGTCTATATGGTTTTCCTGGTTGCAATGTATGGCTGTGAAAGTTGGACCATAAGAACGGCTGAGCTCCAAAGAATTGAGGCCTTTGAACTGCTGCTGGAGAAGACTTCTGCGAGTCCCAAACCAGTCAGTCCTAGAGATCATCCCTGACTGCTCTTTAGAAGGCCAGATCCTGAAGATGAAACTGAAGATATTTTGGCCACCTAATGAGAAGAAAGGACTCACCGGAGAAGAGCCTAATGCTGAGAAAGATTGAGGGCAATAGAAGAAAGGGACGGCAGAGAATGAGGTGGCTGGATAGAGTGATTGAAGCAATAGGCGTGAGCTTAAATGGACTCCAGAAGATGGTAGAGGATAGGAAGGCCTGGAGGAACCTAGTCCATGGGGTCGTGATGGGCTGGACACAATTTTGCAACTAACTACAACAAGACATAAGTCTGCCATTTAATTATGAGAGTTTATATATGGTACAACATCCATTGTAAGCCAATTGAGAACTACTATAAGGTGGTCTATATTTTGTTTGTCCTCTAAAAAAAATGTCATCCAGCTTTGAATTAACTGCTTACAATTACTTTACAATCTGTTTTAGAATCTTTCCAGTTAGAAACTGACTGCTCTGCAATTCTCTGTATCCTCCTTCCATCCTATTTAAACATAAGAGACATTTGTCCTCTTCTATTTATGTAATAATTAGTACTGCATTATATAAAACTAATAAGTATATTACTTTTGTAATATGGAGAATAGCTAGATGTCCAGCCAGGTTATCAGCAATTTTTAAAAATATTTTAATGGATTTGGCTCTGAAATTTTGAATATATTCAGAATGAATAGGTGTTCCCTGATCACATATCAAGCTGAAGATGCAGGGCTTATTCTTTCAAACTATTCTTCATAGCTGGCTAGTAGAACTCAAGTCTCTTATTGGAAAAGACTCGGTCAAAATGAAAAGCTTTTTCTGCCTTTCTTTAGCCTGGCCCTCTTTACTGAGCAATTGATAAGTAGTTTATTTTGAGTACATATGATAGTTTATGTCGCTCTTAGTACATATCCTGTACTAACTTTTATTTATTTATGTATTCAATTTATATGGTCACCCATCGCAAACATAAGACTCTCCATTCTTTGTGACACAGGCTGTTTTCATTAGTGATTTACAGCATATTCTAATTTCAGTCAGTAATTATTGAGGTGATATTAAACCAGTTCCCATTACATTAACAGTGATGGTTTCATGACTCCAGAAGAAATTACAAATTATTCATCTTCTCATTCCAGTTGATTCTGAGGGGTTTTGTTTTCTTTGTTTATTATTCTTAGGGCTTGTTCTGTTGCTCAAACACCTATATCATGCTTACTCCTTTCAAAATCCATATTTTATAAACAGTCTAGATATTTGGAAATAAAATAGTTAAACTTTTTTCTCTATTCTTCTGAAGTCCTTTTTCCTTCTCTTCCTCTATTACCCTCTAGCTATTCCATATTGTTAACATGTAAGTCCTCCTGATCTTGTATTTTATAAAGTTTCTTGCACATTGATAATGCTATTTAAACAAATATATGGTCCAGAATGAAGATGGTTAACATACAAATATTTCTAGGTTCAGGGAATACCCAATTAAAAAGATGTGCAGAAATGATAGGAGATAGCTGGGTTAAATACAAAATATGTGGGTTGTAGCTATCAGTAGCTTAGCTGGAAGAATCAGTCAACTTGATGTACTTCATGTAAGTGTTCACTAATGAAGTAGAATGTAGAATCGGGCATTTCAATCGATCCCTTTTTCACGCATTGGATGAACAATTTATTCATTTTATAAATCAAACAATTACCTAAAAGTCTTAAAACGGAATAAGAACATTAATGTTCTTTGTGAATTTTTCAGCCATAATGTTATATAGTTTCCATGAATTGTCCACGCTCCTTTAATGTAATCTAACCCCTAATATTTTAATGTAGTCTTAAAAGTACCCAAAAGATTTAATGAAGAAAAGCAGCATATCGAGCTGATAGGAGACACCATTCCTTAAGATCTGAATCTTTTTAATCAAATTAATGGGGAAAAGCATTATTTTAAATATTGTTAAAATAAAATATTAAGCATTTTCTTTCATTCACAGTTATGCTCTCATACAACTATGTATTTGGCTATTTCTTTGCTTGTTTATGGCTTAGAAAATAGTTTTACAAAATGCCATCATAACAATTTGGATTAGAAGGAGACAACTCTAGAATAAATAAGATTTCACATTAATAGCTTATCTAATCAATCAAAACCAATTTTTAAAAAGCTCTCCCCACCCCAATATCTGATTAAGTCTGGTGATTTCTTGGCAATCAGAAAAAAGAAATTTTATGTTTATCCGCAATAAAGTGATCCTGTAAAATAATGCTCTAATTTGAAATCTGGAAGCATGTGCTATTACAATCATATGTGCCTTGTTTTCCTTTCTTCTAAATTTATGCATAGAATATCAGCTCAGAACCGCAGTCTTGAAGTAAGCCATATCATATCTTAGTGGTAACGATTGCAAGTCTATTGGTTTCTAGACTGGGGCTGAGGGAAGAATAGAGCTTTTACTGTACTTTTGTTATTTGTTACATCTACAGGTTTTGATGATCAGGGAAAAGATGTGACACCTCGTCCACTTTATCATCCAGAATTGAATGTCGCACACAGACAAAGCAAAATTTATCAGTACATGATTTTGCTGGGGTGACTCAACCTGATTTCTTGTCCTCTTTATCAATGCAACAAACTTCTATAGCTAGTATTAGCTTAGCAGGTCCATTTTCCAGGTATGATATGACAACATATAAAATCCCTTCGTCAAATCCCATACTGATTTCCTCTAATGTAACATACATAGTTCTTGAATACTGTTGTTTATCACATGATTTATCCCATTTGATCTTACAACCAGAATACTTTCCAATATACTATATTATCTGTATAAAATTAGGCAGAGAAGTAAAATTTCAAATTTACAATTTAAATTTTCATAATGTGCCAAAGAAACAATAATGATATCTGAAGATTGCCTAACAATAGTAGCTAAAGTTTCAAAAATTAAATCAAAAAGCAAGGGTAAAAGTGGGCAACTCTGCTGAATACCATACTGTAACAAAGGATTTGCTATTAGTTTCACAAATACCAGATTTTACTTGAATCAATAAAAATAATTATATAATTTTATTAAAATATACTGAAGATACTGAAAGTTTCTCCATCTGCTGTAGATTAACTCCACAGTTAATTCAAACTCAAACAGTGGCTAACTCTTAAACTACATTTCTTAAAGTAAGCCAGATTTCTCTGCTATAATTACAGTAATTGAACATTCTTTTAAAAAAATTCAATTAAAATGAAAAATAGTTTATAAGACCTGGTTTGTAACTATTAATGCATAGTTGATTGAAAACATAAAAACTGATGGAATTTCTCTTATGTATATTATGGTGGAAAGAAGACATATGAATCGGAGTTCATTCTTATTGAATTCTAGCATATAGACTTCATCAAGTGAAAAATCAATTGCTGTGTCCTACAAAAATATATATAGAGAAATAAACTGCATTCTATTATAAGGCAGTTTAATTTATTGATTATTTCTTTTTTTCACATATCATTCTTCTTGTCCTTGTGGCAGGCATTTAGCTAATTTGGAAACATAACTTAATCAGAAACCATATTATGTGAACTAGACTAGAAATATTTTGTGAGCTATTTCGTGAAGAATGGAACATGCTAATTTCAAATCAATGTCTCCTCAGTTCTTATGTATTTGCATTTTCTATAACAATCAATAATTCTGTGGATATTTTTTGTTGTTATGTAATATTCCTTCTTTGTCATTTGCTATTTCATTTCCATTACTTATAAAATATTCTATTGAAACTACAGAACTTATGGGAGTAGCAGTGTTACAAAATCATCTGCTTCTACTGAATCGATGGCAGAAGAGATTGTAGAGCCTGGATTGAGACGCGACACAATTTCTAGTTTTACAGGTAAAAATCTACATAAAAACTAATTTGAAAAATAATTTTTCCCTCTCCTTTCTCACCATTAATATAGGTTGCTGACCTGTACCAGATTCCCGGCAGCCTGCAGTATAACATGAGTTATATAATATATAAAAAAGGATGGGAGAAATATCTAATAATTATAATAATAATAATAATAATGATGATGATGATGTACAGAATAATAAAATAACTATAGTACAAAAATGTTTTGATGCTTAATAAAATCAAAGGCATCAATATCAGTAAATAACAGGTCTAGTAACTGTCTTGGTGATTAGCCTAATAATGGTCAATACTGCACATTCTCTGATCCTAGCTCTATGTTATAGGTGCTATCGAACTGCATCTCTTCTATATGTCTCCCTGGTAACATGTTATTTTAAAAGTACCTGATATCATGTATTAGCTAGTTTTAACTATTACTTGTCCTTAGCACAATTTAGTTATATGTACTACATTGAAGGCTTCTTTTACCAAATGTTCCTGAAGCAACATCAAGAGCAGAAGAACATACTGTATGTTGCTTTTAGGTATTCCCCCTCTCTAGCATGTGTTTATGCCAATGAAGTATCTACACCTTAGAACAAAAGCTTATTCATATAAAAGAAAAAATGTTTATGTTCACTAGGTTCAATAACCTGCATATGACCTATACATCCTGTTCTAAATGCAAAGTATAAATTCATTTTCTTTCATGGTAGATGTCCAGGTTAGAAGAGAGGAGATGTTAGAACAACTGACAAAGCACGATTTAGAAAAGACCGTGGATATATTATTGACTGAGACAGAAACAATTTGGTTATTTAACATGCCAACTGCTATGATCTCCTCAGAATCTGAAGAAGCCGAGGATGTCAGGTAAGCACAGTGCAATGGCTATTATATAACCTTGCCTCTCATTAGCAACTTTGCAATGAAATGTGACTTATAACTTCAGAATTTGTTTCTATGGTGGTTTGCATTAGAAATATAACAAAATATATTTGTTCCGCGGTATCAAGAAAGAGCAATCTTATGTTCACTCTAGGTTAGTGAACTGCATTTCCCAACAGTTCTAGACAGCACAACCAGTACTGAAGGATTGTGGAAATTGTGGAACAAGATGTGAGGTCCACATATTGCCTTCTACTGTGTTTCCTAGCAACAAGATAATTTACTGTTACACTGAGTTATAGTTTAGCATTATCTAAAGCAGTTTTTGTCTTGTGCATTTCCATTTCCTGTTTCCTCTTGTACAAGTCTTTGAAAAGATAATCTCCTGTTTAACAGGCTACACTTTAGCTTTATATCTGAACCTGGTGAAATTAGAAATGTCAAATCAAATATCCCTTGAGTTGAGCTCAACTCCTGCTGACTACATGGACATAGATTCATAGAACTAGATGGTTTCATGTAAAGTTCAAGTTTTGAAGAGTATCTTATATGAAGCTGGGTTATTTTTAATAAGCCACAGTTAATTTAGAGATCCAATCTGAGTAATTTAAACCATAAGTGAAAGTTTCCATCATGCCATGGCTGCACAGGGAGAAAAGAATATGCCTAGCACCAAACTGTACCTTACTATTATATCTATTCTAGATTAACTTACAATTTATTTAATATTATGTTTTAGGATAGTATTTTCCAACTAATGCCCTTTGGATGTTTTGAGTTATGATACTCAACTCCTTCCTACTACCTCAAAAGCTACTTTAAAAGGAAACAAGTCATTAAATGTTAGGATACCCAATTATAAGTCCTTTATACGTTTTCATTAAATTACCAATTACTGATAATGCATGAAGCATGTCTGAGATTTTTTAAAAAATGATTATGTTGCACAGCAGAATGAAGGTTTATATTTTCAAGGAGAGCATGTATGATTAAAGAGAACTTGAGGTATTTCCATACCGTCATCACCATGTCTCTGGCCAGCTCCTAATTCTCAAAATCACATTTGTATTGCATCACAAGTGTCTCACCCCACAAGATCCTCTCAATCATTGCCAGTCACTGTAGAAAATGGTAAGCTAGCAAACTAATCATCTGTTTCTTGCTTGATACGTTCCCAAATGATTGATTTCATACTATAAACTTGCCACCACTGGGCATATCTAATGTTTTACAGTCTAGTCAGCTATGGAAAAACAATACAATATTATTTGCCTCATACCTATCTGCAAGTGAACTGTAACAGTTATTTCTTGTAGATCGAGGTGGGCAACTATGGCCTATTTATGACCTATGGACTTCAACTCCCAGAATTCCTGAGCCAGCCATATGTTGAAATCCATGTCATAAAGGGACCGTGGTTGCTCACCCCCTCTCTAGATTCTAAGAATTTAATGGGTAATTGCAGTAAAACAAAACTGGGTAGAAAGAAATACAAAAATGTGCAGTGTCAAAAAATAGGCAATATTGTTTTACCTACTGATTTGCAGCTGTTAATGGGTAGAAAAATGCAAACTTTAGAACTCCCTCAAAAAGAATTCAAAAACATTTCACAGTGCAATTCTATCCATATGTGCTTAAACGCAAATCCAACCGAGTACTTACTTCCAGTTAAGTGTTTGCAACTTCAGAATTCCACATCTGTTGTAGTATCATTTAAGAATTAGTTTCCGTGTACAATAACTATGGACATATTATTTCTAAGAAGATATCTGCAAAGGAAAAGGGTATCTGATCAAAGCTGAAATATTTGCATACAATACTTTGAATGCATATCTTTTGTTTTCCAAAGGAAAAGGAATATTGCTTATATGGAACTCTGTAAAAACAGAATTGGCAATGATCAATATGCCAATAGAATGATGCAAACATTGAATGGAGCACCAAAGACAAAGGAAGTACAATGTGACAAAATTGTAATGGCTGACAAAGGTAAATCAATGGAGATTTTTTAAAATAGATCATTGACATTGGATGGAAAGATCTGTAGTTTCAACTTCGGAAGCAAGACTAGAATATTTTTTTGAGTTCCTTGTAAACAAGAAAATTGTTTGGACCTTATACAATTTTTTCTTTTCTTTTAGCAGAAATAATGAATATTGCCTCTAAAGATTACTTATGAAATTATGTCAACTAATATAAAATATTACACCTACATCTATACCTTTTTAAAGTTGTGTTTGCACAGTTCAGGATTCTACAGATATATATGAGAAAATTTCCCTCTGTATATTGATTTTCAAAAAAGATTATAATAAAGAGGATAGACTTGAATTATAGAACATTTGAATATTGAATTAAAGATTGATTGTTAAATAAGATTTAAGGGATATGAAGGTAAAAATAAATAACAAATACTTACACAATGATTTCACTTGAGTGGGGAGTAAGATTTGATTCTTGTTTAGTTGTTTAATGTATCTATCTATAAAATCATATGGTGCATTAGAATCAAGTTGTTTAAGAGTGAAAATACAGGCTATCGACAATCGGCACCAGAATTTCTGCTGTTAAGAAATGTAAGTCAAATACAACATCATTACCTGACTGCATTACTTAGCAATAACAATCGCAGTAGTCCCCGTTGCTGTCATAACCCAAAGACCTCATAGTTAAGAGAGGACCTCACATGACTGGAATCCTAAACAAGCAGGTCAGTGAGTGAGAGGAAGGGGAGAATATATGAGTGCAAGCACTTATGAGACCAAGCAGACCAGCAGGGGCTGTGGGTGAACTAATGGGGGCTGGGGCAGGTGCTACAAAATGCAGGCATTTTGGCACTTATGGAATATCAGATACTGGAATATGGTATTCCATGTGGGGATCTTTGGGAGAAAAAGTGATAGGAGTAACTTACAGGAGTGACTTGTGACCTTCTCTACCAACTTCTCTATTGACTACACTTTGGGAAACTGGCAAGAAAGGTCACAAATGGTGATCACATGATTGTGGGAATGTGTGGCAGCTGGAACTCTGAGGACAGATCATAAGTTCCCCTTGTTCAATGCTACTGTATTTTTGAATGGTCCTTGAATGACTAGTTGTAACCTGAGGACTACTTGTATGTGTATTTTATATACATCCAATGCTATGTAGATGGCTAAGAATGATTTGAGGTGGATGGATTGTATAATAAATAAATAGTGTAGAAAAACAGTGAATATCCTAGGTGCAAAAATTTGCCCACCCTTTCTATCAAGACAAAATAAACCTTTCCCTGAAAAAATATAACTTCCAAACATTTCCTGTAACCAACAAAGAATTGTTTTGAGATTTCCTGCCCCCTCCCAGCTTTCCTTGCCTGTTGTCCTCTTCTTTCTAGCCAAGAAATAATTTTCAATAATATTCAAGTCTAGGGACTGTGTAGTTCATTCCCAACTTTTTTCTTGTTCTTTTCTGGAAGTATTTCATAATCTATTTGGAGTATGCTTCTAATTATTATCCTGTTGAAATACTATAATCTTTTTAGTTTCAGTTTCTGCTTAGTGTGGGACATGATTGTTGATCTTGTTATTTTTATTAAGTCTTGTATCCTATTTTTTATTTTGATTAACTCAAAATAGTCTTCTAAATTTCCCCACATAAGCACTTCTGTGAAATGGATTGTGCTGGGAGAGAGTGTCTGACCCAAAGATACACAGTGGGCTATCATGTCTATGAGGGGACTGGAGCTCACAATTTTCCAGTTTCTAAGCATCATTTTCCTGTGTTTTCTCCCTTTGTTGTTCTCCATGGCTCAATTTCAAATCCAAGTGAGCCTAATTTCTAGCCAGTACAGTTAAGGAGATAAGTGATTTTCTCTTTTTGTATAGGTGTATGTATTTTAAAACCTCAGTAGGTGGCAGCAGAACCAAATTGACCTTGGCTCAGAAGTACTGGTAAGCAGAACTGCCAAGGTTGTTGGATAGGCATGGAAATTAAGGGGAAAAAATCCCAGTAGAAGGCAATGGCAAACCAGATTTTAATGTTGCCAGTAAAATTTCATGGACCAAACCATCAGTAGTCAAGGATGCTTTTACTTAAAAACAATACTTTAAACTTATGGGGTAGATTTGTGCAAGAATGCTGCCCCTGTGAGGTGACTGGAAGCAATTATATACCTCCCTAAAAGATAATTAAAATATTAAAATTGAGAAGTCTGTTTAGAAGACGAGTTGAAATATTTTAATCTAAACATATCCTTTATCATACCGTGGAAGAATGTGCAGTTATACAAAGAAAACCCAAGAATTCTGTGACATCCAGTTATAGTTATCTTAGCTTCTTAAAGAGAAGGTTAAAGAGATTCAAAATGTTAAAGAGATTCAACCAGTTGTTTTTTCTGAAATATATCAGCAGTATTTCCTTGTAACATAAATATGTGGTACTTACATATAGAACAAAAGCAGAACTAATTGTGTCTTCTTTTTTTCTGTAGAGATAATGGCCACTACCTGGGATTTATTTGATTCGTTTAATGCTTTGGAAGAAGCAACAGCAGAAACAATTAGTGGAGCAGTAACTACGGTGGCTGGTAATCAACTGCAGCCAAAGAGCGTGACAAAGCTATGTCCCTTGGTTCTATGGAAGCAGGTACTTTGACATATTATATTTAGATTTCCATATCTTCTCCTACCAAATCAAAATTTACATATTATCTGTATATCATGATTATATGTAGAAAAGTATACCGGGGGTAGTTGTTATCCTTTTAACTAAATTATATCTTTAAAATGATGAGGTATTATTGCTATTAACTTGAATTATCACAGTATAATATGATTTTATTTGTTATTTTTTATTTTCCTACAATTTTCTGATATGGGATCAAATAAATCCTAATGAGTAATTCTATAAATGTTAATTTAGACAAAAATCCATTTTTAAATGGAGTTTACTCTCCAGTGCACAGTGTTTCAGCATTTATGAAAAAACACACTAATACTGATTTTACATTAACAATATATAACACTGAATAAATATTTATAGCCTAGAATTCTGTCTATATTGAAATGGTTTCAAGGTGTGAGTGCAAAACACTCATAGGCACATAGAAACACACACATATATACATATCCAAATTAAAGATTGAACTTGAGACTGAAATGTCACAGAGCAATCTCCCTGGACAAATAGAAGAATATAAAATAAAATAGTATATTGTAACATTTAATACATTATTTATTAATAGATGTGTATTCTCACCTTAAAATTCCAAGTCAGTTCAGAAAATGAGAAACTGAACATTATTTTCTCATTCTTCTAATCTTAGATGTTCTCTTTGTAACATTGCTGTTTTTTTCTTTCTCTTTTCAGAAAGCTTTACTTCAAGTTCCATTATTGATCTTGAAAGTGTAATTCTCTCCCGAATTCAGGAAGAAACAGAAGACCAATCAGAAATTATATTTAAATCTGATAAATTTAATCAAGATCTATTTTATATGGAAAGAGTCTTAATGGAGAATATTTTCCAGTCTAAACTTGCAGCTTATCGGCAACTTCCTATCCTCATAGGTACATAAGTGATCAGGTATTTACTCATCACCTGAGTTCAGGAACAATTTCTCTTATTGTAAAAAATATCTAAGTTTAGTATACATTATTGTAATGTTTATTCTTAGAAGAAAGAGTAGCTGAAGACTCTTTCGATACAGCTGGCTTTCTGTTGAAGCTTTTCCGCATGCTGGGAACATTAGCAGGGCTGAACACTTTCAAGTATTGGTGAGTCATAGTGTACCTTCCTTAACAGATCATCATGAGATGTGAGAATGTTTCTTCTACGTTTAATTTGTAGTTTCAATGGAGATAGCTTCAGATCCCATTGCCATTTGGATAGAAAGATATCCTGACTGAAACTAGGTTCAATTATGTTGTGTTTATCAAACAAGAACACCTCCTACACAGCTAATCTTCCATAGTAGATGACTTCTCTGTTTTTTTTTTTCAAAGGTAGAGTGAAAAATAGATCTCTTGGTGTCCTCCTACCGTTCATTGGGAATCATGGCAGTCATCAGTATCTAGATACTGGTCAGGGCTAGCACTGACCTGAGCGAGTATAAGCAATGCCTGTTGGGGAATGTAATGATATTCTCATTTTCTTGTTTTTTCTGCTTATAGTCTTAGAGCCAGATGCCAAATCTGAATATAGTGAATCGGAATTTGATAATATATCAGTAAAAGAGGAGGAAAAGGAGGAAGAAGAGGCTGAGGGAGAACAGACATCAATGAGTCATCCTTGATATTAGAGTTTGGTGAACAACAAGAAGAACTACCACCGCCCTCCATGGAAGCCTTGTGGTCCTATGGTTGCAGTTTGACGAAAGGCAACAATGTGAGCTGTATGGCTTGGAACAAGTTAAACCCTGTAAGAGACCACTAAATTTCTGCTGATGTATATTACATTTGAAGGATATGCAACAGGGCTGGTAGAAGTGAACTTCCCCACTTCTTTCTACCTTTAAACCCCCAGTAAATGGCACAGAGGATCAGGGCAAAGGAGCTCCATTTGTGTAAGGTTTCTACATAGTTTTCAGGAATCTCCTTTCCTATTATTCCTACCGTCAGCAGACATGCTTGACATTCTGTCACATTTTCAAAGACATGAAAAGGCTGTGCTGAAAAGAATACGGTACAGAAAAATATTCTACTTTTCTGGGTACATAGATCTAAATATGGAGCCTGATTCTATTTTTCTAGTTGCATATATTTAAATTTCGAACATTAAGTATAGTAGAATAAAAAAGAGCTTTAGGAACCTTGATTTCCATGCAGGCAATGTTGGTTTATCCAATTTTTTTAACTTTAGGAAAATAATTTACTACAGAGAGGAAAGGATTCTGCACATTACCCATCCTACTTTTCCAGAACTGGAGAATTGCAGCATGATGTGTTTTTGAAAATATTTTGATAATAGGTAGCAATTGTTTCTCTACACTAGTTTAGAACCAGCCTAGAAATTCTTTTGCCAAAGAAAGGGAGTGAGTGAATACTTGCCAAGAGTCCCTTTCTCAATCTCAAAACTTTAAATTGTATAGACCTGAATTCCCAGAAATAGCCAGTTGATAACATTTCCCAAAGTTGTTGAGGTTGAAAAATTGACTTCATGGATTAACAAGGGCTTTGTAGTGTTTGGGGGAAAAATGCTTCATGGCACACAAGTACACATAGATAGCATTTTTTTCCAATTCTTTAACTCAAAGACATCTTTTCCTGGAATTGCTGGCCACAGCTGCAAAATCCCAGGAAAAGAAAAAGCTGCTTTAGTTGTTATAGAGAGATGCCCACATGCTCTGAAGCACTGTTTGCCTTTGGTTCTCGACTGCTTAAACCTGCTTAACTCACTTATGGAACAACTGGTATTCAGGCTGGATTTTTGACTCTGAATGAGATTTAAAATTTATTGCCATTTATTGCCTACTTTACATTGCTTATGATATCAACCTACCCAGACTCCTTATTCTGTCTCTCTACCATCTTTCCATAATGCTTTGCCTTCTTTGTCCTCTTGAATTCCAGAGTTTCTCCCTAGCCCTATTTATCAATATTTGTTTCAACTATCTAATACTTACATCTTTCTCTTCTTTTTCTCATACCTTTATTTTTTCTATGGTCTTTCTAGGTATACTTTCTTAGTCTTGTTGATTAGCCTACTTTCCTCTTTTTAACTCATCTTTTCTAAATTTAACCCCCTCTGCATTATTTTTTACTTACCAAATTTCTCCTGACTTAAGGCTTGTCTGGGTGGTGGAGGCAGCAATGAATCTTTTCCTGTTAAGAGTTAGCCAAATTACAAACCAGCTTTCTGCTTTCAGATCTTAATCATGAGAATAGTTAGAATAATTACCATTCCACTGGCAGATGTTTCTTCACCATCATCAACACTAACTACAGCATATGTCACTAAACAAAAATACAGATGGTAATAGCAATTTTCAACACACCAGCAGTGTTGGAAATAGGGACCTTAATCTTGCCCTTAGTGCATCAGGAAGTCAGGCAGCTGTTAAGGTAGTATTTTATTCCTGTCTAGTTATATGCTTATATATATTGTACTTACATTGTTAACAAGGAAAAGATGTGAATTTTTTCAAAGTTGTTATTGAGTTGTTTGGCTGGCCTTACTTATAAGGGCTGATAAAACAGGAAGCAGCAGTTTTTACACTAGAGAAAGGCCAGTATGTAACCATTTTTTAACCAACTAGGCTATCACGTGGCCACCCAGTAGAAAGGGCCAGGGGGAGAAGCCTAAAGTTTAAACCATGAAGAATAACTTTTTGATCTCTTTGCCTCCTGCAAAGAGCTATTGTATTCATTCTTGTCTGCAGTAAAGATGGTAAACATGCAGAGTTGGGACTGGAAATCAAGTCAAATCCAGACAACTGTTCAATAAGGAACAAGGGTCTGAAGAATTGTGATTGTATTAGTATTAATTTGACACTATCAAGGCTGCTTTGTGCCAATAAGACCTAATATTTTAATGTTCAACTGGATATCTTTAAGTAGAAGAATGCAGTGATCAATTTGGTGCCAAACTGACTGGAAATTAGAAGCGGTAGTCTCTATGGATATGGAGGACATCTCACTGTGGGAAGCTCTATTATTTATTAGCTTGTTTTACTGAACTGCTCAAAATGAAAGTCATGGCAATTTTAGTGCTATGTTGGCTGGAAGTAATCCACCTTCTTGACTCTTAGGATCTTTTAGCAGTTGGTTATGGGCAGTTTTCGTTGTCAAGAGCAGAAGAAGGCTTGGCATGCTGTTGGTCGCTGAAAAACCCTATGGTAATGCACACATTTAAAATATTTAAAGTAATTTTAATAGAATTGGTTGCATTTTTTATTGTAATTGAGAGACAATATATTTTTCATGTTTGCTTAATATCAAATCAAGTAAT
Organism: Bungarus multicinctus; assembly: GCA_023653725.1. Lineage (NCBI taxonomy): Eukaryota > Metazoa > Chordata > Lepidosauria > Squamata > Elapidae > Bungarus > Bungarus multicinctus. The sequence continues at coordinate 62,693,242 of CM042842.1, forward strand.
TTATTTATAATCTCAGACCAATGCATATCCTAAAGCCATAACAAAATATTTGGTAAAATCCAGATGATTCATTGACAGCCTGCCTGTCTTTGAAAGATAGGACACTTAATAAATTATCTAATTCAGTTCATATTATCTCAGAAGTCCTACCTACCTTTATCATTTAGAAATCATTTCCTAATTTTATAAATTATTTAAAAGTATTGTGGTTTATTAACATTATTAAAATACATACTTTTAGGACATAAACTTTTAAAGTGTAAAACAATGTTACTTAAATTAATTAATAGGGCTTATATTGCTTTTATTAATGTGTGTACCATTGTGCATTGATGTTATGGCTTTGTATCTAATAGCTATATAATAATCAGCCTAAAAAATAAACAGTTATTATTGTAGCCGGTCTTAAAGGGTGGGATCTGTGCCTATCAAAAATTTCTCACACACAAACACACATACACATATTTCAAATAGGGATATACTTAATTAGAAATGTGAAAGTAATTTTTTTTTAAATATGAATTTGTGACTGTTCTTTTATTTAATTTCTTTTACAATCTGTTCAGTGGCCAGAACGTATCTACCACTGTGTTCATGGGGTAACTGCATTGGATTTCTCTACAGCAAATCCAAACCTCCTAGCAGTTGGACTGTTTAATGGGACAATAGAAGTTTATAATGTCCAGTTCCCGAAATCAGACTTCAGTTCTAGATAACAGGTATGACATAATAAATCTTCTAAGCTCTTCCTCAAACTTCTTATTGTTATAATGAATTGTTTGGAAAAACATACAGATTTATAAGCAGTGCTAAGGCCTCATAATATTTAATTTATTATTAATTCCTTGTCTTATGGTTGTGGCTCCTTTGAAAATTTTGAAGAATGGTATTAATTTGTCCTTCCTGTTTCTCTGAATAGTAGGCAGCTTAAGAATTCAGTGTTACTGTGCCAGTTTTCTTTGAAAGAAACAATTTCCAGAGAAATATCACCATTTCATCTGATGCTGTTCACTAACAGAGACATCCCCTTCCACTTCCAAACAAATAGAGTTAGAGTGTATCTCTCAAAAAAGCAAGAGTCTTATTTTCTTTCAAATGTCCATATGTATATTTTATTTAATTATAATGTGCTGCTGATGGTAGGAAACATGTTTCTCTTCAAGTGTCTTAAAGCTAAATCTTTAAGGAAATTTCCAAACTGTTTAAGTTTTTAAATTTTCTATTTAAATAAGCGTTCTTCAATGTTAAGAAATTTTTGAAGTTACAGAAGTTATTTATTGGGATCTAGTCTAAACCCCGAAGACTTTCACTATCAGAGGTTATCTTCTTTTAATTTCTTTGTAGTAAGAGATATATTGCTGGTGTATACGGAATGCCAATTTTATGCTTAATGTCAGGTGACTGTCCCAAGTTGATATGCATAAGCTGCGTATATGCCTGCTTATATAATATATAATATAACAACAAGGGGTATAATATAATTATCCCTCTACAGTTTTTTTTCTTTTGTACCATTATGCTTTTAGTTGCTATATAAATCCAGGAGTTGGTTTTTACTAAAATATGTTTCAGCGAATCCCACGATAAACATTTAGGGCCTGTGTGGCAGCTGAGATGGGGTGGAGCAAGACAGGGGAACAAGTGGAGAAGACAAAGGGGAGATCCTCGTCTCCATTTCAGCAGATGGCAGAATAACAAAATGGTTTGTTCGGAAAGGACTGAGCTGCACAGGTAATATATTCACATTACACAATTACATGAAATAATTCAAGGGTTGATTTCAAGACTGTGGTTTGTATTGATTTTATTGTGATTATCTTAATGTTAATGGATTTTATGAAAAAAATAGTTTTATAATTACAGATTTTTATGAACCTTTTTCTATATGAACTTTTTTCACATTTATGCAAAAATATCCTCAGGAATATCTACTATCATTAGCAAAAATGAAATAAAGTACTGCATTATTCTTTCATTTTCCTTCTTCAGCTTTTTGCTATAGGCAGGCTGGTGAAATAAAAACTGAAATTAAAAATAAATGTGTTTTTTATTCACATAAAAGATTTGATCAAGCTGAGCATACATGCAGATTAGCTGACATTAATGTCATAGAATGTACATTATCACTTTTCTTCTTGATAACTGAGTGACAAGATCCGGTTTTCTAAAAAGAATTAATATGGTTAATATTATTATTCTTGCTTCTTGCACGTTTTTTAATTCACAAAACTGCTAAGTGCATCTATTCAGAAATCTGCTTCCACATATGCACTGATCAGTCTTCCCAACCTGTGCCTTCCAGAAATGTTAAACTGAGATCCTTCAGGAGTTGGGGAGTCATAATCCAACCCAGTCAGATGATATCAAGTTGGGAAAATTGTTGGATAATTTTATTGGGTTGGGACTGGAGGAATGCTGTAGTATTTTGGAACTGTGTATCTTAAAATACATAGAGCACAGTTCCATTGCATGAGAGTCCCGTTTCTCCCCCAATGATTATATAAGCATGGGATTGTGCTCATGATTGAGATTTTGTAGTGGGGTGACATTGTAAGTGGGGAGCTTAAACTGTCTTTCATGTTCATCTGATGCACAATCATTTTTTGAATGTGGTTTTAAAAAAGATAAGGACATTTTCCCCTTATTCTGGAAAAATAATCCTGAATCTTTTGTGTATGAGAAAAAGGATGAACAGCCCTCACTATCCGGCCTGATATTTGCAATTGTTTAAATTATAGACCTAATGAAGCTAAAGCGAACTACAGCTGAAAAGAAAAAATCAGGAACAGAAAGGAAAAGTGAAGCACTTATCTCTCGGCAGGCTCCAGGACTATGCTTCGATTTTCATCCAAAGGTATTTAATTGATTATAATGTCTTAATTCATACTCCCTAGCCTGAAATATTTCATCAATACTCATGTAAGTCATAGCAACAACATTGCCCCAAAGAGCGAAGCACCTGATAGAGATGGCTTGTTCCTATCAACTGTTTGGAACAAGCTGCATGGCACAGCTTTTTAGATCTCCAAACTAAGCAGAGAAATTGGCATCTTTTCAAAGACGGCACAGCTTTCATGTTCTATCCATGAAACACTTTTGGCTCTTTATTACCTGATATCTGATGGAAAGACCATAAATCTTAGGTAGTCATGCTTTTGCGAAACTTGAAAGCAGTATCTCCTTTAATCGCCACCACATTCTACTCAACGTATTCCAGGAAAAGAAAGAAAACAGGAATTTAACTCATACATTAGAGATGTGGAATAGGTATATTTTCATGCGGGATTCTCCCTCCCCCCTCCCCCACCATTACATATGGTAATTTCCCAAGGAGTGAAAACTGGGAGACATATGAATCTCTTTATACATCATGGAATATAACACATATAGTATGTGAAAAAAATAGCATGTCATGAAAGAAGAGGGTCTCTTTCTGGGGAGAGAAATAAATATAGCATGACTGAGGCTAAAATGGAATGTTTCACTAGTATTCATTAGCGGTTTTAAAACGTGGTTTCCAAAGCCAGAGGAGGTTAAGTTGATGGCATTCAAAGTGAAAAGCTACTCGTTGTCACTTGTGTAATTTGTTATGCTTTTCCAGAAGAATGCTGGAAAATGATGGTAGGTCCATCCCACCCTCTCCTATCTTCTGACATCCACTCTTTTTGCATTTGTAAATATGGTTGGTTATGCTATATTGCTTTAGTAAAGCATCTGATTATGCTGTTGGTCAGCTCAATTGTTTAAACATTTGAAAATCCCTCTATATTAGAATTTAAGAATTTCAAATGTTATCTGGAAGGAAGAAAAGCAACTTTCCTGCATTAAAGATTCTCATAAAGGCATCCAAGTTGAATAAAATAAAAGGGGCCACAATAATTTGGTTTTATTTCAGGACACTAATATCTACATGGCAGGAACTGAGGAAGGTTATATTCATAAATGTTCTTGTTCTTACAATGAACAATACCTGGAGACCTACAGAGGACACAAGGTAAGAAAAATTAAACAAACCTAATCAAATAAACTGCACTGCTCTTTTTTTTTTAACTTCCTCTCTCTTTCTCTGTTAAAATATCTCAATTTGAGGGCTTTCCAGCAGTTCACAAGCAGATCAAGATTTCCAGACTTTGCTGTGGGCTAGTTTGGGAAATGGCTCTACTTTTTTTCTGACTGCACCAGTTTGCCTGAAACAAGAGCAAAGCTGTTGTTTTCTCTTTGCAGTATTCTAGTTCTGAAAAGCTTAGGGATTGCTGCCCCACTTCCCACCTCCACTGGTGGGAAGGAACTATTGCCTCCCCTGCTTTGTGACTCAAGTTAATCTTTAGGCATGTTTAGAATAAATACTCCCCCTCATTCTACTTCAGAAATATATAGTCCTGGTTTTGTCTGTTTGAGAATATACTTAAATTTGAAGGAAAAAGAGAGAGAAATGTGCTTAGATTTTCAAATGCTGCTGCTATTGTTTCATACTCCACAAGAGGTTTTTAATAGCAATAGCACTTAGACTTATATACCACTTCACAGTGCTTTACAGCCCTTTCTAGCAATTTACAAGGTTGGTGTATTACCCCTAACAACCTGGGTCCTCATTTTACCGACCTCGGAAGGATGGAAAGATGGGTCAATCTTGAGCCCGTGAGTCTCAAACTGCTGAACTGCTGCAGTCAGCAGAATTAGCTTGCAATGCTGTATTCTAACCACCACTTTAAGGCAGGAGGAATGGTATCTTCATAGTCAGCTTTGCATTCGGGAAACCTTCCCTCATTTTTTCTTTCCTTTTTCTTCGTAAATGACCAAACTTAACATATACAACATACAGCATATTGAAAACATATAATGTGTTTTATTTCCCTTTTGTGTAGATTACACCTGCGGTGGCTTTTTTATATGCAGCAACCAGCAGGATCTTAAGAATGACATTCTTTCAATACTGTTGTTAACCTAGGAGAAGGACCGATTGGCTTCTTGTGTCTCTTGCCTAGTATCCAAGGGCATTTCTATCCACCCACTGCCCACCACTTATTTTCTTCAGTAATTTTGGATGCTACACAGATCCTCACTGGGGGTGGGAGATAAGGAAGTAGAGAATAGAATAACCACCTGGCCAGCCAGTGGAGGAGTATACATCTAAGCTAATATCTTCCTCCCAGTTGTCATCACTACACTACAAAACTCTCTCTGCAGCAACTGAACCAAAATTTAATCTTCTTCCTTTGCCAATCCTTCTGGAAGTTGTATAATATCATGAAGACTCAGAATGTAAAAGAATCCAATTATTCCTTATTCAACTTTTCCTCTAGATTGTAATCAATATAGTTAACCTGGTTAAAAGTGTGTCGTTCAGCATATTATTGTTCAGAATTCAATTATCTTGTAAAATCTTTTTGAGCTTCTAGAGGAGCAGTATGCTTTTTGCAAAAATATTGCTATACCATTCTTGATCTTTCCTACCCTATTCGGGAATATATCCAGATATGATTATTTCAAAAATCTTTCTAACTTTGCGTTTAAATCACTACATTTATTTTTATTTATTTATTTATTTGATTTGTCAATTGCTTACAAGATACAGGTATAAGAATAAATATAGTTTTGAATACATGAGATGGATACTCATAAGAAAAATAAAAAGAAACAGTAGGACAGGGACAGTAGGCACGATTGGTGCACTTATGCACTCCCCATACAGGCCTCTTAGGAAGGGGGTGAGGTCAATAGTAGACAGTCTAAGGTTAAAGTTTTTGGGGTTTGGGGAAGAAACCACAGAGTCAGGTAGAGTATTCCAAACATTGACCATTCTGTTGCTGATGTCGTATTTTCTGCAATCAAGTTTGGTGCGGTTAACCTTGAGTTTGTATCTATTGTGTGCTCGTGTATTGTTATGATTGAAACTGAAGTATTCATTTGCAGGTAGGACATTGCAATGTATGATTTTATATACAATATTTAGATCGGACCGAAGACGGCGTAGTTCTAGTTTTTCAAGGTCTAGAATTTCGAGTCTGGTGGCATAAGGTATTCTGCAACGAGTAGAGGAGTGGAGAAATCTTCTTGTGAAATATTTCTGGATTTTCTCAGTTGTGTTAATATCAGATACATGATATGGGTTCCAGACTGATGAGATGTATTCAAGTATAGCAAATGTTTTGTAGCTCTAGTTAGTAGTGTGATATTACCAGAGAAGAAGCTACGTAGGATTAAATTAACAACTCTTAATGCCTTTTTGGCTATGTAGTTACAATGGCACTTAGATCATTAGAGATGAGTACTCCAAGGTCCTTGACAGAGTTTGGATCTTCAACAAGGTCTTAACTATTTAGCTTGTATTTTATTTTCTGGTGTTTTTTTTTGCCAATATGTAAGACAGAACATTTATTTGTTGAGATTTGAAGTTACAATTTGATTGACCATTCTGATACATAGTCTCTTGCTTCTCATTAAGGGCCCTGTGTATAAGATTACATGGAATCCTTTCAGCACGGAAGTGTTTCTAAGTTGTTCTGCAGACTGGACTATCATGCTGTGGCGCCAGGACTCAGTTCGCCCAGTTTTAATCTTTACTTCCACTACCAATGTTATTTATGATATCATGTGGTCTCCGAGTTCCGCCTATGTATTTGCAGCAGTGAATGAAACCAGGGTAGAAATCTGGGATCTAAGTGTGAGCACGTAAGTAACAAGTGTTTCTTAAAAATGATTTCCGACCAACACTAAACAGAATAAAGATCATACACTACATTTCTATTGTCTCATGGCTACAATTGGACTACACCAACTGGGTTGCCAGCATATTAATAAATTCATGCAGCAGATTATTCATATTTCTGATCTTGATATTTTTTTCTACATCCCCCCCTTCCCTTGTATGTCTTTCTTAAGTAATAAGCTAAGTAGTAGTAAGCGCTTTTGCAAGACAGTTGTTTGAAAAATAGATAAAATGTAACATAATTAAAATAATACATAGAAAATATTTTTAGGAAACAATAAATAAATAATATTAAACAATAATCGGGTAAATAATGCCTTGCAGTGGAACATGCCAAACAATTCTCCAGTTTCAGCTGCACATCTTTTGCTATTTATAGGTTGGATCCCCTGATTGTGAATCCTGCTACTGGCAATTTGAAATTCACAACTGTACTTTTTGCTAAAAGTGCAGATTGCCTTCTAATTGGGGACAGTGATGGACTAGTCACTGTCTATGCACTGAAAATATGACCGTCTCAGACAGAAAGAAGGTATGTTTCGCCGCATAAAAAGTCAGCATTGTTCTGTACCTGATGCAAGCAATTAAAGCTCCTGTTCCTTGGTAGTAATTTATTATTTTGAATCTGCTGAGGTTGTGGTTGTAATATTGGCCTATAACTGCATCATCATTAAGAAAGGACTATATTTGTTGTGGATGCTAAGGCAATGGAATGAAATTGCAGAACAGGTGTTTTCTTAAGGCATTATTAAAGCACCAGCACTAGGATCACCTAAGTGCTTTTGCTTGAGCTTAGTAATATTATCTCAGGAGAAAATAAATCAGTCAATCAATTGGCAAAAAGTGATGTACAAGATAATGAGATTCACTGTTTTAGTCTGGGATTGATAGTTGTGATGCATTGTAAATAGAAGATCAACGTTCATGAATTTGTTTACAAAATGGGGAATATGAAAAAAAGGTATAAGAACTATGTATAAAATTATAGAATAAAAGTATTAATGAATTATTATAATTTAATAATAATTGGAACACCTGTATAACACCTTTAAAATGGCCTATAAGTATATGGTTTATGATAACTTTCAACTACATTTTTTTTTGTGCTAAGACAGTAATATTTAGATTTGGGCTTATTGTTGGCAATCAAAGATCGTTTTGGATAGGACAGAAATAGAGAAAGACTAATCTATACCATAAATATTGGATATTCTCATTTATAGTATTAAACGCTAGTTTTCAGAATAGAGTACACAGTGCATAGACTCTTCTTAATGTATTCAAAATGCCTTTCAATATTTTTGTTTTATACCTATAAATATATTTATTTCTTTTTCAGGTGGATATGTTACATGATATGATCGGCTCTAATCTAGCCAGTCCAGAGTAGTTTTTTTAACTGAAATATTTAATAAAAGTGAAGATGATGTAAAACATGGCATTTAATAGCTCACCACAAAAAATGTAATTATTAAATATGTATGTGGTTCTGTATATATGTCTGTGAGTGTTTTCCATATATAATACATCTACAAAGATAATCTGTGGTGAATGATTTTAAAAAGCCCCTAAATGTTTTATGGAAAGTACCAGAAGTGGGATTCAGCAAGTTCTGACCAGTTCTGGAGAACTGGTAGCGGAAATTTTGAGTAGTTTAGAGAACCGGCAAATACCACCCCTGACTGGAGATTTTACAGTATTCTTCCCCTGCCACACCCACCAAGCCACGCCCACAGAACCCATAGTAAAAAAAATTGAATCCCACCACTGGAAAATACTAATAATTGATTTCAAATAGTCCTCACTTAGCTACTATAATTGGGACCAGAAATTCCGTTACTAAGTGACAGGGCGTAAAGCATGGTATTACGTGTCCACACCAACTTATGATGACAGTTCTAATAGTTCTGATTGCGGTAGCTAGCTGGGATGTCATATCACCACCACATGCCACCTCCTGCCAGCTTCTGCATTGACTTAGCTTGTCAGAAGGTGGCAGTGAAGGCCATAAATGGCAATCGTGACTGCAAACCATTGCAACCATTGTAATTGAAAATCTGCTGCCAATCACCCAAATCAAGATTACATAATGTTGCGATGGCCATAATTTCAAGCACTGTAAATAAGTCTCCATATTCAGCACTATTGTAACTTTCTGCGGCCTCTGAATGAACAGTTGCTATCCAAGGGTACCTGCAGAAACAAACACAAGCATTCAAACACATATAATGAAAGATACTCTCTCTTTTTTTTTGCTAAGAATGACGTCCAGGAAAAGGCAGGTCAGTGTTTAAATTGTGTCTGGATTCAGGATTGTTTTTGTTGATGCTATTCTAATATTTTTTAAATTATTGGGGAGGGGGGAAATGGGATATTAGGAGAAAGATAAAGAAAGAAAAATCCAAATTTTCTTCCATAGGTAACTAAGATCCACACTGGTATTGATTGGTTAGCATCAAAGTAAGGGAGGCCAATTTATAATTGGTCATATAAATATAGGAAGTCTCCAGATTATGAACCTCCAAGTTAGAAACAACTCCTAGTTATGAATAGGCTGCCTGCAGTATTCAAAATGGTGGGTGGCCATCTGGCAAAGAGATCCATCTCAAAAAAAAGAAAAGCAAGTGTAGGCTGGCAAGGAGAGTCCCTGTGCTGCAGGCAGGGTAGTCTAGTGGTGTTTCTTTCTTGTGGGCGGCTCTGCAACACAGCCCCATATACTGTCCCACTGCTATATTTCCAACCCTTCTTCTTCAGCTCACACTTTGCATGTGTTCCTGCTTGCATGTCTGTGTGTGTGTGTATGTGTGTGTGTGTGTGCTCTGACAAGCCAAGTGAACACTGAAGATTGGAAGGTTAGGTGGTTTGGATATCAGTTCTGGGTAATTTTTTTGATATTGTGGGTTGTGGGTTTTTTTTAAGGTATTTTAAGGGCATGCTGAGTTGTATAATTTGGGGCATCTGGTACACTAAACTTGTTTTCAGCAGTTCATAGTTAGACAAACTAAATAACTAAGTAACCTGTTCCATTCTTACATACAAATTCAACTTAAGGGCAAATTTAGGAATGGAACTTGTTTTAACTTGGCGGCATGTTGTTTATCAGGATTTGCTCTGAAATATTGCTCATTCTTCAGAGTTTTATGAGATGCAGCACTGGACACTGGAAAAGGAAAGGGCTGTTGCTGAACAAGTTCTCCTTCCTCTTCTCCAGCAAAAATCTCAACTGGTCTTCTTTGCAATAATCAGCAGTTAAAAGGAAATCTCCAGCCCAGTCTAGATCAGTCCCTCTATATGTAGAATATATGGCTTTTCCATTCTTAATTGATTTAAAGGTTCTACATTATTGAATCATTCTAAACCTTATAAGCTGGGGAGTTGTCACAAACAAATATTATAATTTTTAGTTGTATCATCAAATTGGCTTCCCAAGCATGGCAACAAGAACTGAATGTTTAAACAGATCAAATTATATACTGGTTAAAAAGCATTAACACCTATCCCTAAGTGCAATTTACACATTTTTATGAAGAAATTATGTATCAACTGTCTCCTGTCATGTTTCTAAAGAGGGCATGCATTAGAGTGAACTGTGTTAATCATTACCCTTCTAAAAGTGACAAAAGGATGCATCCTTTCTTTTAAGAGCAGATAAAGATCGTTTTATTTGTTGGTTCTACTAAAGAACTGAATATTTTAATGCTTTTATAAGCAAGCAATATCAAGGTTAATGATATTCTATGTCAAAGTTAACAGTCATCAACACTTATATCTTGAAGTTGGAGAATGTGTGTGATGTAAGGTATCAATATGTTTCTTTATATTATAGCTACTATGTATTTTAAAACATAAATAGATGAGCAACTAAATAGATCAGCTATTTTTTTCTAATTAAAAAAAATAGAAAGAGACCTATTTATATAGCTGGCCAATAGTCAAGGGATTCTGAGGAAGTTACTTTCTTTCTAGTCCAAAGGTTAATTTAATTTTTAGTAGATATTCCAAAGGATTTGGGATGGCAGAAATCCATAAAATGAGTATTATGTACCAAACTCTGACCTTCAAAAACACCCTTTAAAAAAGCACCACACAACAAATTCTAAAAAATCTCCATACCCAAACTATTAAGTGTACATTGAAGTACAATTACAATTGATCAAACAATCCAGATCAAAATTTGTCAAAGAAAAATGAAGACGATATACATTTGCATACTGACAGCCTTCTTTTCTTAATGATGCAAGGTTCTCTGAACTAGCTTGCTTCCTTACAAAAAAGATATGGGTGGGTTTTTTTTTTCCCCAGAGGGGCAAAAGTAACTTGCATTGCACTCCAAACTGCAATTTTGTGAGTTTATGTATATATCCTTTAAAAATATATACAGAATAACATAACTGAAGATTACCTGTATGTGTTTCCTCATGTTATGCTTACCAGGAATTTCTGTCATTGTACTTGGGAATTGTTTTGCTGTTCCTGCTCCAATATTGCATCTTGCACACATACTAGAAATGGGATGTAAACAGCTCTCCTAGGATGGTATCCTACTGTTGTAACAGGCTACTAGCCTGACAACAGCCTTGTGTCCATTTCTTCTGTTTATTCATATCTTGCCTTTATTACTTTTATATGCAACTTAAAGTAGCAAATATATGTAATAGTCCTTCCTATTTCTCCCACAACAACAACTCTGTGAGGTGGATTGGGCTGAGAGAGACTGGCCCAAAATCACCCATTTCATGCTTAAGATAGGACTAGAACTCACTGTCTTCTTATTTCTAACCTGATGCCTTAACTACTAGGCCAATCTTTCTTGTTTCTAGTGATGGAAATAGAATCCTTGGAAAAGACAAAAGTTAGCAAGCTCAACTCACTTTTCAAGGATCAGGCAATCAAAAATGATTGTTTCAGTAGTAATATAGGTGTGTGGAGTCAGGTGGCAAAACATTGATCATGAAGACATAATGCAAGGTCTAATATAATTTGTGTGGCTATTAGGATGCAATTGTATTTGGTGAGTTTGAGTTATAATGCCATTTATGCATGTTATTTTTAATATCACTGGCTAGTTGTGGACATCGAGGGCTGTCAAAAGTTAATTCTGTTATCAACAATTGCTTTCAGCAATTGTGAATAACTATGCTCATAGTTATTTTAGTTTTATCTATACGTGCAAGCCAAAGCAAGACACTTTTATGATCGAAAGACTTTTTCTCTGAGTTTCAACTCTGCAACATCCTATGTCATTCTTGCTAGGTGAAATCCATAATTTCAGAAACTGATACTATCTTAAAATAGATTATATCAGAGTGTAGCAGAAACATAGAAAAATAAAACACAAAATTATTATCTCTCATTGCAAAATTATTCATTGATGGTTTTCAAAATGTGCAAAATTTAAATACAAAAGATCAATTGCTGGACCAGCACATACATGATTAAAGCGTTGGAAAAAACTCAGGGGTTCCAATAATTCTGCTAAATGTTCCAAAGCAACCTGGAATGTTCTTACTAGCTAAGTTAATCCACTGCTTAAAAATTAAGCAGCCACAATAACTTGCACTTAATTAAATATCACAAGCAAAATTTTGGGATGTGGGGATGAAATGCACATTTGTAATATTGATCTAAGGCAGAATAATTCTATAAATGTTCTGGAACACTGACCATGTAGCTTGTTCTTGGCCAATATAGTGATATACTGAAAGATCAGTAACTATTTGAGAACAACCCAAGCACATAACCTACAGCACTTAAAGCCATCAGAAAAACATTTTACTAGTTCTGTCCACGTCATTCAACCAACAGCCCAGATACATATAAATTGATGCCGGATCTCAGCATGAACCTCTAGTGGCTCTTTACTTCTTTCCTGCTCAGATTGCTACCGGGTGTTTTATCTACAAAATGAAGGTGGTACTAGTAGGGCTGCTTTTTCTCTGTGTCATGGCCATACCGTCTGAAGCAACAACTATTAAACTCTGCGGGAGAGAATTTATCAGAGCTATTGTCTTTGCTTGTGGAGGATCACGGTGGAGAAGACAACTTGGTGACCCTTTCTCAGAAGGGCTCATAGGTGAGCATATAAATTGCCCAAATGTTTGTAATTTTGGCATGCTATCAGTCATTGCAATAAATTTACCATTACCTTGAAATGCTATGGTTTAATAGAAACATTTTAAAGATCAGCTATATTATAAAATTAATAATATCTTATAAAACAGGCTACCATGAATAAATCCCATTCTGCCCTATTTTGATGGTAGGGACACCAGAAGAAGTTCTTAAAAGGACCAGAGCTGGCAGTTACCTTTTCAAATCCCTATGCCTCAACCTGTGCAAGCTTTGCAATATCCTACATAATATTGTGAACAATATTGCATAAGATAATACATATTAATCAGTTTTTAGATTTTTACAAGTTATTTTTAATGATAGCTGTTGAGGTTATTTGTTTTAAATAGATATAGATATATAGACACTTGAGTATAGAATATAGAAATTTCGAACTTTAGTCTGTTCAGATATATATTTTGGTGAATGAAGAAACATCTTTTAAGACTCAGTGAAATCAGGTGCATCACCAAGATTACAAAACTCACAAATCAGTTTGCTTTTGATCTTTTGAAGTTATTATATAATTCCTATTCTAATTGGAGAAGCCTTTGGGAAAAAATATAATTTTCTTCATTCTTTTGAAAAGAAGTTAGCTTCAATTGGGATATACTTTCTGGAAAGCAATGCTTGTTCCAGTATAAATTCTTAAGATTGAAACTTCCAGGTTGATCTTCTAAATATTAACAACAGATTATGCACACACAGAAAAATTTAAAAAACATAAGCTTTTATTTGGTAATAGTTTCAGATTTTAGGTTAGTGGAGATAAAAATATATATTTATAATTTAATCTCATTCAACAGATGCCAATGGAAATTACATGGAGAAGTCAAAATCCCAAAGCAATGAATTAATCCAGTACTACATGGAGTCTGAGAAAGATTTGCAAGATATGCAACTGAAGTCTATACAAAAAAGAAATGAGGATATCGGACAGCTTACCATCACTTGTTGTACTATTGGATGCAGTGCAAATACTATACATTCACTGTGCTAAAAATATCCAGCCATGGAAATGTATCTAAATAAGACACATCTTGTCTAGAATATAGCGTTGCAAATCTTTTCTGTTACTCTTTGTATTTCCCAGCTCTGCAGATGCTCCGAGCTGCTATTCTGTTTAGGATGTTACACAAATTAGAAACATTTTTTTCCATAATTGTGTATCAGCCTCTGCTTTGTTTCCTAATTTTTGAAATAAATGTGTAATTCATTTCCCTAGACTGTTCTTGTCAATGCATAAAAATAGTATTGGACTTGCAAATTAAAAAAATATCTGAACATGTTTCACTTTCTTAGGGAGTTAAACGTTTGAATGAATGACTAGAGCTCAGTGGTTCAGCAAATGAGCTTTAATCCATGATAAAGCTAATAGAAATCCTGACTGAAATCCTGGAAGGACAGCCAGAAGAGACAATATTGATGTAGACGTTTCAAAGTTTATTCTTCTAATTACTTTTTGCCAGGACTGATCTCAAAGTAAGATGCTTCTGAGGTTTCTGCAAGGAAACCTGCAAATAATGATAATCAATGTTTGGTGAAAAGGAGGGGCAAATATTTGTGGGGAGGAGTGCAGGAAAGAGAATGTTGCAATTTTTTTTTTCAGAGATAGGGAAAGGCCTACCAACATTCTTGGTTGAAAAAATTTTGGTTTCAAGAAATGCTCAGTTCTCCAGAACAGCTGCAGTGCATCTGCTACATATTCCACCGCTACTCTCACCTCATAGCCTCATTCCAGATGCATTTTAATTGGGTGGGTTGGGGGGAATGTTGCCTCCATTGGACCATGGGTTTCAGATGGTGACCGTGATGTCTCTACTCATAAGCTGCAAAGTTTTGTGACTGCCTTACTGTGATTACAACCTTTCTTTCATGCCTGAAATTTAAATCAGCTTCAAATCAGGTTCTATTATCTGGGCTACTTATTCTTGTGCATTTTGGTCTTTTAAGATGAGTTATCATGTGCTTATTAATGAAAAAATATAAATACAAATAGACAAAAGGTAGCCATAAATGGTTTCTACATATTTTATTTCAAATTGAATCTTTAAATTTCTTTTTTTAATCTTTATCCAGTTTATCAATACATTTAACAAGTGTTTTATTTTTATATTTATATTATTCAGTTGTAGCTGTTCAATAGGCAGCCTCTTAAGAGGTGGACTGCTCCTTTACCAGTCATGTTCTTATCTAATCATTTTATAAAAGGAAAAGGAACAACACATTAATTACTACTGCTATTATCTGATTTGCACAGTACCATATGGTTTCCCATTGTCTTTCTATTAACATATACATTTCTCTGAAAAGCCAAATTGCGTTTCTAATGGGTCCCCTTACTTTTCAAACTAATTATTTGCACAAGTATAAACAAATCTGCTTATGCTTATACACCAATAATTATTCAAGAATGTAAACAGGTAATTGGATCTCACATTTAAACCTATTATTCCATCAAGGATACTGAATCTCTTTCTGAAAACCTGCAGTGGTGCTTAAAAGTTTGTGAACCCTTCTGAATTTTCAATATTTCTGCACAAATACTACTGAAAATAGGACCTGTTCTCCACATTAAGGAGAACACAATTAAACTAATGAGTCAAGAACATATTTGTTCATTTATTTATTGAGGAAAATGCTACTAAATGACACATTTTTCATTAATGCAGAACCACTGAAAAGGGTTCACAAATTTTTAACTACCACTGTATTCAGGACCAAAAGCTCTGTCATTAATTGCAATTACAATAGTGGTGTCTCAAAAAGTTCTTCCATAAACTTTTTCTTCCATAATTAATAGAATATTAGCAAACAGCAACTATGCACATAAGTTTATTAATGCAACTTATCATCATGTGGATAGAAGTGTAATTCAAAATAAGATCTAGTTTGTTTTTCAGCTCACATTTTTTTGCATCATTCAGAGTAAAGAGCATAGACATTTGCAAGAGCAAACAATGATCTATTTTTAAAGGAGTATGAAGAAAAAGTATCACTTGTAGTGTCCCAAAGGCATCTACTTCCAATCTGCATGCTCTGTTTACCTAGCTGTCCAATGTATATAATCACAATAATTTTGAATCTTGGTACCATCAGGTCTTTTATCCTGGCTTTTATTACCTAGGAGAAAAATATACTGACTTAAACTTTTAGTTACTGTTATAGAGTTAAAAGTTTTTAGAATATAGTATAAATCTGTTTAAATATTTAACCATTCCATTCTAATTACAATGTATTATTAAATTGGATTTATAATTCCAAATAATTTAAAATATCAAATACCATTTACTGAAAATCAGAAAGCTGATTCTACAGTTAGTCAGGGCACTTACTCCTATGTTATAGATATTTATAAATTCTTAAATTATAAATTGGATCATCAAGTCTTGACTTTCAACTGTACCCTCATGCTGCAGTGAATCATATTCAATATATGGGAAATATATGAAGGCATATAATAAAGAAAAGTACATTCTAAACAGGTTGAAAAGTTGTTTGCAATTTTTTTTATTTTATAAAAAAATAGTAAAGTAGGATTAAGAGCTTCTCAACAAGTAACTTGATATATAAAATCATAGCTGAAAAAGTTCATTTGAATATGTCCTAACATAGGCTAAATATTTTTAAAGCTATCTTAATATTTCACTCTTAATGTCCCACTGTTGAACTCTGTTGCTGAAAAACAATTGAACCTTCCTTCAAATAAAGCTTAAGATAGGCTCCCTTCTATCTGCACTTTAGGGTTTCTATAAGATCTATTCCAATATTGATTTTAATTCTTACTTTAGTGATAATTTTGTACCTCAGATATAGTTTTAGTCATTTGCCTGCACAACTCTGCTTCATATTGTTCTTCCTGTAGATAACTTACTACCACATCCTTCAAGATATTATTCACAGCAGTGATTGGGAAATGCTTTGTAGGACCTGAGAAGCAGAGAGAGTACATAGCATTATTCCAGAAGACTCTAATATGAAAAGAAAGCCGTGACTATAGATCCAACAAAAGCAAACTCATTTTATTTAATCCATGTCATTCCTTTCTATTCAGTTAAAAGGTGGATAACGATTATTAAAACAGAAATAGGAAAGATGTGTGAAGTGAGTTTAATACTAATCAACAGTTAAAGTTTGACAAAAGAGCCTCTTCTTTATAAATTTGTTAAACACAGAAAAGGGGACTAATGTAATTTCTAAGGAAGTGGGTTACATAGCCTGGAAGGATGCAGGAATAGGACTTTATTGCAGATGCCCATTTCATGATCTTTGCAAAAGGGGAATCTTCAGAAGGGCTTCTGCTCCTAATGCCTCAAAAGATTTACACTCGGGGGTTGTCCTTCAAATGGTTGGTCTTTAGATTGTTTAGAGCAGAGATTCTTAATTTTTTGTGTTCTGAGAATTTGGTGAAATCTGCAAAGCCTTTCTCAAAAAAATGAATTCAGTGATGCTGAAGTGCCCCAAGATATTTCCTAAACAGCATTTCTATCTTGATACATTTTAATTTCAATTTCCACTTCCCCCCGCCCCCATTGTGCCCATTATCAAACTCAGAAAAGAGGCTTTTTGAAATAATGGTTTTTGTTGATGTACTGATGGCACCTCATTTCAAGATTCTGATCTCCCAAGTGACTGAATCTAGATGTTGAACACCATGGAGGACTGAATATTTTAAGACAAAGCAGATAAGTCTGTGATTTCAAAAACTATTTCCTTAGCTCTACCTTCTCAAAACCAATAGACAGAAAAGAGTTAAACTGCAAAACTGTTACATATTTGAATAATTTGGAGCTATATATTTTGTTAGTAGCTTTCTGGGTTAGTGTTTTTTGCTGATCTCATATTGGATGGCAACTATATTTTAATGAGCATTTCCCTGAAATTTTGAATTATATTAAAGCAGAATACATATATTTAGTATCTGTGAATGTCATTTTTTGCAAACTGAATTTAAATAGTGTAAAGCTGTTGATTTATAAAACAATTGAATAATAGCATTCTTATAAAGAGTAAAGGACCATATTTCTGTTTATGAACCTCCCATTTTTTATTTCATTTCCCTTTTAAAATTATTTTTATTGTAACTATACATTTGTCAAGATATAGTATATAATACTTTTTAACTTATATCTTTACTTTCAAAGTGCAGTATATGCATGAAATTATATTATGAAATAATTCCAAATTAATACAAAGTTTGGCAGCTCCATACCCAAAAAATTGATTGTCAGCAAGACATTCATAATATTCAAAGGGGAATGTTTCAATAGAGTTATAAGCTAATATTTCCTTCCAACAGATAATTTTCTAAATTGTATTCTTTATTTGTACTGCATCTATGTTTTTATTCCTACCCAATTGGAAGCAGAAAGGCTAATTTATTTTGCACTAAACTATTTTAATCCTGCTGATAACAAAAGATAAAGCCTTTTAAAGACGTTACTATTAAATATATCCATCCTCAAATCCTGCCATATAATGTCATTATACTAAGAGGGCTTTCCTGGGAGGGATGTGCAAAGAATGCCTGCAGGCATGCTAAAAGTATATACTCCCAGTGTGATCACTAAAGGTATGAAGCTTGTCCCAGGTCTCCAGCTAAAAGGAACAGGCACCTATATCAGGCAGCAATAATAAAGAAGGTGCTCAAGAGGGATAATGACTTTAGACTTTAGACTTGTTGATGATTTTGACAATGAAATTTAGTCTGAAACTGATGGAACATGCAAGTAAGATATATTCTTGTGCTTGGAGACTAGAATGTCAAAACTGGAAACAGAAGAAAACAGGATGACCTGGATATAGAAGAATGATATCCCGTTATGAAATACCTAGAATGCTCTTACTGCTAGGTTCCATCACCTTTCTTAAATATACTTGTTTGGCCATCATCATCAGTCTTGTATAAGTCTAATCCTAAAGAATAGAATAAGTCCTAAATATCTTACTGTGGGACAATCAATATCAAAATTGTACTTACCTAATTGGTATGTGTTCTCCAACTGAATAGCTGGACGCAGGCTATCCTCATGGTGGCCAGGTTCATCCATATATGACACAGTACTTACAGAGCTAAACAGAATAACCAACAATAACTGCATTCATTGCTATTTTAATAAAAAGTGAGCAAACTGTGAAGTATCATCAAGGAATGTAGGAACTATCAGAATAGGGATTCCTGGTATGTTAAACCAGGAATTGATTTTGTACTGTAGTTTCTGGGAAGACAATATTAAGTATAGCCTTGATATAGAATTATCCCCATACCTGGGGAAGGACAAGTCCACAAATCTTTAAAGTTGCTGAGGTTGAGGAATACTGCTCTACAACAACTCTGTTCTTTGCATGACAACCTTTTAGTTATTTGATAACTGCCATTTTGCTTCCCTTCCATTCTGTCTGTTCTTTCCAATCTCATCCTGCAACTGGAACAGAATTTCTGTACAAGCCCCATTATGGCAGAACAACATGCTATGAAGTCAGTATAGAATCTTTATTCAATAATGCTCTCAGGATAGTTCAGCTTCTAAAAAATAGGTAAATATTGTAGGTATTTTCAACCATCACCAGGCACCTCCACAGCTAAATATTAAGCAATTATAACCTCATGGTGCCCAAAGAAAATAACCCAACAGAACTACCAGAGTTAACAAGATGAAAAATAAGAAATATAATGCTACTACTTACTCTTTGTTTCTACCAAAGAAATCCTTTGCTCTGATCTCATGGCTCCCCAAAGAAGATACGCTGCCTCTGTTCTTGGCCAAGCGGGTAGCTTTATCCTTCATGATCTCTGACATATTTACTAGACAGGAATTACATTTTTAAACTTAATATTTAGCTGAAAAGATATTGGCAGCTGATAAAGAAATGAATATCCATTTTACAAAAGCAAGTAACTGAAGAAGCAGTGTAAATATGTTATTTTTCTTTTGTAATCTGCAAAGTGGAATTGAGAACCACCTATGATCACCAGAAATAGATTCGCAGCACCACTCCAAACAAGATTTTGTTACTCCCTAGTTTGCAATCAAAATGACAGGAAAGGGGTACTAACAAAAATCAAGAGTACTTCAGGGAAGGTTGTTATGATATAATTCAGGGATTCAGAATCTGCACTTATTACCATCTAGACTCAACAAGTGACACCTTAAAATAGCAACTTTATTCTTGAGAAAATCCATAGATAGCTATCCTATCATACATTCAGTGTGTTTTCTAGTTTTTTTTAAAAAATACTAGTAGAAATCCATAAGTTCAACTCATTCTCCACAAACTCTACTTTCTTCTCAGGAGACATCCCTATTGATGTTTTCCCCTTCTATTTTTGTCCATTCAGGCCAATAACTGTGAATACTTGGAGAAAACTAAAAATCTTAACATACATACTAGTAAGTTTAGTACCCAGTGTCTATGGAGATTCTCAATCAACCAGGTCACAGTTGTCCCAAAGTGCTTTTTTCCCCCAAAAGGCAGCTGGACTTTTTTGGTTGTTTCCCCTCTCCCCCCTTTGGAAACATTTTGCTCTCATCCAAGAAGCTTCTTTAGATCTTGGATGAGAAGTGAAAAGTCTTCAAAGAAAAAAAAACAACCACCCAAGATAGTCCAGATACCTTTTTTGGGGGGTGGGGAAAGCACTTTGAGGACTTTAATACCTAAGTGAAATAAAATCAGTGATCTGTGTAATTATTTCAAGTGCTATATTCTGCTTTGAATGAAGCACCCCACTATGTGTGGGGTCCGCAAAAACTCTTTCTCCCAGCTATCCCAAAGGTGCTTTTTCAGGAGGCAACTGGGCTTTCTTGTTTTTTTTCTTGTTTTTAAGCTTCTCATCCAAGAAGCTTCTTCAGTTCTACCAGGATAGTGGGAATGGTGTCAGAGCTGAAGAAGCTTCTTGGATGAGAAGCGAAACGTCTTCAAAAGAAAAAAAACAAGGAAATCCAGTTGCCTCTTGAAAAAACACCTTTGGGACAACCATAACCTGGATGACTGAGAATCTCTACAGACTTTCTCCCAGGGGAATCCGACTTCTACCGATCGCCTGGAGGAGATCAAGGGGCTTTCATTTGTCCTTGTGGGACGTTTTCAGGTCTCTAACTTCAGTCCGAACCCAACCCAGTGTCGACAAAAACACGCTTTACCCCATTAACCCGATTCTGGAATTCCCGCAAAATGAGCCACATGGCTCATCTTAGTCCGCTAGACTGCCGACCCCGCCGCCCTATCTCGGCTGCCAACATCCGTACGACCGCTAAGTGGCATCCAAGTGAGTAGCAACCTTTTATTCCGTGGTGCGTTTTGCCAGCTATCCGGACGTTGGCACCCTTACCGCTTTCGCCTCAGCAGCCCAGGGAAGCCGGAGATGTTGCTGGTTTCCGGGCGACACATCGGGCCCTGGACGGCTGAGAGGGAAGGGCGGCCTCAGCCTTGCCCCCGCCTCCAAGGGCGGCCGTGCAGGAGTGGAGCGAAGCGACTCGGGGCGGGAGAAAGACAGGCTGGCATTTGTGGCTTCGAGCTCCCGTGCGGAGGAGGAGGAGGAGGCTGCCAGGTTAGGTGGGCGCAACGCGCGAAGAACGCGACTGGAAATCCGCTCCACCTTTCAAGCGGCAGAGCAAACGAGCAAGCACCCAGCCAAAAAGGAGATTAATGCAAAAGCTCTGCGCGCGCATCCATCCCGTCGGCTCCTTTCCCGAGTGGTGTTGCTTTTGCAGCTCTGTCTGCCGATCCCGCGCGTGGGTTTTGACTCCCGTTTTCTCTCCCCGCTGCGGGGCTGCCTTGAAATCCTGCGCGCTCGAGGGTCTGGTCGGGTCTCAAAAACACCAGCGGGGCGAGGAAAGCGCATCTGCTTCTGCCTTCCTCCGAGCTTCTCCGAGCCGCGACCTCCAGAGGTCTATGACAATTAGCCACAGCCAACTTACCGCAGGCAACTTGGCGCGGAAACGACACGCCGTGGGACAAGAGTTACACTTATATAAAAAATAAATAAATGGTGGAATAGAATCATTAAAGAAAGGATGCAAAAGGAAGGACAGAATGGAAAGCGAATGTCAAAAATTAAAGTAATTTTTTATTCGTTTTGAATTATTAAATTGAATTGTTAAACTGTCCTGTGGCAAGTTGTTTTGCGGCAAAGTTGGCCGTGGCCTATTTAGGACCTCCAGTATCTTGGCAGTTCACCCCTCTGAATTCCTAGGCCAGCAGCCTTTTGGTCCTCCACGTGATTGGGTGGTGGGGGAGTGGAAGGACTGAGGAAACCCCTTAACACTTTCTTGGCCCATGAGGCAACCTTGGCTTCTTAGGAGTATGACTTAGTGCTTGGCTAATATAGGGGTCTGCAACCTTAAACACATCTGTTTCCACAGAAAAGAAAACACAGGAACCACAAAACCTGGGTGGGCATGGCCAATTCAAGTCACTCCCACCCAGTCGCATGGCCCCCCTGCACACCTATCCAGGTTTTGTGGCTTCCCTGTTTTCTGTGGGAAATGTGTCTCTCTCCTTCTCTGCCTTCGTCTGTTTTTTGTGTTTTACCTTCTCAGGCCAGGCAAAGAGTGACAGGGAGGGGAGGGTGAGGGGCGGGACTAGCCAGTGGTGGGATCACCCAACAAGGAGCTACAGCAGAAGGCCCAAAGAGCTGCATGCGGCTCCAGAGCCGCAGGTTGCTGACACCCAGGCTAATATGTAAACTGGTCAAGTCAAGCTCTACTTGATTTTATCCCGGTCATTTGTTGTTGTTCCTTCCTAGCCTTTTCCTGTGTGAAAACCATTTTTTTTTTTTTTTGAGACCAACTGAGTGGTGATCTGGTTGTGGCAGGAATTGACTGACTCTGGCTTATTTGGGTCAGTCACGCCTTTTATGATCTCTGGCTTATTGCTTATTGCCAGAGGTCATAAAAGGAGTAACTGACCCAAATTCATCCAGTTCTCTCCTATATGGACTCAGAAATATAATGAAAGGATTCAAACCAGGGAAAGTGCCCAGCTCAGGCTTTATTATGTAATAAAGGAATAAAATTATTTGAAATGGTGGTCCCCAGTGTTTAACAGCATTTTCAGAGCAATAGATTGATATCAAGGGCTTGAAGTTTGGCCATTACAGTGCTGATAGAGAAGAATGGCAAAAGAGATGATCCAGCCAACTGTTGCTAAATATCTGCAGGATACGTTAACTGATTGGCTAGAATATGAAGATGTTCATCAACTGGTTAGCTAGAATAGTTCTGGATAGTTCTGGAAGAGTGTTAACATGTCACCTGTAGTCTTTCTCTGGTCTAACAGAGAGAAAGACTGGAGATGATATGATAATAGTTTTCTAATATTGAAAGGGCTGCCACAAAAGGGGGGTCTACTCTTCTCCAAAGCACCTGAAGGCAGAAATAGAAGTAATGGATGGAAATTTATCAAGGAGAGGACTAATTTAGAGCTAAGGATAATTTTTCTGACAGAACAATCAGTGGAATGGCTTGTTTTCAGAAGTTGTGGGTGTTCAACAATGGAGGTTTTAAAGAAGAGATTGGACAGTCATTTGTCTGAAATGGTATAGGATCTCCTGCTTTAGTAGGGGGCTGGACTAGAAGACCTCCAAGATCCCTTTCAATTCAGTAATACTGTTATCCTGTCATAGATGAACAGGTTGGGTTTAGAGCAGGCCAAACAATGTTATACCATGCTATGGTTCTGCAACACGTTATAGAAAAATATATCCACAAATCTGGACAATCTCTTTATGCAAAAATTATTCATTTATTGACTTTAGATCAGCTTCTCATATAGTATCACAGCCCTAATTGTAGGGTATATTTAAATAAATTGCAATGCTTCTGCTGCTCATAATAATTTGTGAGAATATAAAATTGAAGATCAGGTGCAATAATCAAAGACATGTCACCACAGAAATACTAGTAAGGCGGGGAATTGGACAGGGATGTCTTTGGCTCCAGTTTTATATAATTATATTAACTCATTAATTCTATACTTTTCATTCTTCCAAATTAGCTTATAGTCCGATTCATTTGTTACTGCATGCTGATGACATAATTTTGTCATTGACTTCCATTGACGTTAAAAGAGCCTAGACATGACTTATGCCAGGAGCGTCCAATCTTGGACCTTTGGACTTCAACTCCCAGCTTGGCTGGGGAATTGTGGCCATTAAAGTCCACAAGTCTTAAAGTTGCCAAGATTGGACACCTCTGACCTACATATTATCATGTTGAGGGGAAAATAATACATTACTTCGAGATTAAGATTGTCACTTTCTCTTAAGTATCCAAAACAGAGAAGCTGGAACATACAGTAGGTGGCCATTCCATTGAACATGAGATTTTTCAATATTTAGGGACAGTTTTACAGACTTCCAGAAGCAGAAATGCTCACAATGTCTTGTAATGTGTTGTGATCTGCTTCAGCTAATCAAACTTATTATTTTGCCACAGTTTATCCCTGCTGCAATTAAGTTGCTTGTAGCTAAACACAAGCACAATCAGGATCATACAAAAGCATGATTATCTTAAAAAGAATTAAACAAAATTTTTGAGAAGCATCTTTTAGGTTCCCTGCTGCATTCCAATGCAGTACTTTGATGGGAAGCAATAAATTTGAATGTAATCTCTGGATAAATATATTTTCCTACTGGATAAAACTATATCACAATCCTGGTTGTCTGGCCTTATCTAATACTGGTCAACTTCCAATCATCTTGGGAAACAGCTATCCAAAAAAAATAAATTAAAAAAATTAACCATTAGGGTTTTTCCAAGGATATTATCTTAATTTTAGGGCTAGTATTGTATCAGTATTAAGGCAAAAGATTTTACACTTGGGGGATCAGAAATTGCTGCTTTTTCTCACATCATTTATTATTCATTAAATAATTGATATAGCTATCCAATTGTGACTCTGGGTAGCATAAAACGTTAAAATTTATTCTACAGAGAAATAGATCGAATCGGGAGGTTAAAAGATTACAAATTAAGCAAGAAGAATACAAGGTTCAAGCCTTTACAGATGATCTTGTATTCTTTGTAGAGGAACCGATAGAATCAGGACCAAATTTAATTAAAGAAATAGAGAAATATGGGGAAGTGGCCGGCCTAACAATTAATAAAGATAAAACTAAAATGATAACAAAAAACCTAATAGTAAAAAAAAAAAGAGGAGTTAGAGCGAGTAATGGGCTTACAAATTGTTAAAAAAATCAAGTACCTGGGAATTTGGCTTACAGCAAGATGTTCAACGATAAAAGAGGATAACTATATAAAGTTAGTACAAGAAATTAAAAGAGACTTAGAAAAATGGGGGAAGATACAGTTATCAATGTTAGGGAAAATTGCGACTATTAAAATGAATATCCTACCAAGATTATTATTTCTTTTTCAAACGATCCCTGTAAAATTGGGTAATTTTTTTTTAGTGAATTAAACCAAATGACTACGAAATTTGTGTGGGCAAGAAAAAGACCGAGGATAAAGTTGAACGCATTACAAGATAATAGTGTAGAGGTGGATTTGGACTCCCTGCATGGGAACTATATTATAAAGCAGCAGCCTTAACGTGGGTTAAAGATTGGGTTAATTTGAACAAGAGAAGATTATTAATCTTAGAAGGACATGATTTGCAGGTAGGGTGGCATGCCTTCATGTGGAACCCTAGAAACAAGACTTATACTTATTTTAATAGAAATGCAATATGAAACTCATTATTGAGAATCTGGCGAGAAATTAAGCACAGACAATACATGAAAATTCCAGGGTGGGTATCTGTCATGGAGGCATTGATATACCCCAATGCACTAGAAATCGGAAGAAGGACTAAATATTATGATGTCTTAGATTCCAAAGGAATGTTAAAAACTAACCAAGAACTCAGGGACCAAGGGGTACAGATGGATTGGTGGCCATATTTACAACTCAAAACAAGGTATAAAAAGATGTAGAGGAACACAGAATAGATATAAAGCCAAATCAATTAGATAAACTTTTAGATGGAACAGATGAAAAAGCAGTTTCAAAAATATACAACTACTTATTAGAATTTGAATTGGCAGAAGAAATAGTCAAGGGCTCAATGATAGCATGGGCAAGGAACGTAGGACATAATATCAATTTTGAAGACTGGGAAAGAATTTGGAAGCAAAACTATAAATTAATGAATTCGGTGGTCTATAAAGAGAACCAATATAAAATGCGCTATCGGTGGTATCTGGCACTTTGGCCAATGATTAGCCAATATGTATCCAAATTTAAGCCCACTTTGTTGGAAATGTAAAAAAAACAAGGGGTACCTTCTTCCACACTTGGTGGCTTTGCCCGAAGAGCAAAAAATATTGGGAAAAAAATACAAATATCGATAAGAGAAATCACAAACATTCAATTAGAACCTAATTGAAAATTTTTTTGTTGGGAATAACAAAAGGTGAAATTGCAAAAGAAATCAAATATTTAATTTTACATATAATAACCGAAGCAAGGATAGCATTAGCTCAATGTTGGAAGGGAGATCAGATGCCAGCAGATAATTTGATAATCGAGATCTATGACTGCGCAAAAATGGATAAACTCACCCAAAAGTTAAAAGATAAGGAAGACTCAAAATATTTTACAGTTTGGGAAGACTGGTATAATTGGATAAAGGATAGAAATCCGTAAGTAAACAGATAGGCAAGAGAAAACATCAAGAGGTCATGATAGGAATATATACCAGATATAGGAACTAAGTATTGGAAAACTGTTTGATAAAAACACATCGTCTAAGCAATTAGAAATGTTTATGTTTTTATGCTTATTGGTTACGTATAACTTTTTGGTTTCGTATTTTATGAAATGTTTTGTATTATGTATATATGTTTTAATGTTTAATAAAGTTTATTTTTTAAATAAAAAAAAATATTCTACAACATATTTGTAAATAATCACATTTCAGCTCCTATACCCGTTTAATATTTATATCATAATACAGTGCCGGAATTCAGAAGAGTTTTACTTTTAGCTTTATTTAATGCTCTTCCCACAGGTGTATTGGAAGGGAAATAAATATAGGAAAACCCTTCATGAAACGTGACACTTCCCCCCTGACATGGATGCTATAGAAACCTCAGCCCAGAGATTTTTTTTTTTTTGTACTATCAGTTTTCAGGGACATTTGCCATCAACCTAATTATCCTTTTCTGATATAAATGTCTGGGACAGTCTTTTATCGTTAAGAATTACATCATAAATACATTTTGTGATCATCGTTAAGACTGATTTTGGGATAGGAAATGAACTAAAAGGAACATAACTAAAATTGGGTACACAGGAAGACAACTTAAAAGACCTAGAATGGAATACAAAACAATATGGCCTGGAGAAAATTTGATCACCCAAGGGATTCCCCACCCCCCACCCCCGCATATATGCACTGGATGTGCCCTTATCACCGCTCAATGAAAACCAGTGTTAGTACACTGAAAATAGCAAATATTCTGATTGCTTTCCAGCCTTTTGATATCTTTTTCCTCTACTTCCAGGTCTTTGTGTCGGTGGACTGTACATTCCTACATGTATCTTTCACACTTCTTCTTTTTTCATTAGAGAAACTGGCTGCCCACTAGTCCATGGGTACCCAGCTAGGCTTCCCCATTTAGCTAATTTTATTGGGCTCTTGAAATATGCATGATTTGCTGAAGATAAAAGTGAAAGAAAAGATTGTTGGGTTTACATTACCTTGGTAGTCTTGCAGAGTGTAAACATTGTTATCCACTTCCTTTCCCTACATGTGAGGATTGAAGCAGGCTATGAAATCAGTGGGGTTGCAAAGAAATATACCTGTTGATCAAATGTATTAGAAAAGCAGCTATGCTTGGAATGACAAATGCAAATGAGGCCACAAAACAATGTGCTGGCTATATACCATGAGAGCCAATAGCAGCCAGACTATAAAAAAACTGATAAAGTTCATTCAATATCAGAAAACGTGAAAAGAGCTGGTCCAGAGTTTCACCAAAAATTGAACATGATTGAATGGTTAAACATCATTATCATCGTCATTCCAGCTGATATGATGCCTTCTCAGATGGTAGTGTCTTATATTGGCTGATCTCAGAAACTGAGTATAGTCAGAAACTGGTTAGCATTAGATGGGGGCCATTTGGAAAGTCCAGTGCTATTGGCTGGATTGGAAAGGTGAAAAATCAACTTGGAAGAATGTAATGTATCTACCTACCTATTGAGGTATTGGTACCCTCACCACAGCTCCTTTGATAATTTTACCTCAATAGAATCACCTGTCTCTAACATTGCTGAATTGATTCTATCAGAACCAGGATCTGTGAATGCTTCCCGTACAAACGTGCATCGTCATGACGGCATCACGTGGCGTATCACAAACTTTTCCCCCCTTCACTGAACCAGGCATGGACGTGGC
This sequence comes from Bungarus multicinctus, assembly GCA_023653725.1. Lineage (NCBI taxonomy): Eukaryota > Metazoa > Chordata > Lepidosauria > Squamata > Elapidae > Bungarus > Bungarus multicinctus. The sequence continues at coordinate 62,721,464 of CM042842.1, forward strand.
CAGCACATGACACATCTGGCCTGCGGGCTGCAAGTTTAACACCCTTGTCATACCAGAAGGAGGAGACAGCCTCAGACTTGATATGAATTTGCTCTTCTGAAATGATTCTGCCTCAAATAAAAAGCATTTTTAATTGTAAGTGCTTTTGAAGATTTCAATGACGGAAGAGTAATACCAGCATCAAAGCTACCTCCTTTGTAATATTCCTTGGAGCATCATTTGTTTCAAACTTCCTTCAAAAACTAATTCTACACAATTAGTAGTATCATTCTTATTAGTGTCGCCAATACTACTAATGTTAAGAGACTATTAAACAAATAGAACTATTAATTTAAAGTAATGTGAATTGGAAGAAGGAAAACAAAAAGCCAAAACAAAATGTTATTTTTAGATTTCTCATTTATTTTCAAAGGGAAAAGAAAGTCACATTTAAATTACAGCTTAATTGTTATTTAATGTTTTTCTCGTGTATAGAATTTCATAAAGTTTATTCTGAAATGGGACCCTATTTGTATAATATGTATGATAAATAATTGCATATTTTGGGTTTTTGTGAAATGGATGTTTAGGGGAAATTATGAAGAAAATCCATTTATAAAAATCATTATTTACAAAAAAATAGACATTTGTTTTCTAATCTAGAAGGAAAAGAAACATTGAAAATATGCGGTTTTATGATTATCTTCAACAAGTCAGTACAACACATTCATATTACCAGTGGTTTGATTCAGAGCTTTGCTGCAGGAACTCTGATGCCACAAACTTTTTCTACAATTTATATATATATATATATTTGGATACCATCATGTTGGCAGCAATGTTTCATCAAAAACTAAGCAGTAAACAGCCAACTAGACTACAGGGATAGTGTATTTCATTTCACACAAAATCTGAGATGTCCAGACTTAAACTTTAATGTTTAAAAATATACATGTGTATTTTGTGTCCACAAATATCTATAAACAGTTTGTACACAGTTTTTAAAATATAAAATGATACAGTATGATATTTGATAAAACACCATGGAATCTATTTCAGGACTCAAATACTGTATCTTTTAGAAGTAAAACCCAGGATCTGCAAATGCTAAACTGCATGCCAGTAAATAATGTTTTTTTTTAAATATGTGTACAACAGTTCAACATGACTGAAATTTAATATTTAGTTTTTCTGACCCTTTAATCCAAAATACATGCATACCTATAGTTTATCAGCCATTAAAACATAACTTCAGAAAATTAGTATCTTCTAATGCACTAGTATGACTAGTGTGTTAGGGTGTTCAACTGAGATGCATTTTTTTAGACTCACAGATTGAAGGTAACAGTTCTCATATGCATGTTCATCTGAAGCACAATTACACACTTTTTAAGATCTTAATAAATGTATAAGGCAGATTTTAGACTTTCCCTGATTGCTTGGTCTGCACTGAAATGCTGCTCACAAAACAATCAATAACCAACTTTAATCAATACCAGTGTAATATTGGACTGGTGAAACCACGTTCTAGGTGATTTCAGACTGGTCACAATGGTGAAAGTGGCACTGGTATAAGGTCTATACCATTGGAGGGGTATGCAATGCGAACACAGAAAAGAGGGCTTGTATTGCAGTGCTCCTTGTGTTATTCTGATGCACATTTCTCCTCTCATTTAGATGCTGATATTTATGATTGTTACAGGGAAAATTGGGAGGAATGATGTCATGTATGACATCTTGAGCTGAATGAAAGATGGGATATAGATTTAATAAATAAACACCCTAACATTTGAAATCTAAAAAGATACCACCTTCAGCTGTAGAAAATCCTTCCTACCACTTAAAAAAGAGAAATTGTTCTGAGAAATTTGAATTTCTAATGACTCTGTGGGACAAATTTTAATCATTTAAGATGATTAGCATCACTGGAATTAGCTCTTGCATCAACTGATTGAAGAAATGTATGTTACTTTCAGTATCTGCCAGGAACAGACTAATACATTTGGAAGCAAAAATGGTTGAATTGTTTGACCCAACCATTGAACAGATTGATTTTGAAGTAATCAAACATGCTGGCTACCGTGATAAAATACCATGGTGGATTTTTAAATTAGGATTTAAAATGAGGGAAATTATGAAAATATGAAATTATAATTATGAAAATATAATTATGAAAATTATAAAAATATGCATTCCTCAGCTAATGCATTTATTTTGTCATATCTAAGAAATGTCTTCTGCCCAGATCAATTAGATAATATATAGTTCATACAGATAAATAAATGAATGAGCAAGTTTCTTCATAAATTAGACATGATGGTTGACATAATGTTAAAAAATAGTTCACCTAAGTCTCAGATGGAACACAGGCATAAGAATTACACTCACATATAACACATACACACACCCTCAACAGTAGGTACATTTTATTTCATATGTTACAGAGTAGATATGTCCATCCTCTGGAACTATCTTGACACAGGATCAGGATATCCCATCTTTTTCCCTTCATATGCATTGGAGTATAATTCTCCAGATTCCGAGCTAATATTAGCGATGGCTGCTGTACCTAGGAATCATAACAGTAAATCACACACGGAGAGTACCAGACTTGCAAGATTTTAAAGCTATTGGGAGAGTGCCTATCTAAGAACAAGATTGGTTCACTATGAGTATAGTCTACTCACCAGGGCCAAGAAGAAAAATCAGTTTATTATTTTGTGAACCCCCATGATGTAAAGGAACAATTGAAAAACACATACCTTTCTATACAAAGATTATAGCAATAGCCAATAGCAATAGCACTTAGACTTATGTACCGCTTCATAGTGCTTTACAGCCCTCTCTAAGTGGTTTACAGTCAGCATATTGCCCCCAACAATCTGAGTCCTCATTTTACTGACCCCAGAAGGAGGAAGGCTGCGTTAACCTTGAGCCAGTGGGAATCGAACTGCTGGCAGCCATCAGAATTAGCCTGCAGTAGTGCATTCTAACCACTGTGCCACCACTGCTCTTAAATGATGCTTGAAACTTATTTTATGCTTATTTTAATATTAAAATAATATTTTAGTATTAAGCATAGTACAGGTAGTCCTTGATTAATGACCAACCACCGAATGACCACACTTGGAGGGCTTTGTATCTAGGCCTCATTTATAGTCATCTGCAGTGTCCTGCAGACATGTGACGGTGTTTTACAATAATTTTGCGAAAAACTGGCCCCATGGCAAACCTTGGTTTACTTAATGACCATGGCATTTGCTTAACGACTATGACATCCACTTAATGACAAGTGCGAAAAAAAAGTAGAAAAATCAGGTCAGTCACATGACCAACCCACTTTATAATTGTGAAAATTTACAAACATAATGGGCAGGCTCTGTTACAGTTGTAATTCCTGGACTACCTGTTAAGTGCTCTCTCCTCCCACTCTCTCTCTGTATGTGTGTATACACACATACACAAACACACTCATGTGTATGTGTATATGTATATACACACACAGTACATACATATATGCACACACATACTTTACAGCATAATTTCAAGTTAGTATGGTATGATTATTGGAGAAACTGTCTTATCCTTGAACAATTAAAATATACACTATCTGAAATATGTAGAGTGCTGTGTAGATGATAAAAGCAGCACTTTTATGGCACCGTGAACAAAAAATTGGCTGAATTACTTCTTAAAATAAAACCAAGCAGAGAGACACGTCAGAAATATCAGCCTCCCAAGTAGATCAGATAGGAAATGTGACATGATGAGTTAAATTTTATTTTATTGTAAGAGTACATTATCAGAATCTTGCAAGTCTGAAAGTACAATCTCCTGCTATCACTTTCTACCTTCTGATAACTTAGGAAAGATCTTTTCTAACTTTCTTTCTCTGCCCACTTACTCAATAGCGGATTACTTCCACTTTTACTCTGATGGTTCCCAGAGCAACATCTCCCCTCACCTGCCTCCCCCACCCCAATTTTCTAAGGCCATTCTCACATTCCAAAAATTAAAAGAAATAAAATTAAAGAAAATATGGAAGCGTGAAGTAGGAAGCAAGCCAGCAGAGGATACAGGTAGTCCTTGACTTACAACCATTCATTTAGAGACTGTTCGAAGTTACAACGGCACTGAAAAAAGTAACTTATGACTGTTTTTTTCACACTTATAACCATTGCAAGCTTCCCCACGGCCACATGGTCAAAATTTGAGCACTTGGCAATCAACATGTATTTGCAATTGTTGCAGTGTCCTCTAATCATGTGACCATCATTTGTGACCTTCCCATCCAGCTTCTGCCAAGCAAAGTCAATGGAAGAAGCTGGACTTACTTATCAACCATGTGATTCACTAAACTATCGCAGTGATTTACTTAACAACCGTGCAAAGAAGATTGTAAAATCAGGCACAATTCTCTTACTAACAGTTTTACTTAGCAAAGGAATTCTGGTCCCAATTGTGGTCAAGGACTACATCTAATGGTTAGGGCAGGGGTGTCAAACTGGCGGCTGTGGGCTGCATGCGTCACGCACAGGCCACGCCTGTTCCGGCTCCGCTAAGGCAAAAAAAAATGTCGTGATACGTCATGTGATGTGATTGAGTTTCACACCTGTGGGTTAGGGTGTTGAACTAGGAACACAAAGATCCAGGTTCTAGCCCTTCCTTAGGCACCAAAGCTAACTGGGGTGATCATTGGGACAGTCAATCATTCCCTCTCAGCCCTAATCAGTAGCCACATCTGCAAAAGCTAGGTGAAAAATAACACCTCTTGTCCTATCATGATCAATAGGTTTTGCTAAGCAGTCTCAGTGCACAACCAGCAAGTGCTGCAATCAAGTGGAACAAACAATAAGAACAACAAAAGAAGGAAGAACAAAGACCTTTTATATTCTAATTGCTATCTTAAATTCACAATAAAACATAAGTCCACCAAACCCAGATGGCTACCTAACCAGTATAAATGACATTCATTTTCTAAATGGGCTTAAAACCCCAGTTTACTTTTTCCTGACTTTATTGAAGTCCTTGAAATTAGCATAGTAATTTATGATGGCTTGGCTTTTAGAAGAAACAAAATATCTATTTTTTTATAGAATAGTTTTTTTAAAATAATAATTTCTTCTATACAGAGCAATATGGACCCTGATCCTATGGATATTTGCAGACAGTCCCAACACAGATCTGCTATGTTATGAATAAATGCACAAGAATAGGGCTCTACATATAGCTATAATGACAACCTGATACAATTGACAGGCCTTGCACACCAATACAGACAACAGCAGAGGGCCCAAAGAGCTGCATGTGGCTCCAGAGCCGCAGGTTGCTGACACCTGCACTAGGAGAAGGATGTTTGTAAGGAACAATTGTATCACTAAGCAAGAGCAATACTTACGTTTTTGTCCATTGTTATATTGTTACTAACAAGCAATTATTTATGACAACCTTTTAACCTGTGACCTTTTCTCTGCTTATTAATTTATTTCCCAGATGTTAAAGACTGATACTTTACAATAGCCACTTTCAGGATACCCTGTCAATAGAGAATTCTGTGGAATGGACCTTTGAACAGCCCCAAGTTGAGGAAAGCTAAACTTCTACTTGGAAATTTATTTTTGGTAAATAAGCTCAGAAACAATCTACAAGCAGATTTTTTTTTTAAAAAGACCTGTCTTACATTACATTAATAATCCTAATTAATAATTTTAATTGTACTAAGGAAACAGGAATCATCAACAACCAAAAAAGCCTATAGTTATTTGAGATTAAACAGGTATATAAATCAAGCTTCAATAAATTGTTTTTGTTTTTTTCTATTAAGTCTGGTAAAAAAATTAGGAATTGTGTAATTGGCTAAAGTTTCAATAACTATTTTTCTTTTTTCAGGAATAAATCAAGACTTTATAAAGAAATGCCAGTAAATGTATCTCCGGTGGCTAAATTGTTAAAATGATGAGAATTTTTTTTTTTTTGCTGGATGCTATTATTTTAGATGCAATGTAATGCCTATTTTCCAATTCATTGCAAAAATAAAAAACTGTAAGTCATGTTGTTTCAACACCTTTCTTGGAATCTATGTAATCTTTCTGAGATAATCTTTACATTACAAATTTAGCAAATTATTTTAATTTAAACTGAATTTTCATTTCATATTTATCAATGAAGAGTTTAAAGATTTTCAGTCTCCTTTATTAGCTTTAATGTTATATTTTTTTAAAATGGAAGGGGTTCTCCACATTTGAAAAACTACTCACAAGTAAATTATTTCCTTTGCATAAAATTAAGTTTTTAGTTCAAATCAGAATATATGAAATTTCTGTTGGCACTAATTAGGAAATGCGACAGATACCTGAAATGGCCAATAGAGACTCAATTACCTGGTAACTGGTATGGATTGTAAAACAAAATGAAACAATTCCAGAGTAGAAAAATTCTCTAGTCATTAAGGAAGCAGAAATGTGCTTCCCTTTGTCAAGCTTTTATGATACTGAGTAACAAATGCTAGCAATAGGCCAATTTCACTTTCAGAGGAAAGAACAAACTTGGTAAGATTTACAAAAAAGCAAAGTATAAACACAAAGATAACTTTTCTATTTGAAACCATGTGGAGCTCTAGCAAAAACCAATCTTTATCATATTTATCATTGAGATTGAGAAGCCAGTGAAGCTTAAGTGGGGGACACATTTTTTGGATTATATATTATATTTTCCATAAAATTACCTCTCTAGTTTTCAAATACAAGACTCATACCAAAAGAAACTAACAAAACAAGGTATTTGATGTATGTGGGATTTCAGTTTCTATCACTGTAAGATATATATTTTTTCATACTGGATGATAAACAAATATATTCATGTCCAGATAGAGCCTTTAATTTGTCTGCTTGTTTTAATGCAGACATAGCTGCTTATCAAGTACAGCTATTTTCACATGCAAGTGAGACAGTTGGATGCCAACCTAGTTAGACCACAGTTTATAAAAATACTAGCCGTAAGCACAGAAAATAGCAGAAACAGATACTCTGCACCCTCTTACAATGACTTCTCATACAATATTCCTTATTCCTACTGCATTCAAGCTACAGTTCAGGTACCATTTGAACAGACAGACATGCAGCATTTATTTACACACCTAGTACGTGAGCAACGGATAATCAAATCTTTTGCTTTTTCAGACCCTCCTAAGACAGGTAACACTGACTAGCAATTTGAAACCTTCTTTGAAGTAGAGTATCTTGGTTTTTAAGGAACGGAAACAAAAATCCAGCAATTCTTTTGTCACCTGTTCTTTGCTGTTCAAATGGCTTCTTTCTTTCCTTTTTTTTTTTTTTTAGCATTCAAATCAGCCAGGCTACAAATGTTGATATGTATGGATGATATCTGTGTAATGTGTGTGCAGGAGACACACACACACAAACATGCTTCTTTGAAGTTCTTGTTTCCCTACACATAAGTTAAAATCTAGCTGAAGAACACAATGTTGCTCAGAGCCAATTTTTTGGCATGCAAATTGTCCTGTAAAAATAAGCAAGCACATCCATGAAACCAGAGGCTTGCTCAGGTAAAAAAAATAAACCACCACCACAGGATTTCTCTTCATTGCTGGTTGTTTGTTAGTCAGCTTCCCCTTGCACCAGGTGTAGTGAAAATTGTGGGAAGTGCACCTAGCTGCCTTTTCTGTGCTTTCCTTCCTTTTTCTATGCCAGGCTTCCCAAACAGCTGCTCGCATGTCAGCTGATATCCAGCATATCTGCAAGGTACCGGTTGAGGAAGGCTGCATAAAGCTTGCATAGCAGAAATATTTCTAAACCATTGTGCTCTTCCTTTACCTTCATGTTCACTCATGTTAGACTAACAAAAGAAACAGCTATCTCAGTACAACCTTTATCTCAGTACAAGCTTTATCTCTAACTGTTATCCAAAACTTTCTTCCCCTGCCCCGCTTTTAAACTTACTTCAGACATGATGGGAATGTTTAAAGCGAAAAACTACATTTGTATCATAATCACCTCAACATTTGCTCTGAGATGTTCTGAAGTTAAACCAATTGAATACTTAAAGTCATATCTGTTTATTTATGTGATTATATTTGTATGACATATGCTGTGAACTGAAAAAAATAATCAATGAATTTGCAGGTGAGCTAATTTTGACATTCTTTTTGAGGCACTCCTTTTCCCACAGCTGTTAGTGTTGTGTTCAAATTGTATACATTGACAAAATGCATCTGCCTCTGAAAGCTTGTCTCATTCAGCATTACTACTATTAAATTTATATATATATATCACAGTTTAAATTACACCCATTTCTTGAACGATAAAATGCTAAAACTCAATTGTCTAACTGCCAAAATACAGCCTTACTAGAATGAGTACAATTTACAAATACAATAATTACAATTTAAAACATGAACAATATTACATCTAGAAGTAAATACTGTAGGACTGATCAACATGGCATTTTCTGAGAGAGAAATGTTGAATTGCTGATGCTTTCAACAGAAATGTCCTGAATACAGGATTCAGTTAGTTTCCCCTCAACAGCATATAAAAACCATCCAACCACTGCAGTCTCAGCTATATGGATTTTCAACATACTTGCATATACTTCGGTTAGTTATCTGCCAGGTACTTTCCTGTAAAAAATGATTAAAGGCATGTAAAACGGAAAGTTAATGACATTTGTAAGGCCTATATTTATTTTTATAAACATACTGTTGCCAACTAAATATATTACCAGTTAAATTATGAGAATCAAATTAAGGTCTAAATAGTTGATGAGCCCATCATAAAATATGAACTTCATTGTACCATTTTGTGGTGCAAGAGAAAGAAGTATAGATGTATTTATTTATTTACTCATTTACTTATACAGTTTGGAGGCTACACAACTCCAGATGTTTCTGGACATCTTAAACTTTAGAAAAGAAAGAAGCACAAACTAGAAAAGCAGATCATATATATTCTCTGCAGCGTGGGGCACAGGGCAGGGCAGGTTGGGGTGGTCAAGCAAAAGAGACAATGCAATAATAAAAGGTATGTTTTTAGCACTAGTAAATGTCCTAAATAAAAACGGTCAAGATGTGACCTAAGTCCTCATTTCTCCAGATAGTATCCTTTCTATGTGCTGAAATTGACAAAGTTCCAGTTCACACACAACTGGAACTACAATGGAGAACATGGCCTGCTTCCTGATTCAGCAAATTATGAAAAAGTAATATTAAACTACTGAACTTGGTTGAAACATATAATCAACCAATTATCTGATAATACCTTCATGCTTTAATTGTCTCCATCTGCTTACAGACTAAGAAGTGCATGAGAAAACAAATGGGAAAATAAGCAAGAAAAAGAAGTCGCATTCTTTGCCCGCACATCTGCACTTCAGTGTTTGATTGACTTGTTTAACTGGTTGAATTATGAACTAAAATATGTGGCTGTCATTGTTCATGAAATCCTAAGTTGGTAGATTGACCAGGCACCTTCTAACGTAGGGGTGTCAAACTACGTCGTCACGGTGGTGTCACCATGACATACCAGGACTTTCCCTCCCTTTGTTAAACCAGTGTGGGCATGGCCAGTGCGTGATGCATCCAGCTCATGGACTGGGAGTTTGACAGCCCTGTTCTAACACCCTGATGACTAGGTGCAAATGACACTGAGACCATACGTATCATATCTAGTAACCCAATTCTCTTCTTGTTGATATACAGTTCCATTATTAATTTATTGTTATTGGTCTAAAATAGATGTTTAGACTGAATTTGGCATTTTTCCTATTGAACCTTTCCCCACAATCTGAAATAGGCCTTTAATGAGCATTAATATTATCTTAGGAATATTAAAATTAGAATTTAGCTTTCCTTACCTGCTGCAAATCTCTTTTTTATAAGTGAAAAACGATAGCCAGCTCCAACAAGTTCAATATCACAGCTGGACAAAGTGCTCCCTTCGCTGGTGAACTGCACAACCAGGGGTGAAGGTTTACTTGGTCCCTCAGATAACTGGAATCGTGCAAGCAAGGAACCCACCCCTTCAGACAGAAGATTCATTAAAGTACATTAATATAGAAAACAGCACAGTCTTGTGCCTAGACTATAGAAGGCCCATTCGTAAAATACTGGTGTAACATTAGATTTGGATTGCATCTTAATCTTTTCGCATGACAAACTTATGCCCTGAGATAATTGAAGTTTGAAAATACCTTGTAAACTTTTTTTAAGGCATGGATAACTTAAAGTATTCAAGCTTTAAATCAGTTTATTGCAAATTATGCTTTAAGCCATTTGAGCCACTATTTGAGGAATTTAAGATACTCTAAATTGCAAAATGGTATTCAATTAACCCAGGGCTCTCCAAATTTAGCACCTTTAAGACTTGTGGACTTCAATCCAGAATTCCACAGTCAGCATGCCAAATTTGGAGACCCTTCAATTAACCTACTATATCTTTTGCAATTCACAATTTATCCCAGATACACTGGATGAATCTAACAGTCTTGCATTAGTATAACTATTACACATGTAATTTTACGAAGATGTTACTACTGTGATAAACTAAACTATGTTTGAAAAACTTTGGAACTGGCTAAAGTGTTTTGCATCATAGAATCAGTCCATGGTTCAGAAATATTAATATTATATCTCCTGTTAAGATAAGTGTAATTCAGTGAAAGATTATTTTTATATATATTTAGGCACTCAGATAACATTGACTTATTCAATTAGTGTTCCATTTGGTTTAATATTCACAAAATTGTTAACTGGATGTTACAAAGATAATTGTTCCAACATATGAATATATTCTTGAATTACATAGCAACATTGTTTGTATTGTTTGTATACATCATATATTTTCTATGCTTTCTATTCTAGTCTATTTCTAGTTGAATATTTTAACTATTATACTAACTTGACCTTGAAAAGATATGAGTTATTGGTCAAAGAATGATGAAAGAGAAGAAAGTTTCACTAGCAATATAAATTTGTATGATTACCTCCATTTTCAGATTTTTGAGAAATATCAGGAATTCTCCACAATATCCTTTGTTGTTCAGTATTCCTAAAAATATGACAAAAAATTGGTATAGAGAACACTGGAAAACATTTCCAGAAAAATTGTATTCCATTCTAGAATATATAGTAAGTAAATTAAGTATCAATCTATCTACAATAACTACATTTTGTTTATGTTATAGCTTCAGTTATTTTTTTTGCTGAATAAGGGGATAGAGTAAGGCTATGCAAAAGATTTTGAATGTGAGATATGTACTGTATCTATTTGTTAAATTTATTTTCCACCTATCTTGTTATGGGATTACTCTAGGCCCATGATGGTAAACTTATGGCAGGCATGTCAGAAGTGGCATGTACAGCCATTTTCTGCCGGCACGCGAGCCATTGCCCCAGATCAGGTCCACTGTGCATGCGCACATGCCTCCCGCCAGCCAGCTGATTACCAGGTATCTGCAATGCAGAGGTACACGGAGTGCTTGGGGAGTATTTCATGCGCATGCACAGAGGCACATGGTGCATGTGGGAGGGATCATAAGTGTATGCGCAGGGAGTGGGGGGGTGGCACATGCATTGCATTATGGGTGTAGGCATGCGTGCGCGCACACTTTTGCACACAAGGATGAAAAGGTTAGCCATCACTGCTCTGGACAGATTTTTCAAGCTTAAAACTGTTCTAGTCTGGAAGTGTTCTTTGCTCAAAATGATCCTGTTTCAAACTCAAAATAGAGTTGTTTTTATTTTAAAATACTGTACTTCCAAAGTAGTCAGAAGTACTATTTAAAACTTAAAAGCATTTTGAATTTGAGATGTTAGCATGCCATGCTGTAAAATCATGTTGTTACACTTATTTTCTGTATTTTAAGGTTAATACTAAATATTAAGAATTCAGGAAGTTCCATATCCATTTGCATTCTGTACATATATCTGAATCAATAACTTGTGATACAAATAGTACCATAGCAACAATAGACCGCTTCCTGTCCATTACGTTCCTGCAATTAAGTCTACAATGAGATTTGCCAAAGGAAATCTAGAAAGAAAAGAGATGGATAGATAGGTAATTCTTTCTGTTGCTATTCTGGCAAATCCTCTCTTACTTCTCCGCAATCTGTCTGCTGTGTTTTTCCCCATGCTGAGGCATTGAAAGCCATTGAAAGAAGTTTCATCACTGTTACCACTAGCTATAAACTCTTTAAAGCAGGGATCAATTTTACAAATTATGGAGACTCTTAAAAGAGCTTTTGTTTCTAGATGTTATATTCAGTGATGTTACTGAACTAAAAATTAAACTGACACATTCACTGCCTTTCTCAAGATTTTTTGATGGATTTTTAAATATTTGTACTATGTTTCAACATTGGCTGGCAAATAATTTTTATATTGAGGGCCCTTGAGAGGGTTTGGGGAGGACTCCTAGGGTTCCTGAAACCACAGTTTGAAAAATATTGCAAAAAGCAAACCCTGTCTTTTTTGAGGCTTCTGCTTAAAATTGCCTTAAGGAATTGACTCACTGAAGTCATGGCCTTTCCCCCTTCACATTTGTGAAGAAGCCTGAAAAAAAGGCAATAAATTGCAGCGAGGTACTGCACTTCCACAAAGTCTGAAACCCTTATTAATAATTTACCAAATATATATACCACAGAACTCCTAGTGACTCCGGGCCATTTCCAATTGTAAAAACACAAAAACAAATAAGAATACAAGAAATATCTTAAACACAAAATAAAGCCCCAAAAGGAAGAGAGATGGCTTCTTCTGAGTGCCATTCCCTCTTTCTTATCATACTTGAAGTGCAAAATACTTATACAGACAAAGTTATGCCAAAGTTTTAATCTGCATATGGCTCCTCATGGCTATAGCTTGCCAAGACTATTTCAGGCTTTCCAAAGGCTTTGCTCAACTTCAGTTACCAAGAAAGTGCATTGATGGAATAAGAAAGAGGCAAGGAAACACCTCTGGTTCGTACCAAATGGCAGGTGGAAGCACAGCTTGTAGTTTTGTCACTCCACCATCAATAGGAACAAGGAACTGTACATTGTTTAAAGCTACTGGTGTAGTCATTGCCTCTATATTATACTTGTAGTCAATGCGTAGATCTGTGCTTGTGGGTTCACACCGCCAGTTCACTGCAAGATTCAGTGGAGTAGATTGAATACCCTGTGTTGATACCTTGTAAGACAGAAAGAACATTTAGTATCTGTATAAGCCATCTGACAGAGAGGAAAAGAGTGTGAGAGAAATGTTTCGTAATGAACACCTCAAGGGTTTATGATTAAGCTATGATTATAGACTCTGCAAGATCATAAAGGAGCTCATACCTGGTATTTAAGCATATCCACATTATAGTATGTTGCTTGTGGTTTCTGTTCAGACACTTTCTTCAAGTGAGTCATCAAATTTGGCATGTTTACCCAGAACTCCTTTGTGTTGGCATCAGCATGAGTGCTGTCACTGCATTAATTTAAAACAGGAAGAACACGTGCCATTTTCATCAATATAAAAACATTTGGCAGTTTTGTATTAAAATTATAGTTAATTCCAGACGCAGAATTTCTCTTAAGACTAGGGGAAATAAAAACCACAATGTGTGATCTAGTGGTGTAAAGACGACCTATGGACCCATGTCACAGTCTCTTGGGGTAACAGATTGTTTTCTTCTGAGTATTGAAATAGTGTTCATGTTTTTTAAAAACTAGTTTTAACCTAACCTAAGTATTACACTAGACTAGAGCCAGTTTGATTTGGGAGCCTTTTCAAAGAACAGCAGGAAAAAAGGTTTCAATGCAATGTAAAAATCAATTAATAAATCAATCTTAAGCCATAAACAAAAATGGCTATTTCCTGTAAAAAAAACAAAAACTAATTACAATGATATTTACCAGCAAAGAAGTTGAGGATTTGGCAAAACATGTTCCAATCTGTTGTAATTTGTCACACGAAATGTTAGAACAGCTGGAGCGGGGTTATTGGCAAAATGTCTAGTAATTCCCGCAGGAAATGACAGCACCATTTCTCCGGTAATTTTCACTATACATCTTCAGAATCAAAAGAATGGCAGGCAGAAAAAAAGAGCACACAAGTTATGCACAACTAGCCAGTTTTGAATCAAAACATACATATGTACAGTTTGATTACTTATTTTCAGCATATTCTACTCTCGCTTCAGACATCCATATAGAATTAATCTATCATACACTCATTTGGAAACATGAAAAATGGTGTTCAGAAACTTGTGCTATTATTAAAAAGAATGCAAGTTCTTCAAATATGTCAGAATTACAAACTGAGTTATATCTATAATTTTCATCTTTGAAAAAATGACTACAAAATGTAGTCCAAGTGTTTTAGAAAGCAATTTTAGAAAGCAAGATCAATGGCTAGGAAAAATGTATGAGGCTACACTCTTTGCTTTATTATGTTCCTCTGAATCACATGAGTATCTAACTGAGCATGAACAGAAATGATGTATGTCATAAAGATGAAAGGTTATATCATATGGCCTTAGGATGTATTTGTGCTGGTTTAGTGATTCTGAAAATGTGGTACAAAATTAAGGAAACTATCTCTGGGTTGAATCTGAAGTAGCCTAGAGTAGAATGTCACTAAGTATACTTTTGAGGGCAGAAGACAGAAGGAGAAATATAGCACTTGTTCTCCCTTCTATTTCCAGCTCCTACGCATTGGAAATTTGCTCCAGAAGATTTCCCAGAGACTGTTAGCATTGGGTGTGGGGGAGTAACAGAAAATCCCTAATACAGTTCATTATCTCCTTCCATTCATGAGAAAGTACATTAGATCCTAATTTGTCATCCTTGGATATTTTTATTTTTTAATTTATTTATTTTTTGTCAATTGCTTACAAGATAATAGGTATAAGTAAAACATAGTTACGAATACATGGATACATATAAGAAAAATAAAAAAAGAAAAGAAAAGAAACAATAGGACAGGGATGGTAGGCACATTGGTGCACTTATGCACGCCCCTTACAGACCTCTTAGGAAAGGGATGAGTGTGGTCTAAGGTTAAAGTTTTTGAGGTTTGGGGAAGAAACCACAGAGTCAGTAGAGCATTCCAGACATTGACCACTCTGTTGCTGAAGTCGTATTTCCTGCAATCAAGTTTGGTGTGATTAACCTTGAGTTTTTATCTATTGTTTGCTCTTGTGTTGTTATGGTTGAAGCTGAAGTATTCATTGACAGGTAGGACATTGCAATGTATGATTTTATATACTATACTTAGATCGGACTGAAGGCAGCATAGTTCTAGGTTTTTTAAGGGATATTTGAAGAATATTAAGGGATATTTGAAGAATTAAGTGGCATATTATTCCCTGGATGTTAAGGGGTATATTGAGAACTCTGACAAAATGAGTAGCATTAGGAACAATATAAATTAACTTTGGAAACTATCATTTAAAGGACTGTCATTTGAAAAAAAAAAGGTTATGTCCCATTGCCATTCCACATCCCCCCCCCCAACATATGTGTCTGATGAAGATAAACATTTTCTCTAGATTCGTTACTATATTTTGAACAAACATTATTCCAGAGGAAATGGGTGGTATAAATCCAATCCTGAATTGCCAACTATATGGGAAGAGGAAGGGAAGAAAGGGCACAACACTCACTTGTTAGGATCGGCTCCTTTGAAGTATGCATTCACAGTTTCAGTGAAAGCTGCAGCTACAGGGAGGGTATCTTGTGCACCCATGGTTAAGGGGCTTGGGTCCTCTGGAAGAGCCTGCAACCAATGAAACCCAGGACAGTCTTTTTCTCCACTAAACCATTTTCCCCCTCACTTCTTTCAAATAATGTTAAGAAAAGATAGAAGTGGAGTTAAAAGTACAGGTAGTCCTTGACTTACAACCACACTAGGGTCAGGAAGTTTATTATTGTTAAGCAGCGATATCATTAAGTGAGGCATCACAGCAGGGGTGGGATTCAAATTTTTTAACAACCGGTTCTGTGGGCGTGGCTCAGGTGGTGGGCATGGCTTGACGGTCATGTGACTGGGTGGATGTGGCTTGGTGGTCATGTTATTGGTTGGGTGTGGCCAACTCAATATCACTCGCATCAAGGCATGCATCTCCTCACCTGGCCTCTCATGACTATGGGGATGCTGCAACAGTCATTAAGTGTGAAAAAGGGTCATAAGTCACTGTTTTCAGTGCCACTGTAACTTTAAATGGTCACTCCACACAAGCAAAGTATCAGCAAAGGAGGGGGAAAAACTCCAGAGACGTTCCAGAGACAGGAAGTCTAGTCCTGCCAAGAATGTAATAAGGGTTAATGGAGAGGCAGTTTCTGTAAGCAACACCAGAATGTTTCCTTCCTGCCTTCCTTATAGGATTAGGCCAATAATTTCTTCTAACAACCAGTTCTTTGAACTGCTTAGAATGTTAACAACCAGTTCTAGCGAATAGGTGCGAACTGGTAGAATCCCACCCCTGTATCACAGAACTACAATTTGTGTTTTTTCCTGTTGGCTTTCCCACAGATTTTACTTGTCAGAAGCCAGCCAGGAAGATCTCAAATGTGACTATAGGATGCTGTGACTTTCATAAATACACAACAATTCCCAAGTGCCTGAATTACAGTCACATGACTGTGGGAATGCTGTGACAAGTACAAAGGCTGATGGTAGGTCACACTTTCTAGCACCGTTGCAACTTTGAACAGTCAGTAAATGAATGGTCGTTTGGCAAGGACTACCTCTAAAAGCAAGCTTGTTTTTTTTTAATCACAAAAATAGTCTACAAATATATACAATATTTATAAATTTCTTTAAATAGTTAAGCCAACATAATTCAGACAATATCAAACAAGAGGAATGTTTGATTGAAACATTTGAATTAGAACACAATTTTGTGGGTTTTTTTGCATGGTTGTACAGTAGAAGATGACCATTTGGGCCAATCATTTGAGGATTTATATAATGGCAGTCTAGTGGTAGTTGAATGTAAGATCATAATAAGCTACTGGTAATAGTGAGTACTCAAAGTTGCTTAAAGGACAATGTATATGAAGGGAAAAAAGGGGGAAGTCAACAAGAGAAAACCTAAGGGATAAATGTGTGCTGGTGGCTCAGTATGATTAGCCAAAGAAGGCAAGGTGTTTAACAGATCTGATTATGATGTTCATAAACCTGGGATAATGGCTGGGGAATGACAACCTTGGCTGGAAGGAGGAACAACCACACTAAGAAAGATCATCTGTCTTGCCATTCCTTCCTCCTCCCCCAGTTTAAAACAAGGCAGCGCCAAAAAAGGCTAAATTCAATAGTTGAGTTCTCTCAAAAAAAGGATAATATATTCCAGTGGAAATTACTTTGAGATGCGCAGTTAGTTTTTGGTTTTATGAAACTCTGAAATAGGTTGAGAGACATTAAGAGTTCATAGGTTCCTAGATCAATCTGATATCATTCACTTGTCTACTAGAAATCTAGAAATTGAAGTCCTAGCATATTTGGAAGGATTCAGGTTTGGGAAAGGCTGATTAAAGTATTATTCATACGGATTATACCA
The DNA here is from genome assembly GCA_023653725.1 of Bungarus multicinctus. Lineage (NCBI taxonomy): Eukaryota > Metazoa > Chordata > Lepidosauria > Squamata > Elapidae > Bungarus > Bungarus multicinctus. The sequence continues at coordinate 62,738,986 of CM042842.1, forward strand.
AAAGAACATATATCAGAAGCATTATACTGTGATTTCGGAATAATGTGAGGGTTCCAGAATTTGTCCGTTTCAATCAGTAACTCTGAGACAACCATTATCTCAAAGTGCTTTATTAAAACAGAAACTTGGCATGTCTGTGGAATTCCGAAACTCAAGTTTCCTCCCAGACTTCCCACAAAACTCAACCCAAACCCACCCCTTTTCTTTCACATTATAAATCATGTGAACCAATCACCCTTCAGCTACAATTCTTGCTTCGCCATAGAGAATGACCTTGATGGTCATACATATCTATTTTGTCTACTGAAAACTACTCAAACAACAACAGCCCCTCTTCCATCCTCCGCAGCTGTGTGGCAGCTTTTAATAGGTATTCCAAAGCTGACATATACATCATTTGTGACTTACTAAAAAAAAGTGTCTAAGCCATAAGCAATTGTTGGCTGCTAAAGTTTAGATAAAATAAATAAAGCACTAGATAGAGATGCTGTATATTTTCTTAATAGCCAGTATATGCAGATATAGTCCATATTATTTTTCTATTATATTTAATTTAGAACAGTGAGAAACTGAAGGCCAAATGTTCCCCTCCCGTTCCCAATACATTAATGATGATGTACAAGAAAAAAAAGTGGGCTTTTGTATATTACACTACAAATTACAAAAGATGAGAATTTAATTAATTAATCATCTTCTACAAATCCCATGTTTAATACGTAAGCAATAGCACGCTCCCTTTGGCAGCAAAATATTTTATTTTTCAAAGAATACCCTGGGGTAAGGGTCAGACTTAGAAATCAAGTCAGGAAGAAAAGGTACAGATTTATTTTCAGAGCCTACTATGGATCTTGAATCCTTGCATATGATTAGCAAAAAGCTATTCTATAATTTAAACTAAAACTAGAGAATGATGATGCTTTCTGTAGAATGGGTTCAATTAAATTGTCATGGCAGTGAAATAGACTTAAATATATTATTGAGCTGTGAGCAGGTGTTTTCTCTACAGGAGGAAACCATATTTAGTAATTCAGAAAGCTTCAAGATTCAACCTAGTAATTCCAAAGATGCTCTTTTCAAGCTCTTTCAAGATGTTTCACTTCTCATCCAAGAAGCTTCTTCAGCTCTGACTAGATGGTGGGAAATGGAAGGATTTATACTCTTTGCAGACAGCTGGACATTTGCATTCTTTTAGCAGACCGTTATGGTCACCTGGAGATTTATCTGTGTCATCAGGGTCACCTGAGTGGTGCAAATTGAAGCCTTCTTGGAACTGTAGAAAGGACTGTGTTGAAGATTAGAGATAAATGATGTCATATCCCTCCCCCTCTGTTGAGAGGGGACTTTTCAGTTTTACATAGAGGGTCCCTTTAACCCTTCTTTCAAATCAGCTGTCCCCTTTGAACAAAATATGAAAATATCAAGAAGGCTCCACACCAATTTGCACCGCTCAGGTGTGATGACTCAGGGTGGGATACAAAATAAATATAGTCACAAAAAACAGGTGAAGCCCCTTTTATTCCTTCACTTTGCTTCCAAGCTCCAAATATCCTTGACTGGAGACAAAAAAAACTCCTACACAAGCAGTTACCAGAAGGAGGAAATTCTATTTAAATTATAAAGAGTAAAAAAACAACAAACCAGACAAGATAAGGGCTGGAGGATGTTCACAGATAACAGAACATATACTGGGAAGGATGCCAAACTCAGACAGGAACCATAAAGTAGAAATATTTCCATGCTTTGTTTCCAGCACTCACCAGTATGCATCCAGTTGTCACAGCTGCAGCCCATGAAGAGGATCAAGACCCTCTCCTCCCGAGTAGACCATGTCTCTCCCTTATCCTCTCCTCCCTGCATGTCCTAGGATGGAGAGGGGATGGGCCTGGGTTCTCTCTGACTGCCCAGCTGGCCTCTGCCCTTCCCCAGCCTCTTCCACAACCTTCAGAGCCACACTTCCACTCCCTGTCAACTGTTCCTCTTGTTCCCCAGAGTCAATCTCCACCAGGGGCATGACATCAAGTAACCCTGATGGCACAAACAAACCTCCAGGTGACCTTAACAATTTGCTAAAAGAATGCAAATGACCAGCTGTCTGCAAGGAGTATAAATCCTTCCATTTCCCAACATCCAGTCAGAGCTGAATAAGCTTCTTGGATGAGAAGCAAAATGTTAATCAAAGAAAAACCAGAAAGTAAGTCCACCTGACTCTTGAAAAAAGTACCTTTGGATGACTGAGAATCTCCATAAGCATTCAATTGATTTAATTGATCAACGAATTTTAAAACTGTAAAACACCCCTTCAATTTCAACAAGGCTAGGTTATAAAAAAAGAAAAGAAATGTCTGTGTGAATGCCTATAAGAATAAAGTATGCTTGCTCATTTTGCACAGGCCCTTCACAAGGCTTCAGGGAGGTCTTGTTAGGGATTAGCAGCTGCTTTGGCCAGACCTGGCTCATCAGCAGCAAGAAGAAAAAGCAGCTGCTGTGTGGGATAGCAGGGATGGATGGTGGTAGTAGAATGCAGGGAAAAGACTGGGGGGAAGAGACAGGTAGGTGGGCGAGTTTACGCACACTCTGTGGTGCTGCCAAGCACCCAAATTTTGATCACATATATGCAGAGGACTGCAACAGCTCCAACTTCAAGTTATGCTATAGCTACCATCGGTTCAGTGCAGCCGTAAATTCAAATGGTCACTGTATAGATGGTAGCTAAGTGATGACCTTATGTCAGCAACAATATTCCAAGGTATGCTTTGGAAAATGATTTACCTGAAAGAAACAGGGTATACCTAAAATATGTATATATTGAATACTCATTGCAATGTATTGGCTCCTTGTGAATGGCCAAAATCCCCCAAATGCCAGAAATGAAGATTGGCTGTTTAAAGGACCTGGCGTCAAATCAAAATATTTATTTACTGTAAATATTGCTCTTTTCAGGAAAAAAAAGAGAAAAGCATTTACTATAGCAAACCCCAGCCATTTACTTCTCTAAGTACATTGTTAAATAGCTTTGTAGTGCTTTGAAAGCTCAAACTGCCCAAGGAGCTGCTGATACAGTTCTACAGAGGAATTATTGAGTCTATCATCTGCACCTCTATAACTGTCTCATTGGTTCTGCAACCCAACAGGACAGACACAGACTTCAGAGGATAATTAGGACTGCAGAAAAAACCATTACTACCAACCTGCCTTCAATTGAAGACCTGTATACTGCATGAGTCAAAAAGAGGGCTGTGAAAATATTTACAGACCCCTCACATCCCAGACATAAACTGTTTCAACTCCTTCCCTCAAAACGACGCTATAGAGCATTGTACACCAGAACAACTAGACACAAGGACAGTTTTTTTTCCCGAATGCCATCACTCTGCTAAGCAAATAATTCCCTCAACACTGTTCAACTATTACAAAGTCTGCATTACTATTACTGCTAATCTTCTCATCACTCGTTATCACCCATCCCCTCCCACTTGTGATTGTAGGACTGTAACTTTGTCCCTTGTATCCTTACGATTTGTATTGACTTTTCCTAGTATGATTTGATTGCTGATTGTACCCTATGACTATCATTAAGTGTTGTACATTATGATTCTTGATTCTTAACGAATGTATCTTTTCTTTATGTATACTGAGAGTATTTACACCAAGAGAAATTCCTTGTGTGTCCAATCACACTTGGCCAATAAACTATTCTATTCCAGGGCTCCCCAACCTTGGCAATTTTAAGACTTGTGGACTTCAACTCCCAGAATTCCTCAGCCAGTGAGGAACTCTGGGAGCTGAAGTCCACAAGTCTTAAAGTTGCCAAGGTTGGAGACCTCTATTCTATTCTATTCTATTCTATTCTATTCTATTCTATTCTATCTCTCTCTCTCTAGGAAATTCTGTTTTCTGAGTTCTAGGTTCTCCCCAAATAGGTAATTTTTGTTATGGGAAGTCAAAACCCTACTCCATACCTTCTCACTGACTGTCATTGGGGATTATGCATTTTAATTTTTTACTACTCCTCAGTTTGTAAATATCCCATTTAACAAAACTGCTTCATCTCCTCCTACAATTTGTATGCCTAATCAGATATCCTTCTAAAACAAATAAATAAAATTATATACATACATATAAACATAAATTAAGAAGTAATTTAAAATAACGTATTTATTCCTTTTTAACAATGCATAGTAATAATCCTTCTTCCCAAACTCTTAGAACTCAAATCATTAGAAAATACCTAGTCCTGTACTAAGTGTACAGGAAATAAAGTGAATAACAAAATGGTGTATTAAATTCCTGAACAGAATGCTAGTAAAGAAAAGCATTATATCGTTAGTTTGTGTAAAAGATCAAGAGGAAAATGGATAAAAATAAAATCTGGCAATGGCTTATAATTGGAACAGTAAAAAAAAGAAATTGGAGGCTCCATTTTGTCTGTGTAAGAGCAAGCTATCAGTACTAATGCAATCAAGGCCAAAACTGAAAAAGTAAATGATTAAAAATGCAGATTATACAAAGAAGTAAAAGAAACAGTAGATCATACACTTCACACATGCAAGATGGCACAAACTGATTATAATCAATGACAGAATACAGTCACCAAAACTGATTCATTGGAACATCTGTAAAAAAAATTATCATATACCAGTTATGAAAAATTGGTGGGAACATTAAGTTGAAAAAGAAGTTGACAATGAACAGGTGAAAATATTATGGGATTTTCAAGTATAGATTGATATAATCTTAACTCATAATACATCAGACACAACTGTGGTTGAAAGAAAAAATGTGGATCAATTGATGTGGTAATACCCGAGGATAGCAGAATATAAAACTAAGAAATGAAGAAGAACACGAAGTAACCAGGTCTAAAAATCAAAACTGAAAGAGTATGGTATAAATCAGCTATGGTGATTCCACTTGTTATTGGCATATGAAAAAGTCTTGGCCAGTACTTAGAAGAAGAAAAAAATCTGCCTATCAATTGCAAAAGGCCACAATACTTGGATTCACCTATGTACTACACCGATGCATTATGGCATCCTAGATTCCTGGGAAGAACTTGATCTATATGGAGAACAACATTAGCTAAAGAACTGGCAGCTCTGACTTCACATGGTTGTGAGATAATAATAATAATAATAACAACAACAACAACAACAACAACAACAACAATAATGTACTGATTGTATTTTTGTCATGCAAGTGAATGGAACAACTGTGCAACAACGGGGATTAAGCCTAAAGTAAAAAAAAATTGATCTACAATTTGGCCCAGTCCCATCAGAACTATGGGCCACCCATCGCTTCTCAAATAAAGGAACAGATATCATCCTCCATCAACTCTCAGCCCATCACAAATATATGCCCTGCCTATGTTTTGAAGCTCTTCTTCTAAGATGCTATTTCTATTCTGAGCAATCTCAAGCATTTCCAAGTGGTTGGTCTATCACATTTTATTCCAATCTAACGTACCCCCCCAGCACTATTTAGTACAGCATCTTGCATGCTCCCTCCACCCCAGCACAAGTTTCTGCCTTTATGGTTATTTCATCCTTCCACTTTCTTCCTGTTCTTCTTTCAGTTGGCTCATTGACGGCTCATAAAGAAAATGAAGTCCAATAAAGTATTCTGGCTATCACATGATTCCCATTTTTACAAACTACCTTTGTTCTATCCTTACATTTTCAGCTGACCATAATTTGCATAGGGTGGTTGAACCATACTCTTATTTCTTTCTCCTTTTGTGTTTATTGTACTGCAAAGACTCCCTCCTCCACACACCTCTTTTTAAAAGTCTGCAGTGTAGGCATGTTGGAATATAGGTACACAATTTTAGAGAATAGCAACAGCACTTAGACTTATATACCATTTTACAGCCCTTTCTAAGCGGTTTACAAAGTCAGCATATTGCCCCCAACAATCTGGGTCCTCATTTTATCAACCTCAGAAGGATGGAAGGCTGAGAATGGAATTTCTTTGTTTCCATGAATCTGAATCATTGGTTCTTTAATATTGCAAAATTAATACCTACTCTGTATGGACAAAGAACAAAATTCATCTAGTATAGTTAGTCCTTAACGTAGGACCACAATTGAGCCCAAAATTTCTATTGCAAGGCGGTTGTTGTGAGTTTTGCCCCATTTTACAACCTTTTTTGCCACAGTTGTTAAGTTGCAGATACTAAGTGAATCATAATCGTTAATTGAATCTGGCTTCTCCCATTGGCTTTGTTTGTCAATAGCCGGCTGCAAAATATATAAATATATGCCAGTTGCCAAGCCACTCTATATTTGATCATGTGACTATGGGGATTTTGCAACATTTGTAAGTGTGAAAAACAGTCATCATCGGTCACTTTTTCAGTGCTGCTATAACTTCAAACAGTCACTAAATGAATGGTTGTAAGTCAAGGACTAACTGTATAAAGAATTGGTGAATTGACCTTAAGAGAAACAGGCAGGAACTGTTATATAAACAAAGAGGGACTGAAATTTTCCTGAAGTCTTGAGAATCAAGATAGTATCTGGAAAAAAACTCAGACAGGGTTCTTCTTGATTCACTAGTTATAACAGAGTGAGGAGAAACAGTACAATCAAGGTATTTTCTAAAGTGCCCGTAGGGCAGACAAGGAATAATGGATGGAAACTGAACAAGGAGAGATTTAACCTGGAAATAAGGAGAAACTTTCTGACTGAGAGAACAATCAACCAATGGAACAGCTTGCCCTCGGAAGTTGTAGGAACACCATCACAAGAACTGATTGGATTGCCATTTGTCAGAAATGGTGTAGGGTCTCCTGCTTGGGCTGGGGGTTGGACTAGATGACCTACAAGGTTCCTTCCAACTCTGATTATCTGTTATCTGGTAGCTTATCCCAATAAAGTGCTAATGTAGTACATCTGTCCATGACATGATGGACATAATCAATCAAGTACAGTTCTAGTTGTATTGCGGAGTTGATTTTTTTGATCTGATCCTTTCCAAAAGGTTGACACTTATTCCCATTACTAGTTTATTGTAGTATCAGGGTAACAATGGGCAGGGGAAGGAGAGAATAAGTCTGTGTTAATGTTAATGGAGAGAACACAGAAATCTGTATTCGGAAATGTCTGGGAAAGCACAGGAATAGAATGGGGAGCAGTCAAAAGGAAGCAAAGGAAAAGATCTAGATGATGGATCAATCCACAAAGGGCCAGATAATAAGCTTTATCTGCCCAAATGCAGAAGGCAAGAAAGAGGGGAACAACCAGTCCAGTTCTATGATAGCCCTAGACTGGTCCATTGGTAGCACCAACCTGACCCCACTGACAATCCTCTGCCATACAGAAAGGAATTTGTAAGGCTGGCTTCAGAAATGGCCAGAAGCTGTGAAGGAGGCAAGCAGCTTAGACAAGTGGCCCCAACCTTTTGGGCACCAGGGATCGGTTCCATGGAGAAAGGTTTTTCCACAGAGCGGAGGGGGCATGGTTCTGCATTCTACCTGCATTCCATAGATGGGGTTTCACTTGTTTGCATGGACCGTTTGCTGGCATTTGGGAACTCCGGCTTATACTATAGAATTTTGCCTAGTTCATGAAGAACAAAGAAGATAGAAGTTGGTATGTTATAAATTCATAAACATTTAAGACAAGAGGCACACAAGGAATTACACTTTTTCATTGATTTTCCTACAGATAGTCTTTACAGTTTTGAATAAACTCGTTTGCTAATATATGGTCTTCTATATTCAAGTTTCTAAGGATTGTTTTAATTTTATTTTTGACTTTAACAATAAGAAACATTAAGAATTGTAGTAAATTGTTGAGTATTACTGATTGTATTGCTATATTCTCTGTATTTTTAATTACTTTCATTACTGCTAAAATATAGCAATACATCTGAAACAATTCAAGTCTGTTCTAAGTTCTTTTTTCTTGATGCATATGGAAGCAAACAATTCTAAATAACATGTATTTATTCACCTGAAAACGAGCATTGTGCCAATGTGTCAACATTTGGATATAAACATCTTGTTGAATAAGCTATTTGCAAAGAGTCAGCCTCCCCCCCCGACTCCCCAAGAAAATAAAAAGGTTCTAAAAATACATTTCTGGGCAGAAATCATGAGTAACAGCATATGAATACATCTATTATGTAAGTCAATTTCTAGTCTGTCTCACTCTTCATACCCAGATGCACAGATATGTCTCAAAAGAAAAAAGCTTCATTTTCCAGAATAAATGCATGCAGAATTGCCATTCACTTCAGTGCATTTATTTTTCAGAATAAATATTACTGTCTACTTAATTAGCATGAATGCACAAAATATTTTATTATGTACCATACTGCAAAGGTTTCTTTAGAGATAGCTTGGTATGGTGGTTAAGGTATTAGAGAAATCAGGGGACCATCGTTTGTAGTCCTGCCTTGGTTATGAAGGCAATTGCCAATTTTGAGCCAGTCACAATTCTTTAGGTCGAGGAAGAAAGCAATGACAAACCACTTCCATAAAGGTTGTGGAGAAAACTGCAGGGGCTTGTTCAGTAAGTTGCTTAGAATCAAGGCTGATCTGAAGGCACATAAAAAAAAGAGATTTGTTCCTTTAGGGTTGGTCACTAGACCCAGATTTTATGTAGCTTTTTAGATGTAGATTGAGGCGTTGATAGCTATTAACTGTTGGCTGTTGTTTCCTTGTGATGCCAAGCCCCTTCCTCCTAAGTACTTGATAACTCACCACTTCTGTTGAGCAACACACGACAGCCACAATATAAATACCACACAGAATAGCCCAATGCACACAATCTGCTAGACTAGAAATTCCCTGAAGATGGGATCCAGTCCAAAAGTTCAGAAGACAAACCTCTGGTCCCGGTGACTGACCCAGATTGGATCTTGCAACAATATCCTGGGGCACATATATTTGCATTCAGTGGTGGGATTCAACATTTTTTACTACCAGTTCTGTGGGCATGGCTTGGTGGGCATGGCCATATGACTGGGTGGTAATGGGTTTTTTTGCTTTTTGCTTTTTTGCAGCCACCCCCACCCATTTTTTGAGCCTTCTGGGCCTCAGGTAAGCCTCCTGGGGGGGTGGAGGTTTTGCTCCCAGGAAGCTTCCCTGGGGCTCAGGAAGAAAAATATAGAGCCTGGAGGGGGCACACAGCACACACTCCTCACTCAGTTTTGGGGCCTTTTGGGCCTCAAGGGAGCCTCCTGGGGGGGGGGGGCATAAGCTCCTGGGGGGGGGGCATAAGCTCCTCTGGGACTCAAGAAGAAAAAAAATGGAGCCTGAAGAGGGCGAGCAGCACCCTCCTCTGTCCATTTTGGGGCCTTCTGGGGAGCCTCCTGGGGGGCGTTTTTGCTCCCAGAAGGTTCCCCTGGGGCTCAGGAAGGCAAAAAATAGAGAGGGGGGATGTGCCGTTCCCTCCATTTTTTGCCTTTCTGAGCCTCAGGGAATCTTCCTGAGTGAAGCAGTGAGACAAGCGAGGGGAATCCCGCACAGCTGATCATATGAACAGCTGATTGTCGGGAGGGAAAAAAGAAATACCTTAAGCGAGCTTAAAGTGGGGGGGGGGGTGAGCAAGCATCAGGCAGGCAGGGCAAGAGAGCTAGCAGCAACTGGATGACTGGGTTGGGGGCATGGCCAGCCAGAACTTACTACTGGTTCAGCGACCCATGCCAAATCCTTGCTTCCGGTTTGTGTGAACCAGTACGAACCAGCTGAATACCACCACTGTTTGCATTCGTTTGTTAGATTTGTTCATGATTCTCCCAAACAGCTGTGAAGCATTGCTGTTGACATAATTTAATGGGAAGTCAAAAATTTAATAGGCAGACTAATATTCTCTTCTATTGTCCCAAATGTTGCTGCTGTCTTCTGCTGGCTTGTAATACGTTTCTGTTTTTCTAATCTGTTCCCAACCTAGGTAATCTATTAATAGCAGCTGGTTATACCACTGTTACTATTGCCCTGGGAAGAAAGGGCCACTCTGGGATTGGAGTGTTAAGCGGAAAACAGAAATTTAATGCATAGGCAGAAGAAATAGTTGTTTGCAGATACCTGGAAAGTGACTGCTGTTTTTTTTTCTTTAAAAAAAAAACCCATTATCCTGGAAGTACCTTTAATTTATTGTCAAATTGATATCCGGTTTTTTCCTTCAGGAATTCGGTTGTTTTCTAAACAATTACAGCCCTCTGAAGAAGAGGAGATAAAAGACAGTGAAAGGCCCAAAGGAAGCTTCTAGAGATGAGGGTGGATCTTAATTCTAGTTTCCTTTGCGCCTGGGCAATTAGAATTTATTTGCATCAGTGGGTACAATACATATGCTATATTTCATGTTTCAGATGGATAATGCAAAGATATATGTGAATGGGCTTGCATTAATATGTTTAATAAATAAGTGAGTGTTAACATGCTGTTAAAATAACTTATCTAATGTTCTGTTTAATATTTATTAATATTAACATATTTATTAAACTGTATTTATTTTTAATTTTATTTATTTATTTGATTTGCCAATCGCTTACAAGATATAAGTATAAGAATAAACATGAGTACGAATACAGGAAATAGGAAATAGGTACGAATAAATGGGGACAATAGGACAGGGACGGTAGGCACGATTGTTCACTTATGCACTTGTGATATGCATTCTGGGTGCGTTTTTTTTAATGCTCTTTCAGAACGCATTTCGAACTGCAGAATTTCTGTTTTATGCTGACTTAACGTGGTTTAGGATGTGTTTATGAATTGTATGCAGGTTTTTGAAGGTAGTGTGTTTCAAGGCTATTCATTCTGTTACTTTGGCATTTATGATAAATAATTCTGCTTTTTTTTTCCTGTTCTGTGCTAACATCTGTTTTCAACTTTAGCTGACTCACCTCTAAATTAGTGGATTTCCTTCTTTTCTTGATCTCCATTTGGTCATATCTACAATTTCTATTTATTAATGTAATTAATATAGTTACAGTTACCATTTATTAATACCAATAAATAGTAGTAGCATTATTACATGAAAGTGTAAATGCTAATACTATTAAATATTAGTACTATTTAAAAATTTCCATTTATTAATACAAATAATTATTAAAAGGAATTTTGCATTGGGACACGGAGTACAAAATTATTTTTAATAATTTTTTGAAAACAGAGGTGGAAAAGCCACAGCGCAGTGTTTAATTTAATTGACTTGAGTATTCTCTTTGTTCTTTTCAGGAGAGATTGCTTGAGCCTGTTAAGCTGTTGAAACATCTAGATAAATTGCAGCTGAAAAATATATTTGTTAAATAGATTAAATAGATTCGTTGTTTGTGCGTTTTTATACTTGCCTATATACTGTGTTGGGGATTAATTTAACAAATTGAAAACATTTTTTTTCTGTTGAAAAAGTGAGGTTTTTTTTTCCTGATTACTGATTCAGTCAATTCTATCCTTTAATAGATTTTTAAGATGCTTTGAAACAATTTTTTAAAATAAATAAATTAACATTATTATTTGGAATTTGGGCATTGTGTACTAGTGAACATGAACTGTTCCTTATCTATTCTGGCAGTTCTGGAGTGAAAAACAAGGTAGTCTATTGCTTCAATGGTTGAAATATGGGTCTATATTATACTGAATTCAACAGAAGATCAAAACATCTGATGCTGGTATTTAGCCTACAGGTGTGACTCCTATTTATTTGGGACACAGAGTCAAGATTAGTAATGGATTAGTGTCCAGAAAGGTGGTGCAAAAGAAGAGTTTTTTTCTTGCATCCAACAATAAATATTCTGCAACCCAACAAGACAAGCATAGAATTCAGAGAGTAATTAGAACTGCAGAAAAAAACAATTACTACCAACCTGCCTTCCATCAAGGACCTGTATAATGCACGAGTCAAAAAAAGAGCTGTGAAAATTTTTATAGACCCCCTCATATCCTGGACATAAACTGTTTCAACTCCTTCCCTCAAAACGACGCTATAAAGCACTACACACCAGAACAATTAGATACAAGGACAGTTTTTTCCCAAACGCCATCACTCTGCTAAAATTCCCTCAACACTGTTCAACTATTACAAAGTCTGCACTCTTATTACTAGTAATCTTCTCATCATGCCTTATCACCAATTCCCTGCCAATTGTGACTGTATAACTGTAACTTTGTTGCTTGTAATCCTTATGATTTATATTGACTGTTTCCTAGTATGGTTTGATTGTTTATTGTACGCTATGGCTATTATTAAGTGTTGTATCTTATGATTCTTGACTCTTGGCAAATGTATCTTTTCTTTTATGTACACTGAGAGCATTTGCACCAAGACAAATTCCTTGTGTGTCCAATCACATTTGGCCAATAAAGAATTCTGTCTATTCTATTCTAAAACAAATATTTGCAATTAATTTTTAATTCACCTTGTATAATAAAATTTGAAAGCAATAATTCTGCCTTTTTTTTAACTTCTCTTTCCAGAAATTCTCTTATCGTTTGATAATTACAGAATATAATGCAACCTGAACAAATCCTCCCACATCTAAGAAAACAATAGAAGATATGATTTTTGTATTTTTTTCTTTCATCTAACTTCCCAAACTCAAACACTGTAATTATTTTGGTTGGAATACAGCTACTGTATGTTGGAAACCTTGAAGTTCTGGATCACTTATTTAAATTTAGGTCCAGACTTTAGTTTTATCTTTCTCTCATTTCTGTCCTATTAGAAGTGCAACTATGTATATATTCACAGGTGAGTTGAAAATTTTAGATGCCAAAATATACCCCAGAAATAAAATAACAGCTAAGATTATTGGTGCCTCTCTTGCCTGACCAATATGTGATGCATTATTAAGCTCATTGTTATTATGTAATTGACTTCCTTGCATTTTTCTTTTGCAAACCACAAACAGGTGGTATAAAGAATTTCAGGGCAGTGAAAAAATAGTACTAAAACAGTTGAATAATGGCTCATAACTTTGCTTCAAACAAATGCTTATGTATCAATGTTATTTAGTTCTTATTTGAAATAACTTCTCAATTTACATGCTTCTAGTAATAATGTCTCATAACTTTGCTTCAAAATTAAATACAACAAATGCTAATATATCACATGTTATTTAGTTCTTATTTGAAATTTACATGCTTTTATTCTCCACTCAGCGACTCGTACTATAATATAACTTATATGTAATTTATTTAACAGCAAGACTATTTGATTATTCAAGGGTTTCAAATTAACTTCTATTTTTGAGAATAATAAATTCAAAAATTATTCAGAATCAATAAATCACTGCAGATGCTTATCTTAAAGCCAGGACATTCCCTCACCCAACAGATGGATTTGAAATACAAGGTTAACCATTATTTGTTAACATCTAAGTACAAAGCTGAGTCTGGAAGTACTTCCAGATTGGAAATCTGACTTGGGGGAGGCAATACTATCCCAAATAAATTTCAGTGGCTACCTAACTGTTCTGACAATTTAATTCTATGACAAGTTGCGGTATGATTCTACACATGCATTGCTAATATTGCCCACTTTGAGCTAATGCAATGCATTATACAGGACTGAATATCATTTATAAGCTGTAATTTATGTAATATTCGGCTGCTTCCTTCTAATGAACATTAGAGGGTGCTTTGGAGCATAGCAACACTGGCTGCCTATAAGCATCTATATTTCTTCAGCTTGGGAACAATGTACTGCAGAAAGAGTATATTTATATTGAAATTGGGCTATAAAGCTCTTTAGAAAAACCATAAAAGTTTTATTTGGTTAGCATTCAATCTTTTGTATTAATTTAATGAATCCCAATATATTTTTAGAATGTGTTTTATATTTTTAATTATGTTATTCAATTTGAAGTGTCAATTGCTGATTTATTGTGTTTTGTTGTATTTCAACAAGCCAATTTAGGCATCAGAAAAACAATCTGAAAATAATTCCCATGCTGCATCTGAAATCACATATTTTTTAGATTTAGTATTTATTTAATTAGTATAATGGAATATGATTCATTTATTAGAGATTTATCTACCATGCTTAATTATATAAAAATGTTGCTCTTGTTTATCTCTCTTTTTTAAATAACCATCTAAATATTTTGTTTCTTTGTTGGGGGGAAACGGTTTGGTATAGTACAGAAACATTGTCACTGGAAATAACAGATGCTGACTGTTTTGTTAATCTATAATATAATCTGCACCAGTGATTGTAATGCCAGAGAGGAAAAAAAAAGCTGCAATAGTTTCAATAGTGTAAGGCATTGTTTCTCAATCTTGGCAATTTGAAAATCTGTGAACTCCCTTCTGTCTGGGGAATTCTGGGAGTGAAGTCCACATATCTTCAAGTTGCCAAAGTCGTGAAATTCTGGTGGAAGGGAATGAGAAGACATTTGTCAAATTATTTGGTTGTCTTTCTTGATTATAAGATGATTACCCAACCATTTATTCTACAAAATTAATTTAAAACGTAAAGTTATCCTGCTCATCCTGCCAGAGACTGATTTGTCATTGTTTATTGCCCAGATTGTATATTCATTCCATTTTCAATCAATTCCATTTTCAATCAATTCCATTGCATTGTAAGTGTTCAAGCTTAATTGTGCCCAAATAACTAATCTATTTTCAGTTATGAAAACAGCCCATCTGATCATTTAATTGTGCATTTAATCCAGCATTTGATCTAAATAGTTATGGATACTGTGGCATTAATAAGAAGATCTTTTGGGATTTATGGAAGAAAGAATCCAGGCTAGAAACCTACTCTATTTACTACCTCAGTATCTTCCTCCAAATCTGAAGAAGCCAGAGTAGCTTAAACACAAAGGCATAAATTATGTACAATAGAATTGCCATTTATAACTGGGAAAGCAACTTGATACGATTGTCATGGTTTACTGTAGCAGATAGAAATAATAAAAACCACAAGACTATAAAGAGAAACAATGAAAAAAACACAATCTTAGCAGAATCATATCTATGCATAACCAGCAATTCCATTATTTTTCCTCTCATTTTTATCCCTGAATAGAAAGTAGCTTTAGTAAACGAACATTGGATGTGAAGGGAAAAGTTTATCCTGACACAGTCTGATCCCATCCCTGCATACCCCATATGAAGGCAATAAAGCAGCTCTGGGAAGGTTTGACTACATAAATACACGTAGTGCTCACTTACCAACCACAGTTGGGACCTGCAACTCTGTCACTAAGTAATGCATTCATTAAGAAAAACAACACACAACCATGATGGACTTACAGTATCACATTTGGTTGTTGAGCAAGTCATGATGGGTCATTAGCAAGATATCCCATGACTGCAACTTGTCATTTTTACAGTTTCTCCATTGAACTCAGTTTATTGGAAGCCATCTGTGAAATGTGCAAATAGCAATCACATGACCATGTAACAATTGTAAACACCTGCTGGTTCCAAAGTGTCCAAATGTTGATCATGTGACCAGAGGGATGATTGTAAATGTAAGGACTGGTCATAAATTTTATATTTTTTCAGCACCGTTGTAATGTCAAATGGTCACTAAACAGGGCAGTCATTAAGCTATTGTAATGTGAAAATTAAGACGCCCTCCCCTATATGTTCCCTATCTGCTACCAACTCCTAAATTCTTATTATTTTCTTTGATTTAAACCTAAATAAAATGTAAAGAAAATTACAGAACCATTCATTTATTCTGACCAAGGCTTCCTGAGACAGTAACAATCACATGCTGTTCCCCAAAATCCTTGTTTTTATTTCAACAGCTGGGAATTATATGCATTCACAGCCTGTAATGAGTCCCAAACAGTTTATGAATAGTCCAACAGAAGTCTGCCACAGTCTTTCGGGATAAGGCTGATAAGCACCCACCTTTATCTCCCTTTGAAATGCTGCCAATGACTAAATTGCCAATTAGCTGTACAAGGCCAAAAAGAGCACAAAGTCAACACAAAGCTTCAGATTTTAAACTGACCAGAATGAACAAAGTTGCTTCCTGCAGAAGCTCATGTCCCTTTGCTCCTCCTTTATGTCTTATGGAGGGGCCAATCATCTCAAAGCTTTACTCCCGAGTTGCCCCTTTTGTCTTAACTGTTCTTGCCTTCTGGCAGCTCTGTGCAGGTGCACACTGGGAACAGGCTCCCCCTGTTCCTCTGCCTAGCTGATGTCGGATTCTGGAGGCTCTGTTGTCAGCATATAACTTTCAGATGGCCCTGGTCCCATTTCTGTATCAGACACAGATCCCTCATCCAAGTCCTCCCCAGACTCAGGACTGGCCCATGTTCCTCCCCCCTGTCCGACTGTTGCCAACTCCGCCGCCACCAGTGGACCACAAGATCATTATACATAATTTTGACTTTGGGCAATCAATGTATAAGATAATATAATCTACTTCTATATAACATTTTTCAAAATATATTAATTGCTTCTGATTATATTAAATATTTTTACTCATGAACAAATTTAATTAATTATAGCAGTCAAAATGTCCTCTTCTGAACCTGTGTTATCATTACAGATAGTTTATACCAGTAGCTAGGTAAACCTGAAATGGCTGGGCTGAATAGCTCATTAAATGCTAACTATCATAGCACAAAAATCTGTAAAGAAAATATTTTTCTTTCTCCATAAGAAAATGCAAGCAACTAAATGTATTTTAATTATTCAGATACACAGTCCAATCATTCTGCATACCAGCTACTGAAAATGAAGCTATTGAAAGACTAAAAAAAAAAAATTAAGGCCACATACTTTTCTAATAATAATAATGATGATGATTTGAAATGTTATTTTTGACACTTTTTCATTACCAGCTGTCCAATTAATTAATGACTTTATATGAGAAAATGTCACAAGCTAAATTTTAAACACTTTTCAACCTCACATCACTTCTTATCATTAATGTTTGAGCTCTGCACAACACCTCATGTATGGCTAATTTCTGCACCTCTTCAAATCCAAAACTGGATGATCATTTCCTCCTACTCTAAAGCCCCTAAACCAGGGGTGTCAAACTCAAGGACCATGGAGCTGCCTTGGAAAGAGCAAGGGGCCAGTCCATGGTGCCTCTTTGCGGCGCTCCCAAGCTCAGTTTTCAGCTGTGACAGTCTTCTGCAGCCCTCTGCCAGTGAAAATGGAGCCTGGGCAGGCTGCACATGCCCCCGGGCTCTGTTTTAGGGGATTGCAGGAGGCCATTGTGGCCAAAAATGGAGCGTCAATGAGTGATGTTGAGCTGGCTATGCCCACTCTGCCCACGCCTACCCTGGTGCCTTGAGGTCAAACACAACCCTGATGCAGCCCACAGTGAAATAGAGTTTGACACCCCTGCCCTAAACCATTTCTATTACCTTATAATAGATTAAAGAAGACTTCAGTTGTTGACTAAAACATTCTTTTATCTTGTTTTGAACAAATATTTTAAAAAATGACCAGCAATGTCATCAGAATACTTACTCCTGAGATAAACAATTTCAATACTTTATATAATCTGTACCAGGTAACACTAATATGTGTCTATGGATTATAACTTCTAAATGTGATGAATCAGGAATGAAAAAACATTTTAGACATATGGAAAACTATCATAATTTCTAAAGTTTTTCAGAATTATACGCAGCAAATGAAAACCAATATTTCTAAATAAATGAATCAGTATCCACTTGGTAAAAAATGGACCTTATGCATAGAAAGAGGTCATTTACATTAACATTTTTGTATAATTTGGGAATCTAATATCTGAAGTTGGTAAGATTAACAGTTATAGCAAAACAAGGGATATCAAAAGCATAACTTTTTGGAATGGGGGAATAAAATTTAAATTAAAAAATCCTATATGCTTTTGAATTTTATATATAGTAGCATTTGAACAATTATGCTCCTAATAGATAGAATTGCCAAAATGTAAAAGTGTTTTTTTGCACTATTGTGCACTTTACTGTATATAAAAATGCAGTCACAAACAACATAACCTCCATTTAATGGGATTATAATTTAATACTTTGAAGGATTAGTAAAGGTGCAAAGGTAGAAACCAAAGTTAATTGAAAACACGATTTTCAAAATCAGCAAAGTAGGTGTTCAAATCAGAAAAACAAGCACTGTAATTCACATTTTTTCATCTTGTTCTTTAAACAAAATAAAATGTAGTTTATCCAATATAATATAGTGCTTTCTTTCATGAGAATGCATGCTGTATAGAGATTAAAATTACAATGGATTCTCCCACTCTATCTTGGCTTCCAAGGACCCTTCATATACAGTTCTGCAGAACAATTATTGAATCTGACATTTGCACCTCTATAAGTGTCTGGTTTGGCACATCAACCAAACAAGATAGACACAGACTTCAGTGGATAGTTAGGACTACAGAAAAAACAACTGCAACCATCCTACCTTCCATTGAGAACCTGAATACTACATGAGCCAGACAGAGAGCGATGAAAAATATCTACAGACCCCTCAAATGTTGGACATGAACTGTTTCAACTTCTTTCCTAAAGATGCTATAGAGCATTGCACACCAAAACAACCAGACACAAAGGCAACCCCACCCTGGGCCCATATGCTATAACTCTGCTAAACAATTAATTCCCGCAACACTGTCTTATGCCCTGGGATGTCAAATTAGTAGGGATGTATTACTATTACGCTTATCCTTCTCATCTTTCTATCATCTATTTCATTAGCTTCTTATGACTATAGTTTTGTTGTTTGTATCTCATGATTTATGTTGATTGCTTTAAAGGTAATTTTTCAAAAAGGAAGGTTATATTAAAAGCATGCAGTTAAATATCTCTTGTTGAGCTATATCAAATGTTTATTTTCATAAATAATTGTATACCCATATTTCTTAATATAAAGATCAAATGCACACTAAATGCATCCTTAATATAAAATATGTCCAAAAACAATACTTGAACAGATAGGCTATAGGAATCGATGGAATACCCACTTAAAAGAGTGGAGTGGAGTGGGAGTGGGAGTGGGAGTGGGAGTGGAGTGGAGTGGAGTGGGGTGGAAGGGAAGAGAAGAGAAGAGAAGAGAAGAGAAGAGAAGAGAAGAGAAGAGAAGAGAAGAGAAGAGAAGAGAAGAGAAGAGAACAGAATTCTACATAAGCTCTCAGTGTACATATAGACAACAAGGTAATATAATCATTGTATATACAGATATATAAACAGTATGCATACTTAAACTACTAGTGTAGATACAAACAACAGGTAATATATAAGATACCAATAAGATAAGGTAGTAGAAAAGATGAGTAGGAGAATAGTAATCCAGCCCTACCACAGGGGTAAATATTCTTAGACAAAAGACAATGCTGTGATAATTAGGTGTTTAGCAGTGGTGAGATTCAAAAATTTTTATTACCATTCTGTGGCTTGGTGGGCGTGGTGTGGCTTGGTGGGTGTGGCTTGGTGGGTGTGGCAGGGGAAGAATACTGTAAAATCTCCATTCCCTCCCCATTCCTGGGGGAAGGTTACCACCAGTTCTCCGAACTATTCAAAATTTCTGCTACCGGTTCTCCAGAACTGGTCGGAACTGCTGAAAACTACCTCTGGTGTTTAGCAGAATGATGTCTTTGTGTATAGTTGTTTTGGCAAGCAACAAAAGAAAAAACAGCAAAGTTTCTAGCCAAACTATGGTGGCAGCAAATCTGGAGAATAACACAGTGACAAACAGATCAGAGGAGATCAATCAAGGGGGGGGGGAGGGAGGGAGAGAGAGAGAGAGAGAGAGAGAGAAAGACTGAGATTTAGCACAATGTGCAAACTACTGTATTATAGAATATTCTAGATTTCACAAGCTTGAAAAATAATGTTTAGGATCATTCAACACAGATTATAGCGCTGCATGGAAAAAGAGATGCCAAATGTTTAAGCTGGCTTTAGAAAAAGAAAATAAGATTTTATTGCTTATGCATAATTGAGAAAGCAAAGAATATGAAAAAGTTCAATATCAATGTTTCATTGATTGTACAAAGGCCTTCAATGGAATCAATCATGTCAATGTGCTCAGAAAAATGGGAATCAAAGAACATCTCATTGTGCTCAACTGGCTCTAGGTCAGCAAAGAAGTCAGACATGGCTCTAGATGCTTCCTTATGTATTTAACCTATATGATGTATGTATGTATGTATGTATGTATGTATGTATGTATGTATGTATGTATGTATGTATGTATGTACACACTCATACATACACATACACATTAAGGGAACACACTGCCCTGATAGCCAAAATTGCAAAGAATTTGCAAGTTCTAGTAATAAAAGTTAAGAAGCAAAGTGAACAAATGGATAAACATTAAAGAAAACTAAAGTAATTACAATAGGCATGGCAACAGCCTTAGAATGGACAATTAAGGAACTGAAATGATAGATTGCTTCTGCCTTTTAGGATCAACCATCAAGAATAAAATGAAAAGGTTCAAGAAACATTGACAGTTTTGAACTTTGGTGTTGAAGAGGACTCCTGAGAATACGAAGATAATAAACAAATGGATCCTCAAGCAAATCCACCCAGAGTTCTCTCTTATCCTACTTTGGACACATTGTGAGATAACTCTGCTGCTAGAGAAAGCTCTAATGCTGAGGAAAGTGGAAGGAAAGAGAAGAGGAGAAGGAGCAACACTATGGTGGATTGATTCAGTGACAGTGGTGATAAATGATCATTGGATGACCTGATGGAACAGGTTACAGAAAATCATCATAGAGAAAATCTATCAGTGTGGTCACTAAAAGTCAACACCAACTAGATAGCACATAATCTATCAAACAAAACCTAAATTTATGCATGGTTTTAAAATGGTTTACTTTTCCATAATACCCAAGGCAATTAACAGCAACATCATTATACAAAAGACTCTTAGATATTTTCAGACGTCAAAGATACTGTCCTGTATATGTTGCCTTTTACTGCATTTGCACCACTAAATCACTCTATTATTATTAAGTAAATTGGTAGAATCAAAAATTCAACAACACATCCTCAGCATACCTTCTGTGAAAAGGGTTATAAAGGAAAAGTAAATGAAAATCTTACCCTGAAAACTATGTTTTATGTGGTGCTATTGTTTTGAAAATACAATAGGAATCTCAGAAAGCACAGGAAGAATGAAGTGGAGATATTGTAAATTTTTAAATAATGTATTCATTGCAAATTCCTATTAGAAAGTTTAGCCCCAGGCCCAATAATAAAAAAATATGTTTTATGAGAATCTGAGATCGTCTGCAACTGCCACCAGCTTGCATTGTTAAATGTAATGGAAGGTAAATGAGACAGCATGGAAATACAGTACTCTCATTTGCAAAAGGTTGAAACACAAGATTCATATAAATATATCACATATGCATGGACAGGAATACACTGTTATATTAAGATCTGCTGCAACGAGAACAACTGGAACATTCTAAAACATCTAGCAATCTCCCTCTGCCCCTATGTTGAAGGCTGAAGCCTTGAACATCTGTTAAAACCAAACAAGAATGAGAGCAATTTAAGATTAGGCGGGAACAATATGATTGGAAACAAGGATATGGGTACAGACTGACTCAATGTTTGAATAATTGAGAGAAATGCATGCATTGTGCACTTAAAACCCCTGTTTCATAGCTGTTTTCTAGATCAGCACAATCACTCCATTCTGAGTAGTTTCCAATCTATAAATAGGGATGGGCTGCTGGGGGTTCGCAGGGGTTTGGGAGAGCCTCTAGCTAAGATTCTATGCAGTTTGGAGAGCCCCAAATCCCACTCTTGGCTGGCCCTGCCAACCCCAACTCACCCCTCCCAGGAGTCCCCACACGGCCCATTTTGGATGCAGGTAAGTGCAGGACATGCACAGAGGTTTAGGGACGGAGAAAACTGGACCTCCCGAAAGTTTGGGAAGGCTGAAAATGGTCCCGTTTCCAGCTTCCAGAGAGCCTCCGGAGCCAGGGGAGGGCAAAAACACCCTCCCCCACCATGGTGCAGATGGCTGACTAGGCCACGCCCATCATGGCCATGCTCACCCTGCAACTGGGCAAAGAACCTATTGCTAAAATTTTTGAAGCCCACCCCTGATCACAGAAGGGATATGACATTGTAATTAGAATAGCTGTACTATGTCTAGGCCTCTAAAACCCTGAAATGTTTTCCTGAAAGACAGAAACTCCAAAGTAACAAATAACTATCTACAAATTAGCTTGACTTCTTAGGATAGAGGTTTAGATGGGTACTTTTTAGGTAAGGAAAATCCCTCTTTCACATATGCTGTATCTAGCACATAGATGAAAAAGAAGTGGTCGATTCTTAAAGCAACCAAACTGCATTGTTTTTCTTATAAATATATCACAAATGGGCAAATTAGATATAGCACACATATGGATTTATTCGATCTTACATTTCGTTCCTCTTATGCCATGAGTTGTTTTTTCTTCCAGGTCAAGATATATTAATTCAATTTAAAAGAAAAAGAAAAAAAAAGCACATTGCAATTACAAGACTTGTAAAACAAGTAACATTCCTCTGCAAAAATTAATTGGCTTGATCCTAAAGATTCATGGAAGCAATTGGCTCCAACAGAATCTCTGTAGGTAATCAGGAAAAATAATTTTACTAGTCTCTTCAGGCTCCCTAAGAGAAACTCCAATTTTCTAAAGAAGCTTTTATGGAGATGCATAATAATAATGATGATGATGATGATGATGATGATGGACTGATATCATGGTCAAAATTCTGGATCATGATTGAACTCTTGATCCAACCTACAGTGCACACTTCTCTAAGATTGTTTTTTGTTGTTGTTTAGATCGAAAAAAGTATGCAGAACTACTATAAAATCCCACGGATACCATTAACATATAAATACCAAATGCCATAGATTAAAATTAGATGATTCTTGTTCCAGCTACAACAAGGAATAGGTTCATGGAATGAAACAGTCATTATAAGGCAGATGTAAATCTCATTAATAGCAAAGATGGAAAAAAGTCATACATAGTTTACATGATGACCATACATGATAAGTGTCATTGGATATGCTAAAGTATAATGGTAATTCGTAATTTTTATAACTGAACAACATTAGCTTACAGTAAAAAAATCACTTTTATTTTCTAAAAACGCTAACATACAATTCAAGCAGTTAATTAGTATAATTAATTACACTAATTAATGATTATACAATAGTTTATTAATTATTTGGGAGATTTTCAGTATGATGGCAAATTCTACAAGTAGAAGCACAAACATTATCTGTATATATATATATAGTATAATGACTATAAAATACAAACTTGCTTGCAAAGCATACCAGAAGCCTTGGTTGACAGAGTCAAGTTCCTGGTGATCATATCTGAAGTTGTTGTTGTTTTTTATATTTACTGTCTAAATAGCCTCTCTTTTTACCTTTATATGAAAATATTATAACAGTCGAATGGACATTGTAGCAATAACCCAATTTAAAAATTATTCTGATTGAGCCTATCATGTCCCTAAGTAGCCATAGCATTAACTATACTGAAAAGTAGAATAGGTTTCTTTATTTAGAGAAGCCAATAGGCTTCTATTAAAAATAGAAGAAGGATGTTTAAAGGTCCAAGCCAATATGCTATGCACTACTTACCTTCAAAGTCAAATAAAACTTTCCTCTGTCAAACCAGACGAGAGAAGGTTGTTCATTTTCTGTATGGCCAGGAGTTGAAGCGGAATGGGAAAGGTTAAGGAGAGGAGAGAGAAGGACATAAGTGTGAGTCAGAAAGGCAGGTTATTAATCTCACTACAGGGAAAGAGGAAGTGCTGCAAGTGTTAATGTGCAAGGAAAATTGGAGAGGATTTTAATTGACAACAGTCTTGTTTTGTTTTGGGGAAGAACAAAATAAGCAAGTATGGAATCCTACCAGATGGGGATAACTGCGAATTTTGAAAAGTGATTGCGATTTTTCTCTCTCTCTTCTTTAATGTTCTTTATTTGGTGGAATATAATATCAATGCCTGGTATCAGTTTAATAGTTTAATCCCAATAGCTTTGGGTGGAATTTGCCATTAGCGCGTCTTTTCCCTTTGAAAGATGAAGCTGCAATCTTGCAAAGTTGTTTGAGCATGAAACATTTAAAAATAGAGAACCAAATAATGCTACATTTATGTCTTAAACAATCATGAATCAGAGGAGGCCTAAAGAAGTTGCTGGAGCCACATGCACTATTCATAAAGGTAACATACACTGTAAATCTGATATTATGGATCTTCAAAATTGATGGCCTTCCCAAGGGGACCATTAGTATCTGACTCAAAATTATCCAGTAGCAAGCTTAACTGAGATTAATAAACGGGGGGTGGACATAATTTCTGTAATTGTGGTTAAGTGCAGGGTTTAATTCATCCTTTTACTTTATTAAAATGCCAAACGAAGAAGCTTTTAACATTACTTGTCAGCATTAGCAGTTTCTTTGACTTTCTTTTACTTAAGGATTCAGTGCAATATAGTGACTACCAATTGGAATTACATGATGAACTTCTATTACTGAAGTTAAGATCATGCCTACTTCTGAAATTCCTAGAAACAATATGGGTATCCATATAGGCATGTATGTATGTATGCATGGAAGTTTTTCTGTGTCAGGGTTGAAGAAGAACATATATAATTGTGCATAATAGTCCTCAATAAGTTTTTGTTATTTCTGTATCAAAGTTTCAAACATTATGTCGCCACGCAGAAACTCAGTCGAGCATTCAGAAGATTGAATTTTTTATGTGCAACATGAGTTCCTATCAGCTATGCATTTAATGCATTTGACTCTCATAGCAGTGAGAGTGGTAGTGAGAAAGCATTTAGATGACAATGGCTTGGATTTAAAACAAAACAAAACACACAACTCCGCTTGTACGGTACCTGCAGGTGTTTCACAGTGCCTTGTAAACATGGACAATTTGTCATTATAAGTATCATCTTCCGAAACGCACAAGCAAAAGAAATGCAAAAGGAAAACAATGAAAACACAAATTCTAAATGAAAACCAAGGAGCTTCTTATTAACCAAATCCACAAATATTACAATAAAAAAGGTTTTACATAGAAATGATGGACACATCTCTTTTATTACCAAAGTCATGTTCAATACCACCACCAACACAAAAACAAATATAAGAAAGGTAAATGAATGAACAAAAGCTATGCCATATTCTTTTGGACAAAGTATAAATGCATGGAATAAATCTCAGAAACTAAAAGAACATGCGTGACAAAATAATGTAAGACTGAGAAGCATGAAATCTCTGTGTTGCGAAGCATTATTCTTGATTTCAAATGAATATGTGGGCAACCACTTGATTTTTTTACATTCATGAGATTTAAAATCTTGCCTTCCCATCTCCTCCTGCCTTATTGCAATTATACCTGTGGAAGTGTTATTTTTTTTAATCCAAAATCTGATGGATTTCTGTTTCAAGTATATTCATTCAATCCTTCTTGCACTATGAAGATTTTCCCCATGTAACTTCCCCTCATCTGTTTTGCTTTAAAATGGGAGTAGCTTGCATGTTTTGTGAGCCAGCGGTGATGCAGACCCAGCAAGAAGGGATCCTGCTGCAAGGGATAAGTTCCTAGCATATATTTGTGAAATTTATGTTGATTGATTCAAATGAAAGGCCCAAACTAATCTTTGTACAACCAAGGTTGGTTCACTGGTAATTGACACTTCATCGCCACAGTAGAAACGTGCCCATCAAATTTTGGCCTTCAGCTAGACATTATTACATGCTAAGCCATTCAGGATATCCAGCACACCTTGTGACTATGCAGTTAGCCAAGCCCATTCATTCTCATTCAATAACCGACTACCTTACCAATTTTGACAGCATCAAGAGGCGTTTGGAGTAAATGATGCTTTTGAACAAATATGTAAGTAAACACTCTTGTTTTAGAAGACTAGATTCCATTTATTTTCTTCCAAAGCCAATACATTCTGAAACATGTCCCCGGGTGTGTGTGTTTTCCCCTCAGCTTGTAAGAAAAATTTAAGGGAGATTGTTAAAATTCGGGTACCTGTGGGAAATACGGTCCTCCCTCTGTCCCTGCTCAGGAGAGCAGGGGGAGAATACAGAATTGTGACATTTTAATTATTGTTTTCTTCATTTAGAAACATGAAACAAATTTTTGAGCATGGCACAAACATCCAACAATATCAAACGGACAAAACAGCTCGTTTTAATACAAAAAAAACACTTATATTCTTGCGTTAATAACACATTAAAATAGTCTTAAAAGTGTTTGCCAAGAATGTGATCATTCCTATGGGTCTCTGTAGTACAGAAATGCAGATTCAAAAAATTTCAATATGGAAATTAGAATTTAAGTTGCATTGTTAGTATATATGTGTGTATGTGTATGTGTGTGTGTGTGTGTGTGTGTGTACACACGCACACGCACATACACAACACCCCCCTAGATTGAATTATTTTAAAATTCTAAGCATAAATAATGCTGTAGCCACTTATTTGTAATGCATAAGTAATTATTAAAATAGAACGATAAAATAAGAGCCAATATGATTTCTTAGCCATTTTTCTTTCATAATTCTCATAATCATTTTGTACTACAGCCTGTCTATATCCCATTATATATTTAACAAAACTCCAGGTCATCATCTACTGTAAATACAGCTGGTATATTTGTTATTTTAATTTTATAGAAGATTTCATTAAAGATATCTGAGCAGTTCTCCTAAACAAAGTAATTATTTTAAGGTAAATTATATATAGTTAATTAAACATGCTTTTGTTTTATCTTTATAGTTTTTACAAATCAGTCTATAGGATTTGCAACTGTAATTTCTGAAATACCCTTGCTGTTTGAAGATTTGATGCATGCTCCTTAAACACTGTATTGAATAAATTCAGCTTTCTGTAAAATGCACTAATACATGGGACACTCAGCTTCACGTACAATACAAACTTTTGACTCACTGATGACAGAGCCTATTAAAAGACCAAATTTTTCAACATTATAGCATTAAGTCAGTTGGTATTCATTCCACTGATTGATAAAACGTTCACAATTTTATTGACCAACAGCAAATAAAAAGAGATAAATAATGAATTTGCAAAGAAGTCAGAAAAGTGCCTCTGACCCTCTTCCCAATTTCACATTATGCATAATAGGCAATGAAATTGAATTATTATTTTTTTCAGAAAGGCAACAAAGATTTTGAAGCACTTGATTAAATGTTTACAAGTTATTAGTTGAATGCATGTTCTAGCCAAAAGTAAATTCTTTCTAATAACAAAAGCAATTGACAATAAAATAAGAGTTAAAAGATGGAAAACTTTCTGTAAAGGGTTAGAAATCAGTGTCCAACATCTTAAGAAAAATCCAATTATATCAGTTGATTCTGAGTTCTCATATTATCAACTTTGATTTATTTTGAAAGAATATTCAAACTGTTGCCATTCTGGACGTCAATCAGAATAGTAGGTAGTCAAGATGTCTTTTCTGTCCACGTAGACCAGAAAAGAGTTGAGAGAAAATTGACATAAGAGGGGCACTATAGAAATGGTGATAAAGCAGAATTTAGGATTAATAGTAGAATGGGACCAACTACATAAAGTAACAGCAAAGAAAGGATGTAGCCTAACAATAAATGATAATTAAATGTCATAAACTAATGCATAAAGGGCAAAAATATTGATGAAGTAAGAAGCAGATGAAAGAGTAAATCTGAAATCTGCAGCAGAATGAACTATACCTGATAAAAGAATTAAAAAAAAATAAAGTTATGCAATTGAAACTGAGGATGGCAGTGGGGATCACAATATATGATTCAAGAAGATGAGAATGAACAAGAAAGACTAAAGAAACAATGAACAAAAGGAAAGGATAAATAGAGAATTTATCATTCTAACAATGCTGTTTCTTTAGGGAAGAATAATATTGTATGTAAAAAAAAATTCACATTTCAATTCTTAGGTTCATATCAAACATTTTAGGTGCTTTAAAAGTTTGTTATTCATTTTCTGCAGTTCAATTTAATAAAACATCTTGTTTCAAAACATTATTTTGACAATGACAATATGTAACTAGTTCCTGCTTTTTCTACTCACAATTGCATTTCCAGAATCTGCATGTGTTTAGCATAAGTATATTTAATTTAGCAGTGATTCATGCAAATATCAAATGATCAGACTGTTGTTCTTTATAGATTCTTGAGCAAGTATAAGCCTGACCCATTCTAGATGTTTTCAAACTAAGTACTATAGTCCTTTGCTATTAAAACTACAGTAATCAAGGCACAGGAAATAAACTTAAAAAAATATCTAGAAGGGACCAAGCTATCTACCTTGTAGTCTTTCCCAAACAAACAAGCTCACTGCTGATGAATTGCTGTTTTATTTAGATTGGGCATCCTCCACCTGTGGTCATGATCTACAAAAATGAGATGTTTCTCTCTGCAGGCAGCAAATAGTGGCAATCCACATCTTGTCTTTAACTGGGTGCCTCATATAGCCATAAGAGGAAATGCCTGACAATTCCCCACCTTCCAATTTCTACATTCCCAATAACATCACAGGGTTGAAGGACATGATCAAAAACACCAAATTTCAGAAATAGTCTGCCAAGATATGTGCCAGAATGATGACAAGATCACTGGGCTGTTGGGCTGAGCTCCGATCTTGGCAATTTGGTTGCAAACTTTTCGTCACCTTTGGAGGTACCGTCCATCAAGTGCACTTTGAATTGTGCTCTGTATGAATTGTGCACAGACAAACACAATTCAAGTGCATTGACGATGTCTCCTCGAATGGTGATGAAACGTTTGCAACCAAATTGCCAAGCTTGGAGCTCAGACCAACAGTCTAAACTACCAACCTGAGCTACTTATATCAAATGCTTTTCAGATTACTCCTTTTTGGTTTGTTTTTAGGGGGTGGGGAGGATTTCTTTGGATGATGGGCCACTAAGGGACAAGAAAGATGCCCTTGAATACGGGCCTTCATTTTTATTTATTTGTATTCCACCTGTATTATTTTTTACAAATAACTCAACGTGGTGAACATATCAATGCACATTATCCTCCTATATTACTAGAAAGGCATAGTATGCAATTATTGTTTTCTACCACTGCCTTAGACCTGTAGCAGAGAGGACTTATAATATCAACATCACTATACTTATATCCGCTTCACAGTGCTTTACAGCACACTCTGGCAGTTTACAATGTCAGCACATTGTTCCCAATAATCTGGGTCCTCATTTTACTGACCTCGGAAGGATGGAAGGCTGAGTCAACCTTCAGCCCGGTCAGGATCGAACTCCAGGCTGTGGGGAGAGTTTGTTTGCAATACTGCATTTTAACCACTATGCCACCAAAGGTTAGACACAGCAGCCCTTTCACATTCTGTTTCTTTTGAAATGTAAAATCAAAATAACTTGGGTGATACAAAGCTAGCTTTCTTTTCTTTCTTCCCTCAGTCTCTATTAAATTGTCAAGATATTAAGGAATATACATGACAATTCTATACATATACATTTCTGAATAGCTTATCAGAAAGCACAAAATTCAATTTAATTTAGCACAAAGCAGTAGTTAAAAACTATGTTGGTTTTAACTAAGAACTTTTAAATGTAAAATCTAATATTGCATGAGAACTATTCCTTTCTTGCTCTGATTCCTTCTTGGAAAAAAGGCATAGTTAAGTTGTAATCTATGTTAGTTAGGAGTATGTTCTGTCTGTATAACTTAGGGGGAAAATGAATGTGTATGCAGAATATGAATGTGTTCCCCTTTAGATCCTACTACCATATATAATCTGTATAATCCTATTTATAATCTATAACAATGGCCCCCAAACTTTCTGGTGTCCGGGAATGGTTTCAGGAGAAAAATTATCTTCCTTGAAACAGGGGGAGGATTGGTTTCATGCACAATCTAGATCCTGCACATGTGCAAGATGAAACTTCACTCCGCTCAACTCCAAACATTCATGCGGCTGTTTCCTAACAGGCTGAGGATAGCCACTGACCCACGGCCTGGGGATTGTGGACCCCTGAGACATAAGATCCTACTATTGCATATATAAAGATATGTAAAAAATGTAGTGGTCTAAAGAGAATCACAGCTACAATTCTCTGTTATGACTTTTCCGGGTTTTTTTTTCTTTTTCCATGCAGCATGATGATGACAACAAACAAAGAGACACCATAACCAAAATAAAAATTTCAAAAACCAAAAGGATTTAAGCCATTCTGCTAACAGAAACTATTGTTCCAAAGAAAAGAAAAAGTTGTTACCAATTGTAGGAGTAGTAGCTGCACTCAAGGAATTGGTGGATGAAATAGAAGAGTGCTTTCGGCACGAGCTAAGGGCTATTGGAGGAGGACTAGATGAAGTGAATTGAGGGCTGAAAGGTCTGGACTATAGATAAACACAAAGAACATTAAAATACACACAATACTCACTTAATGAACCCACTCAGTACTCAAAAATATTCATAACTCTACATAGTTTTTGATTTGGGGATAAAGTGAGGATTAATCCATAAATATAAGTAGATGCTACTTTGATTTCTCAGCAACCATTTCCTGACTACAATGATTGCAAGTTTCATCTTTAATTAATGTAATCTTTTGTTTGCCAGCTTCCTCTCTTCATCCAAGAAGAGTGTGAACGCCAAAGACATGGGCCCACTTTTGAATTTTTGTTTTGAAGACTCAGAAATGGCATCTTTCACATTCTGAAGGGGCAAACCATTCGTTCATTCTTTAAAATCCCCAAGCCAACCCCAAAACCATGTATGATTTTATCACATTTGAATGGTCAACAGCTGACAAAAGTTACATATTCCAAACCTAATCTATAGGTTCTAAATTCAGACTTGCCTTTCAGGAAATGGGAATATTGTAATAAGGATTCATCAGATAAGAGCTTGGGACTAAACAAACTCCCACAAACTTCAACCCCATGCTCTCAGAGAACAGTTTATCAAAGGAGCACAATGTCCTGACCACTGCCTTTCAGCAGTTATAAATTAACTAGGTGTTTTTAATTAATTGGTAAGGAAAGCTAACAGTTTAATTCAATCTATTTCAAGTCTAGAATTCCATCTCAGGAACTGGTCTCAAAGGCAAGGCAAGAAATTGAGAATTCCAGCAGATAAGAGTAGTAGCTTATGGGCCCTTGAAAATAAGGTTATAATAAGAAACTGTTCCAGTTTTAACTATAATGGACAGAGCATTAATGCCTTCAGGTGCCTATCAGTTCTAATTTCAAAGAGCATGTACTATTGAAGGTGTATATTAATTATAATAACCCTCCTCGTGCTACTAGGGTGTAAATCTTTCTCTTGATCTCTTGATCTTCTAGTTCAATGCCCAAAACTAATGATGCTCCTATTGGTTGAATGGTCCTCATTTTGGTGTCTCTTGCTGAAGCAAGAGTAGTACAATCTTATAGTAACTGAATTATGAATTCTTTGTATCAGAATTGCTATTGGCTAGACTTTTTCTGTAGCGCTATCCGTACTTCTTTCCTAGTCTGTCCTTCTTGGGTAAGGCTGGACTCATGAAAAACAGGTGAAGGTATTTTAGCAAAAGTCACATTCCAGCTTCATCTTTCAGTCTGTTAAGTACAAGTTTTCTCGAATCCTATCTTTTAATAAATATGAGATTAACCTCATCAAGAAATAGTTGCAAATAGTAGCAAATGGCGATTGATTTGAAATGATAGAGAAACCATAAATTATTATCCATTTCTTTGCATGAGAAAAGCTTGATATTCTTGCTAAAGTAATAATTCTAAAAAAAAAACTTCATGAAAGCCCACAAAATTACCCCACAATTTAAATTTAATTCATTTTTAAATCTAACATTAAATTATAAAACTCTTCTGGATATTTTTAAACAAAAGCAAGAATTTAGCTAGAGACTTAACAACATAATTTGTTACATCTTTTATTCATTACTTAATTATTAGATTGTATTCCTTATACTCACAACAAAACCAGCCCACAGTGATTAATATAACATTTGTTCTATCTACAGTATTTAGCACCTCCATAGTAGGCAAGAGTCGTTCTAATTCAGTGTAGTTAGCCATTGTAAAAAAAAAAAAATCTAAAACATACCCACATCAACACCTGGCTTTTCCCGGAGGTAACTTTGGACGAGATTGGGGTCTAGGTGGCGGTGGTGGCGGTGGTTAGGGCTGCTGCAACGATGTCAACGGGGTCGCAGGGCGAGCAGGTGATGATGACCCTGGAAGAAATGTACACTATCAGTATGGGGTTAAGCTGCTTTATTACAGCTCCCTTGTACTTTTACAATATAGATCCCAACAGTGTGGAGAGTTGATCAAGCTAACAATGGCAAAACCAGCTTGGGATTTGGTTCAGGGGTTACTGAGTAAACATATACATTCATATATGTGGACTCAAACTGGATGAAATAGGACAGTTGCTAACCAGATAGGTCACCATGAAGTAGAACAGCTTATTTTCTCCACTTTTGTGCCAGTGCAGTTTTTATACATACATAACAACAATATCTATGTTTGGTTATATTTAACTTGTGCATAAACCTTACAAAGTTTAATTCAAAAGGAACATTGGTTGAACTGCACCATTTAGGTTAAGTGTGGCTGCTCAGCATTCCAAATATTTTCTTCTTTCTTTAACATTAACTTGTAAATAAATGGACAGTATGTTATTGTTCCAACAAATTAATAGGGGAAGCTGCCATCAATTAATAATGATTAAAAATAGGTTACACTGCAAACCTACACATATTTATTTAGAAATAGATCTGACTGGGTTCAATTGAATATACCCCCATGTAAATGGATTTGCAACCTTAGTGATGGTAAATCACAGTAAAAAAAAGAATAAAAAGCTGGCAAATCAGATAACAACCAAGGACGATTCATGAAAATTAGTGAAAATCTGATATTACTCTGGAGAAAAATGCATGTCCAGAATTTAAGAAATTGGTATATTTCTTACTCTTTCAAGGTAATTTTTCCCAAATTGTTGAACATGTTTTCTAAATTGCCACTGACAGTTGTTAAACAAGCTGTTTTCATTTAAGTATAATCATTCATTATAAAAGAATAATACTGAAAACTGATTTAAGTCACATGCCAATATAACTCCAACTACCATTCAAATTGTTTTTGTTTGTTTTTTGCCAACAGACTAGAATGTCTTTTTGAAACTTAAGAATATGAGGTATCTTTAAAATCAGCCTAACAGAATTCCAATATCATATCCCAAATGACTTCCAATGACATCTAAGCTATTACTTATGTTTGATAACATCAAAGTTTGTTTTAATTGGAAGAATTCAAGCTGTGTCTTCTTTCTACTCTATCGGTATTCTTCTTGGAAACTAGAACAGTTGCAACATGGAAGGAATTCACAGCATGGATTCCTTGTATGCACCTTGAGCATACAACAGTGATCAGTGTATATCACAGGAAGGAAGCATGCTGCAGTTGCTCTCATGCTGCCAAAGGGAAAATATAAAAATGGCCCATAAAACTTGTAAGAATACATACTTATTGTATTATCTGTCTCAACGAAGAGTACATCTTCTTTCTCCCAACATACTAAGCATAGGACTGCACAAAGCATTTGGAAGGGATGTTTTGTGAAACATGTAGTGTGGATGAAGTGCCTCTCCTTTAAAGAGTTAAAGCAGCCACACCCTCCAGATGGCTTGGAGTAAATGCTGGAAGGATTTGCCTGGTTGTCTGCATGTATTGTATGTGTGCATGCAATGCCACTTTAGGGACAGTCGGTATAGAAAAATTGTACCTGCAAACAAATCCACAGGCAGCTAAGAAAGCCTTTAGGAAGAGGTGACTTGGATGCTTTGAGGATGAATATTTGGCTTGTGTAAGCCAAATATTGCAATACTTTACAAAGATCCCATTTTAAATATTTGGCACAGCCCTATCAAATGACAAATAAAGAAAGGAGGCTTATATTCAACCAATCCGATTTTGTGGTGTTTTCCTAAGCCTTAAACGGGAACCCTTTTGTGTCAAACAAGACATTCTTGTCAGAATGGTTGATCTATCATGTCAGTATTAGTGAAACTTATAAGCACTGACTGATCACATGCTTCATGCAGTCAGTAAAACACTCAGCTGCAAGGAGAGGGTGGATGGATGGAGCTTTAAAATACAGCATCATAAATTATTATGTAATATTCGTTGCATTAATAATATTCCATTTGCTAAGCATGCTCTGAATAATTTGCTTACGTGAGATGAGGCTTTGGAAAAGGTTGAAAATTTAGATTTTTTTAGTGACCCCATACTCCTGGAATAGTATAGTTTTTGCTCTAAAACTAATTTTCCTTTAATTTCCTGCCCTGCTCTGCTCTTTTTCCTTTCCTTTCCTTCAATATCATAAAAAAATCTGAAAAATGATTGCACAAATATTCATAGTGTATTGCTCTATAGTTCAGATTTCTCTATTAGCGACAAATGAAATAAAGAGGGATTGTATACCTATGTCTATGGAGATTCTCAATCATCCAGGTCATAGTTGTCCTTAGTTGTGCTTTTTCAAACGGCAACTGGACTTTCTTTGTTTTTCCTTGAACATGTTTCACTTCTTAACCAAGAAACTTCTTCTCCAGTCAGCAATGAAGACACTTCTTGGATGAGAAGTGAAACATCTTCAAGGAAAAAAGAGTCCATTTCTCTTTTGAAAAGGCACCCTTGTGATAAATCTATGCTATGAAACTGGTGGCACTTTATATCTATCTTCTGGAATCAGCAAAGAAGCTTTATATTTAAGGGATGATACACAGAATTGAAATATTTCTACAGAAGCTTCAAATACCTTAGCAATTTTTTAAAATGTAATACTTAGTGCAGAAATTACTGGATAGTTTTATCTCAAAATCAGAACAAGAAATGGACACTTAATAGAATTATCAATCAGTGTTTACATTGAAGCTGATTTGACTGATGACAAAAAAATGTTTTATTTTGAAACCATTTTGTATCTAACTCCAATCAATCATTATGATAATTTTGGCAGTAACTGACATTTCAAAGGGCTAGAATGGCTGTTCACACACACAATACACACACACTTTTAAAATCCAAACATAAAACTTCATCGACATCTGTTGTGATAAGTACACAAGAAGAAACTTCCTCAATAGCCATCAACTGTGTCCTTGAAAGTGCCAAAACAAGCAAAAATACAACAATCCCAAAATATATTGTAGTAATGGATTGTAGTTACACAGGAAAGGAACTTTGAGATAGGAAAGCGTATGTGTCTGTAGACCCCTATCTTCCTTAACTGTATATATTGATATATAGAAGTGTAAGAGATGCTATAAGCCTGATTAACTTCCAATTCCACTCACTCGTGAGAATAATAAGTGAAACAGATAATACACCATCTACTTTTGCACTTGCTCTCTATAAAAAATATGAATCCTAGATTGCTGTAAACAGATAATGTTACAATTATATTGCAGATAAACCTCCAGGCCCAACTTGTATTTTTCAGAGGGAACATATTAATCATCAACTATCAAACTTCAGGAAAATGAAACACTTCAAAAAATAAGAGATTTCCTCCCAAATAAAATTAACTGTGAAAGGTTGGTTTCTGATTTTTTGGGGAAAATAATTTAAATTTTAAAAAGATTTCTTCCACCTTGGGCATTTCAAACTTGCAAAACTGATTTTTTACTTCAATGATAAACGATATCTTCAAGCGGTAGCGCGCTCCGACCCTCTTTACCCATCCTGCAGTCCTGGTTGTCCACAGCCTCAGGCCCTGATTACCCGGCTGTTGCTGTGCAATGCCAGGTCCGTCGTTAACAAGGCCCCCCTGATTTGTGATCTGGCGCAGGACGAGGGCGCGGACCTGGTAGGCATTACCGAAACCTGGTTGGGCCCAAAGGGCGGTGTCCCTCTGGTAGAGATGTGCCCACCAGGTTTCCTTGCATTTCATCAGCCTAGGTCTCAGGGAAGGGGTGGCGGGGTGGCGGTGCTTATTAAAGAGGTCCTTTGTCCTAGGGAGGCCACTGTCCCTCAGACGGCTGGCTGTGAGTCTCTCTTTGTGAAGTGGGGTCAAGGGGTTCAGATGGACCTTCTGATGGCGTACCTGGCTCCCTGCCATGTCTCATCGGCACTGCCCAGACTCCTTGAGGTGATAGCCGGGCTAGCGGTTGAGACCCCTAGGCTTTTGGTCATGGGGGATTTCAACCTGCCATCGCTCGGTGAAACCTCGGGGGTTGCCCGGGAGTTCATGGCTTCCATGACAGCCATGGACCTGACCCAATTAGTTTCTGCCCCCCCTCATATAGGAGGAGACACGCTGGACCTGATTTTTGTCTCGGGTCAGTGGTTAAATGACTGTAATTTCGGGGATTTAGTTATTACACCCTTGTCATGGACAGACCATTCCCTTCTTAGACTGGACTTCTGTTCCGCCACCCCCCACCGCAGGGAGGCGGAGCCACGTAGATTGTTCCGCCCCAGGCGCCTGATGGACCCTGAGCGGTTCCAGAGGGAGCTTGGGCCATTTCCTGAGTCTCTGGCTCACAACTCGCCTGGAGACTTGGTAGCCACCTGGGATAGGTTGGCTGCCGGGGCTCTGGATCGAGTTGCACCTCTGCGACCTCTGACCTGGCATAGATCCCACTTGGCTCCGTGGTTTACGGAGGAGCTGCGGGAGATGAAGTGCCGGAAAAGACGTCTAGAGAGCATTTGGAGGGCGAGCCGCACTGAATCTGACCGGACACAGGTGAGATCTTATATTAAGACCTACCTTGTGGCGATAGAGGCGGTGAAGTGTTCGCATTTCTCCGCCCTTATTGTGTCGGCAGAAAATCGGCCTGCCGCCCTGTTTAGAGTGACCCGCTCTCTGCTCGAACCGAGAGTGCGGGATGACCTCTTGTAGGGTAGGGTAAAGGAGTTTCCCGATTCCTGCATGACAAAATCGCTCAGATTCGGGATGGGCTGGACTCCAATTGGGTGGTCCCGGGGGAGGTGTCCGGGGCAGGTCTTGAGAATGTTATCTGGGGGGAGTTTGATCCTGTGACCGATGAGGGCGTGGACAGACTGCTGGGGGGTCTGAATGCCACCACCTGTTTGTTAGACCCGTGTCCCTCCTGGTTGGTTTCGGCCGCCAGGGAGACGACACGAGGCTGGCTC
The DNA here is from genome assembly GCA_023653725.1 of Bungarus multicinctus. Classification (NCBI taxonomy): domain Eukaryota; kingdom Metazoa; phylum Chordata; class Lepidosauria; order Squamata; family Elapidae; genus Bungarus; species Bungarus multicinctus. The sequence continues at coordinate 62,776,091 of CM042842.1, forward strand.
CAGGGGATTATCAACGCTTCTTTGAGAGAGGGGTCGTTCCCTAGCGCCTTGAAAGTGGCGTTTGTGCAGCCCCTCCTCAAGAAGCCTTCCCTGGACCCAGCTGTTTTAAACAACTATCGTCCAGTCTCCAACCTTCCTTTTATAGCGAAGGTTGTTGAGAGTGTGGTAGCACGTCAGCTCCCTCAGTACCTGGAGGAAGTGACTTACCTCGATCCATTCCAATCGGGCTTCAGGCCCGGGCATAGTACTGAAACAGCATTGGTCGCGTTGGTTGATGATCTCTGGAGGGCCCGTGACAGAGGGTTCTCCTCTGTCCTGGTCCTATTAGATCTCTCGGCGGCTTTTGATACTATCGACCATAGATACCATAATATCTTATTGCGGCGGTTGGAGGGGCTGGGGATTGGGGGAACTCTCCTGTGGTGGTTCTCCTCCTTCCTCTCCAGCCGTTCGCAATTTGTGTTGGTGGGAGGGGAGAGGTCCACCTCTAGGCCCCTTATTTGTGGGGTGCCTCAGGGGTCGGTCCTCTCCCCTCTCTTGTTCAACATTTATGTGAAGCCGTTGGGTGAGATCATCCATGGTCTTGGGGTGCGGTGTCATCTGTACGCAGATGACACCCAGTTATACATCTCCACCCCAGACCACCCCAACGATGCTGTGGGGGCTATGTCCCGGTGCCTGGAGGCCGTGCGGAACTGGATGGGCGGGAACAGGCTCCGGCTCAACCCATCCAAGACCGAGTGGCTGTGGTTCCCGGCGCCCCGATATAGCCAGCAGTCACCTTCGCTGGCTATTGGGGGAGAGATTTTGCCCCCTACAGGGAGGGCTCGCAATCTGGGCGTCCTCCTGGATGCACGGCTGTCATTAGAACATCATATTGCGGCGTCTCCAGGGAGGCGTTTTATCAGGTTCGCCTGATTTACCGGTTGCGGCCCTTCCTGGATCGGGACGCCCTGCGCACAGTCACTCATGCCCTTGTCACCTCTTGCCTGGATTACTGCAATGCTCTCTACATGGGGCTCCCTGCGGGGAGCACCTGGAGACTCCAACTGGTGCAAAATGTGGCCGCACGGGTGATTATGGGGGCGTCACGTAGCTCCCATGTGACACCTCTCCTGCGTGAGCTGCATTGGTTGCCGGTGGCTTTCCGGGTTCGCTTTAAGGTTCTAGTTTTGACCTTTAAGGCAATCCATGGCATTGGGCCAGGTTACCTGCAGGACCGCATTCTGCCAGTGATCTCCAACAGACCGGTGCGTTCCCACAGGGAGGGCCTTCTCCGGGTGCCGTCGGCCTCTATGTGTCGTCTGGCGGCCCCCAGGAGTAGGGCCTTCTCTGTGGGGGCCCCTGCCCTCTGGAATGCTCTGCCACCTGAGATACGCACTAGCGCGGACCTGAGGGCCTTCAGGCGCGCGCTAAAAAACCTGGCTCTTTGAGCAGGCTGGCCTGGGCTGACATAGGTTTTAAGTGTCTCTTTTAATTGGGTTTTAATTAGGGTTTTAATATATTCTTAGGGGGAGGGTTGTTTTTAGTTTAACAGCCTTATTTAATTGTATTTTAACTTTTGTACTGTTTGGGGTTGATTCGGCTGTACACCGCCTGAGTCCCTAGGGAGAAGGACAGTATATAAATGTTATAATAAATAAATAAATAAATAAAAAAAGCATTTTCTTTGAAAGTAGGGGTTATGTAAGTATCAACAGGGAGAGGTTATCAAAGACAAGAAAGAATTCTTCAGTCTCATCTTAGAGGAACAGATTGTTGATTTCCTATTTGTAATTAGCAGTAGATAGTTTTCATTTCCTTCCAAAATTGAATTGGGAGCCAGAGAAAAAAATACAAGGCATATGTTGCCCAAAGCAAGTTACTTACTGGACACAATGAAGAAATTATTCCCATATAAGAAGAAGCTACAGTTCTTTTTCAGATTCCAAGACAATTGTTTTTAGTTACAAAGGAAGATGAATTTAACTTGTTGTTTGTAGAAATAATGGGTGTATGTTTCATTCTCATCCCTCCATTTTTATTTTCTAAACTACTCAAACATAACAACATTTTAAAAGTATTTGCAGGGAAAGTGTTGCTCCCCTGAAGTGTTGATTATTGATCTGAGATTTAAACACTTTTCTGTTTTGCTAAATTTCCATCAGAGTTCTTATTAATCTAAGAATAGTCACATATATTTTCTTGTCATCACAAAGGGTAGGAGTTTGCCTTGATGTCATTCTAGAGCACCTTGAAGTTCATGGTACACAATAACAGCTTCAGAAGTAGATGAATGGATTTCCTGGGGACTAAATAATTTTTCATGCTACCTATCTTTGAGTCTTGGGATACTACAATCGTCTGCTATACCCATACTTGTATTTCCAATGAAATAGCACTATATAATTTCCTGTTGGGATTACTATATTGGCATTACTACATTAAGATTAAATTATCTCTCTTAAATTGAGTTGATCTCCTAATGACTGTATGGACATGTCCATTTTCCCCCAATCTCACATCTGGAGGTTAGTGAAGCAAGAAAGACAAAATTGACTCTTTCTCTGCTAATTAACAGTATAACTCTTATCATACCTATTAGCTGATGTCTGGGCTGATTCTCATGAGGATATAGCACTATTCTTGAATAGCATTACATCTATCTTTTTTAAAAAAGAGCTTATCAGCGGAATATAAGCTAATTGAGAGATTCCTTTTGATTGCCAATTAAAATTTGCACTCTCCCAGATCCCCATCCCAGTTTGGTTGATGATGTTTGTTGGGAGAAATAAGCCAGGGAATTCCACCAATCTATGTCATCAATATTTTCAGTACCATTTGCAGGTCATTCTATGATGGGACAAAAATCACTACAGTGGATACAGGCCCTGAGAGAGAGAGAAATCCTTCATTTAAGACTTAATATATTAATATGTGCTTATACTTTCCACAAAAAGCATAGAAAGTGTTTCTTAGACAGATGTGATCTTTCCTGCTACTGTTTAAGTGCTATAAAATTGTGTTTTCATGGCTACTGGTTATACAGATCCTAAATTATATAAATGAAGAGAGAAAGTCCTATTAAGACTTCTTTTTTCTGCAAAAAGGTCAAGTATGATATGTGGTAGTCTGGCAAAACATGGATTATTTTTAATCCTTTCCTCCTGAGGAAAATCGCCAAGTGAAGTAAAATAAAATACTTCATTTCTTGATTCAGAGCTTTAATAAATTTAGAGCAATCCTGATCGATGATATCACATTTCCACCTTTAGCTGGTGCTTAAGACATAAAGCTCTCCCATCAACAATTAGACATTCAGCAATGGTAGGAAAATAAAACATACTATCAAGGATTCACAGTTGAGTTGGGTCACAAGAGCACGGAATTAAAGAAAGAAAAAGGCCACTGGGCACAGTACAATCAAACAAAAGGGAATGATTGATGCTAAAAGCCAAAAACAAAAACAAAAAAACTAACAGCTAAAAAGGCTTGTTGTTTCACACGGCAGCATTCATGGCCACACTGAAGCACACTCAAAGCAGTTTAGACATACCACTGGTGCTTCCTGGGCCACCGCCAGGGCTGGGTCCGGGTGATGACACCACTGTCCTGTAGGTAGGAGGTGGAGGGGGAGGTGGTGTTGCTCTCTGTCCCACCCCAAAATCTTTAGGAGATGCTGCTGGTGCTAAGTTATCATCTTTAACGTGGGTCTGCTCTGAAACTTTCTTCTGAACCTCTTCTAAATTGAGTGGAGAAGGAATATTGCGAGAGACTTCAGCCTCTGGAGGCTCTTCTGGGATTTCGGATGCCACAGGTGGGGACACCACTTTTTCCCTTGAAGTCACCTCTGGAGTTACATTTTCCAGGGACTGATCAGAAAAACTGATCCATTTATCCTCTGTGTTATCAGCAACAGATTTGGGGGATAATACTGGGCCAAAAATGTTGTCCAAGTCATTGATTGATGGTTGTTTGTCACTTTTGACCTCTGTTGCTGTCTGGTCATTTCCTGTGGTCAAAGTAGTTGATTTCAAACTTTAACATCACTGGTACAGTTAAGTTGTATTATTGCTCTATGTATGTATGGGGCTTTTAAAAGTCAAGCTACATTCTAGCACAAAGACATTTTCCTAACACATTTAAAAGGTGCTTTTGAAAACATTGTTGTGTGCAGGTATCCATATAACTTTGAAGCACATTTCATGTAAATTACATTCTTCTTTCAAAATCAAATATCATATATTATATATTGACAGAGAAAATTACCTAGGCAGCACAATTGACATTGTGACTTTATTACTAAATATTAGAAGAGAAATGGCAAAACAATACAAAATTTAAACAAGGCGATGTATGAACATATATATTGCATAATGCATTGGATTATGTGATATGCAATGTGATCATTATTTTAGCAAATCAAAAAGAATATAATTCGTAATACATTTCTATGCTTGAGCTGAATCGTCAATATTGCCAAATAAATTTTAGTAAATGTAGCAGAACATTTGACCACAGATGTGTTAAGGGACAGGAAAAGATTCTTAATGAAAAATTAATTAATGGTTGCTATATTCAAATAATAGTTGCATTACTAAATTTCAATGTTTGGGATAACCTGAAATCAAATAAACAGTTTCTAAATTCTTTTCCTTCTGTGAAAGAAAATGTTTAAAGTTAATATGTATCTTAATCTCTATGATTAGTTGCCATTCAACAAAAGTTAAGCAAATTTAATTCCCAATGACAACAAGAGATACATCCACGGCCTCCATTTTGTCTGAAATGGTTGCAATTTTCCAAATCTGCATACAAAATAGAAAACAATGTAAAACTATTTTCTTTTCATAGAAAAGAAGAAGACTATTCCATATGTGCAGAACTCTGGATCGCAGCTAGTAAGTTCATTGTTGGAATATAATTTTTGTAATTATTATTCTGTAACTATGAATATATATAAAACCAAAATGCCCAATTTTTTTTAGAAAAGCAAAATTATATTAATTTTTTATTCAATTCTTCCCACTTCTCAATTGCTATATTCCAGATTGGAGAAAGCTATGTTTGAGAAATTATAATCATTATATATTTTAGTATATTCATAGTCTACCTTTCTGTCAAAGTGTAGCACACCAAGGGAGGTACCCATCTATCATAGGCCATGTATATATAAATGAAATATTGATAAAAAGAGAAAAAATTCTGATCCAAAAATGTTAGGTATGTTTGTAAAGAAATGTTTAAAAAATTGAGTTTGTATGCATGGCAGTTTTCCTTATATAACAGAACCACTTGTTGATTGAGAAGAAAACCGTAAATGCGTTGAGATTCAAGACAAACATGTTTAAGCTTTCCAACTTCTTTTCTTATACAAAATAAGTAAGTAAATAAAAGTTTAGTAAATAAAAGCTTACTAATAAAATTATCAAAAAACATTCAAATTTGCATACCTAATATAGCACAGGTAACAGAAGCATTTCAAAATTTCAAGAGTTTAGAAGATAATGTATAAAGCTTCATCATATTTTTTGATATAAAAAAAGAGAAACCTGCTTAAATATATTGTGAACAAAATATTAAACACATACAATATATGCATATTAAGAAATTATGATTGAGTTCATATTAATGTTTCATAATGTATACTAAACTAGGTCATCATTATTATGCAGCAAACTATACAAGTGTTAGACCTGACCATTTGTGTCAAATATTCTTACCTACTCCAATTGTTAAAGGGGAACCAGCATGGGGAGGTGTAGCAGGAATGTTTTTGGGTGGAAGTGGTGGAGGTGCTGTAATGTAAAAGGAACATTTCAAAGGCAAGGATAGACAAAGCTCAATCACAAAGAATTGACAACTTGGTCTCATGTAGATGTAGCTATAATTCAGAGTTCATTGTACAAGCAGAATATATTTCCACTTGGAACACCAGTTGTTAGTTTCTGACCTTCAAAGAACATTCCATAATTTTTATGCAGAGTATCTCTATCATCAGAATTACACATTTAATATGAAAGCATGCATAATAATGTTGCTGAACATTATACATTTTAAAACAAACATAGCAATTTTAATGATAAATTTATCTTCTGTTTTCTGATTAATTTCTCTTTTTAATATATTATATTGGAGTAAAAGTAAGTTTTCATTGCACAGTTGAATTCATATCTCTGTTGTATAATTCATATCTCATTGTATAATGAGCCATGATTCCTAGTAGATTTACTTCTTTCTATATTTCACAATTTTTCAATTATACAGGCCCAACAAATTAAACCACTTTTTCTACCAAGAATTGTTCTAACTTACTTCCAGATGGGAAAGGTCGTGATGCATTTGGAGATTCTACACTTGAGTTCTCTGGTTGCACAGAACCCCAAACTTCAGACTGATCTATGGGACCTGAAGCTATATATAACAGAAGATATATAACAACATATTAATCTAGAAGTAACACAAGAGCTTGATTCTTTTTTTATTTCCAGTAGCAGTTTAACTCTGAACTTTAGGACCGAATTACAGCAGTTATTCAAATAAAAACAAATTAATCCAAATACTTGTAAGTAGTATTTTGAGTGTTTGTTTCACCATGAAATGTGCAGTACAATATTGGAGCTAGTGGCTTCCTGATGCACGTATCCATTCATCTAATATGGCACACTTTTTTAAAAAAAAAATCAAAATGCTTGTTAAAAATGATTCAGATAGGAGCAAAAAAAGAAAGAAAGAAAAGAAACTGAACATAGATTTGATACCATGTTTTTCTTAGATTAGCAATTCAGCAACCCAGGGGAGCATGGGTACACTCACAATCAGAAAGAAACAGTCAGCTGCATCTGCTAGGAGAGCAGGGGACAGCATAATGAAAGCAGCATTGGAATACACACCCCACCCTTTCCATACCTGCACCAAGAGGTATGCAGATACAAAAGAGGCAGAGCCTGGGGTAAAACTACTTTTGTTATTCTGAATAAAGCAACATACTCTGATGAAATGGACAGAATTAATCAAACAATGAATCTAATGATTATTTCAGATGAAGCAGCCTGATGCAAAATCTACATGGAGTAATCATATGGGGATGGTACTGAACTGGAACAGGTAAAATCCAAGTTCCAATCATAGAAGTTAATTAGGTAACTTCCAGACAATCACATTTTTCAATCCAAAATAACACAAGGACTATATAGGAACAGACTCAAATAGAGAGAAAAACTAGATATTCCCACCTGAGCCTCTAGGGAAAAAGCAAGCTATGGGTCTAATAAATAAATACAATTTAATAATTTACCTTCCAATTTGTCTTCTTCAAATGCAGATTCTAGGGGTGGACCGAATAATGGTGCTAGGACAGCAGCATCTTCTGAAGTTCTTTTGCTACAGAAAAATTAGATATTTCATATCAGCAGATGTGACAAACGGGTTAGATTTTTTAAAAATATTTTCCATAAAAATAAGTGTCAAACTTTTAAATGTCATTTCATATATTTACATAGGAATTGAGTTTTGTCTTGATATTGCTTGTTATAGATCTGCTGATAACCATTGCCATATCTATGTAAGGAAAATATTATGTACCGCAGCAACTATGCAGTTTTAAGTTATACTAGAAAGTTGTCAATGTAGCTATTCAAAGGTTTATATATGAACAATTCTATAAAAACTTACATATTAAAAACAAATTAGCTTCTTAAGTGCTAATCCTTAAGAAATCAAAGAATACTATCCATATTACCAGATTTGAATACTGTCAGGATTTGGAAATGTGAAAATGAATTGGCCAATTTATTAACCTCCCAAGAGCCACTAAGATTAAACCTGCACAGTTTTAGAAAATTTTAAGTGTTGAGAGAATGGAATAGAATATAAACAGTGGGTACTTCAGGGGTGGGTAATATGGCAATTTTATGATCTATGGACTTCAAAATTCCCAGAATTCCTGAGCCAGCCATAAAGTTGCCATAGTTGCCCACCGCGGGCCACCTGAATAGGAATACTGTTTACTGCATTTTATTTTATGTTATTCATGTTACTTTCTATAGCTGTAAAGGGAAGCTCAGGAACCAGTTTTTCAAATAGTTAGAGAAATGGGGCTCAGTGGTTCTGCAGTAGAAGCAGAGAATCATCTGAAAAACTTTCCTTAATATTTAGAAAATTGTGCCCATTCAGCTCTGGAGATCTTATCTCCAGCCTTTAGAGTACTGTTGTGTTTCTTTAAACATGCAGACACACATATACACATACTGTACCAACCAAAGATAAAATGTTATTCTTATAAGTAAAAACCCACAAGCCAGGAAATAAATTCTGGAAGCAGCATTTCACAACCAGTAGTGAAAGTTCCTATTTTTTTTAAAGACATAACAGACAATACAACATTTTACAACATAGACAATATGATTTAATTGGCTATTTAAAAATTGAGAAATTAAATGTCAACAGACCACAAGTTATCAGATATATGAATAGTTTACCCCTATATGCATAATATTACACCTATCTTTTTGTATAACATTTTCTGTCAGGATTATATATCTTAAAAGGCATTTTGTTACATTTTCCATTCAAGGATATCAGAATGATAGCATAATAGAAGCAAGAAATCCTCTAAAATATATCCCAGTATAATATAGTAAGAAAACATCAGAAAACAGATCAAGTGCCTAAAACCTCTATAAGAGATTTAAAAAATCTGTCTGATATTTAAAAATGCCTGGGTACAAATAATATTTCAACAGATAATGCACTAATGACAATTAAATTTCAATTTCCACCAATTTCTCTCTCTATAACAGAGAAATGGTATATTACTAAAAAAAAAACATGTAGTTGTTCTACAATGAATTTATGCTGCCCAAAGAATCTGGAACAAATTTACACATAAGATAGAAGAATTTAAGAGATGAAAATTATCCTCAGAATTACTATTTCTTAAAATGGAGTGAAGTAATGTGTACCTGAAATGATTAAGGCATTTTTAAAAAAACACCACCACCAAGATATGTTTTAACAATTAGTATCATCCCAATGCTTAGTTCTGGTCACTAACTATTGTGCAGATTGGGTTAATAGCATTTTGTGTGTGTGTGTCTGTGTCTGTGCACACACATGTGCAAATGTGTCTGTGTGTGTATATATAAATCTGTGATATCAGATTATGTATTTGGTCTATCATAGCAGATTGGGATAAAAAGGTTATTCTTCAAATATTTTGATTCAAAGCCATTTGGTACCAGTCATTCCCTGTGTTTGTTCCTGGACATATTTAATAATCAAATGATATCAAGAAATGTCGATCAACAGTACCTTTCCTTCTCTAAAACTCTAATAGTTCTTTTGGTATAATTTGTTTCTTCTTTGTCCAATTGTTCTATCCTAATCAATAGTTAATACATTACACATTTTTGGATAAACACTCAGAAAATGAATACTGTAATCCAGTAAAATAATAAATCAATTATATTTTCAATCCATTTTATTTATGTATTTGGAATCTTATGAGCATAAATAATAGAGTAAAAATAAACAGATGGCAAGAACTGGCTCCAATATTGTAAATTTTGTTTACACATTTCTGCTTATAGCCTGTCTTGAGTTGATAATATTATCTGGCAACCAAGCTATATCTGTGTAAATTCAGTCTGATACAGATGGAATTCCTTTCCAGATCGCTAAAAGTTAGATAAAAAAGTGCATTGCAGTATTCTTTTCATACTCAATGTATAAGTAAAAAGGGAATGCCATTTTATGTATAGAACATACAGGATTGGAAAGAGATTATAATCTAAGAGATTATAATTTTATACATTTGTATAAAAAACAAATGTAGACCTAATAAGGCAGTCAAGCATAAAACAATAGTCCCTCCACACATATGTCCATTTTGAGAATAAGAATTCCACATCTTTGGGAACTCAGTTTTACACTAACCTGAGAAGCTCTGGAGTAGGTGTTGAACGCCGGGGTCTTGCTATCTCTTCACCTAGCACAAAATATACATTTAAAATTGTTTTCTTGGAGTACAGGGTAGACAAACTGCCTGCTGAATATTAAATAAAATCAACTGAACAGTGGGCCCACGAAGATGTGGCATTGGTGCTGAACTGAGATGACAAGTATATTCCTTTTTGCATAATGTGACTTTTGTAAACTTTTTGCAGTCGAGGCAATTAATTTTGCAGGAGTTATTACTGCATGAACAATTCTGCAATGTTACCGCCTAAGCTATGGGAGAATTTTGCTCTTGAAAGGAATTCTCAACTTTCCTGCCTCCTGGCTTCTCAACATTTTCCCTATTTTGTCATACACCTTGACATCATTTCATTGACTTTAAATTTAAGAAAAGGGTGTTTTCTTTCTTTGCTCATAAGACAAGACTAAGGATAAGAAGCTAGAACTGAACGAAAGCCTGTATATTGGTTCCATGGTTGGACAACCGGAAGGAACACTAGTAAAACTGCTTTGTGTGAAAGGCTATGATAGCTTCGGACAATATTAAATTATAACATTGTAGGCTACTTCTGCTGACTGCTGGCTGACTGCAATTTGGCAGATCGAATCTCACCAGGCTCAAGACTGACTCAGCCTTCAATCCTTCTGAGGTGGGTAAAATGAGGATCTAAATTGTTGAAGGCAGTATGCTGACTCTGTAAACTACTTAGAGAGGGCTGTAAAGCACTGTAAAGCATTGTATCAGTCTAAGTGCTATAATTTAATATCTCTTTAAAATACAATCAAATGACCAACAACTGTATAATATTAAAATTATAATTAGGCAATCTACATTTTTCTATTTAATGCTTATTAATACTTAATAAATCAGGCAGAAACCTAACCGTGGCTGCTTAACATAATACAAGATTTCATAAATCGTTTCAACTGAGATTAATTATGCCCCCAGTCTTTCTACATATACTGTAACATTTCACATTTTAGGGCTACATGTGTGTTTTATGAAAAATAATGCAATGAAAATATTTTCATTAAATATATAGTATGTACAGTATGTATTTTTATTAGGTATATGAGAATATTCCATAAATTAAGATTGATATTTCACTTACGCCCAGAGAAATATATATTTTACGGCCTTTTGATATGGTCTGTGCAATCAGCTAACTGCAAATTTTGCATGTGCACTTTAATTTAGAATGCATCTATTAATTATGCTTATGTATTTTGTACAGAATTTCATACCAGTATGCAGATGTATTCTCAATCTGTTTTGAGGTCTATTTCACTAATGTTCTGAATACGATCTTTCTTGTTAATTAGCTGCTGCTGTTCTTTTAGAATATGAAAAATATGAAAGAAATCTACTCCAATTATGGATATTCACGGGTTAAAGTCCAATGTGTTTTTAAATGATACTTACTAGATAGGTTCCTCTTAACTGTACCCTAAAATTAAATACAGAAAACTACAGTTTAGAATTAAAGGATTATATTTACATAAAGGGAACATCGCTCTGTTTTGAAGTGCTAAAAGCCATCGAGAATAATATTTGTAAAACAAAACATACACTAAATTGGGTTTATAGAATACACTTTGTGGGTTCCTTTGCCAGTTTATTCATTCACTCATATTTACATAAACATGCAAACTATTAAAATATCTTTTGAATAGAGTTGAAGGTAATAGTTACAAATGTATTTACACAAAACTTTCACACGTACTCAATTTGCCAAAAAATCCTAGACAACATGTTTATAGCCCCAGAGCTAGATTATACATTCATAAAATCTCATTTGCTTGTACATTGGTTTATGTCTAATTTTTTAAATTTGGAAATCTAGACTGCGGTATTGAAGGATATGAAAAAAACCCCATAGAAACAGAAAATAGAACACTCAAGTATGAAACATAAATTGGACATATCTGTGCATGTAAGTGTTCTTATATGTTTTTCTGATAGCTCCTTATACTTTATATATTAAAACAGAGGGTGACAGAGGACTGGATCCAGAATGGTTATTCTGTTCATTTCTGCATGTGTTTTTCAAGGCAGCTCTTTTCTTTTCAAATCATATTCCATGAAATATTTTACCACCAGAAAATGAGGCCATCATATCACATCCAAGGAAAAGGGAAGACCAAAAAGTACTAAATGATCAAGAGTTCAATAGGGAAGATTTTAAAAGATAATAAAATAGGAAATATTTCTTAATCAATTTGATACATTAAGCTTGGCAAGAATTGTTATCTCCCAAACACTATCTGCAAGATATATGAGGCATAATCCCCAAATAAATTTAAAATAACCCACAGTCATTTACGCAACTGTTTCAACATGAATTAATGACCTACCGGGCTGCGTCTCTGTGATCAGCAAAAAGGAAGAGAGAACAGATACCTAGTCAGAGAGTGAAAGATCAGTAGTAAAAATGTCTTTGGATGGTAGGAGATCATCTACTTCATAAAATATTAATTTCAACACTATTTTTCTTCAAATAGCTCTCTTCCCAAATCCACTTAAGGTCTTGGGCCTGTATAAACTTGATTTTAAAAATGAACCTGTACTATGAAGATATTTGCAGGAAAAACGTCAACAGAAAATCCACATTTGCTTATTTTATCCCACATATTAATTGTTAAAAGATTGCTATAGATCAAAAATTAATTAAAGTGTTACAGATCTAAAATTAATTAAGATTTTAAATTAATCAAAAACCATGTCTGCTTTCTTTATATATTTTGGGCAGTTGGGGAGACTGGCCTTTTCATATTTGCAATTACTTCCAGTACTTATTTGGAAATTCAAAACATTGTCTTAAAAATGTCTGGTATGTATTGTCAGCTTCTTATATTTTTAAAAATTGGCAATTATTCCTTGTTTTGAAAAAGGGTCATATTATGGAGTTAAATATTCTTCTACCTTTTCTTTTTCTTTTTTTCTGAAAAATGCAGAGCACACTTTGGATATTGTCAATATTCATATATCCCTATTATTTCTCTACATAACTTTTACCTTATGTTTACTTTTGTCTCGTTCTATTTATCATATCTGTAGTTTTGTTAGTCTTTGTGTCTGGTCTGCAATTTGTCAGCTCAGTGAGACTCCTATTCTCCCAAAATAGTGAGAATCTGTGATTTCTGGTCTCTTCACTGTTTGTGATTTGAAACAGTATGTTTTGCTTTTAGACTGTTCCATATAATACAAACTATTCTTTATATCATATATGTTATGTACAAAAGAGTCAAATACAAAACTCTCATATCTTTTAAATATTGTCGCATAAGCAATATCTAATAAGTTATTTCTGGAAAGGTCTAATTTTGCCACTGAGCCATGCTAATATATCTCCTAGTCTAGAAGAGTATGTGTTTATGAGAATAGTAAACTCAATTTTTAGTAAGAAAATTAATTTGGAATAGGACACTTGCTGTGTGAATTCAGTGCAAATTATCTATAGATTCTCTGCTGGGCAATTTTGAAGCTGCTTTGCTTTTCATTTTTTGTCCTCGCTTCTTTTGCCTTTAAAGACATTTAGTAAAAATATTTCAGTGTTTTATTGTGCCAAACTTTGAATCTATCTGGCTCAAAATTTGCTGGCTAAATATTCCCTAAAGGATCTTCTATCTGTGCTATTTTTTTTTAATCCCATTCTCATTGATAGATTATGTTACTTTGATCCTTCCCTGTTATACTGAAAGGTATTTAATCTTCAAATCTTTTATCAAGCTGTAGCTCAAAAGTTCAAAATTAATTTTGTTACCTTTGAATTTTACATCTCAAATCTTCACTGATTGCCTATTTATTCTAACAACTTTAGAAGGACAATTAGTTTGAAAGGCAACCAGGTGGCCTACATGGATATCTTGGTTCCTGCTTCTTCAGGGAAAGGAAATGGTTCAAATAACATGCAGCCATTTTTTATTTTCCATTAGTGCTGCTGTCAATATGAAGGGAAGAACTATGCTTCCTTCTCAGAGCCTATCTTCCCAAAACTGTCCTTTGTTTATTCCTTCCTGTGAAATGACATGAAGATGAACAACCTGACAGCACTACCTTCTCAAATACTACAAAATATGTATGTATGTGCATGTGCATACATCCCCCACCCCCACAAACAGAAACTGTTTACATCTAATAAAATGAGAGTATTAAAGGGAATAAGAAGACTTCTTACCGGACTTTTTCTCTGCAAAATGCATTAAGATAAAGAGAAAAAAAATAGGCATTTTCCACTGCACATAATCCATGGAAAAACTAACGAAATGATACATTAAATATTTTACAGATCAGTCCTAAAGACATCTATTCAGAAACCAATTAATTTTAATTAAATTTACTTTCAAAAGTTCTAATGGAGATAAATTTGTAACAATGAAAAAACTAAAAGTTTTATTACTGTAGTCAAAAGAGAAAGTCAAAGAGAAATGGGCATTTGTAAAATTCAGAGGCTATGCCTCCTTGTTCAGAAACAAGTTGCAATAGGATTAAACAGGTTCACCATAAATCAGTCTTCCTTAACCTGGACATTTTTTGAATTCATGTTTTCTCGACTCCCAGAATGCCCTGCAGTGGCCAAAGTTGTTCACACACCACTGACAGTACCCAAAATAGAGAAACCATTGAGCATGAGAATCATAACATTGAAACATTGCAAAGACCCTATTACTCATTATTGATATACATGTAATGTTTCTCAATGTGTAATCAATTAGCTTAACTAATTAAAATCAAATATATGTGATGGACCTTAATGATTATCTGTGACCCATCAAAGAGACTAAGCATATTTTTATTATTTTGGTGCTTTATTTGTCTCGGATCAATCAGAAAAATTTTAAATTTAAACTGAGTTCCATTGTTGTCCATTACAGAAAAACAATGGTGATATAGCTGCTTTGTTAAACTTCGAATTACTCCAACTAATGTAACTGCCTTCAAAAAAGGTCAAGAAATACCAGTCATAAGGTTATTATCCTGGCTAAGAAGGATAACAAAATATAAAATATACTGGTTTCTGATAACATGGGATGATAAATATAATCATAAAGAAACCTGACAGATTGTTCTCAGCTTAAGCAGGTTCAGATATTATGCATATCTGTTAATGCATGACATATTCAATGAGATTTGCTCACAAGTAATGGTGCATGACTTTGCAGTCAGAAACTATTAAACAATTGAATTGAGAAGAAAACTTACTTATTATGTTTTGGAACAGCACATTTCCTTTCGTAATCAAATAGAATCCAATTAAAATTCAACAGACGGCTCTAAATACTGATTCCTTCACCAGATACAAAAAATGAAATCTTTGCTGCTGTTTGATTTTCAGCCCATAATTATCTGTTTGCCATCTCCATAAGGTATGAGAATAGTTAGTTGAGAAGGTAGTGACAAAGTGTCACAAGGGGATTTAAACTAAACTGATATTTTCTATCATGTGTCAATTCCTAATTATTTTCCCCATTCTTTTTCCTTTTAAATAGTTTAGGACCTTAAAAATGTTACTTGTTCCCAAGTGCTCCCCTGTCATATCTATGCTTGAGCTGATGGTCATTATCTAATGTAGACTATGGAATACAGCAAAGCCTTGCTATTAGAATAAGTAGGAAGAAAGAAGGAGGGAAATAGGGCACACTGATCTTTTCTTCCTCATCTAACAGTGTTGAATTATTTGGGCATAAATTCTCAACGATGAGGTTGGCAGTATAAACATCTCACAGAAATTATTTTATTAACACATCATCTTGAAGAACAGCTCATCAACATTCATCAGAAACACACACCATCATCAGATTTTCTTTGTAGAAAAATGATGCATAATCCAGTGGTTTATAATATGTTATTGGTTAATCACAATGTTACTAAGAAGAGCAAGTAATTGCTATTATTGCTTTATTTAACATTTTTTCCATAAGATTTCAAGCAAATCTTGCTATAGACAGTGAGTCATGATTTTATAACAGTGATGTTTGAGGCAAAATTTTAAGATTGGCTTATATTTCTTGTATTTGCAAAATAAATTCAACAGCAATGATACCTGAAGTACAGTTTTAAAATACTGTAGTTCTGCTGCTCTCTAATCTCTTTAAAGAAAGGCATAATAAATCCCATTATAGAAATAATTATAACCAACAGATATGCTGCAACCATCATCCATATATCCCCTCATATAAAGTGGGAATGACTTCTTGTTGTGCAACAAAAGAAATACATAGAATATATGATATGTACCAGCCTTTCCTTTTACATTTTAACAAGGCAAATTTTCTCCATTTCTGTCATAATTCTGCACAAAGGTAGATGGAGTAATTTCATTCATGCTATTGGTTTGGCTCTAATCTTTTCAGATGCTGCTTTCTGGCAAGAAACAGACCTAAAGTGAATTTTCAGGTCATGAGACACTTAAACCTTAAATTAGCACATTATAGTCATATATTCAGGAGCAAAAGAAGAAAATGCTAGTTGTATAATCAACTCAATGGGGCAAAACAACACACTTTGGATTATAGCATTTCGTTTTGCTCCAAAAATATTGCACTTTTAAATTTAAATTGGTTATCTCTGGATCTTTGTGAATGACATGACTTTATTTCTAAATTAAACCAGCATTTTAAAAAGTGTCCTATTAGAAAAAAAAGATGAGATAACAATTTTAGGACATTTCATATTTCCCCGCTGTGTTATTCTTATGCTGTTTTAGGTAGCTTTTCAACTCTTAGAACAGTTTAAGTTGGAGGGAAAGGAGAAATTATCCAAAAGCGTTTTCCCCCAAAATATATTAAATTCTATTTAATATACATTTGAGTCTAAACTCATTAGATATACATATGAATCATGTAAGCACACTTTCCTATACATATTATGTAATTCTCTCTTCCTAAGTAAACTAAATCTGGCTATTAGAGAACTTCTAGCCAACCATAATAATATTCCAATTACTATTTACTTTTGTAATACTATCTAAACAAACTTCTTTTGAAATATTTTAAAAAGCATATCAAAGGGTATTTCTCCTGAATTTTGCTGCAACAATTAGAATCAATATCTATACTATTACAGCTGTGAAGAGAAAACTGTTTTAAGAAACAAAACAAGTTCTTGAAAAAATTGATTGTATTCTGTCTAGAAGTACTAAAACAAATAAGGATTTCAATCCAGCACACCTAACTTTCTGATCAAGGTAGCATAATGGACAACAGCTCATAGAAACTTTAGAAAAACCCTCTTTTTGCCAAAAGCAAATTCCAAAATAAATATATAATAGTTTTGCACAAAAAAATGAACTCAAATGCTGCTAATCAAGGGGTATTACTTTTATTAGTCAAGAGTGCAATATTTGGTTTAAATGCTCCAGAGATTTTACGTTATTATGCAAACTGTTGCACACACGATACATCTCACTAATATAAAGTATAGTCCTACTCAATTTAAAGAAATGACACTATACATTCTAAGTTTCCCTTTTCATAGTATAAACCCATTCAAGTTATTCTTTTCAGCATCCTGCCTTCAGGAAAAGCATTACAGCTCTAGAAGCTTCCTTAAACTGTATGGCATCAATTGATTAGGAAGCTGCATTCTCTCCAATGCAACAAAGTCATCATTCTGATTAACAGCTTTCATGTCTTCCACAGTCCAGGAAATGAGTGTTACAAATCACCTCTTGAACTTGATTTCCATATACTACAATATAACACACTGTTGCCTTCAAACCCAGCTGCATCAGTCTTCTGAATTCATAATGATTGCAAGGTTCATTTACTGAAATAAAGACCACCAAATTGCACATACACATACAATGCATAAAAGTTGGAACTTCTTGCAGCAGTAAATGATGAAGACATAGATGATACCCGACGTTAGGTTTCAAAAAATTTGCACGACATTAGATTAGTTAAATTTGTTTCCAATTGTGAATCCAGTATGCTGCTGGATTCTTTGTTGTTAAAGCCAAATGATAGAAGAAACAAAGCCATATATTTTCTTTAACTGGAAATTCAGAAACTTTATGCAATTAGGGCAAGTACAACTTTATTATTTACTACTAATCTTTTCGTATATATCCAGTAACTAATAGTACCAAGGGACCAATTGGGAGACTGTTGTAATTACCTTCTTTTTGTACTGCTGTCTTTTCCACAAAAGAATGGTCATTATTATGAGAGTGATAAACTTATAGACTTACAATTCAATTGCATAATTTTTATGAAGGAATGCTATTAAAATGGTTCATGTCCAAAGTAGATATATAACTATCTACCTGATAAACAAATCACCCCATTGAGTCATAGTTGAAACAATTAGAAGTTAACCACCTGTGTGGGATGAAAGTAAGTACTATTTAATGTTTAATGAATTAATCATCAGATGAAGCAGAAACAAATCTCAATAAAAATCCTGTGTCAATATATTGTTTGAGTAGCTCTGTTTGGATAGAGAAATCTTGAACTGACTAATATAATTCATCCTCAGATATTTATAAAGTACAAACTCTCTGTAGGAAGGTATTCTGACATAAGGCCATTGGACATATCTCCTGTTTACCAATGAATCATGCTTTTTTCCCCAGAATGTTAGCCATGTGCTGCATTGGAGAAAGAGGCTATTGCTTTAAGGAAATGGAAAGATTTCTTAGACAGGATGATGAGCAGGTATCCACTTCTGAAAATGGGGTTTTGATAAGAAATATGGGTATATAGGAACCTTGGTGTATCAGCCAATTACTTGGCTAACTGATGTAAGGGTTAGAAGGCTAACATATGTCATCTAGATCAGGGATTCCCAACTCCCAGGCTATAGTCCTGTGCCAGGCCACAGCCTGTTCAGAACCGGGCCGCAGAAGTGGTAGATGAGTTCATGCACACACAACTACATTTATGCATGAAACCATCCCCTCTCTCCCACCCTGGGTCACTACCAGTCCATGAAGCTGGAAAGGTTGGAGAAAGGTGATCTAGATAAATTGACAGTGTTCAGAAGCAGTGATCAAAATGTAGAACTCTATGAACGACACTGACCTCCAATGTTCTTATAAAATTGGAAGTTGAAAGTTGCAATCTGTAAAGTTGTTTTTCCTGAAATGCTACTTATTCCGCATACAGGATTAGCTAGTGGGTTTTTTTTAAAGAAATATTAATGTTTTG
Source organism: Bungarus multicinctus (assembly GCA_023653725.1). Lineage (NCBI taxonomy): Eukaryota > Metazoa > Chordata > Lepidosauria > Squamata > Elapidae > Bungarus > Bungarus multicinctus. The sequence goes on from CM042842.1 coordinate 62,795,177, forward strand.
ATAAGAAAATATTTGGAGACTGAGAACAATTTAGGATATGCAAAAGGGACAATTCCCATTTGTCATGCTTTAAAGTAATAATACTAAATCATTCATGTTTATATTGTCTTCTACAGGGATGGGGTGGAGTAGAAAGAAAGAAATGCTAAGAAGGTCATTCAGTTTGAAATGGATCTCTTTAGAATCTAAAAGAAAAAACTGATCACCCATATGACACCAATAGGTAACAGGACACAAGCATAGAACATGTTAGTCAGCCAAAATAACCAAATAGTTATACAGAAAGTTGTATTCTTAACCATATTGGGGTAGAGACAAAGCTAGCCTGGGAACACTAACGGTATTAGTCTCAAGCCAAGAGAGGAAAACTGAAGGCTTAATTTTAAAGAATAGAGATACAAAAGCCATAACAAAAACCACAGAATGCAGCCATCTCTGAATAGATAGGTGAAAGGAAGGACACACTGAGATAGTGCTATAATAAAGATCATCATATCACTCTAGACATTGCCAATAAATTGGCCAAAATTATTCTGACTGAAAATATCAGGTCTTGAGAATTCTTGTCATGTTAAACTTCTAGAAATAAAAGCTTTGCACTATTGAGAGTAAAAGGTATATTTTTCACTTCGCAGTAATGGTACCCATCTCTTCTGCATCTCAAAAAGACTTAAATCTCTTATCTCTGACTTCTGCACATTTCTAATGACATTCTTCATGTTTTTATACTGGATCCCTTTGGGAAATTGGAATCCAATTTCCAATAACTGATATAAAAATGAGAGAGCAAACAACTCAGCTCAGTTTAATTTAAAAAAAAATCTCTGAATTGTGGCCATTTCATGACTATTTTGAATAAGTAGCCTCTTATTTTTTTCAAATGCTTTTTGAAATACCATAATAGCAGCATGCAGAGAAAATTGCTGTGACTTCTTCAATGTTCTCTCTTTAAAGATCTGTCAAAAGCGCAAAGCAGCTATGGAATAGAATAAAATAACAGAGTTGGAAGGGACCTTGGAGGTCTTCTAGTCCAACCCCCTGCCTAGGCAGGAATCCCTATACCATTTCAGACAAATGGTTATCCAATCTCTTCTTAAAAACTTCCATTGTTGGAGCATTTACAACTTCTGGAGGCAAGTTGTTCCACTGATTAATTGTTCTATCAGGAAATTTCTCCTTAGTTCTAAGGTGCTTCTCTCCTTGATTAGTTTCCACCCATTGCTCCTTGTCCTGCCCTCAGGTGCTTTGGAGAATAGCTTGACTCCCTTTTCTTTGTGGCAACCCCTGAGATATTGAAACACTACTATCATGTCACCCCTAGTCCTTCTTTTCTTTAAACTAGACATACACAATTCCAGCAACTGTTCTTTATATGTTTTAGCTTCCAGTCTCCTAATCATCTTTGTTGCTCTTCTCTGTACTCTTTCTAGAGTTTCCACATCTTTTTTGCAGTATTCCAAGTGTGGCCTTACCAAGGCCTTATAACGTGGAATTAATATGATCGTCACAGTCAGTGTTGGATGTATATTTTGTGTATATTCGTAGACATTGAACTCTCAAACTGCAAATGGAGATGTGGATACTCTATTTTTCTTATCTTCATTTATAAATTCCTTTGGTTTTATTATATTGCAAACAGTTGCTGGGATGCATCCACAGTTTTGTTGTACTTGTACAATGACAATAAAGTTCTTCTATTCTATTCTATTCTATTCTATTCTATTCTATTCTATTCTATTCTATTCTATTCTATTCTATTCTATTCTATTCTATCTGGATTCTATCCCTCTATTTATGCAGCCTAGAACTGTGTTGGCTTTTTTGGCAGCTGCAGCACACTGCTGGCTCATATTTAATTGATTGTCCACTAGGACTCATGATATTAATACTATGATAAGTCATGATATTTTTCACCATATCTTGAACCTAAAATGATTGTAGGAAGCCCTTATGCTGTGAAATACATGATAAAACCAAATTTGGAGGAGATGAATAATGTAAACTGATTTTATGGCACACTTGGAAAATAAGCAAAATACAATTTGGGAAGTCTTAGTAACAAATTAAACATATTTGCTTACCACTGGTGAAGGTGAAAGTGCAATATTGCCTATAGAAGCTTTCAGTTCATCAACAGTTGCTGCACTCTTAAGAGTGTCTTTAGATTGCAAAGGTTTGATCTTAATATTGAATTTCTTGTGTGCCTCCTCTTCCTCTTCAGATTCACTTGAAGAATAAAAGTGCTTTCCTTTGGTAGGTAGATCACAGTTAAAGAGAAATGCAACTGATCTGTAGACTACAATACAACAATCAGTTTCATAATAGTCCTATCAAGGCACCAGTTTTAAATGAACAGTGCGATTCCAATGGTGTACAACACAATTTTAATACAGTGCAGTACATTACATTACAGTACATAACTTGGAAGCAAAGATCTAAACTCAGAGCGGGAAATCAGACAGTGGAAAGGAGCTCAAAAGAGCCTTGAATATGATCCATTGTAGAGTTCTCCATCATGGGAGAAGATAGCATCTGAAATCAGGCAATCTCTTCCCAGTGGCACACTTATATACCGGTATTTACTGGGAACCTAGGACTAAAAAAGCTGATGATACTGGAATCCTATTCTTTTTCTCTCTGTTGGGCTCCTCCCGTCCCCAATATTAGAGAATTTAGACATTGGGAAGATTACATGATTGAGTTTTGAGAAGGAGTTGGGAATTCTGGCAGGTGTAGCTAGATCATCTACCTGAGGAAGGAAGTTGCAAATTAAAAATAAAGGATATAGCCAGGTTCTTCTGGTCTGATGCTGTATCCTTCTTCATCAAGTTCAGGTGAATTCTGGTATGGCAAATATAGTGAAGAAGTCAACATATAAACATGCTTTTCTTTTTTTCCCCTTTTCCTCAAAATCTCATTAATGAGGCTTTTACTTATTTGCTTTGAGAATTTATAAGGCCTCCTAATTAAAAAAAAATTGCTACAACACAAATAAACATTAACAGAAAAGAAACCAGCCATATATCATTAAAAAGTAACAGGACATATAAAGTCTAGGCACAATCATTCATACCTTATTGGATCATTGCAATTAATTCTATATATGAGACTATCCTTAAAGCTGTAGCTGACCCCAAAAGTGGGAGCAAGCAGGGATGGGTCCCTCTCAATAAGTCTATGTAATACCATTATTGTATTAGGTGCAATGGATACCAGTGGATTTTCAGATACAATTCAAGATGCAGTGGTTATCTATAAAGCATAGAAAGTGGTGATTTCAAAGGACTATCTCTCCAATTTCTGCCTATTCTACAAAGCCTGACATATGAGCCTGCTAGTAATATAAATATATTTTTGTTGGGCTTTATCCCTGACAGGGTATGTATTTTGTTTCTTTACCATTGTTTTTGTACTATATTTTTTTTTTTGAAACTCTGTTAACTACCTTGAATCACTCTGCAAGTAGATAGTCATATACAGATAGTTCTCAACTTATAATGATTCATTTTGTGACCGTTCAAAGGTACAATAGCACTGAAAAAAATGTCTTATGACCAGGGGTGGGATTCTACCAGTTCAGATCTATTCGCTAGAACCGGTTGTTAACATTCTAAGCAATTCAGAGGACCGGTTGTTAGAAGAAATTACTGGCCTAATCTTGTAAGGAAGGCAGGAAGGAAACATTCTGGTGTTGCTTACAGAAACTGCCTCTCTGTTAACTCTTATTACATTCCTGGCAGGACTAAACTTCCTGTCTCAGGAACTTCTCTGGAGTTTTTTCCCCCTCCTTTGCTGGTACTTTGCTTGTGTGAAGTGACCACTCAAAGTTACAATGGCACTGAAAAAAGTGACATGACCATTTTTCACACTTAGCATCCCCACAGTCATGAGGCCAGACAAAGAGATGTATGCCTCGATGTGAGTGATATTGAGTTGGCCACACCCAGCCAATAACAGGACTACCAAGCCATGTCCACCCAGTCACATGACCACCAAGCCACGCCCACCACCTAAGCCATGCCCACAGAACCAGTTGTTAAAAATTTGAATCCCACTCCTGCTTATGCCCAGTCCTCACACTTGCAACCATCACAGCATCCCTATGGTCATATCATAAAAATTTGGGTGCTTGGCACTTGGCATATATTTACAATGTTGTAGAGTCTAGAAATCATATGATTGCCATTTGTGGCTTTCCCACAAACAAGCAGTCAATAGGAAAATTTGTCTAATGACTGCATTTGCTTAACAACTATAGCAAGAAAGATACGAAAATCAGGTGTGACACTTAACAACTGAGAAGTTCTGATCCCAATTGTGATTGTAAGTTGAAGACCACCTGAATGTTAAATACATACTGTACCTGCATATGTATCACTCAACTTATTAGACAGTGAGTAAACATAAAAATATTTTAATCCAAACATTTAATCTCCTAGGGGATATCTTGCAAAATAGTTTTACTGTATCTAGTGTGTTTATGATACACTGATATTTCTCTACCTAGCAAAATAAAGAACACACATAGGTTTTGAAGACATATGATGGGAGATTAAACAAATTATCTTGACTAATTCAGTCTGCAAATACTAAAGTAAAAACTATAAGCTAGTGCAACTTCTTTTCAAGTTAAGTTAAAACATTGTCAGATGAAATGTTAATTTCTCCTATGAGGCTGGTTTTCATATTAGCAATATGTCTAAAACTGAGCTTCTCTACAAATGATTTGCAATATTTTTTTTTTGTTTCCAAATAAATGGGCCAAGTGTTTGTATACATATAAAACATGGGATGGGGAAGACTAACAATTTATTTCCTCTTCTGTTTGTTCCAAGAGGAAACAATATTCTTTTATAGGCATGCATCTGATAAACTGAGGGAATGGACAAGGTACTCGGTTATTTCCAGCTTAACTTTCAGCGTTCCAAATAATCAGCAGAAATATATTCAGTAGGTGGAGATTATTATCAAGGACTAAGATAGACATGGCTGATCTCTTCTAAACATAACCTATTAGTTTCATAGGGAAAAAATCAGTCCAGGCCAACTGCAGGGATGTATCTGGTAAGTGGATGTATCAGGAGAATACTTTATATGCAGGTGTTGTTATTGATTTTGTGCTGACATAATAGGATCTGCTAAAAATATAATTCATAGTCACTATGACACGTTAATAAGTGTTCAAATAAGTAGCGAAGTCTCACTGGAACAAAGAATTTTTAAAAGACTGCTATCAACTTTGAGATATTTTTTAATTACTATTACTTACATATCTTTCCCAGTCAATCTCTGAATAAAATCCATTCGGAGCACCATTTGTTCTCTTCTGTAATACATAGTTTAAACAATGTTTTTGTTTGTGTTGTTATAAGAGGGGAATACATTAAAATGTTATAATTTCTTAGGAGACATGAAAAAGTCAATGTTTTCAATGGAGAAATGCCCCGACATCGATCACTCCATTACGAATAACTAAAAAGATCATTTCAGGTTCTTTACTCTGCATCTGGAAAGCAACTTTCCATTCTTGAACTTTCGACTATTCCAAAGCTGAGAACCAGTGTAGGAATTGTAACAAATTTTATGATAATTTTCATTGTCAAAGTACAGTATAGTAATAGCAATAAGACTTATATACCACTTTACAGTGCTTTTACAGCCCTCTCTAAGGGGTTTACAGAGTGCATATTGCCCCCAACAATCCAAATCTCGGAAGGATGGAAGGCTGAGTCAACCTTGAGCCTGGTCAGATTCAAACTGCCAAATTTCAGGCAGCCAGCAGTCAGCAGAAGTAGCTTGCAGTACTGTATTCTAACCACTGTGCCATTACAGCTTTTATAAGATACCTATGCAAGAGATGATAACTCAGTGGCAAAAGTCCCAGATTTGATTCCTGCCACCCCACATTATAGGCTCATATAGCAGGTTTTTAGATGTTGTAGCCTAAGACTCTGAAGCCATTGAGAGAAAGAATGCTGGGTTATACTGTGGGATATCCAAATATAAACTGATACATTCTTGGCTCATAATACACCAGACCTAACTGTGATTGAAAAGAAGAGAGTGTGGATAATTGATGTGGCAATACTAGGAGACAGTTGGAATAGAAGACAAAGAATTGGAGAAGATCACGCAGTATAAAGATCTGAAAATTAAAATCAAAAGATTATAGCATAACCAGTCTCCCCAATAGTTATCGGCACGTTGGGTGCCATACCAGAAAATCTTGGACAACAATTAGAAAATCTGTGCATTGATAAAATTTCCATTTATCAATTGCAAAAGGACATACTGCTTGAATCCACACATTTACTATGCTGGTACATTATGACATGATTTCCCAATGTTGTATATATAACAATAATAACTATCCTAGAATATTTAAAGGGTTTTTTTTTTTTTTGCATATAATATGTAGAATCAAAATGCATAGTTTCATTTCAAAACAATGTATGATTAACATAATATAGCCAAGGTTTTCTTTTATAAATACCATTTTAAGCCAAGCTTCATAAAACAAATGTTCTATTTTCCATCTAATTTACTTGAATTAACATTATTTAATTCTCCCCTTCAAAAGCTTTCTATTACAAAACGCTAATTAATATAGCCATGAAATAAATAAATAAGTGTGTGTGTGTGTATGTGTGTGTGTGCACGCACACACACACACATACATGCTTTAAGGTGCTAGCTTAGAAAGCAGGAGACTGTGAGTTCTAGACCCGCCTTAAACATGAAAGCTGTACAGGTGACTTTGGGCCAGTCACTCTCTACCAGACCAACCCATCTCAAAGGTTATTGTTGTGGGGAAAATAGGAAAAGGAAAGAGTATTAGGTGTGTTCATCACCTTGAGTTATTTATCAAAATAATAAAGGCAGGATAAAAATCTAATAAATAAATATGAACATATATTAGAAACATGTAAGAACCATCCATGGTTGTTGCTGTGGCTATTGGCACACTGGGTACCATACCAGAAAACCTTGAACAGCACTTAGAAAATCTGTTCATTGACAAAAACCCACCTGCCAATTACAAAGAGCGACACCACCTAGATCGTGGTTTATGTAAAATGAAGAGTTAGTCATCCTATTTGGAGCATCAATGGTGAAAGTACATTGAAATAAGTAACACATGAAGAATATCAAACATGCATTGGTGTATTTTAAAGAAAAAAACAACACTGTTGTAGTTTCAACATTATTGTAACCGCCCACTTGAAGCTTTAGTTTAAGCCAATATTCACATTCTTACCGAAACTGCTTTTCCGCCTTCCTGGGCACATTCTGGTTTGCTATTGTAGAATGGATCATGAGGATGAGGACTGGGTGGCTGGAATGGATTTTGTTTTTTATAGAAAAAGGGTTAAAATGTTTGGTGGTTTGACTTAAAAAAATACATGAAACTACATGGAGTAAACAAGCTGAAAATGAACTTTCTGAAGGAATTATTTGCCAAATTAATGTTGCTATCAGCAGACTATTTTGGAACAGAGAGTACCTGCTCTAGTCAGCAGAAGTTAGACATTATAAGGGAATTTAGCTGAAACCTATCATGATTTTAAATCTCATGGTCTATTAACTGAACATTAGATTGCTACGTATTTCAAAACCACACCTTCCTCCTCTTTCTTTTTTTCCCATCGGTCAATAGCTTTTTCAATTTTGTATTTCAATGCAGTATATCTTTGCCAATTAAACAGGACAGATCAATCTTAGGGAAAATTTAATTAAGCAATCATTGAACTATATAAAGGGGATATGATCTTAAATTCATCCTGTTTGTAAGAAAAGAGGTCAATAGTATTTTGATGTTCAGTAAGTTTTGAATAGTTGCAGGGTTGTGGTGCTCCTTGACAAAATATCCATCACATTGTGTCCAAATGTCCATCAAGAGCTTACACCGGCCCAATGTCTGGTTTTTTTTCAACATAGACTACCCTGTCCTTGAATGGCTGGGTGGACTCGACATTAACATTTGAACCTCTATAAATCCATGCATTTGCCATACGCTAAATAAACAAGTTGCAGGCAAAGAAGGTATTTTCTTAGAACTAGAAACTGTTAGCCATGAATTGTTACTCCAAGATGGGATAGAAACTATCAAAATTGAAAGTTTGTTTTGTAATAATGGAGATGCCACATCCAGAAACTTGCAATTGATCATTGAGTTTACAAAATAAACACCTCTTCTTAGATTTAAGATTAACTACAATATCAAACTTTTAAACTAGCAACAAAATTCAGGGTATAGAAAATCTACTGACTGGAATGTAGCTACAATCATTCTAGTCTGAGTAAACATGACCCACAAAACAAGAAAATTTCTTGTATCATTTAAAGAGAAATTTAACACATATTACATAACTATAGAATAGCAATTCCAAAAGTGCTTTTTCAAGAGACAACTGGACTTTCTGGTTTTTCTTTGAAGACATTTCACTTCTCGTCCAAGAAGCTTCTTCAGAGCTGTAGAACCTTATTGGATGAGAAGCAATTCAAAGAAAAACTAGAAAGTCCAGTTGCCTCTTGAAAATGGGATTACCATGACTTGGATGACTGAGAATCTCCATAGTCACATAGAAAAGCTAACGTCACTTGAAATAATGCAAAATGATTAGATAAAATAATCTTCATTTTCAGACTTCAGCAGTACTGAAACCCAGAAAAAGTGTGAGATGTCACACGCGGTGAATACAACAGACTAACAGTAGTAATGGTGAAGCCAAAGACCGAAGACAGAAGGCAAGTTTATTAGAAAGTTGCCTACTTGATAGCTTCCTTTGTCATTTTAAGGTTTGCAGAAATATGATTTTGCTTGAAAATTGAAAGATGGGAGGAATAGAAAACTACACGAGCGCATTATCAGTATGGATGATTTAATGGAAACCATATCTGTGTGAGTCAATGCTGGTCTATGACTTTAATAAAGATTTGATTTGATTAAACCTGTGTGAGCCAAATTCTAAGTCATGTGGAAAAAACATGCTTGGCTGTTAAAAATAATCCACTAACCAAGATTGCAGAAAGTGGGAAGGAAAAATAGATCAAGACAGCGAGTAATGGCATGGAAGACATTTTTCCCCATTTATTTCTTCAATATAAATTGTTTGTCTCCCCAAGTTGCTAGTAAGATACGGCAAGGGCAAAACACAGATTCTAGGATATTTGTAGGAGGATAAGGAGAGCAAAGGACAACACATCTGTCATGACATCATCATGCAAATGATCTGGCTTCTGTATTTGCTTCAAACACTTGAGATCCAAGAACATAACTGTTTCATCTGTGTGACAAAGTCATGGTGTACATGCTATATGCAAAACCTACGGGCTCCACTTTCAGAATTATGTAGGCAAGCTGGGATGTGTTTAAAGAAAAAAGGACAGTATTTTGTTTCCTCCGTGTCTAATATAGCAGCTCCAGAAAAGCTACCAACTCTTTTCTGTGCTTAGATCAGTGGTGGTTAAACTGGGGATAATTACCCAAATCAACAATTTGGCATAGCCTGGGGACAATGGAACAATTCATAATGGCTTGTTTGTGAGTTGAGGATCTGGATTGAGACAATTATTACTGAGATGCTTGTGTAAAACAATAGAGCTCTTTTTTCTGTGAGAGTAATGACTCCAACTGGTGCAGAATGCGGTTGCCCGGATAATAAATGTTGCCAGATATTTGGCACATGTAACACTACTTCCATGTGAGCTGCACTGGTAGTAACCTAGTGTGTTTCCAGGTGAAATTCAAGGTATTGTTGGATTATCTTTAAAGTCTTACATGGTTTAGGACTAGGGTATCTGAGGGATCATCTTTTTTCAAGAGTTTCTACCTGTCCAATCAGGTCAAGCAGAATGATCATGCTGCACAATGCATTCGGCACCAGTTGGAGTCATTATTCCCACAGAAAAAAAGGCTTCATTATGAATTGTTCCATTATCCCCCTAGATATGCCAAATTATCAACTTGGGTAATTATCCCCAGTTTAACCGCTACTGATCTAAGAATGTCAGCTGCTCTATGAAACATTTTTCTTTCTGAGATCAGAATGGCGTCAATCCCACTAGCTTTATATCTGGCTATGTACTGGAGCCTGGGCCACTGATTCTGTCAAGGGCCCTGTTTCCTGGCTATGTTGCTAAGTAACCAAGTATCTTGCTCCTATGTATATTTCATTTGGACATGTTTAGTGTTTTTATTGGTTCGACTGTTTTTATGGCTTTATTGTTTTTATTGTTTATAAACTGCCCAGATTCGTTGACTGAGATTGATGGCCATAAAAATTGATTGAATGATTGAATGAATGAAATTAGTTGAGACTGGGAAAAGGTGCAATTCGTCAAGCAGTTCAAGAATCACTAGCTTAAACTACCAGTACAGCAGTGGTGGGATTCAAATTTTTTTACTACCAGTTCTGTGGGCGTGGCTTGGTGGGTGTGGCAGGGGAAGGATACTGTAAAATCTCCAGTCAGAGATAGTATTTTCTGGTTCTCTGAACTATTCAAAATTTCCACTACCGGTTCTCCAGAACTGGTCAGAAGTTGCTGAATACCACCTCTGCAGTACAGAGTAGATTGCACTATGAATGGGACCTGAGGAATGAATCAACTTGCAAGCTAGGAAAGTCTATGTCTTTCTTCTTCTTCTTCTTCTGCTGAACAGAGCTTTGACCAAACTGTTATACATAAGCGTTCCAGGTGTGGTCTACTTTTGTTTAAAAAGAAAAAGGAAAAGAGATAATAAAAGCAATGAGCGGACATAAGGGGGATGCAGGATGATGTGTAGATGCCAGCTTTTTTTCAACCTACGATTGCAACTACAAGCATTTCTACCCAATTCAGTTCTTCTGAAATCACTGCTATTGGGCTGAAAAGGAATAATGTTAAGGTGGGAGGATTAAGGATCTTGGGTCAGATGTTCAAAAAGTTAGGCCAGCAAAATTGTATTAGGACCTTTCCAGAAGATAAAGCTCACTCTCAACTAACAACAGTAGTAAGAGGAAGCAGAAGATACCTTACTTCTCAGAAGACACTTTTTAAAAAGTATCTAGAAGGCATATACTTCTATATTAATAAAACCTTCCGAACTAAGAATTCAATTAAAAGAATAATAAGTGATTACTTTTTAAAAGGAAATAAAACTATTCTGTATGTTTATCACTTCTTAAAAAGGATAAACATTTCTGTGTTTTTGTATTGTGTAAGGGATCACATAAACTTTTTAAAAGAAGGAATGGGAGAAACTTTCAATCAGGAATCATAAAAGAGAAGGTTGAGTATGCTGGTCATTAAGTATGAGACAGATTTTATATGATTCAGTCCTCAATTCAACAATACACTTTCCCTCAAAAAGAAGAAGGACATGCCATCTAAAAGAACCCACATTCACCAGTGACATAAATATGCTGGGAAAATGTTTTTTTTTTCTGGACATGACCATGAATCCAGCTCATAACCCATGTACTAGAAGTTCATTCACTGTTCAGAAAAGTATCATCTGGAAAGGCCCTTAGGATTCATAATTTCTAGGTCTTCTTTCTTTTAATAACATTTTTATTGGATTACAGAATAAAATACAAAAATATGAAAGCAAATAATAGGAAATTTCTGGGTCTTCATTCTGTTTGTGAAGATCTATTGAGCACACTTAACAATTACCCCCATTTTTTTCTCATCAGATAAATAGGAGGAAGTCTTCTGAAATCAGGAATCAATATAAAACAAAGTTAAATTTGTATCTGAGCCCAACATTCTTTATTGCAAACATAAAGTCTAATAGCTGAGGTAAGTTTCTTTTGAAAATTAGTTCTAGCATGTATGAAAATACTAAGACCATAAATGAAAGCAACAGTAATTTAAGAGCAGCCCTTCTTTCTTATTTCTATTTTCTCCTGGTTGTAATTACCTTCAGTTCATTTCCTCAAATGCAAAAACCGATTTTCCAATTTTAAATCTTGATATAATATTTTAAACTTTTTGAAATTTGAAGAGGAAGTAGAGGACTTAGACTGGGTTCAAGTAAAATCAGAATATATTGAAATTTAGTTTTCTAAATTTAAAATATAGAGTATTCTATATTAACTATAGAATATAGTTAATATATTCAAAGTATTAAAATAGAAATAGGGAAGAAGATTTAAGAATGCTTAAGGCATATTTTCTGTTGAATACACCTAGTTGAAAATAAATACTAATTTCAGAATGAAATATCTTTAAAACTTACAGTTCCATCTCGGTCTGGTGATCCTCTGTAATAAAATTAAAATAGGTTCTATTACTATAAGGAATCAAAAAACCTACATTAATTTAATTATCATCACTGCTCAATAAAATAGTTGCACTGAAAAAGATTATACTTCTTAAAATCATATTTTTGCTTCAAATGTTTCTAATGAAACACTACTATAATAAAGAATAAAGCAACAAACATATCCCGAAAATCAAATTATTAAGCTGTACTGCTGCCTCTGTACATAAATCACATATCATAAATTGGATTTTTTCTCACTGCCTTCTTAACCTGCATTCCTCCCATCCTTAATTGGCAAAAATTATACCAACATCAATTCTTCCACCCCCTTTTCCCAATGGACTTCAGCTTCTGGATTTCCCTGTCAGCATGGCCTACAACAGAGGATTCTGAGTTGAAATCTGCACATGTGGAAAATGTTAGCACCAGGGATGAAATTCAACCACCTGGGCCTACCTCGGGAGAGGTGGTAGGGACGATTTGAATCAGTAAAAATTTGCCCCAATCACTCCCGGTTGCTATTACCAAGCCATGCCCACAGCCAAGCCCACAGAACCGGTAGGAAAAAAAAATTAAATTTTACCCCTGATCCACACATATGCTTCCCTCCACACATTCACATATGTATGGAGGACTATGCAACTGTATGACCCCAGAGATGGATAGTTACTAGAGGTCGGGTATCATGAAAGTAGTTTACTTATTTATACAAAATGTGGTGTTTCACAGGACTCAGTAACATTCACACAAAATGCAAGTGAAAAGGCCCATACATTAATAATCACCTTAATTGCTGTAGCAATAAAATAGCTACTAACGCAAAACTTCTACAAATTTCTATTTCCTAAAATGCTTGGATAATGTCTTTCTCACTTTCTTATGTGCTTGTTGATGTCTTTGTTAATTCATCTGTTTCCAACCTATATTTTGACTAGCTCATTAAAAATTAGACCCTTCTATTTCCACTTCAATTTGGTGATTCCAGAGTGCTTTAAAAAAAGTCCTTTAAATTATTCAGAATAATGCTAGCATTTAGCTTGATGTACCTACAAGGCTAGATATCATTCATTATAAGTTCCTCCTTTTAACATTTCTGTTACTGGATTGCTGTGACTGAATTTCAGTACTGTTATGAAGTTATGAAAGTAACTGTCAGGCAAACATCTGGATAATTGACAACATAATTTATCTCATGTTTATATTTTCTATTGAGATCTGTTCCTTTCATGCATAGTCCATATTTCTTTTTAATATAGTTCAATCTAATCCAATGGCAGGAGAGGCACTTGATCAACAGTAATCCAGTACTCCAAAATGTTGGTGCAAGATGATTAAAAGCATTTTCAAAAATGGAAAAAAATCTTGTGAATTTCCTTGACCATTTCCCCCCCGGCTTTTCTTATATTTGCTATGAAACTTCTAAGGGGAAAAAGAGGTGTAGGTGTGGAAAAATGTTTTCGAGAAACAGAAAGCAGCAACATACTTAAAATATTTTTTCCCTCACACATCATGCAGGAACTGTTAAGTACCACACCAAGTAAAACAGTTTCATTTTAAAAACTCTTCTAAACCAACAATAGAATCCTGTGATATAACTGAAAAACCAAGACAATTCTTTGCGAACATCTAACATCAGAAAAGTTTTCTTTTTTGAGAATTTGGCCTCTACCTTCGGTAAGTCTCTATATTCACAGTGTTGAATGAATTCAATCAAACTTGCAAACTTCAATTTGGCAGTTTAGATAAAATATAGTCATCCTATCAGGGAACCAGAGAAATGAGTAACTGTGCTTTCATTGTTTGTGTAAAACAATTTCATTCATGAAACAGCTCTAGTTATGTATTTGTGTGTTTGTTTACAATTCATATTTATAGGCCACCCACCCAACTAAAAATTATTTTGAACAACAAACAATTAAAAATAAATTCAGAATCACAAAAAACGAAATGTGGTGTATTAGATAAACAGATGACACCACACCAGTTAAAACAATCCCTGGCATAATAAAATTGCTATCAAGGGACATACTCCCAACTCAGGACCTTGGGTCAGTGAAGGCACCAAGCTAGAAAGCAGGAGACCACAAGTTCAAGTCCTGCCTTAGCCATGAAACTCAGCTGTGGTACTTTGGGCCAGTCACTCTCTCAGCCCAACCCACCTGACAGAATTGTTGTTGTGGGGAAAATAAGGGGAGGAAGGTGTGTTGGATATGTTTGCTGCCTTGAGTTTTATTTATTTTTATTTATTTATTTGTATCCTCAGGAGTTACCATCTAGATCTCATTACAGGGCAATGTTTTAAGGATGGGACTGGATTCAATCTAACTTTATGTATCTTACTCTTCAGACTGTTAATTCACAGTACATACTTACGTGGAATCGGTATCCTTTTCTTTCTTCCGTATTCCAAAGGCTTTCCTTGTACGCTTTTTCAATCCTGTAGAGACAGGAGAAAAAATAATGGACTATTTCAGACAGCTTTAAACTGGGCTAAGTAATACAGTAGATCAGTGGTCCCCAACCTTTGGGGCACCAGGCACCAGTTCTGTGTGGAGAGAGGTTTTTTTCCCAAGGACCGGAGGAGGTGTGGTTTTGCATGCTGACTGCATCCCGCGGATGGGGCTTCACTTGTTTGCGTGTCCTGGTTTTTGGCATGCCATGGCCTGGTGTCAGTCCACAGCCTGAGGATTGGGAACTCCTGCAGTAGATGGCCTAGTGAGCAATCAGATTCAACATATTTGGAAGTTAAGTCTTACTGAAGCATATAGAGAGTTGTGTTTTAAAAATAAACAGTATTGTCATATAATGAATAAAGATCTATAGAGGACTTTATATTACACAGCTCAATTAAAGCACAGAATGTAGAGGACTTTCTTCCCATAAAGGAATTCTGATATGATTTACTATTGAGTTTTACTGGCTTAATAGACAATTACAAGTGAACAATGGTTCTGTCTAGGACTAAATTATAAATGGAAAACTCCCTCAGCAGAGTAAATAAAACTAAATATTTTAAAAAATAGATATATTTTGAAATGTTTTTACAAGCTGTTTAGAAAATGCTATTTTGGTATTCCTGTCATACCTTTCTAGATTAATAAATCCACATACACACACATTATAAAAGCAAACAGTTTTGATTAATTGTCATTACTTATATTTATTAAATTATATTACATTACCAATTACATTACTTATATTTGTTAATGCTGAAGAGAACAATATCCAAAATTTCCCCTCAGAGAAGAGCCAATATGATTTAGTGGTGAAGGTGCTGGCCTCAAAACTAGGCAACTGTGAATTCTAGTCCTGCCTTAGATGTGAAAGTCTACTAGTCAACTGGGCCAGTCACTCTCTCAACCCAACCCATCTCACAGGATTGTTGTTGTTGGGAAAATAAGAAGAGGAAGGAGTATTAGGTCACCTTAGTTATTAAGTAATTAAGTTATGTTTACTCCTTTTGAAAAACAAGATAAACAAATGAAAAAGTTCTTTTTATCAAACTGGACGAGAATTTAAAAAAATACAGAAGGCACTACCCTCATAGCTATCTTCTACAGCTAAAAAGTTGCTTCGTGGAACTGTAATTTGGTAAAGATTTAAAAAACTTGCCTGCAGCAGGTTGTTATTTAGTTATTTTCCTATAAATCTATTTAGTATCTTAACTAATAAAGCGTAGGGGGGATATACAGCTGTTAATTTTGTTTTGTACGTATCAATGTTTGTAGATTTATCACCCGGGTAACAATTATATTAACATAATCACGGAGGAGTAAATGTTGTATTCTATGATTTATTCTGGTACTTGTTGGATTATTTGTATTTTCTTGCTTCTCTTTGCTTTCGTTCTTATAAATTTTTGCTGGTCATTGACCAAATAAATATTATTGATTGCTACTATCAGTTCTGCCTTCATTGCAATACAATGCTGGGAAAAGAAGCACTGCACCTACCCCCACCTAGCTTAGGGCAGCGCACGATTCTATACACATTTTCCTGTGGTACGATTCATCTTGTTCTTTCAATGCTTGGATGAAAATAATAACCTCCACTGAAGCCTCCCTACCCACGTTTGCATGAACATTGTGTAAGCCGGAACAGAACAGCTTCTCTTAGCTTTGCAGAGATTGCTCACAACTTGTTGCTACAGTGATACCAACCCATTTAACCTCCAGAGGACAAATTAATGAATGTCTTGCTACACAAACACACCTTCGTTTCCTGAAAATATCGTTAAGAGACTAAAGTCTGCACAACTGAGTTAGTTTGCTGGAGCAACGGGGTCATTAGAAGGACAGATACATAAGGACTGAGAGTGGAAGCAGAGAATATCTGATATCCTAGGCATTGTGTAACCAGACCAGGCTACTGCAAAGATAAAACTAAAACACAATTCTGAACAGCCCTTCCATCCAACTGTAGGCTACACCAGAAATTATAACGAGTCAAATATAAATCTGCCATAGAATTTGCTATTCATGGCAGCCAGCAACAGTGATTCTGAGTCTTTATCCTTATGCAGGTAATCCTCAACTTATGACCACAATTGTCATGCCCCTGTTGGAGTCTGAATCCAAAAAGGAAGAAGAACAGCTGACAGGGAGTTGGAGTGTGGCTCCGTTGGCTGTGGAGGAAACTGGGGATGGGCAAAGTCCGGCTGGGCAGAGCAGAGAAGAGATAAAACAAGGGAGAGGGAATTCTGACGAAGACCCAGGCCAATCCCCTCTTTATCCTAGGACATGCAAGGAGCAATGGAGAAGAGAGCAACATGGGTTGCATGGCTTACGGGGAAAGGCCCTGATTCCCTTCATTAGACATACCTGGAAAGAGAGTTTAAGGAAGAGGAAGCTAAGAGCAAAGGTTGCTGGGAACAAATGTGAGTTTATCATGTTGACTTTGGTTGTCTGCGTTCCTAGCATCCTCCCAACTGGGTTGATTTACTGCCATTCCTTCACCTCTGGAATTCCTTCTCTTGCCCTACTGGACTAATTACTCCATCTTGCCTTGATTGGACTCATAGTTACAGTTTTTGTTGACCATGTTTTGGACTTGAATCTCTGCAGCCAAGGCTGTTCCTGGGAGAGTGTTTCTCCAGCCCAAAAGGTAACCAGGTGTCATGCCCCTGGTGAAGATTGACTCTGAGGGAGAGGAGAAACAGCTGACAGGGAGTGGAAGTGTGGCTCCGGAGATTGTGGAGGAGGCTGGGGAAGGGCAGAGACCAGCTGAGCAGTCAGTGAAGGACCCAGGCCCATCCCCTATCCATCCTAGGGCATGCAGGGAGGAGAGGATAAAGGAGAGACATCGTCTACTTGTGAGAAGAGGGCCTTGAACCTCTTCATGGACTGCAGCTGTGACAACTCAATAAGAGTACGGACCTACATATGGACGAACACTAGAAACAAAGCGTGGAAATATCTCTAGTTGATGGTTCCTCTCTGAGTTTGGTATCCTTCCCAGTGTGTGTTATCTGTGGATGTCCTCCAGCCCTTATCTTGCCGGATTTGTGTTGCTTTTTTCCTTCTTCTTGTAACTGTTTGTGTGGGAGTTTTTTGTCTTCCATCAAGAATATTCGGAGCTTGGAAGCAAAGTGAAGGAATAAAAGGGGCTTCACCTGTTTTCTGTGACTATGTTTGTTTTGTATCCCACCCGGGGTCATCACACCAGGACATTGGGGGCAAAGTTGGAACAAATAAAGAGACTCCTACTTATTATTTGATTGTATTGCCTTTGTGCCATGCCCCAGGTCATCACAACAATTGAGCTCTACATTTCTGTTGCTAAATGAGACATTTGTTAAGTGAGTTTTTGCTCCATTTTTACCACCTTTCTTGCCAAAGTTGTTAATTGCTATAGCTGTTAAGTTGGTAACATACTGGTTAAGTGAATCTGGCTTCCCCATTGAATTTATTTGTCAGAAGGTCATACAAGGTGATCACATAGCCCTGGGACATTGCAGCCGTCATAAATATGAGTCAGTTGCCAAGCATCTCAATTTTGATTACATGACTGCAATGGTCATAAGTGTGAAAAATGGTCATAAGTTCCTTTTTTCAGTGACGTTGCAACCCTGATCACTAAACGAACTATTGTAAGTCAAGAACTATCTGTGTAATAAAGGTACTTATAAACATACTCATCACTAAGCATATTTAGAAGGAATAACCATAACTATAATAATTACATCTAAAACATAAGGCAACCTTATAATTCATATGAGATACTTTATTTTAATTGCAGTTGCATGATAAATTCCTATTAGAAACCCAACATATAATAATGGTCTCTTTCTTTTACTGCCTGTCACTAAGGATACTTAAGAGACAATTCTAATTTTGCAATAAGACAGGTAGCATAGGCAGAAAACAAATAAGAAGCCATTAAAATAAAGTATAGGACTAAATCAGAATATTCTAAGATAAAATGGTATGATCTAAAAGCATATTGAAGTGCCTGTACTTCTCTGTTTTATGTAGAAGGTATGGATGTGTGAATAGGCAGAAACATGTGTTTTCTACACAGCATTTTATCAACCACAGTTAAAATTAAAGTAATATAAATTTCCCAGTCAGCTCTGTTGGTGGGGAAATTTGTTTCATTCTAAAGTGGAATTTTAGAAGAAACTTTCCATCAACATACAGTGGTACCTCTACTTATGAAAGGCTCTACTTACGAAAGTTTCAGGTTACCAAATGCGTCTTCGAGAAAATATCATCTCTACCTACGAATATGTTTCAAGATACGAAAGGCTTTCTTGGAAAATGGCGCGTCCGAGCTACGTTGCCATTGGTTATCTTCCTGGCATCCCATTGGCTAGGAGGGATCTGTGCGCACGCACCGCGCCGCGTTCTCAGTCTTGCGCTAGCAATCCAGCAAAGCAGGAAGTAATAACGAAGAATTACAGTCTGGATTTCGGGGGCTTGGAACAAATTAGGACATTTACAGGTAAAATGTTCCTCTACTTACGAAATTTTCAGGTTACGAAACGGCTTCCGGAACGAATTAATTTCGTAAGTAGAGGTACCACTGTAATCAAGAGCTGCACTTTGTTACATAATCTTAACAGAAAGCACCAATAATATTTATTTATTTGATTTGTCAATCGCTTACAAGATACAGGTATAAGAATAAACATAGTTTTGAATTCATGAGATGGATACTTATAAGAAAAATAAAGAATAAAAAGAAAGAAACAATAGGACAGGGACAGTAAGCACGATTGGTGCGCTTATGCACGCCCCCTACAGGCCTCTTAGGAGTGGGGTGAGGTCAATAGTAGACAGTCTAAGGTTACAGTTTTTGGGATTTGGGGAAGAAGCCACAGAGTCAGATAGAGTATTCCAAACATTGACCACTCTGTTGCTGAAGTCGTATTTTCTGCAATCAAGTTCGGTGCGGTTAACCTTGAGTTTGTATTGTTATGATTGAAGCTTAAGTATTCATTTGCAGGTAGGACATTGCAATGTATTATTTTATATACTATATTTAGATCGGACTGAAGGCAGAGTAGTTCTAGATTTTCTAGATCTAGAGTTTCAAGTCTGGTGGCATAAGATATTCTGCAAAGAGTAGAGGAGCGGATAACTCTTCTTGTGAAACATTTCTGGACTTTCTCAATTGTGTTAATATCAGATACATGATATGGGTTCCAGAGTGATGAGCTATATTCAAGTATAGGTCTAGCAAATGTTTTGTATGCTTTAGTTAGTAGTGTGATATTACCAGAGAAGAATGTATACACATGTTCATGTTCTGTACATTTTGAAAGATTAAATTGGAGTGAGAAGACTATGCTCTGTGTGAATTCATTAACTTTCATAGGAATCAAAATCACCGAGTTTCAATCTATGTCTCCATTGTACAAGGTGACAACATACATTGGATGCTTTTTGCTCTTTGAAAATATTATTGTATATGCTGATCTTTCAGTTTAGGTATTTAAAAAAGATCAAAAAAAATTTAGTGCAGTGCAATAATTTCTGATTCTAAAGAACAGTTTAAGGTTATGTGCCATGCCTTTCAGTATACCAAAATAATAATGGAAAAAATATTGTAACCCCAGCGGAAAGTGTTATGGTCTTGAAAGCATACTGATTATAGTTATTATCTTTGAATATCCACAGTTAACTATAAGCAGGAAACAGGAATTAATTATATTAATTCTGGAGCTTTGAACACATGTGTTCTTTCTTTTCTCCTTCATTTTTATCTACAGTGCAATTTCATCCTTCCTTAGATTGTCTGATGAGCAACACATTACTATATCATTGTTCCCGGTTCAGGTATAACAGTAACTTTTGTTGCAAACTAGAAAGGAAAGGATGGAGAAAGTATGTATGTATGTATGTTTAGGCCCATTTAATACTTTTAATTAAATATATTTATTTTTTGTACCAGGTACTACATCAGGTATTGCATATAATCCAGGTATTTAAAACCATTCCCAGTATTTTCAGAACTTGAATGACAGAAATATTTGTGTAAACTTAGTGTGAAGTCAAATAATGCTTTGTATTTTTTTTTGACTTCTTCAATGTATTTCATTGTTGGGGAAAAAAGGAGAGGAGACAATTATCTTCAGAGACACAAGAACAATTTGATTGGTTGACATGGCAATTTGATATGCTCATTAATATTTTACTGAATTCATTTACAAGAAAGAATTGCAGATGTCACATAGAGGAGACTAATGCTAAAATGCTTAGAAATGCTGGCATTAGACAGTAGCCTTTTTATGCAAAGTCAACATACATAACTCTGAATATAAGTTAGAATATTGCAAAAACCATGGATGATGACTAATAATTTAAATATCAAATTCCAGAGTCATACAAAATGGTAAACAAACATAATGAAAGCCAATTTGATGTAATTAAGGTACCAGACTAGAAAGCTGGAGACAGTCATAGGCACAAAGCCACCTGGTTAACTTTGGGCCAGTCACTCTCTCTCAGTCCTAGAGAACAAACAATGGCAGACCATTTCCAAAGTCTTGCCAGAACTGCAGAGATTAGTCCAAGCAGTCACCAGAAGTCAATATGGACTTGAAGGTATTAAAAACAATAAAAAAACAATAAAGACACAACATATTTGCAATAGAACATTCAAATTAAGCACAGGTATCACATACCCTCCAGATTAATCAGATATTTTCTTTGATATCACCGCATTGTCAAAAACACTATCAATAGTGAGATATTATAACCATCTACAGTAATGTTTCCATAAAGGCAGATGGTCGGTTACAATGGATTGTCACTTGCTTATAAGAGGAAAACTGATAATTATTGAAAGAAAAGTGATAAATTGTCAGTTTTAAGTGATCAGAAAACCACTACATTTGGAGGAGGAGGAGGAGGAAGAGGAGGAGGAGGAGGAGGAAAAGGAAGAGTGGTTTGCCACCCACTTGATGGATTATAGCAATATTGACATATTTTTCTTTAGTCAGAAATGTTAGGACAGCTAATTTATAGGCAGCTTATTTTCTTTTACTATATTAGCAGATTATTAGTTATTTCATATTATTTCAGGCTGGAAGTAGAAGAAAACAGTACATATAGTCTACAGTACATATATTCAATCTCAGCACACTTTTGCATATTCACATTGTTTCCACAACTACTGAGTAAGAAATGAGGTGTGGACACACTCTCTCCCCTCAGAAAGTATCCTTTTCTCTTGCGATTCAAGTCCGGACACGCAGCTGAATTTTCTGGAAGAGTTCTAACTTCAAGGCAATTTGGGATGTAGAAAATGCATCTCTTAATTTCTATCTTTCCTTCTGCAGATGCTGTACAAATCATTCATTTAAAAAAAAAATAACTGTCTTACCTTCCCATCAATGAATATATTGCCTTTTTCAGGATTAATTTATCTTTCCTTCAATGCTTTATAGATTTTCTTACGCTACATATACACAGTCTACTCATCTTGTTAAATATTTGCAAGATCAACAATGGATACCCCAATAATCATCTGAGGCATTTTTCACTACAGAATATAGTATTATGGCTTTTTCTGATCTAGTAAAGCAGTGCTAATATGATTGCTGTTTAATGACAATTATACAAAGAAAATAATACTAATAGCTGCATATCACAGTATTAGATCTCAGACTAGTATCCTCAGACACTGATGCATTAAGTATTGTAGACAGTAGAGAAGGTGACTTTGATGCAGATATGCAGGGTTTGTTGCCAAGAATGGCCAAATCATTTCTAAGTCCAGGGTGAAATAACATTTCATTCATTTTGAAATAACATTTCAGGCAGACATCTTCTTAATTTACTGAACTATGAGAGAAGGAAGACGTGCAGCACAATCAGATTTATAAGATTATTTTATTATTTACTCTCAATAAGAGTAGTTTTAGTCTTCCTGGGAAATTGATTTCCTGCTCTGGCTTACATTGGTGGAGCTGACAGGTTCCCTGCACTCATAGCTCTCTATCAGATAAATAAAATATACTATGAGCTGCAAAATCTCCAATTCAAACCTTAGCTTAGCTCAGCCTGCTGAAGATATTATATATCATAGGGCATATCATTTCAATCAATTTTTCCATTTGGTTTAAGAAGAAAATGTATAACACAATCCAAAGAAGTTTAAACAATTTCAATGTTAAATTAGTTCATATTTACAATTGTAAGAGCAGTGGCACTCTTATAGAAATGATAAAAAAGGACATTGCAACATGGTGGCGGAGAACAGAAGCCAAGATAAGACACAAAGCTGTTATTGCAAAAGACAGCTGGACTTTGTTTTCTCCTGAAGATGTTTTGTTTCTCATTCAAGAAGCTTCTTCAGTTCTGACTGGAGATCACTTCAAAAGTTGCCTTTTGAAAAAGCATCTTTGGGACAACCATGACCTAGATGACTGAGAAGCTCCATAGACATTAAGATTTGATTGGCAATTATGTGGACTGCTATGGATTGGTTGATTGGACTTGGCTTTGGATTTCCTCAGCTGGAGAAGCTGGCGAATGGGGCTATGTTTACTACTTTGCTGTGCTGCCACATTTGCTGTATTATCATGCCTATAGGTTAGGTACACTGAGGATGAACTTGTGCTTGTGGGCCTGGTGCTGGATGAAGGAATGGCTTGGAAGATGGGCTTCATTTGTAGTGCTGGCTGTTTGGGGTCATTTTCTTTTCTGGGTTTGCATCCTTTTTTGCTGCCAGTGCTTCTACCCACATGGACTATATGACTCTGGGCGACCCTTCATCGGAGGAAACTGACAAGAATGCTAGAGTTTATGGAAATTGGTGACTAGGCAAGAAGGATGAGGTGGTTAGACCTTTCCTCCTGCAGAGTCCATCTTGCCTTTGCCTCTATTAGCTTTAGAGAAGAACATGTGGTGTGACTGCATCTGCTAGTGTGATCCCCTCCTTTGGGTGAGACCAGAGGAGAAAATTGGTTGGGTGGAGGTTTATTGGAAGGAAATCATTACCAACTAGTGAGTGTGGCAGGAAGGGTATTCCTGTGACGTGTTTGTGTGTCTATGTGTGAATGTGTGTGAGTACAGTGGGGGAGATGGACACTGGGTACCCAGATGCAGCTGAAGTATCTCAGGGTGCTTAGTTTCATTTTCCTGGGATTGATGGCACTGAGCACTATAAGAGGACCCCAGTTTTAGAAATTGAGGGGAAAGGATTGGAGGATAATGTAGCCTTTGGGTGGTATAGGCAGCCCAAAATATTACAGTGGCAATGGACATGGAGAAATATGGCAGGAGGCAAGGGGTGAGCCATTTGGGGTGGAATGTGGGATTGATGTCTCATATCAATTTCATGTTCCAACTCATTGATCTCAATCCCTGTATCCGGTCATCAGACTTTCAGAGACTCCAGAGACCTTAAAATGCTGCTTTTCAAGGCCAGATCAATTTGTAATAAAGCCTCCCTCATCTGTGATTTAATTGTTGATTAGAGAGGTGGCCTGGCACATATTATGAAACAGAATCAGCTGGCGCACTGTAGAGACTTCCTATGCCGAAGCTTCCTTGTGGCATCCCTGAAGTGGGCACCATTTTGGAAGTGGCCACAATGCTTGCAATCTGAGAATTCAAAATTCAAAAAAATTCAAAAATTCTTCCAAAATGACACCCACATCTGTGATGGTTTGGGACAGTTTCTGTATAAGGAAAGCTGCCTAGTGGATCGTCTTGGCGCTTTTTCAGAAAAGCAATTTTCAAAAGAGGTAAATGGTGCAAGGTATGAGGAGCAGTGGTGAAATGCGACTGGTTCTGCCTGGTTCTGGAGAGCCGGTAGCGGCGATGAGCAGCAGAGAGAGAACCGGTTCTCTCCACTGCTCTGTGTTTGGGCCACCCACCCGCCCGGTCTCCTATACTTATTTTTATGGCCAGAATTCGAAGCGCAGCTGCTTTGCGTGGCGCAGAATAGCGCCGCACGGCAGCTGCTGCAGCAACCGGCGTCATGCAGGCTTGCAGGAGGAAAGGTAGAACAACTCTGCGCCTGCGCAAATGCCTCTATGCCTGCGCAAATGCCTCTGCGCCTGCGCAAAGTGCGTGTTTGGTGCACGTGTGCATGCAAAGTGTGTGCATGCACACAAAGTACGTCCACCAAACCACGCCCACCATATAGGTGGCAACTTTATTTGAATTCCGTCCCTGGTGAGGAGGTTCAAGGCGTAGGACGCAGTGGAGCAGGAAGAAGACTTAAACCCTACAGAAATCAAGCCAAGCGTGAAGTAGGTCCTAGGGGCAGGATGGGGGAAAGGTAAGCGGGTGGGAGCAAGCCACAGTACCCCTTCCAGTGGTCAATAGTTGCATGTCAAGGATATCTGTAGGGTAAACAGATATTCAGATATCTTCATCTGAATATTTCTTCTCTTATAACTTTGTTTTTTATCATTTGTGATGTTTTTTTAAATGATAACAACTATTTGGTATTTATTAGCTAACTAGTTTTTTTAGCCTAGTTGTATCACTTGTTTGTGAGATGGGCAGTTATATAAATTTGACAATAAAAAAGTCAACAAAGATGAAAGTCTGGCTTTCATTCCAGATAGTTGTCTAGTCAGACAGATAAAGGCTTGTACTTCAGGAGATGTATTAATAATAGTGTACCAAATTTTATTAGATGGGATCTATTTTGAGCCCTTAAATAATTCCCAAGAAAGCTCTGGCACAAAGGTGACAGCCACAAACCATGATAGAGAGATAAAATCTGTCCATATAGAGAACAGAAGGATAAACAACAAATTAAAATTATCTTTAATTTTGTTAACTACCAAACTGGAGGTGGCTGAGAACAGACTATCTCAGCTGCAAGATCACACAAAACCTGTTAACACAGCGATAAGTGATTTAATGAAGTCTAATAATAGCTTTCAGGACATATCAAATACTTAAAATGTCTTGGATCCAATATATGCATGGTAGGAATTCCCAAAGAAGAGAAAAAAGCACTACTGGGTGAAATATTAGTTTTGTCAGATTGTTAGATAGATATTGGGGCCATTCTGTTCCAAGCTTTTCTTTTTCTTTAAAAGCTGGAATATATTGACCATTTATTGGGAAGTTTCTCGGTTTTTGCTGTGAAAAATTCCGTCCTAAAGCTAATCTATTGGTAAATGAGCAAGGAAAGAATAAGTCTCACACTTTTGTTTCCCCAGATATAGAACATGTGTATATGCTCAATTACTCAGTATTATAATGTGACTATTTTGCACATTGCACTGCTAATATGCATTGTACTTAAAGTGAACTAGCTATTGCATCATTGAATCACAGAGTTGGAAAATATTATTTAGGTCATTGGATCTGCCTTGAAAGAGCGTAGTTGAACATAATATCTTTCTCCAAAGATGGGCATGCTGCTGAACCTATTAACTCATAAATTGAAGAACCGAACATTAGTACCAATGGGAAACTATAACTATCCTAATTCAAGGCAAGTCCAAAAATGTTAGAGAATTTCTGGAAGCCTGGCCCTTTGACAAATCGGCTGTCAACAGGCACATAGAGATAAACAATATCTATATACCATTCAAAAGAAATAATCACTAAGCCAAAAAAGGGAACAAAAAGACCAGAACACCTCTTTAGCAGCAATTGATACCCAGAGAAGCAGAGATTAACACCAAGACTAACATTAGACTAACGATCATGAAGCAAACAATATCCCAATCAAGGAATTGCCAAAGAAACTAACAGTAAATAGCCCAACCAAAGAACCACCAAAACCATTCCCATGAACACTGGCAGGCCAAGCCACTAGAATATAAAATGACAAAAAAAAAAAAAAACACAACTCACTCCCTTCTAGCACTTATAAGGTTACCTAATTTGGGTAAAAAAATTGCAAGAAAACAACTAAGCTCAGAGAGCACCAAGGACCCCTCATTTCAACTCTGAGTTACAAATATTCCCCTCTGTTGACATGAGGGACTGTGAGCAGTTCAGGAAAGAGTGCAATTGGTGCATTAAACAAATCTGTGCAAAGGCATACTGATGGATAACTTCCTTTAGCAAAAGGGAAGTGGTGTAAAAAGGAGTGGTGAAAGGTCCATGACCTGGGGTACCCCACATTGTGGGGGGGGTAGGGCTTGATCACTTTCCTCCTACCAACCTTGATTGGATATATATATATGACTCTGGTAACACCTGGACACAAACAGACCCCCCCTAATACCTCCAGCCCAAACATGCCCCAGCCATCTACCCAAATAAAACCTAGCTTCCTAATAAATAATTATCGGCCATTTACAAGAAACCAAGCTGCACTAAGAAACTCCAGTGCACAAAACACAATGTGCCAACCAATCAAAAACACAGCAACTCGAAGACCAATAAAAACAGACCCAGACTCCCAGCCAATCAAGATGAGGAAAAAAACCATTCAAATATACAGAAAGCCAGCACCAAATTCAAACCAAAAAATGACTGCCAAGCCTGGCACACAAAATTAAGAAGAACCTAATACACATGCCTGAGGATGGTAGATGAGATTCTGCTGAAACGTCGCTATAATAAAAGCACAAATATTACATGGGAAAATACTCGAAGAAACTAAATACTAGATAGATAGATAGATAGATAGATAGATAGGTAGGTAGGTAGGTAGTAGGTAGGTAGGTAGATAGATAGGTAGGTAGGTAGGTAGGTAGGTAGGTAGGTAGGTAGGTAGGTAGATCCAGTCAAGATTGGATATATATGAAGGAAAGAGGAGAACTACCATAATACAGTGCCTTTCACTCCCAGGCCCTGAAGCCAGTTCAGACATCATGTTCAATAATAGTGAAAGGCACCAAGAAGTCCAGGAAACCCACAATGGTTGCACTATCTCTGTCCCAAGCCCACCAAAGATCAACAAATGTTACTAAAGTCATTTCAGTACTGCTCCCCAGGGCCGAACCCAGACTGAAAAAGATCCAGATAATACATTCCACCCAGGATTGTTTTTTTCCCAACCATTCTCTCAACAACCTTCCCTAAAAAGATTGGAGACAGACAAAAATTGTTTAGTACTGTGAACAACCCCACTGGGGTTGCGAGATCCAAAAATGGCCTCTTGAGAACGGGGTGCATCACTGCCTTCTTCAGGCCAGACAGTACCA
The DNA here is from genome assembly GCA_023653725.1 of Bungarus multicinctus. Lineage (NCBI taxonomy): Eukaryota > Metazoa > Chordata > Lepidosauria > Squamata > Elapidae > Bungarus > Bungarus multicinctus. Next base: position 62,823,004 of record CM042842.1, read on the forward strand.
TTCCCTCTTACAAAGAGATATTAATCCCCACTTTGGTCCAACATATGTAATCTCCTGGAGTCCTTAACCACTCAAAGGGGCATGGATCCAGAATACAGGTGGCTGAGCTCACATCCCCAGTCCACTTCCTCAAAAGCAACCAGGTTGAACTTGAACTCCTCCCAAATAACAAGGCTTAGATGTGTCTCTATCACATCCTTATTGTCGGCCCAGTCAGAGTCTTACTCTGAGTGGTCAAGCAACTTTATCTGACAGATTCTAAATATATGCCTCACAGCAACCTTGCAAAGGTTCCTCTGCTTCTTCTTACCCAGGAGGGATCTAGTGACCCAAACAGGGCTGCTGTTGGCTACCCCCAGATGCAATAGGACAGTGAAGTAGTTATGCTTTGCTGACTTTATTCCCACAAAGTAGGTCCTAATATGGGCTCATACTGTGCTCAGTAAGCCTTGCTCTTTTCTTCTACAGCATCTTTAAGCATTTCTTATGTTACGTGATTTCTCTGAACTGCTTGGTAAACCATGGGACTCTATGAAAACCACGGGCACAAAGAGTCCACACAAGGTTCAAGGTTCCCATCATAGGCTCATTCCAAGCTGCAACGAGGCCTCTCCCAAACAGTAACCAAGTATCAGAAAAGACCCAAATTCCTGCTGAAACTAACCTGGCCCATCAGGTGCCTGGGATGGATGGATCACATAGACTCTACCTCCCTGTAATGGGAGCAGAGTAACGGTTGTTTTGCTTTTGTTTGGCTTTTTTCTTTCTTACTTTCTATTCGTTTGTGCAACTTTTATTTTCTGGATTAAAAAAGGTTGATAAAAAAAATTATACATAAAGGTAATTTGCTTTGGAAAACATTTCTACGCGCTCCTTTCTATTTTAATTGTTTTTTTTTTTTTTAATTGTGAAATGCATCGACATTTGACAAATTGTCCTGAGAGGAAAATAATGACAATCATAGAATTTCCCTCCAATAACCTAGCAGATTTTCAGGCATTATAACAGGCAGGCAGCCTCTTTTGAGAAGACAAACCTAGTACTTTAGCTTGGATCTTGTTGACTTTTTGGGCTAGATTTTGAAAGAGCAATGGCTGATCTTTTTCCCAAGTTGCACATTGTTACCTTTGAATCAGCATTGATTCCTGGAGACTGGCTAGAGAAATGCCTGCAGTTTTCAGAAATGTGTAACATAAAGTAAGTATCAAATATTACATCTGCAGCAATTTAAACACACAGAAAAAAATTTTTTTTAATCTATCCTGATGTACCTTATAAAACCAAACAACATTTTAAATTAAGGCCAGTCTGGAACCAAACAAAAACAATAAGTTATATATGTATGTTAATATTTATTTATTCAAATTTGTATATTCAAATTTGTATACCACCCCCTCTCCCTAAGGACTCGAGGTGGTTCACAGCGAGATAAAAACATAAATACAAATATAATAATTTTAAAATAAATTAAAAGAATTAAATAGATAGGCTTTAAGAGATTAAGAGTGGGGAATTAGAAAAGTTAAAAACCATTTAAAAGCTTAATTTATAACCTTTTTATATCACTCTAGGCCAGACCGGTTAGATGGAATAGGTGGGTTTTTTAGGTCAACATGTCGGGGATGGTCCTTATCTCCAGGGGCAATTCGTTCCAGAGGGAGGGGGCTCTCAGAGAGAAGGCCCGAACCCTCGTGGCCATCAGCCGTCCAGTCAGTGGTACCCCAAGGAGGCCCGCTCTATGAGAGCGCACTGGTCGGTGAGAGACTGATGGTGGCAGCAGGCGGTCCCTTAAGTACCCAGGTCCCAAGCCATGAAGCGCTTTAAAGGTGGTCACTAACACCTTGAATCGCACCCAGAAGGCCACTGGGAGCCAATGTAGCTCGTGCAAAAGTGGTGTAACATGGGAGCTCAGAGGAGTCCCCAAGACCACCCGCGCGGCCGCATTTGCACCAGCTGGAGCCTCCGGTGCTCTTCAAGGGGAGCCCCATGTAGAGAGTATTGGCATAATCCAGCCGGGAGATGACGAGGCTGAATATGACCATGCGAGGTGCGTCCCGATCCAGAAAAGGCCGCAACTGGTAAATCCTACGGACCTGACAAACAGCCCCCCTGGCGACGGCTGTTATATGATCTTCTAACGACAGCTGTACATCCAGGAGGACACCTAAATTGCGTGCCCTTTCTGTGGGGGCTAGAAATTCCCCCCCACGGCCAGCGAAGGAGTAAGCTGGCTGTATCGGGGTGCTGGAAAGCACAGCCATTCGGTCTTGGCTGGGTTGAACTGAAGTCTGTTTCGCCCCATCCAACCCCGTACAGCCTCCTGGCACTGGGTCATCACTTCCATGGCTTCGTTAGGGTGGCCCGGGGTAGAAAAGTACAACTGAGTATCATCAGGGTACTGATGAAATTCTATCACAAAGCCAGGGATGATCTCACCCAGTGGCTTCACATAAATGTTGAACAGGAGGGGCGAGAGCTCTGACCCCTGAGGGGCCTCGAGGTCGATCTCTGCCCCCCTGCCAACACAAATTGCGAGCAGTCGGAGAGTAAGGAGGAGAACCACCGTAACACAGTACCTCCCACTCCCAACCCCTCCAGTCGCCGCAATAAGATACTGTGGTTGACAGTATCAAAAGCCGCTGAGAAATCTAATAGGACCAGGACAGAGGAAAACCCCCTGTCATGGTCCCTCCAGAGATCATCAACTAACGCGACCAATGCCATTTCCGTGCTGTGTCTGGGCCTGAAGCCTGATTGGCGTGGATCCAAATAGGATGATTCCTCCATGTGGCCGGGGGAGCTGTCGTGCCACCACACTCTCAACAGCCTTCGCCATAAAGCGGAGGTTGGAGACCGGACGATTTATCTTTTAGTGCCCATTGTGTCACTTGAATTGCTAGAAGAATGAAAAATTTTGAGAAATATTAAAAAGGCAGAATATTATATTTCCCTAAAGGAGAAATTGAGAAACATGCTCTTAGAGACAGCCCCCATTTTTCTTAATAGCCCACAGTGGATATTTTTTGCCCATTAAGAAAGACTGGGCCATCCTATCTACAAAACAAAAGACCTTCAGCTCCAAGATGATGGGATTAAGACATGACCCCCCAGGACATAATAGGATTAACCCACTAGCAGCAGAGCTCACTACATTGCACAATCTCCTAACGACATTGCATCAGAGTCCAAACTTCAACCAAACCTGAGAGCTCAGACAACCTACAGAATCAGCTATGACCCCTACAAACAGTAGAATACATGTTCTTACATAGGAACAGGAAGTTCAAGTGCAAAGCCCAAGTGAAGGTAAAAATACCCCCTCACTCTCAGCTCCATGTGGTCAGCTGCCCAGGACTTCAAACCCATGTGGTTTGGCTTCATCATTAAACCATCTTTCCAATCAGTCTCCCTGTTTCCAGTGTCTTTCTCCCGGCTTAGAACTGAGCCAGGTGGATATTTCTCCCAACAACTGTGTCTGTTGGATTAATAATAATGTTTCCTACAGATGGAGCATTATTCATTTGAAACACAAGTAATACTATACATTTGCACAGAGACCATGGCAATCCCTACCATGTATGAACATCAAAATTATTTAATCAAATCAAAGAATGCCATCTTTTAAATGTTAGAGAGATTGCTGCTGAAAAGACATGCATCTTTAAAACCACTTTCTAAACATTTGAAAATATTCATTTTGCTAGCTTAAGCCTCTTATTCATTTATGAAGTATAAATACGGAACAAAGAACATTGCAATCCAGCTGCTATTTAGCCTCCAGAAACTATCATACGCATTAGGTATTTTCAAAGGAGATGTTGCAAAGCACCAGTCTTTATATAGTTTGAAAAGTCACAGCTTTACAATTTGAAGGCAGAGTTTGAAATGGTGCTAGTTCATCACAAATAAACCTACAGAATAGAGGTAGGATCAGAAGCACAAATAAATCTCCAATAATAAACAAAAATCTACACTACTTATTGATAATAATTACAATGTCATCTAAAATATAGTTACAGTAAATGATGTTAATGCCTTATCTTACTGCAACAGAGAGAGACGGAAGTCAATGTTTCTTTTTCTTTTTTCTTATCCTTCCCCACTTCTCTTCCCCCTTCTCCTTCCAGAGAGGGATTTTTCAGATGAGGAGTCGGAGGTAGCAGGTTCCCCACCCTTTAAGGGCCTTTTCCAGCCGGTTCTTTTCAAGACTCTGCTGGCTAAGGCTAAGAGCACGGCTAATCTTAAAAAGGACACGGTCGCTCAGGACCTTCCCACGGAGGGGTATAATCAGGAGGATTTCTGTTCACTGAGAAAACATCTGTGGTGGATGCTGTACCTGTGCCCCAGATGTTTCTGAACTTGATAAAAAAACAGTGGGAGGCCCATGGGGTGTATACCCGCCCCACTGGATCTGAGTCTACATTATTCAACATGGACAAGGACCTTTTGGATGCCATGGAGGTGCCAAAGGTAGATGGCCCAGTGGTAGCCCTAGCTTCCTCATCCCACCAGATACAGAGGACATCTTAAAGGCAGAGGACCGGAAAGAGGAGCTGGCGCTCCGGAGAGCTCATCAGGCCGATGCCTGGGCCATCAGAGCATCAACGACCGCATCTTTTTTTACCCGGCATCGTTGAGGTGGGCTGAGGCAGCTTCAGAGCAGAATCCCACCTGAGGATCTCAGGCTGCATCAAGACTTGAACAAAATTATAGCGGCAGCTCAATTGTCTGCCTGATGCCACCCTGACGTCAGCCAAATTCGCTTCCAGAGCTATGCCTCTTCCATATCAGCTCACAGGCTTCTCTGGTTGAGAAAATGGCAGATGGACGTCAGAACCAGATGGAAACTGGCATCTGCTCCATTTAAAGGAGAGAGACTCTTGGGGAGGCCCTGGATCCCTTTTTGACAGAGACCAGGGACAAAAGAAAGATCCTTCCCTCCCAAGGGAGGCGCTTTGATTCCAGGACTCCACCCTATTACAGGAAGCCCTCCTTCAAGCAGGGGGAAGCTGGGGCAGGTTTTTCCCGTCAACCTAGGCCCTTTTTCCAGAGAGCATCATCTCAGCCGATAGGCAGGCCTTTACTGCCAGAGGGCAACAGAGGCAGGAGGGCAGGAGGGCTTTTAAGGGTTCCAACAGGCCCTTCAGATGCAACAAATGATGCCCGAGCCTCATTCCCCATAGGGGGGCCGTCTGGGTCTGTTCTGGCAAAGGTGGGAACGGACTACGATGGACGCTTGGGTCCTGTCAACCTTACAGTCGGGTCTCTCTCTGGAGTTTCTCTCCTCTTCCCCAAGGACCTTTGTCTGTTGCCCCGTCTCCAAGGACCCCTCCAAGAGGGATCTCATGGAATCGGCGATCCACCATTTTTGGACATTTGGGCCATCCAGCCGGTTCCAGTAGACCAGGAGAGACAGGAGTTCTATTCCATATTGTTTATGATCCCAAAGGCCTCGGGGGGTGGACAGCAATTCTCAACCTGAAAGGGCTCAACAGACATCTAATCTACCGAAGGTTCAAGATGCACTCCCTCTATTCCATTCTTCAGGGACTGCGGGAGGGAGACTTTTTGGCCTTGGTAGACTTGAAGGAGGCCTACCTCCATGTGCCCATTCACCCCAGCCACCGTCAGTTTCCTGAGGTTTTGCTATGGCAGCCACCATTTTCAATACAGGGCACTTCCGTTTGGCCTATCATCAGCCCCTCGGACCTTTACCAAGATCCTGGCGGCAGTAACAGCATTCCTCAGGGCCTTACCCATAAGAATCCAATGCTATTTGGATGACATCCTGATAGCATCCTCTTCCCGACCTCAGGCGGAGGAGGATCTGAATTCAACAATCAGGATTCTTCGGGAGCACGGGTTCTCGATAAACCTGGACAAATGCCACCTAATACCATCGACTCGGCTTGTGCATTTGGGGACTGTCATAGACACCTTGACCAGGCAGGTTTTCCTCTCACAGGAACGTCGAGACAGTATCAGGGAGATCCATCACTGACTCTGTCTTCCAGAGAGGCACCTATCATCTTGCTGTCCCAACTCCTCAGCAAGATGATATCGTGCATCGGAATTATCCCATGAGCCAGATTCCATACCCAAACTCTCCAGTGGTTCCTGCTCCCTTATCAGAGGGCGAACAAGGGCAACTCCCCAAGGAGGGTTCGCGTTCCCCTGCCAGTCTGTTGTTCTCTCCATTGGAGGCAGTCCAAAGCCATGGATCAGGGTTGCCTGTTCAGAGAACCTCAGAGAATCACCATCACAACAGATGCCAGTCTGTATGGTTGGGGGGCTCACTTAGAGTCCAAGTCACCCAGGGGATGTGGTCCCGAGAAGAGCTCGCACACAACATAAATTGGCTAGAGCTCAGGGCTGCCCGCTTAGCGCTCAAAAATCTAAGACAGGAGGTAGTGGGGAGACAAGTCCTTCTCCTCACAGACAATGTGGCTACCAAGGCCCACATAAACTGGCAGGGGGGCACTCGCTCCAGATCTTTAATGCAGGAGGCGACTCAATTGTGCAGGTGGGTGGAGAGACACCTTTTGTCCCTACAGGCAGAGCACATCTCAGGAGTATCCAACGTGAGGGCAGACTGGCTGAGCAGGGCCACTGTCGACCAGTCGGAATGGCGACTATATCCCAGTCTGTTCCGGGAGATGATAGAGCACTTTGGTCAACTGATCATGGACTGTCTTTGCTTCTCCAGAGAACACCCAGCTCCCGAGATTCTTGTCCCGATTCCCAGCCCAGGAGCAGAAGGGGTCAATGCCCTCCGGTGCAGGTGGCCCCAGGAACTATTATATGCCTTCCCCCCTCTTCCCTGATTCCGGGGGCAATCAGAAAAGTACTGATAGAGAGGGCGAAGGTGCTCTTGGTAGCCCCTTATTGGCCCAGGGATCCTTGGTTCGCCGACCTGGTGGGCCTGTCAATCGCCAGACCTTGGAGAGTTCCCCTGCACAAGAGCTCCCTCAGCCAAGGCCCAATCGAACACCCAGATCCAGCCTGGTTTTGTTAACCGTCTGGCGCTTGAGCGGGGGATCCTGAAGCGGGAGAAGTTTTCTTCTAAGGTCATTCAGACCACCCAGGCAGCCAGAAGACCCTCCACGACCAGAATATACAATGCAACTTGGAAAATTTTCTGCAGTTGGTGCGCTAGTTATCAGTTGGAACCCACTGTTGTTTCCGTTGCCAATGTATTAGAATTCCTGCAGGATGGGTTGGATAGAAGTCTTTCCCCCCAAACCTTGAAGAGGCAGGTGGCGGCCTTGGCCTCGATAATTTCAGTCTTCTATTCTGACCCAACATCCTAGGGTGAAGGCTTTCCTTAGAGTAGCCTTGAATTTGAGGCCTCCGGTAGTCCACCACTATCCCACCTGGGATTTGCCTAAGGTCCTGCAGGCCCTGACTTCTCCCCTATTTGAATCCTTGCGTAAGGTCAGCCTTCGTTTTCTCTCGTGCAAGGTGTCATTCTTAGTAGCCATTACCTCGGCTAGGCATATCTCAGACTAGCGGCCCTATCCCTCAGGAAAGATCTGTGCATAGTCCATCAGACAGGGTGGTTCTGCAGTTGGACCCTACCTTTCTGCCCAAAGTGAATTCCTTATTCCATCGCTCGCAGGAGTTGATTTTGCCTAACTTCTGTCCAGAGCCTTCCCATGCACTGGAGAGAAGATGGCACACCTTGGACGTTAGGAGGGCCCTCCATATCTACATCAAAAGAACTTCTCCCCATAGGAGGACAGAGGCCCTATTTATTTCCTTCCAGCTATCAACTCTGGGGCGCAAGGTGACACCTTCCACAGTAGGTCGCTGGCTCAGAGCCTGCATCGCAAAGGCCTATGAGTTGCAGAGCCTTCCTGTACCCAGGAGAATCACTGCGCACTCAACCAGAAATGCAGTGACCACCGCTGCCTGGGATACGCAGGCATCGATTCTGCACATTTGTAGAGCGGCGACCTGGTTATCATTGACCCCATTCATTAGGCATTACAAAATTGACTCCTTTGCCTCAGCAGAGGCAGCCTTTGGAAGGCGAGTGCTGCAGGAGTTCATGCAGAAGTGGGGACCTCCGACCAATCCAGTTCCCAGCCGTAGGACTGCCATCAGCAAACTTTGGTAGGTCCCAGCCTGGACTCTCCTTCGGCTCAATGGAGAAAGGGCGTTGGTCTTACCTGAACATTTCTTCTCGGGGGGCCGAAGGGAGAGTCTAGTCCCACCCTGTAGTCTGTCAGGTCGGAGTAGGGAGGAAATGTCCCTTTTTTTCGCAGTATCCACTAAGATACTTGTTGGAGGACGAGGAGCAGCTAAATTCACTTCGACGTTGTTCAGAACTGGGGACCGTTACCAGGAGGTGTGTCCTCAATTTTTCAACTTGGTCTGCAGAGCTAGGAGACTAGAGATTACCCAGCCTGGACTCTCCCTTCGCCCCCCCCCCGAGAAGAAGCGTTCAGGAAAGACCAACGCCCCTTTTCCTCCCCACTGCTTTTCTATTTACTTTTGTCTTTTGCATTTTACAATATTTTATAACTAAATAAAAATGTTAAACTTGAATAAAATATAGGTAAAGGTTTCCAGACTAGCCTTTGGTTCTTTTTCACTTTATGCTGTTGCTTATTTCTAGATGGCCTATTAGACCAAATGGTTAATGGTTTGCAACTATCTGGCTTTGACTGATCTTGAAAAATTCTAAGCAGGCTCAGATCTGACTGGATGGAAAATCACCAGGAGATTGCAAAGCTAAGGATTAGATTTTAAAAAGGCATCCCAGAGAAGCTATGGGTGCCCCCGTCCCCTTGAGATTATTGCTAAGAAAACAATATATACATGACTATGTAGTCATTATGCATTGAGCTGAACTCCAAGGGGATTTTGAGAAAAGAAACAGCCATTCAGAACAATGGATATGATCTAGCCAAATTTAGTCAGCTGGAAAATTAGACAACTAATTCATCAATTTAGGTAGATTAAAACAAAAGTAACCTTAACAGTAAGGAAATTAATTGTATTAGATCATCAATAGGACAGGCCGTTTGCAGCAAACAAGCTCTATTAATTCCAACAGAGTTTGTGTGGCTACTTTAAGATTAGGAATAAATAAAATTTAAGAGCAGCAAGGCAGAGCTTTGTCAATTTCACACAGTTAAAAAAAAGAAAAGCACCAAAAGGGCCAGCAAAACTTTCTAATGAACTCTAATGTTGTTAAAAAACATCACAAACAGCCAACATGTCACTGCGGTTCCCTGGAAAATCAAAGAGCCACCTTTTCTACATGATCCAAGGATTGGAACTATCCCCACATGTGAGAGGATTGCAACTCTGGGGGGTTTTACCTAGAAATACGGTGAATAAAGTGGGGAAGACTGCAATGTAGAAGTATAAAAAATGATTTAGAGTGTGGAGAATATGCCCCTCTTCCCCAAACACTGAATGAGAAGACAAACCTTGCATTTTTTTGGAAATGATTTACCATTGCCTGCTTCCTAGGGTTGAGAGACAGCGACTGGCCCACGGTCACTAATCTGGTTTTGTGGCTAAGGCAGAACTAGATCTCACGGTCCTAGGTTTTTGAACCACTACACCAAACTATTTCTTAATACACATACATGAAGTGTCAGTGGAAGCATGATACTTTTGAATGGCAGATATTGTTGAGTGAATAACCCATTTATTTCTTGTTATGGAGTATTCTAGCCATCTGCCTGACAGCTGTGCGAAAGAGTGCTAGAAAAAATTAAGAACATAGATTTTGCAAATCTCGGTATTCCAAGAACATTTTATCCTAGAATTGCAATCCATAGAAGATATTGATGAGTTAAGTGTTGAGTACACCCAGGATCTGACCATTTCGGCAGTTAATTAACTATGCTATAATCCACTTCAAACTAATGAGAGAAAATAATATCTGTGTTGATACACTTGGGCCACTCAAGGGCAAAAGCCCATATTTGGTGCTAACCCCATCTAGTTTATAGAGAACTTCTAAGAATTTTTGTACAGTGCTGTTAACTTCTATAGGAAAATTCATTTCAGTACCAACCTTAACATCTGTGTAAACTTTGAACACACTGCCATTTAGCATTTTCAAAATGTATACCATCCCCTTTAAGTTAGCATCCAAATCCTTTTCTTTGCAGGCACCATTACAGTATTTGTGTAAATAATTGAAGGCATAAAATACAGATTTTTAACATACAGTCTCTATCACGTTTTATTGAATTTAGTAAGATTTACTGTTAATATTCACTAGACAATTTGTGTCTCATTGATCATCATTTCAGAGATATTCCTTACCAGATTCCTCAAGGTCTTTAACAATGACAGAGTTTCCAGTATACTACCTTCACTGGAAAAGTGAAAATAGCTCATGTTGAACTGTGTAGCACAAACATCAGCACAGGAAATGTTTGTGACATTTTTGTATTATGCCACAAACTGTTTAGCCCATGCTGAACTGTATAGCACAGTCAAACATCAGCACAGGAAATGTTTTATGACATTTTGTCTTATGTCATAAAACTGTTTTATATAATGTTTGTATCATAAAATGTTTTATAAAATTTTCAATTCCCCGGAAATCAAAGTCCCTAGATTTTGGACTCATTCTGTAGGTTAGCCCTTTGAGGTAACTTGGTTCAAACAGCTATAGGTTATACAGGAATCAAAATTTTAGTAGTATATAGATAACATTTTGCTGGTAGCGCATCAAATATACATATCAAATGACAAATGGAAACTAAAAAAAGTGCATATCATTGTGAAATAAACCAGTACTCATCCGTGAATACATTTATGTAGGGGCTGTAATATCCTCTTGTCAGTTTTGAAAAAGAATCAGAAAAATTTCACTTGTACCCCTTTTTTATTATTGTATTTCTTTAAATACCGCTTTGTTTTATACAATGGCATTGACTACTTAATCTGTCTTTATATTCAGATGTTTTCTATAAAATTTTTGCCCATGTTAAAAATTATTTTATTTATTTGCTAATTTATTTAAAGAAAATAATAATACAGCATGATAAACTCTTACTTACAAAAACAAGAAAAATATTATTTGATGCTCTAGTCTTTTCCAATGTCAGGGAGACTCATGCCATAGAATGACATCAGAAACTTAGAAGAATAGGGCAAGATTTTCTGAAGGTATTCTTATATAAGCAGTAGATGCTATTCCCTATTTGCTGATGTATGCCAGGGTTTCTAATGCTGTCAGTATAGAACTGAGCTGATAACTTCCAGGTCATTGTGGCACAGGAGGAATTGCAGGAGAAACCCTTTTAGCAGTAATTCTAAAATCTTTGCCACTGGTAAGAATTTTCAGTTCAACCCACATACCAGGCCCTTGGCTCTCCTTCTCTCTTGTTTGAGGCTGATAAGGCAGGAACCAGCAGTCCTCAGACTTATAATGTCAATAAAGGTAAAGGTCCCCTCACGCATAAGTGCTAGTCGTTTCCGGCTCTAGGGGCGATGCTCATCTTCGCTACAAAGCTGAAGACCCGTGCTGTCCAAAGATGACTCCTTGGTCCAAACACCAAAGGCGCATGGACACTGTTACTTTCCACCAAAGTGGGTCCTATTTTTCTACTTGCATTTTACATGCTTTCTACTGCTAGGTTGGCAGAAGCTGGGACAAGTAACAGGAGCTCATTCTCTTACGCGCACTAGGGATTTGAACCACCGAACCGCCAACCTTTCCGATCAACAAGCCCAACGTCTTAGCCACTAAGGCCACTGCATTCCTACCATAAGTCAGTACTAGTAGTAGAAAAAATGGTCACATTTTCATTGACTGAGAAAGGTGGGAGAAAAAAGGCTAGAATTTAAAGCTTGGTGCATAGACACACCCATACCCATATCCATACTGACCTACTACCTACCACCTAAACACAGAGAACTATATGTTATTGCATAGACATATCTGTCTATGGCTTCATGCAATAAAGAAATCAATCAAGCCATCTTACGCCTGCCAAGTAGTGTTTGGAGAACTGAGATCTGTAGCTGTGCTTGGGAGAGGTAGTGACAATTCATCCTTTTGAATGCAGGTTTTAAGGAAGGGAAAAGGCATCATCGATGTGTGTTTCCCTATTGGCCATCAGAAGCATGGACTGGCTCATCCATAGATCTGGTAGTTCAATCAATACAGCAGTGAAGATGACCATGGTCAATAATTTGATTTGTGGAGATTTGTGGAATAAAAGGGTGCATAAGTTCCCTAGGATCTGAATATTGTAGGAAGGGACCTTGGTGAAGACAACTCTAGGTCCAAACATTTAGACTTTAACAGCGCCAAGCTTTAAAGTTTCTAAGCTAGAAGCAGCCTAGCAGCAGCAGATTAACAAGATTCATATGATGGCATTAATCAAACTTGAATATAGAAATATAATTCTGTAAAACTCTTTCAAACCGTGTTATAGCAAATAAAGCTGGATGCCCCACTATAAAGGCGAGGGAAATGGATTCAAGGGAAAATTTCAGAAATACAAAATTACTCTCTCCTTTTCAGTTCTGACATTGGGCCGTCTAATTTTAGTATTTGGGTAGTTTATAATAGCTAGTTATTGCTGGGTGAGATATTCTACAAATATCTATATCTTCACAAAACAGGGCACAATTATAAAATATGTCACAGGTCTCTGGTATATTCTTTAAACCATCTATCTAGGCACTTTATCTTCTCCATCCACCCTGCTGTTTATATGAAAATAATAACCTTGCTATTATTTTAAGATCTATTTAAGGCCATCACTATGGGCAATGGGCTGTAAATTAATAAGGACATAAGATATTACAGTACATATCACAGGCAATTAAATACCCAATGCATCAAACAGACCAAGGTAATAACCAGGAAAAATATAACTGAATTGTTCCTGAAAATTTGGGTTTAAATATTAGCTAATAAAGATTAAAGCACTACAATCTCCAATGAAAATATTTTCTTTTAAGTTAAATTATTGGGTGCATTCTCTAGTAATCAAGGGGACAAATTGGCTAAAAAATGTTTTGTCTTTTGCAATGCCAGAAGTATTGAACTACAGAGTTTATTAGTTTGGTCGCTGCTTCCTCTGTATGGGAACAAAAAGGAACCCATATAGTGAGTTACCTACCATTACTGCCTAACATTGGTCACGTCAGTTTTAGGCAACTTCCACACATTCCTGGTCTGACACCAATTATTTTGATAATACCTTTATATATCTGATAGGCAGCAAATTAAGCTTCAGGCCATAGTCAGCTATAAATATCAAAATGCTTTACTTTTCCGTTAGGGTTTAGGCCCTTGGCATCTTACATAATATATTCTTAATTAGTTCTACACTTCCATTCTAAAGGGCCCTCAGATGGAAAAATAGTTATTGTCGGCAAAGAATTATAAAAATCACTGCCACAAAACAGAACTAGCTGCCAAAATCAGATTTACATATTTAAATATAAGAAATTTAAATATTTAAATCAAAATATAAATTGTGATACTATTTATAGAAATGAGTTGCCATTCTCATAATGAAAAACAACCAGTTTAGAGACTAGTGATAAAATAGTCCATAATAAGCCACTGAATTCTACTTTGGGACAATAATGCACTTGGAAAAAGGTTTCCCCTCAATTCCTTATGTTTGCAGCAGGCATATGGAAAACGAACCATATCCTGAAATATTCAGGCATTCCTTGATTCATCAATCTATTGTATTGTATGAACAAATAGACGTCTATATAAATGTTCTAAATAAATAAATACTGCTTATCAATGTAGAGTTACAGTGGTTTATGAAACAATCAACCACTAATAGTTTAAAAAAATCCAAATCCACACTAAATAGTAAATAAATACAAACTACCAAGAACAAATCAAAGTTTAAAAAATACAGGATAATAATAGCGGTAATGAAAATAAACAGAACCAAATAACATTTCAGGGAATAAATCTATTTTAAATAATTCAAATTGAAATAACCGGTAAATTAAAGACAGGAAACAATAATCTATTGAAATGTTATTAGGAAAGTTCTGCTTTCAGTCATTTTCCAGAATGTTAGAAAAGATGCAGACGTCTTCCTACTAAGAAGGAGTTTCCTATGAGTCTAGGAGAGCAAAACCTTCCAGCTTCTATTCTTTTACTTCATGAAAATAGGTATGACCAAAAGTTTCACCCAGAAGAATATTCAGATAGGAAAATACAGTCTAAAGGTACCTGGCTCTAAGCTATATCAGAGCTCAAATAAGTAGAAATTTTAAAAGAAATAAGTATCTCTGATAAGTATATATTTAAGACACCCTGATACACTACAATGCCCTGATACAGTATATTATAACCATTATATTTCAATCTATACAGGGATTTGAAGAGGGTGGGAATCAGCTTTTGGTCAAGTTATGTCTTACTCAACAGATACAGCCTATAAAAACTGTTTTTAATAAAAACCGGAAGTAGCTGCATTAAAAGACCACTTTCCCTAAACCAGCCAATCTGGGAAGATGGAATGTCTCCTTCTGGATTACTTGACACTCTAAATATTAGATTTAGTTTCAGGTATTGGGCCACATCCAAATTTTCTCTGAGAGAATCCTTATAACCTCCTTGGAATCAGCAAAAAAGGTTTTTTAAAAAAACATACAATAGTTGCTCTGTTTTTTTTTTTTTTAAATATTTCCTGCACGAATCTTGTCCTGTTCTTCCTCTACTGGTTTTAGCAAACGACTCTGAGTTCTAAACCCGAGAGAGAGAAAAAACAGCTATCTACATGATCTGATTTCCTCCATTATTTTACTGTTATTGTAATATTGTAGCACAATATTGTCTCAATCTAGGCATCTTGAAAATGTGTGAACTTTGATACACAGGATTCCTCACCCAGTTGGCTGGCTAGGGAATTCGTGGAGTTGAAATCCACACATCTTCAAGATGCCCAGGTTGAGAAACACTTTTCTAGCATGTCTCCAATCTACTCTTCATTCCAAGCTAGACTCCTGAAAATGTTCCTCGTAGTGTTTCCAGACCCTACTCACCATATTGGCTGTTCCTTTTTCTTTATTTATATCTCTAAACTTCCCCCCTTCAATTAAAGAACCAGATGCCTGTGAAACAGATTGCATCCTTCCTGTAAGAAAGAGGATAGGTAAACCAAAGACATTGTGCAGGCCCTGAGTAATTTAAGAGAAAAGTTTTTTAATTATGGAATCCTTATGAGTCCATCCATTAATTGCAGCTGAAAGTATCTCCTGCATGACAGTTTAAGGAATGTATTTAGAACAATCCATTTGGTACTGTAGACTGTGATCAATCAATGTTTTGGCTTCTTTTCTTTCTTTCTTCCTTTTTTTTTTTTTGTTGAAAGCTTTACTACATTGCTAAAGTCATCAATCAGCCTAGCTATAAATGTTTCAGAAGCAACCTCAGTGGCTATGCCTTCCTTCACCACATGAAGCAATTGTAAAATTGCATTGACTAATTAGAATAGATGGCTCCACTATGTTGAATTGAAGCTTTTTCAGGTCCTTGTTTAAGCACAGGCTTAAAACCTGGGATAACTAGATTGACAGCTGTCAGACAGACACAGGTATTCTGGCTATCCTCGATGAGAAAATTTTCCTGGCGAGGAGGCTAAGATAAACACGATTCAATACAGGCAAGATTGAGAGCTTTATGAACCAGCAAAATAGGGTTCTTAAAATGCTTTCTTATCAATCCCGAAAGAAAAATGGAGCTTTCATTACATGCATGAAGGCTTAGAAATGATTTTTTAATTCAATAGCTTGCTTTTCCTCGCTGATACAATTCTAGAAATATTGAAGCACATCTCACAGGCAATGCTTCTAAGATAGAGTACTAAGTAATTTTATAGCAAAATTTAAAACATTTCAAACATTAGGATTTTTGTTGCAAGAAAAGGTAATTATTTCCTTTCACAGAATACCTATTATAGCTCTATTACACAAGTATAATGACCCTTGTGGCTATTGAATATCACTAATGACAAGCAACATGGCTCTCTCTACCATCCGATGTCATGGTATTATTATAATATTATCTAGGTATCCTGCTAAAGTAGCATTGGACTAGAATTAATAGAATTCAATGGTCTAGAAATAATCATTAAAAGAAAAGTTTCAAAAATATTACAAGCTTTATATGCACAAGAATCAAAGCCTTATTTAGCTGAAATTCTGTTTGGATTACAGCTATGAATCCACAGAAATCAGTATCCTAGCTATAAGGCCAGGAAGGGAAGAAAACCAAAATGGCATCCCATGGTTTTTAAAAGCTGCAAATACTTCATGTTTAGCTCATGTTTGATTTGCTGCTTATTCTAGAGTTCCTTCTATTGTGTATGCTTATGTCTTTCATAAAATATGCCATGTGCAGTTGAATTTAGTTGATATCATATAGTTTAGTTTACTACATATATTTGTTCCTTTGAAAGCCAGTTTGGTCTGGTGGTTAAGGTACCAGGCTAAAAACTAGGAGTTGGGGAGTTCTAGTCCTACTTATTGAAACTCAAATACCTAATGAGAAGGAAAAACTCACTGGAGAAGAGTCTAATGCTAGGAAAGATTGAGGGCAAAAGAAGAAGAGGACGACAGAGAATAAGGTGACTGGATGGAGCCACTGAAGCAGTAGGTGTAAGCTTCAATGGACCCCAGAGGATGGTAGAGGACAGGAAGGCCTGGAGGAACGTTGTCCATGGGGTTGCAAATGGGGTCAGACGCAACTTCTCAACTAACAACAATAACATCAACAACAATACATGCCCTGCTTAGTCAGAAACCACCCAAGTGACCTTTGCTTCAGCCAGTCATTTTCTCTCAGCCTTAGGAGCAGGCAGTGGAAAACCACTTCTGAAAAACCTTACCAATAAAACTGCAAGGACTTGACAGGTCCTGGCAATCTGTGAGAATTGGACATGAATGAACAGAAGGGGGAAAATAATTCCTTTTTTTTTTTTTTTTTCCTTTTGGAAGTCTAAGAAGCGTAATCAATTTCATCTCTCTCCATCTGGAACTTACGTTCATTCCTATTAGATAATGAGCCATCATTTTCTTTTTTGCATTGCTGCACTGAAACCCTGCAGCCCTTGTATCGTATGGGATCTCATCAGTTGAGTCTTCCATCTGCACTTTTGATTGCAGGGAATCATATAAAAAGTGCCTCTACCCTCTGAATCTGCAGCATTCAGAGAGCAGGGAATGACTTTGAGTCATCAGCAGTAGCCTCCATCTTCCCCATCTTTCTGGGAAGCAGGAGAATAAAATCTCCCTCTTTAGCTGACTGCAGTGAATGCATCTCTGACAGCGCCATGGCAACCAGGTGGTGGGGAAGTGATGTCTCAGAAGTCTATTATGACTGAAAAAGTGAATGGCTAATATATACCCACCAGTTTACCAAAACTCTCCCTTATCTAATTGGAAGGGGGAGCGGTTTCATTCTTCTGCAGGTTCCTAACAGGCAAAGAAAATTTCAGTCCTGGAAGCACACCCCCAATTAAGGCTATCGATCTTTCCACATCATCATCACTTCCATTCTCCAGTCCGTCAAAAGACATTTAGGATAAGCCTCCAAAAGTTATTATGTAGTCAAACCATCTCAAAAAATTGAAATATTAATTTAAAGCAATCCATCTTCAAAGTTACAAATGCTAGAGGCAGGGAGAAACTCACCGCCCAACTGATTTTCCAGACATCCTGAATAACATGAATGCCCTCGTCTCCCTCTGTGCAGAACAGGGTCGTCAAACTAATTGCTGTACATCTGTTCTCCTCTCCCACCATGATTGTTCTTCCTGGATTTTGTGCGCTTCTTTGGTCAAGTGCAAAGAAAATGACAGCACTTCCTACAAAGGAGAGCTAGAAAGACAACTAACCACTTTTGTCTTGAAAGACCCAAGATCCAGAGATGAGGAGTTCCTACAGATGGGGGAACAGATTGCCCACAACTACCAGAATAGTGATAAATTGGCCTATGGTCAGTTTCTCCCTGCCAAACCTGACTGGAAACCAAAAACCCATCAGGCAGGAACTTCTAATAAGGATCTCCATTGGTTTCTTTTTTAAAAGCAAAACAGTATCTAAAGAATTCCAATGAGTCCTGTACTTCAGGAGTTTCAAACTCAATTTCATTGAGAACCGCCATCAATTGATTTTGACCTCAGGGGGCTGGAGTTGGTGTGGTCAAGGGGGTGTGGCCAGATTGACATAACTCATGTTGGGGTGGCTCCCTTGCGGCCAGCCAGAAAAATTGAATCCTGAGCTCTGTTTCGGCTGGGATGGCCTCCTGCATCCCTCTACCACCGCGGCCCTCCCAAAGGTCTGTTTTGCTGGCAGAGGCATTGCAGGCTGGTCCTTCGCTGTTTCCAGGATGGCCCTGGGGGCCAGATCTAAGCATCCCACAGGCCAAATTCAGCCCATGGGCCTTGAGTTTGACACCTCTGCGTACTGTATATGAATGCCTCTCGGTGTCCAGTTTCTCTGCCTCTTTCTCCCTCTGAACTCTGGGTTGGATGCATTCTCTTTTGGGCTGAAGTCTGGGTTTCCATCTACCTTTCATTTTGATAAAAGGTTGAGTTGCATTGACTACATGAGCACTGATTCTCATACTCACCTTTCAGCATAGCTGAACTTGTGGAATCACAGAAGTCCAGCGTTGCTTTCTTAAATAGCATTGAATCCCTATATGGAACTGCCCTTAATGGTCTCTTGGAGCCTCTTTTAAGTGATTACATTTGCTCCATTATGATGTAAACCAGTCTGTTGTGTCAGGTTGTATTTGTGTGGGTTTTATTACTCCTTCTCTGGATCACAGCTCTAAATGTAACTCATCGGTATATCACCACAAATGCTAATTTTTAAAAAATAAATCCTATTGATACTGTTTAATGCAAATTGGACCCAACTGAGTTAGACTGTCCCTGATGTTGGCACATTACCTAACCCTTCACTGCTGTGTATCTCTACAGCATAACTGTCTGGAAAGTAGTCTCCTTGTGCCTGAATTATTCAGAAGATACCCTGTGACCCAGAATCTAGACAAAGCTGCAAATACTGTACCAATCTCTGCAGACATACCATTCTGTATTAACCATATTAATAAGTACTTTCATATGTTTTTTTTTTGTTTATGTATAATATGGGCTCTCAAAAAAAACCAGAAGAAGCTTATCCACTTAGATGAGAAGTGACTAAGATCTTCCAGCTTCCTGGACTAAATTTGAGTATGCCTTCTTGATGTGGGAACGTGTAGAATTATGCTTCTGCTTGTCTAAAATGGCCTCTGGAAAGACAAAACAGATTTCATGCCGCAGCTTCCAGTTAGAAGCAATAATAGCTGAAGCCATTTCTAGCACTCACATACAATTTGCATGGTATGTTTTTTTTTTTTTTATTAGCAAGCCACCTCCTGTCTTTTACCCTCAATAAAATAGCCAGATGTGACCTCACACTGCACAGCTGCATTCATTGTTGTACTTTGAAATGCATCCAAGCAACCTACTTTGTATGGCCCAAAAGGACCGAGCTGCTGGGTTTGCATGGATCATCGGCACATGCAAGAGACCAACTCACCATCTGTTCCTTGCTGCCTGGAGGCTCCTTTGACTATCGGTAGCCTATAAATTTTTCAAACAAGGACATCAATGATTTCATAGCACTAAGAAACATCCCGGGCACTCTTCAGGGTAAAATAAAAAGAGGAAGAAGGAAAAGAGGAAAGACACCCTTGAAGTGGTTAGGGAAAGAGATAAAGTGTCAAAGGATAATGTCTTGGGGGGGGGGGGTAAAAGATGAGGGAACTAAAAGAGCAAAAGTGAGAGGCAGAGACATCTATCAATACGAGGACATGTTAAGCTAAGGAAGAAAGCAAAGGATGGTTTTACTCCATATGCAACACATTTCTTTCAGCTCTTGCAGGAAATAATTTTTTCTTCCTCCCTGACTTCGTACATCATGGCATTGGCAGCAAAGCGACAATGTGTTTGTCTTGAAGACCTTTATAAATTATTGTAAGGAATTCCATTCATTTAACAACCACGCAATGTTCTCCCCTTTGTAAAACTACAACCACTGCTTCTGGGTACAGAGTATTAAAAAAAAAAAACCTGTGCTACCAAATGCTGCTTTTCATCAAAAATGTTCTTTCTTGCAATATGGAAACTAAATCACAAGGAAAGGCTATACTAATAGGACATCCCACAAAGAAATGATTGATACAGACAAGCTCTTAAGGTGAAGTATAAATTTTGGAACACTCTAGCTCGGAGATATGGCAGGGTTTTATCCTCTTAGTCTTCTATAATAGTGGTCCAACCTTGGCGACTTTAAGACTTGTGGACTTCAACAGTTGATGTCTACAAGTCTTAAAAGTCGCCAAGGTTGGAGATATCTGTTCTAGAAAGCATTGAACAACTGAGTTTCCCAGAAGTGGGGGTACAGTGAGGCTGGAGCCCTATAGAATTGGTGTAGATGTGTGGGTGCAGGGTGTGTCCTTTGGGAGTTTTTTTTTTTCTCTTGTTTGCTTGCAGTTTTTATTATTGTTTGTAAGCCTCCCAGGGATTGTGGTGCTAAAAATAGGCAGCTATCTAAGTCTGATAAATACATTTTATAAAAAAAGACCCAGCTAAATTATCCACAACATACCAAGAATTACACCACTGTATGACCACAAATTCTAATTAAATTTCATAGACGCAGCAGCAGCATTCAGCTAAATTCAATGAAATCTAAAAGAATTCAAAAGAATTCAAAAAATGGATTGTGCATAATTTTAAAATGTTCAGGATACTCTACTGAAAATGTTTTCAAAGGTCTACCCAACAAGCAAAGTGTGTGTGTGTGCATGTGTGTGTGTGTGTTTGTGTGTGTGTGTAGAATTAATATTAGAATGACCTGGTGCTATTCTCCCCCAGATATACAGAGAAAACAGAAGTTGAGCATTCTATGGCCATTGTATTACTTCATTTCATAACACACACACAAACACAAACGTACACTGGAAGCACACTAAACGTTTGAAGCAAAGCAGTATCTGGAATAATAGGAAAAATGTACAAAATAAAGCAGAACACAGACTAAGAGAATTTGCTGAGACAAATTCATGTTTACAGGAAATGCCTTCTTCCAACAGCCTAGAAATTAATTTATATCTGGGATTACAAATGAGCAATCCCAAAAATCAAACTGACTATATATTCTCTTAGGCAAAGATGGCCAGGAAATACAAGACCTAATCTCAGATCACAAACTTCAGCTAAAGAAAACACATGATTAACCACAAGATAGAATCTCAGAAATATTTCATATATGATGTGGTGAAAATGAAGAATAGATTTAATATCTGATGAGCAGAGAGCTTGTAGAACCCTGGGCTGGAAATCACAGCATTGTCCAAGATGAAGCAACAACCAAATATAACCTTAACAAATACAAACAAGAACACAAAATGATGACTGACGATACATTAAAAGCAGCTGAAGGAAGGCAAAAGCCACAGAGACCTAGAAAAAATTGTCCTTGTAAACAATGCGCATGAAGAGACAAGCAACCGTGACAATGAAAATAGGCCATTCAATTTATCCATAAAGTGACAATGTGCTGATGTGTAACTGGTGAAGCTGCCCATTGACAGCACTCTGTGCTCTTAGTTGTATCACTTGCCCTGAATATCTCTAGCTGGCAAGAATTTGTTTGTTTATTTATTTATTTATTTTGCTTCCTATCACTTCTGCTTGGAGTGGGCTTAAATTTGGAGTGCTATTTGTTACGTATTCAGAGTACGACAAGTAATAAACTAGGGGGATAAAGCCAAAGATTTGCAGAGATATAAAATGTCTTTGAAATTAAACCCTGAGGGATACCTACTCAAATTGCAGCCCATAGTGGATGAGCTCTTTTAATGGCCCCAGAACGCATGTACAGAGAAGAAAAATGAATAGTGTGTGGAAGAAAGTATTGAAAGTATTCTGAAGAAGCTACAAAAGCAATTGCTTTAATGCACCAAACTGTCCAAATATTATTACTAAATAAGGAACAGAAGTGTATTGAGATCAACGCATGAATGTCCGGAGCAATTTGAGATATTGGTGATCTCCCATAAAGACCGTCCTGGCTGGGGCTTGGCCATCTCCAAGATCACTTGTTCCAAATAAAATCTGCTTTCTCTTGCTTTCTGAGAGTCCCCAATCCTGCTGCTGCCTGAAAAGAGGAAACATAGAAACAAGGATTCCCTGCAGGAGCTCCCCTGCCATGGAAGTGTTGTGGTTTCCCGCAACAGGTATGGACGGCTGAGGTCTCTGACAGTGAGGACTCAGACAAGAGGCTGCGTGTGATGCAGGGATGGGGCCAGGACTATCGGAGAGTGGGGTGCTGCCTTCAGAGGTTGTGAAGTCTGGCAGCAGTGATGAAGAGGACCCCGGGGAGCCTGTGCTCAGTGCGCATGCGTGCAAGGCTGCTCAAAGGAAAGAGCAGCTTAAGCAGCACAGGCAACTCGAGTGTGGTTGGAAGGTGATGGTCCCTCCCATAAGGGATAAAAGCCAGCCTTCGGGGTTGGCTTCTTTGTAGAAGCAAAGAAGTTCTTTCTACTCAGAGTCCTCATTGAAGCCCTGCAAACTCTGGTTTGTTTTTTGAAATTTCTGGCTTTGGATATTTATCTGCAATTAGTCTTTTGTTTTGGCAGCCTTTCGTAACCTTGAAAGGGCTTGCTCTTATCTGGGACAATTAGTTTTGAATGCACAGAATTCACAGCACTGCATTAAAAATGGTACACAAATACTTTGTGTTTGTTGATTTGAACAAGGCTTGGGTCAGAACAGGAAAACTCTCCCATCAGATAGAGCAGAGGTCTCCAAACGTGACATTTTAAGACAGCTGAGGCATAGCTGGCTGGAGGATTCTGGGAGTTGAAGTCCCCAAGTCTTAAAGTTGCTAAGTTTGGAGATCCTGAGATAGAGGAACCATAATTTCACTTTTGATTGATAGGAAGTTTCCAAAAACTCATTTTATTCAATTTGCATTTGGAGAAAGAGATAAGAATGGGCAAGCTAACTGATCAATCGTGCTGTTTTGAACATACAAGTAATTCTCCACTTACAACCACTCAATCAATCAATTCAGTTTATTACAGTCATAGACCAGAGACCAGACAAATAAAAACACTCAATAAGTATACAATTAAAAATTCTAGTATAACATAATAAATAGCAACTAAAATCTACGATAAAATCCAGTCTGTCAATTATATATGGTCTTACTATGCTAAAATTACAGTCCATAAACTGGGTGGCCTGATGTCAGTTTAATACTAAAAGGGAAAGGAATAAGCAGTACAAAAGATTTGCCACATTTGTTGTATACATAGCATTCAGCCAGTTCTGACAGGTTCTGGAGAACCGGTAGTGGAAATTTTGAGTAGTTTGGAATATCACCTCTGACTTGCCCTGCCCCATCTATTCTCTGCCTCCTGAGTCCCAGCTGATTGGCTGGGTCTTCTTTGTTGCCCTACACAGGAGAACGAGCCGGAAAGCAGGTTAGTGGGGTGGGGAGGGAATGGGATTTTGCAGTATCCTATTTTACAGTATCCTTCCCCTGCCACGCTCACCAAGCCATGCCCACAGAACCGGTAGTAAAAAAAATGAATATCACCACTAATAACTATGGTGGATTAGACATGTGTTTCTGATGAATCCCCATTGCTGCTGCACAGAATCTAGCATGTAGTTATGGACTGTTCGTCCTTAAGCAGCCACTGCAGAAAAACAGTGTTGGAACAGCAAGGATACCTAGCAATTATCAGCAGAATATGTTTTTCCCTAATCCTCTCTAAAAGGAACCTTGAAGGAGTATGTGAACCACAGTCTCCACTTCTCCTGAGCCACAGGAACAGAGTCTTTCAGTCAATGTATGATGACCCAGGGTTGGATACAAAATAAACACAGTCTCAAAAACAGGTGAAGCCCCTTTTATTCCTTCATTTTGCTTCAAAGCCCCAAATATCCTTGACTGGAGACAAAAAACTCCCCCACAAGCAGTTACAAAAAGGAGGAGATGCCGTTTAAAACTAAAAATGACTATAAATTATAAAGAGTAAAAGCAGCGCAAACCATACTGAAGCAATTAAGGGAACCAGGCAAGATAAGGGCTTGAAGACGTCCACAGATATCAGAAACACACACTGGGAAGGACGCCAAACTCAGAGAGGAACGACAGACTAGAGATATTCCATGCTTTGTTTCCAGCACTGGCCCATATGCATGTCCATCCTTTTAAACCAGTTCTCACAGCTGCAGCTCATGAAAAGGATCAAGGCCCTTTCCTCCCCTGTAGACCACGCCATTCACATCTCTCCCTTATCTTCTCCTCCCTTCGTGCCCTAGGATGGAGAGGGGATGGTCTGGGTCTTCCTCTGACTGCCCGGCCTCCTCCACAACTCTGGAGCCACACTTCTACTCCCTGTCAGCTGTTCCTTCTCTCCCTCGCAATCAGACTCCAACAGGGGCATGACACAATGGTATCTTTTATACTTGCTGTACAGGACAGCCGATGGAAGCACAGGGCTCTGTGTGAGAGAAAAGGCTTACAAACACCCATTTACTGACTGTTTAAAGTTAGAACAGCACTGAAAAAAAGTGACTTATAATCAGTTTTCACACTTTACAACTGCTGCAGCATCCCCATGGTCACGTGAACAAAATTTGGATCAAATTGGCAACTGGCACTTATTTATGATAGTTGCAATGTCCTGGGATCCCGTTTCGTGACCTTTTGACAAGCAAAGTCAAGCTGGATTCATTTAACAACCGTGTTACTAACTTAAGGACCACAGTGATTCACTTAACAACTCTGGCAAGAAATGTCGTAAAATGGGTCAAAATTCACTAAACAACTGCCTTGCTTATCAACAAAAGTTTTGGGATCAATTGTGGTCATAAGGCGAAGATTACCTGTACTGCATAAGGCAGTGCTTCCCAAAGCTTGGTAAATTACCCAAAATTGGATAAAGATACTTTTTGGAGGGAAATAATGACACACAAGGCTAGTAATCAGTGACAACTGGGACATTTAAATTGACTTAAAGTGTTTTGCCGGCATTGGGAGAACATTCTGATAAGTGATTTGGGGTAAGGAGAAGTTTGGGAAGCAGTAGTAGAAGTGACATGATTTTTAATGACTGCAAGATGATTTATGCGGCTTGTGTTTATACATTCCTGTCCATTCTCATATTCTGATAATTACTGTGATGTTAGGCAAGGCATGTTGCTGCTACCTGCCATTTAGAATTGGAGGACTGAAACAGCATTAAAAAAAACATTTGTAATGAATAAATAAAGGCACAATCTGTGTGCCATCAAAGAAAATGTTCAGATGGTGTGGTTGAAACTTATGTGTATAAGCCTAGATCCTGTTAAAATCCTTACCATATGCAGAAAACAAATGTCTAACCAGAATACATATGTGAATATGCTGCACAGATAGCACTTTTATGTCAAACTATTTTCAAATAGCTATCTTTCTCATATATAACATATATTTTCTGCTTTTCAAGTCAGTGATAGTGCTCAAACCTTCAGCAAGACAAAGGTTTGGCCCAAACATTCACCCAAAAGATGCTTCAGCAGTATAGACTTGGCCTAGCCATTTCAAAGAATCTCCTGCAAGCTATCAATTTTACAGATTCCATTGTGTTTCAGCAGTAGTACATAAAAATGCACCAACATTTTGGCAATATTTTGATCTACTTTCAAACCACTTTTCTTGATTATCATCCTCTGTCACACTTGCTTTATTTTATTTGATCTTTAAGTCTTCATAATGGATGAAAATGTATTATCAGGAGCCTGACTTTTTTTTTTCAACATTGTGATCTCAGCTTACTTGGGTCCTGTCCAGTTCATTATTTTACTCATCATTTATTTTCAGCTTTCTGTACTCTGGTGTGCTTTTAATTATGGTTTCTTCCATGGCATATTTTCCTTTAATCTCCCTGTTTCCCTTAGTTCTAGCTTCCCTAGGTTTGAATTTCTCCTGCTTCTTTCTTCTAGAAGCGCTTCAAAATATTTTATTTCCTTCTAGCATTAGAACACTACATTAAAGTAAGAGAAATATATTTCAGCCTGCTTCTCCATCAATTAATAGGAAGTCTGATATCTCTTAAGAGACACTAGTACATAGAAGGCTTCATAATAAAATGGAGGTTCATTCAGTGTATTCATTGTCGGCCATGATGAAGAAGATCATGTTGAAGAAGGATTATATCACTTAACTACAGAAATATTATTTGCCTTTCCAATAAAAAATATCAATAACAATGCTAAAAAGTCTTAAAATGTTTATTATTTTGAGCCAACAAGTTTCACAGGCTTATTTTGTTGTATGTTTAAAATTACTCTGAAATCCATACTTTGGCACATACCATAGTACCAATTAAATAAACAAGAGCAGAAGCCACATTAATTTGTCCATTGATTTCATAGATTAAATCCATAAATGACTGTGTAAAACTTCAACCAAAATACTTTATATTTATTTAAAATACAGAAATTATAAAGTAACTATCATGGCTCTTCCAATTTGAGGACTTATTTGTATAGAATTTGAAAAGCCAATCTCTGTTTTTTTTTTGAGATACTGAACTTCAGTTCTTCAGTCTCACGCTGATAATCTTGGAAAAATGAAGATTATAGTTAAGCTTAAAAAAAATTATCACAACAATATTCTAACAGAGTTCAACCTGGTCAATCACAATCAAACTGGATAACAATATTATTTTTTAATTCTTTGATGTTCTGGTCCTCCCTAAAGCAATATGGTAATTAGAAGCCAGGTAACCAATGATCAAACTCATCTTAATGAGAGCATATATATATACATATGCCCTTTTCATAGCAAATATACCTTCTTTGATCTCCAATAACATCAATTCATGTACCTGTAGATACTTTGTAGTACCGTGCACTCAGAAAGTATTCAGACCCCCTTCACATTTGTCAATTTGTTATGCTGAAGGCCTGATTCTACAGTTGTTGAAATTCATTTTTTTTCTCATTAATCAACATTCAGTATCCCACAATGACAAAGTGAAAAAGAATTTTAGAAATGGCTGTAAATGTATTAAATGAAAAAACTAAAATATCACATTGGCATAAGTATTCAGACCCTTTGCAACAACCCTTGAAATTTAACTCAGGTGCCTCTCATTTCTCTTGATCATTGCTGACATGTTTTTACACATGTTGCTGACATGTTTGATTGGAGTCCATCTGTGGTAAATTAAATTGATTGGACATGATTTGGAAAGGTGCACAACTCTCTACATAAGGGCCTCACAACTGACAATACATACTGTAGCAGAGCAAACGCCATGAGGAGCTCAGAGACAGGATTATTTTAAGGCACAGATCTGGGGAAGGCTACAATAAAATTTCTGCTGCACTGAAGGTTCCTAAGAGCACAGTGGTCTCCATAATTCTCAAATGGAAGAAGTTTGGCACAACCAAGACTCTTCCAAGAGCTTGTTGCCCAATCAAACTGAGTAATCGGGTACGGGGGGAGGGTCTTAGTAAGAGAAGTGACCCATATGGATTTTGCAAAAAGCAAAAAACAAAAGAAGCACCTGAAGGATTCTCAGACAGTGAGAACACGATTCTCTGGTCTGATGAAACCAAGATGGAACTGTTTGGCCTCAATTCTAAACATTATGTCTGGAGGAAACCAGGCACTGCTCATCACCTGCCCAATATCCCAATAGTGAAGCATGGTGGTGGCAACACTGTGCTGTGGGGGTATTTTTCAGCAGCAGGGACTGGGAGACTGGTCAGGCTGAGGGAAAGCTGATGGAGCGAAGTACAGGGATATCCTCAATAAAAACCTGTTCCACAGTGCTCAGGACCTCAGACTGGGCCAAAGGTTCGCTTTCCAACATGACAATGATCCTAAGTACACAGCTAAGACAAGGCAGGAGTGGCTTAGGGACACTCTGTGAATGTCCTAGAATGGCCCAGCCACAGCCCTGACTTGAATCCTATTGAACATCTCCAGAGGGACTTATAAATGCTGTCCATTGACGGTCACCATCCAACCTGACTGAGCTTGAAGGATTTACAAGGAAGAATGGCAGAAAATCCCCAATCCGGGTATGTCAAGCTTGTCGCGTCACACCGAAAAAGCCTCTAGGCTGTAATTGGTATTAAAAGTGCTTCAACGAGTGAAGGGTCTGAATATTTATGCCAATGGGCATTTCAGTTTTTCTTTTTAATAAATTTATAGCCGTTTCTAATATTCTGCTTTCTGGTTTTTGTCATTGGGGATACTGAGTGTAGTGTAATGAGAAAAAAAAAAAGATTTTCAATAACTATAGAATCAGGCTGCAGCACAACAAAATTGACAAAAATGAAAAGTGTCTGAATAGTTTCTGAATGCACTGTAATATACCAGAAAAAATCATGTTTTAAAAAAAATCATATTTTAAATTAAGTACAATGATAATTAATCCTGATATTACATACGGTACCATGTCTATTATGAAAAATGTAATTTGTAAAGGAAAAATGAAACTAAAGTTAGTTAATAAGATATATTAAAATATCAATAGTTCCTCCTATTCATCCCTCCTGAAAATACCGTAACTTGGCTTCCATTATCTATACTCATCTGGCAAGTTAGGTAAGAAATTTAAAAACACACAGACTGTTACATCATTAAAAGAAATGGATGTAAATGTGTTAAAATCATTCCGTTCCAGACTGTATAATTCATAATAGAAAGACCAATCAATTTTCAGGAATTTTAATCCTTAAATAGGCAATTCCCACCGTTGGAAATTCCTGAGTTTACAAAATGCAAATCTCATTAAGATCATTGAAAGATTTGGCATGGTCAAGAATAGGCTGTAGGTAGCATTTTCATAATTAGATTAAAGGAAGCAACATCCAGGCAGATGTTCAAACAGGGTTTGGTGTATGTTGTGTGGGCGTGTGTGTGCGTGTGTGTGTAAGTGTTGAAATGACAAATCTGGAACGAATATGCATCATGGGTGCAATTTTCAGGTTTGAGGCGCAGGCCTTTGCAAGTGTCAGTCAGTTTTTTGCCAAAACTATCCCTCCAGCATCTACAGGATGGAGACCAGAAGAAATAGAGACTTAGTACTCTATTTATGTACTAAGTCTCTATTTATGCGCTTAGTACTCTTAAAGCTCATCACTCCATCTGTCATTGTGATTTGTACACCATCTACATTCAGAATTTTTATCAGAACTCCATACATAACATGTTTTCTTTGGCCTGGGCACTTGAGGTGCTTAGAACAAATGAAATCAAAACAGATTCATCTTCATTAAAATTCTATTCCAGAAACCAATCAGACGGCATTACATTCTATTGCATGTTTAAATATATATATACTTCAATGTTTTATGTCAACTCTCATCCATTTAACTTCAGTAATCAGTTTGGTGACTCTGTCACCCCCAAATTATTGTCACTTAAAAGACTGAGAAATTCTGTTCTGCTTCCTTGGAGTGGAAGTTGTTTTGCCCCTAGGCAATTACTAATATGAAAAAAAAAAAAAAAATCCAGGCAGCTAAGTGAAAATCCAGACCACCACTAAATGACAGCAGAGAGTTAAGGATGTCTCTCTTTTTCTTTACTGCCATCTGCTGCTGTCCCCAAGTCAAAATGCCCTGGCTAGCTGCAATGCTTGCCCACAACCCAACCTATCTCCTGTCCCACTCCCACCCATCGTCTTGACCTAGCAATTGCTCAGTTCCATGATGGCTATGTGGTGGGCCTGCAGCAGATCATAGTCAGGTTGGGTGATTTTTAAAGCCTGCAGGCCGAGCCGGCTCACCCTTTCCTGTACTGCAGGCCCAAGGAGGCTGCCTTGACTTCTTGTTCTTCTGTCTGTAAGCACCATCACCCACGGTTACAACTGCTGCACATGCAAGCAAGGATTGCAACCTCAAGGCGTCAGACCACAAACCTAATACAAGCAGATAAATATGAAAAGGCTCTTCCTTAACTGATTTCCACCAATTATTTGAAGGGCATACCTTGAAATAAGGCTAAATAATAAATAAAAAGAATTCCATTACATAAAATAAAACCTTAACTCTGAAAAGATTGCAGAGCGTCTGCTCAGAATGATACTTGATGTTCTATCTCCTCATATTTTTTAAAGTGACAATATTCTCTCAAGCACCAATTTTGATTGGTGGGGAGGGGGGGGGGAAGGAATCAGACCAAAGCAAAAACATCTCAGTCTTTTTGGGCAAACTACTTCTCTCTTTCCTTGGCTGAGACTATTTCTACAGGCCACAAACTGCTGGATTTTATTCTCCATTCTGGAAATAAAAAGCTCCATGAATAATAATAATATGACAGCTCTTCAGATGCACCAAAAGAACTGACAATTTGATCGCCGCAAAGGGGTATCCGGAAAGACAACTATCGTCGTAATCCAAAGCTGGGCTTTTTTTAACCAAAAGGAAAAAAAAAAATCAATCTTCATAACTGAGACTAAATGACAGAACTCAAAGCCTCCTCATTATCTGCCCTGCAAATGCTGCCCTAAGAAACAGCAGCAGAAACCCCGAGCCAGAAACCTACCTTCCATCATGGTGGCAGAATTGCATTCCTTAGTTTCCACAGAGGCGGAAAAAAATACGGAAATTATGACTCCAGTTGAGCAGATGCTTCATGTAAACTCCTCAGTGCCAGGATCTCAGATGCCTCGCTGGTGAAGCTGTCACAGGAAAAAAAAAAAAAAAAGGAAGGAAGGAAGGAAGGGGGAAGGAGGGGGAAAGGAGAAGAAATAGGGGGAATCAAAACAGAAGGAGAGTCGGGCTAAGGCAAAAGGCAGGCCATGGATGCTGCTGTGACTATCACCTACAGAATCACAGAAAGATGCTGAGAGAGAGAGAGAGAGAGAGAGAACGGGTAGAGAGAGAGAGCAAGAGAGAGAAAGGGAGGGAGGGGTGGTGGAGGGAGCCAGCTTAGCTCACACACTTGCTGTTAGCATCTCAACCAATCCCTCCAGCTTTCCTCACATCGCACATGGTCCCTTGCTTGCATCTCTGACACAATACCCCTGGAGAACACAGGAACCAATTTTTCCCCTCTTTGCCTCCCTCGCTTCAACATGCATGCCCAGCCCCTCTGGAGCGCTCTGTCGTGGTGCGTTTCCCATCTCTATCATCTTGTACCAGCTTCTGGAGCAGCACGTTTGATCAACAGATCCTGCCAGGAAAGGGGAGGGGTGGTTCAATAGAAATTAAAAAAAAAAAACAGGTAGCAAAAAACCAGCCTGAGAATTATAGGCTGCAATGCAATATCAGGCTTGGGAAGCCAGATGACAGGTTCTCATAACACAGAAGAGACTGTTAATGTGTTTCACGTTTATGTGTTGGCTGAAGACCTCCTCCCCTTCCTCTCTCTCTCCCCCTCCCTGTCATCTCTCCCCCCCCCCCACCAACCATTCAGGAGAAGAATCAATTCATATGACGTCACATCCAATTATCCCCAGGAGTAGGATGCAGAGGGAATTTCATCGAGGCCATCTTCCATGAGAGCCTCGAAATTAATTTAGCTCCTAGTACATCCGTGCCAAAGGGCAGGGAATTGCCACAAAAAAGGAAACAAAAGGCCCAGGCACCAGGAGAAGGATTTCACAACAGCAGCCTTCAAAATGCATACGTTTCTCTGCAATATCTGTGCAGAGGAACAACCACATAAAAATACCCCCAACAACCCACGCTTCATTCTCTACTCAAAAATGTTTTTTTTCTTTAAAAAAAAGAAACCCTGGGATTTCCAGCTAAGCTTTTTATGACTCCCAGCTCTATCCTGCAAAGACTGTAGGGCAGCCACTACAGCCTCCTCTAATTTGGAAAAATGGCACGTGCAAGGGAACAACAAACAGGTGATTGTTTTCCTTCTGACAAGCCAAACTGTTTTCAATTAGGGAGGGGAGGGGAGAGATGCAGAGCTGCTTCTAAGCATCTCCAGTTTCTCTTTTACCTCCTTTCCATGACATCCATATTTAATCAAGCCCGATAGCATTTCTGCTTTTTTTTTCCTGTATGGAAATTTTTGGATAGGCCAGGGGTACTCTTAGCCTCGGCAGTAGCTAGAAGAAGTGAATATTTGGTTCGATGTGATGTTGATTGAGATGCTCCTACTGATTTGGAAAAGCAAACAGCTTCCAGATGACGCCAGGATTAGAAGAACTTGGGTGAAGCTGACAGAGAAATATCTTTTTTCCATTGTTTAACTATATAAATTTTGCTAGAGGATCTATTCTGGCAAACCAGATCCTACATATTTCCAATTACCTGCCTGCACAAGGGTTTTGATACTTTTAAATAACCTAAATCCAAGCAGATAATTTAATTTGGCTTTGAAAATTCAGGTGCATGGAATTTGAATTTGCAAATCCTCATTCAAGGACAAGATTTGACACTCAGAAAGAATTTCAGATGTACAAAATCTCCATTTTTTATTATTTACTCACTTTATCTTTAGACTCATTCCAGTCGAATCTTGATAGTTTACAGAGGAAGAATCCAAGTAAAAAGCTCAGTAGATGCCGAACTAATATTTTATAAGTCAGAATTAGTAAAATATTCAGTTGGGATAGCATATGCTAACACTATGTTTTTTAAAGTAACAGTTTTTCTCAATTATAAATGGAGTATACAATTTATACAGAGAGAAGGGGAAGGGAGAGAGAGGGAGGGAGAAAGAGAGATGAGGGGGGAGAGAGAAAACAAGAGAAAGTAGAGAGAGGAAGGGAGAGAAAGAGAGAAGGGAGAGAGAGAGGAGAGGGGGGAGAGAAATGAGAGAAAGTAAGAGAGGGAAGGAGAGAGGAGAAGGAGAAAGAGGAGAGAGGGAGGGAGAGAGGGAGGGAGAGAGAGGGGGAGGGAGGGAGAGGAGAGAGGGAGGGAGAGAGAAAGAGAAGAAGAGAGGGAGGGAGAGAAAGAGGGAGAAAGAGAGAGAGAGGAGGAAAGAGGGAGGGAGGGAGAAAGAGGGAGAGGGAGGGAGGAAAAGGGAGAGGATTTGGGTTGCTAGTTCAGGGCTGGTTGGTTGGATTGGTTGATTGATAGATTATTCAATCGTACCTTCACAATTCTTAATAGTTTTACAGGCATATGCAAAAATTAAAATATCCATAGTGTGATTAAAATAACAAAAATAAACTCATAAAAAGAAAAAAATGAATTTCTGATGTACAATTTTGTGATTTAGCAGGATAGGCTATAGAAAGAAGAGGATCAGAATGTAACCTTAGAGAGAGAGAGGTTAATTACAAATGTGCTTATACTGCCATGAAGAAAATTAGAAGCCACTTCTCTGTATCTTTCCTTCTGCTTTCCTTTGTTTGCACTTTCATCTTTTTTCTTTTATTCTCTCCTTTTTTTCTTCCTTTCTTCTCATTCTACTTTAGTTTGTATTGGTACAATTAACTATTGTTAAAACTTCCATTAGAAATTAATACACACACACTCCAGAAAATAAATCATACATTACCGTAACAACAAAAATAGAGTATAGGCAATAACAAAAGTAAAGGGTTTTTAAAATGTAAATGTTGGTGCAGCAGGTAAACCGTTACTGAAACAACCTGAAAAGCTCAGGTGTTTTTTTTTAAAAAAAAAACAATCTTCTGGAAGCCATCAGTAGGTAGAGTAGCCAGAGTTCCAAAGGTGGGATTTGTGAGCTGTGAACCAATGTCTTATATCATACATGTTTTTCATCTGGATGTGTCAGACTTCTCCCTCAATGCTTTATACAGGGGTGTCAAACTCGATTTCATTGAGGGGCCACATCAGGGTTGTGTTTGACCTTGGGGGAGTGAGGGAGCATGGTCAGGGCGGGTAGCCAGCTCACATCACTTGTGTTGTAGATGTCTGTAGGTGGCCTAAGTGCTCTGCCAGTGAAAATGGCTCCTGATCTCTGTTTTCTGCTCCTGAGCTCCGTTTTTGCTGGCAGAGGATTGTAGGAGGCTGTCCCAGCCGAAAATGGAGATTGGGAACCTGTTTTTGCTGGCAGAGTCACCACAGGCTGACCCTTCACTGTTTCCAGAGTGGCCCCACAGGCCAGATCTAAGCACCCTATGTGCCAGTTACAGCCCACGGGTCTTGAGTTTGACACCCTTGCTTTAATAAATCAAGCTGAGACGAATTGAAGAAAATGGTCTTGTAGGTATCCAGGATTTGTAGATGGCTCTGAGTTTTTCTAGCAATGATGGTAGACCCATGGTGCTTCCATTGCTTCAAGAAATCCCCATTTTTCACCTATCATGGAGGGGTGGTACTATTAAAGTTAGAATAACTATTATTGTTATTATACACAAAAAACTACAGTCTACACAGCAAATGAGATAACTATGCTGGGTTTCGTATCACAAATCACTAGTTGGACACTTCCCAAGTGTTTAGGACTGTGTGATGTATCAGCAGATTATGCGAGCAGATCCCAGTAAGGTGGCCTTCTGTAGCTGACCAATGGTGATTTTGTCAGTGCCAACTGTTTTCAAGTACTTGCCTAGGTCTTTAGGCACAGCACCCAGTGTACTGAGTACCACTGGAACCACCTGCACTGGTTTATGCCAAGTCTCTGCAGTTTGATTTTCAAGTCCTGATATTTGATGATTTTTTTCCAGTTCTTTCTCATTGCTTCTACTGTCACCAGGTATGGCAATGTCAGCGATCCACACTTTTGTCTTCTTCATAATTGTGATATCCGGGACATTGTGTTCCAAAACTTTGTCAGTCTGTATTGCTAGAAAAACTCAGAGTCATCTGCAAATCCTGGATACCTACAAGACCATTTTCTTCATTGTTGTTATTATTATTGTTGTTGTTGTTATGCTTTTTCAATTTACACACTGTCTTTCACATTTTTGACAACATTGTGACATCGCTGTTACATATATAAGTACCTACATATTCATATACATTAATCCTTATTTCTACTTTTTAGCCAATTGTACAATTTGTCCCAGACCGCATAATATTCTGATTCTTCTTTGCCTTTTAATCTAAGAATAACTTCTTAGTAGCTGTTGCCCTTTAGCAGCCGTCTCCATACTCCTCTCACAATACAGTTATTTGGGAATTACCATATTTACACAAATTCGGGAATCCTTATAAGATAAGATGACACATTTTTCCTTCAGTCACTTGCATATCTTTGCCTTATTTTTGCTCAGATATTAATGTACAAGTATGATGGATGTATCAATGCAGTGTGAATGTGCCCAACATGTATGTATGTTCTGAACATATGTTCTATATATATAGTAGAGAAATGTGTCTGTAATACTATTGCTTCCTATTTAGAAACAAAATGTCATTTTCAGCAGAATCAAAAATATTAGGATTTTTGAATTAAGGAAAAATAAAGTAATAAGAAACTGAAAAACAAATATAGAAAAAATAGAAAAGGAAAAGAAAAAAGAAAAAAAAGATTTTAAAGAATCAGCTTCCAATCTTCTTGACAGCAGTTATAGATAACATTTATATATACCCTTGCTCTCTCTACATTTATATCATAATTTCCTTCTTTATATAAGCTACTTCTAATCTTCACATCCATAAATCACAAGTTCATTCTTCTTTCCTTTTGTTTTTTTTTCAGCAAAAAACCCACAAGGGGTTTCCGGTTACTGATAAATGCAATTGTTGGATCTTTCACCAGCCCAAGGGTCTGCAACCTTAAACACTCAAAGAGTCATTTGGACCCATTTCCCACAGAAAATAAAACACCGAGAGCCACAAAACCTAGGTGGGCATGGCTAATTTAACATCACTTCCACCCAGTCACATGACACACACCCCAGCCCCGCCTACCCAGGTTTTGTGGCTCCCAGTATTTTCTTTTCTCTGGGAAACAGGTATCTCTCTGTCTTTCTTTATCCCTCAGTCATATCTGAGCAGGATCCAGAGATAGATGGCAGGAACTGGCCTTGGTATTGAGCAGCAATTCTGTGATAAGAGCCTCCAATCAGGGGGTTGACTCCTGCCAAGTTATCCAAGACCTGGAAAATTGGAGAGGCCAGCAGTTAAAGAGAGAGACAGAGAGATTATCTCATATGTGGAATTTTACCAGAAGACTGTGAGTTCTAGTCAGGGATGGGATTCTACCAGTTCAGACCAGTTCTATAGAACCAGTTGTTACGATTCTATGCAGTTCGGAGAACTGGCAAATCATGTCACTAGCTGGCCCCTTCTCTCCCCTCCTGTCGGATTTCTGCTTTCTAACTAATCTAAATTGCTGTTGTATTGCTTTGCCTTCACCCAGGAGGCTTCCCTGAGGCCCTGTCAGGGGTGGTATTCAGGGGGTTGGGGAAGATGGCCTGAGACCAGAGCCGAACCTTCCTTAGGACTAAAGCTTCTATTTTTCAGTGCAGACTCAATATATATTTACATAAATATTTACAATATTTATGTACAAGCCACACCCACCCAGTCATATGGCCACCAAGTCAGCCCCCCAGTCAGCAAGCCACATCCACCCAAGTCACATGATCACCAAGCCACACCCACAAATTAGGTCATGCCCACAGAACCGGTTGTTAAGAAATTTGAATCCCATCTCTGGTTCTAGTCCCACCTGAGATACTTGGGCAATTTCCAGAAATCAACGCTGACTCAAAGGCACAAAATAAAAATAAAAAACACAAATATAGAAAGTTCCAAAGTTTATCATTTTGAAGCACAATGAATGGATTACAAAATAAATGTAGTGCCAGCGGTCACTATGTGCCTGTAACTCTTTAACATCAGACCCAGTTCTCGCTGCAATTCTTTGATTTTTCTTTTAATTTCTTCTCAATTCAATCAAAAGTCTCTTGACGGAA
This sequence comes from Bungarus multicinctus, assembly GCA_023653725.1. NCBI lineage: Eukaryota > Metazoa > Chordata > Lepidosauria > Squamata > Elapidae > Bungarus > Bungarus multicinctus. The sequence goes on from CM042842.1 coordinate 62,859,842, forward strand.
TCCTGCACAGAACACTTGATTTACTAAGGACTCTCTACATAAGAACCTCTTATTCAACAGAAAGTTAAGGATCTTATTTCAAATTAATTAAAGAACAGAAGGCATACAAGGATATACAGATTGAAGAAATCTAGATGCCCACTGGAAGCAAAGAAGCTTTGAGAAATGCAAGATTTATATAGTCTTTAAGAGTAGAAATGCCCCACCTCTCTCCCTCTCCCTGAAAAACATGAAAAGAACCTAACTGGACTTTCCAAGCGAGCCAACAAGAAAGGAAGATTATTTTGCAGAATGGTGCTTTTTGGGAGCCATATTTAAGATTTAGTTATTTAAAGATAAAACCATGATTAGCTGCTTAAACAGTAGTAAAGGAAAATATTTTAGTGAAGCAAGTTTGAAATATTGATTTCAAGGAATCTACAATATTTATTGTTGTTAACTTAAATAAGAAATATATTTAATTTTAAGGATAATACACATCTATTGTTTAATTACAGAAAATAACAGGTGTTGAACTCTGATATGAAAATAGCTAGATTTTGGAGGGGAAATCTACACACATAATTAGACATGTTCATTAAATTACAAGAGGATGTTGGACAATGTTTCTGAAAAAGAAAAGTCCAAATATTACAAAAATACCTTTGTATGATATTAGTTAGATGGTTGTGTCTGCTGCTGCTGCATTGGTGTCAGAAGCTCCTACCCAGTGGTGTATTAACCATTAAGCAACCTAAGCATGTGCTTAGGGCACCAAGCCCAAAGGGGGCACCATAAAATTGAGAATATGGCTTCGTTTGTATAGTATGTACAAAGAAGGGGGTCACTAAGATTTGTCAGTGCTTAGGGCACCAGTGAGCCTTAATCCGCCACTGCCCCTACCATGGGGCTTCTGAGTTAAAGGATTAGCCAGTGAAACATGGTGAAACATGGACCCTAACCTCACAATCAATGCAAAAACTACGAGTGGTGCAAAGAGCCATGGAAAGATACATGCTCGGCAGTACAAGGCAGGATAGAAAGACCTGTCCATGGATTAGAGAACAAATGAAAGTATACAACAATATCAATAGAGTAAAAGAAATGAAATGGACATGGGAGGATCACATAGCAAGAAGAACTGAGGTCAAGACAGGTGGACCAAGGCAGTCACAGAATGGATCTCTCTTAATCAAAAGCATCCACAAGAGATCTAAAACAAGATGGATTGATGACATCAGCAAGTATTACGGGCCCAGTTGGCAAAAGAAGAGCTATGTAGAAGAGCAAACAAGAGGACTAAACAATGATTTCTGTAAATGAAAAGGGAAAGAGGATAACAACCAGCTTTTTTTTTTTTAAAGTAGTTCTTTAAGACATAATATTAAATATTTAGGGAAGGAGATAAAGGAAAAATAAAAATGTTAAAGAACAAGAAAGAAGAAAGAAAGAAAGAAAGAAAGAAAGAAAGAAAGAAAGAAAGAAAGAAAGAAAGAAAGAAAGAAAGAAAGAAAGAAAGAAAGAAAGAAGGAAGGAAGGAAGGAAGGAAGGAAGGAAGGAAGGAAGGAAGGAAGGAAGGAAGGAAGGAAGGAAGAAGGAAAGAAAGAAGGAAGGAAGGAGGAAGGAAGGAAGGAAGGAAAGAAGGCAGGCAGGCAGGCAGGCTGGCAGGCAAGCAAGCAAGCAAGTAAGCAAGCAGGACTGGTTGTGCTATTGTAATGGTATGTGGAAATGACCTTAGGAGACAGGGAGAAGAAATGCAGCCAAGGCAACATATGAAAGGCAACTTTGTCTGGAGCGGGGAGATGGATGAGGCAAGCCCCCCAAAGGAGACCCTCCCTAGTTTTCTTGGGCTATAAAAGGGAAGAAGGGAGAAATGTACTTTCAGACTTGCAAGATTCTGTCAATGTAGCCTTACACTAAAGTAGAATTCACTGATGTGGCCATCATGCTTCCTATCTGATTCACCTTGCAAGGCTGACATCTAAGTTATTTTTTAACTGATGGTTCCTTGACTATGTTTCTCCCCCCGCTATCCCATTTCTACATACCATGACAGCTATAGAGTTACTATACACTGTTAAGAGTTTTAAGAAACATCCCTGCTTCAACCTGTTCCTTGACATAATTAATTTAATTTCCCTTTGTAGACACTGAGTAGGATAGATGTTGTGCCACTAAATTGTTACTGTTCCACTGGACATCTCTTAAAAAAGGTTAGGATATTATATGTCAGAGCACACTCAGTGAACTTTCCATCAAGCACGCCAGGAGCATGATTGATTGGTTTCTAACTAATTCATTAGAAAATATTCCACAAGTTTAGATCCATACATCACTCACACGCACTCTACACACACACTTAAAGGGAAGGAAAGTAGAAAGAGAATATCCTTCTTTTCCCCATGTCATGTGGATGGAAAGTAGTTGGGAGATTCTGCAAAGCTCTAGTGGCAATCTCAGCTATTCCAAGCCATGCTTCCACCTAGGTAAATTATAGATGTTTATGCTCACAAGTTTTCACACCTTGATCCAGCTTTGTAATTTTTGTACTTACTTTAATGTGTCAGGGGAAAAATTTTTTTAATAGTACCAGCCATGCAATCATCATATTTTTAATGGTTTGACTCATCATCTCTGAAAGATACTAGTACAGTGTTGGTAAACCTTTTCGGCACCGAGTGCTGAAACGGGAGCGTGCGCACGTGTGTGTGTCCCAGAAACTGGACGTGCAGCCGCCCGGTGTGCATGCTCATGCTGAAAAGATGATCTTCCAGTTTCCGGTGCATGCATGCGCACCAGCCACCTGGTCTTCCGGTTTCTGGCATGCATGAAGACCAGCTGGCCAGTGCACATGCACACACCAGAAACCAGAAGAGTAGCTCCGGATGCATGTGCACATTGAGAAGATGATATGTGGGTTTCTGGCGCATGCATGAGCACTGGCCAGCTGGTCTTCATGTGTGTATGTGTACCAGAAATCGGAAGATTATCTTTCCTGCATGTGCATGCACACCGGTGGCTGTTCTTCCAGTTTCTGGCACTCTCTCGTGTGTGAAGACCAGCTGGCCAGTGCACAGAAACCCAAAAGAGCAACGGGCGATGGCTTGCATGCCCAGAGGGATGGCTCTGCGTGCCACTTCTGGCACGTGTGGCATAGGTTCACCATCACGATACCAGTAGTTGGTTAGATTGGATCCTTCCTTCCTTCCTTCTTCCCTCTCTCCTCCTCTCCTGCTGTGATTGACAGTATTAAAATCCACTGAGAGATCAGGAAAACAAAGATGAATGTACCACCTCCATTGCTCTCTGCCACTGGTCATCAACATGTCTGACCAAGGTTGCTCTGTGCTGAATCCTGGCCTGAAGCCCATTTGAAACAGATCTAGATAATCTGATTCCTCCGAGGACAAAGGTCATCATGAAGAATATCTATCTATGAGGTTGCTAGAGGTGAAAATTATTTGATGGCACATAATTATTTGATGGCACATAATCTATCCTTATGAATGTTCTACACCAATAGAACATAGCACAACTCTGGGAAATTATCAGGATATTCAACAGACCACAGCAAAGTTTTGTATTCTTCCCATAAACTTTCACGTATCCATAGAAATCTGTGAAAATTTGGGCTATATTTATATTTGAATTCTTTTAAATACCTTGGAATAATTATTATGGAAAAATGCTTTATTTGTAAATGCAATTATTTCAAATTGTGTGTCTCATATTAATATTGAAATAAATATATGATTGAAATTCTCAGTGAGTTTTCAGGGAAAGACAAAGGTTATAAATATTCCATGAATCATCCTTATTAGGTGTGCATGTCCTTAATAGAAAGGCAGAATAAAAACATCGGAATGCCATTAAAATATGCTCTGTCATTACCAGTCCTAACTGTCATCTAGAATTTAGGATGTTCTCAGCAATTTAAACAGTCCTGACATAAGAAGGTGCACAGCAAAATCCCTTGGATTATAACCTAACCCTTTAAGGAAGGCTTTAGAGTTTTGCAGCCTGTGTATAGAAACTTAAAGCAAACTGAATTCACCGCAAGGGATTTTTTTTTTAATTGTCAGAGAATCATCAAAGCCAAGAATGAAATTATTCTTTACTAGATGTGAGGCATCCTGCTTAAGCAACTCTACCTTTACTGCTTCACTGACATCTCGAAGTGATGCTCCCTGTCTTGTTATCCTGCTAAGCACAAGGAGCTTTAACATTCTGATGGGAAGGGATTTGCTAAATAAAGCTCAAATCCACCAGCTTCATCTCCAGTCAAAATATAGTGAGAGTAGAGCACAAACAAAAGCAAGAGAATGTTCCATTCATTCCAGACGTAAAAGAGGCTTTTCACATTCAGCCCCGACAGCTGAAGAATTGATAAGTGAAAAAAAATGACACACTATATATGTCTTGCCTCTAAATCTATATAATGCATTTAAAACGAAGCCATGTGCTATACATCATGGACATGTTTATTGTATTCCTACCCTATTATTGAATTCAGCCCATCTAATATGTTGAATCTGATGCCTTTGACCTTTTCAAGCATTCTGAATCTGAAGCATCTCATGTTTGCTTTGTATATGTATGCACGCTGGAAGAAAAGGCTGACTTTCCTTTCTAGAACTTATGATAATCAAATCTGACAATTACCATTTGACAGTAGTTATGATCATCCGTCTGTAACAATTAGCACCTACTGAACGACTTCCGAACAGACAATATTGTTATTTGTTTCCAATGGAAATTGTGTGCCATCCTTTTCATGTGAAAAATCAGCCCATGATAAAATCAGAGCAAAAGACAATAAATTTAGCCCTTATCAGTTGGTATGCCTCTTGAAATGAATGTAAGATTACTACCACTTAGTTTTACCAAGTGAAAGAGAGAACAAGAGCACCTAAGAATAACCTACAGGAGTTTTTGTATAGTTTAGTTTGGCAATTTTCCTTGTAATTCTTCCACATGTTCTCTTCTGAATTCTTCTGAAAATTCAGAAATCTCAGCAAAATATTCATACACTGTTCTCCCCTTCTTGTGATTTGTCTATTTCAGCAGGGCTGGTGATATGTGATAAGGTTCCAGAAGATAAATCTAAATTGCTTCCATTCTCCTAACTGTAAAGATTGCTAGAAGTTTCTTTCCAATATATACCTGTTTTATACCAAACGCAACAATTTAATCAGGTATTACCATCTTACATTGGTTTGCCTTTTGTAGAGAATATCAATTATGTCACTTTCTTGGAGTTCAATGTTACTGGTGAAGATAGTTCAGGATTCCTGTAGTACAGTGTAGTATTAATCAGATCCTACTGAATTCAACTGATTTCTGTTTCAATGCTGGAATCAAACTCAACTATCCCTAATAAATAGCTACAGTATCTATTTGGTGGAGGGAGCTATGGCTTCTCTGGATCATCGATTCTCCTGTCAAGCTGCTCTTATCTTACTATTGTGGTCCACCGGAGGCCTGAGGAGCTTGCAGTAGAGTCGGACAGTGGAGAGGAACATGGGCCAGTCTTGGAGTCTGGGGAGGAGGAGAGATCTGCATCCGACACAAAGATGGGGCCAGGGCCATCTGAGAATTATGTGTGGACTCCGGCGCCTCCAGAATCTGACATCAGTAAGGCAGAGAAACAGGGGGAGCCTGTTCCCAGTGCGCGCTTGCACAGAGCTGCCAGAAGGCAAGAACAGTTAAAACAAAAGGGTTACAACTCAGGAGTAAGGCTTGGAGATGATTCGCCCCTCCCATAAGACATAAAGGAGGAGCAAAGGGACATGAGCCTTTGCAGGAAGCAACTTTGTTCGTTCTGATCAGTTTAAACTCTGAAACTCCCTGTTGACTTTGTGCTCCGTTCGGCCTTGTACAGCTAATTGGCAATTTAGTTGTTGGCAGTATTTCAAGAGAGATAAAGGTGGGTGCTTATTAGCCTTATCCCAAAAAGACTGTGGCAGACTTCTTTGGACTATTCATGAACTATTTGGGACTCATTAGGGCTGTGAATCAATATAATTCACAGCTGTTAAAATAAAAAGAGGGGTTTGGGGACTAAGCATGTGATTGTTACTGTCTCAGGAAGCTTTGGTCAGAACACTTACAAAGTCTTTTCTGACATTCAGTTAGTGCTTACTTTTTTGGAACTTAATAGCTTTATTTCATGACTGGCATTTCAGAGCAGTAGAGTATATATTAGTCTTTCCTGTACGTAACATGTTTTCTGGCATCAAGAATGCTCTCATAGTTCTACCTTGATCTTCTCAAGGCTGAAGATTCTTGGGAGTGGCATTGGAAGATTGAGGGTGGTTATATGATTTAGCCATGTCCATTAGTGGCTCTCTTTTAGTTTCACTTTCCTCCCTACCCATGCATAGTCTTGGAGAAAAAGAACAGTCATTAAATATGTAAATGTGGTGTTGAATTATACACCTGAATATAGAATGTGACATTTTAATGAAGGACTGGCTTTGTCAAGCCTGGGCCTCAACAAGGGGAATTATTTTATGTAGATGAAAAGAAATATATACAGTATCCCTGCTGTTAAGGAATGAATTCAAGATATACATTCTTATCCATCCTTGAAATGTCTTTATATTCTAAAAATGAGAAGATGCAGCCATGTGGTCTAGAACTTATTTACTTTAAGGTTTGAATTAATTTTATATTGATATCATATGGGTATTGTTTCTTCTTTTTTCTTTCTTCACTGTTTGTCCACCCACATTTATTTTACCATTGTAATATTGGAATTTCTTAAGTACATTGTCGCTGATGTGTTATTTGTTTTGTACAAAGCAAGGAAAAATAAGCTATTTTCAATACTGAAATGATACTGAATCTAACTTTTTTTTTTTGCAACTTCATTACTGTAATTTATATTTGCAGTCAATTGCTACCTGAAATAAGTAGTACCCTCTGCCCTATAGCTGTTCACTTGATTATTGTCCCATTTGAATTTGTGTCTATTATACCTCATTCAACTATTCTTATATTCTAGAGCAGGGGTGTCAAACTCAATTTCATTGAGGGCTGCATCAGGGTTGTGTTTGACCTTGTGGGGGCTGGGGTGTGTGTGGCCAAGGTGGGCATGGTCAGCTCAATGTAACTCATGTCAGGGGCGCTTGTAGTGATCCAAGCGCTCTTCTGCCAGGAAAAACAGAGCTTGGGAGGGCCACACCCAGCCCTCCCAAGCTCCATTTTTGTTAGCAGAGGCATTGTGGCCCAGTCCTTTGCTGTTTCCAGGGTGGCCCCAAGGGCCAGATCTAAGCACTCCATGGGCCGCATCCAGTCCCTGGGCCTTAAGTTTGACACCCCTGTTCTATAGTATAAGTAACCCCAATTTTGTGTCATCTTCAGACTGAATAAGCATTTGTTCTACTTCTTCATTTGAACATTCATTTAAAAAAGAATTGAAAAGTAGAGGCCTACTTCTTGCTTCTCTCTAGAATGATGAACTATTAATGAGCTGGCATTGAGCTATGAGTCCTAAATTTCCATGCCATACAGCCCACACAAAACTAGTTTAGTAATCAGAATGTCACAGATTAATGTAGCCTGCCAAGATTTACTTTAGACAAATCCATTCTGGCTTCTGGTAGTTATTATATTATTTTCAAGGTACTTAAACTGAACTTTGAACTTTTCAAGAATCTTTAGTACCATACTCAAGAACTGATAGCCAATTGATTGACTGGATGGGTTATTTTACTCTTCACTATTTCTGCAGAATTTATCAAAGATAATAAATAAAGTTCCAGTAAGACCATCATATTCCCTCAATTCTGTAGAATGCAATTTATCTGGCCCTGGGAATTTAAATTAATTCAAAATTAACATTCCCAAATATATTTCTTCTTCCTTTCAGTATCACGCTTGGTCTTCAGAAGTTCCTGAAATAATAAATGCCCTCTTGTTGGAAAACAAATGAACCAAAATAGTTATTAAGATGTACTATTTTTTTTAAGTTATTAGTATTACTTGTCTGTTATTTTCACGGAATGACCAATATATTGATTCCTGAGTAATTTTTTGAGAAACATTTTAAAGAAAACTTGGGATTATTTGGAGGGGAGGGGATTCCTCTTAACATATTTTGCCAATTTGAACTTGGTTTGATGTTATTATTTATAAAATAATACATTATTTATATTATTTTTACAGTTTCCTAGTCACATGAATGTTTTAATTATGATTCCCCCCCTTTTTGTCACTTCAATTGCAAAAACACTGTACTTGTGTAAGGGAAAATAATTTTAAAAAGTAAGATATATATGTGTGTGTGTGTGTGTGTGTGTACACACATGCATGCATGCATGCATGCATGCATACATACATACATACATACATACATACATACATACATACATACATACATCTTCCCTGCATGCAATAAAGATTCCACAAATTAAAGACTGCTGTACAGAACAGGAAGTCATAAAAATGTCAGAGGATGTAGGAAGGAAATGACTACTTGACAATGCAAAAAACTTCCTTTCTTCTGAGTACAGTAAACTTAGGTATCTAGTAATATAGGAGGGCAGTGGAGCAGGTCAGATGCAATTCCATGTGATGGAGTGTGAGTATAGCATCAGCCTGCTATATTTTGGGGGAAATCACACTACTACCTTCTGCAGCTGCTATATGATTGTAAGAAAAGATGCAGCTACTTTAAGATTCATAGACCAAAAGTACTTTTTTACTACTGCATGTTCTGAAGCACCTTTCTTGAATCAAAACTAAGTGTGAGCCAAATAAGTGAAATAGATATTAAATAAATAAGTGTTTTCAAAATGGATAAAGCGTCAGAGATCACAAAATTTATCATGGCAGTGTTGATTTAATTAATTAACCAATCAATTCAATGTATATATATCACCTGACTCCAAGTGATTCTCGGCAGTTTTTTGTTTGTTTATCCCAAACCTCTGTGGATTGCTTCCCACAAGGCTTAAGTCTCATCTGATCTGTTATCTTGAAAGATTGTATCAACTATATTATGATGATATCATTGGGAGATTCAAGTAGGGCTTAAGGTACCATGCCGCTGTCCATTGACATGTGATAGTTCTCAAAAGCTTTCTGTGACTAATATAAAGAAAAGAGTTTATAAATACTGATTTATGATGCAATATCTGTGGCACTTATTGCAAAAATAAACCATTGGTCTAAGCTACTTCCAATAGTCATTAGTTATTCTGTGAGGGGAAAATAGCAAAATAACTTCTCTGGAAAAGCTATGTATGTAATAGTGCAGATTGGATATCATGTTGTTTGATTGAATGGAACTTTTGCACTTGCTAAAACACTTTTTTAAGACAAATAGCCTTGTCCACATAAAATACAGCAGAGGTGAAAAGAGCACAAGCTTCAATTACACTGTTTCTCACTATAGCTATGCCAAGATCCTGAACTTCTTATCTTTATGAGCACATATAATTTGTATTCCAGGAAGACCAAACTTGGCATCTAAAGTGATCAGGAAGCCAAACTCTACAGAGCCCATTTGTATTTAAATGCTGTTCTGGGTGCTATTTCTCTTCTCTTCTGTTGTATTGCTGCTTCTGATCACAGCATCGGTTGCATATCTATATGCAACTTTCTCATACAAAATTTATATTTTATTCATGGCAGCAAGGTAGTCTGAGTGGGCTGCACCCTGAAATTTCATCAATTTTTATTTAAAAAAAATAGAATTAAAAATGAAATATTCTTAGTTTTTTTATAGCGTGCAATTTGACAATCGGACGGTGTTTTTTTTTTCATCTAAAATTTCTCTCAAATGGAAATACTTTGTACCTCTCACCTAAGAAATATATTTGATTTTAATTTTTAAAAAATGAGATTGACTCTATTATTAGGGGAATTGTGACCATGATTTCATGTAGTCAATGACTTGCTGCTAAAGTGTGGGTCACAGGGGCAGAAATGTGGCTGCCCCCTTATTGTTTTCAAGAAACATTCAGTGCCAGTGTTGTTGATTTCTGTTGTGTAGAATTGGGTGGGAAGTGAACCTAGCCTTATGTCAATCATACAAATGATTGAATTTATATTTTAAATGCATTGTCAGTAAATGCCTCATGTTCTGTAAAACCATTTCCACTGCTAGATAATAAAATTAAAGTATGCCTGTTTAAAAAACCTATTATACCTTTTCCCACCAGATGGTGGTATTAACCTAAGATTGAATGCATGCTATACACTCTTCTGCATCATAAATAGGGCATAAAGAGCAACAGGTAATCTTGGTTTTAAAATTATATTGATTGAGCAGTAAATGGTATAACATGGAGACTAAGAACTGGGATTTTGCATAGTTTAAAGATTAATTGAGCACAATGATAATTCTGTACAATTCCACTGAAAAATAATTTGCAACCGAGTTCCTGGATCTAACTTTCAGGTAAGTTGATATAGAACTGTGTTCAGCCTCAGCAATTTTAAGATATGTGGACTTCAGCTTCCCAAATTCTCCAACCAGCATGCTAACTGGGGAGTTCTGGGAATTGAAGTCCACATATCTTAAAATTGCTGAGGTAGAGAAACACTGTTATAGAGCACAGAGACTTAGTTATGAATCAGGAGATGCTCAACTTGAATCTCTTTTATAAGTTGAAATTATTAATGGCTACAATTTCTTACTCACTGACTTGCATTGTCTTAAATAGATTGTCTTTACAAAAAAAAAAATACTGTAAAGCCATCTTTTTGAACTAAGTCTGCACTCCCACCATAAATCTATAAGAATTTAGTTAATCTAAATTGCTTGGTTTCCAGAACCTGATAGACTACAATATAGTTGGTTTATCACATAATGTATTATGTGAAAGCAGGAGTATTCTCTCTCTCTCTCTCCCCTCTCCCCCTCCCTCCCTCTGTATGTGTGTGTGTGTGTGTAAAAACAACCTGCCTTTGGGCACTTACCTTGTCGCAAATGCTGTGCAATAACAACAGTAATGCTAGCAAAATGTAAATGTTCATTTACCCAAAGGCAAGCCTTGTTTCTACCTGTATTTCCTTAATCTGCCCTCAAGGATATTTTCTACAACTCAAAACATTTTTTTAGGGCCAGGAGATAGTCTTTTAAACAAACCTTTTGTTCCCAGAGTACCTAATGCAGTTGCAGGCTTTTCAGCTTTTCTCAACCGTAGCAATTTTAAAAACTTTATAGTCGTTGAGGCTAAGGAACTCTTTTAAAGATATTAAAAACCACTCCTGTTCAGCATTCAAAATAAACTTTTTAAAAAAGTAAGTTCAGTAAGGCAGAGAACAGGTAAGAACCAAGGAGAAATACATACAAGAATAAAACAAATGTTTGGCCTGTTTTAAACATTCAGAAGTGTTATATAAATCCTAGAAAGCCCATTTGTTGTGGTGATTAAGGTATCAGGCTAGAAACCAGGAAGTCATGAGTTCTAGTCTCACTGTAGGTACAAAACCTGATGGGTGACCTTGGGCCAGTCACATATTCTCAGCTCCAGGAATAGGCATTGGCAAAACACTGCTGAAAATCTTGCCAAGAAACCGTCTAGGCCAGTGGTCACCCACTGGTGGGCCGTGAGAAAATTTTGGTGGACCACAGAGAAATCTCACCCCCAGAGCACCCCCCAAAGCAATTAATCCAGACTGCGCAGAAACACAAGGCTGCTCAGGCCACATGGCCCGCGGGAACCCTCCCCACCCACTCACTCCTTACCTGGCAAACTTGTCTGCTAAATTGCTATTTTTCCTTTTTCTGACCATCATCTGTTCTGCTGTGCCGGGAGATTTAGATTAGCTAGGAAGCAGGAAATGGTTGGATTTCTTGCTTTCTAGCTAAGCACAGCCAAACCTCCCTTAGGACTGAAGGTTTGCTTGCAAGCAGATTCAGTGCAGACTCACGGCAAGCAAATTCAAGAGACTGAGCTAGCCGATGGCAGATAGATAGATCACTCAATGATTCTGTGAGCAACTCAATCTGCATGTTTTGCCTGATTTTGGATAAAAGTTGATTTTTTTATAAAAAAAAATATTTACATAGATGGTATGTTGTGAGTTAATTTTGTGAGTTTGCTTGCTTGCAAATTTTATGAGTTTGCTTGTAAGTAAATTTTATGTGACTGACTGAGCTAGCCAATGGCAGATAGATTTCTGAATGAATCTGTGATTCTGTGAGCAACTCAATCTGCCTGCCTGCTTTGCCTGATTTTGGATAAAAGTTGCTTTTTTATATAAAAAAATTCAATATTTATATGTTTATAATATTTACATACAAGCCATGCCCAGCCAGTCACATGACCACCAAGCCACACTCACAAATTAGGCCATGCTCACAGAATCAGTTAGTGGTCCCTGGGATCTAAAATTATGAGTTTGGTGGTCCCTGAGGTCCAAAAGTTGGCGACCCCTGGTCTAGGCAGTCATCGGGAGTCAACATTGACTTGAAGGCATATATCAGGGGTTCCCAAACTTGGCAACTTTAAGACTTGTGGACTTCAACTTCCAGCTGGCTGGAGAATTCTGGGAGTTGAAGTCCACAAGTCTTAAAGTTGCCAAGTTTGGAGAGCTTTGGCATATATTGTCAGGACCAATGAGGCATTTGCTACTCTTAAATACCAAATTGGCATTCCTACTCTCAAGTAGGGAAGCTAATCCGATTGACACTGACTCTTACTTCTACTTTGACAACAGGGCACCTGAGGACAGCCAAGAAAGTAAGATGAATGATGAGGTATACCCAGTTATGTCCTTCAACATTATCTGTCTGGTGCTGCCTTTTAGGAATATCTACAATGATAAGACAAGTGTCAAACATTGCTGCAATTGCAGAAGAATGTAATGCTATTAAATATCAGTAGAATTGTGTTTCCATCAGAATGGAAAATGTGGAGAAAGATGGATCAGAGTTTTCTAAGGTGAGTAGAGTAAATAGCACTATTTTTAAAAAAACTTTATATAAAAGTTCCCATTAGCTGATAACCTTCAAATGTATTGGATCAGTTCCCATAATTCCAAACCCCTCTACGATTGATAGTGGGATTCCACAAGTTGAAATCCAATTCCTTTTGAAGACATTAGTTTGGAGAAGCCTGTTTTATACAGTAGTTGTGCTACTGTAACTGTACAACTGGGTTTCTATTTATAATAATAGTGTTTAAAGATATACTTACTTAGGGTCACTTAAGCTCAGAATATTCCATTACTTCAAACTGCATGTCCACTAACCACAAACTGGCTTCACACAGCATATGAACTGAAATATGGTTCAGAGCAGGTGAAGGGATGTAGACCTCTGACTGAGGGAGAAGTGAACAAATCATTACAGGGGGACTTTAAAAAAATATTAGTTCTGAGTAAGAGGAAAGTGTGAGAAAGAAAATCAAAACAATTTTGCCTTAATTTTGTTTGCTATAAGAGGAAATGGACAGAAATTTGGATTCACAATTCTATTTATTGTACTCTATAGTAAAAAAGAGAATTGTTAGCATCCCTGATGTGCCTGTTTTTTAACCTTGCCAATCTTGAAAAGATGAAAATACACAGGTAAAAAATGCTACTGATGATTTGCTTTGCTGTTAAGGAGTAACTATTAGTATGATAGCTGCTCTGACCACGGAGGAAACAGAAATTGCAAAAGAAATCTGAATTGTCTTTCCTATTTTTATGCAGTTTGTACAATGTCTGTAATTAACCTCCATGAAATAGATATAATTTCTTTCCATCTCAGTGAAAATTTTAAAGTAACTGTACAAAACATTTTTTGCCAGCCTGGTAGGATGATAGAACAAGTGTAAGTGAATTTATTCAGTTGCAAAGGTATTCTTTTCTGGAGGGCTGACTGACTAGTAAATGAGTGAAGTTTCACTCTATGTACATGTTCATTTACTTACTTGAATTCAGATTAATTTTGTACTTTCAAAATTAGTCTTGCTCAGGGTGTAGTCCTTTCACATTTTATTCAGACTAAACACTAAATCAAAGTTATCTTTCTTATACAACACAACGCACACACACACCCTGGATAATCTAATTTGGCTGTGATATAGCCATGATAGCTTATTATCCATGACTACGCATGTAGTAGTAGGCACTGGCAAGAATCACATTTAATGTCTCCTGAAAAAGTAAACACATGCTGGCTTGCCATGTTGTATAAATTTACCTCTTTGCATTAAGCATAATGGGGTTTGATTTTGGTTTAGCATGTTGTGTGATTTGTTTTGATTTAGTGTTGTGCAAACGTTGGTTATGGAAAGAGGAAAGACCACAGTAGTCAAAATGATGCTGCAAAATCAGTGGGACTTTATTCCATTTCTGGAGAGGTTATGATTTGCTTGTTTTGCTACATTTTTTGAAGATAATTTGTCTAAATGCCTCTAAATTCTACAAGTCAGAAGTAACTATAGTCTTCTGTTTTATGACATAGATTTGTCTGGGAACTGGATTGAATTCTTTCAAGCTTAATGCTAGTTTGTTGAAAACCACAACAAAGTTGGCTTTCTCCCTTACAAAGCTGCATCATTGCAGAGTCTGTAGATATTTTCTCACTGATAGGAACTCTGGCTTCATACTACTTCCTGGCTCTTTAGCTCAGAGCAACCCTTACCTATTGGCTCTGCTTGCCCTATATTCAGAAAAACATACTTGAAAGGGATTTTGGAGGTCTTCTAGTCCAACCCCCTGCTCAGGCAGGAAACCCTATATTTCGGACAGATGATTGTCCAATCACTTCTTAAAAACCTCCAGTGTTGGAACACCCACAACTTCTGGAGGGAAGTTGCTCTACTGATTGTTCAAACTGTTAGGAAATTAGTTAATCCTCCTTGATTAGTTTCCACCCATTACTTTTTGTCTTGCCTTCAGGTGTTTTGGAAAATCAACTGACGCCTCTCTTCTTTGGGGTAGCTCCTTAGATATTGGGACATTGCTATCATGTCACTTGGTTCCTGATGGCTATTAATAGCTCTGTCTCCAAACCCTGCCATTCTGTGCAACCATGGTTCTAGTAATGGGAAAACCATCTGGTTGCAACGGTACCACCATGCATTTGTTTCACCCTAACTGTTCACTATGGTGTGTTTCTATGCAGAAAAAGAGAGGCTTTGCAACCGAGGCATTTTCCTATAGCAACCGTGCATATTTAATATTATTGTTTTAAATTTTGCAAACAACAGGACAAATACAGACAACAAAATGCCAAATGTGGAAGGTGCTGGTAATTTATTTTAATTCCTTTTGTGTTGAATGAAGCTTCCTCAGCCAGAAAGGGGAAAGTTTGGCTCATGGTAGTCTAGAAGTATTCTCAGTGTTCTGAGACCTGTAAAAACAACCAATTTGGGGTCAGGAAATGACTTTAATTGTGCCATGGCATTTTGGATTATTTGCGGTTTTAATATCAATAGTATAAGAATATAGTTAATTTAGTTTCAAGTGAATGTATTTGTTATATTTGAATAAACATATAAAAACTAAGGTGGATTGAAGAAAGTTGGGTGCGTCGTGTGTGCCTGTTTACCTGAAAAGACCATCCAGGAAAGTCCAGACTAAATCATGCTTTCATTTATTCACTTCATATAAAAATCTCTTCAGAATGCATCTCAACACAATATAATACTATAACAACATACATTGTGTGAAACTTTCAAACAATAAAATAACCACCTGGAACAATGCAGTGTTCAACAGACATATAAACCCATGTATCATGCACAGCTGTGCTATTTTCATCAACTAGTTAGTCACAAGTTGGACTGAAAGCCTGAAACATAGCTTTACAAAATCGGCACCGTATATATGCCTCACAAGCTTTGTTGGAAGAAGTTTCACAGCACGAGTATAGTATCGGTTCACATTTTGTCATAGAAACTCACATTGGCTGCTTTAAAAATTGGAAAATGACAGAAGGTTTTGTGGCATTGACTGGGCGTGTCCTTTTCAACATTCCAATGGTTTCATTTCTGCTGAACAAAACCATTCCTAAATCCTCACCGGTTACCCAACCCCAATTTCCAGAATCCAAAAACGAAAATGAAATCCAATGGGAGCCAATGTCTGAATGCCCTTTCTGGGTTCCATATGTCTCTTTCACTGTGCTCAGGTTCTTTCCATTTTACGCAGTACAAAAAAATTACAAGAAAGGCAACTCTCATTCAGAGTCTTCTACACAAATAACATCGCTGACTGGCAATGTTAATTTATATAAATTAATACTTACAAAACATTACATTATATACAATACATAATAAATACACTGTTATAAACAGTACTGGACGTATAATAGCTCAAGGCAAGTTGAGAAGAAGAAAAGGAGCCAACATGAAGAATGGGAGGCGGGGATAAAGCACAGTAGGACCAAGCACAAAAAGTCCACTGAGTTTTGTTTTTTTTTAAGGGGAGATTGTCCACCATATTACAACATGTTGGTTTTTATAAGTTCTGCATTGTCTAATGAGAATGCAAAGCTACTTTATCCTGTGCAGAACGAAAGTCCAAAACAGTTGAGTGGAAAACTATTGGTTCATGTGTGGCAAGTAACACAGGAGAAACCTAGATTTTTGTGGGGCTAATAAAGTGACCAGTGATGCAGTAATGCAAGGAGGGAGGGCACCCTGCTTTATTTAGTGAGTCAAAACAATTGAACTGCGGTAAAACACAAGTATTGCCCGTAGAGAGGAAGACTGTCTTCATTAAACAGGATTAATAATAATATAAAATATATATTGGTATCAAACAAGTTTTGTTGTGTATTTAGTAGACGTCTCGAAAAGATGTGGAAGTGTTTATAAAAAAGGCACACGGGTCTGAGACAGGTGCACAAATTTGAAATGCAAAATTACGAAAGAGTATTTTGAGCTGTTGGACCGAACCAGATGTCAGAAGCTATTAAGAATAGAAAATATTATGATTGTGTGTCATTCCCTAGCGGGCTTGTTCAGTAACAGCTCACACTGCCTCCCTATCACCAGGTTTATTTTGTTTTTGGCTGATACAACTTAAGCTGCAGTAGATATCACCTGTTAATTCCTGAGCAGTCATTACGCACTCTTAACCCTGGCTCCAATCTCTAGTAATTGGAAAGTCTTCTAGCCAATAACAGGTGCTGGCCTAACAGCCAGACTTTCAGGCTATAGCACATGAGACAATCTGCATGTGCATGAATAAAATCACCATGACAGATACAGTAATGTTAAGTATCAATCAGCGATGCATCTTTTGTCACAATCTCTATATTAGTGTCCTGCTTGGAATCCCTTTTTCCTGGGTCAATGACACAAAGTGTCTTGGTACTGCTGTAGTAATGGATACTGTCACTCTCTTTCTCAGGCCCATCGGAGTCTTCCTCTTCAAGAGTAAGGTCAAACTGGAACTTCTCCATCAGGCCCTGACAGTCTTGGCTGCGTTCTTCGAGGGGAGGGGAAGGGCTCTGAGGGATCATACTTTGATACCAATTACGGTTGTCTTCCAGGGTATCCAAAATATCTTGAGCATCGGGCTGTACTAGGTCTGCCCAGGTCTCCCAAAGTGGATGAACAATATAATCAATGAATCCCACCTGCAATGCAAGTACAATCAATTTGTAATGAAATGTTATTTATGCTCAATACTTATGAATTTTCTCTCAGCTTTACATTTTAAGCAACTGGAAACTATATTAGTATTCATTCATTATCTAACAAACCACTAAATTTTTTAAAAGAATAAAACAAAGTGAATACTAAAAACCATGAAAAACTAGATAGGATCATATAATCTCTGCTGTTATGATATAAGTAAAGAGGGACTGATCTAACCTGTCTAGAGGGGAATTGTCAAAACCAGAATGCTGATATTAAAGAAGAATATTGCTTTCTGTGCATTTGGGAAAATTTATTGGGCATGGATCATTATGGCCAGATTTATTTATTTTATTTATTTATTACTCAAATTTATATAGCTACTCATCTTACCGAAGGCAACTCTAGGTGGCTCACAACAAATGGGTAAAATCACATTAAAAGCAAATATTATAAAAATAGAAATACAACCCTCTGTGTAGAAAGGATAAGAATAGCCAGCTTAACAATGGAGTTAACTAAGCATGGTCTTGGTTTCTCTGGGAGACTCAGGCTGACAACATAAGTCTTGAGGGTCTTTGGAATATCAAAAGCAGTGAAGCTAATCTAATTCCAGGGGGGGAATTAAGTTCCACAAGGCTGGCACCAAGGCAAGGAAGGCGCATTTCCTGGGGCCCACCAAATGAAGATCTGCACCTGATGATATCTGCAGGACACCTTTCAGAAAAGATCTAATGGAGTGCACTGGAGTGGTCCCTTGGACAGCCTGGCTTCAGGCCATGAATGGTATTAAAGGTCAAAACCAGCACCTTGAATTGGACTTGGAAGCAAACTGGCAATCTATGCACTTGCAGAGCATGGATATAACATGCGCTGTTCTGTACAGATAACTGTACCAGCTGAGGCTTCCGGGTTCTCTTCAAGGGCAATTATAGAGCACATTGAAATGGTCCAGTCTGAAATGACTGAGGCATGGGTGGCTCAGATTTGTTATCTTCAGGAAGAGATGCAGATATTACATTAACAAAGCTAAACGAAAGCATTCCTGACTGACACCTGTTGCCATGATTCTTTCCAGATCAGTACCGAGAGCACCTGTATTTCCAAGAGTCCCCCTACAAATGCAGCTCTGCGTTGGCAGCCTTCAATCAAAAAATGATAGTCTAACATTACAATCAAATGTCCAGTGAAAAACCCTGATTTTTCCACCCATTATCTAAATCTCAGCTTAAGCGTAAAAGATCAAAGCTCTTTCTATCCTAGAATCAGGTTAGACAAAGGCCAAATAACTCGCTTCGCCCTAAAAAGCACTCCTAACAACATTCATACGTTAAAAGCTGCCACTACTGTAGCAGCAAATATCTGCTCCGTAAGTTAGTTTTACTTTTTTAATCATGTCACGCTGCTGCTATATAATTTATATAAGAAACATCTGTATAGCAGTATTTGCATATGAAGAAATTACAAGGTGCTGTCGGTGGGAGCTATTTTTAATTATTAGGGTATTCAGACGTAATGGAAATCATGGCATCTGTTGCCTGCTTGAACTGAAATGAATTTTGGATGCCTTCCTCCTCCTCCGAGGAAGAACGTAAAGGAGTTCTTAGGTTTCTGTTCCAAAATTAAAACTGGTTAGTAACTAATTTTTTAAGATATCAGGACTCAGGGAAAAAGCTGTTAACATCCCGTCACATTAAAGAGTATATTATGAAAGGACCTATTAACATTTAAATTACTCGGTATGATGTATAAATCAAAGACGTCGAACTATATAAGAAATGCTTATTGGACATGGTTACTGTAACAATGCACTTCAATGAAAATTGCCATCTCACTAAACTGATGGTATCTATATTTTTTTAAAAAAGGAGAAATATGATTCCTCCAAGTATTATTTAAACAAACAATGTAGATAAAAATGCTGGTACATTATTTTGAGGAAAATCTTTACTGAAACTTTGGAATTGGTGTGATTTTTAGGGTTAGTGTCAAGAAGCTGACTTTTTCTGGGATCTGTTTAGAACTTTCATGTTATTTTGCTATTTGGTGGAATTTATGATTACCATACTTAAATATAATATCATTTAATGGAGAAATGTATGCCGTTAAGGGGAAATAATGACTGTTCCTGGTATTAACCATTACGTAATAAAGCTTGGGATAACATTAATTCTTAGTTGACAAGCAGGATGAACTGGCTGTAGGAAAGTGAATGAACAATAAAAGCTATGGAAAAGTTTCTTGTCTGACTGGATTTCCTTGCTTAACTAATTCCAAAAACCGCTGGGTGGCAATTCAGCAGAACAGGAAAATAGTTTTCAAAGGAACCCATCTCTGGCTAGGATGTTTGGTTTGGAAATCACATGTGACTCCTTCAGACACAACAGGATGTTGAACAAGCCAGTACAATTCTATTGTAACTGCTAATGTACGTTAAGCCAAAAAGTGACAAAAAGTTTCTGTAACCTATACTCAGTGGAGACTTTTTAGTGAAATCACTTTGTTTGCTTATCAGAACATAGAGAACTTTTGCTCTTTACATCGATTGAAGGAAGAACTAACTTGAGAGTTAATTTTAATTTAAGTATTAGTTCAGGTTCAAAAAACCAAACAACCAAACAACCCCCTCCCCCCCCAACCCCCCCCCCCAAAGTGAATTACAGAAGATATTGGTTAATGATATAATTTCTTTCTGTATGATAATGCTACTATATTTCATCTTTGGAAATATTAAGAGAATTCACTATAGCTAGTCCCTTCATATTATCCTCTCTTAAATTACATAAGACTACACATGATCCCTCAGACCATTGTTTCAGAGATATTTCTTTATCAGATTCCTCAATGCCTTTAACAATGGCAGAGCTTCTACTCTACTGGAAAAAAATTCTTTAAAATTCAAGAGATTTTCAGAGATGGATCTGTCTTGAAAACAGCCAACGCTGAACTGTATAGCAGTCAAACCTCAGGAGTTGGCCACAGGGAATGTTTTACAACATTTTGTATTATGTCATAAAATACTTTATAATAATTTTTATGTCATAAAATATTTCATAAAGTTTGCCAAATTTCAATTCCATATTAGTCCTGGATTTGGGGTGCATTTTATAAGTTAGTCCATTTGAGATAGCTTGGGTCAAGCATTTTTGCTGTATCATGAATGTTTTGCCTAGTGAAAGATTACAGACATGAGAGTTTTAGTAATTTATAGATAGAAGGAAAATTAGAAGCTGATGAAAAGTCTCTCAGTGGCTCAAGTAAAGGAAGCCTCTGAAGTCTAACCCTGAAGCCTTAATCACAGCATGAAAATGGCTCTGAAATGCTCACAGTTAACATTGATTGCTTTCTTGCAAAATGAAAAAAGTGAAAATAGAAAACCATGTCCTATCAGCTAACGGAGGAAAGGTGCTGCATCCTGTTTCTTTGCAAAACGTAAGTGGTTGGAGTAAGAGTTACTTTTTCCATTCTTGAAATCTCTGCTACTTGCTGACTGTATTACAAGAAAAGAAACAATGGAGCCAAGCCAGAAACTGGCATATGTTTGGCTAACCTTGGCCCTTGCTAAGAACACATACTGGTCGAGTTTATGTGAAGCAACACCATCACTGAAATGCTCTGCAGGTAGTCTTTTCAGAGTTTTGCAGAAGCATAATGCAGGATTTATGGCAAACCGATTGCCTTCTATTTACAAAATCTTCTTGTGCTGATGTTAGAATGTGTTGGCATTATCATCTCTCATTCAGTGGAATTTGGAAATGTATAATGCTGCAGGTATGTTCTGACAAAAGTGCAAAAGGCATTTGAAAAGGTGAGATTTATCTATCTGGTATGCTAAAGAGAGGAATCTCTGGGGAATTACCATGGCATTTTTAAAGGATATCTTTCCCTAAGACTTACTGATAACAGATCAACATTATCAATTCTAAATTGGAACATTCCTGACAGATGAAAAAGAGAAAAGTCAAATACCTGAGACTTCTCCACAGAAGCTGTGTGCTTGTCACACATTGGGCTGATTTCCATTCCCCTCTCCCGTTCTTTGTCCCCTTGCTGGAAAAACTCCTCCATAATTCTATCTGTCCACTGCCGGTAGAGTTCAAGAGATTTGGTAGGATTACTTAAATCAGCACAATGGACCATATTTCGGAGAACCTGCAATGCAAAAATGATAATATGAAGACTCATATAATCATGTAAAACAGGGCAACATTTTGTTCTGTACTTCTTGGTACTTTGAAAGCAATTTCACATTACTGCACTTTTGATTAAAGAGATTTGTTTTAGAAAATTTTATGAAATATATCTGAAGTACATTTTCATCAAGGGACATATTAAATTATTTGAAGGACGATTAACTGTAGATATGCAGAATAAATTGTTACAAATTGTATTGGTCACCTGAATTATCCAAGCATAACTTCAAGCCAATTTAA
This sequence comes from Bungarus multicinctus, assembly GCA_023653725.1. Taxonomy (NCBI): domain Eukaryota; kingdom Metazoa; phylum Chordata; class Lepidosauria; order Squamata; family Elapidae; genus Bungarus; species Bungarus multicinctus. The sequence continues at coordinate 62,881,791 of CM042842.1, forward strand.
GGTGTCTACCATATTCTTTAGTGGAAAACTGCTTTGAATAGTTTTATTGTTCTCATGTCTTATTGTACAAGTCCACATAGGAGATTAATAAACTGAAGATAAACAAAAGATTTAAAGGTCTCTGTTTCAATTGTGAGCACAGGCACTTCCTATCAAAAGTCAGAGTAATCTAGCGACAAGTGATTAGGATTATGACTAGGTAGTTTAGGGTTACTTTCATCTCAGCTCATCTCAGTGCTTATGGGCTAATCAGTATTTTTCAGTTTTAGGTGAAGATAAAATAGAACCAAAAACTATAATAAGAAATATAACAAATATATAATAAAATTAACACAAATAAAAAATATAATGAAAAATAAGTACATGTAGCCTTCATTACTTTTATGAAGAATGTATAGTCCAGATTCAAGGAGGTTAGGCATATATAAAATGGTATCTGATTGTCCACTGAATTCTATACAAAGTATTTACCTAGATATGTTTCTTTTGTCCTGGCAAATCTCTTTTAAACTGGAGGATTACCCAAAGTAATTCTTAGAACTTGTGTTTTGCTTGCTGCAGTGTGAAGACACTTCTACCAGTAGCCTTTTGTTGAGGACATAAAGACATGTTTTCTTCACGCCAGATCTACTCTGAAAGAAAGCTTCTACCTTTCTTCTTTTGCTTTAAAAGTGACTTAAAAAAAGTTTCTGCCAGCAGAAACTATGTTAAAGGTTAAGTCAGTTATAAACTCTGAGGGAACTTTAGGGTGAGCACCTGCTTTGCTCCTATTGGCCACATGAAGGCTATGGCAGGCTACTGATTTTCAGAACCGTTTGCTTTTTGGCATGGGAAAAGCAGAGCCAAAAGGACAGTCCATCTTTGCAGCCAGCTGGTGGCAGCAAGCTTATGCATAAGGAAACAGCACCACCAAATACAACTGCCCACTTCCTCAGAGCATCATGCTTCCCTTGCCATCAATTCTCCAATTCCACCAAGGAATTATGCCATAGGATTGGAGAACTGACACAGATGATCCATTTGCTCCTTCTTGGTTACAAAAAGTAGTGGGAATACTAGGATTGGGGAAAAGGTCTCTTTTCTCCCTGGCTTCTCTTGTCATCAATGGCAGAAGTGAGGGGAGAGAAGCAATAAAAAATAGCTTTTTTTAGTGCCAAAACTCTGATCCCACAGTGTTTAGCTACTAGCTCCAAAGAAAGCATTTTTCTCAGTCTCTATGTCTTCCCTCTACTTCTGGGGTTTTGAGTGTGGACAGAATCTCTGTTCTGCTTCAGGGTTGAGGCTTAGTACGGGTTGACATTGAACTTATTTCTTCTTTAAACTGGTAGTTTTTTCTGCACATGAGAGCCAAATTACTGTGGAAGAGCCAAATTACTGTCACATTAACTAAGCATCAAAAGGGCCCCAAAGACATCTTGCCACACTAATGAAAAGATATAATTTAAAGATATTTGGGTTGGATTGTCATTCCAGGCTGGTACAAAATTCTTCAATTTAATTCTTTCTCTATAGGACATTTTTATGAACAAAAGAGTAACCATTATCACACTAAGAGGATTTGCTTTTAATGATTAACTATTGCCATGTTAAAAATGGGAAATCTCTACAGTCAGGTTACCATTAAAGAGGAGAGCAACAAGTATCTTCTGTACTAAATATTGCCACCAAGTTAATTTCTCCTGTTCTGGAAATTGTATTCTGTGGCATGAATATATGAAGCACAAAGGATTAGAATCTGCATAACCATAGAATAAAAGAGATTCATAGAGAGAAGAAATCTGCTCAAACATTTGCACTGCTTTGTGTCCTATTTGACGATTTTAAACATCTTTTTAAATATTTTCCTGAAGTGACATTTTAATATGCATCTTATCCTAAAAATATAGAGAGATTCAATTCAGAAAAATAATGAGGTAAATGTTCCTGTGTCTATCGCCATTAAATAGGCAAGTAGAGAAAATATTTAATTGAATTCCCTATTTTTAAGTAAAATATCCTTGTTAACATTTCCCCATGCTGAGGTCAATACTTAATCCATAACATATATGGAACATGTTGTGTGAATTGCACAACATTTACCACACTGTTAATTCAAGGGAATTCTAAATTGTAGATTGTATTCCTTATACTGTAAGATCTTGTTTTCCTTCAAATAGTTTGGAGGAAAGAAGAATTCAAGCCACTACAGACTATTAAATTCTTACATTGAGGAGTGATTTGTGTTATTATATTATTTACAATACACAAAAGTGCTTATTGGTTCACCCCTAACAATAATAGCAACATAGGCATTTATACTGAGAGAGCCTCAGTACTATCCAGATGACTCCTTCTAAAATTCCCAAATTTTTCCCAAATCCTCTTTCCTTTATTCAAACACTGCCTTATTCACTGCTATGTTAAAAGTGGCCTTCCTTAAAAGAAATATACATGTGCTACAGAAAGACTAGTTCCCTGCACCAGAGTAAGAATGTATTACATGGGAAGCTCATAGGTTGATTAAGAGGGAGGGAGGGAGGGAGGGAGAAAGAATGTATGACAGCAAGAAAGCTTCCCAAACAGACCTGTATTCTATCAGTGTAGTTATCTAGCAGGAGGACTCCAGAACTTGTAACTTTTTTAGTTTCTACCATCGTCTTTAAATCTGCCAGAAGTGACATGTGCTTGGACATATCTGTTGCCAAGACCTACATGAAAGGAGAAAGATTGTTTTATTTTTTGTTTTCAGGAGAAAGCGTCATTTTCTGTTTTAACAAACTGCTAGAATGTTATACAGAATCACATTCTTACCATGTCTATCACCATTTTCCTGAGACTTTGACGTTGTTTCTTGGTCAGATTGTGGAAGATGTCACAATGCTCTTCTTGTAGAAGTTTAAAACCAACAGCAAGATGGTGGTTTTCCAAGACGGACTCATCATTGTACATTAAAGCAAGTTCAGAATCTAAATAAGAGAGTAGTGATGTATTTAAAAGGACTCCACTAAGTACCATATATGATTTTATATCTAAGCAATGGCTTTTATAGCTAAGATATCCTTCAGTATGCTTGAAATAATTTATTTTAAAACAGAATGTAAATAAAATAAATTAAATAATTAAAAGAATTCTTTAAAATTATTAAAGAATTTTAAAAATAATTCAATGGTAGATAGGCCTCAGACCTAGAATTTATTAATTAAAAGTAATTTACCACAAATAATTCAAGTATCGCCTGTTTTATAAGATTTGACTACTTACATTATATACTAATGTAATTATGTAAAATATCCTTGCAAATAATTAATGTTCTTTTCATTTATTCCAGCTAATAGGACACATCTTTAAAATTTTATTTAATTAACATTCTTTTTTAAAACATTTGAAAGCTCAGATGAAAGACCTATATAAAATCTGGATTCAAACTGCACCCAGCATAAAGGAATCTCAAAATCAGTCTTCCCTTATTGCTAGTTTTCCAGCAGCCAGTATTCAAAAGCTTTTGGTATGAACTATAAAATTTGGTTTATTAATCCATTAGGATACTCTCAACTCACTTCAGATAAACTCCTATGGTGTAAGTTTAGCATAATTTTACTGATTATTTACTTGGTTAGTTTTGTTTGTTTCTGTGTACTATTATTAAGTAGCATGGAAATGTTGAAACCTTTGTAATGTGCAGATGTGGCCTCTATTGATAAGTCAACTCTGATATTCTCAACTTCACTTCTTAAAGAGTATTCTAGATTGTCTTTATTCTTAACAAGAGAGATCATGAGACCTATTGTATACGAATATCCACGCCCATTAAATGAGCACAGAACTCACTTGTATTAATAAGGAACTGATTGGAGACACCAGGGTGATCTACATCATGAATTGCTGCTGCAAAAATTGCTGCCAAAATTTCTAAATCAGTGAATACAGCCTAGAAACAGAAAAGATCAACACATAGATTTCAATGATAAACATAGCTCATCAAGTATCTGTTAACTTATTAACATCCTCCATAGAAAAAAATGTGCAATTAAAACCGTACATAGAGAACTGAAATCTTTTTTTAAAAAAAATATTAGCTACTGCCAATTCATTTGGCTATGTATCTGTGTTCTGATACTTTTTTTTGTGGGGATGCAGTAATTCCAATACATCCTCAACAGAACGGTAAAAATGTAAGTTTTGCAACTCATGTTCAAGTAATTTTTTTAAACATCAAAAAATGCAGAATATTGCATAGGGGCTATTAATACGATCTTATCTCAAAAATGTAAACCCACATTCATATTCTTAACAATAAACTTGAAATAAATAAATCTGAACAATACACTTTAATTAATGCAAATCTAGCTGTCATATTAATGAGATGATATAAAGTCATATTAAGGAATATAAGATTCCATATTGAAAATAAACAAAGGAACATTAAATGGGATACCAGAGAAGATTTGAGAAATGGATCTCTACTTCTCATCACATACTTTGTAATCTTCTAAAATATTATGGGATTGTGTATACTGTCTTGTTCATTTCAAGCAATCTATGGACTTATATCAAGATGACAGATTACACTGTGAAATTCTATAAGCTCACCTATTTTATTTATGTAACAGGTTAGAAATCGGTTGATTGATGCTTTGTATGAAGGAACTTGCAGAAACAGTTGTACTGTGCCAGAGGTATCAAAGCAAATGAACGGTGCATGAATTTTTACTTATTTTTACAGTCAGCTTATTAATTAAAGCATAAGGCTATAACAAATTACCAAATGCAAGCAAATTATTTTGGAAGTATTGTTTGTCAGGGGTGGCGGGAAGCAACTTACATCCAAAGCTGGTGTGGACAGAAGAACATGAGTCGACTGGGCTACATCAGCTGCATGGAGACTATTATGGTAAGCTACATCTGTGTGGTAGTGGTCTTCCAAAGTCATCATGTAAGCTATAAAGGTGTCTGATGAGATTTTGAATGTCTTCAGGAGATCTCTTTCCTGTACAGAGTAATAGAAATTGCAAGTAGTCAGAGAAGGATTAAAAACCTTTATTGCTGAGAAAAGATGAAATTAGTCCTGTTTTTAAGATATAGCAATTGGAAGATGATGATGATGATGATGATAATAATAATAATAATATCACAATTACTAACCTGGAAAATTGCATACATAATGCAAGTGAGAGGTCTACTGTGTGAATATCTTGCAACATTAAATATATTCAATCCCCATTTATTCAGATCTTCTAGCTCCTAAAGAATAAAATAAAAAATAATGACTGCATAATGCCATCACAAGGAGAATGGGACCATATGTAGATTATAATTACAGTTATTCCAAAATATGACATATGAAAGAGAAATAATTTATTATATTAGTTTCTGAAAGTGTGACATTCCCCATCTCCCATTTTTCCTTGTCCCTCCCATTGAAACTGTTTAATTGGGAGTTGATCCGTACCAGTTTCAGGGCTGGGATAGTTCAGAAATTAATTTGAAATCTTCCAGATAATTGTATCAATATATTTTTCCTCTTATCAATAGTTTCTAACACTTTAGGATTAGAATTTTCTTCTTAAAAACATATTTGTCCAAAGCCACTTGCATTATTTTCCAAAGCTGTATCTAAACCTTTGATTAAAATTTCCCCCATCATAACACAGCAGAAAATTGCCAAGATCATTGGGGGAGGGGGAGGGGACAATTTAAACTGTTCACTTTAGCTAAATTAATTTCAACAGTTTTATTTTCAGTAATTAGCAACATATTCCAAGGAGGAAGTTATTATTACCATTTCTGTCTTGCAAAGAAATCTCCTCAAAACAGATGGAAAAGTAAAAAGGATTTGTGCAGTATGACTAATATGTCTAGTTTACATATGTATTTGCATTCTTCATTAAAAAATACAAATATTATGAATCACACTGACCTTAGCTAAATGATCTTCCTTTTCTGTTTTCACACCAAATCTTGAAATACTAGTGTTATTCAAGCTTGAACTGTGCATTAACTTTTTTACACCACTGATCTGTGTCATAACCTGTTGTTTCTTCTTTTTCTCTCTGTCCTTCTGTGTAGGAGAAGGAATCTCCACATCATTCTGCTTGTCTATATTAAAAAAGGATAAAAAATTAATGTCTTATACTTATTACACATTAGGTTAGATCCAAATACATTTTGTACCTGGCAAGCTTTTGAAAATGGGCAGATACCTTTATAGAATTTCAGAATTCTTTTCAAAATTGTCAGACACAGAATGAAGCATTCATTTCTTTGTTATTTTAAAATTAGATTTATATCCTGCTTTTTATTCAGAAACTCACCAGAACACTGACCATTCCCTCCACTTATTTTGCCCAATAATAATATATGAGGTAAGATAGGCTGAGAAACCATGACTAGCCGAAAACTATCCATGATTATCTGCTCTAAGCTAGAGTAAAATGTATTCAGAAAACGATCTTTTGCCAAGCAAGCACTTCTCTACCCCTTCCAGAATCCTGGAAAGCATTAATAGTTGCTAAATAACAATCTTCCTGAATGTTTCTCTATTTGTAAATATTATTGTTATTAACAATAAAATTAATACTGTAAGTCACACAGTCATGGAAGTGAGATAGGCAGCTATATATATTTAACAAATATTTGCCTGCACTGTTATGTTATACTTGATTCTGCATATTACTGCCCAAGCTTATGGAGACGTGGTTATGCTATGTACATCTGTAACACTGACATTGAAAAACCTTCCCTAGTTTTGTACTCTTCAGAGAAGGACTTCAATTCCCAGCATTCCTTAGCCTCCATGGCCAGAGCTGAGAATTCTTGAAAGTCAGAGAGCTGAATTACTCTCAGCTGGAGAGCATGAAATGAAGAAAGGTTATCAAAGAATTTGTTCCACCACATTTTGCCCTGTTAATTTTATAGCTTCCTAGATAACTTCCCGTTTCTGCAATCTCCTTCCCTGAAAAGAGATCCTTTCACTACCATGGAGATTGTTTCCTTAAAGATACTGAAATGTTGAGGTTGGCTTTGAGTGGCAGTTTACTCAAAGAGTTTTACAAGGAAACAGATCCAATGTTAATTAACATACCTAGGAAAGTATTCGAAATATATTCAGAGACTTGATTCCCTGATCGGCTCATTTCCGAAAGATGTGTCAGTTCCCGGTTTAACATTCTCTTGAACTGTTGATAATTAGAACATAAAAATTCGGGTTAAGACAGTCTGCTTACTGGTGGATTAAAATCTATGTTAACTAGAACATAAACCAGACAACTAAACAAGACAGCCAGAAAAACATTACACACAAATTAAAAAATATTTTCTAGTTCTCAGACAATCATCCACTGTTACGTAAGTTTAAGGTTTAAAATGTCATTTTAAAAAAAGGTAATTACATTTTTACATAACTCTGGAAAACTTATTTAGATTTTTTAGCAATTTTTTATTTCATACTTTTAGGTGTCCTTTAAAAGACCTGTCCTATGTCTGGCATTTTTCTACTTATAAAGGCAATTTCAACTTGCAGATATTTCTGACAGAAAGATTCTGTCAGTATCATGTTTATATAGTTTATATATATTGCTATTCAACATAAAACAATGCTGTCAGTTTGCATGTCACCCTATTAACATTTTATCGTTATTTGATTTTAATACAGCATGAGTTTATTACTGATTAGCGACAAACCTGTTTTTTTTGTTTATGATATATAGTAACACAAAGTATACTTAAATCTGACATATATAGAACAACTTGACCATTTCTTTTTTATTATTTAAACCCACCTTGATGTATCCCCAAGATACAGATAACAAATAGTTTGCCTCAGGCATTTTTGGAAGATTTTGCAAAGCAAAACAAGAAATCTCCTATGCAGAATCTACAGATCAGAAGGAGGAATCTCTCAATAGCAAGAACAGCCTGGAGCCTTTGTCAGTGAAAGTCTAAAATTTCAGCAATCCTGGGTACTCGTGACTACACATCAGCCAGCATTGCTTTCCAGCCTAGCATGAAGACTGTGGTGTTGGAAATTGCACATGCACACACATGCACACATACAGATGATACGGGTTGCTGCATGAAGGAACCAGAAGATCTAATCCAAATGTTTGCAGCAAGTTATCTTAAAGCACTTTGATGTTTGTCAGGCTGAAGGGGTATCCCCTTCCAGAAAAAATTGTGCAGTTGAAGAGATAAAAAAACATAGGAATAGCAATTGCTTTTCACAGATATTTCTGTCTTTAGCAACAGACTCTCATCTAAAGATAAAAGGAATTAATTCCTGTGTATATGTAAACACCAAAAAAGGAAGTGAGGAATCAGTGCTTCTCTCATCACCGGGGCTTTTATTTTTACATTAATTTCCTCTCCATTCACATTGTATAGGTTTTCCACCTCATTATTATTGCACTTCATATTTTCTTAGTTTCGTGCAGCTCCAAATCTGAGATTATTTTCGTATTATCTTGCTAACATCCGTTCCCTCAAAGCCTTCCAACCTTCAACAAGACGTTTCTTCCCTTACGTCTGTTAAAGGCTGCAGTCTAAACAATGCAACTGGAGGTTCCTGACTTTTTCCAAAGTGGGGAGTATTTTTTCGTGTGTCCAATATGTACCAAGTGTCAAACAGAACCAGGTCCTTTGAAGCAAGATGCGTTACGACCAAACGGGAGAGAATTCAAGATGAAATGACGATTGTCAGTGAAAACCTACGCCGGTTACTCTCTTTCCCTTTTCCACCTTCAGCCATCAGGAAATTCCTAAGAGCACAATTTGGGGGCACAAACGCTACTTTTCCTAATTAGCAGCCAGAGTTGTTTTATAACGTGATGATTTCCTCTCCCCCCTTCCCAGGCCTGTCCCTTTCCCTTGTTAAGGGCTCCTATTCATCAGGTCAAGAGAACGCCATGGCAACGGGACCACGTGACCCGCCGGTCTCTCTTACTGGAAGGCTTCCCTCCCGGTTCCCCCGGCTTGCAACGATGACGGCACTGCCGAAGGATCCCCGCAAGCGGTGGAAACCAATTAGGAGCTAATTTCACAGTCTTAAAGAGCCAAAAAAAAAAAAAAGGTAACCCAGCATAAAGTTTCTTATGGTTAAAAAAAAGGGGGGCGGAGTGGGTTAATTAGCAGATCCGAACGAGATCTATAAATGCTGCTTTCAGGAAATCATCTCCCCCTCCCTTACTGGAAAGCCAGTTAAAATCTTAATAGCAGCAGCACTAAGAATTATATACCACTTCACAGTCTTCTCTGAGTGGTTTTACAGAGTCAGCATATTGCCCCCAACAATTTGGCTCCTCATTTTATCCACTTCGGAAGGATGGAAGGCTGAGTCAACCTTGAGCCTGGTGAGATTCGAACTGCCAAATTGCAAGTAGTCGAAGTAACTTGCAGAAATGCATTCTAACTACTGGACCACCAGGGCTCTTTTAAAATCATCATCATCATCACGGCACCCTTATTTAGGTCACAACATAATACATAGGAGTTCTGAACAGTTTAATTGGGTCTGCATATATGTCCCCTTATTCAGCTGCTACCTTAATTGCTCTTAGGCTAGCCTTTTTTAACCATAGCCATAGATGAGCCCTGTTTCTTGCATCATTGCCTTGCCCAACAGCATGCCTTTCCCCTTTCAGAAATCAATGGAATGAATACCTCAGGGAGATCAAGTGATAGGGCAGCCAACAGCATGATAGCAACAGTATGCCTGCTGCCTCTGTGGAATAAGCCTGGCCTCCTCCCTGCTTATTTTTACATTATCCATCTCTGCACCATGAAACTCCAGCTTTGAATAACAACAAAGTTTATCATAAAACGAAGGGCCGAAAGGATTCTAACCATTTTATAAATGTGGTACTCAATTTCCTGCAGCTTTTATAGTCTGGAATGAGAATGACTCTTTGAAGTAAGGACTTTGGGCAACCCCAATATCTTTACTGCCTCATTTTAAGGCTCTCCTATTATCCAGCCCATGACAGAGAGAAGGCAGAACAGATTATTAAAAAAAAAAAACAGCAAAGATTCTTTCCCTTTTTAAAATTAGTGTTTATCATCAAAAAATTTTTAAAAAAAGATTCAGGTGTTTTAGCCACTGTTAAGGTAGATGTTGATGTGCAAAACAACCAGCTCCTCGTTTTCAAAACCAATAAGAAATTAGTGCATGCAGAAATCAATGTATTGTTGTCAAAAATTATATGAATAGCATGCAAATTACTGTATACCCAAATTGTCAATTATAAAGTGAGATTATCCTATTCCAATTTGCTAAATTGTAGTTTCTAAAATTTGAAAAAGGTATTTAGGATGCTTGAGTAGGGTTTTTAAAAATTCATTGTGGTATGAAAGTGCTCATAATTAGTAACTCTGTATCTAAAATTGTTGATATTATCTTACAGGAATTTGACCAAAAGAAACCCCTACATTGTAAAGAAGTGTGATCACTCATTATTTGGAAGTTTGCTTCTTCCTAACCACTAGAAACAATATTCCAATGATTCATAACACATAAAAGTTGGTGATGCTTCATCTTAGTCACAGAACTAAATAGGGGCATGTCAAATTTAATATTGCTTTTAGTTTTTATGGAGCTTCTATAAACAACTGGTCAAAAACCAGGAAATATTTTGATCTCAGAAATATCCAAGACTGCAAATACAAATGATTGTAGCCATCTGATCAGAACAAAGTCTTAAGCACCCTCCATCTAATGCTTATTTCATTTCACTTTGGCATATAAAGATATTATAAGGTAGACTAATTACCTACTCTTTAATAGTTGGGAAATCAAGTCAATAAATATTTCAATACCAAAATTGTCTTGCTAATAGGAATTGTTGATATATTACTAATGATGTAAAATTTTGGGAGTTAAGTGGCCTCAATATTCAGTGAACGAATAAAAAATATAGAACAAATTATGATTTGTCAAAAAAACAAATATACCCACACACAAGGTGTCAGGATGTGATTTAGAAGAACATCCATGTTTAGTACCCTTGGGTTATTATTCCTATTAACTCTGCTATGACCCATGCTTTATGATAAAACATTTCTCTGAAGCAGCGAACATGGCTACCATGGCTACCTTATGCTAATAGTGTACTATGTTAATCATGTTTCTGTTATTTTTATTTGTGTCTTAAATATTGACTGTGAAATGCTTTGAATTTTAAGTACACCTGTTAACCAAAATTTGAAATGCTAAAAGGCCAGGCACAGTCATTGTATTTATGTAACAGCTACATATAACCGAGGCTTTGAAATATAAATTGCAACATGCTTATAAAATATTACCTTTGGCAAGTTAAATGCTAAATGGACAGCTGCTTACAACGATAGATAAACTGAATAGGAACCTTTGGAATTGCCTGTTTGAATTTCTGTTTCAAAGAAGATACTATAGAAGCAGTCACACGAACAGAGGTAACTTCTGATCTGTGTCACTCTCCTCTGGCTCATGGAGGTTTACTGCCGAAAATGTCATAAGATATAGAGAAGAAAAGGTGTAAACGATGCTCAACGTGAAGGTCAGAAATCCTAGCCGTGTGGGCACATGGGAGAATAAGTTTCAGCTGATGAATCTCATTTAAGACTCACATCAAAGGACCGATAGGCAAATCTTGAAGTATCCCAGAAATTTGGGGCAAAAATGGAGCCTAATATATTTAGTTTCATACATGCAATCACAAAATAAAACGCTGAGATATAAATGTTAAAAAATCTGAAAAGGAGACTGAAATTATTAAGAAGGGGTTGTCTCTTTGGTTAAAATTTGATAAGGGAAAATTGCTTTTATTCATTTCTTTTGAGAGCCCGGCTACCTACCTAGATCAGGGCTGTCAAACTCGCAGGCCGGATGTGTCACACGCTGGCCACGCCCACGCCCAGTTTAGCAAAGGAGATAAAGTCACATGTCATGTGATGATGCCATGACGACACGAGTTTTACGCCCCTGACCTAAATAATAAAAACTGGCACAAAGTTTTCTATGAAAACAGCATTAATGTTCCAAGTACCACTTAATACTCATTGATTTGCTGTACTCATAATAGTGAGAGATGAGATGCTGAATTTCTCAGAGTAAATATGTGAGTTATATCCACATCTAGCTTTAAAGTCAAGAACTGCAACCTGAAAAGACTATTAAACAATGTAGGCGGGAGTAATAAGATCTGGAATTAAACTATAGTGCATATATAAAATTGAGAACAGCACCTTCAGGCTGACAGAAAACATTTAACTGTTTTAGTGATTTTAGTATGCAGTAAAGATTCTTATCTTGATACTGAGCCTGACAATAACAGGTCCCTTCAGGATGTAGCAATTCAAAAGAATCCAAATGAAAGCAGCTTAGGAATCTAATTGAATTCAGACAAGTGCTTACTTAACTGAATACATGGTTCCACTGTTTTCAACATGTAGGTAAATTTTTCAACTTGTGCCACAATATTTGAAGGAACATCTTCCACTATATTCCTGCTCATATTTCATGAGAATCTTTGGAGTGGGGTGAGGAACCTGCTCCAGCTGTCCTCTCAGATGGTAGCTACCTCCTTTGAAAGGGCTTTGTTCAGTGATAAATGTCTGGCACTGGTTTAGTTATATTTTTGTAAAGCAAGCAAATACAGTTTCATTTTATTATTTCTTGCCTAGGAATGCATTAACTTCCCTGGTACTATATATTAATTTATTATATGTTGTATATCTTATACCATGCTTAATGCCTATTTTTATCAATAATTTAATTTAAAAAACTAATCATTTAAACTTTATTTAATGGGAAGTAGTATACAAACATTATTTAGATAAATAATTTCTGTTTCCAGTGATTTTTGCCAGGAAAGGACCATATTTCACTGCCATTATATAGTTCTTTGGAATAAAAAAACCAATTGACAGCTACCTATTTTTGAAGAAATTAAACTTGGCTGCATCTGTTATGCCTAAGGGGCAAAGTATCATCTGCTAAAATAATTGAGGAATTTATTAATGAAATTGAAAGATTCACAATCTACTTGGTATGGTTGATTAGTATTTCCTATACTGGATATGAAAAATTCAAATAGCAAAACTCTAATGACAACAGTTGAAATCATATTTGCCTAATCTTCTTATAGAAAGTATAAAATTACAACTGTGGGCTAGTTTCAAAGTCCTTTTTCTAACCTCATGAGGTCACAATCTAATTGTTATTTCATCTAGAATTAATTTATATGTGAAAATCTTGAATTTGTTTTGTATAAAATCCCATTTAAACTTAGATAGGACTTCATTTGTGCAAAAATATATCTTAGTTGTATTTACTGGGTACATTCCATTAGCATTGGCTTTAAAATCTTCCGAGTAAATAAATATTATTAAAAACACAGATTGTTAAAAACATTGTAATATTTGTACAGTGTGAATGCAGATCTAAAGATCTTTTATGCTTAGATGTCTCACCAGGAGCTAATCTCATTTTGAAGATTTTCCCTACTAAATAAATCCTAGGGCACCACTGATTGCAGCATTTCTTTCAGACAAAAGTCAACACCTATTTACACAATACACTTTTGTTTCAAAATAGCACTTTTCCCTTTTCAGTACAGGTTTGTCAAGCCCTTTTCAGTAATTTATAATTACATCAAAATAACTTGCAAAACAAAAAAATATGTCTTGGGTTGGAGGCATTTGCGTCAGAAGGGTTAAGTAAAGATTTTCCAGTTTTCCATGAAGAGTCGGTAAGTCCAGGCTCTTCCATAGAAGCCACTTACAGCAGTTGCTATTTTTTAATCCCAACCAACTACATAGAGTGGTGTTTATGAGAACTCTTCTAAATTCCTCAACAAAAGATAATATATAAATCTAACAGAAAAATACTATTAGTGTAGTTTATATAGCACAGGTGGACCTACAGATGAAATAGATAATGTGACTGGCCATACAAAAATGTAAATGTATGTAATGTATACACCGTGTCTCTGTTCTAGTGTTTCCATTTTTTGTACTTATCCTAACTTATTTTTGTACTATCCTAACAAAGCCAGAATATGCACAAGCAGCTTTAATTACATAAAACTTCTTTAATCTCACTTTTTTTCTTTTCCACAGATTTGGAAACTATCTGGAAATCTGTACTTCACAAGATCTTCCCATTATATGCATGTTTGAATTATGGTTAATTGCTCCCTTAGGATGAATAAGCCACTTTTGGTCCATGGTTTAAAACTGGCTTATGACGTATTTGCATGCAGAAATCTAAATGTTGGGTTACCCTTTGAAAACATTATAGTAATTCCTTTATTACTTATGTAAACACAAGATTGGAAGGAAAAGCACTTTTGAGCTTACATAGATTGGCTAATTACATTATAGTTATAATTTTGGGCAGAATGTTTCCTAAATATCAAGATTGTGCAAACAGTTCTGAAATAAAAACACGATGCCCATTTTGCTTATGTTTCAGTCACAATGAAGCCTTACTGATTTCAGTGAAGCTAAACTTTTAAAAATTATTTTAATTTAATTCTCTTGCTCTTAATAATGTTTAGCCTTTATCAGCAACACATGCCTTTTGTTTTGTCACTATGAAAATATGGAAGTAGGATTTATTAGTCTCTTGAACTTTTTTAACTTTTTGAATTTATCATCATAAAGTAAATTAAAATAAGATACATTTTTTCCTTTATAATGATTTTCAGGAGCTAGACCAAGATGCAAAGGCATGAGTTTATTAAATTAATTTTAGGCAGTAAGATATTTAAAAGAAAAGGAGCAAAAGTCCTTCCCTGACTTCCTCCCTTTATGGTTAATTCTGGGGTGAAAAAGCATAGTATCATGCAAAGAGATTAAAATGGAGTACCAACATGTATATACTAGTGCTTTGTTTCATGCCACTTTAAGAAAATATAACAAAATAGTATGTAGTTACATACAACCTATTTTAGGTCTTATACACATTTTTCTTCCACTATTGGTTTAAAAGAAAATTAGATATTTTTAGATAGAATTTACTATATTGTATGGATGTTTGGGCCAATATCAAGTGTAATAGCAGTAGGAATCTTGTCAGAATAAAACTTCTCTTTTCCAGGATGAGTTTGCTTCTCTAAAAACAAAGGGACTCTTTTAATTTAGCACCTGCCTGTAAATATATGTCTTATAAAAAGAGATACAGGCACAAAGACCTGTATAAAAATTCATATGATGTGGAAACACAATGCAGGAAAACGTGCAGGAGAAATTGGCATCGGCTGATGGTATGTTTGGGAAATCTTAGTTCTACTAAATGCTTTATTTGGCCCTATAATCCAGTTTAAACAAAGGATAATAAATAGTACAAAGCGAGAGACAAGTTATGCACGAATGCACATCACTAAATTCTGGCTCAAGATCAACAATATTTTAAAACACACATTTCCTTGAATATCACCTTCCAATCTAACAATCCTTTTGGCAAGGACCAAAAGTATTTCTTCTTTTGCTAATATTTTTCAAATGGTTTTTCAGACAATCAGTAAGTGCACATTTTATACAAGGAAACGCTAATAATGGGCCATAATAATTAAATCATCAATAATAGGCCATAATAATTAAATTATTAGTTACTTCCCAGCTCACATATTTTTCTTTCTCTTGTCCTGAATTGTTCTATTCAAATATCATGAAAAATAAGCCGCCTCTGAATCAAGCTTGATTCTTGTGGTACTTTATGCATAATATCCATTTGGTTTTCTTGACAAGAGTGAAATAGTTTGCTATTGCCTTCTTCCAAGATTTATTTTTTGTTTTGCTTCCCAGTCTGACCTACAGCCCTGGGTCTCCCATCTACCAGGTCCAACTCTGCAACCAGGTGCTCCCACCTATTAAAACCATCTCTCTCTCTCTCTCTCTCTCTCTCTCTCACACACACACACACACACACACACACACACAATGTGGAAAAAGTGACCTGTTGAAAATATGGTACTTTAAATGCAGACAAACAAGAGTCATATTCAACATGGTTATCATTGAAATAAGTGAGATATGACAAAACTCTTTCAACCTATTTGTGAAGAGGAGGAATGGTATCTAAACATTGAAGAATACAAATGGTTAATTTATTCAACCATATCCATTCCAGAAGTTTCAGCATTCTGACTTTCTTGACTATGTTATGCCATGTTTATTGTGCTAATTTACAACACCCTTTGATAGGAACCCCGAGTTTGGTTGGCTGGAGGAAATCTTATGACACAATTTGATCTTTCTGCATCCTATTTCAAAGACATGTTTAGTGGTGGTTCTGTCTTTAGAAAACAGTTTAAAATAACCAACTAGCAGCTTGTAGGCTATGTATATGTTTTATCAGACAATCATTATTTCACAGTGATGGTAGACATCCTCCATCATTCACATTTTAGGATATTAAAGTGAACAATGGAGTTACTGTTAAATGAGGTTACGGGGTTTTATTCTGATAAGTGACACATGAAAAGAATATTCTGAAAGGTATCCAGTGACAAAAAGGGTAAAGTCCTTAAGGATAAGGACAAAACCAGTAAATTGAAAAGACAGTTTGATGAGATCTAAGATATTTATGCATAAAGAATAAAGCCTAGTAATAAAGGCCTTTGAACCTATTCATCTATGAGTAAATAATAATAGTAAAGCAAAATTTATGGATTCTATAAAAATGCTGTATTTCTTTAATATACAGTATATAACTATTGAATCCAGCAAATATCAGAATGGGTTACATGCAAAGCAACTAGTGAAATATTAGCAATTCTTTTTCTGATGCTTCCTTAGTTTATTTTTTGGTAGCAGGCAGTCATTTAATCATACCAATAGCAATTGTTACATTGTGTTCAGTATCTTAAATCAGTATTTTTCTGATTGGTTTGGGGATTTCTGAGAATCAAAGACTACACATTCTAAAGATGCTGAGATTGAGAAACATGATCTCAAATAGACCCAAATATTTGCACAAATCACTTCTTTGAATAAGAAACAACATAGTTTCTTATTCTACCTGAAAACTAAGTGATGAGGTTCAGAGGTTATCACATTAAATGTTTCTCAGACTCAGTATGAAATAAGTCTTTACATTATAACATCAAATTTAAAATTAATTAAATAAAATAAGAATGTTAAGCACCTTCATACTTGCAAGCGTTAAATTTCTCTAGTACAAATTCATTTGAGATTTATCATATGTTTATTGTGATTTTTATAAAACTCTGGGTAATTCTGAGTCACCTCTTGTGGCTTATTAGTCTTTCTTTTCTAGAAACATTTCCTAAGGACAAATGGCAATCAACAAAAAGGGAATCCCAAAGAATTCTATGATTCACAGCTATTAAAGCCCCCTTTTTAAGAAACAAAGAAAATGGAAGCAGCAGATTGACTGCCAGCACTTAATCCAAGTAAATCTTTTGGAGACATATGACTATTTTGTAATGCAGATTAAACAAAGGAAATTACAGTAAACTCAAAAGCAAGAACAGCTTGGCACACCTTAAGCAAAACATCACGTACCAAGTGAGCTAGATTCAGTCTTGGCAGATTCTCATCAGGTCCCCCCATTTCTCAATATGCACATTGTGCAATGAAGCACATAGGCAAGGGGCAAACAGCCAGGAATTACCTCCAAAGTTTACATTACAGTACTCATGTTTAGTTTATTTAGCCTCCTAAAACCAAGACGTGAGTGTCCTATGTGCCTGAAAACTCTTTAAAAGGAGTGTAGTGAAAGTTTTGTATACATCAATAGATTTTAGTTTACAGATAAGGAGGACAATGGTCTAGTATGTGACATTGCTAACAAAGGAGAGGAGGTATAATGAGGCATTTCGGAAAGTGCCTACGTGATGGAAGGATGCATCTCCCTTGGGGTCATTTGAGTGACTCCAAAAATCTCAGCCTGTCCAATTCTGTGACTGCTGTTGCTCCCCTTGTATCAGTCATGCGATACATAAAATAGATAGACTCAAGCATGGAAAAAGCAGCTTTGTAAATTCTTTAGTCATAAACATAATATGTAATATAATTACCTAAGTAAAAGCAAACTGATATTAAAGCCTTCAACATTATAAAAATAATTGTCCAGAATACACTGTCCTGGCAAATTGAGGTCCTAATTTTATAATAAAAAATGTTTAACAGGAACATGTTTTAAATTCACTAATCTCAAATACTTTGGCCACCTAATGAGAAGGAAGGATTCACTGGAGAAGAGCCTAATGCTGGGAAAGATTGAAGGCAAAAGAAGAAGGGGACGACAGAGAATGAGGTAGCTAGATGGAGTCACTGAAGCAGTAGGCGTGAGCTTAAATGGACTCCAGAAAGTGGTAGAGGACTGGAAGGCCTGGAGAGGTACGTTGTTCAAGGGGTGGCAATGGGTCAGTCCCGACTTCGCAACTAACAACAACAATCTCAGTTGTATATAAAGTCATATTAAAACATGGAATTACAAACCCTTCATTCTAGCAGACAGATACAGTAAATATGTTGGGAATATTATTCGGTCCATTGTTTTGTCTATTTAAGAGGCCATGCTATATAATCACAAAGTTGCAAGTCACAAATACCTGTTATTATTCCTTAATATAGTTATCATATAGATTAATGCTTACTAATTATCTAGAAATACCTATAATCTTATAACATGAGGATGCATTCAATCTCTCTGTTTTTAGAGAGACCCTGGTTATCTCAAAAGTAGATTTATCTGCCCAATGAGTAAAATAAGTTATTATTTGATCTACACCTATGGTAAGAGATGACTAAGTATGGATAGGATTCAGAAATGAGCATAATGAATATTAATTCAAATTAGAGATTGGACACTTTGGCAGTGTAGAAACTAAATCAGAAAAACATCATGAAACTAGGGCTAGCAACAGCAAATTTCTAATTGATATCATGTGATTGAATAGAACTAAAAAGATTTAATGTCAAACCATGTGTATTGATGTGCTGTATTTGTGGTTGTTGAGGGTGTTTGTTTTTTTGCATCTTCACAATTCTTTTATTTAAAAGTTTCTCAGAATTTCTCTCCTCCTGAATAGCAGAGAATTAAATTCCTCGTAATTTCTAAGTAATTGTTTTACTTAAACCCTTCCAGCTTGTTTACTGAAAGAAAGAAAAAAAAAACCTGAAATATTTTCACGTAGGATCTCTTGGCTTTTATCAATACCAAGAATCATTTTTTGGGAAGCAATTCTGAAAAGCGATTCAAAACCAATCCTTCCTCTGTTGTCTCCTGTTTTTGCAATGCTGTACTTTTAAAACGACGTCTGTCAGGAAGGAGACAGGAAATTCGAGTCACACTTACAACAGCTGTGCCATGCCCACTATCATTCTGAAATGACGTAGTTTGGGCTTCAGTGGCACAGAGCCAGGAACTTAGCAATAGCAGAGGTCAGGAAGATAGGTCACTGTTTTTACAGCCCTCACACTTGGAATCCTGCAGGATCTACTTGCTGCCTTCCTTTCTCTTCTGTTTTTCTGTTCTTTACTATGGGGAGCTAGAAACATCCTGTTTTCAAAGCATTTGATTGTTTTGCAATTAGCAAATTTCTATGCAGAAGTCTTTGACGGAAGGAAGACAGATTATTCAGATAGTTCACAGATGTGGGAAATTTGACAATAACTCAGCATATTTCAAAAGGCTTCTTGGGTTCTGAAAAGTTCAATTTGCTCTTTATTTTCAGCTGTAAGCATTATCTTTTCAAATGGTTTTTCAAAAATTGCAACACAGAATAAACATGACAAAGTAAAGACAAAATGAGAAGGGCAATGTAATCTCATTTCATATACACTATATATGTAGGGAAAGTAAAATTGGGACTATGCAATTTTATTTATATGGGTTTTTTGAAAGCATCTGAAAAAAAGTTACATATGTTGTTCACTGATCAAACCAGAGTGTGAAGTCTTTGCTTTAACACTGCACAAAAATTTATTAAGTTCTTCAATCAGACACAAGCCATGTTTTCTCTCAAAAATGCCTGAGATTATAGTTGAGGTGATACTCATGCTATCAGGGAATACATTGGCCTTTCGTTACCCAAAAGTTTGGATGCTAGCCAACTAAGGACTGATTTCAATTTTAAATAATGTCCAACTCTTAGATATTAAATACATGGAAAAGGGTAAGTGCATTTGTCTTTAGAAAAAAAAACAACACTTTAGAAGGCAAACATACACACAGACTAAATTATAATAAAAATCAAATATTTTAGATAACTCAAGTCTAAAAATCAGCTTCTCATCATACCTTCTTACACAGTACTGATGAAGCAGTATTTTATACAAATTGCTACCATAAGCAATATATATATATATATATATATATATATATATATATATATATATATATATATATATAAAAACTAAAATAAAAAAAAAACATGTATACATTCCATGGTAACTAAAGATTATCATGATAATTTATTGAAGAGGGAAAAAAAACTAGCAAAAGCTTCATAAGGATAGTTGTACTTTTTATCTACATCATTCTTTTCAGTTGATTTGCTGATGATTGCTACTGCTGGTATACATTCTAGAGATAATGTTAAAATATTTCTAGAATTACTCTTAGCACTGCAGGAGTATGCTAGAATTTGTTTTCCAGCTTTCTAAACTGCTTTTTATTCATTATAGCACATGTTATATTTAATTCTATAACATTAAAAGCAGCAAAACTTGATTAGCTACAATAGCATTCTGGTGAAAATTTGGACTCATTCATTTATATTGCTTTAATTTTTTTACAATAGGTCAGCAACCTGACCTTGCAAGGGAAGGCAGAAAAACCCACAACTTTTCACTTTGTTCTTAAAATACATGTGTTTGCATGTAATTTTTCTCTCTTACCTTATTGGATGCCATCTCGCTAACAGATCGATAGGTCTGAATAGTTTCAAGTTGGTCTAAACACCAGTCCAATTCCTCCAAAGTTTCCATTGCTAATTTTTGATAAGATTCTTCTGCAAACAAACACACAGACATGTAGTTAGGCTTGAGTGACGGCAGGCTTTCCATGGTGGAATTGCTGATCCGAC
Organism: Bungarus multicinctus; assembly: GCA_023653725.1. Lineage (NCBI taxonomy): Eukaryota > Metazoa > Chordata > Lepidosauria > Squamata > Elapidae > Bungarus > Bungarus multicinctus. The sequence goes on from CM042842.1 coordinate 62,902,799, forward strand.
TTGGTCCGGCACTGCTATAGGGACTACAGTGCTCTTTCATCATAAGTTCTTCAAGCTGCTGTTCCACTCTCTGGTAGAACAAATCAATGCACGTCCAAGCTTTTGAATGGTCGTTGTGGTTTTGTGTATGTGTGTTTGTGTGGGAGTGTTCCTTGCTTTCCTTTTTGTCCTTCCTTGCAGGCTTTGAAGAATCAGTTTCAGTAATATATCAACAAACTTCCTCTACAAAGTGGTGTAGGAGGAGGGATATTCTCTGACAGGCTCATCTGCATATGTGTACACTCACAGAACAGCAGAGGAAAACCAAAGGTTTCCCCCCCTTCCACTTAAACATTACTCATCTCACAATTTCTACTATTAAAGTGATGACATTTTTATAAGACCTTTAAAATATCATCAAGGGAGATTAGGCCATCAATGTAACTCGTCTTTTTTTTTTCCTGTTAGAAAACAGATTCAGATTTTTCTGAAAAAAAGAAAAGAAATGCAGAAATAATTCAAAATATATGTGTCTAAGTTGCTAAACTTGTTTAACTTAACTACCTTCCCCCCCTCCCACCTGTTAATTAAGGTTTAGTTCATTACATTTTTGAAGTATCTAACGGGAAACAAATAGAAAGTATGGCTTTTCTTAAATGGTTAAATTTCCATTTTGTTCATGCCAAAGTCACAAAGAAATTTTAGACTGAATTTCTAGAAGGGGTTTCCAAAACATTTATTCTTTCTGTCAGTTGTTCTTCCCTTTTGAAACAGAATTTTTCAAAAGAGTAGTCTTAACTTTAGGACTGGCTATGTCTATGAAGCTCAGTTTTATTACCAGATCCCTTGGCCCACCAAGCCACGCCCACAGAACTGGTAGTAAAAAAGATTGAATCCTACCACTGCTTGAGAGCCTTGGGAAAGCTACCAAAACGAGGCTATAAAATTCCAATCTTCTAGACCCCCTTTGCTACCATCTAGTGGACATTCAGACTTTTGCAACCAAGATCCAGTAGATTTAAAGTAATGGCAAAGGTGACAAATTTCAAAGATTTTTTCTCTCTTGCTGTTGCTATTCCAGTTACAATAGATGAGCCTTACCATGCTTTTTACACACACACACATACACCAATGGTTATTCATAATTGAGTATATAATCAGTAAAATGTCAAGTTGAATAAAAATATTTGGCATACACTGATTTTAAAAATAAAATAGGTAATATCTTATGTCTAGTAAGAGACTGTCCTACAGAATGGTATCAAAATGGGAAAAACACCCTTTTTATTAATGCCAATGAACATCTACAAGTATGGTAACAACAGGAAAATGCCTGTTGAAAAGGACAGCAGTAAGGTAGATTTATTGTTCAAATACCTGGATTTTGGATTTTGGATTTTTCGATTTTAGATTTTCAGTGGCTTACAAACTCTGGATTGTAAGGCCAGAATATTTCTTAGTCTTCTTTAAGATCTGGAGCATCATGTTACCCCTAGAACCAACAGTCCTAACAATGAGGCTATATGTTGCTAATGACCATAATACATTCTATTAGTTTTGTATTAAATGATAGGTTCTTAAAAATGCAGCCCTACAGAATCCTATTTTAAGAACTTTTTAATGTCAGAATAAAAAACTTCTTTTGCACACCTACATTAGGTGAATACATGCATATTGGTATCCCCTGGGGTTGTTAACTTTCATATGTAATAGAAGTGTATTGGGAGAAGACACACATAAGTTTGCTCATCTTTAATTATGATAATTACTATTAGGGTCTCCAGGAAGGTTATAAGTGTATTTAGCTGAAATCATATTATGATCACTGTTTTTACCAGGTTTGGTTGGTATTATTTGCAACTCTTTGCAGTCTTTAGTATGTTTTTTTTAAATAAGTTTATTTTGTAAATTTACTTGATTTATAACTTGCTCTTCATCCAAGAGCAGATGGTAATTTATATAGAGTCTCTGTTATATCCCCAGAACTTTGTGAAATAGGTTAGCTGAGAGAGAATGATTGTCCCTAAATAACTCAAGGAGTTTCAGAGAGAAGAATAGACATGAACCTGGATCTCCCCATTCTCGGTCCAGGTTCTTCACCGGTTCCCTTGTAATAAAAAAAATTGATACTAATCAATGTACTCTCATTTTACTACTTCCTTTTCTGCCTGATAGCTAATCAACTACGTGCTAAAAGCCTAGAAAGGACTTCAAAGATACTCCTGGTCTGAGGTAAATTACTGTTCACTCTTACTCAATCACAAAGTATGCATTCTTGGAAAATAAAGTTAGAGTCCAGTAATGTTTCCTGAAAAAAATTACACATCTTAGTCTGGAAAAGAGGATGTTCTTTTAAACTTGGGCTATTTTATATAAACATTCCTTATAAACTGAGCAAGAGAAAATTTGGTAAATCTGAGAAACCACCTCTTACAAAACCAAGGGTTATATGACATGCCTATCCAAGATTTTTTTTTTAATAGTAGCAGTTTCACACTCAACAGAAATCAAAAATCTACTACAGTAAGGACTTAGCTCCTGATCCAATTTTATGATCCCAGCCCTATGAAAGCACACTTTTTTCTTTTTACCTGAAGCCATATTGACCACACTCTGGTCAAATCAACTTCATACCAGTAATTATGCAAATCTTTGGTCAACAATTAAAGAAAATATTTTAATTTGATTCTAGCTATTTGATATATGAGTGGTTTTGCTGTGCTGTGCTCTTGATTGTCCTGAGATTGTTAGCAGGAGTTTTAGTGTATCATCATTAAAGGGGGAAATCTTACTTAAACAGCAGGGAGGTCCCCATCGGTATCCCATGTTGAACTGAATGCAAAAGTCAGTAAGTAATAGAAAAAAATAACTATTGGAGCAGTTGATGGGGCTTATTATGAGAAAGCACCCATCCCCCTTTACTGGTTGAAGTAAAACTAAGTAAGTTAAAGCTTAAGGTAGAGTAAAATTCAATCATCAAAAAAGGGTTGGTTTCTCATTGAATAAGGAGTTTCAGTGATCAAAATGAACTTATTGAAAAAACTGAACTTATATAGAACTTACTGAATCCAACAAGTGAAATGAATAACTTTTATTTAATATAATTTTGAAAAAATATAGAATACTTAAGACCCACCCACCCAAATGAGCTTCCTATTCATGATGATGATCACAATGTGCCATTAAATCAACACAAACTCCTGGCAATCACCTAGATAAATTTCTCCAGGGTGATTTGTTCTCAGTCAGGCATTTCTAATGGTGCAGTCTTGTAGTCAGTCTGTGCAATCTTCTTGTAGCAGCTTACCAGATGGTCAAATGTTTCGTCAGCTTCTTTGCATAGGTAGCAGTTACTGTCTGTTGTTCTCTTCTCAATTCTGGCTTTGTATTCATTTGTCCTTAAGACTTGGTTTTGTCCAGCCAGAATTAGTCCCTCAGCCTCTTTCTTTTCTGCTTTTAGCCATTGCCAGGTCTTGTTATTATCTGCTTTCCTTACTATTTTTTTTAATGTACTGGCCATGTCTTCCCATGCCTCCATTCTGTTCTTCATTTGGTTTTTCTTGTAAGCCAGCTTGGTCTCTCCAGTAGTCAGTAAGCTGTCCTGGCATACTAACTTCAGTGCATCTTCTTCATTGTCCTTCAGATATTCTTCCAAAGCCCCTTTTTCTTCTTCAACCATCTGATGTACTTGCAACATTCCATGCCCACCTTGGTAGGTAGAGTCTGTCCATGTCACTGCAAGGGATGAAGGGTTTCCAGTCCACTATTCCTGCTGTGTATCTAATGACTGGAATTGCCTAGGTGTTGATTGCTTTGATGACATTTCTTCCATTGACTTTGGACTTTAAGATCTTCACTCTCTTTGATGTATTCACTTCTAATCTTTTTCTTGACTTCAACGTGCTTGACATTGTCAGCTTGAAGGATACCAAGGTATTTGTAATAATTATCTTCATCCAGACTCTTAATGTTATTTTCATGGGACATCTTGATTCCTTCAGTTTTCACTATTTTTCCTTGTTTGATAGTGAGTGTGGCCTGGGAAACAGGTGCCCTAGTCAGTCAACAGAGTGCTGATTTACCACCAGCTTATCAAGCACTTAAAAGGGGAGGGCTGGGCAGCATAAGCAAAGGAAAGCCAATGATTTAAAATCCAGCCATCACTACATCCCAACCAGCATCTAAAAAGCCACATAAAACAGGCACCATATAAATATCACACACTCTGCTAGAGAGAAGCTCCCTGAAGATGGACTCTAGCATGTTTCGATCCTGCAACATTGTCCTGGGACACGTACATTTGGCTCATTCTAATCAGGTTTACCTTATGGTTTTTGTCTTACAATCTTTTAAAGTCTGTAATTACTGTGCTGAAAGCACCTGCATACGGATTGTTCCATACACTCTGTTTTTTACATCATGAAAATTAAAACTTAATTGATATGACTGATTCTCCAGTGGTAAGGAAGTTATTTGTGTGGCCTCTTCTTTAGCTATGTATAAATATGAGAAAAGGCTAATTGAGTATTTCCTATCATTACTCTTTAACCACGGCTTTATCTTTTGCAGATAACTGGCATATAAAAGAACAAAAGTATACCAAAGTTAGCCCCAATCCAAGGAAAAATGTGTCTATAAGTTTACAGAGCACTAGCCATGTGCATGAAAGTCACGCTGGCGTTTAGAGACGTAATAGAGGGGAAAAATAATCTACAGCAGCTGACAGCAGACATTTGGGCAGGGTTCAGGTGATCATTCAATAATCCCAAATTAAAACACGTATGTGAGAAACACCCTTCATTTAACTTTCAAAGGAAAAAGAGCTGCATCTCATTATTTTGACATGCCAAAACATGAAATAAAATTACAGTATATGAAATAGCCGACATCAGTTCTGGGTTTTCGGCAGTGAATGCATAACTAAGACTTTGTACTTCTATTAAATAATACTTACATTCAGATGTATCAGAAGTTAGTCTGAAAGCTATGCAGCTGTTTTTTGAATGTTTTTAGGATACATGTTTTCCAAAATATTTCATTTCTTTGTTGATCTTGAATAAAAGCAAAATGTTTGTATAATACTGTAGCTTTATTTCATCCCAGTCACACATATCTATAACAAGAGGGGAAGGGATTTGTTTCTTCGTGCTCCTGCATCAGGCTGCTAATTTCTTAAACTGTTTACCTTAGCCATCTTTGAATGTTCTTACATACATTTGTTCAAATATTATGGTTCACATAATTAGCTCTCGTTAAAATGTGCTATAATCACATTGTTTTCTGATACAAGATCAATTTTGTTCTGGTCTCATTTGTTTGTTTACAGAGTGTAGTCTTCATTATCCTATTTAAATCTATAGTATAGCCCTTAATTTATTTTATTTTATTAGTGGTGTCCTTTTTATAAGTTTATACTATAAATACAAAAACAAATAATAGAAAAAATAGGGGAAGGGTAAGGGAAGGGAAAAGTATAGAAAATAAGGGAAAAAGAAAGAAAAGGTGTTGATTTCTGACTCCCTTTGGTGCAGTAGATTAAGATAATTACATCAAACTTCAACACAATAGTATAAACTAGTCATTTGTATAACAACAAATCTATCTAATCGGTAAACCCAAAATCAAAGTTTTTTCCAACTCAAGCACGAAGTAGAAGCGGTTTCCAAGTAAAAACAAAAGTAATTTTGTTGTTTTTTTTTTCTTTTATCAAAGCAGTCAGTTTAGCCATTTCTGCTAACTCCATCAACTTTTGCAGACATTTGTCCATTGTGGACAAATGGAAGTGTTCTTCCATTTAGTAAATTTGAAGAAATTTACACAAGGATGTGTTTCACATAGGTATTATAAAAATATATAATCAATAGAATTCAGAGTGTTATGAGACTTTTGGAGGACAAACATTTGAACTGGTTGATGTTGCTTCTTGCATGGAATTGTGCAAAAGTAATGTATTTTATTGCGAAATATTGTCTCTGTGAATATTGTCTTCTAAAGCTAATTACTTCATTCAAAATTTTATCCTGAAAGATGCACTTGTTGACTGTTAGGGACTTCCCACAATGCTCTAACTTAATAGAATTTGCAGGCAAATGGTAATTTCCTCACTGATTCATGAATGCTTGCAAAAATTCCACTGGGCATTGGAGAACTAAGGTTAGTCAATAAAACGATTATATGTGAAATCATCATTTCCTTAAGGAACCAGATCTGTGTAGAATTTCCTTCCAGCCCATGCTCCAGGATAAATTTCTTTTTTTTCTTGCTATTCCTGCTTATTAAGTGATCAGAATACTTCCAAGTATTTAAGTAAATTTCATTTTTAAGGCTTCCTAACATATTAATGTGAAATGACATTTGATATAACATTTCCTGCATTTTGTGATTTCTACCATTGAATCAGAATTCAATTATGATTTTTTAAAAATGATTTATGGTAATTATAGTATATAGTATATAGAGCCTCAGTGGCGCAGTGGTTAGAGTGCAGTACTGCAAGCTACTCCTACTGCAATTTGGCAGTTAGAATCCCACTGGCTCAAGGTTGACTCAGCCTTCCATACTTCTGACGTGGGTAAAATGAGGACCCAAATTGTTGGGGGCAATATGCTGACTCTGTAAACTGCTTTGAGAGGTCTGTAAAAGCACTATAAAGCGGTATATAAGTCTAAGTGCTATTGCTATATACTGTTTGTTTTGTGCAGTTCTGGAAAATATAACTGTCAGAACATGAAATGCTCTGCATTAATACTGTTTTGTAGGCAGAATGAAATGTAATGTAAAGCATACACAACCCAAATTTACTTTTAGGAATGGTATTTGGCTGTAATTAATAATTAATATGTGTTTGAATTGTAAGCCACCTAGAATCACTGGTTGATTTGATTGACTATAGAAATTAATAAATAAACAGTATGATGGCTTGCAAGGTTGTTTTTAGATTTGAAGCTGATTTGGAATAAAATAGACTGAGCATGCATGGGGTAAAACTGGATTTTGACAGTGATCGTGCTTTAATAAACCAAATGCCAAAACTGAACAGTATATCCTTATCTCTTGGCATGGACATAACTAAAAATGATAGACTAATCCACTCTTTCTTTCTCAGAGTAAAATATACAAAGTATTATAGGAAAGCTTCTATTGACCAGAGTCATGACTGGTAGACAGTCATCAATCCTGAGTAGACAATTAAGAGAAATGAAGGTGTAGGCTTTATTCTGAATCAAAGAGCAAAAATGTATGACAAAACATGGCTGTAGATACAAATGAATATAGAAATCCACAGCCTAGTGATAGGTGAAACATATACTCCACAATAATAATGGAAGAATCAGATATGTCTGGAATAAGTCTGCTACATTCTGCAGTCTAAGGGAGAAATTGTTTTGGTAGGTAATATAAATGAATGACTAGGAATAAAATGAGAATTCAGAAATAATTGAGCTATTCAGAGACTCCAAAATGAATAAGAATGAATATTGCTGACTATCTGCTTAGAAAAGACTTTTTTATTTCAAATATACAGATTAAGCATACATAGTCTTTTTTCCAATCTCAACAGTACATTGCAGGGAAAAATGGACCTGAAGGGGAAAAAAATTGAAAGAACAGAACAGGGAAAGTGGAAAACTATTGGAAGAGAAAATACTTAAGAAAAAGAATTGGAAGTTAGATTAATCTCACAAAAGAATGAATTAAAAAGGGATGCAAGGAAGGAAGACATGGAAACTGCTTGGTTTATAGCAGGGTCCGTGGGCCAGATATGGCCCACAATGTGGTCTGATCCGGCCTGTGGGGCTGTGCTCATCTACCCAATGCCAGGAAGAAAGATTGGCCCAGTCTACCCAGTGTGAAGAGGAAGCAAGCCCAGCAGTTTTGGGTGTGGCATCAAGCTAGCCACGCCTACCCAGATGGCCACACCCATCCAGTCAGCCACACCCACCCTGAGGTCAACCACAGCCCTGATATGGCCTTCAATGAAATTGAGTTTGATACCCATGGTATACAGTAAAAAAAAAAGTATATTATAGAGTGCCAGGAAAGTAAGTTCAGTTATGCCTGAGAGAAGTATGAAAAAGAAGTTTGATGGGAGGCTGAAATGGCTTTGGATGTGAAAAAAAATGCATGTGTGAAAATGATTGCCCAAAAAATGAGGATGAGAGAAATATAACCCTTTATTTTATCATAGGTTTGGCTTCTTCTCCTTTTGTGTGGTTTATGTATGTCACTTGAAAGAAGGAATAACAGAATAGGTATATATGCGTACATGCGTGTATGTTGGCATTGCATATATGGAGATAAGGACCATTCCCGACATGTTGACCTTCCGGCACGCACTAAAAACCCACCTATTCCATCTAGTCGGTCTGGCCTAGAGTTATATAAAATGGTTATAAATTCGGCTTTTAAATGGTTTTTAACTTTTCTAATTCCCCACTCTTAATCTCTTAAAGCCTGCCTATTTAATTCTTTTAATTTATTTTAAAATTATATTTGTATTTATATGTTTTTATCTCACTGTGAACCACCTCAAGTCCTTAGGGAGAGGGGATGGTATACAAATTTGAATAAATAAATAAATAATAAATATATGGTCTACAAAATTTGAGAGGACCATGACATGACAGCAACAAGATACAGAATGTTGTGGTAGCAGATATGTTCTAGCAATGCCTGATTTAGAATGGGAACCCAAAGCATGGCTAATGGCTTTCCAAAAACCTACTGTTAGCATTGTTCTTTTGCTATTTGTATACACTAGTCCTGTAATACCAGTCAGCTCCAACGGAAATAAAATACAATACAGACTTGCATCTATTTGCCACCTGCTTCTTATGTAAATACAGAGCTGTTTCTTGGCATGATAATCTTGATATACCCAGCAACTTATTTAGGACACAGAATACTACTCTTCTCAATAAAATACAAGCATAATAAATCTAAAGTGCCTCCCAGTATGAATGGGATCATTGTCAATCTAGAAGAGACCAAATTCCATTTCCATAGCTATCTGAATCATTTTTTAGATTCTAAGCCACTTGGAAGGCACCCTACACCTCTGGGCTTCTCTGAACCCCCACAGTCTTCAAGGTGTTAGAGAACGGACTTGATTTACTTCCATCTTATTATTCTTTGGGACGCTATGTGGCTCAGTTTCCCTGTTGGAAAAAACTTGTACCTCCCTTTCCTTTCTAGTTTTTGAACTTAAAATCCTGTAGAGAAAATGTTAACTTGATAGCTTTTTATCTACTTAGCATACCAGGCAAACCAGAGTTGAAGCATTTGTTTCTCCTTTCTTTTCTGCAGAAGTCAAAAGCCACCAAAGAACCCAGCTGTGTCCCTTTCTCTTTTCAATGAAATGGGGGGTGGGGGAAGTTTATACCAAGATTTTTGCTGTATCTGTGACAGCTTGGAGCGAAGCAATTATACTCATTACTTATTTTCAAGATTTCAAGTTGGCCAGAATCAGCCATCACTGATCATCTTCAGACTACTTCTAGAATTTGAAAGTGAGGATAATGAAAATGTCCTTAGAATCATGAGTTGGGAACTATATGATATAACTTTAAATACCTATAGCCTAATCTTTAGAAATATGCTTATTTTTAAACTAACGGAAGGGACATTATTAATCATAACAAAAATAAATACTGAAAAAAAAAAAGAAAAAAGATCTGCCCCTACTTTTTGTCCAGGGTTTTGATTTTGTTATCTTTGATGTCTCTGATTTTTAAGTATTTCTTACAGCAACGTCTCCCAATAAAATGTGTTTAAGTGCATCTGAGGTTTTGTTTTTTATAGACAAAAATAGCAAAAATGAAGCATTTGATGGAATTTATTTAAATACTAAACCCTTCAATTTTATTTAAAATATGGAAAAATTAATCCAAAAGATGAAAGATGATTAAACGTTATTTTCACCATTCTGAACAGACTTGAGACTAAATACCAATTGATAGAATAAAACTTGTTTCTGAGTAAACATCTCAGAATAGACATATTGAGGCACTTGATTAGAATTCTAATGTTAGTGAGGAATTAATATTTATGGCTATGTTTTCTATACCCTGAAAATATATCCATTTGTATAAAACATATGTGAGTATATTTTGTTTTGAGTAAAACAAAAGTCAATATCATTAAATATTAAAATACTTTCTTTTGAGAACTTTAAGCATGATATAGTGCAATATCAATTAAAATATAATTTGTGTTTTTAAGTGTTAACAAAATATATGATTAAGAAGTGTTGGTAATTCTAACTAAAGCCATTTCACTTTTCATGACTATTTTATTGTTATTATTGATTGACCTGACTTTAATTCATTTCCTTTGTAGTTATCTGAATTACTTTAAGATTTCTTATAGGATTAGCATGTAATTTATACACTTGGCAAAAAAATGTATGTAATTTATATACTTGGTAAAAAATCAATATAAAAGTTCCTATCAAACAGCTGTAAGGCAAATGAAAAACTATTTTTCCTATTAAGGAATGTGCTGGAAAGCACTTCAGTATGGAAAGCAGTATTAACTTTCAATTTTTGAGTTCTCTGACTTGCCTCAGAATTTTTTAATGTTTCCATAATTGTTTCATGTTACGTTTTCTGGTCTTTTTTGGACATTTCTTACAATCACTGACATTAGCATAAGACATGGCATGGATTCCATAAGAACAAGAGTTAATAAAAGACTTAGGAGTAATTGTTGCCGTATGCTTTCTTGATTCCTGAATTATTTTTTAGTGGCAACACATTTTCCAAAGCTCAACTGCAAAATACTGTATAAATATGATCTTTTGAAGTTGCACACAGCTTAAAATTTATATTTATTAATTCTTCAATATGTGCAAATCTTCATTACATAAAATGTATCCACAACCTTGTGGAGATTTAGGTTGTATCTTTCCCATTCTCGGTTGACGTAAATCTATGAAATCAGGAGAGCTTGCTGGAATGATTCAAGGTAGGACCAAGATGTTTTAAACAATACTGTATTACAGATTCAAATGAAATCAGATGAGGAAATGAAAATAAAAATTATAGAAATCATCCCCAAATCAGAACTGCACTATTTAAAATGTAATAAAGCACACTTAGTTAAAATTGCAATTGTCGTTCAAGCTGAGTTTATCTGCATAAACTTTTTTTTCCTGTAAAGCAGGTCAAATATCAGTTTTATGAACCTAAAATACAGATTATAGAGAAATATTTAGAATGCTTCAGGTAATAAGTGAAGATTGAAAAAAGCTACAATAACAAGGTAGGAAGAATATTTCTAAACCTAATGAAAAGCAACCAATAAGAAAACACTGGAAAATTATCTAATTTTTCTCTCAACATACCTGATTGTTCCATCAAAGGGCAAAGTTGTCTGCCACATATTTATAGTTGCCATATATCCTCAGCTGTGAATCTTTAATAGTGTTTTAAAGAAAAAACCTTATCTGTCAGTTTCGGACAGCTGCATATCCTTTACTGTGCATGACAGAAGATGGAAGCTCTAGACTGCAACTGGTCAGGATAATGAATGAATCTGTCAGTAATTCATCTGGAAAAAGTCCCCTCCCTCCTCCTGGAACCTCAGAAGGGTTCCTTGACTACACTTGGGGAGTCCCACTGACATCATCATAACTTGCTCAGCTGCCATAGATGGCATTTGGACTGGATAGAATGGCAGAGCGCATGATGAGTGTAGCACGTGTGGAATGTCTAACATGAAAGTTCACAGGTGTGGCTGAGGGGGAACAGTTTACATTGGTTGCTATGGATACATGATTGGCTGACATGTCTTCAGAGCCCACAAGAGACACGGCAGCTATTTTTTAATAGGCTCATGAAATCAATCCCAGAAGGTTTGGAGTCAACAGCTAAAAAGGTTTAGTTGATTAAAGTTACATGATGCATGCAAGATAAATGAACCTCCAAGGTGTAAAAATTGTGGCTTTTGCCAACTGAAGCTGATCATAAGAAATAATTCTTGAGTCACTCATTTAAAATTGTTTGTAAATCTAGGAACTGAACAGCAACATCTGAGTTTACTAGTGATTCTCAACAATGCAATTTTGACATGCAAAGAAATTGTACAAAAATACTAAGAAAGAATATCCCCCCTCCTTATTCTCTCAAACTGCTGAAAGAAAACCTGATGTTCTTCTTTCAAAATGTGCCTGCCTCTAGGTCTTCGGCATAAGCTTACTGTCAGGAGGGCAGACAATCTATTTAATGACTGCATTGACGTCAATAGCATAACTGAAATACTTACTAAGATGCATGATTCCAACTTTCAGGGGGAAGCTTGTTTCTAAGCAATAGGAAAATGAGAAGTGGATTCGCTGTGGGAATGAACTACATCTGCAATGCAGGAAAAAACATTTAGGTTGTAAGCAGTATCTTTGAAACACTAGTCAATTCACTCTTAGCCGTGTGGCAGGACAGAATCTGAAGATGCACTGGCATAAACCAGTAACTCTTTTATCTCTGCCAATTTTAGAACTATTAATTTATTTTTCTCAATAATACTTTGTTGCATTGGAAAGACTGCTCTTACTGACTTCTGGCACAGAACAATTGCTAAACATATCTGCTGGTTCCAGCTGTCTGCATCATCCAAGTTTCATTACAAATAATAATACAAACATTACATTTGTATTAAGAAAGAATTAGGGCTAGATAGTAAAATACGGTGCCTGTTATTCTTTGTTGGTGACAGAATAGTCCCTTCTGCCTCCATTATACTTCTCTTTTCAGGGTCCACATTAACACATGAAGATCTCACAGTTAAAAAAGAAAGAAAGAGGTGACGTATACAGAGCTCTCCTTTGTCTCTCTGAATGTGAAATACATTCACATTGACTTGATTGCTCACATTGACCTGAAAGCTCTCCATGTGATCTAGCCCTGACTAGTAGTGAAAGATTTGCTTGCATCTAAACAACTGCTTGAAAGAGATTTGGTGTGTATGTCATGACATCACTGTGCAAGAAAAGCAATACAAATGTAGTAAGTCTTTTGTGAGAATTAGTTCTAGCAAGAACAGAAGTAAAACCTGAGCATGAGACCAGAAAAAAAGATGCAGGGATTTGAACCTGCTTTCGTTAGCAGCCATGGGAATTCTATACTAATGGCCCAATTAGTTTTTAACCATATGCTAAACGTACAGAGCAAAAAACTGCATCCTGGATTTCCCATCTGTGTTGGCTTCCTTTCTAGTGATTGCTGAAAGATGTTTGGCAGTCCTTTATTGATAATGGTATTGAGAGGACCAAGAACACTTCCATACCTCCAATGTTTTCATTCCCCAATACTCTGGAAAGCACTTTTGACAGCAACCCTGAATTCTCTCACTTTCCATAACACCAAACAAGAAAAGAAATAAAATAAATTGCTAGCAATCACTAACCCACATTTTTCCGTACATGCCCTTGGGTGTATTTCACTGATACTCTGAAAAACAAACAAACAAACAGAAGCCTGTTGTAAAAAGAAATGAATGAAATGATTGAAATTCTGCAAAGCTATCCCAGCAATCAAACCACCATTCCTATGTTGCCTTTCAAACCAAAATGGTTAGTTGTGAAAGTGAAATCATAGCATGCTGGCAATTTTGCAACCAGTTCTTTTCCTCAATACCAGTAATCAGACTTTCATATTGCTAAGGTACTGAAATGGTGGAGAGGTGAGTGAAATTCTAAATAATTCAGGAGTGGGATGCTGAACCTTGTTAAGAGACAACACTGACTGGAGGCAGATGAATCCCAATACCAATGAGAAAAATAGTTAATGCATAAAGTCAGCAATCCAAAGAAAAGCAGCTCTCAAAACCATTTGATATCGTGAGATAAAACAGCTTCTGACCATATTCCAAAACCAGATAAACTGCTTATGTGGAACTACTACAACTTATCTACATAAAGCATTATTACTTACTCCCTAAGCCAGGTCAGAAAATTTTCAGTGTTTTCATGAGATCATGGGCAATGGTACCAGTGTCTCATGGTTAATTTATTTAATCTGTCTATTGTAAACTAGCCAGGAGGTTCCAGTGCCAAAGCTATATATCTCATAGCAATCTTGAGAATGTCTGTGGAAAGCCTCAGTCATCCAGGTCATGGTTGGGTTGGGGTTAAAGAGGCTATCTATGTCAAAACTGAACAACCCTCTCTCAATAAAGGGGAAGGGATACGATATAATCTATCTCCCAATCTACAACACAGTTCTTTCAACAGTTCCAAGAAGGCTCCACACCAATTTGCACCACTCAGGTGACCCTTATGACACAGATAAACCTCCAGGTGACCTTAATGACCAGCTAAAAGAATGCAAATCACCAGCTGTCTGCAAGGAGTATAAATCTTTCCCATTCCCCACCATCCAGTCAGAGCTGAAGAAACTTCTTGGATGAGAAGCAAAACATCTTCAAAGAAAAACCAGAAAGTCCAGTTGCCTCATGAAAAAAGCACCTTTGGGGCAATCTGGAGAATGCTTTACAGAAGTTTGTATGAATACTTTGAATGGTTACAGTTGCTAATTGATAATCTAACAATTAACTTTTTGGGTAATTCGTATACAAAAAAAACAATGATTTAAAACATGAATCTGTATGTATTTGTCATGTAAAGACATTCGAAGAGTTTAAATAACGGTAAAGGGAGACAAAATGTGGGATACACACAGGACAGAAAATGTTTAGTTTCAAGATGGAAGTAAGATAGTTGCATCCCAAAGTTTCTAAACTATTTTCAGCTAGCACATACAATCCAAACCTGGGGGCATATCCCATCTGCCTTTGATTTACTAAAACGTCCTTCCTTCCCTTCAGTTGCTACTGCTGTTTATGTCCCACCATGGCACTTCTTACCTGCCTGTCTACCCCCAAATTTTCCTAATAACCATTTTTTTCAAAGTCTTTAAGAATTGCATCTTCTCCTATTTTATCTAAAATCAAATATATCCTTCCAATGTTGGTTTTCTATCAATAATAGGGAAACAACACTTTCTCCAGTAGCTTGTAAACCAGAGTTGTGATTCAGTTTCTAGCTAATATAGGATTCTCTCTTTTAAAAATCAAAATCAAAATAATGTTTTTATTTTATCTACAATAAGGTGAAGATGCCTTCAAATGATGCAGTTTTCACGATGGTATTTGTGCAAGTGATTTGCCACTTTCCAAGGCTCCTAGGTTGATGCCATGTGAATGTAAACATCAGTCACTACCAATAAATATTTTGTTTTCATAAATGTGGAATATTTTGTTTGTTTTTAAAGCTACCTTCAAAAGAACCTACTGTGCAAGAGTGTAATACTTCATCCTGCTTTGAATTTCAAAATGTAATAGTTCAACAACTTGGATTAATAAATACATCCGGATGTGCAAAGAAATACACACACATGGATATCTTCTATTCCATTTTATCCTAACTCCCCAACCTCCAATCTCTTAACAACTTTACTGTGAGATAGTGGCTCTCATTCAGAGAAGCTATTCACAAAGAAGTACCATAAGGGTTTCAACCTGGCCTTCTTAACCTCAGCTTAACTTAACAGCACACAGTACTTCACTTGAAATAACTGTTTATTATGCAATTGCAGAATTCATGTTTCCACAGTCTCTATTTGTTTATTTGCCCAATACTCTCCTTTATTATCCCACAGGGACCTTTTAAATTAATGAACACATTTCTGTGTGTTCCTATGGTCTGTAATTGAAACAAAATAAAAGGGAACAATTTCAGCAGTTAAAAAACAACAACACAGGATGTATTACTAGAAGTGTGTGTGTATATGTGTGTGCGTATGTGTATTTGTGCATGTGCGCACCAGTGTCTGTATTTTTATACTCTTGTAGGTTTAAGGATGAAGCAAGTACACTATGTTATAATAAGACTGAATAGATGCTTAAAAGAAAATTTAATTCAGCAACTGGTATAGCAGTGGCAAAGGCTATACGTTAGCTTCAAATTCAATTTCATTGTATAGACAACAAAGCCAAATTTCTCTTAGCCACACTGACAATATGGTGCCACAATATTAATGTTAATATTAATAAAGGGCTCATCTCATACAAGACAATGAAAATGAAGTCTTTTCAATTCTAAAAATATAGTCCTTCAATGTTAGAAGTTCTCTGTGGGCAAAAGTAATTCTAGATAATTGTTTAAGAAAGTGCTGACTGAATGCCATTTATTTGCCATGCTAACTTGACTCTTAGAATCAGATATATTCCCTTAACATACACTGAAAATGTTGAATGAAGTCTGCTGCGTATTTTTCTATTTTAGCTTTAGGAGTTTTGCATGTCTCTCCTTACAGAAAATAAATCAGGTTTTTAAAGAAAAGAAAATGATCGCAGAATGAATACATTAATTTACCATGTCATTGCTATGAATAAAAGTATAATAGTGTAGTAAATGAGCACAAGTCTTGTTAGTAAGAAATGGGAAACTACGTTCCACATATTACAACAAAATATATTTCAATGATCAATCTCTATACTGGACAAATGTGCACATAATAAAGGATCATATTAGGAAAAAAAGTATATTATTCGTAAAATAATAAGTTTTAAGAACAATTCACACCAAGCTAATAAGATATAATAGATAAGATATAACATATGCCAAATATTGAAACTGCTACTTAAGCAGCATATGATGATTACTTTTTTCTGTACATTTCATGTTGGGACTAAACATTATTATTATAACCAGAGAAATATTTTAAAAGATCACTTATTACAACTTGTTATTTTATGTTCAGGCATCACTGAGGTTGCACTGACATTGAATCAATGTGTACTGTTCAGTAAGGCATAACATTGCTTCTGTTATTGGCATATTAATTATGCCAATTTGGTGGAGCTGTTAAGGAACAAGAGTCTACCTTCATCCATGGAAACTCATTGGGTGACTCTGAGCCAGTCACTCTCAGTCCAACCTACACCACTTTTGGAGAAAAAGTGAAAGAGAAAAGAAGAAAAAGTGATCTGAACACCACAAGCTCCTGGAAGACTGAATATAAACTAAGACTCATCATCACTGTTATTCAATATTTTGACTAACTGCAATTTGATACGCACTGACTCAGAAGTTTTCTTCAAAATAATTTAGACCACAATCTTTTTTCCAGTTGAACTTAATGGAACAAGGGTGGCAAAAGAAATACAGCAGCCTAAAAGAGAAATGATATTTGCTCAGCTCCCTCAGCTATGCCAAATCTAATGCCAATCTAATTATTCTGTAATGATCAGAATTCCTAAGTCTCCCTATCAGTAAAATTCACACAATAGCAAATTGAAGAATTTGCACCTACACATAACACTGAAAATGTTTTGCTTGAGACAACTGTCCCATTGTGTCTAAGGATCAAGCTTGCAATGGGATTAACCTCTGAGTTCATATATGTAGGACAATTGTATTGCAAGATTAAACAAATGCAAATGGAACACCAAAGTCAGTTAGACGCAAAAGTTTCTTGAAGGAAAATATAACACTTTCTAATATCATACCGTTCTTATCTGCTTTGAATTTTGAAAGCACTTAGTACTAATGAAGAATAGAAAAATAAGCATATGAGGTTATTTTCTTACTGCTGATTTAATTTTGCTTTCTGGGACAACTGACTTCAGCTCTATCCAAGAGACAGCATTGAGAGATGCAAGCAGTACTTCGATTCACCCTCATGCATTTAGTCCCAATCTTTCTTCCTTTGCCTACTTATGGGCCACTGCATAAAAATCTCATTACAACGGCACAAGTCTGGCTTAAAACTGTATATTTTATATGACTACATATTTAGTTATATATATTTATTTATAAAATTTATAGGCTGCCCATCTTATCTCAAGGTGACATTTATATTTGAATAAGCCCTGCTTCCCTGAGGAATTCTGAATTAGGAATTAGGATCATAGCCACAGTCTAAAGAGTATATGAGAAAGAAAACATTGGTAAGTTTAAATTGTGGTGTGTGTAGAAACAAGGGGATAATACAGGTAGTCCTCAATTTACAACAGTTTATTTAGTGACTGTTCAAAGTTACAATGGCACTGAAAAAAGATAGTTTTGACCACTTTTCATAGTTACAACCTGCCAGCACCCACATGCTCATGTCATCAAACTTCAGATGCTTGGCAAGTGGTTCATATTTATAGCCATTGCTGTGTCCCAAGATCATGTGATCACCTTTTGTGACCTTCTGATAAGCAAAGTCAATAGAGAAGCAATATTCACTTAACAACTGGGTTACTAACTTATCAACTGCAGTAATTCAGTTAACAACGGAGACAAGAAAGGGCATAAAAGGGGCAAAATTCACTTAACAGATATCTCTCTTAACAACAGAAATTTGGGGCTCAAATTGTGGTCATAAGTCAAGGCTGTAGAAGTAAATTAAATCTGTTTAAGCCTTGGCAGCATAGAAGACAAGGGAATTTTGCCACCACGTTAGTCAGCAAATTCACTTACTCCTTTCTCTGTACAGAGTGAGTCATCTAAGTGGTGATGTGAATTAAATATTTCCAAACATCTAATTTATCATCTGCTGCCGTCGTTTAGATCAAGCTTACATTTTCTAGAGAAACTTTGTTGGGATTGGGGCAGAGATCTGAAAACTAGTTTCCACTTTAAAAGAAAGCAG
Source organism: Bungarus multicinctus (assembly GCA_023653725.1). Classification (NCBI taxonomy): domain Eukaryota; kingdom Metazoa; phylum Chordata; class Lepidosauria; order Squamata; family Elapidae; genus Bungarus; species Bungarus multicinctus. The sequence continues at coordinate 62,921,413 of CM042842.1, forward strand.
AGACAAAAGGGGACAAGAAAGCTGATGTTGTAACGAAGCACAGAGCCATTTGTATTCTTCTAAAAATAAAGAAAACCAAAGAACAGGAGGCATTAGAGAATGGAAGGTGAATTATGCCATTTTGAAGTAGTGATGTATTAAAACTCATATGCATTTTAATATTGAGTAACCAATACCAATGACTAATATTTGAGATTCTAGAAAAACAGTGCATGACCATTTGAAAAATAATCAACATTTTCTAATGCCAGAATGTGATACACGTATTTCAGAATAATACTATACCCTCACAACAGAATTTCAGGTTGATAGAAATAAAGGTCAGGTAAGAGCCTGAGCGGGCAGCCAGGCCAAAACAGCAGCAGACATAGAACCGGTTCTATGTCTGCTGTTGTTCAGAACTACCGGTTCTACAGAGCTGGACAGAACAGGTAGAATCCCTGAATATATCTGCTCAAAGATTCAATTCTATCAAGTGACTCTTAAATAAATTACTGCCTTTTGCTGAATAAATATCCATTTAATACTACAGAACTAATGAAAAGAAGTAGAACATACTGAAGATTACAGCCAAGAATTAATTTTACTTTAGTCTTTTTTTACTTAATGCAGATGAAATCAAGAAAACATGATCCATTTCTAGCTAGAATTCTAGAGGCCACCTGTTTCCAAATCAATTATGCTTACTAAATTTCTTTCCTGTGATAATCTTTTTAATGTTTACATCTGGAAACAAAATAACTGATAAGATGGCTTTGAAGGTTGGTTTTTAGAGGGCATAAGGAGATAAATAGATCAGTGGATTTCTTTAAGAGAATTTTGTAATTATTGCTTGCATGCCCAAAATTATTTTAAAGTTATCTTCTATAATAGAAAAACTTTATTATGCCTTTAAAGAACAACCTCCATAAATAAAACTAAAAGTGATATGAATGTAACTTTAAAAATGGTAGCCTGCAAAGAAAAAGATGAAATAAAGGATATATGAAAAGATGATATATTGGATGTAAAAATAGTATGTTAATAATAATAGTAATAGTAGTATTAATAAGTAGTAGTAATAATAGTATGCTATAATAGTATAGTATGTTACCATTTTTAATGATCTTTTTTCTGATTAAGATGGAGTGAAGATGTTTTAAAGATTTGTGTATAGAGAATGGATGGGTATGGAATAAAGAGGTGATTATTTACTTTTTAAGAGACAGTGATAAGTTACACTTGGTTACACTTTCTGGAGCAAAAAGAGCTTTCTTCTTTTTAATGCAATTTTTCTTTTTTATATGTTTTTAATTCTATGTAAAGTATATGTATATGTATTATACAATATAATCTTTAATAAAATTATTACCAAAAAAGGGAGGATTTATTCCTGGAATTGTTGCAGTGTCCTAGAAGGCTTATGCATGAAGAATTGTTGCATTGCAGTTGACACATACCATTAATAGTTAGGCATGTTGTTTTTGTAAAGAGCATATTGAGCAATGAAATCCATCCCTTTGTTAAATGGAAAGGTTGCTCACAATTGTTTTTTATAAAGTCTTCAACAATGAATCCTTTGCATTTCAACAATGAATCATTTCCTCCATCCTCTTCCTGTCTGCCCCTATGCCACTCTTCTTCTAGGCATTCTTTTCACATGTATCTTACCATCTGTTTCTGTTCTCCTCACAAAGGTTCTTTCTCATCTCTGCTACTCAGTTGTGTTGCAAAACACAACTAATGACAAAACAGCTTGAGTAACCTATGCTCGACCAGCAAATATCCATTATAAAATGTATAATGATACTTCTCTGCTTGATGCTGTAAAGGTACAGGACAGGCCCTGTAATTGAACAACAGAACACATACCTTGAATGTTTACTTTGGAGATGGGTAGCTGACTTGCTGCTGGAGACCTCCTGTAGAGGAATGAATTGAAGTTTATTATATGGCTGTACTGGAATTCAGAGATGCCCATGAATACAATGCAGTTTTTTTCCAATTAACATAGATTAAGGGCTCACTCTATAGGAGTAATGGGAAGCTGAAGGCTAGTGGTGCCAGCTAAAATCAAATTTGAATGTAGGGTAGCCACATAGTATCTTCCATTTAAATTTGTAAACATGTAACGGGGTGAAATTCATTTTTTTCTCTACCGGCTCTTTGGGCATGGCTTGGTATACTTGCTACAATAGTAATAGCAACCAGGGGTGATTTTTGACCAATTCAAATCATCCTTACCACCTCTCCCAAGGGGGGCCGAGGTGGTTGAATTTCACCCCTGATGTGCAACTTTAACATCAGCTGCTAGTGAGGTGATTCATCCATGCTAGTGTTTCTCAACTTTGGCAATTATAAGTATAGACTGACTCGGGGAAAGCCACAGTCAGCAATACTATCTGGGGAATTCTGGGAATTGAAGTCCACCTCTCTTAAAGTTGAGAAATGCTTCTGCATGCAGTCTAAAACAACTAAGTGCATCTTTTTATGTGAAGAAACATTGGCCTATCCATATAGCAAGTCAATGCCTACAAACTGCTTGCCTCAAAAAGCAGCTGTCACACAGATTCAATGTCAAGGCTCCCATACTGCTTGTTTAGGAATGTTAAGTGAAATCATACTGCACGCTTTCATGACTGAGAGGAAATGTGGAGTGGATGGATGCATCTGCATTAGAGTTCTCTGATCAGTAAACACCAACCGATGATATTACTTTTAAACATATAAGTATCATCCTTCTGATTTTGCTCTCATGAGATTCCACAGGGAAGAAAACATAGTTTCCTCAAAGAAACATTAAATAAACTGGAGAGCTAAATAATGATCTGGACAATAGACAATGAAAAGTAATAAATATTTTACAAATACTTCCATGCAAAATTATGACAGGCTTGGAACAGGTGCTTTTACAGGCCGTAAAGTACTCCTGGCCATTGCACCAACTTCCCCCCATCATGTGACCACATTTTAGGTCAGGGGTCTTCAAACTTGAATTCCTCCTCCTGTCATGTTAGCTCAGGAATTCTGGGAGTTGAAGTCCACAAAACTTAAACTTGCCAAGTTTGAAGACCCTTGTTTTAGGTGCTTGGCAACCACTTTGCCTTCATGTGACTGCAATTTGTATTTTTCTGGGGAAAATGCCCATTCAGAAGAATGAACTTGCACTTACAACTCTGGCATTTGCTTTTTGACTGCAGAATAGTTTAATGAACACAGTGCTTCATTTAACAACTGCTACAAAAATGTCGTAAAATTGGGTCCAGTCACATGACGATAACTGTAAATCTTAAGCAGGCTTCCCCAAATGCTGTACCAGATGTTTGCACAATTTCGGTTATATTTGACCATTGACAGGACATTTTCAAAATCTGCCAATTAACAGATAGTGAAAACTGCAGGAGAAATGTTATCATTATTGAACAGTTAATATTTTTTTCATAATTCATTCCAATATAGACTGAATTTAATGTAATTTTCAAAAATAGGGAAAGAAGTGGAGAATTTTGCTCATATTAATTCACCAAATTTGATTTTTTTTCAACAGATAAAATTGAACAGTTTTTTTGTTAATATCCATATTTCTCAGAGTTTTGCAGAACAATTCTTATCAAATGGCTAAAAATATATGTGTTTTAGGTAAAATTGTTGATAGGGGTGAATTTGTGTGTGTTTGTGTGTGTGTGTGTGTGTGTGTGTGTGTGTGTGTATAAATACAAAACCTGAAAATTGAAATAGGAATTTCCAGGTCTTTTATTGTGAGGTCATAAGAAAATTGTCTTTTTGAATATTTTGAATGCTTTTTACCAGATCTTTCCTTGTGACATTATGAGATAATCTGACAACTGAATTAGCTGCTGTTAAAGGCATAAAGCAGCAGTAACAGTTTATCAGATAAGTTTTCAGAAAGGGTTTTAGAGAATGAGCGGAGAATTTAAAGACTTTGAAGTCTAATGTGCCTAGGGGAACTGAACAGCACAATGTGGGCAGGTGTGATGAGTGTAGGGTTCCTGAGGCCAGGTCTAAGTGAAACAACGAACAGTATTTACATGTTCAGTTTGGTTCCCAAATGTTTTAATTCAATCGTGTTAATGGTACGTATGTATGTATGCATGTATGTATATGTATGTACACACAAAATATATATATTAGGGAAAAAAACTATTTTTAAAATATATCTTAAATACAATAAATACATTAGGAAAAATGTGGATGAAATACATATGATTTTTCATTAAGAATTTGTCTTTTTAAAGAAAACAGAAGTTGTTGCACCCAAGAGATGAATAAACTAACAATAGGGAAAAAATGAAAAACCAAAACTAAATGAGGACCAAAGCCACAATTATCTTTCTGCAATTCAAATCTAAACTCACAATAACTGTTTTGGGGATTATCTTGTATTTCAATCCAATGAATATTTGGATTGTAACTTCCACTGATTTTAAACAGGACCTATTTCTGAATAGATAATTCATAGTTTTATAACCTTAAGGTATGACTACAACAGCTAATTAAAAAGAAAAATGAAAAGAAGTAACTTACTTGTTTGATGTTCCCTGCAGATTAGTCAGTATTGTAAAATTATTTCTTACACTTCTTAAACTTGCCAAGACCTATTAAAATGTAGAATTATATAAATATGCAGATGTTCTTAGAAGTCCCATAAATGTCAGCAGAACAGAATTAAACAAAAACATTTTATTAAAACAAATTGGTTTCAGTTGTTAAAATTATGTTTAAATCCATAAAATAACAATGACTTATATTATTCAAATTGATTAAACAATATTATAGCTGACATCATATATCTGTAATACTAGATCTAGGTTGCAAAAATCTGGAAAATCACCAGATGGCAACAAAGAGATAATAAAAATTCTAATTCTTTGTTTCCATTTAATAGCAATATAGATTTTTGCATCCCAGATTTATATTATACATATTTAACTGAATTTTATATTCATACATTTTAAAATAAAATAAAAAATGGTCTATTTATTACCAATAATAGTTTGAAGGTATACAACAGACTAACTGGAAAAGAGAATAAAAGTTTTTGTGTGACTATAAAAAGCTGTTAATAGCTTAACAGTTAAAACAGGGCTATAGGCCCTGGAATTACTGAAATCTTGAAAAGAACAGCAATGCCGCAAAACACAAAGAAACTTAATTGCTTTGGCAACGTCACAAAAATAATCTATTTCTTGTATTTTTTTTTCTTCTGAAATAAATTAGTTTTTCTATTTTCAAGTCTGGAATTTATAAATTGTGCATTGTTATTGCGAATATTAGTCACATTAAAGAGATAAAGGGGGCTAGTTTGCTTTAGTGGTTAAGGCACCAGACTAGATAAAGGAAGATTGTGAGTTCTAGTCCCACCTTAGGCATGAAAGCCAGCTGGGTGACTTTGGGCCAGCCCTTCTCTTGGCCAATTCACTTCATAAATTGTTGTTATGGGAAAAATAGGAGGAAGAAGTTGAGTTGGATATGTTCACCGCCCTGAGTTATTTATAAAAACAATAAAGTTACAAATAAGTAAATAAAAAAAATTAAGCTATATTTATGCTTTTAGTACAGCATTTCTATAGGAAAAGCATACTGTGAGCAATAAAATGGAAATAAATTTAGCATAACATAGCTGGCAAGATTAAGAAGGCAAAGATTTACACAGATGTCAGTAAAAATAAATTTAATGCTATTTTTTAATAAATACAGAACCTGGAAATTGAAATAGGAATTTCCAGTTCTTTATTGTGAGGTCATAAGAAAATTGTCTGTTTGAATATTTTAAATGCTTTTTACCAGATCTTTCTTTGTGACATTATGAGATAATCTGACAACTGAATTAGCTCCATTAAAGGCATAAAGCAACTGTAACAGTTTATCAATAAATTTTCAGAAAGGGTTTTAGAGAACGAGTGGAGAATTTAAAGACTTTGAGGTCTAATGTGCCTAGGGGAACTGAACAGCACAATGTGGACAGGTGTGATGAGTGTAGGGATCCTGAGGAAAGGTATAAGTGAAACAACAAACAGTATTTACACGTTCAGTTTGGTTCTCAAATGTTTTAATTCAATTGTGTTAGTGGTAGAAACTGTATTACAATATTTGGAACATACCTGTGCAAACGGTGTCACTATCAGGTCATCTCCATGTCTAATAAAAAATGAAAACAAAAAAGAGCACGTGTTTTAGATTTTGAAAAATAACTATATAACTAAGAAACATCACAATATCTATTCATCTGATTCTAAAATTTTGACTAATTTTAAATTTAAGTTTCATATCCATGCACAAATTAAAATTATAAAGATATACAACCAAACTTGTGAATAGTGATTTTAAATTGGAGCAGGAAATGAAGTCCTTTATTGCTGTATAGTTTTTCTCTCTCCAAAGTTGGAGTTGTTCAGGATTCTATCCAGGGATGGGATTCTATTGGTTCGGACCAGTTTGGGTGAACTGGATGTTAAAGTTACATCTGGTTCGTCGAACCGGTATTTCAACTGACCGGCTGGCCCCGCCCACCCCTCCCCTCCCAGGAGTCTCCACATGATGCAGTAAGTGCAGGGTCACGTGGAGGCTCTGGGAGGGGGAAAACAGGTCTTCCAGAAGTCCGGAAACAGGCCTATTTCTGGCTTCCAGAGGGTCTCCAGAGCCCAGGGGAGGCAGTTTTCGGCCTCCCAGAGGCCCAGAGGAGGCCTCCAGACACTTGGGAGGGCGAAAAGCCCTCACCCGGACTCTGGAGGCCCACTGGAAGCCGGGAACAAGAACTTTCTGTTGGCCACACCCACCATGGCCATGTCCACCCAGCAATAGGCAGCAAACTGGTTGTTGGGATTTTTGAATCCCACCCCTGATTCTACCTTTTGCACTCTGACTTTTTATTTTTATAATTGATTCAAAAGTTTCTTCACATGATCCTATATATATTTTCCCATAGCATATGTATTAGAAATGGCAACTTTCAGTGTACAGGTTAGAGATGGCTTTTTATTTAAAAGAAAAAAGAAAAATATTCACCATTTTATACATTTTAGTAAGTCTATGCACATTTAAAAATGATTTTAAGAGATACCTCAGAAAATATGAGAACAGGCATTCAGTACATAAAAGTAGGCATGTCTTTTTTTCAGCCTTGCACATGAAAAGCCATTGCTGCTTTAATGAACTGATTGATTTTAAGTGGGTCCTTAAAGCAGCCATGTCTTTATTCAAACTTGTATGAGGCCTGAAAAAGAAACAGCTGCTTTAAAGAGATGCTGGGTTCTATGGTGAAACGTAATGAGGAGCTTGATTCCCAGCAGGAAGCGGTGATTTCCACAGAAGGAAGAGGCAACCCACTTTAGCCCAGATATTAGAGAGAGAAAGTGGGTGAAACAGCCCCTCCCTCATAGTTTACAGACTATATTGTAGATGCAGATAGTAGAGTTTGGCAAGATTTTGTCTACAGCAATAAAGAACTCAGCTTGGAAGAATTGCAATTGTCATTCTTGGTTTTGGACCTGACAGGCTGCAATTTCTGAGCATTTTAAATTGTTGCAAATTGTTTTTAAGCATGCACAGTCCTAGTATTTAAACTGTATGGATAAATTGTATGGATAAATCAAATTAAATCATAAAGTTTTGGAACTGTTTCCCTTTAATATTGAAATATTTTCTGTCTAAATGTCCCATTTAATTACAAAGTGAGTCCAGTGAATCATTTTAATATATGTTGCTGATTTGAAATGATGTTTCTTAGTTTTTTAAAATTATATTATTATAATAAAGTGATATTCTAAACCCAGGTTCAAACTCCCCATAGGCACAAAAGCCAGCTGGGTGACCTTAGGCAGGTTATCCCTCTCAGTTTATACCAATATTAGTCTGAATAACAAGCCACTGAAAAATAAAACACCTAATTGAATCACACATTGATGATATTGCTCTAAGAATTACAGTGAGTGCAGTACAAAATGAGCAGACCCAGAAATCAACAAAGTTTTGGAATAACAACAGCCTTGTTAAAAACCTTTTTTTTTTCTATTTTATTTGGCTATAAATAATTACTGCTAATTTAAATGGTTCTCTAATCAGAACGTCCAAAGAAATGAAATAATCCAAGCAGAAATTATCATTTTCTTCTTGCAACATAAGACAATAAAGACTAGGAAATTCCAGTTATATACTAACTCTCAATCGGAAAAAGGGCATAACATTATGAGAAAAGGCCATCTTTGAATTTCCTGGCTTTTGTTGACATACCCTGCTTTTAATGCTATTTAAATACAGATGATTTGTCTGGATTTTCAATATGGACAATTAGATAATAAGTATGCAAGAAATAAAAATAAACAGGTGTTCCTCATGTAAATTGTGATTATTCAAGCCCACCATTATCACTGTAGTTCCAGAAGTTAGAGTGCAACAGAATATTGTTCTATATTCTTAGTTTCTAAGTTGTCCAGAATTCCGGCTTCCCAGTCATTCCATTCCTTGTTCTCCCAAGTCCTGATGATCATAAAAACTTATTCTTTATTGGGTTGTGGTTTTGGCAGGCAGAAAGGGAATGTTCCCTTGGATTCCACAGAATATACAAACATCTTTCTTTTCTTTTTCAAGTCGGCATATTCTGTTCTCTCTGTCATTCCGCTTCAGACCTGACGATATGGAGGTACTGAATTTTTTTATTAGAAAGAGGTTGTTGCTGTTTGCCTGATGATGATATTCATGAAGCTGATAGCAACAACTACCCACATGATGATTAGACACACATAATTTTCTGATATTATCAGCTAGCAAACTGGTTTCACTTTTCTGAGAAAATTCTTCCTTTAAGAAGTTGCCCCAGGATTATTCTAGATCAACATTTTCCAATTTCTTGCCTTCAGATCTGTTAAAACTAGAATTCCGGTCTGCTCAGTAGAAATTCTAGAATATAATAAATCTACTTACTGTTCACTTGGAACAGAAGAATTCCGTGACATGGTCTTTGGTGACAGGTCATAGTCACTGTCCGATCGATAAAGAAATGACTCTCTACGTTGGCTATGCCCTGGAAATGTGGTATGGAGCACAAGCCCTGAAGAAGAGCCAGCCTGAGGATCAAGTGGGCTACGACCAGGTGAGGGGCCATTTTCAACATCAAAGCTGTGAACAAGAAATTCATGAATATGATTGACATTGCATATTTATCATCTCAATTATGACTTCATTTTACATTTTCAAAGCTAAAAATGACAATAGCATTAATTCCTGCTTATCACAACTGGGAAATAGCGTATAAACACCTAATCAGAATAATGTCTTTTGAAAGGTGACTGCCTTTATATTCTTGAAGGCATTTGTAACTTTGCAATTGTTTAGTTTTTGTTTGCCAGCAGCTCAAATCTTCAGTGATCCCCAGAATCCATTTTCTAAGCATACTTCTTAGGATCCTTTTATCCTAAGAGACACTGAGAAGTATAAGCATCTATTTGTGAAATTAAAGTAAGCTTTGAGTATTCCTTAAAAGTATTGATTACAGTTGTGGGAAAAAAGAAATGAGACATTAAATTGTATCATAGAGATCTACAGTACAAAGAAAACTATAGACTTAAACATTTATTTCCTTAAACAGTTGTTAAAAAAATAAAAGCATGTCTATTTTTGACATGTAATTATAAGAACCCTGTTTCCAAGTGATTTAAAGTTACTGAAGTATTACAGGATATTTATGAAAAGTCCCATAAAGTGCTATCAGCTCTTTGTCTACAAATATAGAACAAGACTATACGGCTAGGAATTGGAAAAAATCTGCATACGTACTTATACTGAAAAAAGTGTTGCAAATAGGGAAAAAAACATTAATTTCTTAAACCTGAAAATATTTGTTTAACATTTTACAAAGATTGATAAAGCCATACATGTAGAAAGACAAGCCAGAGGAACAGGGAGATTTCTGAAAAGACAAAGAGTCATGAAATCAAGTAGCTAATATAAACTAGATAACAAAAAAGGAAGAGAATAAAAGCAGATTCATATTTGCTTCACTAACAACAGTCAAACCTTTCATCATGTAGGTCATGGCAAAATATAATCCATGTTAAGACTAACAGGTATACCAGAAAACGTGATTTATTTTCCTCAGGAATCTTATAATGAAGATGAAGCTATTGAAAGAACTGAATCTGTAAAAACAAAGTGGTTGTACAAAAAGTATTGTAGTTAAGGAATTGTACTCTTTTCAGTTTTTCTCTGTCTTTCTCTAATGGTTTGTGGAAATGATTTTGGGAGACAGGAGGAAGAGCTGGAGATTGGACAAAAATCAACTGAGCATGCAAAAGAAATGGGGGCGATGGCAAAAGTCTCAGAAGGAACTATCTCTAGTGTCTTCAACTAGAAGGGGGAGGGAGGAAGAGATTTACGTTCCATTAATCTTACAGTTCAGACAGACTTAGTTCTCTAGGCCTAGTGTTCTAGGTATGCTTCTTGTCTGGACTGTCTTGCAAGGCTGACATCACTCTTGCAAGTCTGAAAAATTATCAATAATTATGTAATTCAGGTTTTATATTTCATAGATATATTTCAAGAATAACACTGGCAGCTTTTATAATTGCAATAGCAAACATATGGCTCAGCAGCTTTCTTCCATACACTGCTAAGTCTAGCAATTTTAAAATCAATATTTCTGCAAATAAATTGCCCAACTGAACAATATATAGTATTTACTATCTTCTCTTACAAATTGTATATAATGATAAATTAGGGAATTTTGAAAACAACTGAATCTAGAATCCTGGATTTAGGCTGGAATAGGTTCCCAACCTATTTTTTTTATAGGAAGGATTTTATTTATGAAGTAGTTACATCAGTTGTCACCTAAGGAATGAAATACTCCGTGCAGTGTAGATTTAGAATGTAGCGCTAAGAACGTTACCTAAGTATGTGCCTCTCATACTCATATCCTTCCTGCTCTGAGTTAAGTACAGTGCAAATCAGAAGGAATTTCCAGACCTTTGAAGAAATTCCTATTTTGTTGATTCAAGTGTAGCATTTCTTTGAAACTGTTCCACAAAGCAAAGAGGGAACCTGCTTCTATGCAATGCAGTGGAGCAGCTGCTTCACTTCACTCAGTAATATTGCTTCTGTGTAGGCAAAAAAGCTCAGTCAGCACATTATGTTAATCAAAGTAAGCCAGCCTCAATTAGCAGTACACATCCACAAGTGCTTCATCTGGAGGCATCACCCATAATCTTCACATTCCTATGTAATAGTTTTTCCATTGGTCATAGATTCCTGTTATACTATAATTGCTTCATGTGTATTCATGAAAATACCAAGGGCTGTTAGGACTTCACTTTAGCAGCCTATGGAGAAACAGTGCCTTGTCCTTTCTCTCTCAACCATTTTTCCCATTCGAGATGGCTTTCTTTCAGCTTTCTAGCTGGATTGCACATTATCTTTGGAAGTCTACTGAACAGCATTTACATAGTTATCCTCCTCTCTCTAGTTTCTCATCTTTAATTCCATTCTTTCTGAGTTAAATTTTCTATGGAAAAGTTGGCCATAGATGCGTTAAAATATAATTTGTACAAGGATAATTTGGTCCTTTAAAAATTAACGTGTGCTTGTGAAAGGCCCTGAATCTGCAAGACAAAGAAAATAGATGCCTCTGAATTATAGAGTTGGACAGGGCTGCTAAGAAGACTATATAAACTGTAAGAAGAACCAATCAATCTCATCCAAATAAAATCTAATTGCCTTGGCACACTGAACAAATCAAAAATTACATACTTTGAACATGTAGTGTGACCAGACAATGGATTAGAAAAATGGATTACTCTATGATGGAAGTAGAAGAAAATGGACAAAGTGGATGGACTTGATCAAAAAGGTTACTAGAATGCCCTTGAAAATTTGCAAGAGAAAAGAACAAGATGGGCAATTCCCAAGAGTTGACTTGATGACATCCAGCTTGCAAACTAATTATATTAGTCTGGCCCTATATCATTATAAACATGTAAAAAGTTAGCAGAAATCAGATCACATGGATCAAGTTCATCATTCTTCCCTCAAAACTATCTTATATTTCTATCATATTGAGAAATGTTTTATAAATCACCTATGGTGTTTTCAGATCCTGAAATGAAAATTAAGACCTTATATGCAACAGAATATGAATAACATTCACTGTAATCTTTTTCAGCATCCATAATTTAGTCAATATTGTGCAAATCTGCATTTTTTGACATTAAATATATCCATTATGATGAAACTAGATTTCATTTATGGCTTATTATTGACTCTACATCAGGGCTGTCAAACTGGCAGCCCGTGAGAGCCAGATGCACCATGCGCAGGCCATGCCCACCCCAGCTCCGCAAAGGGAAAAAATGTCATGATATGTCACGTGACAGCAATGTGACATGGCAAGTTTGACACCCATGCTCTACATTGATGGAAAAGCATTAGCTGTCCATAAACCACTGAGAAAAAGTAACTTTTCTAATATCTCTAAAAATACAGAACAAGAACAAAATAGCCACTCAATCATGTTTTAAAAACTTGCCTTTCTGACAACGTCTGGGCACTGAAGTAGCAAAACATCTGGAGGATACCAGTATAGGAAGGCTAACATACACTAACTATGCTTTTAACTCAGCTCAGCACTCATTTAGAACAGAGATACAGTACAGAAGCTGTCACATTCCAGATGGTGCTGAGTTATGATTCCCAGCATCTGTGCAGCTGGGGATGTTTGGAGTTACAGTTCATCTGGAGTATCGTTGATTATTTGGAACTCGTTCCAATGAGTTTGTTGTGAGCACTACATTTGTCACTGATTATTCAACATGGTGATGAATAGCTAAATTCTGGTAATCTGAACAACTTAAGAATTCAGCAGTTTTATCAGAGAGGGAAAAACAGCTATTATACTTCATGCATTCATAACACACTATCTAAAACAGCTGTTCTAAAGTAATGTAATAAATCCTTACACTGAAGAGATAACCAGTCTATTTTCTTTCTTTTTTCTTGTTAAAATCAAGGTACTCCACAATGATTCCACATGTACCATGAAGTCAATTCACAGAGGTCATGAATTATATAATTTGTGTCAGACACACAGATGTCATTTGTCTCCCTTCTTCTCTACACCCAGGACTATAATTTATTCCACATGAAAATCAGATTCAAACTAGAAATTTAAATAATAACAATGACTCTCAACTGAATTGAATTTGCTAATGGCTTGACTTCTTAATAACATCTCCCTCTTTTTGCTGCTTATATAATAAGGTCCGAGAAGGTGTGTTTGTTTGCTTGTTTATTTATTCTGTTGTCAATGATGCTTCTTTACATAGCTGGTTTTGCCTGTTTCAAATTTAGTTGTTCTTTACTGGCCATTATTCTTCATTCAACATCACATTAAGTTACAAGATTTCAACTATATGATAATGCTTGCAGATGATTAATTCTAACAATTATTCACATTTAATTACTATAATTATGTTTTAAGAATCTCGACAGTATTTCATGTCAATCTTCACAAAATTCATTCCTAACTTGAGAAATCAACAAGCATCTGAATCTACTTCGCTCAGAGAATGAGTGGATGCTATCTGAAATCTAATATGAGCCCAACAGAGAATGTTTTCGTAGCTGCAGAACTTTGAACTTAGCTTCCACTTCATCTCCCAAGGGATGTTAGATAATGAAGTTTTTCCAAAACTATCTCCATAAGATTTCTTGAGATATAGGGTAGAAACCAGGTTTCACTGTAATCTTTATGGCAGTAGAAAGTGTGAAAAATTATTCACTATCTAGCTTTTCCCCCATAATTTTAGTAAATCCTCTTGAGTATGAGGGTTTATATCCATGATTTTCTAATAAAGCTTATGATATATCCATCTATATTCATATAGAGGTATGGTTATTTAAAGCTGAAGTTTCTGTATTATACACACACATTATACATATTAGTCACACACAGTCACACACAGAGTCTCATATATATATATATATATATATGAGATATATATACACACACACACACACACACACACACACACAGAGAGAGAGAGAGAGAGAGAGAGAGGGAGGATTCATATGCTATGTCAACCCACTTAGCTTTTCTATTACACTGCTCTCATTGCAGCCAATTCTGTAGTAATATTATTTGCAGAGGGTGTGGGAAAATTTATCTTTATATATGACCACACAGTATGAGCACAAAACCCCTTATGATTTTTGTTACGATTCTTAATAGCTGATTTTGAAAGAACTTCAGAGTACTTAAAAAGAGTCTTTGAAGCTTACACAAACATTTATTTTGGAAGAGATTGTTGTGTGGCAAATAATTTGATTAGTGCAAAATAAATTGTTTTGCTTTTTGTTTTGAACAAACATACAACCATATTGTACATCTCATTAATCCCAATGCATTTGTTTGGAATTATTTTCCTCTTTCAAGTCTCAGAAAAAATGTATTGAAATGACTGATAACAAATTGATTAATGTATTTTTATGGCCAGTCTCAGCTATTGTTAGTTTTTTCTTCACTTGAAACAGCAATAATTGACCAAGCTTTCATTAGAGCATTCCAATTAGAATGTACTCAGCCATGTTTTCCAACCAATAATTTCAATTATCATTAAGGAAAAATTTCCATCTTTTAAGGCATTCATCCAGCTCTTCTGACGCCTGACTGGATATTTGTTGTCATGCCCCTGTTGCAATCTGAATCCTAGGAGGAAGATGAACAGAGAGTGGGAGTATGGCTCCATTGGCTGTGGAAGAAACTGGGGAAGGGCAAAATCCAGTTGGGCAGAGAAGGGAAGAAGTAGAACAAGGGAGAGGGAGTTTAGAGAAAGATGCAGGACCACTCCCTCTTCATCCTAGGGCACGCAGGGAGGAACGGAGACAAGAGCAATGTGGGTTGTGTGGCTTATGGGAGAGGAAAGGGCCCTGATTCCCTTCATTAGACACAGCTGGGAAGAGAGTTTAAAAGAAATGCATGCTGAGTGCGGCAGCTACTGGGTGCAATTGTGAGTTTATCTTGTGTTGACTTTGCTTATCTGTGTTCTCGGCGTCTTCCCAACCGTGTTGAGTTATTGCTGTGCCTTCACATCTGGAATTCTTGCTCCTGTCCTGTTGGAATAATTACCTCATTTTGCCTTGATTGGACTTACAGTTACAGTTTTGTTGACCACGTTTTGGACTTGATTCTCTACAGCCAAAGGCTGTTCCTGGGAGAGTTTTTCTCCAGCCAGAAGGTAACCAGAACATCCTAATAAAGGGACTCCTACTGATTATCTGACTGTGTTGCCTTTGTGCCGTGTCCCAGGTCATCACATCTGAGATCATTTTTCTAATAAAAATGCTACTTTCTCTCCATTATGGAAGAAAATAAAGTTATTTTATAAACTTAGTATTACACATTTATCTCCAGAGAAAGAATATTTGGGGGGGGGGGGTATAACTAAGCGATTCAACCTGATAGTAGGGATATGGGCCTTCCACTCCTTTCTGAGTGGAAGGCCCATATTATAGACCTAACTGATTATCTTTAAGGTTTTTGAAAATCACATTCTTCCAGTGAGTTTTGATATAGATGACTTACAGAATTATTGTTAGTTTATTGTTTTATTTTATTTTTGTTAGCTTATTACTTTATTTTTTAAAATGGCATTTTATTTCTTTGTAAACTTTTCTGAGTCCTTGGGCAGTATATGAGTGAATAAACAGTTACAAAATATGGATTCAGCTTCTTGCTTAAAATCTGTAGACCAATTGATTCGGAATTAGTGCCATATCCAAGTGAGGGAAATTGAGCTACTGCTTTTCTTTGGGCGAGTTTATTTTGGAATATGTTCTTAACAGCAGTTGTCTGGTTATATTTCATTGCCAAGTGAAGACCCAATTATTAGCATAGGTCTACTATGTCGGGGCTGAAAAAAATCTGGACAACTATAAATAAGCAACAAAGAAGTAGAGAAAACTTTAATTTTGGAGTTTTGTAGCCCAGACATGCATTCATTCATCCATCTCAACTATACCCACTCCACTCAATTAGATTTTCAGAGGTTTACAGCAACTAAAAGCAAACAAAACAGAGAAGTTGAAATATGATAGGCCTAGTTATTTAGGTTTTATTGACCATGGCAACATTCCATTTTGTTTGTTCCTTATTTGTGAGCTATTATTGTTCACTTATATCCATTTTATTGACTGTATTGCTTAAGAATATGTTAGAAATATTGCTATTAATAGGGCTTTTATAACTAAATCAATATTGCTTCACAGTGCATTATGTGTGGGAACTTTATTAAATGATGTGGCAGGGAGATCCACAGTTGTGAACTTTAAAATACATTTTTTTAAAAAGGAGATAGAGCCATATAATTTTCTCACACAGTCTATCTACAATAAATGATTAAGAGAGTATAAGAGAATGGATAACAGCAGTATTATAACTGAGTAAATATGAGCAAATGAAGTTGCACAGAAAAGTATTTATCTTAGTCATGTTATTTTGATTTGGGTAAAAAAAATTGCTATAATACCAGGTTTAAGAATTTAAGGTACAAAAATTAACATATAAAATATAATACAATTTACATAAGGAAATTAAATGATTGTTTAGAATAACAGAATAGAAAAATTACCAATTTGAAATATGCAGAACCATCTTAATATTGAATGCTATGGACAAATTATTATTATTATATCTAGAGAAAATGTAGCAATATATAATGATTATTTACCTATGTTGTTAAAATGACTTTGCCAGCTTATGAAATTAATGGAAAATAAGTCTGTAGACATTCTCAGTCTTTCAGGAGGAAACTGGACTTGTTTTTTCTTTTGAAGATGTTTCTTCTCATGCAAGAAGCTTCATCAGCTCTGACAAGATAGTGGGGAATGGAAGGTGTGGGACTAAGAATGGATTTCCAGAGGAAAAACTGCAGACTATAGCAACCAGGAACACTACTCAGCTGACCCTGAGAACACAAGATAAACCTCCAAATTGCTTAAATGACCGTCTAAAAGGTTGTAAATGTCCAGCTGTCTGCAAGGAATATAAATCCCTTCCACTCCTCACTATCCTGTCAGACCTGAAGAAGCTTCTTGGATGAGAAGTGAAATGTCTTCAAAAGGAAAAACAAGAAAGTCCAGTTGCTTCCTGAAAAAGCACCTTTGGGATAATGAAAAATAAATTTCAGCTGAGAATAAGGAGATAGATGATTGATACCAAGTAGAAATTAATGCTACATTTGAAATGTTTCCAAACAGAAAATATTTAGGAGATATTTAAAGAGAAATTACAGCATCTGTCCAAACTATGGAACGTATTTGGCTGTAATGATCAAAGTAGATAGATAACTGGTTCTCAACTTTTTCTTCACCATGGACCCCCTTTAAATACCTTTTGTGGCCATGGACCCCGAAGACTTAACTCAAGATTTAAATCCTATCATTTCTTCAAGCCCTGTGATGACATTGCAGCTCCCCAGGGGTCCGCAGACCACTGAGATACACTAATAGTAGCAATTTAAGTTTGAAAGAATCTGTGTGGGCCGGGTGTTTGGTCATGAGTGGAAATACTAGCTTCCGGCATGCATCAGCATAGAGGGAACAATATTCTTCACTGCATGAACGTAAATCTCCACTCAAAAGGGACATTCCAGAATCTTCCTTCAATAACTTCTGTTGAGTGGGCATTGAATCTAGCCAAGGACAAAGGCCTTCAAATTTAGGGATCCTTATGCAACTGAGGTATCTGGCTGGGTAAAAAAAAACCCTGAAATTATGTTTACATAAAACTAAGTCCCAGAGATGAATAAATCAATTGGTTGAGCCTCTCTGCCAGAAGGCAGGGCAAAAGGGTCCTTGGTGAAGATCTGGAAGATGTTGAAGAGTTTTGGACTTTGTTTAAGTGGAAATGAGTTTATTCTCAGATATGGAAGGAGTAGGTACCTCATCTGTCTTCTGAGTCAGAAAAAAGAGTCTGACTGCAGTCCAGCTGATTCTTAGTTGCCAGGAATCAGTGCTGAAGTTTTGTGAGCTGGCTTCTTTACCAATTCCACTTGATGGAGTCTGATTCTCATGCTTTAATAGTGGGAAGAGGGGTCTTTAAAAACTGTAATGGGGATTATTTCAAATTTGTTCAGAAAGTCCTTAATTCTGATTTAATACGAAAGCATAGAGGGTGGATTTAATGGTAAGGCACTAATCTAATATACTGGAGGCTGAAGAGGGGAGCCAGTCCAAATCTAATAAGTCTCACTGAAGCATTGGGCAGTGAAGAATCTGTGAGATGCATTGCAGCCCTCTTTGACATTTTGCCAAAATTAATTTGGCTATTAGCGATCAAAAGCCTGAGCCTATGTGGTTGTAAGAAACGTGGGTTGTTTGAGCTGGTAAAAGTGAAAACTTAAATGTCAAGGGATCGATCTACAGCAGCATTCTCTGCCCGCTCCCCATTCTCATATAGCTGGGTCTTAGTGCTCTTAGCCAGTCTTGGTCTTCATGTCACCAGGTTCTCTGGTCCAAGAGTTACTGGTCCAGAAGACATTTTAGCTCATTAATCTTGTTACTAGCTGTCAGCAGATTAGGATTATTACCATCTGAACTGTTAACAGACAAGCCTTAGCTAGCAGCTCCATATCGGTTTCGGTGGAGGGGGTTTCAGATCTTTTTTCTTCTGCGGTCTCAACTTGCTCTCTTTCCTGGAGGAGTATAAGTTCCTAGCTTTCCCAATATAACAAAGTGCTGGATGGTGAAACAAGAATTTGACTGATCTATACAGATATTAATGGTTAGAAAGTTTTCAGTTCTAAGTTGATTAGAGACAGCATTCTTTCTTAATCCAGAGTGTTTTTGTCATTTTGGGAGATTTAGGCATATCCTCCTTTTTATCTCTACTATTTGGAGAAATATGTTGTTAAATCTGTAACACATCTGACATCCATTGGCAAGGAAGTTTGAATCTAAACAATAATTAAGAAACTCTTAGCTTTTGCAGCAAGTTAAGAAACAGGAGACAAATAGAAAAATCTAAAGCCGGGAAACCAGGAGCCTGTGAGTTCTAGTCCTGTGTTACGCATGAGAGCCAACTGGGTGACTTTGAGCCAGTCATTCTCTCTCAGCCCAGCTTACCTCACAGGGTTCTTGTTGTGAGGAATACAGGAGGAGAAAAGAGTATAAAGTATATTTTCTGCTTTTGAGTTACTTATAAAAGAAGAATAAGAACCTAATAAATAAATAATAATAAAGGAATTGCTGCAGCTTTTTAAAATGTATACTGCTCTTTGCCTTGCCTCTTCCTTTTTATCTGTTCATCATAAGGACACAGGTAAAGGACCATATTTAAAGGAATCAAGTTGATGTGTATATTTATTTCCATCTTACTTTGAATTTATTAGTTGCCCAACTCCAAAGGATGGTGTACAAAACTAGAAAAACCATTAAAAAAATCAAAACCAAGCAGACAGCCCAGATTGAAATAATCTTTTAGACCACAAACAAAACAAACAAGGGGCCCTAGATGAATAGATAATACATCAACCCTAGGCCTGGAATGAAAAACAATCATGTATTTTGAAATTTTAACTGAAAAAGTCAGCTGAAAGGTAATAAGTAGAAAAACATTTTAAGTTCAACTGGCAAACTAATGCCATAGTGACAAGTATGAAACAAGCCATATACCAAGAAGCTGCTGAAGTAACATAGTGCCATCTACTGAAATAGCACTTCTCAACCATAGCTGGCCTTTTAAGCATTCAGATAGTTTGCCTTGAAATTCTTGGTTGCTTGAGTGAATGCTTCCAGCTGCAGTTTTATTATATCCCTACCTTAGCCTTAACCATTGATCTGTCAAATTTATGCTTCCTTAGATGATTCACTCTAGAAAATATGTCATTTTCAATCATCCTTGTCTTAGAAATGTCTTAATTGTATTATTTGCATTTTATAAATGTTGATCAGATCATATGTTATTCAAATTGTATACAAATAGTTATTCAGTTATGACATCATTACATGTTTCTAGTTTCAGGTATGTACTGGTAATCTTATCTTTAGCCAGCTGTAAAGAATGCAATTACATTGTGTGGATGTGTGGATGTACGTATGTATGTAAGTATGTATGTATGTATGGATAGATAGTTTCTATTTTGTTAAATATGTATCATACTGTAGAATCATAAACTTGGAATAGACCTTAGGAGTTATCTAGTCTAACTCTTAATATGTAACTGTTCCTTTTCTTAGGAAGAGAAAATTAATTATGATTAAGTTTCATTGATAGTCAGTCTGTAAAATTTGTCAAAGTGTTTTAGATTGGCAGTTGAATCTCCATCACTCCAGCACAATAAAGTAAAGCCTATTTTAAACATGTAAACACTTTTCAGTCAATCTAAAAGGACAATTGAAGTATAAGATGAGCTAAATATTTTTAAAGGCTTTACTCCTCTTAATGGCCTACTCTCAATCACTATTGATTTTTTTAAATTGCTCTTTTTGTTGCGATGAGATTGCAGTACATCAATAATATTCCATGATTATGGATACAATTGTTATTTTAAAGCTGTTACACAGGCTAATGTAAAATTAGTAGCAGAAAAACATAATATAAACACCTTTTTTGCCCTTTCTCCACTCTGACTCCAAAACAGGTGCAAAGTTGCTATTTGTTTCCATAATGCCTTTTTGTGCTCTCTATGCATAATTGCACATAGAATGGTAGACAAAGGGGCAGTCTTAATTCTGACTTGAGAAAAGCAGCTCACTAATCCAGCCACAGGCAATGACCTACAAACTCAAGAGATCCCCTTTATTTCTACAGATGAGGGCCCATAAAACCTCAATCAGCCAGTAGTTTGCTAACACATGGTCTAACACTAATTAATTTAGGTCAAGTGTCCTTCTACTCACTTCTTTTGGGCTATAGGGGAAGAACTGTAAGGGAGTGAAAATAAGGAATGATCCACAAAGTAAAAATAACTGGAATTAGCTTCAATGGCATTTTACATTGGAACCAGCAGGACTGCAAAGTACAAAGTTTGATTTCTGGCAATGTTGAAAGAACAAGAAAAAAAGAAAAGATAAGATATGGGATAATAGATTAAAATTCTATACTGTACTGTACTGACAGAATATCAATTACTGCTTCCACATTTCAAAAGGTAATAGTGATATCCAAGGAAATACTGTAAGGCTAAAGACATCTCAAATTAAATCCTTTTTTTTTTTTTGGTCTTTTATTAGTATACTAGGGATTATTTGCCTTGAACAATAAACAGGATTTTGATGGAGGGGGCAGGGAAGTGCTTGGGGGTAATTTGAATATGAGAATGAAATAGAAAGAAAAAAAATAAGTTCCTTTCATTAGATTTGAACCAAAGCTGTGCTTCTAAGCTTTTGTTTTCAGAACTGAAGATCTAATCCTCCCGTCGGCCAATACACTCCCATAGAGTCGGCCTCCTTGGGGTGCCGCCGGCTGGATGGCTGGCGACCCCGAGGGTGCGGGCCTTCTCATTGGGGGCACACTCCCTCTGGAACGAATTACCCCCAGAGATGAGGATCATCCCTGATCTCCTGACTTTCTGGCACGCGTTGAAAACCTATCTATTTCATCAAGCCGGACTGGCCTAGGGGTTTTTAGGGGTTTTTAGGATTTTAATTTGGTTTTTATCTAGTTTGGCTTTTAAACTTCTCTGTATTTTTAAGCTTTTCAGCCTTTCATATTTGGTTTTTTAACTGTTCTTAATCTTGTATTGTTCTCTGCATTATAATTTGGCTGTGCACCGCCCTGAGTCCTGTCAGGGAAATAGGGCGGTATATAAGTACAATAAATAAATAAATAAATAAATAAATAAATAAATAAATAAATAAATAAATAAATAAATAAATAAATAAATAAATAATCCTACCTCTGCCAGTAATACCTATACAATGAGACTTTTTAGAAGTTACAACTCACATTTAATAAAACTGCTTGCATAAGAAACCAAAGCTGAAAACTATCACTGCAGAATAACATTGATCAGCTGGTGCTTATGTTCATTACTGCTTAAGTAAAATTAATAAAGCCAGCATGCTAAGTATTTTTCCAATATTTGGTTGTTAATCAAAGTGAAGGCAGTAGGTGGCTCTGTAGCATTGCTTCTCTGTATGGTAACTAACATGCATGCAGAAGAAAGGAAGGAAGGAGGGAGGGAGGGAGGGAGGAAGGAAGGAAGGAAGTTTAAGAAATATGTTTTAGAAAATAGAGAAGTAAGATGTAAAGTCAAGATAAATATGCACTAATTAAATCTCATATATTCTTTCATTCAAAGTGCTTGGGTTTAAACACCACATTTTCAACATATAACACCACCACATTTTCAAGGCACTATATAATGTAAGGCATGTTATATGTCTGTAACTTTAATTGTGCATGTGCTAAGAAAAATGATCATAGCTTTTTTGAGAAAATATATCTCAATATAAAAATATTTAAATATATACAACTTCAGCAACAGTGGTCAATGTCTGGAATATTCTACCTGGCTCTGTGGTTTCTTCCCCAAATCCCAAAAACATTAACCTTAGACTGTCTACTATTGACCTCACCGCTTTCCTAAGAGGTCTGTAGGGGGTGTGCATAAGCGCACCAACGTGCCTATCATCCCTGTCCTATTGTTTCTTTTTATTCATATCCATTTCATGTATTCATAAACATGTTTATACTTATATCTGTTATCTAATAATTGCTTGACAAATAAATAAATAAAATAAATAAATATCCAGAGCAATCTAGTATGAAACAGAGATGCAGTTCCTGGTTACAGGGAAATATTTGAAGTTGTCAATGGCTATGAAGCTTTTGTAGAAACATCATACCTCTTATGTAAAAACAATGATCAGCAGGACACAGTTTACAAATTCTCTAGTTTCTTAATGCCAATACATATTGTTTTACTTCTGATTCCAAATCTGGAATAATTTGGAATAAACTGACACAGGATAATCTCATTTTTTAAATTGCAACTCTGGTGCTTTCTCTGTCACTCCCTATCCTATGGAAAGCTTACATCCCAAAATTGAGATGATCATTTTGGCCACTTGAAAGTAAAGACCTGACCAATGGGCACTGGAATAAAACACGTGAGTCTGATCCTGGGAGATATTTTAAGAAATATTTATGAGGGGAAATGTTGAAGAAAAGAACTGAAGGAATATTTAAGTGGCAGAAAAACTTAAGCACCATATACCTTGTCATCCAAAGATGAAATCATATTCCAACTTAATGACCTGGTTTCAGATCATGTGATTCCATGCCAAAAGATCAGTTAGTATTGGCAATTGATATGGACATCTTTATTCCAAAACGGTAAAATCTGAATAACAACGAAGGTTCTATCCGATCCATGACTTAGCCATATAATGAGACTGGGTAACAGAGAAATGAACAACAGAATCTGTTAACCTCCCACATTAGTGTTGGCTTACTTTCAGCAACTTTCAACTAGAAAGAAAGGGGAAAAAAACCTTTCTAGAATTAACACACAACAGAAGCAGTATCATTTAACCACCAGATACATGATATGTTATAAAGCTACTAACAATCAACAGAAATTGATAATCAATTTGCATTAAACTCAGTCATTTTAAGCCACTAGATTTCAAAAAGCACAAAGCTGATTTTCCTTTTTGATGTGATTTTTACTGATAGAAACAAAAGAAAGAAAAGGACTAACGTGAATTTGCAAACTTGGTCCTCCACTGAATTAAAATGTCTCTTCTTATCTTGATTGCTTAATTCATAAACAGAGAAACCCTTTTCTCATTATTTTAATTACTGATACAGGGTAATAAATTATGGGTCTGAAGTTGAGAAGATAAAGAAATTACCTTTGCTCAGCTGAGCTTTGAAAACCTGGATTATTCCAGGCTAGAAAGGGAATGCAGTAATGCAGAAAGAAAGTCATTTCTTTATCTCTTTAAAAGCTTCACACGATTTACAATCTTTTAGAAAAACATATTTCATGCAAATGACCTCAATGAGTAGGTGAAATCTCAATAATAACCTCATATTTATATTGGAAATGCAATATAAATTTGATCGATCAAAAAAACATTGAAATTAAAAACCTCAATGATTAAATCACACGAGAAAGCATCGCTCAACTTGAGAATTCTGATAAATCTTGCAATTCTGATAGAAGTTGAGACAGTATTAAATATAAAGACATTCAAGATTAAGCTATCCATTTACAGTGTCCATTTTGTAAAAATCATTAATGACTTTAAACTATTCCTTACATTAATGAGTAAAATAAATCCACAGCAGTGTTTATGGAGAATTTCACGAGATCTTTGCAATGAAGATGGAAGACAAAGTGGAAATCGAACATGCTTTTTGTATGGATTTCTATTTCCATCTGATGCAAAAACCAAGACCTATTGTGGTGAAGTTTTTATGCTCTACAATTCAGAGCCGTATCTTGTATTTATCTTGGGAAAACAGGATCTTTGGAATGAACTACAGAGAACAAAATGATTTTTCCAGATCCTTCTCCATAGTCCAAACCACAATCGACTTGTGAGTAGCAGTCCATAAACAGTCAAGGAGCTTAGACATTACAGAATGGTAGTCAGATGGTCTGAGATAAAAGAAAATAGAAGGCTCAAGCAGTAGAGCATAGAGTTGAACATGAGAGCATAGAGTTGAGGTTGAACTGGCTTCCCAAAAGGGATGCAGCCTCTGTTGATTGCACTGATATAAGCTGGCATGGATGTGAACTAGTACCTCTTCTTTCTCAGAGCATCTCTGCTCCGACTTTTTTCAAACCAAGTTAAGCCTGCTAAGCTAGACCACAGATGTTCTTAAGCTGGGTAGTCATTTTGAATTGAGACCTTCAGCATTTGTTGCTTCCTGTTCCAAATGTTTCAGAATCAGGCTAAGGTGGCTGCTAAGATTGCTCCCCAAATCCTGACATTCTCTCAGTACAGTTTCCTCTCCTAGAGTCTTTGAAAAAGGAGGAGACCATGACAGCATGGGAACGGCAAGTTGATAACAAAATACTAACTTAGCAGCAACCATAGCATTAAAGAGATCCCAAAAACAAATCAGTGAAATCTTTTTTTATTTCATTACAGCCCGTTTGAAATAAATTCTATAATAGATCAGCGCTGTTTTTGCATTCCGGCATATTGTAAGATGGAAATACTGGGTAAACACTGTTTTTCAGAAAAACAAACTTTGTTTCATTCCTTCCAAGAAATCTAAGTTCCTTTCAGATCCAAAATGAAGACCACAAGCTAATTCTTGCAGACAGACTCAGAACTTGTGCCACTGATTACTACATATTTTACAAACAACAACCCCTCCAAGTTAACAACCACTGTACATGGATACTCCTGTTTCACACAAAAATGTCTGGAAATACAAGGTAGTGCCTTTGAATATGTGTCTGTGTTATGCATATATGCAATAATCTTCATGCTCCATAGAAATACCAGTACTGAAGGATCTTTCTGAAACAATTTTAGCATTTAAGCCTGGGTGCTGTCCAAAGTACTAATCAACAAAGAAGTAGTAAAACAATTACCTGTCTACAACTGAGCTTCAGGGAATGCCTAGTAAGGAGTGAGAAAGACCACTCATGGTATTTCTCATGACAAATCCTTTGTAAAACTATATGATGCTAAGTATTATCATATATAATGATGAAATTCCTTCCACTGGAATTAGAAATAAGTCCAGAAGCTTCACAGTAGAAAACAGAATTACGGCAATAGAAAACAGAATTACGAGCAGCAGCAGCCATCCTCACAACCAAAGTAATCTCAGAATCATCACCAAGAGTAAATCAAAAGAAATTCTCAAGCACCCCGAGAATAAGGTTTTTAAAACCTTCTCCTTTTTCAAAGATGAAGGGAACTTGCAAAGTTGCAAGATGGGTATTCTCCTCTGCTGAATACTCCTTTTATGGCTGGCTGGCAAATCTGTATTTTCAGGTTTTCAAATTAATTGTACATGGACGTTCATTTGTAGAACTATTCATAGGTGAACAGATTCTTTCAAATCAAAATAAAACTTTATATAATTTTCCAGTATTAATATACTTTTTGCACATATTAACTTTTGAAATAAAATGGCTTTTTTGCCTTTTTAAAATTGTTTTTACATTGTGAAATGAAATCAAATATCGTGAGGCATTAAATCCTAACTTGCAAGTAGTATTTGAGTTTTAGATACTTCCCTGTAATTATTTTGAGCTCCATACTGTTTTCCTGCACATTCAGAACACAAGGTCATGTTTTATTCATTAAGCCATTGCTTGAGTTTATATTTCTTAAAAGTATCGAACTGCATGTCTTTAAAAGGAGAGATGATGTTGAGAAAGCTCAACCAATTTTAAAAGATTGAAAAATTTAGAATGATACTTCATTAGCTCAGCATCTGTATGATTATTTAACCCAAACCCCTATATTTGGATCCCACATTTTGTTTTGAAGGGCTGATGGATTAATTAGGTCATGGTGTTTATTTTTGGGGTCAGGGCTGGAAGCCATAATAAATAAATAATGCTTTGAAAGGTCTCTATAATTTTTTATCAGTTGGGAAGAAGACATGTCAGTTAAATAACTAAAAAGAATTACATTTCAGATAGGAGGAATCAAAAAAAAATATATACCAAGAACTCTTTTGCTTAGATCCTCTTCTAAGTACTCAGCCTAGTGTGTTTTTTCTCACCAGGTGGCAAGAATCTTTGATAAAAATCAACAAACTATACTAAAACAAAAATTGAATATGAAGACAATACCCCTAGAAATAATCTGTTTGGCATAGACTTAGAAAGACAATAGTAGCATAGAGATGAGCAATTCTTGAAAGATCGATTACCCAGAGCAATTGGCAATGAAATTATTATCAAATGAATTATACTACCTTTGAAAAAGTTGCAACCTGCTCTGGCCACAATTTTAATATGTACATAACTTTAAATCATAAGATTTAAAGCTGATTTAGAATTACTCACAACTGCCCATAGCCATTGTTACGTATCAATGCTTCAAAGGGGTTGATGGGTAGTGGGAGGTTGCAAATGACTGCAGACAGGCTGACATAAATCCCAACAGTACATTGTGCAGAGATGCATGCCCTGTATGCTGATTGGTTGATCCAACTTCCTGTTCTATTCTTTGAGTGACTCCTAACCAGAAAGTTAAAATTCACTTACATATAAAAGGAACATCTATGCAACTATTCCCAATAGAATAGTTGCATATGTTCCTTCATACAGGTGCATATGTTCCTTCATACAGTGCCGGAGAAGTCTGCTTGAGCCTTCAATTTGCAGCTTTGTAGAAAAGACACACTTTTCCTCTAGCAGAGCCAAAACAAAAATAGTGAATACTTCATATAGTAACTAAAATTATTTTATTTGTACAGTTTCGGTCAGATATGAAAATGAATTTTAGAATTATTTTACTATTTAATGAAAACTCTCTATTTTTAGTTATATATTCCAGAATATTAATGTATATTTGACCATTTTAATCATTTCCCTAGAAGACAAAATCTATTTAAAGAATTTGCAGTTTAAAATGATCAAATTTGGAAATCAAGTTAAATTTAACTTTAGATTATAATATGTATGAATCATAGGTGATATTCAGCAGGTTCTGACCAGTTCTGGAAAACTGGTAGCGGAAATTTTGAGTAGTTCGGAGAATTGATGGTAACCTTCCCCCAGGAATGGGGTGGGAATGGAGATCGTACAGTATCCTTTCCCTGCCACTCCCACCAAGCCACACCCACCAAGCATGCCATGCCTACCCACAGAACTGGTGGTAAAAAATTTGAATCCCACCACTGGTATTAACCATGTTTTTTTCTCATAAACCTTTCTGTTGAGGTTATTAATATTTGAAGAGCTGCCTATCAAAGTATCCAGTTCTTATACAACTGTTATCAGATCCATATATTGGACAAGAACCTGGCCAGATCTTGTTTCTGTCACCTGAATTCAAGTGGGTACTGGCATGCCATGAAATCAACAAATGAGAAATGACATGCTAATTAAATCTAGAAATGAGCCTGGTTTGTAAAAATATATTCCAATTTAGACAATAGAGGAGAAGCTATTATTTTAGTCTATAACTGACACTGGAAAAAATTCAGAAAGCTGTTATTTCATTTCTCTGTTCATAAATATTTAAAATTTCAAATTATTCTATAGGGCAGGCAGCAACACTTAGTGGCTGACTTGCAGGTTTATCTTATCAACTTGGCTAATAATAAACTAAGATTAGAGTTTATATGTTTATCTCCTAAAAAGAATACTATTGCTGCTATTGAATGAGAGCTGTGATACACATATTTTGGTATATGTGCTTGGAGAGAAGTAATGTTTTGATATTACACTTGAATATTATGTTGACTATACATTGATTGTGGAACAGAATTGGAAACATAAATTAGTTGAAAAACACAGGGAGACCAATTGATCTAAGAACTGGGAGGATTATTTCAATTGGTTTGTGTTGGAAATAGGGGTGAAACAGGGGTGGGATTATACCAGTTCGGCCCGGTTTGGCCAAACCGGTAGCTCCAAAGATTGTCTGTGAGTGAACTGGTTCACTCTGATGATGAGCTGCTGGGCCCATCCGCCCCTGCTCCATACTGATCTTTATTTCCTGCTTTTGACATTCTGCTGCATTGCACAGCACAGCGGATTGCCGCGTGTCCACTCCTGAAGACACAGGAGGAGTGCAGGAGAAGGTCGGCAGGAATGCCTCTGCGCGTGTGCAAAGCATGCCTACCAAGCCACGCCCATTGGTGGTAACACAATTTGAATCCCACCACTGGGCGAAACCAATCTGCCTCATTCATTAATTCGACTGCAGAATTAAAATTCCAAATTAAGACATTCCTATTTGCAATTACATTCTCACAGTTCAGAAAAAAACCAAGGTGTTTGACAATGGATTCAATAGGAATGAAACAATGGATTCAATAGGAGATGGCTGACTACTGGACTCTTCAATCACAGTTGCGGGAAAGTCAGGAGTGCTGGTCAAGAGACTTGGCTAGTGTGATAACCTTGAGGAGAATTGGCTAAATGGAGAATGCTTAGTGCCCTGAATAAGGTTGATCCACTCTGGGCCAGAACCTTATTCTGCTTTTTAGCTTCTTTTTATATTCTGATGCCATTTTGTTCTTTTCATGTCTTTGCTTGGCCACACAACCTCTTTTTTGTCTTATCACCCACCTTCAGGACCTCCCTTGTTGCCTCACTTGATGACTCTCATTCAACCTCTATCTTTTTCATTCTGCTTGCCTTTTCTATACCTTTTTCTTTCTTTTTTTCTTTTGCTCTGTTGTCCATTCTGCTACCGCAACTGCTGCTGTTATTTTAGCTGATCCATCTTCTTAAACTGAATCATTCTCCTCCAATGTATCAGTTGTAGGTTGGATAACTGGGACTTCCCGAAGTTTGTTTTCAGCATCAACACTGCTTGTTCCAAAAGTCTTGTCATAGGAGAAAAGCTTGTTGCGAATTAATTTTCCACAAACACATCAAAATGTGACTTTTGTGTAGTTTTATATTATAGAAGTAACTATTTGGAAATTGGCATAAAACCAGCATACACAAATCCTATTCAATCCGGAAATTTGATTTGCTTCCTCCCTCCCCATGTTATTTGTCTATTCTTCAGCAGTATATAAGCACCATAAAACCTGATAAACATCTCCTTAAGAGGCCTGCTAGTAGGATTGCAGCAAAATAATATCCAGTTAAGATTAAATGATGTGGATTGAATGACAAAAGAAATGATGAGTTCTTGGACAATGTTCTTGGGTGCTTCATCACTGGAGTTTTTAAGAAGAGACTGGACAGTCACTTGTCTGTAATAGTATCAGGCCTCCTGCTTGAATATGGGGGCTGGACTAGAAAACCTCCAAGATCCCTTCCAGATCTATTCTGAAATATCTAAATACAGCTGATTCCAGTTAATCTTTTAAAAGGTTCAGACAAGTACATAACAAGTGTAGCCTTTTTCTAATAAAACCATTTCATACAATCATAAAATTGTTTTTCAAATAATTTTTTTTATTCATCCACTATGGTGAACTATTGAAAATAATAAAACATAAAAGACTATTTCTTAACCTTAGATAATTTTAAATAATACTTTAATATGACTACTGTAAAAAAAGAATAAATGCATGCCATTATCTGTTGGTGGTGCATTGTGATGGAGAACCATTAGTCCCAACCAGCTGAGTGCTACTTTGTGTAACTACAGCATGTGCCCAACTACTGTTTCAAAACCATATACATTTGAAAACCAAGAATGGAAAGTTATCCACTACAGTTTGCCTTTTGAGAAAGAAAGCAACATGGATTGCATTTTTACAGCACTTAATCAATTTAGTTTCTAGGAAAAGTTTAAGGGCTCCTGCCCTTAAGGTTTGAATGAGTCATTTAGGCTTCAAGTTTCTCTATTCAGATAAAATCCAAGAAAAAAAATATTAAAATCTAATAACTCTTCCATTTACAGTGTTTTGGTACATAAAATTTTGGATGGGCTCTCTACTTTGAATACAGTGTGATGGGCCTTCAATGGCTACACAAAAGATAGAAATTTATATTTTGATTTTGTTATATGCTTCTCAATATATAGAGGTCATGTTAAGGTTGCATAGAGCCTATCCAGTTATTAGTAGATCGTGTTCTAATAAAATCAAGAATTAACCCTTCTTCACACTGGAAATTAATCCTAAAGCTTTGAGGTGTGTATATGTGCATATGTGTATATATTCTGTGTATGATTAACCCAATATCTTTATGTTAATAATGGTAGAAATAACAAGCTGAACAGAAAGGCAGCTGACTCAACTGCTGCACTAAGCTACCTGCCTGCACTGCCTTGTTCGTCTGACTCTTTCTGCAATGGCTATGTTAATAAATAGATGAAATTTTGGTTGATACATTGTGCTTGAAAACAGCTGTGTAGCTAAGCAGGAGAAAATCTTCATCCACACGAAGAGAAAATGCTAGGGATAAGCTCATATTGTTATAGCACTTCAGCTGATAATTCGACATTACTAAGATTATATGCCAAAGCATGTTTCTTTTGATATATTATGAGAAATAAACTATATTGAATTGTAAAATGTTTGTGATTTGTCAAGAAAGGGCTTTACTTCAATAGATAGAAACTGAACATTCAAAATAATCAATTCTTCAAAAATTACCATCAGTTTGCTCACCATGATTGCAGACATATTAGTCAATTGTTGTTTGATCTTCAAACTTATTAAAAAATCATTGAGGCTCAATCTTTTCCAGTCTAAAACTTACCCTAAATGGTCTGTCTATCAGTCAGTCAGTCTGTCTAGCTATCTATAGTTATGCACAGAATCCCATAATTAAAGAATGTAATTAATGCCTGAATATTCTAGCAGTAGACTTGTATAGCTTGCCAAAGCTATGTTTTCAGAGCAGATTGTCAACAAGTCCTCTTGCAAGTTTTATTTGAATCATAAAAACAATGTCATGTTATGGATTTTCCATTAAGTTCCCATTTCAAACAGATCCGACAGTTAAGAAACATCCAAACAAATAGTCTTTGACATTTATTCGAAATGATATAGGTCTCCTGCTCATTGAGCAGAGCATTGAAATAAAAGATGTCCAAAGTGCCATCCAACTCTGTTATTATTTATTCTGTTAAACAAACTTAGGCTATGTTAACATTAAATATGGTTAAAAAAGATCCTTCCTCAAACATATGTGGTCCACAGAATATGGTCCTCAATGGAACTACATCTACATAGAGAGAAGCTTGAAGTGAGGAACCTCAAGGTCCTGTCTGGGCTTAGTGATCCAACATCTTCATAAAGGATTTATGGGATAGAAGGGGACCTTATCAAATTTGCAGGTGACACAATAATGTGGAGAATTGCCAACACTTTGGAACATAGGCTCAAGATTCAGAAGAATCTCAACAGTGTTGGGCTCCAGCAGTTTCAGTGGTGAGAAAAGTAAGATCCTACACTTAGGCAACAAAAACCAAATGC
The DNA here is from genome assembly GCA_023653725.1 of Bungarus multicinctus. NCBI lineage: Eukaryota > Metazoa > Chordata > Lepidosauria > Squamata > Elapidae > Bungarus > Bungarus multicinctus. Next base: position 62,953,442 of record CM042842.1, read on the forward strand.
ATAAGTACAGAATAGGCAGTACTTGGCTCAATAATATTAACTGTGAGAGGGATCTATGTGTTTTGGTAGACCATAGATTAAATATGAGCTAGCAGAGTTCTACAGTTGCCAAAAAAAGCCAATGCAGTCCTAGACTCCATCAACAAAGGGATAGCATCAAGATGTTAGAAAGTGATATATCATCTATACTGCACTATGAGACCACACTTGGATACTGCATCCAATTCTGGTCATCAAATCCAAAACAGATGCTGAGATGCTAGAAAGAATGCAGAGATGTGGAACAATGATGATAAGGGGTCTGGAAGTTAAACCATACAATGAACTGCTGAGGAAATTAGGAACGTTTAGCTTATAGAAGGGAAGACTTAGGTGTGACATGATAGCCATCTTTCAGGGCTTGTCACAGGGAAGAGAGGTCAATTTATTCTCCAAAGCACCCAAGGGCAGCGGAAGCTCATCACAAGGAGATCCAACCTGGAACTAAGGAAAAATTTCCTGAGAGTGAGAACAATTACTCAATGGAACAGCTTGCCTACCATCACAAGAGGTTTCAAGAAAAGATTGGACAACTATTTGTCTGGGAAGGCATAAGTGTTCCCTCAGCCAGGGGATTGGACTAGAAGATCTCCCTTCTGTTCCTAGGATTCTATGTAGTTTCTTGAGAAGGACTTGCAATGAAGAGAAACAAATATAACACTGGTTTATAACTTCTGGGAAAGTATTACGAAGTAAGAGTCCTGATAGAATGGCTGGGAATAAATTTCTTCTCAAATTCTTTTATCTTGGATCTCCAATAAAAGTCCCCTTGCCTCCTATATATTTAATACAAATAGACCCAGAATTTGCAGTTCATATTTATTGAGAATAAATTGTTCAGACTCATATAACTAAGAGATTTCACATTAATGAAATTGGTGATAGATAGAATAAAATAGAATAGAATAAAATAAATAAATAAAATAAATTGCCAATTTATTTCTGATCATTCTGAATGATCCCATTATTTTAATTTATTTTTAATCGTATTTATTGTGTATTTATGTATGCTTTTAGTGGGCTGTACACCGCCCCGAGTCCCTTTTTGGGAGAGGGAGCGGTATAAAAGTGCGATTAATAATAATAATAATAAAATTATGTTCTCTGCTGAAGACTCCAAATCAAGGAGTCCAAAATTAAAAAATGAGAAATAATTACCTTTTCATTATGCCTGTTTGAATGCCCCAAAGACCTTACTAAAGCCTCTTAGAAATATAAAATTGACTAAATATTGATCACAGTTTTTGAGTTACTACAGCAAAAGAAATCTTATAAGCAGTTTTTGAAAAGTAAAAAGAGAAGAAAACCTCTGTATTTTTGCTCCATGTTCAAATAACTCTTTCTTATTCCAGTAAGAAGTTGACAACTAACTTCCTGGTAATCTTCCTATCAAGATTGTCACATCTTCCCAGTTGTGTGGGAAGACCACTCTTGTAAATTATATACCAAACAGAAAGGCAGGGAGCCTTCTCTAGACCTTAAATTTCAACTGCATTTGAGCTGTCATTTAAGTGTGTCCGTGTCACAACTTCAGCTACAGCAGCCCTATCCAAGATATTTAAACCAGATAAGGCACTTGGTATTGATTTTATCTCTGCTGAAGCAATTTACAGCAATCTGTTTTGGTGAGTGCCAACACATTCCAAAAGATTGGGGAATTGTAATAATTATTCCAATCTATTACAAAAAGGATGGTGCTGAGCTTGATTCCTAATTATCTTATTAGCCTTAAGCATAAAAATAAAATATGTACAATGATCTTTATGATAGGCTAGACTGAACATGGACATGATATAAGAATTAGTAGGCTTTTGCCCTGAGTACTTGTCCCATGACTAAATTTTAATTTGATTAAAAAATGGCACCAACAAGATATTACTTATATGCAATATTTGTTGATATTACATTTTCCTTGATCAAGTAACTAGAAGATAGCATGAAACATCATTAACCTGTTAATAATATAGAAATCGTTGTTGAACAATAGAACTTGATTTCTGTTTGCTTGTATTTCAGGTATCCTTTAAGCTCCACTTTAAACTTTATCCATAGAAAATCTCAAACTTTATTTACCCTGCAGGGGCACACAGAGATATAAATAGGCATCCTGTCCCATGTGGAAGCACATACCACCAGCAGTTTATTATCCTTTTGTTGTGTGTCTGAACTGGGAGTATGGTCTGGAAAAAGACTATGTAGGACAATATGATGCCAGATTGTTAACCACATAGGAGTTCAGGACTGTACAAGGACTACAGGAGTGCAAGGATTACATTAGCTTTTTTGGCAGCAGTGTGTAGCAGCTGCCAAAAAGCTAATGCAATCCGTGGTTGCATAAACAGAGGCATAGAATCAAGATCATATGAGTATCAGCACTGCTTTATAAAACATCAGTAAGACCCATCTAGAATATTGCATCCAGTTTTGGTCACCATGTTAGGGGGAAACAAAGTGTTGAGATTTTGGAAAAAGTGCAGAAAAGAACAATTATGATGATTAAGGCCTGGAGATTAAAATATATGAAGCACTGTTAAGGTAATTGGATATGGCTAGTCTACGGCCTTGATGGCGAACCTATGGCACGCGTGCCACAGGTGGCACGCAGAGCCATTTGTGCCCAGCATGCGAGCTGCAGGCAAAACTTACCTCACTGCGCATGTGTGCGCCTCACAGCTGATTTTGGCCGCTTTTAGGTCTTTTTCAGCCTCCCAAAGGCTTGAGGAAGGCTTCTGCAAGCTTCTGCAGGCTTTGCAGGCCGAAAACTAGTCCCGTTTCGTCACTAAACAGGAAGTGATGAAACAAGGCTAGTTTTTGGCCTGCAAAGCCTGAAGAAAACCTTCCTCAAGCCTCTGGGAGGCCGAAAATCAGCTGTGAGGCACAGTGCAGGTAAGGGAGCGGCATGAGTAGGTGGGTGGGAATTGCACACGCATGCATAGATGTGGAGGGGTCACACATTGCCTTCTGGGTGCTAGCTCGCGAGCGCGGGCATGCAACCACACACACAATTTTTGGCACAGGAGCCCAAAAAGGTTAGCCATCACTGGTCCAGGGTGACATGATAGCAGTATTTCAATACTTGAGGGGCTGCCGCAAAGAAGAAGGGGTCAGTTTTTTTCGAAGCCCCAGAAGGCAAGACAAGAAATGATGGAAGGAAAGTAATCAAAGAGAGAAGCAACCTAGAATCAAGTAAACTTCCTAACAGTGAAGAAATTAATCAGTGGAACAGCTTGCTTCAGAAGTTGTGGGTGCTTCTAGACCTTACTAGACCCTTTTTAAGAAGAGACTGGACAGCACTTGTCTGAAATGGTATAAGCATCTCTTACTTGAGCAGGGGGTTAGGTCCTTTCCAGCTCTACTCTGTAACTAAACTAACTTTTCCAAGAAGGTTATGGAGAAAAGAGGTGAGTAGGCTCAAAAAGTGCAATTTTTTTTTCATGTGTTATTTCAATAAAAATAATGAAAACAAAGTGAACTGAACCACAACAGAACTATGTTTAATCTGTGCCTTACAGTTAGCTTTAATGATTTTTTTGTTGTTTTGTTACCTGTTTTTACTGGGCATCTGTTGATCTTAATCTCATGTACCTTCTTATTGCAAATGGCTTGGGAGAAAAACATATCAAGGCTGCTGAATTTCTTTAATTCCTATTTTGTATGAACCTGTGAGATTTAAAGATTCTAAGCAAGGTATTTATGTGTGTATGTATACGTGTGTGTCTGTGTTTCTGAAGCCATGGAACACATTTCTATAGGAATCATGCTTAGCTCCCATTCCCTCCCCCCCCCATTTTCTTAAGTTATCTTTGATTTAGCTGATGATAACTTTAGCTCTCATGTGGTCTAGTTTTTAAAGATTGCTTTAACTAGAATTGGTGCAAAATGTTCCATCCTAGAACATCTGCAACTCTGAAACAGATGTTCCAGAACTGTCAATTGTCTCGGAAATGGCCCATTTTGAGGTTAGACCACATCCAGAATGAATCATAATGACTTTAAAGAACAGAATGTTTCTAGGCTAAATGTTGCTTGCATTTCTCATTTTAACTCTTTTACATGGTTTTATATTTTTCTATCAATTGCTTATATTGCTTAGGGATGGAAAGTGTGTGTGTGTGTGTGTATGAGAGAGAGAGAGAGTATTGTGAGTGACACACACACACACCCACACACAGACAGGGTATGTTAGTCTCTCTGTCTCTGTCTATCTTTCTCTTGTCTGTCTTTCTCTGTTCCTGTCTCTCTCTGTCTCTGTCTCTCTTTTTCTTCACACACGCACACAACAAATATACTATTCTACAGGGGTGGGATTCAACCGGTGTTACTACCGGTTCAGTGATTACATTTTGCGTGCACATGCGCGCTCTGCACGCATGTAATAAACCTTAAGCTGTGCCACCCGGACAGCTGAAAAGCACTGCGCGTGGATGCACAGCATTTGAAAAGCCACTTTCCCCCTGCTTTTTCAACCTCAGCAGCTGAGGTTGAAAAAGCAGGAAATAAAGGACAGGTAAGAGCCTGGGCAGGCGGGTGGGCCAAACAGCAGCAAACACAGAACCGATTCGGTGTCTGCTGCTCTTCAGAGCTACCCGTTCTATAGAGCAGAAACCGGTAGCATCCCACTCTGCTATTCTATACCAGAGTAAGCTTTGCTATTTAGAAGAAATCAATACAGACAGCTAATTTGATTTCACTTAGATTCTAAATAGTTTGATGAAAGACTGATTTTATTATGAATGTCGTTAAAGAATAATGCATTATAATGATTAGGAATAACCCACATTATTTTAATATCACATTATTAATGGCACAATTCCATTATTACTACAAAGATTGTCTTACGACAAATATATATTTTAGAAACAACAAGTTTCCCCAGTTAGTAACAAAATATCAATTATGAGCTGGGAATATTTGTAATTTTTAAAATAACATATAGATAAACCAGAGGGTACATTACGGTTACCAAGATGATTTCTATAAAGTTAAATACCATACAAGCAAAGCAGATAAATATAAACCTTGTAGTTCTTGAAACAGAAAGCCGACATCTATTATTTTAAGTTTCAATTGATGTATTTTTCTCATGTTCTTTTAGTCTTATGTGCATAGCTTCCCTTATAAAGTGCTATTTCACATCCCTTTACAGTTATTTTTACACTGGGGTATATTTTTTTGTTTTTGTTTTAAATGCATTTTCCTTTTTTCTAGCTGTAGCTCTAAAATATTTTGATTTTAAAAGAGAAATAATTACTATAGGAATTAGCACACTGGATGAGAAAACAAACTCCTTAGCTTTTCCTGAGCAGCGGGTTATACAATCACTGCATTTTATTCCTTCATTTCATTTATGAGCAAGTTTACTAGACGTCTTGGATTGGTTTGAAACCACCTAATGACGTCAATGGGCCAGAGAAATTAGAGCTAAGCTAGACAGCTGCAGTGCACTGAATCTACAGAGGCTTTATTCTTTCTCTCATGGTGACACCCAAGACAGATATTATCCACTAGACACTCCTGGAACAGCACCAAAATGACAGTATTTCCACATTCACTTTCTGGAAATGTTTGCAATTAGAACAGGTCAGAGAATCTCCAAAATTCTGTTGCACATTGTGATTATTAATAACAAAAGAAATAGTTGCTTTAATAAGCTGCACAGACATTCACTGCAAAAGCTTATTACTGATCTCCTCACATTTTTTTCAAGAGGGCAAGCGTTTTATAGAGAAAACAAAAGTGATGGTTTTCATTTACCTTTTTCCATAACATATACCTTTGTTCTTTGTGGCGTTAACTTAAAAGCCCAATAAAGAAGCAGCATGGTTTAAGAAAACATATCTTTTTAAAAAAGATCTTGGATACAAATTCTCCCCTATCCACCTCTCCCTCTCCCTCTCTCTCTCACACACACACCAATAAATTATGGACCAATTATACATCATATATACGGTAATTGACACATTCCTACAAAGCATTCTAGCCTCTCCTGAATACTAAAATGGCACTAACTCTATATGTAAAAAGCACATTGATTCCACTCAAGTACCCTTAGTTATTTCTTTTCTTTTTTTTGGCTTATTGCAGTTTATATTGATTTTACAATATTCTCTAATCATATTTTTTTCTAGCGGAATCCTACCTTGCATTATGTACTAAACTTGGCTTTAGGGAAATCATTAGAAAATATTACATAAGATAGTATAAAAATATAGGAGTGAAGATTTGTATCTCTTATTAATTACATGGCTTTATGAGATGTAGGAGAGATTTGCTCCTTTTTCAGATGGACTATTAAGAAAAGCTATCCCAAAAGAACAGTCTTTCAGGAACAGTTCCTTCCACATGGAAGACTGTTCATCACCATGGTATCTAATGGATGCAGCTGCTGATTTTAGGCCATACAGGTGAAAGAAAATTCAGACTATTGGACAGAGAATTTAGCAAGCAGCCAACACACAATTCCTATTGCCCCCCCTCTTTTTTTCCTAACCTTTTCCAACTTATGACCAAGGATTATTCCAGGAAAAGGTTTTAATAAGCCACTTATTATTCACACAATGTTACAGTGGCATCAGGCGACTTTATCATTCAGTTGTAATAGTAGCATGTTCATTATCTTCTTATTACAGAAGGAAACATATGAACAAACAAACCAGGAAATAACAATAAAACACCTTTGCATCTCTGGTTAGGACAATGCATGATTGAAACAAGGGATTTCTCTGTAAGAAATTGGATGGTACTTTCAGAGATTCTACTCCCTGGGGCTGCCTACATTTTTGGTTTCCAAGTCAACCAAAGAAGAAGAAGAAAAGGGAAAGGGAAAAGAAAGAACAAAAGAATTATGAGTCTTTATTAGATTAGTGACAGCCAGTTTGGAGTAGTAAATAAGATACCAGGTTAGAAATCATGAGATTTTGAGTCTTTGAGCCTCAGGAAGCAGGCAATGGCAACCCATTTCTGAAAAAGTTGCCACGAAAACTATATTGATTTATCCAGGCAATTGCCAGGAGTCAAGACTGATAGGGAAGGAGGGAAGGAGGACAGAATACCTATTAATATTGGGTTACAACTCATGAAATGAAAATTATACAGACGTTAAAAAGTTGTAGACTATTGAATTATAAAAAGTTAATATAAGTACACACGAGGCATTCTGAAGTGAGGGGAACTGCAGCTTGACTAGTAGCCATATTATTAATCCTAATTAATTATTATCCTAATAAACTCATTTGCAATCCTTCAGAAACTCTGAAAAAAACCCTCTTTTTTATAAGTTAAAGAAGCCTGTAAATGCATATATTGAGATAAATAGACAGACAGACACAATAGATATGTGAAGTATGGATGTCCAATTCAAATTCCAATTGTAGCTTCCAGCAAAGGGACTAGGGATGACAGCTATAGGCATTTTCTATCTGAAAATCTTTCCATATCTATGAATCTAAAGGAAGGTACAATTTAAAAAAGGTCTACTTAACACTTCCATTACCTTTTCTGTTCCCCTTGTTCTACTTAAATAGAAGGGTTTAACAGTACAATTCAACTTAAAGATACAATTTGACATATACAATATGTTACAGTATATATTAGACAATGTATAAATGAAATTCTGTAACTGTCTCTTCTGTTGGGTTTCCTGGATTTATGTTGTGATTGTTTTGCTAGTAGAGTAGAGTAGAGTAAAGTAGAATCTGGAAGGGATCTTTGGAGGTCTTCTAGTCCAGCCCCTGCTCAAGCAGGAGAATTTATACCATTTCAGACAAGTGACTGTCTAGTCTCTTCTTAAAAAACTCCAGTGATGGACAGCCCATGATTTCTGAAGGCAAGCTGTTCCACTGGTTAATTGTCTTCACAATTAGGAAGTTTCTCCTTAATTCCAGGTTGCTTCTCTGTTTGATTAGTTTCCAACCACTGTTTCTTGTACTTCATCTAAAAGGAGAACTAGAACTGATGTCCGGTTTTTATATTTGGCTATGTTAGCTAATTGCCAGTAAGACCTGTTCTAGTTCCCTAAATCCAATGCTGGCTTTAGAGAGTTAATTGGCAGAAATGGCCAAGACCTTTTTGCCTGACCATTCCAGCTAATTTTTTTTTTAATGGGAAAATAATTGGTCATATTTATTAATTATACTTCATTTGGATTGTTGAATGGCACTCCTTGAAAAATGTTCATAAAGTACAGTGCAATTTGAGGTGCAGACAATTGGGAACAATTCCAGACAATTTGCAGATAATTTGGGAACAATTCAAAATTTGGGAACTGATGAATTTGGTTCATTAGTTTTCTCTTTGTTTTCTTGCACTAGTCAAGGGGCTAATTCTGCTCTGAAAAACCTAAATCTATAAAGCAGGAACTCGGAAGGTCAGAAGGGAAAGTGGAGACCATTCAGTCAATTTTTATAACACTAAGTCAATTCCTACAGAAATATCTGAGTGTTACACAAATTGTTTCAGCTGAGACCTGAAGATCCATCTTTTCCCACATATTTCCTAATTATTAAGAGTTTGTCTATACATTTTTTTTCTTTCATAAATCAGGAAGCATAGCTGTTAGGAATGTAAGTCACCTAACAGTTGGGTTGGAAATATATAAACTATGATAGACATTTAATACTGTATCTTTAAGGGAATGCTAAAATTGTAATTGGGTATGGTATCCCAAATGGCCATAAGATGGAGCCAGAAACCTGGTTTCCCTGGCCAGAGAGAGAGTGTTTGCTTGCTGCTAGATGGTCTATGTTTGTGTTCCTGCATTTCCCTATTGACTGTTGCTGATCATCATTATCCTTGGATTAATATGAGTCTATACTGAACTGTATTTGATACTGGACTTTGTTATGGATTATCCCTGGACTGAAAACTGACTGCTATCAAATGTGTATGACTTGGACTGTGTTGGACTTTGCTTAACCGTGTACTGAAAGTAAAACCTACATTTTACTATACAGTGTATCTGTGTGCTGTGTGTGTTATTCAACATTACTCTCAGTACATCTCCATGTGTGCACTCATTCTCCTAATGGGGAATTACCTCAACAATAACAAAACAGATTAATTCATATATGATACTAACTAGGATTTTACAAAAATTAACAAGCCATACGGCCGAATTCCTCCACAGACCTGAGCCATAATGCCACAGGCTCACACACTCATCTTAAAAGATGAAAAATCAACTGCTTTCAAGGATCTAATACTAACAAAATTCATGTTTGGGAAAACTGGAGAAATCTCATCTGAAACAATTTGTGTAGCACTCAGATATTTTTTGTAGTCATATTATGCATGCAAATGATACATAATCATTTGGATTTTCTCTTCAAGCAATTATTTAATTTAAACCCATGTGTTTTTTAAACTGTTTTTTTATGGTTTATGCTCTCTTGAATTTGCAGTTAAAAGCTTTCCCCACATTCAGAATGAGTAATTGCATATAAGCCCCTGATAGCTATGGGAAAAAAACATCTGAAGGTCACTGTTGCTATTTTTTTTTTTTTTGCTTCAAGACAGTACAATGATATGATGTATTCCCAGTTTTGCCAGTCAAATAAATTGCTGTGGGGCTCAGCATCATTAAAGCACAAACACAGCCAAACTGAGTCCTATTGTTTAATCATTAAACTGAGCACTCAATAAAGAAATTAATTGGAATTTTTTTTTGAATGAACACCACAATGCAGAGATATGCAACTATTTTTAATGAATCATAAGTATTTGCCAATTTTTTTGTAAACAGCTTCCATACGGTTACATAAAAATACCCCTACCTCTTGTCCATTCACAACATAAATATGGGAGTATTTCAAAATATGCTTTCCCATAATTTAGTCATCCATTTATTCAATATACAGGGCTGTCCACCTACTATGTGACTCTAGGCAGTTAACACCCAACTAAAAACATTAATCAAAGAATGCAACAACCATTAAAACATATCCCACCTGAGGTAGCTGATGCCTCCATAACAATTTTACTCTTGGAACAGGCTTACCTAATCTCATTCAACGGCTGGGAAAACAGTCTGGTCTTCAACACCTTATGAAAAACAGTAAGCTCAGAGATGTCTGGATCTCAGGCCTTTGCTACCTCCCTATGGATCATGTATCTGCCTTTCAAAAGCATTTGGAAGCCGCAGGTCAAGCCGTGTGCAATGGGAATATTATAGTATGTCCATACTTTACCACTGCTGCATTAGCTGCACTGGCTCACAATTCTCTTGGTTTTCTTGATTTATTTTTAATCCTTGGTTTAATTATTGTGAGAATTGCCCAGAGTTGTGTGTTACAAAATGGGCAGCTATATAATTCTTAAATTAATAGAGAAAGGATCTTCAAGTCTTTGGAGCCAGAACTTCCTTACCCATTTGGGGAGAAATAACAACAGTGACATATTTTTAGGATTATTTTCACTAAAGATGTTAGAGATACTAGGAAGTTGGCTACGACCAAGTATATTCGATTTACATGTTTATATTTAGTCAGGATTGCCTATTATTTACATAAGATTTGTTTTACAAATGGTTAGACAGCAGACGTAGAAATTAGAAGTTGAAGAATACTATTATATACAAGTAAATATTCTTATTATTGATATTATGTATAGGTAAATTGACCCAGACTTTACACTATTTATTGAGCACTCATGTATGTTAAAGAAAAATGTATAAATAAAGCACACACACACACAGACATATGAGAGAGGGAGAGAGGGAGGGAGGGAGGGAGAGAGAGAGAGAACACTGCAGGAAGAAGAAACATTTCTAAGCTCTCACCATTGTTACTTTGTTTCCTGGGCTGGAAACAAGATGAAAAGACTTATTTTGGAGAAGACAGTCACACAGATATTTGGTAATGCAGACCCAGTCAAATCAGCCTTTGAATTGTACTCAGAAACATAATAATTGCCAGTGCAGCTCTTACAATATAAATATAATATTACAGAAATGACCTGCCAGCCTGTAAAAAAGTTGAAGTTTCTAGTACGCAGAGGCAGTCTTAACTAAAGTTTCTTCCAATTTTGAGATAACAAGGGCATGAATGACTGATATCAAAGCCAGCGTATTTTCCCCCTTCCATTCACTTGCTTCCTCTCTGAGACTTTCTAGACAAATCCCTGTAGTTTTTTTTGGGCAAGGTTTTTTTGAACAGTGCTTTGCCATTGCTTCCTTCTAGGACTTAGGCAGAGAAAGTGACCCAGAAGGTCTTGTGCCCAAGGCAACACTAGAATTCAACCTCATGATTTCTTAACCACTATACCAAACTGGCTGTCTATACCAGCTAAAGCTGAGCAAAGACTTCCCCCACATGCTAATCAAGCAGAAGCCATGAATCCAGGAGAAGACCTAAATCACGAACTTGCTCTTTCAGAAGCCTCATCAAGTGCCAGCTATTTTAAGTTTCATGACAAGATATAATTTCTTCTTGCTAGGATTAAATATAGATTTGTTTTGTCTCATCTTATTGGCATCACCCACTTCACCTGCTGTCCAATCAGTGTGAACGTACAAAAGTGGGGTTCCTCAAATACTGATGATACCTCATCTGAAATGGACAATTGATCTCGCCCAGCATTCACAAATTGTATATCACTGTATTGTTCACAGCAAGAAATATGACCCCTTCTCTTAAGGAAATATTTACCACATCCAACTGGACATATTATGCTGTAGCTGCTTAAAGGAGCAGGTAGGACAGAAGCCTAACCACAGTTGGCAAAATTCTTGCCATTAAGAACTATGTACACATTTTTAAACAGTACACAATCAATAGAACGCCAGATAGCTTCACTCTGGTTGACTCCAATTATCCCACTTGTACTACTAGACTAAGCGAATGCAAATGATTTTGTGAGGAAAATGTCTTGCAAATGTACCTCTAGCTATTTAAACTGAGATCATTCTTTCTGTGTTTCCCAATAGGCTATGAGTCACCTTAAACAGTAAAAACAGCATTTTAGCATTATTAAATACTTTAATTGGCATACTTATGAAAATTATTTTGCACACATTTCAAGAAATTACACTGTTTCCCCCCTTTTCTGATATTATGGCAAGACAATAAGAATGGCAAAGTATGCAATATTTGCTACATATTGTCTACAAAATAGTAAAAATTGTTACTGATGATAGAAGACAATACCTTATATTGAAAAAAATTATAAACATTAAAAAAGCATTGAATGCTTTCTCAAAATAAATTCTAGTTGCTTTTCATAATCGATTGACTTGACAGGGTCATCAAGTTAGTTTTGCTACTTAGTGAGGACATCGATATTGTAGATTCTTAGGATTATCTTTGACTAACCTGGTCAGATATTACAGATAATCAGAGTTGGAAGGGACCTTGTAGGTCATCTAGCCTAAGTAGGAGCCCCTACATCATTTCTGACAAATGGCAGTCCAATCTCTTCTTGAAAGTCTTAGTCCTTCAGGTCTGCCTATAAGGTCAGCCTTCCCCACTCAATAATTAAGTCCATTCACCTTACAGCAGGTTCTTTCCTTCCATCTTTCCCAGCATCAAGACTGCCCAAGAGACCTAGATCTTCACATATGTATCCAAAATATGCTAGTTTGAGCTTGATCAGTTTGTGCCCCAAATAAGAACCTTGGATTGATTTGTTCTATGAACTTTTCATAATTAAAATAAATATTTCATGCATTCGTTGTCTTCATTTAAATATGCATTCTTTGTCTTCATTTAAAATAAATTCTAAGATTATGAAAATACTTTCAGTTCCTGCTTTCTCTGTCCTAAATAGAAAGTAAAAGGGGAGGGAATAACTGAAGACTTTTTTTAGTGATGTCTTAAAAGTATTAATAATTTGCTGCCTGTAAAACATGGAGATAAAATTGATTTTAAAAAAAACACCTCATCTCCAGTATAAATAATTGAGTTTAATTTATGAGATGTAGGAAAGATAATCTCTTAGTGTAACACAGACATCTGTATTAAGTATCCTGAGCTGCAACAGGTCCTGGAGAAAGGATCTAATCCTATTTTGTAGCATTTGCAAATATGCCAGTTATGAGTGAAATTGGAGGAATAGAAGAATTAGCCCAAATAACTGTTGTTTTTTTTAAGGAAAATGAAACTGATTTTTAAAAACCCATTACAAATATAACTCTCTCTGTACAAAATTCACTTTATGTGCAATTTAAATTCAGAGTTCAAGGTTTGCTTTCTGAATAACAACAGAATTGGGAGGGACTCGGAGGTCTTCTAATCCTGTTCAAGCAGGAGAATCTACATTTCAGGCAAATGGCTGTCCAATTTTTTCTTAGAAACTTCCTGTGTTGGAGCACACACAACTTCTGGAGAGAAGCCATTCCACTGATTGTTCTATCAGAAAATTCCTCAGTTGTAGGCTGATTCTCTCCTTGATTAGTTTCCATCCATTACTTCTTGTCCTGCCCTCAGGTGCCTTGGAAATAGGTTGACTCCCCGCTTCTTTGTGGCATTAATCAATTAATTCTGTATTCATCTAGATTTATTTAAATCCCTATTATTTATTTTATGCCCAGGACAAATGGCCTTTCTATGTTTCTATGTCTCTGTGTGTGCATGCATTAAAGAAGAAAACAAGATTATCAAACTTAAATTATTTTAATGAATTTTAGGTTTAATCTACTATCTGTAACAAGGCAGTTTTATACAATTTATTTTCTTTTTAAAGTCAGAATAGATGTTATTAGAATTATAGACAGTTCGGGCAGAATACAATGATGCTGAAACTTAATCACATTTCACAATCTCAGAGTCTGGTATCTGGAGATTATTCATCTACGATTCTTAATTAACTATTGTGATGCTAAGTATAAAATTAAAACAATGTCCCAAATGTATAGAGCACACGTTACCTGATGTTAATGGTAATCAATATTAAGTTGTTAGAGAGATAATTATTGCCCATGTTTGTTTACAATCATTTAGGAACTGTACAGTATAAATATACAGAAACAATACTCTTATCCACTATGAACTGGTGATTGTAGCATTAGCCATAATGAGAAAGAAAATGCGAGATGATATCCTTAATATTTCCTTTGAGAAACATCTAGACTTCCTTGCACCATCCAATTTGTCTGCTTCCCTTAGATGTGGCGAAGAATGCTGCCCTGTTGCCAGTGCTGAAATAATACTCCATTGCCTGTCGATAAAAGTATTCCTCGACTTACAACCATTCATTTAGTGATCATTCAAAGTCACAACAGCACTAAAAAACGTGCCTTATGACCATTTTTCACACTTACAACCACTGCAGCATACCCATCATCACATGATCAAAACTCAGATGCTTGGCACCTGGTTCATATTTATGACAGTTGCAGTGACCCAGAATCATATAATCATCTTTTGTGACCTTCTGACCAGTGAAGTCAATGGGGGAAGCCAGATTTACTTAACAACCTTGTTTCTAACTTAACAGCTGCAGTGATTTGCTTAACAACTTAACAAGAAAGATTGTAAAATGGGGCAAAACTACTTAATGAATGTGTTACTTAGCAATAGAACTTTTCGGCTCAGTTGTGGTCATAAGTCAAAGAATACCTATGCTTACTGAATTTTTTAAAAAAATGTTATCTTAATTTAAGGGTCCCCAATCCCCAGGCCGCAGCCCACTACCACGCCTTGAGCTTTTCGGAACCAGGCCATGGAAGTGGTGGGTGAGCACCTGCGTGCATCTCCCCACCCATGTGAGCAGATGAAAGTGTGCGCACTCTATTTGCATGAGCGGCAGTTGCTCATGCCAGCCATTCATGCAAATGGAGCTGCATGCACATGCGCTTGCCTGCTGCATGTGTAGAGAGCCATCCCCTCTCTCTCCCCACCAGTCTGCAAAGCCGAAAAGGTTGGAGAACTCTGCCTTATTAATTTAATTCTCATCTTATCGGTCAATGCACACTATTATACCATGCTTTGCTGAAAATTTAATACCAGTTTCACAGAATAGATATTAAAAGTCATATTCTTAAACTGTGTTTGCAATGCATTGAGAAATGATGAGCAATTTGAGGAATTGCATCTGCCAGAGCCAGAATACAAACATTATTTGTCTTTGTTTAATTCTTGGATGGAGCCACCATTTCTGTCTGCACCTATAAAAATGGTATCAAACATTCCATTTGCTGAGGCTCCTGCTTCAGTTCTTCTCATGGAGACAGAAATAGCCTAAAAATAACCTTGATAATATCATGAAAATTAATGGGAAAGGTCCATTTCTGTTCAAAGTTATCCATATCATTATATATCTGCTAACCCAAATATCACCGTAAGCTTCATGGATGGACATATTCTGGTCAAATCTTGGGGTCTCAAGGGGAATTTAAGACTAATGAGTATTGAAAACAACCAGATGCTGGGACTTACTTGCTGTGTTGTTACAGTTATTTCATTCCAACACATGTCCAGGAAGAAAGAAGTTTATATGTAAATTTATTATACTACAACTTATATACCGTTCCAATAAGGAAATGAAGTTGAGGACATGACTTATTACATATAGTGAAATTAAAATGCAACTTAGAACCAACAATATTAACAGCCATATAAAAGAACAAAAGAAATCATAACCATCAACACAACTGGAGTTATCATAATTCTCAGTAAATGCCAGCACTAATTCTCTAGGACAATTTAGCTTCTTATACCATCCACAAAGGTCCTATGAAAGAGCAAAATCTTAACTGCTTTCTGAAACAATAGCAGGAATAATCCTTCCTCTATCTCTGGGGCTCTGTATTTGTTTTGTCAAATTTATATGGCTGCCTATCTCACATGAAGATATGAAAGTATGCTGTAAAAAATATACAGGATATGTTTTTCCAAAGTAAAGGGGAGGCCAAAATGGCCCATACTTTCACAGATATTTCACAGAGAGCTCAAAAAGATACCATGATTGATTCTATTGAAGACAGCTGTAAGGTCTAGCAAGACCAGAGGATTGCACACATCCACCTCAATCCCATCAGAGGACATTCACAAAAGTGATCAGTGTCATCTCACTGCTGAAAGCTGGTTGAAAAACTCTAGATAATCTGTTATGACTAGGGCTCTCTATAACTAAAGGATCATCACTTCCCAGAAAGGCAAGGTTGGAAACAGTTGCTTAAGATAGCTAAATTGAGTGACACAATAGTCTCTTCCCAAGAATTACCTACTGCCCTTATCCAGTCTTCTGGTGTTTCTTTGCCAGCTTTCACGAAACAAGTGAGGCAGTTATCTAATCCCAAGTGGCATTGCTGCTGTCATAGAGGACCCTACCCTCATATTAACAGGCTCAAACTATTCCCAGATAACCTACAAGAAAAGGAAGCCAGTATAATATTGTTTACACACTTCTACCACTAATGGCACCAATGCAAATGGTACCCATTTTTTGTATCTGTGTAAATGGTTGTGTCCTGCTGTAACATTGGGTTTATTTTATCATACATGATGGACAGTCAAGCCGGTTTTATTGCTACAAACAGCAAAACTATATTCTGTCAAAGAACTTCAGGCTGGGCTTTGCATTTCATTTCATTTTAGGAAGGTGAGGGAATATGATCTCTGTGGCTTTGTTAGTTTCTCCTGGACTGGTTTCAGTTAGAGTTGGCAACTAAAAGTCTCCTTCTCTCTCTGATTATTTTTGATTACCAGCAATTTGGCAGCTGGTGATTTCTGTTATGGTATCTAGTATATCTCTATATATTATTCAAAGGAGGGAGTATTCAGACAAATTCATTTATTAATGCAGGTGTTCCAGGAACCATAAAGTTTGAGGATTCCTGGTATAAATGTAAAAAATATGTAAATGTTAAAAAAATATAATGTAGATTGAATGGATAGATGTTCTTGAAATCACTACAAATGGGCAAAATGAGGAGCTAAATGTTTGTGATCTAACACAGGAATAATAACTTTGAAAATTAAACAAATAAACCTTTACTGCAATAAAACATGCTATCTGTTCATTAAAAATTAAAATACAATTTTGTACAAACTGGTGATTCCCCCTGACAAAATATCGGTTGTGTGTTTCTCTCTGTGTGTGTCTGTTTTAGTGCCATCTTGTATTTTATCTTCTGTAAGACAAATTCTTCTCTAACTACTTTATTATAGCAGACAGCCTCCATTTTTCAATACTTCAATTTTTTCCTTATTGTAAAGAGCAAAATATTAGTCAGAACTGCTCAGATTTCTTCAAGAGTTATGTTTATTTCCTCCACAGAATAGCTTTAACTGAGATTTCCTGTTTCAATTCATATATCTTCACAATGGTAATGAAATACAAAACTAGAACTATAAGCAGGAAACTTATCCAGAATCCAGCAACAGCTTCCAACTTAAGCCATGATGCAATTCAAATACGGATAATGTAATAGCCACTGTATATGCTGAAGCCTGATATTACTTACATTCATCTTTATTTTGTATTATTCATGTAGCTGTAAACACCTCCCATTTTGATTCTATATGCTGAGCTTGCTAGCTACAAACATATCACAGAGCCCCACATTTCTTTAATGAATGTTTCTGCTAAAGCTGCAGAGGGTTTAAGTTATATTTTCCTTATTAATAGCTATTGCCAGGGAAATTTTAAAAAAGATTATTTCAGCAGTAGCACTCTATCCAAAAGGTGTTTTTTCAAGAGGCAACTGGACTTTCTTATTTTCCAGTTTCTTTCCACTTGTCTCCTGAAAAAGCATCTTTGGGACAACCATTACCTGGATGACAATCTCTACAGACTTTTAGTTATACCATTTGGGGTGAACACCCTTTGAATGGTGTGGGAGCAAGAATGGATTTCCAGAAGAAAAATTGCAGATGACAGGAACCAGGAGCACTACTCAGGTGATTCTGAGGAAACAGATAAATCTCCAAGTGCCTCAATGATCCTCCAAAACATGGTTGTCAAACGCATCATGTTTCGTGATGTTTTCCCCATTCATGGAGCTGAAGGGGCGTGGCCTGCACGTGACACATCCAACCCCTGGGCCGCCAGTTTGACACCCCTGCTCTAAAAGGAAGCAAATTACCAGCTGTCTGCAAGGAATATAAATCCTTCCATTCCCTACTATCCCGTTAGAGCTGGAGAAGCTTCTTGGAAGAGAAGCTAAACATCTTCAAAAGAAAAAACAAGAAAATCCAGTTGTCTCCTGAAAAAGCACCTTTGGGACAACCATGACCTGGATTACTGAGAATCTCTACAGACTTTTAGCAGTAGCATTTTGTTAACATAAATGTATATATAAGAATTTCAATATGCATTCCTGGTATATAGGATTAGCTGTACATATGTCCAATTTTATAACATTGGATACATTAACAAGTCTTGTGATCATCCTGCTTAAATTGGTGTTAGCTAAACAAGCTAGCTTTTACCCATTGACTGCTTCCAGCTGCTTTCATAAAATACAAGTAATTTATATTTATTGCATGCCATGCTTAATTTTCTTCATGGAACTATGAACCTAAAAAATACACTGACAAATATCATGTTGTGTTTAAGATATTCAAAACTTTGAGTAAAACTGGGGAAAATGTTGTGAGAGAAGATATGCATTTTAACAAGTAGATTCCTTTCATGGAAATCTCACATAGAAGGATCCATTCAACATTCACCATTTTGCTAATTATGAAGAAAAGATATATTTAAAACAATGTCTATTTAAGATCCGTCCATACAAACAGGTACTTTCAGTATAGGAATTAATTGCATGTGCTTGGTCCTCAGCTGATTTCAAAGAGAAGATAAAGACAGCAATAAGGAAATATATATCAGGAAGCTCTTGATTACAAAATACATTTGCTTCATTAGATTCCAAAGTAGAATGTTACATTACTGCCATACAAAAGAACATCCCGTAGGTAGACTTGCAGTAGATTAACAGCACAATGCTACTGAAAGAATCCCAGCTATCAGCTGCACAACTAGTTATAAGCTGCCAACATTTTGTTGTCACGTGGTCACTGCTGGAAAAATATCATTGTGATTGCCTTGTCTTAACTTCTGAATCCAGTGTTGGTTAACAAAGTCTGTGAATTCAAATGGCATTAGTAAAAACAAAGATAAGCTTTTCTATATTTTATTTGATTTTTTTTTTAACAGAGATTCTAAAACAGTAGTCATTTTCAGGTCACCTCTTGATTTTTAGACATCTTTATGAATTGTTTATGGATGATATAGTTTGCCATTGTTTTTAGACAGAACCACAAATCTGTAATTTATTGTAATATATTTTGTTTTTAATTCCTTCAGGAACACAAGACATATTTATAGACATTGTTAGCAGTTTCATTATGGAACAAACACTAGAAATAGGTGCTAAAAATAACAGACAAAAAGGAACCTACATATATTGTGATATGAAACTATTCTATTCTGAGGTTAATTGTAATATATATATATATATATATATATATATATATATATATATATATAATATATATATATATATATATATAATATATATATATATATAATATATATATATATATATATATATATATATATATATATATATATATATATATATATATATATATATATATATATATAAATATATATATATATATATATATATATATATATATATATATATATATATATATATATATATATATATATATATATATATATATATATATGCATATTCATTCACCTAGCCACTTGATTAAGTCATTTAGCTTGGTATAGTTAAAAAAAGCTTCATTTTTTAAAAAAAATGTCATGATTAATAATGTACCCGACAAACAGAAGAATCAGCTTTTTTAAAAAATGCAATGATTAAGTTGGTTGTCGTTTGGCTTTTCTTTCATTTAACTCTTTTGGATGCTCATTTTTTTTAAAGAAAGGATATAAAAGAATATTGTGAGCTAAAACGTAGCATACTTACTCATATACAGAACTCAACAAGACTATCTGCACTTCTAATGCAACTTAAAAGTGAGCATCTGTATCTTTTAACAGTTATAGAAATTGCATAATTTGTAAAACTATTATCTTTCAATTCTTGTAGCTTTGTGAAAAAAAAAGACATCTGTCCAAATTGCCAGAAATACAATTTAAACAATAAAGTGGAGAAGCATTTTATTTCACATATCAACTTATACAATATCTACATATACATATATGTTAAAGTTCAACCACTGAACATTATTAGCTGCTAACCTCTTTTTGTAGGTGAGCTGGCACAATTAATTGGCTTTTTTCCTGATAATTATTTGTGAATTCTCTGAAATGTAAGATTTTTATCCTAGCTTGTAATGAGTGTTCATGCTCCTCGTAGAATTGCATTTGTATTCTGTATTGATCCTGAAAATGATACCTAGCAACCAAAGTCACAGAATTAGTCATGACCAACAGTAACTTACCTCTGGAAAAAAAAAGTAAAATGGGAATATTGATAGCTAAAATGTTTATGGATAGAAAAAATGAGAGGGTGTGAAATAAAATACATCAATAAAGAAAATCAACATAATTTGGTTTAATAATTTGGTCATTCTGTTCACAGCAATCATTAAGAATTTCATTGACAAGATAAGGACAGTAAAATCAAATAATCTACATAGTTGTACTTAAGCTACATCTTATATTATATTGTGAACCAAAGTTTTTGACAAAATATTGTTTGATTCATAATATATTGAAATACAATTAACTGAGCTCATTTATATACTGAGCAGATAGATCATCGTGACTTAAAATATGACTTTTTTGTTGGCATAAAGGGAAGCTTATTCCCATCATAAGTGCTGAGGTATTCCCTATTAGGAGAATGAGTGCACTCAGGGAAACATAGTGAGAGTAGTGATGAATAACACACAAACAACACATAGATACACTGAATAGTAAAATGTAGGTTTTACTTCCAGTAAATGGGTAAGCAAAGTCCAACAAATAGTCCAAGTCATACACAGTTAAAGCAGTTAGTATTCAGTCCAGGGATAATCCAAAAAACAAAGTCCAGTATCATAAACAAAGTTCAGTAAACGGAGTTTGCTAACAGTTGCAAGACTAACAGCAATCCGAGCAGAACGACGAACAGGCAATAAGCAATAGGGAAAATGCAAGAACAAACCAGGTTTCTGGCTTCATCTTATGGTCATTGGAGGAACCTCACCCAATCACAATTACAGCATTTTCTTAAAGATACTAAATGACTATCCTGGTTTATATATTGCCAACCCAACTGTTAGGTGACTATCATTCCTAACAATAAGCACTGAATTCTGTTTACTGTTTTTCCTTTTTTGCTTTATTGAAATACCACCAGCAACAATTTACTGCCACAGCATCACAGTCAACCTCACAGCAAAACTAAATGGCTATCAGAATGCTAGCAATTGGGGGGGGGGGGGGAAGCTTTCAAAGCAGGACAAATCTATAGGCACTTTATTTCCATAGATTTTACTAGATTCTAACACTATATGTGCACTTCCCACTCAAGCTGCTACTGTCCTACCCCTATGGTAACTTAAAGGTAAATTGGTTTTAACAAATGCTGTATGAACTATGATAAGAGCTCACATGGTATTTGGGCTGCAAAATATCACTCCAATGGACATTTCTCCAGTTGTTGCACATTCTCTTTCTTTTGGTCCAGGA
This sequence comes from Bungarus multicinctus, assembly GCA_023653725.1. NCBI lineage: Eukaryota > Metazoa > Chordata > Lepidosauria > Squamata > Elapidae > Bungarus > Bungarus multicinctus. The sequence goes on from CM042842.1 coordinate 62,975,072, forward strand.
AATGTCCAATCACTCATGTGGGCAGGTTTTAGTGCACCTGTATGCATCTTTATTTGTGTAGTACAAACAAAGAGCTACTTTTAAAAACCCACCAAGCATTGCTTATTCAAGATATATTTCTTAATACTTTCGTACTTTTATTTAAATATCTAAATTGTTTTTCTCTTTCATCATGATATTTTATCATTATCTCTTTTATTAGTTTTATTGTTTTATATATGAGGTTTTTATATTCCTGTAAGCTGCCTTGAGTCACCATGTGCAAATAGGTGGCAATATAAATTTCCTAAAATAAATAAATGATATGCTTAAAGCAGTTCAGAAGCAGCTTAGTCCAAAAAAAAAAAAAGTTTGACTATTTTATGTGTCAAAAGCTGCTCTAGATTTTGTTTTTCGAACAATATATTCCTACAATTTATCTCTGAAGGCTGCTAAGGAAAGCTGCTTTGAAACAAAGGGATTTAAAAAGCAGTGCTGGATAAATAACCCTATTCAAAGAAAAAGAGCTAAAATCTACTTGGCTAGCTTAAGTTGTTGAGCATCAATTTATGCTATCTATTGTATTGCAATAATTTCTAAAAATCCCTGGAAATACATCTTGATGTGGCAAGTCTTTAGGTTAGAATATTGCATTTATGGATTTATGGATTTGATACAACAATCTTTTTCACCTTTCTTGGAAAAAAAAAGACCAAAGTGGAAACAGAAATCTTTAGTGCTATACCAGCATAAAATATCAGATACCACAAGTCTGAAAAACAAAATGTATACGATTTCTATGGAATACTAAAAGATAATATGAAATATACTGAAAGAAGGCAGATTTGGAGAAAACCTTACAAGAGCTATAAAATAATTATATTCAAGAAATATTAAGAATTTCAATCAAAACTTGCAATAGAAATGAAATCTAATTTCGTTTATTTTTATGTCTGTAGAGATTCTCAGTAATCCAGGTCATGGTTGTCCCAAAGGTGCTTTTTCAGGAGGCAACTGGACTTCCTTGTTTTTTCTTTTGAAGACATTTCGATACTCATCCGAAAAGTTTCTGAATGAGGACGCTTCTTAGATGAGAAGCAAAAGGTCTTCAAAAGAAAAAACAAGAAAGTCCAGTTGCTTCCTGAAAAAGCACCTTTGGGACATTTAGTTTTATGCATATTTGTTTTTCTTTTAAATATGAAAAACTACTGTAGTATATCACACACAGCCAAAGACAGAACATCAAAATATTAAAACATCATGATAACTGAATATTTTAAAAGATCTCCATCAGAATCATATTTTGTTACATGTTTTCCATTAGAATGGTCCATAGGACTGTCTCAAAACATAAACTTTACAATGGGGATAGATTATAATCGCATCTGTCTATCCGTGTGTCTATTTATTTACCATACTTTACCCTTTTACATGAAATAACATTTCTCAGTTAGGTACAGTTGCCATTTTGGGGGAAGATTTTCTTTTACTTTAACATTTACTCAAGAAGTTCTGACACATGTGATTTTCTTTCATTTACAAAGGTTGTAATTTGGAAGAAATCTAATGATAGTATACAGGAAATGCTGTAGAATGTGAATCCAGCAGTGAAATATGCCATTTTGAGTTAAATGGGGTTTAGTAAAGGTGTAGCTAATGCCTGTTGATGTCCTGGATACAATAATGGGGTTTTCTAGTGACATGGTTGCCATCAGCTTATTTCAGGACCTCTTTCCAGTTAAGTCTATAGCCTTGGCATTTTTCTGTATTTTTCTATCTATGCACTCCCAATTAGTCAAGGTCAACTAGTTGCTGCCACTTAGCTATGCAAATGAGGTTTACTCAAGGATTGCCATTTCTTCTATTTCAGAGTTATTTTGGTTTAGTTAGATAACTCATTTATGAATATTTAATCATTATTTTCATATAGCTTTCATACATCTCACTTCAGAAAAAAAAACCACTAGCAAACCACTGTAAAACAGTAACTGTTTAAACATGCCAATATTTTGAGGATAGTCAACCCCTATCTCCCTTTTTTCCCTCAGCGCTCATACACCTTATGTAATGCTATGGTATTTTTTTCTCTAATATTTCATGTTTCTTATACTTAAGAGTTTCATTTCAAGAGAGAAAATAATAATTTGCATCTTTGGGGCCTTTTGACAAAACAAACTCTGTGTTTACATGTTATAGTTACTTCAGGAAATCAGAAGTAAACTGCAGTTTTAAACTAGTTTGCCACCCTGTTTAAAACAGACAGCCAGTTCCTAAGGAGCTCAGACCCATGGAAAATCAAATAGTTGGAGGCAGGACCAGCAGGTTCAATATACTTGGCTTTCATAGTGAGGGGTCTTCCTTCCTTCTCCTTGGCTCTCTGAGCACTAGGGGCTAGCACCCAGCCATCTGCTTAGTCCTTGGGGCTTTTGGGTTGACATCAACAGATGGCTTCCATGGGGTACTGCTACGATCTCTCCGTACTAAGAACATTGTCTACCATATTCTGTTGAGTTCTAGGAAGGAAGGCATATCATCCAAGGGGGACAACCACTAATTGTTTAATTTTGAACCATGTAGATAAAAACGCTTCCTATTTTGCAGTCATATTTGATATTAAATCAGAGGATGATGATGCTGCATCCATGCTGCCTACCAACAAAAATTCAAAACAAAATAAATGTTTTAAAATGAGTGAATTATTGTAATGATTATGCTTTATCACAAAGCCAGTCATTTTGGATTTCGCAGTTTTATTCACCTATTGATCTCAAGAACCTGAAATAGGTAAACGCTTGATGGTGTTAAAGATATCGACACAGGATGTAAGTTTTTCCAAGCAAAGCTGCCTTTTGCAATTGACTGATGATGATTTTGTCAATGCCGATGGTGTTCAAGTAGTTTTACAACTGTTTTGGATTGCACCAAGGTGCCCATTTATTTGTTTGTTTTTTCTATGAATTTTTCTGTGAATTCTAAATTGTCAAAAAGGCTGGACAAAGAAAAAAAATGAAACCTCCTTGGATCACAAGAACAGATTATTCTGTAAATATAGTAAACTAGGCTGTTTATTAAAAACATTAACAGAAAAATTGAAGCTTAAATATTTTGGACACATAATGGTTGGGCAGGTCATGTCACTCATATACAAGATGAATACATACCCAAGCAGCAACTTTTGAAGAACACTCTGTTGAAAGATACACATATGGAGGACAGAAGAAACATTTCAAAGACACCCTAAAGACCTCCTTGAATTTGCTTGATATTGATACACAACCATCTAGGAAATGCTAAAACACAACCACTATACCTTGCATGGTTTCATCTACAAGGTTGTAAAGCTTATGAAGCAAGGTACAATGCCGAAGCAAACATAAACACCAGATGTGTACATCGAGAGCTACTAATACAATAACTGTAGAGCTTACACATGTCTGTCTAACATTCAGTGCCCAAATTTGCCTGATCAATCATCTTTTAATATAGATAATCTTAATATATGAAATGGTGTCTAGGTCTTCATCAGTGATGATGGGCGAATAGTGTATTAACTGTTTTCAGTTATACTTCATGCAAATAAGTTAGTTGAGTATACTTATATATACTGGGTATACTGAATATATTGAGTATACTGGAATATACTTACAAAAATGTTATATGCAGTGAAAACCTTAAGATTTTGTTTCCTTGGAAACAACACCTTTCACCTTCATTGAATAAACTTAACCATTACGAATTAATAGTATAATGCCTGTTATATTAATTTATAATAGACATACACCAACGTGCATGTGTTTATGTATTAGGAGCATCATATCTTCATTGAAACAATTTTCTCATGGCAATGAACCAAACAAGACAACCTATTAAGTACAAAAATATTATTTGCTTGAATGACTATAATTGAATTGTAGTTCAGTTTCTATTGTGACAGAACTAGTCAAGTGACGCAACATTTTTCAAAATGTTTCTACGATTCAAAATAGTTTTGCCAAAATGTAGCCTACTTTTACCTGTATTAATAATCAATATGAAATGTTTCATTTATTAAATTAGTAAAAACTCTCTTCCTAATCTGATAAATTATTTTGAAATTTCACAATAAATCCTATTTAAGACTTTTAATAACCTCCTTTGCTACTTATTAGTTTTATTTTATAATGAAGGGCCTTAGCAAATTTCACTAGTAACTTTACAACCTGCCCACAGAACTTCGATTATATGGCAAAGAAATATAGTAAACAAACAGAAAATCAAATATATAATATACAGTAGGTCTTATTATATGGTTTTACTGGCAATTATTCTGGATAATTTCCAGTTTATTTTGCACTCAGCATATACCCAGACAGTCCCTATATTCAGATCACAGCAAGCAGAAATGTCATTAGAAACTAGCAGAAATACAGCTTGGATGTTATTTCTTAAACATCAGCAAATATGAGATATTCAATTATTTATTTATAATCATTTCTATTTTATAGTCATGTCATTTATAATCATTTATTTATAGCAATTTCTAAAGTGCAGAAAGCATTAATTCATTAGGTAAGAGAAACTTGGATGGCTCCCTATTTTAATTACCAGTGATCAATCAGAATGAAATCAATTTGAATCAGATACAGTGAAAATTACCAGAAAGAAGATCTCATTCTTACGGGAAGAGCCAAGGAAATGGCCTGATTATGATCTAGAAATACAGTACATGGGTTTCATTTGCAATAGCAGAAAGTTAAGATGGGGATGGCAAGTCCCACCCTACACATACTGCTGTCTGTATAGTCTGTATAGCTCTATAAGAGATTTGGTTATCCTTGTATAGGAACTTGTATAGAATTTCCAAACATGGAGAATTTCCAGGTGTCTTCAGTTAAACATGCTGATTAGTTTCTTCCAGCTAACTGCAGTGATAGTACAGAGTTTACTTGCTCACATTTGCTGACAGTAAAGAGAAGCTATCATTTTCAACTCTGTTCTAAACTTGAAGCTATAATATTAAAAAGTGCATTTGAAAGTAAATAACATATTGGAAAGACAAATTGATAAAAAAAGAAGTTAAAAACAATTTATATCTGAAAATTCAGCTCATTTATAATTTAATCAGGTAGTTTTTCAGAAGCAAACTGCACGTCATTTCTGTTAATATAAATCACAATCTGTAGATTAATATTATTCAAAATGGATATGGTGATATTTCTATCTCTACTAGAAAGATTAATCATAATATTTTAATTTCATGTTTCACATTGACATATAATATCAATGTAGAGCACAACTGAGCAGAAGCCTTGTGTATCCTCATTAGTAGCCAGAAGTCTATATTAAATGCTTTTAATAACATTGATTTTATTTTTACTTTTATTAATTACATTATTTTTGTATAAGATTTATCAATATTATAAAACATACAATCGAGAGAGAGACAGAGAGAGGAGAAAGAATTCATTGCCTCCCTTGATTAGCATGTATTTTCATAATTGCTGTTTATCACTATGGTTAAACAATGTTGTCTGCCTACACATGAACAATTGTTGTCTTGCATTTTATATTAAATCTAACAGTTTATATGAAAATCTAAAATAACTGCTATTATCCCTATATTTAAACTGAGCCTTTGTTTAGATCTTTGTTTTTCTCCCTCACACCTTTGGTTTATTTTTATTTTGTTTGGTACTGTGTAGTTTATCTTTTTCTGTCTGAATGCAACAGCAATAATAACAGTGATAATAATTTTTAAAAGTTTTAAAACGAAGGGGCAAAGACAAAATAATTAGGCAACAGGGCAGGACAGATAATTATTGGAAAGATAAATATCTACATTCAGTATACTGAATGAATACATATAATTATAGCAGTAATTTTTGCCTACTTATCCAAGTGGGTGTAGGAAGAGTAACTAAACAGCAAGAATATATGGTCCAGCAGTAGTTCATTAATCACAATATGGGAAAGGATTGTGTAACTTAATTACCCCCACACACACACACACACACAGATATAGTCTTTCCCACCTGCAAGCAAAATATAGTTTACTTTTATTCTATTACATAAGGAATATGACATTTATATTTGTACTTTTTCAAACTTTAAATCCAGATTAAAATATCTCACTGCAAAATGCACTTATTTTACTTCTTTTAAATTAACAGATTAAAACTCTGGCTATAAAAATAATATTATACATTATATTGCTTGCCTTTCTGTCTTTACTCCTCTACTCTTGAAAGAGAAGATACCTAGTGTTTTAAATCACTTTAATTAAAAGGCTTAGAATGGTTGTTGTTGGGGCAAACTGTTGTGAAGCAAGCAGAAGTTGTTCTTTTTTCAATTCTTCGCCAATAAAGTTTTGAGCATTACTGATTAAAGCTGAAGTTCCTACCTTGAATTATTAGAAAATAAATCAACTGGTATCATAGTTTTAGCAAGAGTAGTCATTAGAAATAAGAGGTGCTGTCAGAATGTCCTTAAATATCAAGATATTAATGAATGGTTTAGTGCAATCACTTTTCAAGACCTATCTTATTAACAGAAGCATTATCCTTAAAACATACTTAATATGACTAATAAACATCTGTCAGTATACCTAACATATAATCACCAGAAGAAGAATAAAATCAAAGTTGCTGAAACATAGTAGTACTGCTGGAAATTTAATGTTAATGTTATTATTTAAAAGTTTTAAAAAGTTTTTAATGAGTTTCTAGACATAAATAAAATGTCCACTTTTCCAAATCAATGCACTGCATTATAACACAAACATTCACATTTTCCAATAAAGTAAAAACGAGATACGATATCAATGCTTCTGGAAAATGTGAACTATTCGCAATAACTAAGATATCATTTTTAAAAGTTAAAATAATTCATGGAAAACTCTGACAGTTATTCAGAGTTGAATTATGACAATGTCACAGAGAATACATGACAGCATAAACAAATATCTTGATGTCTCCCCATTTTCAATAGAGAGCTATGTAATAGAGTTTATACTGAAGTAAGGATGGTTTACTATCTAAAACTCATTGGCCTAGTTTTTATTTGTATTTTTGCAAAATATAATAAATAATTTTGCAGAAACAATGTCATCATCACAGGGACAATGGTAATTTTATCGTAATATTTTTCACCGACAGACCAAAAAGAGAGAACTCCTATAGCCTTTATAATGAGAAGGTTTTCAAGGTAATGTAATAATGACTCACAGCTCTTCTTATGTGCTAAATCTTGCTAAATAAAGCAACTGGGGACAAAAATGCAAGCCTCTTGTTACATTTGTATAAGCAGCAGATTATACAGTTCTGTATGAGATCAAAGAGACTATAAGCTTATCTTAAAATCACCTTTGCACTATAGCTGATTCGTTCTCATCCATACTCACGAGAAAGAAATTTAAAATGCCTTTTTTAGTAATATTCTGTCCTTTACTATTTCTAATGTAAGAATGATTATTGATATTTGAGATAGACACAGTGTCATTTAAAAACATCTATTTCTTCAACATTTCTTCTCATTTTTTAAAGACCCCTTCCTTTTTCTCGATGTTCAGCTGCAATTTATATGTATAATTAGCACTGCAATTTCCTCAGCCTGATAAACTGCTAATGAGCTTAGAGATTCTATCCAGAAAGTACAAGGCAAGGCATGGGAATGGGAATGTTCACATTAGTTTTGAGATGTTTCTTATGGGGGAAAAAAAACCCTAGAATTTTACTTTGTTTTTCTTTTTTTAAAAAAATGAAAAAGTCTTCTCAAAGAGAAATACATTCCTTGCCAATTCTAGTACAGAAGGATCTGTAGAAATTTGGCTACTATATCTGGGATGGACAAGCTAAAACAAAATGTGACACATTTTCCTATAATTACCACTTCTTCAATATAGTTTGAACATTTGTTATTACCATAACATCCAAGAACCATATTGCCAATATTTCAACAAGTGATATGCAATTCAAGAATGTTTGTTTTGTTTTGAAAACAAAGACATCCTTTGGAAGGAGAAGATTTGTAGTTTCTATCCTTTCCTTGTTGTTTCCCATTTTGAAATGTCAAGCATGCACTTCAGCAGAAGAAATGCTGGACTGAAGATGGTGTGAAGGATTGTGTCTACGGATGGGGCGGTGATGTAACAGACTACAGTGAAGTGTTTCTTTGGAAGGAGAAAGGAGGGGGTGAGTGACCTAGATAATTTTCCTCTATTGGAAACAGGTGCATTAAACTTTGAATCATTTATGAGAAGAAGAAAATGAAAAAAAAAAATCAAGTTCTAGGACATTATTTGAAGAGACTGAAGATTAAGATTGTTAAAAGAAAGGAATATAAAGTTCATTTGTTTGATCAAGGTTAAAATTGGTAAGTTGTTATCTCTGGTAACCCTTAATGGGCTTTTGCAAATCATGATTAAAATGACAAAGATTTTAAGAATATGTTTATAAGTAAGAAATGGGATATGGGAAAAAGAGATCATTTGCTGGACTTTAAGAGAAGGTGATAAAGTTCTGAAATTGTTTATACTTGTGATGAAGGGGAAAGCAATTTCTTTATAAATTTCTTTTTTTCTTTACTATATTCTTATTTTTTAATTTCTTTTCTGCTTTCTTGTTTTCTGTACCTTCTCTCTTTTAGTATGTATTTCATTTTTTAATCACTGCAGTTGTAATGTAAGTGGTAAGATGATTATTATAGAAAATGCCAAGAGTCATAGCCAGTACTCTTTAGCAACAAGACAAGAAACTGTGAGATGGTGACCAGAGTGAAGGTATGAACAAGAGCAAACAGGAATACACCAAATTACAAAGGAGATAATGAATAGTGGAATTTAACTACTGAGTTTTAGGGACAGCTTCTTTGACTGAGAATTTGAGTTATTTTTCTGGCTGAAAATATATGCTTGAAGATGGCTCTGTGTCTTATTTCTAACATAATTTAAGACTATCAGGCACTAGAATTAGCAACAGAGCTTGCCAGAAAAGGGCACCCCAGAAGATGACCTCTAAAGGGAGTTGGTTCTATTAAATTGAGTATGTTCCCTTTAATAAGTAATCAGTAGTCAATAGTAATATTTTATTTATTTATTTATTAAACTTATATACCGCCCTATTTCCCTAACAGGACTCAGGGCGGTGTACAGCCACATTAAAATACGAAAAACAGTACAAAATTAAAAGCTACTAAAAGACCAAATATAAAAGGCTGAAAGCTAAAAAAGAGGGCTAAAAACTAAAAACCAGACGAACCCTAATTAAAATCCCCTAAAAACCCTAGGCCAAACTGGCTTGGTGAAATAAATAAGTTTTCAACGCGCGCCGGAAGGTCAAGAGATCAGGGATGGCCCTCATCTCCGGGGGTAATTCGTTTCAGAGGGAGGGTGCCCCCAACGAGAAGGCCCGCACCCTCGGGGTCGCCATCTATTCAGCCGGCAGCACCCCGAGGAGGCCGACTCTATGGGAGCGTATTGGTCGACGGGAGGCCAATAATGGCAGGAGGTGGTCCCGCAAATATCCTGGTCCCAAGCCATGGAGTGCTTTAAAGATGGTAACTAAAACCTTGAAGCACACCCGGAGGGCCACCGAGAGCCAATGCAGCTCACGCAGGAGTGGCGTAACATGGGAGCTCCACGGGGCCACCACCTGCGCGGCCACATTCTGCAGCACTGGGAGCCTCCGGGTGCTCTTCAAGGGAAGCCCCATGTAGAGAGCGTTGGCATAGTCTAGGTGGGAGATTACGAGGGCGGAGGTGATATATATAACTAATTCTACCAGAAGTTCCTCCCTATTCTATTCAGGGATCCTTGCTTCATCATAATAACTCTAAAGTTGTCTCTGAAATAATTCCATTCACCTAAGCACGACCTTTCTCTAGCTATTTGATTAAATATCCTGCAATAAATGGCAACAGTAATGTTCACTGACTTTAGACATGCACAACAAATAAAAGCATACAGTTCAATGAATTATTGATTATGTAATTCAAAGGTACCCTCCCAAATAAGTTCAATGTCTGATTCTTTTTTTTTAAAAAAAGCCCAATTAAAGTGTAGAAATTTTTGATATTACTACTGTTAAGCTGAGATAAATAGAATTGTAATATTACAATATTTCACAATAAACTTCTCTTTTACATCCTCTCCATATCATTAATTAAATATTTTCTCAAAATACATGGATAGCTGCAACAGGGTTATTATTCATTCTATACATCAAAATATACTAATAATAAAAAGGATTGTAAATAAAAAGGATTTATTTAAAAGATAATACAGGATGTTTTGTACAATACATGGTCATGCCATCTCAAACACACATATTTATTCTTGCACGACATTTTTAATCTAAATGTGTTTGGTTAGTAGACAGCTAATCACATTGTTCTCTAGAGAAAAGTTTGTAAATGTTGGGCCACAGGGAGATTTTTTTTTTTCATGTTGACAGAAGAGGCAAAAGATCTTTTGGAATAAAAGACTTCTCACTCAAATCCTAGAGATTATGATTTCCTTCAAAAGATCCGAGGGACAAAACTAAGCTTTAGATTTTTGCTAATAATAAGAAGGTTCATGGGACTTCAATTTTAAATGGATATTTGCATCATAGTTTATTGATTTTAATAGTTACAAATCCAAGAGACAGTTGTAACCTTTAGATGTTTCAGAAAAATTATCTAGTTTGTCATTATCAGTAATAATTTGCCAGCCCTATGAAGTATATTGCTTCTGGGAAATATTTCAAATTAAATAAATGACTTTTGACAAATATTTCATTATAAGACCATATAATAAATAAGATGCTGTATTAAAAATGATATTTCTTGAAAAAAATATTAGTAATGATTTGTCAATGTTCTTTTATAATAAATATTCCATAATAACTTAATTGATTCCATAGGAAACTAAGAAAACACACCTAATCCATTAGCACCAGTGGAATTTATGCCATAATTAAAATTCTGTAGCTTGATTTCTTTACTTTAAAAAAATATACTAGAAGGCAATTATTTGACCAGTGCCATTGTATTGCAAATGCTGAAGAAAAAAGAACGGCTTAAATTGGCTTTAGTACATAAAACTGGGATATGCTTATCAATAGTAAATGTTAGAACACTGATCCCACAGAGAGTTAATTTCATGTTTTATTTCTGAAGGGAATATAGAATCATGAGTGATATTCACATTTTTGTCTGCTAGTAATCTAATGAATGAATCAGTTCTCTAGTAGAAACCTGTTTATATATAAAAAATTGGATCTCTATTTTGTGGGACTGTGGAAAGCATGAGCTTATTAAACACCACTGCAGAATAAAATAAATAGAATAGTTTAATTCTAACTGTATTAGCAGAATGAAAGAGTAAACATATGACAGGTGCTGGGTTACAAATCATATAGAAAACTACAAGGTCAAAATGTATCAGACAAACAGCATCAGAGAGCTTCAATAGGTTCAACATATGGTCTGTTTGTCTGACCACTTGCCTGCCTATCTGCTTACCTACCTACAAAGTACTTAAGTTAACATAAGTGGTATACAAGAGAAACATCCATAATCGATGTAATAATAATAAATTCAAGGTGCAGATTACCATCTTTATAATCCTAAATGGCATGATACCAGATTATCTGTGGGATTATATTTCCCTGAGGCCATCTACTTGTCCCACCAGAGTGGATAGGATAGGCAACTCTAGTTCTATTCCTGCTATCTTGTAGCTCCTTGGAAATATGCCTTCTCTATTGCAACTCCACCTATGGAATACCCTTCTGAAATCCAACAGACCCTATCCTTTTAATCTTCCGGAGAGCACTTAAGATCTGGCTCTTCCCCCAGGTAAGAGTGAAGTCAAAGTGAGATAAAATGTAGTGAGTGACATTAGGGAAGTTTCCACTTGTTTTTATAGGTTTGGGTCTTTATTGTTATAAAATTATTACTATAAACTACAATTATCATCTTATCATAAGACTTGCTTCAGCATCAGCAGAAAATACATAGAAGTGAAGTTGGGGGTACAATCTTCCTGCCTCATAGTCATCATACATTCATTTAGATATTATATTAATATTAATAAAACTTGCTGAGGAAAGTGCAGCACAGATGTTTTCAGTTGAAGGCCACAAAATTACATTTAAACTCTGGTATGCCTTTATTCTACTTTGTGTTGGTATTAATTAACTGAACAACCTAATTTTCTGTGAGTTTTGCCTGAAGGAAACATCTACTCCTTCCCAACTCATATCTTTATACTTTTATATTTTCCTCAGCATGATAAAACAGAAGGTTGTTTTGTTTGCAAAATACAGTCCATTTTGTAAGTAACAGAAATAAAGTTTTGTTAGAAAAACTACTTGGAAGAAGACATTTATTATTTAATTTCTTCAAATTACATGTTTGATTAGTTTACTTCTTCTAGATTTTTAGATGTATTTTTGTCCTCAACTAAAATACTTTCTTAATCATAGCAACAGAAAATGGTAGAGAAAGAATAGGTTTAAGGCTCCCTGCCATACATGGCTGATAGAATATCACATATATACATTGGGGTTTTTTTCTATTTGTGGGTCCCTGGCATTTATTGGGTGTGAATAATATAACTGCTAGATAAAATTATATAAAATCTAAGTATGATATTCTAGGAACAAAAGAGAACATAAAATTACAAAACAATACACACACACAACCTGACTATGGAAATATTACTCAACCAAGTGAAACTTAGGACACTTACTGGTGACTGAACAGTTTTGTAATGGATAGGCCTATTTAATTAGACCATATAATGACTTAATTTACCACATGAACCAATTAGCAACTATCTGAATAAATCTTATAATTCTTTGGACAGATATGAGTTTAGAAGAGTTTATTATCTTAGAGAATTCCTAAAAATCAGTACCCCATACCATCATCCAACAATATACCCAGGGTTATGGGATTATGGAACAAGGACTCTACCTAAAGAAGATAGTCAAGATTTAAGTTTGAAACAGTTAAGATTTAGGTTTGATCTTCATTGTGTGTGTGGATGTCTTTTCACTATTCAAGACAATTGACAACAATCATTAAGCCATCTTGAGGGATAGCTATTACAGTAACTAATTAAAGGATGGGAGCAATGCCAAATCTAACAATGATCTCTGTGGCAACAGCTGCATGATGCATGGAATAGGCTAGCAGGGCGAGCCATCCAAAGTACAAGGGAAAAAAACCAGACAGAAGCAGAAAAAAAAGATTAAAAACCAGAAGACATTCTTCACTGCAGATATTCTTCTGCTTTTCTAAGAAGTATCATATTTATTATGTAGAATGTTAATACTAATGGAATTCCCCCATTAGTAACCTCAGACAATTCCACAACCTGAAAGTGAGCAACTGGAGCCATGCTTCAAGATAATTAGAATTTAAGTCATGTATGATTCAGATACTAGTATACGTCCGGTGTATTAAATGGAGCAAGAATATTGTAAAAAATCATCACAGGTTTACTTTTATGAGGTTAGCTTAGCTTATAAGAGAATCGTGGAATAGAAGAGTGAGACTGATTCTCAGGTAGGCCTGTTTTGCCTGAGGGACAGAACATTTATCTTACCCTGGAGTCCAAGATGCAAGAAAGGTGATTATACTAAAATTGGTTCATCATACCAATGTCTCCATTCCTCAGTTTCTCACAAAGAGTTCAAAAATGGTTATTATGTTTTGTTGACTTTGAAAATCATGAAGAAAACAGTATACATAATAGCCTTTCTCTCCAACTGAATATACTAATAAGAGAAATTAAATGTCGTGTCATTATTCCTCACATCCCAGATCCTATTCCTCACATAAATATATTTCTGGTTTATTTCCTCTGCTTGCCTTTTAATACATGAACTTCTATGTATTTGATTGAGGTCGGAGATGAAAATCATCAAAAATAATTTAAAAAACAGACTTCTTCTATGAGGAAAAGTTGATTGTAAACAAGATAAACAAATCACAGACACTCTACAAATCTTTCCACTTGCATTTCTCACTTTATATATAGTCACCCAGAGTCACCTGGTTAAATTGGGCAACTATAGAAAATTGAATAAAATAAATAATATTTTAAAACCCTTGTAAATTGTGAGGGAGAAACACTAGCAGATTGTCAAATAGACAACTGGTACACTTCCAAGAGGTATGTCCAAAGCTATATACTGTTACAGTGGCAAGCTGGAAGATAGGGAAGTAAGTTCTAAAGAGTGCATAGAGAAATCAACAGGCCATTATGGAGATTAAAAAGATTTATGCAATCTTCATTTGCCTCATGTATAGCTTCAGACATTAACAACCCGACCTCCAAAATGGAAAACTATTTTCTTGGGTCTCTCCTGCATGAAGCATGTTTTTAGTGAGAACCAAGTGGAGAAAACAAACTTTCCAATTAATGAGATATGCTAGGCTAGGAAGAAAGTTTAATTTCAAGTTAAGGAAATTTAAGAGATTATTTGACCATCATATTAGAAGTTTTCCTGGCACACAAGACAAAAGAGTGATGTAATAAAGGTGATAACCTCTTATTGATATACATTATTTCCAGATATAATTCTTTGGCCTTAAACTAGTACTTTTCCTTGGATAATCCTCACAAAACCTAATCATGCCTTAGATTCTACCCAGAAAAATCACAAGGTAAAGCTTGTCAACTGTGTGTTACTATTTAGTTTCTAGCCCCAAAGTAGGACAGTAATTTTCAATAGCAACTTTTAGACCATTTAACGTTTCCATCTGAGAGCTCTCATGAGTCACTGTAGGCCAGACATTTACTGTTTCACTTTTATTAACTGTGCTTTGTGATTATAGCCAATTACTCAGTAAATGGAATGGCAAGGGACTCTTAACCAGAGGATTACTAATATTTATCTCATGCACAAGAGGCATACTGTGGATTTCCATTGCTGCCAGGACCATTTTTCATCTATTTTAAAACTATTGTGTTTAGCACATGTAGATTAATTATTATTATGAATTTTAGTTTTTACAAATGCCGGTTATATTTTTACATGCAAGCAACAAAATTGATTTATTTTTGTTCTGTCATATGGCACAACAAAATTCACAAACATACTAATTATTAACAAAAATAAAATCAAGACCAGATTGCAAAATTTGGAAACCAATGTATTTATAAAAGTGAAAAATAGGAAAGCAAGCAAGATATTCCCCGTAAATAATAGATCTCATGCTGTCAATTAAATACACGTGCTTGCAGTAATATTTTTATACAATCTGGCAAATGTCAGACGGAAATTGTTGAGTCACCTACCTGTTCTGATTTTCTAACAAAAATCATTTTGAAGAAATGAAGGGTGACTACAGCCCTTTAACAGAATAAAATATTTTTTAACATTTTGGACAGTGACTTACACATAATTACTTGGATTTATCCATTTTCTAAGGCTTGTTGAAATTAAACAACTTTGTATTTGTTTTACTTGTTCTTAGCTGCCCTTAGTTGTGCATAAAGTAGAATATTTTAATAACCACTGTTTAATTATTTGCTTATACTAGCATTATATTAGAATATAAATAGGTTTAAATAAGGCTTACATTACATCATTGTTTGTAATTATTGTGTTATTATTGTATTTTTTAATGGCTGTACACCACCCCGAGTCCCGCAGGGAAAGGGGGGCGGTATATAAATCTTGTAAATAAATAATACCCAGTTACTTAAGGTAAATTTTAAATCTTAAGTAACAATTTGCTTCTCTCAGTTAAAAATATACATATTTATGTTTTTTAGCTATAATAACATTCTTTGACTCTATTAGACTAGCTGGAAAACTAAAATTGGACCAGTGAAGGCTTCTATTCTGCTTTCTGAAGTCTTTGGTGAAGATAAATTTCTTCTGTACAGTCTCTTTTGAGATTGTTTTAACGAGTTTTCACCACCTCTACTCTTGGTAATCTCAGCTTGTTTCTGATTCCCTGAAACTGTTTCTTCTTCCATTGATAGATAGACTGGTTCTGTTGACTTTTTACAACACTAACCCCTTCTCTGTAAATGACCTACATCTTCCAGTTCATTGGCTTATGAATGAACCAATGAGAGCCAACAGAATGTTTGTTCATAAATGACCTAAAAAAACCCTGACCTTTTGAATCTTCTTGTCTAATAGCTGACAGATCTAACTATGAAGCATTAAGGTCATAATAACTTCTTTATACTCATTGACAGTTACAATAAGCTTACTGTGGGCAAAGTACCAGTGAGGCTTTAGTTAAAGCTGAATATCCCCACCCCTCTGCCCCAAACTTATTGTTATTTCCAGATGAATTCTATCTTACTCATTACATACTCATTTTTCATATTAGCAACATATTAACACTAACTTTTTTTCTGGGCTATTTTGTTCCATATAGATTCTTCTTCAAAGCCATAAGCAGAGTTTTCCTTGTCATGACAGATGGTTAAACATCTTTCCGAGGTAATCTTGGTTAGCACAAATTTGGACATTATATTTCAGGACAATATGAATTTTTACTTTTACTGACCACACGTTCTTAACTATTTTTTAACTGCCTTTTTATTGTTGATACTGCTATATCCTGATGTTTTATAATTGTTGCATTGCAAAACTAACCCACATGTGTCAAATCTTTCCATCTCTGTGCATATGTTAATCTTGCCACAATAATCATACACTGAAATAATCTTCCATGAGGTTTTTTATTTATCCATAAATCCTAAAAGGTTCCAGTTTCAATTAAATATTGATCTTGAAAATTTTCTGTATCATAATTTTTAAAACTTTTTTACATATTAACCAAGCATGATAAAATGTTCCTTTAGGTTACATACAGTACATTTCCAACATTCTTGCTGTTAATTTTTTAAAGGAAAACTTCTTTTCATCCTTGTAAAGAAACTAAAGCAATATACATTAATAGATCTATAATAACTTTAAACTTTGTTTAAAGAGGTTTGCTGACACAAAGGATTTCCACAGATAATTTAATTTAAAAGGTTTTTAATAGAATAAAGAAAGGAAATACATTTAGTTAATCAGTTAGCTCAGAGAAGTGTTTTCTATTTCTCTTTGTGCTATTAAAACTACTTTTCTTTCCAATTTTTTTTAAAGAATTCAGGAACAGGAAAATATTCTCTGAGTGAAAAAGTACATTTTTGTCAGCATTAGAATTCCAATTAATACCAACTAAAGCAAATAAAAGTGAATCCAATAGCCTATGCATAATGCATTTGTAATTCAGAGGATGTGTTTGGATGAACATTTCATAGAACATTTGGAGAAAAAATAAAAAATCTATCAGATTAGCAAAATTTTCAGCCATAACATTCTAAATTACAAAAATATGCACCTTTTGCAACCATCCTTTAAAACAGTGATCCCCAACTTTTTCAGCACTAGGAACTGGTTTCATGGAAGACAATTTTTCCACAGATTGGGTGGTGGTGGTGTGGTTTCGGTTTTGCTTGCTCACCTGCTGCTCTCTTCCAGATACGCGACCTGGTTTCTAAAGGCAAGGAACCAGTACCTATCTGTGGCCAAGGTTTGGGGACCCCTGGTTTAAAAGACTGGTTTCCTTCATGATGTTTTAGATAATGGTATTTTTAAATATTAATAAATAATTTGATTAGCTAACTCTCTGTAAACTAAATTTAAAAACCATTATGACAAAGGGGCAAAGTTATTTTGAATTGTTCTATGACTAAATAACAAGAATTAAGGCATTCTTTCTCTAAATATCTAAGTTTCTATGGCAACAAACTTAGACCTATGTTTACTAATCTATTCTGCTTCAAATCAATACTTTAAGGTAATTGTTTCCATGATAAATGTCTAAAGCAATGAACTATGTAACCACAATGTACAAAGATAAAATCCAATATTTAATGGGTGCTATAATCAAATATCTTAAGTATTAGGTAGAGTATTAGTTTAGCTCAAGGTTTAATATTCTACTGCCTTAGGAAATTTTTTGAAATAGACTAAACATTTTCCTGCTAACATTTAAGCAAATTTGCCACAGAATATACCCATCTGTGCTAGTTTAATTTAGTTAATCATCTATTCCTCACCTGTTCAAAGTCCCATCCTACTCTAAGTTCCTATTCATGACCTCAATTTGTTATTTGTTTAAATACTTAATTGCATGCTAACTAGTGCTTGGAAATAGTAAAGAAGTAAACCAAAAGAATACAGTAAAACTAATACTCAGTCAAAGTAAAGAGATTATTTAAACGTAACCCATCTTGGAAGAAACTGCATTTATCATTAATTGATGAGTTCAAAGTAAGAAAGCTATTATCTAAAATCACTATTACAAGCACAAACGACCTCTATGGCTAAAATAAATGTGATATCCAGAAGGAATTGCACAACCATATTATCTATACAGAAGGGTCCTGGGGGAAAGAACATGAATCAACTTCAGGGAAATGTATACATCAATATATAATAAGAATGTTACATTAGTGACTGTAAAATAGGGACAGGTAAAAGTTATGTAGAATGGGAAGATTTGAAAACAAACATTTGTGCAAACCTTGAATAGATTTTTTTAAAAAAAATCTAAAAATACGAATAAAATAGATTGAGATATTATTTCAGACATAGAGTAGTAGGGATTTTTAAAGGAAAACCAGAGCTTTTCCAGAGAGATGCCCAGATTAAGAAAGTGCCCAGTACCAAGCTAAATTGTGGGGAGGGGGGGGAAGAGAAGAGATTCCGGGTAGTCACACCCTAGAATCTCTTGGGATATACTATATCTAGTAGATTAGATGGTTATAGTTTTAGTTTGGCACAATTCTGTCTATTAGATGTAAGAAATAGAACTCAATTGGATTTCACTGTGTCATCCCTGGGCTCGGGCTTGACATAGTCATACTAAACTACACATACCTACGTGCAAATTATTTATTTCCTTCAAATCCTACCTTGAGCATGAAGGCTTTGGAGCAATCTTCTCATTCTTTTCCATTTGCCCTTCTGTAAACCATTTGCTCCAACTGTTTAACATATTAACAGAATTGGAAGGGACATTGTAGGTTATCTAGTCCAACCTCCTGCCCAAGCAGGAGACCTACATGATTTCTGACAGATGGCAGTCCAGTCTCTTTTTGAAAGCTTTCAGCGATGAAGCTCTCACAACTTCTGAAGGCAAACTGTTCCACCAGTTGATTGTTCTCACTGCCAGAAAATTTCTCGTTTCCAGGTTGAATCTCTCCATGTTCAGTTTCCATCCATTATTCCTTGTCTGGCCTTCAGGAGCTTTGGAAAATAGCTTGAGCCCCTCCTCTCTGTGGCAGTCTCTCTCTCTTTATTTATTACCCCCTTTCTGCTAATATTCGATAAGTCGCTGTAGTTATAATCAAGCTGTTATTTTTGTAACTGTGAAAATTATATGACTATTAATGATACCATATCAGTATATAGCAACTGATAATCATCATCACCACTATCCTCAATAATAATAGTACAAAAGACTTAAGTTATGTAAACTTTGAATTGGTTTATTGTTCCAAATAGTTTAATAGTAATTTTATGAGAAAATGCAGCAAATATATACTGAACACTTTTAGTTAGTTTTTACTACTTTTAATGTTTAATTTGAATATTTTTCTAAAGTAATATTAACTTCTTACATATTGCAAAAATAATTAAACTACAATATTGTGTGGTAGAGGAGGAATCTTAAAAGTTAACCATTTTAATAATAAATAGTTCCTTTCAAATCACATAATTCTGACAGACAGATTGGTGTACTGTAGTGGTTAAAGTAGCAGGCTAGAATTATGAATTTTAGTTCTGTCTTCGGTACAAAGCCAGCTGGGTAAACCTGGGCCAGCCACTTCCCCTCAGCTCTAGGAAGGAAGCAATGGCAAATTTCTTTTGAAAAACCTTACCAAAAAAAACTGCAGGGATTTGTCCAATCAGCCTCTCTGGACTGAATGAATGGAAGAAAAAATATATTTTTACAAAATGGAATGAAACACACATACACAAACACTTTTTTTTCATACTATGTCAATAAAATTATTTCTCCACTGTTTTTTGTCTGCTAAAGGCAGGCTCTCTTCTTTAATTGACTTCAACTTGGTGCATCTTTCCAGCCTTAAGAATGTTATTGCACACTAGACTGAAATCACTGTAAACATTTATTTTGCTGGGTTTGAACTTCTTTCTTTTGCCTTATTCACAACTTAACTGATACTTTTTTGTATTTGGTGGCAGCCAGTTATTAGTTATTGATGGTTTTGGCTTTTCTGCCTTGAGAAAGTAACAGTTCATTCAACATGTACCTACTGGGAACTAGTATTAAGCCTTTAAATAATCATTTGAGAGAAGAACAGGAGATTACGAAAAATATATCCATTTTCTTGTAAGTATTCTAAGGATTGAAAAGCTCATTTAGTTCTAGTTTACTAAAAAGAAAGGAATCCTTGGGACATGAATGTCCAACATACAGCATTGATGTTATACCTAAATTTAAACTTGAAAACTTCTATGCCTTCCTAATCTGAAAAATTGCTTATAATTAAAGTTCATTTTCTGTACAGTTAATTTTCTACATTCTATATAATCAAAAAGCCAACAACAATCAGTAGTACAACTACATACAAATAAAAGCAAACTAAGTAAATTGTCATCTTGCTATATCTTAAAGAATCTGATCGCTTTAGAATAAATTACCAAGTAGGTCATAAATAATCAAGTTATCATTTTATTTAAATTTAGAAAAGTATTCCATTCTAATTTTTAATATGGTATTGATTGTATCATTTACTAATTTAATCATACTTTTTATTTTTAATTTAATTTTTATTTATTTAATTTGATTTGTCAATCGCTTACAAGATAATAGGTATAAGTATATACATAGTTATGAATACATGAAATGGGTACACATAAGAAAAATAAAAGAAACAATAGGACAGGGACGGTAGGTATGTTGGTGTGCTTATGCACGTCCCTTACAGGCCTCTTAGGAAAGGGGTGAAGTCAATAGTAGACAGTCTAAGGTTAAAATTTTTGGGGTTTGGGGAAGAAACCACAGAGTTAGGTAGAGTATTCCAGACATTGACCACTCTGTTGCTGAAGTCGTATTTCCTGCAATCAAGTTTGGTGCGATTAACCTTGAGTTTGACATTCATTGACAGGTAGGACATTGCAATGTATGATTTTATATACTATACTTAGATCAAACCAAAGGCGGCATAATTCTAGGTTTTCTAGGTCTAGAATTTCAAGTCTGGTGGCATAAGGTATTCTACAACGAGTAGAGGAGTGAAGAACTCTTCTTGTGAAATATTTCTGGACTTTCTCAACTGTGTTAATATCAGATACGTAATGTGGGTTCCAGACTGATGAGCTGTATTCGAGTATTGGTCTAGCAAATGTTTTGTATGCTCTAGTTAGTAGTGTGATATTATCAGAGAAAAAGCTAGATAGGATTAGGTTAACAACTCTTAATGCCTTTTGGCTATGTAGTTACAATGGGCTCTAGCCCTTAGGTCATTAGAGATGAGTATTCCAAGGTCCTTTACAGAGCTTGGATCATCAACAAGGTCTTGACTATTCAGCTTGTATTTTATTTTTCTGATTTTTTTTTTGCCAATATGTAAAACAGAGCATTTAATTGTTGAGATTTGAAGTTGCCATTTGTTTGACCATTCTGATACATAGTCAAGATCTTTTTGAAGGGTAGCACTATTGTCTGTGGTATTGAACAGCTTTACAATCATCAGCGAAGAGAACGCAGTTGCTCTTAATATGATCACAGAAGTCATTTATGTAGAGTATAAAGACTATTGGTCCTAGAATACTGCCTTGGGGGACACCACTATTGACAGGTACAGAATTTGATAGGACACACCCAATTTTGACCATTTGTTGTCTGTTTGATAGGAATGCTTCTATCCAGTTATGCAGTTGTCCAGAAGATACCATAAGATTTTAGTTTTAGGAGTAGTTTGTTGTGTACCACTGAATCAAAGGCTTTACAGAAGTCTATGTAGATTGTGTCTATATTTTGCCCTGATCGAGTTGTGTAGTTCATATATTTTTGCAGTGTAAGAGTTGCAGATTACAGGTTAGTTTTTTTCTGAAACCGAATTGTTTATTAGAAAGTAGGTTGTTTGTCTCTAAGTGGAGGATAATGGGTTGGTTAATAATCGATTCCATGACTTTACAGGTGACGCTGCATAAGGAGATTAGTCTGTAATTTTCAACTAGGCTGGGGTCTCCCTTTTTGAAGATGGGGATGACGTGGCTTGTGACCATAGGTTAGGCAAGGAGCTGGTCCTGAAAGATTTTTCAAAGATTATGCTTAGAGGTTCTGCTATGGCAGTGGATAGTTTTTTTAAGAAGTAGGCACATATTCCATCCGGTCCAATAGATAGAGATGGTTTTAGATTTCATAGTGCTTTTTTCAACATTGTCTTCTGTAAAATTGATATGTATTAGATCGTTGTAGTTGTCTGTGGTTTGACTAGGAAATACTGGGCATGATCCATTGCTGTTTACAAATACTGAGCCAAAGAATGTGTTAAAGAGGTTGGCTTTAATGGTGTCATCATTGCAGTCTTTACCATTAGGTCCTTTCAGGGGTGGGATGGACCTTGAGTCTTTTAGTTTGTTGTTTACAAAATTGTAGAAAGCGCGGGTGGAATTGGTGCGTAGAAGGTTTTCTTCTTGTTTAATGTGCTAATGATGCATTCAGTCTTTATCTGGTGACATAAATTTTTGTATCGGCTTTTGAAGTTGGCAATGTGACCAAATTTGTTTTTCCGCCAGAGTGATCTCTTTTTGGATTGAAGTTTCCTTATTGTTATTGGTAATCTGTTTTTGTTGTTATTTTGGGACTTGTTATTGGTACATATAGTTTGATGACTCTTTTGACTTCAAGTAAAAATATGTTGTAATGGTCTCAGCAGTATTTCATCCAGTGAATAGAGATTGCAATCAAGGGATGAGAGATTGTTGTCTATAAGATTATAGTTTTTGAAGTTATAATTGGGGATTACGTCATTGGGATGATTTTTGTGTGAGCGTATGTTAAGACAAAGTCCAATCATATTGTGGTCACTGTTGGAAAAGGGTTTTTTAGTTTGTATTCCGTAAATTAAATTCAAACTATTGCAGAAGATGAGATCGAGGCAGTTGTTAAGTCTAGTATTGTTGGTTACTAGTTGTTCCAATCCCAGATTTGTAACAGCATTGTAGAAGGTTGCATGTATGGGTTCAGTTGTACATTCATTTAGGGTCCAGTTAATATGAGGTAGATTGAAGTCACCAAGAAAGATAAAAGCGTGTGGGCAGGATGTTGCCCATGTTAGTAGTGAATTTATCTTGTTTACATGTTTGATGTCATAATCAGGTGCTCTGTAACATAGTAAGAATCGAAATGTGATATTTAAGGATAGTTCACAGATGATGGTCTCAGGAAAAGCAAGCTCCTGGGTAACTTGGATGTTTTTTAGATGTAAGGACTTTTTAAAGAAGATAGCAACACCACCTCCTCTATGAATTTCACAATCTGATTGGTAAGCATGATGGTCTCTTACTGCGGTAATGGAGTCAGGGAGAGATGTGTTGAGCCATGTTTCACAGACAAATATGATGTCGAATTTAGACATATTTAGTAAGAGGAGAAATTCAGGTATTTTATTCGCTAGGCTTCTTGCATTGAGTAGCTTGCATTTAAGGCCAGTTGTAGTTGGAATTGAGGTAGTTAGGGGTGTGCATGCCTCGTCTTGGGTGATGGTGGATTGGTTGAAGTAGGGTTGTGGTTGAAGGTTAAAGCTGAGTTGCGGGTTGTGTGACTTACTTTTGATACAGTCAGCACGGTAGTCAATGTACAGATCCATCTTCCATTGTCTAGACGTTTTTTGAGTTCTTTGCAGAATACATGGGAGCGGGCATGTTGCTGTATGGTTAGATCAGGGCGGGAACGGAGGTTCTTATGGTTGGTGTTGCTTTTGGCAAGTGAATTTATAGTATAAATGAATTTACGTTTGCTTGATTCATTTTTGCAAATGACCCTGCAGAAGCGTGGGGCCATAGTGTCATCTCTGTTTTTAGCTCTCGGCCAATGCGGGAAATGTCAAGTATGTCACCAGGGGAGATGGTGATGCTTGATAATCACTGATGATGTTCAGACAGTTGTGATGTCATCACTGTCATTGATGTACTCTAGACCAAATAAGATGGCATTTGGACGTTTCCATTCGCACTCAACAGCTTCTCTGATGAGGATTCGGATATCATTATTTGTCTGATTTATGTTTTTTTGTGGATTGGGTTGTAGTTGTTGGATAGAGATGTGGTTTGTAGCTATTTGATTTTCAAGTTTTTGCATTGTGTCTTTTTGTGTGTGTGTCTTTTTTGTTGGATAATCTTTCAAAGTGTCCAGGGATGCTACTATGGTGTCAAGGGATGTTATTTGTGTTTCTGTGGTATCAACTCTTTCAAACAGATCCAGTTTGGGTCTGCATGATTTGCAGAGATATGGAAACTCATTGGATGATTCTAGATATTGAATCATTTGCTCGGGTAATTTCAAGCAGTCATGATGAGTGTATTTGTTACATAGAGAACATTTGATGGAATTTTCATTATCTTTTAGAGTTTTATAGCATTTAAGGCACATGCAGGAGTCTTGTGGTTCATTGATGGGGATTACTTTCTCTGTTATGGTTTGGCATTGGATTTTTTTCTTGGCATGGTAGGTTTGTTAAGATGGTACGTTGATTAAATTACTTAATGAAACAATTTTGGGTAATCAATATAGCCAATATCACACCAATCAATCAACTGCAATAATCTCTCTAGTCAAATAATTTTGCTAAGCAACAATCAACCTAATCAATTAATTACACTAATCGCTAATCAATTACACTAATCATTAATCACACTGTTCAATTAAATTCACTAAATCACTAATTTTACTAATCAATTAAATTACACGAATCTATCACACTAATCAATTAAAACAATAAATCAATTAAACCATTAATAAATTATTTTATAGAAATTGATTACCTAATCATTGATATAGGTAATGAGGTAGAAAAGTTGTAAGTTTTGAGGTAATGAATTAATCAGTGTTTGATTAAAGTACTGAGATAGTATTGAGAGTCTGCAAGGAAAGGGTTAATTGTTTTGCTAGCAGCTGTTATATTCCGATGGCTGCTACTATACACTGTAAACAATAGGTTGTAACAGGATGTTGAAAAGCATGCTGGATTATTGAAAGAGAGCAAACTTGCTGAATTAAAACACTTTAACTACAGATTTAGTTAAACTTGCTGAATTAAAACACTTTAACTACAGATTTAGTTATGTCTCTGAATAAGATTGTTTTCCAATAGTTTCCCAAAGTTCTTTAAGTTGAGTAGTAGTAAAAAATACAGTCCAGAAATTTGGGTTAACCAATCCAATCTGTCCTTTACTTCAATATCTTTTTTTTTTTCCTTTACTAAATCTGACAGTCACTCCCGATCGTTAATCACAGCTAATTTCCTCCTTTGAGTCCCACTTTCCAAGGAAAATTCCACTGCAGAAATTGGAGTGATTCTTACCAAGACTGAGCACACTGTTACAAGATCTTTCCTTTCTTTTTCACTTCCATCTCAGCTACAATTCAGCCATGCTGGCGGTTCTCTTTTTAGTTCGGATGGAGGGATTTTCTTCGGGTCAGTCGAGGAGACTCTCCTCTCCTCGCGACCACAGGAGCATTCTTCTGCCCATCCAGGGTGACTTTTCCGCTAAAATCCAAGCTTCATGTTTTCCCTCTTCAGTTCCCAGCAACCAATAAAAAAAGTTGGATAATATGAGGCAACCAATAATTAATAGGATTTCACTAAACATTTGATTCCACTAAATCAATACAATCTCTATCTGTGAGCATGCATTTAGGAGAACTCCAAGACGGCTCTCAAAATGATTATATTCACTGATCATCTTTAATTAATCTATAACCTAACTTAGCTCAGAATTTATTTTTAGACTGACAATAATCAGCTCATAAATAAAAACAGTATTAAGTCATAGCAAAGATAATTGAAATCACACTAGTATAAATGGCTTTAATTCTTTACAATAAAAACATTCAGCAAAACAGCTAAGTAATTTCAGTAATAATAAATGCACAAGGTGATTTGGGAAGAGAATATTATTGTGTGATTAAAAAAGAAGAGAGCCTTGTCACATTATTAATCTGTATGCTTTTGCTATTATAATTACTCAAGGGCATTTTAATATTTAACAGCTTAATTACATATTACTCAGTCTGGTGTAGTAATTCCAAGCATCAGGCTGGAAACCAAGAGGCTATGATTTTAGTTCTGTCTTAGAGATGTAGCCAGCTGGGTCATTCTTTTTTTAGCCTTAGGAAGAGGAAAATGGCAAATTCACTTCTGAAATATTGTGCAGCAAAACTGTAGGGATTAATCCAGGCGATTGTTAGGAGTTACCATGACTCAAAACACCCCCTCCTAAAGAAGCAACTTGCTTTTCATAAGCACCAAGTTATCTTCAGAACTTTTTCTCGAGGCTGCTATATGGAAATATATTGGTTGTTGAACTTTGGAAATATCATTAAGATCGTATGCTTCAGTACTTCGAATATGTTTAAGTCAAGATAGTGTTTCTCATGCTGTTAACTTCTAGGCTCTTAATGTATGTAATGCATAGTCTTCTATATTATGTATCTATGCTTAATTTTATTTGTGTCAAATAACATCAGGAATTTTGTTTTTTCCTTTGATATACCAGGTCTCGTAGTGTAGTATCTGAAACTATTTACTAAACTGGAGAGAACAGACATAGTAGAAATAAAGCCAACTTTGAAAATAAACAAACATGCTAACCATAAATAACTCCTTACTATAAAAAACCTATATGAAATATTGCTTTTCTAACATACATAATTTAAGTAAACAATTCCTTTTAACATTGAATGTATTTGTTAATGTATTTTTCCTTCTGAATTTAGACTAGAAATACTTTTGATGTTCCGATTTATTTAGTTTCATATTTAATAGTGATATATGCAAAAATTTACAAAAATATTTCAGTCAAACTCTATGTCTATTTTACTGGATGCTGAGCTTTCAATAACAATAACATTTACAATATACTCTAAAATGCTTAACAGAATCAAAAATTTAAGATAATGATATGTGTTCGTTCATTATTATAGATGCCAGTTGGCTCAAGAATGCAATTTAACTGAAGCCAAAATTCAATTTAAGTCAATCTCAATCAAGTATTATCTTGAGATGAATAGAAGTATAATTATCTTAAAAAAAATTTGACCTCTTATATGGGTAGGAATACAGAAAACCTTTAGAAATAAAGGAGTCTTCAGAGATCACAAGCTAAAAGCAAGAACTTTGAAAGTATTTTCTATATTTTCCAGATACATAACTATTCTTAAATACAGAAACATTTTAAAATTCTACCTAGTAAAATACTTTATGGAATCACACGGAGTGAAAAAAACAAACTGCAACTGCCAATGAATCAAGGACAATTAGTAGATATTTGAATGTGACATGCCTGACTCTAAAATGAAAAAAATGCAGAGATTATATAATTCCATACCAGAAAATACTTATTGATTTTTAAAAATAAGAATCCAAATTATGTCCTAAATTCTCTTTAAATTTGACTGCAAATTAAAAATATAACATGATGTATAACACTGTCTGCACTATTTATCTTATACATTTGAATAACTACTCCTTGAGTTCCAAACTCTTTCTCTCTCATCTGCTTCATTATTACATGTACATTTATCACAGATTGTGATGTGAGAAAGGATTTATAGGTTTGAATGGGAAATGTGTAAATAAGTAAGGACTTATAGGTCACCCATCAGGTGTCCATCCTTGTTGAAATATTAAACCGTCTCCAGTCCTGGGTTACTCAGCTCACATTTGAAAATCTCCAGGGATGAGAAGTCCTTTATAGTGTTGTGGAAACTCCCACTGCTTCACAGCTCTTACTGTGATTGTATCTTCCCAGTTTTATTAGAGAACACTTACATGAAAGTCTTAGCTATTTGTAGACCACTATCATTTGTTACTTTAGACTTCTCCTTGTAAGCTAAACATATCCAATTCCTCTTTTCTGATACAGCTTAGTTACCAAATCTGCAGCTTTGTTCTGAACTGACTCTAGATGTTCTAGGTCATGTAAAAATATGGTACCTAAAATTGAATCCAATCAGTGCAAAGTAAATTATTATTATTATTTTGTCTTCTTGACCTAGACACAATGCTTTTGTTAACTAAGTCCAAGATTAAATTTTAATCTGTAATAACGACCTGCTAAAACATATGTGATGGACATTAATACTTCTAAGTCCTCTATATAGATATTTCAACAAATTACATTACTAAATCTTGTATTTACTGTATGTATTTAATTTTCCTTATGCTGTCTATTTATACACATTGTATTTGGCTAAGTGCTGAACCTTTCAAATTTATTTCTGATTGGAATTTAACCGTCTGAACCATTTTCCAATTTTGTCTTTTAAACTATCATTTAATACTGTAACAAGTTCATCTTCTAATTGGTAAGATCCCTTCCAACCTCTACTCTTTTATGAAAATTTTGAGTAGCTTTGAGTAAAGGAAAGAACTCTGAATGATCCTGTTTCACAATACCTTTCAGTTGGATGCAAATAAGCACCTTATAAATGAATATTGCTGTTCAACCAATTGAAAACCTACTGGATCAACTATACCACCCTTATCCATGAGTTAACCAATGTCTATTGTAATAGTAATTCTGTCCTAAAAGAGATAAAATTAATCAGACCTTATTTATTCACTAAGAAAATATCTATATAGTCAGCAAACATTGATATAGTCACCCATTTAACATTATTTTCATGCTCTGGTGCTTCCCAAATATTACAACAAATCAAGAACTATTTGTTTGGTTGCATGGCCAATATTATTAAAATTCTGTTGTTTTTCATTATTATATTATTTTATAGCCACTTGAAAAGTTAATATTGCATTTTACATAAGAACCGGAAAACAAATATTGAATAGATAAATAATCTTCTAGATAAACTGAAATGGATTGCTTCAAATATTAGTTGAGATCATAGTTTCTAGAGATTCCTATTAAGCTTTATGCTGCATAAACTTTCCCAACAGAAATAAGAATTAAATGCCAATAGCTTCTTCTGTTGAATAGTAAACTACTTACTGAGTACAGAGAAAACAACCAACAAGCTGCAAATTTTTGAACTCCGGGTATGTGAGACACATAGATCTACACAATATATTTTGTTTATTAGTCAAAATCAACTGACATATAAAAAAATGTAAAATATGTAATATTATATAAAGCCAGGATAAACTATTTTTTCAGTACAATTCCATATCACTGGGCCTGTACGTAGAAAAATACAGGCACATAACAGAAGAAATCAAATGATCAATCATCTGTTGAGGATACTTTAATTTGGTTCCTGCACCGAGCAGATGATTATTTGTTAGCCTAAATGGCCCTTTCAAACTGTGTAATTTTATTATATTAGCTAGCTGATCTATTACAGATTAATTTCCTATCACAAATATTTTATCATTCTGGTCATACAGAGGATGCATGTTTGCTTCTCATACAGAGAGGCAAACAACAAAAATTAGATGATTCGAAAAATTATTACAGAGCTGTTCTTTTGATTGTGTATTGCTTTTGCTCTTCTATGCAGCAATTTACACCAACACCATTTTCTGAGCTTTCTTTTATATGGTAAATTTTAGAATTTTCATGTAGAAAGGCCATGCATTGATGGGAGAAATTTTCCCGGGCTTTAATTGCAAACCCAAATCAGAGAGGCACATGACAATCAAAATTTCTAGTATAGGCTGCTGGCAAGCGGGTAACATCACGATTATAAAGCATAAAATGTCCATTCTGAGTATAATAATAAGCGTTTGCAGGAGTGAATTCTAGAGTAAAGTAATAGAATGCATGAAGATTAGCAAAATAGCAACATCATTAGCAACAACACTTCATTTTAATTATTTCTCAGGATTTCTTTAACTTAGATCAGTCTATCATATCTATGTCATCCACTTCTGGGCACACATATTTAATTTTTTTGCTTGCTTTGCTACTTTACCTTTCTCTATATTTATATTCAATGTCTGTGTTTTCTGCTATAGTGACAGTAAAAATGGCTTCAATTATTTCTTTAATGCATTGATGCAGCTTTTTCATTAGCTTCCCTTCTTCCCAATTAGTGAAGAATTGATAAAACAGAGTGCTCTTGACTAAGTGAAATTGCAATTCAAAAAAAAATTACTGAAAAGAAAGCTTTAATATTCCTGCCTCCAGCACTTGAAGCAAGTTGAAGTCAACTAAATAAACAGATGGCTTTGAATGAAAAAGCCTGCCCATGCCCAGGTCTTGTCTTTCTCTTTTACTTAAAAAAAAAAAAAAAGATCTTCCTGCCTAAAAATAAACAATTTTCCAGTGCAAACTTAAATTTCAAAACTATTTAAAACAGATATGAAAAACTGATAAAACTGCTGGCCTCTCCAGAATGAAATATATACATTTCACCGGTAAAATTTAGTAAAGAATCCTTCCATAGCACAAAGAACAGAGCAGCATTAGCTTTGTTTCACAAACGATTTGAATGACGTCATTAGTGCCATGGTTACAACATTGCTGTACAAAATGTCAGTCATGCTTCTTGTCTCTGATATAAGAGATAATTTCAAACACCAGTGAGTTCAGAGATCTATTTCCAAATTATAAAATAAGAGTAATCTTTCCATTTTAGAAATATATGATTCTAAAAAATCAGCAGAGAAGCATGTTCTATTATTAGCCTTAGCATTGTTCCACATAGAAACTCAATGCATATTCATCTTCAACCTCTGAATTTACAAGTATATGATTGGCAGACAATGAGTATCAGTGAATATAATATTGCTAAGAGAGCCAGCATTATATGGTGGATTAAATGCTGAGTAAATAAGAGGAAGATCCAGGTTCTAATCCTCCCTTAGGCATAGAAGCCAGCTGGGTGAAGTGGGGTCAGTCACTCCCTCTCAGTCCTAATCAGTATCAGGATCTGTGACAAGCTGGCTTATAGCTTCATTATAAGAACTAGGTAAGCATAATGCAGAAAGAAAAGAATCCTGCAAGAAGCACTAGAAAGAAAAACAACAGCAACTTATTTCCTCTAACATCAGACTTATTTACAGGTATATGCATTGCCACAGATAAAAAGAACATTCAGGGTTTTTTTTCATATAGCTGTATGATTTCCAGCGCTGAACTCTCAATTCAACATTTAAAACAAAGCAAAACAAAAAAAGCTGAAAAATACTCTTCACTTGGCAGCTATACATACATATCTTGAAAGGGTGTGTGTTATATTTTATATAAATGTATGTAATCTATGGTTTCCAGAAAAAAATAATTATCTCTGAAGCTGAAGATTGATTCTCCAGTGTACAATTGTATAAAATTATTAAATTATTTGTTTCTTAAGATGTTTTTAAAAAGTAACTGATAATCAAGCACTTGGATTTAAATCAGTTCAGTAGAGAAATAAAAACTGTAATATTATTTTCTTGAAAATGTTTCTCACTTAGCTGCCTATGATATTTTCCACATAGCTAAAAAGGGACAGGTGTCTGAGAAGTCCCAAATGCCCATCCAACTTTCTTCATCTTTGAATAAAGAAAAGTCTACAAATATGCAAAATTTCATTTCAGCCAATACCTCACTTCATTTTAGAGTGACTCTGATCAGAACAAAAAAGATGCAAAGACTAGTATTTTTTTACCCCATTCCAAAGAAATTTTATCAACTATTGCTATGAGATTTATTTAGTTGAAAACTAGCTAGAAGCTGTAACTGATGAAGCTTACCTGTTGATGTATCGTACCTGACAGTGCCATCAATTAAACATTGATTTTGCAAATTCTGGATAGATTATCAATAGATTTTCAAACAGAATTCAAAGTTTTGGAGATAACTATCAAGCCTTGGTTACTTGGCTTGGCTACTAAAAGTCTGGAAGACATTTGGTGTTGGTGGATGGATATGTTAAAATACTCACTCTAAATTAAATTCAAAGAGGAGGAGCAAAATATGCTGCTTCTCTATATAAGTACCTTGTCATAAAATATTCTACTTCCAAAGATTAAAATGACATCTATCCTGACAATTTTCCATTGAGCCTTGAAGACAGAATTCCTCTCCAGACATTTAATGAGTAAGAAGGAATTATTATCAGAATAAACTATTTTTTTAGTAAAAAAATATTTCATGGTTTTATATGAACTCTGGGAGTCCCTGCAAAATATGTTAGAAATGTGTCTAACAAATAAACAAAAATATTGTGTGTTGTAGTTTGCAAAGAAAAACTAATAGTCAAAACAGCTGCTTTTATGTACTGTAAGTTCTCAGCTAATATTATTGTATTTTGTTATTTTATTTTTTTTGTTTAAATAAGTGTTTTTATTCTATTTTTAACTATTAGCCTTCCAGAATTATAGCAAGCTTAAACATTAATAATTCTTGATGGAAAACATTATCAAGATAAAGATTCTAGCTCTCCCAAAATAGAAAAAGTATTAAATCTAAAAGAGAAGTCCCATTCCCTTTTTATTTGTGCCTCATTTACCTCTTGTTTAAATATATTCCTTTAGATTTCCATATATCCATGGTCTATACAGAAGTCCCAAAGATTTTCAAAATGCTTTTCCTTCCAATCATCTACAGAAGTGAAGAAATTAAACTATGATGATCTCCTCATAATATAGTCTTAAAAACCTTCTCTTTTAGAGCATCCAAATTTAATCTTCCATAAAGTTTTAACTAGTTATGGAAAAATATCTTTTTTAGATCTGAGATCTCAATTACAATAATAAACCTTTGTCACTGGGTGTAAAATTATTATGATAATCAAATTCAGTTACTTATTTTTCTGAATTAGAAATTATGCTATAAGGCCATTTGATAAAATTTGAAGAGTAGTGTTTAGCCATAAAGAAATTACTCAATGATTTGATTTTGTTTTATCGTTGTTAATCACAAAAATAATCTGTTTTTATAATTTGCTTTAAATCCATGTTGGGAAGATTTATTTTCAGTTACAGACTCACAACAATATATAATCCAAGATTCAAAAGTGGCCTCTATCCCATTAAGTCCGTTCTCCTATTCAATGAGGAGGCGTGATGGCTCAGCAGTTAAACATGCTTGTCAGGTAGAAAACTGAAAGCCCGGTTCAAGACTTGAACACTGCACAATAGGAACTTCTGTTGCTTGCCCCAGCTTTTGCCTCACCAGTAATTCAAACACATGCAAATGCAAGTAGATAAATAGGCGCTACTTAGGTGAGAATATAACATTTTCTGTGTGCCTCAGTGTATAGTCATGTTGGCCACATGACCACAGAAAGGGACTTCAGACAATGCTGGCTCCTTTGCCTAAGAAACAAAGATGAGCACTGTCCTCTAGAGTTTGATATGACCGGACAGGGGAAACCTTTATTTTTACTTATTCAATGAAGGAATTTAAATTAAAGCAATCCTAATAAATGTCTAAGATTTTCTTCAGGACTACCAGTGGAGATTCAGACAATATAGATCTGAAAAGTAATGTATCACATACCATACCAAAGCAGATGTATTTTATAAAGAAAATGGAGTAGATGACTACAAGATATACGTAAATAGTGGAATGTTAGAGCAAATACATGAATTTATTATGCTACATTGTTTAAAAAAGATGGAGAAATATTAAGATTCACAAATATTTAATAGAAAATTGATAAGTGGTTTATGGTATGTTGTAAAGAATGACCACTGAAAAGAAATGGCTTTGGATAATAAGAGGGGTTTTCTGGCCACTTCATTAATATAAACACCAATTTTAGTATTTTATAGAAACATAAAATGTTAATGCAGTATGGATAGTTCCATAGCAAAATGAGAAGTAACATTGTTAAAAACTAATAGGTCTGAATGAATGTAAGTTGAATACAAAAGTGAATGACTACTTTGAAAAAAAATAGATTGATGTGGTCCTGTAGTGAAGAAAAAAATCAGTGAGGACTAACTTGCAAAACAAATAGATAAGGAAAACTGAATGGATAAAGATAAAAGATTGTGGTTGGGTATTAGTTGTTGAAATCTTCAAAAAGAAAGGTATGAAAAGCTATAGGGATTAATGTTGGTATAAATCCATTGTTGCACCCTCATCTAACCTATGTTTTTGTCTTAACTATTTTTATTCCTTTCCCACACTCTGTATAATATTACTTACATAGGAAGTAGAACAGATACTGCATGAATGTAAGTAACTTATTATAACTATTGTCTCCCTTTCTCCCATAGCACACAAGTCTATTTGTATATTTCAGTGTTTTCATCACCAGTATGCACAGGATTAATTTTACAGCCTGACTCAAATTTGTGAGTTGCAATTTGTTTTGTGTTAGCAGCCATAATTTAAAATCCCAGAAACTAAATCAGTCAGTACTTACAATGGTATTTCCTCTTCTGGACTAAAGCAGTAGATGATGCCACCACATGAATCTTCAGAATTTTGAATGTCATTGTTCAAAACTTACCCATTAAAGCAGGGGTCCCCAACCCTTGGTCTGTGGTCCAATACTTCCTACAGCCCATTAGGAATTGGGCCACGCAAGCACACATGCAAAACCATCTCCTCTCCCTCACTGCTGCCATCACAGAGCCAGAAAGGTTGGAGACGTTGCATTAAAATATCTAGTGTTATGGTTGTAGCTGTTCTTTTTTGGTATCATTTCTTCTTTCATTGATTAGAAAAAAGACATAATTGCCAGAAGACCTGATAAGTCTTCAAAGTTTTTATGTTCATATCCTTTCTTCTTGCTGCACCACAGCCATCACGCTTCATGAATTGGTGGGACCGATTGGCATGTTTCATATTAATTAGTCACCAGCTACTACAATCATCCCTTTGTTTTCTTGCAGGTCACAACTATAACCACTCAGAGAAGCACTCTTCTATTTCCTGTTCTACGTTTACTCTTTCTTTCCCCTTTTTCTTCTGCAAGGACCTGAAATCTAGTTTCAATGATGAAGGAATAGTTTTGTGTTTCTGGTTGTTTCTTCTGTAATTGTTCTTATGTTTGACTGCCTTCCAATGGACTGTTGCCTTTACCCTTCAATCTGTTATTTATTCAGTCAACAGAAAACAGCAGAAAAAAAAGCCAAAAAAACCCCTCCATCTCACAATGGATTATCAGCAAATATTAGCTGAACCTCTCACAATCCGCAGTTATTCAGTAGATAATCTTTTTACTCACTCTGGTCACTCTCTTCTCTCCTTTGCCTTTCCTCCTGTTTCTTGGCTAAAACATGTTTTTCTTCCTAGAAACCCTTTGTGGATACCTTTAAATAAGCAATATTTTAGATCAACTTTTGCTCATCCTGAGAATTGACTCTACTCTTGGCACTTAATCATTGGGATAATGCCAGATACTGCTCATTCTCTTCCCCGATGGTAGACGAAGAATGAGTAATTGAGCTGATATATACATATGTGCTTAACTACCTATTTTTGGGGAGCATGTGTTGTGATCAATAGAGATTGTGACAAATCAGAATATTGTGCTCCATGGGAGGTTCATTCCTTCCTTCATATCTGCTTAGGGGAAAAAAGATTATCCAATAAGTGTCATTGAATGTAGTATAGTCCATCACAATCAGCCTCAGATCTGTAGGGCAGAAGTCATTTGGGGAAAATGGAATTTGATCTTATCAAAGAAACTGACCTCAACTATTTAAAAGCTAGGAGCTTAAATTATACTGATAGATTTGAGGATAATATAAATAGATACTGAAGAGACAGATCTGATTCCCTTTTATTACATTTTGCTTGCATCATTTTTCATTCAGTTCTGCATAATCTTAGCTATCAGCTTGGATAAATTTCTTCTGATGATGGTTTTTCAAAAATAGTTCTTGCCATTGTATTACAATTCTCCTTTTTCTATATTATAATTTTTAAGTAAAGATAGAATGTTGAAAAAATGTTTGTACTAGTTCCTCTATCATTGGAAAATGTAATATTACATATTCCCAATATGATTAGTAAGTGCAATTAGATTTCAGAAGTCTGTTTCCATAAAAAAAAAATAGAACACTGTAAGAGTTAGTTCTTTTCTTAATGGCCAAGAAGCAGGTGTGAAGGATGAAATAGGTGAAATGAATAACTGAATAATAAAAGTCCAATAGCCTTTGCAGGAAGCAAGCTGCAGAATATCTGTCCTCAGATTTTAGAAGACATTTGCACTTAGATGGCATATACTGTAAAAAGTGATGAAGTTTTTTGTTATGAAGAGAGAAAGTAAGAAAAACCATGAACCATGAATTATGTGCATAAATATATGCTTAAATGAATAGTCATTTAAATTGATTAATATTGGTAATATACAGGAAACACTCAGTGAAAAGTAGCAAATGAACAGAAAAATTAAGAAAACAAGATAAGGAATTTTCTGTTTCATAATATGTATTCAACTTGTTGGTTTTGCCTTAAGAACTTTCCTGGAACAGAAGGAGACAGTTCAAGACACTGCAAACTATTAATGTCATTTGGACCTGCAGATATTTTTTTAAAGAGACTTACTGGTAATTGCAAAGCTTTACTATGTTTGCTCAGTGGATTATTAATTAAAATATACCATTCTTCTAAAGAAATAAAGGAAAACAACTACATAGAGCAGACAACTACTGAAACTAAACCCAATTATATACTCTACAGAATAAGATGCCAGCAGAGCTGCAGAGAAATAATATCCAGTATATCCTCTTGGATATCAATAATTAGTGTTAAACTGACTAATCTTTGCATTAAAATCTATACTCTATCAAAGTGCACTATCTTAATATGAACAGGCAGATCGAGATGTAAAAGATATTAATAAAATATATTAGCCAAATTACTGATACAAGAACAGAAAGGGAAAATCAATTGATTAATTATATTTAGTATTGTGCATGATTGTGTCATATAAACAGATTTTTGATTAATATATGTTACTTGATTACCAATTTAATATTATTACAGTGATTTTGAAGCAAAAGTTAAAAATCTAAATAGTTGGACTTCTGCCTCCTCTCGAAAACCTTGGTACCTCCAAGAACTTTAATTGAGTAACAACCAGGGGTGAGATTCTATCAGTTCGCACCTATTCTCTAGAACCGATTGTTAACATTCTAAGCAGTTCAGAGAACCGGTTGTTAGAAGAAATTACTGGCCTAATCCTGTAAGGAAGGCAGGAAGGAAACATTCTGGTGTTGCTTACAGAAACTGCCTCTCCGTTAACCCTTATTACATTCTTGGCAGGACTAGACTTCCTGTCTCAGGAACATCTCTGGAGTTTTCTTCCCCTCCTTTGCTGTTACTTTGCTTGTGTGGAGTAACCATTCAAAGTTACAATGGCACTGAAAAAAGTGACTTATGATCATTTTTCATACTTACGACTGTTGCAGCATCTCCACAATCATGAGAGGCCAGGCGAGGAAATGCGTGCCTCGATGTGAGTGATATTGAGTTGGCCAAGCTCAGCCAATAACATGACCACCAAGCCACATCAACCAGTCACATGACCACCAAGCCATGCCCACCAACTAAGCCACGCCCACAGAACCGGTTATTAAAAAATTTGAATCCCACCCCTGGTAACAACACAGGAATTCCAATCTGTGTTCAATAGAGACTACATCTGTTAATGTTTATCTAGTCCTCTTTGCCAAGAAAAAAAGACGAAGGAGCATCCTAAAAAGCAGCATCCTAAATGTTTTGCAACCAGTTAGTGTAATGTTGACAGCAGCGGCTTCACTTTAAGCATGCAGAAAAACCTTTTATCAAGTCACAACAAAAACACTGGCTCATAATCAACTGAAGGATAAGCCTATTTAAATCATGACATCAAACTTTGTCAGAATAGTTGCTCCATTTGCACAATAAAGACTGGTTATAATTTTTTCAGACTAGGATTCATCCAGTTGGGCAAAGGCACAATGTTTGATTAAAATAGATCAATGCATGTTTGATTATAGAAAGCCTACTGTATTATATTTTACCTTGACTCTGATTTTAATTTATTTGATGTTAATGAATGGGAAAGAGACTATGTCAAAAAAAATTATATATGACAGACTTATTTACCTTCTACTTCATGAATTAACACATCCCAAGTAATTATAATATATGAACCAAAATTATAACATTTCTATTGTCCTATTTTGAGAGCCAGCTTATAATTAGAAACGAAAACCATTGGTATACTAATTTCATTTTTGCAGGGAGAACACAAGAGTTGTATTGTGGCTATCATTTGATTGTAGTTAACCAATCTCTGAATTTCTGAACTATTTTATTATTTTATTAGTGTCATTTTATACCTAGGGAAAAAGATGTCCTATAGAATTTCCAAAGATAATTTAATCCACTGGATATTATCTTTATGTGGTTAAGTATTAGTTCAACTAAGTCCTTGTTTCAGTCACAAAATATTTAAAAACGCCACTTTTGTAGATAGAAGCTGGAGGACAGACAATAAAAGTATATAACTCAAATTTCCAATACAGTATCTGCAAATAAACACTGAGAGCTCTATAGCAGACTATCCAAACCTAATGACAACTAAATGGTGCTGTTATAAACAGATGCCACTTTTTGATAATTATCATCTCATAGATGAATGTGAATTCAATCTTACTTAACAACTGCCTGTTTATAACTTAGCCACACTCTGCTAAACAAATAATTCCCTCAACACGTTCAACTATTTACAAAGTGTACACTACTATTACTGTTAATATTCTCATCACTCCTTATCACCCATCCCCTCCCACTTGTGACTGTACTTGTTGCTTGTATTCTTACAATTATATTGACTGTTTCCTAGTATGATGATGTTGATTATACTATGACTATCATTAAGTGTTGTCGTTATGATTCTTGATTCTTAACGAATGTTCTTTATGTATACTGAGAGTATTTACACCAAGACAAATTCCTTTGTGTGTTCAATCACACATGGCCAATAAAGTATTCTATTCTATTCTATTCACAGTTACAACATTGATGAAAACAACCAACCTTTCTATTTATGACCTTCACAGGTCTATAAGCAAAGGAAAACTTAAGTCTGATCATAAGCACAGTCATGATTTCACTTAGTGCTTCTTTGCTTAATGACTGAGTTACCAATCCCAAATGTGGTCACTAAATAAAAACAATCTGTAATGTATGTATATTGGAAAGAATATTTTAAATGGCCTGTGCATAAAGAAATAAATACATTTCCATATGGGCATGTGAAATATGTATTTATTTCCTTACTTTAAACAACTTCAATTGAATAGCTGATTGTATGCATTGCATACCTTTTTGATAAATATAATAGTCAAAAAGTAATTATATTAAATATAATACGTATAAAAAGTTATTACTTACTACTATCAATAAGAGATAAAGTAAAAATCTAAACATCACAAAAGCAAGAGATAGTAAATTTTGAATCCCTACAGAGATCGCAGAAACTTAGGCACTTAGGAGAAACTATAGGGAAGTAAGTCCATAATATAGTTTAGCACTGTGGTTAAACACTATTGAAAATTTTGAAAGGAATCATTTGGAAGCTTTGAAGGCAATGGGGAAGGGTACGCAAATACTTATGTCTTCTTATCTAATCTTACAGAAATATTCAAATGTCAGTGCAGCATTCAATTTTCCAGAGAAAAATTAAAGTTCAAATAGAAGATGGTTAAGAAACTTTGCTGGAAGAGTGAACAATTTTTAAATGGTCATATTTTCACTTGTGATCACGGTAGCTTTGCTATTAAAAAATTAGTTTGAAGAAGGTTTTCCTAGGCTGATGATAGGTACAACTGAAAAATGTTGTTCTAATAGCAAAAGGCATGAAATATGTTTGGGGAGAAATTATAGTAATAATTATCTTTGAAAATAGACATCTGGATTTTCTAAATGTTTTTGTTGAGTAAAACCCACTTTTCCCCTTTATAATACTCCTATGACTCCATAACATATGTTTCTGTTAAAATTAGTCTTCTTTCAATTTTAATTTTCTCTACTAAAGTTAAATAAAAGTATTATTAATAAGCAGCCATTTGTCTCATAAGAACCAAATGCTATAACAATTCCAAATATTTTCTTACCATCATTTTGTTATTTTTTTTATTGATACTTGTTTGGCTGAATAGAAAAAAAAAATGAATTCATTCTGTATTCTGTCCTTTTGGGGAAAAAAATACAAGCAAAACAAAAAGATCACTTAGGTTATTTGGTGTCAGAAGTTCTTTGATCCGGTAGAAAATATTGACAAGGGAAGCAAGAGGCACCTATGATGTTTTTTTTACTTCATCCCATTCTACTCCAAAAGGCCTATCAAGTCTTCAGGAGCAAATGCAAATTGGGAAGGCAAATATCTGACAACTTATCTACCCACCTGTCCCTATAAATTACCACACAATAAATTTAAAACTTTCCAAAACTGATATCTCAGTTTAAATAAATAAACTGCTCACACTTTTTTTTCTTCTGAAATGTTCAAGAAGCAATACAGAAATAACAATTAATACATGCTGGGCAGATAAACCACGGGAAATTTAGCAAACTAATATAAAATCGTTGTGTATATTTCTGAGATTGTGCTCTCAACTTTTTTTTTAACTCCTGGAGAAATTGTATACTATAATTGTCCAGAAATCCTTAAATGGGCAAGATTAATACTACAAAATTTTGAATATATAATTAAAATTATAAGAGTCAAAATGTAAAGACAATTATTTTTTTTTAAATTGCCCTAAAATGGTAATGTGAAATAACAGCAGTTCACTGTGCTTGTCAGCCAGCTCTTTTTCAGAATTCTTCATCACTTGGTGGTCTCCCTAGTGGAGCTGACAACTTATCCCTTTTGAAGCCTAATCCTTTTCCCAAATGTGATGCTCTGCCATGTTTTTTTTTTGCTCCTGTTTATTCATTAAAAGTCTAAATTATTTTAGACTATTTTAGATTGACCTTTTGTGACAACTTATATGTCTGGGGGGAAATATCATCAGTTAACATGCTTCAGTAAGCTTAGGACTCTCCAGATTCACTATCAAGATTCTGGGTTTAAATTCCCTTATGTTTTTCAACTACAAGTAAAAGGAACCGTTTTCTTCATTTGATATCATTATAATCATGGTTCGGATGAGGAAAAAGATGATGGCAGAAAATACCAGCTGAAAGAAATTAGTGCTGCATTACCTTAATTTTGTCCTGCTTTGGTGAAGCATTTAGGGGGTAGAGAGAGATTTATTCATGACTTTTTAAAAAACAATTGCATTTCCTACCAGTTTTCTTTTATTCCAATCTCTATCTTGCAGTTTTTGCCAGACCATAAGCATGATCTGTGAGTTGTTTTGATTCTGTTCCCATCCTTCTCTGGAGTTTTTCCTAATGCTACTGATATTATGCTTTCTTGAAGTGATGTCTACAGTAGAACCCATTCTTTGGAGTCTATAGAATAAAGAAAAAGCTGACATTCTTGAAAGATATGGAGACAAATCTGTTTCTACTTAATAATTCCCATGAAAGATTTTCATAACTTACTATTATATAAAAAAGAGTGGGAAGACTACATCTGTCCATTTGTGTAATATGCTGAATTCACTGATGTACTAACACAAACTGCAAGCAACAAACAGCATTCACCAAAGAAACCTATAATTAGCTATGAAATCTAAATTTAATACTAAGAGACAATTTCTGTCTGCAGGGACAAGTGAATCCCGGAAAGCATAGCGAGTCTAAACATGGAAAACCAATTAATTTAATCCAACTCCAGCACCTCAGCAAAGAACAACTCAAAATATTTTTTAGAAAAAAATCAGACTCAAAATAATAATATTTAAAAATTAATCTTTAAGGAAAAATAATAATATTTAAAAATTAATCTTTAAGGAAAAAGCAAAATGTATATAGCATTACAATAGTTTCTGGTGAGAATAAAAAATAGAGATGCCATACTGAGTACTGAACAGATTT
The DNA here is from genome assembly GCA_023653725.1 of Bungarus multicinctus. NCBI lineage: Eukaryota > Metazoa > Chordata > Lepidosauria > Squamata > Elapidae > Bungarus > Bungarus multicinctus. Next base: position 63,017,125 of record CM042842.1, read on the forward strand.
CTACGTGTGGAAAGTTTCTTTCTGTTCCTACAGATTTAAAAACAATTCCACTATTTACCAATAAATGTAATTATAGTGGGAGTTTAATTTGACAATGAAATGTAGTTGTTAAGATGTTAGATTTGTATCAGGAAGCTCTAAGTTTGTCCCTATTCAAACTCCGAATGACCATGAGGTTATGGGCCAATCCTACTCTTTCAGCTCAACCAATTACAGAATTGTTGTAGTGCTAACAAATGTATAAAAGAATTCCATGTATGACACCTTGGGCTCTCAGAAGAAAAAAAGTAAATACATAACTAAAATATTCATATAATGAATATCTGGCAAAACCATGCATTTAAAAGTTAACTACTTTTTCTAATTTTGAAAAAAAAATGTAATAACATAAATGCATATGGTATCCAGGCAAGACCATACTTAAGAATTTGTGCAGTAATTCTTTAAAGGACTATTACATTATCACAACATCTTTTGGGAAAAAATAATAAGAACAGAGAACAGAGCATTGCTTTTTCCCATTTTCCTATCCTCCAATTCACAAAATAGGGTTTCATAAACCAAACTAACTGAAATATATGATTGTAATACAGGATCTGTAAATGAAGTTAAGGAACAATGAATTGTTTTAAAGACTTGGTATAATACATTATAGCAAAACCATTCAAATTCTTCACCCCCAAAAGTAGGATGGAGATTTTAGTATTATTAGTTCTGGGAGCCTCGTTGCATTGGCAGAGATTCTTGTTGTGGCTCTCTTCATCGCGATGGTAATTCATGTTTAAAACAATTATGCCTTGGTTTAACAAAGAGAATTTGGATATCATTCAATAAAGAATCTTTGGGTAGTGTCACTAACTCAGCAGGAATCTGACTCATTTAGGGATCTAGGCCTTATTCACATTATTGAATGCAATGCAAGATATGATTTTAGTTCTTGCATTTCATTCTTGTAAAGCTTCAATTTGTTAGGCATAAACCTAATACACCACTACTGCACTTAGCCGTATTGTTGAAAAAATATCTTACATTACACACAATAATTTTGAGAATGAAATAGAATAATAATTTGCAAATTAAAGCAAAGATCTCAACTCTCTGAGAAGATTTGAGTTCAAAACAAGTTTTCTATAAATGACTACTCTGAATTAATGAACTATGTGGAAAAGTGAAGTACAAATACAGTAGCCATGAATATTCAACAATCTTCCCAAAGGGTAGACTCTCCAGGCTGGTCTTCAAGTAAGAAAGGTTTTCTGATTAGCTTCTTGTTGCTAGGTTAATTAGCCTAAGCAATAATTATCCTCTTTTTTAAATCAAGGTTTAGAGAAGAAGTAGGGAGGAGGATATAAATTAGGAAAAATGCCCACTTAAATAGAAACCAAAGCATTTGGAGCAAAGTATCTTTCCACCAAAGGAATGCAGAACAGCCTCAAAGTTCACAAGGTACAAGTAATATAGGTCTGGAAATGGTACATAAGAGTTACAAGAGCAACGTAAATTATAACATGCCCTATGAAAAGGAATGTAGGGGCTGATAATACCATAATGGGATGACCTCACATTATGAACCAGGCCACTTATACCCGGACATTAAGGTACACCGGAATTAAGAAACAAAGAGCTATTTTTGATGAACGTGTGCACAAGAAGGCAACCAGAGAGAGTGAGAAGGAAAATTGAACTTAATAAAATTGGCTTTTGAACATTGAATGAATTAATTTGAGGGTGGCAAATTTAGAGGAAAATATCTGATTAACAAAGCTTGAAGTGGAAATTAACTGGATAATTATTGACTTTTGGCAGCTAATAGGCATTACTTAAATGCTGAATGAAGTGTTAAAAAGAAGAAATAGCGTCATAACTGGACTAGCGAAATTAATAGAAGTTTTTAAAAAGTTAAAAGAACGGGTGGAATGTGGAGGAAACAGAACTGAGTAGTGCCACCTAATGGTTACAGGAATATTCAGTGACTCTTTGAAACAGGTGCTTGGTCTTTCTACAAATTGGAATGTAAAAGGAAATAAAAGGAACTCCACTATATAAATAAAACACCCTGAAAAGTGAAATACTAGAATACTACAAGGAAAAAGATACGTGAAGAAATTGCCTTGGATTATTTCATGACTTTGGGAAAAATTTGGAAAAGAAATTAACTGAAGGAACTTGAAAACAAAGACTTATGGACATTGATTGTTGAAATTAAATATAAAAGACGCTGGTTGAAATAACTAATGGACATTTGGATTGGATATAATTATCAACGGAGGGAGAAAGGAGAAGTGTACAAAATGGGAGAATTATACTGGAAATGAGACTGGAACTACAAGATATGAAGGAAATTATGAAAGAAAACATGGAAATGTATAGCATTATGTTACAAAAATTAAAAATGGCGATTCAAATTGAAGAACAAAGAGAACCGGAGGGGGGGGAGCTAAAGAGGAAACCAGCTTTAAAGAACAAGTGGAACAACGAACATTAAATAGAGAGGGAAAGAATTAAAGTTAAAAATTTGGTGTTTTATGTGATAATTAAAGGGGGAAATTGTTTGGAGAGCTAAATAAAGGAAAAGGAAACAGCAGAAGAGGGAATTACAGAGAAAAGATCGAGTAGTGGGAGGGGGACAAAATAACTAATTGGAATAAGAAATGGAGGAAACTATAAAGGAAAAAAAGAGGAATTAAGAGAAAGGACCAGAAAATGAAGGAGACAGAAAGCAAACAAGAATGAAAAGAATTATATAGTCAGAATGATGAGAGACAATGGGTAAAAAAGAGTAGGGAGGGAGATTCTGCAAGGTAATTTGTTGTGATATATAAGAATATGGATTTAAAATAGACGAGATTGAAACTATTTTTTTTTCTTTAAGAATTATTGTAAAAAAATTTAAATTTTATTAAAATAGATATGGAAATGGGAATTATTATAAGAATATTGATATTAATAAAGCAATAAATAAAGTTAAATGAATTATGAGAATTGTAATGGAAAGATTAATATCAGCTTCTACAATTAATTGAAATAAATTAATATTTTTGGAATATATAGATGATTTATAAGGTAATTGAGAAAGAATATCATAACAGAATCTGACTTAAAATATATCTGCCTATGGATATGTGGTAATTAGGAGAATATTGTTAGTAATGTAGAATGTGGCAATTAAAAATGACAATATTATGGTAAATTTTATAATGAATTAAAGGGAATAAATTGAAGGAATGTATAAAGTAAATAGGTAGCAAGCTTGAATTGACAACTAAAGGGGACAATTTTTTGAATAAGGATGAAATTTATTGAATAATGAATGGAATAACACTATGTGACAAAATTGCAATGTGACAGATAAAAGCAATATGGTGTAATGAATATAGAAAGAAATAAGAATTTTAGATAATATTGTAAAATAAGCTATGAAAATATTTTAAGAAAATGAAATAAGTTAAGATATGAACTGGAATTGGATAGAATAAATGTAATGAATTTAATATTTGAGAATATCAGAGGAAATAGAATAATAATAAGGTGATATGAAATTGAATAAGAAAGATGAATATGTAACTATGGTCATGTTTGTATTGAAATGTAAAAACCTGGAACCACACTGTTCGCCAAGAGATGTTTTTTAAAATATAAAAATAAAAGAAATATTTTTAAAAAGAAAACATTAGTTTTTATTATATGTCGCCTTCCCTCCAGAGTCAACAGGCAGGTTCGCCTATTCTGCCTAATGTCCAATGCATTTCATCATAGATGTAAGGACAGAACATTATTTAGCATCCCTCCACCCACCCCCTCCAGTCTTCGCTGCGCACTGATTTTGGTGTACTAGTTGAATGTAGAGCACAGCTATGCATGAATTGTAGCAGGCTTGTTCGACTGAATATATCAGATGGGGTGCTATGAATTCAAAGCATATTTATGGGGCAAAGGACAGTTAATTTGCTTGCTAAAGGTCATCTCATGGGTTCTGCAAATTGAGAACACCTATTAGGCATTGGTAAGCGTGTGACTTTACCTTTCTGTTTCCTTTTCAGTCTCTGAAATGGGGCCTTGCCCTTGCATTTAGCAAATGTGGTCCAAAATAAATTCTAGATTTTAAGTGAAAATAAATTTATATTTATGTTCTCAATGATCTTCTGTAGCAAAATTAGATTTGGTTACATGTCCTCACCACTTGTCTGCTTACTATTTTGGACTTACTGCTTCGTCTTCTCTTTGATTCTCCTCATAATGTGTTTTCATCCTTTCCTCCATACTATTTATCTGGCTTGTCTTACCTGGCTTGTTTATATGATACTGACATATCATATAAAACAATTCCCATTTTTAAATCTTTCATTTATTGCAATTAGGGTGCTATCTAATTCTTAGAATTAGTTTTAGCTTTGGTTCTTGGACAACTCTAAGCAATAAGGCATAGAAAGACCTTAAGAGTTACCATGTGGTAAAATGGCGGGCTAATAAATTTAAATGATGATGATGATGATGATGATAGTACAAGTACAATAATAATAGGGGTACAAATAGGAGTTTTGGAAGCCTCAGACTGTTGCACAACCAAGTCAAGGAAAACTACTTCAACAAAATACATAAAGTGAGTCTGGAAAATCTTGAGATCAGAGCTGAGCTGAGGAAATATCATATAGGCAATTAACACCTGTGCAGTGCCTGTAATACGATACTCAGCTGGAATAATGACTGGACTCAGCTAGAACTTGATAACTTGGATCAAAAAACAAGAAAACTAATGACAATGCACCAAGCTCTGCACCCAAAAAGTGATGTTGATTTATTGTATTTGCCAAGATCTCAGGGTGGCAGAGGTCTCTTACAGGTGAAACAAACTGTGGAAGTGGAAAAACATGGCTTAAATGACTACATTAAAAAAGCAAAGGAGCCTCTGCTGAAGGAGGTGAACAAGGGAAATCTCTTGAAAACAACAAGATTAAAAGCAGGAGATCAAAAGGAAAACAATTGAGCATCGGGTTTCTAACTGGAAAAAGAAGCCTAGGCACAGTCAATACCTGAAGGACATTGAAGGAAAGGCAGATACAAAGCTAACATGGAGATAGTTGGATTAGGAGTGCTGATGAAAGAAACCGAAGGCTTCATTTCTGGCTGCCCAAGAACGAGTCTTGCAGACCAATTCCATGAAAGCAAAAATTCTACATGTCAGCAACAACAGCAAATGTTGCTTATGCAACGAGAAAGGTGAAACAGTGGATCACCTTATCAATGGCTGCAGCAAAATCTCACAGAATAATTATCTACAATGTCATGATCTAATTGCCAAAATCATACATTGGGAGCTTTGCCAGAAGTTTGGGTTCAAATGCAAAAGTTACTGGGAACAACAGATTGACAAATTTCTTGAAAATGAGGAAGTCAAGATCTCGTAGAACTTTGGATCCAAACAGACAGACATCTGGCCCACAACACACCTAACATCACTAATGTAGAAAATAAAAAAGTCTGATTCATTGATATTACAATACCAGATGATGCACAAATTGGCACAATAATAAAAATAACAAAATATCATGATTGCAAATTGAAGTTGAGCAACTATGGAGAAAGAAAACAATGGTTTGTACCAATCATAAAAGGAGACTTTGGAGCAAATACCTAAAAGGTTGCCAAGATACATGGAAATTTTGAATTTATTAGATCTGAATATCTTGACTTTGTAAAAAAAAAAAAAACATTCTACTTGGAATTGCCTATATACTCAGACGCTACCTTAACAGCTCTTAAATCCCTGGTTACGACTTGAAATATTAAGTTTTTACTTGTCCCAGACTATGAATCGAATTTAAGATTAAATCAATATTAATATTAATAACAATAACAATAATAATCTACACGGTTACAGGTGAAACATGTAACAGTGATACCCACTGTCATCGGGGCACTTGATATCATGTCCAAGAATTTTACAAACACATCAAGAAATCGTAGCTTCCTGTAATAACAGCAGTGGAACTACAAAAAACTGTGCTACTCAGAACATCATATATTTTAAGAAGATACTTGATTGATACCTAGGACACTGGCAGCCACCGGTATCAACCATTAGCACCAATCACTGGTATTTGTGATACATTTTTAAATGTTCAGCTGACTGAGTTATTATCGGAATAAAAGAGATGATCATGATGATGATGATAAATTTTCAACGTTCAATTCAATGATGGAAAAATGATATTGGGAGAAACTCTTCCTGTAGACATTTAACTGAAATACTTGTTATAGAAAAACAAAAAGCTAAATAGAACAAATTGAAAAGCTGTTTTGTATAAATGATGACTTGTACAAAAATTGGACGTGGTAATGTGGATGTCACTGCCAATACTGAATACATTGTCTTCTGTTATAGTTGCCTATCAAATCAGTTTAATACATTTCTATATTGCTTTAAGCAGCAGTAGTGATAACGCTCAACCTAGCTTTTCCCAGTTCTATTATATTGATTATATTTGGTCACCAAGACTAGTCATTTTCTTTTGACCCAATATTCATAATAATGGAAATAAAACAAAATAAGTAATTTCTAGAGTGCAAACAAGTACTTCCCAATCAATTGCATTCAGATCCTCAGATATTAAACGAACTCAACTCATTTTGTGTCTATTAAGGGAATAGTTCACCTGGCTTGTTTACCTTCTAAAATCTCTCTCCTTATGAATATTGAGAAAATAATAAAAGTTTATAATTTTATTCATAGGATGGAATATCATTTGTGAAACAATGTAAGTGGATGAAACATGTCAAATTCCTTAGAAATTGGTATCTTTTCTTTTATATCATGGCAGATGGGACAAGAAATAGCTGTTCGCACAGTAACTAGGATTTAGGGAAAGATTTTAAAACAACACTTTCCATTAAAGTATTTCAGGTAAATGCCCATGAATCTTTGTTTTGAGACACAATGAAATGAACATTATAATGAAGAACATATATAGCAATTTTCAGCTAGCTAGCTAGATGTAGAGAGTGAGGGAAATGACCTGGATACAAATATTCAGAAACTGTTACATAAATAAGGACAGAACTATTCTAGGGTAGGAGATAGTATTAAAAAGATGACTCCTCCCTGACTCACTCGGATTTAAGCAGGAAAGCAAGAGAAGAATAATCAGATTTGCAAAATTTGTAATTACAGTCTGTTTCAATGAAGCATAGTCGGGCCTTCCCATAAGGTGTTTCCTGATGTGGTCTATTTCAAAGTATTCACAGATGGAAATGGAAGACCCTATGACAAAGTATAGTCCTTCTTAGATATGATAAAACAGATAGTTAGAGATTAAGGACAAGGATAAATTGTTAACAAGATAATTTTTTCTTTAAAATGTAGCCTTAACCCATCCAGGTAGATAAGACAACACTTCTTTTTTTCTGTGGATGGAAGAAGGGAAGTAGTGAGAGGAACAAGTAATTAAACATTTGACATTCCAGGAATTATTATCTCCTGTCCCATGGTGCTATGATTTGGGGCAGGAATGTCAGTGAACTGAGTTTAATAATCCCTCTTCTTTTCTTTTTCATCAAGGTGTTTTGTAAGACCAAGCTCCAACTATTTTAGAAATCAAATAGCATATGATATAACATGTGGTAAAATCCCTGAAATATATATCAAAAGCAATGAATCAAAGATAATTTTGAATCAGAGGTAGGGAATATGAGCACCATTTGATATGCTTCAAATGAATCTAATTGTCCCAGTCATCTTTGAGTTTAAGTTTTATATTACGTGGACGTATGCACAGTTCATTCTTACACAAGCATATCCAACCCAATTTTATGCTCTGAGCCATTTTCCCACTGCAATCAGTGAGGGTATGTATTATTAACCATTTCTATGCACAAATGCAGTTTATATGTTTGTTACATCTAACAGATTGACACTTATTTTTCCATATTTTTTTAAATCAAACAAAATAATATTGCCTATCTAGTTCCAATGTCACCGTTAGCAGAACCGGAACATGAAGACCTACAATAAACAGGGAAAAATGCAGAGCAGTATTTCTTGAATTCTTTTCCAATCCCTTTTCTGTCAGTGACCCTAGGAGGCTATTCTATGTAATGAAGTGCTGTGTGTTTCCTAATTATTGTAGTAAAATAATCTACTAACTATTTTATTAGCTCATGGACTAATTTAAAGATACATTTCCTTCAAGAAATTTTCTTGGCAGTAATATGAAACTAATTTCCCATTATCTTATTCCAGGATATTTTCAACTTCCCAATTTAATTTATGATTACCTAATGTTATTGCTTTCTTTACGACTTCTACTGAACAGTTGTTTTAATTACTTTGTTAGCCCTTTCTGGATCAAATCATCTAAAGGGAAAATTTAAAACATATTTCCATACAATGAGAACAGTAAAGATCAATTTTTACTTTTAAAAAAATATGGATTTTAACATGCTTCTACTAGCTTCCCGGAAATATATATATATATAAATAGTTATCCATATTTTCTGCAGCAAAGAAATGGACAACTCATAGTTTCTGAACCACAGACCCTAGCAACCCATCTGCAAACCCAAAGCTCCCCTTTCAAATGATATCACCAGAATTCCATAACAAATTATCCAAGATCCAATTGCACAATATTTTGTTGATTTGGGAGGATCTGAGTAATTTTAGAGGCAGCTATAAGAATTCAGATCTGACATTGAAGTAGTATATCAGGTTTTGGAAACAATGAACAGTAGTCAATCAAGATAACTTTGCCAATTCATTGATGTTTCATATTCAAGTTGTGACTATTTTCTGTAGAAACTAAGCATTCTAAACTCATTAAATTTTATTTGTAAAATAAAGCACATGCTTTCATCAAGTGATAAACAGGTGGGTATAACCTATTTTATACTGAAGTTTCTGAATCATATGCAAAGACAACCCCAGATGTGATCATGTAATTATCTCTCACTGCTAAAACAAACAATTGTATGTCCCTCACATCTCTTATTACATATACAAAATTTTTGGAATATTATTTTTCTGTTATTTCTACATAATGTAGAAAATTATATTTGCTATCTATATTTTCGTCCAAATGGAAATGTTTAGTCCAAATAGAAATGTCTGGACAATCTCAGAAGAAAACAAGTATATATATTTTCCCCATGCTTATCTATACTTCAATGCATATCTGTCCATATACCTGTCTCCAGTTCCTTCTTTTAAAACATGGGCACTATCATATCAGCTCACATATGTGGGAAATGAAATTGAACAATATCCACTGCAACACTGGATAACTGGTAGGTATAAAGAATTTTAAAACTATGAAATATTGAGAATAGACCAGTAGAACTTACTTCTAGCACTATGACATATTTCAATTTGGAATAGTAATATTCAAAAGAATGCATTTGAAGATATTATGATTTATATTTTAAAAAATTGTCCCAAATTAGACAAATTTGATAGTGCTAAAGTCTACAATCCATGATGAATATTTTTAGTCTGTGGTCATGTGACAGTTTTTCATAATGGTCTTTCTATTGGTCAGAACTCAGGGAATTCCAGAGTTTGCTACATGCATATATATATAAACAGGCAAAGATAAAGAGCTCTTTTTTAAAAAGTTATTGCTTAGTGCAAAAATAAACTTTTTATAACATGATGTCTTTTACATTATTTGTCTATTCTGTAGGTAAAAATGCCAAAGAAGAACAAAAATTCTAATTCAACAATAGTAGACATCTATTATCTACATACTTGAGATTCTGTTTCTCCTAACACTTAACCCTTTAACAATTCGGTTTTTATTCGCAAATATAACTGAAGTTTTTTTTAATTAATTAAGATAGAAAATATTAGGAAATTTAAATAGTTATGTAGAAACAGAAGACATAATTATGGAACAGATATCTAGATAGAAAATCAGCAGAAATTCATAGAAAAAAACTACTCATTCTTTATTGTAGACTTTAATTAATGCAGTTCAGACCAGATCAGTTTCAATCAAAAACACAAGGAATGAAATGCCCCAAATTGTCAATCTAATCTATCTGACTGCTAGACCTTCCTTCAAGGTGCTTCACAGAGGGTTATTTTACCCTACAGTCAAATGAAAATCAAAATATAGCAGTCTTGGGTTCGTAAAAACACCCCAAAGCAGGATAATAGTGATTACATCAGACTAAGAAAATGAATAATTCAGAGAAATAATTTTTAAAAATTAGTAAAGATTAATCAGAATTCACAAATATAGTATGTATTTACATATGGACAGGAGCTGCATAAATGATCCAATTATACATTCTTTTATTACTGCAGCTGGCTCTGAAAGAGGACAGAATTTATATTTTCTTAAAGTATAAAAGAAAAAGTCACATATCTCCTGCTAAATAAATATCAATACCAAAGTCATCTTACCATGTATGTGCCACTGTGAAACGTCGACGTTGACGGATGCTTTTATTCACCAGCAACTTTCTGAAAAAGCATGGAGAGTTCCTTGGAGAACTGCGGGGGGATATTTTCGGAGAAGTGGTTCTGTTCCCGGACACTCTGGGCAGCTCAAGTTCTAAATGCATTTGTTCTTTGAAAGTCTTTATATAAATATCGGTTTCCGGAGCACCAAGTTCCCTAGAAGAATCTTTTGCTGTCATAGCTTATTATGTTAGCTCTCACCATACAGAAAACACAACAATAGCACAGCCCAAAGACATTGCTGGGGATTCAAATGCTGATAAATTGACAAGCTCTGTGCTGATCATTCATCGCATGTAGATCTGAATGAAAAGGCTGCCTGAAGAAAGGGCAGCATAATCGAAGAATGGATAAATCAATCCTGTCAGAAAAGAGCTTTATCAGGCTTGGCTTTGGCTCTGAAAATGCACCACAGTGCTTTCTGTTTCGGTAGCCTCCTTGTGGATGTGGGTTGTCTGCAGGCTACATGGTGTGACACTCACTGAATTCATTCAGCAGCATATGCAGCTCATGAAAAATTCATAAGGACTCCCCGTAAGCCCTTGCCAGATAATGTTCAGATTAAAATACCTAATCAACAGAAATAGAACATTGTGATGCTGTTTCTCCCTGATCCCTGAAAAATGACTATTCCCCTTCCTATTATCAGACTTAATTGAAAATGGTTAGTTGATATTCAGCTTGTTTCGTTTAAAAGGGTGTTCATTCAGAATTATCTGTTCACAGCTCAGATTGCAACTGCTCCTCCTACGACCTGATGATTGGTTCAAATTATTTTGACAACTGGGTGGTCGTCCTTCCCTATATCTTAAGACAGCACAACATTTTATCAGTCTGACAGCTTCAGAACAGATTGTATACAAGACACCAGTTTTATAATCTTTGAAAAAATGCAAAACTATCATCAGAATGTGAGAGAAGACCTGTTATGAATTTAGGGCAAATTGAAATATGTCTGACACCAATAATAAAAAAAGATCAAGAATGAGCTATAGCTTTACTAATCCTATGTTTCCTAAAAACTTTAAGACCATAAGGGAAATGTCAATGCTAGGGTGAAAACAATAGTAGGGTAGGCAGGCAGAAAGCACTTAAGCACATTTAAGAATTAAATGATTGCTAACATCTTGCAAAGAAACAATTAACATAGCAACTTCTGAAATCAGGCAGAAAACTTCAAAACTTTATAATCAGAAATGCAAAGAGATGGTGAGTTAGTGCTTGACTCACTGTAATGATTCTTAAATCCAGCCTTTTTAATTGACATAGGAATATAGTTTTATCTAGTATACTACATTTTGGATCTTACACCTTGGATATGAAACATCTCAGCAAATTTCAGCCCTATCACCTAGCTGTGGCTAATCAAACATTGCATTACACAAAAGCTACACTGGCTCCTGGTTTTCTTCAGGGGCAATTTACAATTATGGTTATTTCTCTTCATCTTTAAAGTCTTATGTAACATGGGATCAGGTTATTTGTGGAACTCAGGATATCTGTTCTTCCCATCAGATTGGTTAGGATAGGCATGTTCCAGATCTCTTTCCTTAAATGATTCCATTTTGCGGGACCTAGACAGGTTCCCTTAACCATTTCAGGATGTGAAGGGAATGTAGTAGGCTGAATTCCCAGAAAGGCAGGGGGTGGAGGTGCACTCCAGAGAAATAAGAGGCAGCTCAGTCCAAATATTTTGTGTGAGAGAAAGAGGGTGAAGACAGTTCCTTCCTAACAGAGGTGATATTCAGCAGGTTCTGACCAGTTCTGGAGAACCGGTAGCGGAAATTTTGAGTAGTTTGGAGAACCGGCAAATATCACTTCTGACGAAGATTTTACAGTATCCTTCCCCTGCCACGCCTGCCAAGCCATGCCCACAGAACCAGTAGTAAAAAAATTTGAATCCCACCACTGCTTCCTAATAGTTCTCAGAATAGATCAATGCAAATAGTAGAGTGCTTAAACTGGCAAGATTCTGTCTATAGGTGTGGAAACAATAAAGAACTCAGCTTGGAAGTATCACCACATGTCATTCTTGGGTTTTGGACCCTTGTCCCATGGAACATCCTCCCTCTTGAGATCCAGCAAGTGCCTTTTCACTTTCTGGAAAACAGAAAGAACTGGCTTTTCTCATGTTGGAATAGTATGAAGTTAGAATGGGAGAAGACTATTGTTGGCTGTATCAGGCAAGATTGATTATGGCACCAGGTTTTTTCTGTTTTATTTTCTGTTTTTACTGTTTGCACACACATATTCTTTGGTTGTGAGCTACCCAAAGATTAGTTTTTAAGATAGGTGGCCATGTAAATGTTTTATATGAATAAACAAATGGTTGCCTTCTGGATTTAAATCTCAATAAAAACAGAGTCATCAGTGAGCATGAAAACATGACTAGTGTTAGGATTTGCTAAGAGCGGAGAAGTTCTGATTATATTGGAAAGAAATATGAGTGGTAGGTCTTAAATAAAAGTCCCATAGTCCCAGTTAAACACATAGGCTCTATATTGTTCAATATGTAAATAACTTTTAAAAATATGTTACTTTTATTTTTAGATGTGTTAATAATTTATTAAAACTATTTTATTTTTAAAATGTGTCTGCTTTAATATATACATACAAAGGAAAAAATATACAAATAAAAAAACTAGAAAAAATAAAAAAAGTATGTCTGTAAAAACAGTTAAATCTTGAATCAGAAGTAATATTGATGAGTCTTGCTATAACATTAGTAGTTTATAATCAGATATACAGTGGGATATAATAATTATGGGGTTGGACCAACTCCTGGGATTGAAGTAAGAGCCCCAGATGCAAGTCTACCTCAGCCGTGATGATTCATTAGGTAATTGGGAGCTACCCTCTCTTTTTCTCTCAAATCAGCATACTGTACAATTGTTGTTTGGAGAAACAAAATGGGAAGAAACATGTTGTACATGTCATCTTGCACTCATGAACTAAAAGGATGGGGATACTCATTTAACAAAGAAATAAACATCTCAGGTTTAAATCTGAGATGCCTCTTTCCCTGTCACAGAGTATATTTGCTATATCCACATGAGCTGAAGAAGCTTCTTGGATGAAAAGCAAACGTCTTCAAAGAAAAAGAAAAACAAGAAAGTCCAGTTGCCTCTTGAAAACACCTTTGGGATATGTCCCAAATGCTGTATATGCACTTGATTATGGGCCGCCAAGTTTTTTTCAATTCTTAGCAACCACATAGATAGATTTTCTACATGATGTTCTGTTCCTAATCTGGCCTTGTGGGTCTTCCAATGTTGCCACTGTAATTGAGTATTATATCTACCTTGTTGCTGGTCTTTGTCTTCTGCTCTTTTCTTTCCCTGCATTAGAGTCTTTTCCAAGACCTAGGTCATTACATAATTTGAGCCTGCATTACAATTTAATTCTTCATCTATTAATTGATTCCAAAATTGGGGTACATAATTTGAAAGCATATTCATATCTCTAAACGGTCTTGATCTCTGTAACAACACATTACAAACAAATGGATATTAAACTGAAATGGAATGATGGTTCGATACGTTCATATCTAATATATATTTCATGTTTCCCTCCATCATTTGATTTCCAATATAACAAAGAGGACAGCTAACCCTTTTCCAACATCCTCTGAGGTGTCCAATAAACGTAGACACGAAAAGAACGTTTTGTTGAATGAATCTTATTTTACTAAGAAAAGTATTTTAAAGTCCTTAATGATGCATTTTTAATATGGTGTATCTCCATTATTTATTCTAAAGTTATTCCAAATAATTAATATTCACCCTAACAATGCTTTTAATTGCCATTTAAAAAAGGTTGCACGTTTGAAATAGCCTAAAAGACATTTCAGTGCTGAAAATAATTTAGAAGATTTAGATGTTGCTAATGCATCTGGACAAAATGGTGAAATCAGAATGTACTTAATGGACTGTTGCCAGTAAAGTGGATAAAGTGCTATGTAGGACAGTTTTAGACTACCCAGATTCCTCTTGCAACAACACAGAAACTTGATTAGTAATTAGCTGATCTGTGTTAACATAATCAGCCCATAAATTCCTACATACCTCACTCTTCCCCCAAAAAATCCCTACATGTTTTACACTGGATTTATCCCAAAATATAAATTTAAAACGTGAACAAAGATGAATATTCTTCATTTGTCCCAAAATTATTTAAATGCCTCTCTAGCGTAGGCTGATGTCATAGGTGTCAAACAGCAATGTTTTAATTTTGTGTATAAATATTTTGGGAGTTCATTGCTTTAATTCCATAGAGAAATAGAAGTTAAAATGTACGTATGCATGTATGTATGAGATGTATACAGTTCACATATGTATGTATGTTCAACAGTAAAGCAAAAAGTTCAGAAAGTTAACAATAGCACAGTCACATGGTAACTGATTTAACAGATACAATTGGTTTATCTTCAGATTATATAAATTTTACATCTCAAATAAAATAAATCTAGGGTTTTAATCTTCCCATAATTTTTTAAAAAACAATTTGTCAGTCTGCTAGAAATATTTCAAATATATTAATATGGGAATTCATCTGGGTAAATATAAGCATCTTGAACTAATATTCATTTCCATTTTTATCTTTTGCCATAAGCTAATTGGTGCTTCTAATGTTCTATTTATTTAATATCACTTTGAATATTTACAACTATATTTTTTCTTTGAAATAAATATTCCAAGATACTTAAAAGATTTCAAATACCAAATGAAGTCTCCATTTTTATAGATATTTATAAATACATTAGTGTCTATCAACCATATAAGGCCTATTCTAATTAAGAGTTACCTAGCAGTTTATCAAACAGTGATATTTATCAATACACTTGGCACAGAATATTCATAATTATTATATCATCATACAGGTAGTCCTCGACTTTCAACAGTTCATTAATGACCGTTCAAAGTTACAACAGCACTGAAAAAGTTACTTATGGTCATTTTTAACAGTTACATCCTTTGTAGCATCCCTATGATCATGAGATCAAAATTCAGACACTTGACAACTGGTTCATACTTATGACCATTGCTGTGTTCCAGGGTCATGTTTGTGATCTTCTAACAAGCAAAGTCAATGGGAAAGCCAGATTATTTAACAACCAGGTTACTAACTTATCAGGTGTAGTGATTCACTTAACAACTGTGGCAAGAAAGGTTGTAAAATGGGACAAAACTCACTTAACAAATGTCTCACTTAACAGAAATTTTGGATTCAATTGTGGTGTAAGTTGAGGACTACCTGTATTTCAGCATACAAGGACAACTTAAATTCAGCACCACCTGAATTTAATTGCCATAATGCCTTTTGATTCTCTGACTGTTCCTGTATTAAATGTAAGATAAAATAAAGAAATCTTTAATAAGCCATCTTGATAATGTGGAAATTCCATTTATACAAAGGCTGACAAGAAAATGTGAATAGCACATTTTAATCCAATTAATAAACAAATCCATATTCAGCTAAACTTTCTCCAAGAATGTGAACTGTACTATATGAAAAGCTCTTTCCACAAAATCACTTATGTTGATTCCGGTTTTTCTGAATATATGTTCATGGAACATCCTTTGTTCTGAACTGGGTGGCACTGCCTCAGACAAACCTGGTCTGCAACTTGGGGTTCTCCTGCAACACCTACTTGAAAAGCAGGTGACAGTTGTGACTAAGAGAGCCTTTGCACAACTTTGGGTTGTGCACCAGTTGCAGCCTCTTCTGGATCAGAAGTTCCTGTGCTCCATCAGTCTGAACAACTAAATGTACTCTACATGGGATTATTTTGAAGAGCATTCAGAAGCTACAACCGGTGCAGCATACAGTGGCTGGGCAGGTTTTGGAACATCTTGCCCACTGAGGTGAGATTGGCTTCCATTCTCCTGATCTTCTGTAAGGGTCTGAAGACCTGGCTCTGCTAGTTGGCATGGGGTCCCAATGGGAATGTATCACACAGGAGTAGTAGATGGATCAATAGCAGATCTCACCTCTCCCCCTATACATTCTGCTCCCTCTCTCCCCATTTTTAGACATGTATTTTTATTGTGGTTAGTTATATGTATTTTAATGATTTTATTGCTTTAATGTTGTAAGCCACCCAGAGTCACCTCGTGGTGAGATGGGCATCAAACAAGTTTAATGAAGAAATGATAAAATATAAAATAAAATGCCAATTACTAACCTAACATCACCCAAGACTTTTTCCTCTTTATAAAACCTGATTGCACAGGATGGAGTCACAAAGATAATATTTTCTCTAGCTTATGTGCTAGGGACACTGTCAAAATCTTGGCATCAACATTGAGAAAAAAATTAGGTGACAAACTTGCACAATCAGCAGAAACTGTGCCAGCCTTCAAAATATGTAAGATATATGCTGATTTTTATTCCTACTGCATTGGAGGCTTTAAATTATGCTTTTCTGAATACATCCAGCAACACTAAAAAAAACTGACTTGAAAAATCGCACTTTTGAAAAAAAAATCAATTGTTTTTAAAATAAAAATATATCCAGTTTCCGTGATTTAACCTTTAGATGATAGAGAATCTTCATTAACATTTTCTGAATAAAGTTTTTCCAGCTATTTTTAATCAGATTTCCAACACTATAGAAATAAAAACACAATATTTATTTATTTATTTGCTTCCTTATGTACTTACAAGGGCTTGCATAAATAAATTGATAGCATACTGCAAAGAAGTACATTAAACATGCTTAGTTCAAAAACAATGGCATAGTTTTTCCAGAAGAACCCAGCATGCTATGGATACCAACAGTGGATAGATAGCATAAAGTATGCCAAGTTCTTTGGTTATCTTCTAGATTTAAGTAGCCTTTTTACAACTTTTTAATTTCTTTGTTTCGGAGTGCAATCAGGGTAACTGATTGGAGCTGAGGATTTACTGGCCAGATGCCCTTCCTGACGCCTACATGGAGTTTGTAGCAGATATTTCTCTTGGCACCCTGATAAACTTCTGCCATTGCTTAGGATTGAACTATCAACCTTCCAAGTGGGAGGCAAGAGGCTTCACCTCTAGGCCACCATGCTAGTCTCTTAGGTGTATCCTAATATGTTTTGTATAATAGAGAGGACAAATGTATATCAATTTCTGTATGAACTTTAAAACGAAAGTTAATCAGCCATATACAATATGGCTTTCAAGCATACATATGCACTATCAAGGAACAATTTAGCTCAGTTTTCTAGATGTATTTTGAATACACCCATATCTCTGGAAACAAGGATTATGTCTTCAGAGGTGCAAGCTTGAAGGCATACACTGACTGGGTAGGGACATTTTCCCTTTTGGCAGAGATAATCCTGTCTTAATTAGATTCAGATTCTTTTTCCCTTCTGGCCTTTTGTTGGCATTGGTATTTCAAAATTATATCTCAGCCTTGGAGGGGAAATTTTTTTTCAAAAGCATGATATTTCAAGTCAATTTTGTAGTGTTGCTGGAATTTGATAGAAGAAAGCCAAAAATCAAACACTGAATATTTGATATTGAAAGAATCCTGCCATAACTCATAGATACTACAAGCTAGATGGTGAATGGAATACTCAATTTTTTTGCAAGGTATTCATGAAATTCTACTTGCACACTATATCAAAGAACTTTCGCCTTGGCTGAATTTAATATCCCATATTGCGTACCTACTATCCTGAGTCACCTAGAATCCTTGAGAGTTGGGTAGCATACAAGTTTAATAAATTAGGGCTGGTGCCATAGTCAGCCAGATATTTAGTCTGTATTTGACATCTTTTTCTAGCTTTGAGTTCTTTCCAAGGGCTTTGGATAGGCAGATAATAATGTTTAATATTAAAGATATCATCACAGGATGTAAAACATTCCAAGTAAACTTGCCTTTTGCAATTGACTGGCAGTGATTTTGTCAATTCTGGTGATGTTCAAGTGATGCTCCAGAAATTTTGGAATTCATCCAAGGAGCCTTTGCTTTTGGTGCTATCTTTGCTGCCTTTCCGTCATTCTAAGTCTATTTGCAGGTCTTTATATTTTGTTAAGTTCTCCTGTTCTTTTTTTTTTTTGTTATATCCACTATCCATAGCAATGTCCACTATCCAGATTTTTTTTAAATTTTTCTTACCCATAGTTATTAAGTCTGGGGGGAGGGGGGAGTGAAAAAAGCCCACCTGTACTCAAGTTTCACTTACAGTATAAAGGTTTCTTACAATTCTATGCTGCCAATTTCACTCAGATCATTCTTTTCCAAATAAAACTGTTGCTTTTTTAAAAAATCATACCACCTATCACTAATTAAACGTTGAATAAGTTTCATTGGTTTCCAAAACCAATTAAAGGTGTATACAATCTTATACACAATGATGCATAAAGCCTTGCACATTTTAAGTCTAAGCTATGTACAGCTTCAGGCCCGGGCACAGTACCGAAACAGCATTGGTCGCGTTGGTAGATGATCTCTGGAGGGCCCGTGACAGAGGTTACTCCTCTATCCTGGTTCTGATAGATCTTTCAGCGGCTTTTGATACTATCGACCATAGTATCCTATTGCGGCGGTTGGAGGGGTTGGGAATTGGGGGCACCGTTTTGCGGTGGTTCTCGTCCTTCCTCTCGGACCGCTCGCAATTTGTGTTGACGGGGGGGAGAGGTCCACCCCTAGAACTCTCATTTGTGGGGTGCCTCAGGGGTCGGTCCTCTCCCCTCTTCTGTTCAACATTTATGTGAAGCCGCTGGGAGAGATCATCCGTGGTTTCGGGGTGAAATGTCATCTTTATGCTGATGACACTCAGCTTTACATCTCCACCCCAAACCACCCCAACGATGCTGTGCAGGTTATGGCCCGTTGCCTGGAGGCTGTGCGGAACTGGATGGGCAGGAACAGGCTTCGACTCAACCCTTCCAAGACTGAGTGGCTGGTGGTTTCCGGCGGCCCGATATAGTCAGCTGATTCCGTCGCTGGCTATTGGGGATGAGATCTTGACCCCCACAGAAGGGGCTCGCAATCTTGGTGTCCTCCTGGATGTACAGGCTGTCTTTGGAAGATCATATCACGGCCGTCTCCAGGGGGGCTTTTTATCAGGTTCGCCTGATACGCCAGATGCGGCCCTTTCTCGATCGGGACGCCTTACGCACGGTCACCCATGCTCTGGACTACTGTAATGCCCTCTACATGGGGCTCCCTGCGGGGAGCACCCGGAGACTTCAACTGGTACAAAATGCAGCCGCGCGGGTAGTTATGGGGGCGCCGAGATACTCCCATGTGACGCCCCACCTGCGCGAGCTGCATTGGTTGCCGGTGGCCTTCCGGGTTCGCTTTAAAGTATTGGTTTTGGTCTTTAAAGCGCTCCATGGCATCGGACCAGGATACTTACAAGACCGCATTCTGCCAGTAGTCTCCCACCGACCGGTGCGTTCCCAGAGAGGGTCTCTTCCGGGTCCCGACGCCTTCTACGTGCCGCCTGGTGACCTCGAGGAATAGGGCCTTCTCTGTGGGGGCACCCGCCCTTTGGAATGGGATCCCCCGGGGCTACGAACGACCACTGACCTGGGGCGTTCAGACGTGACCTGAAGACCTGGCTCTTTGAGCAGGCCGGCCTGAGCTGACTCAAATGGGATTTTTAAATGGGGTTTTAGATTAGTTGGGGTGGGGTACAAAAGTTTTAATTTATTTTAATCGGCGGTTTTAGATTTTTATTGGGGCAGCCTATAATTTAATTCTTTTTTAACCATATTTATCTCTGTTTATATGTATTTTAGTTGGCTGTTCACCGCCCTGAGTCCTTCAGGAGAAGGGCGGTATATAAAATTTATGAAATAAATAAATAAAATAAATAAATGTACAGGACTTTCTACTCCTGAATAGTCTGCATTGGATTCTTAGGTCATTAACATAGCACTGGATATATTGACATCACCAATCACTGCATATTTCTCTGTGGCAGCTTGGATTTTATGGTATAAATTGCTACTGGATTTGAAGAAACATCCATCCTTAATACAATTTACAGGGGAGTTCAAAACATATTTATTTTCATTGGCCTTTTAATACTAATACTTACCTTTCACTGTTAGTATCAGTTACATTTTATTGTTTTGTTGTTCTTTGTAAGCCACCCAAAGCTATTAAGAAGAATGACAGGCATATAATTTTTTTTAAAATAATCAAAATATTGCCTTTCTTAGCCTAAAAGTGGCATTTGATTCAATTCTCAAACATAGGTTTTGGGTAGAAGTGAAGTGTTCTGTATCAGTCAAAGTGCAATACTTTGGATTACGAAACTGCATAATAATATTTCAGTGCAAGGCCTGTCTGCCTCAGGTTGTCTCTGCAACAATTCGTAATATTCCTTATTTTCAACATTTACATTAACTCTATAACTCAAGCTTTTAAAAATAATGAAAAATAATGATTTTCATATCCCTAAGCCAGCAAGCATCCCCATTTCAATTCTTCTTTATGTCATGTATCCAATCTTTCCACCAAGCAAATAGGGTAATGGTGAAGCTTCCAAATCTTTGCCTTAGTCTATGAAGTGGTAAAATTCTGTAATTATCATGTGGAAATAAATTAGACCAACACAAAATAAACCAAGGCTTTAAAAATATCTGAGAATTATTTTTCATTTTTATGCTACCTGGAAGAAACAAATAAGAAATGTCACTTATTGGGCCCTTAGGACTGCCAACAAAATTCTGCATTTTGCTTGCAGCAATCATAAACTCATAGCTATGCAGATTTTTAAAGCTAAGACAATTAGCCTTTTGCTGTGGGTTCATGAAACTGCATTTACAAAGATTCAAGACTCCTTGAAATGGTCAAATTCAAATGTTTTAAAGTTTTGCTCAGTTCTCCAGAGTGTGTGTCCAACATTTTATTATGCTTACAATCTGGACTAGTTCCTTTAAAGGCTCAGATGAAGCTATTCCACTTTGAATTCTGATCTAAACTCACCTTCAACTAGAGGTATTTGGCCTTCTTCACATTCTTGCATAGTTTGCAGTCACTAAAAGGCAATGAACAAAACCCCAGATAATGGGGTCATCCAGATCAATATTTAATCGTACTTGGACATGTGAGAGAAAATTTTCTAACATAAGCAATATGTCTTTGACACTGATCTCCAGAATGATTGCAGTAAAATTTCTTCTTATTGTGGAGCTATGAAATTAGAAAGCCTTTCATTCCATCTAACTTTTGTCAATTTGCCCCATTTCTCCTTGCTTCAATGTATTCTCACCTGTCCTAGTGAAAGGAGATGTCAGCCCTATAGCCATCTTATGTGAGAATCTACAGGGCTGCCACAGTGATGGTTCAGCAAGCTGTGGGAACGAAAGGGGGAAGGTGTAGTGTGTGTTGTATAATCACAACAACATTCTTTCCCTTGGGAGCCAAGGATGTCCAGCCTGCACCTGAGAAGGAATGATAGAAGTTGGCTGAAGTTGGGACGCTGATCTGATTGGACCATGTGATGCAGAGGTGGATGCAGGGAAAAGAATTTTGGGTTTTACTTTGGGTGGGGAAACGGCGGGATTTTAGATTCAGGTTTTCCCAGATGTGCCAATAGGGCAATTTATGCTTTGAGGAAGAAACCTGCCTCAGAGTCTTGATTCTGTTGGGGGTGTTACTTGGAACCCTGACAGGAGATAAAACAACATTCCTATACAACATTGATTAAAACCCTACCCAATGGGGAAACTGAATCTGTCATGCACATCTTGTTGTGCTGCTCATACTACAATGCTAAGAGTGTATATTAATAACCTCTGCTACAGAATTGCCTTGGTTAGTTTTGATGGAATGGAAGGAACTAAGATGATTACAGGCTGGAGACAAAAACATATGAAGAATGTTTGTATGCATTGGGTATGGATAGTTTAGAGAAAAGAAGAACTAAGGATGACATGATAACAGTATTTGAGGGCTGCAAAATGAAGAGAGAGTCAACTTATTTTCCAAAGCATTGGAAGAAACAATGGATGGAAACTAATCAAGGAGAGAAGCAACCTGGAATCAAGGAAAAACTTCCTAACAGTGAACAATTAGCCAGTGGAACAGCTTGCCTTCAGAAGTTGTAGATGCTTCATCGTTGGGTTTTTTATAAAGAAAATACTGGACAGACACCTGTCTGAAATGGTATAGGGTCTCCTGGTTGAGCAAGGGGTTGGACTAGAAGACCTCCAAGATTCCTTCCTATTCTGATTTTTTCCCCTCAGAGACAGACAGTCTTGCAATACCCCTATTTCTGCTGAGTTGTGGCTAGAACCGCACAGCAACCTCTCAGAACCAAGAAGGGCATATTTTCAAGAAGGTAATCTCCAACCAATTTTAGATAATGCATACCAAGTGGTCCCTTTAATCCAAGATTAAATACTACAGACTGACTTTATATTAAGCAGCAACAGTCAGAGACCAGGGTCACTGAAACTCTGAAGACCAAGTCTTGGGGTTTAATGTAGGGGCTGGAACAAGTTATCAGAATTGAATACTGTACCAAGGTCATCTTCCCCCAAAACAGCCATCATTTGCATGGACAAGTATAATAAGATCAATCATGGATAGATGTTTGGTTCAGTTTATTGTCTATGAATATTACTTGTGACTATTATTGCTTCTTCCTTCTTTCCAATGTGACCTTTTGAGGCATATACACTTTTCTTCATGTTTTGTGATCACAATATATTCCTTCAATTGGAAGCAAAATGGTCACTAGCCAAACATGTGATTTGGAGAAAGACACTGGTTGCTGCAGACTCAGATAAAGTTCTCTCATTGAGTGTCCTATGCCTTTTTTATTGTTTTTGTCCCCTCACAGAGTAGAGAGGTTGTCTAAATAAGCTATATCTTCTTAAGTTGCTTTTCTCCATGGTACAAGGCTTTCCTAAAAAGAGCTAACATCTGTAACCTTAATTAATTGATTAGAATCTTCCTGCCAGCTGAGGCTGCATCTTGAAACTGACCAGATCTTAAACTGTTTCACATTGAAGGATTTTATTGTCAAGAACATAACATTTTGTTGTAAATATATGCATTGATCATAAAATGATTTACTATTATAATTATATTTGTGACTTACAAAGTAGCCACTAAACAAAGAATGACAATGCATATTGACAGTTAGTCTTTGACTCACTTAAAACAATCTAATATAGTATTAATTACTGTTTTTTTTTTTCCAAAAGCAGACTTGGCTATAATTAAAGTAGATGTACTAAAACATGTAGAGGATTTAAGGAAATATAGTCAAATAAAAGAAAGGCGTCCTTTAGGTTACTAGCCCCAATACGTCACAACATATAGTGATCTAAACACAGGTGAGAACTTATCAGGTATAGTAGATAACTATCTCGATCTTCTCTGATATCCTTTCAGATTATTTCAAAGATGCTCTTCCCCTCTATCAGGGTTTCTACAGGAGGATCAAAACATCCAAACCGCAGCTGTGAAGCCCAGTTTATTTATGTCCACTTAAAAGGTTTTTGTCAGTGTAGTCATGACTAACATCCCAACTTTTTTTTTGACACTTGCCCTAAGATACCCCTGTCCTCCGTCTTCTTTTCACAAAACTAAACTCATTGTTCTTTCCATCTTTCTTTTTATGGCTTAGTTTCTAGTCTTCTGGTTATTATTCTTGCCATTCTCTGAACCAGTTCCACTTTGTCCAAGTCCCATTTGGACACAATATTTAAGGTCAAAACTGAATAGAAGTAATACTTCATATCATTTGAAAACTATACTTTTTATGTAGCTTTTTGGAACCATGTCACTTGTTGTTTTATATTTAGTTTCTATTCAACATGATGTTACAACCTTTTCTACAAATAGAGTTCTGAAGCCAGGTATCCCCCGTTCTGTACTTCAAGTAGAGGATTTTGCATGTGTTAAATTTAATTCTATTATTTTAATAACAACAAAACTTGATGAATGGCTTAAATCTCATTGGCCTTTATCTTTAGCTTGTTACTAAATGCAAAATTTAATTGCATTTAATTATACACTGAATCTTCCCTTTTCAGCCTGAGCGTCCTTATGCTCTATCAATTTCCCCCAAGCTTCTGCATGAAGTATATAATAGGTCTTCAAGAATATAAATTGTCTCCTTCAACTGCTAATTCTTTAACAGAGGAAATTATTGTATATCATCCTAATCCAATGTTTCAAAAACGAGTTGATATCATGGATTATGAAAGCCTTTAAACAAAAAACAGGAATGTCAAAAATATTATATTTTTCCCCAAGTTTATTGAATTTTATTGTTAAGTATACATCAGTATCAATACATGAACAGTGTGGCCTCTGGGTATAATTCATTTTTATACAAACAGCAATAATGATAATCATAATAGTTATTAATCAAACTTATATAATCCTAGTATTAATATACATGTTTTTTTTAGTTATTCAGTATTTCAGTGTTCTATTTTAATGCCAATGATATTATAAACATACATTGTAATACCATCTTTCAACCTCTGATCTTTCCCATCAAATTATTACTGTTAAATAAAAATTATATCTGCTAATATTTCCCCTATTTCTTATTTCTACCTCTATTCTAGCTTCTTATCAGGTCATCATTGCTAATCGGCTTGCCTCCCATATTCCTCTCTTGGATCTTTGTCTCTATCAACATTTGTATCTTCACCATTCAGACTGAACATTTCTCCCATCTTTATCCGCCTAAGCCAGCGGTAGGGAACCTTGGCTCTTTTATCACTGATGGACTTCAACTCCCAGAATTCCTGAGTGAGCCATAAAAGTTTCCCCATCCCTGGCCTAGTGGTTTTTCAGTTGTGAGGGAAATCAATTTTTGACTTGAATGGGACTGTTTAATATACAAATGTAGGACATATAAAGAATATTGATCATTCAAGTCAAAAATTAGGACATTTGTATATTGAACAATCCCATTCAAATCAAAAATTGATTTCCCTCACAACTGAAAAACCAGTAGGCCAGGGATGGGGAACTTTTTATAGCTCATTCAGGAATTCTGAGAGTTGAAGTCCATAAGTGATAAAAGAGCCAAGGTTCCCTACCACTGGCCTAAGCTACTAGGTCTCCAGAGTAGCCACCCAAACCCCTATCTCCCTTTCAAAAATATCTTCCAGGTTATCTGATTCCATTTTTAAATCTCTTAAAGTATTTTTCTCTTGATTATTTCATCAATCATTATTGTCTTTATTGTCTTCTCTTTCTCATCTTCTTGATTTTTTTGCTGGTTTGTCTGTCCTATCTTTTCTTCTGCTCTTTCTGCTATCTCCTCTTTTTCCTGGACTCTTTGGTCTTCGTTCATTATCAGTTGTACCATATTTTCTATTTTCCCATATATGCCTTGCATTAAGTTCTTCATCTCTCTGCAATTCTTTTCCATAGTACTCCTAATGCTTTGAAACATCAATGCCATTTCTCTTGAAATCTCACTCATTTCTCCCTGATGGACCATCTTGTCTTAATTTAATAAGTCCCACTCTTACTCAAGTCCCAAAACAGTACATTCCAGTCCAATGTTATTCCTCAGAAAGTTCAATAATCATAGTTCTTACATCTCTGGATTATTAATCCATTTCATTAGAGTAGTCCAGGCAGCTTCCACAATCAAAAGTCACTTTACTTTACTTAAGAGTCTTCTTTATTCTCACAACAGAGTCTCCAGTATTCATAAAATAAATAGTTATAGAACAGTAAGTGTCACCACAGTCCTCCAGATGAACGTTGTTTATTTCTCTTATCAAATTTTTTTTTAAACTTGCTACTGCTAATATTGTAAGATTGTCCTAACTCCTAAAATTGGAGGATTTGCATCTTAGTAGCTATTAGAAAATGTCCTGTCCTCTGATAATGGAAGCTCCTTACAAAATATTGTGACAAATATTTTAAGGCCTAAACCCTGCTATATACAAATAGAAGGCAATGCACTGGTGTTGACCTATCCATAAGCTACCTGACTTTTAATGTAGTAACCCAAATTAGCTGAACTTCTGAATAAACATATGTAGAATCAAGTTATATCTCCCACTCTTCAGGCTATCACTCATTAAATGTGTACATAAACCATGCCGAAAGGATAATACATTAATTATCCTCAGCAATTATACTAAATATGTACACTCCCAAATGATCTTATGGAATCACTACAAAAGTAATTTATTTTGAAATAAAAAAATCAAGAAAGAAAATCTTTCTTTACCAATAATGACTTTGTTTTTTGGTCATGATTCTTAAGAATAGGCTAGATTTATTTTTTTAAAACTCTTAAGATGTGTATGTTATCACTTGGAATTACTACTAACAAATTTTAATTAAGATTTTCAACACTAAAACTTTTTGAACTTTCTGTACCTAAAGTCAAATTGTCAGTATAATGACAGGGCATAGTACAGAATTGGTGCATTTTATATTCCTTGCTTACAAAGTATAGGAGGTTTGGTTGATTCTTTCCTTATAATACTAATGGCAGAGTAATTGGATGCTTCTCCCAGAAGGTACATTCTATGAAAGCACATTATTTAGATAAAATTAGTTACAAGATTTTTCTTTCTGTCACTTAGGTTATTGTACCATATAAAAGGATTAGCAACAATGAGTCAAACTAAAAGAAAGAAAAGAAAACTTCATATAAACAGATGCTATATCTTCTTAGCACAATACACTTTAAAAGTCAAATGATAATGATAACCCTGTCAACTTAACTAAAAGCGTGATTTCAACAAATTACAGATAAACCGGCACTAGCTCCCCCACCTCCACATAAAAGAAAATGGAACTTTGGGAAATTCCATTTAACAGATGTTTCTATTTTGTACAAAAATATCACATTTTGGTATAAACAAGTCTTTAAACCAATACGGTAAAATGCTGTCTAGTTTGGATCCACTTTGGGAAATCTAGGTTCATTAATTGGATGGCCTTGGGCAAGTCAACATGTTTTCATATATATGATTATACTCTGAGTAAACTAATTAAAATACTAATTTCATTTTTTAATTCATTCATAGCATTTATATCTCATCTCTGAGACTCAAGGCATCATACATGGTTTGTCTCCTAATTTAATCACCTTCATTCCTATGGGATAGGTAGATCTGAGGCAGATTAAATTTATTCAACAAGTTCAGTTTTTCATTGGGGACTTGGTCAAGGTCTTCTTAGTTCAAGTCCAATACTCTAGTGATATCCTTCTGCCAGACCTCTGTATACCACCTCAAATCCAACAGTGATTTGAAAGCAAATGTATTTCACATGTTATTCCTAAGGTATTCCAAATTCTTTATGGACTGTTTTTTGGGAAGTTGGATGTCTGGTATCTCGTAATTGTGTTCTGCTCACAATCTTCGCTGCCTAGAAACTTATTGAGACCAGTTCTACTTATAGCTCAAGGTTCCTTCTGTCATGTCCTGTCTTTTTCATCTCCAATGGCAAACAACACTCCCAAGAAAAAAAATCTATTTTGTTTTAAGTTTTGAATTTTCAGTTTCAATTTGGGGTCAAGTCACTAGACACTTTAAAAGGCATCACTGTGCCACCAAAGTTTTTTTTTTTTTTTTGTTATAATGGACAATGATAAAGTCCCTCTCTTTTAATCCAGACAAAGAAAAATTTTGATTAATGCAGAGAAAAAAAGAGTCGTAAACAACATGCTCCTAATACAATACACTGTTGGTGAAGAAGGACGCCTATTTGTGGAACAAGTGCCACCTTTTTCTTATATTTATGAGAAAGAATTTTCCCATTCTTCCCTTCCCAGTTTGTTGGTAACATCAGCTATTTAACAGATTAATTTCTTTCGGAAATATCCTAGCCTCTAGGATATTCTTTTAAAAAGGCAGATATTTTAGAAACTGTCCTCATCTTTTACTTGAAATTTGTAAGATAATCTATTAACCAGAAACCATAGAATGTGATTTAAATCTATGATTCAGTAAAAATAAGACTTGAATATTCAAATGGAAATTTTAAATGCATTTTAATCCCTTCAATTACTATATTCATAACAAACAATAGAATTGGGGGTGTTTAAATTGTTTATATGTAAATTATCACAGGTGGCATTGAATGTCTCTGAAGTCTTTCCAAAAAGTAACAATTATAAGGAGGCATCATGGTGCTTTAGTGAACAGCAGACTGATACAGAAAGAAACATGCAAAGTATTTGTTCCACACTTATGTTTTCAAAAAGTACTATATTTAAGCAAAAGGTAACTATTTAAATTTCAATTATATTTTATTATTATTATTACTATTCCTAAGTATTATAGTTTTAATTCTGGATGTCTAATTCAGGGCTTCCAAAAAGCAAACGTAGAAATTAAGAACACCTTCAAGCCAGCATATTGGTTTCCAAGACCTCCATAAATGAGGTACACCCTACATTGTTGTTATTGTATTCCAACCATTACTTTGGACAAAGAATGTTTACTAATCTTTCAAACAACACTGGAAATTTTAAAGAAGAGATTGGACAAGCATTTGTCTGAAATGTGATGGGGCTTCCTGCCTGAACAGAAGACCTCAAGGGCCCTTCCAACTCTATTATTCTGCTAAACCATTGAAAATCATTCAATTTTCAAATCTGAAAATCTTGCTATTTAATGCCAGTAAATTATTAGACTTTTACCAATAACAAATCTCATCCACTAAGGAGTTATATACAGCAGGACCAAAGAGACAAGTCTTTTCTGTTATGACACCTCCATGGAATATTATCTTGATATTGGTTTTAACCTGATATCTTAACATTAAAACATGACTATGCAAACAGATTGGGGGGGGGGAGTCTCAAAGCAATAAATGAGTGAGATGGCTTGTTTCCCAAAAAAACAATTCTTTCTACTACTCTGTTATTGGTAACTTTGATTGTGTTTTAATTGCTACTGGTAACTTTGATTTTTTTTTTTTTTTGCTTTTTATTGTACACCACCTAGAATCACAAATCTCCAAGATGAGTGGCTATGTAATATGATTCACACACACACCACACACACACACACTCACGTGTTTGTCGAGCATGTATTAGGTAACAAATATAAGTATAAATATGATTAATACATGAAATGGATACCAATAAAAGGGAACATTAGGACAGGGATTGTAGGCACGTTGGTGCACTTTGCACGCCCCTTACAGACCTCTTAGGAATGGGGTGAGGCCAATAGTAGACTGTCTAAGGTTAAAGTTTTTGGGGTTTGGGGAAGAAACCACGGAGTCAGGTAGTGTATTCCAGGCATTGACCACTCTGTTGCTGAAGTCGTATTTCCTGCAATTGAGTTTGGTGTGGTTTACCTTGTGTGCTCATGTATTGTTGTGGTTGATAATTTTATGTATTATGCTTAGGTCGGAATATATATATATATATGTATGTATGTATGTATATATGTGTGTGTGTGTGTGTGTGTGTGTGTATATATATATATATATATATATATATATATATATACACATACTATATATATATACACATACTATATATATATATATGTACAATGTATTAGATAAAATGAATGATAAAATATGATGTATTTTATGAATCATAAAGCAAGCTGTAGTTAAAATAATTGTAGCTGATTCTTTACTGAGAACTTCAGTATTTAAATCTAGTTGGTTTAGAATATTTATCAAAAATATTTAACAGTTGCTCTATTATTCATAGGTAATCACAGTTGGCAAAATGAGATGTGAATTGCTTTAGCAATATTCTTCTGAAGTGCGGAGATGGATATTTTATTAATGACTTCAAAACCCAAGAAAGCTTTTTACAGAAAATATGTAGAAAAACTTGAATAATTGGGAAGCAACATTATTCCACCAAAAGGAAGGGCAAATAGCAGGTTCACTGATACACTCATCTTTTACTGTTATATTGATCCTTGACAACTTCAAGCTAATATCTTGAGATATCATTATATAATCATGAATAACAAATGAAACAGCTTTGACATATGCACAAGATGCAAGCACACACATTAAGAATCTTATGGACAATTTATTGGATTCAGTTTATTTTCTTATTGCCAATAAACAACTCTCTGATATTGTGTTTTCTTAATAATTTTGGCTACATGTAGATTTTAGGCAGTGTTCAAGAATAAATGATTCTTTTAAATCTGAATATCTTTTATAATACTTTATTGCAATGAAACAGTGTGTGTTGATCTTAGTTTTTAATCAATAAACTTTTAGAAAATTGGACTAAAATATTAATATGTACCTAGCCTAGGCAGCCAAATGAGAAAAGGTCAGCTTTTATAAGATGAATAAGATAAACATAATGGGCAAAAACAAGCTAATCCACACAAATTCTTCAAACTTCAAAAAAAATGCATAAAATATCTTCAGCTATATTAATGCTATATGGTAGAATTAGGAAATCTGCTATGTTTGTAAAATAGTTTCATTCTTAAAGTACGTAAAAAGAAAACAATACATTATTTTTTTCATGTCTATTATGTATAATCCAGGTAGATAAACATTTGGCCATCATCTGCTCATAAATATTTTCATTGACCACAGGTTTTAACATTGAAAATGGCATTAAAATGCAATTCTAACCTAGATACTTTGCTTAAACTGATATGATGCACCATTTTCTTATATTAAATAGCAGTATATTAAACCATTTTAACTGGTTTTTTGAATGAGGCTATTATTTACTAAAATTACTAAAATTAATTTTTTTATGCTGCATGTTCTAAAATTCTTGGTTCTTAGAAACCTGTCATTTGATTCAAAACTAGGAATATCAATATACAACATTTCCCCACTGTTCTAAACTGGGAAAATATTTAACTCAGGACTTTTTCAGAACATTCTTCTTTTTTATCATAGTCCTAAATATGGGTAGTCCTATTTTAGAATTTTGTAGGCTGAAAATATTGCAGTTTTTTTCAACAACCTCAAATTCTCTTGCTAATTGGTGTTGCTGCTGCTGTTCTTCCACTTTTACTTTTCAAGCTGCCCTACTTTATTTGAGCAGAGAATATGCAATAGTAATAGTTACTTATCTTAAACTATTTATAGCCACTTACATGAGAGTAACTTCCATTGGTTTACTTCTGAATATACAAGACCATATTATAATTAATAATGTTTATGATTCTGCATTCTAAGATATTTATGTTTTCAGCTAATTGAACCTGTTGAACAAGTCATGAGAAACACTAAACACTCAATCATAGTGTTTACAGTCCAATATTCAAGTAATATCTATGGAGCTTAACTTGTTGTGTAAGCATAGTTACTATCGTTTGTAGCATCATTTAGAACACGGGTGTCAAACTCACAGCATCACGTTGCCATCACATGACATTTTGTGACTTTCTTTCTTCCTTTCACGGAGCTGGGATAGGCATGGCTTGCGCATGACGCATCCAGCCCGTTGCCTGCCACTTTGACACCCATGATTTAGAATTTAACTTGTTGTGTGAATAAAGCCAAGCGTGGCATATTTAATAGCTAAGACTTTATGTCTTATAGCACAGCAATTAAAAATCTATAAATCTGTCAAATATGGCAATATACATTATATTTCATAGCAATAACCAATCACACATATACATATTTATTATTAGCTATTATAAAAATTGGAAAAAATAAATGCAATCTCTTCTAGTCTAAATAATCTTGTGATGGATTGATATGGCAATTACATCAGATATTATGACATTTTAAGAAATACTTGTTGACATATCTATGAGCAGGAAACAAACAATCTTTGTCATTAGGTTTCTGCAATAAAAGCAACATAACTGAATCATTATGTCAAGGTAAGTAAAAAGGGTAGTGGAGAATAATGTGGCCTACAAATTCAGTTTTCTCCATGCAATATAAACAGAGATGTAACTGTAAAGGAGAATTGAATTATCATCTAATTAGGCTAATGACCAAATGCCATATCCAGCTAGGATAAAGTCTTTCTTATGTTCTGGGCATAGATGAAGACTATTGAGTTAAATGAAGTGGTAAGACACAGGGCTAGAGATTACCTTTCTGAAGATCTAAATAAAACATCTAACATTTCTCTTCCATACAGATTCTTTAATTCCAACCAAGATATTGAACAGAAGTCTTCAAAGTCTCTTAGAATTACATTTATTCTGATTATATGAATATGGAGTTGCAATGGACAGTTACGGGCTCTCCTAATACACCAATTCAAGCTTATATTTTAAGTAGCAAAGGCACCTTCATGCCTCAATTAAAATTAGGCCCATCTGTAGCTTGACAGATAATTAGAAAATCAATGGGATGTGCCTAACAATGCACTTAGACATTTTGCTTGAATAGTTTCAAAGGAGGCCTTAGAGCTATAGCTCTTAATGTAACAGTAACATACTTCTATGGGCAGCAAATATTTGAGAAAATCTTCCTTAGACAGATTTGATAAAATCATGATTAAGTAAACCATGTCCTGGAATATTTATTATTGGAACAAATGGCACCATTACAGTCTTATGGATTTATTTGGTATATAAATTGAAATTTAAAGGTAAATATATTGAAATTTTGAAAATTAAAAAAAAAGAATTTTCATATATGCAAAGCCCAAGAATGATGAATTCATCTTCTACAAAACAAAATCCAGGATATCTGCATTTATAGAATAAGTAAGTTTGTTGTTGTAACCACAGATCATAACAAAGGGGCCTTTATAAAAATGATTCGTATTTTAAACAGGGGCTATTAATAAATAATCCACATGCATTGTCTATGCTGAGTTACAATCATTATCAAAGACAATCATTGTAAAGGGCTTAGGTGAATCATAAACCTAATAATTATGTGCAACTGAAGATCCAAGATATTTAAAAACTGTAACAGTAACAGATGAAAGCTAAATATAGACAGCCAAAACACTCCTCAGTATATTTTCAGTTGAAATTACATTACTGGTAGCCACAAACAGCGCAAATTAACTTCTTGTCATTTATCTCAGTACAAGCTAATTCAAATATATTAGATTGAAACACAGCTAAATATATGTAATTCTGTCAGTTGCTAATTAGGATACACTAAATTATTCATACACTATTAGGTGTGCATAGAGGTCCTACAACCCAATTTGGACTCAATCTATTCTGGGCTGTTCTGGAACTAACCCTAACTCATTTGGTATCAAAGTCAAAATAAATTTCAGAAAAACAGTCTTCCAATACTTGAAGCATGGAAAAAGACTAACGCCTTTTTGCCCCAGCAGAATGAAATAAAGTTTGTAGACAAACTACAGCTTTATGACTTAATGAATTCTGCAATATTAATTGATTTAGGATTTTTAAAAACTCTATGTCCCTTTAATTTTTTTCTAAATAACCATTTGATATTTTGGGAGATTTGGGAGATTGTAAAAAAATGCAGATGTAAAATGTCTGTGTCAAATTTCTTGCAGATAACTTGAGATACAGTTACATCCAAAAATATAGACTTGGTGAACCTGTATGTTTTAGTGAATCCCTAATTAAAAATAAGTTACACAATCACAACCTAATACAAAGTTTAAATATGACACCTGCAAAATTGAATGTATATTTACTATTTGTTTGCAGTTTTTTACAGACTAACAATTAAAAAAAAGTTTTTATGGTAGGTGCAAAGCTTTGTACAGTTTTAATCAGTACCTTATTGGCAGAAATAACAGCTTTCAAACATTCTAGCTAAGAATTTTTCCATGCTGCAAGTCTTTCTTTCTTTTCCTTGCAAAAGTCTTTTAACTCAAGTACATTCTTATGTCTTTGTGTTTATTTTATGTTTGAAAATCCCTACAGATTTTCAGTAATATTCAAATATAGAACCTATAAAAGTCATTCCAAAGATTTTCTTTTCTTTTTTTCCTATTAGCTACTTCATAGTTAACTTGGAAGAACAGTATTTTAGGCAAAGAGGAATAATAATGCCTCTTTCTGTAAGCAATAGAATTCATTTTTTTCTTTTTTTCTACCCCAACTTTCTTATTCTTATAAATAATGCAAGGCAGCAAATGCACCTAATACACCTTCCTTCTCTTATTTTCCCCATTACAACATTTCTGACAGGCCCAAAGCCACCCAGCTGACTTTCATACCTGAAGCAGACTAGAACTCACAGTTTTCAGTCTTACTATAATTTCCAATTAATTTAATTTTAATTCCATTTAATAATAATTTTCAGCCTAATGGCAGATGAAGGGTCAAATTTGATAATATTTTATACACAATAAATCAGTCTAATGCCAAATATTTATACCTGATAAATATATTACATCACTGAGAGTGTCAAGAAAGTAGAGCCATATGGAAGATATTTTTAAATTCCAAGTTGTTTATCCAAGACCTTGTGATTAAGGCGATTATAATGAAAGGGTTACAGGCTGAACTTGTCATTAAGGAAATGATAATTGTTTGGAATAACTGAGAACTAGCATTCAGAATACCTCTAGTGCCTTTGGATAAGAATGTGATTAATTATGTAGGTAGGGAGTTACCCATACTAAATTACAGACAATAAATCATAAATTAAATATATGCCCAGATTTATTTGCATCTGCATTATACAGCAGTACAGGCAGCCCTTAACTTATGATCATTCGTACACCGGTTCAAAGTTATAACAGCCTTGGGAAAAGTGACTTGTGACCTATCCTTGAAGTTACAAATGTTGTACCACTCTCCAATTATATGATGATAATTCAGATACTTGGCAATTGGTTTGCAGTAAAAATGGAAAAAAAAAAACCTTGTGTCTGGTAATGCGATGACTGCAACCAAAATTCCAGTCCAAATTGTGGTCATAAGTCAAGGCCTACCACAGGAATATAGCTTGCTATTTAAGCTATTCTTATTAGTGGAGACACAGTAATGTTAGAAGTTGACAGTAGTAGGTAGCAGCAGCAGGGTTCCTCTACAAGAATCCCAGTTCTTCATGTGGCCCCTTGGAAGAATTGCCCACCCCTGCTTTTGACTAAGAACAACTAAAGTTACAGTAAACAAAGCAGAAGAATAAAAGCAGCAGTTATTCATATAACATTCTGATTCTGGGTAACCCATCTAGAAAACATCTCCCCTGCCCACGAAATCTCTTTAGAGTCTGCATCTTAATGGGTGTAGTGGGATACCAAATTAACAACTATTACCAAAAATAATCTATCATTAGGAATACCATTACACATCACAGCTATTGTTTAACAATTGCAACCAACTCATGCTATACCTAGTTAGAAGTTGCTGAGTAATTCCTAGGGTTATAAGAGTGCTTCTCTACATATTCATCTAAGTTTATTAATGATAACAGATGAAAATTATTTTGATGATCAAAATTATTAACACGTCCTTGTTCTGTCAAGACCAGGGGTAACCAGGCATCCAGCAAAAGACAAGATGACTTCTTTTTGTCTTATCCTCCATTCAGCAGGCCTAGCTTTTAAAATCAAATATTGTTTGGTTTTTTGAGTAACTTTTTTTAAAAATTTGACTGTTTTTACAACAGTAGTCGTTCAAACTTTTGGGTATTATGATATTATAAATTGTCTGCTTTTTTCTTTACCTCATAAATTAAGAGACTTGGCAGTCTAGACTTTTTGCTATTTAACTCATGTTCTAATTCAAGCAATCAGCTTCAGTCCAGCTTCTTCAAATCTATGTTCACTGCAGTCTGTAGATCATATGTTTCTATGGTGAAATTTGAAAAGCACATCATTGTTGATTCTATTGCCAGGATATGTTCTTGAAAATATTCTTAGTGTGGCAAATTCATTATAATATCTCGTTGTTGTCATTACAGTTATTACTAAAACATTTTTCCCTTGGCTCATATGGTAGCCTTACATATTGAATTTTGTTTATTATGCTTTACACAGTTACCCAACCCACAATTATCATATATTGTAAGCTATAAGTGACTGTCATAAAAATTAACATTAAAGTCACAAAATATATATTGTAAACAAGCAGAAAATATGGAACAAGTACAAACGCTAGATTTAACTCATTGCCTGTCTGCTATTATTAAACTCATGTTCTTTCATATCCAAAATAATGGTTTTAATTGTCAGGCTGCCTCTCCATCCCAAAATAACGACAAAGGGTTTATATTAATATTTATTCTGAATCTTTTCATAGTAGAAATAAGAACTATATGAAAGTATGAAGCAGTGTATGGATGTATTGGAAGCAATCATGATTTGCAAGGACAGAAAGAAATGGAAAAGTACAGTGGACAGTGTAGATTTAGTTATGCTTCCTTTTCTTTTTCTTTTCTTATTCTCATGTCTTTACTTCCTTTGGCTTATTATTTCTTATTACTTTTCTCCACTCTGCATAATGTTTTCCACTCCTGAAAGAAAATAACATCATGGGTATGTGTGCATGTAATAAATTCTTGCAACAAATTACTTGAAGCTTATCTAAAAGGCATATGACCTTAAATAACCTTTTCCAGTATTGTTGGCACATTCTCATGGTTCAATGGACAAACAAACCAATCTTTAAATAAATGCACAATCAACAAAACAACAATGCAGTTAGTTAACAGTCCTCAGTAGTTTAATGAGCTGGGCTCTAAAATTCTGAAGGCTTCTTTGTACAAAATGTTAGTAATATCATACCAAAATGTAAGCAAACAGAAAGATCACTTTCTAGATGAAATCTTGAAGACTATATACAGCTCCCAAACAATTCAGCATTCACGACATCTAGCTGGTTGTCAAGGAAACTTGTGTTTAATCATAGTAATTCTCTTTTCCAAACTAAGCTATCATTTATATTGCCCAGAAACAGTAGATTGCAATTAAAAACTATTTTCCTATAGACTATATTAGATGTTATAAACAGCTCTGTCTCTTTTTAACCTTTTTTTAAATGCATGCTTGCTCAATAGAAAAGTGTTATAGATATTAAGGGCAAGATCAATGAATAAGTAAAAATATTAACCTTTTGTTATTATACTTTTATAATAAATACCATATACAATTTAATTTATATAAACTTTGCTCAAGCTTCCCTATTGCCCCCATGTAACTCAGGGTGCACCACAGAATGCACATGAAATTCTTTCCCTGTTGAGAAAACTTACTGCCATTATTATTTTTATCACTTAATTACCCCAATAATTAATGAGGTATATGATCCTGAGAAAAATATACAGCTTCTTTGAAGACCGCAGACAGATGCTAAGTAAATGGTTAAAAACATGTTTTACACTTAAATTCCTTGCTGTTTAGCAGGGTGATTCATTAAACTACTGCTTGCTATTTCAAATCATAGGATGTCTAAGTACTGTATTTCTCTCTATCCAAAAGTAAGAACACAGTATCAACCATCAAACCTAAGTGAACAAACAAACCATTGGAATTTCTATCTGACATCTGAGATAACAGCAGTTTTAGTGTTTGTTGACTTTTTATCAAGTTTTCCTTAAGAAATATTAAATTACAATGCAGATTCATATCATGCATAGTAAAAGTACAGAACAATACTAAATTGATTAAATTAAGAGGCTGGTTAATTCCAGACAACTCTGGCCATCTTATATAATAAGATAAAGACAGAAAAATGAAAAGTGTACGAAGAACTCCTGAAAACATGGAAGGAACCGCCATAAGACTTCAAAAACACCCCAGAGAAAAAAGCAACTGCGGTTGAACAGCTTCCTAATCCCAGGCCTAGGAGCAAAACCAATTTTTCAGTTACTTGTTGAACTGGTAGCTCAAGCTAATAAATAAAAGTATTGTAATAAAAATTTAATTTATTACTTAATCCATTATTTTCGGGATTCTGTTGCAGTTTTTATTTCTTCATGCACAATTTATTCAGGGGATTTCAGTATTAAGTATTATATTTAAAAAAAGTTTTCAGAATGATTCCTTTTTTAAAAAAAATATTTTGCTAATTGCAAATTTAATAAATGTAGGACTACCAGATCTGAACGGCAGCTATAAATTTGCTGCAAAGAAACTTGGAAAATTCTAATGCTCTACTGCCCATTAGTGATTATCTTGCTTTTTTTTTCCAGTCCATCTCAGTTAGCCAGAGCTAATGATAGTAGAAAAATAACTCCAAGGATAAGGAGAAGCATATTTTAGAATTATAATGTGAGAACAAATGACCTGTCATGACTTTAGTTAGAAGTCACATTTCAAAGCTTACAGTCATGATTCAAAACATGACTAATTGGTACGTTTCTGAAGATGTCAGTGATTAATGAGTCATTTTGATGTAAATTTTAAACCTACCTGGAAATTAAAAAGTTTTAAGAATTAATTATTCTTACAGTCCATATGCATTTCATTTTCTTTTTGACACTCTTGAATCTTATAGAAAGACGAATCAATTTCATTCTGCATCATCTCTCAATATCAATTAGAATAGAACTGGAAGGGACCTTGAAGGCCTTCTAGTCCAACTCCTTGCTCAAGCAAGAAACCCTATTCAGACAGTCCAGTCTTTTCTTAAAAACTGTGTGATGAAGCACTTACAACTTGTAAAGGCAAGCTGTTCCACCAGTTAATTGTCCTCACTGTTAAGAAGTTTCTCCTTAATTCCAGGTTGCTTCTCTCCTTGATTAGTTTCTTCATTAGTATTCATTGTTTCTTGTCTTGCCTTCTGGTGCTTTGGAAAATAAGTTGACCCCCTCGTTTGTGGCAGCCCCTCAAATACTGAAGAACAATTACCATAAAATATATAGAATTAATTGATGTTGTGACAGCCCCCATATTTTGGCACAACAGTGTTCCTAAAACACCCAATTAACTAATCCCATGCTGAGAAATCTAAAGAAATGGAATTCATTTTTGTTTCCTCTAAAAGCTTCTGCCATTCAACCCCATTTACACTGATGACTACTAGCTTGGGCTTTTATTATTCCCCAAGTAAGGAAGGTTTAGCCCCAGATCATTTCTGATTTGCTGGCTAGACTTGGCCCATGAAAAACAGAGTATTCTGCTTGATTGCAAAGGAACATTCTATCTCTGCATCTTATGAAAGTGAGGATCCTGCTAGAGGACCAGAAAGAGCTATCTATTAATATTTACAAAGAAAAGTCTGAGTATTTCTCTCCCACCATCTTCTCTGAAGTGTTCTTAGAACAAATATTGAAAGATAAAATCTCAGCTGTTTTGTAACTATGCTAACTATAGCTTCTTTATTTGAAATTCTATATCTATGACTGTTGATTTTCCCTTTTTCCTCTTATTTTCTCTTTTCCCAATAAATTATTTTTAAAAAATACTGATGCTTCATTGACTTAATAAGGGGATTTCCAATATAAATCTTTCTCATATACCTGAATGCTTGGTTACACCACTGGCATAAGGTTTGTTAAGTATTGTATCTATATGAGGATATAGCACATTTTCCCTTCTATTTTTTAGGACTTGGCTGAAGGGAGAAGTTATTGGTAAAAGAACTAAGAACTCCCCAATTAAAGCTAAGAGGAATATTACAAGATTCAGCCCAATAGGGCAGGCTATCATAATTATCTTTTATTGGACATTTTAAATTATCATCATTTGCAAGAAGAAAATATAGCAAAATAATCATAAAATAAAAAATAGTGAAAATATGAATAATAATAAACTGACTTCTGTGTTTCATTGAAAAGTTTTTTTTCCCTTTATCTATGAAGGAACTAACTTTCACTACCTGAAATTAATTCCTTCTGTTGTAAATTTTTTAAAAAGTTGCTATCTTTCTTTTTGTTCTGCTGTTAAAAAATCTGCATGTTTCAAATAATAAATCTCCAAATACAATTGGAGATTAAAATATTCTCAAACATCAGAGAATTTCACCTTTTGCATATTTGTCTCAACAGTCTGAAGTGTAATTTGAAACCGGCATATTACTTAAAAGAACCTTATTTGTTTAAGACCACTCTACATTGCCAAGTTCAATTCCCAAAGTCTCTGTAGAAGCTGTTCATTTTGCCCTGCAATTATTCTCATTGTTGCCATTCTTACAACATTTAGTATATTCAATGAGCTTTTCACCACCCCATCTCCAGCAGGGGGAAAACATCATGATTAGCGTCTCCACTTTCATTCTCTTCATTTTCCACTTAGTATTTCTCTATGCAAAGAAATCACTGAGTTTAAAAAAACATGGTAAATTTTGGATAAGATGTCAAGCCACTTTTACTTTGCCAAGATGAGAATAAGGGATCTAGAGGAAGCACAAGATGAGAACTGGTGGGAAACTATCCCATTTGCAAACTCCAGCTTTAACAGCATAAAACAAGTATTTTGGACAGCATCACAGCTGAAGCAAAAGATAATTGACTTAACTTCAGAAAGCCCTTATACTATAAGAAAAGGCATGGTGCTTATCATGGAGTAGTACAAATGCCACGTGTGGAAAGGTTCTTAGGTTTAAATGTGTTTTTTTATCCCTTTGTATGAATCCAATCAAATGTCAGATTTTTTCCCCCATCTTTTTTCCACTTTTTATAAGAACCAGCTCCCAGTATTGTGTATATTTGATTGATCTCAGAAAAGTAGTAGTGCCTAATTATGACATTTATTTTTTTCCCTTATAGATCAGGAAAATGGTTTGGTTATTAAAACATTGCAGCATAGCAGTATATACATTTATACCAAATACAACATCTAACATTAAATTCAAACATGCTTTGAAAAGATGGTTTCATTTTATTAAGAATAATACCATCTTACCACATGTGAAAAAAAAAAGCAGCACTGCCCTCTTGTGTTGTAAAGAATTAATACATTTTTATTTCAATCTCACATTTCACAATAAAACTATTTTAATATACAAATATATGGGCTTTTTTCCCCATTGCAACTTTGAAAAGAGAAATGTTAAAATATATGTTATCTATATACTGTATAGATGATCACTCAAGCAGGAAAAGGTTTTATGTTTGATCTTCCTGATCAGTGGTCTGCAATATCAGCTCTTCCAGATCAATTGAGACTGAAACTTTCAGAATTCTCAGTTAACATGGCCAGTCCAGTGAAAGTAGCTGCCTAGTTAAAAGTTATTTTAAGAATAACAGTGGTTAAGTAATACCATTTCTGAGATGCAAGATTACCCATGTGTTCAGCGCTACATTTATTTCTATCTACATTTACACTGAAAAAGCCCTTACTATATTTTAAGAAAGGGAGGGAATTAAAATGATTTGATGGTTGTATTATTTATGTTTATAGTAATAATTATATTATAATAAAGAAAATATCCATTTGTTATAATAATAAATACAATGGCTAGTTTCTTTATAATACAAGGAGGCATTTATATGGTAATATCTGTTCATTACAATTGATTAAATTATTATTAAATTACATATTTAACATTATTTATATAAACCTACATTTCCTTTGTCAATTTGTCCATTCTGCAATCAATTATTTGACAAAAGAAAATGATGAAGTAAACATAAACATTTGATGTAATGTTTATGAACATTCATAACGTTAAAAAATGCCCTTCTTACAAACCTGTAATCCCTTAATTCGGGGTAGAATTAGGGAAACTGGATGGAGCTGAGCGTTTACTGGCCAGATCAATATTCATAATACAGTGAACTAATAAACTGGAGAGAAAACAATAAACAAAGTATATACAAGAAATGTGCTAAAAGGCCGTCATGTCAAATTATTGAGAAAATTATTGATTGTTTATCTGTAGTTCAAAAACATCATTTTTAAAAAGTCAGTAACTGTGTCTTCCAGAAAGCTCCTATGAGCAATTGAATGTTTTACTGCCAGGACAGCAACAAAAGAAAGATTGAACAGGATGTCCAAGGCCAATAACTGTATACAATTATTGATATGTCTTTCTGCTTCAATCATTTGAAATAAATTGGGCCAGAAAAGATTTTAAATATAGAATTAATTAAGGAACTGACCATAGAAAGCAATAGCAAGAGCACTTAGACTTATATACCACTTCCCAGTGCTTTACAGCCCTCTATAAGCAGTTTACAGAGTCAACATACTGCCCCAACAATTTGGGTCCTCATTTTACAGACTTCGGAAGGATGGAAGGCTGAGTCAACCTTGAGCCAGTGACTGTATTGTACATGTTCCACTGTATTGTGGAACAGAACATGAAACAGATCTAATACCAAACATAATATTTTGAGAACAGCCTCATACTGTTATTCTTATTCTGCCCCTTCTGCAAAATAGTTTGAAGATAGTCTGAAATCAAAACTGCTGAAACACAGAATAAAAATCACTGTCCCACTTGTTCTACTCCAGGTCCTGACATAACAAAAAAAAAATATCCTCGCTCAGCAGCCTCTATAGACTGGGGAAGTCAAAGCATGAAAATATCAGTTGCAACTGCATGAACACAGTGCTGCTTCATTGTATTTAAACATGTGGAAAAGGTGCAGGGCTTCAGTTGTGTGGCTACAATTGCCACATTGATTTTTGAGATCTTCTGCAGGCACCTCTACAATCTCTCTACTCTAATATTCTTACTTTGGATTGTATGCATTTGTCTAGTTGTATGGTCATCGGTTCCTATGAAAAGAAGCTATGAATGTTTCAAGCTGTCTTATCTCCTGAAATCTAGGAGCAAGGAGGCATAGTGTAGAGAGGCAGAGATTCTGCCAATGGAAAATTGACCACCCACAAGCGCCACAGATATTCAGCATTTAAAAAAAGAGTATAATTCTAGTTTTAAATAACCTGCAGTGACACTAAAATAAACTGTACAGCTCTTAAACATATTGTTATCATACAATCACAGAAGACCATAGTTGTTTTCAACCGACTACAGAGTCCTTGTGCTGAAAAAATGCAAATACAAATTACCTCAGAAATAAGTACATGCCAATATCTTTCTTAGGTCCCAAAACTACCACAACATAGCAATTTCATTGAATGATATGCTATTATTTCTGCACTTATTTACATTTCAGATACTACACATCAGAAATTAAAACATCAGCCCCTTAGTGCTAAAGTCTGGCTATTTATATTCTTGGGGGAAGGAAACAGAAATAGAATTGTCCACATGTACTTAAAAGAGATGCTTTATGTATTACTGTCCTATGAGAATATTCTTGAAGCATCAAATAGATTTTACCTTGACAACAAGTTCAGTACAGAAACTAAACTCATCCTCAGCATAATTTCAATGAGCCAGTTAGCTAAATGCATCTCTCTGATGTGCCCCAGCTAATTGCAGAAGCTTCACTTCTGATAATTAAGAATGCATGAAGGTTTTAAGAGGAACACATTAACTCCAAGAGGAGTTAAAGAAGGAAACGCAAAGAAAAAAATGAATAGGCAACTTGACATCAGTAACTGGGAAAATTCTAGAATAAATCAATAAATCAAGAATTAACCTTGTAAGCAATCTGTCCAAAATGTATTTATCAATATGATTCTCCTTTTCTGATTGGGTAAGTTCCTTTATAAATTATGAGGTTATTTTAAATATAATATATATTAATTTTAGCAAAGTGTTTGATCAAACAAAACTATGATATTTTTACTGTTATTTGTATGATTGTGACAGGTATATATTAATTCAGCTTTATATTCATTTAATTGCCACACTACTCAGTTTTCACTTCACAATCATACAATTAAGAATGTCATAGGGCAGTGGTAGTTAACCTTTTCGGCCAAAACCCGGAAGAGAAGTTCCTGGTGCACTCATGTGTGCCGCCACCTGGTCTTCCAGCTTCT
Organism: Bungarus multicinctus; assembly: GCA_023653725.1. NCBI lineage: Eukaryota > Metazoa > Chordata > Lepidosauria > Squamata > Elapidae > Bungarus > Bungarus multicinctus. The sequence goes on from CM042842.1 coordinate 63,061,189, forward strand.
AACGCGCATGTGCATGAAGACCGACTTGAAGACCAGGTGATCAGCCAGTTTCTAACGCACATGCGCACGCCAGCCAGCTGGTCTTCGTACATACATGAACGTTAGAAACTGAGAGACCTAACATCTCCCTAATTAGTCCCTTCCAACATTTGGTACTTGCTTCAGCTTGGGCCAGTCATTCTCTCTGAGCCCTAAGAAGCCCTAGGAAGGAGACAATGGCAAAGTACTTCCAAACTCTTACTAACATACACACATACACACAATCTGTTTCTCTCCCTCTCTCCTTTCCCTCTTTAATTTAAAGGCTAAATTATTTTCCTACACAGCCAGATAAAGCAGATACAGATATTATAAGTTGTTAGAGACAGAAAATACTTTTATAATTCATATTGTTTTGTAAAACATATATTCTTTCTCAGAATGGGAAGTTTTGTATGTAGGAAATTCGCCTTCAAATACCATCTTGGAATTGGCATATTTGACACCCCTAAAAAGTTGAAATCTGTTACGGTCCAATTATTTTTCCAAATATGGAATTCTCAATGTTTATATTAGCTACTAGACAGATGGGCTATGTAATAGCATGCTAATTCAGATTTGAACTTATGATGATGTTAGTGGGTCTTTTGAATATCTAGATAAAAATGTTCAGCTAGCTGCTGAAGATATCATTTTCAACACACTAACATTGATTCATATAATGTGCTTATGTGATGTAGTGGATACATTTGAGTAGTTATTGTACAGATTAATTTTGGTCTGCAAGATTAATTGAATTGGCAAAAGTTAATGAACTTTCAATAACTAATAGTTTTAAAACTAGCAGGAAGACAATTGAAATGAATACTATATTGCACATTCAGTTACTAAACTTCAGTAATTATATTTGATCTAAATATTTATTTTGCATTTGAACAAGTATGTTATTGTTAAAAAATTTAAATTGATAATCCTAGTTGAAGACAATTTAAACACTTGAACTGCATATTTCATTCATATTCCTCTTCTCTTATTGTTAAATAAATGACTTAAATGTAAATAGTTTAATTGGATAAAATGAAATAGTTTTGGACAAAATAATATAGCAATATTAGCTTTGATTTATATATGAATATTTTAATTTTAGGGACTTTTTTCCTTTTTTCTCTTTTCTTTTTCAGAGAAGTACAAAAATACATTTTAACAACTACTTGAATTTTATTTATTTTTTTGCATATGGTTATCTCCCCAAAAACCTGTTTATAAAGATGATGAAGTAATTATATATAAAGTTCAGCTTTTACTACAATAATGTGTTTTTCAATAATGTATCAAAATCTGAACTTTTTGTCTAATTTCCTGTAACCTAAGATTCCTGGAAATTAATATCAAATATTATCATAAAATAAATTGATCATAAAACTTAGTCTAGAATTCATTATATCTATATTTCTAACAGAGGCTGTTAAAAACATATTTATCCACCCACATGAGACATATGGAATTTTGTTACGTACTTTTGTTAATATTTATTGTCTTGGATGTTATATGTCTTTAAGTTGAATATGTTTTGAGTTTTAAAATGTACACAGAAGTATTGTGTTTAAAGACCATTTCACAGAATAACAGAAACCTATAAAGATTAAAGAGCAAAATTGAGACAAGCTGTTCAATCTTAAATCTGTTAGGAAATGTAAATTAAATGCATGATTCTGTTGTTGTTTATTCTGAAGTTGTAAGAACAAATAAATATGGGGTTTTCTATTTCTTTTTTTGCAACAAGACTTCACTTTTATTTAATAGAAATATTTTAAGTCATCAAAATGTTCAGTTCATACCATCAAAGATATAATAGAGTGTGGATATTTTGACACAAACTTATTTTTAGGAATATAGACAGTAAGAGACATCTAAGCAGAAAAACACTGAAGTTTGAATATTTTTTGAGGATACATAGTATTACTGGAATAATAAATTGAAATAAAGTTTTCATTTTGCCTATTGAAAAGAGGTCTAGAAATTGAACATCATTTAAAAAATGAAGAGGATGTAAGGTTATCTACTCTTCAAACTCCCTTGAGTTTAAACCCAGCATCTTTTCCTTCTGCCTTTTCTCTAGATTACTGAAAATTCTCCTTTACATGCTATTAACTATACCCAAAAAAAAAACTGTCAAAAGGGCACTAAAGAATTCAGGGGGAATTTAAATTGATGGCTTTTGTACAAAGTAGTTCATTGCCCTGGAAATGTGCTAATGTTCCTCCTGAGTAGGAGTGAGAAACTTTCCTTCAGTCAAAAAGCAGACAAACCATTCTGATACATGTCAAAGATGTTTACATAACAAGATCTTAAAAGTTTATTTTTACTTTGAATTTACTAATTGTTAAAATTTAACACAGAGGCAGGTTTACAGTGATCTGCAGTCTTTACATCTTAACTGATTCTCAGATAATCACTTTATAATCACCGCCCCGAGTCCCTTTTGGGAGAGGGAGCGGTATAAAAATACGATAAATAAATAAATAAAATATATGAGCATATGAAATTGGAACCCTGTGGCTAGTGGAGAACAGAGGTTGAGGAAACAACTGGACCTGATCATCTAACTAACTGCCGGTTGTGCATCTCTGCCATAAGAACATTTTAAACTTATCCACAATCCATTCCACAGTCTTAAGACAACAAACTCAAAATATGTTCCATGTGCCTACTGCAAAAGGAACAAGTGCACCATCAGTTATAGAATTATATTCATGGATTTGTATTATCCTCATATATGGGCATCTGGGTTAAGTAATATGCACAAGGACATAATCATATAAATTCTGTGACTTACGTATTGCATTAAACATCATGTTGTTATTTTGGCATAATTGCAGTTTGGTATGGATATGCTGTCCCCATATGGTGTTTTATATTTGAAGGAATGTTTCTAGATTAGTTTTCCATCAGGATGATCTGGTCTGCATTGCAGTCAGGAATGGCTGTGTCTGTCTCATCAGATACAGCACAAAATATGTTAATTCCTGATGAGTTCAGGTGACCATGACATGGGCTATATATTTAAAATTAAATAGGAATCAGACCACAAAGTCTTGGGAAATGTAATTGTCCACAATAAAGGAATAAAGATCTGTTGAGGTCTCCATCACAACATCTGGACTTTTTGCCATATGATTTCTTCACATTCACAATGTTATTAATATATATATTCACAGTATATATTTCACTGGAATCAAATAATGATTAATCAATGTGCAACAGTTTATCATGAGATACTATTTCATAATTTTTCCTTTCTTGCTTTTTTCTTTGCATGGTTTTATATATTTACACATTCATAATATGTTTATAGTCTACCTTAAATCATACAAACAAATGTTTGAACTTCAATATTATTGCGGTAAAAGAAGCAATAATTTCTCTTTTTCTTCATGCACACATAAACATCACACATTGCAGTGCTTTTTACTGTTTGCCAATCTCCTGTGTTTTTATACTCAGAACAATTGGAGTGGGGGTAGAAAAGAGGACCTGAAGGTAGAAGAATTAATAAAATTGCCATCATTTGTAAGCAGAAATGATATACTAGATAAAGAAGAAATCACTCTTCCACCTTTTGTGAACTAGATATAAATTTATTATTTATTTATAATTAAACTTTTATACCGCTCCCTCTCCCAAAAGGGACTCGGGGCGGTGTACAGCCTACTAAACACATAATACTCAATAAATACAATTTAAAATAAATTAAACCAAATTGATCCGGCTGTCTAACCCAAAAATAGAGTTAAAATTAAAAACTAATAAACCCCGATTAAGATTAAGTTAAAAACTAAAAATACAGTTACTGGGCCAGGCCAGCCTGTTGAAAAAATAGGGTTTTCACTGCGCGCCGGAAGGTCAGAATATCCGTCATAGCCCGTATCTCCGGGGGGAGATCATTCCAAAGGGAGGGGGCTCCCACAGAGAAAGCCCAAACCCTCGGGGCCGTCAGCCGACAACGGCCGGGCGGCGGTACCCCGAGGAGGGCAACCCTGTGGGAGCGTACTGGGCGGCGGGAGGTTGATGATGGCAGCAGGCGGTCCCGTAAGTACCCAGGTCCCGAGCCATGGAGCACTTTAAATACTGTCAGTACCACCTTGAATCGAATCCGGAAGGCCACAGGAAGCCAGTGCAGCCTGCGGAGAAGCGGTGTAACGTGGGAGCTCCGAGGAGCACCCACGATCACCCGCGCGGCTGCATTCTGGACCAGCTGCAGCCTCCGGAGACTCTTCAAGGGGAGCCCCATGTAGAGAGCATTGCAATAATCCAGGCGGGAGATGACGAGGGCGGAAGTGACTGTGCGAAGTGCGCCCAGATCCAGAAAGGGCCGCAACTGGTAAATCAGACGAATCTGATAGAAAGCCCCCCTGGCGACGGCTGCAATATGTTCTTCTAAAGACAGCCGTACGTCCAGGAGGACACCCAAGTTGCGCGCCCTTTCCACGGGGGTCAAGACCTCTCCCCCCACGGCCAGCGAAGGAACCAGCTGGCTGTATCTGGGCGCAGGAAACCACAGCCACTCGGTTTTGGTCGGGTTGAGACGAAGCCTGTTACGACCCATCCAACTCCACACGGCCTCCAGGCATCGGGACATCACTTCGACGGCTTCGTTGGGGTGGCCCGGGGTGGAGATGTACAGCTGAGTATCGTCAGCGTACTGATGGAACTCCACCCCGAAGCCACGGATGACCTCACCCAGCGGCTTTACATAAATGTTGAACAGCAGGGGCGAGAGCACCGACCCCTGAGGCACCCCACATCGTAGGGGCCTCGGGGCCGATCTCTGCCCCCCCGTCAACACAAATTGCGAGCGGTCGGAGAGGAAGGAGGCGAACCACCGCAACACGGTGCCTCCCACCCCCAACCCCTCCAACCGCTGCAATAGGATACTGTGGTCGACAGTATCAAAAGCCGCTGAGAGATCTAACAGGACCAGGACAGAGGAACAACCCCTGTCCCGGGCCCTCCAGAGGTCATCCACCAACGCGACCAACGCCGTCTCCGTGCTGTGCCCGGGCCTGAAGCCCGATTGGAGGGGGTCAAGATAACTCGCTTCATCCAGGTACTGCGGGAACTGACGTGCCACCACACTCTCAACAACCTTCGCAACGAAGCGAAGGTTGGAGACAGGACGATAGTTAGATAACAATGCTGGGTCCAGGGACGGTTTCTTGAGGAGGGGCCGCACCACCGCCTCTTTCAAGGCAGCAGGTAACAGCCCCTCTCTCAAGGAAGCGTTTATAATACCCTGGAACCAGCCTCGTGTCACCTCCCGAGTGGCCAAGACCAGCCAGGAGGGGCACGGGTCCAACAAACAGGTGGTGGCATTCAGTCCCCCCAGTATCCTGTCCACGTCCTCCACAGTAACAGGATCGAACTCAACCCAATTGACCGCACCGATATCCACCCCCGCCCCCCCGCCCGGAGATGCCCAGTCGGAGTCCAGCTCATCCCGGATCTGAGCGATTTTGTCCTGCAGAAACCTAGAAAACTCCTCAGCCCGTCCCTGCAAGGGGTCCTCCCGCGCTCCTACCTCCAGTAGAGAGCGGGTCACCCTAAACAGGGCGGCTGGGCGGTTTTCCCGCGGACGCAATAAGGGTGGAGAGGTAAGATCTCCTCGCCATCCTTATCGCCACTAAATACGTCTTAATATAAGATCGTAATAGTGTTCGGTCAGACCCAGAGCGGCTGGCCCTCCAACTGCTCTCTAGGCGTCTTTTCCGACGCTTCATCTCCCTTAGCTCCTCAGAAAACCAAGGAGCCACTTGGGATCGGCATCGGGTCAGAGGCCGCAAGGGCACGACTCGGTCGAGGGCCCCAGCAGCCACCCTATCCCAGGTGGCGACCAAGCCCTCAACCGAGTCGTGTGTGTGAGCTTCGGGAAATGGCCCAAGCTCCGTCAGGAACCTATCAGGATCCATCAGGCGCCTGGGGCGGTACCATTTTAATGGTCCCGCCTCCCTGCGGTCAGGGGGTGCGGAACGGAAGTCGAGCTTCAGGAGCGAGTGATCCGACCATGACATGGGTTCTATGACTATATCCCCCATACCCAGATCACTCTGCCACTGATCGGAGACGAAAACCAGATCCAAGGTATGACCTCCCACGTGAGTAGAGTCCCGAATTAACTGGGTCAGGCCCATGGCCGTCATGGAAGCCATGAACTCTTGAGCAATCCCCGAGGTACCGCCAGCAGATGGCAGGTTGAAATCCCCCATGACCATAAGCCTGGGGGTCCCAACCGCCACGCCAGCTATGACCTCAAGGAGCTCAAGCAGGGCTGCTGCCGCATAGCAGGGAGCCAGGTATGCGACCAGCAAGCCCACCTGAACCTTGGGACCGAACTTCACGAAAAGCAGCTCACACCCGGTCATCTGAGATACAGTGGCCTCCCTCGGACACAGATCCTCCTTAATAACTACCGCAACCCTCCCTCCCCTCCCCTGGGCCCTCGGCCGATGAAAAAACCCGAAACCCGGCTGGGCACATCTCCACCAGAGGGACTCCCCCCTCCTGGCCCAGCCAGGTCTCGGTAACTCCCACCAGGTCCGCGCCCCCCTCACAAATCAAATCATGGATGAGAGGGGCTTTATTAACAACGGACCTGGCGTTACACAACATCAGCCTAAGGCCCAGGGCCCGATTGCTCAGACCCCCTGGGGAACGGGAGATGACAAGGGGGTCAGAGCGCGCCACAGCAAGCAAACAGCGACAACAACCTATTGAGCTAAGAAAAAGCAACTTTATCAATATTCTGTTTGTGGCTACCTCCCTTTGTACCCATTAGACACTCTATTCAGCATGAATTTTATGGAAAAGAAATAATCTTATTTTTGTTTAAAAAAAAACACATAAGGTAACATACTGCCAAATAAATTAATAGTCTCTAGAACAGTGATGGCAAACCTTTTTCGGCTCCCGTGCCAATAATTACGTATGCGCTTGCGTTCGCGTGCCAGCACCCAGAAGGCAATGCGTGCTGGGCCCTGCACCCCTTGTGCATGGCATGCGATCCCCCTGCCATGCATCACGCATCCGTGCGCGATTCCTCTGGCGCGTGCCATGAATCTGCTCATGCGTGTGCTATCCCCTTGCACGCTGCACATCTCTGTGCATGCACACGCATCTCCCGTGCATGCCCCTCTGCATGTGCACCAGATACTCAACAATTAGTGGTCAGGCGGCGGCGCACGCGCACATGCGCAGTGGGGCTCTTCCAGGTGATGTTTCGCGTGCCAGGGGGAATGGTCCTATGTGCCACTTCCGGCATGCGTGCCATAGGTTCGCCAATACCACTCTAGAACCTCCTTTATTTACTAGATCTCTCTAGACCCAATAAGTCCCTTTTTGGGAGAGGGAGCGGTATAAAAGTTTAATTAAATAAATAAATAAATAAAGCAGGGCTGTCAAACACCTGGCCCACACACTGGCCACACCCACGCCCAGTTTAGCAAAAGGGAAAAAGTCCCGCCACCATGACGATGTGAGTTTGACACCCCTGAAATAAAAAGAAATGAGCCCAGCTAATCAGAAAAACAAAACAAGAAAGAGAACTGTAAATAAAGACATCCTGAAAGGCTATAAAATGTCATGGACAGATTGATAAATGAATGTTAAGGTTCATGGCTAGGCAATGTCTAGGGCTAGGCAAATGGTAACCATTTTGTGAGTGCCCTCATGACATGCTCAAAAAACTATGTTTGCTACACTAGAAAAAATGTATTTCCCATCATGATTAGTTCAGTATTAGGAAAATGATTTTTTTAAAAAAAATAAATCTGTATAGTAGACTAACCCTTATTAAATATGTCTACAACTTCAGTACTAGGAAGAGAGTTCTACAATTAAATCTTAAACATGCAACTTACCTATCCTGATAAGTAGTGATGGCAATACTAGGAAGCGTCAATAAAGGCAAAGTTGTGGGTCTAGAAATGTTATCTGGTGTTCTTGCTTTTTCACTCTGTCTTTGAGATAATGGTGGTAACAATAAATTAGCAGAGCAGCACCTTCTTCCCCTCCAGAGATCTATGCCAAGAGTGTTGCTGGATGCACTGTAAGACTTGCTGAGACGACATTCCAAATAATCTTTAACAATCTAAAAAAATAAATAGAAAACTGAATTATATAAGAAGCAATTTCATAAAGCTAAATATAAAAATTTATAATTGCAGCACAAGTTAATTACAAAATTGAACGCAGACAGTTCCTATAAAAGAAATTCTTAAAATAAGCATTAAATTTCACACTAAAAAGAAAAGTTACAAATGAGGAAAAATGAAATGTGCTTCAATTCAGCCATTAGTGCAAATACACATCATTAACTCTTACACAGGACTCTATAGGTTATAGTGTTAATTTTATAATACATTACTTTCTTTCTTCACAAAGCATTACTTTTGTCCATGTCCTCCCAAAATTTCAACTTTTGCAAACTCAACTAGGATTTGAACCAGGGGTGGGATTCAAATTTTTTAACAACCAGTTCTGTGGGCATGGCTTAGTTGGTGGGCATGGCTTGGTGTTCATGTGACTGGGTGGACATAGCTTGGTGTCATGTTATTGGCTGGGTGTGACCAACTCAATATCACTCACATTGAGGCACACATCTCCTCGCCTGGCCTCTCATGACTGTAGGGATGCTGCAACAGTCGTAAATGTGAAAAATGGTCATAAGTCACTTTTCTCAGTGCCATTGTAACTTTAAATGGTCACTCCACACAAGCAAAGTACCAGCAAAGAAAGGAAAAAAAACTCCAGAGATGTTCCTGAGACAGGAAGTCTAGTCCTGCCAAGAATGTAATAAGGGTTAATGGAGAGGCAGTTTCTGTAAACAACACTAGAATGTTTCCTTCCTGCCTTCCTTACAAGGTTAGGCCAGCAATTTCTTCTAACAACCGGTTCTCTGAACTGCTTAGAATGTTAACAACCGGTTCAGCGAATAGGTGTGAACTGGTAGAATCCCACCCCTGATCTGAATCCTATTCAGGCACTAAACAAAAACTGTACTACTGGGATGAAACAATCATTATCAGTGTCTACACACACATACACTCCCTTTCCATGTAATGGCCAAGAAATTGAGACTGAATATGGTTGCATTGTTGAAATGATCAGAACCAATATTCAGCTAAATATAAGTCAAGATTCCCATTGGAATGGAGCAAATAACCCTTCAACAACAATAAGAAAGTAATGTTGACTAAAGGGGCTTGAAAAAAGACAAGAAAGATTTGCCCAAATTGAGTTAACGACAACATTGAATATAGTATATCTAAAGAGATATACACAGGCAAAAACAAAATTTAAACTTCACTTACATACAAATCAGAAAAAAACTTTGAACCGGGTGCTAATTTAAGTGAAATTGTTGGCATTGTGTACAGATACTGTAAAAAGCCAAATTCTTTGTTATTAGTCATTAAGAAAAAATATTGGAAATAAAAATTCCAAGATCTTACGGGATAATCATATTTCAAACACTACACTTTCTTCTTCTTTAAAACAATATTGTAGAGCTAAAAAATATATCACAAAGTTACCTAAAATAATCAAGGATAGAACAATACCCCTAACAGAATATCTCAATGTTTGGGCTTTTTAAAAATATGTATTTAGTCAACATCAGACATATTAGGGTTGCTGCTTATGTTTGGAGAATATCCTAGATGACACAATAGGATATTTATATAAATAACATTTATATACAATGTTTCATTTTTTGTATAAATGTTTATTAAGAGTTTCTACAAAGAACATAAAAACTAACACAAATTAATAAAAAGAAAAAGCAGAAAAGAGACAAAAAAGAAAGAAAAAAGACTGTAGTAAACCTCGAGAGTCCTCTTGACATAAGGCCGTAAGAATGACCTTCTCAAGTTAGGAATTGCATGATAAGCTCAGCTTGGCACGACATGTAGGCAAATAGTTACAGGAACTAGCTGACCACAAATATCTTGTTAATAGATAATCACGCTATCTTAGCACACAACAGTGGTCGCATCCTGCCATGGCGCCATTAGAATTATACTTCCTTGCTCGTCTTCACATATGTCTCGCTCCCCCCGCCCTGATAAAACTGCAAAATAAAAGAGGGTGGTGCGTTGCAATCGGGGGACTTCTTCATCTACCCCGGGCACAATGTGCTCTCTCACCTTGAGAAACTATGGTGTCTGTGTCAATTATTGATTCTAGTACTTAAGTACTCACCTCGCGAGGGTCCCTCTAAATTTCATCCCTGCGGGGGCTCTACAGGCTGATCAGAGAACCTAAGGACAACGAGCAAACCGCGACAACGCGACAACTGGGGGCTCGTCCGGGATCTCTCACTTCTTCAGCTCCACGGCGTGACTTCTGTCTAGAGGTGCGCTGCCTTCACTCCCGTTGCTACGCACCTGGCAAAGGCTCTGTACAATCGTAAGTAATGGGCTCCTCACTCTCCAAAGTTTTGTCAGTTCATAGGGACGAACTTTACCAATTAGTGAAGAAGGCTAATTGTTTGCAGAAAATTAACGGCACCACTGTATATACCTTGTCTAGAAAATCTATCACCTCCTTCTTGCTTTATGTGGAGCAGCACTGTCCTGCTTATCCGGCTGAGGGCACGCTGCGTCGCACTTCGTGGGAACGCTTGGGAAAATATCTGTATGATGTCCCCAGAGCTCCACCGGACATTCTTATGTCCTGGCGTGCGATAATGGCTGCGCTCAATACTATCTACCCCTCCACCACTCTCCCCGAGTCTTTATCTCTTGCCTCTAAAACTGCTGAGCCTCTTGCTGCTCACCTTGATTCTTCTCCCCCACCTTACCAATCTGCCGACTCTTCGGATGATATTCCTCAGCTTGCCTATGCCCCTCCTTTTCACTCTGACACTCCGCACAATCGTCTGCAGCCCTCCTCTCCTTCTGTCTCTCCCATTCCTACTGATCCTCCGTCCCCACATCCCTCGGGGGGAAATATTACTGCTATCCTGGCTTCTCCTTCCTTCACCTTAGAATCTTGTGATATACCTTCTGCTTACCCTACGACTCTTGTTCCGGGAGCCCTTGGCGCTCCTGTTCATAACAACATAGAGTTAAGAGTGTTGAAAAAATTAAAAGAGGCTGTAAATATGTATGGACTGCAATCCACTTACACTCGTGGCATGCTTGATTCTCTCGTGTCTGCTAACACTGTAATGCTGTTATATGATTGGAAGATGTTGTTTTCTATGCTTATGACTCCTGCCCAGTATGTTGTTTGGCAGTCTGAATATGAAAAATTAGTAGATGCTGAAATAAGACGAGGCCTCCCTAATCTGGTCATTGCTGATCACTTAAAGGGAACCGGATTATTCTCCACCCTGATTCAGCAACAAAATTGCCCTCGCCGTGCCTTTGCAATCATTCATCTTTGTGCGATGAATGCCCTGAAACGTGTAGATGATTCAGACTCTAAATCCACACACACCTTTTTGAAGGTAGTGCAGGAGGTTGACGAGTCTTACTCTTCATTCGTTAACCGTTTGCAAACCGCTCTGGAATGCCAAATTGACAATGAGGCGGCCAGACAAGAACTTCTTATTAAACTGGCTTACACCAATGCGAATGAAGATTGTCAAAAAATACTTCAACCTGTTGCTAATAAACCTGGTGTAACCTTGGCTGAGTTCCTGCAGCTTTGTAGGATTGTGGGAACTACTTCTCACAAAATGAGCGCCCTTGCCGCTGCCATCTCTACCTCCATTTCTGCATCCCTCCCCACCTCCCCTCCGTCGTCCGACGCCCTTGCCGTGTCTCGCTCTGGCAATTGTTTTAATTGTGGGAAGCCTGGCCATTTTAAAAATCAGTGTAGAATGCCGGGTGGGGGGGGAACGCCTCGTGGCCAGTCTCGGGGTACTGCACCCTATGCTGCCAAGCCAAAAACTGTTTGCCCTCGTTGCAGAAAAGGTTTTCATTGGGCTTCCCAATGTCGCTCTAACCCTCCTCCTGCTCAGCAATCGGAAAACTAGGCATGGGGTCTTCAGCTAACCCCACTACAAAGGCTGAAACTTCTCTTTCCTCTTCTCTTTCCTTTTTACAACCTACTTCTTTCCCTGTATAGCTGACAGAGGACATCGTTTATGATGATCCTGGTTCGGTCTTCACTCTCCCTCTTTCTATCACTGTTCTGAAGCCACTTCCGCCTTCCTTGCCTGTTTTGCTCATACCTAACTCCTCCCTTACCATTGAAGGCGTAGTCGCTGCACCCTTTTTGTACGACTCCTCTTCTCTGAAAAATCTCTCTCTCGCTGCCATTGCCGGTGCTTTTCCCTGAAAGCGGGAACGATTGTGGCTACTCTCATTCTTCTTCCCTCTCCTGAACCCCCTTCTTTGTTTGCTCTACAGCAATCTGTTCGAGCCTCCAAACCTATGTTAACCATATTGCTGAATGGCCAATCTTTTGCTGGCCTGATTGACACCGGAGCTGACGTCTCTGTCATTCGATCCTCTGAGTGGCCATCCTCTTGGCCCCTTGCTGAAACAACTTCAGTACAAGGCGTCGGTGGAGCGCAGGCAGCAAAGGTTAGCTCACTTTGGCTTACTGCCTCTACGCCTCATTCCTCTGTGACTGCTTATCTTAAACCCTTTGTCCTTCCATTACATTGCAATTTGTGGGGCCGTGACCTGCTATCTCAACTCCACACTTCTCTCTACATACCTTGAATTATGGCTATTTCTCCTCTTTCTCTCACTCTCAAATCAAATATTCCTGTTTGGATTGATCAATGGCCTCTTACAAAAGAAAAATTAAACGCACTTCACACTCTCGTTCAACAGCAATTGGCAGAAGGTCACATTGAACCATCTACCAGCCCATATAACACACCAGTGTTTGTAATTAAAAAGAAAAGTGGCAAATGGCGCCTCCTACAGGATCTCCGTGTTCTGAACGCTATATTGCAACCTATGGGCCCATTGCAATGCGGCCTTCCAAATCCAAATTTAATTCCTGTAAAATTTGATCTCATAATCATTGACCTCAAAGATTGTTTTTTCTCCATCCCGCTGATACCAGAGGACAGGATACTATTTGCCTTCACCGTTCCTGAGTTTAATAATTCTAAACCTACAGCTAGATATCAATGGAAAGTTCTTCCCCAAGGAATGCTCAATTCTCCTACGATGTGTCAATATTTTGTAAATAAAGCTTTACAACCCTATCGGGACAAATTTCCTGAATTTTTAGTGTATCATTACATGGATGACATCCTGATTGCAGCTGATGGTCCTAAAGGTACAGTATGTAAAACTTTTCCATGTCTTCTCTCTCTCCTTGCTCTTGCAGGACTGCATGTAGCACCAGAAAAGGTGCAGTCTCATTATCCGTTACAATATTTAGGACACAAGGTTTTAGCCTCAACAGCTTCACCTCACCTTCCTGTTCTCACACTCCCTCAACCTGCAACCTTGGTACAGTTACAGCAATGCCTGGGCACGCTCAATTGGGCACGCCCATATCTTTCCATTTCAACTCATACTCTCTCGCCATTATTTCAAGCATTGGTCGGCCTTAAGCATCCAGCAGATCTCATTTGGCTGAATGAGCAACAGCTTAATGCTCTTAAAGAAATCAACAGCGCCTTGCATACCCATTGGGTGGACCGCTCATTACACAATCATGCACTCTCATTGGCGCTTCTTCCCACACCCACACTCCTTACAGCAATCATCGTTCAAATCTCGACTTCAAAGAGGCTACACATTTTAGAGTGGATTCACCTTCCTCATACCCCAAAAGCATCAATCACCACAAGAGCTGCACAAATGGCCCTTCTTATAGAACGGGGGAGGAAAAGAGCTAGAGCCTTGATGGGTGTGGATATCTGCACGCTTTACACTCCCTGCAGACTAACACAATGGGAACCACTCTTCCAAAATTCTGATGCGTTACAAGATGTGTTGGAAGGGTGGCAAGGGAATGTCTCCTGCCATCTACCACCAGACCCACGCATACAAGTGCTGAAAACAATTCCGCTCACTCTAGAGACTCCTTTAGTACAACAACCAGTGAAAGATTGTCTTACTGTATTCACTGATGGTTCTAAAACCGTCGGGGCTTGTGTGTGGCAAACTGACAATCAATGGCATAAAAAACTTACCACACCACAACCTTCTGCTCAACAGGCTGAACTGTCTGCCTTCAATATGGCACTCACACTTTTTCCCAACCAGCCAATTAATGTAATATCTGATAGTCTGTATGTGGCACAATTGGCCTTGAATATATTTGATGCCTACATTTCTCCTGCAACCCCTTCTCCTTTAATGATGCTTTTTTTACAGTTACAAGACCTATTGAAGGAAAGGAAGGAATCTCTGTTTGTGGCCCACATCAGAAGCCATCAGCATCTGCCCGGATTTCTTTCAGAAGGCAATCACATGGCAGATGAGGCCTGCAAGTTGCATTTGTTACCAATCCTGCAGAATAACACCTTAACAGCAGGAGAAAGTCATGATTATTTTCATCAAAATAGAAAGGCTCTGGTGAGACAATTTGGAATTACTCATCAAGAAGCCGCGGCAATTGTTCAACAATGTCCTACATGTAGTCTGCAGGCACGAAGTGTCCCAGAAGGAGTAAATCCTAGAGGCACCGAGGCCTGTGACACATGGCAAATGGACGTTACTCAGTATCCATCCTTTGCGCCCTGGAAGTATATTCACGTGTCTGTAGACACTTACCCTGGGTTCATCATGGCCACACTGCAAAGGGGGGAGACTACTAAAAACACTATCAATCATTGCATTCGGACCTTTGTAACACTGGGATGTCCAAAAATTTTAAAAACAGACAATGGTCCTGCATACACGAGCTCCTCCTTCTCGGAGTTCTGTCATCATTGGTCCATTGTACACAAATTTGGAATTCCATTCAATAGCCAAGGCCAAGCTATTGTGGAAAGAGCAAATTTAACACTCAAAACGGCCCTTGATCGATACATGGGGAAAAAAGGCGTACGCCCCCCGAACCTCCCAGCGTTACAGAATGTGTTAAATGTATGTTTATATACCTTGAACTTTCTGAATCTTACTGGCTCTCCTTCTTCTTCTCGTCACTTTACCACACCTCCTGTCCCTACCTCCAGACCTCTTGTTTATTTCAGGCAACTTCCAGATCCGAAGTGGAAGGGACCTGTGCAACTGATCACTTGGGGCAAAGGATACGCTGCTGTTCAACTTCCTGATCGTGTTCTTTGGGTGCCTGCGCGCTGTGTTCGACCTTATCATGGGGAGGCTAAGGACAAGTGTTCCTCTCCTAGCCCTTCTGATTCTGATATCTCCTGTCTTTTCTCAGTTTCGGGCTGATCCTGCTGTACTCTTCGCCCCTCCATTCACACGCGTTACCTTTGCCTTTGAAGACATCTCTCTTTCCGCCTGTAATTATGCCTTTCAACATCAAGGCCGTGCCTTGCGTCCCTCACCTCACGTCTCTCTTCTGTATGGCTACCAACCCTGTCGGGTCTACCTACATGTCTATGTCACCGCGAATACGGTGGGACCTTATTCCTGCTTAGGCTTTCTTGCTTCCCGTCAATCCTTCACTCATACAGTTTATCTCTTTTCCATTTTCTCTGTAACTCGCCCCCCACTACCCTCTATGTTTCTTTCTTGGCTCCTTTTGTCTCAATCTTCTCCTCAATCTTTTTCCCATACCCTGGTGCGCCACTTCTCCTGCTGCCAACCTCCCTGTGATACCACCAGCTGCCTATGGGATGCACCTGGCTCCCATCTCCCTGACCGCTATCCTGGTTCCTGATCACCGCTCCGCGGACAACGAATTCGTAGACAGCTTCTCGAGTCCTCTCCACATCCTAAATTCAACTCCTTGATTCACACGCACCGTTACAACAATGAGGGAGCACTGCATCTTCGCTCTCAGGCCCTCTCCTGTTACCAGAGGTCTCCAATCAAGAAAAAGGGAATCATCTGGCGCTGGTTTTTCAACAATACCATATATCTACAAGACTCACCCAAATATACCATCAATTATCATTTTAGAGCAACTCATCTTTCAGTAACTGATCTGACCCTCTCAGACTTTGGTCTATACCAATGTGAAATTACAAAAATGGTATGAGGCTTTGCCACTTCTTCTCGGCTGACATTATCCCTACGACAGAAGTTTATCCCCCCCCAACGGAGGACACGAAGTGCACTCACCTCCCAAGATGCCAAACATTGCACCCCCTGCTTGCAAAAAACTCAACAGGGGCAGACCATCAGAACTACATTAATATATCACACCCATTTTATTTGCACCAAACCATCCACGCACACCTGTGTGTGGAATAGCACGACGTATAGTATTTGTGAAGATAACAACAAACAAACCTGTTATGACCCCACAGGCCCCACTCATCACTACAACATCCTCATCACTGTCGGAGCCGGCTCATCGAAAAAGACACTGGTCAATCATGACTTTTATAATCCGAAGGTATCCCAATCGGTCACTTTTGATGCCTGCGAAGCCATGGACTATGGCACAAACGAATGCGGCTCACTTGTCTGGCGACGGACATATTCCAGCAACGAAAAGTACATCTGTGCCAGAACTTCAAATCAACACGACCCCTGTGGCAAAGGCACCTACTGCAATGAATGGAAATGTGTGGACTTTCAATCCAGAGGGCTCACAGTGCGACCCGACACCATACTCAAGAGGGATAACCTTAAAAAACTCTATATCACCCGTCTTAGAGTTCCCGATCCCAACTGTATGCAACATCAGTGCAATCCCATCAATCTCACGTTTCCAGTACCGGAAAATTGGCTTTCCTTCCAAACATGGAAAGGTACTGACAATGACTATGGCTTGGGTATTGATGGGACAGGAACCAACCCTTCAGTAGCCATCAAAATAATAGTAAGCAAAATTTCCATCGACTCAACCAGACACTCCTTATTTCATTCTGTTTATTTGGAATTGGCAAAATTGACTCACCTGACCGTACCACATGAGGTGCGCAACACCTTTGTACACCTTGCAGAGACTATTGCTAAATCATTGCAAGTTAAAAATTGCTTTGTGTGTGGGGGAACTACGATGGGGGAACAATGGCCGTGGCAGGCCCAGGAAATTAACATCACCCATGTCATAACTAATTGGTCCAACTTTGATACCCTGAACACAATTCCTGAAAACTGGACCCTGACCACTAATTTGGTAGGAAGACAATGCTATCAAAGAGTTAATACCTCCGCACGTACGTTTGTAGCAGGCTCTCTTTTATGTTTAGGTACGTTCACCAACGATTCGTGGGACTCTCCCAATAACCTTCCTAGGCCCACCCATAACCTCACTTCTTACCTTTCTTACCTACGGCAACCCGAGAATGATTCCGCCACCTGGCCAGCACCAACAGGGCTTTACTGGATATGTGGCGCCAATGCCTTCTCCATCCTCCCAGCCGCCTGGCAAGGATCTTGTGTACTAGGGACCATATGACCAGGTTTTTTTCTGCTCCCTTTGTCGCAAAGACAGGTCCTAGGTCACCCGGTATACGAGGAAGCCAGGGAGGCCACACGCGAGAAGAGAGACACCTCCCAAATTCATAAAGTAAATTGGAAAGATGATGAGTGGCCCCCAGAACGCATAATTCATTATTATGACCCGGCAACCTGGGCAGAGGATGGCATGTGGAGATACAGAACACCCATCTACATGCTTAACCGCATCATCTGTCTTCAAGCGGTAGTAGAGCTAATCACTGATGAAACATTGGCCACCATGCGATCCCTTACGAGAGAGTCAGTAACATCTCGTACTTACATAATGCAAAATCGTCTGGCACTAGATTACCTGTTAGCAAAAGAAGGGGGGGTATGTGGAAAGTTTAACCTTACCGATTGTTGCATTGAAATTGATAACAGCATGAAGGCTGTAGATGAGGCTGCCATAAAAATGATAAAACTGGCGCATGTACCTGTGCAAACATGGAAGGGAGTGGACATAGGGGGAATGTTTGACGAGTTTCTCCCCAAGTTTCCCGGTTTAAAGGCTATTTTTATTTTGGTGGCTATAATTGCTATAGGATGTTTTCTGCTACCCTGTTTATTACCTATCTTTATTTCAATGATCAAACGTAGTTTAAATGCTATTGCCGAAGCTAAAGCTGCTGCGCAACTTAATCTCTTAATGCAAAATCATGTATATATGGCAATCCCAACTGAGGAGTGCAAGGCTCCGCTTTTGCACTTATGTTCCGATGACGACTCTGACACTGATAACCTGCCCTTGAACGAGGTTGTGCAATCGGATCGGGATGTCCCGGAGGGTATGTCCTTATCCAAGCACTATGATACTCCAAAGGAGAAAGGCTTATATTTTGAATCGGATATCGCGGCACCTTAAAAACAAAGAAAAGAGGACTTGTAGTAAACCTCGAGAGTCCTCTCGACATAAGGCCGTAAGAATGACCTTCTCAAGTTAGGAATTGCATGATAAGCTCAGCTTGGCACGACACGTAGGCAAATAGTTACAGGAACTAGCTGACTACAAAATATCTTGTTAATAGATAATCACTCTATCTTAGCACACAACAGTGGTCGCATCCTGCCATGGCGCCATTAGAATTATACTTCCTTGCTCCTCTTCACATATGTCTCGCTCCCCCCGCCCTGATAAAACTGCAAAAGAAAAGAGGGTGGTGCGTTGCAATCGGGGGACTTCTTCATCTACCCCGGGCACAATGTGCTCTCTCACCTTGAGAAACTATGGTGTCTGTGTCAATTATTGATTCTAGTACTTAAGTACTCACCCTCGTGAGGGTCCCTCTAAATTTCACCCCTGCGGGGGCTCTACGGGCTGATCAGAGAACCTAAGGACAACGAGCAAACCGCGACAACGCGACAAAAGACAAAAATGCAGAAAGAAGAAAAGAAAAATAAAATGAAGGTGGTTCCTATGTCTTTTGCACAAAAAATTACCTCTTATTTTATGATTAAAAAAGAAAGCTAATTCCCCTCTACTATTCAGTATTTTTCTGATCATCAAAACCACAAATGATACATGAATTTTCCCCTTTTTATGCAAACAGTACATAAGAAGCTTCCAGTCGGCCATAAATATAGATACTGTTTTCTCTTTAAGCAAAAAAAGTTTCTTTGGCAATCTCAGAAACTTTCATCATCTTCAATCATCATTTTATAATAACTTGTTTTCTTCACAAGGCATTAATTTATTCAATAAATTTATATTTGGACAATTTTCTGCATCAAAAGCACTGTAAAATACACTGTAAGACATTACATACATGTTAAAAGTCATTAATATAAACTTAACTTACAACTACAATTGAACCCAAAATTTATGTTGTTAAGTGAGTTTTACCCCATTTTATGACTTTTCTTGCCACATTTGTTAAGTGAAATACTGTTGTCAGTTGTCAAGCATCTAAATGTAAATCACATGACAATGGAGATACTACAATGATCGTAAGTGTGAAAAATGGTCATGTCACTTTTTTCAGTGATGTTATAACTTCAAACGATCACTAAGTGAACTGTTGTAAGCCAAGAACTACCTGTAAGTATCTTATAACAATACAGAATTAGTTATACTTTATCTGAAACAGACAGGTGGACAGACATGTGTGTTAATACTTACACCTTCTGTAGGGACAGTCATTACACTCCTACTTTTCTTCATGATGGTGATAGAAAATCACTTCAATTATAGGTATCCTTTCCAATTGTGCTTCTGCCCAACCAATAAACCTGGTCAAAAAAAAGGAAGAAGAAAATTATATTTCAATATTTGTCTTCAAATTTAAGAATGGAAACAAGGTCTGTCTTGTATATTACCAAGAATGGTAGAAATGTCTGACAGACAGAATGGTAGAAATATCATGTTCATGAACAAATTGTTCATGAACATGATATTTTCCCTACCAGATAAGTACTGTCTAATTGAAAAATATTCCTCGGAGATTCTCCCCCAAGATGGCTGCTGAACAGTAAGAGAATTTTTCCCCTGCCAATTATTGGCTGGTTTTGCAGCCAAAGCTGTTTCTTTGGCAGTGCTACTTCCTAGATTTGAACAGGAACACTTAAGAACAACCCAAGACAACTTTCAGATAACCATGAAGACAACGTGCATTTTTGGGTAGTGAAAAGTGTCTTGACTTCATTTACATTTATATTGGATTTTCATTACAGGGATTTTATTAATTTGCAAAGTTTGGACGTTATGTTTTAAATTTTTCTTTTAACTTTGGATCGAAAAAGCCAAAAAAATTTTCTCTTTGTTTCTTGATCCATTTTTTTTACTCTGAAGAAATTACATGAACATTCTTTGTTCCCATCCTTGAAAAACTTTCTTATCTCCAGTTGCCAGTTTACAAGATAGCAAGATAGTAAATAAGGAGAAACTTTCTGACAGTGGGAACAATCAATCAATAAACAGCTTGCCCTTGGAAGTTGTGGAAGCACCATCACCTGAGACTTTCAAGAAGAGATTGGATTCCCATATGTCGGAAATGGTATAGTGTCTCCTGCTTGGGCAGGGGGTTGGACTAGAAGACCTACAAGGTCCCTTTCAACTCTGATTATCTATTATCTGTTAAGTAATATATCGGTTTACAGATATTATAGCTGACATTTTATATTTATTTATTTTTATTTATTTATAAAAACACTTATATACCGCCCTTCTCCCGAAGGACTCAGGGCGGTGCACAGCCGATTCTACCCCGATACATAATACAAAAATTAAAATGAATTAAATAATTTTGGGCTGTTATAATTAAAAGTCCACCCTCCCCCATAAATAATTAAAAACCCCAAATTAGAATCCAATTTAAAACGGGAGACGGTTAAAATCTTGTATCAGCCCAGACCAGCCTGCTCAAAGAGCCAGGTTTTTAACACACGTCTGAAGGCTCTCAGATCCGTGCTGGTACGTATCTCTGGGGGCAGACTATTCCAGAGAGCAGGGGCCCCCACAGAGAAGGCCCTATTCCTGGGGGCCGCCAGACAACACATAGAGGCCGACGGCACCCGGAGAAGGCCCTCCCTGTGGGAACGCACAGGTCTGTTGGAGATCACCGGCAGAACGCGGTCCTGCAGGTATCCTGGCCCAATGCCATGGATCGCTTTAAAGGTCAAAACTAGAACCTTAAAGCGAACCCGGAAAGCCACCGGCAACCAATGCAGCTCGCGCAGGAGAGGCGTCACATGGGAGCTTCGCGACGCCCCCATAATCACCCACGCGGTCGCATTTTGCACCAGTTGGAGTCTCCGGGTGCTCTCCACAGGGAGCCCCATGTAGAGAGCATTACAGTAATCCGGGCGAGAGGTGACAAGGGCGTGAGTGACTGTGCGTAAGGCGTCCCGATCCAGGAAGGGCCGCAACTGGTAGATCAGGCGAACCTGATAAAAAGCCCCTCTGGAGACGGCCGCAATATGGTCTTCTAGAGACAGCCGTGCATCCAGGAGGACACCCAAATTGCGAGCCCTCCCTGTAGGGGGCAGAATCTCTCCCCCAATAGCCAGCGAAGGTGTCAGCTGGCTAGATCGGGGCGCCGGAAACCACAGCCACTCAGTCTTGGATGGGTTGAGTCAGAGCCTGTTCCCGCCCATCCAATTCCGCACAGCCTCCAGGCACCAGGACATAGCCTCCACCGCATCGTTGGGGTGGTCTGGGGTGGAGATGTAAAGCTGGGTGTCATCTGCATACAGATGGCACCGCACCCCAAGACCACGGATGATCTCGCCCAGCGGCTTCACATAAATGTTGAACAAGAGAGGGGAGAGGACCGATCCCTGAGGCACCCCACAAATAAGGGGCCTAGAGGTAGACCTCTCCCCCCCGCCAACACAAATTGCGAGCGGTTGGAGAGGAAGGAGGAGAACCATCGCAAGACAGTTCCCCCAATCACCAACCCCTCCAACCGCCGCAATAAGATACTATGGTCGATAGTATCAAAAGCTGCCGAGAGGTCTAATAGGACCAGGACAGAGGAAAATCCTCTGTCACGGGCCCTCCAGAGATCATCAACCAACGCGACCAATGCTGTTTTGGTACTATGCCCGGGCCTGAAGCCCGATTGAAACGGATCGAGGTAAGTCGCTTCCTCCAGGTACTGAGGGAGCTGACGTGCCACCACGCTCTCAACAACCTTCGCTAAGAAAGGAAGGTTGGAGACTGGACGATAAATTTTTTAAAACAACCGGGTCCAGGGTAGGCTTCTTGAGGAGGAGCCGCACCACCGCCATTTTCAGGGCAGTAGGGAGCGACTCCTCTCTCAACGAAGCATTGATAATCCCCTGGAGCCAGCCTCGTGTCATCTCCCTGGCGGTCGAAACCAACCAGGAGGGACACGGGTCCAACAAACATGTGGTGGCATTCAGCCCCCCCAACAACCTGTCCACACCCTCGGCGGTCACAGGGTCAAACTCTTCCCAGATAATATTCTCAAGACCTGCCCCGGACACCTCCCCCGGGACCACCCAATTGGCGTCCAGCCCGTCCCGAATCTGAGCGATTTTGTCGTGCAGAAATCGGGAAAACTCTCCTCCACCCTACCCTGCAAGAGGTCATCCCGCGCTCTCGGCTCCAGCCGAGAGCAGGTCACTCTAAACAGGGCGGCAGGCCGATTTTCTGCCAACGCAATAAGGACGGAGAAATGCGAACGTTTCGTCGCCTCTATTGCCACAAGGTAGATCTTAATATAAGACCTCACCTGTGTTTGGTCGGACTCAGTGCGGCTAGCCCTCCAAACACTCTCTAGACGTCTTTTCCGGCATTTCATCTCCCGCAGCTCCTCCGTAAACCACGGAGCCAAGTGGGATCTGTGCCGAGTCAGAGGTCGCAGAAGCGCAACTCGGTCCAGAGCCCCGGCAGCCAACCTATCCCAGGTGGCTACCAGGTCTCCAGGCGAGTTGTGAGCCAGAGTCTCGGGAAATGGCCCAAGCTCCCTCTGCAACCGCTCAGGGTCCATCAGGAGCCTGGGGCGGAACCATCTACATGGCTCCGCCTCCCTGCGGTGGGGGGTGGCGGTACAGAAGTCCAGTCTAAGAAGAGAATGATCTGTCCATGACA
Source organism: Bungarus multicinctus (assembly GCA_023653725.1). Lineage (NCBI taxonomy): Eukaryota > Metazoa > Chordata > Lepidosauria > Squamata > Elapidae > Bungarus > Bungarus multicinctus. The sequence continues at coordinate 63,084,280 of CM042842.1, forward strand.
AGGGTTTGATGACTAAATCCCCAAAATTACAGTCATTCAACCACTGACCGGAGACAAAAATAAGGTCCAGCGTGTGTCCTCCTATATGAGTAGGGGCAGAAACTAATTGGGTCAGGTCCATGGCCATCATGGAAGCCATGAACTCCCGGGCTACCCCAGAGGTTTCACCGAGCGATGGCAGGTTGAAATCCCCCATGACTAAAAGCCTAGGGGTCTCAACCCCCAGCCCGGCTATCACCTCGAGGAGTCCGGGCAGGGCCAATGACACGTGGCAGGGAGCCAGGTACGCCATCAAAAGGCTCATCTGAACCCCTTGTCCCCACTTCACAAAGAGAGACTCACAACCAGCTGTCTGAGGGACAGTGGCCTCCCTAGGACAAAGGACATTTGAGCAAAGACTGTTTTTTAACATACAAACTCAATCTGAAAACATTTATAAAAAGTTTGACAATATAATAATGACTACAAAGAATGCCCAGTTCCAAGTAACTGTAAAATCTAGTTAAACTAGATTTACAAAAGGAACTTGATTTATATTTTATATCTGGCCACATGGACTCTCTGGGGCACTCTCAGTACACAATTCACACCAAAAAAAAAAAAACTGTCAACAAAGCAAAGGGAATTGAAATTTAAAAAAGGAAAATTAAAAAGCGCGAAAATAAAAAGGGTGCAATAAACAAAAAGCAGCTGAGTCAACAAAGCCGGACAGCTGTCAAATTTTTCCGTAAATCTAAACGACAAAGAGAATCCAGGGAGTAGAATAATTCTTAAACAAACTCAAATAATTCAGAGCCCTGAATGAGCGGAGTGTAAGGCATCCAGAAAGTATCCATGATATCAATCACTCCAAGACATTTTCTCACCAATTGATTTATTTAGGTACAGATCTGGCATGTCAAAGGCAATTTCCCAAAGTGAAATTATTTTCGCGCGTTACACAGAATCCATCTTCTCTTCTCTCACCTCTACACTTCATAAATCACGAGAATTAACTGCAACTGGAATTTCTTAATACAACATATAGAATAAACTTGAACTTTTCAACTCCTCCACCCCTCCTTCCATGAAATGTGACAGCTGAATTTTAAAGCTGACACGGAGACCGAGTGAAGAACTGAGGACTGTTACCAGGGGCGGGATGTCTTCAGAATTCAACTCAGTCTGTAGAGCAATGAAGCTAGAGACTACCCAGTCTGGATTCTCCCGTTGACTCAATGGAGAATTGGCAGATTCATTGGAGAAGACTGAAAGAAATATGGGCATTACAGACTTAGAACTGACTGACTGGATAAGTGATAAATTAGTTTCTCTTAAGAAGACTGAAGAAGATTGGGGAATGGATTTATTATACTCAACTGGAAAACAATTTCATCTGGACTCTTTTGCGAAGATCAGATTGATTTTGGAGAATGGATTTATAATATTTAATATTCTGATTCCTCCTATTAGATTATTTTAGACTTTTCTTTTTATATCTACTTTATGTTTTAATACCTTCTATTTTTTTATAACATTTTACAATAGTGTATTTTCTATGCTTGATAATTGACTATGTACCACCCTCCTTATACTGATTTATGACAGTAACAAAGATTGATTTAATGATAAATTATTCATAAAAGTAAAGTTTTTCCCTGTCGAGTTGCTTCCAATTCTAGGGACAGTGCTCACCTCTGTTTTATTACCTGAGGAAGTCAGTATCATCCGAAGACATTTCCATTGTTATGTGGTCAGAATGACTATATACCAAAATATATGGAAAGTTAGTATCTTCCAACCAAAGTGGTACCTATTTATGTACTTGTATTTGCATGCTTTCAGATAACAGATAATCAGATAACAGATAATCAGAGTTGGAAGGGACCTTGTAGGTCATCTAGTCCAGCCCCCCGCCCAAGCAGGAGACCCTACACCATTTCTGACAAATGGCAGTCCAATCTCTTCTTGAAAGTCTCAAGTGATGAAGCTCCCACCCTCCTGAGGGCAAGCTGTTCCATTGATTGATTGTTCTCACTGTCAGAAAGTTTCTACTTTTTTCAAGGTTAAATCTCTCCTTATTCAGTTTCCATCCATTATTCCTTGTCTGCCCTACAGACTCTTTAGAAAATAGCTTGACCCACTCCCTTCTGTGGCAACCTCTCAAATATTGAAAGACTGCTATCATGTCTCCCCTGGTCCTTCTCTTCACCAGACTAGCCAAGCCCAGTTCCTGAAACCGTTCTTCGTATGTTTTAATCATCCCCTAATCATCCTGGTTGCTCTTCTCTGTACTTGTTCTAGAGTCTCAACATCTTTTTTATAATGTGGTGAACAAAACTGGATGCAGTACTCTAGGTGTGCTCTTACTAAGGCTTTATAGAGTGGTATTAGTACCTCCTTTGATCTTGATTGTATCCCTGTTAATACAACTTAGGATTGCATTAGCTTTTTTGGCTGCTGCTGCACATTGCTGGCTCATATTTAGCTGGTTGTCCACTAAGACTCCAAGATCCCTCTCACAGATACTGTTATTGTGCCTGGTTCCACCCAGTCTATATGTATACTTTTGGTTTTTCTTGCCTAAGTGTAGGACTTTACTTTTCTCTACATTGAATTTCATTTTGTTAGATACAGCCCAGTATTCTAGTCTGTCAAGATCCATCTGCATTTTGACCCTATCTTCTTGGGTGTTAGCTATTCAAATTGCTAGGTGGATAGGACCTGGGGCAAGTAATGGGAGCTCACTCCATTGTATTGCATTCAGGTCTCAAACCTGGGCTGCCAGCTTTCCAGCTGACAAGCTCAGCGTCTTTAACCACTGAACCACCATATTCATACAGGTTTACAAATACATCAGTTAGAGCTTCTATTATTTATATCCCATCTTGAACATTGTTGTGCATCTCAGGGTACCTGAGAAAAAGGTTTAGAAGTTATAACTGGTGTAAATGTGGTAGCTATACTTGATAACTGTTCAACATATTAGGATTATTTGATGCTTGCACTGGATGAACTGCACTGGATGCCAGTTGCTTACAAGGCACAATTTAAGTTGTTGATATTAACCTTTAAAGCTTTTAATTATTATGATATAATTATTGAGAGACCTTATTTTCCATAACCAACTGTGTAGGCATTAAGATCTTTAGAAGAAGTCATTCTAAAGATATTTCTGGTCAAATGCCAGACTTATTTATCTAGGAAATAAATATACAGGAAAGAATCTTCTTTTATTATTCTCACAGAGGATCTGCTTGAAGGATTTCATTTGGATGCCTTGTCTCTCAGTATTCAGTATTTATTTTAATTATCAGTTCATTTTGTTCTTACTTATTTATTCATTTACCTGGGCTTTTATACACCTTCAGTACATAAATTGTTAAGCAGTTAACAATTAATTAATATTTTTAATGCACACTTTTTTTCAAAGAAATTGTGTTTTGACTATTTTAGTATAAAGATAATACAAATTGAAAGGAGTATATAGTTTTTAAAAGGAGTATAGTAACAAGTTGTTTATCAGCACTTAAGGAACATTTCATTTTAGATATTCACTCTCATTCTCCAAATCTAGTAAGGAAAAGTCAAAATGTATTGAAATGTACTGACCTGAGGGCGTTCAGACGTGATCTGAAAACCTGGCTCTTTGAGCAGGCCGGCCTGAGCTGACTTCAAATGGGATTTTAAATAAGGGGTTTTAGAATTGATTGGTTGGGGTATGAAATTTTTAGCTTATTTTAATCGGGGGTTTTAAATTTTTAAATGGCAGCCTATAATTTAATTCTCTTTTAATTGTATTTGTATTTGTAATTTATATATATTTTAGTTGGCTGTTCACCGCTCTGAGTCCTTCGGGAGAAGGGCAGTATATAAAACTATTTAATAATAATAATAATAATAATAATTTATTTGTATTCTTAAATAACTTGCTGGAAATACAGTAGAACTTCTGGTCATGAACACTTCTGACCATAACCAAATTGGGTTCCAATCAAAAAATTCACAAAATTTTTGAATCTGGTCATGAAGACATATTCGGGTGGCAATCAAACATGACTCCTGACCCAGAAATTCCTGAAGATGAAACATTAGAAGATGAAGAAATCGCTAAAGTTATGGAATGAATTATAGTCGTGATCAGAGGTTCTATTGTAAACTGAATAGTACTATGTACATGATATTTAACAGATTCACTTAGTCAAGATGGAATCCCCGCTCTATCTAAAAGTAATTACATAAAATTCTGTACCATGCCATCCTAAAATAAGTCCATTATCATGTCAGAATTTTTTTTATAATTCTATAATTATGTAAACTATATGTAAATAATTATATAAATTATATATAAATTATTATGTAAATTATATTTCTTTTTCTTTAAAATAATTGTGGTACTTATCCAATCACTGTAGCTTTTTGTAGGTGTCATATAGATAGCAAATGGCTGTTAAAGTATAATCTGAGTTGGAAAAACTGAACTGGATTAGGCAGTATTGTACTACTGAAGAGATATGAATTTCAATCAAATCTCCCAGATTCCATACATGTAGCCCATGACAATCATATGTTGAAGTTTTTCCTAGATACATAAATAAAGAGAAAACTACTTTAACTTGTGGCATTGGATGTTCCATGTGAAAGGATAAAATGTAAAGGAAGGAAAAAGAAGTTTCCACATTTTCCAACTGAGCAATATTAGTTCTATATTGTACTAACAATATAGAACTGTACAATTTTATACATAAAAACTTCTTAAATATGAATTTCTATAAACCTATTAAAAGTATGAATACTATACAATATACTTGCAATTTGCAATTTGTATTCTAAAATGTGCCAGTTCATACTCTGATTCAGCAAGTGTGAATTTGTACAACTTTCATAAAAACACAAAATGAACAAACTGCTCTTTGTTTTCACCAATTTTTCCTAAAGATAAAACAAGTAACAAATATGAAAAAATACTGTCTCAATTAATTTATTAGATTACCAAAACAGACAAATTATTCTACCAACTCAAAACAGTGCAATTATTTATTTTAACCTTTAAAAAGATAGTTAAGATTTCTCTTATTAAAGATCAGTAAGAACAAGATGATCCACAGCTCCTAAATCATGTCCATGAAAAGTCTTATTTCAATAATTCCATCAAATTATATTAGTCCTAAAAGAGTGAATTTTAGAATCTTTAACAAGGCAAACACTTGGATAAAAGAAATTATTGCATATAAATATAGTATTTGTAAATACAATCATTTCGCAATTATTCAATTGTGCTTGCTGAATAATGTGGAAGTTGAAATCCAGCACATCAGGAGAGTACCAGGTTGCAATACACTGCATTGAGATATTCTCTAAAGTGATTTTATAGTAGTTAAAGGGATTGCATAAACCAAGATATGATACTTTATGCATTTCAGTAATTCTGATCTCTTACAGAAAGTATAATTATACTGTCACCAGTTTTAATTTCCTTCAGCTATGATGAGAAAATCAGTACTAATTCAACTACATTATATTGCATTAATCTTTGCATAGATTAAACTGAGAGCAGAGTTAAATTGAAAATAAAAATAATTCTTCAATTCATTGGTGAGAATTAAACTGTGTGCATAATTCTCAATACTCTCCGTTTGGGGAGAGGGGGGCGGTATATAAATCGAATTAATAAATAAATTAATAAATAAATAAAATGATAAAAAGATGTTTTTTCCCAAATCAAAATGTTTAAATATTATGTTATAGATTGTTAGACTGCCTAAAATATTGTTGTTTCAGAAGTTAAAATAGATAACCATGAAGTTATGCCTGGAACCTTACCAAATTCTCTATTTTGACTATTTTTTAAAAAAATATTAATTTAAGAAATAGTGAGCTTACAGCACAACAATATACAAGCCTCTAGTACCATTTTATTTTTCATAAAAACTTATAGAACAGTAAGGGACCACATCCATTTTCTTAAAACTAATAATTGGCTTTGCTTAGAAATTATATGTGGTAGAGATATAGCACACAGTCATTTCTTAACAGTCAGAAACTGAGCTAAAAAATTTCATAAATAGATTTTTCAGGATACACAAAGAACAAAAAAAATTCTAAAATATTCCATGGATCAAATCAAAAGAACACATGGATGGCCCTATGTATAAAAAGGTAAAGGAATCCCTGCTGATTTTATTCTGCTATCTATAGCTGATTTTAGGGGCGGTGCTCCTGTTTCAAAATCATTGAATCGGCACTATCTGAAGACATTTCCATTGTCATTTGGCCTACATGGCATCACGAAGCACTGTTACGTTCTCATTGAAGTGGTGCTTATTTATCTATTTGCATCTGCATACTTTCAAACTAGTGGGCTGATAGGAGCTGGGGTGAGAACGAGAGCTCACTCCTTCACACGGCATCTGGGTCTTGAATCTGGGCTGTTGACTTTCTAGCTGACAAGTCCAGCATCTTACCACTCAGCCATCATGCTGCCCAATGTACAGCACAACGTAAAGCAACTGTTTTATTCACCAGTAGTAATTATAGTTATTCTATATGATAGGATTACAGACCTTTGTTAATGCTAAAAGTTACTGTACTGAAATTATTCATGGAAAATTATTACTGTATAGCATGGAGTAAGGTATAGTTTGAAAATAATTAGGAAGAACTGTTTCAGCCCTCAGGTAAACACAGCATAGATGTCCTAACTTGGCTTTTTTGTGCTTTTATGGGAGCCTGTAAAAGGCTGCTGCTGCTTTAAGAATTGCATTAATTCATACATATATGGTTGGCAAAAATGGTAAAGCAACATATTGATTTAAAACCAGAAATATTTTTGTTGGGCACATTATCGGATCAGCATAACAAGGGGAATACCTATTTGATTTTACGTATATTTACTGCAACCCGAATTGTATTTGCAGAACAGAAGAAAAGTGAAGAGATCCCTACAGATGAAAATGTGATTAAAATATATATTGAAATGTGCAGAAATGGATAGATTAATATTTACAATTAAGGAAAAGGAAGAAACTGAATACTTTTTGACTTGAGACTTATTTTATCAATGGTTAGCAGACAAAAACAGAAATTAGAAATTAGAAACATGAAAATATAAGAAAACGATTGATGAAAAAAAGGGAGCTTAAAATGGATAAGCAAGTATCAGTATTATTATAATCATTATGATAGAATGAATATCAATATAAATAACATTGTTGTAAATACTTGGATGATTATTTCCTAAAACTATTTATACCCAACACACTGTTTAACTAAAAATTGAATTTTTATATGTTATAAAATAAAAAACTTTATGCAAAAAAGAGAACTGCATTAATAAGTGGGTTTCCTAATGCAGCTACATTTTTTATTAATTGTTTTGATTGAAAGAGAGAGGGAGAAAGAGGGAGAGATTATACATCATAGATTTCTGAAGAACCAAGCATTGTATTGTGTGGAATTTCTTTGAAGATTGTAGAGCATACTTTTTGCAAGTTTTCATCATCAAATATTCAAAAGACTTTTTATCCCATTGGTGACATTACATACTGGAAGTGTTAAACATTCCTGAAAATATAGCACTAGCCTGCAATAAAAAGTCTATCTTAAAATGTGATTAATTTTGTTAGATAGGTCGGTATTTGTAGTTATATTGTAAGGCATGCTGCTTGCAAGGAAATGCTAGGTTGAATTCTTCATATCGTCATTACAAAGAATCTTGGATAGCAGAATAAGAAAGATTTCAGGCTGATACTCTGCAGAATTATTCCCCAAATCTAAAATAATTGAAAGGTGTTGTGTATACTTATAACTTCTGAGGCCCAAACAAGTTAGAAAATGTTACACTAATATAACAAGGGGCTATATGCCTATAATTTGCCTAATACTAAGCATTATCTACAGTGTCAAGCTAACAAACAGTAGAGCAGAGAAAGATGAGAGGTCTAATTTGATATTTATAAAAATATCTGTATATACAGTAAGTTGGCTATGGATGGCTTTCTACTCCAATTACTTGAAGACAGGAGAACGGTTTTCATTCTGTATTAAATATGACAGAGATGACAGCATTATGATTTATTACAGACAGGAACAGTCCATCCTAGAATGCTTACAAAACAATATTTTATGTAATGCCCAGATATCTCTGTGTAATATTTGAAAGGTTTCTGGTGTCTTCAAAAACTTTGTGCATAACATTATTTAAAAAATATGCCATGCTTTCAAGAAGCTGGATCCACAAAAAATAATCTACCATAAACATTCCCCTCAGCAATATATTGTTGAACACAGTATTTCTTCCTTTTTTGCACTGAATCTCAAATAAACCAGATGGTAACTTTAATGATAATCAATAATGTTTTAAATAATGTAAATATAAGAACACTAAAAGATACCTTTGCCTATAAAGCTGCCGGTTTTGCATTGCTTTTTTACAATGTTTCTTAAAAGCTGTATAATTTATCTACTGTTGCAGACATCTTCTCCAGTTCCCCACTGCTTCATTCACAATGCTTCAAACACACACACACACACACACACACACACACACACATATATAGGTGTGTTTGTGTGTATCCATCCTCTGTTTGAACAGGACAGTTGCACTAGAAGACCTCCAAGATTCCTTCCAACCTGTTATTCTATTTCTATTACAGTAGTCCTCAACCTTTGTGGCTTGGCAGCCTGGGTGGGGGGTGGGTACAGGGGAACTGGGCTGCACACATATAGCCCTTGCAGTGCCCACCAGCCCATCACTCGTACAAGTTGAGTTGTGTACACACATGTACACATTCTGGCCAGCCACTTGTGCAACCCAATTCCTAATAGGCCAGAGCCCGGTAATGGGCTGCAACCCAGGGGTTGGGGATCTTGTTCTACTGTGTCACTGACACCATACCAGAAAATGGAAATATGGCAGCAAAAACACACAAATAAACAGTTGAATAAATGGCTGTAAAAAAAACTGAATTAAATTATGTAGTTTTAGCTAAAGTTCCTAAAATTGCATCATCTGAGAGAGTATAATTTCTCTCTTTTAGAGATTACAAAAAATGACAATTCTGAGATGTTGTCCTCTCTGGGAGGATTTTTGTCAGTTTTCTACACATTTCTTTATTTCCCATAACTTGAGAGATCTCAAGAAGATAGATATTAGAGGAGGGGCAGACAAATCCACAAGAAAAACAGACTCTTCAAAAACAGACTTCCATCATTCTTGCTGAAGTGCTTTCATTTGTTCCTTGTTGATGATACACACTGAAAGGTGAAAAGAGAAACTCGCCCAACAGGACAATACCATTTTCACAGTGCTTTGCAATAGATGCAGAAAAGACCAATAGAAATTAGCAACAATTATCATATGTGATGGTCTTGCCCAGAGGCTCGAAAATATTGGCTAAAAATCCAAAAATGGCTACAGGAAATTACCAATGAACAATTAGATTTACAACCAGTGCTCTTCCTATTGGGGATCTTCAAAAAAAAATATGTAAAGACTATAAAATACTTATTATTACATATATTGACTGCGGCCAGGATTGCTTTTGCTCAGTGTTGGAAACAGTCATTCACAACTGTAGAAGAACTGGTTATACAAAAAGTTATGAATCGTGCTGAAATGGATAAATTAACATTGAGTTTAAAAAATAAGGAATCTTCAATATTTTATAAGGTATGGGAACAATGGTACAATTGGATAGATCGGAGACAGACTAAGGATAGATGATTATTAAACATAGAACATAGATAGAATAAGAATATAGTTATGTATAAATTATCACTATCACACAAATGACTGCTATATGATAATGCACCACAAACAGTTGTTATTGAATTATATACTTTTTAATTTTTTTAAAAAAAAATTCTTTTCTTTTTGTAATAAAAATCAATAAAGTTTTCTTTAAAAAAAAAAAAGAAATTAGCAACAGGAGTAACTATCTTATGGTAGCATGTATATTGACTTAAGAATGAATGGATAACACTTTAACACAGTAGAAGGGAAAAGCCCATAAAGATATGTGGTAGAAGCACCTAGTTAAAATAAAAAAAACTTCTGTTTCCTAAAACTGGTGATTGATAGCAGTTTGCACACCACATTTAAAACAGATTCCAAGGCTCAGACTTGTGTGATTCCTACAGACATGTTTGCAACCTTAAACTGTCTTCCAACAAACATAATTAATGGTGAATAAAGAAGTGAAATCACAAGTTGCAGTCATATGATATCTCGTTTAACAATTATTAATGATGGAAATGGAAGTTTGGTACCATCATGTGATTTTTCACTTAGAAATCCAGCACTTCTTGACAGAGTTGCTGGTTCCAATTGTGGTCTGTAAGCCAGGATTTCTGTACCCACATCCTATGCCAAAAGACCAGTCATTTTGTTTCAGTTTTATTGGTAGCAAAGTATCTCTCTGACCCTTTCTCTGGTTTCTGTTCTTTGTTTCATTACCTTGTAAATTTTAAGTACCTATGTTTAATGCTTCATTGTACAGTGTACATACACTACTACATTTTAATAAAGTGACAGTCAATACAACTTGTGTGTTTGGGTGTGCATGCATCTTTGAATCAGCCTTGACTTCTGAGAATTTATTTATTTATTTATTTAAATTTGTATACCGCTCCCCTCTCCCAGAGGGACTCGAGGCGGTGCACAGCCAGATAAAATATACATATAAGATACACATACAATACTTAAAATGAATTAAAAGAATTAAATAAATGGCCATAATCAAAAGATTAAAAAGATTAGAGAATTAAGAAAGCTAAAACTGAATTAAAAACTCTAAAAACCCCTAGGCCAGACCAGATTGATGAAATAAATAGGTTTTCAACACACACCGGAAGGTCAAGAGATCAGGAATGGTCCTCATCTCCAGGAGTAGTTCGTTCCAGAGGGAGGGTTCCCCCAACGAGAAGACCCGCACCCTCAGGGTCGCCAGCCGTCCAGCCAGCGGCACCCTGAGGAGGCCGACTCTATGGGAGCATATTGGTCGGCGGGAGGACGATAACAGCAGGAGGCAGTCCCGCAGATATCCTGGTCCCAAGCCATGGAGCGCTTTAAAGATGGTAACTAAGACCTTGAAGCGCACCCGGAGGACCACCGGGAGCCAATGCAGCTCACTCAAGAGCGGTGTAACATGGGAGCCCCGAGGAGCCCCCAACACCATCCACACGGCCGCATTCTGCACCAGCTGGAGCCTCCAGGTGCTCTTCAAGGGAAGCCCCATGTAGAGAGCGTTGGCATAGTCTAGGTGGGAGATTATGAGGGCGGAAGTGACCATGCAAAGCGCATCCCGATCCAGAAAGTGCCGCAACTGGTAGATCCTACGGACCTGACCAAAAGCCCCCCTGGCGACGGCCACCACATGGTCCTCCAATGACAGCCACACATCCAGGAGGACACCCAGATTGCGAGCCCTCTCTGTGGGGGCAAGAATTCCCCCCCCCACAGCCAGCAATGGAACCAGCTGGCTGTATCGGGGTGCCGGGAAGCACAGCCACTCAGTCTTAGTTGAGCTGAAGCCTGTTCCGCCCCATCCAACACCGCACGGCCTCCAGGCACCGGGCCATCACTTCGACGGCTTCATCGGGGTGGCCTGGGGTAGAAATGTACAACTGAGTATCATCAACGTACTGATGGAACTCTACCCCAAAGCCACAGATGATCTCATCCAGCAGCTTCATATAAATATTGAACAGAAGGGGCGAGAGCACCGACCCCTGAGGTACCCCGCAAACCAGGGGCCTTGGGGCCGATCTCTGCCCCCCCGCCAACACGAATTGCGAACGGCCAAAGAGGAAGGAGGAGAACTACTGCATAACAGTGCCCCCCACCCCCAACCCCCCCAGCCGTCGCAATAAGTTACTGTGGTCGACAGTATCAAAAGCCACCGAGAGATCTAGTAGGACCAGGACAGAGGAATGACCTCTGTCACGGGCCCTCCAGAGATCATTGACCAATGCCATCTCCCGTGCTGTGCCCGGGCCTGAAGCCCGATTGGCATGGATCCAAATAGACCGCTTCATCCAGGTGCTGGGGGAGCTGTCGTGCCACCACACTCTCAACAACCTTCGCCACAAAGCGAAGGCTGGAGACGGGACGATAGTTAGATAACAAAGTTGGGTCCAGAGACAGTTTCTTGAGGAGGGGTCTCACCACCGCCTCTTTCAAGGTGGCGGGCAGATATGCCTTGCTCAAGGAAGCGTTAATATACCCTGGAACCAACCTCGTGTCACCTCCCAAGTGACCAACACCAGCCAGGAGGGCCACGGGTCCAACAAACATGTGGTAGCATTCAGCCCCCGCAGCATCCTGTCCATGTCTTCGGGGGTCACAGGATCAAACTCCTCCCAAATGACTTCCCCAAATTCCACCTCTGACCCGCCGCCCAGAGTTGCCCATTCAGAGTCCAACCCGTCCCGGATCTGAGTGATTTTATCCAGCAGGAAATTCGAAAGTCCTCAGCCCGTCCCTGAAAGGGGTCCTCCAGCGCTCCCCCTTCCAGGAGGGAGCGGGTCACTCTAAACAGGGCGGCTGAGCGGTTTCCTGCGGACGCAATAAGTGTGGAAAAGTGAGAACGCTTTGCCACCCTTATCGCCACTAAATAGGTCTTAATATAATACCATAATAGTGTTCGGTCAGGTCCGGAGCGAGTAGTCCTCCAAATACTCTCCAGGCGTCTTTTCCGGCGCTTCATCTCCCTCAGCTCCTCGGAAAACCAAGGGGCCGAGTGAGAGGGGCACCAGGTCAGAGGCCGCAAGGGCATGACCCGGTCCAGGACCCCAGCCGCCACCGTATCCCAGGTGGCGACCAGGTCCTCAACCGAGTCGTGTGCTCGAACGTCGGGACATGGCCCAGCTCCATCAGGAACCTATCTGGATACATCAGGCGCCTGGGGCGGTACCAACATATTTGGTCCGCCTCCCTGCGACGGGGGAAGCGGCCTGGAAATCCAGCCTAAGGAGAGAATGATCTGACCATGACAGGGGCTCAATAAAAACGTCCCCCATACCAAGATCATCCTTGACAACCAAGGATCAACTAAGACAAAAACCAGATCCAGGATGTGATCCCCAGTGTGAGTGGGTTCCCTAATTAATTGGGTCAGGCCCAAGGCTGTCATGAAGCCAAGAACTCCTGAGCGATACCTGGGGCCCCGCCAGCCAAAGGCAAGTTGAAATCCCCCATGACCATCAGCCTGGGGGTCTCAACCGCCAGGCCGGCTATGACCTCGAGGAACTCAGGCAGAGCTGATGTCACATAGCAGGAAGCCAGGTATGTGATCAATAGGCCCATCTGAACCCCGGAATCACACTTTACAAAAAGGGACTCATATCCAGTCGTCTGAGGAACAGTGGATTCCCTAGGACTCACATCCTCCTGAATAATCACCGCAACCCCCCCACCCATCCCCTGGGCCCTCAGCCGATGAAAAACCTGAAACCCGGCTGGGCACATCTCCACTAGAGGGACACCCCCCTCCTGTCCCAGCCAGGTCTTGGTGATGCCCACCAGGTCCACTCCCCCCTCCATAACAAGATCGTAAACAAGGGGGGGCTTTATTCACTACGGACCTGGCATTGCATAACATCAGCTGAAGGCCCGGGGTGTTGGAACTTTCTGTACTATCTTGTGTATGTGCAGGCCGCTCCGTGACTGTAACACATATACAGAACAAAGAGGAAAGATAAAAGAGATTCACCCCAGCAACAGTTGCCCAGCCAGTGAGAACCGCGCACGTATAGAAAGTTATCATATCTGTATGCGTTGCTTGAATTCCTTTGTTGCCTTCTGTATCCTCCCACCTTTTGCTAATAAAAGGGGGTCCTGGAGTCAGCTCTGGGCTCTCATCCCGAGAAAGCTGCCTTGTGTGTCTTTCCTCATTCGGACCCCTCATGAGAAGCCAACCAGGAAAATTACATCTGCTGACTCCGACATGATAACCTCAGGGTTGTACGTTCTTGGAGCTCCTCTACTCATCGCCTGGAAGAGGCTTGTGCACATGATTCCATCCGAAGCAAGATGGCAATCCCCTTGTGAGTATGGGAATAGGGTTCTCTAAGACGCAGGCAGCGCACCTGCAAGACCTTAGAGAGCTAACCAAGCCTAAATTTAATAGAAAATCCACCCCAACCCTTACTAAATCTGACCTTGCCAATTTAATGGCATAAGTTTGGAAACATTGTCCAGCTTATCCGAAGAGAGGCTCATTTAAAGTGACTACATGGAGAAAATTGGGCACTTATTTCCATGAAAGTCCAAGAGCCCCCGCAACAATTCTTTCTGCCTGGCAGGCGGTTATGGAGGCTCTGATACAACATGACAAAAACCTGCATGAGTCTCCTTCAATTGTCCCACAGCCACCGCCATATCAACAAGGAGCTGCTCCGGGGGATAAGGCTGCCTTTTCTGTTACTCCAGTCTCCCCCCCCCACCAAGGCTACTGCCCCTCCTGCATCCCCCGAGCTTGCTGCGCCCCCTCCCAACACCACTATGGGGGCGGTTGCTACTGCTATAGCACAGGCTCGGAGTCAAGGTCTCCTTGATCCCGAGGAACTCGCACAGTGCTCTGTTTTTCCTGTGTCGTTTACCAATCTCCATCCTCCCCCTCGGGAAACTAAATTCGGGGCTTGTAGCCAGCCCCACCCAAAAGGCTGCACAGTGGGCGCCAATTCCTGCTTCTTTTCCGGCTTCTGTTGTTCTTGCTGCTGACGTGTCACTTGACGCTGATTTCCCCAACACCTCCTACTTTATTCCCACCTCCCTGGCCCAGCCCCTTTCCCTGCCCATTTCTGCTGTTTTGCTGCCACATGAGTCATTTACGCTCCGGGGTGCCTCTCTTCAGCCTGCTCTTTTGACAGAATGGCCAGGGACTCTTTCCTGCCACCCTCCCTCTGACCCTCGTTTTCATTTCTTAAAACAAGTTCCGGTTTTGTGGGACCGTCATCAGAAATCAGCCCCTATTCAACATGCCATTAAAGCCTTTGCAGATGGCAGTAAAACTCAAGGCGCCTGTGCCTGGTTTTTCACAGACAAATGGCATACAAAAGTCACCCCACCACAATCGTCCGCCCAACGTGCTGAATTGGCTGCTTCTATTTTAGCCCTTCAGCAATTTTCTAGGGTACCTTTAAACTTGATTCTCGACAGTTTGTATATCACCCAAATCGTTAAAACAATTTTTCAGTCTTATCTATCCCCTTCATTGGACCCGGATCTTTTGTCGTTATTTCTGACCTTGCAGACTTTGATACAAGACCGTACGCATCCCTATTTTGTTACGCATATTAGAAGTCACCAACCCTTCCCGGGTTTCTTACAGGAAGGCAACAATGTTGCGGACGCAGCTGCCTCTGCTTCCTTGTTGCTCACTCTTTCTCCCATCTCTCCATGGGAAAGCCATTCCTACTTCCATCAGAATAAAAAGCGCTCATTAAACAATTTGGAATTTCGGCATCAGAAGCCTCAGCCATTGTTCAGCAGTGTGGTACCTGGAGCAAACAAGCTCATTCATTACCAATGGGAGTAAACCCTAGGGGCACCGAGTGTTGTCAGATTTGGCAAATGGATGTTACTCAATATCCCTCCTTCGCCCCTTGGAAACATCTTCATGTTTCAATTGATACCTATTCAGGATTCATAATGGCAACTCCACAAAGGGGTGAAGCTACAAAGCATGTAATTAACCATTGCATTCGGACTTTTGCAACGTTGGGATGCCCAAAAGAATTAAAAACAGACAATGGGCCTGCTTACACTAGCTCGCTATTTGCAGAGTTTTGTAACCATGGGTCTATAGTCCATAAATTCGGTATCCCATACAATTCGCAGGGGCAAGCATTGGTTGAGCGTGCCAATCAAACCTTAGAAAGGGCCCTGGACCATTATAATATAAAACGGGAAAATCACCCCTGACTTCCCAGCAGTGCAAGATAGATTGAACCTTTGTCTTTTTACCTTGAATTTTTTAAACCTAACTGGGACCCCACCCGCCTCTGCCGCAACCCGTCATTTTTCTGCCTCTCCAATCACAGTTATCAACAAGCCACAGGTCTACTATCGACAGCTCCCTGATCCGACCTGGAGAGGCCCAGCTGACCTGATCACCTGGGGACCAAGAGATGCAAAAAACACAAGAATTGGTAATTCCTGCCCAAGCAAAGAACACCTTTTTAACCTTGGCAGAAACCATTGCAAAAGAACTTCAGGTTTCCAATTGCTTTGTTTGTGGGGGAACCAGTATGGGAGAACAATGACCCTGGGAAGCCCAAGAAGTGGACTATGATCACATTGAGGCAAGAGGCGCTAACAACACCTTGCAAAGGAAAGTGCTAAATCCAGGACATACATTATGCAAAATCGTTTGGCCCTTGACTATATGTTAGCAAAAGAGGGAGGGGTATGTGGAAAGTTTAATTTGACAAATTGTTGTATAGAAATTGATCAGAGAGGTAAAGTAATACAGGAAATATCTGAAAAAATGGTAAAAATTGCGCACGTACCAGTTCAAACATGAAACGGGTTTAATATTAATGATTTATTTGGATCCTGGTTTCCAAAATTACCAGGGTTACAGGCTATTGTAGCTTTAATTGGGATGATTGCGCTCGGTTGTATTATATTACCATGTGTTTTGCCTATTTTTGTACGCACTATTAGTAATAGTTTGTCATTGCTCGTTGAACGCAAGGCTACGGCGCAGGTAATGGCATTATGGGCGAAGACTCAAGAAGAGCGTCAAAAAGATCCTCTGAATCCAGAAAAACTCAGCCTAATGGCTGCAGTGTGGGATGAGGGAGAGGAGGAGCCAGAACGACGCAGCTATCTCCATCTATCGGACGAAGAATCCTGCCTTTAAAAACAAAAACAGAGGAGATGTTGGAACTTTCTGTACTATCTTGTGTATGTGCAGGCCGCTCCGCGACTGTAACACATACACAGAACAAAGAGGAAAGATAAAAAGAGATTCACCCCAGCAACAGTTGCCCAGCCAGTGAGAACCGCACATGTATAGAAAGTTATCATATCTATATGCGTTGCTTGAATTCCTTTGTTGCCTTCTGTTTCCTCCCACCTTTTGCTAATAAAAGGGGGTCCTGGAGTCAGCTCTGGGCTCTCATCCCGAGAAAGCTGCCTTGTGTGTCTTTCCTCATTCGGATCCCTCATGAGAAGCCCACCAGGAAAATTACACCGGGGCCCGATCATTCGAACAACTCAGGGGGCGAGATGTGACGTGGGGGTCGGACCACACCACCGCTCTTAAACAGCGGGGGCGAGCTCCCACAACTTGATAAGGCCCCCTGTCAACGCCATACCTGCCTCTCCCACCGATCATAGAAATGGCCCTCCTCCCCCTCCCCAGAAAAAAACCCCATCCTCGATCCGACCATCCCCGATCCCAAAACCTCCCGGTCGTGCGTGACCTCCGGTCTGGCCTTTTTTCCAGATGGGTTGTCCCCCAAACCCTGTCTGACCACCCTCCCTAACCCCGTTAAGAATTTAGAAATAAACAGACGTAATTGGGCGTGTTTCCCTTGAGTGTGCCACCTCTCCGGATTCTAGGATCCGTCATCGAGATATGCCACAGAAAGGTCAGGGGGCCACCTCAAGGAAAGGGGGACATTCCTGAGTGCCCTCAAGTCTGCCGCTGAGTAAACAATCGGGCAGGCCACACAGCGTCCAGCAGATAAAGTCCCTGCAGTTTTCTTAGCAAGATTTCAGAAGTGGTTTGCCACTGCCTTCTTCCTTCCTAGGGCTACGGATGAACTGGACTAAAGTCCACCAGCTGACTTTGTGCATAAGACAGGATTAAAACACATGGTCTCCCAGGTTTTAGCATGGTGCCTTAACCACTGCATCAAACTGGATCTCATTCCTATTCATACAATGCAGTAAGTTTATTGCTATTTTGCAAAATTGCTTTCCATTATCCTGTTTGGTCACATCCTCACTCATAAACATGTGACCATACAGGTTAATAGAAAGTATATCTGCAAAATTGGAATAAGCATAATGCGCATAACAAGTTGCTTACAGGTGATTCTCATTTAGTAACCACAATGAAGATTAGCAACTTGGTGGTTAAGTGGAATGATTCCTAAGTGAAATTGAAATTCTGCTTATGAACAAAATGGTCACAAAATGAGGATTACCTATATTAGATAGCCCACTTAGAGTTCTTCTTTTTGCAAACATACAAAATAGGTTGCCAACAGTTATGGTCTTCTCGCTATCTATGTTACTGCAAATTATTAAAAAGTGTTTCCAAAAAGATGTTTTTCTTTAAGCAAATGTGACTTGGGAGAACATTGCTTTCATTTACTATTCAAATGAAGTGGATAATCAGTGAAACAGGGCTTCTTCCATTAATGAAGCATTAACAAAAAGAGGGAAAGAAAAAGTAGCAACAAAAAATATCACTTTTATTTTAATCTGCTGCATGGGAGAAAATAATTGTTCTTTGACATCTTAAGGAGTAATACATTTGCTGCTACAGAAAGTGTTGAATTTGCTTATCTTACAGCAGAAAAATATCACAATTTTTAAGGGTGTGGTTACGGTGATGGTAAGTAGCCACTTAGCATATGCTTTTGAGGCACAATATCATCTGTTCTGTCATCCATCCATCCATCCATCCATCCATCCGTCCATCCATAAATAGCTTGAGACAGTTGTTAGGCATAGATTATGGATGCATAAAAATATTGCACCTGCCTTGTTTAAAGACATACAGGCAGTCTGTAGGTTAGTTTCATTTCCTAACTCTGTCTTTAACCCAAATTTATATTTAAGTCAGAATTTGTACTTACAGATTGCATATTACTAAAAATGGTGGTCGACATTGTCCCTTCTTAAGCTGCAGCCATGCAATCCTTTTAGAAACTGCAGAAAACACCTGTATATTAGAAATGTGAGGTTTCAGTATTTTCTGAAAGCATTGTGCAGCTTCAACACTTTGTTGACTCAAGGATGGACAGTGTCAACCACCATTTTTACTAATACACAGTTCATATCTAGGAATTGTCCTTAAGTTAAACATTCTTAACCCAGGGACTAAAAGGATTAGGGGTCTGTTGATAACAGTCTTCCAATATTTGAGGGGGTCAACCTTTTCTCCAAAGCAACAAGAAGCTAACGGTTGGAAACTTATCAAAGACAGATCCAACCAAGAACTAAGAAAAAATTTTCTGACAGTGAGAAAATTAAACAGTAAAATGCCTGGCTTCCAGAAGCTGAGGGTGTGCCATCACTGGAGGTTTTAAAGAAGAGATTGAACAACCATTTGTCCAGAATGGAATAGGGTCTCCTGCTTGAGCAAGGGGTTGGACTAGAAGACCTCCAAGGTCACTTCTTACTCTATTATACTGTTACTGTTAGGGACTGTAAATAAACAGCATTGGATGAAGTAAATGAAGCTACTGAAATAATATTTTAACAGCTAGAGAATACAATCATTCTTAGACAAACATCCTTACTGTGTAGAGCTAAAATTCTGTTTAACTTTAAATTGTCGTACGTTTCGTACAACTTCATTGAATTATTCTACTTAAGCCAGTTTATCTCCTCTGAATGACAGGACACTGATATTAATTCATGTTTCTTTTTCCTCCCTCATTTCTGTCATTTAATTGAAGTAACATTTATCATAGTAAAGAAATGGAATGGAATGGAAAGTCTAGTATCATTACATCATGCACTATCTATCTTAGAAAGTTGTTAGCTTCCATCTCTCATTTAATGTTACAATTTGAGCCCTATAAAAAGAAATATATATACTTTTCCAAATAGTCATGAAAACTAATAATCTAATGGTTGAATTAATTATCTAATAACATTTTACTCCATTTTAAACACTGTTTTAATTACAATTACAGCCTTGTAAACTTTTTTATATAGAAAAGTTGGTTCAAATTTTCAAAATATTTACCATTCCTTTCTTTATAAAAAAAAGATAAAGTCTCAGACTTCTTATAGTACTTTCGATATGGAAAAACTAACCATTTAGGTAATATGAAAGCATTTACACAAAATATTTTAATTGCATATTGAATATAGTAACTCTGAGCAAAATCTCTTCTTAGCTTGTGTCTGAGTTTAATCCATCAAAGGCTCTTCAGAATTTGAAAATAATATTTTTTTATTCAAGGATCAACAACTGAGTTTTTCTAAGGTTGAAGAAAGAAAATATTTTGTCTCTACTAAAACCCTTTTCAAATGAATTACTCTTTACACACACTATATTGCACACCAATCCACTTCAATGTCAGTTGTCTATATAATGTTAAACACTATAACATTATTGCCAAACAGCATTTCTAAGCTTATAATTCCTAAAATCATATTATTATCCCAGATAAATTCTGAATCCATTTGACCAACTGCAAGTAATAACCAGTTCATCAATTATTGCAGAAAGGGTAGAATTAAAAGTTGATGCCCGTAAAAATATACTGAGGGATTCCTTTTTTCTTGGCTAACTAAGGCAAGATACTATAGCACAAAAAGAACACATTATAGTCTGACCGAAGCTTTATATATTATTTTTGTGAAATGCTGGGAAAAGGCTAGTGGCCAGAAGACTGAAGACAGCAAAAGTGGTCTCTGCCCTCAAAAAAAGATAGGAAAAAGAACCCCAAGAATTGTTGGCTTTCTGACATGGATTCCTGGGAAATTTCTAAACAGATAAAACCAATGATTTTAAACAGGGCTGCCATCGCGGCCTGCAGGCCAGATGTGTCACGCGCTGACCACACCCATGCCCGGTTTAGTGAAGGGGGAGGAAAGTCCCAATACATCACATAATGCCGCTGTGACACTGTGAGTTTGACACCCCGATATAGAAGCACCTTGAAAACAGTAAGTACAGTAATTTGGCAAGAGTAAGTCATCACTTTTTTTTAACTATGTTATTTCTTTAGAAAATTGTGGAGGTGCTATAGCATTTTATTTTGATTTCAGCAAATTATTTTCATAATATTCTAATTATCAAGTTAGATAAATGTGGATGTATAACAGGACACAGCTGGCTTGAAAATCATATTCAAAGAGTGCTCATAAATGATTCAACTAAAGAGAAGTATCAAGTAAGGCATTACATGATTGGTCCTGGGCCCTTATTCTTTATTATTTTTATTCATGACTTGAGTGAGGATGTGGATGAAATCCTTATAACATATACAGATCTATAGATAGAGCAACATAAATGGGATAGCTAATAATCTACAAATATATTGAAATTCAGTACAGTTAGAAAAAGAAATAGGTCAAAAACAACCAAATGAACTTTAATGAAAATAAATGTAAAGTTTGGACACAAAATATACAGAATTCCTAGAAATAATACTTGATTATATTAAATATATATCACTAAATGTGATGTGGCTTCAAAAAATAAAAAAAATAACACTTTAACTACATTAATACAACTATGTTTCTAAATCACATAGAAACAATTAGTAGTAATAATTCCACTTATTCTATTTTATTCAAACCTAGTATTATGCCAAGTTCTGAGCACTCCATTAAGAAAAGCTAGAACAGATGATGAGAAGACCAATGAAAATAATTTGGGACTACAAATTCAAATTCCTCTGTTTAAAAAAATTAATGAGCAGGATATAGAATTGGTTCTGTCAACTAGAGCAGTGGTCGCCAACCAGTGGGCTGGGGACCACTGGTGGTCCATGAGAAAATTTGGGTGGTTTGCAGAGAAATGTCACCAGCAAAGCACCCCCAAAAACAATTAATCCAGGCTGCAAGGGAACACAAGGCTATGCCGCCCACGTGGACCACAGGAATATAAGGCTTGCATCGCTTGCATTGCAAACAACACGAGGTAGTGAGGGGAGGGGGGAAAGGGTGGAGGGGGGGAACTTGCCCCTCGCGTCTCGCCTGGCTACTGGGCTGCTTCTTTCCACTTCTTTCTTCTGCTTTTGACTGCATGCAAGGAAAGCAGCAAAAGTCTTTCTTTCTCTCCTTTAAACTCCACCAGAAATTAATCTTTGGGACCCTGCAAGGCATCCTGCTCCAAGAGACTCTGCCATTCTGGCACAGTTTGGGGGAGAGAAAGACTTCTTCTGCTTCTGCTGCTTTCCTTTGCATGAAGCCAAAAGTCTCAGTCTCAGTATCAGTCTCCCTCTCCCTCACTTTCTCTCTCTCTCTCCCACCAACATCAGCAAGCCACCATCAGTCAAAATTCATATTAGTGGTCCCTGGATTTAAAATTATGAGTTTGGTGGTCCCTGAGATCCAAAAGATTGGCGACTCCTGCTCTTGATTATTTTGACTGCCCACAAAGTTTTTAACAGAATTTAAAATAGTCACAATATGGTTAAAATAGCAATAATATCATAAAACCCCTAGCAAAACAGTAACAACAAAAATCTCTGGAATCATACATTTTCAATGTTTTCCCGAAGACCAAAAGAAGCTATCCTGACCCAGTTTGAATGCTCATCCAAAACTTTACCTTGTTCTTTCCCATGCAGATCCTTACAACCTCTACAACACCAGCACAGGCATCAGTGGTATTTCCCCTACAGCTTGTGATGGCATGGAACCATCAGATGATCTCTTCCTAGCAGTGTCATATACATTTTAAAAAGGGAAAGAGAATCTATCAGGAGGCACAAGAATGATCCCCTGCCCTCTACCCACTGAGAATGAAACAGAACAACTGCAGAACAATGCATGATCAATGTATCAAAACTTGCAAGATATCCAAACCACAAGAAGATGAACATTATTTCCATCCAGCTCATCCAATTAAGAGAGCAACTGATGCTATCTGCCGAACCTTGATTGAAAATGGTCAAAATAATACATTTCTCCTAGGGTATTACATTTTGGTTCCTTCTCATTGTCTCAACAACCTTCCCCCAAAAGGGAAAAAAACTGCAAAAAAGTAGATAATCTAGATATGATGTTGACTAGACTGTCTTCTGGCAGGACTAGCCTCTTTAGAAGAGGGCACAACAGCTCATAATTTCCTTTACCATAAAGAGGCAGATAGTATTTCAGAACCAAGTAGCTACCTCCTCACCCACTCCCAACAGTAACTAGGACAGGCAGAGATCCAAACATTAAGTAGTAAGGACAACCTAGACAGCACCTTATTTACATCTTTGCAGTTTACAGGGCAAAGGTAATCCAATTAATATTGCAAAACAATGCCCTAGTCATGACCAATATATCTACTGACGTAGTCAAGATTTCAGCCATTATAGTTATATAAATTTAGTTTATGTAAGAAAATTTCATTTGCAAAGAAACTGATTCTATATTTGTAATGCTAACCATTGACAACTCAATAAACAATATGATGGATCCAAAAGTTAACTTTCTAATAATTGCAATGCACCCCATAGTGAGGTTACATGATCTTCTGAATAATCCATAATTCATAGTGAGACTTACTAGGGAGGCACAAATTAGAGGCAGCTATTCAAGTATTTAAAGGAACAATTTAATTACTTAGAGATGTCCAAGATGAGCTACTGAAATTAATAATTCTGTGTTAAGAGTAATTCAATTGACTAAAAACCATTAATTATTCTTTGTTTTTCATATGTAAAATGAGTAAGATACACAGAATAATACAATCTATTCCAGGAAAGCTTTCAAATGGCTTTTAAAACATTTACATGAGTTGTTCACGTTCTGTTATTATCAGGAAAAGCACCTAATACTTTTATAAAAAATATCTTTGGTCATTTTAGCTGTTTGGAAAGAAGAATGAGTCTTTCTCAGGAAAAAGCAAAATGAAATTATAATATATACTCTATATTTATTTGTGTGCATGTGTGTGTGTATTATATATCTGTCTCTATACTGTATCCACCCATCTATCATCTATTTATCTCTATATCTATCTATTCTACAGGTGAAACTCGAAAAATTAGAATATCATGCAAAAGTTCATTTATGTCAGTAATGCAACTTAAAAGGTGAAACTAATATATGAGATAGACTCATTACATACAAAGCAAGATAGTTCAAGCTGTGATTTGTCCTAATTGTGATGATTATGGCTTACAGCTCATGAAAACCCCAAATCCACAATATCAGAAAAATAGATTACATGCAATCAATAAAACAAGGATTGTACATAGAACAACATTGGATCTCTGAAAAGTATAAGCATGCATATGTATTCAGTATTTGGTATGGGCCCCTTTTGCAGCAATTACTGCCTCAATGTGGCGTGGCATGGAAGCTATCAGCCTGTGGCACTGCTGACGTGTTATGGAAGACCAGGATGCTTTAATAGCGGCCTTCAGCTCTTCTGCATTGTTCGGTCTCATGTCTCTCATCTTTCTCTTGGCAGTGCCCCATAGATTCTTTATGGGATTCAGGTCAGACGAGTTTGCTGGCCAATCAAGCACAGTAATCCCACGGTCATTGAACCAGGTTTTGGTGCTTTGGGCATTGTGGGCAGGTGTTTTCCAGGTCCTGCTGTAAAATGAAGTCAGCATCCCCATAAAGCTCATCTGCGGAAGGAAGCATGAAATGCTCCAAAATCTCCTGGTAGATGGCTGCATTGACCCTGGACTTAATGAAGCACAGTGGACCAACACCAACAGATGACATGGCTCCCCAAACAGACTGTGGAAACTTCACACTGGACTTCAATCATCTTGCAGTGTGTGCCTCTCCATTCTTCCTCCAGACTCCGGGTCCTTGGTTTCCAAATGAGACGCAAAAGTTGCTCTCATCAGAAAAGAGGACTTAGGATCACTGAGCAACAGACCAGGTCTATTTTTCTTTAGCCCAGGTAAGACGCTTCTGACGTTGTTTGTGTTCAGGAGTGGCTTTACAAGAGAAATACAACATTTGAAGCCCATGTCCAGGATCCGTCTGTGTGTGGTGCTCTTGATGCACTGAGTCCAGCCTCAGTCCACTCCTTGTGAAAGTCCCCAACACTTTGGGACACTTTGAGCCTAGAATATTGAACCTTTTCACAATATTCTAATTTTCTGAGATTGTGGATTTGGGGTTTTCATGAGCTGTAAGCCATAATAATCTCAATTATGACACATCATGGCTCGAACTATCTTGCTTTGTATGTAATGAATCTATCTCATATATTAGTTTCACCTTTTAAGTTGCATTACTGAAATAAATGAACTTTTGCATGATATTCTAATTTTTCGAGTTTCACCTGTATATCTATTTGAAATAAAGACTAAGCCAATAATATATAAACAAATTATAAATTATAGAGAAAACTATAGACTTGACATGTTTTAGAACAAACAATAATTAAGGCGTGTCAAATTTTTCAACTTTCAACTTCCAAACATTAGGAGCAGGGGTGGGATTCAAAAATTTTTACTACCGGTTCTGTGGATGTGGCTTGGTGGGCATGACGTGGCATGGCTTTGTGGGCGTGGCAAGGAAAGGATATTATAAAATCTCCATTCCCTCCCCAGTCCTGGGAGAAGGTTACTGCAAATTCCATTCTCTCCCCACCCCACTAACCTGTTTTTCAGCTCCGTTCTCCTGTGCAGGACAACAAAGAAGACCCAATTGGTCAGCTGGGACTCGGGAGGCAGAGAATAGATGGGGGCAGGGCCAGTTAGAGGTGGTATTTGCTGGTTCTCCAAACTACTCAAAAGGTCTGCTACCGATTTTCCAGAACTGGTCAGAACCTGCTGAAAACACCTCTGTTTAGGAGTGCTCAAAGTTGTGGCGTGTCTTGGGGATTATAAAGATACTTTGGTTATTTTAATATAATTTAAATCTGCTTTGTAAGTAACTACATAAATATTATAACTTTTTAATATTTTGTTTGTTAAATTTGTGAGGAGTTAAGAACAGTTTATATTTTAAGTTAGTAATTTTTCTTCAAATTTTTAAAGATCAATATATTTTTGTCAAATCAGGAGTACACTGAAAAAATAGAAAATGTGATCTCTGAACAATTCTATCACTCCTTTAAAAAAATTACATATTAGTCAGTTCTACTTGTCATCTGCTATAAAGATTAGTCACAATGTAAAATAATTGAATTTTGTATGAGTAATAGTTGCTCAATGAAATTTTTCTCTGGTCTTAACATTATATTTATGCACAAATTATAGTTTTCTAATGTATAGCAAATTATCATACTAATCTCTGCTATAAATGCACAAAACTATTATAAGCTTTTAATAATGAAAATTCTCCATTCTCACATTGAAATATTTCACTAATGTCCATCTCTACTGTAGAAAAATAAAATGTAATATTTATTTATTTATTTATTTGATTTGTCAATCACTTACAAGATACAGGTATAAGAATAAACATAGTTTTGAATACATGAGTTGGATACTATAAGAAAAATAAAAGAAATAATAGAACAGGGATGGTAGGCACGATTGGTGCGCTTATGCACGCCCTCTACAGGCCTCTTAGGAAGGGGGTAGGTCAATAGTAGACAGTCTAAGGTTAAAGTTTTGGGGATTTGGGGAAGAAACCACGGAGTCAGGCAGAGTATTCAAAACATTGACCACTCTGTTGCTGAAGTCGTATTTTCTGCAATCAAGTTTGGTGTAGTTAACTTTGAGTTTGTATCTATTTTGTGTTCTTGTATTGTTATGACTGAAGCTGAAGTATTCATTTGCAGGTAGAACATTGCAATGTATGATTTTATATACTATATTTAGATCAGACTGAAGGCGGCGTAGTTCTAGGTTTTCTAGGTCTAGAGTTTCAAGTCTGGTGGCATAAGATATTTTGCAATGAGTAGAGAAGCGGAGAACTCTTCTTGTGAAATATTTCTGGACTTTCTCAATTGTGTTAGTATCAGATACATGATATGTGTTCCAGGCTGATGAGCTGTATTCAAGTATAGGTCTAGCAAGTGTTTTGTATGTTATAGTTAGTAGTGTGATATTACCAGAGAAGAAGCTACGTAGGATTAGATTAACAACTCTTAATCTTAATTTATTACTCACATAAATTACTAAGTCCTGGGTATGGATCTGTATGCGTGCGTGTATGCCTATGTATGTCTATATGTGTATGATATTTATTTATTTGTGTTATTTATATATCGCCCTTCTCCCGAAGGACTCAGGGCGATGCACAGCCAATCACAAACCCCATTACAATATACAAAAGTTAAAAATAGATTAAATAATTTAGGCTGTCTAAAAATTATACCCTCCCCCAATAAATTAATTAAAACCCAAATATTAAAACCCAATTAAAAGGCAAGTAGTACATTAAATTAAAAATCCTATGTCAGCCTAGGCCGGCCTGCTCAAAGAGCCAGGTTTTTAATGCACGTCTGAAAGCTCTCAGATCCATATTAGTGCGTATTTCTGGAGGCAGACCATTCCAGAGGGCGGGGGCCCCCACAGAGAAGGCCCTACTCCTAGGGGCCGCCAGACGACACATAGAAGCCGACGGCACCCGGAGAAGGCCCTCCCTGTGGGAACGCACAGGTCTGTGAGAGATTACTGGCAGAACGCGGTCCTGCAAATAACCTGGTCCAATGCCATGGATCGCTTTAAAGTTCAGAACCAGAACCTTAAAGCGAACCCGGAAAACCACCAGCAACCAATGCAGCTCGCGCAGGAGAGGCGTCACATGGAGCTTCGTGACGCCCCCATAACCACCCGCGCAGCCGCATTTTGTACCAGTTGGAGTCTCCAGGTGCTCCCCGCAGGGAGCCCCATGTAGAGAGCATTACAGTAATCCAGGCAAGAGGTGACAAGGGCGTGAGTGACCATACGCAAGGCATCCTGATCCAGAAAGGGCCGCAACTGGTGAATCAGGTGAACCTGATAAAAAGCCCCCTGGAGACGGCCGTAATATGGTCTTCTAAAGACAGTCGTGCATCCAGGAGGACACCCAAATTGCGAGCCCTCTCTGTGGGGGGTAAGATCTCTCCCCCAATAGCCAGCGACGGAGTCAGCTGACTATTTATTTATTTATTTATTTTATTAAACTTTTATACCGCTCCCTCTCCCAAAAAGGGACTCGGGGCGGTGTACAGCCTACTAAAAACACATAATAATACTCAATAAATACAATTTAAAATAAATTAAACCAAATTGATCCGGCTGTCTAACCCAAAAATAGAGTTAAAAATTAAAAACTAATAAAACCCCAATTAAAATTAAGTTAAAAAACTAAAATACAGTTACTGGGCCAGGCCAGCCTGTTGAAAAAATAGGGTTTTCACTGCGCGCCGGAAGGTCAGAATATCCGTCATAGCCCGTATCTCCGGGGGAGATCATTCCAAAGGGAGGGGGCTCCCACAGAGAAGCCCGAACCCTCGGGGCCGTCAACCGACAACGGCCGGGCGGCGGTACCCCGAGGAGGGCAACCCTGTGGGAGCGTACTGGGACTATATCGGGGCGCCGTACTGGACTATATCGGGGCGCCGGAAATCACAGTCTTGGAAGGGTTGAGCCGGAGCCTGTTCCCGCCCATCCAAATCCGCACGGCCTCCAGGCACCGGGACATAGCCTCCACAGCATCATTGGGGTGGCTTGGGATGGAGATGTAAAGCTGGGTATCATCCGCATACAGATGAGACTGTACCCCAAAACCATGGATGATCTCCCCCAGCGGTTTCACATAAATGTTGAACAGAAGAGGGGAGAGGACCGACCCCTGAGGCACCCCACAAATGAGGGGCCTAGAGGTGGACCTCTCCCCCCCACCAACACAAATTGCGAGCGGTTGGAGAGGAAGGAGGAGAACCATCACAAGACAGTTTCCCCAATCCCTCCAACCGCCGCAATAAGATACTATGTTCGATAGTATCAAAAGCCGCTGAGATATCTAACAGGACCAGGACAGAGGAAAATCCTCTGTCACGGGCCCTCCAGAGATCATCAACCAACGCTGTTTCGGTACTATGCCCGGGCCTGAAGCCCGATTGGAACGGATCGAGGTAAGTCGCTTCCTCCAGGTACTGAGGGAGCTGACGTGCCACCACACTCTCAACAACCTTCGCTAAAAAAGGAAGGTTGGAGACTAGACGATAGTTATTTAAAACAGCCGGGTCCAGGGCAGGCTTCTTGATGAGGGGCTGCCCCACCGCCATCTTCAGGGCAGTAGGGAGCGACTCCTCTCTCAACGAAGCGCTGATAATCCCCTGGAGCCAGCCTCGTGTCACCTCCCTGGCGGTCGAAACCAACCAGGAGGGACACGGGTCCAACAAACATATGGTGGTATTCAGCCCCCCCAGCAACCTGTCCACACCCTCAGCGGTCACAGGGTCAAACTCTTCCCAGATAATAGTCTCAAGACCTGCCCCCGCCACCTCCCCCGGGACCACCCAATTGGAGTCCAGCCCACCCTGAATCTGAGCGATTTTGTCGTGCAGAAATCGGGAAAACTCCTCTGCCCTGTCCTGCAAGAGGTCCTCCCGCTCTCTCGGCTCAAGCAGGGAGCGGGTCACTCTAAACAGAGCGGCAGGCCAATTTTCTACCAACACAATAAGAGCGGAGAAATGCGAACATTTTGCCGCCTCTATCGCCACAAGATAGGTCCTAATATAGGACCTCACCTGTGTTCGGTTGGACTCAGTGCGGCTAGCCCTCCAAACACTCTCCAGACGTCTTTTCCGGCACTTCATCTCCCCCAGCTCCTCCGTAAACCACGGAGCTGGATGGGATCTGTGCCGGGTCAGAGGTTGCAAAGGCACAACTCGGTCCAGAGCCTCAGCAGCCAACCTATCCCAGGTGGCCACCAAGTCTCCAGGCAAGTTATGAGCTAGAGTCTCGGGAAATGGCCCAAGCTCCCTCTGCAACCGCTCAGGGTCCATCAGGCGCCTGGGGCGGAACCATCTACACGGCTCTGCCTCCCTGTGGTGGGGGGTGGCAGTACAGAAGTCAAGTCTAAGAAGAGAATGATCTGTCCATGGCAAGGGTTTAATGTCTAAGTCCCCAAAATTACAGTCATTCAACCACTGACCAGAGACAAAAATCAGGTCCAGCGTGTGTCCTCCTATATGAGTGGGGCCAGAAACTAATTGGGTCAGGTCCATGGCCGTCATGGAAGTCATGAACTCCCGAGCTACCCCAGAGGTTCCCCGAGCATAGGCAGGTTGAAATCCCCCATGACTAAAAGCCTAGGGGTCCCAACTGCCAGCTCGGCTATCACCTCGAGGAGTCCGGGCAGGGCCAATGACACATGGCAGGGAGCCAGGTACGCTATCAAAAGACCCATCTGAGACTCACAACCGGCTGTCTGAGGAACAGTGACCTCCCTAGGACAAAAGACCTCTCTAATAAGCACCGCCACCCCACCACCCCTTCCCTGAGACCTAGGCTGATGAAATGCTAATAAACCTGGTGGGCACATCTCCTTCAGAGGAACACCACCCTCTGGGCCCAACCAGGATTCGGTAATACCTACCAGGTCCACGCCATCTTCCTGAATAAGATCATAAATCAGGGGGGCTTTATTGACAATAGACCTGGCATTGCACAGCATCAGCCGGGTACTCAGAGCCCAAAGCTCTGGACAGCCAGGCCTGCAGGATAGGTGAAGAGGGTCGGAAAGCACTGCCGCTTGAAGACAGCAACTGCGCGATCCCACAACCTGATATGGCCCTCTATCCCCGCCATATCTGCCCCTCCCACTTACTGTGCCGATAGAACCGGCCCCCGGCATCCCACCCCATCTGCCCCCTCAACGCACACCCCTCTGAGCCCTCCCAGACGTGCATGCCAGCCTGGCTGCCCCCAGATCCTCGCGGGTTGTCCCCCAAACCCAGTTCGGATTTCCCTAACCCCCTTAAAAACCCCATTAAAAATCTACAAACCCCGGACTTTCCCTTAACACATTTCCTGCGGCCGCACCATCTCTCAGGATCCCAGGATCCGTCATTAAGATATGTCCTAGAGAGTTTTGAGGGCCACTTGAGGGAGAGGGGGGCATCCCTCAAGGCCCAGAGCTCTTTCCTAGAGTATTTCAAGGGCTCCGATAAAAATGTCCTAGCCATCCGGCAATGCCCTCCGTAGTCTTTGATATTTTCAGAGTTCCTCTGCCATCTCTGCTGCTCTGCTATTGCTCTAGGGCCCCTATCCCCCCCGGCCCTTCAACCATCTCTGCACCGGTGGGGGCCTAGGAGGAAAGAAGACCCCAACTGCAGCTTCAAACGGATGACTCCGAAGCTTCCGGCGGCTCCAGCACCCTCCAGGCCCTTCGGGGCCACCGACCCTCCTCCCCCGGTCCAACCACCTCTGCCACCAGTGGGGACCCAAAGGGAAGGAGCAACGTCCGCGGCCCCATCAGTCCCCCGGAGCTGTTGCCACCGAATGCTGGGCACAAAACAGTGAGTTCGACGCGTTCCAGCTGCTTCGGGGCCCGTGACCCCCCCCGGTCTATCCACCTCTGCCACCGGTGGGGACCTCGAGGGGAAGAAAGTCACAAACGGGGCCTCATTCCTCCAGCCTCGCCACCACTGAACGCTGAACGCAGAATCACAACCTGTCCTCGCTGCCATCTGAAGACCCTCTGATCGGCCATGGAACCTGAGGAAACACTGTCTCCCAGTCCCTTCGGAGCCATTAACCGTCCCCCCCAGGCCCGACCACCTCTGCCACCGGTGGGGGCCTAAGGGGAAAGGAGGCATCGTCCGCAGCTCCACCAGCCATCTGGGAACGCCGCCGCTGCCACACAACGCTATACACAGCTGCCCAACGCCGACGACAGCCGCAGCCGAGCCTCCGCCGCCCGTAAAGCACCCGGGCGACTCTGACTCTCTTGACAGCCCCGCCGGCCATCTGGGAACGCCGCCGCCCAACGCCGAACGCAACCGCCCAACGCCAAACGTGGCCGCGGCTGAACCTCCGCCATCCACAAAGCAGCTGGGCTGCTCCAGCTCTGCCAGTCGCTCTGAGGCTTCAACAACCCCCCCTGGTCCTTCCCCCATCTCTGCCACCGGTGGGGGACCCAGGGGGGAAGAGGCTCACCCCAAAAGCTAGACATCCCGACAGAGCTCCTTTCGGGGACGTCCTCCGGCCGCCATCTTGGAAACGTCTAATGAGGTGAATCACCTTTTTCTTCCCTAAAGCGAAGCGAAGCCTTTCCCTGGTTTAGCTGAGGGTTTTCCGGTGCTTCTCTTTGGATTTGGGCGAGGGTGTCTGTGAGTGACCCTCCCAACTTCTCATTGGCTGCGGGGCTGCTGCATCTCCCTTATCATCCAGTGCGGCAGCTCTTTCCACGGCACAATCTTCACATTTAATGAACACATTGTGTATGTCAGAGGAGGAATCTGTATATAAAGAAAAACTTAGGCTAAAATGGCCTATACCTTATGGACAATCGATCTATGCATGGCCAGCAGCAAAAGAAAGAAAGAAAGAAAAAGCTAACAGGAGGCCCATAGATATATGTCACATCATCCCTGACAATAATGATACTGGAAATCATAACATTGACTATAGATAGTAGCCTAACAGCCATGCCAGAAAGACATTAATAAATGCATATAAATAGCTAAGCAATCACACATTGTCACTCTTGGGAATAAATACAGCCCTCCATAAACAGTGAAACTATAGCACTTACTTTCTATAAGTTTATTATTCAAATGTACAGGCAGAACACAGCCAGAAGCTTCCTAGGTAAACCCCAAAATGATGACATATAGGCATAGTGATGTCATGATGTAAATGTCATGATTAAGTACACGTATCCTGATGTGTGACTTAAGTAAGGCTCCAGGATTTCGCTTCTGTGTACAGTTGTAAATGTGAAAATTGGTCACAATTTTATTTCTCCATCACCATCTTCATTAAGAATAATCATTGTAGAAGGCAGTGGCTAAATAAGCCTTACCAGCATTTACCAGTCAATTCAAGTAACTCTGAGAGCTAAGATGCCTCATTTACTGACCAAGTTTTAAAAATACAAAATCATAATAAAGATAAAGCATATTAATAATCAATTCAACAAGAAAAGAACATAGCACCAGAAGAATTACATAAGCAAAAATAATTCCTCTAAAATTGAGCAATGTTCCTCATCCTTGGCAACTTGAAGATATGTAGCCTTCAACCCCCTGAATTCCCAAACCACTTCAAGCCTACACATCTAGTTGCCAAGGTTGAAAAATATTAAGAAAGGAAACATCCTATATTTGAGGCCCCAAATACTTGCTGAAAATGACAGATCTTGATGGTGCTACAAAACATGATTTCTAAAGGAATATTATGCTTTAGAACATGGCCATAGAACACATGAAGGAGAATGCCCATCTCTGGAGTTCTTATAGATGACATTATCTAAATGTAGGGCCAAAAGGAGCCTGTTAGATCCTAACAGATAAACAGACAAGTGATATGGACCATAAATTGATGGGATTGTTGTCATGGATAATCCTGTGTTCTTCCTCAGAAATGGTGTAGGGGTCTCCCGCTTGGGCGGGAGGTTAGACTAGATGACCTACAGGGTCCCTTCCAACTCTTGATTATCTGTTATCTGTTAACCAATAGGCTCATGTTTAGCTCAGCAATTTTATCCTCCAGATACTTAGCAAATTTCTCACAGAGGCCTAACAACCATTTGTCTGATTTGTTCTTCCCAAAATAGGTCTGGATCACCTTGCATAGGATCAGTGGATGGCAATTTGCTTTAAGAGCAGAGAAATATTGCCTTTTATTTAGAACTTGAATCATGGCAATTGGACATATTTTCTGGTTGTTGTTGTTGCTGTTGTTTCACTGCCCATCCAAGCAGCATCAGTCTGAAACAAATTGATTAAGGGAATCTGAGGAGGTAGAGTTGTTGGAATGTGTCAACTACTAAAATTCTTAGGTACAGTATATTCCCACATCAACCTCAGAGTTTCTTTCCCAAAACTGACATACTGTCATTGTCATGAACATATTGTTTTTTTGTTTCACCACACTGCAGGATCGGATCTAACTTATTTGATATATATTTCATCAGATTCCATCCTTGTCTTCTGTCAGCATCATTTCAGATCTTTCCTGTCTCTCTTCGTCTCTCAGAGCTCTTTATTAAACTAAGGAGATTAGCACTAGCACTTAGATTTATATATCGCTTTATAGTGCTTCACAGCCCTCTCTAAGCAGTTTTACAGAGTCAGCATATTGCCCTCAACAATCTGGGTCCTTATTTGACCCATCTTGGAAGGATGGAAGGCTGTGTCAACCTTGAATTCTTCTGTATTGGCAAACAGGAGGAGTCTATCCAGATGTGATCATATCCAAGGATGCTACCATCACTATATTATAGGAGGTGACCAAGTTCTTGGCAGAATTGTCCACCATAATTGCAGGAAAAAACCCCAAACACCTTCTGGAAACCAACTGATCTATCAGGACTGTTTATGGCAGGAGTTCATAGCACCATTGAACTCCACAGCAATAAAGGAATGATCTAACCATTTATCCAAATGATAATGAATACTTGATTTCTTGGTCTGCACTTACAAGACTGATGTCAGCAGTGAAGCTGACATCAGTCTTGTAGTCTGATTATATTTTACCTCCTCCTGTTGCTTATAGTTAATAGATAACAGATAATCAGAGTTGGAAGGGACCTTGTAGGTCATCTAGTCCAACCCCCCTCACAAGCAGGAGACCCTACACCATATCTGACAAATGGCAGTCCAATCTCTTCTTGAAAGTCTCAAGTGATGAAGCTCCCACAACTTCCGAGAGCAAGCTGTTCCATTGGTTGATTGTTCTCACTGTCAGAAAGTTTATCCTTATTTCCAGGTTAAATCTCTCCTTGTTCAGTTTCCATCCTTTATTCCTTGTCTGGCCTACAGGTGCTTTAGAAAATAGCTTGAGCCCTTCCTCTCTGTGGCAGCCCTTCAGATATTGGAAGACTGCTATCATGTCTCCCCTGGTCCTTCTCTTCACCAGACTAGCCAAGCCCAGTTCCTGCAACCGTTCTTCATATGCCTTAGTCTCCAGTCCCCTAATCATGCTGGTTGCTCTTCTCTGCACTTTTTCTAGAGTCTCAACATCTTTTTTATAATGTGGTGACCAAAACTGGATGCAGTACTCTTATGTGGTCTTACTAAGGCTTTATAGAGTGGTATTAGTACCTCCCTTGATCTTGATTATATCCCTCTATTAATGCAACTTAGGATTTCATTAGCTTTTTTGGCTGCTGCTGCACATTGCTGGCTCATATTTAGCTGGTTGTCCACTAAGACTCCAAGATCCCTCTCACAGTTACTGCTATTGAGCCTGGTTTTACCCAGTCTATATGTGTACTTTTGGTTTTTCTTGCCTAAGTGTAGGACTTTTCTCTACACTGAATTCATTTTGTTAGATATGGCCCAGTATTCTAGTCTATCAAGATCCACCTGGATCTTGAGCCTATCTTCTTGGGTGTTAGCTATTCCTGCCAGCTTAGTATCATCTGTAAATTTGGTAAGTTCACCTTCTATTTCCTCATCTGTTAATGAAGATATTGAAGTGTACTGGGCCTAAGACAGAACCTTGTGGCACCCCACTGCTTACTTCTCTCCATGTAGACTTAGACTCATTAAGGACTACTCGTTGAGTACGGTTTGTCAGCCAGTTGCGAGTCCATCTAGTGGTGGTGCTATCTATTCCACTTTTTTCTAGCTTACTAGAATTGGGAACTGCCTGTCTGATTTACTTCTGAATATTATCTGTCAGTTGCATATTTAAATTATTTTTCATCCCCCATCATCATTGCAATGGAACTTGCATATCTTTGTCAAGGTCATTTTCCTTACTCAACAACTTTCTGAAAATTCAGGTAATCTTCAAGTGCCTACCTTTCTATAAAGTATTCATTTAGGCAACAAAGCTTTGCACTACCAAATTAGGTAAATAAGTAGGATCAGGCCATCAGAGAACTCCAGGTTGTAATCTGTACAAAAAAGTCAAAATAATATACCAGAATAAAGCAATGACAAATCACTTCTATATAGCTCCTAAGAAAAGCTGAATTTGAAGAAGTCATACTTCTAATCATACATAAAAGTTTCTGTTCAAAACATATTACTGAAAAAGATACCTAGAAACGAATATAACTTACTTTTGCTATGTTAAAAATAGAATATGCATTTTTATTCCTTTTGTAGTTCATCATTATCATTTTGCCATCCTATTCTAATTGGAATGTGAATATACGTTTTAGTAGACTTGAGTATTGGATATATACCATTAGACTGTGAATGACTTTCAGCTGTAGATGTGAACATTTGCACTGGAATCTATCAAGTGTTGAACTTACTTTAAGGTTATACTTTTAACTATCTACTCTAAAATAGGCATAAAAGTACGTAATACCTTTACATACTGAGTTTGAATCAGATTTAGGACATAAAAGCACTTACAATTTAAGCTGCTCTGTCCTATGTTCATGCCAGCTTAACTCAAAGCCAGCTTAAGAAAATACTATCCAGATTAGGACACTTTAGCAATAACTTGCAAGATATTCAATCTGGACAAGAGGCTACTATCTTCTTGCTGGAAAATTCCCTTACTGCTATGTCCTTCCCCATTTCTTTTCCATTTGCTTTTCTTCTTGTGAGTGGGTCCTTCTGAATATACATACCTTTATATGCATGAGCGTATACATAAATACATATGCACATACACACATATACATACGGTACAAGTTTTATACATACATATGTATGTGTGTGTTTGTAGATAGATAGATAGATAGATAGATAGATAGATAGATAGATAGATAGATAGATAGATAAATAGATAGACACACACGTTTAAATGAACAAGGTCAAGGCAACAATATGTACATATACAGAAGTACAGCAACCTCCTTTAAAGTAATTTTTTTCCTCTTTCCATCTTTTTCCACCTTAATAGGTTCTATACCCCCCTTTACTAGAGTTGCTGAAATAGCCTGACCTTTCAGAAAGGATAAACTTTCTGTTATGTTTCAAAAAGACAGTCAAAAATCAGTGGACTTAACATAGTCATAATCAAGTCATCCTATTTATTTCAATATATTAAACCAAACAGAATCTGAATCCAGCACCCTATAGAAACATTTATTGTCTGGAGAAAAGAAATCTCAACAGTAAACTAAGTTTAAAAATAAGGTAGGTCTTAAAGAGATCACCTGGAAATTGAAATGAGATACCGGTTACAGATAACCATCCTGACTACATTTACAATGGGACAGGGGGAAATTTATTAAAATGTATATCTACAAATGTATCAATTCAATCATCTAAAAATACTCAAGTAAAATAGGACACATCCATAATATTTTAATATATGCAATATCTTACTTCAAAATCATATTGTCATCAAGCAAAATAATTGACACTCATAGTTATTAATCCTAGAATCCATGCTATTTCAGAGTTTGGTTTGGATTAGGAATACATTAGAAGCTCTCCATTTGTGCTAAAATCTAGGCTGGGGCCAGGAAGAAATATTTTAAATGCTTCCTGTTTGTGAAATACCCATACGTTGGGAAGCATCCAGGATGGCAAAAGGTCAAGAGTCACAATAAAGTAGCTAGCTTGACTTCTGTACTTGTGGGCCTGGTTGTTCACACCTTACACCATCTTTTAAAATCTTTATCTAGAGCACAAGAGAAATACGACTTCAGCAACAGAGTGGTCAATGTCTGGAATATTCTACCTGACTCTGTGATTTCTTCCCCAAACTCCAAAACTTTAATCTTAGACTGTCTACTATTGACAGTCTGTAGGGGGCGTGTATAAGCACACCAATGTGCCTACTGTCCCTGTCCTGTTGTTTCTTTTTTTATTCGTATCCATTTCATGTATTCATAACCATGTTTATACTTATACCTGTTATCTAATACTTGCTTGACAAATAAATAAATAATGAAATAAACAAGAGGGAATTCTTCCAATGGGAATGAAAAGGGTGAGGAGGAAAAGGAGTCAGCAATGTTTGCTTCTCTTCATCCAGGGAGATCTATCTCAAACTTAAATACTTTGAATATTTCTGTGATTATGTCACTGTGAATCCAGTAATTGAATAATAGTATTTATTTGAAGGATACCATGTCAAAACATTGTTGTTTTAAAAAAAAGGTATTTTATAGAAGCAGATGCTCTGGATGTTACAAGCAATGTAGCAATGGGAAGATGTAGCATTTCAGAAATCACAGAGAAACAATAACAGCAAGAAAGCTTGAGTAATATTTTCAATACATTACCATGTATTAAAATGCCATTACATTTAAATCAAGCAATATTTTTACATACTGATAAAAAATGAACTAAAACACAGATTTTATGAAATAGATTACATTAAGGGTGACATTTTAGTTTATTGAATTTTTCTTTCTTGTGACCTTCCTATGAAATTACATCATTCACAGCAACACTGGCTCAGGATTCAATTCAGAACTCCACCAATGACCCAGAATTCCTCAGGAAGTAGCCCAATCTAAATCTAAGTCAAAATTCAAAAAATATATTTTCCCATAATCTGTCATGGGAAATCATATCTGCCTCTCTATCTGTCTTTATCAGATTATGTTTTCAAAAAATTTACAATTTAACAATGGGACATGAAATTTGTATAAAAATCAATGAAGTAGATTTAATCTATGCTAATGTGTAATCTAATATAAAAATAATTCCTATAATTTAGTAGTTTTGGATATGGTGTATTCTGAGATTTTCAAATGATGTATGTGTATATGAGTTTGTGTGATAAGAGTTTAGAACAGGGGTCCCCAAATTTGGGAACTTTTAAGACTTGTGGACTTCAACTCCCAGAATTCTCCAGCCAGCTATATTATTAGTATTAGTTTTTAGCAAAGATCCAATAAAAGTTTATTTTGGGTTCTTATATAGATATCTGTACAACTATTATGACATAGTCATCAATTTAGTTGATCACCACTCATTCTTGTTTGGAGGGGGGGAGATCATCTATTGAATTGATCCAAACTTCTAGTATTGTATATCGATTGCCCCTATCACAAACTAATCACACAAAGCAATAATTATACATATAAAATTGTACACCTAATAAATCTACAGATGTAAATCCCCAGCTGTTTCCTACATCCAAATAATATTTCACAAAAAATGAAAGAGTCAAGTAGACTTTGTTTACATAACTAGATCCACAACAATGGGGAAAACAGTATTTATTGTACAATAAAATGAAAAAAGAAGCCAATATAAAAATAGAGAACAATAGGTGGGCAATTCTATTTCCCTATTCTATTTTCCTAAATATTGCTGGAGGCAATACTCAAACCAATATCATATATTATAAACTTTTATTAGCAAAAGGATAAAAAGCTAAGAGATGTTAAGTATTGAACAGTTTTCTGGTTCTATTCAAACCAGGACAATATTTTTTTCCCAAATCAAAAAAAAAAAAAGAGTCCTTGTGCATTATTGAGGAAATTATGAATATTGTTATATATTAAAATTATATAAATGAAAAAGTGAAACTCTCAAAAGCAAGATCTATTCCATGATATATTGTGCCATCTTTGTATGTATGTATCTATATAGGTATAATAAAACCAGAATTAAATCAAAACCTGCAACATACAGTATGTTATGGTAACCTAGAATATATTAACTAGCAATGTCATAATCCCGCAGCTATCTGCATCCCATTTATCCCACACAAAATATAAGTAAAACACCAGTTTATTTTTTTAAATGATAATTATAGTACCCTCCCATAAACAGAACAGCCTCAAATGCCCCCATGTTTTAAATTAACACTCCAGTATAATCTTTTTTATTATTATTATTATTTTCCTTCAGTAGAATTTGTTTCCCTTCTCGGTTTGTAGAACTTCACCGTTTGCCTCCACCGTCCCCTTTCAATGGTCCCCTTTCCCTTTCCAACCCCCGCTTTAATTAAAAAAAAAAAAAGTGCTTCGCCCCACCTGTCAGAGCCTAGAAAAGGCAGCCTCCCTCCTCTTCCTCCTCCTCTTCTCACAGGATCGGTGGAAGAGAAAGCGGAGGGGGCACCGCGACGCCTCAAAGTTCACCGAGATCTTCTTCCTGCCGGGGCTTCGCTGAAAAGGCGAGAAAGGAGTTTTCAATCTGTCGCTCGCCAGACAGCCCAGGCGGGGAGAAGGCACTAGCCGTTCCAGCCGCCGAGGCACGTTTCCCGCGCAGATGGGGAGGCATTTTGTGCCTCTCTCTTTA
The DNA here is from genome assembly GCA_023653725.1 of Bungarus multicinctus. Lineage (NCBI taxonomy): Eukaryota > Metazoa > Chordata > Lepidosauria > Squamata > Elapidae > Bungarus > Bungarus multicinctus. The sequence continues at coordinate 63,124,371 of CM042842.1, forward strand.
GCTGATTCAGACAAACCCACCGGTCACTTTTGCGCGGGGTGGGGGAGGTTAGTGAGCGGGAGGGAGGGAGGAGAGAAAAGATTCACACACGCGCGCGCGCACGCACTTCCTCTTAGATCGCGTTTTGCGACCTAAAAGGCGCGCTGGCCGCTTCCCCCACCTGACATTTCCCTAGGACTAGGTATTTTCTCTCCTCTTTTCGATCTCCCCCCCCCCCTCCCCCAGCAATCTCTGCCTGGGAGGGCTGGCTATTACAGGACCCAACCCGCGGCCATCGCCTCAGCTGACGAAGGCCAAGTGAGCAGAGGACCAGCAACGTTGCTTTCCCTCAAAGGCGGACACCCTGACGGCCCTCGGGGCGCTCTTACCTTTTGTCGGTAGCCTGTCAGCGGCGTTTGTTCTTCCTCGCCCGAAGAAGGCGCGGGCTTTTTTTTCTTCCCCTGATTGCGGCCGTGGTCCAACCTGTAGCTGCCTGGAGATGGGGCAGTCCACCCTCTCGGTTCCCCTCAGCGCCTTTTCGCCTGCAGCAGCAGCGTCCGGGAGCTCTGCCTGCTGCTCTGAATGACAATGTTGCTTTGACTAAGTGTGTGTGTGTGTACGTGCGTCGTCTCTCTCTCTCTCTCTCTCTGGGGTGTGTGTGTGTGTGTGTGTGTGTGTGTGTGTGAGAGAGAGAGACAGAGAGAGAGAGACAGAGAAAAAACGCGGGGCACCACCTGTCGATGCTGCCCAGTTAACCCAGGCAACTCCATCCGTAAACAGACCCCCAGCCAGATGCCCTAGTTAATGGGAAGGCAGCATAAATCTCTAGGGAATGGAGAGGTGGGGAAATAAAGAATATTAATCTCTTGGGAAGGGGGAGGATGAAAAGATTAACCTTGGAGATCAGTGGAAAAGAAACGATCCACATCAGTCTCTTTTCCACTGCCCCCCACTCCTCCCACTCTTCTTAATATCGCCATGGCACGAAGGAAGCTATAAAATAAGCCCTCTATGATGCTATCCAATATTAACATCTAGCCATGTTGGCATAAACAGATGTTTCAGCTTTGTTGTTTTTTAAGAATTTCTCCACATTTGAAACTGCTGCTTTTCTATAAAAAGCCCCCACAGTTAATATTAGCAATAGCATTGAGATTTCCCAGGTCTTTTATGATTTTTCACAATGAAACAGTATTAAAGCTGGACTTGTTTAGAGTATCTCATGAAGAACATCTGCAGACGCTCCCCCTTTTTTGTTTTTATATCAAACACTTTTATGGCCATGGACTAGGCTATGGGATTGAAAACAGATTATTTCCTAATTGCATTTCTGGTGTAATATGTAGACGGTGCATGGGAAGGCAGGGAATTCTCTTAATGTTACGTTTAGTAAGATACTCTAAGGAAACATTTTTCAATACAAATGTTGAGTCAAAATATTTATAATAAATAAAATACTGTCATTGTGTGGGGAACATGAATATTCCTCATTGGGTTGTTGTTGTTTTACCCCATTACACAACTACTATTCTTAAGGCTTTTGTTTGATGAAGAATCACATGAATTTCATAATTGGAGATAAAAATATTAATTTTCTAGGAGGAAAAATAATTTTTGTGGGGGAATTTATCTTTCAACTATTCTATGATAGGTCCTGGAGTCTCAAATTTTTGTTTTTTGATCGAAAAGATCCATATTCTAAGCTCTATGCTAATATTAAAGGTATACTTGTGTCAGCTGGTGCTCCATTCAATATCCAAGAAAGAAACACTTAAACTCCATTTTGTTAGAGTAAAGATATCTTTTACTGGAAATCAAAGTGGTAGCAACAAAGGAATTCTGAATCTGAAGAAATGAGCGCGAAAAACACATATACAAAGTGATGGCAACGTTCCCACCCCCAACAGTCCATATTGCTCCTCCAATGAGGAAGTATGCATAGCATCATGTGGGCATCTTCAGGTGGTGATGAGGCCTCTGTCCGTTGACCTTGGCATAGTTTGATAAGGAGTCGCAGTTGCGCATAGCAAGGAATAGAAAAGCAAGGAATAGAAACTCAAGTAAAACTCCCTCTCCCTTAGATATACAGTTTCGTTTCCTACACACTCCAGCACGCTTCCCATATATCATAGCCCATTTCCCCCCTCCCGTTACTTATGGCAGCCGAAAGATGCAAAGCAGAGAAAAAGAAATAAAGGAAGAAATCTTGAAGGCTGACATTCGGCCCTCCTGCAAAAAGACGTTAGTCCTAGAAAATATAAGAATAAAAGACAAGATATTACAAACAAAAAACAACAGCATATTTGTTCAGGGTTTATCAGGATACATGGTGCGGAACGCCTGCACCAGTCGGGGGGCTCTAACATCTCTCTCGTCTACCCATTCAGACTGGGAAGAAGGAAAATGCTTCCACGCAACCAAATATTGGATTCGACCCCGCTTCTTCCTAGAATCCAAAATTTCTTTAACTTCAAAATGTTGTTCACCTTCAATGAGCAATGGCACAGGGGGGGCTACCTGAGTAGGCCTCAGATCAGATGTACGTTCAGGTTTTAACAAACTAACATGGAAAACAGGATGGATCCGACGGAGAGTTTTTGGCAATGTCAATTGGACCGCCACAGGATTCACAACTCGTTCAACCGGAAAAGGTCCCACATACTTAGGTCCAAGCTTTTTCGATTTCTGTGTGGTCTGCAAAAATTTGGTAGATAAAAACACTTTATCACCAACTTGGTATGGTTCCTGTGGACGTCTCTTTTATCTGCAAACTTTTTGTGAGCTTGATGAGCATCATCCAATGCCTTGCGGGCAACTGGCCAAGTCATCTGGAGATGCCTTATCCACTCATCCAACGAGGGAATATTAGTTTCCTCTTGCGGGAGCTCGGGTATGGGTACAAAGTCTTGTCCCGAGGCCACTTTAAACGGAGTGAATCCGGTGCTGCTATGTACCGAATTATTGTATGCCACCTCAGCAAAAGGCAGTAAATCAGTCCAATCATCCTGTTGATAATTAATGTAACACCGCAGATACTGTTCCAGTACCGAGTTAGTTCTCTCGCAGGCCCCATTGGTTTGTGGATGATGGGTGGAGCTTAACCCCTGGGCGGAGCCTAGTAACTTCAGGAACTCTTTCCAGAAATTTGAGGTAAATTGGACACCCCTATCAGAGATTATGCGTTCAGGGACTCCATGTAGCCTGTAGATATGCAGAATAAACAACTTAGCTAACGTCTTCGCTGACGGGATCTTCGCGCAGGGTATTCAGAATAATGTCAGCTGGTGCTCCATTCAATATCCAAGAAAGAAACACTTAAACTCCATTTTGTTAGAGTAAAGATATCTTTTACTGGAAATCAAAGTGGTAGCAACAAAGGAATTCTGAATCTGAAGAAATGAGCGCGAAAAACACATATACAAAGTGATGGCAACGTTCCCACCCCCAACAGTCCATATTGCTCCTCCAATGAGGAAGTATGCATAGCATCATGTGGGCATCTTCAGGTGGTGATGAGGCCTCTGTCCGTTGACCTTGGCATAGTTTGATAAGGAGTCGCAGTTGCGCATAGCAAGGAATAGAAAAGCAAGGAATAGAAACTCAAGTAAAACTCCCCCTCCCTTAGATATACAGTTTCGTTTCCTACACACTCCAGCACGCTTCCCATATATATCATAGCCCATTTCCCCCCTCCCGTTACTTATGGCAGCCGAAAGATGCAAAGCAGAGAAAAAGAAATAAAGGAAGAAATCTTGAAGGCTGACAACTTGTGAATTATGTCAAAGCAAGATCTAATTCGTTTATCAGTGACACAGATTAATTCTTTTTAGTATAGCTTTGGAATAAAATCAAGGGTAGTCCTGATAACACCAGGGCCTAACCTGGATCTGATTTCAAAAAGATATTGCAAAGTGAAGTGCCAAATATTAAAATTATATTTATTTACTGAGCGGTGGTGACTTCAGCAGTTTGAGTCTCACCAGCTCAAGGTTAACTCAGCCTTTCAACCTTCTGAAGGTGGTAATATGAGAACCCAGATATCACTTTTGGCCTCATTTGTCCCCATCTTCTATTATTGCTGCATTATAAAAATAATAATTGAAAAACATTCATCTGTTTCTATATTCTATCTAATTCAGCATTATGCAGTAGCCAATCAAGTTCTATTAGGAAAGACACAAGCAAAACAAGAATTTGCTGCACTGTTGCTAGCCAGGAACTGATATTGAAAATCAGCTGCTAATTCATTTAGAATAGTAGCTAGTAATAGGTAAGAACTGGTAATCATTGCTGGCTTTATATTCCATGAGTTTGTCCTATTTCAATTAAATCAATATTGTTTGATTGATTATGTATATTTAGTCATTTAAATATGTATTTTCTTCTTTTGCTGGTCTTAACCTCTATTTCGTTTCAGTGGCCAAATATAATATTGTTAAGAGTAATACAATCTTTGAAGTATCTTCATTTTCCATATGATGCCACATATTCATATTATAGTGTTTACATTATCATAGTTTTTCCAACTAACCAGAATTATACATGGGAGATATGTGTATGAGACCCTGTGGCCTTTTAATGGTGGCCTGTTTATTACTCATCCCAGTCCCATGAAGTGGATAATTTTTTTTTCCCTTAAGACTCATAATTATGGAGGGAAGGTATTTAAAAAAATACTGATCAAACTGAAAAAGAATTTTTTTTCCTTTACTGTGCATTGCTTCATCCAATATGTAAGCAATTGTATGTTCCCAACTGTTGGGGTGGAAAAATTATTTCATCAATATACTTCAAATCCCCTTCTGTGACTTTAAGTAATAAAAGATAAAAACAAAGATGTAGCTGCATCATATACATTCAGAGGAACATTCAGTTCAATCTTAATAAGAAATAGAAAATCAGCTAAGGAAAAGGTGTTGAAAACCATCTGTGTTGTGTGGTATTCAACCTTGACTTCACTCAGTAGTGAAGAAAATGTGCAGTAAGTAACAAGGATTTCAATTGCTAAACTAAAAGCAGATTCTTCTTTAAATGTAATACTACCTACTTTGATAGATTGGTGTTATTTGTTTGTTTGTTTTTTGCATTTATTGGCTAACATTTTCCGGTGAACTTTGGGTGGCACATAAAACTGAAAGAAACATAAAAATAGCTAAAATACTAAATCAACAGACAGCCCAGGCTAACACATTCTAGTAACAAAATCCACAAGAGCCATTATACGAATAACAAACAGCCTTGACTTAGGAGCAAAACCAAGTTTTCAAAGCTTTCCAGTATCCTGGGAGAGTAGGTGCCATCTTATTCTAGAGAGATTGCATTATATTATCCTGGCATGATGTCTGTCTTATTTTACAGCTCAAGAAGAAGAAAGAAGAATGGCATACTCCTTGGAAAGCCCTTCCCAGATTGGTGCCATCTCACTTCATAGAGTTATTGTGCAGAAAATAAGAGGAGGAAGGAATATTAGGTATGTTCATTGCCTTGAGTTCAAAGGTGATATTCAGCGGGTTCTGACCAGTTCTGGAGAATTGGTAGCGGAAATTTTGAGTAATTCAGAGAACTGGCAAATACCACTCTGACTGGAGATTTTACGGTACCTTTCCCCTGCCACGTCCACCAAGCCACACCCACAGAACCAGTAGTAAAAAAAATTGAATCCCACCACTGCTTGAATTATTTATAAAAAATAACAAAGGTGGGATATGAATCAATCAGTCCCAAGGGTGCTGATACAGCAGACAGCAATTAATTCCTTTTCTTTTTAATTTGTCTTATACCATGGACTCTTTCTTTATAGTGTTTATTATTAGGTCTCCCCCTTTGGCATTCTGAATATAAATGAGTGATATGGATTTATGAGGAGATGGCTGCTGTGTCATCTGAATGATAGATGCAGTGTGTTGTGGTTGGATGCAGAGCTGGACGGGGAAGAAATGCATAACAGAAATTATAGTAGCCACATCCTACTTAGTCAATATTGCTAAAGAGAGAGAGAGAAAAGAGAGAGAGACACAGAGGCAGAGATGGAGAAAGAGAGAAAGGGAGAAAAAGAGAGACAGAAAGAAAGAAAGAAAGAAAGAAAGAAAGAAAGAAAGAAAGAAAGAAAGAAAGAAAGAAAGAAAGAAAGGAATCCATAAAACAGCAAATGGCAGAACAATAGCACTTGTGCCGGGCATAGAAGTGTGTTTTTTCCTATTAGGCATGGCAAACCATGAATTGTCACAAATGAGTAAAGACAACATCAAGAAGTAGAAGGGAGCTAGGGCAAAATTAAATTCATTAGTTTTTCTGTTACTTTTAAATGTTATTAATTCAGTGCAAATCATGAAATTGCAAGTATATTCTTTTAATGTTTAGCCTGTTCACTCATTATCAAAATTGCAACTGGGATGGCAAGCTACACAGGAGATTGTGCAGCATACCTAAATTTGTGGAGAGGGGGAGTGTGCAATCTTGCAGTTTTAGATCATGTAACTTTACTATAGTCTCTTAATTGGATTATGCTCCTTGATACTTACTATAATTCTTACTTCAAAGTCCTTCTCTCTATATGCATATGTGTGATATTATCAAAGATTATAATTATACTAAAATATTTTCTTATACTGGTCCCTTGATTACCCCCATTAAGTCTTAACTAGCCAACATGATTATACACTTGAAAATACCATCACTTACTGTCATCAAAATAACTAGAAAATACCATGGTGTTAAATGTGAATAATAAATCTGACTTTTATGAAAACAAGGAAACCTAACTTCCACTCATAATTATATTTTACCAATGTAATTATGAAATACTAATATGTGTGATTTAGTCAATTTATATTTGTACCTAATGTGTTTATCAACAGCAAACTATGCCCAAGGCAACATACAAAATATTTTAAAAAGCACATGCATATTATTATAAAATCTATGAACTAATTTTCTCCTTGAATGTTATAAAATTGGCAGACATCTTTTAGGTCTCACTAATTTAAAACCAGGCCCTCAGTTTCTCTCATTAGATATGAATCAAGAAAGTATAATAGGTATAGGTTTAAAGTATAAATGAAATAAATGTTGAGTTCATTTTGAGTTTATCTAAAATTTAGTTAATAATATGCTGTTTGTGTACACCAATCTGGAGAGGCCCAACTAGATTTTATTTAATTGGTAAACCTCAAATAGGATCATATTGGATTAATACTTAAAAACAAAAGACAAGAAAATAAAAAAACTAGGGTTAAACTAGGAAGTCACAAGACTTGAGAAGAAGTCAATGGCAAATCACTTCTATATTATTCTATATTATTACAATTACACTTCTATATTATTACAATGAGAAAAATCTGGACATGTCTAAGCACTCAAAAGCAATCACTCAATTTGAGATAGATTATATCTACAATGATATGGATGCAAAAATGCAAATACAAATTATGACAGTGTAGGAAAAGTCACTGAATTAACTTCTTAACTAGTTATAAACATCTTTTTTGTCTCTGTAATAATTTAATTGGAAGCTGTGAGACAGATTCTCACTAATTTTCCCAAGTGAAACCCTGCTGTGGTCATCTGGGTTATGTACATCAGTGAATAAGCAAACAAACTCAATCATAATTACAATTAAGGAAGTCATGCTATTAAGAGCAAATTATGCTCATTTAGATTGGCACCAATTAGTCCTGTTGATAAGTAAATGTATTTATATGTTGATAAATACAATAGACTGAATGTTTATTTGAGGATGTCACCTTTTAAAAATAAGTATTGGAAAAATAATTTGTTTGCTTATAATTATTACATTATATATAATTTGTTGTGAGCAGAGAATAACAATATTTTAATTGGTTGGCTTAGTATGCCAGCATGGACTGTGTATATTTCACCATAGAATTTGAATTCTATATGATCTATGTTGAAACACAATAACAAGAATTGCCCACAATAGGCCAAGTATTGTATAATACATTTGCTTTAGATCAGGCGATTCTTGATCATTTCTCCAATACATTCAGTGTCTCATGGAATAAAGACAATAGTTGTCTAATTTTGCTGTTAATTTTGTTAACTGATTTCTTCTCCAGAAGACTATTACCTATGAAAGAACATTTATGCCAACATTATGTCAAACTTTATTGAATTCAAAACTCCACTGTAACGAAATTATGGCCCTTCTAACACAACTTAGCAAAAACAGATGTTTGGGCCACGATAGCTGCAAGGGATTTTTAACACGTTCTTTTAGGCAGCATCCTACCTCTGATGTAGTTTGTAAAGTATTGTTTGACAAAAAAGACTACTCTTGTATATCTCTTATATATAAACAGAGATGAGAAGGATGAAATTAATACAGTGCCATGTGGAAGCTTTCATCTAAGAATTGAGATTCCTAGAAGTGGAAGTCAGTGATGTTAGTAACTGGGGGAGAAAATTCAATTATTAATGTCCAGTTAGTACTTGGGTCAGTGAAAGAGTAAAAAAGCCAAGCCATGCATCAGCTCTAAAGTAAGCATTAGGTTTTACAGTACTTTGGATTCAAAAGAAAGAACTTGAATGGCACTTGTGTAACACATGCCAATTGCATCTTTTTCTGAGAATGCATGGCTAAACTGGAAAGGGTTTAAGGACAGATAGGCAGAAGTACCTCTTATTTGCTGCAATTTTTCCTTTGAATTTGTACTACACAACTTAGAATAGTGTTTCCCAACCTTGGAAAATTAAAGATAAATGGACTTCAACTTCCAGAATCTCTCAGCTGGCTGAGGAATTCTGGGAACTGAAGTTCACCCATCTTCAACTTGCCAAGGTTGAGAAACCCTGGCTCCAAAGAATGATGGCTTCATTCCTTTCCTCTCTTCAGACAAGTGTCTCTGCTATAATTTTGCCATATTTTCTTATTTTATACCTCCCATTTTTTTCAGTATACTCATGAAGAAGGAAAATAAGGTTTAGGGAATATGCTCTATAACCTTTTTTTCTATGTTTCGAGCAATAACATGTGTTAATTGCCTAACACAAAATATCATTTAAAGAGGTTTTTGTACTCTCCTTGGAAGCTTTGCCCCTCAACTGGTCTCTTGCAAACACTTTGTGGAAAGTAGTGAAAAATGCTGCAAGAGCAGCTTAAATTGTAATTGAAATTGATCAGTCCAATTGCCTTTGGAAAAATAAAAAATGACATCAAGCAAATTTGCATCAGAAAATAAGGTGAACATTATTTGATCAACACAGTAAAGTCTCCTAATCTAACAAAAAGCTATGAGGCATATAATTATGACTATCATTAAGTGTTGTACGTTATGATTCTTGATTCTTAACGAATGTTCCTTTTCTTTATGTATACTGAGAGTATTTACACCAAGACAAATTCCTTGTGTGTCCAATCACACTTGGCCAATAAAGTATTCTATTCTATTCTAAACTGAAGCAGGATAGATCAATCTTCTAGCAGAAATAACTCCTGGATCTTAATAAACTAACATATACAAGACTTTGATGCACTCAGTGATACTCCATCTTCTTTGATAAGTAGCTTTGCACTAACCAGGCTCTTTGGCAACCTCAATATTTGTCCCTGCTTATTAAATAATAATACAATTACTCAAAGTACAATTTATCTCTTAGCTTTCAGTTTTAGGACTTTTTTTTCATTGCTGAACTGAAATGCTATTCAACCATCCTTGAATTCCCAACAAACAACAGCGGCCTTAATTTTTTTATTCCCACTATCTCGTTTAAGCCAATTCGCAATGCAGTTGTCAAGAAAAGGTTGTGCTCTAATTAAGTGCTAATTAAGACCCAGCCTTGCAGGTTTTTATATTTTGTGAATTTATCTAGCTCTTTCTCTTCTATTTTGTTGTCCCCAGATGCTGCCATGTTCATCATCCAGACATTTTTGTCTTTATTATAAACAGTTGCTAAGTCTAGGGTGTTATGTGGCAGATACTTATCTGTTTGAATTCTAAGCATCTTAATTTCTTCATTTTCTATTACTTTGCAGGCAAATGTATTTCTATTGTAATGATTGGTTGAAGAGTTAGCCTATCTGGATTTATTTTCCTGAGTCCAAAACAAATCCCATGGACAGAGTTTTTAAGACACAAAGCCTCCATGACTTTGCAGCAAATTTTTTTAAAAAGATTAGGGTACTTATGGGCCAATTTCCTGAAAACTTCATGGTCCAGTAACTTGTTATTTCAGTGATAATTGTAATGAAATCATGTGGGTAACTCGATTTGTGGTTATTAGTCAAGGCAAGTTGCCCTTCTACTGATGTGCCATAACAAGAATTAAGAATCTCTTATTTCACCCAAAAAGACACAAGGACACTTGAGTGATTCATTATTTTATTGAGTTAACAGGCACCCTAAACTGATACAAGTACCACAAAGAGGCAACATGCATTTATAGGATTTGCTTTTATGCGGTCTCTCTCTCTGTGCCCTCCCTCCCTTATTTTAATTAACAATGTATACTTTGAGATCTGAAATCTTATAAGACTGATGTGTCATATTGACCCTGAAAGTTCACTAGAAATGTGGCTATTCCTATTCCTAATTTTTGTATCCCTCTTCTTTTTCTTGCCTCCCTCAGTTTTGTATGCTTTAAAACATTAAAGCTTAATTATGCTTTTCCTTTTGGCATCTAAATTGTCTTCAACCACTAGATCTAAGCCAAGAAATTAATGCCCTCTTCATGATCTGCACTTAACCCATCACTCAGCTCACCTAAAGGCAAGAGAACAGGGAAGAACAGCCCATATTTCTAGAGGATGCCAGGTTGCTTGCCTCTGTTCTAAAATCTAACCTAGTAGAAAAGCCATCATAAAGACAACCTGCCAAGCTTCTTTTTATTCATTGAATATGTCAGTACTGTCTTATTATAGAATTTGAAAGCAAGTTAATGTATTCAACAGATCAGGATCACTGAGGAACTTTTATGAGCTCAAGAAGAATATTGTAGCAGGTGACTCAGAGGCGGCTAGGTAGGTGTTGATTCTAGCCTCTTTCATTATGAGATATATGTGAGTGGGTTATAAAGTAAATGACTAATCTAGGCTGGGCCTTCACATAGTTGGTTATTCAATAAAAGCTACAGTGGATTTCTTGGTTTTGGCTTATTTTGACTCTACAGTCACAGCATATGGAATTGTTCAATGATCTCAAATCTTTTAAAAAACTATTTTTGTACACAAGTGCCAAGTAACATGTTGAACATGAACATAGTCTGGAATCAATTCTAGATCTGGAAGAATCAGACATATATAAATATCATATATTATTCTTAAAGTTGGTGCTTTGTTTTGCATTGTGCTGTCCCTCTGTCTTTCTTTCTTTCTTTCTTCTTTCTTTCTTTCTTCTTTCTTTCTTTCTTTTCTTTCTTTCTTTCTTTCTTTCTTTCTTTCTTTCTTGCCTTTTAAATTAAATATTTTTTTTTAAAATCATATGGAGACAGGAAAGAAAACCATCCCCAGGAGAAAACCATCCTCAAGACTTCCACACTGGGACTTAGGACACACAGTATTAAAATAACTTTGGTTTGTCTTCCTCTTATGGACCATGAGAATTTTGACAAATCTTGCTAATTTTTTTATTATATTTTCAGAGTGAATTTCATGAATTACATCCTTTTTGATTCCACTGATCTATTTATTTTGTTTATGTTCTTGATCTTCCTTGCCTAAAGCACACTACTTGGCAAATAGCTGATTAAAGCTATATCATATTGAATCAGAATATAAAATATGTGAGCTTTAAAATTGTAGTAAGTTGTTAAAGGTCGCAAAGATTTTACACAAAAGAAAGGTGGCATGATTATAAATATTGGGATATTGAAGCTTTATCCCTTTTTTTTAATCAACTTTTTAACCAACTGAGCATTAACCGTTTTAGGAATTAACTTGAAATCTACAAACTTGCATTTTAAGAGCAGTATATAAAAATGTATCATATAAATAATAAAAAAGCATTCTAAGCATTAATAGAAAATTAGCATATTACTGAATAAACCTTAGTTAATGAAGGCTATTATCAATTTAGAAAACTCTTAAACCTTAAAAGTTATCAATGTTAAAATAAAACTAGGAAAATACAGAGGTGACTTGATACCAAATGATAGCAAGCAAACATGTGAATATGTTTCTGGAAGCCTATTCACAGGCAGATCATCATTTAAAACAGGGGTCCCAAACTTGGCAACTTTAAGACTTGTGGACTTCAACTCTCAGAATTCCTCAGCCACAAGTCTTAAAGTTGCCAAGTTTTAATATTTTAAATATTACTCAATGTTCCACCATAATTCCAATATCTCAATTTTCTACAAATCCCAATAAGACCAATTATTAATACAGTTTAATCAGTCCCAGGATTATATCTCTAAATCCCCTGAATTTATAGTCCTTGAAAGCTATATATTCAATATATATATTTACATTATTATTATTATTAAAATATACCTAACCTTAATATATTTGTGGTTCTAATTATATATCAATATGGGTACTACTATTTTCCCAATTTATACTTTTTATTTTTTTCTATTAGTTATTAATACAGTCACTATTTTGTAAGATACTTTATCTCTATCCATCACCTCTTATTCTTTTTAGAATTTCATCATTTATTGACTTTTTGATAACTCTTTTATATTTCTCTCTTGGATTCTTATCTTCCTATAACATTTTTGCACAAACTGAATGTACCCTCTGCCTTACCCCTTGTCTCCTTTTGCTGCATCATTTGAATACCCATCCATAATCCTTTCATTATTTTGGGAGATTTTTCCTTTTTTATCTCTATTCTATTGTAAACTCTTAAAGGATTATCTATTTGATTCTTAGTATATATTATTACTGTTTCTTCAGTGTTCTTGTAATTTATTTTGATTTGTCTCCTCCACCACTCCTTCTAATTTCTCATCTGTCTTCTGAATATTATATTTATCTTTTTCCACCATTTGTTGAGGATCTTCTACACTCGCTTCTTTGTCTTTGAACAGTCCCATCATCTCCTTATGATTCTTTGTCACATTTTCATAAATACTTTTAAGAATCACTAACATTTCTTCATACATCTTTATTGTCTCCTGTTGAGTCATTTTGTAATAGTTTAATATATTAAAAATTACTCAATATACCACTAAGTTTCCTATGTCCCAATATCTAAAAACTCCAAAGGAGCCACTTATTAATGAGCCACTTATTAATTTAGTCTGTCACAGAATTAGAATTTTGACAAAATATTTGCAATATTAATGACCCATGTCTTTGAATATTGTAGCTCGGGTAGGTGCTTGTCTAGGGAAGCACTGGCCCGATTTCTGGTTGTGTGATTGGCTGGCTGTAGTTGCTGAGGTCCCTGACTACGACCATGACATCAGAAGACATCTGAACATCAGCACTAATTTACATCAGATAGACGGTACTTAAACCAAGGACTATGACTCAGCAACTACAGCCAGCCAATCACACAACCAGAAATCAGACCAGGACTCAGAAAGGAATTTAAAGGTCAGTGCTCCCCAGACAAGCACAATCCAAAGTGCACTGAAGATGTCTCTTCAAATGGGGATGAAACGTTTGCAACCAAATTGCCAACCTTGGAGCTCAAACCAACAACATAATTAATGACCCACATTTATATTTTTTTATACTGGAGGTGTGAATCCAGTGACATAGACTCTTTAGCCTTTCATGGCTTACTGATCATAAGAGAACAGTAGAGTCTAGATAAAGAGTTAAGGAATTATTCTGTATCCCCTCTTTGTCTATCACTCAGTGAATTCTTTGTCTAAGAGTCTGCTAAACTGAGGACTTCCTTTTTTTGGCCTTCCCACTCAGGCACATGCACACAGAACACATTCTTTTTTATTCTTCTCGTGATAGGATATAGATAGCTAGATACTTAGTTTTGCTTATCACATATTCCATGTAAATAAATCTCATTTCTGTTAGAGTTATCAAATCTGCTTCACTATAATAGAGTACGTAGATGACTTTGAAGGGGAATGATACTACCTAGGAAACAATCAGACATACTGATAGGAACCTCCAGTGGCTTAATGGATAAAGAAAGAAATTTTAAAAGGATTCACCCTAGTTGATCAAGCAGTTAATAGTAATGGCAAGGAGTTTTGTGATTTCAGACTTGCAAGATTCTGTTAATGTAGCCTTATAATAAAGTAGAATTAGTTTGTCTCTTCAGGTGCCTATTTGGTTTACATTCCTGGGAGGGATAACTAGTAATTATTTTGTGTCAAATTGCTGGTCTCAGGAAAAGGAAGAATTGCTGCATTTAGAGTGGCATGGTTCATTTGCACCTCAATTACCCTTGGAAAGGTGACAAGAAAGATTACATTCCAAAAGTGATATTTCACTTACCTCAATATAAGAAAAGGGCTAGAAATAACATAAACAATGAATGCAGGAACAAACGGGCCACCAGATGGTGTCTGTTTGAATCTGTAGAAACTTCTGTTTTAAGTAAAGAGAAAGACAGGTTTTCTAAATCTATCTTTTATTTGGCTAAACAAACAAAAGATCACCTCAACCGGAAAAGCTCTGTAAAATTCTACTCTGTAAAATGCTCATTTTAAGAATCAAAGATTCCTTTATATGTTTCAAATCTGGAATCAGGTCTGCCCTCAGTAAAATAAATCACAGAGAATAACTGTGATGTAAGAATGAATAACAATCATTTTTTTAAAAATCAATTATTGAAAATTGCTCATAAACGGTATTCTTAGGTCCATTTAAATTAAATTGTGAGAAGATGCAGCAAGAGCAACAAAGAATTGCAATCACAAAAACTGTATAATCAAATGTACTAGAGAGAGGGGCACAGAGAACCATATGCATTTTATAAATTAGAAGTTTTAGACAAAGTTGCAGCCATGAGTGAATTATTCCAAATATTCATGTTGTATAAAGGCCAAAGGCACTTTTGCTATTTTGCTATAAAATATTGCTATTTTGCTACATGTTTAGTGGTTAGAGGATGTTGGGAGGTTAACTGTTGGAACTGCATGGAAGTCATGGGCACCCCATCCTAGTACAAATGTCTATACTGGAGCACCGATGATTGTTATGTCTTTTGTAGTAAATGATATAGGACTATATCTTATATAATTGCAGTTACATTGTGAAGACTACCTTTTCCAACTTCTGGGTTTTGATGTAATCATTTGTGTGACTCAGTCTATGGTGGTGTTGCAATTGAAAAGAATCTGAAATTTGCATCTTGTGCAAAATGCTATTTTAATTCCTAAATTAGCTGAATTGTGCTGATTGTAAGCGTGGATCATGGTGATTTAATACTTTAAATTGCTGTAATCTGTGGGTTTTAAGGGCTCCGTTCATGAGCATCTGTGTGGAAAGCAATGTTAAAAATATGCTCATCATGCAAATGCGGTGAATTATTACGGGCACTAGGCACTGGGACAACAAGTACAGAATGATGACCTCAGCTTTTTACTTTTGCTACTTTGTATTACTAGCCATTTCAATAATAACAAATGTATATAATCAGCAAATCCCAAAGCCAGAATTTCATTTTTTTTCTGTCTCAAGTCCAAAATTTTAAATCAGTTTCCAAATAGAACCAAAGTTGGATCTATCCTTTTCTTTGATTACAATGGTTAATTTAACCATCTCTGCTAGCTCTATCAGTTTTTCCCTCCATTCTTCCCTTATGGTGGTGTATCTTTCATTTTTACACATAAATCTTTCTCGCTATAGTCAGCATATACAACAACAAATTACAGATTTTTTTTCCAAGATCCTTATCCAATAAACCTAAAAAGAAAATTTAAATTTTACATTAGTTTTGAAAATCTTTGAGAATCTTCTACATTAAACTATGAACATTACCCCAATTTTTCTTTTTTCTTTACTCGCCAAAGATGGTAAAAAGTTCGTTCTTACACTTTGCATTTTCCAACCATACATCTCAAATATCTTTATACATCTTTCACAATTTATATCAAGTGTAAATACCACTGGCACATCATTTTATTAAAAATTTACTATTTTGGTGTCTTTAGGTTGTTGTGAATACTTGTTCCCCACATCTTGTCATCATCTAAAATTAATATTCATTATTTCTTGACATGCCAGCCACAAATCTAGAGCTTTTTAGTGGTATACCTACATAATGCTGTTTTCTGCTTATTCATTGAAAAAGAATCATTTCTTTTTATATTTATAGATAAAGTGGCGTTGGACTGCAATTATGAATCCTGCCCTTTGGTATAATTGCTTCGTGAGATCAGTTCTCAGGATAAGTATAAATAAATACAACATTTCCAAGTGATTCTACACACTGAAATGTGTTTCCCACAAAAGCTGCTGCTTTGTCCTTTTGCGGGCTAGAATAAATTTATTTTCACAGAATAACACATGTTTCCTGTTTTAACAGACTGCATTTCAGCATAGATGCGTAATCAAATATTTTAGAATCCACTAGATGGCAGTCCAATGCAGAAAACAACAGGTAGAAAAGAAACACCAGCACCACCTTTTTTTTTTTTTTTTTTTGCTTATTAAACTCTGGAAGATGAATTACAGCAGCTCAGCACTCAAAACTTGTTAAATGATTCCTCTGCTGGAAATCTCCTGTTGTTTGATGTGCGCTTATTTATCAAGAGTGTTAAGCCTCCAACTGGGATATAAAAGACAATGTGGTGTTTTGGTCATAATGACATGTATCCAATCATGCCACTGAAATAAGTCACCACTCCTTTGGGAAGTTTTCAATGAGAATAATGCCAAGAAGGCATATCAGACACACACATACACATGCACACACACACACACAAGGTGAAACTTAAAATGTCACCATACAGTTGGGTTGGGTTGGTTTAAAATCAAGACAGGTGTGGCAAAGCATCTACCTTCCTGATTCAGCAGAGTTGAAATGTAAATTACACGACCTATGTAGGCATACTTCCAAAGAATACAAGGCAACTTCATAAGTTCCAACAGTAGCAATATCTATAGTTCAAAGCTGAATGGTAGAGTATGTGGTACTCTATGAGTTTTGTTGTTGCTTGCAGATGTTTCATTACCAAACTCAGTAATGTCATCATCAGTTTATATACAAAGGTGCCAAATTATAGAATAATAACAGTTGGGTAAAAAATCAGTGGGAGCAGGAGAGAGTTTCCGACTTCTTGTTGATAACATCAGGACTTGGTGGAAAGCTGGCAGTGAAGGAATTCCTTCCTTCCTTCTTTCCTTCCCTCCCTCCCTCCTTCCTCCCCTCCCTCCATATTCCCATATTCCTTCAACTATCAGCTCTATGGGATTGGATCCTCCACTGGATTCCAGGTTTCTGTGAATGAAAGGAGCCCTTTCATTTACAGAAGCATCAGGCTGAGTACCCAGAACTTCCAGGAAAAATAGAGCTTAACGTTAAACTGACCTTATTCCTGGAAATTGTTTTGAGTGTCAGCTTCAGAGCATATAAAAGGAAAAATGTGCCTATGGACATGGCTTTTTTCACTACCAAATGACTCAAAAAAGCATCTTTTGATAATGAAAGAACAATGCCCAAGTGATTTTAAGTTCTCCCATGATTCATTTCAACATCTGAATTTTGAGCAAATCTCTGATGTGAGTATGGGACACTATCCCTTTCTCGAGCACATGTCTGCAATGCATAATGTTCTTGGGGTCATTTATAGCTTCCACACCAATCATTATAGTGAAAGCCTTCCTCAGATCCTGTTCAATAAGATTTATTCCCTGGTTGTGTTTTCACATACAAAAATCTGGATGGTAATTAGATGGCAATCAAGAGATGCAAAAAGTGGCGCTCTTTGTTGACACCTAATGATTGATACGATTGACCAGTAACTCATATGTTTTTTAAAAAATAAAGTTCATTCTACTGATGGTTTAATGGGAATTTTTTAAAAAATGCAATGCATGATGTAATCAGTGAAAAAACATGACCAGAGGCTTTCTCATCGACGCTGCAACGAGAGTCCAGGAATGGGTAAAGGACCTCCTTCTGATGTCATCAAGCTGAGTCTGCCACTATAAAAACGCCAGCCCCTGGCTGGCATGCCGTCTTTTGACTCAGCTTCTTGTCGAAGAGCTAGTCTCTGGAAAGATTACTTTAATAGAGCTAAGAGAAAGTTTGAAAGACAGATTCTGATTGAAAAATTCAGCTTCTGGGGATCCGGTAGAGCTCTGTCTCCAAGAGAGCGGGATCCATTCTCCTGCAGTGTCAAGGCTTCAGCTCTGCCTTGCGTAGGGCTGTGGACCCAGGGAGCCTTCTTAGAGCCTTCATGCAGCTCCATTGATCACACGCCTCTCTGCTGCTGCCACCACCCAAACTGCCCCACAGATGGAGCTTCATCCTACTGCTTCTCAGCTGTTTCACCGCCAATTTGATCGTCTTGGGGCCTGTCAGAGCCTATTGAGCAAAGGAGGTAAATAAACCATTCTGTGAGCCTCTCCACGTGGTTGGCAGCCATTTTGAATAAGCCGGATGGCCATTTTGTTGAGGGTAAAAGTGTTTCCTCAGGGCCTCACAGTTTATAACATTTCCTGGCCCATTTGCATCAGGCAGCACCTCATGGGGGGAAGCTCACAGCACCCTTGGTGTCTGTGCTTGTTTGCGATATGAAAAGGGAAGCACCCCAACCTGCTACCAAAGAATTGGAAAGCCTCAAGAGGCATTAGCTCCTTCAAGGAAGAGGAAAAGACAGGAAAGCCCCTTCTGCCCAACAGAGAAGTTGCTGCAAAAATCAAGGCCAAAGCCCTAGCCCCGTCAAAGTCTTCAAAATCTGAGCTTAGGGTTGAAAAGAGAAGACATGCTGCTCTTGAAAAGCAGTTTGAAAAAAGATTGGTACAAATGCAAGCCCAGATTCAACAAATCTCTCATTCTGGGAGGTGCATATTAGCTCTGAAATTTCTTCTAAGGGAGGGGAATCTGCTTCCAGTCACCTGTTAGCATGGTCCCCTGAGAGGGTGGAGGAAGAACAACTTCCCCAGGATTTAAGCAGGTCAGGGCCTTCCTTTAGATAGGTTACATGGGGACCAGGCTCTTCCTTCCTAAATAGTCAGCGGGTTCAGGGAGGGGTTAGACCAAGGCCTGAAGCAACCTACACCCCCCACTGCTATGGGCCTACGCTCGGAGGAGAATAGGCCTGAAGATCTAAGAGAGATGGTCATGGTAGCCATTAGACAGAGTCTAGCAGAAGGATTCAAACATCTCCATCACTCTGAAGGAGGGGGGCAGCCTTGTTACCCAAAGGTTTCCACAAGGGGTCTCCCATTCTCAGAAGGGTGTACCCAGACATCAGTTCTCTTCCCAGCCCTCCCTCTTGGAGTGGAGAGAGGAAGAGGAGGATAGTTATCCAAATTCTCTGACCATAGCCATTCTGGTCATTCTAAGAAGAAGGGGAACTTATAGATCCCAATAGGTCTGAGGAGGAGGACCTCAGAGTTGATCAACCCCTTGTTGCGGGAGTTTTTTAAATCTTCATAATTCAAGCCCTTGTTACTCAAGGCCTTGGTCACTGCTCAACTCAGCCCGGAGGAGGTGGCCCCGAACCACAAGCATCCGCTTCTGGCCACTCTGATTCATTATTCTCCAAGCCAGTAGTGCAGGCAGAGGTTCTTCCTTCCCTCCTTCTCTTCCTGGATTAGTAAAAGAACAGTGCACCACCCCAGGGACAGGACCTTGCCCGTCTGCTCATGACAGAAGATTCTACAATGTGGGACCATCCCCGGCCAATGCCCTGGTCGTGCCATCGGTAGATGCTACAGTGGTGGCTTCATTCTCCTCCTCTGGCACCCCACCGAACCAGAGGATGTGCTCAAGGCAGAGGACAGGAGATCCAAGCAAACTCTCAAACACACTCACCAGACTGTAGCTTGGCAACTGGAACATCCACGGCAGCCTCATGTTTACGAGATCCTCTTTGCACTGGCTTCATCAGCTTCAGGAGAGGCTTCCGGCCACTGAATGTAGAGCACACCAGGACATCAATAAAATTATTGCAGCAGCCGAGTTTACAGCAGATGCCACCCTGAACTCGGCCAAATTCACTTCCAGGGCCATGGCTTCTTCTGTGATGGCCAGAAAAGCTGCTTTGGCTGTGCAACTAGCAGTCTAACTCTCGCCGAAAATGGAAGTTGGCATCGGCTCCATGCACAGGTGAGAAGCTGTTTAGAGATGTCCTTGACCCTTATTTGATGGAAACCAAGGACAAGAGGAAGGTCCTCTCCTCGGCGGGGAAGAAGTCTGAGTATCGTCCCTTACTATTGCCCCTCATCCTTCAGATCCGATACCAGCCCTCGATTCTCCAGAGGTCAGAGGGTCCTTCCCTGCTCATCAGGAACAACAGCCTGACACTTCTGGCAGGCAGCAACAAGCCCCCGGTAAATGGCCCTTTCGAGGGGGAGGAGGGTCGTTCAATTAGACGCTCACCGTTTGGCTTTCTTCACCTCCAGATGGGAGGAATCTACATTTGATGCCTGGGTTTGTGATACAGTGAGGTACGGTCTCCAACTGGAGTTTCTCTCCCCAGCCCCGTGATGGTTCATCCGCTGCCCCACATCAAGGGACAGCTCTAGACGGGCCCTTATGGAATCGGCGATCTAACATCTCATCGACATATGAGCTATTTAACCGGTTCCTAAGAATCAACGAGGGCAAGGCTTTTACTCTGCCTCTTCATGATTCCAAAGGCCTCTGGGGGGGTGGCGAGCCATATTGGATCTGAATTATTAAACAAATTTATCCCATACAGGCGCTTTAAGATACAGACTTTGCATTCAATCCTCAAAAGCGTTCAAAAGGGTGACCCCCTCTCCTCTATAGACCTGACGGAGGCTTACTTCCACATCCTTATTTGGCCCCATCACCGCCAGTTTCTCCATTTTTGTTATCAGAATGCTCACTTCCACTACCGGGCTCTACCCTTTGGTCTCTCGTGGGCCCCAAGGGTTTTCACAAAGGTCTTGGCAGCTTTGGCAGCTTCTCTTCGCACCATTCCAGTGAGGGTTCTATGCTACATGGACGACATTCTCATCGCAGTCGATCTACTTGGTCCATCGCAACCTTCACATCACGGCGCAGACTCTATGAGACCATGGGTTTTCGATCAACCTAAAGAAAAGTCACCTTTCCCCAATAGCCAGGTTGCTCCACCTTGGGGCAATTATAGACATGTCACTCTATGAGGTGTTCCTCTCCCCAATCGAGGGAAGAGCGTCCCCAGCTGCATCCTGCACATTCGGCGGCTGCCCACTGTTCTGTTGTCTCTACTGTCCCAAACCCTGGGAAAGATGAAATCCTGCATTGGGATTGTCCCATGGGCTTGTCTCCATGCCAGGGAACTCCAATGGTTGCTGCTTCCCTTTCAAAGGCAGGAACCAGCCATTCGGCCATGAAGGTTCAGGTTCCTTCCCAGGTCATATGGTCCCTCACATGATGGCAGTCCCGGGCCCTAGAGAATGATCTCCCCTTCAAAGAGCCAGACAAGATATGTCTCACCACAGATGCCAGTCTTCATGGTTGGGGAGCCCATCTGTAGGGAGAAATAGCCCAGGGTATTGGTCTCAGCAAAAAGGACATGCCCCATCAACTGGCTGGAGCTCAGGGCTATCTTCCTAGCCCTAAAACACTTTTGGAACAGGGTGGCAGGTCAAAATGTGTTGGTCATGACCAACAATGTGGCCACAAAGGCCCATGTCAACAGGTGGGGAGGACCAGGTCCAGGGCCTTGATGAAGGAGGCAGAATGTCTAGGGAGGTGGGCAGAAAGACATCTCCTTTCAATCAAAGTGGACCAAATCTCAGGGGTCGACAATGTCCAGGTTGACTGGTTGAGTCGGTCCATGGTCGACCAAGCAGAGTGGTGCCTCCCTCACTCCCTGTTTCTGGACTTGTCTCACTGATTTGGTCTCCCAACAGTAGATCTCTTTGCCTTCCTTTAGAATGCACAGGTGAACAGGTTCTTCACCAGGTTTCCGGCCCAGGGAGCAGAGGGTACCAATGTGCTTCAGAGTGCCTGGCCTCCAGGTCTCTACACCTTTCCCCGCTTATCATCATTCCGGCTGTCATTTGGAAGTTGTTGGAGGAGAAGGCGGAGCTAATTCTACTGGTGCCCCATTGGCCCAGGAGACCCTGGTTTGTAGACCTGGTGAACCTGTTAGTGGCCCCACCGTGAGGATCCCTGCTTCCAGATTTCTCTGCATCAGGGGGCATTATTACATCCGAACTCCCAGTGGTTCAATTTTACCGCTTGGCGGTTGAGCAGCAATCTATGAGGGCTTCAAACTTTCTGGAAAGGGTGATGACACTATCCAAGCTTCCCAGAAACTGTCTACAGCTCGCATCTACAATGCGACTTGGAGAACTTTCTGTACCTGGTGCATGCCTTGGCCATAGACCCCTCTTTGACTTCTATAGCAGAAGTGCTTAGGTTTTTACAGGATGTTTTGGATAAAGGCCTGGTCCCAAACACGCTTCGCCGCCAAGTCATGGCTCTTTTCTCTGTTATTTCCTGGGACAAGTATGATTCCTTATCCCATCACCCTTCAGTGCGTAGGTTTTTAAGGGGAGCATTTAACTCCTGACTTCCTGTTGTTCATAGGTTTCCTTCTTGGGATTTACAGAAAGTTTTACAGGCTCTTATGAGGTCTCCCTTTGAACCCCTCAGGTCTGTGTCTTTACATATGTTGTCCCTCAAAATATTTTAGTGGCCATTACCTTGGCCAGGAGAGTGTCCGAACTAGCGGCACTTTCTGTATGACAAGACCTGTCTTTTCCATCAGAATAGGGTAGTTCTTAGGTTAGACCCCATGTTTGCCCCCAAAATAAACTCTTGGTTTCACTGGTCTCAAGATGTTGTACTTCCAGACTTCTGTCCCAGACCACAATATGAACTGGAACACAGATAGCACATGTTAGATGTGAGGCGGGCACTCCGGAATTTACATCAAGCAGCCTTTCGAAATCTGAAGCCATGTTTGTGTCATTTCATCCCTCTACTTTGGGGAACAAGGTGACTTCAGCAACTATTGGTAGGTGGATTAGAGCTTGTATAGCCAAGGCATACCAAACTTTGTCCGTGCCATCCTAGACATATTACGGCTCACTCCACTAGGGAGTGCGGCTACATCTGCTGCCTGGTCTACTCAAACATCACTGGAGGAGATCTGCAGGGCGGCTACTTGAACTTCATCGCCACCGTTTATACAGCACTACCGCCTGGACTCCTTTGCTTCAGCCCAGGCATCATTTGGGCGGAGGGTACTTCAGCAGGTGGTTCCACAGTCGGAGTATCTGACCAGCCATGAGCCCTCCCGTGGACATGCAGGCTTTGGTATGTCCCATACCTGGACTATCGTTGCAGCGTCGATGAGAATGGGCATTGGAATAATCACTAATTAAGAACGCCCTTTTTATCTACGCTGCAAGAGAGTCCAGTCCCACCCTGTACGTCTGGTCATGATGGTCGGGGAAGAGGGTATGTTAATTTCTTCTTTATTTCCAGAGACACGTTACATCTGTCAAGTATCTTCGCCTAAAAGATGGGCGGGCCAGCCAGGGGCTGGCATTTTTATAGTGGCAGACTCAGCTTGATGACATCAGTAGGAGGACCTTTACCCATTTCTGGGCTCTCTTGCAGCGTAGATAGAAAGCGCATTCTCAGGTAATTATACCAATGCCCATTTCCCATGTTGGGCAGGGCTGGAATTTCAGACAAAGGACCCACAAATTATGGCCTTAGAATGTTGTGATTCAACAATTCTTGGAAAGTCACTTCTGAGAACAAATAAGTGATAGCTGTTATATCTCACTTCTTATTTCAAATTAAGCAACATTCCATAAATAATGCCCTAGCCTAGCATAATTTCTAAGGGTTTGGTTGGTACAATGTTATATTATTTCCCTTCTTGTGTCTCTCATTCTCTTGGTCTAATCCTGTTCCTCAACTACAGTTCCATAAATATGCTATGAATCATATTCCAACAATATGGTGATTACCACTTGGAAACATGATCTTGAAGTGCAACATATTAATTCTGTTTTGGCCAGGGCATTATGTTCCCCTATTCTACCATGTGCTAATTCAATATCTTTATTGGGTCCTGTTCTTTTTTGTAATTTTCAAATTTCATTTTGCTGAAAACATTTAAACAAAGATCCCATATACAAAAGATTACAAAACACAGTTGCAATGCAACTTTAATAGTGAACCTTTTATTCACAAAAGTAGGTACAAAATTACTTTGGCAAGTATTTTAAAGCATGAACTCAAATTGTGTTTGAATATTTAAGAAATTATGGTTGAAATCCTAGATCCAACATTTGGCAGGAATAAAGTTCAAAACACTTTTTTCATTCAAATTCAAATATTAAGACTAATCAAATAGCATAATGTAAGAGGCAATAATTCTATGGACACACATAGTATATAAAAAGCAGAGCCACCCTTGATACAAATGTTACTTGCAGTTTGAAAAAATAATATGAATTAAATTCATCCAGAGTAAAAGCTTTTTCAAATGACCCATTAATATTAAATATCACCCACCCATCACTGAGCTCTGTTTTTGAAGGTAGCATTTTATTATTTTGAACATGAATTCCACATATATATAATGTATACTTAAGCATAATGTAGATATATCATTCCACAAGCATGACAACTATAGAACCAAAATCATAAAAACCTATCTCTTCTGCACTCAGCAGGGCTTAAAGTAAATTTATAGGGAGAGTTGTGTTTAAACCAACCATTTTTTTCAGTCCTTAATCTTTCCAATTCTATAAACCTAATTTTTGTTTTATGTGAACGTTGGACAGAACATTACAGTATTTATCATTTGGTCAAAAAGATTCCATATTTCAATCCTTCTACACAGCCCAGAGTTTCTGTTGCTTAAAGTTTTACAACTTAATAGTAGGTAGATTTAATTAACAACTTCTAGTTAGCAACAAAAAAGCAAAAAAGCAAGCTTTACAAGAGCAAGCTCTATAAATTATACTCATATCAATGTAGTGATAAATATCAATCTTTTCTATATTTCCAATATTATCAACTAGCATGGACATGCGGCTGGGAATTCAGCCGTTAGTATTTCCAATGTACCTTAAGGATATCAAATTATAGAAACCTTTCTATATTATGAAGTCTATGGCAAAATAAAGATAAAATATAAAAGGAAATATTGGAGCCGACTGGTAAACTATTCACATATTTCTTTCTATGGCTATTATTCCATGAATACTATTGACAATAATATTGCCATCATTTCTAATTGCATTAATCAGTAAATATCAGAATATATCGGGTAAGCTGGACAAAGTAAGTATAGCCCAAAATGAGTATGAACCATTTTATCAGCCTCTAGTCTATTTGTATCATGTAAAAATAATATCAGTTTACTAGCTTTGTTGTGAAATCAATGTGCTGTACCCAATGAAAAAAAATTAACACCTGTTGACTCAAATTAGCCAAGCTATTTGCTATTATAAAGATACCGTATGTTCAAGGATCATTAGCTTACTAATCTGCACAAAGGTTCTTTCCCAAACATAAATATGTAATTAATCAGACATTGGTCAACTACTGCATGGAACTCTTTAATTAATTTTTGTGAATAGGATATACACACACACACACACACAGTATGTATGTATGTGTGTTTCTGGGATGGGGAGTATATCCTAACCTAACAGTATCCCTGTTAAATCAATAAGCATTATATGCAAGAAAAGACTAGTGATTAAGTCTTCCTAAACATTAGCTGAGAGCCAATCTGGTATAGTGGTTAAGAAATCAGACTAGAAAGTAGGAATCTGTGAATTCTAGCTCCACCTAAGATACAAAGCTAGCCCAGTGATTTTGGGCCACTCACTCTCTCAGTCCTAGGAAAGAAGCAATGACAAACCGTTTCTGAAAAACCTTGCTAAGAAAGCTGCAGGGACTTGTCCAAACAGGGACTTGTCCAAACAGGGACTTGTCCAAAATCAAATATGGTTGAACAGAAGGGGGAAAAACATTAGCAGCTAATAATGGACCTATGACATAATATGAATTTAGTTGTGGAAATAGAGTACAGAAATAGAGGAATAATGTTTTCTTCATATCTTTCCCAAATTCTGGGAGCTGCATGAAGACAACTGGTTTTCTTGCTGAGAATTTAGAGGTGGCTTCTCAATGCTATTTTCCAGAATATTTTTCAATGTACCATTCCAGTCTAAAGTCCTATTACAGGTATTCTTCAGATTACTATGGAAATTGGGACAGGAATTTTTGTTACTAAGCAGTGCAGTCCCTCAACCAAATGCTAGCAGTTTTTTGCAGAATCAACCAAGATCTTGTAAGGAAAGGTTGTGCACAAAGGCTGCAGTGGTCTACCTTTAAGAAATCATATGGATAACTCTCTTAGTTTGGGAGTTTGTATTTGATGAGCTCACCTTCATTCTTCCTATTTCTTGCTAATCTCGAAGTGTTGTTTTGTGTTTTAGGTGCCAGAGAGAAAATATCAGTGTTCTGTTTAACATGTGGACCTTTTTCTCAGATCTTATCCCCAGCGTACCTTGGCTAAATATCAATTAAAGGCTGGGAAAGGTTTTTGCTTAAGCTTTGGGAAGCTCCATAAGCTAGAATAAACACTACTAGAACAAAGTGATTTATCAATAGACTGTACAGTCAGCTAGAAAAGTTTTGTCTTATGTCAGGGTGCCTTGATGACATTAAGTATCTTTAGGAAACTAGAAACTAAGTCTGAAGGGAAGGGAGAGAAAGATTGTATGTATATTCAGCTTTAAGTAAATGTAACTGAATGTGGTAGCACTCTTCAATACCCAAAGGTTTGTTTACTTTATTCCAGAGTGCAGTATATGAATTAAAATTAGCAATAACACAAATTCCAGCTGAATATTATGGCAACTTTTCTAACAGTAAGACCAATTCTTCATTGGAACCAATTTCTTCAGCAGTATCAGCAGAAATTAGATAGATATTAATCAGTGCTTTGTATTCTTGGTCTGGGGAGATGACTATATCTGATGGACAAACTAAACAGCTTCCTTCAATTGTATGACTCTATCACTTTATTATTCCATATATCCATTTAAATACAGGTTAATTGATTATCCTCTATGAATTTAATAGTATTGCTCTGATGTAAAAAGTATAAAGCAGTAATATAGAAGCACATTTCATTTCTATAACAAAGAGTCAATATCTGCACTTTCCTGAACCACTCTGTATTATGTTCCGTGGATATCTAGGCTAAATTTGAATAAGCATGCAGGTAAATAATATAAATCAGTAACGTATTATTGAGACTATCCTATCCTTTGGATCAAGTGCATTGCTCTTAGGATCAATGGACACTCATAGAAAATTTATTTAAATAAAAATTGCTTGCCATTTTCATATAACCAGCATTAATTTATCCATTTGCTACTGCACCTATGACAATCTGGCTTGCTATATTCATCTTTCTGATAAACAGATTCCTTGTAAAACTATTGTAAGCTTATCTAAATATTTTTAAGAATATTTCAGAAGCACATCGAAGGAGAACATACTCAGATGAATGGGTTGT
Source organism: Bungarus multicinctus (assembly GCA_023653725.1). NCBI lineage: Eukaryota > Metazoa > Chordata > Lepidosauria > Squamata > Elapidae > Bungarus > Bungarus multicinctus. The sequence goes on from CM042842.1 coordinate 63,151,923, forward strand.
AATTGAATGAATAGTTTATACATCTTACAGAAATAGGATTCCATTTTATCATAGCATAAAAAGTTATACCATAAATTTCATGGTATATGTATTGTATACTTCGGTAACTGCCTATATTATTGTAAGCTAAATTTCAAACTATTACAATGAAGTTGGCAAACAACACATCATAAGGCACAGTATTAAGAATTCAGAGACAACAGCAGAACATTTAAAGTGCTACTAGCAAATAGTACAATTACAATCAAAAAACTCAGCAAATAATTGCTGTGACATAATACATAGCATATAGCTAAATTTATCCAGATTACATCATCAAAAACATATTTATACATTCAAATACATGACACTGGCTATTGATACACAGCTTTTCCAGGATGGATAATATGTATTTATTATAGATAATAGCAATCTCTGTTCAGCCTTTGTAAAAGTAAGCTTGCACTGGATGGTTAAAACTAAGCTGAGAAAGGAAATGAGATAGCTCTGCAGGAGTTTGCATAACATTAAGAAATGTATCTGAGTATTATTTTTTCCTCCTCCTCCTCTTCCTCCTCCATCATCTCCATATAGCATACACTAAATAATTCATAATTGTTGTTCTTGTTTAATTTAGAATGTTCATTTTGTATGTAATTCGTCATTTAATTTATTCTAATTATTATTATAGAATAGAAAACTTTACAATATGTTTGAATTTGGATTTTCCAAGCTGTAAAACCTAAAGAAGTGAACAAAATATTTTCTCTACTAAATCTTTTTTGGGAGTTTTTCCAACCCGGCCTGGGTAAACCAAAAGTAAAAATTAAAGGATTTATGTGAATTATGTATAGGCAGAATCGGTTTAAGTAACATATACTGCAGAATGGATATGTTCTGCTTCATCTTAGTTTGACCACATTCAGTTTTTCCTATCATACTTTTTAAAGCAGTGATTCAAGCACATTTTTAACCATTTATATACAGTTGATTTGTTTCAAATATTTTTCAGCAGTATTTATCTATAAAAGAATACATTCCATAAATGTGCAATTTAATGCATTCAAGATTAGAATTCTTCTATATCAGTTCCTTTGTCCATCATCTAATACTCAGAAACTGTTTACTTAACAGTTAAATTTAATTAGAACAATTAATTTGAAATCAGAAACATTTCTAACAAAATTTATAATGGAAAATTACCTAGGTAATGTCTAGATGTTGTCACAAAACTGAACATGGACAAATACTGTTCATTGTTGTATGCAAATCATGAATAAAAGCATGCCAACTTTCTAAATTTGTTTCTGAAGATAACAATACTGTTCATTCTCTTGCCAATAAAAGTCTTTGAGATACAAATGCTGTGTCAAAGAGTGAACATGTGCAGCTTCATTCATAAAGAGCATATTCAAGAGCTGTATAACTATATACCTGTGTCATTATTCATGTATTGTACAAAGTTTCCCTCTACAATAGGATAATTGTAGCCATGCCCATTGATTGACAATGGTTCCTATGGCAGTAAGGAATGATACTGATATTAAACTTGCAAGGTTAGAGACTTAAGACATGCTGGCACAAGTTTAATTATTTCAAGCTTTCATTGCTCAATCAGAAAATAGTACAAACATCATCCTGAGAATATCGCTGAAGCTCAATTATCACTCAATTAGTTGCAGAAATTTGACAATACAATGGCAGTGTATTCACAGTGCAAGTTAACTATGGAAAAAAAGAATCTTCTTATTTGGAAAGATAGAATTTACTTTGTCTTTCCAGATAATCAAACATATTTTTAAAACTATCCAGTTGTTCTCCTTCAGGAAAACACAATATTGCATTGCTTGGGAATTAAATAATATGGATTATTAATACAACTTGAACATCTAGCTATTGCTAACACTTGCAAAATACAGAATTTGCCAAAATGTTTTGCATGAAGAAACATGTTGGACATATATTATAATCAAAATAAATTAGAAATATGGATTAATTAAGCTTTGCTACTAGCTGTCTCATGTATTTTAACTGTCAGTGTTTGAAACTGTGGCATGTATGGTATGAAGGTTTGAAGGGGCCTCTCAGAGTTACAGATAAAAGGATTTAGATCAGTTGTTACATTTTGAGAAATCCTCATGCTTCTAATGATAGTATTGGTATGATAGTTACATGGTGCCACATTTGAATTTTCTGTTAAAAATATATCATTTTCATTATTTTTGAGTGGGCCCATGCCTAAGTAGAACAAACTTCTCTCTGGACCGTCACCTTCAGTGAAAGTTTTATCCTGTTCTGAAGATTCTGAGAAACCTTCAGAGGAAACAACAGAGAGAGAGTGAGTTTTTCTGGGAGGGTTTTGAAATATTCAGGTAATATCAAAAATGCTTGATTTCCTACTGCCCAAGAAATGCTAGAGAAAGAAGCTGGAAACTGAGGACTTAAGTTTCACAAAACTTCTGTCAAAAGGACTACTCAAATTCTTTGGAGGCTCATAAAGCCCACTTGACATGGAGCCACTTATAATAGTTGCATATTTTACATTACATTGTTCTGACATGCCTCCTTTATTTTCAGCATCATGGACATTTTCAAAGAGGCTGTCGCTATTGAAAAGATCACTAGAGCAAGTTGAGTCATGCTCAAAGTCCTGAATGGTTGGAAAACAGTGAGTCAACTGCTAGTAACTCTTGTTTATCTTCATGTTTCATTGCTTTATCAATACTGATATCTTCCAATATTATTTCTGATTCCAGAAGTAGCGGACCAAATGGCAATGCTTCAGGATGCTTGAGAAGAGATGCTCAAAGGTTTCAGGCTAAAAAACAAGACACATTGTAAAGTCTCATTTATCAGTTAATTGTTCATATTGAAAAGAATACAATAAGAAAAAAATAAGCAAATGAATATTTTATTATATTTGAATCTGGTTCTTCATTTTCAAAGCCAGATGAATTACATTTTTGAAATAATCTCTTTTTGGGGTGGAACCAAATTATGGTATTGAATCTAGATGTCATCACTTATATAGTTCAGATTAAATAAATTACCAACATAAGGCAGAAATGTTAAAGTAAACAAAGATATATCTGGAAGTTTTAAATATACCATTTTAGATATTTAATTTTTATATGCTTTAAAGTCATTGTTTAAATGCAAGCTTTAGAGGCTTCTGTTTTCTGACTTCTTGATTTGAATTATGCATATAATGCATTTTCTTTTCAATAAAGAAGAAATTAAGAATACAGTGGCTCTAAAAATAACGGATAAATAAAATGAGTCGTAATCAAAATAACTACAAAGCAAACCTGCAATTCTATGCACACTTAACCTGTCAATAAAACAACTGAAAATATTTCATTCTGGCCAGAGTTTACATTTTATGGTGCAGCTGTGTCTCCAGAAATCATCCCTCATTGATATGCAATATAAGTGTTTATCAGGTTTAGCTATTCCTCTCTAACATCCAGAATGAAGTTAAGTGTATTTCTCATGTAGACTACATCAATAATATATGGTAGTATTCCCTAAGTTCAAAGATACTCTTTATTGTCATACTAAACTGTTCAGATCAACTATTGGCAAAATGTTTTGCCTTTCTTTGTGAGTGGTTAAGGAGATATCCAAAACTGTGGGAGATGTTTTGCATCTCAGAAATATTGCTTGTTTCCATTCCCATAGAAACATTTTTTCTGAGCAATTTCTTAGCTTAACTTTATTGAACTTATTTTAAAAATGCATTATGCAGCTGATCTTTCATATTTTTTTATTGACTGGAAATTAATGCCCAGTGGACTAATCTAAATCAGGATCCGCATCATTGAAATGGAGAAGGCCTATGGGGATTTGATCCGTTCTGTAGTGGCAATTGCACATTTTGTTTCCAAGTTACGTTAGTGTCATTGGGTAATCAAGAGAATCATTGCCAATTTAAATTGAGTTCTAGAATGCTTGGAGGTGGCTTTTTCATTCATAAGTATTTCTATCAGGTTCCATTTCAGGTTCCTTGTCCTCTCCTACCCATTTACAATGTCTCTAAAGCAACATAGTGCCCTTTTATAGGGTTCAGGAGCTCTTGCAACAATACCAGAAATCTGCTTTTCTTTACCACAAACCTGTGTGACGAAATTAATAGGGGGAAATGGGTTGCAGATTGGATATTGATTTCTTTGTTCTTTTGCTGGTCAACTAGAAAGAGTCCCGTCTAACTCTAAGATTTTGGCAAAAGCTTCAATGGATACTCATGGCTCTTTGAAAAAATAATGTTAAACTAACACCAGGGAATTTGCACACTGCTTAAATATGTGAAGAGGGGCCTATACAATGTAAGATTTTCAGAAATACCTTAGATTCTGAGGTTTTTTGAGGATAGCTAAAAGCTAATGTTACTGAGGTATAGCATACCATATTCTATTATAACATCTTTAACGAAGAGGGATGTTTATATTTATTCATATTTAAGTCTGTTTTGTGCTGTTTTCAGTTATCCTCCTGACTGAAGGATGGACAAACAGACACAACACTGGTCTCCTTTGCAGAATTTGATCCCAATATTCTATTGGGTTGGCGATAATGAATTAATGAAACCTTATGTGTAGCTGATAAAAATACTTTTATTACAAAATAGATTTAATTTTAACTTTATCTGCTATTGGTGTTATTGGAATCACTATGATGTGACAACTGAAAGAGGCAGTTGTTTGCAAGAGGCAGCCTCTATAGCATTCTATTTATAGGTCTGAAATACACACACACACACACACAAACTACAGCACGTGTGTATATGCGTATGTGGTACATACAAACATACATAGGGCAACAAATACCAAGAAAATAGATTAACTATTTTTATTCTTTATATAAAAGAGGTTAGGACTTTGTGTCTGTCAACAGGATAATTCTCTGTAAATGGAAGAGAATAAAACCAAATCTGCAGCAGGGGAATTTAGCCAGGTAAAGGATGAGATGGAAGATGGGTTGTGGAGACAAGGATTCCAGAAAAATTCCAACGAATCTCACTTTGAAAGGCAGTTGGACAATAGGTCAGAATATTGGCCAGCCCTTCACCTTCTTTTGGTCCTACAATGTAGAAGAAGGTATGTGTAGCCTGTCCCTTCCTTCCCACTGCACATATTTTCACATCTAGAGATATCCTACCTACGGTGTCATGTTCTGGACGCCACAGTTCAGGGAGGATAGTGACAAATTAAATTTGCAGAAAGGCTAACAAGATACAGAGGGATTAGAAATAAAGCTTTATAAGGAAATGCTAGAGAATCTGGGTATGTTTGACCTATCACAGCTGATGAATGTAAAGTAGTCTTCAAATGTCTGAAGAGTTGTCATATAGAGGAAGGAATAGAGTTATTCTCTGTTGCTCCAAAGGTCAGGATGAGAACCAATGGATTAGAATGCAAGGAAGTGGGTTCAATCAGACATTAGGAGGAATTTCCTAATTTTATAAACTGTAAGGCCATGAAACAGATAGCCATGTGAGGTGGTAAACTCTTTGCTATAGGGCTAAAGAGGCTCCAGGCATGATCAATCAGAGATACTTTGGTGCAGGATTTTCAAACCTTTTCACAGAACCTGTTATTTCTTTCTAAAGAAATTCTTAATTAAGAAGCAGATAGGAAATTCAATGGTGTTTGAGTGATGTCTTTCCCTTTTTGCACTTAGTTTGGCATCCATCAAATTGTTCCAGAGCTTAGGGTTCCATAGAAAACAATTTGTAAAACTTGTTCATTCAACCTCTTGTCCCATGCAGACAACAGTGATGTGCACATACCCTGATTAGTTTCTGGGAAGAAAGTGCACATACACAAACACACACACAATACTTTATTACACAGAACACATACAAATACTTATGGCCACTGTTGCTAAAGGGTTCGGAGAAAATTCCAGAAACTATCCCCCTGAACTTGTCAAATACTTATCAAGGAAAAATTTCTGTTGTTCTTGTTTATGCTGCATTTTTTTTATAATTTGGAATTATAATATCCAGACTAGATTTTTTCTGTCTTTCTAGTAGAAGGACATGGAAAGCATTTGCCTATAAAGTCACAAGAGTTTAACATGACTGACTGGTTTTAAAACAATAAGTAGAAGGGCACCAACAAACAGCAGAGATCTTATTCATTTTTTTCTCCTAAAATAAGGATAGATTTCCTATTTCCTATGATTTGCTGGTGGTTTGCTGTGTTTGTCAAGTTTGCTAAAACATGAGAGTAGACAAAAGACTGTATTGAGTTTCTATCATTCATCTGATAATCAATATTGTGTCCAAATTAGGAAAAATACTTGTCCTTTGATAAATAGTTTATTAATTTTACTTTCATAGCTTAGGAAGTTACTTCAAAATATACAGTTCTGTTCCAAGTGCCCTGAACAAATTAGAAGTCAGGACAAGAAAATCCTGTTCATCTATATGTCATTCTGTTCATTATCAACACTTCCTTTTTATATAATAGCATTCTAATGAAATAGATGAGCTAAAAAGAATATAAAATTATCACTGGAATTAGACTAAATAAAAGCTAAAATGTTCAGAAATAAAGCTTTCAGAATGTTCATAATTTGCATTTCAAAATACTTTGAATATGACATTAAATGTAGTAGAATAGTTTTGGCAAAAGCTACATAGCCCTTGAATGTATTGCGTTTAGCATGAAAATAGACAGTATAAGTTTGTACCTTCTAAAATAAGCTTTTAAATATTTCTGTTTTCAAACTTTCTGCTATATTAAGATTGAAAATTCATAGAATATAAAATATTCCATTAGCATATGAAACTTGAGTGCATTTTAATAGAATTTTATGTAGCAGTTCTATTCTATTGAATTTCTTGTTTCCCATTCTATGACTGTAATCTCAGGGACAGTTTCTACTAACTAGAGCAGATAACTCAGTCTTTTGGCCTTTATCCCGTTACCTAATCATTTTAGGGGGAAAAAGCCACTTTGTAATGGATGCCATAGTATAATTTTTAACTTTTTGTGGTAGCTTTTACCAACATTAATCTGAAATGATGCAAAGTTCATGACCTTCTGAAACACCAAATTATGTCATGTTGCATAAAGGAGGGGTCCCGTAACCCTGGGCCCGCAGCCCAGTGCTCAGCTGCAGTGCTTTGGAACAGGACCGTGGAAGTGGTGGGCAAGGTGTGCATGCGCCACTTAATTTGTGCAAGCAATGCACCCACACGAAACCATCCCCTCTTCTCCCACCCTGCCATCCTGCCACCATTTTTGCTTGTCTACTGAGTTGGAAGGTTGGAGACCACTGCCACTAACATTATTATACAATTTCACTTTTATTGGAAATCGGATAAAATGATTCTCCCCATTACAAATAAGGAAGAATTTCAGAAGGCCGTTTAACCACACTTTAAATAAACTAAATAGGATTATTTTTCCTGATAATAATTTTCATTGTCTCTTCTGTCTAAAACATTTACTCTATTCTTCCCTGCTTCTTGGCACAATTCAACTAAAGGCACATTAAAGTCATCACTGTTCTCACTTCCAAAGCCCCCTGAAGCAATTTTGTAGGCATAACTGTCTTCCCTTCTGCTAATATGAGGCACAAGTACTGCCCTGGCGAAGCTGCTTCAGTCCTCCAGTGCTTTGCAGGCATTTTCCATCTGGGCTGGAGAGGAAATCTGATTAATCTCTTGTCAATGTCATATTTGTTTATTTGCTGCAAATCATTAAGCCAGCATTCCCTTTGTAACTAATTTCTGTAGGAATCAGAAGGAGGGATGAGGTAGATGTTTCCTCTCACAAGAAAATAGTAAGCTAAATTCTCCAACCCTGTCGACACAATGACAATATGGAGATCCAGAGCAGCTTTCAAACCGGTGCAGCAAATGTGAAATGGAGAGACTAAATTACAGATAGTCCTTGACTTACAACAGTTGAGCCCAGAATTTATGTTGCTAAGTGAGAAATTTGTTAACTATGTTTTGCCCCATTTTATGACTTTTCTAGCCACATTTGTTAAGTGAATCACTGCAATTGTTAAATTAGTAACACAGTTGTTAAGTAAATCTGGCTTCCCGATTGACTTTGCTTGTCAGAAGCTCACAAAAGATGGTCACATGACCCTGCGACACTGCAACTGTCATAAATGTGAACCAGTTTGTCAAGCATTTGAATGTAAGTCATGTGATCATGGAGGTTGCAACAATAAGTGTGAAAAATGGTCATAAGTCACTTTTTTCAGTGCCATTGTAAGTTCAAATAATCACTAAATGAATTGTTATTAGGTTGAGGACTACCTATAATCAGGAAAAGCACTTACATTGAGTGTGTCTTGGGTGCAAATATGTGGCTGTTTTGAACTGATTGCTTATAAAGATTCAGCATATGATGCTTCAAGTAAGAAACATGTTCCATAATAAGTACCTGCTTATTTAGAAAACAAAATAATTTTAGGAAAATGTGTAGAATTAAAGAAACCTTGATATTGCTGGCTTTAAGAATATGATGCTTTATAACTATACCTGTCATTCTAAATCCAGGTGCTGGGAACATTCCCCAACTACCACATAATCCCAGCTTTATTCATTCACTTCAGTCATAAAGATAGTTTGCCCAGACTATTCTTTGAGCTTAGGTTACTTAATCAGAGTTTTCTAGGGAAACTTAATGTATTAAGGAATATAACATAGTACCCACTGTCCTTCAATCCTCAAGTGTTGCTCTTGCACAACAAAACCTGCCCTTGCTGAAAAATAGTATTCTTAGAATAATATACCATAATATAACCTTTGTACAAAATTATTTCCAACACTATTATGTATGAACAAAGTCAGCAGACAATGAAATGATAGGAAAGTAATTCTGTCTTCTGAATTCAAATAGATAATTCTTCTAACAACTTGTAAAGGAAGTCTGGGAGCTGGAACAATGGTTCAGCGGGCAGTGACCAAGATTAGACTTCAAAGAATGTCCATTCTCTGTTTAAATGAAATGAAATAAAATTAACAATAAAGATGAGAAAGTAAAGTTTTAATGGAAATGAAAACTGAAAATTATGTATTAATTTAAAAAAAAATCATTTCCCCAAATGTTTTTTTCTACCTATTAAAACATTTAATTCAACTTTTATAGTCTTGCACACAAAGTGTATAATGGCAAATTAATAAAACTGCCGTCTGTACCACATAAGAATCAAGAACTGTACAGAAGTTGTACAGAGAGGGATGAGATGGGGATAAGTGGATTAGATACATTCATAATGCTTTGTAGACATTTTGACCTGTCAGAATGACCAGTTTTCTTAGAAAATGTCCTAATGATTGAAGATCCATGGTTCCAATAGAAATATTGAATGTTTGTGGCATATTGTCCTAGCAGAACATGGAATCTTTATACAGCATATATTTTATTTTGAGCACTGGAGCTTGCATAATAGTAATAATAATAAAAAAACCGGAAGGATTTTTTTAGAATGTACATGTATATCTATCTATGACGGAATATGTACTCAGGTAGATTTATTTTTATCAGTGTATCTGAAAACCCATTAATAATTTAATAGTAATAATCGGCCTCAATTTCCAAGTAACATATAACAATGAAATGCATAAAAATAGAATTCCATACCTTTTGGAAATTAACTCCTTGTGCCCAGGAACAATTCTTTGGGTTTGGGACATCAACCCACAATAATTTCTTTATTCTGAAAAATGCAGATAATTAATTGATTTGGTTCAAAGGATAAGCAAAAGCAAATTTGGTGTAGTGTCTAACGTGAACCAGGACTTGGGAGATTCTGGTTCAAGGCTACCCTCAGCTATGAAGACATACTCTACGTTTTTTTAACAGGCATTCTCTCTCAGCTCTTTCCTATATAAAAAATAAAAGAAGCAGTGCTATCAGAGGTGGTATTCAGCAGGTTCTGACCAGTTCTGGAGAACCGGTACCGGAAATTTTGAATAGTTTAGAGAACCGGCAAATAACAGAGATTTTACAGTATCCTTCCCCTGCCATGCCCACCAAGCCACGCCCACAGAACTCTTAGTAAAAAAATTTGAATCCCACCACTGAGTGCTATGTATACAGTCTTTAACAGAACCTAAAATATAAATCTAACAAAATAATGATTAGAAAAAATATTACAACTTTTGGGTTGTAATAATAATAATATTACAATGCAAACTCTAATAATTGGAAAATATGTCATAATTATAATTTTTAATTTTAATTTGTTCTTCATTCATCCATTTAAATGGATAATCATACAGATTACTATATGTATATTCTCCTACTATGAACAGATTCAGCAAGCCCATCATGAAGGAAAACTTTACCTATGCTGCAAAATCAACAATGCTCCAAGCAGCAGAAATGAGCATGAAATCATTAAGGGTAGAATCACATAGAAGTTCACATCATGCTGCTTTTCAATTCCATCTGGAAAAATAATAATTTATTTTTAAAAGTCATTACTATTGCAATCCAAATACGCATGCAATATATTACTTCAGTGACATTAAACTGAATGGGTGAAGATTATTCTAGACAGTAGGCCTAACAAAGTTTCCTGAGATCAAAAGTGAATATCTTTATAGATATGCTAGACTAGATCAGGGATATCAAACTTGATTTCACTGAGAGCGGCATCAGGGCTGTGTTTGACTTCAGGGGTCTGGAGGGGCATGACTGGGTGAATGTGGCCAGTTCAACATTAAGGCTATTTTTGGCCACGATGGCCTCCTGCAGCCCTTTACTAGCAAAAATGGAGCTTGAGGGGGATGCGCTCAGGGCGGGCTCCATTTCACTGGCAGAGGGCTGCAGGAAGCCATTGTTGGCAGAGGATTACAGGAAGAGGCACCATGGGCCGGTCCTTCACTGTTTCCAGGGCAACCTCACAGGCCAGATCTAAGTTCCCAGTGGGCCGGATACGGCCCGCGGGTCTTCAGTTTGACATCCCTGCTCTAGATCAGCAGTCACCTTGAGAAAATTTTGGTGGGCCTTGAGAAATCTCACTTTCAGAGCACCCTCCCAAAGCAATTAATCCAGGCTGCGCAGAAACACAAGGGTGCGCTGCCACATGGCTCGCGGGAACCTTCCCCGCCCACTCACTCCTTACCCGACAAATTTGCCTGCTAAATTACTATTTTTCGACCATCATCTGTTCTGCTGTGCCGGGAGATTTAGAATAGCTAGGAAGCAGAAAATGGTTGGATTTCTTGCTTTCTGCCTAGTCTTTACATCTTCAGCTCTGCATTTAAGCACAGCCGAATCTCCCTTAGGATTGAAGGTTCTATTATTAGTGCAGACTCAAAGCAAATTTGAGAGACTTAGTTAGCCGATGGCAGATAGATAGATCACTGATTGATTCTGTGAACAACTCAATTTGCCTGCCTGCTTGCCTGATTTTGGGTAAAGTTGCTCTTTTTAAAATAAAAAATTCAATATTTACATACATGGTGTGTTGTGAGTTAATTTTGTAAGTTTGCTTGCTAGCAAATTTTATGTGATAGACTGAGCTAACCAATGGCAGATAGATATCTGAATGAATCTGTGATTCTGTAAGCAACTCAATCTGCCTGCCTGCTTTGCCTGATTTTGGGTAAAAGTTGCTCTTTTTTATAAAAAAATCAATATATAAATATTTATAATATTTACATACAAGCCATACCAGCCAGTCACATGACCACCAAGCCACACCCACAATTAGGCCATGCCCACAGAATCAGTTAGTGGTCCCTGGGATTTAAAATTATGAGTTTGGTGGTCCCTGAGGTCCAAAAGGTTGGCGACTCCTGCTCTAGATTATATTTTTCCTATGTACAGTGCAGGAAAGTTCCATTAAATAGGTTTTCTAGACCTAGAAAACCTAGAACTATGCCGCCTTCGGTCCGATCTAAATATAGTATATAAAATGATACATTGCAATTTTCCACCTGTCAATTAATACTTCAGCTTCAACCATAACAATACAAGACCAAACAATAGATACAAACTCAAGGTTAATCGCGCCAAACTTGATTGCAAGAAATATGACTTCAGCAACAGAGTGGTCAATATCTGGAATACTCTACCTGACTCTGTGGTTTCTTCCCCAAACTCTAAAAACTTTAACCTTAGACTGTCTACTATTGACTTCACCCCTTTCCTAAAAGGTCTCTAGGGGGCATGCATAAGTGCACAAACCTGCCTACTGTCCCTGTCCTATTGTTTCTTTTATTTTTCTTATATGTATCCATGTATTCATAACTATGTTTTACTTATACCTATTATCTTGTAAGCAATTGACAAACCAAATAAAATAAAATAAATAAAAAATAAAATAAATTCATCAAGCTTCCAGGTTAATTAATGCAGAATAAGATTAAAGGCTTCAAACTTTGAGTCCTATTCCTCAAAGTTAAATCTTGATAGGTTTGAATTAATCAGATTTTTTTAAAAATGTGTTTAAGTTTGAATATATAGTTAAAAATACATTGGCTAAATTAGCTGTGTGTCCCAATTCTCTGTATGACTACTCAAAAGAAGCAGCATTAACAGGCAGGAAATACTGCTAAAGAAGCATGACAATGACAGTGTAATTTCAAAACAAATCTTTTTGTAAGTAATGCATACTTAATAGGGCTAGGCATTCAAAGGCACTTCGCACGGTCACTTCCGCCCTCATCACCTCCCGCTTGGACTACTGCAATGCTCTCTACATGGGGCTCCACTTGAACAGTATCCAGAGGCTGCAGTTGGTCCAGAATGCGGCCACGCGGGTGATCTTGGGAGCTCCTATGTTAACCGCTCCTGCGCGTGCTGCATTGGCTTTCTGTGGCCTTCCGGTTCCGATTCAAAGTGGTAGTGATCATCTTTAAAGCGCTCCATGGCTCAGGACCTGAGTATTTACGAGACTGCCTGCTGCCACCAACGGCCTCCCACCGCCCAGTGCGCTCCCACAGGGTTGACCATCTCAGGGTTCCACCGGCTGGGCGATGCCGGTTGGTGGCCCCGAGGGTGCAGGCCTTCTCTGCAGGGGCTCCCTCCCTTTGGAACGACTTGCCCCCGGAAATACAGGCCATCACCGACATTCAGATCTTCCGGCGCACAGTAAAGACCCTGTTTTTTCAACAGGCCGGCCTGGCCCAGTAATAATTTGTGGGGTTTTAAATTTGGTATTTTTAAATTTTTATTAGTTTTTATACTTTGTTAATTTTATATTTGGCCACTAATTTAATCATTTTAAATTGTTTTTAACTTTATACTCTGTTTCTCTTTTATCTGGCTGTACACCGCCCCGAGTCCCTTTTTTGGGAGAGGGGGCGGTATAAAAATCTAATAAACTAAACTAAACTTCAAAAATATATCTGCAGAAATGAAGAAATGCATCCTAAACCTATATAAAAGTATTAATAATATATACAAAATAATATTACAAGAACTAAAAACAAGATTTAAGGCAGATATAATCTCCTGCTCTGCTGTTGTAAGTAGCAATCATGACCCACTATACTTGGCAAAATGATATGTGAAATAAAAACATTTCTATACTTAAATGTAAACTATGACTATGCTGCTATCTGTTATGAAGGTTTGGTTGCGTCCAGAAATCCTTCTCAAATGTTGTTGTAGTGGACTTTTGTTTTGTTTTGTTTTGCATTTTCAATATAAATAGTTGAACCAAAAAAAGGAAAGAAACTAAATTATGGTTGAAGCTGTATTTCATGACATAATTATTTAGAATTGAAAGATAATAATAACTTGTACAAACATACATACCCATTACACTGCTGAGATGAGTGGCTCTATAAATCAATCAATCAATCAGACAATCAAACAAGCAAACACTCTTCAGCTTCAAACTAAACAAATAAGCGCGGAACATAAATAAAAAATAAAAAGCCAAATGCATGATATAAGAAAAAAAAAGTTGGTTAAATCTAGTTTCCATCAAAATCAGTCACTGTATTTATTCAATCCATACAATTCCTTGCAATCATTCTTGCTTCTACATTTTCCATATATCACTTCATGCATTGCCTTTTGTTCTTTTAACTTAACATCTCTCTTGAGTACAAGTAGCCTTTGACTTACAACTATTCATGTAGTTACAAATGAATGGTTGTAACTAAATGAATATTGAATGAATATTCAAAGTTACAATAGCACTGGAAAAATTGACTCATTACCGTTTTTCACACTTAGGACCGTTGTAACATCCTAATCGTCATGTGTTCAAAATTCAGACATTTTGCAACTGGTTCATATTTATGAATGTCCCCAGTCATGTGATAACCTTTATGATCTTCTGACATGTCAATGTGGAAGCTAGATCACTTCACAACTGTGGCAAAAAATAATGTAAAATGGGGCAAAACTCACTTAACTGTTTTGCTTAGCAATGGAAATTTTAAGTTCTATTGCGGCTATAAGTTGAAGACTACCTGTATCATAGAACCATGATTTTTTCGGCCTTCTCTTTCCCATCAATCATCTTCCATATTTTTTGTTCTATAATTAAATCCTCAATCATATTCTTTATATCATAAACTGCCTCAGTCTATATTTCTTTTTTACTAATTATTTTTATTATCTTTTAAAGTTTTAACATACTTCTTACTCTTGTATTCAACATTCAGTTTTTTTTACCTACCAAACTCTTACTTCCATATAAATAGAGCAGAAATATTTTATATATAACTGTTTTATTTTGACAAATAATCACTACTCAAAATAGACAATACATTACATTTATTAGAATTATTATGTTTTAAAATGTTCACCATTTTTCCATCTTTAGACCAGATTCTATCAAGTATACAAACATATCAACCTACTCTAGCTTTTTCCATGTATGTATAACTTTCAATTATTGAAAGTTATACATACAAGTATTAAAAATCAATCAATTATTGATTTTTCTGTTAAATACTGCTGGTCTCAGATTCCTTGGATTTTGAATAAAACATATCTGCTAAGAAAAATATATTTCCAACTATATGAATTGAGATTGGTGAGGGAGAACTGTTTTCTCTGCCAATAAAGAGAACTGTTATATAAACATCCTTCAGCTACCTCCCAAGGACTTCATAAGACTTGCTAAGAATCCATTAACTGTGAAGGAGGAAAGAAAATTTTTAAAATTTAAACCCTGCAGCACAGATATGTATTGAAAATTTCTGATTTCCTTATGCTTAACTGGTTAATCAACTGTTGTGTTTAGGGCTTTATTCCCGTCTGCTGTAAAGATTATATGTAAAGGGTATAAACTAGCTAAGTCATTTTTTAGTGTTTTCTGCCAAAGCAGGGACCAAATCAGAAGTTAAGTGACTGGATAGCTATAATTAACTTCCAAGTCCTGAGGTGTAGTGTGAAAACAACCAATATATTTCTAATGTCACAAGCATAAACATGCATTTATTGTTGTCCATTTAGTTCCATCATACCTCCCACAAACTTTACATTATATCATGATAGGCATCTTGAAGAGACTCTGCCCAGTACATAAACAATCTAGATATCTAGCGTGCAGATTTAACTACCTCGGAAATGTTCATACATAATTTAATTTTATTCGTAATTTTATTCATCACTTGTACTGTGTGTTTTTAAATGGTTCATTGTTCTGATATTTATATTTTTATATTTACACATTGTGTGAGTTTTTATGCATTAATGCTGCATTCTGTTATGCTATACAAAATAATAATAATACTTCCATCATACAGTATTCTTAACATATTCAGCAACTGCCAGCTCCATATTCACACAAAACATTTCAATACTGAAGCCAATTCACGTTCTCATATGGTTCCTCTAAATCAGCAAACATAAAAATAAATCATCTCATATTCATACATTTGTCAACGACCTGCTGAAGAGCGAACATCAGATCCGCAGACCCTTCCTGCTCAGCATAAAGACACTGTACTTCCCACATTTTGTTCATTGTCACACTATCACTCTTTAAAAATCAGAATTCAGTTAAACACTCTCCTAGGAACATTGAACAGATTAGTACTCCAGTAGTTTTTATATAGATTCCAGGTACTTTGCCTTTTGTATAGAAGAGACATAGTAGAACCTTGCAATCATTATGCACGCATATTAAAGTCTTCACGTGTATTAGATAAGTTACACAGCCCTTTGATAAGCAAACAATATTTGTATTTTTACTTACCTTGGTATTCTAACATTACTGTAGTCAATTGTCAATATTTTCACTAAAATTTTCCTTTCATCATTTTTTTTCTTGGATACTACAGGTAATCCTCTACCTACAACCTCAATTTCAATTGTAAGTCATCACAGTCATAAGTCAAGGAGCCATGTGACCAACTTGATTTTATGACCATTTTACCACCAAACATTTTAATTTGCAATGGTTTTTTCCCCCTGAAAAATGGCAAAAAAATAACCATTGCAAATCATGGTTATGTGATCATGGGATATTGCAACCAGTTATAAATGTGAGCTGGTTGCCAAAGTCCCAGTTGTGATCACATGACCATGAGAGAGAAAGTGCAACATTCATATCTTCGGGAACAGTTCATAATTAACTTTTTTCAAGTTCATTGTAACTGACCAATTATAAGTTGAGGACTACCTGTACACTTATACCATTTTTTTCATTCCACTTTTGATACCTACTTATCATTCCCATGTAGATCTCTAGAGTACTTCTAACATTCCCTCATTTTATTTTCATCTCAAAACATTTAATCACTTTTAATTCCATTAGCTCTTCTGGATACTCTTTTAACAATTTTCACTTCCAAGATAGTTTTTAAATTGCCACCAATTTAAATTTTTAGTTTTTCTCTGTACCTTTTAAATTTAACCATTACTTGCTCTAGTTGACTATATCTTCACCACTCTTTTTCTCTATATTATTTCTATCATTCTCAATTTTTTTTGCCAGTCATTCTCTTATATAAACTTTTTTCATCCATAGCCTCTTCTTTCACTTTATCATGACACGAAGCATGCTTTTTATTCTCTCAATAAACATTGTATAACTGATGGAGCACAAACATCCTTCCAATTACTTTTTTTTGTGATCACATTAACATGAAATATCCAGAAATTCAGTGCAAAGAACTTGGTTGCGGTACTGAAATATAAGGAGAATAAATGGAAAAAGGAATAAAACCTGAGTTATTTTGAAAACCTACTACAAACGATTCAATAATATTAATCATGAGGTATAAGTGAAGTTTTCATATAGATGAAGTTTTTCCATTTTTGAGTCTTTAAAGAGAGAAGAAATAACTGATGGAGACTTTAGTGTTCAAGCATCTGTTGAAAAACAAAATAATCCTTCCACGATGCTCAGAAATCAGCTTGATGGGCAATATTTTTCTTCAGAGAAGGGAGAATCAGTATTCCTCATCTTGTTTCTAACTAATGATAATTTGTAACTAATAATTCAGTATACAACATAAACAAAATAAGAATATTGGGTTGGGGCAGAAAATATAGTGTAGTGAAACTCATATCTTAGACTTCAAGAAATCTGATTGTAAAAACCCTTAATAATTATATATAGGACTCCACAGTAGTACAAGAAAATTGAAAAAGTATGCACAGATGAATGGGAATTCCTGAAACTGAGATTCTAAAAAGAACAATTGGAAATAATTAAAATGGGAGATCAAAAGAAAGGAAGCAGAAAAAACCAATGGGGTTGCTCATAAAGTTTAGTGAACAAACTGAAAATCCAAAAAGGCACGTATAATGAGAGTAGAATGAGAGACATATTACCAAGAAACAGTACATACTGTATATACCTAGATTGGTAGAGACATGTCAGAAAAACTAAAGAGCAGAATGTACTGAGATTAGCAAAAGGACTTATTTAGAGATGTTCAGAGTAACAAAGAAAACGATCAATATACCAGCTGCTCTTTGAGGAGGACAGAACAGATAACAAAGAAAAGGCAGTGCTACTTAAATCCTATTTTGGTCCCATCTTCTCAACTAGGCAATTCTGAAGAACAGATTGAAGGAGCAGCATTTTCACTTCAGTTTAATCAAAATAATCAGGAGAACTTACTGCCCATGAACAAGTTCACATTTCCATATGAATTGTTTCTTAAAATATTGAAGGAACCCTGTTTCCTGTTTCGTTCTGTATTTACTCAGCCAATATCAGGCTTACCATATTTTTTTCTTGTGATATTTGAAACATTAAATATAATTAAAACAGATAACAGTTCACCAAATCACCTTTGGAAAATCCTTCTGTTATCGCAGGTTTTGTGACTCCTTCATTAATCACTGGATATAAACTAAATCTGTATTTCTCAATGAGTATGAAGTTATCTGGAACAAAACAATAATGTTTAATTTACAAGTACCAGCAACTCACAGTCAGATTCATAGAAGAGACTCACCACTACATAAAACCTCAGAGCTAAAGAAAGTCAAGCACCAGTTTGAGACTTACAAGTTTGAAAAACCGGCACCTTCCTATATTCCATTGTTTGACATTGGAGAGCTACAAATAGCTTCTCAAAATCACAAATAAAATGTTACCACATATAACAATAATGGTCTTCTTGTTCATCTATCACAATTTAAGTTGGGACAATCCGCAGTTGCTTAACTTCTTATATATGGCTCCCCAATATTGTAATATCATGTTAACAAAAAATTAAGGAAGAAAATTTTTTAAATTTTTAATTTTTTAAAAAAAATCAATGCAATTATATTAAATATGACTTAATGTGACATTTTCAGGAATTTTCATTCTTTGTTGGTTTTCAATACACACAGCATTCCTAATCCTTCTATGTTTTATCTCATGTCCAGTTTATTTTTTCTTCCAACATAAGTATTGTTATAACAAACAAAAACACAGAAGCATATGTTTTCATATCCAACTCACCAAATATATGATGCCTCCTAGCATTAGAAGGAGCTGTTATCCATTTAATTTGTTCTTCTCCATTTAGATTGGTCCATTCAATTACAAAGGATGTAACCACATAATCCATAGGTAAAAGTATCCAGGACATTATTACACAACTGCTGTTCATTGGGTAGATATTCAGAGTTTGCACAATGTTTACTAACTCAAACCAATCAAGAAACAAACAGAAAAATGGTAATCAGACAGAAAATTAGAAAGCAAATTCATCCAAACTCTTAAGAAAATACAAAATTACTTCATTTTACTTTGTAGATTAGAAATATTGTAAACTTCATAAGTAAAGAAAAGAATAATATTACTAGATTGTCAATTAGAATAAACAAGTTTAATTCACATGTAATAATACAAGTAAATTTATTTGGATAAAAAAAAATATCAAATTTAGATCAGCAAACCCAACTTTAATCTCTCTGGCCACATATCCAGATAGTTATACTTCTTTTTTGTAATGAAATGGGTATTAAAACATAATTAGAGACTATAGTTTACAGTAGTTAATATTTATTAAATATAAATATAGTTTTTTAAAAATCAAATGTAGATCTTGGTCTTGTTTCCTCCACTAATCTCAAAGGCATCAGTGGAGAGAGGGGAATTAACCATGTCAAAATGATGGATACAATTGGGAGATCAAATAAATGCCTACTATCTGCATTGGTAAAAAGGAGCATGACTTTATAACCCAACTGCATCCATTGTTTTAATGTATGATGATCCCATTGACACTTTTGCACACAATTTTGGACTGCAGCCTCTACATGCCATCCAAAAGTGACATATGATCCTTAGCTGAGGTAAATACAGATCACTGTATGATTTTCATAAAAACACTGTCCATATATTTTGGCTATTTTATATATAATATATGTATCAGCATTACAGCTAGAGAGTAATAAGAACGAATGTATTCAAGGTTTTGACTGGAAATTCTACACTTTATTTAAAGGGAGGACCTTCCAAAAGATCAGTAGTTTCTAAATACCTTCTTTATTTAACAGTCATAGATTAAAAGGGTTGTGTGGAGCAAGAATTCAAAATGGTTTCTCTTACCTGTGCTTATTTGTTGTGAAAGAATTAAAATAAAATTCACAGAGGAAGGTCCAATTGAGTTGATTGCTAGAATTTTAACAGAATGTGTATCTTCTGACCATGAAAAGGTGTAAGTAGTGTCATTTTCTATATAGTCAGACCAAAAAATGTTTTCTGATGTATTATGCTCTACTACATAGTCTAGAACACTACATAAAGAAAGATTCTTCATCAGTGGCTGTAAAAAAATACATATATATTAGATATTTGTATTACAGTTGAAACTAAAGTTTACATTTTTTTAATAATGCAGAAGATACTTGATTCATTTTATAATATTTCCTACAAATATTAAATTTCACAGTCGTACTTAGTCAATTAGGTCAGAAATTAAACTAATTTGCTGATAAATCAATAATTTTAAACTGATTTTTTTTCAAAGTGCACTGGAGGTTTTTAAAGTGTGAAAGCATTAGATGGATTTCTAATTTAGTAACTCTTTGTGCTAGTTCCATATTTCTAAGAATTCTGATTAGAAACACTTGTTACAGACAGACTGTTTTTGATTTAAGGCATTGGGTAGAATTCAGCGGGATAGAACAGATTTCTGCTCATACAAGAGACCGTTCTTTCCTTATCTATCCAACAGCCCATGTAACCTCAGGATCTAATCTTTAGACCTGAGAATCCTTTGGATCAAATTTTGAAATCATGTAGAATATTTCAAGGCAAAGGAAGAACTGTTGGCTTTAGCTTTTATTTGCATTAACTGTTGACATCGCATGTATGGTTGTACCTGTTCAACTTTTAAAAGGTTGTAGGATTTTAAAGAGCCATGCTATAACTTTTCTGATGCACTGATTTTGATAATAATAAATTTGTTTGGATCATGTATTCCTGAAAGGCAGTGCAACCTGCATTATGCCTATCACAGATAAAAATACAAAAAAAATCTACCTTTAATTCCTTTGAAAACAAATTTAGAAATTCTATTCCAAGACAACTTATAGCATTAAAGCCTTCTAGAGTTTATTTTTCCTGAATCAAAGCTTAATAAAAAAAATACACCTGAAAAAAAGATACACTTCTGAAAGTTGCATGTAAACAATAACAATTACATTTTAATAAGTGGTTACATTGTGGAATTTCACATTTTAAAAGACTTCCCCTTTCTATTTAAAAAAAGTTCTTGATTAATATATGTTAAGAGTTGTGTAAATCAGGACAATATATAAAATGTCTTCTTTATATTTTTAACTAATTGAAAGGGAAAGCCAAATTGACTATTACCCCATCAACATCAACAGTAAAGGGACTGCAGTTTTAGCTAGTTTCATATAACTGACTGTAAGGAATAGTAGAGCATTACAAAAAATTAGATGTTGAGCATCTTATTCTTCTCAGAATTACCTTCCAAAGCAAAGTGACATTTTTCTGGTTCATAATGGGATCTTCATTAATAACTCTCCAGAATTCAGGTCCTCTCAAAGGAGCTGAAAAATAATGCTTATTTCAAATTGTTTATATTCAACTTGTTTTAAATGAAAATATCTGAAAGCATGTAGGTAAGCTACTGACCTTTGATATCCTTAACAACTGTATAGCAGATCTGCTCCAATCACTCCAATAGCCAATTCCTTCAGTCATCCTGCAGCGCACTTGAATAATGTAAACTATACAGGGATCTTGTACAGCAATACTCACAGAGGTAACCAATACAGCAGAAACTTCCTGAATCTATAAAAAAAGCAAAGAACCTAACCAATATAATAAAATAATTTCCGAATGGCTAAAGCCAAGATTGGATGTTTGTTACATATTCTAGAGAAAAGAAACACATCAAAATTGTTCTTTTTCCTCCCAAGATGAACCAGACACTAATAAAACTAACCAAATCCTCAATAAAGCATTAGTCAGTTTGCGTTAAATCAGAACGTACCTTCCAGTTAATATCTTCTCCACTAGCCGCATATCGAACTTGAAATTGAAGGTCATTCTTTGGAAGTTCAGGGTTCTTCCAACTCACATTCAGTTGCCCAGTGTCCTCTGTAATCTCAGCTTTGACACTGAAGGGAGAGAATGGCTTCACTAGAAAGATAAACAAAAGAAATTTGGCTGACTTACTGAATATCTCCCTTGGATACCTATGCATTGGTTCTTCTCTATTGCATTTCACTAAAAAGCAATGTATCCTGCAATTTATAAAAATGTGTCTTTGTCATACTTTAATTGTAAAACAATTGCAGTAATAATCTGTTGCCTTAAAAATAAGTCCCTTCTCATGAAAAACTCCATCTGTGATTCTTTCTCACCCAATCTAGAATCAACTCATTATCACTGTGTTAAACTTGTCCTGAATTCCAGAGGACAGCATAGCTCCTCCAAGGTTTTTCTGCTGTTCTTATACTTTTGGAAGAAATATAATCTCTAGCTTCTCAATAATCTGGTAAAGACTGCTGGCTGGAAAATACTGAGTTGCCCAATTCTAAAGATTGTATAGAATTGGATTTCTGATTTTATACTTCCAAGACCAGCATCCAGGCATTGCACAGTAATATATAAAGAAGAATGGTTACCAAACTATTAACATATAGGCAGGACAAGAAGCAATGGATGGAAACTAATCAAGGAGAGAAGCAACCTAGAACTAAGAAGAAATTTCCTGACAGTTGGAACAATTAATCAGTGGAACAACTTGCCTCCAGAAGTGTGAAAGCTCCAACACTGGAAATTTTACATAAGAGATCAGACAACCATTTGTCTGAAAAGATATAGGATTTCCTGCCTAAGCAAGGGCTTGGACTAGAAGGTCCCTTCCAACTTTGTTATTCTACTCTATTCCATTCTATTCTATATGAATGCAAATGTAAGATCTAATTAGAAATAATTTTGTTTTCAAATTAATTTTAAATAAATTTTACAGTAATTTAAAAAGGAAGCCAATTCTTTTTTGTGGCTTTTAGAAATGCAACATGTTTAAACCTGTTCAGTAAAGATGATTGGTTCAAACTGCTCAGGAAATCACAGCAATGGTTGCTGATCTTCAGCAATGCTAGAAAGTAATCATAATCTCAGGCCCCTTAAGGGCAATGGGGTGGATTTATAAAGTAAATATGTATTATTTTCCCCCTTTATAACACGTCATTGTCCCATTTTCTCATTCTTCACCACCTTCCCGGCAGGCTCACTCATGCACAACACTGGAGATCTGTAAGAAGGAAAATACTCAGAACAATGGACTGTAGGCAGGTAAGCTGGGGAAGTTTAACTACTCCTGTACACACACCTCTTTCTGATATTAAAATGAAGCATCTTTCATGTGCTGCTTTGTGATAGGAGAATACAACAAACAGTGCAGCTTTTGTTGTATATATTGCTGCAACAATATTGAATCTCCAAAACCAATCTTCCAATGACCATACATGATTTTGTTTTTGAATCCTGTAATATGATTCTTGAGCCAGAATTATCTGTTCTATATATCACCTTCCTGTTTATCAACATGGAAATGTAATAAAGACATGTTAGAAATGAAAACTTATTTTAAATGTTTATTGCAAGGCCTGATAATTCATTGCAATTTCATATGCATTTAATTCTGTTGAATAAAAACAGCTATCTTTCTCTTCCACCCAGACTGACCAAATAATTAAAATGGCCAATTGAAAGGAATATTTTGGAGGTGGAATATGAAAAAATAGAAAAAAATTGAACGCAGGAGCATATATGTAAGAAGCAGCAATTACATTTTTATAATTACAGATTGAAATACAGGATACATCTTAAAAGGAATGTTGTATTGCAGCATTAGCTGTATTACATACATCTTAAAAGGGAGGCAAAAACCTAAGAGTTTTTATTTCCCTTTCATTCATATATTTAAAAAGCTGTTTTGCAAACTGTCTTTCCTTAGAAATGAAATTTGTTGCAAGCCCTTAAAGAGTTATATTTGCACATGTACAGTATAACATACAGATTTAACAATAGCAGCCATCATCTCAAAGTCAAATCTTAAGCTCTGCCTCTTTGGGATATGGTATGTTATAGTAAGTAAAGTAGTCTTTATCACAAGAAAGTCATTTTGGTGTAGTGGTTAAAATATCAGGATAGAAATTGGGAGAGAGAAAGCACAAAGGCAGCTGGATGACCTTGGGCCAGCCAGTCGTTCTCTCTCAGCCCTAAGAAGTAGGCACTGGCAAACCACTTCTGAAAGCCTTGACAAAAATACTATTGGGATTTGTTCAGGCACAAGTCAAAGTCAACTATGATTTAGAAGCATATCCCAAAAAAGGGAGGATTTATGATGTGAAATCACAGCCATGTCAATTTTCCCTTCTCCTATCTTCCCCTCTGATTGGTGCTTGTACTGTGAAGATAACAAAGAAGAAGAAAAAGGAGGAGGAGGAGGAGTTGGTGGTAGAGGAATTGGAGAAGGAGACCCATTATATTTTCAAATCAATTTAGGCCATAACCCATTGCTGGAACTCCCTTTCACTTACCTACTTCTTTTGGAAGGACACATACTGGCCTTGATGTAACTGTTCCCAGTGAGTGCTTAATCTCTATCCACATAGTGTATCCAGACAGAAGGTAAAAGGGTTGAAAGATGCACTCATAACATTATTCCTCAGCAAATTGCATCCTTTTACCTCTGAATCTGAATGCATGCTAGGAGATTCTGAACAGTATATATCGTTCCTTAAAAGAACAAGAAAATAATACAGTTGTGTAAACATAGCACTTGAGATCACATAAGTATTGTAAAATAACTTCTTCATAAAAAAGAATCTAAATGATAAAAAGTGGTTTTCACATAACCTGCAGTTTTTTAATTTTTTAATTACAAAAGTTATAGTTAACTATTTCAGCTTACTCAACTGAACAATTTTATTTATGTATTCATTTATTTGTAAAATTTATATGTCATTAAATGTTATTTCAGCATATCTCCCTGAAATAAAGCTATGTTTTATAGTATATCAAGATGTAAACAAAATCCTTAGGCAAATGCCTGGAAAATCTATTTGCATCTCAGAATGTCTCATTTTAGATCATCAGCACCATTGTCTCAAGTCTAATGAACTAACAAGCCTGAAGCTCATTCTAACTATACATATTTTGCTATAATGTCTGAGGCTACTGGCTTCATCATGACATTTGAGGCTGAGTTTCTCCATACTGCCATTTCAGTCAGATGGGAAGTCAATTATGTGAAGTACTGGAAGACATTTGGCATGTGTCATCTTACCAGAACCTGAGTACACACAGCTGGTGTACTCATGATTGATTACTTGATTGTTGTTATTAGTCATGAAAGATATTGCCTCTTTAACCAAGCCACAGATTTTGAGTCTCTTTGAAAATAGGTAGGTCATCTAGTTTTATATTTACTTTTGGCAATCCACCAGAAAAAAATAAGCCTCACAGTTTGATGTAAAGCCTGCTAAAATCAGTGGGAATGCTGATATTGATAATGAATAGGATCTGTGAAGAAATGAATAAATGTCTCTACAAGATACCACACTAAAAAAAGGAACTGCCGTTATCAATCTAATTTCTCTCTGCATTGATGAAAAACTAAAAGTGACAGGGACATAATATGTTTACTTTCGTTCATGTTTTTTCTTTCTTTTGCAGACTTTGGGGAAGGAGGGGTGGGAAATTGAATTATTGTTACACAGCACTGACTGGTGACATAATCTCTCTATGTGAAAGTGAACACATGAACAAAGATTATTAAGGAGTAGGTGCCATATTGTAGTTAGAAAAGAGAGGCAGAGACAGAGATCATTTCTAGCACACAAGGAACTTTGTAAAACTTATTCTTGTTCATCTTCACAATGACTCTAAGAAACAGATCAATATTAATCTTATTTTGAGAATGGGAAACAGAGGTTGAGGAAAGGAAAGTGATTTGAACAGCACTTTGCAAAAGCTAATATCCAATGCTGCCACAATACTGAACCAAGGAGCCTCAAGCCAAATGTAATACACACTCCTTTCCTTAGCAAAAGATCTCAGGCTAAATTTATTGATTTAAATGAAACTCATTTTTTTCCTCTATGATGCTCAGAACTGTATTTGCAGCTTAACAATAAAACTATGAGTATATTAGGCTGTGAGACAATGACTAAGATAAGATAGTTCAGAGGTCTTCACAGTTAAGCTAATTTGAATTTGCAACACTTTAATTACTACCAGAAATGTCCGCAGGGAAATCAAGGGAAGGCAAATTATGAAAGCAGCTTTCAACATTTTCAAGAAACAATTAGATCCTGTGGATGCTCCTGGTCACCTGTTATACGACTTACTTGTTAAAAGAGTCAGTCTGTGAGTGACCACCAGTTTATCTGCCCCAGAACACACTATCTGGGAGTTCTGGTCAGCAGGTGCTGTTTAGAGCTAAAAGGTAGCAGCTGAGGTAGCACACCACTGGATTGATTAGAATGAAGAATTAAGATACCCAAGGGTCAGTCCTGATCATCCTCCTCTTCAGTGATGATAGTGAGAATGATTATTTATTTTATTTATTTATTATGAAATTTATTTGCCACCCATCTTGTGTTCATTGATTCTAGATGGCTTAAATCATAAAAACATTAAAAATGCATTTCCTAATAAATAAATACAAATAAACACT
Organism: Bungarus multicinctus; assembly: GCA_023653725.1. Classification (NCBI taxonomy): domain Eukaryota; kingdom Metazoa; phylum Chordata; class Lepidosauria; order Squamata; family Elapidae; genus Bungarus; species Bungarus multicinctus. Next base: position 63,178,468 of record CM042842.1, read on the forward strand.
ATTTTTCAGAAAGGACAGGTATAAGAGGAAGATGTGACGACTCAAGGACATTGGGTACTATGTTATATTCTTTAAAATATTAAGTTACTCTAGAAAACTCAGATTAAGTCATCTAAGCTCAAAAAATAATCTTGGCAAACTATTTTCATGACTGGGTTGAATTAATAAAGTTGGGATTATCAAATCTGCAAGTAAAACAAAATTTGATAGCTTAATTCAAATAACAATCAAACTGGTTACCAAAACTGGTAAACTGATTAGTTAAAAAAGTGATAGTTCTTTAAAGTGTCATCTATACACTATACATGAGTTATATATCTGCACAAAGACCTGTGGAGAACTTTCTAAAGTTTACAGAGTCATGTCTATTACATACAACTTGGCTATGCATTGCTTCCATTAGAACCAATAAGTGACTCTAAAGGAACAGAAAGGACTGCAACTGGGCAGAAGGATGAGTTCCATAAGATTAAGTACAGTTGATCATCATTTGACCAAGAAGTCAATATGAAGCATGTAATAATTTTATAATATCTTGATGAACATTTCTGAAAAACTCAAAATATTAGCACATTCATTTGTGCTATTTTGGTTGACCCTAAAGAAAACACTGTTTCAGCAAGTGGCTGTTGATTCAATACCTATGTATGATTGGGCCTGGTTTGACCCACATGGAATATCAGTGGTACAGCAAGATTGGTATATTTAACTGCAGGAAGTAATGGCAACACTCATATTTAATTGCATGAAACTACATTGACATGTCCCAAGTTACAGATAATTATCTTGATAGGAGAAACATCTCAGTAATGATTCCAATCTAGCTAAATATATCTGGTAATTTATTTAATTAAATAGTTTTTAAACATTTTTCACCTCTAGAAAGTCAACAAAATCAGCACTATTACAACAAGGATTATGACCAGAATGCAAGAAGCAGTGTCATGAATAAATATTGTAATGCATGTTTGTATTTATAGGGCTGAATTTCAAAATCAAAAAGGTCACAAAATATCTCTATTTCTGCTGTTTAAAAACCAAAATTTGGGACCTTAATAATGTGCATCAGATATTCAGTCTCAAAACTGTTATTAAGATCTAATACTGTAATGATGAGGGATTATAATAAAGGATGCTGGTCAAAGCTACAATTTCTAGCCCAAGTTCCTATTACAATTAGTGATGCAATTCCCAGAGTATCTAAATTATATTTAACCATGCTCTCTAAAATTTTGAGAGTTGCACTCACCTCTGAGACTATCAGATTTGAAAAGGCTATTTTAAAGGGCACAGAATTCAATTTTTCCACTTAAATCACATCCAACCTTTCTTTTAATGAACAGTACCGTATCACTTACAGGATATTCCTCAACCCTGTACTAACTTGAGCTCTAAAAGAAATAGCTTTTCAAAAATATTATATTGAAATGAACGTATACCTGTAGTATCTTAACAGCAAAGTACTCTCCAAAAGTATTGGATCGGGGTTGATGGACCAGGAACAGGTCATTTTTTGTAAGTTGCCATAAGTTTCACATGTGATATTGATATTAGCATCTATTTGAAAGACAGCATTAGTGAATATGCAAACAAAGAATACCGGTTTATCAACATTTATAATTGTAGAAACAATCGGATATATTACCTATTATATATAGTTCAGCATAACGATGATTACATTCCTTATTTTCATTACAGCAGTATAAAGCATTAAAAAGAAATTTTCCTCCAGGCTTCATTGCATGCAAGTTGGTAAGTGTAACTTTGCTAGTGTAGTCATTCACAAAGTGTACTGGCTACTTGGGATTTCTTTTGCTAAATTCAACCACCAGACTATCTTCTTTGATGAGATCATTTTGTCTTTGGTTTTATAAACACAGTAAAAAGAAATGTTTGTTCCAACACTTGCTAGGAGTTTGGAAGGGAAATACATGACATCTATTACAAACAAAAGAAACAAGCATTATAATATTTTAAATAATTTTATAACATTTTTCTTTATAAAAACAACTACAAATGTTGGGATTTTTAACAACATGTTTCCCATGCTATTTTTTATTACTTTATAATTGTAATATACTTTACAATTATTTTCTCATTAATCAAGTTTCAAATTTCAACACAAGAAAAAGGCAGTCCTCCCTCAGATTAGATCATGAGCTTTTGGCTTGCGTGGGCCACACTGAATGAAGAGGAATTGTCATGGGAACTGATGTATATAAATATAGTTGATGTAGATAAAATCACATAATAATGTTAAAAGTTTACAAACTTGTGGGGTCACATTACTAGCTATCCAGGCTGCATGCAGGCCATGGGCCATGGGATGGACATCCCTGAATTACATAATATGCTCTTCCTTCTTCATTATGAAAGACAATACCCCAAACTTTAGAATTAAATGATTCTAGATGTGTAGTTTAACTCCCTCCTTTCAATCTTTCTATAAAGTGTCAAAAATAGCCATTATTCAGCCATTATTCCTTTAGCTTTAATTCATTTTTGTAGGCATCTATTCAGGATGCAATTGATACAGTGGTGGGATTCAAATTTTTTTACTATTGGTTCTGTGGGCCTGGCTTGGTGGGCGTGGCGGGGGAAGGATACTGTAAAATCTCCAGTCAGAGATAGTGTTTGCTGGTTCTCCAAACTACTCAAAATTTCTGCTACCGGTTTTCCAGAACTGGTCAGAACCTGCTGAATACCATCTCTGATTTGATACATTTGGAATCTATTATGTGTATCATCTTGTATGCCACTCAAGATCTTTAGATTGGATAAACTACAGATATTGTAAAAATAAACAAACAATTTTAAATTCCTTATGGGCCATGATGCGGAGTGTGTGTGCATCCATATTTATAGGCTTCTTTACCCTTTTATAACCTTTTACAATGTCTTCTGTTTCTGTAATTTTTAAAATTCTTGTAAAATTTTGTTTTAATAAAAATTATTTTATAAATATATAATCATATTTATTATTATCACTATCATTATTACTATTTTCAAAATTATTCAAATACATCTATTTTAAAAACTTGCAATTATTTAGAATAAATTCTCCATTTATCCAAATTAAGACTATATTGAAAGTTTATTTAAATCAAAGTCCATGGTATTATTACAAGAAAGACACTCCAATTTCAAATACTATGGACTATAATTCCATGCATAAATTCCATGTAATGTGGCAAACTTGAACCTACTCAAAGTTATTTTTACTATAAGTGCTTCAAATTGTATAACACACTAACACATACATAAGTGGCTTTATATTTTTCAAAGCAGTTAAATAAAATGATCTAATATCCTGGATTAATAACATTTTTACATGAATGTACCTTGTAGATCCATGTTAAAAGGTGAGCTCCAATCACTCCAAAGACCTAATTCCTGATGGTTCTTGCATCGAACCTGAATTATATATGAAGATTCGAGTAATTCATTATTTATGGTCAGCGATGTTCCCATGGTAACTTCAGCCACCTATTAAAATTATTTTTAAAAAAATAATACAGAATAATGCCATTCTTTCACTGAATTTACTTTAAAAAATAAAATCAGAGATGATAAAAAATAAGAGGGTTTATTTTCTTGGTTTTGACACCTGACATTGTATAAAGTTTATATGTCCAGAACGCAAAGGTTACATGGGTGCATTTCCAATTTGGTTCATAGAAAATGCATTCAGTAATATAAAATGAAAATAAAGAGGATTGTGCAACCTTTCACATATGCACATAGAACTTGCTTCCTAGACAATTCCATGCCAAACCTTAACAGATTTAAATTACATTTAGGAAGTAGTATTTATGTTGTGTGTGCACGCAATTGGGAGAGTAGATTGTAATCCCACTGTATCTCACTTAAAAGTATGTTTTAGTGCTTGCATTGTGAGCTAATGAAATACAGGTAGTTCTCAACTTACGACCACAATTGAGCCCAAAATTTATGTTGTTAAGTGAAAAATTTGTTAAGTGAGTTTTGCCACATTTTCTTGTCACATTTGTTAAGTGAATCACTGAAGTTGTTAAATTAGTAACATGGTTGTTAAGTGAATTTGGTTTCCCTATTTTCTCTGCTTCTCAGAAGGTTGCAAAAGGTGATTATGACACTGGGACACTGCAACCATCATAAATATATGAACCAGCTGTAAAGCATCGAAATGTAAATTACATGACCATAGAGGTCAAGTGTGAAAAATGGTCATAAGTCATTTTTTTGTAACTTTTTTGTAACTTTGAATGGTCACTAAATGATCTGTTGTAAATCAAGGGCTACCTGTATAATCCAATGAAAGTGAAGCATAATTAAATCCTTTTTATTTTGAAATATAAGGTTTGTTGATTTTAATCCTTTCAATGCATAGGAGTCCAGTAGAAACCATTATAATGAAAACCTGCTACAAATATCTAAAACATGTGGTTTGTGTATTGATCTGACATGTATTTCATCATTATTCTATCTTGTTGCTCTCAAATGTAAACTCATAGTTACTAGAAAACTATGCATTATTCTACATGTACTGAATAACCATTTTTATTGCATAATTCATTTTTCAGTTTTTCAGAAAGTTAGGACTGTTTAATCTAAAATTAAGCTTGCCAAATTTGCAGTGACTCTCTAACTTATTTTATAAGAGGCTCAGAATAAGGAATCTGTCTCACCTGTTGAAAATTTTTAGTTGAGTTTGTAAAACACTTCACTTCGTATAGAAATAAATTGGATTTAGATGCTGGCTGAGACCAAGAGATTTTTATTTGTCCTGTATCTGTCATTTCAACTTGCAGATATAATGGAGGGTTAGGTTTTACTGCAAAATAGTATGATAAACAATATGCCTTAAATACATTGATTTCCAGTAATATTTTAAACTTGCTAAAAAGTTTGTTTTAATTTCATCATCTCTATATGTGTATACAAATATTACATGTATAAAATATATATTCAAATATTTTAAATAACACCATTAATATCTAGAGCATCTTTTTCAATCAATTTCATTTTAAGCAAGAAAGAGTACCCATGTTCCAGTTAAACAAAACAATTTCAACATACAATAGGCATAAATGCCTTGGTGAATTGTGGTTGTGGTCTGAAATAGTTGTGGCTAGAGGTTGTTCAAAAGAAAGAAGCAAAGTAATAATTAAAATTCTCACATATCTAAGCTTGGAAGAAAGATTTCCCATACCAGGCAATAGGTTTGGTAGAAAAAGAACAAAAGTAGGTATTTTTCAAAAAAAGATGAATAATACAAGTAAATCACTATATTTTTAATTCATGGGATGGAAAGTTTGAAATATAAATACAGATATTTAAGATCAAGTATCAAATAATATACAAATTATATTATAAGGAATTATAGAATTTGATAGTATTTGTTGAAGGAGCTACAATTTAAATACTGTATTATATACCTCATTGTACCTTCAGCTGGCCTTTATATATAATAATTTCACTTATTTTCCATAAATATTCAGATAATATATATTTGATCTGAATCATTGTTATAAGCAAATGATGTGTAATTCTGTACTACTGATTGGAATATTCCACTTTTAACACTATTCTTGAATATTCATTCATTTCACAATTTTATTTATAGCTACATTTCTAGGTTTATTTGAAGAATCACTGCTTTGCAAATAAGTATACTAAACCAATATAATTCAAACAATATGACAATACTTACGACTGACATAGTTCAAACATTATTGTTATTAAAGTATTTAATCATTTACAAATTATTCAAGATATTTATATAATGAATGAAGTGATGTACAATAACTAATACAATATATCAGTAAACCAGCAAGTATGATTAAAATCTAAAAAGGCAATAAAATCAATATTTGCACTAAATGGAGCTTACAATAGAATAGATCAGATGTAAAGTTTTGCTAAAGTCGAAAACGACCAGCACGTATGTGTGAGGAAAACCTTAACCTTTACCTTACCTTAAAGTTTTGCTAAAATGATTATTTATTCCTATGAATATATACAAGATTGCATTTCTAGTAATTCAGTACACAGTGATTTGTAATATGAATATTCCTGGGGCTGCTGTTTGAAAAAGTATGCACAAAGGCAAATCTACATCTTGAATTAAAGAAAGAATCTCACTTCATGTGACTGATTTTTAAAAACTACCACTAGAAACTCTGTGCCTTGGAAGAATAAGTTTAAAAGTGGAAGTTAACATCACAAACCTCACTTTTGCAATTCCATTCCACAACAAAGTATAGTTGACTTTTGTATAAAGTTATCTTAATCCGTATTTTTAAAAATAGATCCAAACTTTGCATCATTTGAAGTGATGTAACTGAATTTTACCAAACGCTATTTTAATTCTGCTAACTAGAAGATATAAAATAGCAGACTATTGAATAACATAATTTACAGAAACATTGCATAATTCCTGTAATTTCATCATGTTTAATTAATATAAAACACTCATTCTAAAAAGTTTATAATAATTTACTAAACTAATAGAATGAAGAAACATTGTCTATCTATTTTTGATTATAATAAAATACAAATAGTTCAGGCAATGAGTAATTTTGAAGCAGCTACTTATTAAGCCAGAAAGTATCAAAAGATTAAATGCAACCATCATCTGATTATATAAAACTCATATTTAATTATATAGAAGTAAAATAAAAAAAACTAAATTACATTTAATGAAACAAGCATTGTACTAATACAGCTACTAAAAAGTAACCTTTCACAATGTCAGCATCCCATCAAAGCTTTTCCCCCTATTTTTACTGTTCACACTTGGAATAAAACATTACAAAGTGAAATTGTATGTTTAAAAACATGAATTTTTTTCCCCATAAGAACACAGATCAACATCCCCATTTTTATTCCATCAAGATATGTTGAAACTACAATTTCGATAAACAATTTTGGAAGTTGTAGTTGCAGAACAACTAAGGATACCACGGAATGGAATGGAATGGAACGGAACGGAACGGAACAGAACATTGGCCAACTGTGACTGGAGACACAAGGAATTTGTCTCCAGTGTATAAGCTTTCAGTGTACATACAAACAACAAAGTAATACAATCATAAGATACCAATAAGAGAAGGTAGTGAAAATATTTTATTAGAAAGTACTTGTACCTTTGACTTCTCAAATATCCACACTCATTTGTGTGTTTTGTGCCACAGTGTGGATTAGGAAAAATAATATTTTTTACAATAAAATTTTACAATTTTATTTATAATATACTATGAATTTAAATAATTAAAATTTACTTATATTAAGTCTGAACATCAGAATAATGAAATGCCAAAATGTAAATCACAATATTCAATGAATGCTAGATTTATAGCTAATAATATTAATTCAAGATTTTAGGGAATTCATTCAGGACTAGTATCACTGAACAGAATGAGTGTTTTACTTCTAATTAAAGCATGTTGGGATGCCAAAAAGAAAAAGATTTAACATAAGCATTTCCTTCTGTACTGCTTTTCCCATTACTTCATAGTTCTGAGAGAATCGACCCTTTTAGAGTACGTTGACTTAGCCATTATGTACATCTATACCTGTAAACTAAGGTTGTCTTCATTACTGTGGAATTTCAAGAATAATTCCGGCTCAGTCTGACAGAGCTTGGCAAGCATGCTTGATGTTTTTACTAATAGATCAAAACTTACCAATATCTATAGGCTTGACTGACATCAATGGTGACTGCAGTAATTTAGTTCCATTAGTGATCTTGAGCCACATAATGTAAATATGATTCAGTTTTATTGAAGATATCTGACATTCATATTTTTGGGCTTTTCGAGTATTACAGTGAGTAACTGTAGAATTTTCCTTTAGTAAATTTGTAGAAGCACTTTCCAGGGATGCATCTGTTCTGAAAAAAAGAAAATCAAGCATTTTCTTGCAATTTCCTTTACTAGATCATGCAGAGGACTTTATTAGAAATTCTGTAAATTGCTTGCATTGTTTGTTATGCATGTAAGAAAGGAAAAAAAACTGTGTTGTAAATGCCACAAAGCACTTTAACTTCTACAAAGGCACAATAAAAAAAAATGGGCAGCCATTTTATATAATAATAACAATTCATTCTGATTATAGTATTAAAATACATTTCTACATCAATATCTATAAGCACTATCAAGCCATTCCTGTGGCAGACAGAAAAACTAACATTTGTGTGCCTGTACCATTGCAACTATCCGGTTTGTATTCATTTTATCTATTTATTTAAAACAGAAGAAAAATGTTCACAATATGAAATCTTCATTAGCCCCAAACTGATCAGCCTATGGAACTCCTTGTCTTATCCTGTAGTGGTAAATATGTTTGCTTGCAGACCAGCTACTCATTTGCAAATAAACTCCTTTTGGGAAAGATTTGAGAAACAAGCAAGGAGGCAGAGTGCCCGGGGGGGGGGGGGGGGGGGGGGGGGGGGAACACATGACTTCTCCCCACTAAAACTCCCACCAACCTTCTAGAGCGGGGATGTCAAACTCACAGCGTCACGGCAGCATCATGACATATTAGGACTTTTTTCCCCTTCATTAAACCGGATGTGGGTATGGCCAGCGTGTGACGCATCTGGCCTGCAGACCGGGAGTTTGACAGCCCTGTTCTCTGTAATAATAAAATTTGACTGGGGTAGAGAGAATCTAACTCCAAAGCTACTGCAGTGTTTTACATCCAATTTTTAAATGTTCCCATTTAACAAAAGGAAAAGAATTTGGGGATGACCAGAAGTTAAATTGTTTTATAAGGAAAAACCATAAGACAGAAAGTAAGAAGACAGAAACCTCAACTATAGAGCAGGCATGGTTTGAGGGTGACATATTGTGTTGCTGTGTAAATGTGGAGTTTATGAAATAGTCCAATACTGCTATTACCCACTTGTGTAGAAAGACTCAAAAAAAACCCAAGAATTAACACAACTTTGGGACAATTATTTAGGCAGCTTTGGACAACCAGAATTTCCTGCAAAAATTGTTGTGTATTAATTTCATATGGTTGAATTCTCTGGGTGAATTCTTCCATTGCATAGTCAAAGTTTGAAAACTAAAATATTCTTTAAAATCCTATAGGGAAGGAGAAATTATTTTTCTGCAAAAAAAAAAATCTGCTTGATGCTTTAAAGAACCAAATCTTCAGTGAATGAAACACTTTTTAAAGACTGTTTTGAAACCGTAAAATCATTGTTTGGAAGCAGGCAGAATCACATTATTAAAATCCTGTTTTTTAAAATATAAGTGAGTTAATAAATATCAAACACGTTTATACTGTTTGGAAAATGAATTCCTGGGAAAGGGTGAAGAATGGAAGAAATAAATGGAAGGAGTTGAAAAACCCTCACAGTTGCCTTTGTATAATATTTTGTTATAATATTAGATCCATTCACCTTGGAATACTATTGAAATCTTTTCAGAATGAAAGGGTATAATTTTCTTGATGTTATAACCTGAAGTTTCTTGTTTTTAGTCTGTACAGACATAATACCAACAAAACTAATGTCAACAGAATATGCAACAAGGCAAGGAAAAAGGCTTGCAAAGAGAAATATAAGATTGGATCTGTTGCTCTTTAAAAGACTATGCCTCTTTTCAGTTTTTTCTTCAAAATTATATCCATCAAAATATAAAATTAGCAATAATACAACAAAATTAATATCCCTCAAATATTCTTAATAATATATGCTTTTTTCATTTCAAACTCTTTTGAATCAATGTGTATGACATCTATTTATATATATATTTATATACATCTATTTTTATCTTGTCTAGTTTTGCTTTGTTTTTGCATTTTCTTTCCTTTTGGGAGTTTGTAATGTTCTGAATAAATTAAAAATATTGACAAAAAAAATTTAAACTCTTCTGAGTTCATTGTTTGGACTAGATTATGGAAAGTCTGGGTTTTTTTATTTGACATTATACTATTTTGTTTTCCTTCCTCTAAAAAAAATCAATTCAAAATATCTTCTTTGGCTGACCTCTAAATAATTTTGTTTTTTTCACAAACTAGAAAACTGCTCAGAGGAAACAAACATCTTTTCGAATATATATTAACTTGTAACATCCAAAATGGAAGGTACTGGATGAAGTGTAATAAAAAGATCAAATTAGCCCTTGGCAACAACAGTGTCAGTGTGAACAGAAGCAGTAACTAACAAAACACCTCAGCCCTTGTGGCAGATTGTCAAAGTAATAAACTAAACACACACATAAATTAAGCAGTGAGTGAGTTTAGCAACAGGGCAAGACCAAGGCAGTTGATCATTTCCTAGCCTGCAACAATGAATAATTCAACAAACAATTTTTAAAATGCTATGTAGGAGAATTGTCATCTAGCATGAATGATCTCTATGTTTACTATCTTCTCTTAGTTTTTAGACAATGGTTCTATTTTTGATAGAAAACAATATTTGTAGGTCAGGGTAGAATTGTGGGGTTCTTGGTATAGTCAGATCTGGTTGTTTTCTTGCAGATGTTTTATTGCCAAACTATGGTTGATATGATGATGTTACTTGATAATGAAATGTCTGCAAGAAAACATTCAGACTCAGAGAGCACCAAGAACCTCACTGTTCCATTCTTTTAATCTAGGGACAATCAGTGTTTAGATAAGGGTTGCTCAAATGTGGCAGATAATAACAATCACCTATTTTCTTCACATTTCCTTTCTCCCCTTTTGAAGGACAGATTTGGCCACCTTTCACAAAATCTGAGCTTCTACCTCTGAATTTGGATTCAAAGTTTTAACACACCAAGCTATATTTAATATATAAAGATCAATTTGGAAGCAAAAATTTCTGCAATGCAATTTATGCTAAATGGGTGATCATTTTTCATAGTAATGGTTATGATAGAAGTACATGGAGGAAGAGTAAGACAAATGATCCAGAGTATTCTTCCTAAAATTAAAAGCAGGATTTGGCGCTTGAACAATACATAATTTCCTCCTATGAAAGTCCCTTCCAAAGTTATAAATTCTGCTGTCTGTATTTTGCATTCTACTGCCAATAGCAATACCATTCTGACATATACCACTTCACAGTGTTTATACAGCCTTCTCTAAGCAGTTTACAGAGTCAGCATATTGCCCTCAACAATTTGGGTCCTCATTTTACCTGCCTCAGAAGGATGGAAGACTGAGTCAACCTTGACCCTGATGAGATTCGATCTGTCAAATTGCAGGCAGCCAGCAATGAGCAGAAGTAGCCTGCAGTACTACACTCTAACCACTGCGCCACCACAGCTATATTCTGAGACAGCACATAAACACTCCATAGAAATATGCAAAGCACATCAGTATTACTCCCTAACATTTCAAAGAAAATAAATATTTCTTCTATGTCCCAGCAAAGTGGCAAGCCATAACAGAAATAGCACAATCAAAGCCCATGTCTTCTATTTATAGTTAGCAATGGAACACCTGGAAATGATTTCCAGGCAACTTCACAGCTAAATTATGGGTAAGTGTCATTCAAATGAAGCCACAGCCTATATGATGTATTGCCCTAATTCAGTGGTCGCCAACCAGTGGGCCATGAGAAAATTTTGGTGGGCCGCAGAGAAATCTCACCCCAGAGCACCCCCCCAAAGCAATTGATCCAGGCTGCACAGAAACACAAGGCTGTGCAGCCCACATGGCCCCCAGGAACCCTCCCTGCCACTCACTCTTTACCCAGCAAACCTGCCTGCTAAATTGCTATTTTTCCTTTTTCTGACTATCATCTGTTCTGCTGTGCTGGGAGATTTAGATTAGCTAGGAAGCAGGAAATGGTTGGATTTCTTGCTTTCTGCTAGTCTTTAGATCTTCGCTCTGCTTTTAAGCACAGCCAAACCTTCCTTAGGACTGAAGGCTCTATTATTCAGTGCAGACTCACGGCAAGCAAATTTGAGAGACTGAGCTAGCCAATGGCAGATAGATCACTGAATGAATCTGTGATTCTGTGAGCAACTCAATCTGCCTGCCTGCTTTGCCTGATTTTGAGTAAAAGTTGCTCTTTTTTAATTAAAAAATCAATATTTATATATTTATAATATTTACATACAAGCCATGCCCAGCCAGTCACATGACCACTAAGCCACACCCACAAATTAGGCCATGCCCAGAGAATCAGTTAGTGGTCCCTGGGATTTAAAATTATGAGTTTGGTGGTCCCTGAGGTCCAAAAGGTTGGTGACCCCTGCCCTAATTTATAATATAGTTAATAATAAGTGCCAAATCTGGATTCATGGATGTTCTACATTCTCAGTATCAAATATCAGTAATTTAATAGTGGTAATTGATTTTTTTGCACTACATTGGAACAAAGGTTTGTGATGCTGTAAGTTATTGTTTCAACTCTTCAATAATTAGGAAAAAATTAAACCATGAAGGCAATTTGTAACCAAAAAAAGTCTCCAGGTTTATCTCATGTAAGTCACTAGTTACATTAGAACATAAAAAATATTGCAGTGAAAGAGCCAAAACAATGTAGAAAAATAGAACAGATTGTGTGCTAATGAGGACGATGTTATTGCCAGTGTTGTTGAATTTGAACTGGAAATGAATATATGAAATGGTGTATCATCTTTGGTGGACTTATGCTGAAGAAAAGAAGTATTGAGGACAGATCCATGTTATAATACAGAGGATCTTTAAAATTAACATAAAATTGAAAGCTGAAGTTTTTCTTTTAGGATTATTCGATAAGGAGTTGGAAAAAAGATCTGGAACTTCATTACTCTTTATGTTGATTGCAGAAAGAATTCTTTATGTACAGTAATAGAAAAGTATGTCAATGCCCAGAATAGAAGAATAGATAGAAAAAGTGATGAGAGCTAGCAGAGAGGGCAAAATTTATTGTTTAATTAGAGAAAAGAATACATCCAGTTTTATTTCTACCTGGAAACCACTTCTTTGTATTCGAGTCAAAAAATATATATGAAATCAGGACTTTGGGTTTCTGCTGATTAAGTTAGTTTGTTATAGAAATAATTAGTACTTGCTAAATTGGTAAAGTAAAAAGAGGTTGCAATTCTATTTTATATTTTACTGTGCTGAACTAATTTGGAAATCAAAGTTTTCTTTTTCTTTCATTCCCCTTTTACCCTACACTTCTGTTTCTCGTTATTTTCATTTCCCATTTCTATATTATCCTTATTTTCATTTGTATTTTACACAGGCATGAGGCGATGCAGGATGGTGGTGGAGTTGTAGGTGGCCTGGCTGTGGGGGCCTTGAGATAAGCTGGTGTGGGGCACATGGGACAGCTCCATCCATCCACCTCATGACGCTCACCAAGAGCAAGAAGAAGAAGTAGGCCTCCTGTACATGAAAAAAATTAAGACACCCCCTGAGAAAAATAAGCACCCCCAGACTTATTTTGGGGACACACGATAGGTAGGTAGGTAGGTAGGTAGGTAGGTAGGTAGGTAGGTAGGTAGGTAGATAGATAGATAGATAGATAGATAGATAGATAGATAGATAGATAGATAGATAGATAGATAGATAGATAGATAGATAGATAGACAGATAGACAGACAGACAGACAGACAGACAGACAGACTCTCAATGTGAATCAATTCTCATATGAGAATTGAATTCACTAGGCTTAGAGTAAGAATTTTGGATTCTCAAATCTGTCCATTCCTCAAAAATTAATGTATTTTGATGTCTGTGGGAATCCTTATAATTGGTTCCTGAATATTTATGCTTGTTTCCTTTATCTTACAGAAGGCATACAAGGTTACTTAAGGCCAACTACTGTTGTTAGCCATTATTCCCAGTTTCCTTTGGACAATCTATTTGAAGAAGTACAAGGAAGGAAAACTCATTCTATTTAAATGAGAGAACTTTCTTCTCATTCTGAACAAGACAGCCAATAAACACAAATATTGCATTCTTCAGTGTGGTGAGTTTTCAATTTTTGATATTTTAATAGCCAACTCTACATTCCAGAATAAGTCTTCTTAGTTCAGCATTCCTGGACTCTTGGCCATGATTAAAACCAATCTGGCTTAGTGTGATACATAAATACTGCAAAATACACAAATGATACATGCATGTGCCTTTTCCTCCTGTGGATTTTAAAGCAGAAAGCTTTTTGATATAATGTTTCTAATGAAAACACACATATTCCCAATAGGGAACATAATATTCAGGCCAGACCACATAAAATAAATATTTCTGTATTCCATTCAGTAAAACTAAGAACTATGTCAACAAAATATTTTGCTGTTCAGAAGACTCTGGAATACAAAATAACATTTTTAAAGATTTCAAAAGGGCTACATGATAATAAAACTACAATTAAACAGAAGTATCTGATGACAATATAAAGCAGTCTATAATATTGATTGTTATTCCGATTGCTATTCCTGTTTTAAGCCTTAAAATATTGCTGAAGAAGCGTGTTCATAGAACTGTGATGGTGAACCTATGCCACGTGTGCCAGAAGTGGCACCCAGAACCATCTCTCCGGGCACACAAGCTGTCGCCAGTTGCTCTTCCATGTTCTGGCGTGCCGGCCAGCTGGTCTTCATGCGTGCAGGAGCACCAGAAACTGGGAGAGCAGCCACCCAGCACACATGCGTGCGCCGGGAGATGATCTTCCTGTTTCCAGCATGCAATGCATACCAGCCACCTTGTCTTCCAGTTTCTGGGGTGCAAGCATACGCTAAGACCAACTGGCTGATCACATGTATGCACCAGAAACTGGAAGATCACCTTCCTGGCACACCGGGCAGCTGATCTTCTAGTTTCCAGCACATGCATGCGCACTGGCCATCTGGTCTTTGTGTGTGCATGTGTGCCAGAAACTGGAAGACAAGGTGGCCGGTGTGTATGTGCACACCAGAAACCAGAAGAGCAGCCACCCGGCACGTGCATGTGCACTGGGCAGCTGCTCTTCCGGTTTCCAGCACATGTGCGCATTCCTGTTTTGGCACTCGGTGCCGAAAAGGTTCACCAACACTATCAGAGAAGATATCTTTCACCTGCCAAAAAAATAAACATGCCACTTTACAAAATAACAAAGTAGAGAGGAGGGAATGTTAACTGTTTACTTTCATGTTTGGAATATAGGTCTGGTTCCAGAGTTCTTAAATGCCATACTATGATCTCATTATACAATACAATGAATTTGGGTAATATATCATCTCCAAATAAAATGAATAATTTTATTGTGTTAAGATTGGACTATAAACTTTTCATAATTACTTTGTAATCTATAAAATAAAACAATATGTTATAATTTTATAAAATAGAACAATATCCCTGAAATACAATAATATTTAAAACCATATTTTAAAAGGAGAATAGACTTGCTTACTGAATAATTAATGAAATCTTTAAATTTATTTTGAAGACAGCAAGTTCTCACTCACTCCAAAAAAGAAAAGAGGGTTTCCTTGTCTTAAATCAACTGTTTTTAAACTGTTCTTAAAATGTAAAACACAGGTAAGAAGCTATATTTTGTTTTTAGTATTCTGTGTTCCATGTCAGCCCTTTTTTCCCTTTCAGCTTGGTACCTGATATTTGGAAATTCCTCTCTCCTGGAACTTTTTCTTGTTAAAGGAAGGGGTATTTTCCCACCCACCCCCATCACCTAATATCAAGTAAATCTAATAGAAAATCTTAAAGCAAAATATAAAACTGGAGCTACCCTTATCAGAAGTCAAAATATTAGAGTGGAATAAGATCCTGTAATTTGTAAACTTCACAAATTTTAACTTGGATTTTGATTGTACTTACAATGCATGCAATAGATTAATTGTAACGTCTTCATTCAAATAAGGTGAATTAGTAGATAATTTCACAATACAAAACAATTCTTCTGTGGTTTCATTAGTCCAAAACTGCAGATTCCAAATTGAATCTAAATAGAAAGTTAAACATTTTTCAAAAAATAATTAAAAAACATCCTTGCAACCCTAAACTCTTGAAAATAATTTATCATTTCCTCATTGGTGGTCTTATAAATGTAAAAATTATATTATATTATAGCAAATCATTTTTGCAAATACAAAAATGGTGGAGTTTGTGTCATGAAGTCATATTTTATCATCCCCCATTTCTCCCTTATCTCATGGACAACCCCATACAACTACTACAGGTATTATGCATATTTATTTATCCCTTCAATAATACCTATAGACAAGACTGAGCTATCCAATTTCTCAATTGACACTGACTTTAACTCAATTCAAGCAGCAGTCAAAATTCCATTGCTGAAAAGTTTTTTTTAAAAAAAGCTATTGTAATTTGCTTTAGTTTGGTCACTGTTTTATTCATGATCTATTTTAATGCATACAGTTGGATTTATTTATATTCTTTGCTCATATTTTCTTTGTATAGCAGCTCTAACAATTTAAAATAATCTCACTAATTAAAATACATTTTCCAAGCACACCTATCTGCTGAAGTGTTGAATCAGCAATTCTTGAAGAAATAAGTGCTTTGGCTTCCATTTCTGCAGTGTATGCAAAACAATTTATATATGAATCACTCCAATGGCAACATAAGAAATTCTCTCCAGCCACCAATATAGTGGCATTATCTCCAATTGTACCATGCACATCCTGCCAAGTGGGACCATCCTCTGCCATTCTAGCTGGTATACAGGGCATTTCAAAGGTCTGTGGAGGAATCTCATATACCATGCAATGAGAAATGACCACTTGAAAGAAATCTAAAGAGATGGGGGAAAAAGAATAGTTTGAATATTTTAAATAAGGAAGACCTAAATCTTTATTGCTAGTAAAGGAAAGCTTAGATGTACTTATAAGTTTATATATCTTTAGTTGATATATGTTACATTAATGAACAGAATTTGATTGCAACAATTTTTAATATCAACAATGTTTTAAAAGACAAAATTATATACAAATATCCAAATAATGTTCACTGTCACATAGTTTCTTATCTGTTGCAATTCTTAAACTACCTTTGGTGGCTTAAATAAACTGAAATGTGCAGACCAAATTTTAGTAAGTTGAGCTGGTATAATCCTAATAACTATTCAGAATGGCTTGATGTGTCATTCTAACATTCTTTTAGTATCTTACAGGGTGTAGATCCTGCCTGCCGTAAACAGAGCTTACAAGAGATCTCTGGGTTAAGAGTGAGATCCATTCCTATCTGTCCTTAACTCAAAATTATGTATATAATTGATTGCCTATTACTAAAAATGGTGGATAGTGTTTTTCCTTTCATGAATCATTGAAAATAGGCTGCATATTAACAATTTGCAGCTTCAACAGTATATGCTTCAGGGATTTGTCAGCCAGAGGAAGGAGTTTTCCATTTGTAAGTATGAGTTATGCATAAGTCGGACATTCTTAATTTGGGGACTGCATACTTCTAATCCACTGTAAATTTCTATATATTTATTTATTTGGTACCTTCAAGACACTGTTGACTCCTGGTGATTGCAGTTTTCTTGGCAAAGTTTTTTTTTCTTTTTTTGAAGTGGTTTGCCATTACTGTACCTCCTTTCTAGGCCTGAGACAGAGGAATTGCCCCAAGGTCACTCAGCTGGTTTTGTGTCTAAGGTGAAACTAGAACTGATAGTCTCCTGGTTTCCAGCCTGGTGTCTTAACCATTACATTAAACTGATTCTCAGTTTAAAATTATTCCTACTCCTAAAACTGTTCTGGAGAATCGAGGAACTTGAGGTAAGAAAAATTAGCAAAATCATGTCTTTACCATTATATTCAGAGAAAAGTCCAGTTGGTAAAGAAGAAGCCAGATTCAACCAACAGTATACATTTATACAGAAAATTAGCTATAACAAGAATCATATATGATATTATACTGTAATTAGGGTGAAATTAACACTACAGATGTGTCAAGCACATCTTCTAATGACATAGTTTCTGCAGTGGAATAGGAATAAATACTGTGGCAATAAGTGTGATTGATTTGTTTTAACTATTAGTGCAATTATAAATTCATAAAATATATTTGAACTTAATCACTAGTTTTAACATTTGTAGAGATTCTGGCATCAAAAATTAGGATCATATCCTGCAATTTAAAAAGGAACCATCCTACAAATGAGAAGCAAAGACAAGATATTTCAACTTACTTAATTGTAGAAATCCTGTCAAAATGTTGTTCCAGTTCATCTTGTTCTGGTCAATGGATCTTGGAGGAAAATAGGGAGAAAGATCATTTACATTTATACTATCTGAAAGATGTTTTCACAAGCTAATTTTTTGTTTACAAAAAAATACATTTTCCCAATAACTGCAGACTTGGGGAGTGAGCAGGATTCTTATCAGACAAAAACAATAATGAGGTAAATAACTGTCTTAGAGGTATCCAATGGATGGCTTACTCTTTGATGTTCGCCACTTCAATGTACAAAGTGCCTGCATACAACCATTCAAGAAACGTTCCTTGGTGATGACTGTGTGCTGTTGGTGCACAAATATAGTGATCTATGGTTGATGCTGAACAAATTCTCAGAAGCTGCTATGCATTTCAGCCTGACTATCAAATTGAATAAAACTGAAGTACTTTACCAATCTGTGCCAAATACCAAGCCTGTACAACCACTGTTGACACCATTCAGCTGGCAAATGTAAACAGCTTCAAATACTTGGAGTGATGAGTCTTTGGACAACAAAATTGATTCCAGGATCAACAAGGCCAACCAGGTACGGGAATGCTATGTACTAGAGTGATAAATCCATACAACATTCATATCACAACAAAGCTAAAATCTACAGAGCTGTGAGTATCCCTTCCTTTCTATATGGAGTTCTCAACTCTACATCAAACAACAAAGAAATTTTCACAGGGGTGCTCTGCTTCATCTTTGGAATTTGTTGGCAAACTGTGTCTCCAACCTGGAGGTTCTGGATTGTGTGGAGTCCACCAGCATGTAGTCCCTGATTATCAAAGCCCTGATGAGATGACTCGGACATGTCATCAGAATGTATGTCTGCTGTATGCCTTGCCAATTGTTCCATAGTATACTGGAATCTGTGAAGACTTTGAGGTTGATCATACAAGCTCTAAAGAGACACTGAGAAAGAAACTCTGTGCCACTGTGACATCCAACCAAGAAATTAGAAGCTGTGCTGCTGACAGAACCTGCTGTTGAGCATTGTGCCACGGGCGCCATCAAAAACTGACAGAAAACCATGAGCAATGTCACAAAATAACATCCACACTTAGTATAGCAATGGATTTCCATTGCCCCCTTTGTGCTAGACTCTGTGCTTCCAGAAAGGGATTCTGTTCTCTCTCTCCACAAATGAACAGCACAACAGAATGTCTTCTTTGAAATAAAGGGATATAATAACATCATATCGTATCATCACATCATATCATGCCATAATATAGAAAGCTACTCTTTTGATAGATTTAACATAATGATAAAAGTACAAATATACAGTATATTATATAGTACCATGCCAAATAGAATGAAGGAAAACATACATTTAAAATTCCAAAAGATGTACAGGTGAGATTTGAAGAGGGGAAAAAATTATTTGGGCAGATATATAGTGTCTGTAGGCATCATCTTAAGCCAATTGCATGAAAATGTGTGATTTCCTTAAGATGTTGCCAACAGGTGCAATGGGGTATCCACACAAGCTCCCAATGATTTTTTCTTTTGGATTGCTGAGTAGCCAATTAAACAAACTATCCAATGATGTGTTTTACAGTATAGTCTCAAAACATTTAAAATTGTATTCAATGGAATGTATTGCTCAAATTTATGTTCGCAGCTCTTTTGTTATGACACTTTAAAAAGAAATTTTAAAAGTGTAGAGGAAAGCACAGTGCCTATTAATATAATAATGTGTGTGTGTGTGTGTGTGTGTGTGTGTGTGCGTGCAGTGAAAACCAGTGGTAACACCAGCATCCACAGGGACTTAGGGTCAAAAAAGTCATTTGTAGCAGTGTGATGGAAGCACTGTTCTTTTCTAAGAGCATGTGATACGACAAAGAAAAGGATTAGTGCTTTGACTATACTTCCACATCCATCATCTTGCCTTTCTTAATTTCCTCTTCCCAGAGATAAAAATGAGCATTCAGGGAGATTACTCAATTTCTTTTTAATTTCTTTTTAATTTCCCTAAACTTTGATGGTTTCCACAGATTCCTAGCATTTATAAAGCTACTGGTGGTGGTATCAGCATCCTACCTCTTTATATTAGGTCAGATTGCCTTTTATAAGTTTCTGCCCTACAAAAATATCATGGAATAGGTGCATGTGAAAATATCCTAAGATATGGAAAAATAATTTTCAAAAATCACATCTACTTAAAATAAAAATTTAAAAAGTTGCAGGATGTACATTCATACTGCAATGTGCTCTAAAACAGACTTTCCATATTATTTCTAAAGTGATGCACAGTCCTATTCCTTATTTTTTAAAAAGCTTAAATAATTTATAGAATCATTATGCATGAAAGTGTGACCAAAGCTTAAGTATAATAATTCATATTTGTGCTATGAAGCACTAGATGAATAGCATACAATAACACTTGACTGAAAAATGGAGTATGAAAAAATCAGAATACCTTAATGTATGGATGTTACATAAGGTAGAGACAAGAAAATGCTCAACTCTATGCTATCAAATCTGAAGTC
The DNA here is from genome assembly GCA_023653725.1 of Bungarus multicinctus. Classification (NCBI taxonomy): domain Eukaryota; kingdom Metazoa; phylum Chordata; class Lepidosauria; order Squamata; family Elapidae; genus Bungarus; species Bungarus multicinctus. Next base: position 63,199,054 of record CM042842.1, read on the forward strand.
TTGAACCATCTAAACAAATTGTAAAGACTTGAACCATCCACTTGCTTCTAGTCAGCCCTAATATAAGAAAGTAAAGGACAGATTACAAAATGTCTAGGTGTGCCTGCGTGCACACACATATACAGAAAAAGCTTTTAATACACTGAAGAGCCTTCAAAGTTTAGTTATTTTGTGAATAGCTGTCAAAAGCGACCTGTGTTTCATCAAAAATAAAGGAAGCTCTTCTCTGGAGAGGTTTAGGGGGGACGATACCACATATTTTGGGGGTTTTAAATTGTAGTTATTATCTTATGTATTATTATTATTTATGCTTATTTGTGGGAACCACTGAGCACTTCAGTGATTGTGGCAGAATATAAATTTGTTTAAAAAATAAATAAAATAATAAAGTTAAGTTGGAAATATTTCTGAAAATAGGGAGTTTGAACCTCACTGCCACATATGGAGTAACAGAAATGGAATAGAAGCCTAGATTACAAAAAGAAAGAAAGAATATAAAGAATAAATGAGTAAATCACATCTGCCTACTTTGAAATAAAGTGACAGCAAATTTATTTTACTCAAATAGGCAACAGATCTTTTAGCTTTGCTGAAGAAACTTAAGGCCTATATGACATCATCTGATCCAAAGGGCATTTAATCAGGATTACTTGAGTTTCAGAATATTCACAAAATGTTTCTCGTTTCATTTCAACTACCTTGGAGATGTCAGATAATTTAAAGTTCAAGTTATTTAAAGAACACATCTCTTCCTACTTAACTTTGGTTTATATTCATTGTCAACTTTAGATTACATGTTCCTTGAGCTAGTGGCATCATTTTCATGCTCCTCCAAGTGGGTCGTATGCATTATGCTTATGTAAAAATAATGCATATATTAGAACACTAGAATTCTTAAATCAACAAAATCAATAAGCATTTTCTGAAACCTCAAATAATACATTTGCTGACATTTTAGCATTCAGGAAGATATTATTTCCCTTAGTCTTTCAGCCAAACTTCTGTCGTGTTAGGGACAAACATAAGAATTATGTCAACATACTGGTGTTTGTTAGTGGTATTTCTACAGATTCTGGGGCAGTGATTATTAAAAAGGTACATGTAATTATGTGCTAAACAATATAATCTTAATTGAATAACTGATGTAAAATTGGAATTGTTAAGCTCCTTACAATAAAAATATCAAGACAATGCAAAAGAGAGATCTCCACCAAAAACTTTCTATTTTCAACACCATATCAATTTGCAAGTGAAACAAAAATACCTGTCCATTATGGTCACAAGTTGTGATGGTTGTAAACTGGTTCATCAAATGGAGTCCCTGCAGATGTTACTCCACTAGTCATTGCCGACTCTAGGGGGCAATGCTCATCTCCATTTTAATACCATTGAGTCCAAAGATATTTCTACGGTCATGTGGCCAGTATGTCATGGAGTGCTGTTACCTTCCCACCAAATGGTACCTATTTATCTACTCTTATTTGCATGCTTTCAAAATGCTAGGTTGGCAGGAGCTGAGGTGAGGATGTGAGCTCAACCTGTCCCGCGTGGAACTCAGGTCTCAAACCTGGGCTGCCAGCTATTCAACCGACAAACCCAGGGTCTTAATCACTGAGCCACTGCGCTGCCTTGGTCATCATATGATTAATCCAATTTTATGAGCTTTTCTGTGGTGGTCATTAAGCAAATCACTATGGTTATTATGTCAATTCATGGTAGTTAAGCAAACCCATTCTTCACAGTGGGAGTGAATCAGTCTTAAGTGCTATTGCTAAAAACATCATAAATCATGCTCACATGATTGCAGGATGCTGCAAATGGCCATAAATCAGCACTATTTGCCATATGCCCCGAATACAGTCATGTGGCTACAACAGGCCCCTAGCCATCAGAACTTTGGAGCCATGTCATAAGCATCTTTTGGGAGGTCCATGGTAAGTCTAGGACTACCGATATCTGGAATTGGCATAAGTATAAAAGGAAATGCAGAGCATCTAAACCTGAATCCGAACTGACAAAATGTTCTGTTTGTTTCTTTGTTTAAGATTATACTTCTAACAACAAGTTTTCCACTGTAATTTCAGAAAAAAGGTTGTTGTAGTAATATATTTTTAGACTCCTTGATAAAAGAATGCATGTGTGCATGTGTATTCATTTGTAAGTTTTTATAATAGAAGTAACTTTTTCTCTGTTCATAGAAATCTGATTTTATGAAAGGTATTTTATTTGTTTTCCCCAACAGAGCAATAAGGATTTTAATTTACAATTCAGTTATTGAGACCTGAATAGAACAAAAAGATGTCAATATTTTAAACCTTTAAAAAATTAAATTCAGAACAAAGCTATAAAATGTCAGCAAATAAATATTAGAAAATGGAAAAGACTTCAATGATTTGATTGAATTTTAACAGGTTGCAGTGATTTAATGTGTCATGAATTATCATTGCTTTGAATCCTCAATATAATATTTTAGAAAAGCTAAAATAAAATTTACTTCAAAGTAATTCACATTTTAATTTCAAATATGAATATACTTTGGAGAATATTAGTAAATATCCTACTATTCCTAGATGTCTTTTCATATTACAAACAAAACAATTTACAAGATAAAAAGATTTACCAGTAGAGTAAAATCTAATCCCGTACTTTACATCAATAAGAATTGGGAAGATTAATACAATTACATTTGTAAGTTTATCTTCCATTATCAAGACAAAAACTAGGAAAAATATGACTACGTTTGTTAAAAAATTGATTCTAGCAGTGGTTAATTCTTCTTTGAGTGAGGAGGATTTTCCTTTGCCTTAGTTAAAAAGGCCTTAATTCACCTCCTCCTCAGGAAGTAATCTCCCACCATACTGGATAATTTTTGTCCTGTATTTAATTTCTCTTTTGGGTGGTTGAGAAGGTGATTGTGTCAATGCTTCAGAGGATCCTGGATGAAGTAGATTATCTGGATCCTTTCCTGTCTGGATTAAAACCAGGATAGGGGATGAAAACAGCATTGGTTATACTTTTGGAATGATTTCAGGAGGGTTGGGGAGGTGGAAAGGATTTTGTGCATCCATCCTTGCATTCCTGGACTTCTCGGCAACTTGGTATCATTCTGGATCAGCTCAGAACCAGAGTTGGTACTCAGCAGGTTCTGACCAGTTTATTTATTTATTTATTTTATTTGTCATTCACTTACAAGATAATATGATATAAGTATAAATATAATTATGAATACATGAAATGGATACATATAAGAAAAATAAAAAGAAATTGTGGAGAACCGGTAGTGGAAATTTTGAGTAGTTCGAAGAACTGGCAAATACCACCTCTGACTGGCCCCGCCCCATCTATTCTCTGCCTCCCAAGTCCCAGCTGATTGGCTGGGTCTTCTTTTGTTTCCCTGTACAGGAGAATGGAGCTAGAAAGCAGGTTAGTGGGGTGTGGAGGGAATGGGATTTTGCAGTAACCTTTCCCCAGGAGTGGAGAGGAAATGAGGATTTTGCAGTATCCTTCCCCTGCCACGCCCACTAAGCCACGCCCACAGAACCATTAGTAAAAAAAATTTGAATCCCACCACTGCTCAGAGGATAAGGGTGGGTGGCACAGTATTATACCTGGTCATAGTGAAGTAAGGATCTGAATAGGAAACAGTGATCTTCAGCTAAACCATGGCAAGATTGAATGGCTTTGAGTTTTGGAATCTACTTGTTCTAGGACTATCTTTGGTGCTGGATAGAGTAGTACTGCCTCAGACAGACCTGGTGTGCAATATTGGAGTCCTTCTAAACTCAAGAAGCAGGTGGAAGCCACGGCTAGCAACTTCATTTTATGTGCTAGTTGCACCTATTCCTACATCATGGTCTAGTCATGGTCACTCATATACGAATTGCCTCCAGATTGGAATATTGTAATGTGATCTACATAGGGTTCTTTTTGAAGAGTATCCAGAAGCTTCAACTGGTATGAAATGCAGTGGTGTAGGCACTCTAAGGTAGCACGTTTTGCACTTCTGCTCTGTGAGCTGGGCTGGCTGTCAGTTTGCTTCCAGGTGCAATTCAAGATGCTGTTTTTGACCTGTAATGCTCTTCATGGCCTGGGGCTACATTATCTGAGGAGCTATCCCAATAGATCTGGTAGGGAGAGCATGCTGCAAGTACCATCTGTAAGATGCCTACATTTGATGGGTCCCAAGAGGAATGCCTGCTTTGCTGAGGCACCTGCAACATTCCCTGGAACATTCCCTGCCTCCTAAAGTCAGTTGCCTTGATCTTTCCCTCAAGACTTGGTTACGTCATCAAGATTTGGAGTCCCAGGGAACTGGTGATAGTATAAGATGGCTCTCCTATTATGGTTGATGTGGTTGGTATATTTACTCTGTCCATGCCTTTTATACTTTTTAATAGTATTTTAATTTTTAATAATGAATGTTAATATTTTATGATGATTGTTTTTATAATGATTATGTTTATGTTATTGTTTTATTTGGTTGTTGGACACTACCCAGGGTCACTTTTGGTGAAATGGGTACTATATAAATTTGATAAATTAAATAAAAGCTATACACCTATTTATTGAGTGAAAACAAATGCATACTTTCATACAATTATGCTAATCAATTATTTCTGCTGTTTGAATGAAATAATTATATTCAGAACTATTTTTTAACAGTACAAAAACCAGCACTTTCTCAGAGGACACTACCCACAATCAAATGCAACCTTTACAGGAGCAAGAATATATTTAGCAGTCAGTTTCCAGAAAAACTGTAGTATTATGTTTTCATTTACCTACAACTTATGAAATAAATATATTAACAGCTGTTAGCTAATACGGATTGGCAACATAGTAATGTGAGTATCTAAGCTATCATGAAAAACAAATTGTATGTCACAGCTGTTTTTCAATATTAAATAGATAATTCTGAAACATAAAATCCTACTCCTAATACATGTGGGAGTGTGTTGTTTTATTTCTTTGGAAACTGGGAGTCACTCCAGATTTCCAAGAATTAGACTGTTCCATATTATTAGCTTTCTCTCTCTCTCTCTGGCAAAACATAACAAAAAGTATTCAGAATGAGTGAAAAGACTGTTGAATCTTTTACAACTAAAAATAATACAAGCAAACTTGTCATAATAGAAAGCTTGATTTTATTTTACTATATCTGATGCATCTTGCCAATAAATAGTTTAATATCTGTCTTATTTGGTCCTGAGAACTTGAAACAACATCAGATTATAGGCATCCAGAAGGAACAAGAGAAATAATAAAACAAATGTCACAACATCACAATGAAAATTCCGCTTCTTAATATTTGATTCCAACCTATGTAAAAGGGCAGTGATCTCATCGTGCCATCACAATGCATCTTTCATCGTTTTAGCGCCATTATGGCCAGCTGCAGACATTTATAAACCAGAGTAAATATAAACATTAAAAGCAAATTTACAATATGAGCAAAATTCATCATTCAGGCTGAATAGCTTCTAATTTTCACCCAGACACCCTTTTTTATTTATTATATTTAGAAGGCCATTCAATTCTGTAAATATTTCAGATGATGTACAACTTTAATAATTGTAAACGTAATACTTAAAGGTAAAAGTTCCCCTCGCACATACATGCTAGTTGTTTTTGGCTCTAGGGGGCATTGCTCATCTCCATTACAAAGCCAAAGAGCCAGCAGTGTCTGAAGACGTCTCCAATGGTCATGTGGCTGGCATGACTAAATGCCAAAGGCGCACAGAACTCTGTTACCTTCCTACCAAAGTGGCCCCTATTTTTCTACTTGCATTTTTACATGCTTTCGAACTGCTAGGTTGGCAGAAGCTGGGACAAGTAATGGGAGCTCACTCCGTTATGTTCGAATATTAGGGATTCGAAGCACTGAACTACCAATCTTTCTGATCAACAAGCTCAGTGTCTTAGCCACTGAACCACTGCATCCCCAAAAGTTTTTATTAATTATATAATAAAAACCATAAAACCCCATTCAAATTAATAGAAAGAATTCTATAAGGCCTTATTGCCACTCCAGCCCAAGCGCCTGGAGGAAATGGTTAGATTTTTAAGGGCTAAGGTTGGTGGGTGGTCTCTTGTGGAGGGAAAGGGTCTAGAGATCAAGTGCTCCAACAGAAAAGTTACAGCCCTCAGTTTGAGCGGGCAACATTGTTTAATCAATGAAATTATTGGACATAAACAGTTTATACTTTTTGAGAGCCATGAGCCATGAAGGGCTTTATAGTTGGCACCATTATCTTGAATTTCATTCTTGCTGTATGTTCTGCCTCCCTCAATACTGACTGGAACTAGCCATGTAATATTTTTCCCCTTTCATTTAAGAATGCATTCTTTGCACACTTCCATATTAAATGGAAAGGTTTAACAGTTCATTATTCAATTAAGAATATTTGTATTACACTGTTTCCCTCCATTCCTCTATTTCATATAATATTCCTGCTTTATAATGAAAACCACATATATCAAAACTCTTATTTGATCGTCTCTAGAAAATTCAAATGTCAAATTCCAATTTGATTTTATTTGCATTTCTAGTTTTGACAGATTGTTCAATGTAATGTTTTCTTGTTTGGATATAATTGCAAATTATGTTCTCTATGAAAATAGAAGCAAAAGAAAAAAAATACAGCTAACAGTGAAAACATTCAAGGATAAGGTTTAAATCATGGATAACCAACTACGATTCAAAAATTAGTTATCTGCATAACAAATTACTTCCTTTGTTTTCTTTAATTTATATATGAAGATGTCATTGTAGTTATTCTAATTTTGAATATGCATCAATATTTTATCAGCATCTAATTTAATATTCATTATAAGTCTATGTAAGATTTTATTTTAGTCATGCTTAAGAATAGTAAATACAACATGTCTATGATGATTGAAATTCTGTTGAAATTATTTTAAATTGCTAATTACTGAATTTTAAATTTCATGTATCAGCCTGGATTACTTCTGAAAAATAACCAATCCTTTCTTCTTGATGATTCTGGAGATTTGGATCTGGCAGTAGGTCTGCAAAGAAAGGTCAAAAAAGTCAAGATGACAGGTGCACAAACCTTATTGCATGTAAGTGTAACATCAACATCAGCATAAATGGGGTGGGAATTTAACTGTCTTGAAAGGCCCATCATCTTGACTTTTCAACTTCCTACAATGATGCTACTAATCACTTGTTTCTTAAAAAATAATTAAGCCAACTTACAGTTATAAATTCAAACTCAACATTCATCCATTTCATCTAGTATTTGTGGAACTGCAATGCTAAATATGAAATATACAATATACCATAACAGTATGAAATACAGTTAAAATCAGCTGTATTCAATGACACTTTAATACTCTTAATTAATCAGTCAAAGGCTAGAATCCAAAGTCTATTTTAGGTTTAGGAGCTTAGCTTGTTCATTTGATTTTATTAATAACATTTGTATTTCAACAACAGATCTTCATGCCAAATAGAAAACAGCTTTATAATTCCTTTTGCTTCAAAAATAGTTTACTATACAGTAGAAATATATAATCCACTTCTCACTGGGTATGCAAAATTCTACTAGTACAATACAATTGGATGGTTAATACATTTGAAAAATAAATAAACGATCATACAAATATAGTGCATATAATATTTAAATGTAAGATTTAAATTTAAATTTAAGGTATAATCCAATTCTTTCTTTTTGTGTCTCTCTAAAATTGCTTTCTAGTAATTGTTAATTGCTTCATTTCCATTTTTCTCTTGTCTCTGGAATTGTCATCTTGATTCATGAAGTCATAATTTTCTCTTGGTATAATTTGCTCTTATAAACACTATAAGACGTTAATACAAGAAAACTTTAGAGACTTTTTTCTCTATGATTTTATCATTAGACTTTAGAGAACTTTCAAAAAGTGGCACCATAAAATGCAGAATAATACTATATTACAATAATAATCAAAGAAAATGGAAATGCACTGATTTATTTGTAAATCTGTTCCTTTGCCTTAAGAAACTGTTCAGATTCAGGTTAGCATAGATAGCAAATTTTGCTTCAGAATGTATTTATTAATAATTTATCATTATTTCATATGATTTATATACTGTCTCAGGTGTAGCTGTTGCTTTGTGGTTTTGGTGCCTTCAAGTCAGTGTTGACTCATGGCAGCTGCCTGGAATAGTCCCTGAAGTTTTCTTGGCAAGATTTCAGAAATGATTTACCATTGCCTGCTTCCTAGGGCTGAGAGAGTGAATGGCCCATGATCACCCATTTGGCTTCGTACCTGTAATGTGGTATTAGAACTCACAATTCCCCAGGTTTTTAGGCTGATAACTTAACTGCACCAAATTGGCTCCCAGATGTAGACTCAACAATACAAATATAACATCAACTAACCCTAACTGTAACCCTAATAACACCCAACAAGGTTGTTATGTCCAGAGTTTATAAAAACATGAACCATAAAGGTGCTTATCAGTAATGATTGGCTCTTTTATTTGTACCAGAAATCTACTGAGGACCAATGCAGCTCTCACATCAGTGTTGTTTGACTAAAATTACTACAGCCAATCAGCAAGGGGATAGCTGGATCAATTTTCATTTCCAATTAACCTTAAAAACAGAATCATCTAGAACACGTTTCAGTAATTCATCCATAAGAATGAAGACAACACAGACAATTATTCACTCAATGAAGAATCTACTAATTCTCAAATCTGATCACTTGCTTTGTCTCAGGCAGTTCAAACCAGTTAGAAAGCTGGGGATCCAGCTTATAAGTAGCTAAGCTTTTATACCTGTTATCATGGACCGGTTCCATTTCTTTACCAAAAAAATGTATTCATCATTTTATAGCTAACATTTCTAATGCACAATATAATAAAAGTATCATGAAATTCAAAATCCATATAAATCAGGACAAAAGCATCATCATAAAGAAGCACACAAGAAAGCAGCATTAAATTACAACTAAAACAGGAATCACAAGCATATCTAAAACTGTCATAGATATATTGTTTTAAAAGACAACATAATAGCAATAAATAAATAAATAAATATCTCTGGGAAAGAGGAGACAGGGAATCTAATACTGTATACTTGACAATAGTATCCCAGTGCTTCAGCATGGAAGGACATCAGTGCAAGACCTCCAGTGATAATTTCAGGGAATTTCAGGAATATACAATAAGAGGCATTTCTTCAAATACTCTGTCTCCAAGCAATTAAGAGATTTACTAATACCAATATCTTAAATTAGTCTTTAAATTATAAAGGCTGGGAGCAAATGAAGATCATATTTTTTAATTTTTGTACTGGTTTTGGGGATTGGATTTGGCTGTAAACCGCCCTGAGTCCCTAGGGAGAAGGGCGGTATAGAAGTCCTAATAATAAATAAATAAATAAATATATGAGTAGCATAAGATCATCCTGATATCCAAATTCGTTCCATTATTCAGTTGCCATATTTTGTTCTAACTTAAGTGCCCAAACCATGTTCAATGAGTGTTTCTATTCAAGTAAGATAACTATGTGGCAAAATATATCTAGTAAACTGGTAAAAGGCATTCCAGACCAGATAATATTCTTGTGCTTCTAAATAACAGAAATGGATCCATGTATATACCTATACAGACACCAAATGTGATTCTTTTAGGAAGATTCTAACCTCTGAACATCATTGCAGTGGCACAGTGGTTAGAGTGCAGTACTGCAGGCTACTACTGCTGACTGCCACCTGACTGCAATTTGGCAGTTCAAATCTCACTAGCCTCAAGGTTGACTCAGCCTTTCATCCTTCTGAGGTTGGTAAAATGAGGAGCCAGATTGTTGGGAGCTGACTCTGTAAACCACTTAGAGAGGGCTGCAAAGTACTGTGAAGCCATATATAAGTCTAAATGCTACTGCTATTCATCCAGAAAAGCAAACCCCATACTAGCAATGCCTCCAGTGCCTTCATTTTCCTGTGTGATTCTTTAGTGATTCTTTAGCGTATTGTCAAGATTATTTCCACAAACAGCATTTTCACTGCCTTACCTGGGTGATAAAAACAAAGCTGGATGTGTTTATCAGCATCCTCATGGCACTACAGTGTAATTCTTCAAAAGACAATCTAAGCTTTTCATATATATTTTATGTAGCGTAAAGGATGAATGAAATAATGAAGGTCCACATAGTATTAAAAAAAAAAACATAAGGAGGGAGCTCGGATGCTGTTCTGCAAATATGCAGATTGTTAAACAGAATAGAGATAAGATGCAATCTTAAAGTTTTGAAAAGTTTAACTGCCATAAAGCCTACCAGGAATTCTCCAAGTGCCCCCTTCTGGAAGCAGTCATCTAAGGTTAAAGAGAACAGCTATACAGATGCACTGCCAAAACCCTAACTCTGGCAAGCCCCTCAGAAGTATTTGATAGATCATGGCATCAAAAACCACTAACAGGCCCAGGAGTCCAATTCAACCAAGATCAGCCACCACCCCCTTGAGCACTTCATCTACTGGTCTACACTGTAATTACTCAGTTTATTTTGGGTCAGAAACAGAAGGGAAAGGTTGTTTTTCTCTTTCCTCACTGTATCCCTTGAATTTTATCCAGTAGTTTCTTTTTCTGAGTAATTGGAACTTGTTATGTTCTAATAGTCAACATCATACTGTGATATGACTGCGAGAGTTTTGAAAGCTAATCATTCATATGTTCCATGTTTCACAATGTCTACATAAAATTACCCTGCTTCGTTTTCCTGCTTATATAAGAAGCATGTGCTTTCCCCAACAACATCCCAGAAGTGAAGTATCACTCCTTTGAAACCCATTTTATTTGGCAGCAGACTGAAGTGGTGATTGCTCAAAAGAGCAAGTATAAAAGCAATCAGGAAACCTACTCTTATTTTCCAAGGTAAAATAATGTGAGGAAGAATGAGTTAAGCATGCATTAATTGTTCTAGAAAGGTATATACAAGGCATAAATAGGTTGTAACATCTCAGATTTTTCTTCCACAATGAAAGCATAAATAGATGGAATATTTAAATTAATTTAAGTTAACCAACAAGGAATTCACTAGCAGCACTATCACACACAGATGCAGGCAACTAAGATTATTAAAATTCTTCTAATGAAGAATTTTCCTTTTATCACATAAACATAAGGACATACACAAACCATGATACAATGTTAATTTACTTTTTGAAAATTATTTTAGAATGTATGATACATAAGAATAATTTAAAATGCTATTGAATAATTATATAAACTTCTAATGTTTTTCAAAACAAATTAAAAGTGCTACTTATTTCAAGATATCACTCAGACCTTGATGGGGGCAGAGCAAATCTCGTTTTAAACCAGCATTATATCTGTCTCTACTTATAAATTAAAACTTTGAAGGACTTTTACACTGTTGTGGTTTAATATCAAGGCGAGGCGGGGGACACCTCAAAATGCCCTATACTTTATCCCTGCAAAGATGGCAGCACTGGATCATGGGATCATATCTGCTATATGGTAATTTTTACCAAGGCACTCCCAATGCATTACTTGCACATTCTCCAAGCTCATTTCCACATCAGACAAAGGAATTATCTATGTGGCTTTTTTGCCAGATAAATATTCCAAGATCACAAAACAATACAATTTTGTATTTGTAGCTTGTAGAATTCCTGTATTGTTGACAGCAAAGTAGCCCTTTTTATGTCTTTCGTGTGTTACATTTTAATTTTTTTAAAGAAGTTTGGATCAGTAACTTATAATAAAGTTTGACTGGACTTAACATGACTTGCTTAGCCATGATCCACAAGATTTAAAGATGAACATTATTATAAAGAGATGTGCAAGAAAGCACTCAAATCCTACAGTCTTGTTACACAAGACTGATTAAGTAGACTTGATTAAGTCTACTTAATCAAGCTATTCTATTTAAAAAAAATTGTAGTATCTTTATAAAACTATCTACACCAGGGGTGTCAAACTCGTGTCATCACGGTGGTGTCACGTGACATATCGGGACTTTTTCCCCCTTCACTAAACCTGGCATGGGCGATAACATGTGATGCATCCAGCCCACGGACCAGGAGCTTGACAGCCTTGATCTACACAGAGATATCTAGAACATAATCATTATTGCTGTGTTTGTATAACACAATTGGCCAACTCATCTTATTACTCCCATGGCTGGTGACATGCAGTCATGGAACATTCAGTGAATTAGGAAATGGCATTTTATGAATCCTCCCAGTCACGGAAAAAGAGATTGCCATACCTGACCTATTTTCTTCTACTCAGATATAACAAACTAACAGGAGTTGGGGATAGAATGCCTAGAGAAGCCCCATTTTCTTTGGTCTCAGGAATAGGAAGGGATAATTAATCTCCTGGAAATCATTTTCCTCAATGCCATTGACCAGAGACAGTTTTGTCCTAAACAGCTTTTTGATTAGTTATCAGAGTTAATTAACTAGGTCAGAATGTTTGTATGAATTTATGATAACTCCTGACTTGTTCAAGAATGTTCTGTGAATAGGGCCTATTACATTCAGACAAGATAGTAAGTACCTGTAGTAGTAGCCTTCCAATTAATGACACTGCGCTCATATTCATATTTGTACATTTTATAAATCTCTCCATGTTTCTAAATTTGCATCCAACAAAATACATAATGTAATTGCCAGATTTATGCCATAAATCATTGACATGAGTCACAGGGTTGTGCATGGCTCATTAGAAGGAGGCATGTGTAAAACAGAGACCCATAAGCAATGGGTAGCCCTTTCAATTTCTTGGTTGCCTTTTTAATTCAGTTTCATCTCAGCATTGGAGATGAGTGAGCTAATTGCATCAAAAATTATTACTAAAGGCTACCGGAAAGAGGCAAACTCAGAATACAAACTTACACAGAAACATCCCAAGCAACCTTAAAATGAATAGCACTCATAAGGACCTTTTACTATTCAATCTATTTTTTTCACCCAAAACTAATGTAAGTGTTCCCAAAGTGGCATCTAAGGCATCCATAAGCTGTGGATAGTTTTTTGCACCAAAGGCTATGCCAGAAAGATTTTTACTAAAGTTGCAAAGCAAAATGTCAACCTTCAGCACCATCTTCATTTCCAAGAATGTCTATGGGCCACAAATAAACCCCATGTTAATGGGTAGCTAATACACAGTAAATATGCCCACCTGCCTGGAAAAGGTAAGGAGTGGCAATAGTGTTATAAGTAGCATTCTTGTAAATCATTGATACATCATTTTTTAAATGACACTAGGCATTTATGTGCCCAGAAGGCCCCCAATTTGGGTAGCCATGCACTGGCAATATTGGCACATTGCAATTGTCACTCAGATAAAAGGAAGGGCCATTTTAGATGTAACATGTTTGCAATAAATCTGAAAAGGTTATTTTCCTAATTGACAAACCCTTTAATATACTGTATATATAAGTCAACTTATTCTCTGAAAATATTTGACTGTGACGGTTTGCCAGAAACAACAGAGGCTTTCTTTAGCCCTGATTGACAACACAGTAAAGGAGCCAACACAGTAAAGGATCCACAAAACTTTTGAGCTCAAACATTGATTCCTCTGAATGGAAGTAATTCAAAAGTACTGTCTGTCACCCTTAATATTTCAGCCTCCTTATGGATTCTTGCATTACATGTCTATGTGTGAAAAAGAACAGTTTGGAACAAGACAGCAAAAACCTTGTAAAATCAACAGTACATTCCAATCAAGAACAACCTGTGGCTCAAAAACACCCGTTTCAATCTCCAGTTGAGCATAAGTCAGACAAACACAGATTTACATTTATTCTCAAAGACCATTCAAGGGTGATGACTGTTAAAAGCATTGAGATTACCATGTCACACATTCAACTCTTCATCCTTCTTACATATGCACACACCCACAAACAATGCTATGAAAAGTTTCTTAGGGAATGTACAGGATGTAAACCAAATCAGCAAATCAAACGGCAACCTCGCCATCAGCTTTAACAAGCCCTGCTCAGATTTTCCAAACCTCTGTCCCTGCTGCCTGTCTTCCCTCGCCTTTCTTTCGCAGGCATGTGGCTTGTTTCGCCTTTTTTCGTCCGACTTTAAAACTTTTTTTTCCCAGCAAGTCAAACGCTTCTTTAAGACGAACAAGCTACGACAGACCAGAAAGCATCCCCTCTCCGCTCCCTCCTTTCCCCCCCAAAAAAAAATAACAGAAAAGAGCCTGCCCTGCGGAAGAAAAATAAAGGACAATACCCAGGCTACCGTCGCAAATGTCAGATCAGAGCAAATTGATCCGGGAGGAGGGTTTCTCAAAGCCCGCCATGCGCATCTCATTTGATTGATGCGGGCAGGTTGGTGAGCATATTCCCTTTCAAGAAAGACAGACATTAGTTTTAGTTACGCCCAAAGAAGACCCATACACGACGATTTCTAGCCCACGAAGGGATATCGTCACATAATCGACCAATCCGCCTTTTTCTTTAAAGGTACCCAAAGTTCGCTTAAAAGTAGCTGGAAAGCTACCTGAACTGTTCGGAGGAAGAGATGCTATTGCACCGACGCACATATAAATACCCCCTTGATGTCTTTTTTTTCCCTTCCAAGCGCAGCCTCTGTCAAAAAACCAAAACAAAAAAACCCCGGGACCTTCTGCAGCTGGAAGAAAGGAAGCGAGAGGGGGGGACGATGCGTACCTTTCGCTGCGACGGTCAGTTCATTTCTCCACCGCTCCTCCACGAGAGGGGGCTTCCTGAAAAAGGGAGGGAAGGCTGAGGAAACGGAGCCCTCCTCCTTCTCTCTCTTTCTAGTGTTTTTTTTTTTTTTCCTGTCAATGGCCACGCTGTGAGGCGACGGGGTACTGGGTTGTCCCTCTCCCCGCTCCCCTTTGCTTAAGCCCCCGCCGGCTTTTTATCCCAGCCAATCAGCTTAGCGACGGCGCCGTCTGCCGAGACGGCCCTGAGGGCGCGCGAGTCTTAGGCGGACGAGTGGCGGGCGGGAAAAGAGGCGGCTCGCCCTACCTGGGCAGTTCTCTCGCTCTCTCCTGACGGCAAGGAGGGAGAGATTTGCGTTTTGGGGCCCCTCCCCCCCCAAACCCGGGTCTGACCCGCACTTGCTGCTAATGCGTGCTCCAAGATATGGAAGTTTCTTCTATGGGAAATGAAGGACTCGGGCCTTTCCCGCCCTCCTTGGAATCTTATGCTCAGCTCGAGTTGGTTTCCTCAGTTTATAATGAAAGGAAGCAGGTTTTTTCCTTCGTATGGCCAGCTAATAGTCTTCAGATATGATATACAAATGAAGTATGTGTATCCCTCAAAGTGAAAAGTTTGTTAAGAGGGGGAAAACTGTCAAGCTTGAGTTAGCTTACAGTAAGCTTAGTAGTTAGCTTACTGTCTGCACATTGATATCCACCAACCCACCCACCCATCCATCTATCTATCTACTGGTAGATACTGTATCTATTATATCTAACTATATCTGTCTCTGTTCTATCCATAGTAATATCTATTTACCTACCTACCTACCTATCTTATCTATCTATGTCTGCCTGCCTATCTCTCTGCCTGCCTGCCTGCCTATGTCTCTGCCTGCCTGCCTGCCTGCCTGCCTGCCTGCCTATCTATCTATCTATCTATCTATCTATCTATCTATCTATCTATCTATCTATCTATCTATCTATCTATCTATCTATCTATCTATCTATCTATCTATCCATCCATCCATCCATCCATCCATCCATCCATCCATCCATCCATCCACTGGCTTTATTATTTTTATAAATAACTCAAGGCAGTGAACATATCACACACCTCTCTCCTCCTATTTCCCTACAACAACAACCCTTTGAGGTGAGTTGGGCTGAGAGAGAGAGTGACTGGCCAAAGTCACCCATCTGGCTTTCATATACAAAAAGAAAATACTCAGTATCACTCTAGTATCCAATATAATCTGATTTAATTATAACAATCGCACTATCAAGCCTCTTGCTTGGGGAAGGTATGGTTTTAATTTTAGAAGTTCTCTCTCCCCTTGAGCCTCTTGCACCAAGCATAGCTCTTTGTAGTGAATAGTCCTCAAGTATCAGAGAAGATGCTCTAGAATAGATCTTTTGAGGTTGCCCAGCAGTACTAAGTAAGAAAGTCAGTTACTATGACCAGCCTTTGTGTAGCATAACCATGTAGAAGCAGCATTGAAAGATAACCTTGCAACAGTTCAGTAGAAACTAATTCAAAGTATGTAACTCTCCTCAAGATAGTGATGTACCTTGGACACAACTACTCATTAACTTAAACATTGTAATTTAGTCTTTTTGGGAGGAAATGTACAAATATTATTGCAAGTTATATTTAGTCTTTAACAAAAAGAAATCTTGGCTTACCAATTACCACAGTTTCACCAAATGTAACTGCTTTAACAATTGTACCAATCTGAGAACTTGCAGCCAGATGTTATCATGAAGAGAGGGATAAAGAAACAACTTTTGAAATATGTTTGCACGTGGAACAAAATTACAAACTAAACATTGAAGGTTGTGTCCTCAAATCAAAAGGGTAAATACCAATCTTCACTATTTCCTTTCCTCCTGGTCTTCCCCACTTCTTCTTTTATTCTAAAAATAAGATATAAATAATAAACAATAATAAATAAGACCATGCATCATTAACTAATTTTAAAGGAGAATTATTTTAAACGTGTTCTTATTTCAGCCCACAATAGATGTAGCTTAGTATTGTTTATCAATCAAGTCAGCCTTCCAAATAGAATCAACAATTTAGCTGCAGTATTATAAAATGATTCTTGTGTGTGTGTGTGTGTGTGTGTTTCCAAATGTATGTGAAATGTTAAAGTGACATCCAAAATGAAGCGACAATTGGCATCACAGCTTATTCATGCATCCTTAATTCTAACAAGGAAAAAAATAGAAGACAACTACATAAGAAACATGGTGAAAAATCAAAAAGTGAAATATAAGAGGTTGAAAGAGGGGCAAGAATGTGTATAGGCAGCTAAGCTTTGTAAAGATGTTATCAGGAAGGCTAACAGTAATAATGAACTGAGGTTAGTAAGGGATGCTATGAACTGCAAAAGATTGATTGAATAAAATAGCATATATTTATTTTACTTTATTTAACTTTACTAACTGGATTCCTAAAATCAGGGGCGGCTTTCTTTTGGCTTTCTTGGATCCTGAAAAAAGCTGAGCTACTGTAAGAAATAGCACAGAGATGCTGCATTTGTGGAAGGTCATAGGCACTTCTAAATAATTTTTGAAACATAGAGTCCTATTATATGAGTATTCTTTGGGGCAAAATGATGCAAACACCATGACTTACTAGCTCCAAGCATGCTGATTTTGGTTGTAATTTTATAATTAAATGTTATTTTATGCTAGTTAAAATAAAGATATCATTTCTCCTATATCCTGACAAAAGTATGTGATTATTTTATCGCATGCATGTTATCATTTTGGTATCTTAATAATTTGCTGTGGATGCTGCTGCCTGATTTGTCCTTGATTTACTGGGGCTCAGATTGCTGTATAATCTATAGCATTTATTTTGAATCAATGTATTATGCAAACTTAAATTCAATCACCTGAGAGGATTACATACTGAAGAAGACTATGACCTGTTCTCTGACATTCTAGAGTCACAAGGCATGGAAACAAGACCTTAGCTTACAGCAGGGGTGTCAAACAGGCAGCCTGTGGGCCAGATGCGTCACACACAAGGCCATGCCCATCCCAGCTCTGCGAACGGTAAAAACAACCCAAAACATCACGTGGCAGCAACGTGACACGGCGAGTTTGACACCCGTGGCTTACAGAAAAATAGATTCAGATTAAAAGTTAGGGAAAATTTATGAATAATATCAGTTCAATGGTGAAAGTTTCAAGGGAGGTAATGGACTCCCCATCACTAGAGGTTTTTCCAACAACACAAGAAAGTCATATACTGCACAAAGCAAGGAGTTGCATTCCATATCATTGAAGGACGGGCATATTGTCCCTCTGAATCACTTTTTTTTTTTTTTACTTCTGGCAACTCCCTGGACTAGTCCCTACAGTTTTATTTGACAAGGTTTTTCAGAAGTGATTTGTCATTGCTTTTTTCTAGGACTGAGAGAAGTGAATGGCTCAAGGTTACCCAGCAGACTTCATTCCTAAGGTGGGGCTGGAACTCAAGGTCTCCCAGTTTCTAGCCTGATGCCTTTATCACTAGGTCTTGTATATCTTCCAAATGCATGCATGCTGTTTCTTTTTCTACTCCCAAAAGTTCTCATTCCCCAACAAAACGGACTGATTTAAATCCATAGAAACATTTGTTAAGAATTAAACGGTACTTTATTCAAGTATTTTTATTTATAACTTTATAATGTGCAATATACAAAACTACTATAATATAATGGAAAATATTTAAATATTGCTTCTCTCAAATCAAATGTCATTGTGAGATGATTCAGTATTTTCTCTGCATTATTCAGGGAATGTCTAATTTTTGTAATATAGATGAAATAAATATAAATTATGTAGTAATTTATATAAAATTGTAAAGTGTCTTGTAGCATCACACTAGTTAAACAATTTGATTTATTTACCCTGCTGATATACTGTAAATGCAATTAATACATAAACCATTTGTTTAAAATGAGTACTTTGTACAACAAAATAATTTGAACAATTTACAGTTTAACACTTTTCTTGAAATTAATTGTAGTGGTACATTATTCTTATCATTAGTCTGATATTCTATGAGCCTAATGAAGATATAAACCAGCCTTCTTGTTCCCAACATCCATCAAATATACTGAAAGTACAACTCTCAAAGTTTCTAAGTAACATGACCACAGCTGGGATGGTTGTAGGATGAACATTTATTAAAGTGGATTACCAATATCAGAGACACTATTACACCACTTTGACATGTCATTAAAATTTAATGGAATTTTCAATAAATGATAAGTGAGCTAAATAATCAACTTATCACTTCAAAATATGTCAACTCTAGCGTGTTTATCTAAAAGCCACAATCCTTGCCTCTAATTCTAAATGTATTCAACTGTGAAACCTATGCCCAGTTCATAGATTGCTAACTAATAATTCAAATATAGGAGTCAACTCCATTTCTCTTTTTGGAACAGGTAATGAGTTGGATTCATAGCAGAGTTCCATTCAGAACATTCTTGCCTAGAGAAATGAAACTTACAGAATTTTAACTGATTTTGATTTCTCTGCAGCTCTTACCTGCATATCTCTCATTATTACAAAGAATTCTTAACTGATCACAATAGATTTTAAGATGCATCTCCTGGATCAGAAAAGTTAAAAAGATAGGGAGCAATTGCTGGATTATTCATCCACCAGCACATACAATTTTGATATGCAGATGTTACTAGAGTAATATGAGAAGGGAAGTACTTCTTATAACACTGTGCTCCATGGAGATGAAAAGATGGAGTAAAATGAAACATGACATTATTACTAAGTTTAATAATAATAAAGATATGCTGATTTGATAAATGTATGGTTAAATACTGGATTATTTGAGAATCAAATTCAGCATACATATATGTACACTATTTTATTAGTAAAAGTATTAAACACTTTCCCTTCTCTTTTTTGTTTATTCTCTTCCACAATGAATGTCTACATCTTTATCTAGAGTTCCACATTTCTGCCTAGAAACTCATATACTTTTAGGGCAAAAAACATGCTTTGGATATGGCTGTAGCCTGGAACAGAACACATGCAATGCAAATATCTATTAATGTATTTATAACATACAGAGAATTTCCTGGAAAAACAAGGCAATGAAGAATAATTTATAGTATAATTTATATGCACACAATAGTGTTTATTTGCATATATAAATAAGAACTTAAATGCATACTGCTTTCTTTCCAAACTGGCAATATGGAAAGTGATTGTGAATTGAAGATGTCCTTATGGGGCCATAATTACTTAGATCCATTCATATAACAGCTTTCATTGGTTGGTTATATGCTATCAAGTCATAATGACCCCATATGAAGAGGTACTCCAGGACAATCTGTCCCTAACTTGGCCTCTCCGGTTGTTCAACAGTGCACCAATTCCTGCTGTAATCAAGGCTCTCCACCTTGCTGTTTTAAGAATTATGAACTTCTTAAAGGAGTCTTCATATAATGGGTCCAAAATATAATAGTTTGAGCCTCGCCATTTGTGCCTCAAGTCTCAAATTGACCTTTTCAGTCATTAATTTGTTTGTTATTCTACTTATCTTTCTCCAATACCAAAATTTAAAAGCATCAATACTCTTTCTACATTTCTTCAAAGTCCAACTTTCACTTTGTTACAGAGTAAACCTGCATGATTCTGATCTTTTGGAAATAAATGCAGATACAATCTGGTAGAAGATATGCAGGAATACTTAAGACAGAAAATAAGAGGAAAATACGAAAAAAAATATTCAAGTTAACCCTACTTTGAATCTATTGGGCATAAAAGGAGATGGATGAAGTGAACTTTCAAGTTTCTTTTGTTATGCCCAACAACAATGTAACATTCCTGTAATCCTAGCATAACCCTAACCCTAATCTAAGTGCCACAGCTCACTCTAACAGCATTGTCAAAAAGGCATTAAGAGTTGTAAATCTAATCTTACGAAGCTTCTCCTCCGGTAACATTAAATTGCTAACTAGGGCATATAAAACTTTTGCTAGACCAGTAGTCAAAAACAGCTCATCTGTCTGGAATTCGCACTGTGTATTGGATAGTAGTACAATTAAGTGAGTCCAGAAGTATTTCACAAGAAGAGTACTCCTCTGTTCGCAACAGAATACCCTATATCACCAGGCTTGAAATTTTGAACTAACCTTGAACTATGCCGCCTATAGTTGGACTTAAGTGTAGTACACAAAATTATCTGCTACAATGTACTATTTGTCAATGACTACTTCAGCTTCAACTACAACAATATAAGAGCACACAACAGATACAAACTCAATATAAATCATTCCAAACTTGATTGCAGAAAACATGACTTCAGCAACAGAATGGTCAATGCCTGGAATGCACTACCTGACTCTGTTGTTACACCCTCTAACCCCCACTCCTTTAACCTCAAAGTATCCATTATTGACCTGATACAGTGGTGGGATTCAAACATTTTTACTACCGGTTCTGTGGGCGTGACTCGGTGGGCGTGGCAGGGGAAGGATACTGTAAAATCCCCATTCTCTCCCCACCTTCCTATCCTGCTTTCCAGCTCCATTCTCCTGTGCAAGGCAACAAAAGAAGACCCAGCCAATCAACTGGGACTCAATGGAAGGCAGAGAATATATGGAGAATAGCCAGTCAGAGGTGGTTTGCCGGTTCTCCAGACTACTCAAAATTTCCGCTACCGGTTCTCCAGAACTGGTCAGAACCTGCTGAATACCACCTCTGACTTCACCCCATTCCTAAGAGGTCTGTAAGGGGCGTGCATAAGTGCACAATCGTGCCTACTGTCCCTGTCCTATTGTCCCCATTTATTCGTACCTATTTCCTATATTCTTACTCATATTTATACTTATACCTATTATCTTGTAAGCGATTGAAAATAAATAAGTAAATAAATAAATAAATAAATAAATAGTGTCATAGGGGTAGACACAGCACCTGAATAGATTTTCCAAGATCAAATCCTAGTCTGAGGCATATTTCTTCGACGTGGTTGATAATCAAGCCTAAACATTAGAAATTATCCAACACTTAAATATCTTCATTGTTAGTTTGAAGACTAGTTGCTGTACCTGTTATCATTGCCTTGGCCTTTTTTATTTTAATCTTAATCACATGTTTTCACTGTGCTCCTTGACTTTCATTACCAGAGTTTTCAGATCATTTGCATTTTCAGCAATTAGTGTCATCACATAGCACAGGTTATTGATATTTCTTCCTTCAATTTTAAAACTACATACATCTTCTCCCAGCAGAATCTTTCTTCCTATACAGAGTAAATAAATAAGGAAAGAGTGTACGATATTCTTTCATTTGGTCAGTTAATTGTTCAATTAAGTAACTATATAGCATGAATAGTTAATTTTATTGCCCGGGTCTTTTTCTTTTCAAAAACCAGCTTGAATCTCTGGCAGTTCTCTTTCCTTATAAGACTCTAATCTGCATATCATGTTAGTTTTCTTCTTTTTAGTATCAACATGTAGACTGACCTCTTCCAATTTGTTGGCTATTATGTCATTTTCCAAATTCATTAATATAGTTAGAATATTTTATTTTTATTATTTATTAAATTCATTATG
This sequence comes from Bungarus multicinctus, assembly GCA_023653725.1. Lineage (NCBI taxonomy): Eukaryota > Metazoa > Chordata > Lepidosauria > Squamata > Elapidae > Bungarus > Bungarus multicinctus. The sequence goes on from CM042842.1 coordinate 63,221,305, forward strand.
GCCACCCACTCTAAAAGACTCTATTAGCCTTGCCATATCAATAACATAACCTAACAAAACAAAACAAAAATCAATTAAAAACAGATAAAACATGATAAGGCAACTTGAACAAAGATAAACATACCACTAAAAGCAAGAACAATAAAAACATGGTAGGGCTTCACAGTAAACTACTCCAAGGATTGGGAACTGAGCCAAGTCATAAGGGCCTTCTGGAACTTTAGGAGAGTGAGTGCCATACATTTCCATGGGAGGTTGTGGCTTCCGAGTTTATGGCTAACAACAAAGAAGGCATGATTTCTGAATATCACAGGATGACAACATTTAACTCAGGGGCCTGAACAACATGTACTCTTCTCAAACCTAACAGTCAAGAAGAAATGACTGGAGAAAGATGATCCTTCAAATAGACAGACTCTATGTCATAAAGAGTTTTATAAATAACTTCTGAATAGTTTTTGAAGATGGCCCTATGTAGACTGCATTGCAGTAGTCCAGTTGTGAAATAATCAAGTTATGAAAGACAATCTTGGGTCACAAAAAGGCCCAACTGGTGCACAAGATCAATGAGAATAAAATTATCTGTGAAGATGAACTTATGCCTAGGCCCTACAGGCCACAGCTGCCACTTGGTAATTAGGCAGTAGTTGTAGATCTAGGAAGATCCACCAGTTGTGCAAGAGTCTCAAATGAAAAAAATGTAACTCAAATGTAACTAGAAGCTCTTGTAAATCACACATATCTTCTAAGATAGGTTGGATCAGTGGTGGGATTCAGCTGTTTCATACCTATTCAGAAGAACCATTTGTTAACTTTCTGAGCAGTTCGGAAACCGGTTGTTTCCCACTTTACATGGCTAATCCTGTCAGGAAGGCAAGAAGGAAACATTCTGGTGTGCCTCTGTATTGTTTTTAGTCTAATCCTTATTTTTATTGCCCTGCTTACAGAAACCGCCTCTCTGGTTAAGCCTTGTTACATTATAATAACTAATGGTTCCTGGCAGTATGCCGGACTTTCTGTTGCCTAAATTGCTCCACTGGAGGGCTTGACTTTCTTAAAGGAGAAGGGTTGTTTTAAGCTTTTTACACTGCTTTAGTAGTTCCTGGGCACTGCCCTTTTGGGGTGTACTTCCAAGAGGCAGAATGGAAGCTTGGCACTCTTGTCTGATTTTTTTACTGCCTTTCTGGGGGCATGGGATCTTTCCTTAGGATATCTGTGAGATGAGTCAGACTAGCTGGTATCTTTAATTTTTTGCAAATGGACCTAAGGATTGCTTTGTCAGTTCACTGAGCATAGGAGTATGCATCAGTGATTGTGATTGAGTATAAACTTGGATAATCATATTAAACGGTAGTCCTTGAAGTCTAATTGATATTATTTTGTTATTGTTTTTATTGTACCCAAGCAGTCTCTCTCCTTCCTAAGAAAGCAAAACTGATCCTTCTTTATTTTTTATCACCTTAGTAAACAATATTATCTTCCGACTGAAAATATCCAGTTCCTGTCCCTTTCAATTAGCTGATGCCTAAGATGTCAATTTGTTACGTCTTTCACTGTGTTCAGTTTTCCCATGTTCTTGCTTCTTATGTTTCATATTTCCACTGTAATTATGTCACTAAAGTTATCATCTGCTCCATCTTCTTATATCACTACTGCCTAATATAGATGCCTGCTTGGTTTTAGCTGGAGAGCTAGTATTACCACCATACCATATTACCACCATTATACTATCATAACATGGCATGTATACATTGGCATCCTGGCATTCTTTACTCATTACCCCCCCCCCCCACACACACACACACCTTGAAATAGCCCCTATCACTACTATGATGAGGGAGCATATCAGGCCTTCTGGAGATAGAATTTATAACAATAAAAAGTAAGCTTAGTTCCTATGAATTATGGTTGTTTTAATTGATGCTAGATTGTGCTTGAAAATGTACAAAATAACATAAATGTATCAAATGCATTCAAGATTTATATAAATTCTGAAAAACAAATACTGAATAATTTTTTGTTACTTATCCTTACCCTTTACCAAGACTTCAGAGCAGGCACTGGTTTTTGTTAGATACTCTCCTGATGATAGGTGCAATGCTCTGAGTAGGTTTAAATTAAATCACACACCAAGTTAATTAAGGAGTGTACTCTAATTTCCTTTTGTAGTAACATATTCACAGAAGGCTTCCATGCCACACTTGGAAGGAGATTTAATGTGTTTGATAAAAAAAAATGGGGAGGATTAATGTTATCTATAAATCGAACTCTAATTTTCATTAATAAATTTCTAGATCTATCCATTTTGATCATTCCAGTTCAGCAACTATGAACTGCATCAAGACCCATTGCAATGTCATGGTAGAAGACCTGGCAATAAAATATAAATATTAGTTGTCTCACAAGTTCCACTTGCTTGCCCTATGGCCTCATTTTAAAAAATAGAACATATGATAGAATTTGTTGTACATTGATAATAATTTGGTTATAAATTTTACTGCTTTAAATTGCTATAAATATATTGTATTGCAAGGCAATTAATGGGTAATTTTTAAAAATTAATAAAATAATACTACCAAGAGGGGTACCTCCACATGAAAAAGGAGCAGTGCTTCAATCATGTAGGTTTGGCCACCATCTTGATTTTATTTTTATTGCACTTCCACCCTACTCCACAGTTGCCCTGAGCATTGATGATGGTAAAAGTCTCTCATTCTCTTGCATTTGAAGGTGATCAAGTCATAACTTTGGGAGGAATAGAAAAACAATTTTATTACAGGTAGTTCTCATTTAGCAACCATTCACAGTAACAATAATGATGAAAAAGTAACTTTACAACCAAACCTCACAGTTATGACTTTTGCAGGTATATAAAGCAAAGGACAGCTAAAGTAAGACCACAATCATAGTTTATCTTAGTGACTGTTTCACTTAACAACTGAGTTGCCAATCCTAATTGTTGTTGCTAAATGAAGACTCCCTGTACAATTGAATTTGAATTATGTTAGCTGAAAAACTACAATTCTTTGCTTTATGTGGAAAAATTGACAGGAAACAGTCCAGAAGTTATTATGGTTCAAGTTGTTTCCTTCAGAATATGATCAGAGGTGATGTTAAATTGCACTTGCTTTTCATCTCTGTTTATATCCATAAATAAAAAGATATACAAGCAGCAACTTAAACCTTTAGTATGTTTTAGTCCTTACACAACTTCTTCAATTACTGAAATCTCTCAGTGGGTTACAATGAAAAATAAAAGTAGTGTTCTGTATCCCTCAGGAGAAGGAAATTATTACTATAACACATAACTTCTTGCCATCTAGAGAAAGTGAGAATGGACAAGTGTTATTTTGATAGCTTTTTGGTATATTCAGTTTTAAATTAAAAAAAAACCCAGTACTTAATAATATTTTAATTTTATACATTATTTAAACAAATATTGTTTTGCAGGGTAAGCCTATTCATAGTTGCATATGAACAATCAACATAATTTTATTTTCTGACTGTTCTAGACTTTAATGAATGCAAAAGTACAATATGGTAATTTAAAAAATAACTAAGAGCTGAAGCTTCTCCAATTTAGCATTGGCTCAAAGAAATAATAAAACTCATTACTACATGATCTGTGATAATACTAACATCAAGGTATGAAAAAGACTTCAACAAACAAACGTATATCAACAGCCTGAAAACAAACATGTTTATTATCAAAATAAAGCCCTATAATTGCTTTCTAGATTTCTGTCCTCAAAAGATAGAAGAAACATAAAAGATCTCTGCTTTGCTTAAGATCTATTAGAATGAATTATGAAGGAACAAATTAGGATAACTCCTAGGGAAAAAAGCATCTTTTGATAATTTTTAGAATTTTGTTAAAGCCAAAAGACCAATAAGAATTATGAAAAATTATATATTACACATTATTAAATTTATGACAGGAAACAGGGACCATTCACAACAAATTGTGACCTTATTATTAGCATTCAATTAATATATTAATTAATTTATTTATTAAATTTATATGCCCCCTCCCTATCTAACTGTCCAAAGTGATTCTGGGCATATATCAATTTGAAATGATTTAAAGAACCACTACAAATATCACGTTTGAGATTCAACTAGTTATATTTTACTGTAATGAAATACTAACAGCATACTCTAATATTCTGTTAAAATGAGGCAATAAATATTTTGTGAAGAGATTCTTTGGGCTGAAAAAAAATCTGTCAACCTCAATAAAACCAAAATATGATGAGATTGTCTAAGCAAGTATATTTTTTTCCACAGTTTATAAACCTCTTCCTTTCTCCTTTTGTTAGTTGTTTATCTGTTGGTATACAATATGTTTAAACATTTATTTTACTTTACCCTTGTTTAAAGTTGTTTAATGTAACATTATTCACTCAGAAAAATATATAAGAGATTGTATTTTCATTTCATGAAGCATTACCATTTTTAAACTTTAATATTTAAAAATGCTGTAAACTTTTAAAAAATACATTCTTTCGTTTATTTTTTAGCAGTCCCATACTCGAGCTACACAACATGTTACAATTTTAGCTAATATGTTCCTAGAGTATTTGGTTTCTTGTGAAAATTGGGATTCTTTAATAAGAGCACTTTAAATTATATAATTAGCAGGCAACAGCAGCTTTTTCTAATAAGGTGCACTCCAGATGTGGGCATCATTCTAGGAATTGCAGTCCAAACACATCCAATGGTTTTCACATTTGGAGGAAGGCTGCTTTAGACAACAAAACTATGGTAACTATAAATTCAAATATTTATTTGTTACAGGGTAGCTTCCATCCCTTTTAATCCTTGAAGACATTCATATTCAACTGTTATCCAGAGCAGAACTACAAAAACAAACATTCCCTTAGGTATGCTTCATAGTTAAACTCAAAACAATGAGATTGAATGCTCCAAAAATCTTAATTTGTCTAGTGAACAGATCAGTGAAAGTTGACAAACAAATGAAAGAGCTTTGAAAGGGTTTGGCAACTGATTGACTATGTTTATTTAAAAATATCCATTTCATAGCATAGTGGACTTTTGATCACACATTCACTATTCCCTGAAAACTATTTTTTAAAAAACTGCTGTGCATTCATTGATTTTCCCTTTTTCCTTTAATCAACATCCTATCATTTGTTTAACTGATGGAAATGATTTCTGGTCTATCAAAACTGAAATTATCCCATAGAAAATTTTATCAGCATTTGGCAAGAGAAGGGAATAAGTCTATGGGTTTCATATATGATTGGGATCCATCTTTATGTCCAAATATAGTTGGTAGGCAATTTGCTCTGCATATCTTTTAACAAAAAAGAACTACAGATGGAAACTGGCATTCAGATCCTATGAGGGGGAAAATGTTTTTGTCAACTGCCTGTCACACATACTCTACTTTTGATTTCTGAGAATGATAGCTGACCAACAGTCTACAGACAGACAGAGTTGATGGAAAACAACTGAGTAGAACAACTTATGATTTAAATCTTTTGTCTCCTGCCTACCCATAAACTTACTTTTGGTGTATTGCAATATCTAACATGAATCATGACAAATCAGAAAGGCTTTTCATATTTAATCATGTCAAGGCTAATCTGAATGCAACACTAAAAATATATACACTTAGGGAGACTGCAATTGTTGAAATTTCTGCAAGCAGGGAGGGGAAATTTTAACACTTGGCAAAATTACATTCCTATAAGCTATTGTTTGTTTCAATAGGAAAAGACATATTAGTTTAAATATGGAATTTCTTCTAAACGCAAATGGCAGTTTTAGATAAGTGTTAATCAGAAGGTGGCCTCATTCTGGCAAAGTTTGATCAGGACACAAAAGAAGAAAATCAGAGCCATAAGAAGAATTAAGTTCTGTCATTTTCCTACCAATACAATCACTACTGTTATTATAAGGGTTGCCATGTTCATTATTAACATTACATATTATACATTTAATTATACATTAAATATTAATTATTTGCATTATACATTAAATGCAAGTATATATTAAAATAGCTTGTCATCTGTCCAGGGCTAAGAGAAAGTGACTGACCCCAAATCATCCAATTGGTTTCCAAGATCTAAGAAAGGACTAAAACTTGAGTAACCTTGCTCCGAAAGCTAAAATAATTACTTATTTTACAATATGTACATTCAGACAATTTCCATTTTGGGGAAAATATCCAAAAACATTCCATTTTATTGCAATGTAATATGAATATGTAATATGTAAATCGAATATGACAGAAACTTTATAAAATTGTTAAAAGCATGAAAGAGTTTAGAATTTGCACTGAACAAACATAGACTAAAGGCATTTTTTTCTTCCATTCAGTTGCGTCCAATTCTTACAGATAATCAGAGTTGGAAGGGACATTGTAGGTCATCTAGTCCAACCCCCCGCCCAAGCAGGAGACCCTACACCATTTCTGACAAATGGCAGTCCAATCTCTTCTTGAAAGTCTCAAGTGATGGCGCTCCCACAACCTCCGAGGGCAAGCTGTTCCATTGGTTGATTGTTCTCACTGTCAGAACGTTTCTCCTTATTTCCAGGTTAAATCTCTCCTTGTTCAGTTTCCATCCATTATTCCTTGTCTTGCCTACAGGCACTTTAGAAAATAGCTTGAGCCCTTCCTCTCTGTGGCAGCCCCTCAAATATTGGAAGACTGCTATCATGTCTCCCCTGGTCCTTCTCTTCACCAGACTAGCCAAGCCCAGTTCGTGTAACCGTTCTTCATATGTTTTAGTCTCCAATCCCCTAATCATCCTGGTTGCTCTTCTCTGTATTCTTTCTAGAGTCTCAACATCTTTTTTGTAATGTGGTGAACAAAACTGGATGCTGTACTCTAGGTGTGGTCTTACTAAGGCTTTATAGAGTGGTATTAGTACCTCCCTTGATCTTGATTAGTCAAATTGCTGCAGTTTTCTTAGCAAGGTTTTTCAGAAGTGGTTTGCCATTGCCTCATTTCCAAAGTAAGAGGAAGTAACTGGCCCAAGATCACCCAGCTGGCTTTTGCCCAAAGTGGGACTAGAATTCAGAGTCTCCTGTTTTCTAGCCTGATATCTTAATCAGTGTACTAAATAAATGTACTTCCTAATAAAAAAGTGTTCCCTTTATTTTCCTTTAAAGCTCCTTAACCGTACAAAATAGCTCTTAAGGTTTTAAATCTGTATGATAAACTTCATTGTCTTGGCTTAAGTATTTATTAGGCTTTTCTATAATCTGAATTTCCATTCTGTTGTTTTATTATTTTATAGAGGCTAATCATCTATGGCTAATTGGAGATCTTGCTCTCTCTTTATTCCTGTGTGTATGCATGAGTTTCAGATACTAAAGCTGAAGTGTTCAAATCCCATTCCTTAGTGCATTCATATAAACAAATAAGTATTGTACATTATCAGATTACTTGTAGACAGACTAGATCTGCAAATTAAAGATTTTAACATTTGAAAAATCATATATGATGATAAATAATTTTAACCTAATATAACTGATTATGAAAAATACGTAAAAATCTATACCAATCATGTTTAAAAGTTTTATCTCAAAAGTAAGGTGTCAAAAAAGATTGTTAAAGCTCTTCACTCTTTTTCAGTTTTAACTCCTAAATTAGCACTTTTATTCCTTGGTCATATTTTTACAGTTTAGTGTTACCAGGGAGTACCAAGCCTGATTTGTTCAGCTTTAGATATGACCATTATTACAGAGCCAGGAGCACAATCGCAATAGCTATATCTACTGATGTGTTAATAAAGGTTGGATGGAAAGCAACAAGGAAAGTATAATCTGGCTGAGTAGATCAAAAATATCCACAGGACACAGTTGAAATATAGAGACTCCAATAGTTTATTGTTTATTGAGCTGGGTTGTAGAACAAGTTTGTTAGTTTATAAAAATGATCAAAAACAAGCCAGGACATTTGATATGCACAAATTCAGAATTCAATACAGGTTCCAGTTGCTGAATGATCGGAACATTCTGTATCCCCTGTCTTCCCAAATATTTGCACCAGGGGACCATGAATTCTAGTTCTGATTTGGGCACAAAGCAGTGGTGGGATTCAAATTTTTTTGCTACCGGTTCTGTGGGTGTGGCTTATTAGGGTCATGTGAGTGGGTGGGCTTGCTTGTTGGTCATGTGACTGGGGTGGTCATGTGACTGGATGGGCATGGCTTGGTGGTCATGTGACTGGGTGGATGTGGCCAACTCAATGTCACTCACATCAAGGGGTGCCTCACCTGGCCCCTCCCCTCCCAGCCATTCCTTGTCGCACCCAGCCTCAACATATCTATAGTTCTGTAAAAATGTTGTTCTTTTTTTTTTACTTTATTATCTACGTACTATAGATGTACTTTCATGGACCACTGAAAGGAGGAGATGGCTCACGTGCTTTGCCCAAGAGGGTGATAGGCAACATTTATGTGAAGCTGCTGGGTGAGATCATCCGTGACTTTGGGGTAGAGTTCCATCAGTACGCTGATGACACTCAGCTATACATCTCTACCCCGGGCCACCCCAACGAAGCCGTTGAAGTGATGACCCGGTGCCTGGAGGCCGTGCGGATTTGGATGGGTCTTAACAGGCTTCGTCTCAACCCGACCAAAACCGAGTGGCTGTGGTTTCCTGTGCCCAGATACAGCCAGCTTGTTCCTTCGCTGGCCGTGGGGGGAGAAATTCTGACCCCCGTGGAAAGGGCTCGCAATCTGGGTGTCCTCCTGGACGTATGGCTGTCTTTAGAAGACCATATCACAGCCGTCGCCAGGGGGGCCTTTTGTCAGATTTGTCTGATTTACCAATTGCGGCCCTTTCTGGATCTGGACGCACTTCGCACAGTCACCTCCGCCCTCGTCATCTCCCGCTTGGACTATTGCAACTCTCTCTACATGGGGCTCCCCTTGAAGAGTGTCCGGAGGCTGCAGTTGGTTCAGAATGCGGCCGCGCGGGTGATCTTGTAACACCACTTCTCCGCCGGCTGCACTGGCTTCCTGTGGCCTTCCGGATCTGATTCAAGGTGGTACCGACTGTATTTAAAGCGCTCCATGGCCTGGGGTCTGGGTACTTACGGGACCGCCTGCTGCCATCAACAGCCTCCCGCCGCCCAGTACGCTCACACAGGGTTGCACTCCTCGGGGTTCCGCTGCCTGATCATTGCCGGCTGGCGACCCCAAGGATGCGGGCTTTCTCTGTGGGGGCCCCCTCCCTGTGGAATGATCTGCCCCCGGAAATACGGGCCATTACTGACATCCAGACCTTCCGGCGCGCAGTAAAGACCTTGTTTTTCCAACAGGCCGGCCTGGCCCAGTAAACGGTTCATGGGGTTTTAACTTAATTCGGTTTTTAAATTTTTAATTACAATCCTGGAATTTTAAACTTTGGGAATTTTATATCCCAAAGGGATTTGGCCGGATCTATGTTATTTAATTTGTTTTTAATTGTATATATTGTCCATTTTTAGTAGGCTGTACACCGCCCTGAGTCCCTTTTTGGGAGAGGGGGCGGTATAAAAATTTAAATAAATAAATAAAATAAATAAACAGGCTTTTAGGGGGCTGCCAGAAAGGGCGGGACAATGTATTTTCCGAAGCTCCAGAAGGCAAACAATGTGTTTTCCAAAGCACCAGAAGGATGGAAAGCAACCTAAAAGTAAGGAGACTGACAGTGAGAACAATTAACTAGTGGAATTGCTTGCCACCAGAAGTTCTGGGTGCTCCAACACTGGAAGTTTTTAACAAAAGACTGGAAAGCCATTTCTCTGAAATGGTATAGAGTTCCCCCCAAGGTCCCTTCTAAGTGTTATTCTGTTATTCTGACACCTTTCCCAGGACTTCTATTCAGATTTTGGCATTCTCAGAGTTTTCCTGCCTGAGCAGGAGGTTGGACTAGAAGACCTCCATAGTGCTTTTCAACTCTGTTAAACGCACCTGTATTTATGTTCTGGACTATTGACATGTAAACCCTGAAAAATACCTGGGCGAAAGAAAGGCAGTAAAATCATTCTAGGTGTAGGGACAGTGCAAAATATTAATATATGATAAATAATGGAACAATTAAAAATAATAGCACAGTTTTCTCTCCCCCCCTCCTTCTTCTTTTTTCTTTCTCTCTCTTTCTTATTCCCCTTCCACTTTCTTTCTTTCTCTCATTCTCTCCCTTCCTCTTTCTTGTTCTTTCTTTCTTTCTCTCCTTTCCTCTTTCTTGCTCTTTTTTCTTTCTCTCTTTCTCTCTGTCTTTCTTTCTCTCCCTTCCTCTTTCTTGCTCTTTGTTTCTTCCTATTTTTCTTTCTTTCTCTTTCTTTTTTCCTCTTTTTTTTTCTCTCCCTTCCTCTTTCTTTCTTGTTCTTTCTTCCTTTCTTGATCTTTTCTTCTTGTCCTCCCTCCCTCCCTCCCTCCCTTCCTTTCCTTCCTTGTCTCTATCTCACACACACGCACTTTTTCTGGGAAGAACTTATTGGGTAAAGTTCAGAGCAGCAAGTGGCAGGACAATGAAGAAAGCAGCAGCCCCAGAACATCCCTTTCAAAGCACATGGGCGACAGCGGGCGGGTACAGTGCAGCTACAGGAAGCAGTCCCAGGATGTCCCAGCCACCCATTTGGGGCACAACAGCGGCAATGGCGGAGAGGTGGAGGAACAATGGCATCGGTGGGGGGGGCGGGCAGCAGCAGAGTGGTTATGGGAAAGGGGTATGGACACGCCCTGAAAGGGAGAGAAAAAGTGAATGGCTTTCCATTCTCTTTCTCCACTCAGCTGGGGCGGAGAGGGGTGTGGATGTGCCCCGAAAGGGAGGGAGAAAACGAACAGCTTTCCCTTTGTTTTTTCCACTCTGCTGGGTCAGAGGAGGATGTGGACGTGCCCTGAAAGGGAGGGAGAAAGTGAACGGCTTTCCCTTTGTTTTCTCTGCTCTGCTGGGGCAGAGAGGGGCGTGGATGCACTCAAAAAGGGAGGGAGAAAGTGAGTGGCTTTCCCTTCATTTTCTCCGCTCTGCTGGGGCAGAGAGAAGCATGGACATGCCCTGAAAGGGAGGGAGAAACGAATGACTATCCGTTCATTTTCTCCGCTCTGCTGGAGCTGAGAGGGGGATGGAGGCACCCCGAAAGGGAGGCCGGGAACTCCTGGGGCTGTTTCCCATAGCTACACTGCCGCCACCACTGCTCCACCCCTGCCTTCTGGGCTGACCCAAAATTGGCGCCCCACTTGGCCTCCTCCCACCCGGAAAGGTCCCGGGTGGTGGGGCAGAGGCACGAAAAGGCCCCGGGAAGCAGGCTTACCTGTGAGCAGGCAGATCAGGGCTGCTCAGTTGGGGCGCAGGCAGCGCATGGGGAAGTCAGGTTAGGCAAGCCACGAGGGCCCAGCGTGCCACATAGGAAGGGAGGAGTGATTGGCCAGGGTGACTGGCAGGCAGGCGAGTTGCACGAACGAGTGAGCATCTGGTGGCTGGGGCAACTGAGCAATCGGGGAACCGGTTTGGGGGTGTGGCCAGCCAGAAGTCGCTACCGGTTCCGCGACCCATGCCAAATTCTTGCTACCGGGTCGCAAGAACCGGTGTGAACCGGCTGAATATCACCTCTGGCACAAAGCCAACTGGACTTTGTGAAAATCCAGTCATTTTCTTTCCTAGGAAGGAAGGCAATGGCAAACCACTTCTGAAAAACTTTATCAAGAAAACTGCAGGAATTTGTCCAATGGTGGGATTCAAATTTTTTTACTACCGGTTCTATGGGTGTGGCTTGGTGGGCATGGCAGGGGAAAGTTACTGTAAAATCTCCAGTCAGAGGTGGTATTTGCTAGTTCTCCGAACTACTCAAAATTTCTGCTACCACTTCTCCAGAACTGGTCAGAACCTGTTGAATACCACCTCTGGATTTGTCCCACTAGTCTCTGAGAATTGAATACAGTTGAAGACACAGGAAGAAAAAAAAGGCTTTACAAAATTAGATAATTGTATACTAAATAATAAACAGCTGTACTTATTCCAGGTAATAAGTACAATCAATTAGTTTGCAATTCCTTCAATTTACATTTCACTTTAGCAAATACTTTTCTTAATAATTCTGTACACAGATTAGATCGAAGAAGTGTCACAAATATCCCACTGAGGATACAATCAAGTTGTACAGCAAGGTGAAATATTGGAAAAACTATATTTACTTTCAGAACAACTGGGCGATAAGTCAGTTTGAGTAATTCTAACACATATGACATAGCAAACCCAGAGAAGTGTATTATAGTTATTATCCCTGTTGTTTTAAGTATGATGCTTAGATGACCTTGACTATTCTTCCCAAAAGATAAATAGGAGGCCTAGTCAAGTATGGATGAATATACTGGAGCAATATATTAGGGAAGGAAGGAAGGAAGGAAGGAAGGAAGGAAGGAAGGAAGGAAGGATTCTAGAAGAAAACAATAGCAAATCTCTTCTGTGTTACCTATCAATGAAACATCATAAAATCATACAACACAAGAGTGAAAGTAGCCCTGAAATTATCTGTTTCAGCCCCATCCCCTGTACAGTTCTCTATTATCTCAAGATCCCCCAAAGTTGGCCCTTTGATATCTTTTTAATACTAGCATACCCTCTCCCAAGCAATTTTTTTTCATTATTGAATAGTTCTTACTCTTAGGAAATTCTTCTGATGTCAAATCAAAATCTAGATGATAGGCATAGACTAAGGACATTCAATGCATCCAGCCAGTCCTGGTAAGTATTTCCTTCCAGCCTCCTTGGTGTTGTTTTTTAATTGTTCCTCTCTGGACATGCTATAAGATATCAGCACCTAAAATGTGACATGCAGAACTGAATGTATCATTCCAAATGCTATCTGAACAATGCAGAATACATTACAGTACATGGTTGACTTAAGTTCAACTTGTAACCCACCAAAATACATACTGTAAATCATTTTCAATTGAACTATGCTTTTTCCTATTCTACATTCATGCCTTTGTTCTATTCAATTCAACTCTTTGCATTTGTGCTGGTTAAAATTTACCTTGCAGGATTTTAACTATTATTATATCATGCAAAGGTTTAATGAATTCTAATAATGACTTTAAGATGTTTGCAATTCTCCCTAAAATTTAGATCATCCGCAAATGGGATTATCATATTTTCTAACTCCCATTCAAACACCATTGAGATAAACTCATTGATAACAAATCTCCAACCAATTCCACAACAATTTAATGGTAGCATTTTCTAGTTCATTTTGCATTTTCTCTCTTAGAATTTCACTGTTGAGATGATAACGAATACTTTTCTGAAATAAAGATATATGCACTAAATTGCCATGATCAACTAAACTGGTTACTGTATCAAAAAGATGCATCAGGTTGATGTAGTATGACTGGTTCAGGACTCTAATCGAAACTTTAATCTGCGCAAAGTAATGCTAACAAACTAAATACTGGCAAATTATTATTAATAATTTGTTTCAGAATTTTGTCTGATATTGAACTGAGGTCAACTGGTATAAAGGGAAAACAAAGTCTCTCCAAATTAATGGAGACCTAATGCTACCCACAGTGAATTTTATCCCAATGGGATTTTCCCATGTATTTTTCCATTAAACATAGATAAGGCAGAAACCATGCACCCTCCTAAGTATACCTAAAGCCTCCTAACTATAGCATTAGCCTCTGAATCCATTAGCGATGTCAATTTTGCTCTCTGAATTCATGGAGACCTAACCCTACATAGATATTACCCCAATGGGATTTTCCCATGTATTTTTACGGGAAACATAGAAAAGACAAACTTAAAAAGCATGCACCTGCCTAACCATACACGTAGGATCCAATCAGGGGTAGGATTCAAATTTCTTAATAACCGGTTCTGTGGTTGTGGCCTAATTTGTGGATGTGACTTGGTGCTCATGTGACTGGCTAGGGGTGGCTTGCTGACTGGGCATGGCTTGGTGGTCATATGACTGGCTGGGCATGGCTTGTATGTAAATATTATAAATATTAATGTAAATATTGAACTTTTTTTATAAAAAAGAGTAACTTTTACCCAAAATCAGGCAAAGCAGGCAGATAGGTTGAGTTGCTCACAGAATCACAGATTCATTCAGAGTTCTATCTTTCTGCAATCGGCTACCTGAATCTATCACATAAAATTTGTTTTCTAGCAAACTCATAAAATTTGCTAGCAAGCAAACTCTCAAAATTAACTCATAACATACCATGTATGTAAATATTGAATTTTTTTAATAAAAAAGAGCAATGTTTACCCAAAATCAGGCAGAGCAAGCAGGCAGATTGAGTTTCTTATAGAATCACAGACTTACTTAGAGATCTGTGTTTCTGCCATCTGCTTCCTGAGTTTGAACTGAATAATAGAAGATTCAGGCTCAGCTCTGCTTTTAGATTAGCTAGAAAGCAAGACATCAGACAATTTCCTGCTTTCCAGCTAATCTAAATCTCCCGGCACAGCAGAACAGCTGATGATCGGGGGGGAAAAAAGGAAGAATAGCAACTTAGCAGGCATGTTTGATGGTGCACATGCCAGGTAAGGAGTGAGTGGGCAGGGTGGGGCGGGGCGGGGCCAGCCAGTGGCATGATTTGCTGGTTCTCCAGCAGGTAGAATCCCACTCCTGGTGAGAGTGCGTTTTACATGTGCCTGTAGACCATTTCCTAAAAACCTCAGCTGTGCCACCTGGACAGCAGACAAGCGCAGCACGCAGGTGTGCAATGTTTGAAAATCCTCTTATTTCCTGCTTTTTCAACCTCAGCTGTGCCACGCAAAGCAGCTGAGGTTGAAAAAGCAGGAAATAAAGGACAGCCAAGAGCCCGGGCAGGCGGCTGGGCCAAACAGAGCACCAGACACCAAACTGGTTCAGTATTTGCTGCTCTTCAGGGCTACCAGTTCTATAGAACTGGGCCAAACCGGTAGCATCCCACTCTTGGATCCGATTCACTGGGGATGTCCATTTTGCTCTGCAAATTCATGATGACATTAAGTGGATTTTATCCCAATGGGATTTTCCCATGTATTTTTCCAGGAAGCATAGAAAAGACAGGCTCAAAAATAATGCACCCTCCAAACATACCTATGGGCACCAAACACATTGGTGATGTCCATTGTCCTCTCTGACTTTGTGGAGACCTAACACTAAGTGGATTTTCCCCCAACGGAAAATTCCTATGCATTTTTCCAGGAAACATAGATAAGACAGGATCAAAAAGATTGTACCCCTCCTAACCATACCCATCAGTTCCAAATCCATTGGTGATGTCCATTCGGCTCTCCAAATTCATGGAGACCCTAGGTGCATTTTTCCCCAATGAGATTTTCCCATGTATTTTTCAGGAAGCATAAATAAGAAAACTTCAAAAAGATTGTACCTTTCCTAACTATATCCATGGGCTCCAAATCCATTGACAATGTCCATTTTGCTGTCCAAATTCATGGAGACCTAACCCTAAGCCTAAAATTTTTTCTGCAAATAGAATATTCCCATATATATTGCCAGGAAACGTACATAAGTGAGGCATGAAAAGTATGCACACTCCTAACTATAGCCTAGAGCTCCAAATCCATTGGCAATGTCTATTTTGCTCCCCGAATTCATGGAGACCTAACCCTACCCCTAACTGAATTTTCCACAAATGGGATTTTCTGATGTATTTTGCTAGAAAACGTAGATAAGAAAAACTGAAAGAGTAAGTATCTTCCTACCCATACAAATGCGTTCCAAATCCATTGGTGTTGTCCATTTTGCTCTCCGAATTCATGGAGACCTAACTCTAACCCTAAGTGGAAGTTTCATGAATTGGATTTTCCCATGTATTTTACTAGAAAACATAGATAAGAAAAACTGAAAGAGTAAGTACCCTCCTACCCATACAAATGCGCTCCAAATCCATTGGCAATCTCCATTTTGCTTTCCAAATTCATAGAGACCTAATCCTAACCCTAAGTGGTTTTTCCGGGAATGGGATTTTCTATTCATTTTGCAAGGACTCTAAACCCATGACTTCAGAGAGCAAAATTGACATACCCACCCCTGGGTATAGATAGGAGGATGCATACTTTTTGAGCCTACCTTAACTATATTTTTTAGTAAATTACATGGAAAAAACACCTTCATGAAAAATCCATTTAGGATTACAGTTAGGTTTCCATGAATTCACAGACCAAAATGGACATCAACAATGGATTCAGAACCCATCAATACAGTAAGGAGGGTGCATGTCTTTCGAGCCTTCCTTATCTACATTTCTTAGCAAAATACATGGGAAAATCCCATTTGCTGAAAATCCAGTTAGGATCAGGGTTAGATCGCCATGAATTCAGGAAGCAAAATGCACATTGACAATGGATTCGGAGTCCCTGGGTAATGTTGGAGGTACCAGCTTTTGCACCATTTCTTATCTACATTTTCTAGCAAAATACATAACCTTAACCCTAAGTAGAATGTTCAAGAATGGGATTTTCCCATGTATTTTGCTAGAAAAGGTAGATAAGATTATGCAGAAGAGTAAATACCCTCCTAACCATACCAAGAGAAAGAGACGGTATTCTGCAATCTCAAATAAAGAATGATCGATTGGTAGGAAAATGGGATGGGGGATTTTCCTGCAGACTTTTTTGGGGATTTTCCCAGAGTCTCTGTCCTGGGACCATCAAAATTTTCTCACCAGTTGGCGACCACTGTTCGAGCCAAATACATGGGAAAATTCCATTCACAAAAAATCCACATAGGGCTTAAGTTAGGTCTCCATTTATTTGGTGAGCAAAATTGACATTGACAATGGATTTGGTGCAGATCAGTATTAGCAAAATACATGGGAAAAAATCCAATTCCCAAAAAATGCACTTAGGGTTAGGTTTAGGTCTGCATAAATTCAGAGAGCAAAATGGGCATCGCCAATGGATTCAAAGCCCCTGGGTACTGTTAGGGGGGTGCATAGTTTTCAAGCCTGCCTCATCTACATTTCCGGGTAAAATACATGGGAAAATCCTATTCATAAAAAATCCACTTAGGTTTAGGTTTAGGTCTCCATGAATTTGGAAAGTGAAATGGCCATCGCTCATGCATTTGAAGCCCATCGGTATGGTTAGTAAGGTATATACTTTTCCAGCTGTGTTATCTACATTTTCTAGCAAAATACATTTGTGAAATCCCATTTGTGAAAATCCCATTCATTAAAAATCTTAGGGTTAGGGTTAGGTTTCCAAGAATTTGGAAAGTAACATGGACATCCGCAATTGATTTGGAGTCCATCGGTATAGTTAGGAGTGTGTATACTTTTCAAGCCTGCCTCATCTACATTTCCTGGCAAAATTCATGGTTATATCCCATTTGCAGGAAATCCACTTAGGCCTAGGGTTGTGTCTCCAGGAATTCGGAAAGCAAAATGGACATTGCCAATGGATTCGTAGCTCACCGGTATGGTTATGTGAAAAACCAAGCCTGTTAGGAACTGGGCCGTGGAAGTGGCTGGTGAGCTTCATCAGTGCATGCACAGGATCTAGGTATGAAACCATTCCCATCATCACCATCACCAGTCCGTGGAGCCAAAAAAGTTGGGGACTGTTGATATAGGGAAATCAAACATTATGAAGACAGTTAAGATTAGGGTTAGGGTGGGATGGAAATCCATTTAGGGTTAGGATTAGGCCTCCATTAATTTGGAGAGTGAAATAAATGTCAGGAATAGATTCTGAGAAGTTCATTATTTTTAGGAGTTCATTATTTTTCCATTTCCAATCTGACCTACTTTGGTTTCCTGTTAAAATATATGGAAAAATCTTATTGGAAGGGAAATCCACTTAGGGTTAGGATAAGGGTTAGATGGTGTAAATTGTACAATTTGAATTTTATTGTATGAAATGAACTCTGTATTGTTTCTTATTTTTATATATTGGTGGTTTCAGACTAAGAATGTTATTTAATATGCCCCTGCATATTTGACCAAAATTCTGCAAATTCTTAATACTATATAGTTTTGGAGATCTTTAATCCTTGAGTAATTTAGTAGAGAAATCAATCCAAACTTCACCACCTGAATGGCAAAGAAGGGGAAAGAGAGCTTGAGTTTTTTTTCTCAGATAATTTCTTCAAGTTTCCTTAGGCTTCCTCTTCGTCTCATACTTGGCCAAATTCTATTCTATTCCATTCCATTCCAGAAATTTAATGTTATGGGTGTGTGTGAGACAGATCTTCACATCAGAATCATAACAGAACAAAGCATCATATTTCCTGATTCTTCACCTATAAATCCAATCTGGTACATAGTCTGGCCACCTAAACAAGTCAGTATTGTTGCTGCTTCACAGAAACTCAAAGATCAGGAAGGTGCAGGAATGATAGCATTGGCGTCCAAGCATTTGAATTTTGATTATTTGACTATGGGGATGCTACAAAGGTCCTAAGTGTGAAAAATAGTCATAAATCATTTTTAACACTGTTGTAATTTCGAACAGTCACTAAACAAATGGTTATAAGTTGAGGTCTACCTGTAATTGTAAATAGCACTAGCAGGGTAGGGTTTTTCAGCATTTAAACTTCTGCTTAGGACTACTAGAAATGCTGGAGACATTTTGTAAAACTGTTTTGGTAGTTTTCCTCCAAGCTTGCCTGGCTATTTTTTTTCCTGGACTCTTTCCAGTTCTACTCTTTTAATTTTACCTCTTATTAGAATGTGATTATGCCTTTCTAATTATTCTCCCATGAGTGCTTCCTGACATATTGTCCTTTGGCTATTTGACTGCTCTCTGAATCTGCACTTTCCCATCTTTATGTATTTTTCTGCTCGGCTAAAAATATTGATCATAACAACTATCATCCCTGTTCAAAATCCAGCATTAAAGTCCCAATTGAGTTTTATTATTGAGTTTTATTTATTTTATGTTATTTTTATTGGGAATTGTCAAGGTATGGTTATAAGACAGGCAGCTATATAAATGTGATAAACAAATTACCTGTTTCTTCGTATAGGTCAGGGGTGTCAACTCAATTTCATTGAGGGCTGCATCAGAGTTGTGTTTGACCTTGAGGGGGCCAGGATGGGTGTGGCCAGGGTGGGCATGGCCTGCTCAATGTCACTCTTGTCGGGGGTGCTTGTAATGGGCTGAGCACTCAGCCAGCGAAAATAGGCTCCTGGGCTCTGTTTTTGGCTGCAACATTCTCCTGCCACATGCAGCCCTCCTGAGCTTTGTTTTTGCTGGCAGAGGCACTGCGGGCTGGTCCTTTGCGGTTTCCAGGGTGGCACTGTGATCCAGATCCAGCTTCCGGGGCCTTGAGTTTGACACCCCTGATACAGGTAATCAGAGGTTCATAAAAATGGAGCAAGTGATGAAACTTGTATGATAATATTTCAGTGAAAACAGACCTTATGTGCATGTGTCATCATAATATAAATATGAAAGGGCAGATCTTGCTTTGTGATGTCACAATCATGTTTTGTCATTATTGTAATATGCACACACACATGTTAGTATGTGTCTCATTTCATGAAAAGAATATATGCTAATGTTTTTTACTACAGTGTTTTAGCTTTTATGAGTTTTTTTAAGGACTGGATTTATTCATGAAGCAGAATGTTATCGAAGGACATTTTTGGTTTCAAAATCATATACTTCTATGACAACTATAGGAAGCCAAACAGTCTAGGGAGAAAGGTATTTCATCTGCCGTTTCTCTACTTTCTGACAGCATTTGTTGAAATATTAAACATTAAACATAGCAGCTTCTCGTGGTTTTTTTGCAACTTCTTTCTGTTATCCTCTCTGCTTTACCATACTTTCCATATCCTTCCTTCCCCCTTTTAGGAAATTTGCAGAAGTCATATACTTTTAATAGTTGTGAAATTTTAATAGTTATGGAATTCTGAAACATAAATTTTAAAAAAAGTCTGTCTCTGTACCGCAGAGTATTCCCATTATAAGAATCATGTAAATTATTTTATTTTATTTAATAGAAAATTCAGTCAATTATTAGAAGGAAAATATACATATCATTTTCTTGATTTCTGACTCTTTCTGATGGTATCTTCTTCTTTTCTTCCTGATGGCACCCTATTCTTATGTCTGAATGCTGGGTGTTCTGTCCTTACTACATGTTAGCCTGTGTGCAGCTAAACCAATTATCGTCCAATAAAAAAGGTTGTGCATAGATCTGAATGTTTTATTGAAAGAACAGGATATGGTGAAACTGGGGAAAATAGGGATGCATATAATGAGAACCAAATACAAGATAGACAGTATTAAGTTACTGCTGAACATAACAATTAATAAATAAAGCAATTTAAATCTCACCAGCGATGCTCTGTGTGTGGGATGTGGGTTTACCCTTGGATGACCACCTGCCACAGATTAAGATGAATTCTTCTTTGTGCTTCTGCCTTCTCTAAATGCTAAAGGAAATGGAATCTGACTTCCCAGCATGCACTTGTTTTGAGAGTGCGGGCTGATGGGTAAAGGGTGGGTCAGCTTCAAACAATATACTTGGTATTTGTCTCTCCAGCCACTAGATGGGGCTTGTGAGCAATAACAGTATGTAAAAGTTATATGCTGGAGCATGACACTATGACTATCTTGCCAAAAATGCCCCACTGTTAGAGGTTTTCTTAAATAGAAAATTTACAAGTTTGAATTTAAGGAAAAAGAAAACTGTCAATATGAAGCACTACCTTCCTAAGTATTCAGTGAGGAAGACTCCTATAAATGGAACATTTCTTACAACAACTATATTATTTTTCAGCACATTTCTGCAATTGCAGTCTGCCCCAGACAAGAAGAAACCACAGCTTTAGTGGTAAGCTTGAAGTAATGCTAGTGCTAAAGAGAAAATTACTTTTTCTTTCTACTTTACTTGTGAAGAGCCCTGCCTAATTAAGTGTAATATAACACCAATGGAAGAATGAATACCTAGTTTTACAATACAAAGAAGATGGCCACGTCATTCAGGAAAATGCAAGGAAAATGTAAAGCTAGCCAGGCTCATTTTACAACTCTTCATATGCATGTGTTTAGCAAGCTTGTTTACAGTGTTTTAAATGAAATCAGTTTCTATAGTAACATTTGCATCACAGGTTGCAATTATGCTGGTGGAGAAATATATAGAAAGAGAATCCTGGCCTGTGAATTTTTATATTTTCTTAGAACAAATCCATTTTTCAATAAATGAATTAAAAAATCCTCTGAAAGTTTACAACCTTCAGACCAGTGGTTAAGGTGCATTTTGGCTGTGTTTTGAAACCAGTATCAGAGAAAAGAGGGGGCAAATCATGGCAGGTATATGAAGAAAGAAAGAATAGTAATATAAGCACCATCAAGAAAATGTTAACAATCCTGGTGTATTGTATGTTCACTTTCTTTCCTTAAAATTGTTGTAATTTTCATCTCACAAACTGATGAATTCATTTTAAATGAGCTGAAACCACAGAAATAAAGTAGAGCGTGAACTTTCTCTAAAATAACCTTTTCATGTTAACTGTGAAGAAGTATTCCCTATATATTTGGGAACTGAAAGATCTTCCTGGCACTGATATCTATTTCCAGCCACACTAAAGACCAATTTACCATCTTTGATTAGACATACCTGGCTTAAATTCCATCATCCAAAAAAGGCTACATATGAGAGACGATGGGTTGGTCAGGAATGACTTTAAAAACTTAATGGTTTTAACTATTGGTATTATGCTGCCAGCCAGATAGCATAGCTAACCAAGCAAAACCATGGATGGCATCTGACAGTAAACTGGAATAATATTTGTGGGCTGGAAACAGTGATGGTATTCAGCAGGTTCTGACCAATTCTGAAGAATTAGTAGCGGAAATTTTGAGTAGTTCGGAGAACCAGCAACTACCACCTCTGACTGGCCCCACCCCCATCTATTCTCTGCCTCCCAAGTCCCAGTTGATCAGCTGGGTCTTCTTTTGTTGCCCTGCACAGGAGAACAGAGCTAGAAAGCAGGCTAGTGGGGTATGGAGGGAATGGAATTTTGCAGTAACTTTCCCTCAGGAATGGGGAGGGAATGGGGATTCTATACTTTACAGTATACTTCCCCTGCCACTCCCACCAAGCCACTCCCACCAAGCCATGCCCACAGAACCGATAGTAAAAAAGTTTGAATCCCACCACTGGCTGGAAAGGTGATGAAACCTCTTTCTTGATCACACCCAGAGGCTGAAATCTGGAGAAACAGTACTTAAGGCAGTATCACCCAAAGAAAAAGCTGTTTTGGGATAGGAATAGGACTTTGCTAAGCAAAGTTGAAACTGCCTGGGGGCGGGATAGCTTTTATTTTATATTTGTTTTATAATGTTTGTGTGGCCTTAAGCAGTAAGGTTTTACCCCCTGTTTTTATGCTTAATTCTTTACTGCACATGGGTATAGCAGAAAGGATTACTCTCTGAGGTAAATGTAGTGTACATCACACCAAGTGTGTATTTTTGGATCAATGATATATGTTTACTCACTGCCTATGAACTCTCAGTTTAATGGAAATATTGATAAATTCGATTCTGTGTATTAAGGTCTAATTATGAGGTATAAAATTCTTTCTCTGTATGTAACATCATTGGTTTTTTGTTATTGTTTTCCTTCGTTTCATACACAAGTCCCAATATAAAGAAGTGGTAATTTCTGTGACCAATTATACCTGGTATAACTGATGTAGTGTAGAAGAGCATGATTCTGCCCACTTTGTTAAATAGAGATGGTAACTTGGTACATTAGGAGAGATATAAAAATAAACTGAAGCCAATGGGCTCAAGAATGAATATGAATGAAATGCAAAAGCAAGAAACTATTATTGAGGGGTTTAGTCATGTAAACAAAATGATTAATTGGCAACATAAATATGTGAGTTTAAGGGTCAAGAAGAAGAAACTGAGAAAGTTGTGATTGGATCAAATTGATGCAATCTTCAAATTAGATTATTTATGATGCTGATTATTAGATATAATATTGCAAGCCAAGGAAGGCAACCTATAGGTCACTGCTGGTCCTTCTAGAATCACAAGATAGGGCTATGAAAATTCAATGGCCAAATATTGAATTTCAGCAATGTG
Organism: Bungarus multicinctus; assembly: GCA_023653725.1. NCBI lineage: Eukaryota > Metazoa > Chordata > Lepidosauria > Squamata > Elapidae > Bungarus > Bungarus multicinctus. The sequence goes on from CM042842.1 coordinate 63,244,333, forward strand.
ATGTTTTAGGAATTTGCATGGTTTGAAGCTTGTATCATACTTCCATTCCAATCTTGGCCCCTTCCCCCAAAGCCAAAAAAAATAACCCTTTCTCTTCTGTGTTGCTACTAGAAACTTTCCTGTGATCATCCAACAGGAAAAGAGATTGTATTATAGTCCTTAGCCTTTTATACATTGCCCACCCTCTATGCAAAACCTCATTTCCTGAAAGAATCAAATCATCTGACTTATTTGCTGGACATCCACTTCATGGTACAACAGTCTTTCTTTTCAATTATTCATTTCATATGACTGTAGAATTCTTAAGTAGTCTGACTGTAAATGTAATGGGGCCATTCTCTCCAAAGATGTAATTCTGAATAAACCAAAATCAACCTGGGAACATGTTGAGGGAAATTGTTCCAAAAATGGGTTAAAATCTTTGTTTAAGTAACATCTAGATTTCAATACCCACAATTGCCTAGAGAATGTGACCATTGCTTGGAATTTTTGGAGTGAAAGTGCGCCCATCGGGAAGGCTGCAAAATTTGGGAAGATTAGATTAAGAAATTCCTCAAAAAGTGAAATAAAAGCAGAAAAGAGAGATGAGTAAGAAAAGCTGCCTTCTACAGATCCCTTAGCTACTCTTCAGTGGAATCAAATGATAGACTAAGGCCCATCATTTTTTCCTCACTTGTGATTAGAATAGTAGCTACTGGGTTTTTATTCCCTATTTTTTGTTAAAATTACGTTTAATGTTTATCCATCACAATTTTCCTATTGTTTCTTTGTTATAAAAATGCTGGTTTGTATTCATTTAACTCAATTAATTGTCCAGTGTTAGTTTTCCTGTCCCATTTCAGAAAATGGAAACTGAGGTATCACCCAATCTTTGAGGCCTAGCATTTTCCTCTCTCGTCCATTCCACAATTATATAAAACTAATGGTACTCAGAGAGTCTCCACATACTAGTAAACTACATTTATCAGAAATCCGATTCAGGGTTAAATATAATTCAGCAAAATCTAAAATGCCATATGTTTCTCAACTTTGTGATTAACAGAGTTCCTTTGCTCCTTTCGTACATAGGATGGCTTCTAGGGAAAAGGAATTATGGAGAGAGATATCTTTAGAGTATTTTTCCTATATTTACTGGTATACTATAAAATGTTATATATATTTGGATGATTGGATCCCTTGTTAGCCCAATTTATCTATCTTTTTGGTAGTGTTTAATTACCCTTTTTCTGAAGCCCATTATATATGGATGAGTTAATTATCTATATCTTTTTTCACTGTTCACTGCCATATAATTAACTTTGCTCATATGCAGCTAGATCTTTAATTTTTAGTTTGGTAGCGTACAGCTTCCTCAGTCCTGTAATACCATGCAAAAAAATCACTATTCATTCTTAATTTGAAACCATTTTTAATTAACATTTATCCTTGGTAGTCATTTGCTTTATTGTTATAAGGAAGTTATTCTTTAATTATGGGGCATATCTCAACCAGCATGGCACTTCATATACATTTTTATGCTATGCACTAGAAAAAAGCAAACTCTATGTATTCATGCTGTACATAAACTGCTTGTGGCTTAATAAGATGTACGTGCTGGATCGAAAGTTGTTTGGACAGAAAAACATGGAAAGAACTGTGGAACAAATAAGCATGCAGTTTGTATATAACATGAAAAAAATATTCATTTTTTAAGTTTTGCCAAAAAAATCTCCAGGATCTGACATGAATTAGCTACTGGGCAATTTAACAAGTTCAGAACATATCTCAATTAATGAAAATAAATGGCAATACAATTCCAGAGAAATGTAAGTACTATAATAGGCTAAATTGTGTTTTCTTATTTTCCTGTAAATGCGTAGGGGCAAAAGTGGAGGATATACAAAGTGGAGAACCTAATCTAGTTCTCTTTCTTCTCTATGCTTGTACCTAAACTCTTACTTCCATTTGAGAGGTGATCTTTTTCCTCCATTTCTGTTATCAAATTATCTTATTGTCTCATTTGCTTGGAGAAACCTATTTGCCTTGTATCTATAGTTGTATCTCTTGAAAAAGCATCAATTATGGAGTCATTATTAACATCCTTCAGTCTATTATTCTCTTTTCCTGTTTTAACTCTGTTTTTATAATTTCTAATTATTTTCAATAATTATTGTATAATTGTTTAATTCATTGTAGGCTGACCAGAATCAATTTCCATGAGATGGGCAGCCATATAAATTTGATTAATTAAAAATAATAAGTTAATTCCAATGCTTGTCTCCATTTTTGCTATGTACCTTCTTTACAAACTTTTGGTTCTGAGAAAAAGGATACACTATTTTTTCCGGAAAAACAAAGAATTTCAAACATTTAAGAATTTGACATGTTAGATCCCAAGGTGAAATTAATTATTCTACACTTTTAAAAATGTTTCATGTATTCTTGGCAGTGTTATCTTCATAACATGCATTTGGGTATATGTCAAGTAAAATATTTTCTGTTACTCTTATTTTAGAAAAAACCTGGCAACTTTAAGATGTGTGGATTGGGGAATTCTGAGAGTTGAAGTCCACACATCTTGAAGTTGTGAAGTCCACACATCTTGAAGTTGTGAAGATTGAGAATCACTGCTTTAGAATGTATCCCATTTAATTATGTCTCTTCTACTTATTTTCTTCTCTAAGCCTATACATAATTATCTACACAATGTTTTCCTCTAGTCAGTTTTTCCTAATTGGCAAACAAAATTCACAACCTGCCATTTCCATAGTTCTTTTTATTCCATATTTAACAGACAATATTTTCTCCAATTTCTTCAATTGGATTATTAAAAACAGTACTTTGCTATTATTGCACCATTCAAATTGCTTTTCTGTTCTGGAACTGAATACTGTCTTGTATGTTACTTCCAAGATAAATCTAAAGATATTTCATGTGCTTTTTAAAAAATTATTATTCGGTACTGGAAATATGGTAGATATAATAAGTCCCCATTTAACTGAAGCACAGCATAGAAAGTCTACTATGTTATCTTACACATCTGCTTATGGTACATGATTCAAGCATTTGTCTGCTCATATGGGTATTCGTGACAATCCATAAATAGAGGACACAGCTGTGTATGCTTGACTTGCTTTATGGAGTATCTCTGGCTGAGAATAGTTTTGAGCACATCTTCTCTCTGTAAAACTCAATTATAAGATTACTCCTCAAGCCTCTTGAACTCATTCTTTCTTTCATTTACAAAGTACTTATGGTTCTTTTTACTGATGTCAAAGCAGGGAAAGCCCTGTCTCACATAATTCAATGGGACATGCTACTGATACTTCCCAGTTGATATAAATGAGTACATTAGTATATATCTAGTTGAAGGTAAACCATAAATCAATATGTATCAGTCTAGACTGTCTTATAAGTAACAGCCATTCAGTCTCATCTCTGAGGTTGCCCTGGTGTCCACCTCATTTTTACTTGAATTGATCAGTTTTATTGAGAAAAGGTTTGACAAAATTGCAATAGATATAAGCGAATGTTCCCCTAATGAAGCAAATATATTAATCCCCTTTCTTTCTTTACACACACATACATTTACACTCTACACCTGTGATGGGATTCAAACATTTTTACTACCGGTGCTGTGGGCATGGCTTGGCTTGGCTTGGCTAAGTGGGCGTGGCTTGGTGGGCATGGTAGGGGAAGGATACTGCAAAATCCCATTCCCTCCCCACCTCACTAACCTGCTTTCCAAATCCATTCTCCTGTGCAGGGCAACAAAAGAAGACCCAGCTGATCAACTGGGACTTGGGAGGCAGAGAATAGATGGGGGTGAGGCCAGTCAGAGGTGGTATTTGCTGGTTCTCCGAACTACTCAAAATTTCCGCTACCGGTTCTCCAGAATTGATCAGAACCTACTGAATACCACCTCTGCTCCCTGTGTGTTAAATATGAGTTCTCTAATGCAAATGGTAATTACATAAATTGTACAGTTAGTGTTGACATTGATACGACATTGATAAAAGGTTGCAAAGTACATTGTATTATTTTATAACATGAAAATGTTTACATCTTTTAGCTTAATACCAAGTGTTCACTTTGTTGTTATGTATGAATACTAAAAGGAAAAAGGAAAAGGAAAAAAAGGAGAGCTGCTTGGAAAAAAGTAGATAGGCATTTAGCCTTTCACTTCCCCCTTTCTCTAGACTGCAACAGATCTGCGATGTTTAAACCCATTAATAGCCATCTTATAAATGTTTGTATTTACCTTTATAGTTACAAATCTTGCATATGTCTCCTTTCCTGCAAATTATCCCACTCAAATAGGGTTATTAAATGTCTGGCAAAGGAAGGCTTGTCTTCAAATTCTTCATTTGGCAGGCATTTACTTAAAACCAAATGTCTGACTTGGTTTTGTTTTGTTTTTTAAATTTTGGATTGTTTTCACAATAGTTATTCACATTTTTGGGGAATGTGATCTTATAAATTGTCTGCTTTTGTCCAGAGACTAGACAGGCTAGATTTATGTTATTTATTTTTCTGATTAGAACAATCAGCTTCAGTCCATCTCCTTCAAATCAAGATATGAGTCTGTAAATCACATGAAGTGAAGGATGGAAACTTATCAAGGAGGCATCCAACCTAGAACGAAGGATAAATTTCTTCATGTCAGTGGAAAGTTGCTTGCTTCCAGAAGTTGTGGATGCTCCATTATTGAGGTTTTTAAGATGGCCATTTGTCTGAAATGATACAGGGTCCTCTGCTTGGTTGGACTAGAAGTTCTTCAAGATCCCTTCCAACTCTGTTATTCTCTATTCTGTATTCTGACTTGTCATGCATTCTAGGGTAAATTTGAAAAACATGCTGTCAATTCTATATTATTCCTAGCAGATATTCTTGAAAGTAAAGATTTCTTGGAAAAATGTTGTGATTGAAAAGGCAGCCTTTCTGATGCTGGAAAGGGACATTTCATATACAGTACATGTATGCCTAAGTACATTTTTTTGTTCTAATTTTCATTGTGGCTACTAAGAAATTTAGTGTAATCTGTTTTTTAAAATGATGATCAAAACAATCAAAGTCTCAAATCTGAAAAGGGCCTTCATTCACATAATCTTGCCTTTTTATTTCCCCATTCGGGTGTCCCCAATTGCAGTGATTAAAGTAGCTGAGATTCAAATATTGTTTCAGAAATTGGGTTTATTTCTTTCCAATAAGCCATTTCCTTTCAAAATGCAAAGCCATTTCCTTATAAAATTAGCATTTTGTAAGGACAATAAAAATCAAGGGCAAAGTCTTAAAAATATACAATGACAACACACGCACCTACTCACACACGGGATTGGATCATTTAAAAACTAAAAGTGCAAAATCCAATCATGGAAAGTAACATTTACTTCAATCATAGTCTTCAAAACAGAATTAACTATGTGAAACCGTCATATGAAACGTTAAGGAATGATGGAAGGGGGGGAGAACAATGAAACCTTGAGTTGTTAATTTTCAGTTTAAAACAGCACATTCATAAATAAAACATTCTGAAACATTCTGGGAAAAATGTGACTCTTTTTAAAAATTATGCTGCATTGTAGTTAGCCTGCATAAACATTTATTCATTCTCTCCTTGCTAAATTCTTAAAGCTCACAAAATTGTTTTCTCTAGCAGTCTCTAGGTGGGACAGTAGTGACTTTTCCCAACACTTCCCAACAGAAAAAAATATATTAACTTTTACTTCCTAGTGATGCCACTACTCACCTCGCTCACTCTTGCCTCCTACTCTCTATTTTTTACCCTTTCTTCAGTGATCATGAACCCAGGCAGGCTACTCTCCCCTAGGGATATAACATATAAGCTAAGAATCCATTAGACCCATTTCAGTCTGCATTGGCATCCAAAGGTGCTGATTACCATCCTTTATGTGTTTCATAGAAAAATATGTTGAAAGTTCACCAGTGTAATAGGATCAAGTTCCTCCTATTTGGTACCTAGACTCTAGCATCTATTGAAACAATTATCTGGCGTGTAGCTAAGCCTAAATCCAAAGTTAAATGGATTTCAATAATCTACTTTTTCCAAATATTTTGGAGCTGAGCATGCTTTAGCGTCTTGCAGAAGGACAAAAAATTGTACACTATGATGGGTTCAGTTACTCCTTGCTGTAAAGTGATTTCCACTATTATCATCCTCTCAACCAATTCCTGATCCCCATCTTGGCACATTTGTAAACTACAATAGGAAAGGATTCAACACATGTGTGATAATTTTAATACTTGAGCTTTGCAGACTGAAAAATATTTAGCACATCTCACCTGTAAAACAGTCCTTAATCTCAAAGTTTATGAATTTTCATACACATTTATTTCAAATAAGGAATAGAGATAGTCCTCAACTTACAACTACAATTGAGCCCAGAATTTCCTTTGCTAAGCAAGACAGTTTGTTGCATTATTTTTACAATCTTTCTTGCCACCGTTAAGAGAATGACTGCAGTTAAGTAAGAAACATGGTTCCCAATTGACTTTGCTTGTCAGAAGGTCCCAAAAGATAATCGCATGACTCAAGGACACTGCAACCATTATAAATACATGCCAGTTGCCTTGCGTCCAAATTTCGAGCACGAGGATGGGGCAACGCTTGTAAGCCTGAAAAATGGTCACGTTACTTTTTTCAGTGCTGTTGTAACATTGAACAGTCACTAAATGAGTGGCTGTAAGTCAAGGGCTACCTGTACTATTCCTCCTTTGATTCCTAATAACTTCTCTCTCACTGTCTCTCCCTTTCATTGTGAATTAAATCATTTACAACCACCGAATGTCTAGTAACACGAGCGACCTGTTGCCTTCATATTATTTATGTAAGTTATACCTGACAGTATTTTTCAAGCCTAACTATAGATGTGGAGAGAAGGGCAATTAGATCAGTGCATTATTAGATCACTCTTTTGGTTCTACTACTGACATTTTAGAATATAAAATCTGGAGAAGTTAACCTAATATATACAGTATAGTACATGTCAGAGGTGGTATTCAGCAGGTCTGCCCAGTTCTGGAGAACCAGTAGTGGAAATTTTGAGTAGTTCTGAGAACCGGCAAATATCACCTCTGACTGGTCCCTCCCCCATCTATTCTCTGCCTCTTGAGTCCCAGCTAATTGGCTGGGTCTTTTTTGGTTGCCCTACACAGGAGTTGGAAAGCAGGTTAGTAGGGTGGGGATGAAATGGAGATTTTGCAGTAACCTTCCCTCAGGAGTGGGAAGGGAATGGAGATTTGGCAGTATCCATCCAGTATGCTATGCCCACCAAGCCATGCTCATAGCATCGGTAGTAAAAAATTTTGAATCCCATCACTGGTACATATATTTACACATTAATTTCTGAAGAAGGAACATTTGAAGCTAATTGAGCAACTGGAGAGTTCAAGTTTGTCAGAATAGAAGGATTGTGTATATTAAAAGATAAGGACGTAACTGCTACTATGAAGGGAATAAGTTTCTGTTACTGGAAATTTTATTACTTTATCATGTCTGCTCTTCTGAGAAAAATGTACAGTACAATACTAGATGCATTAAAAGCTTTTTTTTTAAAGGATTAGTTAAACCTACGGTGTGTAATAAGCTGATGTAAATACCACAGACTTAATGAAATTACAAAAAGTGCTACAGGGAAACACATATTCCTAATAATGAGTTTAACTAGAAGACTTCCTCATTATCTACACATTGTAAAAGAGATTTAGCGTAAGCAGTAACATTCATTTTGGCAAGTTATAATTTCTTACTTTAGCTCTCTAGAGATGTGCACAACAAACCGTCCATTTCTCTGATAGAGAAACAAAACAGCAAGATCATTGAGGTTTGCCATTTGACTTGTGTTAGCAACTTGATCTACTGATAAGTGTTTTGCTCTTCTCCTATATTAACTAAATTGTTCTTGACATTGAATAAAACAGATATATAGAATTCATTGGTATTGCCCAGATGCAGGAATATTTATGTCAAATAGCAAACAGGTTATACAAGACATATTTAGAATCTGAATTGTAACCAGAACATCAGCAGATCTCATGCAAATATTGGCAAGATGGGGGAAAAATCTAGATATTTGATAATTAGTTATTTAAAATATCTGATACTATGTATGAAATTGTATCTATAGAGTTATGAAAGACAGAAGGAGGAAAAGATTATATAAATTGTTTTAGAGTCACAATTATGTATTGTAAAAATTATTCCAAGTGAAATAGCCTTTTGCAAATGACTGATGGTGATAGGGATTTTGTCAATGCCGATGGTATTCAAGTGGTGTTCCAGTTATTTTAGGATTGGACACAAGGTAGCTGTTACTATTGATACTAGTATCTTTGCTTTTTTTGCCACAATGGTTCCCCTTCTATTTGCAAATCTTTATATTTTGTGATTTTCTCCAGGTCTTTCTCTTCAGTTCTGCTGTCTTCAGTTACTGCCACATCCACTATTCAGATTTTCCTATCTTTCTTATCAGCAATTGTTAAGTCTAGGGTAATTGGGTACTAAATGCTTGTCTGTTTGAATTCTAGAGTCCCAGAGCACTTTAGTGTCTTCATTTATTATTACTTTGTCTATTTTGTGGTCCTATCAGTTCTAACTTGCAGGCCAATGATATTTTTTCAGATATTCCAATGCAACATTGCTGTCGTGGCATTGTAGTCCATCTATCTTTGTTATGAAATGCACTAGTGGCCTTGTGGAAAGATAAGAAGAAATGGAACAATCAAATAAGAGGGGCAGGAGCCCACAGTTGCCTAGTCATCACAGAATGGAACTGAGAAAGGATATGCCCTAATAGATCATTAATTAATTATTAATTTATTATTTTATTAATGGAGTTGTAAGTGGTGGGCAGAAAGTTTCTACTATCAAATTTGCAAGATTCTATTGATGTAGATTTACAATAAAGTAGAATTAATTCATCTAGTCCTGGCTTCCTATTTATCTGGGAGGTCTGACAGATTTCTAGTACTAGAGGTTCTTCTAAAGAGGGAATCAATCACTATCTGTCCATTAGCATACTTTTAACATATCAATTTGAAGTTGGAAGTTTCTTCTGAATTCAGAGAACTTTTAGAAGACCATTCTTTTTCCATGTCTGTTTCCATCTTCAGTATCTTAATAGATGTTGTTGAATTCTGCTTCTTGTCCCTCTTGAAACCTCTGTAGATTGAAACTCTGTTCAGTTTCTTTCTAAAAAAAAATCTTTCTTGGCTTTGCCTTCTATTCTCTATTTTATGCCAGGGAACAGGTATGCAAAGCAGAGTTTGCTATTCAGTGAGTAACTAAGGAATGAAAGTTTCAGAAAGTAAATTTATTGTATTTGTTGTTTTAGATAAAGAATATTGTAAAATGCATACGGAGAACTAGTTGGTATAGTGGATTAAGGCACCAGGAGACTATGAGTTTTAGTTCTGCCTTAGGCATAAAGCCAGCTGGGTGACCTTGAGCCAGTCATTCTCTCTCTTTCTCTAGGAAAAGTGACAAAACACTTCTGAAAATCTTACCAGGAAAACCGCAGGAATTTGTCAAAGAAGTCACTGGAAGTCAAGATTTACATGAAATTGCATGTGCAAATGCACAAGCGTGCGTGCATGTTCATACACACACATACACACATACATACACAAATAGGACTGAATAATAGAATACTTTTCATAAAGTTGACTCAATAGAATATGGAGTTGAAAGTTAATTGCTAAAGTTGACAAGAGTGTGGTAAATTATTAAAGTAATGAATGCATGGGAATAGAAAATTTTGCAAACAGTCCAACAGTTAGAGAGTGAAAAATGTGATATGCCCTTTGTTCTTTAATATATTTATGGGTAAAAATATAGAAATGCTTGCAGTCACATTAGAAATATTATATGTTTGGATCATGTTACGTGAACTTTTGTATGCTGATGGTGCTGTGCTGTTAATGAAGATCCCAAATTATTTGTAGCAAATGTTAAATTGAATTATTTGGTGAAAAGCATGGCTCTGGAAAAAAATGTATCAAAAACCAGGGTACTTATGTTTGACTGACAACATAGAGGGAATCATTAGTAATACATACATGATGAAATAATAATCAGGTAGATAATTTGAATACCTTAGCAAAATATTTATAAGAAAATAAATGGAGAAATTTTAAGATGTACAAATAATGGTAGAACGGTTGAGCTATTGCAAGGAATGAAGCTTGTCTGAACAAAGGAAACATGATTGTTTATAATAATGTGGTTCTGCCCACTTTGTTGTTTCAAAGTGAAATTTGGGAATGGCAGGAGAAACCTAAAATTGAATGCGGTGGGAATAATATACTTACGAAATGTGTTTGGTAAGCAAGAGGAAACTGGGTCAAGAATGAATTGGGGCAGAAATCAAGTGACCATTAAGGAAGAAGTATTTTGAATGTGGGTTTGGCACACACACAAAAATGAATGATTAAATTGCAAAATAAATATATGAAGAAAGACCAAATTGATTGAGAAGAAAGGCCAACTTGATTGAGAAGAAAGGCCAAGAAATTCCCATTTAGATAGTATTAATGGAATCCTCAAAAAAATTCAGTATCTGGGGTTTAAAGAACAAAAGATAATATATGAAGCAGTGTAACATTGTGATGAGCTTAAGGATGAATTGCAAAAATAAAATAATTTGGAGATGTTTACTATCTAATGTTGTTGGCGTAAATGAGTTTTAGCTACATTTTTCTATTATTTATATTTGTAAGGAACTCATAAATGGTTATATTTCGGAATAGGTAGTTGCATTCAATTTACCATACTATTTTTATTAAATTTTTGTATTGAATGTAGTGTTACTTACTCTGAAATCAATTAGATGATGAATATGTGTATAGGCAGATAAAAGAAAAAAGGGCACAACATTTACATGCTTAAAACAAATATTTCTTTGGGAAAATGATTGAGTAACTACAATTGGATGAGTGTACTTACCCTGGTAAACATATTGATATAATGTATGGTTCAAATCAAAGAGTGATATTTGGAATGTCACTAAATAAATTGTTTGAAAACATAAATTGCCATTTGATTTCCTTTTCAAACCTTGTTCAATATATTTAAACTTTATTTCTGAGACTTGAAACCTTGACTCAAAAACCAATTATCCACAATTATAAACCAAATTCATAATACCCTGAGCCACATCATAAAATGAATAAATTTTATAAATTAATCATCAGAATGATTTTACAATACTAAAAATGATTAACTTATTCTTTCACAAGATGCCAAAGGGAAAAAAAAACAAAGGAAGCATGGCTTCATGTTACTGATTATATGAACAGCCAAGACACTTTATTTAAAAATTATTGTTGAATTGTTAGTCTTCAGGCTATCTGAATAATGCAACCATAGAATACCTATTCAAACAGCCACTGAGTAACATGTATTTTCCAAACTGCAATGTATCTGTATGTTTTTTTAATAATTATTATTTAGACATTATAGGTTTGGAGTACTTTTAAAATCAGCAACTGAATGATTAAGAAAAATCTCAAATCACTATTATTTCCAACAACTTCAGTGCATCAGCATATTAGCAGTGGTGGGATTCAAAATTTTTTACTACCAGTTCTGTGGCTATGGCTTGGTGGGTGTGGCGTGGCTTGGTGGGCATGGCAGGGAGAGGATACTGTAAAATTCCCATTCCCTTCCCACTCCTGGGGGAAGGTGACTGTAAAATCCCATTCCCTCCCTACCCCACTAACTGCTTTTCAGCTCCCTTCTCCTGTGCAGGGCAACAAAAGAAGACCCAGCCGATCAGCTGAGACTTAGAGGCAGAGAATAGATGGGGACGGGGCCAGTCAGAGGTGATATTTGTCGGTTCTCCGGATTATTCAAAATTTCCGCTACCAGTTCTCCAGAATTGGTCAGAACCTGCTGAATACCACCTCTGTATTAGAGTCATTAGATTCCACACAATTACATTTAAGAAAGCTATACATTAAAGAAATCACACAGTTGGTCAATATGTTAAATAGGAACAGAGACTATGGCTCTCGAAATGTTACTGAAGTAGTATTCCTAAGTATTCCTAGCCAGAAGTATGCCAATAATGGTCACTGGCTTCAAAATGTCAGACACAAGTAGGCAATCAAAGTCCTATTCCCTTCTACATGCATAGAGTGCAATACAATACAGATAGTCCTTGACAAATAACTACAATTGCGCCCCAAATTTCTGTTGCTAAGGGAGACATTTCTGAAATGAATTTTGGCCCATTTTATAATCTTAACTGTTAAATAAATCACTGTAGTTGTTAAGTTAGTAACATGGCTGTGAATTGAATCTGGCTTCCCCATTGACTTTGCTTGTCAGAAGGTCACAAAAGGTGATCACGTGATCCCGAGACACTGCAACAGTTATAAATATGAGTCAGTTGCCCAGCATCTGAATTTTGATGTGACCATAAGGATATTGCAGCAGTCGTAAGTGTGAAAAATGGTCGTAAGTCACTTGTCAGTGCTGTTATAAACTCCGGTCACTTAACAAACTGTGGTAAATCAAGGACTACCTGTATACATTAAAAAGGAGCACATATCATTTTAAAGCCAATAACCATTGCTGTATGGAATATACTTTTTATATTTCCTGTTAAGTACACAATTTAGATAGGAAAATACAAATAAATTGACTTTGAAATGTTTCAAAGGATTTTCTCTTCCCTATAGGGGAAAATGCTACAAAAGGTTTCATTATTGGCATGTACTGCTTTACGTAAGATCAGTGTAATCTTTAACTAATTGCCATTTCTAATCAGTTGTAAGGTGACACAAAATAGTTCAGGATACCTGACAGCAATGTTAAAATCTTATTTTATTAAAGATCAAAAATATGTGTTTCACGTCACAAACATATTGCACAATTTCAGTATTTCACATGATACAGATTATAAAATCATTATAACATTTTTATAGTGAGAAAATGCAAAAGTTTCTTTTCAAAATCAGACCTCCCCAAAGCGAAGCAGTTTTTATATATAGTGTATAAAAGTGTAAAGTAAAATATGTCAAGAATTGCAGGTTCCTTCCACTAAGTTGGATGTAATGCTGTGTAGTAAGGCGTCTGATGGCAGGGAATTTTGGGGGCAGGGCGGGACACCAAGGAAACAAAATAATATAACAGAAGGCTTTTTATTTTTGGACTTTTTACAGGAGAATGGGATGAAATGAGAAAGGAGGAGAGCTCTTTTCTGGGATGATTAAGATGTGAGTACTTAAACTACATAAATTTCTTTCTGTTTAATTTTCCACAAAAGGAAAGAGACTACTCAAAACTGCATTGGTTATTGCAGATTTTAAAAAATCCCTTCTCAACATAGACAGAGTCCTGGAAATTATTTAAATATTCCCTCCCTAGACTATAGTAATCTTGGCCATCTTTGAAGTTTGCTTTTCTACCATCTAATGAAAACTACTAGAGTACATATTTGCTGACATATAGTTGTAGGATGACTAAGTTGGAGATTGTTACTTAAAGCTATTGTGAATCTTTATGAACCTAACAATTTTGTTTCAAACAATTTACCCACTAGAACATAGGAGTTATTTATACCAGAAATAAACAAAACAGATTTCCCTCATCTTCAAAAGAGTGTGTTCCTATTTTAAAGGGGAAAAGGGGGAAAAAACCAAGAGTCTAATACCTACTGAAAAGTAATATGATTTATGAACATCATTATTAAACTAATAGATCATTTTACTACACAAATTGTATACTTATTTGGGGATGGAAAATACACGTGTAGCTTTCTAAAGTGCAACAGAAACCAAAACAAAATATTTGATCAGTGGTGGGTTTCAAATTTTTTTACCACCGGTTCGGTGGGCCTGGTTTGATGGGTGCACTTTGCACATACTCCCAGAGGGTTTGCTACTAACCGTCTCCTGCAATCCTGCACTCTCCCTCTGCCTTCAATAGCTGACACGCGGCAATCGGCTGTGCCGTGTGAAGCAGCTGAGGTTGAAAAGCAGGAAATAAAGGTCAGTATAGAGACAGGGCAGATAGGAGAACCTAGCAGCTGATCATCAGAGCCAAACCAGTTCATAGATGATCATTGGAGCTACTGGTTCGGCCAAACCAGGCCGAACCAGTAGAATACTACCATTCTATTTAATATTTATAGGGCACATCTTTACTCAGAAATATGCTTCATTATATTAAATGAAACCTACTACCAGATAGGCACCCATGGTTTAGCAACTTCATTTTTATAAAAACTGGCTTTTTATTTAAAGGAATTCTCGAAAAGCGATATTGTTAAATCAGGAACAGGTTTTCTGACCTTGGGAGCATTTAACAGATTAACAAGAGTTGGAAGGTCATCTAGTCCAACCCTCCACCCAAGGATTTCTCTCCCAATGTTCTGAAAACCTCTTCAATCTTCTAGATCATACTTGTGAGAAGCAGGATTAGAGATTGCAGGAGAAATAAACCAAGATTGCTGCATCTTTTTGTATTGCAAAAGTGGAGTTCTTCAGCTGGATCAGAAGTTTCTAGTGGAGGAAAATGATTTTTCTGTTCACTGGTGGCAGAACCTGGATCCAATCGTGGTATACACAAGATTGTGTCCTATTTTCTTAATCATGCAGAAGATAAAAGGATATCGAGATGGCTTTTTGCTCTAAAGTCAGTGGATCTGGCAACTGTGTCTTAAAACTATATGAAACCGGAGTGATTTAATATGCTGATTCTTTGAACAGTAAACAGTTTATATTGAAGAATTATTATGTGTTTACCTTGAAGATAAATTAATATCTTGTATTATCCTGCTTTAAAGCCAAATCGCAAATGTGATTCCTAATTCAAAAACTGAGAAGAAAGCCCCCCATTATTACAAAATAATTTCTACTTGCATAGTTTTTCTTGCATTCTCAAAACATCAACCACAGTACTGTGGAAATTTACTTGTATCTCATGAAATAAAGATAGTAGTATATAAGGTACATTTCCTTTATGTTAAGCTAATACTGATCGAATTATTCATACACTAACTACATTGACATGTGCATATGTATACATAGTATATCCATATACACACTAAAATAATAATAAGTAAATGAACAAAGATCAAGGAAGGCTGTGTAACATATGTACTGTAGATGAATATCTCAGTAAATTCTACCACTGCTCCCAGGTAAAATCATCTCCTCTGCCAAATAAAACAAAAAAGCCTAAAACTGTAAGAAAAATCACAGCATTTCCAGCCAGCACAAGGCCACAGGCTCCCCACTTGATCTGAAATAGAAAATAAAATAAAATTAACCTTTCATTCATTGATACAAAATATAGGCTATTTTGAGCATTAGAGAAGTCCAAAGAAATACAACATCAGGATGGTAAAAGCACTTAAGATAAAACACTAAATTTTAAGAACCAAGAGAACTACTAATTATGTAATTAGTAGTCATTACAGAACTCCTCATCCAATTTGCTAAAACAAACTTGACATAAAAACAATTACAAGTCCTTGAATGGCTCAAGAGAGCAATTAATGAAAATTTACAAGAAAGCTCATCCACCAAAGCATAAAGCTAATTGTGAAGAATTATTTGTAAGCTATCAGCCACAACATAAAACAGAAGTTTCCTATTATCAGTACAAATCTGTAAATCTGGATTTCCCCTACTACAAGAAGTTCTTTACCTCAGCCCAATTTGGGCTGAAATTTGAGAAGTGGAATAGAAACAAGATTTTTTTTCTTAACAAGGAATGAAATGCTCATTTAAATGTATTGTATTTAAATTATTATATCAGAGTATTATATAAGGTCCATATACTGCTATACATCTCTTTAAGCTATATTTCCTAAAATTGTTGATTTCAGAATTCATTCACGACTTGACTATTTTTCAGCATCAACTACTGCTTTCTAACTCTGATTATGTGCCATCCTATCAGTGAATATATAGTTAATAAAAAATAAAATATTTATTAAACCAGAGAATGGAATAAAAATACACAACCAATACTTCATAAAACATAGACATAAAATACAGTAAAAATCACATACAAATTAATAAAGCAACAATAATACAGATAGTAGTGGCAGTCATAGTACTTGTACTACTTTTCAATCAAAGAGGGGACAGATAGCATACATTTTCCCCATGATTCCAATCTATAGCTGCTGTGGCAGTGGTCCCCAACCTTTATGGCTTGGTGGCCCAGTGATAGGGGGGGGGGGGAACTGGCTTACACAAGCAATGGGCCAGGGGATTAACAGCCTACCACTCGTGTAAGTCAAGCTGCATACATGCATGCTGGCCTTCTGCTAATGTGGCCTGGTTCTGAATTGGCCATGGTCTGGTAATGGGCCACCCAGTGGCTGTGGACACCTGTGCTATAGCAAAGAATGATCAAGCTGGCATGTTATAAATTATTAGTGGGGAAAGCTGCCACTATTATATATAAAGAGGTAGTCCTCGACTTACTCCCATTCATTAAGTGACCAAAGATACAACAGCACTGAAAAAAAAGAACTTAGGACATTTTTATACTTACAACTGTTGCAGCATCCCCATAGTCACATGATCAAAATTCGCAACTGGTTCATATTTATGAAGGTTGCAATGTTCTGGGGTTACATGATAACTTTTCCAACCTTCTGACAAGCAAAGTCAATGGGGAAGCCAGATTCACTTAAGAACTGAGTTACTAACTTAACAGCTGTAGTGATTTACTTAACAACTGTGGCCAGAAAGATTGTAAAATGAGACAAAACTCACTTGACAAATGTCTCATTTAACAACATAATTTTGAGGCTCAATTGGGGTCATAAGTCAGGGACTACCTGTACATCAAAGAAAATAATAATCAGGAGTGGCAGCTTAAAAGCCCTTAGAGAACCAGTGGACACCAATAAAGTACTGCAACAACTGGCTAGAAATTTTGGGCATTTTTTTAGTCATTTAGAAATCAATTAGTTGTTTGTTAAAAGATGCCCTAAAAGCAAAGAATTTCAGCCTACCCTTAAAACATAGCAATTGTCATTTCAGGATGACTTGACATTGTTTATCTTTCTTCATCTTATAATTTTTTCTATTGATGGCCTGGCATGATTTCTGGAAAGAAAATGTGTATTTGTGCCAAAGTTAAAGGTTTTATAACTAATGCAACAATCCCTAGGAGAACTGAGAACTTTTATTAAATATTGTGCAAGAATGTCAATATGCCAAGCCTCAAATTGTTAAAAGGGGAAGTGTTAAGAGGTCAGGCACATTGTTTCATCACATTATGTTTTGTATCTAGTGGTATACGGTAAAAATGTATTATAAGATATATTTAGTTATAGGAAAAGCACAGTATTTGGAAACATGTTTCGGATCGTAACAGTTCTCCATCGCTTCAAGGAAAATTTCAGAAATAGAAGCCTTAAATCTTTCAGCCAGCAATTATAACAGAAAGTAGTATGTGTAGCATGGTCAAAGATACATTAATTCAGACATAATTATCCTAGTCCAGGTGCAGTTTGTTTGATCAGGAGCAAGCTGTGCGTATTTGATCCTCCATCTCTGTTTTTCATACTTCAGTACTTCCACATTTTGTTAAACTATAAGTCCCCAATTCAGATGTCACGGAAAATTGCAATTTAACAAAGTGATGTCAAAGCCTGGAGAAAATGGGCGAAGGAAACATGCACATATATTCTGTTTTCACATTAAACAAGTAAATGGAGAGGTCCTTGAGCAAGATATCATGTGGCATAATGGATTTGGGATACCATAATTAGAAAGTGCACCAAAAGCATTTTTAAAAATGACTTCTCACTTAGGTTCAAATCATTAATGATTGACGAAATACTATGAAGAGTATCATAGAGTTGTAAATCAAGCACGCTACAAGGCATGAATCAGCTCCTCAAGTTTTTCTTGATAGATATACATTTACTTTCCTGTGAAAAACCAAAATAAAAGAACTATTATTTCAAAAGATGCTATAAAAATGTTAAAACAAGAAGCAGTTTATCCTCCAGGAATGATGGATACATCCCTGCCCCCGGCCCCAAATATTATTAAATGTGGCAAGTCTGACGAGAGAAGAGAGAGAAATGGGAGGCAGGATAAAGTGGATGAGTAACATCAAAGCATCTCTCTCTCTCTCTCTCTCTCCCTTATTTAGAATCCACTCATCTCCATCACAGAGAGATGGAAAGTATTTGTCTTTAGAGTTGAGCCCAATGCAATGGTACTTTACTACTAACGATGCTATAGAGCACTGCAGACCACAACTACACACAAAGACAGTTTCTTCCTGAACATCATCACTCTGCTAAACAAATAATTCCCTCAACACTGTCCAACTATTTACAAAGTCTGCATTACTATTACTATTAATCTTCTCATCACTTCTTATCACCCGTCCCCTTCCACTTGTGACTGTATGACTGTAACTTGTCGCTTGTATCCTAACGATTTATATTGACTGTTTCCTAATATGATTCAATTGCTTATTGTGCCCTATGACTATTATTAAATGTCATAACTTATGATTCTTGACTCTTGATGAATGTATCTTTTCTTTTATGTACACTGAGAGCATTTGCACCAAGACAAACTCCTTGTGTGTCCAATCACATTTGGCCAATAAAGAATTCTATTCTATTCTAACTAGATATCTCAGAGATAATTTTGAACCAGGGTGCTGTCAGGCAGATAAAAATGACTAAATAGCAGACAGGACCAGATAATAAAAATCCTGCCTCTTTTTACATGCATGAGATGCATGTAATACACATTAAAGGGAAGGGATTTCAGTCTTTTTATATTACTAATCTCCTTGGGAAGCCTATGCTTCTGTGATTAATCTCCCAAATATTATTTTACTAATATTTTTGGTCAAAACTAAAATATATTTAAATACTTCGTGCTACAGTACCTGGATTTCCAACTCTAGGTATTTTCATAATTATTTTTCATAGTACAGCTAAGAGGCTGCTTATCTATGAGACTAAAAGAATCATAAACATGCTTACTACAGAGAAAACCTCATTTAATTGTGGAGTTTTAATTCAAAATTGGTAAGTTTTATATTGTCCTTTGCATGCCATTGATACCAATCTTATAAAGCAAATGTGCTTTATCATCTTTATCAAAGATGATTAGAGGATTGAAGGCTAAATCATAAGAAGAACAGTTGCAGGAAGTGGGACTACGGGTGACATGATAGCAGTGTTCCAATATCTCAGGGGCTGCCAAAAAGAAAAGGGGTCAACTTATTCTCCAAAGCATCTGAAGACAAGACAAGAAGCAATGGATGGAAACTAGTAAGGAGAGAACCAATCTAGAATTACGAAGAAATTTCCTGACAATTAGAACAATTAATAGGTGGAACAACTTGCCTCTAGAAGTTGTGGATACTGGATGTTTTAAAGAAGAGATTGGACAACAATTTGTCTGAAATGATATACATTTTCCTGCTTGAGCAGGGACTGGACAGAACACCTCCAAGATACCTTCAAACTCTGTTATTCTGTATTCCATTCTGCTTGTAAAATGTAAAAGCTATATGACATATGCTTTTAAGATTCAGAAATATATCAATGAATCAGCACTATATCAAGTTATGCCTTATTCCTTTATTTTCTTATTATGAATCTTAAGCTCTATGGATATGACAGAGTTTACATTTCCTCTGTAAAGAAAATTGTCAGAAAATATTTTTCTCCATTTTTAACCAGGAGCTAAATTTATTTTAGTAAGAATAGGAAAGAATTAGAGCTCCTTCTTGTGGTATGACTGTGGAATTGTGTTTTTTTTTTCTTATAGAGTATCTTTCATAAGAAAAAAAATACACTTAGCCAAAAATATAATAGAAAATATTAGGTGTTATTGCTAATATTCTCAGAAATTGGTTGGAGACAATTTTATAACTGCAACATGTCAAAGAATTAACACAAAAAATTGGAATCAAGAAATTGAGAAACAACTCTATAACCTAAGATGAGAAGTATAGATACATTTAAATAGTTATGTTTTAATAAGAACACCCATTTTTAATCATCAAGGCAAGCTCAAAAATTCTGAAGAAATCTATTGGGTTGTTTTATTAGGTATCCTATTGCTTATCTGATCCTACTGGGCACTCAGTAAATTACGACGAACACAATCAATAGAATTATAATAAACATCTCTCTCTCAACCCAGTTCACTTCACAGGATTGTTATTGTGGGAAAATAGGAGGAGGAAGGGGTACGTTTGTTGCTTTCAGTTATTGATAAAAACAATAAAGGCAGGATTTTAAAAATTGAAAAATAACAAATAAATAAAGGTTAATAATTAATATTGAGAACAATTTGAATGGACTGAAAGGAGACTCATCTCTGAATATAGCAACCAAGAGTAACAAAATATGTAAAATAAATGGAATGCAACAATGTTAAATACGTTTTTGCTTCTATTGCATTTTCCATTCATTCTAAATGTAACCAACATTTATCAGGGCTATCACTGTATATAGCAACATAACATAGTACACTGTATATATGCATGCATGCATGCATGCATGCACACATACATACATACATACAGAACAGAATAGAATTATTTATTGGCCAAGTGTGGTTGGATACACAAGGAATTTGTCTTGGTGAAAATACTCTCAGTATACATAAAAGAAAAGATACATTCGTCAAGAATCATAAGGTAAAATACTTAGTGATAGTCATAGCGTACAATAAGCAATCAAATCATACTAGGAAACAATCAATATAAATCCTATATACATACATACATATATACATACAAGGTAAAGGTTTCCCCCATCCATCATGTCCAATTCCGGGTGTGGGGGAATGCTAATCTCTGTTTCTTAGCTGCGGGAGAAAAGATTGTCTGAAGACATTTCCATGGTCATGTGGCCAGCATGATGATACGCCGAGGCATACAGAACGCTTTTACCTTCCCAAAGAAGTGGTACCAATTTATCTACTTGCATTTGCATGCTTTCAAATTACTAGGTGGGCAGCAGTTGGGCCAAGGACGGGAATTCATTCTGTCATGTGGCACTCAGGTCTCGAACGTGGGCTATCAGCTTTCTAGCTGATAAACTCAGCGTCTTTAACCAATGAGCCATCATGCCCCTGTATACATATATACATACTGTATACATAAATATATATATACATACAGTGCAGTGATGATATTACCTAGTTTGGGTAATGAAACGTTTGCAAGAAAATTACAAAGCTCAGACAGCACCAAAGACCTTTCACACAATACACTTAATCCCACTGGTGGAAAAAAAAGAGAAATAGTACATATCAAAATCAATTTTGCAACTTCCAATATAAATTCTGAAAAAATAATTCAAAGTCCAAAATTGAAGAAAATAAATAACACCTCCTCTTTAAAAATATACACTGTATCATCTAAGCATATGAGTGCTTTTTTTAAAAAAAAACTCTTCTTCCTGTAGTAGTATGCTAGATTATAATTTAGCACAATGTGGCAATGATAATCAACAAGTCATGGTACTGTATATGTTTTAGCAAGTAATGAAATTCAGTAAGCCATGGGTGGGGCCAGCATGAGTTCAACTGCTGGAAAACAGGTTGATTCACATATCACACTAAGCCAAACATATTTTGGCTTCGTTTTGGCTCATTAAGATAGAATCTCTGCAAATTTACTAACTAGGAACTAGTTATTTAATCTGTAGACAGAAAACATCTCAAACAGCTTATTCTTTCAAAGCATCAGAGAATTTTCATTCTTGCTTTTTTTTAATATCATCCCTTCAGCAATTTCTCCCAATTCTCAGCAAATATTCATGGGAGAGAATTGAAATAGTAACCCATTTTTCTGTACTGCATACTCTATAATGATTATCTACGGCACCTCCTTAATACAAAAATCTAGACAACTTTATCTGAACTTTTGTTTTCAGATGAAATTTCAAAGTAACAAATAACACAATTCTGTTGGGTGATTTGCCAGACGTGGCAATATTACAAGAAGCAGCAGAAAGTACATGAAGATAAAAAGTCACCTTTTCCCCCTGTTCATACTATGTTATTTTCTTTCTTACTGATGTTATTTTCTTTCTTACTGATATTATTTTCTTTCTTATTGCCTGAAGCAATGTCATAAATCTTCACTATTGTTCTGTGACCTCAATAAAATGTATTGATTGGCTGATCGCAAACTCAGCCATGATCGCCTCCAAACCATGATTTACAGCTTGTGCTTTGTGGTTGAAGTTGTGATTTGTTAAACTAAAATTTAGCACAATATATGAACTCAGCAATATAATTGCAACTATAAAATCTTTATTATTTATGCAACGTCTCCTGGCCCTTATGAAGGGAATGCCTGAAAGAACCCATCCTATTGTATCATCAAGAATCTGGTATGTTTTTCAATGACAATGTTATAAATGTGCTAATTAATAGAAATCATTTGTTAAGAATCCTTCCACACAGCAAGAATTCTGCGGACATACATGTTAACTCTCATTGTCTTGCTACAGGACTTACCACTTCAACACGTGCAAGAATGATAGGAAGTCCAAAAGCAGAGACCACAATTCCAGTTGTGAAAAAATACGACAGTTCCTTGCAAGTACTGCTTGTTGCGTCTGTATCATCGCTTACTCTTCGTGCAATAAAGTGAGGAATAGGGCATATGGCATAAAATATCAAGACAAATAATGGCCAGTAGGTACTGCAGAATGATGAAGAAGAGGAGATTAAGGAACTTTAAAACAAATGGTTATGCAATATCAACTTCTTTGCTCATATACAAAAATGCAGCTGTTATATATTCACATATCTACCTCATCACACCTGATAAATACAGGTAAGCCTTGATGTATGACAATTGAACCCAAAATTCCCGTGCTAAACAAGGCAGTTGTGAAGTGAATTTTGCCCCTTTTTATGACTTTTTCTTGCCACCTCTGTTAAGTGAATCACTGCAGTTTATAAGTTAGTAGCATGGTTGTTAAGTGAATCTGGCTTCCACTGACTTTCTTTGTCAGAAGGTCACAAAAGGTGATCACATGACCTTGGGACTCTGCAACTGTCATTAAACCCATGTCAATTGGCAAATGTCCAAATTTTGATCACATGATTGTAGGAAAGCTGCAATGGTCGTAAATGCGAAAAATGATCTTGTCCCTTTTTTCAGTTCCGTTGTAACATTGGTCACTAAATGAATTGTTTTAAGTTGAGCAGTATCTGTATATAAGTCACTTTGTACTGCTTCCCCAATTCCCACTTTTTTGATCCACATACCAAACGCATTTATTCAATCCACTGTTTTTGGTACATTTTTGCCAGGCTAGTTCAGTTTTCCTCTCTTTTCATACCATTTCCAAGTATTAATCCCACCATTACTACTCAAATTGTATTGTTCTACTATATTCATAGACTTTTATGCCAATTAAATGTGTTCAGAATTTACACGCTTGATAACAAAGAACTGATATTGTCTCACTCAAAGTAATATGTTCTTACCCATATGTTTCTAAGGCACATCCCAACATAAGAAATGTCAAACCAATGACTCCAGTGAATGATAAACCAACCAAGGCTGCAAAAGTGGAAATAAAAAGAATGTCACTCAGTTTAATTTGAATAAAGCAACTCTTATAAATATAATTATAAAAATCACTGGCTGCTGACATTCTTTAAAAATAATCGTGGAAGGTCTAAGCAGAGAGATAAATGATGTCATTAACTTGACCATACAGAATGATTTCATATTTCCCTTAAAAAGAAGAGTTCTCCACTCCTCTTACTTGTTGCAGAATGCCACCAGACTTGAAATTCTAGACCTAGAAAACTTAGAACTACCCTGCCTTCGGTCTGATCTAAGTATAGTATATAAAATCATACATTGCAATGTCCTACCTGTCAATGAATACTTCAGCTTTAACCATAACAATACAAGAGCAAGAAATGGATACAAACTCAAGGTTAGCCACACCAAACTTGATTGCAGAAAATACAACTTCAGCAACAGAGTGGTCAATGTTTGGAATACTCTGCCTGACTCTGTGGTTCCTTCCCCAAACCCCAAAAACTTTAACCTTAGACTGTCTACTGTTGACCTCACCGCTTTCCTAAGAGGCCTGTAGGGGGCGTGCATAAGCGCACCAACGTGCCTACTGTCCCTGTCCTATTGTTTCTTTTTATTATTTGTATATGTATCCATTTCATGTATTCATAACTATGTTTATACTTATACCCATTATCTTGTAAGCGATTGACAAATCAAATAAATAAAAATGCTGCTTCCATACCTACTACAGTTTATCAAAGGAGCAAACTTTGATGACGCTTGCAAAAAACATATCCTTCCTGATTGGGAGTTTCTGTTCTTAGATTTTGGCTTGAATTTTTAATTATACCAGAAACAGTTCAACAAAGTGGAACAGAAATAGGATAAACTGGTCTTAGTGGTTTCAAGTAACTTATTAGGCCAATGCACCAAAATCTGCTCAGATGAGGCAAGAGAGCGGTCAGGGATGGGCTTCTACAGGATGGGCGAAGAGGAGGAATCATCTACATCTACAGGATGAGCGAAGAAGAGGAATCGTCTACAAAAGAATCAACTATGCCTGGCACCCTAGAAGTCCAGATTGCACTTTCCAGTGAACCAGCTGAATAAACAGGACAGAGGGAGGATCCTTTTTTCCTTTGATCTCTTTTTTTTCTGCAAGGCTGAAATGTCCTTGGGGGTATCCCCAAGACAGTGTGCAGGAAAAAAAGCGACACCACCACTAGCAACAGCAGAATAGAAAAGAGCCGTCCAAACTAAAAATTCTTTACTCAAGAGCCTGAGTAATCGGCGTGAAGATGGGGAAGAGAAAGAGATATAGAGATCTTGGATCTCTCGGGGAAGAGATGCGGGTTGCCACAGCGACGGTCGCTATGAAGAGAAGGTGGAAACCTACGACTTCCTTAAGGTAATCCCTCACGGAGAAGGTGGGGGAAACGCCTCGTACCTTTGATCCCCGCCATGCCTCCTTCCTTGAAGGGGCGATTCTCACGATCGCTTTCCGGACTTGGAGGCAGAGGAGGCGGAGTGTAAGGAAGCTTCTTCCGCCTTTCTCTTCACGTGGTCCTCTGCGAGCGCCTGCCCCTTCCCACAAGGAGAAAGAGAGAGAGGGAAAAAAGAGGGAGAAACGGGAAGAAGTTGTTTCACAGAAACAAAAAAATACCCAAATACCCATCCCGAGATGATGGGGCGCTACCGCTTCGGGGATCTGGAGCGATCAAGTGAGATCTTTCACGAAAGGAATACCGATAGTTTGCTTTGTGTTCGAACAGCACCAGTTTGCGAGTAAATTTCAGTGTTTTTTTTTTCTCCTCGTCCTCCTCCCCATAGTTTTTGAGTCAGGTATTATCTCAGTAGGAAGTTCTTGTTTCTCCACCGAGCGAGAAACTAGAAATAAATTCTACTTGTATTGTTTGTTTCTCTCGCGCTCTCTCCATGACAGCTTGTGTTACTAAGGAAATACGATTTTTTTTTTTGGGGGGGGGGGGTGTCACTTTATCATTCTTGTGTGTATTACTGTAGTGCCTTAGTTATGCCTTTGGTAAAGTTTCTCATTAGTACCTTTGATCTGTGGAACTCAAAGGGGAAAAAGCTTTGGGTACCAAACACTTAACAATCATGCAACCCGTAATAACACATGAAAAGTATAGAACCAAGTGTTGTGCCGTGCAGTTGCTCTGTTAACAGCCATCATCTTGGATCTAGCATCTGCTTAGAGGACAGGACTAAAGTCTGGAATAGTATAAGGTCTGCTTGAGCAGGGGGACAAGGTCATGGTTGTGACCTGTATGACTGAGGTGTTTTTTTAAGCGGCAACTGGACTGGTTTGTCTTTGAAGATTGTTGGAAGAATTATCCTTCTGGGTTCAGTTCCAAGTGGGGAAAAAAGACACTGGAAACATGGAGGCTATTTGGCAAGATGGATTAATGGTGGACAGGACGTGGCATGGAGCTCCAAAGTGGAAAGGACGATGACATGCTTCAAGATGTTGGGTGAAGGAAAAGAAGGGGCAAGATGCTTAGCTCTCTGTTGGGATTTGAATTTGAGCTTGTATTCTGATTGGTTGTCAGACTCCCATGGGGCCATGCAGGGCCAACTTTGTAGGTTAGGGGTCTCCAACCTTGGCAACTTTAAGACTTGTGGACTTCAACTCCCAGAGTTCCTCAGCCAGGTTTGCTGGCTTAAAGTTGCCAAGGTTGGAGACTCCTGATGTAGGCTGTCCTGAGTCCCAGGCTTGGTTGAGCCTTGCTGAATGATGACATAATGAAAGGGCTTTGAGCAATTCCTATTATAGCTCTACCTGGAGTAGATCTTTGTTATGTAAAATAGACTGCCCCAGGCCAGAGTAATGGCCCATTAGCAAAGGTGGGGGAGGGGTGAGTTTCTGCCTCTTTGAGTTTCTACTTTTCTTTTTAGGGGGAAATATTCTGCCTTTTTAGTATATCCTAAAATATTTCATTTTCCTAGGAGAGGAGTGAGTTTTAACTCGCAACAATATGTTTCACTTCTCATCCAAAAAACTTCTTCAGCTCTGGTCGGATGATGGGAAATGGAGGATTCATTCCCCATTATCCAGCCAGAGCTGAAAAAAAACCAGAAAGTCCAGTTATCTCCTGAAAAAAGTACCTTTGGGACTACCGGTAAAATGAGCTGATTTTTGCTTTACTGTCATCTCAAGAGTTTTCGAGAAAAATAAATTTATGTCCAGTTTTAATTTTAAGAAGCATTTGTTTGGGGGGATAATTTGCCGAGGGAAGCTTGTCTGGAAAAAAAAATCACCCATGGGTTTATTAGCGTACAACAGAATACTTTGATTCTTATGTTCTCCCATGGGCATACTGATATTTATAAATGATTTGGCATTTTTAGAACATATTCTAGAATGTACTACATATTACGGAAAAATCTGTAACGGCACAGGAAATGAAATTCCAATTTTTACTCTTTTGATTCCTCAAAAGCAATTTAACCCATGATCAAAATGTTTAGAAAAGCATGAGGAGGTTTATTCTTTTCCCAGATGAAGAGGATGATAGGGCAGGGAAAGAAAATCATTAAAATGATTACTTCTAGAGCAGCATGAAGATCTTCATTTGGAAGTGTCATCAGTTTGAAGTGTTAATCTAAGTTACAGATGATGGGTGTTCTCAATAAACAGAGACTCATAGAGTTGAAAAAGACTTTGGAGGCCTACTTGTCCAACCCCCTACCCAGTGTGGGACAAATAGTTGTTCAATCATCTCTTTACAATGTCCACTAATGACCCTGTATTTTGAAGAGACAGTTCAATTGTTCAATTTATTAATGCCTGAGAATCAGGAAATTCCTCCTTATTTCAAGTATAGATTTGTCCCTATAAAGCTTCCACTGATTGGTTCTGGTCTTACCATTGGGTGCTGTAGTGTAGAGAATAAATCCCTGAATTATAAATGCCCATTTTATACTTTTTGGTCTATTTCTCAGTATCATCCATGCATTATGGCTATTTCACCCTGGGATTTATTTTTTTTTAACTAGCGCTGTAATATGAATATTGCATACATTTGTGAATGTTTCCCTGCCTTAAATGTCCACAACTACATAAGAAAAGCATCAGCATAATTTGCCTCCTAACAAAATTAAGTGGCTTCAACAAAATTTTCAATAAAAAAAGTCCATTCACTTCCCCCTTTTTTGCACACAACATAATATTAAAGAGTTAGATTGCTGTGAAGAAGAAATGATACTTCATTTATATCTGTTTAGTCTATTGCTTCTCTGACCATTCATACCCAGAGGACATTGGTAGAATTGCAAGCAATCCAAAGGCAATAGTAGGTATTCTTTCATAAGGAAGAGATTTTTTTAAAAATGTTTTGAAGCACAAGGAAGCTGTAGATAGAAGACAGCATCATTTTTATATATTTTAAAATTCCATGAAATAATAATTAAAGAAGGAACTGTCATTTGGAGGTTCCCCAGAATATAAATTCAGAAAATTATATAGACCACAAACGTTTTTGGGCTTATTTAAAAAGAAAATTGGTTCAAATTTACTTTTCCATATCATGTTTGGTGTACCTGTTATCCTTTCACATCTTCAAACTTTTATTCCACAAAGAATAAATACAAATCAAATAGACTGAGTTCTTTGAAGTTTTTAATATATACAGATCTTTTAGACTATTCACAGTTCAATGGGCTTACTGCAGATTTACAAAAAGAAAAAAAAAGAACTCTTAATACACCTGATTAAAAGTGTTATTTCCTGACAGCATCAAAAAGACAGAAGAGGAAACCTTGTCTGGTTTCAATCGTTTTGATCGCATAGCAGGTCTCATCTCCATGCATAAAACATAGAAGTTAGAGGAGATGTTTAAGCTGTATTAATTTTTCATGGTGCTGAAGATGAAACTTAAGGATTGCTTTGTGTTTCACATGAACTTGAGTTAGCTGGACTTATAAAAATAATAAATTTGATACACTAAGCTAATAATCGGTATAATCTCAAAAAATGTTTGCTATATTAATTAAATCTATTTATATACAGCATCATAAGCATCTACAGGTGGAAAAAAAGGAGTAAAACCATTCACAGGAACATAATTCACATTCCAAAATGTTTTTAATAGACAAGCACATACTTGATCAAAACATATCATAATATGTTAATAAATAACATCCAGTTTGTTATACTTTTCAAACATCTTAATGTCTTGTATATATTTATATATAAAAAAGGAGAACTTGATGTTTTTGATTAATATTGGCAGTAAATGACAATAAATAATGGATCGATACAACAAAAAGGTGGCATGTAATATAAAAATAAATGTAGGCTGGTTGACATGCTGTATCTGCAGAAAAGGGTTTCTCACTAGAAAATCAGAACAGAAAAACAGATTGTCTTAAAAACACTAAATAGACAAAGATTTTCACATTACCTTGAAATTCTTCCCTTTAAGAAAGAGTGAAAACTTCTGCCCATCCACTAGCCTCCTAGTGAAAATACAGACATTTTCCTCCACCCAGTGTTTTTAGACCTATCTCTGAACAGCTTTATAAGGAGATAGGCTATATAATAGATTCTAGTGTGTGACAGGACTGCAGTGCTACCATACATTCAATAAATGAGAAATACAATTTTCAAAAGTCACTTCAGGATCAATAATACTCAGTCCAGGTCTACACGGTTGTTCCTGACTTAAACTGACTTAATGACAGTTGTTTAGGAGGAAAAATAATGCATAATCGCCTGTGACTGGATTTCATTCAGGAAATGCCCCTAAATAAAATCAACATTAGATGTTTCTCTGCGGAAAGAGTACTATGTAAAATGAGTTTTGTAAGAAGGTGGAAAAAAATCACTTTTATCTTCATAGGTACCCTACAGATGTTTCTATTTTATTGCTTTTTGAGCCAATATATCTATTGTAGGTAAGATTCTGTCATTTGAATAAGTTACAAAATAAATTATTTCCAAAGGCTTAGAAGGTGAGCCTTTGTTGCACTCAGGTTGTATTTAAAAATTATCTGGAAAGGGTATGTTTGATTGAACTCAATTAAAATTTTGGAAGAACATAATTAAAGGAAAAGTCAAAGATTCATCTGTATGTAAGAAGATAATATATCTCAATGGGGAATTTTAAAAGCTTGCGATATAACCACACCCTCAGTTTCTATTAGTGCAGAACAGTCAACACAGCGTGCTACTGATACCATCTCCAAGAGGTTTCTGATTTAACATAATAGATTATTTAAAGATGCAACTCCCAATTCAACTATGGTGAAGAATGTCTGCTTAAATCTCAGACTTGAAATGCAATGCTATGCTTAAGGCTGCAATAAGTTACCAGCAATATAATCCCGTTATTTATCTGACATATTCAAAATATAATAAAATGAAGAGTTTAAGGGCCAGTTGGGATAAGAAAGAGTGTGTTTTAAATAACTGCATATGAATGAAGATGTACCATATTTTGTGTTAGTTCTGGATACAAACTTCAAAATCAAGCCACATCCAAAAAGGTACAGAGTCCCTTTTGCTAAAGGCAAAGAGACAAATTTCATTTCACTTGTTCCAAGGCAAACAATCCTAGTTTACTAGAATGCCTATTTAAATCTGAAAGAACATTATAAATCAGTCCCAAGAACTCCTTTCTTTTTGCATCTGTAATAAGGATCAGCCTTCTTTTCTCTTCCTTTTCCATGAAGACTATTTTTTTAAATTGGGCTAGTATTAATACTTTTACATCTCCAGCCAGACATCAGTTCAGCCGTGAAAATCATGTGGCAAGGAACGATACAAGCACTAGCACAGATCTACAGCAACGTCTGAGGAGGAATGCTAATACAAAGGCTTCTGGCCCTGGTTTTCAAATTCTGACCAGGCATCATTGAGCTCCATAAAAATCATCTTTGCATATTGTTCATATGGTTGTCCAGTAGCCTGGAAGAAAAGCAAAAAACAGGTTTCAATTAAGTACAAAGATCTATTTGAAAAGTACATGCACACAGAAATATCCAACAGAAATTTGGGGTTGGTTTGGCAAATCCATTGTCAACCCTGAAGTGAACCTGGCTGAGGCCATCTTGGAGACTTCAGGATTGCCACAAAGCAGAAGAAGGGAAAGGGAGGGGGGAAATAGCTAGATGGGGTTTTGTAGCAAAGAAGTTTTCCCGTGAGAACCAAGGATATCATAACCGGTGGCTGGCCAGAGGAGGAGTGAAGTAACCAAGCAACCAGCCAGCACCGTGATTGGACAGTGTGACCAGTGTCTTGGGGAAAGGGGAGGGGACTTTTACTTTTTAATTAGGTGAAAGCTGCGGGAACTTTCACCAGCTGTGCCAATATGATGTATCCAATAAATTGTTCTTTGAGGAATTTGCCTGCCTCAGAGTTCTAGTTTCTATAGGTGCATTACTTGGAACGCTGACATCCATTTTTCTCCATGGGCTTTTAATTAAAAACAAAAACACACACTAAGTCTAGGGCTTACCTTTGTACCAGTCACCTCAGGTGCAAAGGTTTTTAGGTGACAGGGGGAAATTGTGAAATGGTGAAACTTCATTTTATAAAAAAATATAATGAAGCCAAAGAAGCAAGAGGGTGTGTGTGTGTGTGTGTGTGTGTGTGTGTGTGTGTGAGTGTGTGTGTGTTGGAGAGAGAATAATTTTTTTAAACGTTCTGCTGGGGTATGAACCAGTCAAATTTGACTTTCAAGGCAAGAGTAATACTGATTATGGTATTGCTTCAGTTACAGTAGCAGAAAGGTTTAAATGATTTAAGGGTGAATACTAAGCATTCTCTCAGCTGAAGCCCTTCCTTCCTTCATAAAGTGCCCCATGAAGTATGAAGACTAACCTGAAGCCAACTAAAGCATTCAAACTGACAGGACCCCCTCCAGACAAGGCAATAGGAAAAGTCTCTTTCAGAAGCAGAGCCCCAAGGTCACTGGGAAAATGGGTGAGGATTCAATGAGGGTGACCTTGTCTATTTCTGTCCCCCAAAAAGAGTTGGAAAACCAGGAAGTGCAGATAAGCCCATAGATTTATTCCATGACAAACAAACAGATGGTTAGGCTAAGTCTTGTTTTTGAAACAAATTAAACCACGAAGGTATATTATTCATTTGTGGAACACTGCACATTTTATTAAGTTTGATTATTTCAGGAAAGTCTTACTAATCAAAGTAACAAAGAAATGACAATAAAATAAATGCTGCAGAGATCCGTTTATAGTGGCATTGATATAGATTGTACATGTTCATTTATTCTAAAGAAATATTTGCAATATAGAACTCTCTTCTTAGCTAGCTAATGATTGCCAATCAATGTAACCTTAATTGGCAAAAAACGTTGCTTATCACAAAATCAAACCTTAATCCTAGTTATCTGTGGAGTGACTTATGTATTTATTTCGAACCTGGGGCTATTAGTTTTTCAAATCACACTTTTTTTAATTAAAAAAAATCATTGTGATGATTAAAACACAAGAAATCTATTTTTGCTCCGCTTAAATTATTGGAATTTTTTACACTTTAACATTGAAAAGAAAAATATTGCAAATTATCCTGAGATTTCAAACCCAAACCATCTCTCTTTCTCCTCCTAATATAGGGATGCCAAACTCGATTTCATTGAGGGCTGCATCAGGGTGGTGTTTGACCTGGGGTGGGGGGTGTCAGGTAGATGTGGCTAAGGTGGGCATGGCCAGCTCAACGTCATTCATGTTGGGGCTGCCTATAGTGGCCTGAGCAGTCTGTCAGTGAAAACGGGCTCCCGAGGTCCGTGTCTGGCTGCGACAGCTTCCTGCAGCCCTCTACCATCAAAAATGGAGCTCGTGCAGCCCTCTCAAGCTCCATTTTCACTGGCAGAGGCACCGCGGGCTGGTCCCTTGCTGTTTCCAGGGTGGTCCCGCGGGTGAGATCTAAGCACCTCGCAGGCCGGATGTAGCCTATGGGCCTTGTGTTTCATACCCCTGTCCTAATAGGATAATCAATTTCAAGTCTTTTCTCTGAGCTGTGTAGATCTAGTATGAATGAAAGATTATCAAGATGAATTGCACTTGACAATACATTGTATATCCCAAGAAACAAACCTCTCATGTAGAAAGATTTTAATATTTTAAGGTAATAATGGTAACAGCAACGTAGAGTTGTTTGTGTAACTGAAGTTGCCTGCAGCAATACATAGAGCTAGAATATTAGTTTTGTAAGACATGAATCCCAAGACATTGTTTCTTACTTTATCAGGATGAACAACAAGTACTGCTCTCCGATAAACCTTTTTCACTTGTTCTGGAGTTACAAGATCAGCCATGCTCACAGGTTTCCATTTCGTTTCTCCTTCCCATAGCACTGTATGCATGGTAGATAACAGTGCTCTTATATTTCTCTCCTTCCCTTCAATCCACTCAAGGATCTGTGTAGAGAGATATAATCCTGAATCAAACAGCTAAACAGGTGGATGTAATTAGTCCTATTATGGTAGACCGGGGTCCCCAACCTGTGGACCGCAGCCCTCTATCGGGCTACGGCCTAATCACCACTGGGCCACATGAGTGGCTGGCCAGTGCACGCACATACCCTACTTGTGCAAGCATTGCCGTGTTTGCATGAGCCCGGATGCTGGTGTTCGCAGCCCCACTCGTGTGAACCTTATTCCAGGCGCTTGCAGCCCAATGCGCAAGCATCACCGTGAATGTCGTGGACATGCGTGGCCACACGCGCGCACATGCATCTGCCATCCCCTCTTTCCCCCTCCAGGCCACCAATCTGGAAAGGTTGGGGAACTCTATATTAGACTAAACTTGCTTAGACTGTTTCAAAATTCTAGAAAAAAAACCCATGATTATTTCATCATATGGAAATCCCAGACTACTCTCCTGAAGCAGGAATATCTCAGAGGGATTCTCTATTCCCTCATTTCTACCATCATTGTCACCATGTAGATGTTAACGTTTTGAAATTATAAGGAAAAAAAGAAAACACAATTGAAAACATCCTGAGAAGCTGTTCTAGCATATTGACATTGTTTATGAATGGCATGCATAACTAATATTGCATCCATAACATCTTCGGAACTTTATTTTAAATTTTGCATTCTATTCTCCCAATGCTTACTTTTAATTTTTCAGGATCCATTTCTTTGGCCATTTCTTCTTTTCGCATTTCTGCTATTGTTCTGGGACCCTTTTTGTCTCTGTGAGCATTAAAACCTTGACCAGATAAGAGATCCTCAAAATCCGCAGACAGTTTGGGCTTAGAATCTGAACAGTAAAATAAAAATAAGTATTATTATTTCTGATTTGAGCTAGTTCAATATTTCTCTAACCCGATCAAATTACTGCACTACAAAACGTAAACCAAACAAGATCATATGTAGGCATCTACAGCACAGAAAAATGTGGGAATTTATACTTTCTCCTTTGGTGCTTTATGTTGTAAGCAGAGCTTTCCACAACAGCATGTCACTGGAAATTCAATTACAGAATTTTATGTAATGTATACGGGTAGTCCTTAACTTACAACCATTCGCTTAGTGACTGTTCAAAGTTGCAACTGCACTGAAAAAAGTGACTTATGACTGTTTTTCACATTTATGACATCCCCGTGGTCATGTGATCAAAATTTGAATGATTGGCAACTGGCATGTTTTTATGACGGTTGCAATGTCCCGGAGTTATGTGATCATCTTTTGTGACCTTCTGGCAGGCAAAGTCAATGGGGAAGCCAGATACACTTAACAACCATGTCCCTAACTTAACAACTACAGTGATTTATTTAGCGACTGACTGTGGCAAGAAAGATTGTTAAACGGGGCAAAACTCATTTAACAACTGTCTCACTTAGGAATGGAAATTTGGGGTTCAATTATGATTGTAAGTTGAGGACTACCTGTAGTTTAGCATGCCTTATATTACCTTTTCTAGCTTACCTATCTGAGTAAGATCCCTCTTTTTTGATTTATCACATAGGCTCATTTTGGATTTAAACTCATTCAGCAGTTCAAATAATATGAATCTAATTTTTGCTTGCCTTTGAGAAGTTCAGATCTTTTAAACTGATGTGAACATGTGGTAACTAAATATTTTTTAATTACAAGTACCCTGCTATAAAATGGTCTAACTGGCAACTGCCGGACATGTTAACTCCCAATAAATCCTTTTGAAGTTTTAGAAGTTTGGCTCGAGACTCATGATTTAGTTGGGGTAACTGCCAGAATCCTGACACTACCTGGGTTTTGTTCAGGGGTGAAATTCGCACCACCTTGGGACAGTTGGTAGGGACGATTTTAATTGGTTCGGAGAGGTGGTAGGGACAATTTGAATTGGATGGCCCCGCCCACAGCCACCCACCTTCTTCCTTTTAGAAACTAAGTCCCACCTCCTGCCTCCCCACCTTCTTCCTTTTAGAGACTGAGTCCCATCCAGCCACACCCACCCACAGAGCCAGTAGGGAAAATTTTTGAATTTTATCCCTTTCGTTATTCTCTTTCCACATCTAGTGAAATTTATTGTAGACATAATGTTATCAAATATGACAGCTCCCTGTATGCAAGCCATATCATTGGCAGATAGGAAAACTGGTAGCACCATAGCATATCTTACACTGAGTTTCACTTCAAAATAATGGGCAACAGGTAGCCTTCAAAGGTTGTTAAAATTCAATTCCCATCAGTCCTTGCCAACAATGAGGAATACAATCTAAAATCCAGAAATCTACATGTTTCTGTTTCTTCACTTACAAGTCATTGGGAAGAAAGACAAATATTGGATTATTATAATAAGCAGCTGTACCATTTCTGCAATTATATCTAATTCAGGCTTCCCAGGCCCTTTAGATGTGTTAGGACTGCCACTTCCAAGTTCCCTGTTAACAATTCCTAATTTGGGGTGTTGTATTTCCAAAACTGATGGAGGGCATGTACAGCTATTCTTGGAGCAAGCTGATGTACAGCTACTCTTAAAACTAGAGTGTCTAGTTTAATTTCAGACGTTTCACTGATGTCATAGTTAACTGAGACTTGGCCATGAAAATATCACGCTTTGTAGCCTACCAAGCAACATACTATTTGCATTAAAACATAGTTAAAAAAATTAAAAGTTCAGTTACCAGAACTGCCCGATCCTTTTCCACGGTCATTTTGACTACCAGGCATTGCAGAAAAACTCACATTATAATTCGGCCTATTTTGTGGAGAAGAATGAGGCATGCTTTGTTGAGGTTTAGTCTGGGTTTGAGGCCTAGGGAATCCAGGGCCCTGTGGCCAGCTGCCACCTCCCATTGGCTGGGGAGATGGTTTTTGTGGTGATCCCATAGGAGGAAAAACCCCTCCCATTCCTGTAGGTGTATTGGGTTTGCTGGCAAAGGAAGGACAACCTGGAACATGAAGTAAAGCAATGTGTATTAATGTAATGTTTGGCTTAGTAAGAAACCAGAATGAGAATTGTTACACCTATAACCAAGTATCAAGTCTTGGGAATTGTAAAAAAAAAACATTTCCAAGATTATAAATGCTAAAAAAAAAAGTACTCTGCCATAGTATAAAGGCATGCAGATCTTATAAGGCAAATTTCCTAATAGATTTTGGAGTAAGAGTGGAGAATGGCTGTACCTTTCAACTTCTCCAGAACAAATAAAATGATATGTCCCATTACTTTCAAGTGGAGGATGAAGCTGGGGTTGATTATCTGCTAGGGATATGGGTGAGGTTTGTGGGTTATTATAAAGCCCTAAAGAAGAACTGAGAGGCAGATGATCCTGAGAAAGGTTCTTTTGCCGATAGAGTAGTAGCTCTGTAGCTCAGTAGATCCAGAAGAAAATCAAGACATGCTGAGCACATTGTAGTAAATCCAGCCCATTCCTTTCTTTTCATTCTCTCTTGGTAAGCCCAGAAAAGGGGAAGGAAGCAGGAGAGCTAGAGGGAGGGGTCACTTCTCTTAGGTAGTGAAGGAGGATGGTGGGATATGTAAAAAGAAATCTGTCATTGGGAGAACACTGAAACTGTGTGTATATTTCTGCTGTAAATAACTGCTATAAATGACTTCACTATAAATAGTAAAAGAAAGCATAAAGCTTGCTCTCTCTGTCTGTCATTTCTGTTGTGTATTGATTGTAGTTTCCACTCAGGTCCGTGCTTTAAGCGGGAAGCACGGACCTCTCCCATTGGTTGATGCCGTTTGACAGCCGGCTATAAAAGGAGATGTCAAACGGCATCAGCTGTTGCCGCTCCAGCTGGCTGCCATGTTAGAGCGGCAGTAGCAGTAACTCTTTATTTTTAAATAAAGTTAGAGCTGAACCTTTGCCTTTGGTGTCTGCCTAAGTGATTACCGCCGCTCCACAACACTGGCGACAAGGGCGGGATACTAAATAAAGGCAAGCCAGGCAAAAGGACAAAGAGCGAAATCACTAACCAAGAGCTGAAATCGCTCCAGAGTTGCTATCACTGTTCGCGAAGCGCGATTTCTAAATCGCCTCAGGAGAAGCAGCACAGCTGAGGGAAAGATGACTTCGAATCCTGCATTCCCGCCCTTCAGACCGATGGCAGAGACATGGGAATCATACAGGAACTGGTCTGACTGCTTTTTAGATGCTATAGACCTTACTGATATTTCTGACCATAGAAAAAAGTCTTATTTCCTAAGCTTTTGACACCGCAACAGCATTACTGGCCCCATGATCTATTAAGACTATTCCCTGGGAAGAATTGCAAGAAATTCTCTCCAACCATTACTCCCCTAAGCCTTCTAGAATTGCCAGACGCCATGCCTTCAGAAGGCGCATCCAGACTGAGGGAGAAACCATTAGTAACTACATGGCAGCACTACGAACAGCTGCCTTACATTGCGGATTCAGGGATTACCTTGAAGATATGCTGTTAGATCAGCTGGTCTGTGGAGTTAGGGACCCCAAGCTGCAAAGACGACTACTAGCTAAAGGGGATCTAACCTTAAAACAAGCCATAGAAGAATCCCAGGCTGCTGAGCTATCAGCACTCTCAGCAGTTGAAATACAGGGAAATCCGATTAGATTAGTCAACCCAACAGTGCATTTTGATGAAGCCTCCACAGAGGAAGGTTTAGAAGAGGCTACTGAGATAAACCGCCTCAGACAGCCCAACCCTAATCAAAGGGAGTACAGACAGGTTGCAAATCAACCTCCACGAATACAGCCCACCTGTTTAAGCTGTGGGGGCAACCATCTCAGGGCATCCTGCAGATTCAGGAATGCCATATGCTTAAGATGCCAAAAGAAGGGTCATTTGGCAAGAGTATGTCAGGCAGGAAAGACCTTTAACCAGCCTCAAAGACCTCAGAAAGCCATACAATATCCAAGACAAATCGAGGATTGCTTCACATGCTACCAAATTAAGATACCTAAAAGTAGTTCTAACAAAATTAGTGTCACTGTTTCTATAGAAGGTAGACCATGCAGAATGGAAGTAGACACCGGCTCTGCACTATTCATTATCTCGTGGGGCACCTTGAAGCAACTGTTTCCCAGAGTAACAAGAAAGAAGATCCTAGGCTGCAATCTGACTCTACGGGACTACCAAGGCAGAACCATTCCTGTCATCGGAAAAGGCAAGTTTCTAGTTCATTTTCAAGATTTTAAGGGTCATTTGCCTTTAGTGATAGTGGATGGCGCCCTCCCAAGCCTATTGGGATTAGACTGGTTCCCTGCCCTGGGCCTCCACATAGGTGGAATCCACACCATTGCAAGTTCAGAAGTTGACTCCCTGTTCAGGGAATATGCTGGCGTATTCAGCGAGGGCCTAGGCTGCTACGTGGGAACCCCAATATCCTTCAAGGTGGACCCCCAAGCAGTACCAAACCATTTAAAACCCTGCAGAGTTCCTTTTGCAATTCATCCTAAACTTGACAAGGAACTAGACAGATTAATTAAACAAGGCATACTACAACCTACAGATTTTTCAAAATGGGAGACCCCTATAGTGACACTTCTAAAGAAGGATGGAAATTTGAGAATCTGCTCTGACTATAAATACTCCATAAATAGATATTTGCAAGTAAGCGTTTATCCGGTCCCCGTTGTGCAACACCTACTCCATTCCCTTGTGCCTGGCTCCATTTGTGCAAAGTTAGATATGTCACAGGCTTATCAACAGTTCCCTGTTGATGATGAAACTGCTGAACTGCAAACCATAGTGACACACAGAGGCGTTTTAAATGTACACGCCTACAATTCGGAGTTAGTGTAGCCCCTGGAATTTTCCAGTCTCTAATGGAAAGGATTTTGCAAGGGTTGCCAGGCGTTGTACCATACTTTGATGACATTCTTATATCTGCCAACAATCAAACTCAATTGCTACAGAGAGTCAGAAGTGTCCTTGAACGCTTTAGAAAGTCAGGTCTTAAATTAAAAAGAGAGAAATGCACCATTGCCACTCCACAAGTGGAATTTTTAGGTTACAAAATTGACGCCAACCCAACAGAGTCTAAAGTCAAGGCCATTCATGAAGCTCCCACTCCTACTAATAAGACGGAGCTCCAAGCTTTTCTGGGACTTCTAAATTTCTATGCTTCGTTCCTGCCCCATAAAGCTTCAATTGCAGAGCCTCTTCCCAGGCTCCTAGACAAGAAGACACCATGGCACTGGGGGCCAAAAGAAAGTCTTGCTTTCAAGGAAGTCAAATCACTGCTAACGTCCAAAGCTGTATTAATACAATTCAACAAGAATTTACCTCTAGTTCTAGCAGCAGATGCTTCCCCTTTTGGAATAGGGGCTGTTCTGAGTCACAGACTGCCAAATGGTGCAGAAGCACCTATTGCCTTCTTTTCAAGGACACTATCCTCCACTGAACGCAACTATAGTCAAATTGACAAGGAGGCCTTGGCTGCAGTTGCTTCAGTAAAGAAATTCCATGAGTTTCTCTATGGTCATCATTTCGAACTAATAACAGATCACAAGCCCCTATTAGGAATTTTATCTGGCACTAAACAGACTCCCCAGATTTTATCCCCAAGGATGACCAGGTGGACCGTTTTTCTGGCTGCATATTCATATACACTAGTCCACCGCTCGGGAAAAACGCTTTGCCATGCTGATGCCCTCAGTCGTTGCCCCCTGCCAGTTCCAGTCGAGGACCCAGCACCAGCGACTGCCGTTTTCCTGATTGAAGAGCTCAAGCTGCCTGTCACCGCTTCTGACATCGCTGCCCATTCGGCCAAGGACAAGGTAATTTCCCAAGTCCTTGACTGGGTAGGGAGGGGGTGGCCTGCAACCTCTTATCCATCAGAATTCCTACCCTACAAGCTACGCCAACAGGAACTTTCCTCATTGCAAGCTGTTTACTATGGGGAACCAGCGTAGTGATCCCCCCAAGTTACAAACCTCAGTCTTAAAGGTACTGCACAAGGGCCATCCAGGTATAGTTAGGATGAAGGCCCTCGCCCGCAGCTACGTATGGTGGCCTGGTATGGATGCCCAAATCTCTAGCTGGGTCAATTCGTGTCAGGCATGCCAAGCCACCAGGTCATCCCCACCAGCAGCCACTCCTAGGACCTGGGAAGAGGCAGGAAGCCCGTGGTCCCGAATTCATATAGATTTGGCTGGCCCTTTCCATGGGCGTACATTCCTGGTGGTAGTGGATTAATTTTCAAAGTGGGTGGAACTGACCTTAATGCACACCACAACCACTGAAGCAGTTAATAAAGCATTGACCGGGATATTTGTCACACATGGCCTCCCTGATTCCATTGTATCTGACAACGGTCCCCAATTTACCTCTTGTGAATTTGAGGTCTTCCTAGCCAACCTGGGCATCAGACACATATTAGTAGCCCCATTTCACCCTGCAAGTAATGGTCTGGCTCAGAGGGCAGTCAGATCTGCTAAGGAGGTACTATTAATACCATTAACTGGCATTCTAGACTGGCTCAATACCTTCTGAGCCAACATACAACACCCTGTGCCTCCACAAATAGGTCACCAGCTGAAGTGTTAATGGGACGCCGTTTGAGAACCACTCTTCACAGGCTTCACCCAAATTATGCCCCAGTGCTTCCCCTTGGGACTAACAGCCAAGACAGAAGGTTCCTAGTAAATGACAAAGTCTATGTCAGGAACTTTGCTGGGCAACCATTGTGGTTACCTAGTCGTGTGGTGGCAGTAACTGGTCCTAAATCTTATAGAATCCAGCTACCTGATGGGTGTGTCTGGCGCCGCCATGTGGACCACCTGAGGAGGCGTTGGAGCACTATACCCAGAGGTCATCTAGATGGTCCCGATGCAGAAATACTACCTCCTCCCGAAGAAGCTAACCTCCAGCCCACCAGTGATGACAGCCTACCTGGAGAAGAAGCTGACCAAGGTCCTGACCAAGTTCCCGACGTTCCTGCAGCCTCACCACCAATGGAAGCCATGCAGCAAGCAGAAGGCAAGAGCCCGGCGCCATTTCCAACCGAACCAAGAAGATCTGGACGACTGCGCAGCCGCCCAACATATTTACAGGACTATGCATGCTCCTCACTGGGAGGGAGGAGTGTTGTGTATTGACTGTAGTTTCCACTCAGGTCCATGCTTTAAGCGGGAAGCACGGGCCTCTCCCATTGGTTGATGCCGTTTGACAGCCAGCTATAAAAGGAACTGTTAAACGGCATCAGCTGTTGCCGCTCCAGCTGGCTGCCGTGTTAGAGCGGCAGTAGCGGTAACCCTTTATTTTTAAATAAAGTTAGAGCTGAACTTTTGCCTTTGGTGTCTGCCTAAGTGATTACCGCCGCTCCACAACAATTTCCATCTCCAGTTCTAAAAGAAACCCATGACACTGTGAGATAAATAAAAAAGATAACAACTACAAATAGCCATGCCACATTACATCAATTATCTATATGGCCTTGATTCTGCAAACTAACAAAAAAATAAACCTAGGAAAGAGGGCCCTATTTCAACATGAATGGGAAATTTAAACAACTGAGGCAGCAAATAGCAGAGTATAAATGCAGTTGTTACTATCTTAGTAGACTTTAAAAGTGAATGAAAAAAAGAGGGGGCAAAGCTTTTTACAAAAGGCGTTGGAAAGATATTGAAAAATGGACAATTCCATATATTTTATGATCAGTTAATTGGGTTGGATTAATATGTGCTTACTTGTTTCCTTAATCATGTTGGTTAAGATGGGCAATTTTTCTCACACAAAACCAAAGCTGCAATGATAGATAGAATGAGACATGTAACTTCCAATTGCTCAATTTTTAATGTACTGGTGAAGATTATTTATATATACTACTATTCATATATATGATATAATCTATTAGCATTTGAAAAGCTGAACATATGAGAATGTCTGCCCTTAGATATTATTTGTGTAATGATCACAGGTTCTGGGGTGAGCCATATAAGTCTGAGAGGAAATCATGCAAAGCCAAATTCAGACAACACTTCACACAGAAGGATATCATAATCACTCTCTCTTAGCAAAATCATCCCACTGGGCCACCAAGGAAATCAGTGTCAAAATCAGGTAAAATGAACTCCACTCATTTTAGACTTTTCTCTGGTAATAAATCATAGAACTATAATTATTTGAATATTCTAATTATTTTTTCCAGTAGTAAATTAATTATAGATGCCCTTAAGAAATTGTGGGTTTTTTCGCCAATCCTTCCAGCTAGACATAATATCTTGAGGTCAAGAGGCAAATTTTTATCACCAGGTTGGTGATAAAAAAACAATATCCTGTGTATATTGTCCAAAATTCAGCACTTAAAATTGAAAATAACAGATTGAAGCAGACCCTATGAAATTCTGAGCTGCTTCAAAAGACCCCAGTAGAGTTATTGCTATAATTTGTGGAGTCCTTAACCGTAATTTTGCAGTTAAGTGGTTCGGTGTAGATGGAGTACCATCTAATTTCACAGTTGTAATGCAGCCTTTTAGAGACAAAAGTTCAACAGTCTCATTTCTTAATCAGCGTTTACATTATCTTTTTACTGTTGCAGCAATATTAAGACCCCTTTGACTGGCAAGCTTCTACTACATTCACTGGGTAAGTCTGAATTTGAACTTTGAAATAGATTATAAAATCCTTCCCATGGAAAACAGGGGGTCTTTGAAAAAGCATACAGTGTAATAAGTTGAGTCTTTGAAGGTTGAACACTAGAGGGCATGAAAAGCAAATAAAATAATGGATACAAGATGTGTGTGAAGATGTGTGTGAAAAAATTATTCAAACGATACTTTAAAATATTTTTGCTGCGGTTGAAAGACTAGATGATGCTATGGAAGTGAAACAAATTTCACTGGAGAATGAATTTGACTTAAAGGTGGATTTAAAAAATGAGGCTATATTATAAGAAGGATATGGAATAAGATGAACTTTATCTACTAAAGCCGAGTGATGTTTAATCATTAAAAAGAATATGTGAACAATAGGCCAGAAGAATATTTTGTATAACCTTTTTATACTGGATTTACAACATTGATAAATGTTGGTGATTTTCTGAGAGAAGACAAATAGATGAAAAGAAAGCATATGCTGGGATATTATTTGAGGGGACCTAGGATCAAGATTTTGGGAGTAGGGAGAAATAATACAAAAAGGACTTATTTGATCAAGGATAAAATGGGCTTTGGTTATTTTTGCCAATTTCGAAAGGATTTTTTTAAACTAGAACTGAAAAATAATGTTCTAAGTTTTTGTTTGAATGATAAGAGGTTATTGGCTACATTTAATTTTTTCTGATTAAGTTTAAATAGTTGAGGTATAATTTCTGGTAATCTTTATTGGTTGTATTTGATTGGTTAGGTTGGGGGATTTGCTTAAGAACAGACAAGGAAATATAAATATAAAAGTAGGAAATTAAATAGATTTATTAGATTAAGTTTATAATAGATAGGTGGTTGTTTCTGGTAAACCTTACTGGACATTTACTGATTAGGAAGAACAATAAGGATTTTTATGTTTATTGAGAATGAGGTGAGATATAAGGTGAAATGGTTTGTTATGTTTTAAGAAATGGAGATATGTTTTTAAAGTATATATTTGCTAGGAAGAAGGGAAGTTACTTATTTTTTTTTGTTCTTTGATCCTCCCCCCATTTTTCACTTTTCTTTTTACTTTTTTTGTCTTTTATGGCTTATGTTAGTTGCATTTAAATTTTAGAAGAGCCCCCAATAGCTTAGCATTTGTCTAGGGCTCCGTGTGAAATACTGAGAGCTAGGAAAGCAGCAGCATTTTGTTATCTGCCATTCATGGATTGACGTTGGTTATTCATTCTGGAGAAGCAGGCAACAGACATTAATAATAGCAGACTGCTATATGAACATGCACTTTGGAATACACATGTGTTTGGGCCATGCAATCATTGGTCAACCTGCTAGATTTGCACCAAGAGCTCCCAAGTCAGCAAAAGGATCCAGAGTTTGTGGT
This sequence comes from Bungarus multicinctus, assembly GCA_023653725.1. Taxonomy (NCBI): domain Eukaryota; kingdom Metazoa; phylum Chordata; class Lepidosauria; order Squamata; family Elapidae; genus Bungarus; species Bungarus multicinctus. The sequence goes on from CM042842.1 coordinate 63,288,217, forward strand.
TTGGCTTGATGTGTGGGGGTGTTGTGCAGTGATCCTGTAGGGCTGGAAGCAGTTGATTTGCTCACCATACCTAGATGATGTAAGAAGAGAGAAAGCACGTTTATGAAATATAATTGAATGGCCTTAGAGCTGAAACTAGTACAATGCAACTGCATAAACTAGTTGGCTAGCTCAACATAAGCAAAGCATATCGTTCACAGAATTGTAATTTGGAATATGTCTTTCTACAAGGTCTGCATTGAAGATATAGTCAATTCAACAGCACTGAACAAGTCTCAACAAGCATCCAAATAACCTTTGGCAAACTCGAGTAGAAAAAAACCCCATCTAGGTTACTTTTTCATTAAATCATGTTATTAACTAAACAGAGAAGAAAAAACTTGGCTTATGTACTATAAAAAGACTCTTGACAACTAGATAAATATAAATAGCAGCATGTATAACTTCTAGTAACATGCAGTTGTAAAATCTCTATAATACATCAATAGTTCTCTGGACGTAATATTTTTCTATTTCATTAGGATTTCTGTACTACCTTTGGGCAGTTCTTCAAAATTTAAGATAGTGAAGTTAGATGTGTTGTGTCCATTGAACAAGTATATTTTCAAAACTCAAGTAACAATTGCTAGAGGGTGATCCCCGCTTACATCCCTGATAGGAACCTAATTGCCATTTCATTTAGAGAAAGTCAGTTCGGTGTAGTGGTGAAGGCACCAGGCTAAGAACTTGGGCACAATAAGTTCTAATCCTGCCTTAGGCATAGAGCCAGCTGTATGATTTTAGGCCAGTCATTCTCTCTCAGCTCAAGGACAAAGGCAATGGCAAAACACTTCCAAAAATTTTGCTAAGCAAATTGCAATGACTGGTTCCAGCAATCACCAGGAATCAATACAAATTTGAAGGCACCCTCCATCCCAATTAGTGCTATGTATGTCATCTTGAGCTCTTGAAGGGAAGGTGGGATATAAATCTTACAAACAACTATTTAGAAACGGATGATGAATGTCACAGTGCTTAGGTGAACACCTTTCATATAAATCATCTTAAACATATTAGATATTAGTCTCACCCGTTCAAGGTTGACTCAGCCTTCCATCCTTCCGAAGTGGTAAAAGAGGACCCAGATTGTTGGTAGTAACATGCTGACTCTGTAAACTGCTTAGAGAGGGCTATAAAGCACTAAGTGCTATTGCTATTGCTATAAAACATCTTAAACAGATATTAGTTTCAGACAAACCTGATTTACTAGGCCATTCCCAGTCTCCTGAAATATCTGGCTGAATGGATACAGTTGGTGTACTGGAAGTACCTTAAAAGATAAACATTGCCATTTAGCAATATTTTTAAAATAGTAATATAAAAAGTTCTCTGTGCATTTGTTCTAGTTTTTATCACATTGTTTCTGGGAAATTCACCATGTTTCTCATTAAATAAATATATATGCAATTTTCTCAAAATAAATACTTTGTGAGTACTAGTTTCATCAGAAATGAATATCTAAAATGTTCTAAATTCATTTTTACAAAATCAATAGGCATGCTTTTTGTTATCGAGAAAATTCAGGTTCATGAATTTTATATAGGAAGAAGTTGTCATGCAGCCCTTAAAAACTGTCATGCCTATTAAAAATGTCTAAACCACAAGTAGCCAACATGTTCCTAATGGATACCAATGTACTACTATGTTCCCAATTCCATAGCATAGACACAATGATGACTATTGTGTCCAGGTATTTTTGGACCTTTGACATTTTAGATTTTTATTTTTTTTCAATCCTTTCCTTGTCCTTAGCTATGGATGCATAACCTTTGCTATGATAGTATAAATCCTGGAGTGGATCATATGTGCATAACCTCATTCTGAAATATTGGCAGGGTCAAAGTTCAAAAAATGGCTCATGTGTGAACTGGAGTTCTCAATACGGAAATATCAGCTGTGCCAATGTCCAACAGATCATTGGGTGAAAGTTGATACTATTTGCCACCACAAAGATTTTCTCCATGATATTGGATGAAAAGCAGAAAGCAAAATGTTGCTTCAGCAATTGAAAGCTTGGAAAATAAGCAATTGATACTCTGAGTATGAAAAAGGCCTCTACTTCAAGTCAACAAACAATATCAATGACTTAATGTAAGCAAAAATTTCTCATGCAGCCACGCCACTTTGAGTGTCTGGGAAGCATCTGCCAAGGTTGAATCAGATCACTGGGGTTAAACAGATTCCACATTTTTTGCAAATAAGATCTTATTCACATTTTTAAAAAAATATGAGAGTTTTTCCAAAAAGCTTATTAATAACCATACAATGGTATGCTATTTGACCTGCAAACAATTTGAACTCTGTGGTTTATTATTCTTAATTAAATGAACATGGATATTTTACTGCTGAGTAGATACTGAAGGATTCAATCTGGGTCAGTCACCAGAAAGAGAAGTTCCCTGAGGACGGCTCCAGTACGAGACTGAAAGCTCAGGAGACTAAACCTCTGGTCCCAGTGACTGTCCCAGATTGGATCCTGCAACATTATCCTTTATATCCCAGCAGTATATTTGCCTTCATTCATGAACAGATCCTGTTCACAGCAGTATCTTAAAGAAATTGGAAAATAAAGCATTGTACTTCTTCCATTTGCAAATAACCCACATTTCAAGAGGGAAAAGGTCAGTACCATTAATTGTTTGTTCTCATAATTCAAAAATAAAAAAGACATCATACCCATGTTAAAAGGATCCCCTTGCACTGTAGGTGAAGGACTTCTTGTTGCTTGAAGAAAAGGATCACTTTTGGCATTTGATGAAAGGAAAGAGCCTAAAAGATCTGGGACAGGTTGCTTAGGACTACCCCCAAATGGGTCAAAGGCAGATGCTGGGGGGAAAAAGGTTAATTCTAAGAGCATGCTTCTCCTTTCTATCCCAATATTGGGCAATATACTTATATTTTAACGAAATTGTGCAATATTCTTAACTTTACATAAACTGTCATTAAGGGTGAACCACTGCCAAAGCAAGTGTCACAATTCTTTTAATCTAATTGTAAAAATGGAGAAGGGAGATCGCAGCAGTCATTAGGTTGAGGAAAACAACATTGAACTCAGGCTGTGGGGATGATAGATGACACACAGCTTTCAACCAAACTTATCAAGAATGCCTGTTGTCACAATGTAAATGGGCAATTGCATTGGTGAAGGATTATATCTGCAAGGGCACAGGACATGCCAGTAGGTGTCATAACATGCCCTGCTCCCTTGGTGTATACAATCAAGCTAGAAAAAGCACCCAGGTAAATAATACCTGGTTAGCATTACATCTAGTTAATAGAATTCACAATTCTTTGCAGAAACCAAGCAACCAGAGTAGCAGTAGATAAAATCAACAAGAGCCTAATAAAGCATTGCTTGTTAAAAATGGATTTTTTTTTCATGTTGTCCTGATTGTCTCCTAGCTTTCCTCCTACTATTAAAAGATCACTTGTTGGGATCAAAACAACAAAACGTGTGATTCTGGCCTGGATCTTACATTGCCTATATTCATAGTCTCTCTCTTGAAATATACAACTGGGCTAGAAAGGATTGAAAATATATACAAGAAACTCTCCTGTTCTCTTATCTGTCCGTGCAATACTATGCTTGTCCTACAAAAAAAATCCAGATTTTCCTGAGTTGTATAAAATAGGGGAAGTGAAGAAACTGCTGGTAAATAGGGAAAATTGGCCAGCACTAAATGGAAGTCTTTACATCTGAGTTCTGAGGAGAGATTTTTTAAAAAATCTTCTATCCACGTCTTAAAACATAGCAGTTAGTAGCTGTACAGACTAATAATAATAATAATAATCCTACAAATAAAAATAAATAAATAAATAAATAAATAAATAAATAATCACGAAGGGTAATGTATAAATCCAAAGGAAGACACAACTCTTTCATGAGGAATTTTGTTTGACATCAATTGCTTAAAGTGAACTTTGTTTGTAAAGCACAGTAAGGTTATGGTTAAGATTTTTTTTTTACCTTCTCCTATTCTTGGGGACAACGATGGGGAGGCTGAAGATGCAGGCCGTCGTGGAGTTGACTGTGCTGAACCAGTTCCACCCATCTGAAAGACATCTTCAACAGCTCCCTGACCGCCTTGATTTAATCCTCCAGAATTTCCAACCCCAAAAAGGTCACTCAGCAAGTCTGAGTTAGATGGCGGTGCAGTGGAGGCTGCTGGATAGTTCATAGGAGTGCCGTCCAACCCTAAAAGATCTACGTCCTCTTGTGGAGGTAGGCCTGGTTTCTCTGGCTGCTTTTTGCTGTGCTTTGAAGTGCCGTGAATTTTGTCAGTGCTAGTACCACTGTGCTGACTGGAGAGGGATAAGAGTTCGTCATCAGATTGCTCGCTTTCTTCATGGACCAATGCTGCCCTGTCCTCAGAACTGGGATGAGAACTGGTTCTTTCTGCCTTTTGATCTAAGTAGTAAAAACAGCTTAATGTTAGCTAGCAACTTTGTGGTTCTTCTAAGGCAGAAAAAAAAAATCCTTGGGGCGAAAACAGTCCCATGTGAAAGCAGACATACCAAGAATAATAATTAAGTACTATTGTTTAATTCTAAATGCACAGAGAGCATTCAAAATATAAATGAATGTATGGTGTTTGCATTCAAGTCATTTTACAGCCATACATTTCTGTGTGCAGATAGCAAGGATAAATCTGGCTGGCTCAAAAATGTGAATTAAATTCCATGCACATGCAGGTATTTTGTATAAATTAAAGAATGCCTGTGGAATATGGTGTAATATGTACGAGGTCCCTGAAAAGAGGCCGGAAGATGAAGGAGGGAAGGAAACTAATAAATGAGCTGTGAATTCTGAAAGACAGATTACTTGAGGAGAAATCATATGTACCTTGCCAGCTGAGAGATGACAAGAATGCACCCTGGCCAACATTCTTTAGGTTATCTTGCACTGCATCTACAGAACTTCTACCTATAATGTAAAAGGAATCCAAAGAAATCAAAGATGAGTGGATTTAAAATAGCCAAGCTTGATATTTTCATGAAAGCTGAAATCTCCAGTCTTTGGCCATGCTGACTGGAGATTTGATGAAGTGGAACTCATCGTCTATGTGGGCACCATAGATTCCCCCAGATAAAACAACTGTCTTCCTTACCTGCCAGAGCAAGGGTGTCTTGATGTTCCTGATGCGATGAGAAAAGAATGCTTGGGTTGATGTCTTTTGTGGTGAAATTCTCCCATGGAGGAGTTAAGTCAGTCTGCCTGTCAGTCGAATCTACTTCCATTTCCACAATGATATGGAAGAGATGGGGATATTTTTCTGGTGAATCACATGCATCCAGCTCAGGCCTAAAGATTCAAATTAATTCAAAGAAATGGTTTGAAGATCACCTGTTAAATCATATTTTGAGCCTGAATATAGTAGTGACAATTTACTTAATTTAATGTAAAAATTTAAAATAATTTAATGTGATTATTTTTAATTAAAGAACTAATGTTACTAAGAAAGAAGTCCTATAGAAGTTCCTAATAGAAGTTGATTTAAGATTTAAGTATCTGAACCTTGGAGTGCATTTCTCATTGGAAACAAAGAAGGGTATTTTAGACTTAATGTATTCCCAGATTCCAAATGAATAAATACAGAAAATATTTCATAGATGACTGAAGGAAAAGATATATACAGTTCCTTTTAGAGCAGATAAAAAGGTTCATTCACATTTAATATTTTCTTTGATGAAAACTTTGTTCAGCTTGAGATAGTTTTACAGAAATCCGTGACCCAACCAAAGCATTCACAGAAGAAGCTATGATCCTTGTAGCCTACTCAACACCTCTGTTAATACATCTCAGTTACTATCTCCTGAGCACTGACTTATTTCTTCAGCTAACAGAAAAGAGAAACAGAATTATTAGTGTAGCTGAAAGGACTTAAGAGTAATTCTCTAGCTGAGTTAGCACTGTTAGCTTCTCTAATTACCTAGATTCATCTCTATATAGGGGCTGGTTTACAGGCTTCTGAATGCTGAACTTTGCTCACTACTCAGATATTACACGAATCATGTAGGACAGGGCTGTCAAACTCGTATCGTCACAGTGGTGTCATGTGATGTATCACAACTTTTTCCGCTTCACTAAATCAGGCGTGGGCATGGCCAGCATGTGACACATCCACAGGCCACGAGTTTGACAGCCCTGATGTAGAATATCCAACCTGATGCAGAAAAATAAGTTGAAATTAATTTTAAATTCCCATGTGGTCTACATTTTGCAATAATTTGGTACTATACCATGAGTTTATTCGAATCTGGTTGGGCTTAGTTTGATTTATTCAAAATTAATTTTGATATGTTGGATGTTTTACTCACTTTTTGCAGCTGAATGTATTTCATTAATGCATTGTAATTATTCTTATGCAATTATATTCTATAACATTTTCTAAAATTCATGTTTTGGAGGTAAAGGAAATATTTCTTATAAAGATATTTATTACAATAAGACCTCATGATATCCACTTTCATTCAGTTCAGTGTTCTAGATACTTACTTAGTAAATTTTAATGTTGTTGATTCCAAAGGTACGAATCCAGTGTGAAACTGAATCTGAAACATTTGTGTGTTTGTCATCTGTAAGAATTGTTAAATATATAATTTTAAAATTAAAGAAAACCATAGCAAAATTCAAATGCTTATCATGGAAGAACTATCAAGTCAGTTGTAATTCACTTTATTTTATTACAATAGGAATCAAAACAAAACAAAAAATATTGAAGCAATGAAGAAATAATAATTTGGTCTAGAGAGCCAATTTGTTCTAGCGATTAAGGCATCCAGCTAGGAGACTATGAATTCAAATCCCACTTTAGGCATGAAAGCTGACTGAGTGACTTTGGCCTAGTCACTCTCTCTCCGCCTAACATATCTGACAGAGTTGTAGCTGAGGAAATAGGAGGGGGAAGGAGTATTGACTATGTTTTCAGCTATTTATTTTAAAAATGGGAAATAAATCAATAAATCATTAATTTGTTTGCTTATTGTTGAATTCAGACTAGTGGCACATCTGCACATTCCCCTCTCCCCTAAAATCAAGATATCTCACTAATTGTTGTCTAAGACCAGGATGTCAAACTCACATTGTCACGGTAGCATCACATGACATATCAGGACTTTTTTCCCCTTCACTAAACCAGGTATGGGCGTGGCCAGTATGTGACACACCTGGCCCATGGACCAGTGTTTGACGGCTCTGTCTAGGACTGTTAACTAGGAATCATTGAATTTTGCTGACTGATTCAGGGCTGGATTAAGGCCAGCTGATGCAGTAAATACAATCCATTGGCCTCTCCATTGCTTAACTCAGGGTACACCCAATAAGTGATAAAAACTAAAGTTGAGTTTGGCATGAAAGGATTAAAGGCATGATAGCTGGTGCCCTAAGCACATTCTTATTTTGCTTAATGGTTGATCCGGGCTGGACTGGTTGTAGAAGCAGTATTTTTCATATTACTCTTGACACAATCCTTGCTATATGCATGATGTGTGTTGCTTCTGCAGCAACCATGGTAATGAATGAATGTGCCCACTTCCTATTTGCTGATATCAAGTACTGGTATGAACATAATATTTCAGCAACATCATCAAAGCAAATTGGTTCCTCCAACTACCAAAGAGTTTTCAGTAAGAAACATCACAACTTTTCTAAATTTGCTTTTTTTATATACATACATTTTAACTAAGGGAAACTACTGACTACTCCAACAGTCTTTCCGAGTAATATGCTTAAATCCAATGTTTATTACATACTATTAAAATATTTTAGATCAGCTTAAGTTCCTGAATGTTTAACCTTGCATTTAAAAAATACATCAAGTCATACTTTAGCTTGCAGCCGTCCCCCAATGGTGGATCTCATATGGTAGACAGAAACAACTACATCACCATGGACAGTGACTCCTAGCGGAATAACAACTTTTCCTTCTTGAACACGGAATTCCCTAAGGAAAAAGCAAGCAGAGCATTCTGCCTAAAGTGATATTCATAAGGAATCATAACACAGAATTCACATTGAACAATGCATTATAACCCAGCAGCTGAACATTGCAGTTCAGTGTAGTTGAGTTGGATGGAGTCAAAAAGCTCAGTGCTGGGATTAAAATAAAAATATTGTTCATTTTTATTCTGACTTCTAAATGTAATGATCGGGCTATTCTAAAAAACTGTTTAATTCATAGATTATACAGACAACAATTCATATAGTAAATACTATACAACTCATATGACTTTCACTGCACCTCCATGTAAGCTGTTTATGACCAAACATTATTGTGTACTGACATAGTATTAGCAGATGTGTGGCATTCAAGCTGCTCAGAAACAAAAGCAAAACTTCAGAGGAAGACACAAAACACATCAAATGTATGGAATGCATGAACCGTAGATGCATGAAAGGGTTGGCTAATTGATGTCAGTCTGAAGGGAGGTGTGGATGGATGGATGGATGGATGTAGGATATCTTCAAAGGTATGAGCACTTCAGGCAACTGAGATTTCCATCTCCCTGAAGGAAGCAGTAGCTGCTGAAATCCAATCAACATCAATCATAATTGACTAAAAGCCAGGGTGCCTAAGTCATGTGGAATTAGCTCACCTGTGCTACCATAGGTATATACATATTAAACAACCGAAGTGGAATTTTATCACTACAGTCAGCAGAGAGCAGCTTACTTCATTCTTTCATATTCCAGTGATGTTGTAAATATTCTAGTTTCTCCAATAAGGATGTCACAGAAAGGTCGGCAGCCATTTCTCTGCTTGTTGAAACAGGGCACTGGGCTAAGGAGGACTGATTTGATGGTTATAGGCTTGCAGTGAGGCTGGACAGGTTTGTCTGCTATTAGATCACAAATATATCCTAAATACCTGCAATAAAAACGGGAATTGATAAAAATCTACATGTATTACTGCCTGTGTTCTTTGGCTCTACAGGGAACTTGGTTGATTATCATAATGAAGATTTTCAACAGCACATCCTATAGTGAAGAAAATTTAATTTTTAATGCATGCTTGCCAACATTAATGTCAAAAGAGCAAATGCAGTGAAAAATCCTGAATTAATCAAGGGAGAAAACAAATAAAAATATAGATTTGATATATTTGACTTAAAAACTACAGAAACAAGCTCTGCCTGACTCTAAGATAATGACCACTTAGTATGGAAAAGTGACAAAAAATTCTGGTTGATTTTGCTGCTGCTTTTCTGAAAACCATCCCTTCTAACTATTCCTATTTCCATCTACCCATCAACCAGTTGGATGGCAAGCTGTCCAGAAGAGCACAGGTCCCAAAATAAATTGTGTGTAGCCCATGCTCAGCCTTACCATGGAATTTAATCAGTTTTCCCAACACAATTGTCCCCACACCACCCCATAGATGTTATAGTATAACTTCTATCATGAGTCCCACTTGGGAAGATAGAACCAGGCTAAGGAAGTCTGGTGTAGATGTTTCTGTCCAAATAACATTTTTCTATTTTTGAAAAGGTAATGACTTCCTGTCTAAAACCATATATTTATATTCTTTGGGAATAACTGAAGATTCTTGCATCCACATAATTGGAAGAGTCTTATGTTAACAGGAATCTATCGATATATGTTTGAGAATGCAGCTGTAGAAAACCAGAAGTGTAAAAAGCTTGCATAACATTGAATGCTTGACACTATCATTGAAAACCTTTTTAAACACTTACCAAGCTTCAGCCACTCAACCAAATTTGATAAAACTGTTTACAGTTTTTGAGTGCAGTTATGAAGCTGTTAGAGAATCAGTTTGGTATAGTAGTTAAGGCACTGGGTTAGAAACCAGGAGACTGTGAGTTCTAGTCTTACATTAGGCACAAAGCCAAATGGATGACCTGGCACTAGTCACTCTCTATCTCAAGGGTCTTCAAACTTGGCCAGTTTAAGACTTGTGGACTTCAACTTCCAGAATTCCTGAGCTAACATGATGGAGGAGGAATTCTGGGAGTTGAAGTCCACAAGTCTTAAATCTGTCAAGTTTAAAGACCCTTGCTCTATCTCTATGCCCTGGGAAAAGGCAGTGACAAAAAAAATCTTGCTATAAAAACTGCAGGTATTTGCCCAAGTAGTCACTAGGAGTCAACACTCTCTCAAAGGAAAAAAAATAAAGATAGCTATTAGTATTAAAAAGGGATGAGATTGACTAAAAACTGGATCCAGGAACTAAGAACTGTGGTGGTGCAGTGGTTAAAATGCATCATTGCAGACTAATTCTGCCGACTTCCAGGAGTTCGATTCTCATCCACTCAAGGTTGGCTCAGCCGTCTATCCTTCCAAGATTGGTAAAATGAGAACCCAGATTGTCGAGGGCAATAGGCTGACTCTGTAAACCACTTAGAGAGAGCTGTAAAACACTGTGAAGCAGCATTAGTATCCCCTGATACAGCAATAGCACTTAGATTTATAAACCACTTCACAGTGTTTTATAGTCCTGTCTAAGCGGCTTAAAGAGTCAGCATATTGACCCCAACAATCTGGGTCCTCATTTTACTGACCTCGAAAGGATAAAAGGCTTAGTCAACCTTGAGCCTGGTGAGATTCAAACTGCCAAATGGCAGGCAGCCGGCAGGCAGCAGTAGTAGCCTGCAGTACTGCAGGATATAATATACATTACACATGATTTGCCAGTCTAAAGCACATTTACTATACCTTCTGTGGGATGGCCAGAGTACTACTCCAGGTCTCTTTGAATTTAGCAATTGAACAGCAGAAGCTGGATTAGAAAAGAGATGACAGAAACAGAACATTGCACTGACCAAGACTGCTGACGCCACACGACCATCCTGTCAGACAAAATGCAAGACCCTCAATCAGGAAAATTTCACCTTTCAAATGAGCCATGTTTTTTTGTTAAACACACACAAAATCTTTTAAACAAGATCTGCTCAGTGCTGCTTTGAAACTAAAGCAGAAGCTCTGCAGAAACTCTTGAGATGCTTCCCTCTGAAAAAAAATGTTCATAGGATTATACTGAATTCACAGGATTAAACAGAAACAAACATTTGTCTTAGGTCAATTCTAATGCATCAAAGGATGTTTTTAAAAAAGGGTAAAAAGGAAAAAAAAATACACAATGCTTCCCATGCAAAGGAAAGACGGTTAGACAATTCCTTGTAGTGTGGTGTGGTGGAAACATCCAGCAATGGGTTAAAACCTAGAATGGGATTGTATGAGATATAGTTATTTTTACACTTGGCACTGTGTCTCAGCTGGAGATAGACTACAACAAAGCAAGTCCATCAAATAGAAAATGAAGAACAAATCAGGTAGAATTTTTCTCTGTTTTCTTCTAATGTAATCCAGAGGTGCAGAGGAAGAAAACAGCTGGTTCCCAGCTATGCCAGAAGTGAGTCATCATTGATTAAAGAATACTTATGGCATGTCTGTCACAACAAACCAGAACAATTTACGGACAGTAAGTGTCCAGTACTCCAATAATCAGTTTGATAGAGAAAAGCTTCCAGCTGTGAGATGTAGTCAGAGTAATATTGCTATTAAGAAGGAAATTCTGTAACAGTCCTTTCTACGAATCTTTGATCTTCAGAGCAATCTGATAAATGGACAACTTTATGGCCTTCAAATGTTAAAGATTGCAACATTCTTGAATTCCATGCTTCATGGTCAATTGTGTGAAATTTTAATGTTGGTAGTTAAAAACATTTGGAGGGCATCAGAATGGATATCACTGCTGTAGAATTTAGTAAGTATATAATTTGCATGAAAGCCATATGCAGAAAAATCTGAATATGTGGCTTCTCCCCAATAAAGAAAGCAGCAACTTGAAGGGGTTTAAAGAGGAGTTGTCCCTTACATACTGAGGCAATGCATGACTTCCACTGCATTGCTGATACAGAGTTAGGACAGTAGGACAAAAAATAATAATAACCAAAGTGACATGTGAAGAATCTTATCAGACAAAGATTTTGCATGCTCTGTCCTCATCCAATCTGTTGGCCAACCCTGTTGGCTTTCTGGAAAGATGTAAAGGCCTGGCTTTTCCACCTGGCACTGGGGTTAGAAAGTTTTTGGAAGTTGGCTATGTATGTGGTTTGTTTGATGAGTTGACAAGATAATTTGTAGGAGTCTCTGCCCAGTTTATTTTTAGTGGATCTGTACAGCTGGTTATTTTATTTCTATTCACCTGCAAGAGTTCCTTAGGTGGAGGGGTGGCTATATAAATTTGCTAAACAAACAAAACGTTTTAGGGATTTGTGAGAGTTCCAGACAAAATAAGTTCCATAGAACTGTGAAAGGCCATGGCTAGATTTACACATCACACTAAAGCAAGATTATTGTAGTCTGGTTCAAGTGTCACACTAAACCACAAACCACTCTTTACAAGCAATGATAAATATAGTTTAATATGATATATGAAGTTTGCCATTGTTTACCTTTGATATGGAATGTTAAATATGGAGGATTGTGCCTGTCTTATAGAATAAGCAAGTGTGGAATATACAACAATTTAAGTGCATTTTTAAAATAGTAGGATAATTATTTAAATAAATAAAAATGGAATATGATAGAGATATGCTCATTATCCTGATATAGTTCTGACTAACTTTTATCCATGACAGTTTACCTTGAGGGAGTAAAACTTCTAGTAAGATGTTACATTACTATATGGTCCATGGTGTTCTTTGAGCTTAATTGTTTTCTGCAAGATCAAAGACCACAAGTTCCACCCTGAGCTACATATATTCTCTCCCATCAATTACAGTATTGTACCATGGAGTTTCTATGGGCAATACTTAAGTGAATCAAATCTACCTGCCTATTCCCGAGTCCTAAAACTAGAACAACAGCTTCCCTTGAGTTAGATTTTGAGACTAAGTATCTTATTATTAATGAACTTGCCCGCACCTTCTGATTTATAGCTTCTTTACTATAAAAAAATATGTTAAATAGTTTTCTAAAAGAAAGCGAGGTATAATTGCCTGTTCTCCATATTATAATTTCAAGACAGCACAAGTAGTCAAGATTTGAGTGAAAAAAAGCTGTTTACAGAAGGGAAATAATGGTGAATTTGTTTCCCTTACATAAATCACTACGAATCATCGTTCTGTTGCAGTGTTGTGCCTTTGAAGAAATGGAAGAAAATGCCTTACTTCATTCTTCGTTATTTTAGGATGTCAATAACTTATGAATCACTTATCAGAAGGGTGAAGAAAGGGGTATCTGGGAAAATTGCTGATTACTAGAAATCTAATAAATGACAATAGTATCAACTAAATGACAAACATAAGGATTTTTACTCCAGGATGATCACCTGGAATTCCACTAATACTGCAGTTGATCTCTACTAGTGTTCCTATACCACTTGGCATTGACCAAGTCTTTCCAGATAATTTATCTGGATATTATTATCCTAGGGACTGGATGTCTTCATATGGGTTACAAAAAGTCATCAACAATTGGAACAACAGCCTTACCTCTGGTGGCAAGTAACCATCTTTGAAGTTGCTTGGGGGGAAATCAGGAGAATCCATTAAAAGAGGCAACAATGCCAATGTGATGGTGATCTCCATACAAAAATACTTCAATTCTAGGGTATGTCAAGGTGTATCATCTCTGCAACTTGGTGGACTCTGATGGCCAGCTGTCAAAAGTCTGTTGGTGGAGAAGGGGAATAACTTGCTTGATCTGTCTATCATGGCTCCCAAATGAATGTCATTTGCTAATGACATCATCAGCTTTGCTAAATTCTAGAAGTAGATGCTGTACTGATTAGAGGGGATGCTGCTAACAAACAAATATGAGAAATTGGGGAATCTTTAAATAGGAATGATAGGAATATGACAGAGGAAGAGATTTGTATTGTTTTGACTATTTTAATGATGTGTATGCAAAACTGTGGATTACCAGATACTTGTTTGATGTGCTAACAATCAAGGATGATTATTTCTCAGAGAAAACGGAATAAAACATATGGGATCTTACTTAGAGGAGGCATTATTGTTCTGTATTTATTATATTTACATCACTTAGGGATACAGAGGTTGAAGACAACTGAAATTTATTCTTGGTCTTGACTGGCTCACTAAAAATAACTTCCTATACTCATTGTTGTTAGTGAACAAAAGCCTTCCAGGTATAGAAGGATAGAAAAAGTCTTGACTCATGGATAAGCAGGGCCTGACATGACAAGTGAAGAACTAAGCGGCATACAATTTTATGAAGCCTGTATTCAAAAATCCAAATGCCATGAAAATTACTTTACTGCATTTTAGGGAAGCAAACCATTGTTACCTGATTTGCTTTCCCAGGGCCTCAATTATACCCATCATTTATTTAATATTTGGGTAGTGTCGATATTCTGGTCAAGCCTTAAAGAAAAAGCCATAAAGGAAGCTGGAAGGGAAGTTTGGTTGGCTGGAAGGGAAGTTTGGTTGGCAGAGAAATGGCAGAGAACCCTCATTCGGGCACCTTTGCTCAGAAAATTCTGGTATTATTAAGATATAAAATAAGAGTAACCCAAGATAAGCAGATGTGACTTCTAAAATTGTGCCCTTGATCCTCAACCTTTCAATCTACATTACTGATTGCTGGGAAAGTTGAAAAGTAATGACAGAGTTAGCAAAAAAAAAAAGTATTGGTGTATCTGGAAATTCTTATTGATAGTATAGGACAGGACTCCCCAAACTTAGCAACTTTAAGACTTGTGGATTTCAACTCCCAGAATTCTCCAGCCAGCTATGCTACATTTAAAGTTGCCAGATTTGGAGACCTCTGGTATAGAAGAGTAAATGTTTCCCTCTTGTGAAATTTTGTTCAGGAAAGATATTAACAATCAAGCCAAGAGATTATATAGGGGTGCTGCCATTTAACTAATGCTTTCCTTCATTAATCTTTTTTTAATCATTTTAGCTTTTGTGTTCAGATGTGATACATCACATTATTTTAAACAACCATCCGCCAGCACAACCCTTGGTATTTCCTTTCATGCATTCAATATGTTCTCTCTGCCTTAAAAACTTCATCCTCATTACAGCAAAAACTATTTAAATTAGAAAAATCAAGAATTGGCATAATGCTAAACTGATTGTGCTGCCCAAGTGACTAATTTTTCCTGTTTTACCTAAATTGGAACTGCTGCTGTTCCTTTTTAGAAGACACTTTTTATCTGGACTTTAAAAGCCTGACTTTCTCTTTTACACATAGTTATATAAAAGTGCTATATTCTCTATTACACAGAGTTATTGTACATTGCCTGATAAGTGTGTTCATTTTCTCTGACTTTGCTAAAATCCTCAAGAAAAGGACAAAGTATTTCTTAATGCTGTTCTATTACACTATTTCTTTTTTACTATGGCAAGACGTTTTACAATGTATTTAGTTTTTATTTTTATTTTCTGAGACTTTTCAAACTCCAAGCAAAGTTTTGTGTGGGCATAATTAAATCACTTCTCTAAATATTCTACTTCCCCTGTTTTACTGAAATGAATGCATTAAATATGTTGAATTCTCTACAGACTGCTTAAAATCCCTACCTTAACAATTAGCAAACTGTTAATTGTACAGTAACTATTGAACCAGTGATGGGATTCATTTTTTTTTACTACCGGTTCTGTGGGCATGGCTTGGTGGGCATGGTATGGGAAGGATACTATAAAATCTTCAGTCAGAGATAGTATTTGACAGTTCTCTGAATTACTCAAAATTTCCATTACCGGTTCTCCAGAACTGGTCAGAACCTGCTGAATACCACCTCTGTATTGAACATTTCAATGGTAATCTGATTGCTTTCTATGCAATCAATTAAGTGATAAACTGAATTAATAAATTCTATCGTTTGGATTTTATTTTTATTTTTTTGCTTCCCAAAGACATACACCTGTTTAATAACATAAACAGTCCCACTAGAATTAACACTGTGGAAGACTGAAGACTGTTCTAGAATTGCTAGGCATCTCCTGACATCAAGTCTTTATGTAAGACATAAAAGGAACAATGATATCTAAAGTACTGCTCAGGGCTAATGTGAATACATTTGGTGTTGCCCATGTAGGGTGTCATGCCATTTTCAGGTCTAAAATAAAATTATGGAAACATGTTCTAATATAGTAGCACTCCACATGGATCATGATATTTTTGACTCAATGCAAATGCCAGTCCAATTTTTTGAAAGAACTTCTATAACACGCTGAATTTCCAGAGGAACTAAAAGGTCTGGTACAAAGACTCTCCGAGCAACTGAGTAGGTGGTAAATACTTTAAGCAGCCTTTGCTTTAGTTTTGATGTGTTCAGAAATATAACAAGCATTAAAATAATGACAGGCTACATTTTATATATATATATATATATATATATATATATATATATGGATCTTTGGTTCTTCGGGTTTTCTCCCGCGTAGAGTTGGAAATATTTAGGCGACGTTTCGATGAAGTCTCATTCATCATGAATGAGACTTCATCGAAACGTCGCCTAAATATTTCCAACTCTACGCGGGAGAAAACCCGAAGAACCAAAGATCCACATACAAATACCCGCGAAAATCTCCGAAAACATATATATATATATATATATATATATATATATATATATATATATATACACATATACATACATACATACATACATATATACATACATATACATATACATACACACACACACACACACACACACACACACATATATATATATATATATATATATAAATGAAATGAACTTTGGAAATCCATTCCTAACATTCTCAGATAAGAATCAAAACAGGGATTAGGATGGACAATTGTTCCTCCAGTAATATCTGAAAAGTTTCCAGGAACAGCCACACAAAACTCCCCAAAGATAAATTGTCCATCAGTAACAGACTCCAAAACAAGTCATATTATGGATATTGCATTGGGGTACATTGTACAATTGATACAATTGTACAATTGTACATTGTACAATTGATACAATGCTTCCAAGATGTCTCTCTTCCTCTACACATTTGTGATAAGATCCGTTGCTGATGCTGACATCGCACTTTCACCTTTCCTGAAATTAATAAGGAACATTCCAGAAGAAAGCAGTGATGAAAAACCAGTATCATGAGTTTCATGACATAATTGGCAAGATGATGGAAATGATACCAAGTTTTCCAATTACCATCCTGAAAGCACTATTGAGATACTTCTAAATTCTCTAAGAACACAACCCTATAAACTAAGCAGTCTGTTTTTAAAAAATAATCATTTATTATTCACGAAGTTATAAAAATCAGATACTGCAAACACTATTATAAGGACTACAGCTCCCTTTGAAATGAAAATTGATGAATTTTTATTAGAGATAAATTTGGATCAAATACAAAAAACTGCAGGAATAAAATTACAGGAACAAGATATTCCATGTCTTCTACTTTTTCATCAGTAAAGCTATAAATATCTAGCTAAGAGAAAACCCAAAAGCATTACAGTCTCTTATCAAATTTGACAAAGAAGTATCTCAAAATGTTGCAGTGGGTATCAAGTTTAGCACTGTCCTCCCCATATAGATTACTACAAGTTAATTTTCAGTTTTCAGGGGTGAGCTGCTACTGGTTCTCCCCTGTTCGGGTGAAACGGTAACTAATTTAATCATTTTTAATTGCCAGTTTGGTAAATCCCACCCCTGGCTGCCCCCCCTTCCCATCCCAGGAGTCTCCACGTGGCCCATTTTAAATCCCAGGTAAGTATAGGGCCCGTGAGGAGACTCGGGAAGGGCAAAAAACACGCATCCTGGAAGTTCCAGAAGGCCAGAAATGGGCTCATTTCCGGCTCCAGATGGCCTCCGGAGTCTGAGGAAGCCATTTTCATCCTCCCAGTGGCTTGAGGAAAGCCTCTGGAGCCCGGAGTGGGCAAAAATGACCCACTCCCCACTGTGGTGCAGGAGGCTGACTAGGCCATGCCCACCATGGCCACGCCCATCCAGCAACTGGGCAGAGAACCAATTGCTAAAATTTTTGAAGCCCACCCATCAGTTTTTTTATGTTACTCTTTGTACTGTTTGTACTCTACATCAGGTTTTTTTTCAACCATCAACTATCTATACTCATTAAAAG
The DNA here is from genome assembly GCA_023653725.1 of Bungarus multicinctus. Classification (NCBI taxonomy): domain Eukaryota; kingdom Metazoa; phylum Chordata; class Lepidosauria; order Squamata; family Elapidae; genus Bungarus; species Bungarus multicinctus. The sequence continues at coordinate 63,306,310 of CM042842.1, forward strand.
GACCTTAATTTATGTCAAGCTTTATATTCAAAATATTTTTTTCTATATAGATCTATATACAAATGGTTACTTACTGCTTGACTTACCATACAGTGAATGACACAAACATTTTTGGGATTCTGCTGCAACCAGTTATGCATATTCTTACAAACAGCATAGAGATTATGGAGACTTGGTGCTTGTCTAATTGGCCAACTACATTCAGATACCTAAAGAAGCACAGAGTGAAAACAGGTCAAAACAGTAGTAACAATCAGCTAGATTTGCACACCATAAAAGAAAACTAGAAAGAGGTCAGGTAGTTTTCAGTTTGGCATATTTTAAGACCCAAGTATGTTCTATAAATCAAATCATCTCATAGTATGATTTGTTTAGGCATGATCAGGCTCATCACCTTCAAAAAGCAGGAGATAAAAGGCCTATGGCTTTACAAGATGTAAAACAGGATAAAGTGTTGGCTTTAACCCCTTGGTTTCACCTACTGTTTTGAAACAAATGATTATCTCTGCTGTCACACCTAGGCACAGCAATTTCAACTCAGATTTAGCAAGCTGTGGAAAAGACCCTGATGTTGAGAAAGATGGAAGGCAAAAAGATAAAGAAATGACAGAGGATAAGATGGTCAGATAGTGTCAGCAATGCTATGAACATGAGTTTGGGCAAACTCTGGGAGACAGTGAAAGAGAGAGGAGCTTGCCATGCTATGGTCCATGGGGTCTGAACAGTTGGACATGACATAGCAACTAAACAAGAATCAAGCCAATGACAAAAAAAGGAACAGGCAACGCACAGATTTCATACTATAATTCATTAAATGACAATATGAAGAAAATGGGTTATTAATTAAAAACCCATCATTTAGAAAGGGGTCTGTTAAATTGATAATGTAAAGATTTTTAAATTCTGTTATCGGTCTCAACTTCATCAACTTTCCATCTGCTAATTAACCCTTCAAAGTGTTTGTTCGATTAGTTTAATTTTTTTAAATTATGTGACTTGTTTTGCTTATACATTGTGGAAAGAAAGAAAACCTCCTTATTTATGTGAAGATCTAGAGTATAGTGATTCTTTAGTATGATGATTTTCTTCCGTGAGTTGGAGAAAAATGGATGCCTCACTCCCCGCAACCCAAAAAAGCAGAAAAAGATTTATTCGGAACATTTATGTCTCTAGATGGCTATTAATTAAACAATCTGGCCTCTCTACAGGAATACCTTACATAGGAAACAATCAAATCTGCAAGATTCTATTACTATAGCCAATATAATACAGTAATTTTAGAATTCCTTGGAGTTAAGTTGCAGAACTTATTTGTGTGTAAATGTTTTGCATGCATACCTTTGATTCCTGATTTTTGGTGACTTACTAGATTTGTCCTTGCAGTTTTCTTGGCAATATATTTCAGAAATAGTTTGCCCTTGCATGCTTCCTTTAGTTAGAAAAGATGGACCTCTCAGGTGACTTCTGTGCTTAAGGCAGGACTAGAACTCAGTCTCCAGTTTCCATATTGGTGCCTTAGCTACTGGGTCAGAATTGAGATTAGCCCCTAATATTTAATCATTCTGGGAAATAAATTAGGCATATTTTTAAAAAGTAATTTTTACTATAAATTTAAAATTGGTGGTAGTAATGTTCTTTTATTATTACTACCCTGTTCGGGTTTTTTTTTTACTTTTTTACTTTTGCTATACAGTGTCTTAATAAATATTGATCCAAAGATGGATGAAATTGATGGAATTTAAAGATTGCCCCAATCTGTTGTAATTCTGATCCATTAATAAGGCATTTCTTTTTTTTTCAAAGGTAGATCCACATGGCACCAACTACATATTATTTTAATATCACAACTTTACCATGGTCTTTGTCACATCACTGCATCAGCAAAACTTACCCTATTATGAAACCGTGCAGTACGATAAGACTTTGGTGACAAATTAAAAACTGTGTAATGATCAGGATGCCTTGAATCAAGAAATGTCCGCACATCGTCAATATGATTCCTAAATCCCAGTTCGACTCCTTCACCCGGAAATGACATCACTATCAAGAAATGGGGGGAGGGAAACAAACAAACATATATTCTGAAGTGAAACCCAAATAAAATGGGCAACGAGAAGTTGGAGGTTGCTGCATTGCTTTATTACTCAAATAATAGACCACTTACCAATAATTCTTGAGGTAATATAAGAAATATCTAGTTCTCCCTTGGCATAGCTATAAGAGGAAAAAGAAGAGAACAACAAAGTAAATTTTGGTTAATGCGTACATATACAACTGTCTGATAAAAGTATCAAGAATGCATTTGGATTATCACCTTTTTTTTTACATTCATGGGCTATTTTAGGGGCTAATCACCTTTCCCACACTTATTACAAACAACTTGACTAAACGCAATAATATTTACCTAAAAAATATTACGTATTTATTTATCTAATAATAAATCTCCAATTGTAAGGAGAAAAAGAAAAACCAAATAAACTAGAATTCTATATTCATTACGGTGTTCAGCAACTTATTTCATTCCACTCTACTCCACTCCATTCCATTTACTACACATTCAAAACCTATGGTAGAAGAACTCGTTATTTCTGTTAAATTCCACACTTTTCCAGTCAGGCTTTAAATCATATTTTAGAAGAGCAGCATTGGTCATGTTTGTTGATGTCCTATGGCATCCCTCCTTGTGTTTGATCTTTAAACGGTTTTTGATACAATCTCCTATGGTATTCTTGTGTTCCCGAAGTTGGGAATGGGGGGATAACTTTGTTACAATGGTCCTTTCTTCGTGGTTTGTTCAGGTCAATATTAGAAGAGAGAGACAGGGCCCACATTTCTTCATTTGGGGGTGCCTCAGGGTTCGAAGCTTCTATTTATGACTGATTAAAACTGCTAGGTAAGGTCACTTATCAGTTCACAGTTCAATATAAACAGTCTGTGAATGATCCCAAAGGTACATTTTAGCTCCAAGTTGTGCAGGTGATGTTGTCAATGTTCTGGCCCATTGTCTAGAAGCTGTTTGCATAGGAAAGAGGAGCAACACATTTTGGCTCAATCCTGACAAGACTGTGTTGAAGACTTTTAATCTTGGATGAGGTTGCACTTTCTTGTTCAAGATTGATATGTACTTGAAGGTCCTTCCAGACCTGCAGCTACTGCTCGAAATGCAAGTGGCAGCTATGGCCAGGAGGGCCTTTGCAGAGGTTTATCTTGAGAACCAGTTGTGCCCTTTCCTCACCTGGGAGGCCCGTCACCTATGCCCTGTTGGATTATTGCAATGGTCTCTAATGAGGCTGCCTTTTGAAGAAGCCCTCCAAAAACTAAAGCTGATTCAAAATGTGGCAGCCAAGCAATAATGGGAATTTCACATTATGCTTCATGGCTTCCAACACAATTTGAGGTGTTGGTCATCACCAATTCATACCAAAAGGCCCGGTAATTTGAGACATCACTTGTCTCCAGTTGTTTCTGCCCATTTGTGGCATTTAGGCAGAGGAGATACATTTTAATTGTCTCAATTAAAAGCTGTCATCTTGTGGACCAAGAAACATGCATTCTCTGTTGCTGCCTCTATGTTATGGAACAGCAAACACCCTCCCAGGGTGTTCTCTATGACTTTCAGAAGTACCTTAAGACCTGGATCTCTTCCCAGGCATGTCATTAGAATGTCTGTGGAATCCCTGTTGAATCTTTTTTTTTTTTTTACAAAAAAGTTGAGATATGCTTCTTTTAGTCAGGGCAGTCCTGTGACTTCAGTTGTGTGCTTTAGCTTAATGTATCAGATATGTTGTAAGCCACTCAAACTCTTTTTGGAATAGGGTGGCCTTAACAAATCAAATCAATGAATAAGGAGAGGGAGAAATTAGTCTCCAATCTAGTGATCAATAGAAATGTTGGGGTTACTATGAGTGTGGTGGATATGGAATGAAGAAAATCTATGCATACAGTTGCTAAGAATCATTACTGACTTGATGGCACATAATCAATCAATCAATGAAGGTAGCATTCATTGTGAGTAGGAAAGCGCTTCTACGATCCCAATCTCCCACTAGAAGCAGTGACAGTTGAGAATGGCAACATGGTTCATAATGCAACAACAGTGATATTTTTGTGCTCGACTGTGAGGAACTTTGTGTCCTGAACCAGCATTCATTTCAGTATATATTCTCATGAAAAGTGTCTTATTTCAATAGAGTGTCTCCTTGGTTATGGGGAGGGGGAGGACCACTCACCAATAACTCATACTTAAAGCTGTCAGTTCTTGTTCAAGAACCTAATCGCGTGGGTCTAACATTCCTGAATTAACTCTACTATGTATTTCAGTGGATTTAGAATATGACAACTTCATTGTGACGGAGTGCAGAGAATGGCCTTGACAAAGGTATGTAAGAGCCGCTGAAACATGATGAGAAAATAAATGCCAATTCAGTCCTGGGAAAGGAGAGAACTTGAGAAATAGAAAAACACTGCAGTAGCCTCATGTTTGAAGACTCAAAAGTAAATTTACATTTTCAGTTCTTTCATAAGTTTAAACAGGCACCGAACAAGGCAGTCAGTTAAATAAGAGCTGTCTGTTACCTAAATTTCAGATTCTGTGTTTCACTTTAGCGAATTGATTGTAATTATTAAAACGCTTTTCATTTCATTATATTGCTCAATAATCAAATTTCCCTTTCCACAAGCCTATTAACATCCAATCACTGTCTACAACAAGGCATCTTAATAGGGACTGTGTTGCTTGCTGAGCACTTCAGATGGGTGTATTTCAATAGTACCTTGCAACAGATTGCATCACTTTAGTAGAAGTATCTTTTAAAGTGTCTTTCAAGTTATCCTTTAAGTTGCTGAAGAGTCTCCCTGCACCACCTTTCATCATGTCCAATAATCCTCCCCCATAGCTAGACTCCATGTCAGGAGAGGAGGCACCTTGAAAAAAGGAAAAGGAGACTCAATAAACCAAAGGCATTGCACAAAAAAAAAACCACAAGAAATTTAACCACCACAGCAAATTTTAGATTAGTTACACAAATGTACTTATTAGAAATAGATGAGAAAATAGAGGCATTAGGAGCAACCAAAGTAACCCGTAGTATGACAAAAAAAGAACACAACGTTATTGTCCTGTTAAAACAAGATTTTTGACATTGACTATTTCTTGTTTTCTTTTCCAGTTAGAGGTGAAAAAGATGAAACTGATCTGAGACAGAATAAGCAACAACAGGAAACAGGCATAGCAGGAGTAGGCTTATATAAGAACATCTATCAACAGATTGCATTCATTTTGCAGGACCTGAGAGAGTTCCCAGACAAAGGGATACATTTGAATCATAGAGAATCGTAGAGATTTCTATCCACAGAACCTCACATCTCAAAGTGAAGTTGAACTTTCTTACTTCTTTTTTTTTTTGAAACTGTGATATTTTACACTTACACGAGCTTCGGATCACAAGCAAATAACTTTGCAAAATGTTCTTACGATAAAAAGAAGTTTGATGGAGTAATCTGGAACTGGGGGGGGGGGAGCTTTTGGGATGCCCCTTTGTCAAGATCAGATCAAGCCCTGATTACCATGGATACCACTCTGCCATCCATCGAAGGGAGGCCACACCCATTAGACTGATCCAATCTGTGGTGATTGGTGGGGGGGGGGGAGATCCCACTTTCATCCCCTACTGTGTAGGGTGCTACAGGGCTCGGTGTTTTCTGTGGATCTATTCAACAGTTACATGAGGCCACTGGGTGAAATCATTTGCTGCCATGGGAATGAAGTATCAGTACAACTGATGATAACCAATTATAGATCTCTGTCTCTGGCAAATTAAATAATAGTGTGGATGTCCCACCCTGGAGCCTGTAGGAGCCTGAATCGAAAGCAACAGGCTTCAGCAAGACTGACTGGCCTTGAGACCCACTGGTTCTGGGACTATGTCATCTTTGCTCTGGGTGGGGTTGCACTGCCCCAAACAGACCCTATGTGCAATCAGACAGTTCTCCTGGACTCACAGTTCCTGTTCAAAGAGCAGATGGCAGCAGTGGCCAGAAGGGCATGTGTACCATTTTGCATTGTGCAACCATTTTGCATTTGTGACCATTCCTAGATCAAGGGACTCTACTCACAATCACTTATGCCCTGGTCACCATTTAGTTGGTCTACTGTAATGCAATCTACATGGAGCTGCCCTTGAAGAGTATCCGAAGCTTCACTAGTACAGACTGCAGTCACATGGACAGTTCTGTGCATTTCTAGAAAAACACACTGCTGCTCTGCAAGCTGCATTGGTTACTAGTCTGTTTTTGGATCCAATTCAAGGTGCTGGTTTTGTTCTTTAAAGCCCTACATGGCATGAGGCCATATTAATCCCGGGACTGTCTCTCCATGATTCTATCTGCCTGTCCTACTAGTTCAGCAACTTCCAACCTTTTGGACATCAGGGACCGGTTCTATGGAGAGAGAATTTTCCGCAAACTGGAACAGGCATGGTTTCCTGTGCTCGGTGGTGTATTAACCATTAAGCAGACTACGCACGTCCTTAGGGCACCAGGCCCAAAGGGGGCACCACAAACTTGAGAATATGGCTTCGTATGGTATATACAAAGGAGGGGGGCACCAAGATTTGTCAGTGTTTAGAGGACCAGTGAGCCTTAATCTGCCACTGCCTGTGCTACCCACATTCCACAGATGGAGCTTCATCTGTTTGTATGGTTTGGTTGTTGGCATGCCATGGACCATTTTTGGTCCATGGACCGGGCATTGGGGACCCCTGCACTAGCTCTAGCAAAGAAGGCACATCACCGGTCCCATCAAATAGGGAGCTTTGCTTGGTGGATCCCAACATTATGGAACATTCTTCCCCCCGAAAACCAGACTGACTTTATCCGTTCTAAATTTTCAATAGTCCCTCAAAATCTGGTTATGTCATCAGGCCTGGGGATCTTAGGGGACTGAAACAGCTCCAGTGTAATTAACATCTGCTTTTACATATATATCATTTTTTGCCTTTTGTAATTTTAACTATTTTAAACATAACATTGTTAATATTTGTCAGCATATATGGCTTTTAGCTTTGTTGTATCCCACTCAGTCACTTGTCTGTGAAATGGAAGCCATGTAAATATGATGAAATAAATAAATACTAAATAATTATCAGCTTGCAAAGTTAAACAGCTGAAAATAGCTCTCTGTCTATCAGGCCATAGACATACACCATATCTGTGGCATCACACATTTCAGGAAATGAAATCACTATTTATTCAGGGCATTAGAAAATATTGTCCAATCGAATTAAGTTAAGAAATATTGCTCTGGGATATATTAAGACCCGCCTTTTGCCTCTATAAATCAAGGATAGCTTACTATTTGCCAAAATTTGGCTGGATGAACATGAAACTGAATCACCACTCTAAGGCAATAGCTTCATTGATGAGAATAATAATATCTCATCTCGTTTAGTGGATTTTTGTTAGAAGAAGATTTCTTTCCAGAACATCGCTTTGAAATGATTTGTGTGAAGGAGGTTGGGTTAGCAACCTCCTTCACACGTAGCAAAAGGAGATAAAATCCTCCAAAAAACTCAGAATGAAATAGTCTTTATGATAATAATTTTCTTGGCAGGACACATTTCTTCCCCACCTCTCTGTACTAAAAATGAATAGGAATACAATTTCATTTAACTGCATTTGGAAAAATTGCTTGACGCATGTCTCAGTATATCATATTTTAAACACATTATGAAAAAAGTAGCTCTCTAGAGAGGTTTATAATGACAGGAAAGATGGAAGAAAAGGGGTGGATGATCAGCAAAAAAGTGGATAGATTTGATTACATCAAATGAAGAATATGACAACTGAAGACCTAAAGGACCAAGTTGTGGCAGGCCATCCTAAGAAAATCTATGTAGTTGACACCAAGTTAAAGGGACATAATAATCAATCATTCATGGATTTATACAATATGGAATTGCAGTTGTCAACTTCAATCCTTAAAACATATCCCTAATATTCATTTTGTTATTGTTTGTCTGTACAAGAGTCTGCCATTCTTTCCGGTTGCTGCAGTTTTATCCTTATCCCATCTAAAGGAGAAAAAGATATCCCGATATCGAAGTGAGTATGCTTCTTTGAATTTGGGCATTCATTACAAAAGAGAACAATGCTGGAACTCTCATAGCTTTTTCATGAAGAATTGTGTGGCAACTTTCTTCCAGAGAATTGTAATAGTTGCAGTGGCAAATTACCATCTAACTTATTTATTTATTTTATATAATTCCTATGCTATTCCTATTATAAAACTGTCCATGGCCCACTAAGATAAAAGTGAAGCAGAAAAAAGCATAGGAGTAAAAGCTATAAAATTATAATAAACAATGTAAATTATATTATTTGTGATGAATATTTAAGAGGTTTAGAAACAGAAATATTTTATTGTTTCAACTTACTGAAAGATTATTCAGAGGAAAAAAATAGAAAGATCATGCTGATTATTTTAATTCTGCATTTCACTAACCTTTCACTAACTGTTTCCTCAAACATTACTCTCATTTAACTTTTCTTTATGCTTTCTCAAAATGGACAATTGCATTTTCCTTAAACACATTTTCAAAATAGCAACTTTGAGAAAAAAACCTGACGTGCTTTGTGCTTAAAAATGGTATGTAAATTGCCACAATATAAAACACAATCAGGGGTGATATGAACCTAAATGAGAATGCTGCTACAGCAAAACTATGTGGATGAGCTGATAATGTTATTCAGCTCCAGAAACAAAGAGGCTTCAGAAATGGACTTTTCTCATCTCAAATTGTCCAAGAGAACAGACAGACGAGATAGTGTCTAAGAGACTGCCTTTTGTTTTCACATATATGGAGATATCTCTCAGTTTCTTCATAAACAATTACTATGACATAAGATATTTTAACTTCTAGAAATGGCCTTTTAAGAAAAGTTAATGCACCTTAGCATACTAAAAACTAATTCAGTTAGCCAACATTAGTTCTTCAGTCTAATGTTTTCTAAATATACCAACATCTGGAAATTTTTCTGATCTGAAGCTATTTTGAGTAATATTTCTGGGAAATATTTAAAATATAGGCAATGCTGAAATTCCACCTGTTTGGTTTAATATGATGAGTTGTTCATCATTCATAGATTGGGAGTTTGTTTCATGAGAGGAGCTAAACAGAGCTTGCTCCTATGAAAATTTGCTTGAACATTAAAAGCAGCCACTTCCACGCTTTCTATGCTCACTTTCAAAGATAAAAATGTTTGAGTAGCTTTTCAATAACAACAGCAATAGCACTTATTTATTTTATCGAATTTATATATCACCCTTCTCCCGAGGGACTCAGGGCGGTGTACAGCCAAATAAATAAATACCACTTCAAAGTGCTTTACAGCCCTCTCTAAGCAGTTTATAGAGTCAGCATATTGCCCTCAACAATCTGAGTCCTCATTTTACTGACCTCAAAAGGATAGAAGACTAAGTCAACCTTCAGCCAATGAGAATCGAACTGCTGGCAGTTGGCAGAATTAGCCCGCAATGCTGCATTCTACCACAGCTCTCTTAATACTCTTTCCAATGACATGCTTCAAACTAAGACTTTTTCCAGTGTCATGACTTAAAAAAAAACCTAGAGTATTTCAATTCACTGAATCCTTACAATTAATAGCTTGTCTTCACAATTTCAAGAATAAAAAGAAATGTAAAAAATAAAAGAATAAAAAGAAATGTAAAATCCTCTGTCTGGATTTTAAAATGTAATTCACAGCAGAATTTGGAAAATTGGGTGCAAACTGAGAAAGACTTGACAACTGAGTTTACAAGCAGCTTACTTTAGGAGAGTCAAAGTTCTGGATTTATGATTTAGCTGAACGTTTAGTATCAGAACTCCTTGTTCTGAAAAATCCAGATATACTGGGCTAACTCAGCTTATCCCAACCCAGTATCCTTCAACTATGTTCGACTGTAAGTCACACACCTATTGATGAGCTGAGAATTGCTACCTTATAACCTATATCTGAAAATAAAGCAATTATTATGAAGACACCATATGTCTTCCTTCCTCATAAAAAGGACTATCCCAAGATAGTAAATACAGTGGATCTTATATGCTAGCAAGTTTCTCAATATACTGTATTTTGGAATGTAATTCCTTTAATCCCCAGATCTCTTTTCTGTATTTGCTGGGAAAGATGGAAGGACAGAAAAGAAGATAAGATGGATAGACTCAGTCATAATGATGCAATGGATGCACCAGGGGAAATCCTAAAATGTTGGGGAAAAATTGTCATGGCGGTGTGCTATGTGATGCTAAGAGGTGACATCAGTTTCATGGCACACAATCAACAAATTCAACATATTTGAAGAGCACAAGATCAGAACAGGTTCATTTAATCCAACATGTGAGGATCTCATCTAATCAGTATACTAAATTGATTTTCCTGAGGAACAATTCTATAAAGCGTTTTGTCAATGTGCATTAGAACTGCATCACTGTTATCAGTGGAAATATTCAGTTTTCATGCCTAAGATGAAATAAGCACTTCAGTATGTAAGAGGATACCTTGGCTGATACAACTGAATTATTTCTCCTGTGTTGCCTTCAGTTTGTAGAAAACATGTTATTAGATATAATAAAAGAGTGATTGGAAATGTGCGCCTTCATCGTAAAATGAAAGATTAATAGTATATATATTAGGTACTAGTGCTGGAATTGCAGTGCCTATAAACTCTACAGAATAGCTCAGAACAGACATCTCTAAAATGAGAATGGAGCTAAATAAATGAAAATAATTTTAAAAAGTGAAAGCATCCTCATCTGACTTTTCAAGTGATAAATCTTACCATGACAAATGCTTGAATGAGGAACAATTTACAGTCTTAGAAGTGCTTCTTAGTCATCATATTTATTAAGTGTGAATGTTACTGAAATCTATAATAGCTTTTACATAAGTCTTGAGAATTGGAAAAGGGTTTTTCTGCTGCTGTTATCATAGACATTAATTTTGGAAGCAATGGGGATTGAATTCATGCATAATGAATGCAGGAATACCCAAGTGATACATAAGCTACCTCTGAAAAACTCCAGCAATTTGAGCTGTAGAATACTACATGTAGTACCAGGCTTCTATTTTTAAATAAAAATTGCTAACTTTCATACCATTAACATATTTTTATTATTCTACATATTCACTATGACTATTTTTGAATTCTACCAACAATAGAATTCACACAGAAAACATTCAGAAAGGCAAATGCAATGGTAAATATTCATTCCCTTGGCATTCCTTTAAATTGAACAGCTAGAGTAAGCAAGACTGGGCAACTCATGCCTTGAGGCTTAAGTGTTAGCCCTTGGATGTGCCCTTACCCATGATTGCAAAAATAGCATATTCTTGATATTCTGACATTATCAATGGTTTGGTACTTTGTTATACTTTGGTAATGCTCAACTTACAACCATTTGTTTAGTGAAAGTTTGAAGTGTTAAGAGCACTGAAAAAAGTGACATGATGATTTTTCAAACTTACAACCGTTGTAGCATCCCCATGGTCATGTGACAAAATCCGGGCATTTGGCATGTATTTATGACAGTTGCACTATCTAGGGGTCATGTGATCATCATTTGTAACTTTCCCAGCTGGCTTCGGACAAGCAAAGCCAATGGGGGAAGCCAGATTTACTTAATGACTCAATGATTCACTTATCAACTGCAGAGATATACTTAACAATTGTGGCAAGAAAGGTCATAAAATGGGATACACCTCACTTAACAACTTCTTAGTAACAGAAATGTTGGGTTCAGTTGTGGTTGTAAGCCAAGAACTACCTTAATTTTAAAAAATTAAAAATCTCAATTCTCCCTCAAACCCATCTCACCAACACATATGAGGTTGCTCCACCCAATCTGCAACCCCTGCCTATTCCTCAAATATCATCCTTGGCCACTAAAGATTGCCTGCTTTTACAGGGGATTCTTCTTTATCATTACACAGATGGCCAGAGAGCCTGGTTGGTATAGTGGTTAAAGTCACTGAGCTAGAAACAGGGAAATATGAGTTCTACTCTTGCCTCTTAGCTCTAGGAAGTAATCAGTGGTAAACCACTTCCTGAAACATGTCAAGGAAACTTGAAAGACTTTTTTCAGGCAGTCAGTAGGAGTCAACACTGACTCAAAAGTGTGCACACACACACACACACACACACACACAATTATGTAATGATTAGGAAGTGAAGGCTAACATCCAATGGATGTCCTTATTCCTGAAGTTCCAAGGAAGGAAATGATCCATGTATGTTTTCCAATATTGCCAAAATGACTAAATCTAGAATCTACCCAAAAGTATAAACATCTGGGAACATTTCCCCTTGATAGTTTTAAGAAATTCACTCAAAATTACACACAGTTGCAAGTTTTTTAATTTATAAAATATTTGCAAATGGGTTTAAATGAAGCTTTTTAACTCTTATCAATAGAAAAAACAATGGATGAATATTTAATGACTGTTTGCAGAAAATAATTATCACAATCCTTAGGTAATCATCTTCTGTGTCCTTAGAAACTTGTCACCTTCCAGATGTTGCTAAACAACAATTCTCCTTGATATATTGTTAACTCTGATAAGAGTTGAAGTCAGCAACTCTGGATTTCCCAAAAAATTGACAAGATAACAAGATCCAGGAAGAATATTAAAACCCATTAGGTAATTTTATCCTTTTCATGGAAAGTGTTAAATCAAGAATCATAACAGCAGACTCATACAGATGAAAATAAGCACAGATATATCACTGTCCATGTTGTTCACACAAGCCTAATAGTCTATTAACTGCAAAATTTCAATCAATATTTTTAATTTGATCTACAACATTAAGCAAAAATCTATACATTTCAAAGTAAAATTTTGATTAAAAAATATTTTAATCTTTTTCTTTCTTGAAGTAGCAGATCAATCCAAGATCTGTAACTAGTGGAGTCTGCATAATTTCTGAATTTGTAAAACCTAGCTAGTCACTATTTTTTCAAATCAAACAAAGAGAAAAGAAATAAAACCTCAAAGAGAAGGTAATGCATAATTGTTAGCAAGCAAAGATACATAGTAAACTAAATGTAACTATTGTGGATCATACAGTTATTTCAATAGAAATAAAAGTGACCATCAAATCCTTTAAAATGCTATACATGGAACAGGAGATTTGGCTTTCCTTATAACTTTTTAGCATTTTCTCAGCTCATTGGGAAATAACCTTATATTTGTTGCCAAAATTTTGAAAAGCAGTACTATTTCTTTCTCCCTCAGTTTGAAACTGATCCAGGGGAAGAATGGTTTTATGAAGCAATTCATTCAAACATCCTACTGTTTGAGGATTACGAAAAAGCCTGAGTCTCCCTCTCTCTCTCACACACACCCCTAACTGCTCAACAAGATCAGGCACTATGTCAAAATAACTGAATTCTATAAAAATCTTAGTCTAACCAGGATAACTGAGGTTCAACTCCCCCCCCCAAAAAAACCTCTTTTTCCCCTTAATGTAGCAGCAGCAGCACATCATTTGATGGAAAATGCTTATACATCAAAAAATGTTCTCTAGTCAGGAAGAAGGAAGACTTTGTCAGAAATGAAACAAAACTGTGAATATATTCCTATAGTGCTAGCTTTTGTGGCATTGAAGAAATCATGTCATTCAATAAAATGTGCCCATCAACCAATTTGAGAACACAGCAGACAATCCATCAATAACTACCAGGTTATTGATGCAATCGATCAGCAATCCAGGTTGATCAGAGGTTGAACATTGCAGTGACTAGCTTATTACTAGTTCTATAAACCATCCGCCTGTCTACTTAGGAGATTTTAAAACAGATAAAAGATTGTGGATATATAGCACCTTTTTATAGGTCTAACTATCACCATTTCCCATAAAGACAGATAAGCCTTTCCATTTTTGCAGTGAGGAAAAAAAGGTGTGTCACTTGATGGTTTTTTTTTTAAAGTAACATGCTGCTTGGGTTTTAAGCTTCACCCAGTCTATATTCAAAGTAAAAACTGGGGCTGCCAGTTAGCTTTTAAATATAACAAAAAATAATAATAAAACTTGCTTTTTATTAGGGCTTAGCCTAATAGTCAAAGAAATGACCCTTATTTTCAAGACAGTATAAGCAGCAGTATCAGCTTTATATACAGTTTCTCAGTGCAAGACATTCACTTTCTTTCTTCAATCAAATATCAATCAAACAAAAACCACTTTAAGCAGAAGATTTCCTGCCAAAGACCAAGTACTTTTGAAAATATACATTTGCTTTTTTCCAGGGTTTTCCCTGAAGAAGAGGTCATTGCTAACAGTTTTGGTTTCACACCAAGGCACACTAGCAAAATAGCCCGAAGCAGTCTTCTCTGCATTTCCATCCCTCCCTCTCTCCCTCCCACCCACCCACTTATTCACAAGCACACATGCAGCCCGAGAACAATACACTGATCGGCGCGGTTCCTTTGCGCCCCGCCCGTCTCTCTCTCCCCCCTCCCCCCTTGTACTTAACGGAACAGCGTGACAAGAAGGGACAGGTTTCTTCATTAACTGCTCTTAAAACCTGTGTACGTTTTTAGTCAGCAGGCCTTCGCCTTAGAAAGGGCAGCCTGACCTGGCCAGGTCCGCTCCAACCCCGCCACCCCTCCACCAACACAGTCCTCGGCCGGAAGATTGGGCCCTAAGTACATCTCCCTCCACACACACACACGCACTTCCCCGCGTAGAGACAGTCAACCTGCTACCTGAGCTGTCCATGGTGCTGCAGTCGAGTGGCTGATGCTGATGCTGTCGCGCTGGGCTCCTGGCTGCTGCTACCACCGCGGGGATCACCCCTTGTTTGCCGAGGTTGCCGCCGACGCCGCCGGTTCGCTCCCGGCTACTGCAGAAGTCACCGTTGCTGTCCACCAGCTGCAAAGATTCATAGCCATCATTGTTGGTCTTTTTCCGGTAGCTCCCGAGGAGACTCATGGGCGAGTCAGGCAGAGAGAGTGTCACCGCGGACATAAAAGGCGGGAGAATCGCAAACAAGCTCACCTTCCCCTAGAGGCGGAAGCAGCCACACACCCAGAGCGGGGCTGCAGCCCCAGCAGGGCCTTACTTGCGGGCTGACTGGGTGTGAGCGCAGGCGGTGGAGGCAAGCGACCTCCCCGCCTCTTGTCTCCCGTCCCCGCCTCTGCCTGGCAGCTATTGGAGCAGCCTTGTGAGGCACACCTTGCCTGCTGCTACAGACCCTTAGCCCGATCCTTTTAGTTTCTAATGTCTACTGCTTTCAGGAAGCGAAGCCCGGAAGCAATGTAAGAAGGCCTCCAAGCGTGCCTGTACGCGTTTCTCTACCGCTTGGCTTCCACACCATCCCGCTGCTTCTAGAGATCTAGAAAGGAGCAAGATCAAGCAGCATGTAAAGCGGGGGTGGGGGCTGGAGATCATCTCCATCCCAATTCAAGGCATTCAACATTCCAAGGTTAAAGAAAGGCAGCAGGCACAGGCAGGAAGCGGATAGAATCTATCGCCTTCAGACATCCAAGATCGGAATCAAGCAGGCAATCGGGTTTCTTTTCCCCGTGACACTCTAAGGAAGCATTAATTGGACATTGAAGAAGCGGAGTGGAAAGAGTTGTTTACACTTTTGAAATTTGATGTTGAAGAAGAAGCTTGAAAATACAACTGATAATCAAAACCAAACAAAAGAATTATTGAACAAATCAACCCAGAGTTTTCACTTGAAGTACACACGACCAGGCTCAAATCATTATACTTTGGACAAATTATTCAGTGGACAAGCTCTCTGATGAAATCTATAATTCCACCAGAGAAATGGAAGATGAGCAGTAACAAACTGGTTGAACTCAATTACAGCAGCAATGAGTGCACTACTGGAAGTCCTATGGACCAAGTTGGAGACAGGTCCACCTGGAGAAAATCTATGTGATCCCTGAGAATCAACACTAATTTGATAGAACATAATCAATTCTCAAAACCTCACCTGGTGCCCTGTTCCTTCCTTGTAGCCCAGGCTTCCCCTATCCTTGCATCCTAAAAAAAGAGGTAAATTGTCCAACTCTCTACCATGGAGATGCTAGTCTTTCCTTATCACTATCATCAAAGCCAGAAACATAGAAGATACGGTGAATATATGCAATTAAGTATCTAATGAAGCCTTCTTTACAAGTCACCTTCGCTAGTTATATCAATATTCAAAATATTACAGCATTTTCATCCACACAATAGATCAAGGGTCTTCAAACTTGGCAAGTTTAAGACTTGTGGACTTCAACTCCCAGAATTCCCAAGCTAACGACTGGAGGAGGAATTCTGGGAGTTGAAGTCCACAAGTCTTAAAGATGTCAAGTTTGAAGACCCCTGCAATAGATGCTAGTGGTCTATGCAAGAGAATGCTACCTAGAATGCATGTCCAAACTTTTATAAGATAGGATAGCTTGGGCAACTATAAGAACTATATTTTTATAAGTGAAACTCACTGCAATAACCTAAGGTCTGTATATGCTGTCTTTTTATACTAATAATTCGTACATCTTTCAAGGAATGGCTTCTGTTTCACTAATTGTAATTGGATTTCTTTAAATTATATCCCTAGGATTTGTATAGATTTATATATCTTATAGCTGGTTACTTCAAACTGCAAGACAGGCAGCCAATAAATTTGATAATAATAGTTCTAACCTCTAATCCATTTCCAATCCTACCCATTCATGCAGTCAGTAATTCTGGGAGTACATTTAATTAAAATTGGTTTTGTTTAGGAAACCTTCAGAGGTGCTTTGTTTTGCTTTTATTGGAAGCATGTTTGTAGAAGTCAAGCAAGCTGCAGCACAATTTAAATGCCCATAGTAAAAATCCACTGTTTCTGCATCAGATACTAAGAGAGAAAAGAAAAAGTGTCCCAAAATATTTTAGACTGGGACATTCTAGACTAGAATGTTTTTCCTATCCTTGCTTTATCCAACCCTGATCATATTAACATTTTTAAATAAGGGGTGACAATGCACAACAACCAGATATTGATATTCAATGGATATGTCTCCAGCTTATGTTTTTGTAAGCATGTACAAAATCTTGTGTAAAACCCTATTCTATCAGATTTCTACAATATAGACTTCCCATTATGGCAGATCAGTCATCCTGGAGGACAGTCAAAGTAGGATAGTAGACTGGACTAGATTTTTTTATTGGTGTTACTGAACTACTGCGAGATGTAAAATCTGAATTGAGCTCCCTGGAAATTTCAGCCGACAAATCTTCTATTTCAGAACCTGTTTATATTACATTATTGACAATTGCAGACAAGACTTGCTTTGAATATCTTGGGCAAGGAATCACATTGCAATTATTAGAGATGTTACTGGTTAATAATGGGATGGGCAACTATGGCTCCTTTACCACCTGTGGACTTCAACTCCCAGAATTCCTGAGCCAGCATGTTCACAGACAGTAAAGGAGCCATAGTTACCTACCCTGGGTTAACATCTATCCCCCGTGACACAGTCCTAATTAGAGGACCAAGAAGCTTACTATTTTCATTATTATAAGAACATAAGGCAATTATAGAAACATAAGGCAATAAGGTTCAAGGGTTGGTGTCTTATCCTTGTAGAAAAATAGATCTTTTAATATTTATATATTTTGCATATATATTCTTTTAATCTTTCCAAAGTTCATGTTTTTCAGGTGCCTTGGGCTACAACTCCTTTCAATATAATGCTTAGTCATGGTAAATAGGAACCCACATGTGAACTGCACCAACTTGGAAGAGGCTGCTTTCCTGTCATGTGAGAACTACTACACTAGGAAGCATTTGATGAGCATTTCTGGACCATTTTTAAAAAAAATCCATATCACAGACATCTTATGATGAATAGACCCATGAAAATCGGATGGGAGCGAAGCCAACATTTTAGCTATCTAGCAGATTTTTCCCTCATTCAAACAGCTTCTTCTAAAATTCATTTCTAATATTATCAACATCCCATCCAGTTTTAGAGTGTCTTCATTGTTTTGCCAAACCAAGATTTTTCATTTTTTATCAGTGTGGCAAAGTTTTTTAAAAAAGAGTAGGATTCCTAAGCCTTTTACAGTTTTGAGAGAGAAAGAGAAGGCAGGATATGATACCCACCAAGTGTAGCTTATCATGAAATTATACCACTTGCAGTTCCCTTTTTCTTAACTATTAAAGAAACAGAAGCCCTTTAGATCTGGCCATATTCTAATGTTTAAAATTTGGCAAAGCTACAGTGTAATTTCAATTTGCATATCACATAGCTGTTTCTCCTCTTCATTCAAAAGAATGCAATTCGGTAAGGAATATAACCAGAGAAAGCATAGGAGAAAAAAAATCAATGAATTCTTTAAAAATTGTTAAATGGAACCATTTTGTTCCACTATTGAATTTTATAGCTCTTTATAAGGATGTACTAATGGCTTAGCTTCATTTTTTAAAAATATAAATGCAAATTAATTTTGTTGGAAAATTTGTCATGAAGTAGCAATTTATAAAAAAATTTGGTGCCAAATTATTTTACCTTTAAAGATTGCTATATTGACATATGGTGCACTATCCCAAAATCCAAATTAAGTAAACTTGGGCTGAGGACTTTGGGCACAGCATAAACTTGCACCAATGGCAATCAATATGAGAGCGAAATAAAAAAAAATAACATTAGCCACATCATACAAGGAAAACTTGTATAAGATATTCAATGTTCTAGCATCTTCCTTGGAAAACTTGGAAAAGGAATTATTTGTTCTTAACAAATAAGACAGAGGAATATGGGCAAAATATGCAGGGAGAACAACTTTTGTCTGAACTTATGGTACTTCAGCCAATGTATTATGGTATAACTCTGTCTAACAAGTGAATACAAGATAAGTCACAAAGACAGAATGAGAGCCGCATAATTTAGGTAAAACATTATCTAAAGGTTTTTCACATTTTATCCATCTATTAGCAAGTTATTCTTCTTCACATATTCTGGGAATATGTAATTTATGGACACACTGAGGAAAGCTTCTTTAAATATTCTGTTCTCTTATAGTCATAAATATTTTCCCTTTCCTTGGTTTTATTATAACACCTTCTTATAATCCAGGGATCCCCAAACTTGGCAACTTTAAGACTTGTGGACTTCAACTCCCAGAATTCTCCAGCCAGCTGGCTGGAGAATTCTGAGAGTTGAAGTCCACAAATCTTAAAGTTGCCAAGTTTGGAGACCTCTGTTATAACCTATTGGAATCTCCTCTGCATTATTCTTCAGCAACACAGGGCTTCCAGATGTGGTAAATTATTACTTCATTATCTCCAGTCAGTTTGGGGAAGGCTGGTCCATATGTTTACTTGGAGGAAATTGCATTGTGGGACTTTATGTAGGAAAGTGCCTTTGTAAGATTGAAAACCATTGTGGTTTTGGGTGGAATACTGACCCCTCTCCAGTAATTCCTACCGAGTCTCTGTTAAAATGATGACTGAGTTTTAGTGCCTTTAAATGAGTATGTAATAGATACAACATCCCACATAACTGTATCTTCAAGTATAGCATTAAGGCTAAGTTATTTTCCAAGAACATGAATGCATGGAGCAGATGGAATCTAATATAGGAGATTATTTGTAGGCAGAGGTTTGTCGTCCGAGTTTGCTACTTGGCTCCCAGATGTTTCATTACCAAACTAGGTAATATCTTCAGCAGGGTCTTGGGTGAAGTGTCTTGTTCATTTATATAGGTGCTAGGTGGTTGGTTGGTCTTGTGACTGGTTGAATCACAAGACTGGTGAGAATATTTGTAGTTCAGGGTTGAAATGAGTGCTCTTTTTGAGCTTTGTTGTGACTAGCACTGATGTTGGGGTAATGAAGCATCTGCAAGAAAACAACCAAGCTCAGAGAACACCAAGGATTCACTTTCTCTCAGCCCAATCCACCTCACAGGGTTGTTCTTTTGGGGAAAATAGGAGGAGGAAGGTGTACTAGGTATATTTACTGCTTTAGTTATTTATGAAAATAAGAGTAGAATTGTAATTCTTTTAACAAAGTTAAAGAAAGTAGAAAGAGCAGCATATAACACTTTGTGAACTTTATACTGAAGCCTGTTTTTTTTTACTATATATACTTACACACATTCATACTTCCAGATTCCTCTCAAGAATATGCCACAAAATGGATTATCTATGGTCTACTCTTACAACACTGCTGCATTTGCTCACGTTTGTCAGATGCTCTCAACCAAGGAATTTAAATCAAGCCTTACAACTCCAAGCAAAATGGCAACTCAATGAAGTGTGAAAAACAGATCAATAGAGTTATATTCGTACCCAAGACATATTTGTTACAGGACTCATTCAGAAAGCAAAAGAACAGAACTATTGCTTGGTTCTTGCTGAAACCGCTCTCATATATCATCCAAGCTCTCCTATCCAACTACATGTGAGGCAATTTTTAGCCTAGGCAGAAACCACAAGAGTGTCCACTGAAAGTTGTAAGAATAACAGAAGAGCTGGGGAAATATGTTAATTAAGAGATTATAATATAAACTTTATTGATTTTTATTTTTATCCCTTCTTTATTACTTTTATAAGTAAGTCAAAGTCAAACATACACAATATCCTTCCTTCCCCTATTATCCTCACAACAATGACCCTGTAAAGAGGACTGGGTTGAGAGTGAGCAACTAGAAGGTAGGACTAAAATTCATGGTTTCTAGATCAGCACCTTAACTACTACACCAGACTGCCTCTCATTATATTCCATTATTAGATCAAGTGGATGAAAAATAAGGCTCCTGCTGACCAAATAAGAAAATTGTTTTCCAAAAGCCATGACAGATGGACAAAAGGGGACTTTTGACTTGTTGAAAGGTGAGGTCTTACGGATGTTGTTGGATAATGAAAAATCTGCAATCAAACAACCAAAGCTTAAGAAATCCACGAACATCACTGCCGGAAGAGAACTTAAGCAGGACTGTGAAGGATCTGGAAATACAATTAGGGTGTTTGTCAATCCTTCCATATAGGAATTACAACTAAGTTTGAGTTCCTCAACTATGAACCTTGCTACCAATGTGAAGAACTCCTGACAACATAAAGGCTATACCTCATGAAGTAAGAGATATCATTAACAAGCTCAGAGTTTTCTATTCCGTGCACAATTATTGAAAATCAAGAGGAAATCCTAATGCCGGAAAACAAATAACAAATATTTACTGGGTTGACCCACATGATCAGAACATAACCTTGGAAGATTACAACTCACACAACAGGAACAATTCAGGAGAAAGGGAGGATGATTCATGAAAAAGCATGAATCAAAGCACAAACCTATTGAAAGTATTTGGGTGAAAGAAAGGAGAACCAAAAATGATTACATCTTGAGAATTTATTATTGATTGCCAGATCAACAGAAAATATAGGTAAGGCCTTTCTGCATCAGATGGCATGCTTTAAAAAAGGCAGATGAATGGACAATTCAGCTGCTCTGACATAGACTGGAAATCAAACAACCAAGAGACCCAACAAATGCCTGTTCATTCTTCCTAACAACTTCATTTGGCAGAAAATGGAATAAGCAAAAAGGTAATCTGCTATCTGACCTAATTTTATTTACCAACAAAGAGGAATTGGTTGAAGTAGTCAAGGTGACCACCAGTAGAACCTTGAGGAGAATGAGCATGTTATCTTCGAATCAAGAGAAGAATCAAACTTGGATATCAGAATTTAAAGACTAGATCTTAATGAACTACAGCAGAAGGTAGGTCAAGTGGTGAAATCCTAAAAGAGAAACATATCTAGAAAGGATGGGAAATCCTGTGAAGTACTGAAGGTATAGCTTTCTAAAAGATTGCAAAGGAAAAGGGACTTGTGTAGTGATATGCAATCAAAAAATAATATAAAGCAATTGTCAAAAACTATATTGATTATATTAGCAGTGGCTAAAGTCAAAGCCAAGACTTGTGAAAAATATACAAAAAAATTAAAAGGGCTTTTTTAGTTATATCAGAAATAAAGTTCAGGTCTGTTGTTAGAAAAAAGAGGTGAATTGGTAATGTAGGATAGCAAGGAGGCAAAATACTTTGTTTTACATCTATCTTCTCTCAAAAGAGAAACAAAGCTCTAACTTTTCAATGTAGCGCTCGGGCCTCAAACCCAGGCTGTCAACTTTCTAGCAAGTTAGAACAATTAATCAGTGGAACAACTTGTCTCCAGAAGTTGTAAATGCTCCAACACTGGAAGTTTTTAAAGAAGAGAATGGATAACCATTTGTCTGAAATGGTACAGTGTTTTCTGCCTAAGCAGGGGATTGGACTAGGTCCCTTACAACTCTTCTCTTCTCTTCTCTTCTCTTCTCTTCTCTTCTCTTCTCTTCTCTTCTCTTCTCTTCTCTTCTCTTCTCTTCTCTTCTCTTCTCTTCTCTTCTCTTCTCTTCTCTTCCATTCTATTCTAAGTTCAGTGTCTTTAATTACTGAGTCATAGTACTTCCAAATCTTTTACTGTCAAATTCTCAGGGTCAGATTAGTACATCATAGAGAAGTGAAAGAACCATCAAAGGGCATCACCGAATTTTTAACAGCAGTATTTGATAACTTATTACTTATTTATTTGCATCTTTATTATTTTTACAAATAACTCAAGGCGGCAAACATATCCAAAGCACCTTCCTCCTCCACAAAGCAAGATTTCAGAAAAGCAGAGGGAAGCAAACATTATCCCTATTCTTAAAAAAATGGGGAAGTACAAACTGAGAAATTACAGCCCTGACATTCATAAGAGGCAAGGTTTCTAACATATTTGTGAATGCTAGGAGAAGAATCTGGGTGACATATAAATTTAATAAATACATAAATAAGAAAAAAGAAGGGCTAGCACAGATTTGTCCCAACTAAGCCTGCATCTCCAAATATTTGGTAAATTTATCTTTAATAGCAATTTCCACTATCTTTCCTGGAAGAGATGTTAAGCTGACAGACCTATCATTCCTGGATTTCTCAAAAAGCCCTTCTTAAAGGCTGGAGTTATGTTAGTCACCTTCCAGACTTCATACTGAAGCCAAGTATAGAGACAGATTATATACTTTAGTTAAGAAGTCTACAATCTCAGGTTTAAGCTCCTTAATATTTTATTAAGTGACCAAGAAAAAGAACCTTCTCTGTTATGACTCCCTCCCTATGAAACATCATCCTTGCAGAGATAAGATTGGCCCCTAATTTGACACTCTTTTGCAAGGCCCTGAAGATATGATTCTGCCCAGAATAATATGAAACCCGCCAAATAAGTGGCTGATCTGATTGTTGTCACAGGTTGATTATTGGTTTTTGTAGAACTGGGGCTTTATCTTTTGTAAGCCACCCAAAGTAACTGAGAATGAGTTCGTTAGTGTGATGACTTGGGACATGGCACAAAGGCAACACAGTCAAATAAGCCATAAGAGTCCCTTTATTATCTCCAACTTTGCCCCCAATGTCCAGGTTACCTTCGCTGGAGAAAAACCTCTCCCAGAAACAGCTTTTAACTGGAGAAAATTAAGTCCAAAACTAAGTACATACAGACTGTAACTAAAAATCCAAACAAACCAAGCTGAAGTAATTAACTTGACAGGGCAGGAGAAGGACTTTCAGGCTTGAAAGCACAGCAAAACTCACACAGTTGGGAAGATGCCAGGAACACAGATAAGCCACAACAATACCAGATGAATTCACTATTTGCTCCCAACAGCTCAGCTTCCCTTTTTAAACACTGTGTTCCCAGCTGCAGTTAATGAAGGGAATCAGGGCCCTTTTCTCCCCCGTAAGTCATGCAACTCACGTTGCTCCCTTCTCCGTTCTTCCCTGCATGCCCTAGGATGAAGAGGGGGTGGGCCTGGGTCTTCCTTTGAATTCCCTCTCCCTTGCTCTGTCCAGATGGACTCTCCCCTGCTCTGCCCAGCCAGACTTTGCCTTTCCCCAGTTTCTTCCACAGCCAATGGAGCCATACTCCCACTTCCTGTCAGTGTTCAGCCTCCCCCTCCAAATCAGATTCCAACAGGGGCATGATAGGTAGCTACCGTGTTTCTCACAAAATAAGGCAGGGCCTTATTTTTTTTTGAGCCCCGAAAAAATGGCTAGGCCGTCTTTTCAGGGGTGAATTTCTCTCCCCCCCCCCCATCAGCAGGTGGGCAGCAGCTGTGTGGATGTCGGCTTTGGCAGGCATTTTAAATTGCAAGACCTTCGACGCCTGCCACTGCTGCTTCCTCTGCTGCTCTTGCTTTTCCTTCGCTTACCTCCACAGTTCCCGCCGGCACTGGCGCAAGAACAGCAGCAGCGCTGGCGGGAACGTGGAAGCGTTTCTGCTGCTGCTTGGGTGTGTGCGGAAGCCTCCTATGTGTCTTCCACGTTCCCGCCGGCACGAGAACAGCAGCAGTGCCAGCAGGAATGTGGAAGACACACAGGAGGCTTCCGCACACACCCGAGCAGCAGCAGAAACGCTTCCACGTTTCCGCCGGCACTGCTGCTGTTCTCATACCAGCGGGAACATGGAAGACACACAGGAGGCTTCCGCACACACCCGAGCAGCAGCAGAAACGCTTCCACATTCCCGCCAGCGCTGCTGCTGTTCTCGTACCAGCGGGAACGTGGAAGACACACAGGAGGCTTTCGCACATACCCAGGCAGCAGCAGAAACGCTTCCATGTTCCCACCGGTGCTGCTGCTGTTCTCGTGCCGGCAGGAACTGTGGAAGCCATGGAGGCAGCTCCCCCACCCGAGAAGCAGCAGAAATGCTTCTACACTTCCTGCTGGTGCGACAACAGCGGCAGCACCGCGCAGGGCACTGTTAAAGGCAAGTTTCCCCCCCGCCCTCCCCCCCAGCATGTTTTAACCCCCGCCCTCCCCCCCAGCATGTTTTAACCCCCGGCCTCCCCCCGAGCATGTTTTAAACTAGGCCTAAATTTGGGGGGAGGGGCTTAATTTCATTTCATGCCTAGAAAACATGCTGGGTCTTCCTATTGGTGGAGGCCGTATTGTTGGAGAAACACAGTATATAAATTCTCTAAATAAATAAATCTGTGTATTCCCCAGGGTTTGATGCCATCATGGCCTGAGAAACCCTGTGGATATAATATACTTCGAACTAAGCAAAATAAAATAGTGGAATATAAAGTTTAGATCATATAGTAAAGCTATTGTATGGAAGCAATTGTAAAATATCAGAAAGAACTGAGAAAACTAATCATATAAAATTACAAAGCAATCTTGCAGTTTCTGAGAGACAGGTGCAATCAAACAGATGGAGAGGGGGAGAAAGAGAGAGAGAGAGCATGCTGTGGTCGGTGCTATTTGCCATTTTTATTAATGATCTGGATGAAATGATTAAAGGGATGATTATCAAATTTGCAGATGATTCAAACATAGGAGGAGTGGCTAGCACTTTAGAAGAGAAAGACAAGATTCAGAAAGATTGAGACAGGCTTGAACAGTGTGTATGTCATTTATCAGGGAGATATATGAAACCTTGCACCTGGGCAGAAAAACATGAAGGAAACAAATGGACGGGGAAATCTGGCTATACAGATGTACAGGTGAAAAAAACCTGGGTGTTCTAATAAATCACAACTTGAACCTAAGACAGTGGTATGATACAGCTGCTAAAAAGCAGGTGCTGTTTTGGGATCTATTAACTGTATTACCAGGCACATAGAATCCAAATCACAGGAAGTACACTTGTCACAGCACACTGATCCACATATTATTATTCTGCTGTGGCCAAGCCCCACTTGGAATATTGCAACTTAAAAGACACTGACAGACTGAAATAAGAGAGCCAGTTTGGTCTAGTGGTTAAGATGCTGGTCTAGGAGCTAGGAGGCCTTGGGTTCCAGTCCTACCTTGGGCATGAAAGCTGGCTGGGTGACTTTGGGCAAGTCACTCTCAGCCCAACCCACCTCACATTTTGTTGTAGGAAAAACAGAAGGAGGAAGGAGTATTAAGTATGTTTGCCGCTATGAGTTGTTTATAAGCAATAATAAAGACAGGATAAAAATCAAATAATAATTGTCAAATCCATTTAAACATCTGTCCATGCAACCGACCACCACAATAAGTTCAGAGGAAAGACTATTGATATTTTGAGAAGATTGGAAAATACGTTCTTATCAAGAATGATTTTTAAAATTGCAAATATTTAGGCTACAGAAGAGCAAACTGAGAGGCAATATAATACATAATTATCTAAAAGGTTTGGAAAGTAAAAGGAAGGAGTAAAATGTGCCTATCATTTGCTACTACTTGTTAATAGTGACTATTAGTGGTTTCCTTGAAGAATTATGGGGCTAAATGCAACTTGAAGTTCAGATAATCCAGCATGATATAGCAATCATGCAATCCTAGGTGCATTTTCTCCATATCATCTTTCTTCATGCATATATTCAGTAATTTATTATGTAACACAAGTCATATCACCATATTGTAGCTTCTGACCCTAGCAAAATGCAGGGAAAAAATTATCTTGTCAAAGGCATCCATAAAAAGGAATAGGTTTATGTAATGCAGCCAGATGGCTTAAGCAAATGACTCACCTCCCAGAATCCTAGGAAAGTTTCTGTTAAACCAGCCATGAGTCATATACCATGTTAGGGAGAAAGGGACCTCCCTCCCAGGCAAATACTATTTTGTCTTTCCAGCAGGGAAGGTTGTCTGGAGATCCCAAAAAAAGAGGTAGGTTGATTACCGTATTCAATACCCCGTTAGAAAAGTAGCACCTGGTTGACTGATTGAAAAGCTAAACATTGTCAGACTTGGTTAACTTTTGAAGGAGTGACAAAGATGGAATTCCAAGCCTATAAATTAAGGAAACATAACTAAGGCTGGTAAAACTGAGAAAAGATCCTTGCTAATCTTCTGTATTGTTGCCAGGAAAAACTATAAGGAAAAGTTCAGCATTTACCTTTATGATTACCATTGAGTTTGTACCACTACAGATGGGAGGGCAACTATGCTGCATAGGAATCCTTGTCCAAAAAAATCACAAGGGAAAAATGAGCTTTATCGATGAAAGCATATGTGCAAAGAAAAGGGAGATGAGGTTACCACCGTTAGCTTTTCTCTGAATATGCCATGATTTTGTACAGGCAGAAAGGATTCAGAATCTGGGAAGGAATCTTCCAAAGCACACCCCTGGCAACTAAAATGGTACAGCTCCAGAAAAGCACTGCCATTTGATTTGGCTGCCAGTACTAACTCTTTAAAATATTATGCCAGGGAGAAACATCATGCCTGAGAGAGAAAAAGATAGAATCGTGGTGCAATTCTGCTCAAATGGGCAGTAAAGCTATCCTGCAAACGTCTGTCTCAGCCTCTTCCAGCCCGGCACGCTCCTGAGATGCAGCCCCAATACATTTGAGGGCACGACATTGGATAGCTATGAAAATCATTTGCCCTTCACTTACCTATATTCAGATCATCATCCCCAGAGATAGATTTCTTTCACTCATACTTTCAAATTTATTTTTTTTCCATCCCGAGCTAAGAATTGTTTCTTTTGGGGGGGGGAGTATTTGACCATGACAAACAACTTGAAGATATCTGCTTAGAAAAAAAAAGGGAGGGAAAAATTGCTGGTAGATTCACGCAGCAGATGATATGCAGGCCTTCTTGTTACTCTGAGGATTAATTTTCAGCTGGATAAAAGCTCTGCACAGAAAGAATCAGCAATTTGCTTGCAGATCCATCGGCATGCAGGAAAACAAACATCAAGGGCAAAATGCTAGAGTTCCTCATTAATTAAAGAGATTTATAAAGACAGGCTGTCTCAGCTGTGTGGCACATCTTCCCACCTTCCTCTCCCCCACCCCCCCCACCCCCAAAAAAGAAACACACAGCTGGCTAAATATAGCCTATCTCTGCACTGTCTTCAAGCTGCTATTGGCAGCCTTTAAATTAGCAGAATGACAGAGCTTTTATCAGGAAAATGAAGCTGGTGTTGAGATTCACAGTTCCCTTCCCCTTTAAGGAATATAAGAAGATGGAGGCCCTGACTATCTTGATTAATACAATTTCTTTGTTTGCTAGAGGAATATTTAATTTTTATACATAGGAAGCCTTACAGCAAAGGCCCAGCTCTTCCTAACCAGATTTGAGAATAGTCATCTAGCCTTAGGACTGTTACTTCACATCACTGCATATCTACATTCTGCTAAGCAGCCTTTCTTCACTTTTTTTTTTTTTTGAGCAGCTGTGAATTTCAGAGCTGGATTAATGTACGTTGCGTTTTGAAATGATCTATGATTTGGAATTAAGGATATGCTTTGTAAAGAGAAGATATTTCATGTCAGAATAACTCACCGATTGGATTATAAAAATGATCCAGACATAACATATTTAAAAACAACAACCCTTAGCATTGTTATCATATGTGTTTTCTTTTAATGGGAAGAGATACTTGTGTTTTCTTTTAATGGGGAGAGAAGATCCTGCAGATCGGAAGCTGCTGTTATTCTTTAAACTTCAAGCCATCCAATTATTTTTGACTAGTAGTAATAAGATAGCATCAAAGTACAAACAAACACAGACTGAAGACATCTTCAGCAACAAAAATCATTTTTCATAGTTATGTAAAAATAGATAATAAATGGCACCAATCTGTCTTTCAAAATAGCAAATACAAAGTATTTGGTAAGACACCATGCATAGCCTATTCTCTGCTATATATTATATAACTGCATTTATTTCTAAACAAGGCTTGTTTTGCTTTCAAGATGTAGAATTCTAAAATGCCATTTTAAAAAAAGGTTACTCAGCAAAACGAACAACAAACACTATAATCCAATAAGTATATTCAGGCATTTATTTGTAACATCAGATGTTTCCAGTTATAGGTTTTCCTTACCTTTATTTTCTGACTTTTTCATGCTCCCTTTCCTCTCCTTGCTGCAGTTCAGTTGGGGGGAAAAAAAGAAAAACCCAGCTGATTTCTAAAATGCTGACTTTTGATTTGTCATTCACAGCCAGTCATAGGTCACAAAGGGCTGCATTTCTCCATCCAGGGTAGCGATGTGATGCTAATTTGTAGGGAACGATGCACAGTCCTGGGTTATAGTTTGTATTATAGACAATCAGATGAAGAACGGGATGCAAGAAGACATAACATATTTAATAAAATCTGGCATGGAACAGGATCTGGAGTCAAAGATTTTCTCAGTTCATTTCAATAGATGCTGTTTCACTTGTTCATTTAAGAAGAAAATGATAATTGGCTCATTTAGTTAATCTCATCAGATAAAGGAAAAGGAGCCCTAAGGCTTTGCTGTGTCAAGATTGGTCAAATTCTCACTTATGCTGAGTTGTGATTTAGAAATCATGTTGCTACTTTCAGTCATTTTCTCCTAAAACTATTCCAAAACTATTCAAAATGTACTTGGGCCTAAAAAATAACCAGCATGTTTAGCAACAACATGAAAGTATAGCCTAACAGAAGAAAAAAAGTTATATTTGGTATGCATCTTCCTAAATCAGTAAAAAATTAGAGAACTTTGTAAGCATTAAAGTGTTACATTATTGTTGCTTATGGCAGGAAGAGCATACAATTATTTCTACAGAGAATTCTCTTCCTTATTACATGTGGTTACCCTCAATAAAGTATTGATAATCTGATAAATGCTACAAAATGAAAGGTTATTTTACATGGTGAAGAAATAAAATTCTTTCAGCTCTATTTTTAAGGAAAAAAATTACAGATACATAGCAGTACATTTGAAGTTCTACAGAGATAAAGTCATTATAGAAAGTTTCTAAGGTAAATTTGGGGCCTTTCAGCTTTCGAAAAGACCACATAGTTGATTAGATGAATATTCTCTCGTCATTCAATTCATTCATTTCACATCTTTGTCATTCACAGGTAGTCCTCAACTTGCAACCACAATTGAGGCCCAAAATTTATGTTTAGTGAATTTTGTCTCGTTTTACAATCTTTCTTGCCACAGTTGTTAAGTGAATTACAGCAGTTGTTAAATTAGTAACACAATTGTTAAGTGAATCTGACTTCCCCATTCACTTTGATCACATGATATTGCAACTATCATAAGCATGAGCCAAGTTACCAAGCATCTGAATTTTGATCCCTTGACAGTCATAAACCACTTTTTCCACTACTGTTATAAATTCAAACGGTCAGTAAATGAACTGTGGTTAAGTCAAAGACTACCTGTATTAGGAAATGTGTCTATTACGGTTTTAAAATTGTTCTAGTAGAAAAATGTAAAAA
This sequence comes from Bungarus multicinctus, assembly GCA_023653725.1. Taxonomy (NCBI): domain Eukaryota; kingdom Metazoa; phylum Chordata; class Lepidosauria; order Squamata; family Elapidae; genus Bungarus; species Bungarus multicinctus. The sequence continues at coordinate 63,336,557 of CM042842.1, forward strand.
AGTATTGAAGACTGATTCAGACATGGGTGGAACAAATGGTGGGAGAGTGTATTCCATTTAAGCTGGAATTTTTTCTTCTAGGAATAATATCAGAAGGATTTAGGAAGGATTTAATTTATCTAAGAGTGCGTGTGTTGATGGCAGCTAGAATAATATATGCACAATACTGCCAGAAACAGAGATAATAAGGAAAATTATGGCATGTGCAGAATCAGATAGGTTAATTCTAGAATTAAAAAACAAGGGAGAATCTGAAAACTATGAAACGTGGAATAAATTCTATCAATGGTTGCACAGAAGAAGGCAATGTCGGAACATAAGTAGCTATGATGATTAGAATAATTAGTAAACAATGTATCAAACAAGGAGATTGTAAATGATGGAGTAAAATATATAACAATTGTAATGCCAGATTGGCTGCACCCTGTTGTATTCTTATAATTTGAAAAAAAAATGAAGCTGGTGTTAAGTGCTGGTTTGTTTCTGTGTCTATAACAAAATTTCCAAAATTAAAAACAATCTTTCTTTCCATTTTATTCCAGAGAGAAATGGTGATATTCACTCTTCCTCAGACTTTCAGACAGTCATGTAAAGGTTAGATAAGCCTCCTGCAGGAGAAAATTTTAGCAAATGTGATGCCATGAAACATGCCTTGGCAGATGGTCACAAATATTACCTTGGCTGTAATTCTCCTAGTTAGATTATTATGCTTTTTTCCTGCCTTTACCCTCCTTGACCCTTGACCTTTTAGTTGTGTCATGCACATTTTTATAATTTCAAGGCCTCTTAGGGAGGACATCTGATATCCAAGGTTTCATGAAGACATCTAAAATGTATTGTATTAAAATATGATTCTTGAAAACTTAATCTTTTATCCTTATAATTTAAATTCAATATTGTCAAGGGCAGATTTAATCCAACTTTTCAAATACAGTATATTGGTTTCCTTTTTTTTCTTCCTTTTTCTGCATTTGTGACTTGAGATAAATGTAAGTCTAATAGGAGGATGCGTCATTCAAAGTACCATTCTCAAAATTGTTTTGATTTCAGAGGTCTGTACAATTATGTAAACCAGGGGTCCCCAAACTTGGCAACTTTAAGACTTGTGGACTTCAACTCGCAGAATTCTCCAGCAAGTAAATATTTAACTGAAAAATCTATTTTCCTCTTTTAGTATGTACATCATACACTAAAAATCCAATTATCTGCTGCTATTTTAAGCCATTAGTGGATCCATACTGACTTATTATGTACAAGTGTAATTAAGTGTAATTATCAGAAAAAGTGAAGTGAAGCATTCCAGCAGAAGTCCAATTCTGAATTTGGCAAGCCATTGCCTAGCATGATTTGTCCTTGTTCATCTTTGCATGCAGCAGATGTATTTATTTGTCAGGTTCTTTTTCTTTTCACAAAGAACTACATCCAAGGAACAAAACGATATTTGTTTAGAACTGAGGTATCTTTTTGGCCACTTCTCCAGTGCAACTTAAACAATATCTGCAAACTACTTCTGCTGACAGCCAGCTGCCTGCAATTTGGCAGATTGCATCCCACCATGCTCAGGGTTGACTCAGCCTTCCATCCTTCTCAGGTGAGTAAAATGAAGATCCAGATTGTTGGGGGCAATATACTGACTCTGTAAACCACTTTACAGAGGGCTGTAAAGCACTATAAAGCAGTATATGTCTAAGTACTATTGCTATTGCTAGAAGCAAATGTTGCTTGCTGTAATCACTTGTTCCTCTTTAGATTATTGGCTAATGTAAGAAGGGTGAGGAGTTGTGTGAATGTGTTGGAGTCAGTGTTGACTCTGGCAACTGTCTGGACAAGAACCTGCAGTTTTCTTGGCGATATTTTGGAAGGGGTTTGCCACTGCTTGCTTCTTAGGGTTGACAAAGGAAGACTGGCCCCAAATCATGTAATTGGCTTTGTGTCTAAGGCAGGAGTCGGCAATCTTAAACACTCAAAGAGCCACAAAGGTTCTAACCAGAAGCCCCCCATTCAATTCTGGAGCCGACCAGAAGTCTGATTCCCCACCAGAGTCTCCTCCTAGTGTGGCGTCCTTTTTCCTCTATTTGTCCTAACCGAAAGCCCTATCAATTGTGCAGGGATCTGCAGCAGAAAGAGCCACATGTGGCTCCAGAGCTGTGGGTTGCCGACCCGTGGTTTCTGGCAGGCTGCCTTAATTCACTATATCAACTTAATACCATGCCATTTATGACTTTTATTGTTTATACAATGAAAAGCAGGATGAACTGTGTAAGGATGCAGACTTCAACAACAGTATGTTCTAGACTCAGCCTAATCTTCTGCTATATTAAATATTTTGAATTCTGCTTTTAATTATGTAGCCAGGAACAAGCAATCATTCTGCAATATAGCAGTCTACACATGCAGAGTTTGAGAGCATGCCTTATGTTCGTATAAAATGGCTGACATGGTGGAGGAGACAGGACAAAACACATATTGATCAGAAGCAAAGTAACAAGTTTGCTTCCTAATGTCCCTCCAAGGAATCTGAAAATCTTTATTTCTCCAGTTTACTTTTGTTTTGTTTTTTTAGGGTAGAAAGTCACACTTCTAGAGATCAGGTATTGGTTAGCAGCTTCCCATCATTCTTGTTTTCTAGGAATAGCCAGGAGGTTAATATAATGTCAAGAGGCATTCTTATAAACACACACAGTGTTAGAGGTGAAGCACACCAAATTTCCATTTATTTTTTAGTTAGAAGTAGTGAATTCAAATTGAAACTAAGTCAGGGCAAAACTGGCCAAATGTCAAACAAAGGTTTGCAGGTATAATCTATGCATATAGGAATCACAATGCCAGTTTTTACTACACTCATCTATCCACATAACAGGAGCGTGTTGGCCTAGCAGTTAAGACACTGGGCTTGTCGACTGAAAGGTTGGCAGTTCAAGACCCAAATACTGCCTGATGGGGTGAGCTCCCATTCCTGTCCCAGCTCCTGCCAACCTAGCAACTCAAAGGAATGCAAATGTAAGTTAATAGGTACCAATCAGCACTCAGGTGGGAAAGTAACAGTGTTCTGTGCACCTTGGCATATAGTCAAGTTGGCCACAAGGCCCACGGAAGCATCTTTGGACAAAGCTGGCTTCCTTAGCTAGAAAAAAGGAGATTGAGCACTGCCCCCTAGAGTCAGACAACTAGACAGGTGAAAACTTTACCTTATCTACACAATACACACTTCTCACAGCATGGTCTAAATTAAAGATAATTTATTAACACACAACAAATACTAATACAGTGACTATATGGAGTACTTAGAGGGAGGGGATAGAAGGCTATGCAATGCAGATCTAAACTGCATCTCCCATGATGTTATTCTAGACAAAAATTGTTTACAACACTTGTCTAACCAAAGAACACCTAGGTTCCAATATGATCTCTATAGTCATCATATAACAATTGCTGAGTTTAGAAAACACATCCGATTCACAGTAAGGTGCTGACATTGTGAGGTGAAAATGATGGTAAATTACAGAACGTAATAATTTGGAGGGAAGGCATCACAAAAAGACAGTAGCATCTAAATATTCCACATATGGAATCAATGTGTACAATTCAGGGCACCAAGTAGGTATTTTAATATTGTAACACATTTTGATGTGTTTAATTACATACATTGAAGATTCATAAAGCAATATCATGTGTTCGTAGATTACCCCTTTGCCATAAATATGAATTTTGGAATGGCTTGATTCCTGTAACTTTTACATGTCAACATTCTAAGACTTATAAACTAGAGCCAGAAGACTGCTTCTGTTCTCCAATATCTAAGTGTAAATGATTCTCCTTCAAGGGAAGGTCAACAGTAGATGATTTGATGGAATATCCATGTACTTTGCTTGGAAGATAGATGTTTACTATTGCCTTCTTTCAGCAGGCTTTTCCAACTTCCTAAACTAGCCTATAGCCATATCATGGTCATCTCTTATCCAACCATTAAACAGGTCAGATTCTAGTTAGCTTTTCAAAATTAACAAAGATCAGTTACATGCTGTCACAGCATCCAGTGATATATGTACTGGATCCCCCTATTTCATTCTTCCAAATGAAACTTATTTTATCACTTTATTAAGTCTCTTTGAAAGAGTTTTTTTCAAGCTAGAAATATAGAATCGGTTCAAATTAATATTTCACCTAAGATCAGAACTCTGTCCATTGTTTCTTCAGAAAATCACAAATCCCTGTGGCATTATCTGCTATTTTCATTATGTGCTTGGAACACAGAAAAAAAATGTGCATACCCAGCCTTACATTTAAGGTCCATGCTCATAATTGACTGACACTAATTTAAACACCAAAGAGAAAAAAAATTATGGCAGAGTAGAAAGCTAAACCAAATGCTTGCTTGGGGCTACATATGTGAATTCACCCATTGTGACTTAGAGTTGGTTACATTTGAACCAGGCTATTATGGCTTGATTTAGTGCAATGTATAAACCCATCACGGAAACCAATGAAGAAAACTTTCTCCAGAAACAATCACTGAAATCTACACTTTGAAACCAGAGAGGATTTTATCATTTCTCCCTTGGTTACATTACACCTTGAGCAGGAGTAGGTTAGGAGGAAATGAACCTTCCTTCTACAGTGAAAAGCTACAATAAGCATATCTTCTTTATTATTGTATTGATTTGATTTCTATAGCTGCCCATCTTACCAAATGATTCTAGTTATGTGCATCAAATATACATAAAATAATGTTCTTATTGTGCCAATGCTTTATTATCTTCAAAAGATTTAAGATATACATAATATTTAACAGAGTTTCCTCTCCCTCTTGCATATGCTGCTTACATTGAAGTTTCTAAACTTTATAAAACTTCAACAAAGGTGATGCTTTGGATTCCACGTATTGATAGCATCAAGGAAATAACTCCCTGAAGTGAGAGTTAATAGAATTTTGTGGAAATGACTCAAGGTCTTTTTAAAAAACGCCAAAATACCTTTGAAAAATTATATTTCCAAATATATACTGTGAAGCATAATTTGTTTTCTTAAGAAGTTCTAAAACCAGTCATACTAAAATATATTAGATGAGTTACACTTACATATATAGAATCTTCAATTAATGAATTGTCAGAAACATTGAAGCACTCAGAACAACCAATTTGTAAACTAGTCCAAATGGCATTCTATGTTTCATTACAAAATGAAAGGCTTGGGTTGGTTTCAGATATGCTAATTTCTTCCATAACAGCATGACAACAACCATTGCTTCATATAAATGCTTATACATCATTAAAAAAATAAGAGTAAATGGCAATGCAGCATAGCATAAAAAGGCAATGTTTTTAAAGGTTCAAGTTATAAAAACTTTCAACAGTATGCTTGAAAGTTAAATGGCAGTAATAAATGAACGTATGGTGGTTGCAATGATATGTTGAAGTAGCTATTAACCAAAAACAAGACTTTGCTTTTCAAGTAGATCATACTACAAGTTTGACATATACAGGACTAGTGCAGACTTCATGCACACTGTACAATGAGCACAAGCTTCATAATTTAAGTTTGAGAATACTGTGATGCAATGACTCTTAATGTTTTGGCTTCTACCTCAATTGCTCTGTGAAAACAATGAATGCAACAGTGAGTAATTAACTTGCATTTGCACACTCACACATAAGTAATTGCTAGAGTATTTCTTTAAATCAAATAATATTAACAAGTAACAAAATAGTGTTTTGGTAATAATATGTGTGTGTAAAGTTTAAAAAAGCAAATGGACAATACCATGTGTAACCATTTATGAGATCCACAGAACTCAAGAAAACTTGCTCCTGGGCAAGTATGAATAGCAGCCTGGTTACTCCCTTTATAATGCTTTGTGTAAAAATAAATATCTTACAAAAATGAAAACCAATTTCCTTCTATTGTCTTATATAATGTAGAAATGTATGTTCTCTAAAATGAGTAGCATATCACTACAAGGACAATATGAAGACTTTCATAGGAAACCCTACCAGATCTAGACTCAAAAATCTGCACTACTAGAAAGCAGCTAGGAGTTGTAATTTTTCTTCATCTGCTGATATCTAGTGATCATGCAATTCAGGAGTGTCAAACTCAAGCCCCCCAGGCTGGATCTGGCCCACAGAGTGCTTAGATCTGGTCCACAGGGCCTCCCTGTGAAGGACCGGCCTGTGGTGCCTCTGCCAGTAAATATGCCGCTCAGAAGGGCTGTGTGTGACCCTCCTGGGCCCTGTTTTAGGCCACCACAGCCTCCACAACAATCTCGTTTTCACTGGCAGAGGGCTACAGGAAGCCATTGTGGCCACAAACATGCCCCAAGGGGGCCATGTACACACACACGAATACCCCAGGCTCCATTTTTGCTGGCAGAGGGCTATCAAAACAAACTAAAAACAAAAGGAGAAATGTTTCCTCTTTTGCATTTGAGCATGCAAGAAGGGACAGGAAAGGAGAAAGAGGAAAGAAAAAGAAGGAAAGATGGGAAGGAAGAAGAAAGGAGAATGAAGAAGGAAGGAAAAAGAAGGAAGGGAGGGAGGGAGGGAAGGAGGGAGGGAGGAAGGAAGGAAGGAGATAGATTATGAGAGTGAGGGAAGTGTGAGAGCACTTGGCCATCACAGGTGCCCCCAACACGAGTGACGTCAAGCCGACCATGCCCACTCTGGCTACGTCCCCCCCAAGGTCAAACACAACCAATGTGGCCCTCCATTACATCCCTGATGTAATTACTGCAACCAAGCTCTATTAAAAGGCCTATTAGGCCTATTATTAGGCCTATTAAAAGGGTGCTACTCACTGACATAGATGGAACAAGTTTCCTAATCATGGAAGATGTGTATGTGTACTTAAAAATATGCTTATATGATTTGATTCAGATCGCCTCCCTAACCTGTAAAGATATTAAAAAATGAACTGTATAGTAGCATATCTTCCTACATAACATTTACTACACAGTTCATTTCAAAATTTATGCAGGAAGGTTAAATAACTGAACAAAGTTCTCAAACTCTTAATAATAGTTAACAGTTTGAAATATACTATACTAAAACTGGGGCTTTGCCAATTCAATTTTGAAAATATTAATTGCAATTACCATTTCCTCCCCAAGTATCAACTTACATATATTGTGTGTTTGTAGCAATGCAGAAAAAAAGGGCATTAAGCTCCAACAATTAAACTTTTGTTCTATTTCATTATATGTGGAAGTTTCTATTCTGTCAAAAAGCATAATTTTGATATCAAAAGCGTCAAGAGAAAATAACAATTCCGTAAAAGGCTAATTTATTCAAATGCATTTCCTCCTCATCTCATCCCTTTTCTACAGCATAAAATAAGGCAACTCATGACAATTTAGCAAAGTTATGCTGTTTTTACATCTCCTATAGACTTTTTAAGGACAACTCTCCCGAGGGCTTAGCATGGGCATCAGCACCATCTATCAAAAAATAATGTTGAATCCTACAAAATCTATAGAGATATCTACAGCAGAGCCCCAATTTTTGTCATATTCATTGCAATGTAGAAATTGATCCTTTGAGAAAAGGTAAGTTTGAACAAACACACCAAAAGTTAAATATATCTATTCAACTGTTAGATTTAAAATCGGGTGGCAGGAATTTGGTCAATACATTAACTGCACCATCACCATCGAACAACATTGTAAAAGCAGAATGAATATTAAGGAATAGGTTTACAGTAGATGGATCTGTTTTTATTCATTCAAAGTTTTATTCTATCTGATGAAGCAATTAGCAAGGAAAAGAAGGGGATGCTGGAAATACAGGCAATAAAGTTAGAAATCTCCCTTCTTGTCATTAAATTAATTCATAGTCTTGATATACATTTTTGTATATGTGATATAAACAAGCTTTAAGTTACCTGGATAATTCTAAAATTCAGCATAGAACTGCAAATATATATTTCGCCACCTCTGTAGCAATGGATTTTTGCTACTTATTGCATCAACTGACTGGGTCTGACTTATGTTTGCCCACATAATCATTTGTCTGGTTGATGGCTAATTGGGATAAATATACAGGAGCAAAAAAATTGAGATATTGCATTTTTATTAGTGACTGGTTGTACTATATTATAAAATCAAAGTTTTAAAACTACTAACTATGTAGTGCAACTGTTCTTAGAACTAGAACAGGCCTGATCTCTTCAACAAAGAAAGGCCTAAAGCCACTCAAATTTAAAAGTCTAATTTTATTATACAGCAGCATTTTATAACAGATATTTATCTAAGGTTGTCTTCTTAGCAAACCGAGAGATTGAATTCACCATGATTCTTCTCAGTTTTTTAAGTACTCAAAACATACATTATTTGACCTGCATAATGCATGTATTTTCTACAGTGTTTACCGCACTGAAGATACACCTAGAATACCGTGTGTTTCCATTTAAATGGAGTGTTAGATTAAGGACCCGTGAAAATGTACACTGAATACAGAGAAGATCTAAATGTAGCTGGAGAGACTGAAGAATGGATTCTACAGAACTGCTCAGATGTAACTGCCTCTGCATATCAATTACAATTACTTGAAGTCCATACACAAGTATTTATATGCCAAGAAGTAGAATTCCATACAGAGTAATCATTGAAAGATGGAGTTCCACAACTATTCTCCAGCAGAATCAGAGAGAATAGCTACTCTTTTAAAAAAAGAGCAGAGTAGAGATACAGCATATCATAAACAAGACCAAAATCAACAACATAAAATTATTTTTCCCATTTTACAGATGCTTAGTTAGCTTCTTCTGCTTGGATTGGAGGAATCTTGTTAGACACCAAAGTATAAACATAAGGCCAGATTTTGTTGGTCTCTGTTCCAGAGAATGAGTGAAGAATCCCTCTGTTTCTGAAATCGAGATTAGACATTTGTTAGCAAATGAATAATTTTAAGAAAACCAGTATTTCAGGTTCTACTGTGTTCTTTAGTTAGTAAAAGCCAAAAGGATTAGGTAACAATATAAAACAGGACTGACGGTTTTATATTTGTCAGTGTGCATACCTTTACTGATAAGTACTTTTACTTATGACTTTAAGCTTTTACTTATGACTTTAGACTTTATTCTGAATTCCAGGAATTGTAGATATCAATAGAATGACAATAAAATGGCTTATTGAAAGAACATTTATTTAATAACTTTTCTACTTTTCTAAATAAAACAGAAAAAGTAGTATATGCATAAACATCTTTTTTATCAATTGGTCAACCAAACATATGTTTATTTTAATAACTCAGCCTTCCATCTTCCCAAGGTTGTGTAAAATGAGGACCTAAATTGTTGGGGGCAATATGCTGACTCTAAACTGCTTAGAAAGGGCTGTAAAGCACTATGAAGTGGTACATAAGTCTAACTGCTATTCCTTTCCATGTAAAAATGACCAATAGGAAAAAATATACAGTATGAGAATAGTCTTTGCCGATCTGTGCTTTAGTTGCACATGTTATGTTATCTCTGAATTCCTTATTGGAATTACTTACAGATGATGATGAACCAAGCAGTTGGAGATTCAGAAATATTAATATATTAAACAAAATTGCAAAGAATTAGAATGCATCAATTTGTGAGGAACTCTAAATAAAATCTGACAACTGTTATAAAGGAAGTGATATTATATCCCAGGAAAGATGCCTGTGCACTAATTTCTTCTTATTTACTAATTTATTGGTTCTATTATATTGGTCAACTCTGTTTTGCAATTAGTTTCCTTTCAGTAGAGTCAGGTCCTGACAATATGATTTATTATCTAAGTTTAACTGTTTAAATTATGAATAGTAATGATTTGAATAAATTCATAAAATTTTTATATTGGACAAGTAGTCATATCTCAAAGCTTATTTTGTTGTTTTTTATTTCTATCTTTTTTTTTCAATTAGTTTTGCTCAGATTTTTTTCTTTTATGATACGTGCCATTTCCAACTTACATATAAGTTTGTGTTATAAACTGTAATATTTTTACAAACCTAAAAAATAGGTAATTTAAAAGACACTGCTAGTGTCTAAACTGTTAGTTCATGTTTCCTTCATCTTTTCAGATACTTAACTTGATCATTAAAAAAAAATATTGCATTATTTACCCCCTTTCAAAGGAGTAATACCTATATGGTAGGATTTGAGAATGGATACCTAGGATCAATCTCAATTTATCAGAAGGATGACTTGCAGGCCAATTTTTATTCCACTTCTTGAAATTGTGGTAATACACATTACACTCTAAAGAGGGGACATGGGAGCATTAAAACCAGAATCTAAAAATGGCATTAATTGAATCTTTTATTTAAACACTTAGATTAGCATCTACAATTTTAGAACCAATTGAAATATACTTGAATGATCAACTGCTAATGTTCATTTCGGTTGTATTAATTATGTAAGTCTTTTAGCAACTGTTGAATACAAATTGTGTATAATCATGATTAAGCCATTAGCTATATTCCCAGAGGTCTTTTAGGTTGTGAAAGAGATAACATGTTTGTAACTGAACAAAGAAAATAAAGAGCATTTCTAATAAGATACTTCAGAGTGGAAGTATTTTCCATCTGGGTATACATTCACATGACAATAGGTGTAGGATAACAGAACAAAGGGAAAATATTACTCAATAAAGTTTGTGTTATCCAAAACTATTTGTATTGTATCCCATGACTTTTAAACATAAAAAATAATTGTGTATTGCAACAGAAAATATTTCTTAAAACCTATCTAGTTTGTCATATTTTGCAATTCATGTAGAAACTAATAAACCATTCCAACTACTTTCATATGTATGTATGTATGTTATGTATATACGTATGTATGTATTTGAATTGAGGACTTTGACCTATGATGCTGGAGAAGACTCCTATGAGTAGGCGATCAAATCGGTCAGTCCTAGAGAAGATCAACCCTGACGGCTCTTTAGAAGGCCAGATCCTGAAGATGAAACTCAAATACTTTGGCCACCTAATGAGAAGTAAGGACTCACTGATGCTGGGCACATTTGAAGGCAAAAGAAGAAGGGGACGACAGAGAATGAGGTGGCTGGATGGAGTCACTGAAGCAATCAGCATGAGCTTAAATGGACTCCAGGGGATGGTAGAGTACAGGAAGGCCTGGAGGAACATTGTCCATGGCTCACAATAGGTCTTCACAACAAAGAACTACTGTCAGCCCTGGGGCTGCCATTTCGGGGGCAGGTGGATGACTCGCTCAGCGCTGATACCTACTTTGACGAGCCGGAGAGCCAGAAGGAACTCCTTCTGAAACAGCTGAGAGGCACTAATTCAGAGACTGCTGGCGTTTCTCTTATTTGGCAGGAGTTTCCCTTATTCATCTGTTGGAGTTAATCACCAGGTGTGGGGGAGGCGGGGTGGCTTTTGTGTGGGGTTAAAAAGTGGTGGAGAGCACTAGGCAGGCAGTCCTGACTAAATTTGCATTACATGCTGGTCAGATCATGCCGCTTGCAAATAGGACATAAAGCAAAGCAAAGTGTGTTTGTGGTTATTCTTAATTTATTGAAGCAGAACCTGACAACTACAACAAATATATATTTGTGGTATGTCCACAACAGACAGAAACACAAGAGATTATTCTTAAGGGACAAATCATTTCTTTATATATCTCCCCCCCTTTTTCTTCTTTAATTGAGGGTGTTACTATTTATTTTTATTTCTTTTTCTCTCTGAACTTTTAATTTTACTTTTATATTTTTCTTAGCTGATGTCAGATTTTTATTTCTATATTTGTAAAACTGTAATAAAATATTATTTAAAAAACAAAAGATTATTGACACACTCCATGCCTTTTCTTGTATTGTTTTAAAAATGGCTTGTATGGTATTTAGATTCCAACTCACTTGTACAATTCCATTACAGGCTTTGCAGCATCTTTGTATTTTCTTAGTCTAGCAGCAACAGCTTCAGGTTTATCATCTTCCCGTTGGATTAATGGTTCACCAGTAATGTCATCAATACCCTGTTTAAAATATGGTGGGAATTACACTGTGTGGGAAACTAAGTTTTAAAAACCTGCAAGTGGAAACATTTCTATCTCTTGACCAATGGACAGTCTCTCCAGTCTTGTTACATACATCTTAAGAGCTCACTCCCATTGGTCTTACCTCTCAAAGTAAAAAAAAAAAGACCCAAATCCTAATTTACATCATTCACAGGCTGCAATGTGATTAATAGTTCATCTCCCCAGATCTGAGGGTCATGATTCCCTATATTTCTGACTGAAATATTACCTTTTTTTCTGCATTTGAGCCTATGGGGATCACATGTATATATATTCTTGAACGTAAGTTTTGGAATCTCTTTTTAATTCTACCCAGGGCAAGCTGTTTAGGAAATACATAGAGATTAAAATCCCTTCCAATGATTGGAATTAATGTTTTGTTGACTTTATGTGGTTTGGGTAAATCAGTCCTCGAGTAACCTGCTGAAACCAATGGTGTAATCCAGGGACTGTCAAACTCAAGGCCCGTGCGTCGGATCTGGCCCACAAGGTGCTTAGATCTGGCCCGCAGAACTGTCCTGGAAACAGCAAAGGACCAGCCCACGGTGCTTCTGCCAGTGAAAACAGAGCTTGGGAAAAACACAGGTGGCCCTCCCGAGCTCCATTTTTGCTGGCAGAGGGTTGCAGGAGGCCATCGCAGCTGAAAATGGAGCTCAGGAGCCCATTTTTTCTGGCAGAGTGCTCAGGCCACCACAGGTGCCCATGACATGAGTGACGTTGAGTTGGCCATACCAACTAGCCATGCCCTCTCCAATATCCCTAAGGGCCAAACACAACCCTGACGTGGCTCTCAATGAAATTGGGTTTGACACCTTCTGTAGTCCCATAAGACAGTCTTTAGGAGCTAATCATCCAAAGGTACACAGATAAATCTAGTTAACCTGCTACCCATCAGCAGGCTGTGGCAGTCAGTACTTCCCCTAGAGTGCTGCTGAAGTCTCTTTTCTATTACCAGGATGATCTGTGTCTCTTGTGATCTAAGGATCTTTGATTCAAGACTGACTGTTTCTTTGTTCGTTTGTATAATAGAAATCAGCAGTATACTGCCAGATATCATTAAGTAGTACAGATTGTCCTTACTTAATTCACTGGCAACTCCATCACTAAATAACATGGTAATTACATGAAACATTGGTGATCATTAAACAAATCACCCTTGTGTATTAAGACATCATGCATCATGTGACCACAACTTGTGATTTTATAGTATTGCTGGCTAGTCTGTTAACTGCTTGTCATTAGCCGGATATGAAGCATAAAAATGGCAATCATGTGTCTGTGGGATGCTGCAACAATTATAAATACACACTGGTTACTAAACATTCAAGTCATGATCATGTTACTGTGGGGATGCTATGATGGTCATAAGTGTGTGGACCTGTCATAAAATTATTTTTTAAGTAACTTGCTAACTTCAAACAGTTGCTAAACAGAACAGTCATTAAATAAAGGACAGCATCTGTTATTTCAAAATAATATCTAGTGAGAGATGGACATTCAGCCAGCCCTGCCCTCCCTTCCTCCCCCACTGTTTTTGCTCCTCTTTCATTTCCCCAAAATATGTAATCTAAATGCATAAATGTGCATCTAAATATCTTAAATATCAATGTGAGTCTATCTAGAAAATACAATGCATAGGATATTGAATTATCTGAATGTCCACCCTTCCTTTTATCAAATCACAATTCATTATCTTACATGGATTTGAGGTGGATTGAATTCCATATTATATACTCTGCCACTTGCTGGGTGAATCCAACGAGCACTAAGTCGGTCTTTAAGAGACTCAAATGGGATATTCAAACTTATCACTAGATCCAGTTCACATATCCCGTCAAGTGATTCAGCTTGACCCAATGTCCTTGGAAAACCTATATGAAAAAGTGAAATGAAAATAATAAATTGTGGAATGAGTTTGTAATGTTAACAAAAAATCCACCCCTACTTTATAGCCTTAAAATGGTAATTCCAGTGATTTATTACCATGTACTGTATTTACAATGCTTATATATCACACACAAGGCTGCTCCAAAATGGCCACAGTATGAACGCACCCAATAAAACCTACAATAAATATATAAAATAACAATTTAAAATGTAGTCAATAAGCACTGAAGCAAAAAAGAAAAAGAATGGAGACTGGGCAATAGTTATGGAGAACCTAGATCAAGAGATAGCCTCAGTCTTCTTTAGGGGGAGTTTCTTTACAGAAGTAAGAAGGTATTAACAATCCCACGGATTCAAGTCATCACTTCTCCAATCATTTCTTGATAGCAGCCAGGATGAGTAAATTCCAAACTGCGTGTGGAAGAGAACAACCTAGATTGCATCCATTCTACTTCCTCAAAGTTCCCAAGGAAGATAGATCCCTACATAATATGACAAAATAGTGGTCTAATTACCATAAAAGAATCAATAGTTAGAAGTAAATACAACTTCAGCAACAGAGTGGTCAATGTCTGGAATACTCTACCTGACTGTGGTTTCTTCCCCAAACCCCAAAAACTTTAACCTTAGACTGTCTACTATTGACCTCACCCCTTTCCTAAGAAATCTGTAGGGGACATGCATAAGCGCATCAATGTGCCTACCGTCCCTGTCCTATTATTTCTTTTATTTATTTTTTTCTTATATGTATCCATGTATTCATAACTACATTTTTACTTATACCTATTTTCTTGTAAGCAATTGACAAACCAAATAAATTAAATAAATAAATAAATAAAGTTCAATGAATCTGAGCAAGTTTGACAGCACGTGCTTTACAAATTGATCACAGTGGCCAAGCAGTTAAATATTTACAATGACACCTCCCTAAAAATAGTCAATTGCTTTAGGCTCTTCGTTCTTCAGAGAAAGGGCAAAAATAACTTATGGTTTCTGCATTCGATCAAGCAAATATGTTGCATTAATTCAAAGGTGGCAATCTTATACTGGCTTTTATTTTAAGTCGAATTTAGTAGCATGTTTTGAGTTCTAGAACATTCAAATATTTTAGAGCATACACAGCCAGAAGCTTTGCCTTTCCTATGTAAAATGGCCCATTCGTCTATGTATGCATAAAGAAGGCAACTATTGAAAGAACCAAGACGGCAAGAAAATATGAAACAGAATAAACATGTTTTCCTTTTTCTCTTATAAATGCACAACACAGCTTTCTTTTTCTACCAGCATGTTTGACTCATTTATGCCTTTTCCTAAAACAGTAAGATTTACTACATAGGGGGATCATTTATTAATCTCAATCATTCATAAGGGAACAACACCTTCTTTCACAAAAACTCAGTAAGCCATGTACATCAGTTCCCAGGGCCACAAGCCCACACTGGTTTCATTATATAGCAAGGTGGCAACATGGGAACATTTCCCATTCCATCAGATACTGTATTTCACTGATGACAGAGTGATTCAAGCCAAGTGTTATTTTTAATGTTTTATTTTAATCTGCTTAAGATTTATATTTTTCATATGATTTTATTTGTTGTTTTGACTTCTAATTGGGAGCCACCAGAGTTGGTTGGAAGATGGGTGGGTATATAAATGCTTTGAATAAAATAAATAAGTGCCCCAGATTTCTACTCTAATTTTAAAAAGCGGGAAAGCAACTATTAATTAACCATAAGCATGCACAAAACATATTCATGCTCAGAGCTTTCTCTCACTTATAAGCCACTTTAATAGAAGCATCAATTCATCAGTTAATATTAGTTTGAAACGGAGTCAAGGATCTACTCTTACTTGGATACGGTAGGACGTTGGTGTGCTTACAGCCCCCTACAGCCCTCTTAGGAATGGAGTGAGGTCAACAGTAGACAGTCTAAGGTTAAAGTTTTGGAGGTCTGGGGAAGAAACCACAGAGTCAGGTAGTGCATTCCAGGCATTGACAACTCTTAATTGGTGTAGGTAGCCTGAGACAGCAAAAGTTATCCAACTTATTCTTTTTTATTTAAAGTTGCTTCTATTCTATACATGGGCAAATGCTACATTTCAAAAATAAATTTTTGAGTATTTATTTATTCCATTTTTAAGAACTTATTTTACATAAAAAATTAAACAAAATAAAAATAGAATCAGGATTCTGAAATCCGTTTTGTCCAATTTTCCTACAGTAATTTGTTGAAGCTTCAAGTCATTTATAGTCAAATAAAGCTGTCTTGTCTTTTAAAAAATAAAATGGGTGAGGTTTCTCCTTTTGAAATTCAACATACAAATTAGCCAAAGTGAGCTATCACTAACAATGCTGATAGCATAAAATGATTTCATTATAAGCAATGTATCTTGGCTCTGTTGTCTCCTCCCACCTACCAGTTGCTACTTGTCACGCTCTAGGAACAGATGAAGGGTGCACTGTTTCATGTTACAGAAGGCAAGATCAAGGAATCTGACAGCTTATAGTAGTCACAAGCATTGGGGATAAACAAGATACTGATATACCACTTCTGGATAGAAGAGAAGACAGCTAGCATGATTTAGTGGTTAAGATGTTAATCTAGGATGGTGGTTTTCAAAATGTGAGGGTCCCCGAGACTCTTTCAGAGACTCCATAAAATAAAATATTTAATAATTTATAATAAATTTTAATAGATATAGCCCACATAAACTGAAGCACTTTGGAGTCCTCAATCATCATCCACAACTAGGTACAGAGAGCATGATGTTTAATCTTCGGACCTAATTTCAAAATCACTGGTTTACAAACAGGGAATCTACTTTCAGTACTAAAAACTCACTGGGTAAATCTGGGCTTGGTACTTTATTTGAATCAAACCTATCCCATTAAGGGTCACAGAAATGGGGAAAATACCATCCTTTCAAATTCTTAGAAGTTGAAGACAAATGTAACTAAATTAATTTAAAAGATGAAGAAGCAAAAGGCTTGTGTTTTGCAAGCACAATTATAACTTCCATTTTGGAGGATGTTGGAGAAGATTGAAGGTGACAACTGCAAAGGACCTTTGAAGGAGGTGATTACTTAGTCTTTTCAATTCAGGTCAGGTCCAAGCGTAGGACAAAAACCACACTTCAAAACTCCAAATGAAAGCTCCCTATCTAATATATACTTTCAGAGAGAATTTGTTGATGGTCCGACAGAAATTTCAGAGAAGGCACTTGGAAACAAGCATTTTTGGAAGGGGGAGAATTGATACAGAATAGCTTATCCAAAGAGGAATAATTGGTGTCTTCTCTGGTGTTTAGAAATCTGATAAAGACATAGGGTTTCTTTAAAGGTTTCAGAAAAGGATGGTGTAGGTGATATTATAACGCTTGCCCTAAAAACAGAAAAAATATCTTTTGATATCTTTTGATTATGATCTATTGCATTATTCTGTTTCTGTCTTGTCATTTTTCATTGTAAAATGTCCCTTAGAATAAATTTGACTGAGGCAAAACAGAAGCGTACAAAAATATATACAGAACAGAATTTGTAAGTATATAATTATCTGCAGCAATAGATGAACAAATATTTGTCAAAAGCCAAACTATGAATCTTCTGTTCCTAGATGCTCTCAATATATTTTTATTTGTCTATTTTATTACTAACTACTAAAAATATTGACTCGGTCTCATTCTGGTTACAATGTAGTATCAACTTTTTCATATTGGCGCTATGTGATAGAGCATATATTTAACTGAAATGTTTAAGGGTTTCCAGAAAAATGATTTTTTGTTGTTGTAACCTTAATAATAAAAACAAAATAATCACTTACCATCTAGTAACCAAGGCTGAGTTTGCATTTTTTCCAGTTCTGTCATCATTAAACGTGTAATTACATGATCTGGTACCAAAAGACCCTTCTCGAGGTGCTGTTTTGCCAACAGACCAATATCTGTTTGTGGGTAAAAAAGCTTGTGAGCATTTAACCAAGTTATTTCTAAAACTAAAACTAAAATCTTATGGTATCTCTGGACACCTGCATAACTGGATAGAAGCATTCCTGTCAAACAGACAACAAATGGTCAAAATTGGGAGATCCTATCAAATTCTATACCTGTTAACAGTGGTGTCCCCCAAGACAGTGTTCTAGGACCAACTCTTTTCATACTCTACATAAATGACCTCTGTGATCATATCAAGAGCAACTGCGTTCTCTTCGCTGATGATGTAAAGCTATTCAACACTACAGAAAATACCACTATCCTTCAAAAAGACCTTGACTATGTATCAGAATGGTCAAACAAATGGCAACTTCAGATCTCAATAAATAAATGCTCTGTCCTACATATTGGCAAAAAAAATCAGAAAATAAAATACAGGCTGAATAGTCAAGACCTTGTTGATGACCCAAACTCTGTAAAGGACCTTGGAGTATTCATCTCAAATGACCTAAGTGCTAGAGCCCACTGTAACTACATAGCCAAAAAGACGCTAAGAGTTGTTAACCTAATCTTATGTAGTTTTTCTCTGGTAATATTACACTACTAACTAGAGCATACAAAACATTTGCTAGACCAATACTCGAATACAGCTCATCAATCTGGAACCCATATTACGTATCTGATATTAACACAGTTGAGAAAGTCCAGAAATATTTTACAAGAAGAGTTCTCCACTCCTCTACTCGTTGCAGAATACCATATGCCACCAGATTCGAAATTCTAGACCTTGAAAACCTAGAACTACGCTGCCTTCGGTCTGATCTTAGTATATAAAATCATACATTGCAATGTCCTATCTGTCAATGAATATTTCAACTTCAACCATAACAACACAAGAGCAAACAATAAATACAAACTCAAGGTTAATCGCACCAAACTTGATTGCAGGAAATACGACTTCAGCAACAGAGTGGTCAATGTCTGGAATACTCTATCTGACTCTGCGGTTTCTTCCCCAAACCCCAAAAACTTTAACCTTAGACTGTCTACTATTGACCTCCCCCTTTCCTAAGAGGTCTGTAGGGGGCGTGCATAAGCGCACCAATGTGCCTATCGTCCCTGTCCTATTGTTTCTTTTATATTTTATTTTTCTTATATGTATCCATGTATTCATAACTATGTTTTACTTATACCTATTATCTTGTAAGCAATTGACAAATAAATAAATACATAAATAAATAAATAAAATAAAATAAATACTTCTTCTGCATTATATGGATTGATTTTCATTCATTTTCTACCGCTTGGTAAGAAATGAGATATAAATTGCCTAAATTTGAAAGATTATGCAATTACTTCTGAACAATCACCTCTTCTTTTCCTCTAGAAAACTAAATGCCACAGATTAGGTATTTCAATAAACTGCATATTGGCATTAATAACCAATACACTAATTGCTTCTCTGACTTTCATTACCAAAATTCCAGCTCCCAATTAACTGACAATAATTGAGTAGCATGAACTTTTACTTAATTATTTTAGGGGAAGGATCCATAGCGGAAGGAAATGAGGATTCATTCTTTGTGAAATGAGGATTTTGGAAAAACAATCTTTCTTATATCGTAATTTTATTAAGAATTGCAGTATAATTGCAACAATAATAACTCATACAAAGCTTTTTTTTAAAGTAAAAGAAAAGAAATGGTAAAAAGCGCAGAAAAAAAGAGAAATAAAAAATAAAAACATAGTAAAGAAAAATAACATATACAACAAAAGTGACTTCCCATTTTTATCTTCACAAGTATAAGCAATTTTAGTAACTTATCACCTTCTCTTAAAATGTAACACATGATTCATTCTTCCCTTAACCCATCTCTTATCTATTATTATTTTTTTATAAAATCTCCCTCATTTCAGCAATCCAGCAAGGGACACCAGAGATAATATACTGTACCTATTTAGTCTTAATCAAATAAACAAACTTGAATCATATTTCCTCTTTTTGCTAACAGTCTTGATCTTTACTTCCTTCAAATAATGTTTCATTTTTTGTCCCTTCCTACAAAATTCTTCAAAACTTGGAAATCCAGTACAGGAAAATTATCCAGGTCATTATCTTTGTTGTTTCTATATTCCTTTTAATTAATTAAAAATTAATTAAATTTAAGACACCAACTTTATGTTGTGCATCCAGTGTAACATTTTTCCATATCATTCTTGTAGTCATTTTCAAACCCATTTTCAATGCAGTCTTGATCTTGTCAGGTAGAACTTGTTCCCCTTCAATAACACCTTTTAGTCTATCTACAGAGTCAGACACTATTAAAATTAACTTCCGGAACCACTCTTCAAAGACATTCAATATGTCCAACGTTAAAATATTTTGCTTCATTTTGTAATTATAAGTCATGCTTGAACGTTTTTCTCTTTTAATTGTAATCTTTTTAGTTCTTTATATCACCCACTTTTTAAAATCTTGAAAAAAATGGAAGCATTTTCCTACAGAAAATATTCTTTATAAATAATTACAAAATCTTATTTCTTGATCCTTAGTCCATTTGTAACTTTCTAAAATGAAGTTTTAATTACCATTTTATTGTTTATTCAAAAAAAAATTAAGTTCTTAAACTTGAAATTAAAACTTCTTTCATTAAGGATGGAAGGAAATTCACAGTTGATCTAAAATAGCTAAAAAGCAGTTAACAAGCAATTTGTGAAAGCAATTAGAAAGGAAGTATGTGAATTTAGTGCCTTTTCAAAGGCAACAACCACAGTTGGAGCAAGATGGCTACTCCCTGGTCTCTTACAGTCACCTCTTGAAGAAGAGGTGACTGGAGCACTTGTAGGTGATTTCAAGTCCCCTCCTTGTCCAGAGAGGAATTATAACAAGCCAGTCTATTTGTCTAGCTCTTAATTTGGCTGCGGTTGTCAGCTCCATTTTTTACATGGCCATTTTCAGGTAGCCATTTCTTTCTCAGAAGCCAAGAGGAGGAAGAATCTCAAGCATTGGAAGCATGTTTGTTTTATCAAATACTTTTTACCAGACATCCATCCCCACTGCCCACAAATGCAAGTAGAATTACTGCTTTCCTTAACACTAGGAGACAGATTCCAGTAGGCCTTGTTTAGTGGCCATAATTATGACCTGCAACTTGGTCATTAACTGAACTGGTTGTTAAATGGAAAATCATATGACCATGACTTTTACTTCAGCTTTCCTTTGCTTTACAGCATCTAAAGCAGAGGTCCCCAAACTTGGCAACTTTAAGACTTGTGGGCTTCAACTCCCAGAATTCCTGAGCTAACATGGCTGGAGGAGGAATTCTGGGAGTTGAAGTCCACAAGTCTTAAAGTTGCCAAGTTTGGGGATCCCTGATCTAAAGGATACAATCCCAAACATCTGAATGAACCCAAATAACTAAGGAAGGTTTCTGGAACTTGATGCAGAAGGAAGACAGCTAAAAGGGCAAATCTTATTGGGGGTTTTTTTCCCTACTAATCTTCAGAATCCTCACCCTAATGCTAGGATAATTAGCAAGAAGATAATTATATTTGCATTCACTGGAAAGGAGAGGAATACAAGCAAGTAAAGCAAGTACACAATTGGGGATGCACATCAAAATGGAATGTGATACCATCAGCCGCTTGCCTAGCAGGCTGGCACATGAGGGAGGCAAAAGAAAGTGTTTAGTAGGAAACTGATTAGGATCTTGTCAATTCTACAGCTGCCAGTAGAATGGAGGGCTCTATCAATTCATTAAGTCACCTAGCTCAGATGATTAACTTGTGGTTAGTGCATGCTGTGCTACAGAAAAAAAACCTCAGGAAGATAGCAAGATAGCTTGTTTAGGCAACCTCTCCATTCTGTGAAGGGGGGGAAAGAAAAAAAAGAGAAAGAGAGAAGAGGGAGAGAGAGGGAGAGAGCCTAGAAAGGTTGTAAATACAGACATTGGCTGCAAAGTTATTTTTTCACCACTGTCATAACTGTGAACAGTTCAAGGCATTTGCTAAAAGAGTACAACCTCTACAAAGTATCTTAGAATTGGAACCTTTTCTGATCAGAAAATTAGCAGGAGCGGCACAGAGAAGAGATAAGCAGGAAGCGCCAATCAGACCTAAGAAAAAAGGAAACTAGATCTTGCGCAATTATTTCAATATTATCCCGTTTTTCAGCTATCAGAACACAGAATCCAGGGATAAACTGAATATTTTACATCGGGGTCCCTCAAACCCTTCCCCCCATCTGTGGACCGACACTGGGCCATGGCATGCTGAAACTGGGTCACGCAAAAAAGTGAAGCCCCATCCATGGAATGCAGGCAGTACACGAAACCACGTTGCCTCTGGTCCATGAAAAAACCTCTCTCCACGGAACCGGTCCCTGGTCCCAAAAGATTGAGAGCCACTGTTTTTAACATGTACAGCAGAGATTCTACTGTACAAATAGACCTTGGCTTCATTTAGCCATTCTTTGAAGTTACAACAGCACTGAAAAAAGTGACTCAAACCAGTCCTCATGTCAGGGCTCTGACAATCCACCCCCATTCAAATCATGAGTCTCTAGCCGCATCTCTCAGAGTTAAAAAAGAAATCATTTATTAGGAGTGAACAATGCCAGCGTTACCTGGGTTCAACCAACTCTGAGACACATAATTCAACTCACCCTTGACCCCACCCTTTCCCCCACCCCCTTGATGTGTATTCTCCAATGGGTCACATCCATAGCCAAGAGTCATCAATCATGCTCTCCAGTAATAATCTTGCACGCCAGAAGCTTCAGCCGCCTAGCAATTATCTATGAAAATATTTAAGGTATGCATTGCTTCCCCTACTCCCTTTCTGCTGACAACTCTAAAAGACCAGAGAAATATTTTTAGTTGATACCTCACACTTACACTTCTTGCAACAGCATCGCAATCATATGATTAAATTTTGGATTCTTGGCATCCAGCATGTATTTATGATGGTTGCAGCATCTCAAGGTCATACGATTGCCATTTTCAACCTTCACAGCTAGCTTTTGATGAGCAAAGTCAGGGGGTGCAAGATATGTTTTAACGAATGATTTACTTAACAGCGGCAGTGGTTTTTTAAAAAATGGTTTGGAAAAAAAGGTTGTGAAATTGGGTGTGATTCATTTAACAATACCTTGTTAGCAACAGAAACTCTAGTCCCAACTGTGGTCATAGATCAATGACTAGCTTTACAGATTTTTATCCATTTTGAAACTTTTGTTGAACATTTTGCAAAACGAAACATTGGAGACCATGAAGAATCCATCTGCATAAATTGATATATGTGCCTAAGGTTTGAAATTTATTTTACACTGTTTATCAGCTATTTCTTCTTTAAAATGTAAATGCTACATTATTTGCATCATATTGGAACTATATGGTAGTTCCTGGAACTGTAGATTTTATGTTTGTTTGCCCATTTAATAATATTTCAAAAGGGCCAATATTATCAGAAAATAAATGCATCTTTTTTTGTAGCAGTTCAGGCAATCAGATCTTCCAAAACAGATAGCTCTAACCTTCAGAAACTAGAGAAATTAAATATATTCTTATTTTACTGTAAACAATCCTGGGTTCCAGATAATATCTAAAATCCTCAAATAAAACAAATCCTCCTAAAACAGCATTCACATTAGTCATGGATTGGATTATTTATTTTTACAGTATATATGTGATCATGGGTGCATGCAACATGAGGCAATTAAAATGGAATAATACATTGTACAGAACCAAACATCAGAAAAAGAAACATTCCACAATGGATCCACCATTTTTCAAGTTGCATATTACAAATTATATATATAAGCCTTGAATAGAAAGTTGTTAAATTATATATCCAGAACGTTTTAGCAAGTCTTTTCCTGCAAAACTTAGCCAAGAAACCCACATTTATTTATTTTTTGCTTATATGCTAAAAAAAGACAGATTTGATAGGAGATAAGAAATTTTATATGTTAATTTGATGGGAGGGAAATCCTTTGATGTAAGGGAAACTTTAAGACAACATCTTCTCCTACCAAATCTGCCTTTTTTGGCATATAAGCAAAAAATAAATGAATTACTAAATGTATTTACAACTAAACTAAACTTTGATTTCTGAGAAAAGATTTAACATGCTCTACAGCAATAATAATGTACATATGGATAAACACAAACTTTTATTTATTGATCACATGTATATAGTCACCCATCTTACAAAAAGCAACTCTGGTGAGCATCATATGCATGAAGTACATTAAAACAGAGTGTTGCAAGGGGAACTCTTGGTTTATTGCTAACAGGTGTTTCAAGTAACTTATGTACATCTCTAGATGCACAGCATCACACAGAAAAAAGGAAAACTGATTACATAATAGCAAAAAGGAGGGACCGAAACACAACCCAATCAGCAGACTGTAGAACAGACTGTAATGTGTAATGGTATCAAATGTACAAGTTTTCAATTTAGAAAAATAAAAGAGAATAAGCGTGACAATTTTACTTGGAAAACTCAGAATATAGCTAAGCATAAAAAAGAATATACAGGTAGTTATCAACTTATGATTGCAATTGGGACCAGATTTCTAGTGATAAGTAGTTAAGAACATAAGGGAGAGGGACAGATTTTTAGTGGGGTTAGTGGGTTGGGGCTTTGGGGTCAGCCAAGCCAGTGAGTACGCCTGGGGGGACCAGGGGACCGGGGGTTGGGGAGGCGACCGGGGTTAGAATGACCAAGGGTGGTCCTTATTGGCACCGTAAGTGGGAGGGGCAGATATGGTGGGGGTAGAGGGCCATATCAGGTTAGGGGATCACGTGTCCGCTATCTCCAAGTGGTAACGCGCTCCGACCCCCTTCTTGCAGGCCTGGTTGTGCAGAGTCTCAGGCCCTGAGCACCTGGCTGATGTTATGCAATGCCAGGTCCGTTATAAATAAGGCCCCCCTGATTTTCGATCTGATTCAGGATGAGGGCATGGACCTGGCAGGGGTCACAGAAACCTGGTTGGGCCCAGGGGGGGGTCTCCCCTGGTAATGATGTGCCCACCAGGTTTCCAGGCATTTCATCGGCCGAGGGCTCAGGGTAGGGGTGGTGGAGTGGCGGCAATTATTAGGAAGGATCTTTGTCCTAGGGAGGCCACTGTACCTCAGATGGCTGGCTGTGAGTCCCTCTTAGTGAAGTGGGGTCAGGGAGGGCAGATGGGCCTTTTGATAATGTACCTGGCTCCCTGCCACGTATCATTGGCCCTGCCCAGGCTCCTCGGGGTAATAGCCGAGCTGGCGGTGGAGACACTCAGACTGTTAGTCATTGGTGACTTCAACACGAGGCTGGCTCTAGGGGATTATCAACGCTTCCTTGAGAGAGGGGTTGCTTCCTACCGCCCTGAAGACGGCGGTGGTGCGGCCCCTCCTCAAGAGGCCTTCCCTGGATCCAGCTGTTTTAAACAACTACCGTCCAGTCTCCAACCTTCCCTTTCTGGCGAAGGTTGTTGAGAGTGTGGTGGCACGTCAGCTCCCTCGGTACCTGGAGGAAACAACTTACCTCGATCCGTTCCAATCGGGCTTCAGGCCTGGGCATAGCACTGAGACGGCATTGGTCGCATTGGTTGATGATCTCTGGAGGGCTCGTGACAGAGGGTTCTCCTCTGTCCTGGTCCTATTAGATCTCTCGGCGGCTTTCGATACTATCGACCATAGTATCTTGTTGCGACGGTTGGGAGGGTTGGGAATTGGGGGAACCGTCTTTCGATGGTTCTCCTCCTTCCTCTCCGACCGTTCGCAATTTGTGTTGGCGGGAGGGGAGAGGTCCACCTCTAGGTCCCTGGTTTGTGGGGTGCCTCAGGGGTCGGTCCTCTCCCCTCTCTTGTTCAACATTTATATGAAGCCGCTGGGCGAGATCATCCGTGGTCTTGGGGTGAAGTGTCATCTGTATGCAGATGACACTCAGTTGTACATCTCCACCCCGGACCACCCCAACGATGCTGTGGGGGCTATGTCTAGGTGCCTGGAGGCCGTGCGGGACTGGATGGGCGGGAACAGGCTTCGGCTCAACCCATCCAAGACCGAGTGGCTGTGGTTCCCGGCGCCCTGATATAGCCACCTGATTCCTTCGCTGGCTATTGGGGGGGGAAATTTTGCCCCCCACAGAGAGGGCTCGCAATCTGGGAGTCCTCCTGGATGTACGGCTGTCGCTTGAACATCATGTCGCGGCCGTCTCCAGGGGGGCATTTCATCAGATCTGTCGGATCTACCGGTTGCGGGCCTTTCTGGATCGGGACGCCCTGCGCACGGTCACTCAGGCCCTTGTCACCTCTCGCCTGGACTATTGTAATGCCCTCTACATGGGGCTCCCTGCGGGGAGCACCTGGAGACTCCAACTGGTGCAAAATGCGGCCGCGCGGGTGATCATGGGGGCGTCGCGTAGCGCCCATGTGACGCCTCTCCTGCGCGAGCTGCATTGGTTGCCGGTGGCTCTCCGGGTTCGCTTCAAGGTTCTAGTTTTGACCTTTAGGGTGATCCATGGCATTGGGCCAGGTTACCTGCAGGACCGCATCCTACCAGTGATCTCCAGCAGGCCGGTGCGCTCACACAGGGAGGGCCTTCTCCGGGTCCCGTCGGCCACCATGTGTCGCCTGGCGGCCCCGAGGGATAGAGCCTTCTCTGTGGCGGCCCCTGCCCTCTGGAATACTCTGCCGCCGGAACTACGGCACGGACCGGCACGGACCTGAGGGCCTTCAGGCGCGCGCTGAAGACCTGGCTTTTTGAGCAGGCCGGCCTGGGCTGAGGTGGTTTTAACTTGTCTCCATTTGCTCTATAATTTTAAATTGGGGTTTTAAGGGTGTGGGGTGGGTTTTTTTTTCTTATTCGGCCAATATTTAATCTAATCTTCTTTTAACTTTTGTATTACTGTTGGGGTTTGGATTGGCTGTACACCGCCCTGAGTCCCTAGGGAGAAGGGCGGTATAGAAATTTTTTAAATAAATAAATAAATAAATAAACCTGCCTTCGCTTGGTGAATCCTCTGGGGCAGTCCGAGAGATCTTGGCTTCCATGACAGCCTTGGACCTGACGCAATTAGTTTCTGGGCCCACTCACACGGGAGGATACACACTGGACCTGATTTTTGCCTCTGGACAGTGGTTGAATGATCGGTTAGGGGATATAGTTGTTAAACCCTTGTCATGGTCTGATCATTCTCTCCTTAGACTAGACTTCTGTACCGCCACTCCACATCGCAGGGAGGCGGAGCCGAGGAGATGGTTCTGCCCCAGGCGCCTGATGGATCCTGAACGGTTCCAGACAGAGCTTGGGCCATTACCTGAAACTCTGGCTCATAACTCGGCCACAGAGTTGGTAGCTGCCTGGGATAGGCTGGCTGCCGAGGCTCTGGACCGAGTTGTGCCTTTGCGACCTCTGACCCGGCAGAGATCTCGCTCGGCTTCGTGGTTTACGGAGCAGCTGAGGGAGATGAAATGCCGGAAAAGACATCTGGAGGGCGTCTGGAGGGCCAGTTGTGCCGAGTCTGAACGAACACAGGTTAGATCCTATATTAGGACCTACCTAGTGGCGATAGAGGCGGCGAAGCGCTCTCACTTCTCCACCCTTATTGCATCGGCAGAAAATCGACCCGCCGCCCTGTTTAGAGTAACCCGCTCCCTGCTTGGGATATCTTGCAGGGAAGGGCGGAGGAGTTTTCTCAATTTCTGCATGATAAAATCGCTCAGATTCGGGTCGGGCTGGACTCTAGTTGGGAGGTCCCGGGGGAGGTGACCGCCGCGAGTCTTGAGATGGTTATCTGGGACGAATTTGACCCTGTGACCGCCAAAGGTATAGACAGGTTGCTGGGGCGGCTGAATGCCACCACATGTTTATTGGACCCTTGCCCCTCCTGGCTGGTTTCTACCGCCAGAGAGGTGACACAGAGTTGGCTCCAGGGAATTAATGTTTCTTTGGTGGAGGGCTCGCTGCCCACCACCTTGAAAACGGCGGTGGTGCGACCCCTCCTCAAGAAGCCCTCCCTGGACCCAACTCTTTTGAACAACTATCGTCCTGTCTCCAACCTTCCCTTTGTGGCGAAGGTTGTTGAGAGTGTGGTAGCATGTCAGCTTCCCCAGTACCTGGGGGAAGATACATACCTGGATCCCTTCCAATCAGGCTTCAGGCCCAGGCATAGTACTGAAACGGCATTGGTCGTGTTGGTTGATGATCTCTGGAGGGCCCGTGACAGGGGTTATTCCTCTATTCTGGTCCTATTAGATCTATCAGCGGTTTTTAATACTATCGACCATAGTATTGCGACGGTTGGGGGGGTTGGGGGTTGGAGGCACTGTATTGCGGTGGTTTGCCTCCTTCCTCTCCGACCACCTGCAATTTGTGTTGGCGGGGGGGAGAGGTCCACCTCTAGGTCCCTCGATTGTGGGGTGCCTCAGGGTCGGTCCTCTCCCCTCTCTTGTTCAACATTTATGTGAAGCCGATGGGGGAGATCATCCGTGGCTTTGGGGTGAAGTGTCATCTGTACGCTGATGATATTCAGCTGCACATCTCCACCCCAAGCCACCTCAACGATGCCATGGAGGTCATGTCCCGTTGTCTGAAGGCCGTGCGGAACTGGATGGGCGGGAACAGGCTCCGACTCAACCCTTCCAAGACTGAGTGGCTGTGGTTTCCGGCGTCCCAATATAGCCAGATAATTCCTTCGCTGGCTATTGGGGGTGAGATTTTGCCCCCTTCAGAGAGGGCTCGCAATTTGGGTGTCCTCCTGGATGTACGGCTGTCCCTGGAAGATCATATTACGGCCGTCTCCAGTGGGGCGTTTTATCAGGTTCGCCTGATTCGCCAGATGTGGCCCTTTCTGGATCGGGATGCCATACACACGGTCACTCATGCCCTGATCACTTCCTGACTGGACTATTGTAATGCCCTCTACATGGGGCTCCCGGGTGGGAGCATCCAGAGGCTTCAACTGGTACAGAATACGGCCGCGCAGGTGGTTTTCTCATGTGATGCCCCTCCTGCGCGAGCTGCATTGGTTGCCGGTGGCCTCCCAGGTGCACATTAAGATCTTAGTGTTAACTTTCAAAGCGCTCCATGGCATCGGACCAGGATATTTACAAGACCGCATTCTGCCAGTTTCCTCTCACCGACCGGTGCGCTCTTACAGGGAAGGTCACTTGCGGGTCCCGTCGGCATCTATGTGCCAGCTGGTGACCCCGAGGAATAGGGCCTTCTCTGTGGGGGTGTCCGCCCTCTGGAATGGGTTGCCTCTGGAGTTGCGTTCAGTCACGGACCTGGGGACCTTCAGGCGTGCCTTGAAAACCTGGCTCTTTGACCAGGCCAGCTTGAGCTGATTTTAGATTTGGGTATTTTAATTTTAGGGTTTATAGTGGGGGTTTTAACCTGTTTTACAGCCAGGTTATTTAATTCAGTTTTAATTTTTGTATATTTTAATGTTATTTTAATTGGATGGCTGTACACCGCTCCGAGTCCTTCGGGAGAAGACTGGTATATAAATAAATATCTATTCTATCTATTATGGTCATAATTCGAGGCACCTACATGACTAGATTGTGTGGTGGTCATTAAGCAAATGTCATGGTCATAAGTGTGAACCCATTTTTCTGAAGAAGTGTTTTTTCCCAGAAACTGGAATAATAATAATAATAATAATAATAATAATCCCAAATCACAGTCATGTAACGAAAGGATGCCACATCCAACCAGAATGGTGAACCAGTTACTAAGCTCCTGAAATCTCAGAAACACAATATTTTATGATGTCCAGGAGTACTTTCAGGGCTGTACAGCACTTGTTCCAAGCCCACTGCAATTTTAAACAATTGTTAAGTGGGTCGTGAGTTGAGGATTATACCTGTATTAATTTATGAAAAAATATTGAAAAAATACTTCATTTATTGAAACAAGAGCCCAATTTGCTATTGGAAAAGTTAAGGACCACTATGAAGACCCAACTAAAAATATTATTTCCAAATTCCAAAAAGGAAAAGAAAGATGAAAGCCTCAGCAATAAGGACACTCAACTGATTGCAGTGTAAAGATTTAGTCTATAGCAGGAGAAGGGAATGCTGTAGGACTTGAGGATAGCATCAAACAAAAAAGCAGTACAAAAATGAAAAAGAGAACGCATCCATAACAGAATGTGACATGTATTAATGCTAATGGATATGTCAGAACATCCGATTAATCTTCTGAGAAACCTTTATAATGAATAAGAAGGTACTGTAAGAACTCAGTTTGGAGAAAGTGGTTCAGAAGAGGGACAGATGGGAATTATCCCCATATCTGTTTAACTCAAGCAATGAATAAATTATAATACATCATAATAGAATATCTGCATATTTAAAATACATATACATTCATACATGCACGTGTGTTTGTGTGTATAAGTAATAAAAAGCAGATATATAATATAATATAATAGATCTGAGGGAGACAAAGAGCATGAATAAAAACTGGAGGATGAAATTCTAAAAATCTGAAATAACTGCAGTGGCAGTTTGTTGGATGAAAGATTCAAAAGAGCTCATTAGTAAAATAAAATGGAAAGTGAAAAATCTGGGTTAATATTAAACAGGGAGATGACAAAGATTTGTTAACTAGAAAGCTTAATGAATTCACAGTTAATGGTGAAGAAAAGAATGTGGTGGATAGTTTTGTTCTTGTGAGGTCAAGAAAAGACACAGATGGACAGTGGGCCAGAGAGGAGATTAACTCTATAGAGGAAGGAAATGAAACTTGGACAGAATCCCAAAGGACAGGATTATTTGACACCAATGAGCAGTCTGGTCATTAAATATTCTGTGAAAGAAACAGTTGTGTATTCATTTTGGGCTTCTGACAGCCTCCACTTTAGTTCAATACTCTCCCTTACGAATAGTTCTAGGAAAACAATTATTCTAGTTTTCCATTATAGCCCCCGTTAAAAACTGTCCCCTTGTAACTGAAATAAAGGGAATTTGACACTGCTCTATAGACCCTGAGCTGTGGCCTGTTTTCAAAGTTTAACTAGCATGCTTAACATGTAGCCTTTAAGCATGGTTGGGGTTTGTTTTCAAAACACAAACACACACAAGTAGGCTTCAGTTCAACACTCCTTCTGGATTCATTTTTAACATCAGACATCCAAACAGAATCTTTGCCACTAAACCCATTCTTCCCGGTTAAAGCTGCTTGAGTAACTGAGCACCTTAAACCTGGCAGGGATAATCTAGCTTGGTTAACCAGAGCCAATTGAACTTCCTATGGGATTTCTACGGTATACCATACATGGAGCTCCTCTTGGAAAATAATTTGAGCCTTCAACTTATAGAAAAAGGGAATGGCTAGAGTTGTAACTGTAAATGAAACTGATCGGTTCACATCTTTTTTATTTTGGAAGCCTGAACTGGTTTGTCTATGTTTTTTAATTCAATTCTTCCTTTCAAATCCCTAAATGCCTTGAAGCCTAGGTAATCTCAAGGCCACTTAGTCCTATGCAAAACTGCCTATGTTTTAAAAAGGTTCAGATTATGGCTTTTTCCAAAGGAACCTTGCCCAGAAGTTGAGGTGTATTAAATCTAAGGCGGCTTTTAGACTCTTAAAT
Organism: Bungarus multicinctus; assembly: GCA_023653725.1. Taxonomy (NCBI): domain Eukaryota; kingdom Metazoa; phylum Chordata; class Lepidosauria; order Squamata; family Elapidae; genus Bungarus; species Bungarus multicinctus. Next base: position 63,367,964 of record CM042842.1, read on the forward strand.
TCTACAATATAGAAGTGTGAGTACTATATATTCACACTTCCCTTGCAATATTCATGGAGAAGGTGTCTTAACATATTTATCCATCTATATATTTAATTATTTGTTTAGTTTTATTTATACAGTTTATAGGCTGCCTAACTTCCAATGCCACTGGACATCTTACAATTAGAATAGAGTAAAATATTACAAAATGCAAAAAAGTAATTATGAACATTCCCCAAATCAATATACTAAATGAAACCAATCTAACAGGAATAGCTCTTCATTCTGACCCAGAGCATCTGATTCTCAATTTAAATCTTCAATTACTGTTTTATGGCTGCATTCTCATTTATTATAAATATTGTTGTGGATGTCTCAGGAACTATTTGAATAATAAAGAGTAAAGCCCAAATTTAAGACTGATAACAGTGATTAGGTTCTTGTATTAATCACTGGTTTGTTTAAACACTGCTTGCTTTTGTTTATCTAACATGCTGACTCAGTAACACAGTAAGCCAAGCAAGCTGTATTATAACTTACTGTGTTGTGTGAATCAAACTAAAAGTGAGATGAGTGTAAACAGCATATCTGTAAGTCTTGCAGAAAGGTTTCCTTTAAAAAGAAGTCACTTCAGAACATAAGGCAAAGTCCTTTGAAAGCAGTAACCACGACAACCAAATGAAGAAAAGCTACAAATCATTAATGTTAGTAACAATAAAAAGGCAGAAGCCCCAAAAAACCCTTGAAAATCTTATCTTTCTTATTTGGAATGCTTATTTTAATACTCGTTGGATATAGGCAGAGGTAAGAAATTAGAAAAAAAAAATCAAGAATCTTATCAGTAAGCTTTAAAAAGATCAGTTCAGATATTACAATATTCATGTGGAAAACAATATATCAGGAAAACTGGTAGCCAAGTGAATAGCAGAAGGATTAGTCATAGATTAAATAAATAGGAGTGTCATTAAAATCTGGCCAAGAGGTGAGAGTGTGTATATTTTGCCACTGAAAAGCTATTGAGATTTTTTTTAAAAAATTAATGAGATAAATCCACATATCTATCTGCACACATGCCTTTAGCCTGTTTGTTATAGCAATTCAAGCCCTTCTTTGTAATCTTCCTACAAAACTTGACTCAGATCACTAGAAATAACAAGCAAAATACAGTTATGCAACAAACTACTGCAAATGACCTATAGCAACAAAACTTTGCACATGCAGATTTTTTAGAACAATGTACTTGTATGTTGCAAGCCTGTTTTAAAATAGCATGTGCATATGTTTGTATATATACCTACAGACTTAAGTCTGGGAAATAGTTATGATCATTACCTACTACAGTAAAATCACAGTCCTATTTCTATAGGGAAAAAAACTTCACATACATCTGAAAGACTTTTGGATAAAAGCAACTTTATGGTTGGAATAAGGTCTCACCATGTTGATCTCATTCTAAGACTGGTGGGGGAAGTGATTTGATTAAGCATGGCTGGGGTTTATTTTCAGTACAGGTTTATTCACTATCTTTATATGCTTGATGATTTTACAAAAGCAGAATCCACAGAATATAAATATATTTCATCCATTTTAAAAAAAATTAATTTCAGTTGTTCTTTGAACAACTAAAAAATAGGGATGGATATAATATATTTGAAGGCAGCCTGATGCTGTAGAGTGGGATCAATGAATATGCAAATCACAGTGTAGGTTTAAAAATGGACTAAAAGGACTAAAACTATGTCAGAAAGTAGTTTGCTGGGGGGATGAATAATGGAAGTATGCACTGTGCACAAAACACTAAATTCCAAAAAGTTGTCAATCAGTTTCAGGCTAGGAGTATCTTTTCTAAAACAAATCCTGTGTTTTGGGTGTTTTGTTCCTAGGATTCAGAATGAACCTCTTGAGCTGCAAAAAAAAGTAGGTCACCTCTAGACAAACAAAACTCGTAACAATAGCTCAAATCTGGCAATCTTATCCCTCCTCTTTCCTTTGCTGACCATGTCTGAAGGCCTCCCAAACCATACAGCCATGATGGCGAATCTAAGGCATCCGTGGCAGAGGAGGCACGCAGAGCCCTCTCTGTGGGCACCAGCGCCATCGCCAGCTGCTCTTCTGGTTTATGGTGCGCACATGCACACTGGCCAGCTGATCTTTGTGGGTGCCGGAGCACCAGAAAACAGCCCAAAAAATGGCTAAAAATCAGACCGTTTTCAGGCCGTTTTTTGGGCCAAAGAGTGGCCTGAAAACAGCACCAAAAATAGCCTGAAAATGGTCCAAAGGGGGCCTGAAAATGGCCAAAAAGGACCTGAAAAACAGTCTGAAAACGCCCCCCAAAACGGCAAAAAAACAGGCATGCGTGCAACAGCCAGCTGGTCTTCGTGTTTCTGGCACATGCATTCCATGCGCATGCACGCACGTTCCGGTTTGGGCACCCGGTGCCGAAAAGGTGCATCCGAGCCATTGTCCCAAATGTGTTTTTTCAAGAGGCAATTAGACTTTCTGGTTTTTCTCTGAAGACATTTCCATTCTCATCCAAGAAGCTTCTTCAGTTTACCCAAGGACTGAAGCTTACTCAAACAGAAAATTAAGTTTTGGCCAAAGGACTGGATTTTGCAGTAACACCAAAACAGCTACCAATTTTATAGCCAACTTCACAGCCACAGCGTCAACTGCCAGGAACAATAAACTGGCAGAACCAGAAGCAAAGCAATTAAGGATGAAGATATCTACAGCCCTCACTAGTGCCAAAACACCCCCTTTCACAATTCAAGAAAGGAGAGCAGGCACATCCCTAGGAAGAGCCCCAAACATCACCATCCTGCCAGCTGATATAGGAAGATGCACAGTCATCCTGAACAAATTAGTTGAAGAAGCTTCTTGGATGAGAAGCAAAACATCTTCAGAAAAAAACCAGAAAGCCCAGTTGCCTCTTGAAAAAGCACCTTTGGGACAACCATGTCCTGAATGACTGAGAATCTTCATAGATATGAGTCATTATTCCTAGTGCATTCCATGGGCATTTTCATAGTTCTTATGGGTCTAAGAAAGTAGGCATTGAAAAGTGGCAGTTGCGTATTTCATTCTAGTGAATGATGATAATGAAAGAGAAATTTAGAAATTCTTAGAAAAATGTTCTGTACAAATGTGATCAAGGAGAAAAAAAGCTATGTCAGGTGATATAAACGGATCGCTGGCAGCAAACTAGGTGAATACAAAGCAGCAATCAGATCATTTGGAGGTCCCAAGAATGAATCAAAATGATTGATGAGCATCTGCTTAGAAACAGTTCTGTTTAATGTATGGTTGAAGTATAAGTCTATTCATGCATAGCCCTGGCAAAGGAATTAACGCACATCTAAAATCATGCTTGACTTTTATTGTTTACAGTAAAGACTGAAGCACTTAGTGAAGGATTCAAAAATCAAAAGAGATTCTTGGCTTGAGCCAGACGATCAAAAGCAAAATTGGAGGAAAACAAACAAGAGAAACAGAGAAAGAAATGCAACTGAAAGTAAAATGACTGTGAGAAGATAAAAGTCCGAGTCTTTAATAAGGGTAATTAAGGGTAATTAACAAATATACATTCAGATAGATAGATAGATAGATAGATAGATAGATAGATAGATAGACACACACACTCATCTGTGACGCTCTGTATCATCATTCTTTTTATTGTATGTGTACACACACACACACACAAACACACAAAAGAATGATGATACAGAGCGTCACAGACATATGCAAAGCAGTTTTTCTCAACCTCTGGGGAATTCTGGGGTTTGAAGTCCATCCATCTTAAAGTCACCAAGTTCAGAAACACTGCTCTACATCTATGGCCTACGGATAAAAATGCACAAGAAGAAATAGTGAACTTAGTAGATTTACTTACTTCTCTTTTTTGCCATTTATCCTGTTTCTCTAATTTCTTTTTCCTGACTTTTTCTGTGCTTTGCATTAAAACTGCTTGCCCAAAAGATAAATAATATGGCAGATTCGTGTATAGATAATATAAGAATGTAGAAACACACAGTAACAACTATGTTTCTCCTATATATAATGAGTAAACAGCATTTCAGACAACTAATATTTTAAAATAAAGTTAAAAACATTGTAGCAATCCTAGTTTTTGTCTTAAATATATAATACAGTTTTGTCTCCATTGTGACCTAATCTAAAATCTTATATATATATGAGTAAAACAGCATTTTAGACAACTATTACTTTAAAATAAAGTTAAAAACATTGTAGCAATCCTAGTTTTTTGTCTTAAATATAGTTTTGTCTCCATTGTGACCTAGTCTAAAATCTTCAAGGTAAAACATCTTATTTCCTTTGGAGGGAAGCTACTGATTTAACAAGCTTGTACATTAATAACCATAAATGCACGTTTGCTATAGTTAATTCAACACCAGCCAAAGTAAATAATGCACTAGGAATGTTACAGCTCAACTATAAAATCAGCCACTCATCCAGGAAGTCACAATAAAGGTTGTTGATGATGTTTTCCGGTAATGTTCTGGTGGGGTTAAAAGAAAATATTTTATAATGGTAATTTTAGATCTTACAATTTCAAAATGCTTTCCTAATAAACCAGGACTAAAACTACTTTTTTTAAAATTACGGTCACAGACCAGCAAAGAAATTACCATTAGTCGCCTCTTCTACGACATCAAGCTGTATCTGAGGAGTGAACGAGACATTGACTCACTGACACAGATCAACATTAAGGACATTTGGATATCATTTGGACTAGAAAATGTGATCAAATGATAGTATAGAGAAGGAAGGTAATTAAGGCCAAATGTTTATGGAGATTCACAGACACTGAGGTCATAGTTGTCCCAAAGGTGCTTTTTCAAGAGGGAACTGGACTTTCTGGTAAAAAAAGAAAAAGAAACTCCAGTTGCCTCTTGAAAAAGCTCCTTTGAGACTACCAGCGGGCCACCTAGCAGACATACAAACCAGCTACAAATATCTTGGTATCCCACTATCACATGGGAACCCCAATGAAGAGGCAAGGAAGATAGCAACATCCAAGAACCAACGAAGGGTTAATCAGGTCAAGAAAACACACAGTTTTCCTCCCTAAGATCAGACAGCAAACAACACAAAATACAGAACACCATCTGTAAGAAGTAGCTCCTTTTTTAAAAAAAGGCATGTTTACCTCTTGTAACAAAAGCAGTGCATTTATTCTAGCATCAACTTGTATGTATCATAGCATACTGCCTCACTGTAAAGACTATAATCTTAAGAGTATAGATATACATAGCCATCGCTGAAAAAAGAAAAGGGGGGAATGAAAATGGAGAAATGAGAGACAGAATTATATATAGAAGGAGTTCACTAATTGAGCAGTAGCACTACTTGATTTAAGCAGTTTTCCAAGTTTGCAAATACCTTATTAAATTGCAGTTTAAATTGATGTTGAGATATATTCCATTTTAATTTATTATTGTGTTTATAGGAAGTCTTTAATACACAGATTTATAATGCATGTATGTCTATATGCATGTAGAAGAAATCAAGACTGAGCTTGGTATTATTATAAAATAGCAAATGTTACTGCAACCAAAAGATAAAAATCAAATCATCTGCACGCAGAGAGAGAAAGAGATTTCTATCTTTTAGTTACAGTGACATTTGCTCTTTTACAATAATTTTTATACATAGAGAATCAGAGAGAAGTCTACATAAATTTGATTTGAGCGGGCAGAAGTATAATAAATCAAACAGCAGAAGCTATTCAGCCTCAACTTTTGGCTCTTTGAAAAGGTCAAAAAGCCATGATATTAAAACTTTGGATGTTTTTATTTGCAGCAATATCAAATGAAATGGTCTGAATTTATTACCTCTCACTTCTATAATTCAAGGTCAACCACGTTCAACGACAGAATATTGCTGTATGAAAAATTATGTAAAGTTTAAAAATAAATAGATCGCTTTCCAAGATACCTCACTGGTGGAAGAAGTCTCAAGGAGAATCAAGTTACAACAGCAGCCCTGTCTGTCAGAATAGGAAATGGGATAGAATTAGAGGATGGTGTTAAAAGCGGTACTAAAAGACTATGCTTTATTTAACCAGAAAAAAAATATATAGCATAACTTCTTGGTGTTCCGATGTCAACATTTTATTTATTTCCTGTCCCAGTTTTGTAAGAATTCCAGCATGCTTTCTTCCTGTTCCAGAAAGAATGGATGATAAACAGCTATCTATAAGTTGGGCACACGATGTGATCTGAACAGTTCTGGCTTTTGTGTGAATTAAGACTTTTAAACTAGCAGTTATAAACAGTGCAAAACTGGCCAATTGTAATTTTTTTTTCCATTTTCAAGCAGTTCACGAGTTGACCATGCGCAATAAGAATAAGAAATATTCCTGATCATCCAAGTTTTCTGGGTCACACAAATGCTTTTATCTGACTGACATTGCCAATGTAGCTTATTGTACAGGAAGGCTATCTAAGCTTCTGATGGGATTCAGAGGTGCTTCAGAATTCACAGGAACAAGCACCTCTCTACTATTCACACGAACCTTTTAAAAAGATACCACTGTTTTGAGAAGTTGACACATCAAAGTTAATAGCACTTAAATAACTCTTAAAGCAGCTTATTTTTCCCCAATTCTTTGAGGAAACCCTTTGGGGGGGGATGGGGGGCTACTTTAATTAGAAAAGTCCAAAAATCCAAAGCACTTCTCCTAGCCCTAGCTAGTACTTTTCTTGCAGATGAAATAATGACTTAAACTAACTTCCTTGCACAATTGGCAAAGATCACTGTAACTCAGAAACAGGTACACTACCCATGTATAGAAAAACATAATTTATAGAACTTTTGAGAGAAAAACAGGCAGTCTGATCTAGTGATGGATTTATTCTAAAGTGCTAGAAAGAACTACTATCTTCTCTGCTTTAAGAGATCTTGAATATTAGTACCAGATCCTGAAAGCGGATTTGCTAAATTTCGTGGCCACAAAAAGTAACAGCAGCAGCAACCACATCAGATCTTGTTTTCTAAGCCTAAATGCAAGATGTATGACAGAAGATTAGGTTGATCATCTTCATACTAATAATGAAATTCATCCTTCAGGAAACATATACCCTTCTACTTATCACAATGTTTGACAATTGCATTTTTCCAAGAACCGTCTTCACTGTACTTTTAACCTAATATTGGTTAATCAAATGGGAACCACTAATGCTGCTTAAGAGAATTGATCATTTGTACATTCAATAAACATGAAGAAATAAAATTGATGGTAATGTCAGGAGACAAGAACATTGCACCCTATAGACCCGTGATGGCGAACCTATGCCATGGATGCCAGAAGTGACATGCAGAGCCCTCTCTGTGGGCACGCAAGCCGTCACTCCAGTTCAGCTCAGCTCTGCCACACATGCTTCCTGCCACCCAGCTGGTCTTCAAGTCTCTGCTGCGCATGCGTGGGAGGTGGGGCGCATGTGCAGGGGATGTAGGGCACTGTGCGGGGGGATGCACACACATGCATGGGAGATGCACATGCATGGCTGTAGGGGCGTGCATTGCATTTTGGAGATGCATGCGTGTGCATGCGCTTTGGGCACTCGGTGCCAAAAAAAAGTTAGCCATCACTGCTATAGACAGCCAAAATGACAGCAGCTGCAAGCCTAACAAAGCTTTGGGTGCAAAGCACAATTTTAGAAATACAGGTAGTCCTCGACTTACAATAGTTTGCTTAGTGACCCGTTAAAGTTGCAACAGCACTGAAAAAAATGACTTAGGACCATTTTTCACATTTATGACCGTTGCAGCATCCCCATGGTCATGTGTTTACATTCAGATGCTTGACAATTGACTCACATTTATTACAGCTGCAGTGTCCCTGAATCTTGTGATCTCCTTTTGCAACCTTCCAACAAGCAAAGTCAATGGGAAACCCAGATTTACTTAACAACCATGTTACTAATTTAACAACTGCAGTGATTCACTTAACAACTGTGGCAAGAAAAGTTGTAAAATGGGGTTGTAAAACTCACTTAGCAAATGTCTCACTTAGCACATAAATCTTGGGCTCAATTGTGGACATAAGTCAGGGACTACATGTACACATCACCATCACAGTATATAATTCTAGATAGCTTTCCAAAAGAAGAAAGTGTCAGAATAATAGCTTTTTACAAACTAAATCTGGTTGCTCAAGCTGCAAAGCAACGATTTCATGAAGCCCTAAGGCAGTTCTAAAATGCAGAGTCATAATTATTTGTAACACAAGGAAAGGAAAATGATTCATTGCATGGAGACTAATCATGTTAACTATATTAAATCAATTTGTTTCTAATTTAATCCAATATAGTATTTTCCCTTGTCCACCTACTTTCTGAAGCACAACTTTTAAGATGGAACACAAGAGCCAAGTAAGGCTCCAGATTCCAAAGGGCTCTTTAAACATGTATTTCAGGGGTATCAAACTCGGAGCCCACGGGGTGCTTAAATCTGGTCCACAGGGCTGCCATGGAAACAGTGAAGGACCGGCCCTCCAAATTCCAACGAAGAGCACATACAAAACCGATGACTTTGACAGCCTGAATTATAATCCTACTCCTAATTACTCAGTAGTCAATCTTGCTGAAAGAGTAAGGTCTATTGTAGTCTTCTCTAAAGGACAGCTGGGACCAGCGAATTGGTTATTAAGCGAAGTGAGCAATAAGTGGAATCATGACAGTGTTTACAATCCTACTTCAACTTTCCCTTACTTTATTTTGTAGACATGCAAAGATTATAAACAGAAAGACAGGCCATAAAGTTACTTTTTTTAATCAACAGTTGTTAAATGACACTGTGCGAAACAAGGACTACCTTTAGTTCTAACAGCTAGTTATTAGAAATACTTAATGCCTAATGCTAAATTGGCTAAACTACTTAATTACTCAGATTATTTCTTCCATATTTCAAAGTTACTTTCAGAAATATGCATACACTGGATTACTTGGATCACTTCTTCCATATTTCTAAATTACTTTCAGAAATATACACACAGCATTACCTATTTTCAAAAAAAGTTCTTAAAGTTACTTCATTTAGACCGCAATCTTACATATGCCTATGTAGTACTGTACTAAGCCCTATTAAGTTCAGCAGAGCTCACTTTCAGAGAAATGGGTGAAGGATTGTAGCTAATTGTAACCAATAACTTAAAGGTTTCTGGAGATATTTAACAAAGTTATTTAAAAGACTGAAACCAGTCAAATACAGTGTTAGCAAGAAACACAGAACGTGATGCTTCATTAGTATATTGCTAGATATGCATGAATCAAATGCATCTGTATGAAGGCACATACATATATAACACACAATACAACCGATTCTACCCTACTGTAATGCAGGCACTTCGGATCAAAGCATTTAAAAATGGACAGCCCAAGACTTATTTCCATTCCCTTTTACAAGTCCTTAGACTAGAGTACCATTTTTTTACCTTTATCTTGCCTGACTAATATATTTGCGAGAGATCCTAATTTGCCCAATACTCAAAGCCCAGACCGTGGCAGGCTAAAAACCTCTGCACCCATTGAGCTCACCCCATTCCTAAGTGGTCCTTAAAGGGGACGTGCATAAGCGCACCAGCATGCCTACCATCCCTGTCTTACTGTCCCCATTTCTCTGTATTTACTCCCTTTGTTCTTCCTTTATGTACTTATACTTGTTATCTTGTATATGTTTGGCAAATAAACGAACAAACATACATTCTCCCTTATTTCTCTCCCCACATCCAAAAAATAACAGGCCAATCCGTTTACCCCTTCCAAGTGCTACGGATCCACACGCACTTTTGTAGAAGTCCACGCAGATTCCATCTACCGCTGGAGGAGTGGATGGGATCTGACCGAGATTCGCCTGCATGCAAAGAGGCACGTACTGGAATACACTTTAAAAAAATAAAAGAGCCGAGAGGAGGCCCGTCCCCCTTCTCTCTCTCTCTCCCATTCTCTTACTTACTTACCACTGTTCGCCCCGATGTTCTCCCGCAAAAATTGCCCGCTGGAAAGATGCTTGAGGCCAAAGCTCTTGGCGATCCTCTCGCACACGGTCCCTTTGCCGGATCCCGGGGGACCCAAGACGACGGCTCGCAGGAGCTTGGAAGCCATTGCGATCTACCTTCAGGGGGAAAAAAAAAAGGAGTTTTAAAGCGTCAAGAGCCGGGATTCCGGTTCCAAAGCTGGGAAAGAAAGGCGGAACCCCGCACCCGCACCGACGGCGAGAGGAAAGTAGGACTCTTCCCTCAAGACTCACTTCCCCTAACTTCCCCCTTTATTCCAAGCCAGAGAACCGTTTAAAGACCACCCCGGAGGGGTTTTAAGTCCCCCGGCAAGCCTGGCATAGAAAGAAACCAAGGATCTGAGCCCCGCGGTGGGTTGTTGCGGCGGGTAGTATTATTATTTCGGCGGCGTTTGATGAAGCTCAACTTTTCTAACTCGCCACCTCCCTGTCACCCCTGGACACCGAAGAGGAATGCTTGCCCCTCAGCAGGCTTGAATGGGTGGTTTGTCGCTTTCAGACCGTTTTTCTCCAGCCCAGCAAGACGCGCGTCTGGGAAAAGGCGAAGAGGCAAGGTGGAAAACGTTGCAAAATTTAGAAAGGGACCGCCGGGCACTTTCTCTTGAGTTGCACGTGAGCGAGGTTTTTTTTCTTTCTCCTTCCCTCCCCTTCCACCCCCAAAAACGCTTCTTAACGGTTCCCTGGAAGTCGCAAAAAAAAACTTTCTTCGGGCTGATGAAAAGAGAGTAAAACGCTGAAGTTAAGCAAGCGTCGGGCTTCTGAAGTACCTCCGAAACCCAGCCGGTCAGATATATGGCTCTCGTGTGCAAAACTTTTGAAACGGACCGATTGCCATCTCCTGTTGTACTTGGGTCAGCCCTTCGCCAATGCACACGCCCCGATTGGAACAGCTCTTCTGTTAAGCAGAAGGAACAACCAAACTCACCCCTGCTTCGCGGAGCAACAAGAAAGCAAATGCACAAATCCTAAGAAGAGGTGGGGGGGGGAAAGAGAGAATAAGTCCGCAAAATGGCGTTTTTAAAATAGTCGACCGATTGTTTCACATATTCGCGATCTCCATTCGGTCAAAAAAGGAAAAAAAGCAAGACTTCCCAGTTCCGACTGCGCCTTTAAGAGAAGCGAGAGAAAAAGAGAGAGAGAGAGTCTTCGCAAAGGCAAACTGTTCTCAATTGCGCGCAGCAGCAGCAGGAGCTTCGAGCGCACCGTAAGGAGGGAGGAAATCCCACCAGTTGGAGTCAACAGCAAACGAACTCCGCCCCCTCTTAAAGCAAGGTGTCTTGGGTTTCGTAGTCCTGAACGGCACTTCGTCGGGCGCTTTTCAATAATCCTTGCCACTTCGTTCGACTACCGGTTCCAGAAAGCCTACCAAAGCTGAATCGCGATCCAACCCTTTTCTATCCACCTTGCCATAGGACTGGATGGAGAGACTGGAATGTAGGTGTAGTTGGGCCCTGCGGGGAGAGGAGGAGGAGGCGGTGTCTGGATAGGTGCTGCTGCTTTATAATGTTGCAAACGTTGTTGGAGATGCGTATGTAGGAAGGGGAGGGAGCTAGCCAGGCAGAATGGAATCAGACGTGAGCCTCGTATTTTTTTTTAAAAAAGCATTATTTTATTTTATTTTTTAAAAAATCTTAACCCTGAAATGTTCTTCCTCAAATAGCTATTTTTTTCCTTCATTTTTTTTCCTTTTTTGGGTAAAGTCTCTGAAATACATTACTGTGCTGGCAAAGAAATGGAAGGAAGTGATGTTTAATGAGAATGAATAGGGAGTCCAGGATGATTGGTGGAAGCGCGTTTCTTTAGAAGCCTGTTTAAACCTGTTCGCTTTTTCTATGAGGTGATCTCCCAAGTTTGCAAAGGGACAAAAATGTAGGTGCTTGCTAGAGAATGAGAAGAAGCTTTTTAACACTTTTAGAGGCCAACCCTCTATCTTTGTCTCTGGAAATATAACCCAAATTGATTAATTTTTTATCCCGCCTTTATTATTTTATAAGTAACTCAATAACTCAAGGCAGCAAACATGCAAAATATCTCTTCCTCCTATTTTCCTCACAACCACTACCCTAGAAGGTGGGTTGAGCAGAGACAGAGTAAGTGACCTTTGGGTCACCTACTTTCATGCCTAAAATGGACTAGAACTCAAGTCTCCTGGGTTCTAGGCCAGGACTTTCACCACCACACTAAATCTGTGCAAAAGAGTTGAAGTGTAACATTTGGTGGGGCCCAAAGTCTTTCCGAAAAAGACATGTCTAAAAAAACCAGTAGTGGCTAAATTGGCCCCACAATGTAAGAACAGATAAATTATTCTATGTAATTATTTACATACACAACCATTAAAATCAGGGTTTTTTTTAACAAATGTTAAGACTGTAGGGACTCAAGTTTTTGGTTTCTGCAACTTTTAGAACTTATTCATTTAGTATTCTCAAATATCATGAAATTCTAGCTCAGGGGTCCCCAAATTTGGCAACTTTAAGACTTGTGGACTTCAACTCCCGGAATTCTAGCTATGCTGGCTGTAGAATTCTGGGAGTTGAAGTCCACAAGTCTTAAAGTTGCCAAATTTGGGGACCCCTGAGCTAGCTCTTTTGAAAAATCTCATAATATGGGGAAAGGTGGATGGAAAGAAAGGATAATGATAATGATAATAATAATGATAATAATAATAATATAACAACAACAACAACAACAACCACATTTATTTATATACCGCTCCTCTCCCGAAGGACTCGGAGCGGTGCACAGCCATACAATTAAAACATTAAATATATAAAAGTTAAAACTAGATTAAATTAAAGACCCTGGCTGAAAACAATTAAAACCCCTCCCTTAAACCCTAAAATTTGATATAAAAATTAAAATACCCAAATCTAAAATCAGCCCAAGCCGGCCTGGTCAAAAAGCCAGGTTTTCAAGGCACGCCTGAAGGTCCCCAGGTCCGTGGCTGTACGTAACTCCAGAGGCAACCCATTACAGAGGACAGACGTCCCCACAGAGAAGGCCCTATTCCTTGGGGTCACCAGCCGGCACATAGATACCGACGGGACCTGCAAGAGACCCTCCCTGTGGGAGCGCACCGGACGGTGAGAGGAAAATGGCAGAATGCGGTCTTGTAAATATCCTGGTCCGATGCCATGGAGCGCTTTAAAAGTTAACACTAAAATCTTAAAGCGCACCCGAGAGGCCACTGGCAACCAATGCAGCTCGCGCAGGAGGGGCGTCAAGTGAGAGAACCTTGACACCCCCATAACCATCCGCGCGGCCGCATTCTGCACCAGTTGAAGCCTCCGGATGCTCCCATTCGGGAGCCCCATGTAGAGGGCATTACAGTAGTCCAGTCAGGAGGTGACCAGGGCATGAGTGACCGTGCATAAGGCATCCTGATCCAGAAAGGGCCGTATCTGGCGAATCAGGCGAACCTGATAAAACGCCCCCCTGGAGACGGCCGTAATGTGATCTTCCAAGGACAGCCGTACATCCAGGAGGACACCCAGATTGCGAACCCTCTCTGAAGGGGGCAAAATCTCACCCCAATAGCCAGCGAAGGAACTACCTGGCTATATCGGGACGCCGGAAACCACAGCCACTCAGTCTTGGAAGGGTTGAGTCGGAGCCTGTTCCCGCCCATCCAGTTCCGCACGGCCTCCAGACAACGGGACATGACCTCCATGGCATCGTTGGGGTGGCTTGGGGTGGAGATGTACAGCTGAGTATCATCAGCGTACAGATGACACTTCACCCCAAAGCCACGGATGATCTCCCCCATCGGCTTCACATAAATGTTGAACAAGAGAGGGTAGAGGACCGACCCCTGAGGCACCCCACAATCGAGGGACCTAGAGGTGGACCTCTCCCGCCCGCCAACACAAAGTGCAGACGGTCAGAGAGGAAGGAGGCAAACCACTGCAACACGGTGCCTCCAACCCCCCCAACCATCGCAATAGGATACTATGGTCGATAGTATCAAAAGTCGCTGATAGGTCTAATAGGACCAGGACAGAGGAATAACCCATGTCACGGGCCCTCCAGAGATCATCAACCAACGCGACCAATGCCGTTTTAGTACTATGTCCGGGCCTGAAGCCCAATTGGAAGGGATCCAGGTACGTATCTTCATCCAGGTACTGGGGAAGCTGACCTGCCACCACACTCTCAACCACCTTCGCCACGAAGGGAAGGTTGGAGACAGGACAATAGTTGTTCAAAAGAGTTGGGTTCAGGGAGGGCTTCTTAAGGAGGGGTCGCACCACTGCCGTTTTCAAGGCAGTGGGCAGCGATCCCTCCATCAAAGAGGCATTTAACATTTCCCTGGAGCCAACTCCGCATCACCTCTCTGGCGGTAGAAACCAGCCAGGAGGGGCAAGGGTCCAATAAACGTGGGGGCATTCAGCCGCCCCAGCAACCTGTCTATACCCTCGGCAGTCACAGGGTCGAACTTGTTCCAGATAACTGTCTCAAGACTCGCCATGGTCACCTCCCCGGGACCTCCCAACTAGAGTCCAACCCGGCCCGAATCTGAGCGATTTTATCGTGCAGAAATCGAGAAAACTCCTCTACCCTTCCCTGCAAGAGATCCTCCCGCTGCTCCTGGCCCAAGCAGGGAGTGGGTTACTCTAAACAGGGCGGCGGGTCGATTTTCTGCCGATGCAATAAGGGCAGAGAAGTGAGAACGCTTCGCCGCCTCTATCGCCATTAGGTAGGTCCTAATATAGGACCTAACCTATGTTCGGTTCGGACTCGGCACAACCGGCCCTCCAGACGCCCTCCAGATGTCTTTTCTGGCAGCAAGGTGGATAGGCTCAGCTGCAGCAGTAATGACTGTACTATTGGAAGACCTGAAGAGCCAACTGGGGGAAGATCTTCCTGGAGAATATCTATCTACGAGGTCTTTAGGAGGCACATGGTACATAATCAATTCACAAATTTAGGAACTTATTCCTGCTTTCCAAGGACATGCCCAGGTTCTATTTCAACCTCCTGTTCAGACCTTCCTTCTCAATTATTGGTGAAAAGTTGTTAGTATCTACCAGAAATAATGTCTCATTTTAAATTTATCAGATCCATGCATTCATTTGGTGATCGACTAGATTAACCACTATACCTAAGATTATTTATCAGAGCAAAAGGACCTAAAAGAAATTGGTAGTGACTTTTTTTTTTTTAAAGTGGCCATAGTGGCTACTTGGAATAAAAACCACTATTGTATGAGTAGGAACTGGTTTAACTTTTCCTACTTTCTTTTTTTCTTTACTTGCCCTTGGTAAAGATGTGCATTGAAAGAAGAAGAAGAAGAAAAAGATACAGTTATAAGAGTGAATCCCTTTTGTTGAAGTCCTATTGTTTTATCTCCATGTCCTTCCATTTGGAAGCTGAAGAAGAAAGGTAACTTCAAATTCATACTCATTGTGTCAGAGGTCACAGTAATCTTGAGTTAGGTTAGTTGCTCAATTATTAACTTTGAATACTCCTGAATTTAAGATGAACTTCTTATGTGCTGAGAATTTTATATCTCTAGTGACTGAACAGACCTAATGTATTAAAAGAAGAAAAAACAGTTTAGATGCTTATCCTTGAAAACAACCATCTAAAATAAGACTTCATGAACTATTGGTCACGTAAAAATGTAAGATTTTGTTCTATTTTTTTAAATTACTCTGAACAAAGCAAAGGATTGCAGCCTTTTAAAAAGCATTTATATTTTTGTTATACAGGTAGTCCAACCATTTCAGTTGTTGAGACATTTGTTAAGTGAGTTTTGCCCTATTTTACAATCTTTCTTGCTACAGTTTTTAAGTGAATCACTGCATTTGGTAAGTTAGTAAGTTAAGTGAATCCAGCTTCCCCATTGACTTTGCTTGTCAGAAAGTGGCAAAAGGTGATCCCATGACCTTGGGACACGGCAGTGGTCATAAATATAACCCAGTTGTCAAGCATCTGAATTTTGATCACATCATCATGGGGATGCTGCAAAAGTTGTAGCTATGAAAAATGGTCATAAGTCACTTTTGTTTAGTGCCATTGTAACTTTGAACGGTCACTAAATGGACTACCTGTAATTATAGAGTGTTTTTGATAAGAGAATTTGGGCCTTGGAATGTAGTATTGACTCGCATATATTGTTCATAAAAGAAAGTATTATGATAGTAATTAATGGTATGCTATGGAGCTGTAGCCAATAGACGTGGTAAATATAGTGCCTTGATAATACCCACATGCTAGGCATGTCCTGAAGTTAAATCATAAAGCTTCAGTTCTTTTTTTAATCCCACTGTTATTATTTTTATGAATAACTCAAGGAGGCAAACATACATAGTATTCCTTTCTCCCATTTTCCCCACAACAACCCACAATGTGAATTGAGTTGGGCTGAGAAGGAGGGAGGGAGTGGGGGAGAGAGAGAGAAGGAGAGGGAGGGAGGGAGGAGGAAGGGAGAGAGACTGGCCTAAAGTCACCCAACCAGCTTTCATGCCTAAGGCAGGACTCCACAGTCTCCTGGTTTCTAAGCCAGTGCCTTAAACAGAAAACCAAACTGGCTCTCTTATTCCAGAAATCATAGTCACTTCATTGCTAGTCTGGTGACTTAACCACTAGACCTAAGTGGCTCTCTACAGTTTTTCCTGTTACTGTTTTCCTATTACAGTTCTTACTGGAAAGGTAGCACTTACAAGAGTTTATTGCTTTATGAACTTGTCTCATAAATTGATTCTAGATAAACATTTGGCAAGCTGACAAATGTCAATGAGGTTACCTCTAAACTCCCATTCATAAAATAAAACATTGGCTCAAAGTCCCGTTAAGCCAAGCAGAGCAGCTCTATATGTGTTTGTTATTCTGATATGTTCTGATTGGAACAAAGTTGAAAGGAACCTTGAAGGTCTTCTAGTCCAACTTGCTGCCCAAGCAGGAAATCCTATATACCATGTCAGACAAATGGCTGTCCAATCTCTTTTTAAAACCTTCCAGTGATGGTGCATCCATAGCTTTTGAAGTGCCCACATAATTTCCACTGATTGATTGTTCTTACTGTCAGGAAATTCCTCCTTAGTTTTTGGTTGGATGTCTCTTTGGTAAGTTTCCATTCATTACTAATGATTCTTTACATTTCATAGTCTTTAGTGAGTTGGTTTCCCTCCTCCCCAGATTTCTTAGATTTACAGTCTATCTGCTACAGTACTTTTGTATTGTGCTAATAGAAATTAGTAACCAATAAATCACTCTGCTGTAACAATGCTTTCCAAAGAAACTGAAAGGAGTGACAAATTCCTAGTTGTATGTGAAATACTTCATATGCTGGTGGTATCCAAGTGTAATAAGCTAATGATCACCTAAATAACAATGTATCTATTATTGAATTTTCCACATTGTATTATAAGACTTGGTTCAAATCAACAACCATATATATGTGTCCCAAGAGTATATGCTCGCAGTTTGGTAACTCTTGCTTTTCTCAGGTTCAGATGATATTGATAAAGCCAGGGACAATGTGTGTGTGTGTGTGTGTGTGTGTGTGTGTGAATGGGACAGCATAGCTGCCCACCTTGTTGATGATAGCCAAAAAGGCGTTAAGAGTTGTTAACCTAATTTTACGTAGCTTTTTGTCTGGTAATATTACACTACTAACTAGAGCATACAAAACATTTGCTAGACCAATACTCGAATACAGCTCATCAATCTGGAACCCATATTACGTATCTGATATTAACACAGTTGAGAAAGTCCAGAAATATTTCACAAGAAGAGTTCTCCACTCCTCTACTCGTTGCAGAATACCTTATGCCACCAGACTTGAAATTCTAGACCTAGAAAACCTAGAACTATGCCACCTTCGGTCCTATCTAAGTATAGTATATAAAATCATACATTGTAAGTCCTACCTGTCAATGAATACTTCAGCTTTAACCATAACAATACAAGAGCAAGCAATAGATACAAACTCAAGGTGAATCGCACCAAACTTGATTGCAGGAAATACGACTTCAGCAACAGAAGGGTCAATGTCTGGAATACTCTACCTGACTCTGTAGTTTCTTCCCCAAACCCCAAAAACTTTAAACTTAGATTGTCTACTATTGAGCTCACCGCTTTCCTAAGAGATCTGTAGAGGGCATGCATAAGCACACCAACATGCCTACCATCCCTGTCCTATTGTTTCTTTTATTTATTTTTCTTATATGTATCCATGTATTCATAACTATGTTTTACTTATACCTATTATCTTGTAAGCAATTGACAAACCAAATAAATAAAATAAATAAACCATCCCTGAAAATTTCCTTTTCCCTAGTTCCAGAACTTTTTGAATTATTTCTTTAAGAACTTTTTCATGCACCTTAAAAGCAACACAAAGGCAAGTAGATTGATTAATAGGAATTAAAGAACTGATCAATGTGAAAAATCAAGGTGGAATAATTACATTAAAATATTTAATATTTTAATCCATCAAATGGCTCATCTAATTGTTGTTGCTAAGGGTGTGTGAGGGTGTTCTTTTTTTGTATTGATGTTTTATCCTTGTAAGCCTCCTGGAGTCATGCAGAATGAACTGGGCAACCATATAGCTTTTTAAAAATAAATAAATAGATATAGTAAGGGGCTTTACATGATCTGAAAAAAAAGAAATAAAAGATATTGGTAATCAAAATTCACAATTGTTTATTATAAGAGGTTTTTTTTTCTTCCTATAGATGTATACTTTTGATACTTCCATATTTCTGATAAAACAAACGCCATTTGCTAAAGATCTGTTATTCAGCTTTTAAAAAATATGCTGCATTCATAATTAATTTTTTAAATAGTTTAATGCCTGAGGCCTAATGTGGAAACATTGCCTATTTCTGCTCTGGATATATAACAAAAAAAATTGGGATTGTCTGGTTTTATAGCACCATAAATATGTGTAGTATTCCCATTCACACCAGAATATGTGTTTTTGCGCTTAGAAGCTTAAAGCTGAATTATGGAGTCTCCAAAGAAGAAACATCGATGAGCAGGTCAGAATGAATTTTTTCGTACATATGAAAGTTTTTCACGTATTAAACAGGTGCCGGGCTGACCAATGTGGCTCTGGGAGATTTAGCACGTCTGTGATTTTTGTGCGAGCGAACCACTCGCGAAGAGCTTTCTTATCTTCTGCCCTGTTGCTATGCTTTTCAGTTAGCAACCATTCACTCTTTGGACTGGAGTATCCCATTGATAAACGCAGCGCAAACGCCAACCGGTTCAATATCCCAAAGATGCTTTAAAAAAAAAAAAACCATTTTCACTCTCAGGATTTGCAATTCAGGGAAGTCCCGTCTTCGATCGTCCGAATCCGTTACAAGTTTGCAGAAATCGTTCAGGATCGGAATGAAGAAGGGAAAAAAAACACACACACACACACAAAGCGTCGGATGAAGTTGAACCTGTTCTGTTTCGAAGCCGTCAGAAAACCGCCAAGCATCCAAGAGAGTCCCTGGGGAAGAGGGTACAGGCGATACTCTCCACGCGCGTTGCCTCCGCGTTCACCCGATACTTTCCAGCTCGGTGAAAAGGAAAGCGAGATTTTTAAAGACGCGCCGTCCTGCCTCGCCCACAAGTTACTTCGCTCGTCTCCGGCTTTGCTCTTTTTTTTTTTCTTTTTCTTTTTTTAATTCCACGCCCGCCTCCCACAGTCACGGAACCCGGAAGTTTGTGTGTGAGCGCGTCTCTTTCTGCGTGGTGGTTGGCGTGTCGTTGTTTCTTTTTTTCTTCTTTTTTTTAATTTCTATCACATGGCAGCGTGCGAGAGAGAGAGAGATACAATAAAAACAGAAAAATGGCGACAGTCACGTTGTGGCGACTCTGCGCTGCGTCATTAGATAATCTTCGCGCAAAGAAAGCTAAAGAACAAAGACGAAGAGAGCGAGTGGGGCAAAAGCAGCGCGTCTGGAAAGGTGGGTGGGCGAGGGGGCAGAGACTTTTTGGCAGAGCGCGCGGGGAGCCGACGGACGGGCGGGGGGAGGGGGAGAAAGAGACGATTAGGGATGTGGGGGGAGAGGTGAGCGAGCGCGTTTATTGGCAGGGCACCGGGGTTGACATCCCAACTCTTCCCCCCCCCCCCCCATCCGCTCACGGAGCCCCGGGGGAAAGTCCTGCGAGAGGTTGGTGGATTTTGACAAGAGGGGGCAAAGCTTTTATTCGCCCCAGGGAAGAGGGGCGGCGGCGGCAAGCTCCGGGGCGAGGTATCGATGCCTGTCCTCTTTTCTCTCTCCCCCTCCTTTTAATAAACGCGACCCGCAGCTGGGCGAGAGACCGGGTTATTTATTTATTTTATTTTATCTTTGTGAGCTGAGCGTTTCCTTTCGCCTTCCCTGCGCTCTAACTACTAGGCGTCCCGGCGACCGTCCGCGCGCTTTTGGCCAAAGGGAGCCAGTGTTCGCCTTTTGCTTTTTCTTGGGCTCGCGTAGGGGAGGGGGGGGGTATAAAAGACCGGAGAGAGGCCCGGGACTGGAGGGGAGCCGTCCCATCCCTAGCATAACCCCTCTTCCTCGGAGGGAGGTTTGCTCGGCGACCGCTTGACCGGCGGGCTGGAGCTAGCGAGCGGGAGAAGAAGGGGGGCGGTGCGGGGAAAAGGGAAGCGTCCGCTCCGGAGGGCGTTGTGGTGCCTCTTAAAATGTGGCGCACTATTATTTTCCTTCAGACTCCTGGCCCGGTTCCTTTCCAGTCAAGTGATTGTAAATATAGCCCGGGTGTTGTTTACATGAAACCGTCCAGGGGGAGGAGCGCAGAGAGGAGGAAGAGGAAGGCGGAGGAGGCTTCCCAGGCTGGCAGGGGTGAGTTGTTCCCAAAAAGGAGGAGCTACCGGATGAAACTGAGGGCCGGAGGACTCGGACCAGCGGTGTCGGTATGCGCGCTGGAGGCGAGCGCCTCCCTCGCCGCTTGGGGCTGGCCTCCGCGCGCCTGCTGTGGTCGAAGTGCCTGGCGGGAGAGTCCGGTTGCTCAGTCCGGGCTGCCTTGTCCTCCAAAATGGATCTTGGCCTCTTTCTTTTCTCTAAGCCCGCTCCTTTCGGTTTTGAGCTGCTAAGGTGTAGAATGACTTAGCCTGGTTTCCTACCCAATAAAGCAGCTGCACCTGGCAGTTCTCTGGGTATGATCAAAAACCTTTTTCTTCCTTGGAGCTTTCCGGATCAATGGATCTGCAGATCCCTCAGGTTCCCAGCCAGCTTGGCTTTCCCTAGAGGTGCGATGGTGAACCTATAGCACAGGTGCCGGAAGTGGCACACAGAGCCATCTCTTCGGCCACGCCAGCTGTTGCCCATTGCTTTTCTGCGTTCCGGCGCATGCATGTGCACTGGCCAGTTGGTTTTTGCATGCACAGGAGCGCTGGAAACCGGAAGAGCAGCTCCCCGGTGTGCATGTGCATGCTTCCGGTTTCCGGCACACACATGCACACCGACCAGCTCTCTTTGCGTGTGCATGCGTGCCAGAAACCGGAAGACTAGGTATCCAGTGTAAATGCGCTGACTGGAAACCGGAAGCTCAGCTACCTCTGGTTTCCGGCACTCCTGAGTGTGTGCGTGCGTGCACTCCCGTTTCAGCACTCAATGCCGAAAAGGTTCACCAACACTGCCCTAGAGTGTGCCAAAAAGGCACCATCATATTGGGGAAAAGGGATGGGGGGTTATGCTGCTTGGTCCTCTTTTGCATTGCAGAGAAGTTCCTGCCCTCCTAGCTGTCATGCTTGTCTTTTTTTTTTTTATAATGATGTTGGGGAAAGTTCTCTGCCTCCAACATTTCCCCCTTGCTTAACATTTGCATCTGCCAAAACACAGAGCAAAATTGTGTCCTGCTTTTTAAAGTAATTGAGAGGACCTAAGTCCTGAAGCATCCTGGCTTCTTGAAGTGACCTTAACAAGCCAGGATTAATAGGACTTTGAAATTCTGCCTCTTCCAAAAGTCATTTATCTGCACAATTCCTGAATGTATAAGAGGACTCTGTGGATGTCACCGGTATGAGTTACTTCCCCATTCTTGGCATTTTTATTCTGTCCTATCCAATGAAGTATTGGAAGGAAAGTATCTCGGAACACTCTGTCCACCTATCGGTGTGTTCATTAGCAGAAACTTTCCAAAAGCAGAATGGATGGAACCAAAATTGGTGAAGGTGAAAAAAAGCTGGCAAAGAAAAGAGTGAATTTGAAAATGGCCAGATGTGCTTGGAGTCTGCAGAGAAAAAATATATGAAAATTTCCCAAAGTATTCCTTTGGGAGAGGACATGAATTTAGACTTTTGCTGGTTGTTCCATCTTAAGATCCTTTCCCCGCCTACTTCCTGGTCACATGACCCAGAGTGAATGTTCAGGGCTTGGAAAGAATTCCGGAAGTCATGTTCTACATGGGTTCCCTACCTTGTTGTTCTTTCCAATCCAGCAAAATCCAGGAAAGAGATTACATAAAGAGTCTTGGGACTTTGTTTATCAACAGGATAATTCTTGGAAAACAAAACTGGATTGGCAGGAAATTCCAATAGAAGAACTGTGAGTTTGAATAGGGGATGGATCTGGACAAGAATTGCAAATCCCCAATGTATTCCTATAGAAGAAATAGTTGGGCAGTGTCTCAGAATGCTGTTGGCTCTTTATTCTAAGCCGCCTTCCTTCCCAGAGTATAGCTGTAACTTAAGGCCTTGGAAAGAATTCCAGAAGCCAAACTTTTCATGTTTCCCATATATTTTGCCTTTGCAATACATTTTTACCATTAGCCTATCCTAGCTTCCTAGCAAATGCATGATTGGAGTGAAATAAGTATCATTATGCCTCAGTGTATTTTTTTTCTTCCATATCATACTTTCCCCACAATTGAGATGAAGTGCTAATCACCCATTATGGAATCTGCAAAGGACTGTATACAATAACCATTAAAAACTACTATCCCCATAAACATATCTAGCCTCTGTTACCTCTGATTAAAATCACTGCCAATCACCTAACTTCCTGTAAGGAACTAGGCAAATTTTATATACCTTGAGACAGTCCTAGATGTTAGAATGAGTGGAAATCAGGGGTATTCAGCAGGTTGTTACCAGTTCTGGAAAACCAGTAGTGGAAATGTTGAGTAATTTGCAGAACTGGTGAATACCACCTCTGGAGATTTTACAGTATCCTTTCCCTGTCACACCCACCAAGCCATGCCCACAGAACCAGTAGTAAAAAAAGTTTGAATCCCACCACTGGTGGAAATATACTACTTAATCACCTGCACGACTATTTTACCTCATTCATGGATAGGAACAAAGTGAAAGCAATATAACAAAGATGCAGCAATGCAAAGTGGCTTTTATCACTTACTGGCCATGTTCAGTTAACTATAAGAGAAAGGACATAAAATCCCGGCATGTTACAGAAAAAACATCTGAAATGCTGACTGATCGTAGGTATATTTATTCAGATTTCAATACAATAAGAGACCTGACTTTGTGTCTACAATTGCAGGCTTAACCCTAAACTTGTTTTAAACATTGGCATCCCTGTAGTATCTTTCCATCACCCACTGATTTGCTATCACTAGGTTCCCCCAAGGGAATTTGGTTTTTAGGCCTGAGTTGCTGCACCTTCTAGAAATTAACTGCTATGTCTAAACAAGTCTGAATTAATTAACCTTTGTTGTTCTGATGTTAAAAAGTAATGGATGTGAGTAGTTCCCAGAAATATTAACTCAAAAATTCAGTTGACATTTCCATTTTCTCTTACTGTTCTTCTGTTGTAATTTATACTTCTATGCCTGACAACTTGCATCTCACTATTTTATGCAAATCATCTCTGTTATCTTTTCTGGTTACATTTTGCTTTATAACATGTGATTTTTAAAAATCTAGCAACGTGAAGGATTGTCCAGGACCTCCCTTGTTCGTATTTTGAAGCAGAAGGGCTGCAGTGCTGGAATTGTTAGATCCAATTTTTTGCTTCACAATGATGGAATAGGTTATATTTTAACAAAGTATAGGAGTGTTTATTCTCTCTGGCCAGTAAGTAACAAAAGTCCAGGTCTATGACCTTGATTCCTTTATTGCAGCATCTGTGGTTTTGATGAAACTTTTCTGTAAATACAGAGAAGAAATTCTAAATTTATTTGTGAATAGAATTTGACTTCTCTATATTTATTAGTCTTATTTTCCCTTTATCTCTGTTACTCCCTATAGGCAGTGAAGAACTAAAGCGGTGTAAGATGCCTTACGCCCTTTTCTGAGAAATGCAACTCCTAATGTTGCCAGCTTCAAGTCTGTAAGTATTTCTCTGTGGGCTTGTTTATTTGGGCTATGAGGCTTTGATGGAAAAGAAAATACTAGGATTGAATGTCTACTATGACTGACAGTAATAAGGTGCTTGTGAGATGAATGTGTTGAATTACATATTTGTTCAGTGGTCTTGTATCATTTGGGATGGATGAGACTTCTCCTGTCTCTCACAGAATTCTTAAGCAAATATTAAAAATAATGTAGTTGAAGAGAGTGGTGTATTTAAAAGGAGAGGCTGGCAAGAAGTCTGTACAATAACATTTTGCAGATAGAAGGTGCAGTTGAGATTTGCGATGTGATGTCTCTATGATTTTGATATTTATCAATTTTTGTATGTTTTGCTTTTTATCTGCAAATAGTGGTCTTTTTAATTCTGCAGTCTAATGTGTACTTAGAGTATTTCTAAGTAAACATGTTAGGTTTGGCTTGTACAGAGTGGATCTTGAATGGTTAAGATGTAATCCCATGGATTACAGTCTTTCAAAAAATGTTTTTTTATCTCCAGCAACTATTGCCTAGAAAGGAAAGGGTAGAAATCAGATATGGGAAAAGAGAGCAAGAAAAAGACAACCAAGTAAAAATATAGCAACTTGTAAGTATGAGAGCCAGTTTGGTCTAGTGGTTAAGGCACAAGACTAGAAAGTGAGGGAGTCCTGCCTCCGTTGCACAGGGTTCTTTGCTGTTCACTAGCTTGAGCTGTTTGTGAAAATAATAAAGCTAGGATAAATATAATGAAAATTTAAAAAAAAAGTAAAATAAAGAAATCTTAATTACTTAAGACAGAAATTTTTCAGAAATTAAATTGGCCTGAAGGGTTTAAAAGGTTTTTTTTTTTAAAGAAAATATATGGGAAAGAACTAGCAAATATAAGTTTATAGAAAAATAAACACATTGGCTTCGATTATACTTAATGCCTGTTCTTAAACCAATAATATTACTATGAGTACATCTGTATTTTTCACCCCTAATTAATTTATCAGAGATCTATAGATTTTCTTTTCTTATAGCATTGCAGTGCTTTCAGGCTTTAATAGTATTACATACAACAGGCATATATGGTTAAATTGAGAACACCTTCTGCTCAAACTTCCCTGAAATGAGTCAATTATTTTAGTAGAGCTTGTACTCAAGTTCCCAGTGGATAATGTTTCATATTTTGGTCAAGGTTACAGGGAATTCTTACTAATCACGCTCTAATGCATTTTTGTCAATTTAGAAATGGTTAAGTATAAAGATTGAAAAACTTCATGCTGCTATGCAGAAGGAAGGACCTGTATTTCTCTGGAAATTTAAAAGAAAGATAAAAGCAGAGATGGAATATTCATTCAATTGTATTATTGACACCTTGTAGCAATAGAGGAAGAGACTCTAGAATTTTAGCAGTATAAAGATTGTCTATTATATTTTTTTGCATATAAATTTAGTCAGAGTAACCACATTATATTTCAGTGAGGCAGGACAAAGAGTTTAGGCATAAAACGTAAGGTTTTTACCAAACTTTAAAAAAATGATTCTCAAATATACCAAATTAAATTGTGGTGAGGAGGGGAGAAAGGCGACCTTCAGGGCATTTTAGCAACAGTTGTTACTTTTTAATCTCTTAGAATCACTGTAGTAATCATCATGCTAATCAAACAAAATATATATATATATTTTTCTTGTTTTTTACAAACATATAATTGTGTGAACAGTATAGCACCAGAGTGTCTTACATTTTAAAACAAATATGATAATATTCTTCATATTTAATACAGTTAACAATCTTAATATTGATACATATTTTGTTAAATTGTAATCTTTCATTCTTTGATTATTTACCATTTCAATCTTATTTTTGTGTCAATCTGCATATTCTGAATATCCCTCTTTTAACTGCAAATAAAATATTATTAATCATACTTGTGATGTTTTAACAGACTTATATAATTCTAATAAAAATTCACCAGTTTATGTTGGTTTATAATCTTCCATTATTTATCCCCTTTCTGATTTTTAACTATGCCACTATTATATATTTTAAAAATATTCCCTCTCTACTCACATTTTACAACTTATTTATTACAAATAAAATAGTATTCATCATATTTACATTGGACAAGTTATATAATTCTAATAATAGTTGTTTTATTAAGTTATAGTCTTTCATTATTATCTTATTTCAATATGTTATTTTTATTACTTTTATATCAACCAAATTCTAGATGTCATTCCTTTTCCTAAATATTTGAAGGACTTAGATTTGTCTTTGGCACATGCTTCCACATTTGCACATTTGCATTTAACTGTCTATCATAATAACATCTATTGGGTAGCTAGCTAGCAAAGATATAACTAGCAAAGAGAGGAGGAAATTCTGGGAATTGAAGTCTTAAAAGTTGCCAGGATTGAGAAACTTTGCTCTATAGAGGAATGTGTGGTTTATAACTTGAGAAGGAAGAGGAAGCTTAGCCGCCCTTAAACTGTTTTCCTGAGGTAAATGCAGACACAACACATACGCCATTGAGTCAGTCTTGACTTATAAGTCCCTGGATGTCTTTGGACTAGTTCAGTTTAAACCTACCTCACAGGATTGTTATGGTGGTAAAATGGGGGAAAGGAGCACAGTGTATGTACCACGAGTTTCTGAATGGAAAGCTGGGTATAGACTCACAAATAAAAATAGATATAAGGCACACCTCAGGCCGTTGTGACTGGGAATTCTGGCAGTTGCTCTCCTAAAACAACTGAGAGGTTACTATGTTCAGAAAGCCTATGAACCATGATTTAATGTTGTATGAATGAGTTCCCCAGTCTTTCACCATGACTAAATTGAAGACATCACCAGTTTTCAATTACATTTTTTTAACCAGAAATTAATGTTACATCCACACCTTAAATAAACTATGTATATTAATGTTTGTACTTAAAATGCAAAATAAAACTTTCATTTCCTATGCAGCCATGCTAAAGGAGGTATTAAATAGACATGTTCAAATCCAAGTGTGCTTTACATGATATTGATCCATAATGTATCAGCATATTATTAGAATAATATTATATTATTAAGGCTAAGATATACAAAGGAATGCAGCATTCTTCTTTACACCAAATATATTACTAGTATATTTATTCTAGCATTGTTTATTTACAATATAATTTTCCAGGAACCTCCCCCAGTTCTATCTGAAGACCCACCAACTGGATATGAAATTAATGCATATAAAAGAAATAGGTTACAATGATACATTTAATTGTAGAGCAAAAATTAGCATCCAGTCCAAATGCTACAGTCTATTTTAAACTTTGGAATGCTATTTCTGAGCAGAGGAAAACCATAAGCTCAACTTGTTATAATTATTTCCCCAACATGTCAGCATCATCAGAAGAATTCAGAATTTATTTGCACATTCCTAAGCAGTAACACTTTTTCATTTGGATGGTGGGGAATGGCCAGCTATCTGAGAGGAATATAAATCCTTCCATTCTCCACCATCCTGTCAGAACTGAAGAAATTTCTTGGATGAGAAGTGAAACTTCTTAAAAAGAAAAAAAAAGGCCAGTTGCCTCCTTTGGGACAACCATAACTCCATAGACTTTTAGCTGTGCACTTTGGGATGAACACCCTTCACATGGTATGGGAGTATGAATGGATTTCGAGAAAAATTGAAACTACACGAGCCATTTACACTTCAGTTTGAGATGCAGAACAACAACTCATCTCCAACAGCCTATACCCGTCTTCAACAGTGAAGGGACACAGGGCAAAAAACATCCTGCAGCCAAGAAGACTCCACACCCATTTGCACTATTCAGGTGACCCTGAGGTCATAGATAAACCTCCAGGTGGCCTCAACGACTCTCTAAAACAGGACTGTCAAACTCATGGCCCATCATGTGCTGGCCACACCACGCCCAGTTTAATGAAGGGGGAAAAAGTGATACATCACATGACGACTCCGTGACAACGCAAGTTTGACATCCCTGCTCTAAAAGAATGCAAATTACCAACTGTCTTCAAGGAATATAAATCCTTTCATTCGCCTCCATTCTGTCAAAGCTGAAGAAACTTCTTGGATGAGAAGCAAAATGTCTTCAAAAAATACCAAAAACCAAGGTCCAGTTAATTCTTACAAAAGCACCTTTGGGACGACTGAATAAGTAGAAGCAGTCTTTTATCAATAGTAAACAGACTATTGCCTCAGACCATCCCATAGTCTATTAAAGGTACTTTTTTCCAAATGGCAACTGGACTTCTTGGGTTTTTTCCCTTTGAAAATATTTCTCTTCTTATCCAAGAAGCTTTTTCAGTTCTTCAATGAATTGAAGAAGTTCTTGGGTGAAAAGTAGAGCATTTTTAAAGAAAAAAACCAAGGAAGTCCAGTTTCCTTTTGAAAAAAGCCTCTTTGGAACAACAATGACCTGGATGATTGGTCCCATAATCACCTTGGTGACAGATGAAAAACTGACTTAAAATCAACAAAGGTTGCAAAAAAGGTTTAGGGTTAGGCACAGATTGGTACAATAGTAATTCCATTCCTGTGTAGAAAACACATCAAAGATCTTATGAAGTAATGCTTACTATGTTCATTCAAGAAACATGATTATACAGTTGATTCCATCTGTCTCTACAGCTACTGGTTGTCAAATATCAGAGAAATCTTTTAAGTTCCAGGTATGTTTACATATGCTTTAGTGAAGGCATCAGGGCAGTGTGTCACAAAGTGCAAATACAATTCCTAATGATTGGTTAATAATCCATTTGTTTGTTTTCTTGGCTCTCCATATAGAGACTCTTTGATCTTCCACTTGGGTATTTTGCCCACAAATTCTATGGGAAAATAAATAAGGGGAATTCCTGCTTCTAGTTTATTTACACATGTTGATATTGTTTGGAACCTTTATATAACTGTCCCTGTTTGCACGAATATGGGTTTTGGGGCAGATACACGTGAGTTTACACAAACAAAACACAGATAGTCCTCAACTTACAAACAACTGAGACCAGAATCTTTGGGTGTTGAGCAAAGTGGTTACTGAGCATCCACCCTGAAATCCAAGCAGGATTTTCGCATTGAGTATTTGCAGCATGGAGTGTTGCCAGCCAGCTCCCAAGGACAAGATTCTCTCTTCTCATTTCTGGGGGAATGCTGTAAATGTCCCGTACTGTAAACACATACTTTGGAATAGTCGCTGAACACATGGTTGTTAAGCGAGGACTACTTGTAGTTAATCCTGCCAGGTGCTAATTAATTAATTCATTGGGTTGTCTTTGTTTTTTGTCCTAACTTTTTTTAAAGGGTTGAGCATATGTCGGATACGTTTTCATCTCATTAGTGCCCTCTTGTGGTTTTCTTTAAAAAAATGTTTCTTTTCAGGTGTGCATCACATGGAAGCTTTCAGTCAGAAAGGAGAGGTGAGTTTCTTCCACTTCTGTTCCTTTGACTCAGTCCAAAAGTCCAGTCCTGACAGTATATCTGGCTACAAAAGTTATTAACTTTATAGCAGATAATTAGGAATACCATATGAATAATACCAGCAGGTTAATGCAGTTCTTCTGCTATGTGTAACTGCACTTAAAACCATTAAGATACCACAGTAGAGTACATACTGATGTAAGTAAGTGGACTGTGTCAGACTTAGGGGAACTGTTAACAAATAAAGTGTCTTTTTCCCCCCAATTAGGTGGTTTTAGCTTTTGGCAGGTTTCTGAGCTAAAAATTATAGGAACCCCAAGATTAGCAATAAACTCTACTTTTATTTGTAATGTGCCCTGAGGATTTCTTTTCTGGGAAATCCTATACATCAGTTTTGTAAAACACAGGTCTGGCTTAGACAGCAGAATAGTTAGCGCATCCTTAAGTGACATTAATTTCAGCAAAGTTGTGGAAAAATAGGGCCTAGATTGTTAATATGTGTGGTAGAAAAACATACGTGCCAGACCTTTTGTCTCATAAGAAATCTAGTACATTGCTAGCACTAATTTGGATGGTTCGGTTACCATTTTATCAATAAATATACTAATAGTATTTTGTTTAATAATTTTCTATTTAGTTATGTAATGCATAATTAACTAGAGAACCTTCAGCACAATGAACAAATGGATATTCAGGCGAGGCTTCTGCTTATATGTACTTAATTGTGTGCACATCAGGTATGTCTGAAACAAGCAACATAAAGCTTTCAGGAAAGTTGAAGTTCATTGTGGTCTCCTTTTTTTTTTGAACCCACAGCTGTGGATCAACTGATGGAACCTGCACCTTGGGGTTATCTGATGGTTCTACATGAAGTCAGTCTTTCCAAGGAAAGGCAATGATTGACAGGCTGCCCTGGCTCAGTTATCACTGTGCTGATGCTGTCTATACTAAAGGTACAGTACTGTGATAACTGAAGGATGGTAGCCATCTTAGCTTCAAAGGAATTCAATATGTGGAGATCAAAGACATTACTTGATTCTGTAATGCTTGTTATACTTTATAGATGAAAATTAAAGAGAACCCACCTAGATGCTAGAAAAGCACATTTACAGTTTTATGGCTTACCGTTTCATTTCTTAAAGGGATGGTGCATGCTTAGATGTACGATAATAATAAAAAAGGGAAGGCTTAAGGCCCACTTTGCTTTATCATATTTGGAGGACTCCACTAAAAGTTATAATGTGGGGCTGTCACTGTTAATGTCTGAATCAGTCACCCCAAAGAATAAGTGTCTCTCTTTGGTGTAGACTAAATAAACTCTAAAAGGGGTCCTTAACAGTTCTAAAGCATCCCATTTTTAGGTGCTTGAGCCTTGCAAAATTAAGGGCTGAAATTTCAATGCTTTTTAAAAACACGGTGTGGGATTGGACAGAGTCAAAGAGGAAAATGCCTTCTAGATCCTCATTCTAACCCACTTTTCTCTTACATATTTTAAATATAATCAATTAACATAGATGCATCTTTTTCAAAAACAGTTATGAAATGAAGCAAAGCAGCATGCTCTCTGCAGATATTTCATACGTTTGATACAAATTTAATACTGACTGTCCCATTATAGATGAGTTATATAGTATATTCTCCATCAAAGATACCTGGAGCTGCAATTGGCAACATCATGAATTGTACTTAGGACTATTTTAGGTACCAAATCTGAAACCATTTCTGAATTAATAATTAGCCCCATATCCTAAATTAAGCATGAATTGGTTTTATCAGAACCATAGTTAAGAGTCTAAATCTAAAGAGAATGACCCAAAAGAAAAATCCAGTATGTGTTTATCCTGCCTATCTTTTCTGTATTTCAAAAGAAACATGAAAAGGCACTTATTGATCAGGTTCCCTGTTTACGATTTTTTTTTTTTTGAAAGTTTAAAACTGTTACCAAGTTTATATATATGAACTTTCTAAAATAAGTCATGTTGAAAAAAGTCCAGAAAAACTTTTGGTTTTTTGGCCATCCAAACATGCAGTGTTCAAAACTGACCACAAGAGGGGGTCAAAGCATTTGTGTTTTGACAAATTTACATTTTTCTGAAAAGAATCTGAAGAATGTTTGGTAGCTCCAGAGGGGCCACCAGCACATTCCAGGCATAAATAAAAACTCAAAACAGATATAATATTTTCGTTTAATTATTATTTTATAAAGGGGCATAAACATGGGGAAAATGTTTTGTGGAGCTTAAGAAATTGAAATTCAGCTTACAAAATGGAAAGATGCTTGGTGAAAACTACAGGTGCATTACTCATAATTTGCAGAGTTACAAGAATTTCAGGCAGAAACTGGGAAGAAGTACAAAAATGAAGACAGGGTGACTTTTATTACCTGACCTCCAGGATGCTTGTCCTCTCTGGCCCAAACACTCAGTTCTAACACCTTACTACTACCAATTTCAGAAGGAGCGCTGTTCAATCAATCTTCTATCTGCCTGACTGTATTGTTATTCATTCTATATATAGTTAGTCTATTAACTAAAATAAGATAGGGAATTTGGTCAGTTGCTTTGATGAAACTAAATTCAAACCACATGGACAGCATTGCTATAAACCACTAAGCTAGTATTCCAGTTGAAAGAAGCACATTTACTCTTGTTTTCTTGCTAAGATGTTTACAAAGAAATACTTAATAAATTGTGATATAATGTTCTACATCCAGATCAAATGGATTGAACTATTTGAGTTTTCCCAGGTCTTTGATTTTGGGGAAAAACTGGAGCAACATCTGCCTAACTCTCATCCTACAACATCATGTTCAAAACTTTGCTATAGAAATATTTGTGTGTGTTGTCTCTTATTTTTTCTATAAACCAGGGGTCTCAAACTCGCATCGTCATGGCATCACGTGATTTATCGCGGCTTTTTTACCCTTTGCTAAACCGGGTGTGGGCATGGCCAGCGTGTGATGCATCCAGTCCGAGGGCCGCAAGTTTGAAAGCCCTGCAATAAACTAAAATCTTTGGAGTTTACCTCAACCCATGATGGCTTAGTGGCTTTTTAGAAAGGTTACAGAAGTGGTTCTTTTTTTTAATTTCTCAGCCTTTTTTACAGTCCTGGGATTACTCAATTATTCTCTATGAAATAATCAAAACTAATTATGATTAGCTTAGTGAGATTAGTCATGGTCAGCTACGTGCTGTCACACTAGTCAATTCATCTGGCTCTGAAATCTTAGTGGCTTTACCAGAAGTAATTTCTGCTTAGTTCATCATCAAGAGAGCTATAAACTGTAAACTCAGGATGTGCATCTAGGATCTGAAGTGAAAAGGTGCCTCCAAGTATATGTGTGCTTTGGCAAGATCTCTCAGTGCCTCTTCAAAGGAGTCCTGTCTTTTTTTGTGGTGGGAGATTTCACATGGAAGCCAAACATTTGTAGGAAAACAAGGGGGAAGCATTAAGGATACTGCTTGGATTAAATTATCTTTCTATAAGGGCCCTCCTTAACTTAAGTGTGCAGATTCCTGGGATCACATAATCACTACAGAAGCTTAAGGTGCTATTTTAAGGAAGCATTGCTGCTTGCAAGAATAGGGCCCACACTTGGCTCATATCACTTTTTTCCACTCTGGCTGCTTTCATTTCTTATCTGCCCTTTTTGACTTAAAGTAAGATTTTTGTACAACTTGCAACATAACGTCAATTTTAAACAGCTGCTTTTTATCCTTTCACATTGAAATTAGGACTCTGCTTTGAACAGCAGCCACTTGTAAGTCTTGGGCCCTGATCTTCTCTCCTGGATTGACCTCAAGCCTTAAAAGCTCCATCAAAAGCATTAAATGCTGACCTCAAAAATATTGGCATAACATACCACATAACATATGTAGTGTAGCTATTTTATTTTCAAGATTTTTTTAAAAGATAGTCTCTCTTTTTGTTACATCACAATAGACGAAACAGCAATCTACTTTAAAAAGTTTTATCAAAGTAAACCAAAATTCAGAACTAGTTTTTCATGTCTCTGTTGATTTTACTAAATGAGTCATAAACTTGGCTGATTTAGTCAAATGAATTTTATAAACAGCTGCTGTTTCCAATTAAAAGAAATTAAAAACAAGTTATTCCAAAAGACAGTCCAGGCTAGTATTTGCGCTGATAAGCGTTGATCTTTCTGGGAGTATGCAGTAAACAAATACAATAAATTAAAACATTAGCTTTATAGCACCTTAAACTAATGACTTCTTTATCACAGAAGCTTTTTGAGACTCAAAGCATTTATTGGTGAAATTGTTGAATCCAAAAATGATGATGAACTTTTTAGGTATTGCCACGAAGGTTTCATTAGCAAGCTCATTAAGTATGGATTGGATGGCAGGAGAGGTAAGATTATAACTGGCAGAAAAATAATAAAGAGTGCTCACTTTGAACAACGTTGCCAAATGGAGTGCCTCCAGTGACCACCCTTGTGCAGTTTTTATTTCTGTATTAAATTTATATCTAAATCCTTGGAAAAGTTGGGAGCATGTTAGTAAGATGCAAACATAAAAGAAATATGTGCTAATGGGGATATCCTTGAAATCTTCAATCCTCAGTACCTTTATCAAAATTGGTATGGCAACGGACATGATATATTTACTAAGACAATTTCCTTGAGGATAGTAACAAAAAAAACTTGAGAATTACTAATTATGAATATTAGTGCTTACATCTTCTGTTACTCATGCACACTTATTTATCCTTACCTGAAAAGTATAAATATGAAAGCATCCTTTTGCCTGTAGGAGCCCCTACTGTTATTTTCTGGAGGGAATTTCTCCAATGTGTACTGAATAATTACTGCAGATTATTGATTTTGGGTCTTGCATTAGATTCCACACTGTCAGGCAACTCTGGGCAACTATGCAATTCTTAAATATTTTAATGACATGAATGGGAGATGGAATGCTTAGTTCAATTTGTAGATAACATGGAAGATAGTTTGGAAGACAGAAATAGCAGAACAAAATTTAACAGAAACAAATTCAAAGTTGCATGGTTTGTCATTAGTACTTCTGTCAAAACCAATAGTCAATACTGTGAATATACAGTAACTACAAGTTGGCAAGTGGAATTTTAGCCTATTTCAACCAAAATACTTTTTCTAGATAAGTGGAAATAACAATTTCACTTAATTGTACTTAACACTAGTCAGACCCTTAATTATCATATCCAGCATTACACTTTAAGAAAAATTCAGACAAATGAAAACATATACAGAGAAGAATGTATATGAGGGGTACTAAAAGATCAGCCATCAAGACAGCCTTGATAAAAAGGTCATTTAGCCTAGGCAAAAAAGACTCCTGTCATTCCTTTCCAATTTTCAGTTACTATAAGGTTTTCTTCTTTCAATTCTATAGTCCTTTCAATTGAAGAAAAAAAATTCCATTTCAAATTGAATCCTCTCCCCATTTTTATATAAATATTAATAAAGATGAGAAAACAAAAGAATTTACTATGTCTTGTGCAACTTTACTGAGACGCTGTCTCGTGTTTCCTTTTTGCAGTGAGACACTTCCTTCCTGCTATGCTTCCTTTAAAACAAATAATATGATAAGAGTAAATTCGTTTCCACACTAAATTAAAGCTGTATCATGAAATCTTGCACTTTCTTTGGCTAGAAATACTCTCTGCCTCAGAATTGAAATTCTTTTCTTTTACAGTTGCTTTTAAGCATGTGATGAAAATGTTTTAAAACTCAGTCATCAAAATATGTTGTTATTGCTACTGAAAGCCAGAAATTGACAGTGCTAAGCTACATGAAAGCTAATAAGCTAAAGCTGAATCCTGATAAAATGGAGGAACTGTGGATTAGTGGCTTTCAGGAACTAGGCAGACAACCTGTTTAGCAACTGTAATACTCCCGCTAAAGGACATGGGGAAAGCAAAACTGTCTTCATATGTTCAAGTGACTTCAGTGGTGAAATGTAGTTACGCCCAGCTATGATTTATTCTTAATACTGGTAGCTTTGTTAGGCCATGCCCTAATAATCTCACAACCATGTTATTCCAATACATTCTGCATGTATATATATATATAGCATGTGCAGAATGCCTAAAGTATAGTTAACTCCTTGACTTATGACCACAATTTTGCCCAAAATTTATGTTGTTAAGTGAAACAGTTGTGAATTTCCCCCCATTTTATGACCTTTCCTGCCACGGTTGTTAAGTGAACTCTGCAGTTATGAAATTAGTAACACTGTTGTTAAGTGATTCTGGCTTCCCGATTGACTTTGCTTGTCAGAAGGTTGCAAAAAGGTGATCACATGACCCTGTGCAACTGCAACAATACGAGTAAGTTGATAAGTGTCTGGATTTTGGTCACATGTCATGGGGATGCTGCAAAGGTTGTGTGAAAAGTGGTCATAAATCACTTTTTTTGGTGCCGTAACTTTGAATGGTCACTAAATGAAATTGAGGACTACCTGCATGAAAATAGAATTACCCAGACTAGATTAAGGCAAACATGCCCTAAACACAGGGTCTCCTAGCCTCTTTCATTGCTTTATCTGACTAGTCTATTAAGTCTCAATAAGTGCTGAAAACTAAGGTTGAGTTACTACGGTAGTAAAAGATCACTAGGGGGAAATATTATGGTTTTTCACTCCCTTGGTGTTCCAAAAACATTTTTAATTTGCTTAATTATTGATCCAGAACTGGAATTATCTAGCACTATTTCTAAAAGCACAGAATAGCTACCAGTTCAATTCAGGTGTTGATTCCAGTATATATACCTGAGGCAGGTGCTTGCCCTGTTATCTGGGAACAGTTTGATCCTGTTGCTCCCAGGGAAGTATGTGCACAAGCAGCTGTGTTTTAGACCCATGTCCCTCCTGGCTTGTGAAAACTTCTCAGGAGGTGACAGGCCGGTGGACTGGTGGTGATTAATGCTTCCCTAGAGGAAGGGGCAGTGCCCCAGAACTTTAAGGAGGCTGTGGTCCGCCCTCTTCTTAAGAAGCCGTCACTGGATTCCACCCGGTTGGATAATTTCCAATCTGTCTCCATTCTTCCCTTTTTGGGGAACGTTGTTGAGAAGGTGGTAACGTACAGCTCCAAGTGGCTCTGGGTTTGGGGTTTGTTGGTCTTGGATGGGACGGCACTACTCCAAACAGACCTTATGTGTGATCTAGGGGTTTTCCTGGACTCACAACTCCTGCTTGAAGAGTAGGTGGCAGTCGTGGCCAGGAAGGTCTTTGTGCAACTGTAGGTTGTGCACCAGTTATGCCCTTTTCTGGACCAACAGTCCCTACGAACAGTTACTCATGCCCTAGTCACTTCCCTTCTTGGTTATTGCAACGCACTCTACATGGGGCTGCCCTTGAAGAGCATCTGGAAACTCCAGTTGGTGCAAAATGCAGTGGCCCACATGGTTTTGTGTAGACTCCAGTGTGCACATATATCACCTCTCCTGTGGGAGCTGCATTGGCTGCCAATTTGCTTCTGGATGTAATTTAAGGTGCTGGTTGTCACCTTTAAAGCCCTTCATGGCTTGGGACCAGGTGATCTGAGGGATCATCTCCTACCGGTCACATCTATCTGACCCATTAGAGTGGGAAGGCAGGGAATGTTGCGGGTCCCATCCCCAGCGGAGATACACCTAGTGGGACCCAGAAGAAGGGCCTTCTCTGTGGTGGCTCCCTCTCTCTAGAACATCATTCCCCCAGAGATGAGAATTGCCCCCACTCTAATACTTTTCCAGAAGGCGCTGAGGATCTTTTTCTGCCAGCGGGCCTGGAGTCCATTAAATGGCTCGTGTGATCTGCTGTCGCTGGGATGGAGGATGGGGGATGGGAGTTGGGGAGTGATTTTGTTACATTATATTATATTAATTTATTTGATTATTTTTGTTAGTTTTTATTGTTTTAAGTGTGGTTTTATATTCTGTAAGCAGTCTTGAGTCACCATGGGTGAATAGGAGGCAATATAAATTCAATAAATAAATAAAATAATAAATAAATATTCTGTGGATTAGAGACACATATTTAAATGCATACTTGCCAGGGTTATTCAAATTCCACTTTTAAGGTTAGCTTGACTAGAGCCTTTGTAATATGACTCTAAAGATAATGCTTCCTAGAGACTGGTGAATCATTGATGAAACTCCTGCTGTATGTGGTTAGTTCTGACTCCTTTTTCCAGTTTTCAGTGCCACATGAAAATGCATTTATTTGCATTAGTGCCACCTGAAGATACATTTATTCAGCTTTTGGCTGAATCCATGTTACTCTTGTTTTTTATGTTTTGAATGCCTTATAGGCCTTCCATTGTTGCTGTATTATGGATTAGAAACAGCTCTGGAAAGCAGTTGGAAAATTGTCTGGCACTTCCATCTGCATGGAAGACATCTGGAATGTAAATGTATTATTGCATAAATATTTTTTTCCAAGTTGAACCCTCTGGGTAACCACAGAAAATATTTGCTGATGTTTCCCGTTTGTTACTTCATGCCTTTAAAGAATACATAAATGTGATATATATTATGCTGTTTCTTTTCAGGGTGAGCAATGCTATATAAAATACCTAAAGGGAGCATGAAATATCAAACCAACTAAATTGAAATTGAGATGCAGCCAAAAATGGGAGAAGTAAACATAACTCAGTATAGTCTTCTTTTCTCTCTTCTGTTCACGCATGTCAGATTCTCAGAGACTGCCTGGACAAATCCTTGCAATTTTCTTGGCAATGTTTTTCAAAAGTGGTTGCCATTGCTTCTTTTCTAGGGCTGAAAGAAAGTAACCAGCCCAAGATCACCCAGCTGGCTTTGTGCCTAATCAGGGACTAGAATTCACAGATTCTTGGATTCTAGCCCAATGCCTTAAATACAAAAATAAGTTTTAAAAAAAGCACATGTCACAGAAATAAAGTGCATTTATTTCTGTGACATGTGAATTAATAAATAATACTATGTTTTTTCTTCGATTTACTGTAATCTTATATCTTTTCTTTGGCCAGTCACTTCTACGTCTCTTCATCTGAGCTTAATATGCTATGTATATATTTGTAGCTCAACTGAAAAATACAGGAGCAAATAAATACTCTTGAGTTGGAGAGAGGGAATAGAAATCCTCATCTGATTATCCCACTTGATTCAATATTCTTAACTTTTTAGAAGGCATGTATAGAGGAAGGAAAGAATGGCCTTGAGGGATAGAAGGAAAGTCGACTACCAAAACAATAGCCAGATAAAAGAGGACTGATTATGGGGCAGAGATGTAACCTGACTAAACATCTCAGACAAGACTTATCTCTGGTTCTCATGAAGATTAAGGATGGGAGGAGGGAAACACAATTAAATCAGGAAGACGCTATCCTATAGCTTTACCATGAAAGTAGTCAACCTATATGACATTGGATTCCTAGTCTGATAGAGACAAAAGGAAACATTTCTGAAGGATGTGCAATGTACGATATTCAGATTGCACCCTATGCTCACAATCTCTTTGCATTAAGATAAACTTATTATGTTTGGTAGATGCTTGTTGGTAGTAATGAAAGAGCCTGTCAGTTATAGTGCATCTTATTTCAAGCACATCTGGATGGAGGAAGTAAAAGTTGTTGGTTTTTAATTGTTTTTTCCCCCAGGATGATCATCTTGCTTTGCTCCTTATTGGCTACTCTTCAGTTTTGACTGAGTGTGTAAGTATGAGGAATATGTTAAATAATTCAAAATGGACAGAGGAAATAGACATAATTTGCACAACAGCCAGATCCATTTAGATTTCATTTAAGCACAAAAAGTCAGGGTCCACAACAGATTCTATTTTACATTTCATAGGTTTCCCTTTTTTCAATTTTTGAAATGATTTTATTAAAAGTGTTTAAAAGGAAGATTAAAAACTAATAGAAAGTAAAGTAAAATAAAAAAGAACAATCAAAGAAAGAGAAAGCTAAAAATTAAAAAAAGGAAAATAGAAAAGAAAGGAAAGAGATACAAAGTAGCTTCCAATTACCCTTCCGGCAGTAAGAAATTCGATTACAAATTTGTATCTTTTTTTAAATTTACAACATATCTGTCTTCTTTCTGTAATCTGCCTTGTCTAGTTATCAAAGCCATAATTATACATCCATTTTTTTTGTTTTCTGAAAGAAGTCCATAAGGAGTTTCCAGTCAGCAACAAACATAGATATTGACTTTTCTCTAATCAAAGAAGTCAATTTGGCAATATCAATAAATTTCATCATGTTTACTAACCATTCTTCCATTGCTGGTATCGCCAAATCTTTACATCTTTCTACATACAATAATCTCACTGCATTTATCACATACTAAAACAAAATTTCATGACTCTTCCCCCCACTGTTTTGTCCATCGATCCTAAAAGAAAAATTGTCTATCTCTAAGCTGCTACAATTCTCATATTTGTCAGTCTGTAATCTTCAATTGGGTGAAACAATGCACCATAGGGCAACAATTTTTGAACAAAGGTATCTCAAATGGGCTAAGTTACAGAATCCATACAAAATCTGGGACCCCAATACTCCTGTGGGATTGAAATTTGGTAAAGTTATGATTGCTTTAGCTCTGCCTGGCTGCTGCACTATGGAGGTTATATGATTGTCATTTCCAACACTCCCTGACAACTTCCCCCAAGTCAGTGAGGAAGCTAGCAGGAGCTCTACACTTGATCATGATTCTCAATACTGCCTTCTAGTCTCTCACAAGTAAAGTCAGCAAGGAAGCAAGCAACAAGTTGCAAGTACAAGGAGAGCTGGCAGGTAATGGCTGCTGAAGATGGGGAAGGGAGTGAGGAGTGCACGAGATGTCTGGTGATGGTCAGGGAGGGTGTGAGTAGATGTCTGAGAGGTTCAGTAGGGTGGGTGTTCAGGGAATGTGGCAGACAGTGCAGTTCAAATTGGGAAGGTGCTTAGGGAAGGTACGTGGGGATGCAGCATGGGCTGGGGAGAGTGTGTGTAAGTGTTGCATCGGTCTGGGAGGGTGCGTGAGGGCAAGCAAATGGCCAGCGCAGTGTAAGCACAGAAGGACTTACTGAGGATGCATTGCTTATGAAGATTTACCCAACCAACACAATCTTCGTTGCTTTTCTCTCTTTGCAAGCTTCTCACAAGGAAAGTCAATGGGAAAGCCACCAGGAAGTTAGAAGTCACTTCTGTTTCCACTGCTCTTCCCCCCACTCATGATCTATCAGTTGATCTGATTAGATGAGTAAATATCTCTTAAAATGTGAGATAAATTCATGTGTGTGTGAATCTGTGTGTTGGAAGAAATGTCTGGGTTCAGTTCCAAGTGGGAAGAAAGACACTGGAAACATGGACGCTATTTGGGAAAATGGTGTCATGCCCCTGTCAGAGTCTGACAGGAGGAAGATGAACAGCTGACAGGGAGTGGGAGTGCGACTCCGTTGGCTGTGGATGAAACTGGGAAGGGCAAAGTCCAGCTGGAAAGAGCAGGGAAGAGGTAGAACAAGGGAGAGGGAGTTCAGAGGAAGACCCAGGCCCACCTCCCTCTTC
Source organism: Bungarus multicinctus (assembly GCA_023653725.1). NCBI lineage: Eukaryota > Metazoa > Chordata > Lepidosauria > Squamata > Elapidae > Bungarus > Bungarus multicinctus. Next base: position 63,409,127 of record CM042842.1, read on the forward strand.
ATCCTAGGGCATGCAGGGAGGAACGGAGAAGAGAGCAACGTGGGTTGCATGGCTTATGGGGGAGGAAAGGGCCCTGATTCCCTTCATTAGCCACAGCTTGGAAGAGAGTTTAAAAGAGCTGCATGCTGAGTCGACAGCTGCAGGGAGCAAGTGTGAGTTTATCTTGTGTTGATTTAGTTATCTGTGTTCCTCGCATCTTCCCAACTGTGTTGAGTTATTGCTGTGCCTTCACATCTGGAATTCTTGCTCCTGCCCTGCTGGACTAATTACCCCATTTTGCCTTGATTGGACTTATAGTTACAGTTGACCACATTTTGGACTTGATTCTCTGCAGCCAAAGGCTGTTCCTGGGAGAGTTTTTCTCCAGCCAGAAAGTAACCAGGACATTGGGGGCAAAGTTGGAGCTAATAAAGGGACTCCTACCGATTATCTGATTGTGTTGCCTTTGTGCCTCAGGTCATCACAGATGGTTTAATAGTGGACAGGAACACATGATTTGAAGTTCTGGGTAGCTGACCACGTAGAGTGGAGAGTGAGATTTATTGTACCCTCTTGGGCTTTGAACTTGCTTCCTGTTCCTGTGAAAGAAATATATTCTGATTGGTTGATAGACTCCCATGGGGCCATGCAGGGGTAACTTGGTAGGTTGTCTTGAGTCCAGGCTTGGTTGAATTTTACTGAGTGATGTAATCTTCCCAGGTACCATACGGTGAGATGGGTAGTGGGCTAATCCTATCATGTCCTGAGGGCCATGTCTTAATCCCATTATCCTGGAGCTTGAAGTGGGGGGGGCAGGGAGCTGAGAACCACTGGAGTGTTTTTGTGTATAACCTGGATTGATATCTATTCCATACTCTTAAAATGCTACAACTAACGTAATTATTTTTAAAACACACATTAACCATGACTTTTTCATTTTGCAAACATCCACGCCACATAAATGTTCTTTTAAATGTACTTCTAGCTCTAAAAGCCTTGTTTCTCAACACCACCCACTCTTTCATCCAAACCAAACAGCAAAGCTGCAAAACACAATTTCAAATCAGGTAAACCTAATCCTCCTCTTTCATCTGCATCCTGGAACATCTTATATTTAGCTTATGTTTTTCTCCTGCCACACAAATTTAGATATATCCTTTTTGCCATTGTTTAAATGGCACATCAGTCACTAAAAAAGATAGTCTCATACAAACACATCATTCTAGGCCAGATGTTCATTTTTAACACATACATTGTTCCCAACAGTTGTAGTTTTTCCCCATCTTAACCTATCTGTTTTAATTTCATTCCATGTCTTAACATGGTTAATTTGAAATAACTTACAGTTCATATTTGTCATAGTGATATCCAGATATTTCACTTTTATTTCAATTTTAAAACCCATTTCAATTCATCAATTTGTTCTTCTGTTTTCATATTCTTTGTTAACATTCTCATCTTCTGTTTCTTGATCTTAAAACTGCTCTTACACATTATTCATCTGAATTATAACCAGTTCTGACTGACAAACTGAATGGTACAGGAAGTCCTTCTTCACTGTTATAGCAAATGGTTTTCACAACTGCAACTCTACATTGTTGTATAGAAACAGTTCCAACGTAATCTGAGCAAATGCTTTAGAATTTGTCTGTTTTTGATATGTTTTGACTAAAATTCCCACAATTCTACTTTTCTTGCAGTTCTTTGAATCAAGCATGATGGAAAACTTAGTAGTATATGCATTTTTTTCTTCATTTTCAATAAATGCCAGTTGAATAATCTATTTAAACAACAATTTAAATAACTGTGCTACTAAATAAATATTATCAGAAGCACTTTCTCTGCACAGTATAAAGCCTGTCATCTTTCAATTAACAATAGTTGTTAGACTATTATGTTTTATGTTAGCCAGAGATACCCAATAACAAGTTAATCAACTATTGTTAGTTTTTTCTTAAGTTATTAAATAATTATCAAGCTATTTCAGTGGTTAAGAACTTTGTAGATAAAACTTAGCTGCAAAACACTGTTGATAAATGCTAAGGTGGAGGAGTTTCATATGCTGGATTTTTAAATTTTCATGCAAAATGTCTGCCCGGGTAATTGCTCATTCACCAAATGGCTTTTGGGGAAAGAAACAAATCACAAGGTAGTTATTTTGCAGAAAGCCACTTCCTTAGTTGCTACTTTGGGCAAGACATCTTCTACTACGCTTCCTTCCTTCTGTCCTTGTTTCTGAACAGGTGAACAAATTTTCAGACATAATTCTGGAACTCATCAACATTCTTGCAAATCAAGATGGTGGTGATAGAGTAATTTTATAAATAAAAATCAGGTAAACTAAGGAACCTGGACAAAGCAATTGTCCATGAGAATGCAGCACTCCCAAGCATCACATAGAGCAGGGGTGTCAAATTTGTGTTGTCATGGTGTTGACACATGACATCTTGGGATTTTTTCCCCCTTTGCTAAACTGGGCAGGGGCAGGGCCAGCACATGATGCATCCGGCCCATGGGCTGTGAGTTTGACATCCCTGAAATAGAGTGATATACTCACTCCCTTAAATATTTCTGTAAAGTTTAAAGAGCTAAACAAGACAATAAAAACAGAAGCAAAAACTTATGGCGTTGTCTCCTAAAGGTGCGATTTTGTCAAAAAGCAACTGGACTTTCTTTGTTTTCCCTAGAAGACATTTCACTTCTAATCCAAGAAGTTTCTTCAGTTCTCACTGAATAGTAGAGAATGGAAGGATTTATATTCCTTGTAGTCATGTGGTTGTTAGCACTCTCTCTGAGTCATTGAGGCCATTTGGGATTTAGCTGTGCTCTCAGGGTAACTGGTGCAAATAATTTATTCTTGGAACTGCTGAAAGTTACAACACAGTCCTTTCAGCATTTTCAAGAAAGTTCCACAACCTTTTGAAAAAGCACCTTTGTGACAGCCATGACCTGCCTGACTAAGAATCTCCATAGACATTGTGGCATTGTGAATGCTAGGCACATAAATTGTTCAGAATTATTGTTTAACATTTCCAGCCAGAAAACTCCAGAGTAGAAAGGCTAAAAATATTCACTTGGAGACTAAATAGCACAGGGAATATGTTGTTAATATTGTGAGTTTTACTAGCTGAAGTTATTTTCCTCCAGAGAATAGGAATATGTCTTAGTAATCAAATTAATTATTTGGTAGCCATCATCTATGTAGGAGCTATTAATCATCTGCAGTGCCCTATCCCTCATCTGATTTTCTAGTTTTGGGCTTCTTTGGTTTAATTTCCCAACTTCTGGCTTTTTCAGGGTACAGGAGATGCATGTTACGTTCATGCTGCATTAAGCCATAATGTGGCTTGTTTTGCTTTGGTTTTATGCCTTAAATGATGTCTTAGATTTGATTATTTATTATCCCACCTTTACTACTTTACAAGTAAATCAATGCAGTGAACATATATAATATTCCTATTTGGCCCACAACAATCCTGTGAGGTAAGTTGGGCTGAGAGAGAATGACTATCATGCCTAAAACGGGACTAGAACTCACAGGCTCTTGGTTTCTAGAACCTAAACCACTATACCAAACTTCTGGCTTCTTCAAAGAATGAATGGCAAGATAGTGCCCCCTGAACAGAGGTTATAAATATAGAACTGATTTGTCATTCTTTTGAGCCATTCACGGCCATTCTTACCTGGGTCTGGTTTGAAAATCTACCTGATCACCTCAGATACTTCCATGGCGGTTTCTGAATGCAGTAAACTTTAAAACCTGATATTTTCTACATCACTTTTTCTATTTTCAAGTAATTGCATTTTTTTTAAAGTGGAAATAAATTGCTGGGGGAAATAATTTAATTGATCTTCAGATTGAACAAACGACTTCAATACCATACACAGAAACTGAAGCAGGGAGAGGATGCATCATTCTTAGAAGCTTACAAATTGCAGGCAACTTCCATTCCCTCGGAGCAGAGCTGCTGTGTTTAGTTCTTTTAAAAGCTTCATGTTCCTCAAGGAATAGAGAACGATAAGCATGTTCTTACCAGAAAGTACATTTTCTGTAAAATGATGTATATTGCAACTTGATGTATTTCCTTGCTGTATTCCAGTAACAACTGCATTGCTTATGTGTGGGAAGGAACGTTTTCTGCAGAGAAATTACCTCTTGATCCTGTTAACTTATGTATAAGAAATGATCTGATGCTCCTGCTGTGCTTACTGAGCCATTAAACTGTTTTTCCTTGCTCAGCCCCATTTTTATAAGACAAAGATTCAAAATGAATATGACTTTGTGAAGATCTCCTTGCTTAGTAAAATGAACTTAATGGATTACTAATTCTAGTGAACATTTAACAAGACAATGTAGAACATCAAAATAATGCATGAATTATTTACCAAAGTGTAGGAAAACTGATTTTCATCATAGAACAGCATTGTGAATAGGAAACAAGTAACAGCATCATTGATAAGAGGGAAAGATTATTTTAACCAGCAACTGTCTCTTGCAGTGTTCTTATCAGAAGGGGGTTGTATTGCATAGGTCTTCCCAGAAAATGTCTGTCATTGTAATGTACACACAGATAATTGTGAAGAGATACTTGGTACCCTCCTACTGCTCACAGAAACAGAAAAACATTAAACTACTTTCACATCACAGAGAAATCTAAATTATGATAGTGTGCAGTGTGTCACAAGTTCTAGCTGAACTACTACATACTGGGGCACGCCTAGAAATTATTTTACTAGCTAAAAAGAGATAGTGTTTGTACATCCATTTCTTCCTTGACATGTTCACTGAAGTTATCATTTCTTAGGGTTGGGATTAGTGAGACAGTTATTAATTTTCTTACTTAGCTCCATAGGAAATGGAGAACTAAATTCAAATTACATTCAAACTTGGCACATATTGCAGGGCTAGGTTTGAAGTGCTTCCCTTCTTAAACAAGAAGAGACTAAAAGGGCTTAGAGAATATTAAAAGGGTTCTTCTAATTGAGCATGACTCCTGATGTCTTTATGGACACATCCAGATGATTACATCCAGATGGAAATTGCCTTCCTTTCCCCATGCCTCTTTGATCATTTATTTCTTAGTGTATCCTACTGCATTTCCCCTTTTAGAACTAAGTAGGTTCAAGCATATTTAGCTTAATCAATGTTGATTAAGTCTTGTCACCATTAAGATATAGATTCTCTATTGTTTCATATTTTCAGGTAGCTAATGTTTCCAATTTTACTTACATTACCATGGTTCTCATATAGCAATTAATTAAATCCACTATTAAGAATGAAAATGTAGAAAGGTTTAATCTATTTATTTTATTTCCAATAAAGGCCTATAAAATAAAAGTTCTGTATTCATTATAGGCATGAATGTCATAAGTATTTTTTGATTCTTATACTGTAATTTGAATGAGGCATAAAAAAACTTATGAACTCTACTGTGAAAAACTCTCTACGGATGGTGATACTTGGAAAATTATAATGGTAAGTTCCTTTTGTTGGAATTGTCCTATTCTTTCCATCCTCATGTTTTGTTTTTCTTCCTAGTGTTTTTCTGCAAATGCAGGGCCCACTTTTATTCAAATCAACCAATAATAATCCATTGGTTGAGACAGGAATTGACTGAGCCTGATGTCATGGACTGAGAGAGAATGACTTGCCCAAAGTTACAGTTGGATTCATGCCCAAGGTGGAACTAGAACGCACTGTTTCCTGCTTTCTGACTTGATGGCTTAATCACTACACCAATCTAGCTCTCCTTTCTGTTCTCATATACTTATTTGTATATCCTTAGCTATAGCTTCAGAGCATGTGGCACAGGAGTAATCAAGTAGTTTATGAAGATTGTAATATGTGGCACACATGCTGCTTCAATGCTATAAAAAAGGTAAGAGAAATGAAATAAAAACTGAAGTATAAATTTGCAAATCGAAGATGCAAAATATTAATCATTAAGCAGTGTGATTCTAGATAGTCATTCATTCATTCCAAATTCAGTTCTATCCAGTTCAACAGAGATTATTGATAATTCTGCATTGCCTTGATGCAGGGTAGTAGCCTTGGTCCAATGTTTTCAACAGATTTATGATCTATCAAATAAAAAGATGGTTATCAAATTTGCTGATGACACCATGCTACAGAGTTTGGCTAATAAATCTCACAAGAAAGGGGGCCAACCTATTTTCCAAAGAACCAGACGGCAAAACAAGAAACAAGTATGGAAACTCACCAAGGAGAAAAGCAACCTAGAACTAAGGAGAAATTTCCTGACAGTGAGAACAATCAACCAATAGAACAGTCTACCTTCAGAAGTCGTGGGTGCTCTTTTAAGTGTTGTACATTATGATTCTTGATTCTTAACAAATGTTCCTTCTTTATGTATACTGAGAGTATTTACACCAAGACAAATTCCTTGTGTGTCCAATCACACTTGGCCAATAAAGTATTCTATTCTATTCTATTCTATTCTATTCTATTAAGAGACTGGAAAGCCATTTGTCTGAAATGGTATAGGTCTCCTGCTTGAGCAAGGTCCCTTCCAACTCAGTTCTATGTTCTAACAGTTTGAAGAACAAAAAAACAATTCAAACCAATTCTTACAAGCTTAAAAATTGATGTTTAATCATGATATGCATATAGTCTAAGGTTTGGATGGTAACATCAAATGTACAGGTTGGGAACTAGGGATTCCTGGCTTGTCAACAATGCAGTACTGTACTAGAAGAATTAACTAACCATGAACATGCAATATTATGCAGCAACTAAAAAAGTCAATGAAATCTTGGCTGCATTAACTGCATCAATATCCTAAGAGGTGATCTTTTCATCTGTACTGATTAAATTTCTTAGTCATGGCAAAGATACATGGAAAAACCGAATCTGGTTCAGCTACAGTAATGACAAGGATACTAGAAACCATAAGGCACAACTAAAGAAATTTACTTGCGAAACAGAAGCCTAATGATACATAGTTTAAAAAGCTCTGATGCTGAAGGACTTGCTCTTTTTAAAACGAAGGACAGGATAAAAATCAGTGGATTGGTATTAAAAGGAAGGAATTTCATTTTGAATATTCAGAGGAATTTCCTGATGGTAAGGGCTCTTAAATAGTTGAAAAGTCTGTGCAGAACAATGATACACTTCTGTTTTTGGAAAATGTCCAACTTGGATTGGATATAGTAAAGGTAAGTTTAGTAAATTCTTACAGTGAATGGGGGTTAAACTAGGTGACTTTTAGATGTCCTTCCAACTCACCTCTGATTTCATTTTCAGTAAGTATGTATGCAATTGGTCATAACGGGAGAGGGGAGAATAAGAATCCCATTTTATTAACAATCAATGAAAGATTTTTCTATGCTACAAAGAGAAATCAAATACAATCTCTTTCGTTCTAAGTCATCACCAGCTATCCTGCCCAGTCCCATTTGTTCAATATTTGTTAATTTTAAAACATGTTTTCCCATAATATTTTTTCTTCATTTTTCATTTATTACACTTCTTTTGATTTCTACTGAAGGATGACTAACAAGCAAACACAGGGATTCTCGTTCGCTTGCCGAAGTTTTCTTCTACATCATTATTCCTATAACTTTTATTTTCCTGGAAGAGCAATGAGTAATTTTCCTCTTCCGCTCACCCCCAGACGATTGCAGGATTAAATCTTGGCGAAAGTTATCAGCCTCGGATTGATCGGCCTCTCTGCTGAAACTCGGCAAAAGAATCGCAGAGCGAGAATGTCATTGGTATGCTGAAACTTGATCTGCTCATCTCAAAACCAAATCGATATCTGATGGGAATTCCAGGATATTATATTCGAACCCAGCCAAAAGGATCCCACTTTCGGTAAAGCCCCTTTTCTACTTAGTAGATACTCCCGCCCACTTTCCACTTTCTGGCAGTGACGCGTCTGTTCACGTCACGCTGCGTGCTGTAAGACTTCACCCTCCTCCTCCAGACTGCGGTAGCTACTGGGTCCTAACACGTGCCGGTTCGCTTCAATAGCAGTTCGTGAGAATGTACACAGCGACGGCAAAGAAATAAACAGCCGGAGGGAAGCAAATGTTACGATTTTTTAAAAAATGCATATCCCGATTTTTAAATGGAGGGCCGTCTAAAGACACAATCCCTTTTCGAATCACATCCAATATGCAAAGAATCACTAGCAAACCATTACCATCATAGTCCTAACTATGTTGTGGGCTGCTCTGAAATAAAAAGTGAAACCAGAATCGGGACACAGAATTTTGTATTTTATGTGGAAACTTCTTTGAATTTTGTCTGGGAACCAATGGCAGTTATTATCAAAGCAGACCGTATTTCTATGCAAAGCCATGAAGCATGATTATTTTTTTACTATTTACGGAAGTTATTTTTGGTGCTGCTGTGGATATGGATGCTAGGTATAGATCCTAATGATTTCCTGTAGATTTGCTCACATGGAAAGGTGAGATCACATTTGCTTGCACAAAGTAAGTAATTAAAATCATTATTAGAAAAAAAGAATACCCTCCAAAATTGGCATGGCTGGATTAGGAATAATAAAATTACAAAATCAGCAACATATAAAGAAAATGTCTATAAAATGTTTTATAGATGGCATCTTTCACCTTTGAGAATAGCAAAGATGTCTCCTAACATGAATCCAAACTGTTGGAAGTGTAAAAATAAACACGGAACATTCTTTCACATGTGGTGGTCCTGCACTGAAGGCCAAAGATATTGGCGTAGAATTAAAAAATGGTTAGAGGAAATAACAATGGAACAAATTGAATTAAAACCAGAATTCTTTCTATTAGGAATATTTAATAGACAATTTTCCAAAAAAGCCAAATATATAATATTACATATTTTCACTGCAGCTAGATTAATCTTTGCACAATGCTGGAAACAAGCTGATATTCCAACAGAGGAAATGATCATTCAGAAGATAGCAGCTTGTGCAGAGATGGATAAATTAACGTTAGCACTTAAGGATAAAGAATCATCAGAGTATTATAAGAACTGGGAATGCTGGTATGACTGGTACAACAAAAATAAAAAGTACAGTAGTAAATATTGTTAAATTGAAAAAGTGGTAGTAACTATATATTCGCATTAAGATGTATTTGGAAATATGACACCAATAATAACAAATAAGGAATCACAGACTGTTGATAATGGAATAGTATATATTCCCTTTTTGTGTGTGTTGTGTATGTGTTTGTTTGTTGTTTTAGTTGTATAATTAATAAAGTTTGTTATTACAAAATTGGCATGGCTTAAATCCTCATGATTTTGCATGATAGCCACCTACTATTTCTGTTAAAACACAAAACACATCCAGTGGCACCCAGAATAAGCCATTAAAACTACAGTAAATTTCCCAGCTATGTAGGACAAGTATCAGAATTGCTAGACAGAATTCCCATATAATTCAGAAAACATCAAGTGTGGAGCAGGTTGATATCAATCTAGAATAGACTTTTGAAATCTACAAAGAACTAATAACAAACAGCTTAGTTCTAAATCCAATACTCTGAAAATAAATGAAGAATTAAATGTAATAAGGAGAAATGTGGATTATTACATTTTAATAAAGGATAAGAAAAACAGGAAAGGGTCCAAAGAACAGCGGGGATGATTAGAGGTTTGGGAATAAATTTCTGAAAAGGTGTCACAAATTATCTGTGTAACTCTCTTTACTTGGGGCTGCCTTTGAAGGCTTCTGGGAAATTGCAGATAACACAGAACAAGATTTTGCATTGTTCAAAGACTTTGATGATTGATCCCTAGACAGTTGCACAATTGTCTTCTTTGAACTGAATGCACCTGCCCTGTGATTTAATCAAGAGAAGTTGCTTAAGAAGAGGGGAAATGATTCTAGATCTTTTAAATGGTTTTAAATGGTTATCTCTGTCCTCAATTTCAAATTACATTCATGATGGACATCTTGAGAAAAACTGTCCAAAATGAGAAATGAGATGGTTTTCCATAAAACTGAAAAGAGTTCAAATGGAATATTACTGTGCATGCATCACACAAACTATTTTTTCTGTTCTTCTGGATTTTTTAAAAACAAAAGTATTTATATGGTAAGGTAATCAAATTTTTAATAAAGAAGGAACACATTCCCTGTAACTGATAATTACTTTTAGATATGTCCATATTACATTTAGTCTTCACATTTTAATAAACAGTTGGTCTATATGTGGTTTTTTTTTAAAAAAATACGTTAGTTTTGTACAAATGTATCAAGTGCTGGCAATTTCTTGAAATTTACCTAAGGCTAATCCTTTATCACTTTTCAGGACATCTAGTTTGCTGTGTTGAGTAACCTTGATATGCTTTGGAATGGGCAGGATAGAAATCATGTCTATAATTATGCTGAGCAAAATGCAGGATATTGGAAGAACAGAAATGGCAGCTCCTAGCTATATATCACTCCTGGCTTCTGTAAATTATCTGCTATCTTAAGAATTATAGCAGAGACAATTGTATCTCATTATTGAAATAGGATTCAATTATCAGTCCAGTGGGATGGGGAGTGGGGGTGCCACTAGCAAATCTATTTCAGCAGCAGTTTAGCTGATATCCACAATTATATACAATGGACAACATACAGTCCTCCAGATACTGGCCCCAAACCCCCATAATCCTCACAGTTGCCATCATTTTATATATGTACATATATAGTAGGATGTGTGTGCGTATTGGCAGCTATGGTGCTGGAGAAGGCTCCTGCATATTCCTTGAATAGCAAAGGTGACTAACAAGCAAGTACTGATGGAAATTTATGAAGGAGAGTTCCAATCTAGAAATAGGGAAACATTTCCTGACAGTGAGAACAATTAATCAGTGGAATGGCTTGCCTTCAGAAGTTGTGGGTACTCCATCATTACAGGTTTTTAAGATGAGATTGGACAGTGATTTGTCTGAAATGATATAAGATCTCCTGTTTAAGCAGGGGTTGCGCCAGAAGACCTCCAAGGTCCTTCCAATTCTTCTCTTCTCTTCTTATTCTATTCATTAGAACAGATAGTCTCCCATCCTTACTACAAATTGATTCTTAAGGGAGTTTGTTTGTAAAGGTTATGTTTTTTTATATTTACTGTATTAAAAATTAAATTTATTTATTTAAAAGATTTGTATGGTTGCCCATGTTAAACAGAGTTCTGGACACCTCACAAAATTAATGCATTAGCTGCTTGCTACTGCTTTTTACTATGTTTGATGGGATTTTAATGTTGTATTATTTTTCAACATAAGTTGGCAAATAATTTTGATTTTAAGAACCCCTTAAAGGATCTTGGGGACTTCCAGGCATACCACTTTTAAGAATGGTAGAAGGGATTAGCGACGAATAGCGATGATACAAATTTGTTTTGTCTGCCTCCTCACTTTCTTGTTTTATATAATCCCATAGGTCTATTTATTGTAAGATGCTGCCTGGTGCTGCTGCCATCCAGAATAGAATAGGCACCATGCTAGAAACCAGGAGCCTGAATTCTAATCTCCCTTACAAATGGGGTCCCCCTCCTTAGGCATGAATGCCACCTGGCTGACTTTGGGCCAGTCACTTTTTCTCAGCCTCAGGATTGAGTCAATGGCAACCATATCTGAAAATCTTGGCAGGAAAATTGCAAAGACTTATCCAAGCATTTTGCAGCAAGTAACACTGACTCAAAAGCACATACTGAGAAGGAATACATAATTAGTAAATTAAGAATGAGCGAGTTTGGTGCACCAGACTAGAAGGCAGGAGATTTTAAGTTCTAGTTCCCCTTTAGAAATGAAAGTCAAGCCAATCTGTCCAATCTATCTCACAGGACAGTTTTTTGTAGGGAAAATAGAGGAAGGCGTATTTAGAGTTACTTATACTAAATTATAAAATCGGGATATAAACAAACAAACAAAAAAGGTAAATCCTGAATTTGATTAAGATAGAAGCCGCAGTGGCAACAATTTGAAAAAAAAACATTTTATAAGCCACATCGCAGTTCTTTCCTTATGTTTTAATGCGCCACTGCCTGGCGATGCGATACAAGGGAAAAAAAAAAGGCTGACATGGGTCAGCCCTCTTCGCTTGAAACAGAGATATCTGTTTAAGAAATAGAATATCCCGGAGTTAAAACAAAACGAAAAAAAAACACCTTGAGATCTCGTAAGCTTCATCTCGTAACGTTCAGTGCGCCTGCTCTGGGGCAACCCCCGGCGCATGCGCAGAGCGGTGGCGTCTTCGTAGGGATCGGAGGACGCTGGCGGCTCAGCGGGTCAGTCAGCATCCAGCGGGGGCGTCGTCCTCGTCGTCGATTTCGGATGTAACGCGGGGCCTGCGACAACGACTTGGAAACCCCCGCCGACAAGGCTGGAGAAGAGGGCATATGCCGGGCAGGGAGTGAGAGCGGGGTGGTGGCCCGCACCCGCTTTTCTTCGGGGAGACGTCTGAAGGGGTGAGTGTTGGGGGGGAAGCGGGACTGTGCCTATGTTGCGTTTCAGCTGGTGGCTCCGAAGGGGGGGGGAGAGAGGAAAAGGGGTGGGGGGGGGCGGACGGGAAAGAAGCGGGGCAGAGGGGAGGGGGAAGCGCTTTCTTCTCTCCACCCACCCCGACAAAGGCTGGAGCTGCCTCCCCACGACCCTCCCCGCTCCGAGCAGGAGTGAGGCTTAATCAGACACCCACCCACCCGCTTTCGCCTTCCCTGCGCGGCGCGGGCATTCGCCTGCCTCGCAAGCCCTTCCTCCCTTCCGCTCCATTTTGCTTCCCCACCACACACACACGCCACACATCTCCTCCCGCGGGAGCGTAGGGCTGTCTTTTTTTTTTTTTTGCTCCGAAGGCGGTAGCTTGATCCGGGGTTAAGGAAGAACCAGGTGATAGGAGGACTCCTCGGGTCGGGATGGGGTGGGAGGAATGGTGTTGGTGTGATAAGCAGCTTAGCAGCGAAAGATAAGAAGAAGACGTCGACAGTGAGAGAGAAAAGGAAGCGAAGCCGCTTCCTTCCCTTTTTACGTGTGAAATTCTCCTCCCGTTAGCTGTAAACAGCTCCTCCGGTGACTCTGGCAGACATCCTGTTTATGAAAGTTGTTCTTCGGAACGCTGCTTGCTTCCAAGTGTCTCCCTCTCCTCCGCGCTTCCTCCCCCCCACCCCTCAATTTCTTCATGGACTTTCGCCCCAAGAGGATCAATTCTGATCATGGTTGCAGGTTGTCCGGTTTTTTGTGACCAAGGTGAGGAGTTTTTTGTGACCAAGGTGAGGTGCTGTCAGTTAGTGAAGACCAAGTCTTCACTAACTGACAGCACCGTGCATTTAAGAAATCTATTTTAAGCTTTTGCAACCATTTTCCCTCTTGGTTGCACAGTTTTGCTTTATGCGCTCGGAAGTCAACCATGTTTGGCTTGTTGTACGTAGTAGCAGTAGCACTTAGATGGTACTTAGTAGCACTTATATCCCGCTTCACAGTGCTTTACAGCCCTTTCTTATGCGGTTTACAGAGTATACAGAATATTTCTTAAGCATATTGCCCCCAACAATCCGAGTTCTCATTTTACCGACCTCAGAAGGATGGAAGGCCGAGTCACCCTTGAATTAGTGGTGAGATCCGAACTGCTGGCAATCAGCAGAAGTAGCCTGCAATATTGCATTCTAACCACTGCACCACCATTGCTCGAGTAAGGAAGGGGATAAATTAAAAAAGAGTAAATATGGTGCAGGTAGTCCTCGATTTACAATCACAATTGAGCACCAAATTTCTGTTGGTAAGTAAAACCCTTGTTAAGTGAGCTTTGCCTCATTTTATGACCTTTCTTGGCACAGTTGTTAAGTAAACCACTGCAGTTGTTAAATTAGTAGTATGGTTAAGTGAATCCGGCTTCCCCATTGACTTTGCTTGTCAGAAGGTCATAAAAGGTGATCACATGACCCTGCAGGACATTGCAAGTGTCATAAACATGAACCAATTGTCAAGCATCTGAATTTTGATCATGTCATCATGGAGACGCTGCAACGGTCATAAGTGTGAAAAACTAAGTCACCTTTTTCAGTTCCCTAACTTCAAACGGTCACTAAATGAACTGTTGTAAGTCGAGGATTACCTGTATATCAAATGCTCTTGCCTTTTGGAGGAGCATCCCTCCCTCCAAGTTCAATTAGACTACCTGCCTTTAAAGTTCTGAGGGATTTTTTCACCCAAGTATTGAGTGTGGGAGAATAAGTGAGCTTCTGGGTGAATCGTTTTTTTAGTTGATTTTTCTTCCAGGATTTGTGTGTTTCTATATTACCTTGCACTGTGGTTTTAACACTTTGTTTTGTTATTGAATGGTACTGTTATTTATGATGTATACTCCCTGAATAATGTGCAAAATAGCTTTAGTAATTAAAAAGAAACCCACTGGGAAATTCCTTACATATTGTGGGAGAAAGGAAAAATATCATCAACCCAGAACAAATGGTGGGAAAATAATAAGGAAAAAGGAAACAATGTCTTCTCAGTGTTGCAGACTAGGAATTTTGTCATGGAAAAAAGGCTCCATAGTAACTTAGCCCAAAAATAAAAGAAACCATTTGTCTAATGTAGAAAATGATGCACAAATGGTACATTCAACTTTGGGGTGTCTTTTCCAATTTGTAAAACTTGGCTTGGGGAAAAAAAGATTAATTTATCAATTAAAAAGTAGAAGCGGGCAAGTAAAAAAAATACCTGTGACGTAAACGCCTACTCCATATGTACTTATATGTAAGGCCATGATGCAAATAAAAAGTATGAGGTTTGTGTTGTGACATTACACTACACATTTCATCATTTTGGGGTTATCACGGCTATCTGCAAATGCTGGTATTAAAATCAGAAAATATTAAAATAGTGTTGCTAATTGGTAGAAAATGGCAGAATTGAGTTTATAGTTAAAAAAAAACAACTTGTTCCTGTCTCTTAATTTTTTTCCCAGTATAAATTATTAGAAAATTAAATGATTGAATAAAGAAACCAAGAACTCTTCCTGTAAACATCTAATAAAAAAGTTTATTTCTATACAAGATCTCTTGAAATATGGGGGCTTCTTTTCTTGAGTACTTTGTGCTTTCCTTTAAGTCAGTATTGACTCCTAGTGACTGCCAGGACAAGTCCCTGCAGTTTTCTTGGCAAGATTTTCGGAAGTGATTTGCTATTTCCTAGGCTGAGCAAGAGTGACTAGCCCAAGCTGCCTTTGCCTAAAGAGGAACTGGAACCACTGTCTCCTGGGTTTTAGCTTGATTCTTTAACCACTACATCAAATGTAATTATAATTGACCATAAAATGTTACTTTGCTGTGACTACAAGTATAACCCACATCCTGTGAGCTTCCTGTCTATTCAAGTATGTTTGTATAATTTATATCAATATGAAGAATGGCTGTATGTCACTCACCATGTTTTCCCAAAAATAAGACTGGGTCTTATATTAATTTTTATTACAAAAGATGCATTGGGGCTTATTTTTTGGGTAGGCCTTATTTTCTGGGTAGGCCTTATTTTCAGGGAAATGTGGCACTAAATGCATTCATCTGGCTGACTATCTTAACCGGGATTTATTGGGGGGGGGGAAGGTGATATGTGTAGTGTATGTATCAGCACCCTCCCACTTATACACACCTGTGTGCTCTCCCACACTAGGCAGCAACCATTCCCCCACACCTGGTGCAATAATACCATGGCATCCATTAAGTGTGCCTTCCTGCTGTTGGCAACAGCACACCCCACCCAGCCACATTCATGCCTTGCTGCAGGAATTGTTTACCCAGCCACTTACCAGCCTGCTTACGAATCACCTAGGACCATTTGAAATCTATTTCTACTTTGTCTGGAGTAAATCTCAATTAATTAAAGCTAGCTAAAATTCAATATATTTCCTGCAGACTGCTTTAAAAGCAGACATGAAAAAAAAGGTAAATCTGTCATCACCAGTAGTAATGTAGTGACAAATTCTGCATTTCCCAGCAGTTTCAAGTTGATACTAAAGCACTCAATTCAGATGTCTGAAGATCTTTCTAAGATGAAGATGATAGTTAAACTCCAAACTCAAGATAAAGTTATTGCAAAATTTAGAACCCTCACAAAATGATGCCTTAAACCAGAGGTCTCCAAACTTGGCAAGTTTAAGACTTGTGGACTTCAACTCCTAGAATTCCTGCTCCAGTCATGTTAGCTGAGGAATTCTGGGAGTTGAAGTCCACAAGTCTTAAACTTGCCAAGTTTGAAGACCCTTGCCTTAAACCAATTTTGTGAGAAACCAGAAGACAAGGATAAAATTGTTAATAGCATCCAAAGTCATTGACAGTTCCAATAAAATACAGACTTCCCCATGGATATGAAACATTCTTATTCATAAAATGTGTATATCTACCCATTTCACAAAGAGCTACTCTGGGCAGCATACAATAAATAAAACAACAAATATAAAAACATGTAAAAATCACATTAAAAAGATAATTTATAAAAATAATATAAAAGCTTTAGGCAGAGAGAGAATAAAAATGGCTATCCCAGCAATAAAGTTATCAAGGTATGTCTTGAGAGCTGCAGATCTGATAACATAAACAGTTCTTGAGGGATTTCTGGAATGTCAAGAGATGGAGCCAATCTAATCTTGGAGGAAGAATGTTTCATAAGGCAAGCACCAAGGCAGAGAAGACACATCTCCTGGAACCTACCAAATGTAAGCTCCTAGCTGATGATTCATGTAGCATGCCTTGTCTGACAGATCTCCTGTGATATGCTAATACAATCAGGGAGAGGCAGTCCCTCAGTCCATGCCATGAAGGGCTTTCAAGGTTAAAACCAGCACCTTGAATTGGATCTGGGAATAAACTGGCAACCAATGCAACTTGTGGAGCAGAGATATAGCATGCATTGTTCAAGATGTGCACATACCTAGCTTCTCACTGTCAGCTTGAGGTTTCCAGGCATTCTTCTGCATCTACTTTATGTCCATCGTTTATAAGACTTAAGCTATTGGAAAATAGTCTTCCCCCCTACCCCTCTTCAACTTGTTTCCAAAATCTGGCCTCCTGCTGCCTCATATTACTGTATTCCCCACTCCACCCCACATCCCCATAGCAATACAGATCCAAGCACAAAAATTGGAACTGCAGCTGAAAATAATCAAACACAATTCACTCACTCATTCTTAAATATCTTGGGCCACAATTTAGGTTTGTGGCCCAAAGGTTGATATTTTACCTCAGAGTAACCTGGTCCCATGTCAGGAAGGCCCTTAAAGGTCAAAAACAGCATCTTGGATTTTACCCAGATGTAAATTGGCAGCCGATGTAGCACTCAGAATAGAGGTGAAATATGTACCTTCCTAGGGGCTTACATAACACTCTGCCCAGTCACATTCTGCACCAGCTGAAGCTTCCAGATTTATTTATTAATGTTTCATACTTCTTAACAGCCCACCCCCGTCAGATACTTTTCAAGGGTAGCCCCATGCACAGCACATAACCAGGGTATGAGTGACTGGAAGTAGAGCCTCCCTGTCTAGGAAGGGACCCAACTGGAACATAATAGGAAACTGCGCATAGGCCCTCCTAGTTAAGACTGCTCTTCCAACAGGAGTCCCAAGTCTAAAAGGACTCCCCGATTGCACACCAGATCTGTCTGGAGCCAAATATGGTAAAAAGAACTAGAGATTCCACCCACCCTCCCCCCCCAAAAAAAAGACAAAACACCATCACTCTGTCTTGCCAGGATTCAGTTGAAGCCATCTGAAACCCTACAACCTCCATCCACATGGACAGTGCTTCAACAGCATCACATAATTCATTATTTAGTCATTTTTGTGTTTCTCCTCACATCTAGGCTGTCTTTTTTATCAGTCTCTTTTTTGGGGGGGGGCGGGGGGGCCGGGGGCTTCTCTCACTTTAGAAATTTAATCAGTTTTTATAAATTATCAGTCTTCTTTATAAATCTGCCCATATCCTTTTGCTTGTAAAGTAACCTCTTAAAGCATGTTGTTATTACTTGTTTAATTTTTTCATTCCATATCCTCTGATACAGAAAATACAATTTCAGTTAAAACACTATGTTATACATAACAAGCCTCAGGATATGTTTAATAGATATTGCCTGTTTTTCCTGCTTTGTTGCTACAATGAAGGGTCCTTGGTGCTCTCTGAGCTTGGTTGTTTTCCTGCAGATATTTAATTACCCAAACTTGATACAAATATTTTAGATCCCAAGTGACATACATAAGAATGTTTTATTTTAGTGTCCTATTAGTATATATTAATCAATATTAGCATGTTGCAGGATCAATGAGTTAATCAGGGGACCAGAGGTTTATTCTTCCAAGCTTTTGGATATGTGTTGGAGCCCATCATCAGGGAGCTTCTCTCTCTCTCCAGAATGTGTCTACATGTGTCTACATTCTGAGAGAGAGAAGTTCCCCAGAATGAGTCCAAAAACTTGGAAATATAAACTTCTGGTCCAGGTGGCCAACTCAGATTGGATCCTGCAACATTATAGCAATAGACTTATATACCGCAGTGCTTTGCAGCCCTCTCTAAGCAGTTTACAGACTCAGCATATTGCTCCCAATAATCTGGGTCCTCATTTTACTGACCTCAGAAGGATGGAAGGCTGAGTCAACCTTCAGCCTGGTGAGACTTGAACTGCCAAACTGCTGGCAGCTGGCAGTCAGCAGAAATAGCTTGCAGTGCTCTCTTCTAAGCACTGCGCCACCACATTTTCCTGGGACATATATATTTTGCCTTTACTTGCAATATTAGCATATGACATAAATTGGCATACTCAAACTTACAAAAAAGGACTGAGCAGTTACTGTAGTAAGCTTAAATAGAAACTTGTTATTTATAGTAACACTGTAATTCATCAGCATGGGTTACTATGAACAAAATGTGTCCATATTATCTTAAGACAGAATTGTTTACATAAAGCCTTTCCACTGAAGCCCATAAGCTAAACCATATATTGTAGGCATAATTCAAGGCCCAGCAAAAGCACAGAAAATCTTCTGTTTTACAATAACATTTAAATGGCTTCAGCTTGAAGTCTGCTTTTCTACATTTCTCCTTAAAAAGATGAAACATCTCTTTTTCACAGAAAGGCAGCTGTAAATTTATATACCTGTTTTCCCCAAAAATAAGACCCAAGTGGAAAATAACTCCTAGCATGATTTTTTCAGGATGTTCATAATATAAGTCGTTACCTCCAAAATAAGCCCCAAAATAAGCAAATTATGACTTTCCCAATTGGTTTCCTCATTGACTTTGCTTGTGGAAAGCTGGAAGGTTGCAAATGATGATCATGCGATTGTGGGATGCGAGCTGGTTCCCCAGCACCTTGAACATGACCACGAGACTGCTGGGATGAAGACCAGTTATCAGTACCTTAGCCCTACGTAACTTTAGACAGCTGTTGAATGAGAGATCGTTAACAGAGGATTACTGTATGCCATTGAAGCAAAATCTTTTTTATATTTTTTAATTCAAATTTATCATTTTATCAGAAAAAAATAAAATACAAACCAGTAAAACAAACAAACAAACAAAATGAAACAAAACAGAAACATACCTTCAACCCTAACAACAAAGAAAAAGAAAAGTATACAAAAAAGGGGGGAAAATTGGACAATTAAATTCAACATTTAACATGTAACATAAAAAAACCCGAATTCTCCTCCCCTTTTACTTATACACACACACACACACACACACACACACAATATAGAAGAAAAAGTAGTCAAAAGATTGAGCTATAAACTCTATATTAATCTTCAAATCCTTGTGTTAACCATATGTTATTATATTTAGCACATAGAAAGTCCACAAACAGTTTCCAGTTTCTTATAAAGCTGTCTAGTTCATTATCTCTAATCAAAGCAATTAATTTCACCATCTCTGTTAATTCGGTTAATTTCAAAATCCATTCTTCAACAGTTGGAATCTCTTTTTCTTTCCAGTGTTTGGCAAGTAACAATCCTCACAGCTGTCACGATGTGAAGGAATAGAACCCCAAATTGTTTTTCAATTGACTTGTCCATCATACCTAAAAAAAAGTTTCAGGTTTCATTAATATTTGTGTCTTAAATAGTTTTGGTACTGTCGTTATGTTTATCCAGTATATTTTCACATATTTGCAAGACCATATATGATAAAATGAGCCTGGGTTTTGACTACATTCCCAGGACTTATTTTAATTGAAGTTTTCTAATAGGAGCTAAAGTTGACGGTTATTATCTGATCGCCCACATTTGTGTGGTTCAATAGTGCCTCCTAAAACTTCTGGTTTAGGATCCGCACCCTAGCAAAACTGAATAAAATGAAATTTAATTGCTTCCAAAGAGTGCCTTTTTCATGTAATCCCATTTATTCACTGATATAAACACATGTGCATATCTTAATGTCAGGGTCATTATAAAGTTTAGCCACTGGATAATACAATTTGCTCAAATTTTCCAGGAGATTAGAACCAAGAGATTAGGGATGGAGCATTTTTCTTCAATTGGCAAAACAAAACAATTCTCTCTCCAAACATTTGGCTTTTAGTTATCCCGTTTCTTTATAAAATGAGGATTATGTTCAAAATAAAGAAAAAGGGCCTGTAGGCAACAATAACCCAGAAACCTCAGCTAATCTCTCTTTAACCATTGTTATCTAGTAAACTTTGAACATGTGCTGAAACAGGATAGCTCTGCTCTACTTTTTGCATGAGGATTTTTCAAATATTTGGCATTAACACATGTCCCTCTAATATCTCCAAACCATTAATTATTCTTCAGCTTTCCTAACTATTCTAGTCTCTGTTAAAATGCAAATAGATATCTAAGCTAACTATATTCAGCTGTTGGAGAAAGGGCGGGATATGATTGTGTTTTATGATGGTTTGGCTGAAAATGAGCACTTCCTGGGTTTTATTGAAATGTTTTCAAGATTTCCACCCCGGTTCATAATTTGGAGGTTCTCTTGGACTTGCATCTCCTGCTTGAGCAAGTGGCAGTTGTTACCAAGAAGGCCATGTTGTGTGCCAACTTCCTGGATCACCTGCCAGGTGAACTATTATAATGCCATGTACATGGGGCTGCTTCTGAAAAATATCTGGAAGCTTCAGTTGGCCCAAAATGTAGTGGCTTGCAAAAGTTCTACTTTTATAAATCTTTATAAAGTTTATAAATGATATCAAGTTACAAGCTACCAGAAAAAAAATAACATTAAAACTTTCTTATGTTATCTTTATCTTATTAGTCTTGCAGCAAAATCAGTGTAATGTTGTGTTGCTGCAAGCGGTTGATATTTTTAACTCAGCTGTAAAAGAGCCTCAAATTGCTGAGTCTCAGCCGATTTGCTATTCTTATTCCCCACTTCCCTTCCACTGCAGACTAGAAGACTAAAAATAGTGTTCAAAGGTCTCTTTCAAAGATTTTTGTGTAGGCTGACCAGTCTTTAAGTTTGTATCCTGAGGTCTGTCATAATAAGTAAACTCAAACAGGAAGAGTCTTGTTAACATGATACTTCTTCAGGGCTGCAGTATAAAATCTTTTGGTTTGATAAAAGAATATCCACTGAAGACTCTAGGATAAATTTTATAGTACGTGCATGTTATTAAGTAACATATTTATTCCTCAAATAAAATAACTATTCTGCGACAAGACTGATATGCAAAAAAACCTTACAAACTGCACAGGATTTGTATCAGAGGAGCCTTCCTCCAACAAAGTAAATTAATAGGTGAAATTTACTCATAGAGCAGTTAACAATCAATTATATTAAGTGAAGTGCAGATATTTTTTAAGAAAATGTGCACATGGACACACATGCATACATACTATGGCCACAGTATTTACTGTATACAATTCTGTTCATCTTAGCTCAGAATTTATATTGTAAACTATCAGAAGTGGAGAAGAAAGTAATCGAATTGATCAGGAGTACTAAGGGGGGGGGGGGGGAATCCAAAGAAATGGTAGATCTTTTCCAACCAACACATTTTATTTTTAAAAAAATGTTGAAACTTTTGGTTTTAGGCAATCTTAAATGATCTCAAAGGCAATTGGTTTTAACACATTACAATTGTTAATGCATAAGGTATTTAATTTATCTCATGTGTAACCTGCGTCTGCTTAAGCAATTGTTTTTTCCTTTCTTACTCCTTCCTCATTCCAGTTTAAATCCTACATCAGTTTAGTGGTTCTGTGGATCTGATGAAGGGACCCACAGCCCTAAAATTAAATTACAAATTAAAATGATTCCCCTAACCTTTCATGGTATCATTGTCTGCTGCTCTTAGATAGCCAAAGGCTGCTCTTAGATACCTCCAGGTTATAAAAGGAGGAGAGTTTTCCAGATCAAATGTTAACATATCTTGGCATATTGTGCCCTGTGTTAACAGAATAGCTAATCAGTTAATATAGTTAATATAAAATAGCTAATCACTTAAAAATAGCTAATGTTAATATAGTTGGATGCACAGACAGTTGGTTAAATACAGTATATTAGTGAGAAAGAGCATATGTAGAAAAATGCCCATTTTTACTATTGTGTTCCTTTAACTACTAGAATTTCCAGGGGCTGAGAACATTTTTCCTAAGTCCTGCCCTGTATTACAAAGCCAAAGTTTTTTTTTCCTGACTTCTGTAGGGATCAGTGTCATCTAAGAAGATGATGTGCTTTCTTCCTAAATTTATAACAGTAATTTCTTGTGTATGATGATGATGGTAACCAAGATGTCTCTTATTCTGCTGAAATGTATATGTTAATGTACTGTACAATCTTATAAAATCATTGGTTTCTGTAAATAAACCTATATTTTTCCCCTTGTAAAAAAAAAAAAAGAACAGCTATTCAGATTTCAATGGATTTTAAACAAGTGACAAATTAGGAATTTAGATTAAGACATAATTGGATGATCAATTTTCTCATTAATTTAGTTCATCCTTTCTGCTTATTTTATCCAGACTATAATTCTTTGGTGTGCTGATTAGAGACACACAACTCTGAAATCCTGTACTTTACACTGAATGCCAACATTGTTTAGCTGTTTCCACAGATGAGCCCATTTATAAATGATAAATCAGAATCGATATCAACTCTTATTATGTCTATGGAAGTTCTCAGTCATCCAGGCCATGATTGTCCCAAAGGTGTTTTTTCAAGAGGCAACTAGACTTTCTGGTTTTTCTTTGAAGATGTTTCGTTTCTCATCCAAGAAGCATTTCAGCTCTCTTACTGTGACATCTGAATGTGACCATTTTTGTTCTATCCAAGCTGCAGTGATTCAGAAGGAAATATTTGCATTTTTTTTGAATTAGTCTGCGCTTCAACATGGGACCGGTTCTGTAGAGAAAGCTTTTTCCATGGACCAGAGGTTTTGTGTGCTGCCTGCATCCAGTGGGTGGGGCTTTGCTTGTTTGCACAGCCCTGATGCTGACATGCTACGGACCAGTGCTGGTTCACGAGCCAGGGGTTGCAACTCAAGTATACCTTTCAAATAAAATATTCAGGTGGATGAAGACAATTTCACAGATCTGAGTCCAGCCTAGGGAAACAAGAGTTATGAGAAAGTTTGCAGGCTTCAGGTCTGGCACTTAAGCAGCTTCGGTGCTAACTTTCCATTCTATTTTTCTATTGAATGTCAAATGCTTTTCCAGCTCTAGATCTGGGGATATATTTTTGTTTCTATGTTACATTCTTTCTCTGAAGTGTTTATTCTTAAAAGCGATTTAACTTTCGAGTTCAAATGACATTGTAATGCTAACGGTAGCACAAATGTTACTGCCATTCTCTTATACAAGTTGATACAACATTGTGAAGCAACTGTATCATGGAATCAGTCTGGAGTTGTTTTTATGGACAGAAAATGGTCAAATTACAGTTTCATGTTTTCCAGAAAGGTTAAGGTTGCTTTTCATATTTGCTCCTGAATTTTCCAGTTCTAATAGCTAAAATAGGGATTTTGAAAAGCAGTCTTTTAACCAATTGGTATGGCATTGATTGCATAATTTGATATTGCATAATATGAAATTACATAATGTTACTTAGAATAACGTTCTTGGTTTTTTTCCCCTGGGCCTTGCTATTCAGTTCTGATGCAATTACATGTTAAGACAGCTGTTTGCTGACTTTGAAAGGCCAGAAGCCATAATCTGGGTATTGATTATTAATTTAAGAGGAAAGGAGGAATTGCTATCATAAAATATAAAATATAGATAGTAGAACTTTGGCCTTTGTTTTTAAAGAAACATTAAAAAAAACAGTTTTAGATTTCTGTCTTTATTTGTTCCCCTACCACAATTCCCTAAACAATTTCCTCCACTTCTGAAAAGTACTGTAGAAATAAACATACTTGGAAAGAGAGATTGAAGGTTGCTAACTGACTGTGCATAACTTTATTGTTACAATGTTCTCTCTAAGAAGTTGAGCTTAATTGTGAACTAATAAACCTATGAAACTTTCAATGTTCTAAGTTCCATTTTTTTAGAGGCCTTTAAAGTTCATTGATATTATTCATCCTGAGTTTTAACGTTTTAGGTTTTATATTTTGCTTTTTATATTTTGTGGGTTTTTTTGGAGGCTGTGTAAGGAAAAATTT
Organism: Bungarus multicinctus; assembly: GCA_023653725.1. Taxonomy (NCBI): domain Eukaryota; kingdom Metazoa; phylum Chordata; class Lepidosauria; order Squamata; family Elapidae; genus Bungarus; species Bungarus multicinctus. Next base: position 63,433,656 of record CM042842.1, read on the forward strand.
TGCTATTAATTTAAATTGTTTTAATTGTTGTGTGAGGAAAAAAAATGTATAGATCTTGGCAAGTTTAAGACCTATGGACTTCAGTTCCTAGAATTTCCCCAGCTAGCCTCCTATTACTCTTCTCAGGCACCATCTGTGCCCCATCACTGCAGTGGTTGTTATTAATTACATCATACCCAACTAACCTGCCTTCTTAACTTCTTCCCAGTGCCCGCTTTACCATTAGCTGCCTTTTAGGAGGGCTTGAATTTAAGTATAGTAAATCCAGCCATAAATAAGGTCACTAGGAAGTGAGTGTGAATTGAAGGAAACTGCTAATTCTCCCAGAAAATAAGATTAATGCCTATTTATCCTACAGGTTTTTTTTTAAATGGAGAATATCTATTATTTTTACTTTTATCCAAATACATAAAAAGAAGAGGGGTGGGGAAATCCCACAAAATAATAAAAAAAACCCATCACGAATATATTACATTACAGTTTTAAATATAACCTGCTTGCCAGCCTGCAGACTCAGACATGCAAAACACATTCCCTTGTTCTTTGTCATGTAGGGTTGGTTATCTTCCTCCCTCTGCTGGTGATACCGAAAGCTTAGGCAGAACTCCAGATATATCTGTGAAGGTGGTGAATTATGCAGGGTTTTGTTTTTCCTCTCTAGTCCCTGAGTAATAGGTGGAATTTCCAAGAAGCTGGGGATTTCTAGAGATATTCTAGGTTTCTTTGCTCCAGAACTATGTTATTTCTAGCCAGGAATTGGGCTGTTCCTAATTTCTGTTTTCTGTATTAAGTTTCATATTCTCCATCTCCTTGAATAAATTATAAAACTAAATGCTTAATATCAACCTTCATGCATATCTCAGGTGATCCTCGAAGATGCAATATTTTCTTTAGAATTTTCTTGATACCTGTAGTATTTTGAATTCTTTGTAATCTGTAATATTTGAGGCAGCAAATTATGCATTTGTAGCAAACCAGTGCCATGCTGTGATCTGTCTGGAGTGATGGATCTTCTTTGGGGTTTTTCTTTTCTTTTTCTTTTTAATAAGTTGTCAGTGTTGAGTATAATTTATGTTCAACACTGAATATTTGAATTTTAATGGTTTAAAATTACACTAAAGTATTTCAATGCTAAAAGGGTTATTTATGTGTTACACTTTCTTTTTTTTAAATATAAAGTTGATTTTGTTTGTTTCCAGGAAGATTATCTCCCAAATGGGAGAATGAAGAACTAAATTTTGACATTATAGTGACTCTATGCTGTATAGTTAGGAGGGAACATTTTTGAGATTATCTCAGTGTTTACATTTTAATAGCCAGAAAGCCAGATGGTCAGTAACACTCTTGATGTCAGTTGAGTAGATGCCAATGAGATACTCTTTGGGAAATAGTAATACAGTAGCAGTAAGATCTACTAAGCCACTACTCCAAAGCAGGAGATGGAAACAAGGCATGAGCATTCAGAAAAGCTTCTGGAAAAAGAAGCTTGGTACTCCCAGGCTTCCATCATGCAGAGCATTCTGCTTAATTTTTAAACACATTAAAATTTGGTTTTATGGGTTAATATTGATATAGGATGGTAGTCCTCACCTTATGACCATAATGGAGCCTTCCCATTATGATCACAAGTGATAATAGTCAATGAGATCACCTTATTTAACAACTCTCCCTCCAACTTTGCTCTCTCTGGTGTGGTGGTTAAACTTTCTCTGTATTTAGATACATTCCTTATTGAAATGCTGCTAAAAGGTCACAAGTTGCAAAAAATGATTTTTGCAGTTCCTAGAAAGAAGAATTCGTTTTTGATATGAAATACTGTAGAATGACACATTGTGATATACTTGATGTACCTGTGCTTTATGAGTAATAATCATGAGAAAATGTAATAAGACTGTAATCTGTTCTCTATTTTACCTTGTGACATTGTCTATCTCTTTGGTTTCCAGATGGCTTAGGATTAACAGAAACAAGATGTAAATGCATGGACATCAAAAAAAATCTGATGTAAGCTTCTTTAATTAGGACCCTTTCTGCCTTTAGAGGAGACTCTAATGTCCCAAACTCAAGCCAGTAAGTGTTGCTTAAATTATAATTTCTCATAACTTTCTTATGTAACAATAAATTAGTGAATCCAAATTCTGACTTTTAATATTTTGTGTGTAGATGTTCTTTTCTTTGTCTAAGCTCTTATCTTGACAATAGATGTTCTGAAGCACTCCTTAAGTGAAGAAATGAGAGGGAACAAATTGAATTAACAGAATTCTGAAATGTGATAAATCTTTTGAAGTTATCTTGTCTTATATGAATGAATTGTTTGAAAATGCTTAAGCACCATTTTTGCTGCTACGTAGATATACTTCACATACATTAAGCCATGATTTACTTAATCACAGTTTATTATACAAGCTCCACTTAGTAAGGTTCACCCATGCTGTGAAGTCATAATCATATATATATTAGTGGCCATGTATATACAATATGCTAAGTAAAATCCAAAATATATGATATCAGGGTCGTATTTTTACCTTACAGCTTACAGTCTTGATATTTCTCCATTTTATTTGAACCTACTACAGGCTGAAAGGAAATCTTTCAGTACTTTATTTCATTAATACTTGACTTTGAAATGGATCTCAGCTTTTCCAAGATCACCTTCGGGTCCTACACTTTCCGTACATTATTTTGTGAATTGATTCTATTTTTCCTTTGCTTTTAATCAGATTCCCTGATATTTTGAAAAGACACATATTTTCTTGCTGGGAAGTCACAAATCCATATAAATGCAGGTATGTTCTTTTTCCTAAAAAATTACTTCTGAAGCAGTAGTTAATACAAAAAGTGTTAAACTGTATCTTTGTATTTGACTATTGTTGTATCGTTATTTTGCTCTATCTGTCAATATGGGAACATATCCTTTTATATACTGTTTGTGTACCATATTATAGAACCATCTACATAAATGGTTTATAGTAACTGGCAACCAGAATTGACGCGTGGAACAGCAAAAACAAAAGAGAATCTGGTACTTTTAAAAATCAAGATAACAAAATAAATGTTGTTCTTTTTAACAGAATCCTTATACTAGTTATAGATAACACACATATGTAGCCTTCAGTCTTCTGCCAATGCCCCATGTTGTTGAATTGCTCATAGAATTTACTTCTCAGGTTTTGGAAGACAGTGTTACTAAATTACTTTTCAGAAAGATGGATAATAAACACTGATAGAAGGCTACGCTCTATATTTAAAGAACTAAAATGCTGGATCAACATTTTAGTTCTCTGCGGGCTCTGCCAGCTGAAAACAGGATGGCCCATTTTCCAGCTGTTTTTCAGCCTGTTTTGGGCCCATTTTTGGGTCATTTTTCAGCCCATTTTCCTGCCTGTTTTTGGCCAGTTTTTTGGCCCTGTTTTCGGCCTGTTTTGGTTTGTTTTTTTGGCCCGTTTTTGGCGTGTTTTTTGGCCCAGTTTCAGCTGGCAGAGTGCTGCAGGATGCCATGGAAGGTGAAAATAAGGCACACAGCCTGTTTTAGCCGCCAGAGGGCCCGCGAACTGGTCCTTTGGTAGCTCCAGGCCGGCCCCATGGGCTGGATTTAAGCACCCCATGGGCCAATCCGGCCTGTGGGCCTTGAGTTTGACACCCCTGCTCTATATCCTAAACAGATCCAGTTGACATAATTTTGTTGTAAAATAAGGATAAGAATTAATTTTATTCTTAGTTTATTGCTTTCTGTGCTATTTTTCCTTTTATTGTTGAATTTGTGTCATAATCCATTTGGTAATTCTTTAAGATGCCTCAAAAAATGTAATATTAATGGTGTTAGGTTTCCAAGTGATGAAATCCATTTGAAAGTTTGTCTACTTTGTTGTGATAGTTTTCCTTTCCGTGTATGTAGTATATGTATGTAAAAGAAGACTGCAAAGCGATGGCTTTCTGTGCAAAAATGAGAAGTTCAAAGAAAAATGAAGTCAAGGCAGAAGTTCAGGAGCAAATGCTGGAAATAGTGTTCTACTTACAAGAAAAGCCTTCCCTTCCTTATACAAGTGGCAAGTACACAGCCGAAGAACTTTGCATTGAAGCAGCAAAAAAATGCTGTGAGTTTCAGCAGTGTCTTTTTTTTATTATTTAACTTGTTTAAAACAAACAGGAATGATTTTTAGACTGGTAAATTTTAAAGGGAGTTAGAGAAATTACCGAATAAAGGCCTCAATGACTTCTAATTGTCAAGTTATTTATCATTGTCACGCTGTGCTATGCTTTTGCAGCAGATTGCATTGAAAAGATAACATTAGAAATACAGATAATCCTCGATTTGCAAGCATAGTTGGGACTGCATCTCTAAGCAATTTGGTTGTTAAGTGAATCACACCTGATTTTGTGATCTTTTTTGCTATAATTGTTAAGTGAATCACACGGTGGTTAAATGACTACTGATTGGAAGCCAGCTAGAAAGGTGGCAGATGGCAGTCGTGGGACCCTGGGATTTACAACCATTGTAAATACATGTGGGTTACCAAGCATCTGAATTTCGGTCACCTGACTGCAGGGAGGCTGTGGCGTTGCAAATGGGAGGACTGATTGTAAGTCCGTTTTTTCCAGTGCCATCATAATTTTAAACAGTCGCTAAACGAATGGTTGTAAGTTGAGGACCACCTGCAAAATACACTACTCAAAAAAATAAAATAAAAATAAAGGGAACACTTAAACAATACAATGTAACTCCAAGTCACACTTCTGTGAAAACAAACTGTCCACTTAGGTAGCAACACTGATTGACAATCAGTTGCACATGCTGTTGTGCAAATGGAATAGACAACAGGTGGAAATCATAGGCAGTTAGCAAGACATCCCCAATAAAGGAGTGGTTCTGTAGGTGGTGACCAAAGACGGAGTCTATAACCCACACAAGTGGCTCAGGTAGTGAAGCTCATTCAGGATGGCACATCAATGTGAGCTGTAGCAAGAAGATTTGCTGTGTCTGTCAGCGTAGTGTCCAGAGCATGGAGGCGCTACCAGGAGACAGGCCAGTACATCAGGAGACGTGGAGGAGGCCGTAGGAGGGCAACAATCCAGTATCAGGACCGCTACCTCTACCTTTGTGCAAGGAGGAACAGGAGGAACACTGCCAGAGCCCTGCAAAATGACCTCCAGCGGGCCATGTGGCTGCTCAAATGGTCAGAAACAGACTCCATGAGGGTGGTATGAGGACCCGACATCCACAGGTGGGGGTTGTGCTTACATCCCAACACCATGCAGGATGTTTGGCATTTGCTAAAGAACACCAAGATTGGCAAATTCGCCACTGGCGCCCTGTGCTCTTCACAGATGAAAGCAGGTTCACACTGAGCACATGTGACAGACATGACAGGGTCTGGAGATGCCATGGGAACGTTCTGCTGCCTGCAACTTCCTCCAGCATGACCGGTTTGGCAGTGGGTCAGTAATGGGGTGGGGTGGCATTTCTTTAGGGGGCCGCACAGCCCTCCATGTGTTCGCCAGAGGTAGCCTGACTGCCATTAGGTACCGAGATGAGATCCTCAGACCCCTTGTGAGACCATATGCTGGTAGGGTTGGCCCTGGGTTCCTCCTAATGCAAGACAGTGCTAGACCTCATGTGGCTGGAGTGTGTCAGCAGTTCCTGCAAGACGAAGGCATTGATGTTATGGACTGGCCCACCCGTTCCCTAGACCTGAATCCAATTGAGCACATCTGGGACATCATGTCTCGTTCCATCCACCAACGCCATGTTGCACCACAGACTGAGGAGTTGGGGAGTGCTTTAGTCCAGGTGTGGGAGGAGATCCCTCAGGAGACCATCTGCCACCTCATCAGGAGCATGCCCAGGCGTTGTAGGGCGGTCATACAGCCACGTGGAGGCCACACACACTACTGAGCCTCATTTTGACTTGTTTTAAGGACATTACATCAAAATTGGATCAGCCTGTAGTATTTTTTTCCACTTTAATTTTGAGTGTACCTCCAATTCCAAACCTCCATGGGTTGCTAAATTTGATTTCCATTGATAATTATTGTGTGATTTTGTTGTCAGAACATTCAACTATGTAATGAACAAATAATTTAATAAGAATATTTCATTCATATCTAGGATGTCTTTTTTTGTGTGTTCTCTTTATTTTTTTGAGCAGTGTATGTTAAAATAGCCCTTAAAAATTAAATGCCCCCAGTATCAGAACCTAACCTTGACTGATCTAAATAAAACAATAGAATATATTTTAAAAATCCCAAGACAAAAAACTTAAGCATGGGTAGGTCCATGAAGTCACCAAGACTTAAGCTTGACTTGAGGATCTTTGTCAAAAGCTGGGTCCCTCTGAATAACCTTCATTAGTAAAGACAGCTAGGGCACTGCTAGTAGATTGCAAATATGGCTTTGCTCTGTGAACTCTGCTACTAACAGCCTTTGGTTTCTGACTCAGTTTGTCACCGTGTCTTTTCCTGTGGAAAATCTTTGCTGGCTCCAGTTGAGGGTATCAAGATAGTGCTTTTCACACAAGCCTCTCGTGGAGTGTTGTGTGTGTAGAATTATGAGAAAAGATCCTATAAGGATAATCTTTGAAAAAGTGCCCCACATGTGAGTTACAGACAAGGCAAAGCATGTCTGCAAATTACTAGTTTCTTTCAGAGTTTAGAATGCTATATAAGCCTTGGTGGCGCAGTGGTTAGAGTGCAGTATTCAAGTTACTTCTGCTGACTGCAGGCTGCCTGCAATTTGGGAGTTCAAATCTCTGCTGGCTCAAGGTTGACTCAGCCTTCCATCCTTCCGAGGTGGGTAAAATGAGGGCTCAAATTGTTGGGGGCATATGCTGACTCTGTAAACTGCTTAGAGAGGGCTGTAAAGCACTATAGAGTGGTCTATAAGTCTTATTGCTATATCTACTACCTTAAAAGTCTTAACTTTGACCCAGACATCTTTTACATTACATCATTGTTTTACAGAAACAAGATGACACTCTTTAAGATACATACTTCCTGCTATTAGCTGCTCCGTTTTAATTTCACATGCCTTTTTGGTTTAGAAATTCTACTAGATATACAGTCCTTCCTTACTGTAATTACAGTTTCAATTAATGTGTTTATCACTGCTTTTCTGTGAACTTTATCCATTAATGTATCCATCTCTCCAGTAGATTCTTTCTTTTTGCTTACTGTTTGTAAATAGAACAAAAATCATTTGGATGGGCTTCAACAAATCATATACTTATTCGGAGTAACTTTTTGTTATAAACTGCAATGAACTTTTCAAACGCCCATATATTATTCATACTAATTGAGTTTAAAGACTGTGTGTAGCATGGTAGCCAATAATGCAAGCATATAAGGCAATTGCTTCCAAATTGTTTAAAAACTTAAAAGTGTAGTAGAAGTCATGCCACTGTGAAAAATCATCCCTTTTTATTCCTTGCTAGTATATACAGATTGCAATCTGACTGTACTTCACTGAAAAGTATACATTAGTTTTCCAGTTTTTAAAAGTGATTTAAGATCTTAAGTCAATCTTCGATGCAATAAATTGTAAATACATTTTGGTTAATTTGAAGCAGGATTTTCTCAGTTTGTCCTTAGAACCAAAAATACCTCTCTATGTTTGATTGAGAGGAGAATCTCTGGAAAAATGCCCAGAACCCGCCCTGAGTCTTGCTTTAGGAATGTTTGGAAACAGTTCTTAGCTTCCCAATATTAGTTTTTCTAAATTTGTTTATGTATGTATGTATACTGTGGATTGTTGCTAAACTGCAGTCCTGACTATAAATCACACACAAAAGCTGTTGTGATGCTTTTTGCAAATGCACATTTATTCAATCAGAAGTGCAATAATTAATGGGGGGGTGGGGGACAGAAAATAAATATATTTTAAGATCTCATTACTCCACCCAAAATGCTTAGAGTTATTATAGTCAGGGTATTTTTTTCCTGTTATCCCTTTCTTTTTCCAATAGTGCATTATATTAGCCATTGAGGAGAGAGATTTATTTTTTTATGTCACAAGCTCTACCACTCTTTGCTTTCCTTTTCCTGCTTTATATAAGCTAATGGCTCCTTTGTGTTTACTGTGCTCATTACCTCTTTCTTCCTCCAGTTCCTTCTAACCTTTGCCCAAAGTTTCTTATACCAAAGTCTCCAGTTAACCCTTTACTTGCTGTAACAGACACAAACAAATAAGCTATCATTTATAAAGTTATACAATAAAGATAGCTAAAACGGTGATTGTACTTTATAGTCTCATTGAAGAAAGGCGAACAATAACAGCTGCAATCTTTATTAAACATTTTTATATTAAAAAGTAGCTACTGTATAATTGAAAGCAGAAAATAATTTTAACAGTAAATAGTACAGTTTTATATTATGTTTAGACTATTGCTGGTCTGTGACCGTAATAAAGTGTATTATTATTATTGTGTTTAGCTATTCATTGAACTATTTGTTTTCCTCTTTTTCTTTTTTCTTTCCTTTACCAGCTATTTCTCCTCTGTGCCACAATTTGTTTGCCCTCTTTGATGAAAGTAGAAAGATCTGGTACGCACCAAATCACATCTTCTACATTGATGAGAAAACATCACTCCGGGTTCATTATCGCATGAGGTAACTATGACAGTCTCTGATACAATTAATGCAATAGTAACTTTGTGGCCTGCTTGCCACCTAAATCCTTGCTTTTAAAATACTTCCAGCCTTCATCTTGTTTCCAAGAAACCATAGCTAAACAGCATTTCATATTAGAACGGTTTTGAAGGATTGCAGTTTTGCTGTTCATGACACAGATTAGAAAAAAGTAGGTCTAAATTGAATAAATTCCCCAATTCTTTCTATTGTCCCATCCCAGCCAGCCAAAGGGCATGCTCCAGGTAAGGACTACTTAGATGATGGGGCCCAGGAGGGAAGCCTTTTTGGGTATGGCACCTGTCCTCAGAAATATCATCCCTCCAGAATTAGACTGCCCATGTCCCCCATTAGCCTTCCAGAGTTGTGGCTCTGTGTTCATGTTTGGGGCTCCAGATGTGCGACAGAGATTGCTTCTTGGTTGTGTTGAATGTTTGATTGTGGCGGGGTTGTTTTTTTTCTTTTTCTGGCTGCTACGGGTTTTATGTTTTCTGTGTGTTTTTTAAAATTGTTTTTAATATTGTTAACAGCCCAGAGACATGTATTTGTGATGGGCAGTCATATAAGTCTACTAAATAATTACATATAAATACATGAAATAGGTCAGTTAAATTGATTTAGTACAGAAATCATAGCTGAGCTGAAGTTTTATAATCACTGTACAGGAGAATATGAAGGGATTTTTGAAATGTTAAAACATCTTCAAATACTGAATTAAGGTTTGGTGGGGTGTAGGCCAAGGTATGTTGAGTCATAGGTAGTTTCCAGATTAGAGATCTTAGCTTACATAAAGTAGCATAAAAGAGAGTGTTACAAAATGAAAGTGAATGTGAGAACAAGGTATGATGTAAGAAAAAGATATTGGCAAAGAGTATCATTGAAAAGAGCAAGGAACAGTGAAGATTAAATAAATTAAGGATAGTTACAATTTCTTTGGGGTATTCTGTTGGGTTGTAAAGAAGAAAAAAGAGAAAATGCAGAGCAAGTTTGATGGGAACTGGGTGAAAAGGGTTAAACAGAAGCCTCTAGTAGACCAAATGGAATTAAAAATGGAAATAATTAAATAACTCAAATGTAACTGAATTCAAGAAAAGCTGGAAGGAATATTTCACAATTTGTATGGACTGACATTGGTACAGTATGTTGGAAGAGTGGAATTGAAACAAGCACTAATTTATAGTAAAGTACAAGAAAAAAAAGGACAAAAAAGAAATAAGTGGTTTGAGAATATTGAAAACCAGTAAGACTATCAGTATAGATGGAGCAACTGACGATCCCCAGAGAGAGGTGAGAAATTTATAGAACAAAAAAAATGTATGAAGTAATATCTAGACATGAGGGAAGAAGGCTTTTAAGAATAGAAAGATATGAAGAAATATAGGGACTGGTGCTGGTATATATTTTTTTCAAACTTTTGTCATGTCTTTCTTTACTTTGTTTTAATATTTCTTACTCTCTTGGTTCTGCATAATGCTGCTTATCCCAAAAGTAAATAATATGATTGCTATGCATGTATGTTCATTCACATCTCTCTCATTATGCTGCACTTGCTCTGTTTAACTCCATGCAGAAAGAACCACTTATTTATTTAAACAAGCATGTATTATTTTCTTAATAACATTGTATTGCATTTATAGAAATATTGTTCCAGTAAAACATATGTATTCCTTCCTTTGGTCTAGAATATCTAGAACAAAAAGACATGTAAAATATTGTTCCAGTAAAAGATATGAGGACTTTCTGAATAATCTATACTTAGTATTCTGAGCCAAACTCAGATATGCTATACTGGCTATTAAATAAACTGCCCTTGACAAAAAAAAAAGCAATTTGAGTTTCAGTAAATATCTACAGCAAGCGAACCATATAATGATTGGATCAATTAGTCATTTGGATTCTGATAAATATTTAATTATGCATAGATTTATGAAAGGAAAAAGTATATATATAAAGCCTTTAAAGCTATATAGAATCCAGAAATGAGATTTTATTATAATATATTTTAGGGGGTCTGCTAAAGAAGCTCCCCAAATAAGTCATTTATAAAAACATCTGGACAGCTGAGATTCCATACATCAGACAGGAAGATTAACTGAAGGATACCTTGTTGCTGTTTTCAACTTATTCAATATCAAGTTATGTCCACTGATAAATGATAGATGGTCTAGACTCTAGAGTCTGGACTCGAGGCATTTGAAAGCAAAAGGTCTCAGAATTTTTTTCTGCAGCAGTATGTCACCAATGAAATCCTATTTTTTCAGTACCAAGAAAGAAACCAAGTAAAAAATGGTATTTTAGTATACAATTCTAAAACTTTTTCAGTACCTAGAAAGAAACCTGATTAAAAAATGGTATTTTAGTACAAAATTCTAAAACTTTTTCAGTACCTAGAGAGAAATCTGATAAAAAATGGTATTTTAGTACACAATTCTAAAACTTTCAAATCCCATTGAGCTTGAAAGATTAAATAAGGGCTGAATAAGGTATGTTTTTGAATAGCATCGAAATGACTGTGTGTGATGGGTTACCTTTGGCCACTCTGTTGTATTTACTGCCAAATTAATCCTTGTGGGGCTTTTACTCTGATCAGGACTATCACAGGGAAGCAGTTGCTGGGAAGGACATGTATCAAATGGGAAATCCTGTGTTCGAAAAGCTTTGAGCCTCGCTTTGTTAACTAGGCAAGAATGATCCGGTTGTGAGGGTTGAAAGGACCCTTTAAGGCTGGCTGAGGAATTCTGGGAGTTGAAGTCCACAAGTTTTAAAGTTGTTAAGTTTGGAGACCTGCTTTAAGGGCTAGTTGTTCTATTCTTGGTGGATGTGATTGAATAGCCTTGAAAAAAAATATAAATAAATTACGTAAATGGTTGGAATTTCTGATTTCCTAGTTATGTAAAGTCCATTTATTCATATTGTACCAAATTTAAATCTTTATAATTATTTGCTCAAGGTTTTACTTTACTAATTGGCATGGAACAAATGAGAATGAGCCATCTGTCTGGAGGCATTCTCCAAAGAAAAAGAGTTCTTACGAAAAGAGATCAGTACAAGAAGGAACACCTCTCCTTGATGCAAATTCATTAGAATATCTCTTTGCTCAGGCAAGTACTTCATAAAAGAATTCTGTCTCATTTTATGTACAGTATTATAGTAGTAGTTACATTTCATTGTCTTTAGGAAACACTGTTACAAGTATGTCTCTAAGATGGAAAATGGATTATTATGATTAATTATTTAAAAAATATGTATAAACTCTAATTGAAGATCAGCATTTGTAAAAGGAATCCATTTTGTGAATGCTGCCCCAAATATTCATCAGTGTTATTTTTCTATTGCTTAATTAGTAGAACTATGAGTGCTTATTTACAGAACAGTAGTCCTTAATAAGATAAAATACAAAAATGCATTGTGTTGAAAACTCTCTTGAATAATACTTCTTCACTGAGGTATGTGGCAATGTCTCTATTTATGTTCTATGTTTGCTGGAGGAAAAAGCAATACTCTGCTGCATTTTAATATGTTGATTGACTTTTATATGGAAGGCTTTGTTTCTTGGGTATTCAGTGAATGAAGTGAAATAACCACTGATGGATAAAAATCTATTAATCTCACTGTCCAATTTAGGGTCAAAATGACTTGGTAAAAGGTCTTGCACCTCTTCGGGAAGCTAAGAATGATTTAGAATCACATGAAATTGAAAATGAATGTTTGGGTATGGCTGTACTTGCAATATCCCACTATGCAATTAAAAAAAATCTGAGGTTACCAGAACTTCCCCGAGATATCAGGTGAGTCTGAATTATTTGTGTGTTGTGAGTTTTTTGACCCATTGGGAAAGATGGGGGTGAACTGTTAAAAGATTGATTCCACAGTTTCTAATCCACAAACGAACTTGTTTGTGAGGAAAAATGTGTAAGGCAAAACAGAAAGAGTTGACTCTGATTTCCTTGTGCACAGAAAAATTTGTGTCATGGCTTCTAGGATTGCTCGAAGTAGTGGCTGCTCTGATCATATCAGTCCCATCCCTATCCTTCTGAGATGTATAAACTGTGACTGAATGACACATGTCCATTTCTTATTATTTACAAGTAGTTCTTGACCTACAATCACAATTGGGGCCAGAATCTTGGACATCTGAAAGAAGTATTTATTAGGTGACCAACCTCTGCAAATAAGCTTCCCTTTCCTTCTGCAAGCCCTCATGATGTAAAGAAGGAAAGGTGTGCATGTGACTTAGGGAATGGCACTTTTGAAGCAACACGAAAAATAGGATTCCTGTTGTCCTCCAAACCACATGTCCCATTCTCTTGAGACCTGGGGAAAACAGACATTTTCCAATGGGGTGCCGGCTGGCTTGCAGAAAGAAAGGAAGGAAATGCCCACTGGGAGAGGGAAAAGAAAGTGGAAGTCAGCTGCGTGGCAAGAGCAACTGGGGCTCCCACTAATAAGCAGCTTATCTTTGAAGTTACAGCTTGACCAAGTAAAAAAGAGAAAGTTGAAGGACAGTATGGAAACTTGTCTGGCACCATCAGATTCAGCAATGGCTTCTTGAGTTGGATTACTACCTCCTTAACTTTTGGCAGGTCTACTTTTTTACTCAAAGTTAAGCAATCCTGCTCTTGCAACCATTTAATGATGCTCACATGTTCCAAAGCACAAAATCGGGCATCTCTGAATCACTAGCCCTGTTCCCGCTCTGCTGGGAGTTCAGCATTTGCTGAATACACAACCAAGTTAGGTAACACTACCATCTCTGTTGACACTATTGTTGGATATTCAGCAGCTGATTAGCATATCTCTAGCCCTTAGCCCAACATAAGCAACACAAGTGACCCCTTTAGATGCACAATCTCAGGTGACTCTCAGTATATCACATACCACCAAGTATGCCTTCCTCTTTGGCCACCCAGTAGATCAGTCTGAAGATGATTGTTGTTCCACAGCCACAGCTGATCTTTATAGTACCATCCCATAGCTCAAAGAAGATCCAGATATTAAAACAAAAACAAAACAGAACACCTTTTACAGCCACTCCAACATGCACATGGCATCTCCAATCTACTTCACAAGCAGGTTGCTATGGGTTGTTACTAGCACTCATCTAGCACTGGTGCCTCTATGGAGGAAAAAAAAGAGGAAAGTTGGTAATTCAAATTGTTGTCCATAGGGACTTTTAATTGCAGTTGATACAAGTGGTTGATGCTGTTTCCAAAAAATAAACACTGGAACTGCAACTAAAATAATAAAGCATCCTCTAATTCTCCACCATGTTGTTATGAAGTTTATTTAGTACTGCTTTTTGGCTGCAAAATACTCCCTGACCAGTTTTAGAATTTTAAACATTAAATAATCACTTATAACTTCTATTGTAAGAGAAGTTGTATTTAGTCAGAGAAAGAAATTGTAATAGATGAATTATATATTATCCATGTATACATCACAATCTACAAATAGGTTTTTGATTTTTTTTCTCTGTGTTTATTTTTAAATGAAATATACCTGTTGTAATTTATATCAGGCTATTGAAAATAAATGTGTGTGTTTTTGTGTCCTATCTTATTTCAGCTATAGGCGGTATATTCCCGAAACACTGAATAAGAAAATTAGACAAAGGAACATCTTAACGAGAATACGAATTAATAATGTTTTCAGGGACTTTCTCAAGGAATTTAACAACAAGACTATTTCTGACAGCAGTGTTTCTCCACATGATCTGAAAGTGAAATACTTAGCAACAATGGAGACATTGACAAAGAATTATGGAGCCGAAACATTTGAGACATCCTCACTGCTAATTTCATCAGAAAATGAAAACCCTAACTTGGATGCTTCTAAAAACATAATACATTATGAAGTGATGATAACAGGCAATCTTGGAATCCAGTGGCGATATAAGCCAGTTGTGAGTATCACAAGTCCTTTGTTTACTAATAAGGCTAGCTAGAGTCATTTGAATAGAATAGTGTTTGGGTTTTATAAACAAAATTATATGCAAGACTATGAAAATTGAGGAAATCTCAGACCTGTAGGCAGATTTTACAATGTAAAAAAATACCTGGAGAAAAAAGCCAACTAGAAATTAGTTCCATATTGTTGCCAAAACACTACATGGACACATCGATGACGTCAGCAGGAATCAAAGCTGAAAGTTTCAACTTGGGTAATACTTTTAAATTTTTTCAAATTCAACAAAACTATGCTGAGAGCAGGAATATAGCAAATTACATAAAGGGAAGACATGTTTCTGGCTGAAAAGTCTGTGTAAATGTTGCTGAATTAAGGGGAATAAAAGAAAGAGCAGGGTGAGAAACTGCAGATTAAGGAGCACAACTAGCATCCTTGAAATGTGGTATGGTTCCTGGAACTGCCTAACCTTCAGTGGTGAACTGATTGGGAATTATACCTGGTTATTGAAAAATAGATAAGATTAGAAGAAGGAAGTGACTGATAAAATATCCAGTATAGGTGCAGTAGATATTATTTAATAACATAAATACTTCGTTTTCAGTACTGAAGTTTTTAAAGAGACTGTGCAAAGTTACGAAGATATAAAATAGAAAAAAAGACTGTTGGCATTGTGTGTTTGGGAAGGGGTTGTGTGTGTTTGGGAAGGGGTTGTGTGCATGTGAGCCAGTGTGATGAGATGGATAAAGTATTGGATTCAGACCTGAGATGCATGTTCTAGTTCCCCTTCATTCACAAAATCTCACTGGGTGTTTTTTTTCTATTTATAATGGGAATAGAAAAAAAATATGAGAGAAGGAAATTGTATGCTGCCTTGAACTCCTGAAGGAAAGGCAGGAGATAAATATAACATAAATATATGCATACATGTATTAATTGGAAACAAATTTATTTAATATGAGGAATAAAAATATTTTAGCCATCCCTATTTGTCAGTCCAAAATTATATTTGTACAGCCAAGGCTGTTTTTTAAGAAAATATTATCTTTATTTATATAAGGTGACACAATTTTATCCTTATTGAAGGATTTTTCATAATGCTTTGTGTCGGTTAGATACTTTTGATACAATGAAAGGTGCATTTTAGTTTTTCAGTATTTTTCAATAATATAACAGTAACGAACCTAACAATTACTACAAATAACTGAATCCAAGATTTTTAATATATAACTTCTGCCTGTATTGTTTGTGTGTGTGTGTGTGTGAGAGAAAGAGAGAGAGAGAGAGAGATTGGGAGAAATAGAAGATACTGGACATGAGATGAATCAAATTATTCAGGGCGCATGATGTCATTCATCAGATTACACAGACTGAAAAAGAAAAACCGAAAATTAAGAAAAAAAAATATGACAAAGTTGAAAAAAATGAAGAGAAAAACAAAAGGGAGGAATGGATCAGTTTTTCTTACTTTCCTGAAATAACTCATCTCGTGATCAAGGAATCTACAGTCTGCATCTATAAACAAGATAACAAGAGGATGGTAAGCATACGATAAAGCCACTTATATGCTATCAGAATTAACAATGCTCCAAAGTAGCATCCCCTTGATTTTGTAGCCTCAATCACTAACACAATTAGTAATCTACTGTTAATATACTGTGTGTATTGAAAGAAGAGAGGTCCTCTTTGTGTATATCAGCATTTTGCTTATATATATGTGGGCTAAACTTGTTACCAACTTCTATTTTGTAACAACTTTTATAATAGAAAGGTTGACTAGGGTTCAACATTAATTTGAATTCGAGGTTTCCCTAGCACCTCATTACCGGCAGCAAAAAGTGTGTGTGGAATAAATGGAATTTCTTTTGAGATTTTATTATACTTTATGGGTCTCATGAGATTCTGTAATGGAATGTTGGATGACTTTGGGGAATGAGGGGAAAAGATGCTGCCTGGGAAACAATCAGCAAGAGAGACAGGAACCCCCCAGTGGCTTAACTGTCAGAGAAAGTAACCTAGGAAAGACCTAATGGATTAAATAGTCGAAAGTGGCAATCGGAAGTTTACACTTTCAGGTTTGCAAGATTAATGTCAGCCCTGCCAGATAAACCAGACAGGAAATATGACTAGATGAATTATATTTATTGTAAAGATTCATTAACAAAATTTTGCAAGGTTATCCACACATTCCATTACTGATTCCAGCAAGAATACTGAAATTTTCATGAGCAGTAATTTAAAAACAAAAAACAAAACCTGCATTGATAACCTGCGTTTGACATTGGAATGCTTAAGAAAAGACAAATATACTTAGATAAAGTTTAGAAGAGAGGACACACCTATCATTTCAGCACGATATAGATAAGATGTCTTTCCTGTTTTCTAGCTTATATTGTATTTAGTTTTTAGTTTAAAAATTTACACTTCAGTAAACTGAAGTTAAATCCCTGCCCTTAGAGCAGTGCTTCTCAACCTTAGCCACGGTTACCCAGTAGTTAGAGTGCAGCACGGCAGGCTACTTCTGCAATTTGGCAGTTCAAATCTCACCAGGCTCAAGGTTGACTCAGCCAGTGGTGGGATTCAATTTTTTTTTACTACCAGTTCTGTGGGCGTGGCTTGGTGGGCGTGGCAGGGGAAGGATACTGTAAAATCTTCAGTCAGAGGTGGGATTTGCTGGTTCTCCGAACTACTCAAAATGTCCGCTACCGGTTCTCCAGAACTGGGCAGAACTGAATACCACAACTGGACTCAGCCTTCCATCCTTCCAAAGTGGGTAAAATGAAGACCCAGATTGTTGGAGGCAATATGCTGACTCTGTAAACCGCTTAGAGAGGGCTGTAAAGCACTGGTATATAAGTCTAAATGCTATTGCTATTGCTATTAGCAACAAAATGAGTGGACTTCAACTTCCAGGATTCCCCAACATCATGGCAAGTTGAGAAACACTGCTTTAGAGAACAGGTAGTCCTTGACTTACAACACAGTTCATTTAGTGCCCTTTCAAAGTTACAATGGCACTGAAAAAAGTGACTTATGACTTTCACACTTACGACCATTGCATACGTGTGAAAGTCATGGCCATATGATCAGAATTCAGATACTTGGCAACTGGTTCATATTTATGATAGCTGCAGTGTCCTGGGGTCAGCTTTTGTGACCTTCTGACAAGCAGAGTCAATGAGGAATCCAGATTCACTTAACAACCATGTTACTAACTTCACAACTGCAATGATTCACGTAACAAGAAAGGCAAGAAAGGTTGTAAAATGGGGCAAACTCACCTAACAAATGTTTCATTTAGCAACATAAATATTGGGTCAATTGTGGTCGTAACTTGAGGACCACCTGTACCTCATTGTTAACCATGGTATAGATTTAACTGCCATTCTAGGTTAATTTGCATACTTGGATAGAGCATGTCTTCCTTTTCGTTTCAGCAGCCCGTTTTTGACAATCCCTGTGGGTGGAGTTGTACTAGTTGGTTATTGTGTCTTACCTGAAGTGGAAGAATTCTTCAGGCTTTTTTTTTTTTTTACCCTAGGAATTTAAACTGTCTTCGTGTGAAGAAGCTTTGTCGTTTTCTGCTTTGGTGGATGGATACTTCCGGTTGACTGCGGATGCCCATCACTTTCTTTGCACAGATATCGCACCACCTCTGATAGAACATAATATTAAAAATGGCTGCCATGGCCCAATTTGGTTAGTTAATAAACAATATATATCTATGTATATATAATAATCTTGATTAGATAAATCAACTTTATATTCCTTCCTTCTACTTTCAACAATCCTTAACTTTAGTCTCTTCAAAAATTTGTCCTCGAACTAGATTTCTTTTCATTCATTCTTTAGCTGTTCTCACAAAATGATTCACAGCATTACCAAGTCTCTGGTGTGCGTATATTATGGAGCATTATCCTGCTCACTCTTTTGGCTTGTTATTTGTATATCACTTAATTACTGAGACATCAAGTTTTGTATATCCAGTATTGCATCATTTTCTATTTCATTCTTGTTGCATATCATTTTAAAATCCACTTTTAGATCAGTCTCTCTTGTCTGGTAAAACATGCTTGTCTTTCTAAATATTTTCTAAACACTCTGTTTAGATATTGTTAAAATATTTTGCTCCATTCTGTATTAGTCAAATTTAGGTATTTTTCCCTTTAATTGCAATCTTTAATTCCTTCTCATTCCCTCTAGTGTCCAGCCTTAAGGATCTCATCCTATTATGTTTTTAAAAGATAATTGATAACAAAAGCATTTTCTCACCAGAAGGATTCTAAATTAATCCCAAAATCTTAATTTAAATCCATATGGATCCTACATCCATTTTCAGCTTTCCAAAATCAAATTTTAGTAGTCCTTTTATTGTTTATTCAAAAGATTTTTAAGTTCCTTAACTTGTATTTAAAAGTTACTTTGCTATAGATTGAAAGAAACTCACCTTATGCTGTAAAACCTGTTGATCCAAAGGTTCTTAACAGCTAAAAAGCAATTGGTGAGCAATTTCCAAAAGCAAGTAGAAAAGGAAATATGTGAACCTTTTGAAAGGCACTGACTGCAGTTTAAGCACTGATGGTTAATTCCTCAACTCCCAGAGCTGGAGACCAATATCTTGCAATCTCTTTGTGAGGAGCAATTGTCTGAAACATTTTTGGGTGATCTCAAGTCTTTTCCTTGTCCGGAGAGGAGTTACAAAGAGCTGGTTTGCATTTTGGCTCTTCATTCCATCATGATTATTGGTTCCACTTTAAGTGGAGCTGTCTACCATTTGACATCCCTCCCCCCAGATGACTGTTTTTAGTATTATAAAGTTCAGAAGCAGGTATTGTGGGGGTTTTTAGTAAGCAAAATTAAGTTCAATTGGAAATGAAGGGGCACACACTGTCTTTTCCTGAAACACCTATCTCCGTTCAGAAACTGATCTTAAAACAATATTTTTTGTAACCAATCATTATAGTTTGCAAAACCTTTGCTTTTTAAAAAAATATTCATTATTTTCATTTTAGCTTCCCTCAATTGAGCCTCTCAATTTTGGGGTTTATGAAAACTGAACTACTCTGTTCATTTGGCTAGGGAAAAGCCATTTTATAACTTGTAACAAACTTTCAACTTTTCAAATATTTTATGGCCCCTGCCATTATATTTCTAACAACAAAGAAAAGTTTAAATATTTTTTTATTTGTTTATTAATCATTTTTATCAAACGTCTTTCAGCACAGAATATGCTATTAATAAGCTGAAACAGGAAGGCAATGAAGAAGGGACGTACGTATTGAGATGGAGCTGCACAGACTTCAACAACATTCTCTTGACTGTGATATGTACGGAATATTCAGAGGTATGAGGGGGTCCAGTAATTTTCTCTTTAAATACCTTTGATCTGGGCAACATAACATTTGAAGAATTGGCTTGAGAAGTGATACTCTTGCCATTAATGATTCAAAAAAATGACTGTGAAATTTCTTTCTTAGCAAGCATGGAATAGCTGAGCTTCCTGTCAGTTTCTATGGTGGTAACTGGCAATTTTAAAAAAAAGTTAAGCTCTGTTATTTATTTTTCCATTGGGGTATAACTATTGACAGGGATTGCTAATCCTAGTTTTCTTATGGATTTAATTTGTTCTTACTGGAGTGAAAGCATATATTGCTAATATATTAATTGGAGGTGTGGTAACTATTTATTTGAATATAGCTCTCTGGGCAGGTTGCAATAAAACTTTTTTAGAAAAAAAGTGATATGTAATATTTTTTTTAAAAAATGAAGAACAAAAATACCACACACCTCATTATATGATTTCAAGATCTGAGTAGGTACACAAGCTACTTAAGCCATTTAAGTCTGAAAAGTCAAAACCAACATGTTGAATCATTCTAGAAATGGACTAGCAACCACTGTCATAGCAAAGAACTGGTATAATATGTATGTATTATCCAGTTCCAATGAGCAGTTTAATTGCTCTGTTTTGAACTAACTGAAGTTTCCACTAATGAATCATATATGCCCTGGCATCCATAGTAATCTGGAATCTTAATTTATGTTTTATATTGAAAACTATTGATAGAGTTGATATTTGATTATAAAAATCAAATAAAAATCACATTTGTGTAATTACCTGGATTCAAAGGCCAAAATGTGACGTGTGGCAAGCATAGGCATTTGCATAATATCTATTGGGAGCACATTAACTATTTCTGTCTTGTCTATGTCTAAGCTGCCTTAATACATTTTTTGAGTTTCATCAAGGTTTCCATTGTGGTCAATATGATTTCACCAGATGGTATTGCAAATGTTTGCTTGATCAGTCTTAAGTGGTATTTTATTTCATTCACTACATTCTCTTACAACTAGACACAAGAACAGTCCCCCCCCCCCCGAATGCCATCACTCTGCTAAACAAATAACATTGTTTAACTGTTTACCAAGTCTGCATTACTATTACTATTAATCTTATCATCTTTCCCATCTTTCCTATCACACATCTCCTCCCACTTATGACTGTATGACTGTAACTTTGTTGCTTGTATCCTTACGATATATATTTATTGTTTCCTAGTATGATTTGATTGCTTATTGGTACCCTATGACTATCATTAAGTGTTGTACCTTATGATTTTTGACGAATGTATCTGTTATGTACACTGAGAGCATATGCACCAAAGACAAATTCCTTGTGTGCCAATCACACTTCGCCAATAAAGAATCCTATTCTATTCTAACATAAACCTATGTTTTACCTGAATCCACTTAGTGATTTCTTTTACTTTGCTTTTCCTTCATTCTCCAAAGCACTCAATGAATTTTCCCAAACAGTATAAGAACTTCCAGATAGAAATGAAGAAGGATGGATGTCTCTTGCATGGATCTGATAAGTTCTTTCCATCACTTAAAGAATTGATGGACCACTTAAAAGGACAGATCCTGAGAACAGATGAGATAGTCTTCACTCTCAAGAGATGCGTTCAGCCAAAACCAAGAGGTAATGTTTTTAAGTTAGCTTTATGTATTCATATTAACCCCCTTTTTTCCCCACCAAAATAGATTGTTTCATCCGGATCCTTTTTTTTTTGCAAATATATAGATATTATAAATAATACATGCCTTTATATTCTTAGAATGAGATTATTCAATCCCAAGGAAATCAGTTCTCTTTAAAATAATTGAGATTTGTTCATAACTAAAGGTTGGGATTAGATACTTAGAATGTACTTAATATAGAAAAGAGGAATTATATGTTATGAATATGTAATCATTCTGTAGGTGAGATGCGTGGCATAAAATTAATTAAATGTTTGTTTTGCATCTGAAACTAATAATCCCAAAAGGTGCAACAAATGCCTAAACTCCTTAATATTAATTAGCATGTTAATTTGATATTAACAGACAGAATAATGATCCCACAACAATTCAGATTCTTTTAGACATCACAAGTTTTAGGAGATATTCTTAGGAAAGACACAACAGTTCAGCCAAATATTGTGTTCAGTGAGGTTAAATAGTCATTCTACTATTATTTAGAGAAGGATGGACTGTACATTCAGCAGAACAATAAAGGCTTATATGAGTGCAGTTGAATGAAGTTAATCTGTGTGAAACCAACTATTCTATGGTAGAACTGTTCTGGATAGCAGCTGTAAATTTAAATTAATGTAGATTTGTTTTGGCAATGTCATTTTATTCACTAATCTGATAACTGCCTTGAGATATGAAGTTACGCTGAAGGAGACAATGACTTATACTGAATTATTTAGTAAAATTTGTAACTGAAAGTTGATTTTCGTAATAAAAAATCAAATTCAAACAACTACCCTCTGGGGAATAGATTTGATCCTAAGATATGTTGGTATTTCTTGACTTGGAAAATATCCAAAGCTGGCAATCATTTGAATGATTATTAATTATGATTAAGGATTATTTTGTACTGCAATAAATCTGGATAGCGATCTGTTTCAAATATGGTTGAGAGGTTTTCTTTTTCTTTCTAGAAATTTCCAATTTGCTAGTAGCTACGAAAAAGTCCCAAGAGTGGCAGCCAGTTTGTCCTTTAGGTCAACTGAGTTTTCATCGAATACTTAAAGAAGAAATAAAGCAAGTAAGTGATTGCAAAAATTTTTAAAATTTATACATACATTCTTTCATGAAGACTTGCAGTGATGTCTAAGAAAATCTGGCAAAACTCACTGCATAATATGTTTACTCATACTATATGAGTATGAGAATATATTACTCATACTCATTAGTTATGAAAGTTTGAGTGGTTGTGCTTCTTTGTGTTTTTTAAGTGATACGAATATTCCCTCAAGTCTTGCAAATTATTTTATGCACTACACTTACCGGTTAATTTTTCTGATCTGTTTTGAAACCATTTACAAAGAATTACTTGAAATAGGGAATGATTTGTAGCAAAACAAAAAGGGAAATATTGAATTCATATCAAAAAATGTACAGTATGAGATTCACGTTCTTGTTAAATACCGATATATAGGGATGATCTGGAGATATGTTGAACCATAGTTTAATATTATATAAGATCAGTCCTGTCTTCCCAATATCCTTTTTAGCACTATCAGGAGGAGGAATTCTGTAGCTTTCAGTTTCTGTTACTATTAACTGCTTATGTCTTGGTAATGCCAATCTATCATTGTCTTTTTGGCTTGTTCATGCTTTAGAAATTTCCCAGAGTTGGCATAACGGTTAGCATAAATATTTTTGACTAAAGTAATTGGCAACAGAAAAAGACAGTGACTATTAGTTTTAAAGTCCCATAAATATTATAGGGAAGTAGCTGTTTGTTCAATATAATATCTAATTTTTCTAGCACAGTTCAATTAAAATTAAAGTCATCTGACTTTTGTTATTCTGTTTATCAAAGAATATTGTACATTTACTGCCTCTTACAATGAAAATGTTTGCATTCCCCCCACTTGTGTTGCAGTCAAAAATCAAACATGCATATTTGATATAATTTTTGGGTTTATCTTGTATTTTAGGGTGAACATCTTGGCAGAGGAACAAGAACACAGATTTACTCTGGGATTCTTAGCTATAAGGATGATGAAAGTTATCAGGGGGAAACACAAATTAAAGTTCTGCTGAAAGTCTTGGATCCAAGCCACAGAGACATTTCTCTGGTAGGTTTCTCTAAGGTTACTATGTAAAAGTAGGGGTGGGATTCTACCAGTTCATACCTATTTGTTAGAACCGGTTGTTAACATTCTAAGCAGTTTGGAGAACCGGTTGTTAGAAGAAATTACTGGCCTAATCCTATAAGGAAGGCAAGAAGGAAACATTCTGGTGTTGCTTACAGAAACTGCCTCTCTGTTAACCCTTATTACATTCTTGCCAGGACTGGGCTTCCTGTCTCTGGAACTTCTCTGGAGTGTTTTTCCCCTCCTTTGCTAGTACTTTACTTGTGTGAAGTGACCATTCAAAGTTACAATGGCACTGAAAAAAAGTGACTTATGACCATTTTTCACACTTATGACTGTTGCAGCATCCCCACAGTCATGAGAGGCCAGGCGAGAGGATGCGTGCCTTGATGTGAGGGATATTGAGTTGGTCATGCCCAGCCGATAACATGACCACCAAGCCATGTCCACCCAGTCACATGACCACCAAGCCACACCCACCACCTAAGCCACGCCCACAGAACCTGTTGTTAAAAATTTGAATCCCACCCTTGTGTAAAAGTCTATTACTGAAGATTCTTTTTTGTATGATATCTTTAATGTTGGGATTGAAACAAAAAGCTATAAATATATATACTGAAAACTGTTTCATGCATTTTGTCCTTGACGTTTGTAACCATATATTCAGTTGAGTTGTGCAGATCTGAAAAGGAAAAGGTAACTCAGAAGGCGGGGGAGAGGGTCAGTTGTGGAGCACCTGTTGCTATGACTTTTTTTGTGGGATTTTTTTTGGTGGCATTGCACAGCTATCCATAATTTGTGCAAACGTTTCAGTGCTTCAGAATATATATCAGTACAGAACCTCTTCCATTAGATGCATTTATACTAGGAATCCCTCCTGGTATTGTAGACGGGGCTATCTCTTGTTACCAATAGTTAAGTATGAGCCTTCCCAAATCGTTAGTAGGGGTTGATAAAGGTACTGGGGAGATGATAACTCCTTTTGGATCATTTTTGTTGATGTCACCCATGAAATGTGTGTGTTTTTTTTACAGGCGTTTTTTGAGACAGCCAGTATGATGAGACAAATATCCCATAAGCACATTGTCCTGCTTCATGGAGTTTGTGTGCGTGATGTAGAAAGTAAGTCAACTCTCTGAATACAACTTTACAAGCAGAAACAATGACTTAATCGGCTCTATGGAACAGGATAGTTCATGACTGCAAGAGGTTTTTAATTTTATTTTGCCCCTTCCCAACGATTAGTTCTAGGAGCAGTCTGTTTTATTTGGAGCCCACTGGGGTGTGTGCAGGCAGGGAGATCTCCAAAAGACACATGTGGTGTTGGAATCCCCACTTAGCCTTGGGATCAAGTTAGCCTATTGACCACAGTCCTAATTCTGCCTTAAAATTTCCCACTCATCTTTCCTTTTCATGTGATTTCTCTCCCCTAACCAAAATGCACTGAAGACCGAATGACATGAACTGTATTTTTTATCCATTTTTAGTCCGATCTATGTTTTTTTCCCTGTGGCTGTAGACATTATGGTGGAAGAATTAGTTGAGTTTGGGCCTCTGGATCTTTTTATGCACCGTAGGAGTGATGCTCTTACAACACCTTGGAAATTCAAAGTAGCTAAACAGTTGGCAAGTGCTTTGAGCTACCTGGTAAGCCCTAGATATATCATCTACCAATACCTGTTCTGTTTTGTATCATACCTTACCCATTCACAGCTGCTAAGCAAGCCTTTTCAGGTTTTAGCATTTAGTATGTCATGAAGTAGTAAATTGTGTGTTTATAAGGTTTGCTTTAAATTTGGTTCAAATTATTGTGATCTTGGCCAAATTCCTTCACCTCTGTAACTAAATTATCTGCATTGTTTAATGTAGATAGGAGGACAAGGTTATCAAATTTTGTCTTGCTCCCCCCCCCCCCCGATTTTTAGATATTCTGCCCTGCCTATTTAAACAACATTCTAGGTTCACTGAGGATGCTCAATTCTTGTCTAGAAATGTCAAGATGGAATTTTTAATACATCTGCAAATGTTGGAGGCATTGCACGAATGGGGGAATTTTGGCTGCAGAAAGAATGACTCTTGATATGCTTGAGTTAAAAAATAGAATATAAATCTTTAGCATCTTTTGCAAATCTGGTTTTTGCATTCGTGATGCATTATGGTGATTCTTATATTGTACCATGTTGAAAAAGAGATTGTTTGCTTGGATCCTAAAATAAATAAGAAAGTTGTGTGAAAGATTGGTTTGTATATATTTTGCCTACTCCTTACTGGCACTTTTGATTCTCCCAAAGTCTTTCAATAGAAGTTTTAACATTGAAATCATCAGGAGTGGAAAGAAGAAAATAGGAAACATTCCTTCTATTGAATTTTGATTAGATAACTTCTCTTAGGATCCAAGCCCTTGTGTTTTGTGAACCTGTTCCAACACCTTTTCGCGCTGTCTGATAGTATTTAACATGTGGTTGAAATATTGATTAATGTCTCTGAAATGCAGGAGGACAAAAACTTAGTACATGGAAATGTGTGCACAAAAAATATACTGTTAGCAAGAGAAGGAATCGGAAATGAATATGGACCTTTCATAAAGCTAAGTGACCCAGGAATTCCAGTTACAGTGCTATCTAGACAAGGTAAAACTACATGTACATACATAGATACTAAAGAAAAATATTCCCTAATTGTATTGAAATATGAATACCTCTTCTACATGTCTGTGCTAACTAACTGGTTCAGCCTTTACCTTAACCAACTTTTATTATTCCTCACTGACTTTTATTTGATTATTATTATTATTATTAATTCCTCACTGACACTAGTTGTTGAATCATGTTCCAACGGGGAAAGTGGGCAGTGTTTTCTAGCAACCTGCAACTAAATTGGCAGGACAAGTGGAATTCAGTGAACTTTTAGTAGATTTTACAATTGTGTATTACAGTAAGGTTGGTATCTGATAGTAGCAAGAGGAATAGAATTCTCCTAGGCATTTTGGATATTCATGCAGTACTGGTAAGACATGGCTAGTACGAATGTCTCTAATACAGGCACTGGAGAAGCACACACTTTGTTGTTTCTGTGTGCCCAGAATCACAGGGATTTTGTCCCCTCCTATATCAGCCTTCAAGGACAGCTAAGAGGAAGGCCTGGCATCATGCCAGAGTAAGGGCCTTCCAGTGTTCAGGTACATCAAGTTTAGTTAAGTGTGCCAAATGGGCGGCAGAGTATCACTATATAACAATTCATTCCAAAATTTCTCTCACTCTTTCCTTTAAGAATGTGTGGAGCGCATTCCTTGGTTGGCTCCAGAATGTGTGGAAAATTCCAAAAATCTAAATGTGGCAGCAGATAAATGGAGTTTTGGGACCACTTTATGGGAAATTTGCTACAATGGAGAAGTACCACTTAAAGACAAAACTTTAGCAGAGGTGAGGTTCTGGAAAAAAATCAAGCAGGCATTCTTTTCTTGGTGACTTGCTACCGAAGGAAGAAACTCTTTTCTCGTTTGTCTTTAGCATGTGGAAACCTCTTTTAGTTCTCCCTCCGAAACTTGGCAACACAAGTGGAAAAGTGAACTTTTTCTAGAGTGAAATAGATTTTCCAGTCTCACAGCATTCGTTAATATGTCCAATATATCTGTGTTAGTATTCACTAACATTGGAAAACACAAAGTCACTGGCGACTTTAGAAGGGAAGTTTACTCAGTCATTTGTGGGTAACCTGAATTACAATTAAAAAAAAATCAATTCTGTGATAGCTGTTAAGCTTCAGAAAACGTTACCTGTAGATATCTTTTGTGGATTTTTTACTGAGAGGTTTATTTCCTAGTTCTGTGAATAATGCCATTGTTTTCATTTCGTTTTTGCAGAAGGAGAGATTTTATGAAGGTCACTTCATCCTTCCAGCCCCATCGTGCAAGGAGCTGGCTGACCTGATGAAGCAGTGCATGCACTATGACCCAAGTCAGAGGCCATTCTTTAGAGCAATTATGCGGGATATCAATAAGCTAGAAGAGCAAAGTGAGGACTCTTCCTTCTCCTTCTATTAATGATGGGCAAATAATACCTCCTGGGCTCAGTCGTATTCTGTAACAAAGCTAAATGTGCTGATTGTCATCTCAGAATTCAAAGAAACTTATTGTAGAGTTCTTTAGAACCAGAGAAAGTACTGCAGGTCAGCAAGTATAAGTACAATAGTCCCATATATTAAGGGTTAGTAATATCATGACTTGGATTTTATCTGCCATGGAGTAAAATCCTACCTTTTTAACAGTTCTGGAAGCAACTTGCTGGAATGAAAAATAAGCACATCCAATATGCTTGGCCTGAATACAATAACTCCCTTTGTCTTTTGCCAATGCTTGAAATATTGAAATTTATCTACTACAATTACACTTAATAGGTCTTATCTGTTAACTTTGTTGCGATTCTGCTGACTTGCTGCAACAAATTGGACTGTTAAATTCTGGAAAAAGAACACAAAGTTTAATTTGCCAGCCAGATAGGAGTTGGTGGCTTCTGATCACTAGCCCATTGCCTCTAGTTTTCCTTTGCCACTTGAAGCTGCCTGCCCTCTTTCTCAATACATGAGAAAAAATGGCAGCTGTGGTTGGCTGAGAGTATCAAGAGGAGTCAGTAAATCAAATGTAGTACATCTTTAGAGCCAGATATGGGATATGGTAAGGGTAATAAATACCTGTAATCTAAAATCTGAGTATTTATGTAGACACATTTCTGTCTGTGTCAGATCCTGATATTGTCTCTGAGAAGAAGCCAAATGCAGAGATTGATCCTACAATATTTGAAAAGCGTTTCTTGAAGAGAATCCGTGATTTAGGAGAGGTATTATAATTGTTGTTGTTATTATGTTATAGTATTGATTATTAAAACTAATGAAAAGTAAGAAGTAATATGAAACAGCAAGGATATTCTCTTCCTTTGAGCTTGTAACAGGTGTTTGAAAAAATGTAGCTGCATTTTTCTTTTACTAACATTAGTATGCTATAATTATCTCCTACTACTTCCAAAAAGTATTTTCTAATAGAGCCAATCTTGTTTGGAAATTAACATTCTCTGTGGCAAATGTATTATAAATAATATAGATAGTTCTTGTGAAGGCTTGTGAGAGCAAAGAAGAATATTATTAAGAGATGGGTGTGGAGGGCTCAAAACTCTCTGAACGATTTACCATCTCTTATTGGTAAGTAAGGAAACAGTTATATTGCAAAGCAGTTTTGTAAAGATAAACCATGGTATGAAATGTCCAGGAGGATTTATTAGATGGAAAACCAGAAAGGATTGGGCAGGTAACGACATCCACATGGAGTAAAGGCGTATGTAGGAGGGAAATTTTTACATGACTATTTTAAATAACAAAGGATATTTATGGACTGTTGTCACAATAACTTGTAACTATCTTGAACAGGAGGGCATAAAATATATTCCGAATCAATGTTTATTTTCTCTTTTGAAACCAGGGCCATTTTGGCAAAGTTGAACTCTGCAGGTATGACCCTGAAGGTGATAACACAGGAGAACAAGTAGCTGTAAAGTCACTGAAACCTGATTGCGGTGGGAATCATATTGCTGATCTTAAGAAGGAAATTGAAATTCTAAGGAACCTTTATCATGAAAACATTGTGAAATATAAAGGAATCTGCACCGAAGATGGTAATGTTTAGAAATTATTTTATTTATTTCTACTTTTATAAAATGTTCCTTTTCCAAATTAGAGGATGACCTAACTGTTGATGAGAGAAATCTTCCTTCCATTTCAATTAAGCAGTGGCTCAGTTAAAATTTTTTTTCAATAAATGGCACCTGCATCATTATAAAATCATATTCTGTTAAATTATGATTGTAATTAAATCTGTAACTTAAGCTGCCACGGCAATTATACTGAATATCAGTACCAACCTTCCTTTATGCTCCAGAAGTATGTTTTAGGAGTGCTCAGAAATATTAATTATACCTGAAATATACCAAATTATTCAGGAAATTATTAACAAATACTTGTTGACTCAGGGCTTCTTCCTGAATTTCACAGAAAAGTTGCATTGCCCATCCACCCATAATATGTAAAAGAGAGGTTTGTGGTTGAAAACATACAATAAATATGCAAGATTTGATTCAAATCTTATTTGTAATATATTTTCATGGGCATTATCCCTTCAGTTGTTTAGAATAACTGTTGGAAATCTGATAAAAAGGCAAACGTTTTCTTCTTTCTAGCTAAAACAATGTGGTAAACATTTTTTTAGATGTAATTCTAATGGATATTCTTGTCCTGTTTTAATTAATTATTATCATGTGCACCACCTAGAGTTGCTTTAACAACTAAGGTATCTAATACAGGTAGTCCTTGAGTTACACCCATAATGGAGCCTACCCATTACAGTCATAAGTTGTTAACTGTCATAAAATGGATCAGTCACGTGATCAACCTGTTTTTGCTATGTTTTTTCTGGTGATTATAAGTGCAAATGCATAATTCAATGTGGTGCAGTTCTGTCAAAAACGGAAGTGCTAGTCTTCAGCAAAACCATCGTAAAATATGGTCATATGACTGCAGGATGCTGCAAACAGTTGTAAATGAGACTATGTTGCCAAGTGTTGAAGGGGTGGTCATGTGACTTGGGGGGGAACAGTTGTAATTTGGGATCCTGGTCGTAAATCCCTTTGTTCAGGTAGGTTTTAACTTCGAACAGTTGCTAAGCAACTGGTCATAAATCAAGGGCCACCTGTAGATTGATTAGCTAAGTGACAGAACATCAGGAAAAGCATTTAAAATAGGCCGTGGTATTAATTCCTACAGTTGGTTGAAATAATTTGTGTGTTTTAAATATAAGGTGGTAACGGAATTAAGCTTATCATGGAATTTCTTCCTTCTGGGAGCCTGAAAGAGTATCTCCCTCGAAACAAAAGTAAGATCTCCCTGAAACAACAACTGAAATATGCTGTGCAAATCTGCAAGGTAGGTATTTAATAGAAGACAGTGAGACACTTTAATTTCCAATTAGCATATTCAGTAAGTGTTTGACATAATTAGTCATAAATAACACTTTAGTTTCTCCTAGAATATTTATTTAGCATATTTCCTCTTTTAGGGTAAAGTCCCCATGAGGCCATTTAAAGTATAATCTTTAAAAAAAATAAATCAAGTTAAAGAACCCCGAACACAACACTACGTTAAACTATATATGGAGGTAGCATTAAGATTAATAAAAGATTGGGTTAGAGAAAAAACAACGACTGTTAAAAGCCCACAAGAGTAAGAGGCTTCAAAGTTACAGAGAGAAATATTTGTGTCACTGAGAGGGGAATTGGTGGGTTTATCACAGAAAAGTTTTTACTTCTCATACTTCCCAAGATACTTTATGTAAAATACACTAAATATGGAATACTGATTTTTGGACCTTTTTTTCTGCTCCCAGTTTTTCACTGTGTGGTACTTTTATTATACAAAACAAATGAACTTCCTTTTATGCAGAAATTTGGCATTCTTTGGTAGGGGAGGAGTTCCACATTATCACCCTTCCATTAAAAGAACATTTGCATATGTAACAAGGCTCTCTTTAATTAATATATTTTTTCACTTCTATAAAACGTTTCTTGAAACAGTCCGCATAATGAAAATAAAGGTATTTGGCATAGCCCTTTAAAGAAAACCCTTTAAAGAAGAAAATGTCTCAAGTCAGTGGTTCTCAACCTGTGATCTGCAGACCCCTGGAAGGGGGAGGGGGGACTGTGATTTTGTCGCAGGGAGTCCATGAAGACTTGAAGAAATGTTATGATTTCAGTCTTAAGTCTTGGGGGTTCATGGCTATGATCCGTGGCCACAAAAGGTGCTTAAAGGGGATCCGTGATGAAGAAAAGGTTGAGATTCACTGCTCCAAGGGGTTGGTCTGTGGCCAGAAGAAAATAAAATTGACTTCAAATGTTTTGTTTCTTCATTCAGGGAATGGATTATCTTGGATCTCGACAGTATGTTCATCGAGACTTAGCAGCAAGAAATGTTCTAGTTGAAAATGAGCAGAGAGTAAAGATTGGGGACTTTGGGCTGACTAAAGCTATTGAAACTGATAAAGAATATTACAAAGTGAATGATGATCGAGACAGCCCTGTGTTCTGGTAAGAGATGACCAGTAGGAATCTAAGCAATTATTTTTCCTTCAAGAAAGGAGTTGGCTCAAGTGAATGAACCCCTTCTGTGTCACTGTGGACTATTCCGTTGTATAGTCCTAGGCTTCCCGGTCCAGGGATACCTTTATACTATTCTATAGTCAGTCATTGAAAAGGTCCTAGAATGGAGTACAGCAGGAGTCCTCAACCTCTGGGCTGCGGCCCATTGGAAACCAGGCCATGCAAGCTGCATTTGTAAAAGTGGCGCACATATGTGTGAAACCATTTCCCCCGCAGCTGCCGCAGTTAACAAAAAGAATCAACTAAATTAGTAAAGTACAATAGAACAAAATTTGGGAAAAACAAACAAAACAAAACAAAAAATCAAAAACCAACTCCCACCCCTTCCCTGACGACAGCCGATCACACTAGCCACCTGATGGGCTCCATCCCTCTCTGGGTTCCCCAGGCCTGCTGGCAAAACTAGGTCTTCAGTGCCTTTTGGAAGAGTATTAGTGAGGGGGATATTCTAATCTCTAGGGGAATGATGTTCCAGAGAGTCAGAGCCATTACGGAGAAGGCCCTTCTTCTGGGTCCCACCAGGTGTATCTCCCTCAGTTTAAGCCTAAGCATAGGAATTGTTAAAGAAACTTTTGAATTGGCCCTTAGTCTCATCTCCTAAAACCGTTTTTTCCTCTTTTCTGCTGTAACAGTTGCTTATTTTCAGTAACCCATTGCTTACATTTCAGTTTGTTTCCTTCTTGTTTTCTCTTCAACTGATGCATAACCCTTGTGCTTGTTCTTCAACCCTTTGTTCTAGGATTCACTTAACAATGCACGTTGTGATGACTTTATCTCTACCAGCCCAGAAATCAAACATTTCCCATTATTAATTGGGTAAACGTTGGGCAACAATGTTAAATAATAGCAGTTAAATAATAATAACTAACGAATCTCTTCCGTTTTCAGGTATGCTCCTGAATGCCTATTACAGAGCAAATTCTATATTGCTTCAGATGTCTGGTCTTTTGGAGTGACCCTGTATGAGCTTTTAACTTACTGTGATTCTGAGTGTAGTCCAATGGCGGTAAGTAGCAGTGAAATATTTTTTGTTTCCTTAGTGTGATGCTCATGATCTCACAGGGGATTGTTCCTTGCAGATAGTTTTTGAAATGCTACATTGCACATAATTTGTTTTAAAAAGGGGGGGGGGATGGACATAAATATTCAGAGCATTTGTCTGGAAATCTTACTTTACCTACTAAACAGTGGTGGTATGTTCAACTGAACTGGTAGTAAAAAAAGCTGACGATCAGCTGAAAGGAGGAAAAAAATTCCAATCAGCTGAGAGGAGAAAGAAGAGAAAAGGGCCCTCCCACCTGCCCCTGTGTTTCTCTTCCTTATCCTTTCAGCTGATTAGCGCTGCAGGTGTCAGCAGGTGTGGGGAAAGCTGTGCACCAAAGCACGCCCACCAAGCCACGCCCACTGAACCAGCAGTAAAACAATTTGAATCCCACCATGGCTATCAGATATATTCTTAAATGTTTGAATTGAATAGGTTGAACTGTCTCAAAATTCCTCTGCAGTTCCAGACCTTATAAGCCAATTAATATTTGTGGTTCTACTATCAGGGGAAGGAACAGCATGCACGAAGTTATCAACATAAAAATGTTGCTACTATTAATGTCCATCTCATTAGACCGTTCATTGGGAGGAATGCTGCTTAGAATATATTTTTCCAACCCACAGGAATTCCTGAATATGATTGGTCCAACGCAAGGCCAGATGACAGTCACGCGGCTTGTACGCATATTAGCAGAGGGGAAGCGTTTGCCTTGTCCTAAAAACTGTCCAGAAGAGGTAAGCATGTTTTTGCCTTTGTTCCTTTTATAAAAGCGTTTTTTAACTCTCATCAAAATGACAACACTTTTAAGCACTAAACCAGAGGTCTCCAAACTTGGCAACTTAAGTCTTGTGAACAAGTCCACAATCTTAAAGTTGCCAAGTTTGGGGGCCCCTGCACTAAACCATAACAGATTTACACAAATCTATGGCGAATGAGCAAGGTTCTCTCAGGCATCGGTACACTCCCTCTTTATATGCTGTCTGAAAGTTCCTGCTCTGAGTCACAGGAAAACCCCTGACTTGCCCAAAATTGTATTAGTTATAGGGCAAGGCTGGATCAACTCCTCTCGTTGTAATCGAAGTATTGATTCCACTCACTGTAAATGTCCACCTTTTCACTTTAAATATCCAAACGATCTACTTCCTTTTCCCAAGAATTTCTGCAGAACTTTGGCTGCAGTTGTGATTTGCCTCCAGGGCTTTGGGGGCAGGGATGGAATGCCATATTTAAATCCATTGATCTCATTACTTTATACAGAAGCCATTCAGAGGGAAAACAATACCCTCTTTATAATATATTTGAGTATTCCGGCCTTGATCATTTTTCCCCAAACATTTTTTGTAGTCGTTTTATTGGAAGTTTTAGTTACAACTTTAAGCCTTGCTAATAGCACATCTGGGCTTTTATGGGTGCCATTTATATATATCTTGATAACCTCCTCCTTGGCACAACTTCAACAGGTAAGGCTCCAGAAAGTGTACATGATTTTACGTGAGCTTGTACTTAAAAAACAACAACTCATTTCCTTATATTCAACATCTAAAAGCAAATATACATACTTAAATGGGGCTTGGTTCAAAAGAACAGCCTTAAAGAATTAGGCCACAAGCGTTTACATGAAAGCAGCCTGATTGTCCTAGGCTGGATGATTTTAGCATGGGTATTGTTTCCTGCATTTCGTTCCACTGATACTCTGATTTCTCCTACCTTGTTTCCTTAAAAAAAGGTAACAAAAAATATGTTATGCTATCATGCCTCCAGAAGTTGTGTGTGTTCCAATACTGGAGGTTTTTAAGAAAAGATTGGACAGCCATTTGTCTGAAATGGGGTAGGGTTTCCTGCAGGAGCAAAGGATTGGACTAGAATAGCAATAGCACTTAGACTTATATTATACCGCTTTATAGTGCTTTACAGCCTTCTCAAAGCGGTTTACAGAATCAGCATATAGCCCCCAACCATCTGGGTCCTCATTTTACCCACCTCAGAAGGATGGAAGGCTGAGTCAACCTTGAGCCTGGTGGGATTCGATCTGCCAAATTGCAGTAGGAGTAGCTTGCAGTACTGCACTCTAACCACTGCGCCACCGAGGCTCCTTGAATACCTCCAAGGTCCCTTCTGTTATCTCTGAACTAGAACTTCAAGCAGTCCTTCAGGAGCTGGTGATTAAACCACCACTATACAGATAGAACAGAGATAGGAAGGGGACTGTGATACAATATGAGGCTATGTGCTTGGAATTCAAAGGAAACTTAACATAGCATCACTCAAATTTTATAGTCCAATCATCTTTGAATCAATGACTTATCTCATTTCACAAAATCATATGTTAACCAGCAAAGAACCTTCATAAGCAAGGAAGAATCAAATCTCATCCTGAAAGCTAGAAGCAATCTGAAAGCATCAACCAATTAAAGGCTACCTAAAAGCCTTTTGCCTAATTCTATGAAAGAAATTCCCCACAAAAGATTGCAAAGAAATTATCTTTCTTCTGAGAAGACCTATTAACAGACATAAAACCCAACATGCTGAATAAATGATAAAAGTTTTATCTAGTCTTGAATAATTTGGCATCCTCCTAGTAGACAACATCTCATCTTAAATGATTCAGCATTCTTGCCACCAACTGTACGTAGATTTAGCCTGACAAGCTGTCTGTGGTCCTGTGAGCCCTACATAGGATTCCATTTGAGTTACTAAAGACAGTCTCCCAGAATCATACTACTTTAGGCAGCTTCCTAGTCACCATACTCTTTACATTTATATAGTCTCAAAAATTAATTCTCTGCTAGTAAGGAAGTTTGCATTTTTCACAAAGGCTTAATTATTCTGTCTAGACCTTTTTGTTTTAATTTTTTACCTCCCTGCTACAAATGGGCTATTTGCCTACCAATATATACCAGACATATATCTGCTCCATGCTTTTCTTCAGGTGGCCTCATTTTCTTTTTTCATTTTTTTCATCAGTGTGGAATGAAGCATGTAATAATTCTGTATGATAATCAATTTTAGAATATTTTAATAGCCTTACAAATTATAGAAAACTTAAGCATAATTAGAGTCTCTTTCTTAAGTGGGTTCCCTTAAGATAGTTGTAGAAACAAATTCGTATAAGGAAGGGGGAGAAGGCAAAAGTCAGACATGGGGTTTTCTGCTTCTTTTTAGCTAATATAAGATTTAAAAAAACGTGTCTTGTGTGCTTCACAGCCTCAGGAAGCAAATGTCGTGGTAAGAACCTTTGTGCCTTTTATTCCCTAGGTTAACCAACTGATGAGAAAATGTTGGGTACAGGATCCTGGTGAAAGGACAACTTTTCACAATCTGATTCAAGGCTTTGAAACACTCATTACCAAGTTATAATCCAACCTTTTTATACTGTTATTGTTGAATATTTTTTAAAAGACAGCCTGTTGCTACATTTTTTTTGTAATTTTGCAATTCAGCAATTCCTTTTTGCTTGGAAATAAGAGTTTGCTACTCGGCCAACCCAAGCGGCAAAAGCATTGGGTCACCCTTTGTGTGATGGCCAGAACTGTTGTATTCCATTCACTTAGGTTCTAATCAGTGAAAATAGTAATTGGCTTGTGCAACATATGAAAATTATCAGGATTTTAAAAAGAAAACAGAAGTTTTGTCAGAATAGTGGCCTCGAAGTAGGCAGCATGTTACATTGCTTCTTTGTGAAAGTTTTTGAAAATGTACATTATGCAAAAATGCTAATGCTGTTTTTGCCAGAAGAGCCATACAGATATTCCTATTCACTGAGAAGGTTTGGATATAGATCTGTAACCTCTGAACTCATCTTAACAGTGGAAAAGTTTATATCATATTATGGATACTTGCTATTCATAGGAAGAAATTACTATAAAGCATACTGTTGGGGAACGCAGTAGTAGTTCTTTACATCCCAGCCTATTTCTTTTTGTATATTGTGTATTTGTAAACTTGTTTTCTATATGCTTGGTGCCCCCTAGCCTCCATCTCATGTATAGAGCCGCAATCTCTGCTAGTCATTCATCCCTAAGGCATTGTTTGATGTTTTCGTTTTATTTACTTCCCTTTCAATGGAAAGCTAAGGAAATCATCTGTTTAAATTTGTCGTTTTTGGTTGGGGGAAGAATATTGAATTAGAATGCTTGGGCCATGGCCAAATGCCAATGGTTGCTCCTTTTACTATCAAGGGAAATTTCCAAATGAAACACTCAAATAACTTTGAATTTTTTTATATACAGTAGGTGTTCTGAACCTTATCCAGAATGCAGGATTTTTATACACCCATCTTTTATATGTGAGCCAAATAATAGGTAAATGGAAAAGCATTATATCAATATTGAAGTGATATCATGTCTGATAATATTTTTAGTAAACGTCATGAGACAAATCAACAAACTAAGCAGCTAGCCAGAGAAGTGATCTCTGGGTATCTTTTATTCTGAACTGCAAACACCCCTTCTGCACAAGGATAGATAAAGTATGATATAATACATTATTCAACAATAATGTATGCATTTTACTTGCAGTGTATAAAGGAATAGAACTGAACAGATTTGGAAAGCTCTTGAGCTGGATCCAGATTTAATCACAATTAAAGAAAGGCTTTTGATTTCATTGGTCAATTCTAAGTAGACTTAACCCAATCTGTTGAATCTAAATAAATCACCTATATTTTTAGTTGGAGGTAAATGGCAATATGCATATACATGGAAAGGAGCCATGATATGGGATTTACCAGCTGGTCCTTTTGCTGTCAATTCACAAGTCTTTTTTAGGTTAAAAAAAATAAGGGGCATTCTTCTTTAAAAGGAAGCTATTCTTTCCTAAAATAAATATTGCATTTACAGACTAATACAGGATTTGCAATAATGTAAAATGTAATTTTAATCCTAACCCATCTTTCAAATTTCCTGTTCTTTTATGTAATCTATAAATATTCTATATGCACTTTGTTATTCTTCATTAAAGAAAACCCTCTTGATTTTATCCAGAAATGTTCATCCATTTTTTAAAAAATGTTCCAAATAAAGACTTTGTGCTCAAGCCTATACTCGGATGTTTTGAAATGATTGATCCATCTCAGTTGGGCATTTTTGTGTTTTGTCCTCTTCATGTCGATTTCCCTGATAACTATCCATTTTATTCATGTATTTGTTATACATTCTTTACAGCCGCCCCCAATCATGACTCACTGGGCTATGTGTAACAAGGTCAGAAAGGACCCAAAAAGATTATGATTGAAATGGAAATAAGCACCACCTCCTAGAATCAGAAATGAGTAGTGGAATAAAATCCGCAGGGTTTCTTACTTACTACAGGACTTCTGTGCTGAACTTCACCTCCCATAATGTATACAAAGAAGCCTTTTATAAAGCTGCTCACAATCAAAGAAGTGCACTATTGTTTGAGCTTGTATGGGGAAATGAAGAAGACACTTTTTTAAAAAAAATTCTACTGTTTTTTTTCTATTCAAGTCTAGCATAGGTCTAGAAAGTTGCAATTTTGAGGGCAGGGACAAAATAATTATTCCTGCTGCTGTGATATAGCAATAGAACTATAGCAGTATCAAACTCGAGGCCCGCAGGCCACATCCGGCCCATGGGGCTGCCCTGCAAACAGCGAAGGACCGAACTGCAGCACTTTGAACCATCCCAAGCTGACTGGGTGCCGATCTACAACCTGGTAGGAGACTGTGACTGCACATGGGGCCTGGCATCCCCTGGGACTGTCTTGCCCCATAGGCTGACTGCTTTCAGAGCAGTTCCCTTTCACCCAGGATGCCAGCACTTTTGCGCTCACTGACTTGTGCATGTGCCCAGGGGGTGGGGCCTAGGTGGCGTGGTGGCCCCTTAGCTCCAGCAGGAGCTCAAGGTAAGCGTATCCAGGAACCCCCTTGGGGAAGCAGGGTTGGGCTGGGCTGGGCTGGGGGGTCCTGGTACTCTGGGACCTCGAGGGCTGACTGAGCACTTGCCCTTGGCAGCCCACACCATTTGGTGGTTCTCCGCATGGCCTGAGAGGGATGGCAAGGCTTCTCTGGAGGACGAGGGTTTGGCACTTGCCCTTGTCTCACCTTCCTCTGCTGGAGACAATGATTCCCCCCCCCCCCATCCTGCCTGGGCCACCACAAGTACCCTCCTGACAAGAACGATGTTGAGCTGGCCACGCTTCACCCCAATCACACCCCAGCCAGCACCCCAAGGTCAACCACAAACCTGATGTCGCCCTCAATGAAATCAAGTTTGACATCCCTGAACTATAGTATTAAAGTTATAGGCAAAGCTCTAGATAGAGATGTATAGTAAGTTATTGAACTTTCTTGTTTCCTTCCATTCGCTACTATAGGCATACATTTAAGGAGGTTCACTTTGTAAACCATCTAAAGCAGGGGTCTCCAACCTTGGCAGCTTTAAGACTTGTGGACTTCAACTCCCAGAATTCCTCAGCCAGGAATTCCTGGTTGAGGAATTCTGGGAGTTGAAGTCCACAAGTCTTAAAGCTGCCAAGGTTGGAGACCCCTGATCTAAAGAACTGTAACTGGATGAAGATATAATCAGGTAATACAATCTTATCATGATTGCTTATTTCCTAAATTTCTGTAACCTAATTGCAAGTAGTAAAAGTTGATTTGGTTGCCAAATGTGATATTCTTCAGCTGATTTAACTTCTTCCAATATGAGCAAAGTAGACGTAAACTATATAGGCTTGTAAGAACATTTACTTGCCCGTTTATTTATCAAGATTGGTCAAAAGGTAATGGAAATGTAATGAGGCCAATACATAAATATAGAAGTGGCATCCTTCTTTCAGAAGTGGCTTCCTTCTTCCAGGAACATACGACCAAAACCCATTGCTTTAGCGTCAAAATATGACAGGTCTAATTCTACAAAACAGCTGCTTGCAGCAATTAAGCTGCTATTGAACTCAGTGACACAACCCTAATAAACATTTCAATCAGATTTAAATATATTTAATTTTTATGAGTAAAGCCATATTATGGTCATACTACAATTCTCAATACTGTGAGCACACAGTGGTAAATAAGTCTGTTTTAAACACATTTTCACACATAAGAAAAGTAGACCAGTTAGAAATAAAAGTGTATTAACAGAAGCATTTCATGTATGTACAAAGTATTACTTCCGGGGAGAGTCCTCACAAATTGTCAAATTGTGACCAAAAAGAGTTTTCAAGTTGGAAGTGAGATAAATTAAGTATTTGCAAGAACCATCTGGAAAGCATATTCTTTTAATTAAATGCAAGTGACTAATAAATTCAGCTCCAACTGGATATTAAATATATATTCATACACACTATATTTGAAAATGTGTTTAAATATTGCCTCTAGATTTAGAATTTAATCCCAAAGGCCAAATCTACAAACGTAAATCTAGTATCAGTCCTTCAGTTCCACCGAAACTTTGTCATAACATACTTTATATTTCAACGTTATTTTTCAATAAGACATGTGTATCTTGACATTTTCCTAATTTACTGCTAGGAGAGTTGTCTTATTTACTTATTTATTTTGAAAGTTGTAAATCTAAACCCAATCATCTCAATAATAGTGTATTATTGTTGTAAAACAGACAATAGAATTAAACACAAATCCTCTTCAGTCAAGGACTTTAAGTCATCAAAGAGATTTCTTGTAACATCACTGACCAGTATTATTGCTTTTTAAGGGTATCAGTGCAGTTTCTCAGCAAGACAGTAGGAAACTTCCATAATTTCATGGTTTTGAGACTAGCTCTCACACCATAAGATTGCTGTTCTTCTAAAACATGTTACTGTCTGCCCAGACAACAAAACAAATTAATCCAGAAGACAACAACCTCTTTCCCATATCATTTTTCCTTATAAAAACTAATTTCTGCAATACTATTGCACATGTTATCTACAATATATATATATATTAAAAGATAACAGTGGCAAGAATGCCACAAGAAGTGATTTTGATTTCAATTAGATAGAAATCTTAATAGACACGTTTTCTTTTAAGATACAGTTCTGTATAATGCATTCCGGAGCTCTGAGTATGTGGTCCAACGTAGTCTACCGGATTGTCTTCTGGATTTGTGATGAGATATGAAGAGCTCCGCTTTTCATTTTTTACTGGCGGCACCTAAGGATCATAAAAAGTCAATTATAGTAATGTGCAGCACCAAAGGAATGCTGAATTTGACATTTGATAAACTAATCATGATTCACACAAGAAAGTGATCTTAACAGATACAAATAGTTGGTTCTAGAGCTTTTTACCCTGAATTATGTATTTCTGAATGGAATTGTATAAAGTATTACTGCTGGTGGAAAAGGAATCTATATGCAGCTTCCAGTGCTGCCCTTCGAGTACATTGGCTCTTGAAGGATCTGTTAATTTTTTTAGAGCAGGGCTACACAAGTAAAAATGCAATGTAGACTTTTGCTGACTACAGGAGACCTAAGTTGGTTCCAATTTCATGCTTACTCTGAAAAGTTCCATTACTAAAATAACAAAGACAAATAGTATTCACAGCAACTCTAATAAATTAGTACTATCTCAGAACTCTTAATGGTAGGTAGCAGAAGATATCTGCTGAGAATACACATCTGTTCAAAATGTAGTAATGAAAAAAAAAAACAGATTTTATCTGCTACTTATCCTTCAATGCATCTTAGCATGATATAGGACTTTGGAACTTCTGGGTTGTAGCTACTTAAATGTTGGTTATGTTTGATGCATTCCATAGTTTTAGGCTCCAGCAGAAATATTTTTACCTTCAGGGGATTTTGAGGTGTAAACGGCAAGACGCTTGGATGGAAGAATCCTTGGGCTGCAGCATAATATGAAGGCATAACCTGTAAATAGGTACCATAATCACCATAAACTCCTCCACTGGATTCCTACAGAACAAAACGTAAAGAGAAAAATGTGTTAGGAAACTGATAACCAATTAAGAAATAAAATTACTGCAAGAAATTAATAATATAAATTTTCAAAAAGAGAAGTATATCTCTGGCATGGAGAATGGAGTAGAGGAGATTGTAGTCATGAGTTTCTCTAGATTCTAAAGTTCACTAGTTAACCAGGCCCCCAGCCTAATTTGTTTATAGCGCTGTTGTAAAGATGAAATAGCTATGTATAGTACTCACTGCCTTAAATTCCCACTTGACAACTCACGATCTTTGTTTTCGTTGGGGCCATCTTCTTTCCATACATACGATAAGCCTGTGCCATTTCCTCTCCCCTCATGACAGGAGAGAAAAGTCCTGGTCAAGTCTCCTCCTCTTCCTTAGCTGACCTATTCCTATGGAACTGTCTGCCACTTTGCTGGGGAAGGGGGAACAAAGGGAGCTGTGAACTCCGAGAAAAACTGCATTCCTGCTCCACATTCCTTCTCCCCCCTCCATGAGGAACAGGGTTCACTTTTTGCCCTCTTCCTCCTCACACATTTTGCTGGGGAGTGGAGGGGGGGTAAGGCAACTATGGACAATGAGGAAAACTTTACCCCACTCTGTCCCCCAAAGGCAGAATAGGACTCATCCATGCAACCGTAGGCATCCCTTAGCCAACTCTATCTTGCCAGCATGCATATGAATCACTCCTTTGCTTTTCCTCAGAGATTTCAAGCTTCAGTTCCAAAGCAGCCAATGGCTGCTCACCTGTTCAGCCTTGCTGCCAGCTGATTGGATGCAAGGGCCAGAAGAAGGCAGAAAAAGTAGGCAGACATACATTTATCCCGCCTTCCCTTGCGCCATGGAACTTATGGGTTTCTAGGAAGTGCAATCAAAAGGCATATACAACCTTGCCAAATTTTAGTCCCAGTTGAGAGTCCTGGATTTTGGATGCATTCTGTAAGTTAGCCCATTCAGGGTACATTGATTCAAAAAAATGTTTGTTTCTCAAGCATGAATTGTTTCACCCAAATGAAGGGATGTAAAGTCTGAGAGTTTTAGTATTAGATGGGAAAAGCACAATACAAAATAAATACAAAATAAAGTCTAAGTGACAGAAATATACTGTATGTAATCTCCAAAAGCAAAGCTTTTCCAGAAATCTGTTGCAACACGTTTCACTAGAAATCTATTCATTCTTAATTACACCCCAACTTTGGAATTTCAGTTCACTCTGCAAGGGATTAACTCTGGGTTTCTGGAAGCTGCAAGTCATGCAAAATTGGCAGATAAGCTACCAACTGGTGCCTGGTATCTGATCCCTGATCCAAATTGTGAAAGAGGAATAAGCTCAAACTCTGGACAAGTTAATTTCATCCCATCCCTACTGCAAAAAACATTCCCCGGAGATTCTACTCTACTACTCTTTGCACAATCCCTTACAAGGAGATGAGAAATGTTGCCCAGGGTAGAGATGCTGCTGCTGCTGCTGCTTCATAGGACAAAAACAGAGGTTTAAACTTTAATTACTTGCTTCTTTGGGTAGGGTTGGGGAAGGCTCCAGTCTGAAATTCTGGATAGTAGTCAATGGGCAATATGATATAAGGCAGTTTTCTGATAAATCATGTGAAAAATTCAATAAAAATGAATTCTCATTGAGAAAATGAAAACACAGTTTGCAACTTGAAGTGTTATTTATGCATAAATTATAACAATACACAGTTTGGCTTCCCACCTCACTCCCTGGGGAAAACTTATCTGAATTAAATTTCTTTCTAGACTAGGGAAAAAATTATGAAGTTGGCAGAAGCAATGCATCTGATCTTTTTACTCCTGCCTCCCCACCAACTTCTGAAAGCAAATCTGAACAATTTTCTGTCACCCGAAGAG
This sequence comes from Bungarus multicinctus, assembly GCA_023653725.1. NCBI lineage: Eukaryota > Metazoa > Chordata > Lepidosauria > Squamata > Elapidae > Bungarus > Bungarus multicinctus. Next base: position 63,477,326 of record CM042842.1, read on the forward strand.
AAGTAGGTTGGAAATGAGGCAAGGGACATGGATCTGCTAGACTCCAATGGTTTTCCACTCCTATGTAATATTTGGTCCAGATGAATTTGGTTGTAATAAATAGGAAAAAAAAAAGTAACAACGAGCTGCTTCTTTGAGCATATATAAAATCTGAATATGAAAATAGCAAAACTATATCTAATTTTTTTAAAAAAGATACTATAATTGACAAATTGTTATTTATATACCTTTCATTAATAAATTAACTGCACATAAAATCCTGTAAAATTCCATGAGTTGGCATGGTTGAAATTGTCTTTTTTTTTCTTTCTAAAAATTCAAGCCAGCAAAAAGTCAGCTAATTTGCAAATTGGCATTTCTCAGCACAGATATCCTTAGGGTGCTGAAAGACTTTTTCAATGATGTAACAAAATGATAAATAATAAGTTTCCAGGATGCACTCAAGAAATATTATTTATTTTCATGTGCTAGGAATAAATTCTGATCCAAACACATTGAAGATAATAATATTATCATTATATTATTATCATAATATTAATAAGATAACTATAAAAGTGAAAAGCATAATCTTTAGCTCCTAAATGAAAAGCAGGATATTAACCCAGAAAATAAACAAATAAAACAAACTTACGTCTGAGCCATTGTTTTCTAAATCTCCTACTTTAGTTTGAATGCTATGGTATGCCTGAGCATATTGCTGATACCACTGCTGGACTGAATCCTACAAAAGGCAAATGCATTTTCAATTTTTTTGATAATTATTATTTTGCCAATTGTTTCTCTCCAAAAGAGTTCAAGTTTTGCAATCCAGCTAACCCAATTTTTATAACACCAGTCTTGTTTCATTTAAAGCAAAAAGCAATATTTAGATTACATTTCATATAAATTAATACATAATTAAACTGTAGCCACATATTCTTTTTTTGCCAAATGATATCAAACGTCCAATATAATTTTCAAGTCTGTCGGGTTGTTTTTATACATTGCAGTTTGCAGGCTATTCTCTAGGGACTTTGCTAACTAGAGAGTACTAGCTTCAATTTATAGTACAGTATAGTCGTTAAGATTAGAATTGGGCTTTCAAGTCCTGCCTTCGTGCCTTGGGCCAGTCTCTATCTCTCATCCCTAGAAAGGAGGCAATGGCAAACCTCTTCTGAAAAATCTTGCCAAGAAAATTTCAGGGATTTGTCCAAGAGGTCTCTGAGAACCAGATCCTATTGAACAAAAAAGCAAAACCGAACAAAACAAGTCTTCCACTAAGAAAGAGTTTGCTTGATCTGTTCTTATGTTATGTTATATGTTATGCCTTTTTTTTATCCTGTATTAAAATTGGCTCTTAACACAACGCTCTACTTGATTCATCATACCAGGTTTTCCCTAAGTGGCATGTTGTTGTGAGTTACTTTATAGAGTCAGCAATTTATGCTTTTTTAACAATACCATATCATGAAAATACCTGTTGTATATTGAGAAGTGGTTTGGGGATCTTGGCTAGCTCATAGGTCAAAGGAGAAGGCGTCCCAACAAATTTAAAATATCCAGAATCCAAAATCAGTGGCCTAGATTAAACAAGAGTAAGCCTTCCCCAGGTTTCTTTTGGGATTAGAAGAAGATACTGTGTTTCTCACAAAATAAGGCAGGGCCTTATTTTTTTTTTGAGCCCCGAAAAAACGGCTAGGCCGTCTTTTCAGGGGTGAATTAATTTCTCTCCACCCCCAATAGCGGGTGGGCAGCAGCGGTGTTCCCGCTGGCACGACAACAGCAGCAGCGCCGGCGGGAACGTGGAAGCATTTCTGCCGCTGCTTGGGTGTGTGCGGAAGAGGAGGCTTCCGCACACACCCGAGCAGTGGAAGCGTTCCTGCTGCTGCTCGAGTGTGTGAGCGTTCCTGCCACTGCTCGAGTGTGTGAGCGTTCCTGCTGCTGCTTGAGTCTGTGCAGAAGAGAAGCCTTCCACACATACCCGAGCAGTGGAAGCGTTCCTGCCGCTGCTTGAGTGTGTGAGCGTTCCTGCCGCTGCTCGAGTGTGTGTGGAAGAGGAGGCTTCCGCATACACCCAAGCAGTGGAAGGATTCCTGCCGCTGCTCGAGTGTGTGAGCATTCCTGCTGCTGCTCGAGTGTGTGCGGAAGGAGGCTTCCGCATACACCCGAGCAGTGGAAGTGTTCCTTCTGCACACACTCGAGCAGCGGCAGGAACGCTCACACACTCGAGCAGCGGCAGGAATGTTTCCACTGCTCGGGTGTTGTGCGGAAGCCTCCTGTCACCCGAGCAGCGGCAGAAATGTTCCACATTTCCGCCAGCGCTGCTGCTGTTCTCGTGCGGGCAGGAACTGTGGAAGCCATGGAGGCAGCTCCCCCGCCCGAGAAGCAGCAGAAACGCTTCTACACTTCCTGCTGGTGCGAGAAGAGCAGCAGCGCCGCGCAGGGCACTGTTAAAGGCAAGTTTCCCCCCCTCCCCCCCAGCATGTTTTAACCCCCGGCCTCCCCCCTCAACATATTTTAACCCCCAGCCTCCCCCCCAAGCATGTTTTAAACTAGGCCTAAATTTGGGGGGAGGGGCTTAATTTCATTTCATGCCTAGAAAACATGCTGGGTCTTCCTATTGGTGGAGGCTGTATTGTTGGAGAAACATGGTAATTTCAAATATTGTCCCATCAAACCAGCTCCTTTTACCAATGTTCTTATGCATGCCACAGTTGTGTTACACATCAGTGACAGAAAACTATTATAGAAGCAGTGATGGATGTAGCTCTGGAGCTGATTCCAAGGGTGCTAACAGTAGTACCACCACATTTGAAGACCATCTGCCTCTTTGTGCTTCTAAGGGGTGTCAAACTAACATCGTCATGGCAGAATCACGTGACGTATCAGAATTTTCCCCCTCTTTGATAAACTGGGCGTGGGCGTGGCCAGCGCATGACATATCCAGCCTGCGAGCAAGGAGTTTTGACAGCCCTGTTCTAAATCATACAATAGTTTCTTACAGCTGTTGGCAACAGGATTTCGAATCTGTATAAATTACCTGCACACTTCGTTTCTTCTTCTAAACAACCTAGCGAGATGCTGTTAAATTAACAGCTAGTAGTTCCTGACAATTAAAAGAAATAGGAACACTATACCATGAATGACCTCTAATTTGCAGGTCATTTCATTTCTTATTCACATGAATTCACTATCAGAACTCTTTTGGATGTTAGTACCATATGGTTATAGTATGTTTTTTCCCCAGGATAACAACATCACTGTATTTACTTGTATTCCAGTTGTAAGATTCCACTGGGAATCTTATTTGTTCTGCAAATCTTGCTGATTGATGGTTCTCAATTATCATCAGTCTGGAGAACTAATGCCTTGGTAAGAAGAATACATTGTCACCAGCTGCGGTGACATTATATATCTCTCACATACCTGTGTGTAATCGCTATACTGTCGTGAGTAGTTAAAAGAGTTTTCTACTGCATGCTGTGGTGTGTTTCCCTGAGCATTTACACTGTTGATTGAATTACTTGCAGCTACAGATTGTGGCTTAGCATTATTAGCTTTGTTGGGGACTGCTCCTAAAAGAAGAAATTATAATTGATTAATAATTCGAATAAGGTGTAAATAGTTTTAAATCCGTTTGGTTCCCCCGAAGACCCTTAGAATGGTACACAATCTCTAGATGTCCACAGTACAATATTAAATAAATTCATAGCAAAACAAAGGCATAGAGCTATTCTTTTTAAAACAAAATAAAATAAGGCACTATTTAGCATACAGTAATATCTCAGTACTTTACTGCTTCAAAACTCATCAAATTTGGTATTTTACACATTTTGAAGCAAAAATGTTGCCTTTCATTGTTTGTTTGGTATGATTAGAAAAGGGGGACAGCTGCGGAGAACGGACAGGAAGTCAGCCATGCTGGGAAAGTTGCTGCAAAAGGGAGAGGGTAATGATGCAAGAGAGGGAGGATAGGAAGTCGGATGATGCAAGAGAGGGAGGATGATGCAAGAGAGGGAGGATAGGAAGTCGGACGTGCTGGGAAGGTTGCTGACACAGGAAAAGGGACAGACAGGAAGTGAACAAAGGATCATGTGATAAATCACATGGTTTGCTTGGCACTCATCCTTTTAGTACTCGTTGTGCCTTCTGGAACCAATTAACAATGAGAATCAAGGTACCACTGTAATTTAAATCTCTCAGTTCTATTCTGAGAATTATAAAACAGATATCTACCAACCCACTGGACATATATGGTAGATTATGGTCAATAATTAGACCATACTGCAGTGATCAATAGCAACAGCAGTAGCAATAACAACAGCTTTTTATTGTAAACTGTTCTTAAAGGCAAGTTCCAGATTTAAATTTTACCAAACAATATAATTGTATTATCTGCAAGTATCTCTTTGGCCCCACCCTGCTTACCTGAAAGACACACAGAAGGCAGAACACTTGCTAAATTCAAGTAGGGATTTGTGCTAAGGTGTATTTCCTTAGGAGGTTCTCCAAGTAGAGAGGTTTGATTTTTGGAACAATTCTATAAAATAGATATATTTCATCACATAATTGCAACTGAAGTACCAAGTGCTTTTCCATTAGAAAACTTCTCACGTTACTAACTAGAAGTATCATTACAATTTATTTAGTTATAAATTTATCTACTTTTTTTAAAGCCAACACATAACAACCCCTTATCTGTGCTATAAAGACATTATATGTTATTATTCAAGCTCCTGCATATGTATCTGAGATAGAAATAAAAGGAAAACAAAAGTAAAGCATATATAGAAAAACCATGACACTGATTTGGCTATTCTCATATATAACATAAATGCCTGTTGGGTTTTTATCAATTTTTTCCCTAAGTCTTCATCAAACTTTAAAAGCTTGAAAGCCAGAAGGGCAAACTCTCTTTCAAGCTGAGTTGTTGGTATGCAACCATCAGAGAATGTCTCTTCCTTTTAGACAATAAAAATGTAGCATTCTTTCCTGTTCTACTGAATAGCAAGCTGGATATTTTCAACTGAAGGAAACTAGTCTAGGCACCCATACGGAATATAATCCTTCCTTCTTAAAGGCAGAACAAATGATTACACAATCATCTTTACTTAAAACAACCTTAAACCAGACTGGTAAAACCAGATTAGCCAGTTAACCTCTAGGCTGGGAGACAGATCTTTGTTCCCTAAACTACTAAAAGGAAAACAGGGAAGTATATTAACTATATTCTCTTCTGAGCTGCATCAAAGCAATGTCTCTATGTACAGGAAGAGGGAGATAACACAAATTTGATATGGTACTAAGGTTAAGTCATGACATATAAAAAAGCAGAATAGGAAAGAGGAAATGGAAGCCGCCTGAAACAGCTTACATTACAAAATGTGTGTGAACTTATGCTAATGGAAAGTATTAAAAAGTTTGCTAAATAAAATAAGATAGGAAAAGTTGATGTAAGAGAATAACTCTGCTGTTGCAAAAAAAAGATGCAACACTGTAAAATAGAGATGTGTACAAAACAAACACATGGCATGGGAGTCTGAACAAGTAATTCTGGATGAACTGAAGTTCAGCTGAACCTAAATGGACATTTTAAAAGATACAAATGCTGGCAGCAGCATGTCTGTTGTAAAGAATGAATAGTTGAAAGAAGCAAACATGTGTGAATAGTCTTCCTGCTTTATTACAGCATGTATGGATGGATGGGCATGTATATGCCCCAGGCGCCTGATGGACCCGGATAGGTTCCTGATGGAGCTTGGGCTGTTTCCCGGTGTTCGCACACATGACTCGGTTGGGGACCTGGTGGCCACCTGGGATAGGGTGGCAGCTGAGGCCCTTGACCGGGTCGTGCACTTGCGGCCTCTGTCCTGGTGCCGATCCCAATCGGCTCCTTGGTTTTCGGAGGAGCTGAGGGAGATGAAGCGCCGGAAAAGATGCCTAGAGAGCAGTTGGAGGGCCACCCGCTCCGGATCTGACCGAACACTATTGCGGTCCCATATTAGGACCTATTTAGTGGCGATAAGGGCGGCAAAGCATTCTCACTTTTCCGCCCTTATTGCATCCGCAGAAAATCGCCCAGCCGCCCTTTTCAGGGTGACCCACTCCCTTTTAGATGTGGGAGTGCAGGAGGATCCTTTACAAGGGCGGGCCGAGGATTTTTCGAATTTTCTGCAGGACAAAATCACTCAGATCTGGGATGGGTTGGACTCTGACTGGGCAACTCTGGATGGGGGGGTGGAGGCGGAGTTCGGGGAGGTCATTTGGGGAGAGTTCGATCCTGTGACCCTCAAAGATGTGGACAGGATGCTGGGTGGGTTTAATGCCACCACATGTTTACTGGATCCGTGTCCCTCCTGGCTGGTATTGGCCACTCGGGAGGTGACACGAGGCTGGTTCCAGGGCATTATTAATGCTTCCTTGAGTGAGGGGTTTCTGCCTGCCACCTTGAAAGAGGTGGTAGTGAGGCCCTTCCTCAAGAAACCATCCCTGGACCCAACTTTATTATCCAATTACCGTCCGGTCTCCAACCTTTGCTTTCTGGCGAAGGCTGTTGAGAGTGTGGTGGCACGACAGCACCCTCAGCACCTGGATGAAGCTGTCTATCTAGATCCACGCCAATTGGGTTTCAGGCCCTGGTACAGCATGGAGACGGCGTTGGTGGTGGATGATCTCTGGAGGGCCCGTGACAGGGGTTGTTCATCTATCCTGGTCCTGTTAGATCTCTCGGCGGCTTTTGATACTGTCGACCACAGTATCTTATTGCAGCAGCTGGGGGAGTTGGGGGTGGGAGGCACTGTGTTGCGATGGTTCTCCTCCTTCCTCTATGACCACTCGCAATTTGTGTTGGCAGGGGGGCAGAGGTCGGCCCCGAGGCCCCTGACTTGTGGGGTACCTCAGGGGTCTGTGCTCTCGCCCCTGCTGTTCAACATTTATGTGAAGCCACTGGGTGAGATCATCCGTGGCTTTGGGGTAGAGTTTCATGAGTACGCTGATGACACTCATTATTTATTATTTATTTATTTATTTATTTTATTAAACTTATATACCGCCCTCTCTCCCTGACAGGACTCAGGGCGGTGTACAGCCGATTAAAATACAACAACAATACAAAATTAAAAACAATTAAAATCAAATATAGTGGCTGAAAGGTAAAAACATATAAAGGGAATTAAAAAGACTAAAAACCAGATAAAATCAGATTAAAAACCCTAAGAGAACTCTAGGCCAGACTGGCTTGGTGAAATAGATGAATTTTCACCGCCCGCCGAATGGTCAGGAGATCAGGGATGGTCCTCATCTCCGGGGGTAATTCGTTTCAGAGGGAGGGCTCCCCCAACGAGAAGGCCCGTACCCTCGGGGTCACCAGCCATCCAGCCGGCAGCACCCCAAGGAGACCCACTCTATGGGAGCATATTGGCTGGTGGGAGGCTGATAATGGCAGGAGGCAGTCCCGTAAATACCCCAGCCCCAAGCCAAGATGGTAACTAATACTTTGAAGCGCACCCGGAGGACCACCGGGAGCCAATGCAGCTCGCGCAAGAGCGGCATGACATGGGAGCCCCGAGGAGTCCCCAACACCACCCGTGCGGCTGCATTCTGCACCAGCTGGAGCCTCCGAGTGCTCCTCAAGGGGAGCCCCATGTAGAGAGCGTTGGCATAGTCTAGGCAGGAGATTACAAGGGCAGAGGTAACCGTGCGAAGCGCATCCCGATCCAGAAAGGGCCGCAACAGGTAGATTCTATGGACCTGATCAAAAGCCCCCCTGGTGACAGCCGCCACATGATCATCCAATGACAGCCGTACATCCAGGAGGACACCCAGATTGTGTGCCCTCCCTGTGGGGGCAAGAATTTCCCCCCCCACAGCCAGCGATGGAACCAGCTGGCTATATCGGGGTGCCGGAAAGCACAGCCACTCAGTCTTAGATGGGTTGAGCCGAAGCCTGTTCCGTCCCATCCAACCCCGCACGGCCTCCAGGCACCGGACCATCACTTTGACGGCTTCATCGGGGTGGCCTGGGGTAGAAGTGTACAGCTGGATGTCATCAGCGTACTGATGGAATTCTACCCCACAGCCGCGGATGATCTCATCCAGCGGCTTCATATAAATGTTGAACAGAAGGGGCGAGAGCTGGGGGAGATGTCGTGCCACCGCACTCAGCTGTACATTTCTACCCCAGGCCACCCCGACGAAGCCGTGGAAGTGATGATCCAGTGCCTGGAGGCTGTGCGGAGTTGGATGGGGCAAAACAGGCTTCAACTCAACCTGGCCAAAACTGAGTGGCTGTGCTTTCCGGCACCCCGATACAGCCAGCTAACTCCATCACTGGCTGTGGGGGAGGAAATTCTTGCCCCACGGAGAGGGCGCGCAATCTGGGTGTCCTCCTGGACGTACGGCTGTCATTAGAAGATCATATAGCAGCCGTCGCCAGTGGGGCTTTTTGTCAGGTCCGTAGGATCTACCAGTTACGGCCCTTTCTGGATTGGGATGCACTTCACACGGTCACATCTGCCCTCGTCATCTCCTGCTTAGACTATTGCAATGCTCTCTACATGGTGCTCCCCTTGAAGAGCATCTGGAGGCTTCAGCTGGTACAGAATGCGGCTGCACGGGTGGTTTTGGGAGCTCCTTGGAGCTCCCATGTTACACCATTTTTGCGCGAGCTGCATTGTCTCCCGGTGGCCTTCTGGGTGCGATTCAAGGTGTTAGTGGTCATCTTTAAAGTGCTCCATGGCTTGGGACCTGGGTACTTATGGGAGCGTCTACTGCCACTATCGGCCTCCCGTCGGCCAGTGTGCTCCCATAGGGCGGGCCTCCTCGGGATGCCGTTGGCTGGACGATGCCGGCTGGCAGCCCCGAGGGTGCAGGCCTTCTCTGTGGGAGCACCCTCCCTCTGGAACGAACTACCCCCGGAGATGAGGACCTATTCCATCAAGCTGGTCTGGCCTAGAGTTACTTGTAGGGCTTTTAATTGATTTTAAATGGTTTTTAGCTTTCAATCCCTTTGATTGTTTTGTTCTTCAGCCATTTATTTAATCTTTTTAATTCTATTTTAAATATTATATTTATAATTGTGTTTTTATTTGGCTTATTTGAGTCCCGTTGGGAGAGGGGGGCGGTATATAAAATCTATTAATAAATAATAAATAAATAAATCTTTACTTTTTATGTTTTCTTGATTTGATTATAGTTTGTTTGCTTGTTTGTCACCCAGAGCCATTGAGATCTGGGCAGATTAATAAATTATTATCTGTTCACAACATGGAATCACAGCTGCTAATTCTTTAATTGGGGTACCTCTTCATATGCAACAAGATCTTCCCAATGATAATTTAATAAATTATGTGTGGGTAATCTACAGTTAGATTTACAGTCTAAGACTGGTTAAAATTTAACAATTCAAGTCCTAACCAAAGACCTAAGAAATATTAAGTAGCATCTAAGAATATAGTTCCAAGCAGGGTGGGGTTTGTCTTTGTAAAATTGGGGTATTCAGGTATGATAAATTCAGTGTTTTCAGGTATTGAGTAAGCCTGTGGTTCATCGCACAGTTAGATGTTTAGATTGGAATTGGCATTTTTATCTACCTGTTGAGTTCATTGCAGGAGAGAGAGATATTGCTAGATGTTGCTAAAATTATTTGTGCAGGATATAAACTGTTCCAAATAAAGTTGACTTTTACAATGGACATGAACCACATGCTGTTCAAGTGGTGCTCCAGATGCTTTTGAGATTGTACCCAAGGCGCCAGTTACTACTGGTACTAACCTAAAAAGATTCCATATTTTCCAGATTTGACATGTTTCAGATTTTGCTCCAAACTCTTAATAAATTGAAGGATCTTTTGTGATCTCTGAGCTTGTTTGTTTTCTTGCAGACATTTCATTACCCAAACTAGGTCAACATTATCAGTGCTAATAAGGAGTGCTGTTTGCTGTCAGTTTATATTCTGAGTCTGTGTATGTAGGGGTGGTCTTAAGAGATTCTTTGAGCCTTGGTGGCGCAGTGGTTAGAGTGCATTTTAAAATTTAAAATACACATTTTTAAAGTGTATTTTTGAATGAATATTCCCTAAATTGATGAAAACCATGAGTGCCTTTTTTATCTCAGAAAATGTTTCTTGAAAATGAAGACAGAAGCAGAATGCAAAGTTTCACAGGTCTGTTTGCAATTTTGTCAGTGAAATATAGACATATTATTCAGCAATTACCTTGCAAATCACGTACATACAAATTATGTACATAATTTTAAAAAACGATAAACCATGATTTAAAATATATTTCCAAGCCCTACATTATTGGGATTCTACCAGTTTAAAGATAAATGCAAAGAAATTTCTAGGCTTATAAAGATAATCTTAAATCAATCCTGGCATAAGTAAAGCTGTTCAGGTTTCAAATTTTGGTTTAAGAGGGAACTCTCTTTCAGATCAACTGCAATAAACTTGGTGGCATTAGGTGTCATGCTTGGTCATGTTTATTTCACTAAAGTAGATCGAGTAAAACTTAACTGACTTTTTCAATTGCATCCAAGACATACGATTTGCAAACCATAATCCCATATGGCTTAGCATGCTAGGCAAATTTCATCTTCCTGATATTTAACTACACTTAATGCAAATAGAACAATTAATTGCAAATGACAGGAAACATTTTTCATTACATTTCTATGTATTAATAAAAACCATTAGTCTTTCACTGTAATTTAGAAGTAATAATCTGTTTGAAAATGCTTTTTGCAATTAAGATTTGAACACTGATAAAACAATTGCAAAACGTCTTACTGGCTCAACACTAATGAATGTAAGTGCAAGAGAGAAAGGAAAAAGCTGAATCCAGTTTCCTTACACCAATGCTTGAGTCAGTATTCTTTGGTTGGTTCTGCGGCTGGAGTTGTCCTCCCTGAAAGCCTCCTGCAGCAACATTCGTTAAGCTCTGCAGATATGCTTGAGATGCAGAGCCAGTGCCTTCTGTCAGTTCCACTAAAGATGGCAGCTGCTCCTGGGTGTTAGCTTGCCTTGGCACTGCTTGCCCAGTTACATGCTGGCTTGGGAAGAATGGCAGTAAGCCAATCCCTGATGCCACTGTCGTTGGAGCTGGAGTCTGATGAGATACTGTAGAATCAACCATAAATAGAAAAAACTGCTATAGAACAGAACACTGGGTATACTACATGAAAAGCACTAAGGTTCATATTTGCAACACATTATTGAAGTATATTTACTTACTGAATACTGTACAAGACTATTGAAGAATACACATGCACGCCATATTGTTCACATTTTATATACCAATTTTTGAAGAAAATTCTGGTTGTGATTTGCCCTAAGAATGGAATTCTGGATGATAGCAGTCATCCTATTTTTTCTAAGTTCAAAACAATGTTGGTCTCTTTGAGATGTACAATAATGTTTAGTTTGATCACTAATTAATAAATGACATCCACATACCATTTGTGGATGAAATACTGCTAATGATAATGATATTTTAAAGAACACTGTAATAGTTTTAAACTTTTGTTTTAAATTTCTGAAGGGAAAAATATAAAGTAAAAAGATTGCATTTTAAGTCTAAAATTTCTGCAGTGTTGCAACAATAAGGCATACTTATCTGACAGAAAGTCTACTGAACACATTGCAACTTTTAAATAAATATGAATAAGAGGGCACAATATAGTATGTGAATGTAGTACACATAATACAATTTTATTTTTATTTTTTGTATTATGTTTTAAAGGTTTAAAGGTTTTTACGATTGTTCACCACCCAGAGTCACTGGTTTGAGATGGGTGGCTATACAAATTGAATAAATGTATAAGGGTAAAGCCATTATTTCTGCCCTAGGCAAAAATAATTAACTCACATATCTGGCTATTAAGATACTTAATATTGAATTATGCCCCTAAAATTGTTCCCCTAAAATTATCACATGATTATCGAATGCTGTGACAGTTGTAAATATGAGCAATTTTTAATATTGTTATAACTTTAAATGGTTGCTAAATGAGGCCATCAGTAAGTGAGAACTACCTATATTTTCAAAGTGAATTTCTACTACTATAATAGGAAACAAAATGTCACTTACATTGTTCTCCTTGACTCCCTATGTCTGTGGCCACTTGTTGTAAAGGCCCCATTCCTAACATTGTTTGAAGCAACATAGCTGGAGGCTCTCCAAGCAAACTTGGTTTCTATAAAGAAAAAGAATTATAGATTACTTTTTAAAATGTATTTGATTAAAATTGTTCCAAAGATTTCCAATGCACACATTGTTTTACCATATTAGCTGATAACAGAAGACAAAGAAAAAGGAAATACTACTACTGCTATTATTATTGGCAACAAAAATATGAATTACAAGATATTTTCCTTCTTCATTTTATCCAGGAGTTTGGCCTAAATTATAAGTACAAGATTATTTAACTCACACAATTAGGTTGTATATTCTCAATCTTTGATAGTGGTGCCATATGTAGATGTGACAAATTTTGTAGCAACAAATTTGATGCATTTCCAAAAACAGGACCCTGTAACATTGAAAGGAATAGAATTATGTATGAGTTACATACCTATGAAACAAATATTATTCCAAGCAAGAGAAAGAGATAAAGATAAAAATTCATTTCATATATATATTTCACCAACTATATGATTCAATCTTCAAAATTTAGAATTCCTTTCAACATTAAAGATGTATCACATATTTGTGAAATGACAACTATTGAGATAGGTCATTGCATATCTCTTTGGGATAACTACTAAATTTTCCTTCTGAAAACATATTCCTATTTTTCATTTTACTTTTCTAAAATATGGTAAAATGTAGGAGGCATGGTGGCACAGTGGTTGGAATACAGATTGCAGGCTAATTCTCCCAATTGCCAGCAGTTCGATTCTCATCAGCTCAAGATTAACTCAGCCTTCCTTCCTTCTGAGGTCGATAAAATGAAGACCAAGATTGTTGGGGACAATATGCTGACTCTGTAAACCACATAGAGAAGGCTGTAAAGCATTGTGAAATAGTATATAAGTGCTCTTGCTATTGCTAAAATATGTAATCTATAAGTGAATTTTTTTAAAAAAAGTAAACACATTCCTCTTAATGGAAACAATCATATTATGGCTGTTTAAGTTTTCCACTACAAATTTGATCTTGGTTATTTTCAAATATTAGGAAGAAGTAATATTACAGATGTGCTTTCCTATTTCAAAGGACGGATATAAATGTAAATAACTGAAAATTAAAACTAGTTGTTTTTCAACAAGTGATAGCAACCGATTGAACCTTGTCCAGGGTAAGAATTTAAATAGGGTTAGTCCCATTTTTATTTAGATGGCAGACTACCAGTAAATACCGGGTTTGTAAGTTAGACTTGGCAGTTGAAAAAATAAACCAGAAGGTGGCCATGCAAATCACTTCTGTATTACTTCTGTAATACTTCTGTATTACAGGTAGGCCTTGACTTATAACCATTCATTTAGTGACCATTCAAAATTACAATGGGATGAAAAAAGTGATTTATGACTATTTTTCACACTAATCATGGTTGCTGCATCCCCATGGTCATGTGATCACATGATTCTGAATGTATTTATGACAGTTGCATTGTTTCCAACAAAGTCAATAGCCAAAACCAGATTCACTTCGCAATTGCATGATTCACTCAACACCAGCAGTGATGCATTTAACAACAGTGGCAAAAAAAAAGTCATAAAATGAGGCACAAGTCACTTATCAACAACCTTGCTTTGTAATGGAAATTTTGGGCTCAAAATTTGGTCGTAAGTCCAAATTACTAAGAAAACAATAAGGGCCTAATTTGAGAGGATCTACTTTTTAAAATAGCTACACTATCTATTCCCAAATAAGCAAACAAAAGATTCAAACCATTATTTAAAATAATCAAAGAAATCCCTGTTTTATAAAGTTTAAACCAGCGCAACTCAGAGACTGCAACTTCCAACTAGCAGCCTCCTAGTAGCTTTCTGGTGCTTTGACATTACTAGAAGTGGCAGGACAGTGGATTTAAAGTTTGATCACATGGGAAACATTTCATTTCCTAGAGTCCTCTGAATCCAGTTCTCTTACCCCCCTACTTTTTTTTTAAAATTAATCCCCAAAAGATGATGCTAGAAGAAAACTTTGCTGCCAAAATTCAGCAAGATAAACTTTGGGGTAGTAAGGCATGCAGTCTATAAGTAGCTCTCTTTGAGATTAAGGAAATATATCTTCTACATTATTAAGTAAGTCCATTATGTACTATGTCACTATAAAAATAAGTTTATTTTTGTTTGTTTGTATGTATCCATGTATCTGCATCCCACCTTTATTATTTTTACAAATAACTCAAGGCAGCAAACATATCCAACACAATTTTTTCCTCCTATTTTCTCCACAATAACAACCTTGTGAAGTGGGTTGGGCTGAGAGAAAGAGTGGCTGGCCCAAAGTCACTCAGCTGCTTTCATGGCTAAGGTAAGACTAGAACTCACACTTTCCCAGTGTCTACCCTGGCACCTTAACCACTAGACCAAACTGGCTCTAGTTATTTATTATTCTACATCTAGGCTAATAAGGATTAAGAAAATAGATTTTATCCATTACTGTATTAATTGATTATTCATTCCAATACTTATTAGATCAACTATTATGATTTTCAAAATATTTATTTTCCCACCTTTGTTTACTCTTTAAAAAAAACAAAGTGTGAAATAAGGAGTCTGTTGTTTGGTATTGGTAAAGAGTTTGATTCCAATACCACCTGAAAGGGAAGCAGGTTTCCCATGCACATTTGAAACACACTTTAAAATGAAGAAACTCTGTGATAAAACACTTATTTGGCCAATTATGGGGAGTCACTGAGTTCCAAAAAAATCTAAGTAACGAGTTTTAAGTATTTAAGTCTCTTCTTCTTCTTTTTGTGCCATATCCGTCATCAGACGTTGGCGATCCTATTTTTATCAACAGCCACACAAAAATGTGCTGTTGAGTTTTGTCCAAATCAGTCTTTTACATTTTGAAGCCAAAATGTAGTATTTAAGTATAAAATAAAATCTTTCCCTGAAGGTATCACAAGCATGTTATGAAAAAATACAGTATAATCATAATAGCTAACTTCAGATTTTTAGATCTCTTTAATCAGAAATCTTCCCTTCTATTGTTCTACTGCAAAACAAAACAGGTTATTTATGGTATAAGGTATGTCAAATGCAAGTAAGGTACTGAAACAATAACCTTAGCAGTATGATTTCTGTTATGCAGTGTTTTTTTCCTTCAAGCTAGATAGAGCACAAATATAATACAGAGATAAATCAATTATTCAGTTTAGTTTGTAACAACTTCTCACGTGTTTCTTATATTTGTTACTTTAATAAGAAAATCAAGATCATGTTTTGTCTCTGCTCTCTGGCGAGCAAATTCTATAAATTAAATTTCAGAATACATAAAATATGTTTCAATTAAGAAGTCAAGATAAATACTGTAATAATTTAGCATGCCATATTGGAGAATCTAATTACCTCCTATTGCTATTATTATGATAATACACTAAAAGTCTAACTCCTATCACATATCTGCTTCACCAATATAAACATACCTGATTATTCAAATGCAAAAAGGCTGGACCGATTGATGGATTTACAAGGTGAGGCACATTCATGGGAGCTCCTAGGACTATTTTAGAAAAAAATATATAACCGGATTTATCATAAATTTACTTATAATACCTATATTAAGATAATGTGTGAATAACTAAACATTATTTTAAAGGGCTTTGGCAATAATTCTCCATAATTAGACATGTAAATAACTGAGCTTCAGCAGTTATTTGAGCCTGTTTTTGTCTAATATAGTAGAATGGCAGACACTATAATTTCTCTTAAGTGACATGAAAACCATCCTCACTGCTTCTATTCCAGTACAAAATTCATGTACACAATTATGCTGAAACATGGTTTCATAGGGAACTTTGGTACAATTTAGGTTTGGCTTTTGCCAGGGAGATAAGGTGTCATCTTTTCCTATATTCCAAATCTTCAAGGAGACACATATTAAAAGCTGGAGGGATAAATATATTTATGTACTATTTATTGCTTCCCTCCCTTCCCAAAGAAGCAAAAAAGCTTTTTTAAAAAACTGAAACACAAAAGTGAATTCTGCAAGCTTTGCTCATTAATTATAGCTTCAGCAACATATGTGATGATTTATCTTCTGTACCTACAGTATATAGCTAATTTCTAAGGCCCAACTGACAGCTTTATTTTTAAATTTCAAACTTTGTAAAAATGTATTATTTCCGTATAGTTTCTCAGTTCAATACAGGAACAACTGAGAGCTTCACACAGCTTTTGCAGGAAGCTTTAGTATGGTGACTATGAGATAAAGGATGGCCACTCCTTTAAAGCAAAAAAAAAAAAAAAAAGAGGTCTCAGGTCTGCCTATATTTCATCTGAAGTCCCCTGTAAATTCTTCAATATCATCTAAGATAATTTAAGATTTTCCACACTCAATCAGTGGGAATTTCAAGTTATTTGAGATCAATGCTAAATATATATATATTTTAAAAATGGAAAAAGAGGAAAGGTGTATAATTGCTCTGGTTCCTTCCCACCCAACATTGTTGTTTTATGAAATTAATATACAATGGAAATTCTAAATTATTTCAGAGTACATACTATCAAACCTTACCAAGTTTATTAGCACATCCAAGCATCTGATGCCGTAACAACATCTGCAACATGGCTGGAGTATTTAAGCTTTTCATGATTTGCACAGCATTTGGTTCTGGAAGTAACCCTTTTCGGTTGTTTTTCATCTTGAACAAAGGAGAAATTAAAAAGAAACTGAGTTTCACAAATAAAAGAAGATATTAATATCTATTCGTTTCAAGTGATTTCATTGTGCATAAACAGCACAAAATAGCAATGAGAAAATCCAAAATCAGCAGTGGCAAAAAAAAATCTTAGGATATATGAAGCTTTATAGAATCATTGAAGCTTTCAAGTTTCAAATTTCATTACACAAACAGGTTTTTGGGGGAATATGACATATGACTGACATTTCTAATTGCAGAACCAATGTTTGCAAAATTCTGGAGAAAGGCAAGATCCCAGAAGATTAGAGAAGAACTAACTGTCCTTATTTTCAGAAAGGGGAAGAAATAAAATCTGAACCTAGAAGCATAACATTGGCATTTATTAACAGGAGTCTTGCAAGACTAAATTGATCTCCTTAGATTGGTTGATTAGAGAAATGCTATGGATATAATATATCTTGACTTCAGCAAGGCTTTTCATAAAGTCTTTCATAGGATCCTTACCAGGGTTGGGCTTCAAAAAATTTAGCAACTGGTTCTCTGACTGGTTGCTGGGTGGACACGGCCAGGGGTGGGTTTCTACCAGTTCTGTCCATCTCTGTAGAACCAGTAGCTCTGAAGAGCAGCAGACATAGAACTGGTTCTATGTCTGCTGATGTTTTTGCCCACCCACCCACCCGGGCTCTTACCTGATCTTTATTTCCTGATTTTTCAACTTCAGGCTGCCGAACGAGGCACAGCTGCAGTTTAAAAAGCAGGAAAAGAAGGCTGTTTCAAAGGCTGCACGCAGCAGTGCTGATGACTATTTATAGGTGATAATTTACAGGCACCTGCTCACAGCGTGCAGGAAACTACATCATAAATCACCGAACCTCGTAAATCCCAAATCGGTAGTTAACCCTGTCATATCCCACCCCTGGACATGGCCATTGTGGGTGTGCTTAGTCAGCCTCCTACACCCTGTAGGGAGGGCTGTTTTTACCCTATCTGGACTCCGGAGGCTTTCCTTGAGCCTCTGGGAGAGTGAAAAATGGCCTTCCCGAGCTCTGGAGACTCCCATTTCCGGCCTTCCAGAGCTTCTGGGAGACCTGTTTTTCACCCTCCCTGAGACTCCATATGGACCCTGCGCTTAACTGGGAACCAAAATGGGCTGCGTGGAGACTCCTAGGAGGGGAAGGGTGGGGTGGGCAGGTCGTTGCAACTACCTGTTCGGCAAATCATATGTAAAATTAACATTCGGTTTGTCCAAACCGGGGCAAACCGGTAGCAGCCCACCCCTGATCCTTACCAACAAAATGGACAAATCTGGGTTTGACAATTCAGTGGTTAGATGGATCCACAAGTGGCTCAATGATTGTAGTCAAATAATAGCTATAAATAGCACATCTACCTGGAGAACATCTTGATTTGGGCTTTCAAAGGACTCTAACCTGGGCCCAGATGTTTTTTACAAACAATATGGATGAGAGTGTTGAAGGAATGCTTACCAAATTTGCAGATGATGCAAAGCTAGGATTGACTAATATGTGTCAGGAGAGAGAAAGCAACAGGGAGAAATTTAAAGTCATGCCATTAGTAAGAAAAAGGAAAGGAATATGTGTGTGTGTGTGTATATGTGTGTGTGTGTGTGTATGTATGTATGGTATTTAGGTTTCTTCGGGTATTTTCCCACATCTTAATATTTGTGCTTTTATTATAGTGACGGCAGCCGGACGCACAAGGTTAAAAAGAACCCAATACACATACCTGAGGATGGCAGATGAGATTTTGCCGAAATGTCGCTATAATAAAAGCACAAATATTAAGACGTGGGAAAATACCCGAAGAAACCTAAATACCATACATATAAATACCCACGAAAATATAAGAAAACATATATATGTATATATGAACAAAACATGTGAGAATGATTTGGACATATAGAGGTTCCCGAGATCAACACGTCCCACTTGTATAACATAGCTGCAAAGAAAGCAACACATCTTGAAGAGCATTAAGAAAAGCAAAGAGTCCAGATTGCAGGAACTAATTTTCCTGGTCTACTTTGCCTTAATCACTACACCAAATTGGATCTCATAATTTTTTGAATAAAATTTATATGCCACCCATCTCACTATCTAAAGTAATTCTGGGTAGTACAAAAATGTAATAAAGAAATAAAATCGTATGGACGATTTTATTAAGTATAATGATAACTGCAGCTAAATCCAGCCAGAAAGACAAACATTGTCAAGATATTTTGCTTTTCCTCAATTTTCAGGAGCAGTTCATAGATCTGACTCAGAACAAACTAATAAAAAAAAAAGTTACGCATACACAGACCAAGTCTTACATCAAGACCATCAAACAAAGAGAAAAGTCACAAGTCTACATGGAGCCAAAACCTGAATCAGAGATCCATTAACTTTGGGCTACACATAATTGTGGCAATCTATATATATAAAAACGGAATACCAGTCATGCATCATCACAAAATCTCCAGAATCATAAAGCCTACAAACTTGAAATTTGGCATGTATGTTCTTCTTGTCTTCTAGTTGCTCACTAAGAAAGGATTTTTTGAAATGACCATCAGAGCATTAGTATTTCATATATTATTATTAACACACTCTGATGCTAAGGAATTCTATTCCCCCTCTCCCCCTGAAAATAAATCTGTTCCAAATGCAAAACACAAGCAGAGGAGTTTCAGTTTTAGTTTCATAGCAGCAACCAGCTTTACTACAGAATAGTTGAGTTAAACCATGCCCAGGTTCCTTGTGTCTCCTTCTTGCTCACACAACAAATACTGTTTCAGTTTCCATGTTTCAGTTTCAAAACAGCTCTTAATTCTCTCACACACTGACAGAATGCTAGCCGTATGAATACTGACAGATGCTGGTAGGCAGAGGCAGAATTTTTTCCTCCTTATTTTCCTCCCCCAAAACTAAGCCCAACCG
Source organism: Bungarus multicinctus (assembly GCA_023653725.1). Lineage (NCBI taxonomy): Eukaryota > Metazoa > Chordata > Lepidosauria > Squamata > Elapidae > Bungarus > Bungarus multicinctus. The sequence goes on from CM042842.1 coordinate 63,497,059, forward strand.
CATAGTTTGTAGCAAAGCATGGGTATCAAGCTAGTAGTCATATACAATTAATATAATAAATATTCTGTGTTTGCTTTTACAGTACAAACTTTTTTACCATTCGTTGTGCTGCTATAAGTGTAGCAAGAGTACTGCGTCCAGGAGCTCCAGGAGCACAATAAGACACGTGGACTCCTTTTTCGTTGATAGTCAAACCATCTGTGCTTTGCTGCACTTCCTCTGTTTGTTCTGCTGTCTCATACTCAATTACTGCAAAGCCACCAACAGAGCTGTCTTCATCCTGAGCAAGCTGAAAGGACATTTCACAACACCATGAAAAGAGGTCTGTTCTGTTTCAGCTGTTCCAAAAACCATTACATTGTTCCAACGTTATAATCTGTAAGTCTTGAGTTAGATAAATTAACATGCAGATCATTCCTCGATTCAAAGTTAATGTAATACACAAATATTCACACCCAATCAGTGGTGGTATTCTACCGATTTGGCCCGGTTCTGCTGAGCCAGTAGCAGCGATGAGCAGCAGAATCGAACCGGTTCTCTCCAACACTGTATGTTGGGCCCACCTGCCCTCCCAGTCTCCCATACTAACCTTTATGTTCTGCTTTTGAAGCGCAGCTGCTTTGCACGGCACAACAATTTCTGTGCGGCAGCTGCTGAAGAGTCAGGGAGAGTGCAGCATTGCAGGAGGTGACTCAAAACATCTCTTCGCCTGTGCAAACTGTGTGCATGCGCGTGTGCAAAGCGCACCTACCAGGGGTGGGATTCTACCAGTTCGTACCTATTCACTAGAACCGGCTGTTAACATTCTAAGCAGTTCAGAGAACTGGTTGTTAGAAGAAATTACTGGCCTAATCCTGTAAGGAAGGCAGGAAGGAAACATTCTGGTGTTGCTTACAGAAACTGCCTCTCCGTTAACCCTTATTACATTCTTGGCAGGACTAGACTTCCTGTCTCAGGAACGTTTCTGGAGTTTTTTCCCCCTCCTGCCATTCAAAGTTACAATGGCACTGAAAAAAGTGACTTATGACTATTTTTCACACTTACGACTATTGCAACATCCCCACAGTCATGAGAGGCCAGGCGAGGAGATGTGTGCCTCGATATGAATGATATTAAGTTGGCCACACCCAGCCAATAACATGACCACCAAGCCATGTCCACCCAGTCACATGACCACCAAGCCATGCCTACCGCCTAAGCCACACCCACAGAACTGGTTGTTAAAAAATTTGAATCCCACCCCTGGTGCCCATCAAGCCATGCCCACCGAACCAGTGGTAAAAATATTTGAAACTCACCACTGCCCCCAATAAATACTAAATATAATAAAATATGAATAAAAATGATACTTCCAATTTCATGAATAACCTGAGCTAATAATTTAAGGATTTTTAGGAATCTGCACGCTGAAATAAGGAGACAAATGCTTTTATTCTTTTAAGGGAAGTGCAGAAGGACTCCTGACTGAAAGTGACAAAAGTCTACAACAATACCATTAAAAGAAAGCCAGCCAATAAACACACATATATATTAAGAACGTTAAACAAGTTAATCAATTCAGTCGGCCAAAAAGGAAACCTTCTACAGTCAGAAGCAGAAAGCTCACAATTTTCAAACCTCCAAGGTCTAATGGAATAACCACATTTTAATGGCCTCTAGGAAAACCAATAGGAAAAAGTCCATTCTGATATCTGGAAGGAGTCCTCTTCCACAGAAGGTGAGCAGCAATTGAGAAAGTTTGTTTCTGTGAGTACCTGGAGGTGTCATTACTTGAATAAAGAGAATTGGAGGGACCCCATTCTACCTGATCTTATCGGTGGCAGATATTATTGGAGCAAGCAGTCCCATAGATATTCTTATAGGATTTATGGTTAGTTAAGCAGCAGAATCATATGATTGCCTGAATAATTAAGTATCCCTGCCTATTGGGTAGTAGAAGTATGCAGGTGCAGCTTTTTGATGGAAACAGGACAGTAAAAACAAGTTAAATTATGTGGGGTTGTGTGGCCAGCTTCTTGGTAATCTATAACTGCATTCCTTCCCCTTGTTGTCCCTCCCACTTCAAGTAAAGTCAGCGTGTGTTGATAAGACACAAAATATTAAGAAAACTAGTATCCTTTTGAACCAGAGGGAAGACTCAGAATGCAAGAGCTACTCATAGTTCTTATTCTCTCTTAGATATAGGAATAAGGATAATTTCTCTCCTGGTCAAAGACTGATTTGCAGTAAGTCTGCAACTGCACTTTCTGTTCCCTAGAGGTAACTCTTTCATCTTTTCTCTATGTCTAAGGCATTCACACACAATTAATGAAAATATATTTTCTCAAAGTGAAAAAAGAATAATATCTAGGAAGGAACGTGGTTGGCAGTAATGCCCACATCATTTCCCTTGCTTTCTGTAGCTTTCCCCATTTCATATTCACCTCACTACTCCTTGCTGATGCTTTCGTTTTTTGAACGTGGCATCACCACACTTGAAAACAGTTAAAAATTCAGTCTCTCATCCCTATATACAGGAAAGAGTGGAAATACCAAAGAAGCAAGGCATGCATTTTTATTCTCCCCATTTCCTCTCCCTCTCTAGCCTTTGATGTTAAATATGCTCACTTTGGAGGTTCCATTCTTGAACAGCTCTGTAATCTTCCACTTGGAAGAAAGTCTGATCAATCTGAGAAAGAACAACAGAAGACTAACTGAAAGCTCTTTGAGGTTCATTTATAATAAAAAGGGACAACAAAAAAGATTATGGTCTTTGAAAAATTGCTCGTTATTGTCAGAAAGCATGTGGACAGCGGACTGTACTTTCGGTTATAATGGTTGTTTTGTAAAACAAATGTAAAGGTTTCCCCTAGCCAGTCAGTTCTGACTCTAGGGAGTAATACTCATCTCTGTTTCTTAGCCGAGGGACCCAGCATTGTCCAAAGACATTTCTGTGGTCAGCATAACTATACACTGAGCAGGGGTCTCTAACCTTGGCAACTTTAAGACTTCTGGACTTCAACTCCCAGAATTCCTCAGCCAGCAAAGCAGGTTGAGGAATTCTGGGAGTTGAAGTCCATAGATCTTAAAGTTGTCAAAGTTGGAGACCCTTGCACTGAGGCACTGTTACCTTCCCTTCTACATGGTACCTATTCACATTTGCAAGCTTTCAAACTGCTAGGTGGGCAGGAGCTGGAGCAAGTAACAGGAGCTCACCTCATTGCACGGTGCCTGGGTCTTGAACCCAAACTGTCTGCTTTCCAGCTGACAAGCTCAGCATCTTTAACCACAGAGCCATCATTTGTGCGTAAATGTATAAACACGTTTACAACATGCATATGGACTTAATTATCCTTATTTTTTCCTCACGGAAGGTGCAAATCCTCTTTTGGATTTTTTTCCATTTCCAAAGGAAGTAGAAATGGCATTGTTTTTTATGTAATTAACTAATAAAGGCAGACATTGTTCAAAAGTGTGCTCTCCCTCCTGTTTCAGTATTTAGCAAGAAAGTTAAAATATCCTTCATAAAAAGAGCAGGGGAATGAAAAGCATCAATATTTGTACTGATATTGCCAGTCCATGATTGATAACGTCACAGCAATTTATTTATCCATCACTTTCAAAAGGTCTTAAAGAATCTTCATCCGCTCAACCCCCACAGGAAATATAGAGCTCGGCAGTACTCATTTCATGCCAACTGAGAACTTTTCCCCTTTGATAAACAAGTAGCAGCTGTTCATTCTGTCCTATAAACTCTCTCTAGAACAATATAAAAACATAAATAGGTATAATCCACCTGTGCAAACTTTGTCAAAGTGGATGAAAGTTCCTAGAAAACAATGCCAGCCACTAGGATTGTTCCAAAATAGATTCACAAGTAAAACATCACTGGGAAAAAAATGCAAAATAGATCCTCAGATAATAACATTCTGCCACAGAACAAAAACACTATCCATAAACAAAATCAGAATAAAGTTTAGAAAAATAACAACTGTGAAATAACAGAGCCTGCAGCTGAAAGGACAGTTACAATAAATATCTTTGCAACATGCCAAAAGAAGAGCAAAGACAGCTGGATCACATGTAAATCTATCCAGCCCAATATTTTGTTCCCACGGTTGCCAAGTAGATGTCTCTGGAAAGAACACAAACAGAACACGAGTGCAGGGACATCTTTCTACACTTTTCCCCAACAATTGGCACTGAGAGGTACATTGCATCCATTTCTGGAAGGCAAGATACAGACATTAAAACTAGCAACTATCAGTATCTTATCTTCCATGAATATTTCTATCACTATGCTTTGTAATTGTAAATAGTTACGGTAACCTTTATTGATATTTTTTTCTGTGGAATTCTGGCACACATTAAAAATGAAATTCAGTTGCCTGCTCTCAAAAGTGTACACATACATAACACATATACAGATATGCTGTACACATGCCTACGTATATACCTACACCCTAACATATAAATATTAATCACTATCTATCTTGAATACATAGCGGGAAGAGGAAGCTTAAGAATCCACAAGGTTGATACTGTATGGAACAAAATTGTGGCTGAATCTGGATGTTCTGCTTCAGATACCACAATGTTTTCTCCCAAAAGATAGCAAGGAATGCCACTGTTTCAAACTTATTCGGATCAAGACGCATTTCTCCATACTTATTCTGAATTTCCTAGGTTTCAGTGAAACATTCGGTTTCTTTGGACAGCACTAATTTATTCTATGGTACGATTAAGTTCCTTATTCTTTTTTCTCCAAAGAGCCCTTGATTCCTTATGCTTAACATTTAGCCCTCTTCTGCATTATATTGTTTTTGAAGAAAAGTTTCTGAGTCATGGTAATGGAAGACTATGTGGTATTCCAAGGGGTTATACAGTAAATAGCATTGCTTTTTCTGGTAAATCAAAGCCAGGTCATATCCAACCTATTTATATATAAGAGGGTTTTTTTTTTGTTACTTCCCTTGTTAGCCCTTAATATTGAACTGCAATTAACAAAATAATATTTATATCCCTTCCATTCAAATTGTTTGTCCCTAATCATATAATTTATTAACAAAACAAATATCATTAACTGCAATAAAAAATTATTCTGTTGGAAGAATCAAGAAAAAATCACACTGGAAAAAAGACTGGCTGTGAGTAAGAAATGGGCATAAACCATTGATTATTTTTTCTAATCTAGAACTTCCCATCACTCATTTTAGATGGAAAAACGTCCAGCTATGATTTCCAGTACATTCTAATGGAAATTCATGCTTTGTTACTGTATCTTAAGAAAGGGATCAATAACTTTTTAGGAAGAAGGCATCACTGCACAATTTTGTGTAGTGTTGTGAGTGCCAAAAATATTTTTTCTTAAATAAGCATTAAAATGTTAAAAAATCAAAATAAAATACAAGTTTTGCAAATGTAATATTTTGATATAATGAAGAAGCTTTTTTTCCTAGTCCATCCCTCAGAACTTTAGATTTTTCTAGATTTTATTTTTAAACATGCCTAGTTTCTCTTGAATAGCAATTTTATATATGTTTAAATAAGTTACTATTATGTCAATGACATATTAGTTGAGATATTCATTTATGTAATTTTCAGGTGACTTATAGATGGCAATCATCGTCAAATCTAATTAATAGTGCATAGAGCTATAAATATATAACTACTCATTAATATGACCATATTAATCTGGAAATCAAGGAAAAGTCCATGCTACATCATTCAATCACAATATCTTTGAAGACAGCTTTTATTTTGAAGTATTTTACTTACTTGGTAGAACACAGGTTTATAATTAGTTGAGAAATTTTGCAAGAGGTCATCACCAGTATAGTCTATAGGAAGATTTTCCACACAAAGGCACTTTGAATGTATGAGTTCTGGAGTTATTTGATTAGCATCCATCCACTGTGCAAAAAGGACATTTTCACCTAATGGTTTCCCAAGAAGGTCCAACCTAGCCTTTGCTGCAGAATCCTTTTTCATGTATTCCACAAAACCATAGCCTTTGGAATAGCCCGTGACTTCACTGTATACCAAGAAGTGTCTCTCAACATTCCCATAAGGTCGCACTAGCTCTTCAAACTCTTGCAACGTATAGAAAGGGGGCAAATTGGTAATGCAGAGCAGGGCATCAGTTGGCTGAAGCTGCAGTGATATTTCTTTTCCTCGGAGGGAATGTTGGTGAAATAGCCGTATTGCACTCTGAGCTTGCTCCCCATTCAACAAAGTAACAAAAGCTGAAAAACAGCAAATCAGACAAAACTTTTATGTAAACTCCGTAACTGGATTGAGGAGGTTTTAAGCTCTTGGGAACTATCAAGCCTTGTGATTTTTAAGCCCAAGGTGTCTTGAAACTGATATTATTTCACAACCCTTTCACACAAAAAAACCCATTCCCCTGCATTCTCCATTTCAGCAATTATGACTTAGGAAAGGTAGTGTTATTTTCTTCTGTTTTTTTACTCTCAACTGTGCTGACACAACTCTTTTGTTTGCTCCTGGACTAAGAAAAGCCCAATAATTTCTCATAGATTAATTGATTAACTTTTGTGAAACTCCAATATATGCAGAAGGCATAACATGTAACTCTACCATGCTACATGTAACATGTAACATGTAATAGTATTTTTTTTCATAATTTAAAATCAGTATTACAAATTCACAATATTAGTCATTTTCTTTCACTAAAAAGTCGAAACTTGGCTCAGATAGATCTTCTCCGTTGGATTTTTTCAGGATTTGTTACTCTTCCCATCATTTCCTGGAGACTGACCAGAAGATCAAGAGGTAGAACCACCTTGAGATCAAATTCATGGGATGCATACATGGGATGGGAGAAGGGGGGGCACAGTAGGAAAGAAGGAAAAAAAATCTTTACATGACTGTTGCATTGACCAAAAACCATTCCTCCTTATCATGTTCGGTTAAAAACTGGCACGATGTCATTGGAAGGTAAAAGTGTTGACTGGCACATATAACCTTTAAAGTTATTGCCGACATATCATATTTCGATCAGATTTTTCCTGAAATTCAATTCCAGGAAGCTCTGGTTACAGAATTATTGTTTAAAACCAAAAACATCTTTTATTCCTGCATTCCTATTAATCATCTGTTTCTACTAAAACTCAAGTGGAAGCAAAATAGAATGGTAAGACGATACTACTGAGAATCAGGAATGTTAACATCTTCTTTCAAGCCTAAATAATCAAAGGTTATACTATCCTCGAGTGTACTCAAGAGGTTTACTAAATAAAATATAAATGGAAGTCTCATAGAGGAACTGGTTACAATGAAAGGCAAGTTTCTTATATCAGAGCTGTGCAACCGACCCCTCTAAGTCCTTTCAAAGTTACAGCTAAAATGACTTCTGAATGTAGCATAAGAACATTTTAAAAACATAGGAAGTAATTCTTTTAATAAAGGCTCATAACAGCTATGTGGGCACATCCATAATTCTTCTGACAGCAATACACAATTCATTCCACTTCCTAGTCTAGATTACTATCTTTGAATTCTGGAGGTCTTCTAAATTCTAATCAAGTCTTAATGTTTTAAGAACAGCCAACAAGCAATCATATTAATATTACTTAATGTAATTTATTTTTTTTATCCTATTCATTCGCATTCTTGTTGGAATCCATCCCCAATATGTCAATCAAAGATCAAACACTGGAAAACATTTTTTTCTTCCATTTAATCATGTCTAATTTTTGGAGGCTGACTGGACAAATCCCTACAGTTTTCTTGCCGAGGTTTTTCAGAAGTGGCTTGCTATTGCCTCCTTTATAGGGATGAGAGAAAATGACTGACCCAAGGTCAGTCTTTGTGCCTAAAGCGGAAATCAAATTCACAGTCTCTTGGCTTCTAGCACGATGCCTTAACCACTATACCAATTTTTGTACAATCCCGATTTATTTGATCTAAAGAGAAACTCTAGCTTATGGAAATGCAATGGGATAGAAGAATCACTCCAAATCAAGCAGCATATTTTATTATTGTAGGCAAGGTTTTCAGTGTCAAACAATTCTTCATTTCCATTACATCCCCTATAAAATCCTATCCCTTATATCTATTATGTCCTTGGAAAGGACTTTTAAAAAGTCTGACTAGGGGAAAGGAGGAGGATCCTTGTAAAACCTTGACACCATATATCATCTTATACAAATAGATTCAAATAATTTTTACTCACACTATTATACAAAAAATCAACCAGGGCATTTTACAAAAATAGTGTCAGTTATTTTTGATAGTTAAGTTACCTACCATAATTATCCAGCTGTAACAATGGTAGGCAGTAAGTTTCACTTCAGAAGTTCTGAACTGCACCTCCCCTAAGGTTCAACTTTTTGCCACCAAACTGTAAAAGGCCTTCACAATTTTAACCATCGCTGAATTCTATTCTCATGTGTCAATAATGCAAAAGCACTTTAAAGTGGATTGTCACTCATTAATTTTTTAAACAAAGATTAAAATTCATTGATGGTGCACACTAATAGCCTAATAATTACCAAGTTCAATGCGACATTAATTTAGAGAAAAGATTTGCCTTTAGTGAAATGGGCAGCTATATACATTTGATCAATAATAATTTGCTAGTAGCATTTCTTTTTCAGCGGTCACTTTGCACACTCAAGTTAATGATACTGAACAATTAAATTATGAATATACATTTCTAAACTGATCCCATTTCTAAACTGATCCCTATACTATAGGCTGAAAATTTGTTCCTAATTTAAAAAATATAGGGTTTTCAACATTTCCTAACCCCTTTCAGATCTAAAACAGAAAGTAGTAATTATAAATTTCTTTATTGTAATGTTTATATAAAACTATAACTTCAGATTTAATCATGTCAGATATTTTTTCTGTTTGCCATTGTTTGTTATTCAAACAAACTAGTACAATATGATTTGTGCATATTAAGAAAATAATTTAATTAATTAAGAAAATTAATTAAAGAAAAATTAAAGAATTCAAGAAAATTTAATTAAGAAAAGAATCAGTGTGCAAGAAATGAGATAAATGTCAGTTTCTGACGCACACATATACACACATAAGCACACTTAAGCAACAATTTAATTAAATTGTTATTAAATTGTTATTAAATTGTTATTAAATTGTGAAATCTAAAATTAATCAAAATAGCCAAATCTATTAGCATTACAATTATATTGCAAGTTTTTACCTGTTCTTTTATGTTTGTCCACATAGCAATACTTCAGCTCAAAGTCTTTTAATAATTCATGGATTTCCTAAAAGAAAAACAATGTATGATTAAACACAACCTCAGTGGAATTATTCTTTTTATTTCAGCTTAGAGACTTGAAAACATTCCAGGTAAAAATTATTCTGGAGACATGCTGCCAGAAAATATTAGTTAAGTATCAATATGAGTATGACGCAATTCAACAGTAAGCAGGACCCTCTGAACAGCAGAATTCACAACATCTTATTTTAAAAATGCCTATTTGCCAAAGATTAGCTTTCAAACAAAATGTTGAAGTTGAAAGGCATTTCCTCATAGTGATATTTTCTTTCAGCTACATTGTATGTTCTTTGTAGAAAGAGAATACCAGAAATACCAAGCCTCAAAATCTAAACTTAAACAGTCACGTATCATGAAATGTATGAAATTAAATCTTAAGTCAATTATCTGCCACAACATCTGCTACCAGAATTTAACATTGTTTGACACATCAGTACTGAATTTTGAAAACCTGATTTTTATTACTGTGAAATAAGGCTGCATAGGAAAACTTCCCCCTATTTCTATTAACTTTCTCTTCTGCTGTAAAACATTTCTCCTCCTCTATAATAATTAGTTGCATTGTGCAAATCCTCATGGAATACAATAGCTAGCATCTGCATCCTGTTCCTCTAGTGTATTGATAAGAAAAGAATCAGTAGAAAAAAACATTTGAATGCTGAAGTGTACAGGGATAGGCTTCCAGCTAAATATTGATTTTATACTGAGTCCATAATTCATATAAGTTGCACTTATACCATTATGAATTAGCACTGTTATTGTTATATAGACTGGTGTACTTGTTGCAATTTATGTAATTAGTGTAGTCATGTTAATAATATTAAGATAATTCTAGAAGGAACATTATTTTTTTAATTGCATTTTTATTGGAGTTACATTCTATCGTTTCTCCAGCCAGGTAGCTGGGGAATGTTCTTTCATTTTATCTCCATCAGAAGTTTTGGAAGACTGGGCTGAAAAAGAATGACTAATGCAAATCCACCAAATGAGCTTCCATGGTTTAAAGTGTTTTGGTTCTCTCTAGTCTTTGTCCAACACCTTAACCATTATACAAGCTATCTTTTATATGTGGGCTGGAGCTTTGGAGTCTTTGATTGATAAATTATGTGCCATCAAGTCAGTGTCACCTTTTAGCAATCATATAGATTTTCTCAATGGTGAGCCTGCCTGGTTCTTCAGGTTTTCCAATGGTGTATCCATCAGCCGTCTAACTGAGTCTATCCAGTTAATCCCAAAGATAAATAGTAGAGTACAGTTAGATATGACTTTGCTATTCAGCTTCCACTGGATTAGAACAAAGAGCACTGTATTTTACTGAGAATACAAAATTTCAAATGTTACAGTAACTTCAAAATTGGTATCTTCCTTATATTTGTTAGATTGTATGATTATGAATTGGATGAAATTAAACATATATCTTAAATCTAGGGGGGTGGGGAAACTGTAGAAGAGCCTTACTTGATTATACCATTTTGTTTGATTATATCATTTTGTAAATAATCCAGATTTTAGCCTTTAGTTAAGCAATGGATATATGCTTGGATTTTATTACATATCATCAGTGATTGTAGTGGATTGGAAGTTTTGTCTCTTATTCTATTTCTGCTATTAAATTACAGTGCTGAAAACTTCTGCTTTTGCCACAGTACGACCTGTGGCTTCTCTGGACATTGCAAAATGGAGAAATTTTCTATTGCTTACCACCTCTTTGTCTATCTTGTAAGTATGTCTTTATTAAATTAAGATTTTATATTATATATTCTGCTTTTATAGAGGTCAATACACAAATGGCCCAGTTAATAAATGGTGACTTATTTTTGTAAAATGATATGGCTTATTAAGCTGTTTACAGTTAGGGTTAGGGTTGTTTGATGAAATTCCATTGGAATAAATGATCATTATCAGGGGTGGGTTTCTACCAGTTCTGTCCACCTCTGTAGAACCGGTAGCTCTGAAGAGCAGCAGACATAGAACTGGTTCTATGTCTGCTGATGTTTTTGCCCACCCGGGCTCTTACCTGACCTTTATTTTCTGATTTTTTCAACTTCAGCTGCCGTGTGAGGCACAGCTGCGGTTAAAAAAGCAGGAAAAGAGGACTGTTTCAAAGGTTGCTTCTCTGCACGCAGCATGCTGATGATGATTTACAGGTGCACCGCCCAGCAGTGTGCAGGGAAGCACATCGTAATCACCGAACCTCGTAAATGACCAAACTGATAGTTAACCCTGTCGGATCCCACCCCTGATCATTATTGTTCACCAGATACTTTTCGTGCCAACAAACAATGTAAGTTGTTTAATACTCTGTGTTTCTTGATTTGTTTTAGCAATTAGAAATCATAAAGTTAATTGCTTTGCAGTTGCTTAGGAGATACCTGGTTAAGAGTAGTTGCAGTTCACAGAATACAAATAAACTAATTTAGTTTTATTTTTTTTATTCGACAGTGTTAGCAAAATAAATTGTATTTCGATTAGGTTGGATTTGGATTGGATTGGATAAGGTTAGGATACCTGACTTGAGATTTAAGTTTTCACATGTAAAAATATGACTGTGTGTGGGAACTGTGATAGAATACTAAAGTAAAATAATGGGCAGCATTAGTTCAGATTAAGAAGCACATTTAAAATTTTGTCAAATGCAAGAATTATGCTAGATTTCCATTGTTGGGATTTTTCTTAACTTGAGATGTTTCAAAAAATGTGCCCCTTGTGGTCCGTATTTAAGTATGCAGTTTTGTTTATTTAGTATGATTTGATTGCTTATTTGTACCCTATGACTATCATTAAGTGTTGTACCTTATGATTCTCTACAAATGTACACTGAGAGTATATGCACCAAGACAAATTCCTTGTGTGGCCAATGAAGAATTCATTCATTCATAATATTTTTAATTTTATACCATGTATTTTTTCTTATATAAACACTCATAGCAGTTTTATAGTATTTCAACCACTTAAGAAGAAGAAAGACAAACAACATTAAAATCCATAGCATCAATAACAAAAGTTTGATAAAATAAATAAATTTCTGCCATTTGATCATTTCCTAGATCCGTGATGGCGAACCTATGGCACACATGCCGGAAGTGGCACACAGAGGCACTTCTGCCAGCATGCAAGAAGTTGCCCGGAAGAACCCCACTTCACATGCATGCATTCATGTCCCCCACCAGCCAGCTGATTATAGGGTATCTGCCATGCATGCATGGGGGGAAGTTGCGCATGCATGCGCAAAGGCATGCAGAGTACGGGGGTTGCATGTGCAGAGGCATGCGGTGCGTAGGTCACACAGGGGGAGTCATGCAAGCATTGCATCATGGGTGCAGGTACACAAGCGCATGTACGCGAGCGCACTTTTGGCACACAATGTGGAAAAGGTTAGCCATCACAGTCCTAGATACTGGGAGCATGAGAGCTAAATGCATCTCTCAGGAAAGAACATTTTATAGTTTGGAAGACAAGACAAGATGTTCTCTCCTATACTGAGATCCTGGATATGAGGGCATCTTCAACTAATCTAAGTAACTGGGCAGATTACTAATAAGAAATAGTTAGACCCTAAGTCGTTTTAAAAATAAATAATCAACTAATTAAGCAAACAAACAAATTCATAAACAGCATTTTAATATTCTTTGTTTATAAAAATAAGCCAAATGTTGTATATAGTTTCTAATTTGGATAACAATCCGAAGAATTATAGAAATATCCACATGTGCAAGCTGAAGGAACTTGCTCATGTTGTAAGGAGGGCCAAAAAATGGTGGCAAATGCTCAGTCTCCATTGATAACTAAAACTCATCCGTAGTTTGAATAGCTGCCATTATAAGAGCATAGCAGGAAAATAATACCTAGCCCAAGTAATGATGTGACCAAGTTTCATTATCAACAAATTTTGATTGGGTAAATGCACTGTATTAACCAATGGTTTGTTGAACCATGATCTATTGAATAAGCGACAACTGATTCGATTTATACAGCATGCTAAATTAAACCCTGATTTAATTAGCCCATGTAACGTTTAAAAAACAATACCAAATAAAATATTATCTGAGTATGTTGTGTGACTTAGCTTGCATTGTTACAGATTAAGTGCAGAGTGAAAAGCTGAAACTTTAATCAAAAACATTGCTTATCTAATAAAAAATATATAAATTAATGTATATAATACACACACACACACACACACACATAAAGAGATGTTTATGTTCATTCCAGCATAACCAGAATATACATTTTATTGCATATCATAGACACAATACAGGCAAAAATGGAAAGAAGGAGACAAGTTATATATTACTGTCAGAGAGCAATCCAAAAGTTAGTATTCATACTTTAATATACAACGTCAGAGAGAAGTAATCCTGGCTTCATAATCATTCATTTAGTGACCATTCAAAGTTACAAAGGCATTGAAAAAAGTGACCAGTGACTATTTTTCACGCTACACCATTGAATAGAATATTGACCAAGTGTGATTGGACACACAAGAAATTTGTCTTGGTGTAAATATTCTCATATACATAAAAGAAAAGATACATTCATCAGGAGTCGAGAATCATAAGGTATGACACTTAATGATAGTCATAGGGTACAAAAAGCAATCAATCATACTAGGAAACAGTCAATATAAATCATAAGTAGACAAGCAACAAAGTTACAGTCATACAATCACAAGTGGGAGGGGATGGATGATAAGGAGTGATGACAAGATTAACAGTTATAGTAGTGCAGACTTTGTAATAGTTGAACAGGATTGAGGGAATTATTTGTTTAGCAGAATGATGGCTTTCGGGAAAATACTATTCTTGTATCTAGTTGTTCTAGTGTGCAGTGCACTCCTTCCATTGAGGGAAGGAGTTGAAACAGTTTATGTCCAGGATGTGATGCATCTGTAAATATTTTCACAGCCTTCTTTTTGACTCATTTGACTGTAGAATTGTGATCACATGATCACAATTCGGACACTTGGCAACTGGTATTTATGAGGTTTGCAGTATCCTGGGTCTTGTGATCTCCTTTTACAACCTTATAAGCAAAGTCAATGGGGAAGCCAGATTCATTTAACAAATGTATTATTAACAATTGCAGTGACTTACATAACTGTGGAAAGAAAGGTCATAAAATGGGACAAAATTAAGTTAACAATTGTCTTGCTTAGTAGTGAAATTTTTGGGCTCAATTGTGGTCGTAAATCGAAGACTACCTGTAACAACTTAATGACATTATTTTTAAAAGGAAAACTGGTGCAACCATATTACATTTTTTTCATGTATCACATCTTAGCAGAGACAGGTTTCTTAGAGCCTACATGGCCAATTTTATGTGTACCACCTAAAAGTACCTTTAATGCCAACTGTGATATATTGTCTACACCTAGACACATCTTCAAGGTCATATGCATATGCCTTGAGATACAGTTCTAATAAATGAACGACCTGAGTCCAAGATCATAATGCACTCTTGTTTTGCCAATCTGCTAATTCAATATATGTACTGTACTGTAGTTCAATGGCAGGATCAAGTATCTTCTTTTTAGTCAAATTGAAACACTGGTCTCTTATTTCATCGGTTAACAGCTGTCAAATGCAATGTTAATAAAACATGATGCTGTTTTTTGGAGGATCTACGCAGTGGTACTATGTTACTGCTGTTATTCAGGAATGGACCAGACCTGCCCAATTTCCCATAAGAGGGCAGAATTTTAAAAGAAAAAGGAAATCTTATTTGTAAGTATAGGAGTTAAGCGTACTTTCTATGAAAGGCAATTACAGAACAGCTTCTTGATGCTATGGTGAACTATTTACTATTTAAAGACATGCCTGAAACGTGCATAATGATCATCATCTGCTTTTGTAAACATGAATCATTCTTCTGAGGATAGTCCATCAAATAAAATAATATCCAGCTGACATCTATAAAATCAAATTTTAAAGAGGGATTAAGAAAGTACATTACACTTACTTGCTAAGTTTATTTTTAGATCATGGAAAATACACTGTGCAACTCAATGTAGTTAAGTCATGTTGTACAGCTTGTAGTCATTGTATTTTTACAAATATAGCTGTCAGAATCTCCAACTCTTGAACTGTAGATTGCCTGTGTTATTTCAACAGTTCCAAATAAGGGACCATAAGAAATCAGGAATTATATCTCAGTGTGATATGCTTGTAGAAAACACCACATAATGTTCTCATATTCTTTGAAACAAACCGGGATATTAACTAATGGATGATGGAAAAATGAAACAAATTTCAAATTATTTATTAACACTTTTAGAGTTTATACTTGCACAGAGCTATCTACTTTTTATACTTCTTTATTTTACATTATTCTCATGAACTTTTACGACTAAGGAGAAGAAAATTTCTAAAGTCACTTGGAAATGAAGATGGTACGTAACTCTATTCCCTTCAGCACAAGTACAGCTTTACCCATTTTAGAGTCTCAACTCTGATTTATGTATTTGTTCATTTAAATTATTAACATATTGCTTCTCATTTATACATAGATAAAGGTGATTGTACTGATATAAAAGAAAAGCAATCAAAAAATGTGGCCTCTAAGTGTGCGGCATAGTTGAGGAGCAATTAAACAGCTACTCAACCAGGCATTTGGGATAAAACACATTATATTAAATTAAATATGCTTAAATGCTAACAGACACACTCAGGAAACAACTTACAGGAAAAAGAGTGGAACACTTTTTTTTCATTTGAAAGCTAAATCATTTAAATATTACAAAGGGAGAAATAGCATGTATACAATAATTATTATTATCCTACACAAAGACCCTCTGAGTGCTACTTATTGCTATACTATGTGCAGTTTCTCAGTGTCCTAGGAAAATAAGAGGGAAGATAAGTAATATCAGAATTACTGCCTTTTGTGAACCAAAAGCAGAAATCACTTAAAGAAATGCAGTTGGGCAATAGTTAAGGTTAATAGTTTAATTTTAATCAAAAAGTTAACAAATTTGAATCCCACCACTGTCTCACATGTAATAAAAATGGAAGCATCTTTCAAATAACTCTTCTATTTTTTACAATTTGAAATCTAAATCCCATTTCACAGGAAAAATATGTCAAATTATATTTTAAAACAGCTACTAAGTAGCTCTAGCTAATGATGAAATTTTGCTTCAACAGTAGTTGCAACAGGTGTTTATCATGGGCCACAGAGACTCAGCCACATCCTTTCTCTTTCCATCAGCTGTGCTCCAGATTTCTGCCTTCTCCCTACCATTAGCAGCAGGAAGACAAGGATGTTAAAGAGGATCATTGAAAGAAATGTGGGTTCACTGTCTCCCCTTCTCCAGCTGGAAAGCAGTGATCCTAAAGAGATTCTTTGGATGTGGAAATTTGTCCTTCTCTTTCCAAGGGACCATTCTAAAAATGTGCTCATTCTTCACTGCTATTATCAACAAGAGTCTGATTATTTGGGCTTTGAGAGGAAGCAGCCAGAGTACTCTGGGTCATATCAATAAGGGCTAGGTTTTTTTTATATAGACAAAGCATCATAGGTTGTTGCTGCTGCTGCTAATTTTAATTCTATTTTTTAAAAAATTGATCAGTTCAAGGAAGGGAACATATTTAATACCCCTGCCTCTATTTCCCCATGACAACCATCCTATGAGATGAGTTAGGAGAGACAGTGGCAGGCCCAAAGTTTTCCAGCCAGTTTTTATCAGAGGCTTAAGATTCAGGTTTTTTTAAAAAAATATTATTTCTATGCAGTATCTTTATCATCCTGCTAGGCTAACTCTTTTAGCGGTTCCCATCTCTGAGGTAATATTTTGAAAATGTTTTCCTGTGTCAATAGTCATAAAGCAAAAAGCATAAAACTTTAAAGTGATATTTAGATACCAGTAGTTTCAATGTTCCAGTTTGTTTCACGAGCCAGAATATGCAATCTTGTCATTCTATGTAGGACTAAAAATGAAGTTTTTTCAAAGTCTTCTAAGTAATGTAAACCTAATTGACCAATTTTGGTAGGATTGGCACCTATATTTTACTAAATAATATTTAAATTATACTGACCAACACATGAGGGAACAGTTTATTGTGATATAAAATTGTAACAAAAATTTTAACATTCAAAGTAAAATACTTTTATAATTATTTTACCAATATTAAAAAGTCAGGCAAAAAACGCTAATTGAATTAGTATTCACAACAAATGAAAGCCATTGGAAATATTACTTATGTTGAGCATATCTCTACAGAGATACTCCATTGGTACTTAATGGAAAAAGATATTAGATATTATACCCACACTCTCTGCCTGCAATGTCACAATAAAACATAGTACTGAGTAAAGTACTAGGCAGAATACTTTATCGTCCTTCACAATAAAATACAGTACTATGCAAAAAATAGAACTATAAATGTCTGGAAAAAGTGAACAATTGACTGCAATTCTGTCTTAATTAACCTTCAGGATAGATCTTATTTATTAAAACCAGATTTTTTTCTTCACGTTTATCCTAGATATTCTGTACAGCTATTTCCACAATTCAGGCTTAAGTTTTTTAAAATCTCTCACAATCTCTTCCAAAACAAGAGATTTTTAAAAGCCATTTGCTATATAGGATATTCTCGAGATTTTAACTCTGAAAGCATTTCATATTGTAAAGAAAATGTGGTTTAACATCCTTAGTACAACCTACACACACTATTTTTAAAAACAAAAACAAAAGCAGATTTGTTCTAATTGCTCATGGAGATTATGAATCTTCTCTAAACATACCGGTAAGACAAGTATTTTTTCTACATCTGAAAAGATGAACCCACCAATTACCAACATATGTTTAGATACATAAAAGAGCAAAATATTTGTTAATTGGTAATTTAAAAACAAATAATGCATTAGTGCCAAGATTCTCTGCATACTTAATTTTTAGCCATAACAGACTTAGAAGGTAAAGTTACAATTTCAAATTGTAATGTGATAGCACCTATCAACTCTGAAATTCTTTTATACAGATGGGCCGCATTGGTTTGGATATTTTTCTATTATCAATATATTTTACAATCACATAGAAGCAAAATAACATTTAGGAGCTAGAAACTTGATCAATGTTAGCAATGGGAAGTTATACGAAGTTTATAAATTCACTCATGAAAAATAAAATAAATAGAAGTCTTGAGAATTTGTATCTCTAATGTGAAAAAAAGAGATGGTCAAACAACATAAATAATGCTTTATTTGGAGAGAAGGAGAACATGGAAGATGCATTTCCAAACCCTCAATAAGATAAAGTCAGATATTGGTTACATCTGCTATCCAGACAAGAGAACAGAAGTATTTCCTTTTCCTTTTTTTACTACTCTAGCAGTCATGAATCCTGACTGTGTTTCCATTTATGGGATGTCTGTTTCAATCTAAAGGGGAAGGGGGGGAAACTCCTGTTTGTATTATTCAACAAAATATACAGTATAATTCCCCCAAACACAGAGAAGTTATTATTATTTTTAAAAAAGGAAAATGGCAGCTATACTTGGAACACCTTATATCCTGCAAGGATAGCTTTAACGCTATCAAACAACAACATCTGCCTATCCTTGGGAAGGACTTCAGAGTGATAAAAATCCAGTCTGAACAAGGGCTGACTGTGCCATCAGACACAACAATGCTTCACACTTACTCTTCTATTACCAGAGAACTCTATAGTTACAGAGAGCTCCAGCAAGAGCTTTGCATGTTTTGCTGCCAATAAAGCAGAGATAGTTTCTTTGGCACACTGCAGTTCTACTACAAAAAAATTGTGAAGTGCAGCCTGCCTACAGGACTACTTTCCGCTACCTGTGACTTCCAGGCTTAGCTCTTTTCCTAACTGTTCTCTCGACGAGATTCCTATTCGCACTGCTATCTAAATCTCCCCTGATCTTTTCTTCCAGAGATCCAAAGTCTTCTTCAATCAATGTCTATGGAGATTTTCAGTCATCCAGGTCACGGTTTTGTCTTGGATAAGGTGCTTTCTTTCTTTTTTTTTCAAGAGGCAACTGGACTTTCTGGTTTTTCTTGGAAAACGTTTGGCTTCTCGTCCAAGAAACTTCTTCAACTTCTTCTTCTTCGGCTTCTTCGCTTCCCCACCATCCTGGAGAAGCTTCTTGCACGAAAAGCCAAAGAAAAACAAGAAAGTCCAGTTGCCTCTTGAAAAAAAGCACCTTTGGGACAAAGGTTTCCTCCTCTCCTTCCAAGAACTTGGGCACTTCCGTCTCTCCTTCTACGAGGGGCATTTGCCCCACTGATTAACCGGTGTTAATAGGAGTCAAAGCATCGGTTTCGGTAACCCGGGAGAGTCTGGATATCATCACTCCCCATAAAAAACTCTCCCAGACTCACTGTGGAAAGTGCTCAAGGTTTCTTTCCCAACACTGGGACGGTCCAGAATTATCTGGACTATCGGTCATAATTCCCCAACATCAGAATGAAAACTTGAGGGGATGGTACTGCAATTGCAGTTCGGAGGGCACCAAGTTGCTTCCCGAAGTCCCCGCCACGGTTCTCCCCACCCCTCCGGCTCCCGGTTTAGCCATCCGCCTCTCCCCACCTCCGGGGCTCCCCGCGCCTTGGTCTGCCCCGCCGCGGCTTCTGCTTCTTCGCCACCCACCTGGCTGCTGCTTTCGGCGGGCAGGTTCCTCAGCAGAATCTTGCGCCTGTTGCTTAGCTCTCGCCTTGTGCTCTGCAGCCTGCGGGCGATCTCCTCCGGGGACAGAGCTCGGGGTTCCTCATCCGCCCCCACGGCGGGCTCCCCGGGGCCGGACCCCGCCGATGCCGCCATCTTGCTGGCCCTGAGGCGAACACGTTCTGCCTCCGCCAGGACAAGAGGAAGCCGGTGGGCGGGAGGGGAGCCTAGGCGGGCTGGTCGGAGCGGGAGGGGCAAAGAAAGCTCCGCAGCCGGCGGTGGTCTGCCGCGGGCCGCCTGAGACACAAAGGAATCGCGAGGAGGGCTTGCGCGCCCTCTCTGCCCGGGTTTTGAAGTTCTTGGGCGCGCTTGGTGCTCGCTCTTGCCTGGGAAAAGGGATGCTTGCGGGGCGAAGGATCCCGCGCGTCGGTCGCCTGCGAAAGGGATGAAGCGTCTCCCTTTAGAAATCCCGCTAGCCAGCTCTTGAGTTATCCGGGGACTTTGGATTCGTAGGTTAGGAAAAAAGGGGCTGGCATCCTGTCGGCAGAGCAATAAGCTTGACGCCTTTCTATCCTTAAGAGCTGCGTGTCAAGGCAATTGAGGGAAGTGGCCATCGAGATGGCCAAGATAAGGGGAAAACATTGCCCTCAGAATGGGGTGGAGCGCCACAAGGGAGGCTAGCACCTTAAAGCGAAAGTGGGTTAATGTTTCACCACAACTAGGCTATATTATACGGAGCTTATTCCGGTCTTTTCTTTTTTAATGCCCCGCGAGACCTGAGAAAGTATCTGGAGTTTTTAAACACTTCAGAAGGAAAAAGTGTTAAAAATAGAGAGCGAACTTCTTCACAAACTTTTCTTTTTTGTTATTTAATTTGTGGGAGGGGGAAAAATCGGGGTTTCTGGGGAATTGAAAACAGATTTTAGCAAACTCTTATAAAAGCTCGGGGATAAATGCGTTCCTCCAACCTCCTGGTAAAGTAAGGTAGTGTTTTTATATGAACTCTGTAGCAGAGGTGGTATTCAGCCAGTTCTGACCAGTTCTGGAGAACCGGTACTGGAAATTGTGAATAGTTCGGAGAACCGGCAAATACCACCTCTGACTGGGCCCGCCCCCGTCTATTCTCTGCCTCCTGAGTCCCAGCTGATCGGCTGGGTCTTCTTTTGTTGCTCTGCACAGGAGAACAGAGCTGGAAAGCAGGTTAGTGGGGTGGGGAGGGAATGGAGATTTTGCAGCATCCTTCCCCTGCCATGCCCACTGAGCCATGCCCACCAAGCCACACCATGCCACCAAGCCACGCCCACAGAACTGGTAGTAAAAAAATTTGAATCCCACCACTGCTCTGTAGAGATCCCTCTGCCTGCATTGTTAGGTTTTAATATAACAACAAACGCACATGTCAGAACCTCTGGTTAATATCAGGTGACAGGTTGAATTAAGACTGACCTTGAACATCTCCCCCTTATTCATAGTAACTAATGAAATTCTCTTGTATTTCAACAGCTGTTCTAGGAGAAGATGGAAATAAACAAGATGCTGGCAAACAGGCATTTTCACTGGTGGCCCAAACCACTTGCCTCTAGCCATGAGGCAACTACAGGTTGTCCTTGACTTACAATAGCTCATTTAATGACCTTTCAAAGTTACAATGAAAATAGTGACTTATAACCAGTGGTGGGATTCAACCGGTGTAACAGCTGGTTTGGTGAGGGCACGTGTACCTACTACTGCAGCCCCGGTGAGTAAAATAGCTGAAGCATGGCAATCTGCTCTGCCGCGCCTATCAGCTGGGCTTCAAACAAAGGAAATCTAGGACAAACTAGCTCAAGGGCGGGTGAGTGGGGCCAACTCATTGCCGGAACTATCGGTCCATACCGGCTGAATCCCATCCCTGCTTATAATCATTTTTCAAACAACTATTGCCGCATTCCCCATGGCCATGTGATCAAAATTCGGATTCATAGCTATGACGGTTGCAATGTCCCATGGTCATGTGATTATCCTTTGCAATCTTTTGACAAGCAAAGTCAATGGGAAAATCAGATTCACTTAACAAACTATGACACTACCTTAAAAATTGCAATAATTCACTTAACAACTGGGGCAAGAAAGTTTGTAAAATAGGGCAAAATTCACTTAATGTTTCACTTAGCAACACAGATGTTGGGTTCAATTGTGGTTGTAAATTGAGGAGTACCTGTACGGCTAATCCTTGACATACAACTACAAATGGGATTAGAATTTCTGTTGTTAAGCAAGATGGTTGTTTGGAAACTATCTAACCATCTCATCCTCTGCTGTTCCTTCTCCTTTTGCCTTCAGTCTTTCCCATCATCAGGGCCTTTTTCAATGAGTCCTCTCTTCTCATTTGGTGGATAAAGTATTTGAGTATCAGCTTCAGTATGTGTCCTTCCAAAGGGCAGTCAGGATTGATTTCATTTAACATTGACTGATTTGACCTCCTTGCAGTGCAAGAGACTCTCAAGAGTCTTCCCCAGCACTACAACTTGAAACCATCCATTCTTCAGTGCTCAGCCTTCCTTATGATCCAATTCCCACAGTCATAACATCATTACTGGGAAAAACCATCCCAATTTTACAGCTCCCCCCCCCCATGGTTAAGAGAATTGCTGCCATTGTGAAGTGAGTGTTTAAGGTTGTTAAGGGAATCCAGCTTCCCCCATTGCCAGAAGAAGGTCGCAAATGATAATCAACTGAGCCTAGGACACTGTAATAGTTGTAAATACATGCCAGTTGCCAAGTGCCCAAATGTTGATCATGTGATTCTGGGAATTCTGCAACAGTTGTAAGTGTGAGGAGCAGCTGTTACATTTTTCAGTGCCATAATTTTGGTTATTAAATGAATCGTTGTAAGTCAAGGACAGCCTGTATGTCCTGCCATCTTTTTTCTTTTGCAACCCTCTGAACCTGCCTTCATCTCATTCCCAGGCCATGAGTGAAAGAATTAAATTATCCTTAGCCTAACAGGTGGGAAAATAATATTTTTCTTCCTTGTTTTAACAACACCCATGACAACCTCAATCTGTTTAAAATCTGTTATGTTTTGTTACCACTACTTTGGAGGCGGTTAGGTGAGATAGGAAATCATCAGTGTACAGTTTCTGCCTACTCAGAGTTGGGTATATACTGTATAGTATTTCAACTCAGTAGTGGAGAAGAGCCTACAGCACAATTGGCTGACTGGCTTTCGATTTAATATGTTATGGGAACCTAGAGACTTATTTAACAAATTATGGTGAAAACGTATCATGACTTAGCCATTTGTATTGCACTTCAGTACAAAAGCACACAACTTTGTAGTTCAAACAGTGTTAAATAAAATTGGATCCCTTTCATGTACCAAGATGCTTGTTGGTAACTAACATTAATATTAATTAACATTAATATTTGGGATTGTTCATATGAACAGAAGTTGGCACTGGTATTTTGGGAGGGTTATTAGTCAGACATCGAGGGGGCTGTATTAACTAAAGATTGCTGAAACCTTTGTACAGGAATTGCTATAATAACCTTCATTGAATTGATCCATTCTGAAATCAAATAAAGGAGAATCTTAACATTCCTAAATAAACAGGCTCCTTGCCTAATTAATTATCTACCACAGCTGCAAATTGTACAGGGCCCATATTATTGTAGATTTGTAATTTTCTTGGTATTCCTTCAATTTAGACCAGCATATCTATAGATAGTCCTTGATTTATAACCACTCCTTTAGTGACCAAAGTTACAATGGTACCAAACAATGTGACTTAGGACCATTTTTCATATTTATGACTGTTGCAGCATCCTCATGGTCAGATGACCAAAATTTGGATGCTTGGCAACTGGCATGTATTTATGATGGTTGCAGAGTCATTTGATCAATTTTTGATTAAACAGATTAATTAAAGCACTACTGATTGTATTATTTTCATATAATACAGGTTTGGAGATTGATAAAGAATCTGAAATTTCATGAAGAGGTTGATGAGTAAAAAACAATGGGGACTATTGGTTTACTTAGCTGTGCTGTCCAGCCAGTTATAGTTAATAGTAATTGGATAGTTTGTAAGGAATTGGGAGCTGTCCCCTTAAGGGAATACATCATAGGTAAATGTAGTTAAGGTATCCTGGGAAATGTAGTTCATGTCATGTGGCCACATCTGTAACCTGATTGGACACTGAATTGACCCTTGGTGGGTTGGGGGAGGTTTCATCACTCTTGCCTGAACCCAGCTTCCTGCTAGTATCTCTACCCCTGCTTCTACTACTATGGGATGAAATATGAGATAGAAAGATTACTTTCATTTTACACTACAATTTCAACTATGCAAAGAATTGGACATTAAGCATCTCGACATAATTGTGAGTTACCTTGAGGATATCTAATATAATCCAATAAAAGAAACTTTGTATGGAAGAATTTGTAGAGTTACCTATCTGTCTTTATATTCAGCAAGTGAATCAAAGGACAGAATATTAGCACTTCTGTAGGATTTCCATTGAAGCAGATTTTGTCATGCAGGACAGAGAAACAAGGTGAAAATTGTATCCACCAATTATAGGTTTTTCCTACACATCCAATGTGCTTTCTCACCATCCTCAAGATAGGAAAAAAGTACATAGGTACTTTTTAGGTTTGAAATGGTCATGATGAGGGAAATGCAGTGGAAATAGCATATGTAGCAAGGTTTAAGCAACAGGAAGAGTGAAGCATTCCTGTTCCTCCATTTTTTCCCTCTTCCCAATCAACAATATAAAGTGGGTTGGGCCAAGAAAGCCAGCAAACCTCCATGGCTGAGGAAGTCTAAGCACCTTAACCATGTACAGAGACATTATTATTAAGTTGGGCTTCAACACAAAGGAATTCAAAATCAGTGATTTATTCATATCAACAAGAACTTAGTCCAAACAAAAGGATTAGCGTGATGGGAAAATAGGATCAACATGAATTAGTAACTGTTACAGGTGACCAAAAAATTCTGTACAGGAATGTCTGATCTACAGAACTGCTTTGGTTGGGTAGTCTATGCCCAACCCAAACTAATGTATCTATTTCAAATGCTTTGATTCATTGGAAACACATGGGTATAGACTGAAATGTTTCTTTGTTTTCATTCATTCATTCATTCATTCATTCATTCATTCAATTTCTATAGCCACCCAGCTCAATCAACTGATTTTGAGGTAGAAGCAATATGAAGAGGTGGTAAGAGTAGAAAAAAGCGAAGTTTGAAGGGGTTTTTTTGGGTAACACCAGCGTTGCCTTATTGTCTCCATAGAATAACACAAATTCTTGTGGATTTTGTTTCAGCTGAAGCCTTACATACAAAATGCTCCAGGTTTTGTTTTTGCCAAGCTCTGATCCAAAATGGTTCAGCATAACTTTCATTACTTTCTGTTTTGAAACAGAACCATTTGATGCGTATCTCTAGTTTGTATTTTCTTTTTATAAGAATTAATATAAAGTATTTTTGGACTCAAATAATATTTGCTTGAACAGCTGACGGAGGCTTTGTTCAGGAATGCCTCCATAAAATTACATCTTGTGTGCCAGTTGTGGCAATTCATATAACAGGTAGTTCACTATAAATTCCTCTATATTAGACTGCAGTTGAAGTCTATTCAGAAACTTTTGGTGGTTTGGCTTTTACTGTAGTGGTCCAAATAGTTATGGAAGAAACTAGATTCACCCATGTTACACTGATCTCCATAACTTGGAGATTTCTTCCTATGAACCCAATCTGCCCAACCAAAGAGATCTAGCAAGGAAGGTTTTCAGAGGGTCTCAACATTGAGAATGTCATCTACAGTGATCCCATACTCAAGCTTTTTCAGTGTGGACCCTCCTTTTAGAATACCTACCTCCAGATATTTGAACTACCAGCTTCCAATTACATTTGTAGAAAGCCTAGCCCTAGAAGGACATAGCTCTTCAGACAGGTATTTTGGGAATGCTTGAAGGTCCTGCTGCCTCAACCATGATGTAGCAGGGCCTTGTTGTATATATTACTTTGCTATTGTCAGTTATTAACAATGACTGGCAATTAGTAATTGTTAACATGTTTGTAATTGTTTATATTTTACTTTTGCAGTATTGTTATTTGTAAGCTACTTGAGGCCTTTGGAAATGGAACAGCATATAAGCTAAACTAAAATACACACACGCACACATACACACACACTTCTTCTTTATCTGGGTAAAATCACCGTTGTCAATTGCAGGCTTAGGTCCCTTTTTACCTGAAGCCATGGTTTGCTATTCTTGCTAAATCAGAAAGGGCTGACAGGAATCAAAAAGTGGCATTTGAGACAGATCTGGCAACAGATACTTTAAACCCTAACCTCACTAAATTAAAATGAATTATTTTAAAATTTGATTAAACGTGTTTCGAAGATTAGCAAATTTTATGAAATTTTAGCTGGGTCTGCAAACATATGGATTCCTGTACTAAAACTATTTTTACATTTTTATACCATGTCATTCTACTCAAGCAAACACTCAAGAATTTATGTTGTAGCTTAACCTGTGTCATAAATGGTGCTGTTCTTTTACTTTACATGTTATTGTACAGTAAATGCCTAATTTTGATCATGAAGCAATAAGGAAGCCGTGTATATGAAAATAGTGTTTGCCTTTGAGTTAAAACTGATTGATGCATTATATGTGCATCAAATAAATCATCTATTATCTCACAAGAATTTTGGAATAATTCATCCTGGTCACCTAACACAGGGGTGTCAAACTGGCGGCCCATGGGCTGGATGGGTCACATACAGCCCACACCCAGCCCGGGTCTGCAAAGGCAAAAAATGTTACAATACATCATGGGACAGGATCGAGTTTGACACCCATGACTTAACACATCAAAAACTGAACTCAAATGATGTCTGCTCCTTCCAACTATGTAAGATCATCAATTAAAGGCTTTTTGTCAATGACAATTGAAAAAATCTGGCTCTTCATTATAATAAATAGAAAATACAGTCCATTCCTGATCTTGGCAGGTCCAACATCAATACTGTAGCTTAGTTGGGGTTGGCAGTCATGACTAACTATTAAGATTTCACACAAAATCTTAGAATTATAGTCCCTGTTGCAGGATTTGGAAATAGCATGAAATGAAAATGATAGCTGGAACAATATAGTTTACTTTGGAAAATTCAAACATTTATTATTTCTGTCACTTTAAAAAACCAGAAACCCATCAATATATGAGAATCTGTGAGGTAAATAGCTAGAAGAGAACTGGACTTTCATGGGAGAGTTTTTAAATATAATACCACCTCAAAATATATGAGTTAAGACTCTCTTCCTTTACATGTTTAAATATAACATGCTGGAGCTTCTAGTATAAAACCCATTAAATATAAAAAAGGGAGATGTGAAAAAATGTGAAAAAATATTATAGTATTTGTCAGTGTATATCATGAACTGGAATAGACATGGCAATAAGTCAGCCAATGGAGACTGTTTGGTGACTGAGACAGCTTGGAGCCTGTGTGTGGCTTAGCTTAACTGTTCTGTGTATAAGAGAGTTCATTTTGTCTTTGCTTGTTAGTACTTGTTCATGAACTTGCTATTTCTTTTTCTCTCTACCACGCTTCAAGAACTGCATGGGTGTTGTATATATGCATCATGTTTTATATTATAGTATATAAAGAAGTTTCTTCTATATAAGGAATCCTGCTGAATTATTTGTTTGCATGCTAGCTGGATTGCTATCAACTGCAACAGTATTGTACATCAATGTATTGATAAACCCAGAATTCATTAAGCATTACTAGCAAGTAGAAGACCATCTAAGCAAAGAAAAGAAATGGTGAATTAAATTCTTGCTGTTTAAATAACATTATTTATCTTAAGTAACCTTGACAAATGTACTTATTTATGCACATTCCTGCTTTTGGAGGGAGTTGTTTTGAAAGTGCAATGATACTTAAATTCCTAAGATCCTGCATGAAAGTCCCCCCCCACCCCAAGCCCCCTCATATTTCCTTAGAATAGATAATATACTGAGATTATGGGGTGAATATAAGGGGAACAACTTAGATCTTTTTTCCTTGGGACTGCTTCTTGCTAGGCATGGACATGGACAGTTCAACTTTGGGTGACCTCCATATCTTAGTTCTGGCCAATGCCTGCAAGTTCCCCCAGCCCCAAAACTGGTTTGCCATTCTTTGTTCTTTTAAGAGCTGAGAAAAACTAGCCCAAAACCACCCAGTTGTTTTAAGGCAAGACAGTCACCTGATATCCAGTCCAGGACCTTTAACCACTATATAAAACTAGCTCTCAAGAAAGACCAGGGGGGTAGACTAAATATTAGAGTTTCATCATTCTGGGCAGATGCCCTTTAAAATCCAAGTGAAAACAGTAACACAATATGGTTAGAATGCAAAAATTTTATGACTATTTCATTTAACAGAAAATGTTCCAGGTTATGCTTCTAGGGAGGGTATATTATTTAAAAAAAACATACTCAAGGTCAGTAAATGTTATTACTAATGTAGCCGTTTTCATTTATCCATTTTCAAAATGACAATTACAAATTAAAATCTTTGAAATCTGTATCATCCAATTTCCATATACTGTATGCAGATGTAGTTCATTTTCTATTGTAGTTACTTCCAGCCATTATTAAATCCTGGGAATTTTAACAATGTCCCAGTATTTGATCAGTTTCTGCAGAAATTGAAATTGAACTATCAATTTTTTAAAAAGTATTATAACACAGCAACTGCAGTTATTATAAAAATGTGTTCATGCTGTGTTTGAACTCTTAAGAGTGTTTTGTTTAATTCTAAGGACTAACAATCAAATCCACAACACCACAACCACATGGGAAGAGAAGCTTTCTAATCAATTCCATTAAGGCCATATCCTCTTCACACAAAGATTCCTACAGTGAGTACAGATTCTCTCCATTTATATCAGAAGACCATAGAATTCACACACAACTCTCCACTGCTATTCTCAAAGCATCTGTGAGCTTGAATATTTAGAAATGAAGTTAGCATCTGGAAGAGAATATCTAATGCTGAAGAAATTTGTATAACTGAGTTCCAAGTTAATATAAAACATTTTTATGCCAAATTACATTTGGACCTGTCAAAAGCAATTCATAAATCCATACTTTACATATTTTTATTCCACTAAAAATTGTGATTTTATACATAGTATAAAGGGCATCATGATAGCACACACATATTTTACCATACTGTTAAAAACCATTTACATAACTATTAAGTACCCTATTATTAAAGCAATATTCAGATACCTTTTTAAAAACTACATATAGATTAATGTTTATCATATGCACAGTGCAAAGATGTGCCCATAATATTTTAGTCACTTTAAAACAAAACACGGCAACTTAAAGCTAGCTTAAAATTATATGGTCCATGTGTCAAGTCAGATGTCAAATCTCTAATGAAGAACTAAAACAGTGTTGAACATCAGATAAATGGGAGAGATCTTTTATCATTACGTTCTGAAAACTTTCCATTGTGTGAAATGGAAACAATTGGCATTTTCAATTTATCAAACATGAATGGCACTGAACACTTTGTTACTATATTAAATGGAATTTTGCCCCAAGTTGGAAGATAAGTAAGCTGGGAGAATGAGAGAAGAATAGGATTCTTCAATGCTTATAGGATGCTTAGACTTAGTATCACTTTTCTACACAATTTTAGTCATATATATAAATTGTGGAGAAGGGTGATATTACATATATAAACACAACAAGCCATGTTTATAATGTACAAAATGACCATGGAAACGAACCTTTAATTATGTAAACAAATCAGCACACAATTTCTTCATTTTCCCTTTATAGCATGGTGCAGAAGGGGGTTGAATATCAAGTCTCTTAAGAACCACAGCGTCACCAACACAAATAAAACTTTAGGCTGTATTCACGGAAAGTCTGTGAGGCCTTTATTCCCTCCCTTTCCTTACTCTCAGAGTTCATGAGTGTTTTGAGTTCAATAAATAGTACAAAAATAATCCTTTATTTAAAAATCTCCAGATGCATAGTCCTAGAGCCTATACAATAATTTGTAAGAGCAATGAACTTTTTTTTTTTTAAAAAAAAAGGAGCCCACACAAATGAAAACCTTGTGGCAATGGCTATTTTTAGATCCAGCACCTTCTTCGTCTCTGGCTGCAATTTCTGTTCTTCCCGTTTAAGGAAAGCAAAATCTTCTTCGCCTTCATCTGAGCTGACTATTTTCTTGGCTCAGATTAACAGAGTTCAAAATGCCCCGCTTATTGTGTAAACCTTTCTTCTTGTGCTTGGAGGTCGAACATTCTTACCATTTCATTTTACTGAGTGTTATGGCAGGTTCTTCATCACCTTAAACTTCTCTATTCCTGAGCCAGCTTTATGTTTTAGAAAGAGAAGGTTTGCGTCTGAAATGAGTCTCGTGACAGTCACCAAAGCTAATGCCTGGCACCAAGGATGAACATTGAATTGGGCTCCTGCTGCCTGTGTCATGAGATGCAATTCTTTCCCCAAATCCAAAGTCGTTAGCATTCTGCATCTACCGTGTGTACCGTCACTGCGGCCTGTAAGTGGTGACTGTGATGGGGGGCAGAATGGTGCAACCTGTAGTGGTGGAACTTGTGACTCAAAAGGGCAGCAGTCTGAGGGGGGGTCTCCAGGTCTAAATCTTCATCATGATTTCCCACATCTACACCAGCTGATAATGGGTCGTTATTGCAGGGAGGGTTTTCGCTGTCTTCCTGAGGACTCATAGTACTGTAGCCTGAAAAACAAAGCCACATGAACCAATAATGTTCATAATACTTAGAAGTGATCATTCATGTTCATAATTTAACACACTGCAGGAAGGAAAAATCATCATCTCACAATGCTGACTGTTGCAGGAGTATTAGGTTATTTAAACAGAGTTTGACTTCCTTTCCTTTGTATTTTTAGAGGTTTCTGATTTTGTACTACCTCCACCCCCTCAGAACATTATGGAAAGAATGCTGTTGCATATCTATTATTTCAATTCATCTGCCTGCAATAATTTCACTAATGTAATTCATTAAGTTTTGAAAAGTCAGCTGAGTGACTTTGGGCCAGTCTCTCTCTCTCAGACTAACCCACCCCAGAGTTCTTGTTGTGGGGAAAATAGGAGGAGAAAGGAGTATTAGGTTTGTTCATTGCCTTGAGTTGCTTTAAGTGATAAAGGCAGAATAAAAATCTAATAAATAAATAAAGTAGATATATATTCAGTAACCCTTGTATATGTTGAAAATGATCAAAATAAAACATACCAAATAGTTGTTCGCACCGTTTAATATTTTGTGATTTTTATTAAATAAATCAAGGTTTCAAATAATTTTCTTTATGATTATACAAATTATCTATCTTCACTAAGCTTCATTTACTGCAACAAGATGTAGGTAATATTTGAGCAACCTTCTCAAATTCCTTGATGTCAATTTGGTGGACTAACACACAGTGAACAGAATTGGTCCACCATTTTAGGTGTGCTATTTGTAAACCTGTTCTCTCCCATGCATGGTGGGGAACTGAATTCCTTCAGTGGGACTTTGCCTAAAGATATTAGCTCCATTCATGCTCTCCACCAGAGGAGTTTTCTCCCACACATGCAGGGGAGCTGAACTCCTTTGGCAGGCAGCTTTTTCAGCCAGCCTGAGATGAGAAGGAACCAAAACACAAGCAGAGAGAATATATTCAGGAAAGGAATGTGGGGGACCTTGGGTGTTTTGGGGGAGCACCTGGCACAGGCCTTGCACAAATGCCTCTTGCCACTAGCTTTCAGCCATTCAGGGATTGAAAATCCTGCTTGCATGGAGGATTTTCAGCTCCTGAGCAGTGTTTCCCAGGGTGTTCCCCTATGTCACGAGGCATCCCATGCACTTTATCTGGGACTCCATCTGCTTAATGATGTGCAAGATTGCTTAACAGCCACAACTGGGAGTGCCAGGATTGTGCTTGTTGAATGAAGGACTCATGCGATTCCTCGCTTAACAACCATGTTGTTCAATGACCAAGGTTCCAGTCCCAATTGTAGTTGTAAGTCAAACAATACCTGTATTTGCTATTTAACAGGCATTTGAGTCTATGGACATTGCATCCTCCCGTTAGTTCAAAAAACTTAGGATTTACCTTATTCCAAACAACTCTTATGCATAAATAAATTCCAGTTTTAATACTCAAATATACTCAAATCGTTAGGGACCTTTTTTTGACAAATAAAGGGTATGAGAGTGTATTTATTTCTTGTACCAATGTAGGTTTTTCAATAGTTTTAGTCAGATTCTTTTTACTTCTAAATTAATGAGTTTGCAAATACAATAACCAACACATTATAGTATGCATCATATCACTAAAATATATTTTTTCTCACTATGAATTTTTTTTGACATATGTAATTGTGAAGCCTTAAAAGACAGGAAGAATTTAAAACTTAACACAGTCCTTGTAAACAGATTTTTAAACAACACAACTTAAGAATTTTTAAGCAATGCAACTATACTAAAAGTCTATACAATAAGTTTCAGTTGTAAAAGCTATCCATAGTCAATTTGGACTAAATAAAGCCTAGTGCTTAGTTATGAAATACACTTTTAAGGGAAATATGCACAAAACTGGCTTGCCCACAATTATTATTATTATAGTTTGGACTTTTTCTTTCTTTCATGTACAAAGTTCATCTTCAGATATGGGAGCTCAATTGGTGACTTTCAGCCCAACCCTTATTGTTGCAAGAAAAAAAACAGAAGCGAGAGCTTCTGAATCAAAGATAGGTTTAAAACTAAGAAATAAGCAAACAAAACATATCCTGCTTCAGGTGCCTGATGAAAGATAAGCTATCATATAGGAAAATTCCTTTGAAAATTATGCCACAGTAAACAAGACATGTCATCAAGCTTAGAAGTTCATATGCTGAAGAGACCAATGACAAAGTAGCAAATGATTAATCGGTCTGATCATCTTGAGAAAGCCAGCAATGAACAAATCACTTTTTCTGAATTAAAAAAAAAAATCAAATTTCAACATATCAACTTCCAGTAAGAAGAATAGAAGTGGTGACTTTCCCAAATTAAATGAAATGGCCCTGATGTAGAATGAATAATGGATGGTGAGAATAACTTTGGGAGACAGAAGGAGGAGCTGCACTCTAGACTAATCAATCCTAATAACAACAACAACAACACAAAAAGTGAGTCTGAAGGAGCAAAGGGGATGGAGGAAACGTCTCAGAAGCGGCCCTCCCTGGTTCTCTGGAAAGTAAAGCTAGACAAGGGAGGGGGAGTGTTTTCAGACTTACAAAATTCTTACTGTAGCCGCCTTTCAATAAAGCTAGTATTAATACTTATTGTTCTGCTTTCTTCTCTGGGCTACCTTGAAGGATTGGCTGCCTATCACAACTGTGGGGGAATTGGAGGAGAGGGAAAGTTGGCTGTAAGCCTAAGTAATATATGACTCTGGACCAAAAGCAAACTATACCAATAATTAACAAATAATGTAGGAGTCACAAAGTGTATAGATCAAACTCTTCCAGCTTTTTTTCTTTCTAATCCTTGACTTCCCTTTTTCTTATTGTTCTGTAGGTATGTGCATAACTTACCCTTCTTAGAATGGAAAGTTCCAGAGTGTTCTATGTCATTCTGTTTGCACTCAATGGCAATTTATATATTATTTGTTTATTAACATTTTATGCCAACATTATCAAAAGCAACTCTGGATGGCTATATTAATCCTGAGCACAGGAGCTAACTTCCAGAAAAGCTCCAAAATCCTTGGGAACGGTCAAAGAACGAACATCGCCAAACAAAAAAGGAATAATCTATTTCCTTTTGGCCTAGTGATTAAGGCCCCAAGTTAGGCCATAAATTCAAGTCCTATTGTAGCCATGAAAAACAGCTGTGCAACTTCAGGCCAGTGACTTGCTCTCCCAGCCCAACCACCTCACAAGATTGTTGTGGGGAAAATAGGAGAAGAATGTTGTATTGGTTATGTTCACTGCCCTGAGTAATTTTAAAAAATAATAAAGGTTGGATACAATAAATAAATAGATTTATGGTCCCGCTAAATACTCCTAATACAGACCATATTTACATGATTACTATTATTTTATTTATTTGTCATAGTTAAAAACTGGTCACTAGATATTATTGAGTTGGTACAGTAGTTTCCTAATATAGACATTTATTTTTTTGTAAATATATTGTTAATCAGTGGGATTTTTCTCTTTTCCTATACCACTCAGTAGTTTTAACATAGTTGTAGTTGTACAGAATGGGGCTGCTCTAAATCAGACATATGGTTGACTTGCAACAAGCAAAATCACCAGAAATAGAGAAAGCAGTGGTCCTCATCAATTTAGCATCATATTAACAATCCAAATCTGGCTTCTTTGCACTTAGCAACCTATGAAAAAGAATCCACATTGGAGCATACTTTGCTATATACCAATCTGAATCAATATCATGAACAGAGTTTCTCTTTGATAAGAGAAATTGTTCTGCATCTGCTGAACAATTTGTTCAATACTGTAATTGAGACAGTGATGTTACAATGGAGAAAAAAAACCCCAAAATAAATAGCAATTTAAACTCCCCTAGGGGAACTTATTTGAGTTTCCTTTCATCTCAGCTGATGCTGTAAAGCCTTAATCTGTTAGTTATTGGTAACATTGACTGGAAACAGTACCATTGAAACCCAGAATTCTGAAGTGTATTTCAGCCAACTGTACCTCTATTTTGTGAAGTTTTCAGCTACCTCTGCAATGAGTGCAAAAACTAAATGCCCCGAATGTGTAAAATCCAGAATGTTCCCATCATGCTGAACTGTACCATAAAAATCTATGTGCTACTACGGCTTTCTTATACATAAACTTCAATTAACCCAAAAGGTGCATTATACCACAGAAATCTTTAAATCAAGTTACCCCAAATCTGCTCACTTAAATAATATGTACAAAATCTTGGATTCTGTGTAACTGAAATTTCAAGGATCTTCACAATAGTTGCATCTGCAAGACTGTGGGTGCTGCAGCGTTGATGTAGTCAGCCACAGTCACATGATCATGATTCCTGACAAACTCTCTGCTAGCTTTTGACAAATGAAGTCAATGGGGAAGCTGGCAGGAAGTCGTCATTTCCACTGCTTTTTTGCCCTCCCCTGGTCATTCTGTTTATCTGTTTAAGAATGATCTCTGATACAATGACCCAACGGTTCATGGGTAGTTTATGATTGTTTTTTTTAATCCTTTGAAGGAGAAGGGTGGTTTAGAAATGTGAAACATGAGTAAATAAATAATTTTGCGTACTTAATAAAATTAAGAATGAATAGATTTCAAAGTAAAAATAAAAAATAAAAATCACACTCTGGCAAAATGTAAAAAATGCCAGTTTACAAATCAATAAAATTCAATTGGATATGTGATAGTGCAATTACCGGTAGCTGAATTGCATAAGTGCAGTGAATTTGTAAGTAGGAAAATACAGAGTCCTATATTAAATATATGCAATTGCCAATATGTTGGCTGGAGAATTCTGGAGATTGAAGTCCAGATATCTTCAAGTTGCCCAGTTTGAAAAAACTTAGTCCCATGCATTGACATTAACATCTATTTTTACTTTTATGCAACAGTACTCTTTGCAGTTGTTGCCTCTAGATTTAGTTTTTCCCAAATGCTGACAATTTTTTAAAAAAGTGTGATAGGAAAACAAGCTGCATTACACATAAAGTTAATTCAACAAAGTTTTTGAAACAATTTGACACCTATTATGTTATTAAATGTGAAGTAATTATGATAAAGCAGGAAGAAGGGCTGTAATTCTATAACAGCAGTTAATGAACATTAACCTTTGTATAATGACTCAACCACAGCCTCCAATCCTCTGCAAATGAAAGGAAGTAAGTGAAAGAAAAATAATCACAATGCCAACGGCCCTGAGAGGCATTTAAAGAGACGTTCCAATGTTGGCAAAGTCTGAATCTCTGGCTATTGTTTAAACTCTCTGCTGCTCTATGTTACTTGGAGGGAAATACTGAGAAAAGGAAATTATGCAATGCATTAGACTATTTCAGATAATAATGTTACAATCACATGTCATGTACAGGAAAATTTGCCAAGGAAATATTATTGTCTAAGCTTCCGGTGAAAAGAGTTTGTTGGAAACCAACCCACCAAGGTTTGATCTCCTGGTTATTAGGAACCAACTGCCAATATTTATGTGATTTAGTTTTTTCATATACAGGTAGTCCTCACCTTACAACAGTTCATTTAGTGATCAAATGACACTGAAATTGTGACTTATGACCATTTTTCACACAACCTTGCAACATCCCCATGATCATGTAATGAAAATTCAGATGTTTGGCAACTGACTCATATTTATGACAGTTACAGTGTCCTGAGGTCATCCCTCCTGTTGCAATCTTCTGACAAGGGAAGTCAATGGGGAAGCCAGATTCTTTTAACAACAGTGATACTAAATTAACAACTGCAATGATACACTTATCAACTCTGGCAAGAAAGGTCGCAAAATGAAGCAAAACTTACTTAACAAATATCTTGGCCTCAATTGTGGTCATAAGTCAAGGACTACCTGTACTCTTATGGCCTAAAGCATATATAATTTTATATACTGTTCCCACAGAAGCATAACATAGCATTTCCACGTTTGTTTGCTTTTATTTTTAAAATAAAAGCAAAATTCTGTATTCGAATAATAGATGGAGGCATTCAAGTCTGACTAGGGAAGAGGTGCCATTTTTCTCTTTAAAATTATAAAGCTTGTCACTGGGTACTTTTAAAAAATGCTTTTCTACAATCTGCCTTTCTAATGTCATGTTTATATAAACTAGAAATATCACAGGGTTGCAGTCCTATGAAAGATATAAGGGCCTGCAAGTTTCAGTCACGGATCACTGCCACATACTGAGTGAACCTCTAGAAACATTAAGGACTCCAGGAAATCAAATACAGACGTCCTCATTCTGTCCTAGTTGTGCATTTAGTGTATCATACTGTATTTATAGTGAAAGTGATACCAAGATACAGCTGACAGCCCTGGCAAAAGAAACATATGCCAACCTCACATTAATCCTTAGTGGACTCATCAACTTGATACAGGATGGAAGATTTAGCAACAACCGTCCAATCTGATTGGTGATTGGTCAATTATATGGTAAAACAGTTATTCCCAGCCTGCATTGTAAGTTATTTTTTTAATTTAGGAAGAAATGTCACAAAAGCCCAAATCCTACTTCCTTAATCATTTTATTTCTTTGTGAACCAAAGGAAAACTGTATTTGCAGTCATTCTGTCTGTCACAAATCTCCTTATGAATCATAATGCATACCAGTAAGCCAAGAAGGCATTCAACCTTTTAAAATTTAACCCAGGCTTGATTTAACCTAGCAACAAGAAATAAACTCTTGGTATCTATGGGCTTAAAAATAAACACTGTTTGATTAAAAAGAAAAAAAAATAGTGTTATTCTTTATAGAACAAAGTTAATGGGATAAGTATTAAAATATGTTTCAAATGACCTTACTGGGAAAAGAGGGGGAATCTAATTTTTGTAAAAACTTTGCTTTTTGTAAGGGTGCATATTCATAGATCAGTGTTGATATATCAGTGATTAAGATGCTAAGTGGAGGAATGAAACAAAAATAGCTTCAAAGTTGGCAAGGGCCTCGCCCTGGAATGGAAAGCATCAAATTTGTTTTAAATGAAGAACAGCCCTGGGATTACTTTTTTTAGAAAATATGCTATCTTGTAAGCACAAACAAGATGAGCGGCCTCTATGATCTTACCATGATCACTTTCTGTTCCTGATCGTCCCCAATAACGGCGCCTGCGTTCAGGACTATGGGCGTGTCGCTCAATAACTGCTGCTATGAACCGAGTGTTACTGACTATAGTGAACAGAACAAAGAAAGAGAGAGAGGAAACAAAGGATAACTTCACATACTCATCAACCAGATTTCTTTGAAGACATTATAAAATATCTTATTACATTGTTGTCAAATTCCAAAACTGATCAAGCATCTAAAGCAGAATGAAAGAATAGTAACTATTTCTGATTCTCAGACAGTGTTGTAAATTACTTAGAATCAATTGGGTGACAAAATGCTACCTAAGGTATTTAAGGTATGCCATTAATATACCTTAAATACCGCTTTAAGGTATCTTAAAATGCAATGTTTTTTTGCAAAACTGTAGGAAATATTAGCAGTAATTAAAACATAGTAAGGAAAATGCAGGAATATCTACAGAATAATAATGGTGGGTTTGATTGCTTACATTTCCCTAGAGTTTTCAAATCAGCTATTTATTTTATCAAGAGCTGGGTAGGTGGCTCTTAAACTGTGGACATTATACAGTTCTTGAAAGCGAAGTGAAGAAATCTGCAACTAGATTTTATAAATTTCTAAGAATCGATTAAGTCTGGACAACAAGAGTGTTGATATATGGCATATTTGGTCTTTAGAAGAAAACAGTAAGATAGCAAGTGTTAGAGACAAATAATGGACCAAAGAATAAAGCCTTGTTCATAAATCACCAAGATAAAAACTCAGTGAATTGGATATGAGCAAGTCAATATTTTTTTTATAGTTACATTCAGTCTATGGAAAGGCAGCAAAATACAGCCTCTCTTCAGAACTGACAGGGCCAAAACTGTAAAGCACTTTGCCTCTTGAAATGATTATAGAGATGAATAATGTTACACATCTATAGAAGGAAACTACAGGGGAAAAATGCATGCAGCCTCTCCCTGTGTTTTCCTGCCCAACTCCAACCAGAATGGGATTGCTAAATACTCACTGATTCCTCTGTCTTCATGACTGTCCTCATCCCTTTCATCTCTCTCATTCTCCAGGTTGGACATGCGGACTGACATTTCTGCACACCGTTACAAACAGAAAAATGCAACTATTAAGAAAGAGAAGTTGCATTAGCCTGTAAGAGTGCAATGTTTTTAAAATGGCCTTGGATTACCCCTTTTTGAAGGACAAAGTAGCAGAGTCCTGGAAACCATATACCATTTATGGTTGAGATTATGGCATAAAATTGTTAGCTTGCCTACCTCTCTCTTCTCTTTTAAGCCAGCTATATGTATGTACCATTTAAGGTGTGTGTGTGTGTGTGTGTGTGTGTGTGTGTGTGTGTATACATATATGCAGGTCTTGGTGTGTTCGGGTCTTTTCCCATGTAAGATTGAGACTATCTGGGCAACGTTTCAACGAGATCTCACTCGCCATCTTCAGGCTGGTGCTTTCGGCTTTGTGCTTGTGCGAGCAAAGCGTGATCTGAGCTGCTGTCTTCCTATATATACTGGTGGAGAGGTTGGCTGTGTTGTCATTTCTTGATTGGTTGATGGAGTTGAAGTTTGCAGATTGGCTGGCTTTTTCTTAAGAACATGTGTGGATGAGGAATTGGCTGTGTGTCTATTAGCCTTCTGTGTTGTAATGACTTGGGTAATGGGCTGTGTGATGACCTTCTGAGTTCTATTGTTTTGATATAGGGTCTTGTGCTGTAATCTCCTGGGTCGTAATGACCTGGGTAATGGGCTGTGTGATCACCTTCTGAGTTCTAATCTTGTGACATCCTGGGTCTTGTATTGTATTCTCCTGTGTCGTTGGCTGTGTTGCAACATCCTGAGATTTTGTGGTGTGGCCTCCTGAGTTCTGTGATGTGATATCCTGAACGGGTAGCTGTGATGTGACGTTCCAGGTTTTGGTTTGGCTCCAAATTTGAGGCCTGACTCTGTGTTCATGGCGTGTGTCAGTTTTCTTGGTTTGGGGGTCGGGGTGTCTGGCAGCTGGTGATGCAGCATGGTCTGGTTTCTGGTTTCACAGATGTTCTTAAGAAAAAGCCAGCCAATCTGCAAACATCAACTCCATCAACCAATCAAGAAATGCCAACACAGCCAACCTCCCCACCAGTATATATAGGGAGACAGAAGCTCAGATCACGCTTTGTTCGCACAAGCACAAAGCCGAAAGCACCAGCCTGAAGATGGCGAGTGAGATCTCGTCGAAACATTGCCCAGATAGTCTGAATCTTACACGGGAAAAGACCCAAACACACCAAAACCCGCATACCTGTACCCATGAAAATCTATGAAAACATATACATATATATATATACACACACACACATATATACTTCTATGAAATAATAGGCAGAGTCGTTGTAACAGTGAGATGGGCAGCATATAAATTTAATAAAGAAGTAGTAAGTAATAAATAAATAGCTCCAGAATCCTTGTTATTCTCTGAGTTTGGCTGCTTGCTTGCAGACATTTTATTACCCAACTAGATAATATTATCAGTGCACAATCAAGTGCAACAACCAGTGAACTATCAGTACAATAACCAAGCTCAGAGAGTACTAAGGACTCTACAATTCAACCCTGACTAACATATTCTCTTTTATGGGAAATAATAGCTCTTTTATAGAAATGTTGGAAAGTGATGATCATGATTAAACATTTTCCTTGCACTTATGGCAATATTTGTATAACTCCCATTTTCCCAATTATTTGCACAATGTCAGTTGATATTTTCATGGAATTCATAGATCAATGCTAGAAAATGGTTAGAATTATAATCAGCAGTAACATGCTCTCTTTTGATTTTTATTATTAAGAAGGCAAAATGCTAAACAGTGAGATTATATAATGTGTTTATATAAAAGGATGTATCTAGAAAATGCCATTTGGTTTTCTGTACAACTGGAGAAAAAAACATGGATTTAGAACTTCTTAAAAATTACTAAATGCATCAATAAAAGGTCCATAAGGCATGCAAATCTATCTGGGAAAGCTAACTCCGTATATCTAACATGCTCTAGAATCAGCGGAAGGAATTTATATTTACAACATTCCAAGAGAGACTTAATAAAACCAGCGCAACTTTAACTTCTCTATCCAGCAGAGGGCAGTGGTGCCTATTCCATATTACTAGAGCAATGTGAACAAAATATATTCTATAGGGCCTATGTTTATAATTCAATTTGAGATTAT
The DNA here is from genome assembly GCA_023653725.1 of Bungarus multicinctus. Lineage (NCBI taxonomy): Eukaryota > Metazoa > Chordata > Lepidosauria > Squamata > Elapidae > Bungarus > Bungarus multicinctus. The sequence continues at coordinate 63,537,964 of CM042842.1, forward strand.
CAGAAGGTTTGCACAAAATCAGAGTCAGGACCAGAAAACTTGCAATTCAATTCCATGAGCAAAACATTTATTCAGTTTACCTTGGGCTGCAAGTGGAGACATATGCTGATGACTTCGGCGATGGATCTGATGACGATAGGCATAGACTGCGAGAACCAACACCATTATGCATCCCATAATACCTCCTGCTACGGGACCAACTGGGGCGCTTTTTATCATATTCAAAGTTATCACTTCATCTCCTTTCATTTCAGAGGCAGGAAAAAAATGAAAATGATGTGAAAATCTCCTAAAGAAGCTCAAGTCCTGTAAAATAATCTAGATAGTTGCTAAATTATGGACGATGCCTGAAGTCTGGGTGACAAAAACATCCTGAAGAGGAAATCATGCCAGCTTTCAAAAGAAGCCATGTGACCATTCCATTGCTCCATGTCAGAATATATTAAAAATTGTTATGAATAGACTGAATTCCTATCCTAATTGATACACCACAATGGCATTTCATATTGCAGGCTGCATGGGCTAGAAAGCATGTCTTATGCAGGAGTAGCCCAATATATTCTGCTTCCCCAGCCAAAATTCTGTTATGATAAAAAGATACTGGGTCTAAGCTTCATCCTGCGTGATTCTCATAAAAAGTATGGTTGGGGGTGTGGAGTTATGTGGATAATCCGGATCACATCTCAATACATTAAAAATTCCAAATGGATCTTACCAATGGATCCCATGTCATCCGTATAGGGGCTTTTGGCACCCACAATACCTCCAAAGCATTCCTTTTGAAGAGCACAGTAGGATTTATCAAGGTGAGTCTTTCCATCACTGTCTACCATGCACCATTCACAGTCTAAGACACCAAAACAATCTCTGCAAGATAAAGAAACAGCCATGAAAATTTATTTGTTACAAGATTAAGTAACTGGAGACAAACGTATTCGTGAAGTCAGTCTTTTATAGCTAGACAAACAGATAGGTTAGGCTATCTCACCTTGCTATCTCTTTGTTGTCAGTGCAAATTTGCACTTCCAATGAAAAACAAATCTGTCTTTTTACCAGCTAAGTTGCTCTGTAAAACAAAATAATGATTCCTTGGTGCTAGATGTGAACCTGATATTTTACTTGTTCATTAGTCAGAAATGACACTAATTTTCCTCCATCCGCCTTACTCTCCTTTCCTTGAAAGTGGAACAAGACAATTTCTGTTATTGCTACCAGTTGTGTCCTGATTAAAATATGAGATCTCAAGCAGCCGTTTCCATAATGCCCACCCAAGGATCCCTAAAGCAATGACTTTTCAGGTTCTAGGTTCAGGCAAGCTGCTGTAATTTAATTTCTTCATTGTTATGCAGGTTATTTTAAAGGATTTGTAACTTTCAAAGGGTAGAACTTGAATCTGCAAAGAAGAGGAGCTATATGTTATTAGGTTAAATAAAGATAAATATAAATTCAACTGATTTTATGATAGTTTTTATTTTAATTCTTCAAGCAGTTAAAAAAAATTTCTGTATTGATTTCTTTAAGGGAAAACAATGGTGTAACTTACCCGCTCTCCATTCTTTGATTACACTGTGTATTGATACACTGAGGAAGAGCATCCTGTAGGCTGGAATCCACAGCAATAAAAGTCAGAGGTTCCTGATGGACTTCACAACTAGGGTTTCTAAAATTTGGAAAGCAGGATGGAAAAACTAGGTTTCAAAAACGCACTCAATGGGTATGTTACTTTATTATTAGAATAATCACCCTTAAAACAATGGAACCGCCCATCTAACACATTGAACAATATATTATCATAACATTATTAATAAATTGTTAGCTATGCATACCTGTTTTCTGCATTGGTAAGGTTGCCTGTACATTCGTTGACTTCTAAAGGGCACTCGCAAGGACATTCACATTCGTTCTGTTCCATCCTTCAGGAAGAAAATAAACAATAAATATATTTATTATCTCTTACTCCCTGTATATCTTGAATCTTGGACTACAGAAAACAATTTAAATGTCAAATAGGGCCAATAGTATTGTTTATAAGTTATATTAGGCTTATTACTAGTACAATTGCTGGCAATATAGGTAAAGAGTCCTTTTCAGCTTTTATTGTTTTCAAAGTTCACAGTGATTACAAGGATATTAGCATAAGGAAGCCATAAGGACTATAACTCCTCTACAGCTAAGGAGATTTCATGTGAAGTAGCATGTAACTACTACAATTAGTAGTCATTAGTAGCCTCATTTTCAAAAAAATGTAGAAAATCATCTTTAATACCTCAAGCAAGTAGTAGCACCAAAATCCAGAATTTAATCTAGCATTATCTACAATCTCTCATCATTCAGCTTTTTAGATGTTGCTAAGTTTCAGTATAAGAGAAGATGGAAATTCTCTGCATCTTATTTCTTCGCACCAGGCCTATTTTCTTCATGAGGCTTTTCACTTTTTAAAATTAAACAAACCTAAAGTTTGTCTTTTCTATTCTTTTTATCGTTTAAAATATCATTTTTGATAACATGACGACCAAATCTCACCACCAGATTAGTCCAAGGATCTTGCCCTGGTGGCAAGATGGGTGGCCAATAAATTTGACAAATAAATAAATAAAATATAGGCAGCATCATACGTTACAGATCACCTGGCCACAGTATAGGAAGCATTTCCACAATCTTGAGAGAAATGTATAAAACGTGATCCTGAACTAGGCTTAACCTAAACCACCTGGTTTACCTAAACCAGATTGACTGAATTAATTCACTAGATTATTTATTCAGGAATACAGGTAGTCCTTGATTTACAACAGTCCGTTTAGTGACCGTTCAAAGTTACAACGGCACTGAAAAAAATGATTTATGACAGTTTTTACAGTTATGACCTTTGCAGCATCCCCATGGCCACATGATCAAAATTCAGATGCGTGGTAAGTGGTTCATATTTGTGGCCGTTGCTGTGTCCCAAGATCATGTGAATCACCTTTTCTGATCTTTTGACAAGCCCAAGGCAATGGGGAAGAAGCCAGCTTCACTTAACAACCGGGTTACTAACTTATCAACCGCAGTGATTCATTTAACAACTAGGCAAGGAAGATTGTAAAACGAGACAAAACTCACTTAACAAATGTCTCACTTAACAACAGGAATTTGGGGCTTAATTATGATCGTAAGTTAAGGACTTAGCTGTAATATACAGACTGAAAGCATTTTTGGGTATAGGCAGGTGGAAACTCTTTGTGGTCAAGAAACTTATGTTGAGATAACAAGCAATCTCTAATTCAGTCCTTTTGGTTCCTACCCAGCAAAATGGCCTCAGCTCAAGTGCTGACTAACAGGCTGTATTTCAGACTGGAACTGCTACACACAGCTCTGCCTTGGCCCACAGAAGTGCAGTTCTAGCCTAGCAATCCAATAGTTATCCAGCAAGCAGGTGAAGTTATATATGTGACAGCCCTTCCCCCTCAAAAGAAAATACAGTCCTGTCTTCTAAAGGAGCTGCAACAAAACAGAAACCAGTCGGTTAATTATATAGCAGGTCTAGTGATTGGCCTAGAAAGCAGCAGATTATAAGTTCTAGTCACGCTTTAGGCATGAAAGCCGGCTAGGTGACTTTGGACAATTACTCTCTCTCAGCCCAACTCACCTCACAGGATTGTTGTTGTGAGGAAAACAGGAGGAAGCAGTATCAAGTATGTTCATCACCTTGAGTTACTTATAAAATCATAAAGGCAGGGTAAAAATCTAATAAATAAATAAAAAATACGGCTACTTTTTTGGAAGAAAGCAAGAGGGCCCCACAAATCAAATGTTAGGATGTCAAGATGACCCAGGCATAGCTAGATAATGTTTTGCTTCTTCCTCACATGGAATACTGAGCTGTGCCTTATATAGTAAATAAGCAACCTGCCTAGGCATTTTGCAAATAAGACTTAACATGCCTGTTGAGTCACATGCTGTTTCGCTCAGCTACTGTAAAAACCAAACACACATTATCGAGAAGCCCTGCAATCCTCCTTCATTTTAAAGAAGCACAATCCAAAGTATAATCCAATCATGTCTCATTTCAAATGTCCTTTTTACCTGTGACAGTTCAGACAGAGCCTGTCTACCATACTGCAGGCACAGAAGGCAAGTGAGTCGCAGGTTTCATTTACTATTCCAACAAAGGCATTGGTTCCAGGTATTCTTGTCAGCTTGTATTTAGAACAGTGGCTGCCGTGCACAAGATTTGTCAGATCACCCTAGGGGGAAGGAAAACAGATCAGGCATGTGGCGGAAAACATGTTTCCCACTGAAGTGAATTGTTCTTGTTACGACAAATGTTATCTCCTAGACTGTAAGCCTACAGTGTCCCACTAAATGAACTCTCATCAGCAATCAATACTTCAACATACAAAATAGCCCAACCGGATAAAAATGTAAATAAACTGTAGGCAATACATTTTTCTGACTAAAGCAACGTAATCTAACTGGATGTCAGCTTTCTATGGGCAAGAAAGCATGGAATATACACATATCTCATTTGCTACCTTTTGAAAATAATTTTTGCAAATAGAGAAGAAAAAAAATTCGTGATTTGGCTAGCAAGCTTCTGATTCAAAGAATAACATTGAAACAGCCGCCGCCTATTACATTGTTCCTCTCACCTTTCCCAGTCATTAGAGAGAAGGAAGAGTACATTGTTCATTAATGCACTCAAATAATAATACTGTGATTACACAGTGTCCCACATTCCATTTCAGTGAGGCATCCAAGCACTCTGTTGGATCCCAGCAAAGCCTTATCTGATCCAGCAACCTTTTTTCCACAGTGGCCAACCTTCTGAGATGTTTATGTAAGGTCTACAGCGCCCTCCTGCTGCTGTTTTCTTGCAACACATTAGTAGCACAAGGTTCCTCTGATCTTGATCTAATCATCATGAGTAACTAGTACTTTTTTTCATTTCAAGTTATAAAATCCTTAGTGCCTACCTTGAAAAATGTACCAGCCCTCCGATAATTTCAATTCACACATTAAAAAAAAAATGTTTCTAGTTTTGGAACAACCTTTGAAATGCAGTAAAAAAAGCTGTGCACACTCTTTTAAATGTCGTTCCATTATAGATTTGCATAGCTAAAGAATATTACATTTGACCTCAAGTATCAAATCTATGGTTTTCTCTGCACCGCTAACTTAATGCCACTTTCCTAATTGAACGCTTTCTACACGGGTTTCAGATTACCTACTGTAGGGAATAATTTCATCTGATATATTTTCTATATTCCCAAAAGTGCATGGAAAGCATGCAGATTGGTAACATTCCCAGGGAGCTCTACTGAAAACCTCTGTTTCTGCCCCTGAAGCAAAAAAATCACTTGTATTTCAGCACTGAAGCGACAAAACCAATGCAAACCCCAATTCGTTGTAATTTGCTGACAGTGTTTTTAAAATGTTGGTCACTAACTGGGATAAAGCAGACTGCCTAAAGGTTCACCCATAATAGTCAAGTATTTAAGATATATCAATAAACTGCCCCATGATCTACCATTCAGACCAATGCTGCAATATAGGTTGTTATACTATCTCTAGTACAATCTAAATAATATCCTATTTAGATATAAACAGTTTAAAAAATGGATCAGATTAAACAGCATACCATAAGGCTGGTATTAAATTTATAAAATCTCTGGACAGTTCTGTCACTGAAACTGTTACACAAATTTTTCTTCACAAAGTTTGGATGGTTTAGAATATCATTTGCTACAAGAGGTTCCTACAAATAAAAAATAGAAGATTGTTAACTGTTTCATAATTTTACAAAAATCAGCAGTGTATTTCTCTTGTTAAAACTGTTAGTTATATCTATAAATGAATGGTACTTGAGTTACAATGGAAATTGGGACTGGAATTTCCACCACTAAGCAATGAGATTGTAAAGCGCAACATCACATGATTGCATCACTTAGCAACAGCAATATTGGCAGTTCTGGTTGCCATCGTAACCCCAGGACCACATGGGGTTTTTGCAGGCAAGCAGGTCAATGGATGCATGGAGAGGCAAGGGATACATGAGCAACTGCTTTGGAGTGTCACTTGATGCTGTGGGGGGAACAGGATATGAAGTAGGTAGGCACAATGGGCAGACAAAAAATAGTGGACTGGAGTGACTTCTAACTTCCAACTGGCTTCCCCATTCACTTTGTTTGTGGGAAGCAAGCAAGGGTCATGAAGAGTTTCCAGTGAATATTACATGTGACAAAGGAATGGATGGTGAAGATAATGGAACTTGCTGAGATGGCCAAAGATAGTTTTGATCAGAGAAAAGACACTATCTAAGTTTACTGCTGGCTGGAAATCCTTCATAGACCTTTTGCATAAAGCAGAGTGAAATGTATGCATGTGGCTTTGATGATTAGAAAAAAAAATAGATAATAAAAAGAATTGAAAGTTATGGTATAACCATAAAGCATGAGGTAAATTTATACTTATAAAGAAAATTAGAAGCTACTTCTTTATAGTTTTTTTTCTTAAATTTTCATTTTTTCTTTTGTTTTCTTAAAATATTAGTTTTGTTAGTTTTTGCTTGTCTTTATTAAAATCTTAATAATTTTTTTAAAAAAGTGATCATGATCACATAACTGTGATGTCATAACTGCAAGCTGGGCACCAAGCGCCCAGATCACAATCATAACTGTGTGGATGCTGCAACAGATGCAACTTTGCAGAGTTGCTCGCAAGTCCCCCTCCTTTAGTGCTGTTGTAACTTTGAAAAGCTGCTGAACATGTGGTTATAACTCAAAGATTACTTATATATGAAAACACCATGATGCAGGCAAACCTTATGTGTAATATGTTGCTGTTCTACTGGAGCATGACCTTTAGGATCAATAAGAGTTGGATGTGCCACAAGATATCCTCTATCTTCCATAATAAAGCACCTATTAAAAAGCGAACAATAAATGAAATCATAGATCAGAATGCATGCATTTTTAGGTAGCTGGGTGTATAGTTTGCCAATGCAAAAAGACATGTGTGTAGGTTTATCTAGCCATTTCATTTAGATGCCACCCAACTCCAATCAATTCTTTCAAGACTCACAACAACAGAACAACACAGAAACAACAAAATATAAAAACATAACCAAAGAAAGTAATTAGGGATGGCAGGAATACATGAAAGCTTGCAAGTTCTAAACTTCTGAAGCTTAGAACCTCTTTTTCAACTGTTCCTGATTTAGAAAAAAATATTTTGTTCTTAACTGAAACAAAGTAGGAAATACTTCAGCAGTAGAACTTTGTGTGTTACATATGAACCCTAAGATTGACTTCTAATGTTTTTTTAAAGACAGTTTCTAAAATGCAGTGTGCTGCCAAACTATAGTTGGCTTTCTGCTTTTGACAGCTGTTGGAGCCAAGGCCAGTTTCAATATGGAAAAAGTAGACTCTACACTTACATGCATTTAGAATAAAGTTCTTCTAGTTGTACAGTTATATAGAAACATTATTTGAGTGAGGGGATTGTTATTATTCATTGGCTATATTAAACTTAATTTTTGCTGGATTCAGTGTTATTTTGTATTCCAATACTTCCCTGTAGTGTAACAATCAAAATATGTTGGGGTCTTGTTCCACTGGAATATACAACACTTAAAGTATTTCAAATTTTATTCCAAGAGAAGGTTCAGAATGGAGTTGCTTTTCACTAAGGTTGAAACAAAATAATCCCTAAAGCAAATGCATCTAAGTTACAGAATTTGGTGCCAAGCAGTGAAAGAATTTTCCAATATGAGTTTCTAAGATTAATCCTCCAAATAGAACTAAATATACCATAAAGTCATATTAACCATGTTTCATTTATCCCAAGTAGCCTAGGAAGATATTAGATTCAGTGGTGGCAAAAGTAGATGTGAGATACATAATCAAATCAACCCATTTTTTTGTCCAATCATTAGTGAATGATTCTTTGTATTCATTGTATCAATAAAGTGACCCAAACAGTTTTGGTCCCATAGCTACATCTAAAACCATATTGAAATGTTCTATTTTATCCAAAAATGGCAGCCATTAGATGAGTTATTCTAAAATGTATAATTTTTTCATTATCTTTCACTAAAGATGGAAGACAAGGGCAGAGTCTTCTTTCTTTTTAATCAATCACCTGGCAATCATAAAATTATGCAATTGTGGAAAAGATACAGAAAAAGATCTTTGTATCTCTTTTATGTTCCAGGGGTTAATGCTGATCATTTAATGCACTGATGCAGGAAGAAATCTGCATCAGCTCTTGGTTGAACTGGAAACCAAGCACTTCTTCAGATCTGAATACAGGTCATCTCAACTTCTGTTTTTGTCCATTTATACATGTCATTCTTCAGTACAGGTAGTCCTCAGCTTATGATCACAATTGAGCCCAAAATTTATGTTGCTAAGTGAGAAATTTGTTAAGTGAGTTTGTTCCATTTTATGACTTTTCTTGGCACATTTGTTAAGTGAATCACTGCATTTGTTAAATTAGTAACACTAATTTAAGTGAATCTGGTTTCCCCACTGACTTTGCTTGTTGGAAGGTCTCAAAAGCTGATCACATGACTCTGGGACACTGCAACTGTCATTAAATGAGTCAGTTGTCAAACATTCGAACTTAAATCATGTGACCATGGGGATGCTGCCATGGTCATAAGTGTGACAAATGTCATAAATCACTTTTTCAGTGCTGTTGTTATTTCGAACAGTCACTAAATGAAGTCTTGTAAATCAAGGTCTGCCAGTACTTAAAGTGTTTTCTCATGTTTTCATCCTCATGCAATATTCATTTTTATCTTCCAATTTTATATGCTTATCAAATATACCCTTAAATATTCCATAAATCAAATAACCTCTTGATTGGAACAGCAAACATTACTCTGAATTAGTTGATTTCTAAATTGAACTGCAAGCTATTCTCTTCTTGCCCCAGATTAAAGGACTTTCTTTCAGAATTAGGATTTTGACTTTTATAATTTTTCTTCTAACATCTACAATTTTACCTTATTTTATTGCCTCCATCTTGATTGCAAACTGGTAACAGGTCCATTAGTACTTTGTAGAAATACCGCAGAGTAAAATCAATTCCCATCACCGCAACAGAATGGCCAGAAGACATCTGTGAGCTGCAATCAGAAGAAGCACAAGAGGATCTCTTGAGAGACATAGAATTGAGAAAATAGCCAAAATATTGCTTAGAATCATGAATTTAAGGGAGTAAAGATTCTCTCCCTGAGCAAATTATAACCTTGGACTTCCACAAACAATCAGAACAAGCATTTGTAACTTAATTCATCTCAGCAGATTCTCCTTCAGAGAACAAAAGAAAACAAACAAAAACTTAAACAGAAACAGTTTTATCTGGGTCCATATTATCTGTGTATGTGCGCATATGTTTGCATTCATGCTTCTGTATATCATTCAAGGTGGCAATCAAGACAAAGACAAAACAATAAAATAAAACCAGAGAAAAACCAAGAACAAGAGGAAAAAGCAATTGTAAAAAGCAACATAGTATAATAATGGGCCAAGAGGGGGGAGTCCCTCTGGTGGAGATGTGCCCAGCCGGGTTTCGGGTTTTTCATCGGCCGAGGGCCCAGGGGAGGGAAGGGGGGGTTGCGGTGGTTATTAAGGAGGATCTGTGTCCGAGGGAGGCCACTGTGTCTCAGACGACCGGGTGTGAGCTCCTTTTCGTGAAGTTCGGTCCCAAGGTTCAGGTGGGCTTGCTGGTCGCATACCTGGCTCCCTGCTATGCGGCAGCGGCCCTGCTTGAGCTCCTTGAGGTCATAGCTGGCGTGGCAGTTGGGACCCCCAGGCTTATGGTCATGGGGGATTTCAACTTGCCTTCTGCCGGCGGTGCCTCGGGGTCTGCTCAAGAGTTCATGGCTTCCATGACGGCCATGGGCCTGACCCAGTTAATTCGGGACCCTACTCACGTGGGGGGTCACACCTTGGATCTGGTTTTTGTCTCTGATCAGTGGCAGAGTGATCTGGGTATAGCGGATATAGTTGTGGAACCCCTGTCATGGACAGATCACTCGCTCCTGAAGCTCGACTTCCGTTCCGCACCCCCTGACCGCAGGGAGGCGGGGCCACTAAAATGGTACCGCCCCAGGCGCCTGATGGACCCTGATAGGTTCCTGACGGAGCTTGGGCCATTCCCCGAAGCTCACACACACGACTCGGTTGAGGGCTTGGTCGCCACCTGGGATAGGGTGGCTGCCGGGGCCCTTGACCGAGTTGTGCCCTTGCGGCCTCTGACCCGGTGCCGATCCCATGTGGCTCCCTGGTTTTCTGAGGAGCTGAGGGAGATGAAGCGCCGGAAAAGACGCCTAGAGAGCAGTTGGAGGGCTAGCCGCTCTGGGTCTGACCGAACACTATTACGATCTTATATCAAGACGTATTTAGTGGCGATAAGGATGGCGAGGAGGTCTTACCTCTCCACCCTTATTGCGTCCGCGGAAAACCGCCCAGCCGCCCTGTTTAGGGTGACCCACTCCCTCCTGGAGGTGGGAACGCGGGAGGACCCCTTGCAGGGACGGGCTGAGGAGTTTTCTAGGTTTCTGCAGGACAAAATCGCTCAGATCCGGGACGAACTGGACTCCGACTGGGCATCTCCGGGCGGGAGGGCGGGGGTGGATATCGGTGAGGTCAATTGGGTTGAGTTCGATCCTGTTACTGTGGAGGACGTGGACAGGATACTGGGGGGACTGAATGCCACCACCTGTTTACTGGACCCGTGCCCCTCCTGGCTGATCTTGGCCACTCGGGAGGTGACACGAGGCTGGTTCCAGGGTATTATAAACGCTTCCTTGAGAGAGGGGCTGTTACCCGCCGCCTTGAAAGAGGCGGTGGTGCGGCCCCTCCTCAAGAAACCGTTCCTGGACCCAGCATTGTTATCTAATTATCGTCCTGTCTCCAACCTTCGTTTCGTTGCGAAGGTTGTTGAGAGTGTGGTGGCCCGTCAGCTCCCGCAGTACCTGGAGGAAACGAGTTATCTTGACCCCCTCCAATCGGGCTTCAGGCCCGGGCACAGCACGGAGACGGCATTGGTCGCGTTGGTGGATGACCTCTGGAAGGCCCAGGACAGGGGTTGTTCCTCTGTCCTGGTCCTGTTAGATCTCTCAGCGGCTTTTGATACTGTCGACCACAGTATCCTATTGCGACGGTTGGAGGGGTTGGGGGTAGGGGGCACCGTGCTGCGGTGGTTCACCTCCTTCCTCTCCGACCGTTCGCAATTTGTGTTGACAGGGGGGCAGAGATCGGCCCCGAGGCCCCTACTATGTGGGGTCCCTCAGGGGTCGGTGCTCTCGCCCCTGCTGTTCAACATTTATGTAAAGCCGCTGGGTGAGGTCATCCGTGGCTTCGGGGTGGAGTTCCATCAGTACGCTGATGATACTCAGCTGTACATCTCAACGCCGGGCCACCCCAACGAAGCCGTCGAAGTGATGACCCGGTGCCTGGAGGCCGTGCAGGGTTGGATGGGTCGTAACAGGCTTCGTCTCAACCCGGCCAAAACCGAGTGGCTGTGGTTTCCTGCGCCCAGATACAGCCAGCTTATTCCTTCGCTGGCCCTGGGGGGAGAGGTATTGACCCCCGTGGAAAGGGCGCGCAACTTGGGTGTCCTCCTGGATGTGCGGCTGTCTTTGGAAGAACATATTGCAGCCGTCGCCAGGGGGGCTTTTTATCAGATTCGTCTGATTTACCAGTTGCGGCCCTTTCTGGATCTGGGCGCACTTCGCACAGTCACTTCCGCCCTCGTTATCTCCCGCTTGGATTATTGCAATGCTCTCTACATGGGGCTCCCCTTGAAGAGTCTCCGGAGGTTGCAGTTAGTTCAGAATGCAGCCGCGCGGGTGATCGTGGGCGCCCCTCGGGGCGCTCACGTAACACCACTTCTCCGCAGGCTGCACTGGCTTCCTGTGGCCTTCCGGATTCGATTCAAGGTGGTACTGATGGTATTTAAAGTGCTCAATGGCTCGGGACCTGGGTATCTACGGGACCGCCTACTGCCATCGTCAACCTCCCGCCGCCCAGTACGCTCCCACAGGGTTGCCCTACTTGGGGTACCGCCGCCTGATCGTTGTCGGCTGGTGGCCCCGAGGGTGCGGGCTTTCTCTGTGGGAGCCCCCTCCCTGTGGAATGATCTCCGCCCGGAGATACGAGCCATGACGGACATCCTGACCTTCCGGCGCGCGGTTAAGACCCTATTTTTTAAACAGGCTGGCCTGGCCCAGTAAGGGTTTTTTTGGGTTTTATACCTAATTTTGGGTTTTAGTTTTTAATCTTCCATTTTAAATTTTTTATTAATCCCGGATTTTTAAATGTGTAATTGTAGTTAGACGGGATGCAGCCGGTTTATCTATTTAATTCAGTTTTAAATTTTATTTAAATTATATTTACTCTATGTATTTTTATTAGGCTGTACACCGCCCCGAGTCCCTTTTTTGGAAGAGGGAGCGGTATAGAAATATAAATAATAAATAAATAAATAAAAATAATAAAAATAAAATAATAATAATAATAATAATAATAATAATAATAATAATAATAATAATAATAATAATAATAATAATAATAGAGATACATACAACAGATGACTCTTGCCCTGCAATGCTGTGGGTTACTTGTAGAAGAGGTGCTTCAGAATATATTGCACAGGAACAATTAGATTCTGGATTTTTCCTTAAAGTCTCTGTGAGGTTTTTCCCCGCCAGAATGATGTGGCGGCTGCAGGGAGGCATTCTTTGCAATTGCATGATCCCAGAAAAGTATGCAGATGTTTTAAAGAGTTCTATTCTGATACTGTAATTGCTCTCCTATGTATTGTATTCTGAAACACATCTTCCAAATTAAATCTGAAACCATACACAGTCCTACAATCGATAGCATGCTTATATCAGTAGTAAGCAAACGGAAAGCTTTTAAGTAATCCATAAAAGACCTCCAGGGATGGCACCAATGTTTGAAGCTGAAAATTCATCAATTTGGCTGCAGTCACAATATGTTGGTATGCAGTGGCTAATTTCACACGACAATCTAAGATACCAATCTGTTTAAATGTATTTTCAATTAATCAACCTGCTAGACTGTAAGCTTAACATATTGCGGTAGTTTACCAACTGCATTATGCTAAGCCACAATCAAACAAATAGCTTTGTGGGATGTATGAATGCATTTTTCCCCAACTAAAATTCAACTGATGGGTCAAGATGGAAAATAGTAAATTAATCAACTGAGATGAAATAGTATTTGGCAGAGTTTCTTCACCTTTATTTCTTTCCTTCCATATCATAAAATATTACCCACATGAGAAGTCATGAGATATGTCACTAATTTTCTTTAAAACTGAATTAAAGTTTCAGCTGGCCAAACCTTTCTCAAGTGAATCAAGGAAATCATTTTATGATTAGTGAGGCTTGTCCTAATGCAAATTAGAATCTCATCTCTTTGGTCTCATACATTTAACAATGCATCAGCATGTTGAACAGAGTACTATTTTAATGTTTTTAATGGGTATCACACAGTTGAGCACTACATTTCTTAATTTAAATCAAATTCCTGGCCAAATTATTAGCAGGAAATCCTCAATTCACACATTACCTAATATGAATAAAAAGAAAGAAAAAAGAAAAACAGGATAAGACAAAACAAGGAAAGTGGAAATATAATTTTAGGGATTCTCAGGAAACTGTACAAGCATGCATTTTCCAGAATGTTTCTACTACAGCTAAGTGAAGAGCGCATTTAATTTAATGCAAAGCCCCACCAAAGGAGGATAAAGACAAACCCAACATTTGTATTTACTGGATTATTAAAATCCGACAGAAAAAGCATTTTGTAGCACTTAAAAAAACCCAAAACCCTGTACTACAATTTATCTAGTATTCTCTGGCAACGCACAGACCTCTCGTCTCAGAAAACCCATTTTTCTCTTGTATAAATAATTATACTCACAAGAAGCAAAACAGAGTTCTGTTTATAGCATTTTTAATGCGAAACCTGATCTTTTTCTAAACCATATAAAAATACAACACAATTGCTTTGTCGAAGTTGTAAGGGCGACTGACTTTCGCTTTCCTGAAATTGGAACTGGTCTTCATTAAAACAGAGTATGGCAGATAAACTTCAAAGAAAAAAGAAGAAGACAGCTGAAATGTAAACAAAAAAACAAAGCAATAGATACAATCCCTAGCTCAGGACAGCCTCCAGGTCCCTTACAGCATTCCAGCAGCTACAGAAATATAGATGCCTTATGCGGATAGATGCTGTTTAAAGAATCAGATTCTTTTCAGCTTGTGGGGAACTGCATGGCCTTCAGACCTTCTGCCTATTAAAATTCTTCACAGCTTTTCACTTTCTCCCCTCACGAGAAAGGGAATATGAATTCCCTGCAAAGATACTAAAAATTCCAAGTAGCTGAAAGGTCAAAAGCTCTGGTTTAGAAATGAATATGGACACCTAATTGCCCATCAAATTGGTTCAGAATTTTGGGTTTAGACCTGAAATCAGCTTATATTCAAATGTTTCTTTAGGGAATAAAATTCGGCTGGTGGAGAAAAGTCTCTTTTCTGAAAAGATAATTGTGTCAGGACTGCCTTGTCAAACTAATTTTTTTTTCTGGAAAATAATGGAAAATAATGCTCTTTTTCTCGCAAAAAGATCTAATTTTTAATATGTTGCCCAAAAATGCTGTTAACAGAAATCTGGCGCAATATTATGCACCCAGGCTTTTCTTCTAAGCTACCAGAGGGGAAAAAACAAGTTGTAATTGAAACTTAAAGGGAATAAAACTGCAATATGGACAGAAGCATCTCTAAATCAGTGGGAAGTAGCTATCCAAGCAAAAACCTTTACAGTCTTACCTTTAAGACATAAATGAAATATGATATAAATAAGGTTTAGAACACACACATACACGCACGCACATGCACGCGCGCACACGCACACACACACTATAGATCAGAAGATACCCTTTTCAGACTACTACATTTTATCAAAGGCATAATAATCTTTTGTAATGCACTAATGAAGTGAGCTGTTGCTTGTGACAGCTTAGGACTTTTAATAAGTTAGTCTGACTCCTGATTTTTTGTTACCATAGACTAACAGGGCTCTGCTCCTATAATGTGTGTGTGTGTGTGTGTGTGTGCGCGCACACGCGCACATGCCCGTTGTGTCTGTCTGTGTTCCTCATCAACCACTGATAGCAACCACCAATTCCCATTCAGCCTGTTTCTCAGTTTGGATGGCATATATACCATACACAATTTTACTTGGTTTTGCATTCTCAACCTCTCTTCCTTCCCTCTTTCACTCTATAGCATATTATATCAAACTGGAGCCCAGGCAGAGAATGGTAGCACAATAACCAAAGACTTTAAGAAGTATACATGCTTTTACTTTAAGTCTCCTGTTTTGTTCTTTGTAATGTTCTCCTTTTTGTTGTATTCTCTGTATTTTATTTTGTTTTTAATTAGGAAGGTTTTACATTGTATTTTTCCTATGTTAGCCACCAAATTGATTAACTACAGAGGCATAGAAATATGCTGGATAAGTGAATAAATTCCCTACAGTGGGAGAAACACTTTCCTAAGGCCATTTTTACATGGCACCATTTTCATTCCCCAATCCCTCCTAAGCATTTTGAAGCCAGCCATATGATTATCTTCATTCCCACCAATTTCAGGATGGCACCGGATACTTTGAGCCAAACCATGTTCTCTTCAGCAACTAAAAGGATAATGCAAAAACCATCATCAATCAATTTCCCATCCCCTGAGCTATGGCGGTCCCTAAGTAACAAACATTCCCTAACAGAAAGGATAAAAATTAAATTGCTATCCTCCATTTTCAACACATTTAGTATGCATTTGTCTGACTGCTGGCAAGAAATCTGAGTGGCTGTTACACAGAACAGGCTGCTTGCTCACTAAATGTCATTCTTCCTGCATATAAATTTCAAGTAAAATCTATGACAGTGTTAGGAATTCAAACTATGGGGTGTTTTTTTTTTCATACCATGAACTTGAATAGAAATTAATCAGAAGACTAAGATGTGGCCTCATATAAAGTTGTCCAGACGAGCTATGGAATTTACAGGATGGCAGGAATGGCAAGATCTTTTCTATGAGACCCACCTCCATACTGGCTCAATCTCCAGCACTGGTAAGTATCATCAGAAGAACATGCTCCAGAAAGATATCAGAGGACACTCAGTGGTACAATATCCGTGGTGATTACATAAATGCAGTGTGTGGAAGGCTTCGTAGGATTCATATAGTTTCAACTCTATCTAACAAACCAGGCTTTTTCAACATACATTGAGTTTTGCAAGATAATCCAGACAAGAAGCATGCCCAGATGAACTAACTTTATTGTAACATTACATTAGCATAATCTTGTAAATCTGAAAATGCATTTCTGCCCTATAGCTGTTACAGCGCAAGAAACAAGGGATACCTTGAGATGTCTGTCATGCCCACATTCCTGCTGAGGCCTAAGCTGCTGTTTATCCAATGTTTCCCCTGACTTCAACTCTTTCTCGACTCCCAAGGTCATTCCCACATACCCTTATATCTTGCCACCCCCTGGATGTGATTATGCCCACTTAACATTCTTGTATTATCATGAGTAAGTCTCCCTACCACCCAGCTACTAAACTCGGCACATCATAGCAATCTAAACAAGCCTTAGCCATACACAAACCCGACAATTGAACCTGGAGGCCTAGATCCTTATAAAAGATACTGGGTATGTGTTCTGTATACTGAAGCTTAAAAGATGCAGAAGTAGAAACAGCAGCTGTGAATAAATGATAATATCTTGCTCAGACGTGGAGGTCTGCTGATACCCATATTTTACTCCATAGCTCAAGATTGCATATTGTTGCCTTAGCAACTGACACATGAAAGGGCCATAAAAGACTGTCTTCGAAATCCTGTAGTTGCATGTATTTACAACAATGTGCAGAAGGGAAAAAAGAATCCTCCTTCGGTCTTCTGCTGCTATTATAGTACCAAAACAATTCTGGTGAAGGGATATACATGTACAATGCTGAAATTTTCTCTCTAATATATTTGCAGATAAATCACAGTTTCACAAGAAATCATTAAGGGCAAAAGCAGCCCTCTCTTTGAAGCCCTCTGGTTCAAGGACCTTATTTGACATGGAGTTGCAGAAGACTTCCTGCCTTTTGCATGCAAAACCCAGATTCAGACTTTTTTTTAACTCACATGCAGACAAAAGCTTCTTCCCTCTAACCTGAAATTTGCTTAAGCATTCCAAATCCCACTTCACCAGCAATCACATCAGCTATAAACAAAGTTCCATTCCTTCCACAAGAGCCAAATGTAGTTAAACATGCTAGTAAACTTACTTATCCAAAAGAAGTTCGAGGTGGCACCCAGAAACAAGTCCAACCAGCCAACCTAGCATCTAGAAATTTTAGGACTGCAAACCCTGTGGCTCTCAGCTATCACACTCAAAGATCAGAGACTAGTGATGTAGTCTGAAAGATTTGGAGGGCTACAACTGCATGCTGTATTTTCTGAAGATATCATATGCCAACCATCTAGTACTCAGTCCACTCCAGAAGTGTTAGCACTACAGTTCCGAGGAATCTAGAGACATTCTTACAAATTTTTTTTTAAAAAGCTTTCTTTGGCAGTATATGGCCAGGAGAAAAATGCCAGAGATCAGCTCTGATGATAAAGAATATTATTTAAGATCAGCAAGAGAGAGGAGGCAATTGGACTAATATCACTACTTTGCCTTCTGGTCAATGGGTAATTTGAAAGAGACTATTTTGTAGTTCATAAATTTAACACTCCCAATCTTTCTGCTGCCCTACCAAAGATGGGGGTGAAATGCTGATCCAGTTTATCTTTCCATTAATTAGTGGGCTAATTTATTTGATAAATACAAACATTACCTTGAGGAATGGACAGTATGACTGATGGTAACCACATAGCCCGCTCCTCCAACATCTAAATATGGCCCAGTGAAAGTAATTAATCCTGGATTGGCCACCGCATGGAGGTACCTATCAGAAAACAAAATCATCACTTTTGATGTAACAGAATAATTTCACATGACAAAAAGAATTTTGTAATATGCAAAACCATAGAAACACAGGCAATGTTTAAAATCAGTTGAAGACATCTATCAAATCTGTATCCCATATTTCATGTTTAAAAAAAATATTTTTAGGATTAGATATAAGTTAATGAGCCTCATTTCAGAGAACTGAACATCCTAACGAACAGTTGCACAGAAAATATGAATTTCATTTTTCCTGTTTCAAGAATCATCTCTAGAAGTGTCAAAGATATCAATTTCTTGCTAGTGTTGAGGCAGCACTAGCAAGTCTACTCCTATTCTTTTGGATTTTTCTAATTTAAACAGGCATTTGTAACTAGCTACTTATAATTAAATATGTAGAAATATCTGAACTCTAAGGAAAAGAGTGGTAAAGAAATGGTTGGTTTTTTTCCCCCAATTCTCCTATACTTTGCTACTCCAGAGGATTAAAAACAAGGAAGAGATAGATTGACAGGATTGGCAGAAAGGACTGACAGCATGAGAAGCTAGGGACAGGCATTCTGCATTCGGTTAAATTCATTGGCTTCTGCTGTGATTTGCAAAATGGCTTAGTTCTCAGAGTGGGATACATTTAAGAGTTTCCTCATGGTTATTATCTCATTTACAGTGTATACAAAACATTTTCTTAAGCCAAGCTTGTGCATAATTAATAGACAACTTAAAATGGGATTACAACATAGGAAATCTACACTACAGGAGAACAGCTCCTCAAAATAATGTGAGAAGCAACAATGCCATGAGGATCTGAAAATCATAAAGAGAACTCCAGAAGATAAGTGCTAATGCATTTTGTAAATAGCAGATTTTAGTATCCATGGTTTTTTGCCGATCCACAGAAGGGCAAAAAAAAATAATTTGCCTGCTAAAACACAAACAGCTGACCAAAATTTAATACATTAACAGAAACTATATTATTACATTTGAAGATATTTTATCCACCAGAGATTTTTTCCCCTATAAATCCATCACGGAATATTCACTCTCATTCAATATTATTAGCCTGAATGGTTTTCTTAAACCTTTCATAATGGGATCCTAAAACTCACCATTGTCTCCTAGTGGGATCAAATGCTTTGTCCATGAGGGAACCAGGATAAATTCTGAGCACCCCATTGGGCGTTGCTATGTAACGGCGGACAATGTAACTGTTCAAGCTACTCATTTCCATTTGTGTCATCCATTCATCTGTGACGTGACTGGTAGCCATTACTTCATTTCTGACAGAGAACTGCAAAACAAAGACAGAGCTAGCAGGGTTCCTTTAAAACTTGACTGAAAAGATAATAAGCTGCTTGCAGAGTTTCTTACAGATTCATTGGAGATAATCTAAACCCAATTACTACTTTAAAATCTTCTCTCACCAGATGGACCTAGCAATTTTTTAAAAAGTAAATCCTAACACTAATGAAATACTGTTGGCAGCATTCACAATATTTAATGTTTTACTTTGAATCTAAATCCTTGTTGTACTTTTAATTTTCTACACTTTCAAAATGAAGAGCATTTGGTTTTTTCCGTGTTTGTAACATTGGCCTGATTTTCATATTGTTCACACTGCTATCTAACAAAACTTTTTTTTTCTGCTATCAAAAACTGCAGCCTGTTTTACTTAGGTAAACAATTTGGGAGTATGTTCTTAAATCATTACTTTGGAAATCCATTTTGGAATACAGCTGACTTAGATTCTTTTTAAAAAAGGTCTTAGTGAATATTGTTTTTTCTACTTCAAGCAAAAATATTTCGACTTTAAATGCGCTACATTTTTCATGTTGCCAAGAACAAAGTTTACCTGAGGTAAAAACAACAACAACAACAACAAAGAATTAAAAATGATACAATCCAAAGAACATAAAAAACAGCTTTTTGATCAAATAAAAATCCAAAAACCTAGCAAAATATTCATCACAGGTCTTCAAAACCCAGCTGCTCTTTTCAAATCTCACATCAGGGAGTTTCAACAAATCAAAACAACATCCCCAAGGATAGAAGCATCATAAAAAGTATAGAAGGTAAAATGGGCACAAAAATCATACTTTCAGCCCAGGGTTGGCAATGAGGCGGGTGTTGTCACTCAGATACGCTGTATAGTGTTCCACCATCCTCTTGGTCTCGGGCTGGCTTAGATGTTCATATGGAGATGAAAAACCACCTGCAGACAACATCACTGTAGGGCTTTCTGGAAAGAGAAGCACCGATAAATTGTTTAAGTCACAAAATGTCCCACTGTATCC
Source organism: Bungarus multicinctus (assembly GCA_023653725.1). NCBI lineage: Eukaryota > Metazoa > Chordata > Lepidosauria > Squamata > Elapidae > Bungarus > Bungarus multicinctus. The sequence continues at coordinate 63,558,281 of CM042842.1, forward strand.
AGCTCTAGAAAATCCATTACTTAACTGGACCTCTCCCCCTCAAGCTGAACTCTAGTGTATGAGCATGTGTAATTTAAGCGGGGGAAAAAACCTCACAAATAAAGTACTATTGTGTTTGTCACCACCAGGGTGCACTGTTGCAATGAAACTGTATTACTTAGCAACATTCTCTTAATTCCCTACCATTTCTATACAACAGCAAGATTGAAATAGAAGAAACACCTATCATATTTCAGAATATTATAGGAAAATGGAGTAGTTTGAGTAAAAACAGTAGACAGCTATCTAGGCTGTAATATTGTGAAGTCTCTTCAATTCAATTTCAACTCCTGCTGACCTAGTGAGCATGCCCATTCAATTTTCTTGATTGGAAGTGTGAAAGTGATTTGCCTTTGACTTCTTCTGGAATATTAATTTCGATCTCCAAGGGGTATTCCACTCAAATAATAATTCACCATGGTTAGCACACAATGAAAGTATGTTCAAAGAAACATTCAATCAGATGCTACCATTTGCTGAATACAGGTCCCTTCTACAATCAGACCACCTAATAACGATAAAGTATCAAGTCGTGGAAAAACAGCTGTCAAAAGCAACCTTGATGGTCATGAATAAGCCTGGATCTACAATGTAGAATGTTACTTCTAATATACTGAAAATGCCAGCAAGTCTCTTAATTGCCCACTAATGCAGACAAAAGTCAGCACAGAACAACAGAAACAGTAATCTAGAGCAGGGGTGTCAAACTCACATTGTCACGGTGATGTCATGTGATGTATCGGGACTTTTTTCCTTTGCTAAACTGGGTCTGGGCGTGGCCAGCGTGTGACGCATCTGGCCCATGGGCTGAGAGTTTGACAGCCCTGGTCCACAGGCACTAGGATTTTTTTAAGTGTATGCATCAACTTTCACCAATCTAGTGATATCCAGATTCTGCTGTCATAATTCTCAGTCAAAATCTGGTAGGACAGTATTGGTGTAACACTGTACAGGTAGAACTTGATTTACAGTTCATTTAGTGTCTGTTCCAACAGCAGTGAAAAATGGACCATTTTTCAAAGTTATTAACTGTTCAGCATCCCCATGATCATGTGATCAAAATTCAGATGCTTGGCAACTGGTTCATATTCATCACCTTTCCTTTTTGCGACCTTCTGACAAGCAAAGTCAATGGGGAAGCCAGATTCATTTAATGATCAGGTTAGTAACTTATCAACTGCAGTGATTCAGGTAACAACCAGACCAAGAAAGATAGTAAAATGGGGCAAAGCTCACTTAACAACTGTCTTGATTAGCAACAGAAATTGTGGTCGTAAGTCAAGGACCATCTGTATTTAATATAACATGTTGTATGGGAAAAATAAGCTGGAACTCTTTTTTCCTCACCTTCATACTGTTTACTAATTTTTCTCAGCTCTTTAAACGGATAGCAATAATAATTACTATACAATAACCAATTTTTTGTAAATAGTTTTCAACAATGCACATTTAAGGGAATAATAGGAAAGATTGATAATTCTTTACTGAGGAATAAAATTGTGGAACTATATGATGAAAAAATATTTTCCTTCCAAAACATCTTATTATTTCTCTAATTTTAAATTTCCTGTTACACCATGACCTGGAGCAAACTTCTAAAGTGAATGTGCCTGATTTCACTGTATAAATGTATTCTGATTTCTTTAAAAAAAAAAGACAATGCTTTACTGAATTCAAAAGTTTTAAACAGTTTTTAATATCTCTGAACTTGCCAATTAAAAATATTTCAAAGTCTATTCTCTCCAGAGTTCTAGCTTCTTTTTACAAAGATTGACAGTATTAAATATTTATAGCTAGGAATAAAATCTGCATAATTCCAAAATTACTAGGATACACCATGACTGGCATGAACTTCAATGTTTTCATGTTATTGCTAATGATTTATTTGACAGCCAGGAGAATCAAGCTCAGCTTTGAAATAGTGTAACAACACTACTCATACTTAACACATTCTGTTTTCTGGAAGGTAAGTTATGCAGCTGTCTATTTCCAAGATACATTTATTTCAAATTTTTTAAAAGCAAAGAAATAGACAATCCCAAGACATTTCATTTCACTTGTACATTTATCTAGTTTGCAACCAGGTCCATTTGGCCAGCAGTTGCTAGAATTCACTAAAATAGAGTAACTGAAAGGAAGACAAACTTGATATTGAATTAGACTCTTTGACCTTCTGGCTTAGTGTTGTTGATACTGGCTGCAAGCAGTTCCCTAATGTTTCAAGTTTTTTCTAATCCCCTCTGAAGATGCCAAGGACTGAACCTAAGGTCTTCTACATACAAAAGAATATGATCCTCCCTGTTACTCAATTATCCATTAAGAACATTTAATTATATGCCAGAGGAAGGCAATCCTCCTGAAAACAAAGGCATGAAGTCTATAAGTCAAATAGTGGGATTAGAAGAAAACGATGTATCAAGGTAAAATGTGCATGACTAAAGTCTTATCTGTTTATTTTCATTTCTTGCTGATGGGGGGAAAATTCACTTTTCTGTAGGCTTTCAACTTGACATCTCCCAGGAACTTAATTCTCTGGCTCCTAAGCTCTGTAATCTTTGAGCCAGCTAGGAAGCTCAGCAATACAGTTTCTGCATTTGTCTGAATAAAATTACAAAACCTCTCCCAACCAAATTGAATTACATTTTTGACAATTTCTCTTTACATGCTCTCCATAAATTTTCTACTGGGTTCCCACAATTGGAATAATTCCATTCTAATGCATAAACTAATAGTTCCAATGTGTGATCCCAAAAAGTTGTTGAACTATAATTCCAACCAATCTAAACCACTGAATATCAGAAATGATGGGTGCTACTATCTACTGATATCTGGGGACAGAAATTCAAGGTGGTTGCTGGTTTAGTATTAGGTGGAAATTTCTTCAAGGCTATGCAACACAAGCTCATAGCATTGATAGTTTCCTATCCCCTGTATTAACTAGGAAACTTGGATAGATATTTTCTTTATTATGTTTTAATAGTTAGCCTTTAGAGGTGTACAGGATTAGTGTCTAAGACTGGGGGGGGGGGATATCCCAGGATTAGTGTCCAAGCTTTGATAAAAAGGCAAAAAGATGCTTATTATATTGCACAAGTACCAAAGAGACACAGGGAACAATTGGTCTCTACAGTTAGAAGAGAGGCCAAAATGACAGTTTTTGAGTTAAGATCAAGGGTAGTATTGAATATAAGTAGCATGATTTCAATTCAGGAAAGTCTAGCATTATGATGATGCTATATTTCATTTCTTTATGGGGACAGATTTTAGGAAAAGAAATACTTACCTAAGGTTGCCAGTTGTTTGAAATGCAGACAAGCAGTGGGCTGGCCTAAGAGATCCAGACGATGATAAAGGAGTTTACTACTGGGTACAGTGTTGAGGTTTTTAAGTTGTCTAACAGGTATTTCTGGTTGTATTACAACTATACACAAAATGAAAGATGTGTCTTGAACCTAAAATATAAGCAAGCATGATTTAATAAGGAGTGCATTCTATTTCAAATTAAGAAGCAAAACTGAAAGCTTTATAAATGTTTTAATTTAATGTACGGTAAGTAAACTTTTCTGGTCTACATTTTCAAAGAACAGCACTTTCTTTAAACATCTTTTCATTTGGACTCTTTGAGAGTTGTGATTTTCCAATTTATTTATAACACTGTAAGTTATGTAACATTCTGGATCAATTCTCCAAATTAATGCATCCTATTTAATTTATAAAAGATTTCCATATATGTTGACTATCAAATCATGACCAACATAGAGTGAACATTCTTTTATCTGAGAATTAATTTAAATATTCAAAATTAAGATGATCAATCCTTGCAGCAACCTTTCTGCACAGAAATGCATCCTATTAATTTCTGAAGATTGAGTGACACAGCAGTCATAAACAGGCATTAAGATTACTTTTAAATTTTAAAAGATTTACGTGGCATAGTTCTCAATCTTGATTCTGACTGGCCTGGAGGCATGTAATAAGATTCCTATTGCTTGGAAATCTAAGAAAAAGAATGCCTGTTTTGCTGCAATTAAAAAATGCCTTCAGCTTCAATATATTATCATATCTTCAAGTGTCACTTACCATTTTCCAGGCATAACTCACATTGTAGGCATCTTTCCCAATTTCACGCAGTTTGTTGACATGCCAAGACAGTGACGAATTCACAGGAACTGTAATAAGTTGACTACCGAGGGGGAGGCTAAATTGGCAACAAATAACATCCATCAACTACTTAAAATGGGAAACCAACTCAGTACTGGTTTTTTACTTTCAAGTGAGATCAGTCAGGGAAGGGCTGCATGGAATTTATTTTTAATTAAAATAGAAATAAGACTGCTTTGCTACATTCTATTTACTCTTCATACTCAGAGCCAAAATGCTGGTTCTGATCACATGAATTGGTTGCAGATGAAAAATTTCAGTGCCAATATACAGGGAATGAAACCACCAAAGCATTAGTTGGAGAAGAAATGGTAAACAGTTGGCTGCCTAGTTATACACATAGGCAAATGATAATACTGCCCCATATCTGGTAGATAACTAATTCCTTCAAAGGAAAGGAAGACTCAAGAATCCAGCAGAGCCTCACTTCTTCATACTGTATATTTCAATAGCTGAGCTTCTTTCACATTAAAGCAGCTGGAGGAATCTGGAAAATTGGTCCACAAAAGTTAGAGCCAACAGTTTGAGCTGGCAGAGGACATTTTTCATTTTGCAAGAGGCTACCATCTCTCTGCTGGATGCAGGGGGGGGGGCAATGGAATCCTCCCCCTCTCTTCCACCAATCCCAATGCTCGCTTGCATGTGTTACTTAACATGCAAGGCAGGAGTGTAGTTTCCTCACTACACTCAAACGAATATTGAAGTTTATTGTTCTTGCCTTCTCCAGGCTTCAAGTGCCAGAAAAGACACTTGCAGCCACAATCTGCAATACACAACTGGGACAGATGGTGTCCTGATGTCTTTTTCAGCAGAGATGGAGGGAAGAGCAGGAGCCTCATTACGAAATAACAGAAGACCAAAATTTGCAAGACTCTGTACTATAGCTCAGGACTATGCAGTTGAAATATCTTGACACCCTTGCTCTTTGCTTTTATAACCAATCTTTTCCATGGCAGCTCTATTCTGTATTTGTGAAGCAGAAGTTAAAGCCAATCATGCAAGAAGCTATACTGCAGCAACAACAGAAATGATGACTTGTTTATCCTATGAGGCATTAAGGATCCCAATCTGTCTAGCATTTAGAGCAGGGGTGTCAAACTGGATCAGCATGGATGCCTCCTTCAGCACTTTACTTGTGAGAATGGGGTGGGTGAGTGCACGTGGGGGGCCTCCGCACAGCCAGTTTTTGGCTAGCAGAATGCTGCTGGAGGCTGGGGAGGCTCTGTGCAGCCCGTTTTTGGCTGGCAGAGTGCTGCAGGAGGCCATGGAGAATGAAAACGGGCAGCATGGGGGCCTCATGAGCCCTCCCCATGGCCCGTTTTGGCCAACAGAGACACCACGGGCTGGTCCTTTGATATTTCCAAGCCGGCCTGTGGGCCAGATTTAAGCACCCCGCAGGCCAGAACCAGCCCGCGGGTTTTGAGTTTGACACTCCTGATTTAGAGGAAGTTATTAGCCCAAGCTGGTTCTTGTGCCTAAAGCGGGACTATAACTCAATCTTCTGGTTTCTAGTCTGATCCTTTCACCACTACACCAAACTAACCTTCAAGCATACACTAAATTTATATAAAGCATCCATTCAAAAACTTACCTGAGGATATTCTGTCGAACCAGTTCAAATTTTGGAATATTCTCATAATGTATTATATCTGTGTGAAGTGGTGGTTCCGAAAGCAAGTAGGGTCTGGTAAGAGAGGGATGCATAAGCGTATACCCTAAAAAAAAAATGGTTTTGCATATACATTATATTGATATGACATTGGAAGGATGGTAAATATCAAATTAAATAGTTACTCCAACAATGAAATTGTATTATCTTCCCATACAATAAGAACGGAATTATTACATTACCTTTATCATCAATCAGAAATGTGTAGGAAGCCAAAGAATCTTGGTAATAGGTAACATCTTCCAAAATATAGGCTAGATTAACATCCACTCCAACAATTCCTAACAACAGATTTCCAAAGTAACATGGTTTGCTGACAGTCATTATCAGACCTGTTTAAAAACATGCAAACACCAATAATTAGCACTAGGAAATCTGGAGCATCTGTGAACAACCAGCTCAGGATTCAACAGGACTTTCAAAATAACTACATATAGGCTTTTAGCTTTAATGGATGAGGAAATCTACCAATGCTTTTCATTAACATTTATTAACAAGCCACCAAGATAGCATTGTTTGTCATTCTTGTTTGGGACCTACAATAAGGGGTGCCCAACTTTCAAGAGCAAACTTTTTGGCTGCTTCAAGGACTGACAGGATTGGCTATGCATTTATTATATGAGTAAATGAGTAAATGAGAAAATAAGTAAAATACAATAAAATATAAAATCTGAAATCTTAACAGGGTGGTTACAAAAGTATAACTAGGCATAATTTTTATTTGTCGCAGCCAGGAAATTAGCAAAATCTCCATTATAGGCTCCATTCCGTCATCACATAATTTCAAGTATCAACAGCATTAAAATAAAAGTTTACATCTCTAAGCAAAAAGGGATGAAAGGAATTAAAAAGTATTTTCAAACAATTAAAAGATGGACATAATTAATTTTACAGTAAGTTGAGAAAAATCATGGTCAATGAATTCCAATGGAAGTTGAAAACAGCCAAGAATTATTATTATTATTATTATTATTATTATTATTATTATTTTGGGGGGGAATACTGCATAAGGTACTCAACGAGTAGTCCTTAATGGGTCTAAGTCTACATGGAGGGAAGTAAGCAGTGGGGTGCCAACAAGGTTCCATCTTAGGCCCAATATTCTTCAATATCTTCATTAACAACTTAGATGAGGGAATAGAAGGAGAACTTCCCAAATGTGCAGATGATACTAAGCTGGCAGGAATAGCTAACACCCAAGAAGATAGGCTCAAGATCCAGATGGATCTTGACAGACTAGAACACTGGGCCATATCTTAACAAAATGAAATTCAATGTTGAGAAAAGTAAAGTCCTACACTTAGGCAAGAAAAACCAAAAGTACACACATAGACTGGGTGAAACCAGGCTCAATAGCAGTAACTGTGAGAGGGATCTTGGAGTCTTAGTGGACAACCAGCTAAATATGAGCCAGCAGTGTGCAGCAGTAGCCAAAAAAGCTAATGCAACCCTAAGTTGAATTAACAGAGGGATACAACCAAGATCAAGGGAAGTACTAATACCACTCTATAAAGCCTTAGTAAGACCACACCTAGATTACTGCATCCAGTTTTGGTCACCACATTATAAAAAAGATGTTGAGACTCTAGAAAAAGTACAGAGAAGAGCAACCAGGATGTTTAGGGGACTGGAGGCTAAAACATACAACGAATGATTGCAGGAACTGGGCTTGGCTAGTCTAGTAAAAAGAAGGACCAGGGGAGACATGATAACGGTGTTCCAATATTTGAGGGGCTACCACAGGGAGGAAGGGGTCAAGCTATTTTCTAAAGCGCCTAGGCCAGACAAGGAATAATGGATGGAAACTGAACAAGGAAAGATTTAACCTGGAAATAAGGAGAAACTTGCTGACAGTGAGAACAATCAACCAATGGAACAGCTTGCCCTTGGAAGTTGTGGGAGCGCCATCACTTGAGACTTTCAAGAAGAGATTGGACTGCCATTTGTCAAGAAATGGTGTAGGATATCCCGCTTGGGCGGGGGGTTGGACTAGATGACCTACAAGATCCCTTCCAACTCTGATTATCTGTTATCTATTTTGCATTACAAATGAATGTTCATGTTCTCTGGGCATTCCTATAACATTATATATATATGTTCCCCTGTTCCCCTCCAAAGCAACAGGGAAACTGATACTTCCCAAATGACAGCAACATTTCTGAATAATATACTGTACTATACATAAGGATATCAGAAGAAAGAAAAATATAATTAATAATATAATAAATAATATAATAAATAATTATATGTAAATATCTTCACCTGCCCTTCAACTCAGGTAGATCAAGAAAGAATGCAGAAAGGCCTCAGACTAATCCAAGCACTCCCTGAACATATCTAAACCTGTTTAGCTTTAATAAAATCATTGCATCGCATTTCCAGTTTTGGTTCGTTACATTCTTTTTGACAAAGTAAAATCCAATCTAGCAACTGATATGGAATACAAGCATATAAAATTTTTGGAAGTTCTTGATGGTTTGACCGTCAAGAATATTATTCTTGACGTCAAGAATATTATTCTTGACGTCAAGAATAATATTGCCATGGTCCAGAAGGTATAAAAAAGTTTTCCAGAATATTCTTACTCATATGTTCTGTTGCCACATCAGAAAAATATCTAGAAACAAACTGCCATTTCTGATGATACTTTGGTCTTTATAACAGAAAAACCAGACTGGACTCAACAAATAGCAAACAGGTTTGAATGAAGTTGCATGCATCCAGAAATGACTTCAAAATTCTTGATTGCATTTACATGCCCTCTTTCTTGCAAGCATGCATACCTTGTAATATAAATACACTGTGGAAGTTAGTTTTTGTAATGGTACAAAATGTATCTTCCAAAATTATACAGCAGTGATCCCGCCTCTGTGGTCCCTGCTGTCTGCCCCAACTATCTGTATTTCCCAACTACAGCCTGCTTGCTAGCTCAGTCTCCTTACCCCTATGTCTACAGCAAAGACTTTTGCCACTTCAGTCTCTTATTCCCAATGTTTCCTGCTACCGAGTTCCACTAATGTCACACAGTTCTTCCAAGGCAATGTCATACAACTTACACTCTCTCAAAAGATATCTCTCTTTGGAGACCGCTCCCACTGGTATGAAAGATTTATTATTCAAGGATTTCAATCTCAGGATATTAGAGACTACCAGCCAGTTTGCATGAGAAGCTACCATTAATATAGGTCTGTTTTTCCATGTGGTACCTACTGTACATAAAATAACTCAAATGGAATTCTTTTAAACATTTAACATTTCTTAAAAAGTCAATGTAAAATTATGGAATGCAACTGTAATGATTTTATTCACTGAAATCCATACAGTCTAATGTTCTTAAATTTGAAAGTATAGGGAAAAGGTCTTGCCAAAGCTTCAATGCCACTAAATTCCCATAGCTCTAAGTGGCTTGCAGAACGCCACAAGCCTTACACTACAAATAAAACAAACAAGCAAACCCAACAAGACCCCACAACCCATGACAGTGCCATCTTGTGAGGAGAGACTAAATCACCACATCCTGAAGTATCTTCAAAAAGACTTAAGACTTTACAGCTGTTTGTAAATCCAATAAAACAGAGGAGACTGGACATCGGGAAGTAAGCTGTTCCAAAGGACAAACAAGATGGCTCGCCCTCTGGGTATTCCTTGAAAGAAAGGATCCTCAGCAATCCCCCCCTTCCTGTCTCATTGGGTGGTCAGTTTCCATCTGGAGAAGCTAATCTCATAAGTATCCAAGCCCCAAGACATGAAGAGCCTTAATGATGACAATCAGCACTTTGAATGGCATCCAGTTTTAACAGGGAGATTCCTGCATTTTCTAAAGGCTTACTGAGGGATCCATGAGTGCAAAAAGTTTGAAAAATACAGACATACAGCCTTTGAAAGTTAAGCCTTGCAATTTAAAACTTATGTATCCTGCATTTCCAAAGTTTCAAGATGCTTTCAAACAGTATAAAAACTTCAGACATGAATAATCAATACAAAAACATCAACAGCTCCAGAAACATTTAGCAGTCCAGAAGAAAGATGTTTTACACCTTTTCTTTAAGTTATAATAGAATGGGAATGGGATGGCATCGCATCACATCATAGAATGGAATAATAGAGTTGGAAGGGACCTTAGAGGTCTTCTAGTCCAACCGCCTGCTCAGGCAGGAAACCCTATACCATTTCAGACAAATGGTTGTCCAATATCTTCTTAAAAATGTCATGTGTTGTTGAAGCAAATCCATGATGGCACAGCGGTTAGAATGCAGGTTACTTCTGCAGGTTACTTCTGCTGTCTGCCAGCTGCCTGCAATTTGGCAGTTCGAATTTCATCAGGCTCAAGGTTGACTCAGCCTTCCATCCTTCTGAGGTTGGTAAAATGAGGACCCAGATTATTGGGAGCAATAGGCTGACTCTGTAAACTGCTTAAAGAGGGCTGTAAAGCATTGTGAAGCAGTATGTATAAGTCTTAGTGCTGTTGCCATTCACAACTTCTAGAGGCAATTTGTTCCACCTATTAATTGTTCTAACTGTCAGGAAATTTCTCCTTAGTTCTAAGTTGCTTCTCTCCTTGTTTATTTTCCATCCATTGCTTCCTATCCTGCCCTCAGCTTTGGAGAATAGCTTGACTCCCTCTTCTTTTTGGCAGCACCTGACATATTGGAACACTGCTATCATATCACCACTAGCCTTTCTTTTCATTAAGCTAGACATACCCAATTCCAGAAACTGTTCTTTATATGTTTTAGCTTCTTTGTTGCTCTTCTATACACTCTTTCTAGATCTCTTTCTATCTTTTTTACATTTTGACAATGAAAACTGGATGCAACATCCCAAGTAGGGTCTTATCAAGGCATTTATTATAAAGCTGAAGTAATTTCATCATCATTACACCGAGTATTGTACAAGTATATAAAACTAAGATATAGGCTTTCCTCTCTTGTCATTTTCAAGAGAAATTCTCAAGAGAAATTTTCAAGAGAAATTCCTTCCCAAGCAGAAGGAAATCAACAACTAGCAGATGACCTGAATATGTTCTACTGCAGGTTTGAAAAGAAACTACAGCCATCTATCTCCACAACACACATCTCAAACACACCAACAATAGACAAGCCTCCTACAACTGGCCCCAATCCATTGGGCTCACAATCTCTGGTGATCACAGAAAAAGAAGTGCAAGATCTATTACACAGACAAAAGCCAGGAAAAGCACCAGGGCCAGACAAGATAACTCCTTGCTTAAAAGTCTGTGCTGAGCAATTGGCCCCCATCTTCACCCGAATCTTCAATAGATCACTAGAGATGTGCTATGTTCCTTCCTGCTTCAAACGTTCTACCATCATCCTAGTGCCAAAGAAGTCCTCCATCAAGGAACTGAATGACTACGGACCAATTGCTCTAACATCTGTAGTTATGAAAATCTTCGAAAGGCTTGTGCTGTCCCACCTGAAAACCATCACGGATCCACTGTTAGATCCCATGCAGTTTGCATACCGAGCAAATAGATCGACACATGATGCTGTTAACATGGCTCTGCACTACATCCTTAGCGCAGGAGGATCCCTTACAGGGACAGGTTGAGGACTTTTCTAGGTTTCTGCAGGACAAAATCGCTCAGATTAGGGACGAGCTGGACTCCGACTGGGCATCTCTGGGTGGGGGGGGCGGAGGGGGATATCGGTGAGGTCAATTGGGTTGAGTTCGACCCTGTTACTGTAGAAGACGTGGACAGGGTGCTGGGGGGACTGAATGCCACCACCTGTTTGTTGGACCCGTGCCCCTCCTGGCTGGTTTTGGCCATTCGGGAGGTGACACGAGGCTGGTTCCAGGGTATTATAAACGCTTCCTTGAGAGAGGGGCTTTTACCCGCCGCCTTGAAGGAGGCGGTGGTGCGGCCCCTCCTCAAGAAACCGTCCCTGGACCCAGCATTGTTATCAAATTATCGTCCTGTCTCCAACCTTCGCTTTGTTGCGAAGGTTGTAGAGAGTGTGGTGGCCCGTCAGCTCCCCCAGTTCCTGGATGAAGCGAGTTATCTTGACCCCCTCCAATCGGGCTTCAGGCCCGGGCACAGCACGGAGACGGCGTTGGTCGCGTTGGTTGATGATCTCTGGAGGGCTCGGGACAGAGGTTGTTCCTCTGTCCTGGTCCTGTTAGATCTCTCGGCGGCTTTTGATACTGTCGACCACAGTATCTTATTGCAGCGGTTGGGGGGGTTGGGGGTTGGAGGCACCGTGTTGCGGTGGTTCTCCTCCTTCCTCTCCGACCGTTCGCAATTTGTGTTGACAGGGGGGCAGAGATCGTCCCCAAGGCCCCTGCTTTGTGGGGTGCCTCAGGGGTCGGTGCTCTCGCCCCTGCTGTTCAACATTTATGTAAAGCCTCTGGGTGAGATCATCCGTGGCTTTGGGGTGGAGTTCCATCAGTACGCTGATGATACTCAGCTGTACATCTCCACGCCGGGCCACCCCAACGAAGCCGTCGAAGTGATGACCCGGTGCCTGGAGGCCGTGCAGGGTTGGATGGGTCGTAACAGGCTTCGTCTCAACCCGGCCAAAACCGAGTGGCTGTGGTTTCCTGCGCCCAGATACAGCCAGCTTATTCCTTCGCTGGCCCTGGGGGGAGAGGTATTGACCCCCGTGGAAAGGGCGCGCAACTTGGGTGTCCTCCTGGATGTGCGGCTGTCTTTGGAAGAACATATTGCAGCCGTCGCCAGGGGGGCTTTTTATCAGATTCGTCTGATTTACCAGTTGCGGCCCTTTCTGGATCTGGGCGCACTTCGCACAGTCACTTCCGCCCTCGTTATCTCCCGCTTGGATTATTGCAATGCTCTCTACATGGGGCTCCCCTTGAAGAGTCTCCGGAGGTTGCAGTTAGTTCAGAATGCAGCCGAGGGGCGCCCACGTAACACCACTTCTCCGCAGGCTGCACTGGCTTTCTGTGGCCTTCCGGATTCGATTCAAGGTGGTACTGATGGTATTTAAAGTGCTCCATGGCTCGGGACCTGGGTACTTACGGGACCGCCTACTGCCACCAACAACCTCCCGCCGCCCAGTACGCTCCCACAGGGTCGCCCTACTTGGGGTACCGCCACCTGATCGTTGTCGGCTGGCGGCCCCGAGGGTGCGTGCTTTCTCTGTGGGAGTCCCCTCCCTGTGGAATGATCTCCCCCCGGAGATACGAGCCATGACAGATATCCTCTCCTTCCGGCGCGCAGTTAAGACCCTATTTTTTAAACAGGCTGGCCTGGCCCAGTAAGGGTTTATGGGGTTTTAAATTAACAGGTTTTTTTTAAATTTTAATCTCATTTTAAAATTTTTCGGGATGCAGCCACATCTATGTTTAATCTGGTTTTAAATTCTATTTAATTTTGTAACTTTGTAATTTTATGTATTTATTAGGCTGTACACCGCCCCGAGTCCCTTTTGGGAGAGGGAGCGGTATAGAAATACAAACAATAAATAAATAAATAATCCTACAACACCTCGAATCTCCAAATACCTATGCAAGGGTCCTCTTTGTAGACTTCAGTTCAGCATTCAATACCATCATTCCAGACACTCTTCTAAGTAAACTAAACCAACTAGCACTACCTGAACACACTTGTAAGTGGATCATAAACTTCCTAACAGACAGGAAGCAGCAGGTGAAGCTAGGTGAAATCACATCCAATATCTGTACAATCAGCACAAGGGCCCCCCAAGGCTGTGTGCTATCTCCACTTCTCTTCTCCCTATATACCAATGACTGCATCTCAAATGATCCATCTGTTAAAATACTGAAGTTTGCTGATGACACAACAGTCATTGGTCTTATTCGAGACAATGATGAATCTGCATACAGACAGGAGGTTGTACAACTTGCCTCGTGGTGTAACCGGAACAATCTGGAACTGAACACACTCAAAACCGTAGAAATGGTGGTAGACTTTAGAAGAAATCCTCCCATACTACCACCTCTTACAATACTAGACAACACAGTATCAACTGTAGAGACCTTCAAATTTCTAGGTTCTACTATATCACATGACCTAAAATGGACACCTAACATCAAAAACGTCATCAAAAAAGCACAACGAAGAATGTTCTTTCTGCGCCAACACAGAAAGCTCAAAGTGCCCAAGGAGCTGCTGATCCAGTTCTACAGAGGAATTATTGAGTCTATTATCTGCACCTCTATAACTGTCTGGTTTGGTTCTGCAACCCAACAGGACAGACACAGACTTCAGAGGATAATTAGGTCTGCAGAAAAAACAATTACCACCCACCTGCCTTCAATCGAGGACCTGTATACTGCACGAGTCAAAAAGAGGGCTGTGAAAATTTTTATAGACCCCTCACATCCCGGACATAAACTGTTTCAACTCCTTCCCTCAGAACGACGCTAAAGAGCACTGCTCACCAGAACAACTAGACACAAGAACATTTTTTTCCCGAAAGCCATCACTCTGCTAAACAATTCCCTCAACACTGTTCAACTATTTACAAAGTGTACACTACTACTACTATTAATCTTCTCATCACTCTTTATCACCCATCCCCTCCCACTTGTGACTGTAACTTTGTTGCTTGTATCCTCTGTTTCCTAGTATGATTTGATGTTGATTGTACCCTATGACTATCATTAAGTGTTACACATTATGATTCTTGATTCTTAACGAATGTTCCTTCTTTATGTATACTGAGAGTATTTACACCAAGACAAATTCCTTGTGTGTCCAATCACACTTGGCCAATAAAGTATTCTATTCTATTCTATTCTATTCTATTCTATTCTATTCTAAATGAAAATGACATTGTTAAAATCAAATTTAACAATGACACATAAAAAAGGGACCACATTTAACTAAAATCCAAACTATGAAGGACATTAAAACACATAATATTGCTGATGAATAGACTGGGCATGTTCCTAAATTCTATTAACTGTTAAAAGTCAAGAGGCAATGATAGAAACAGAAATGATTTAACTTTCTTATCTTGTGTGCTATATATATTCTGGATCTAGATCTGGATCACTTCTGACTTACTTTTGAATAATGCATGATTACATAGAGCTACATACTACAAATTTAATGCAGCATGTAGTTTGACTTTAAGCTATCCTCATGGTGTCACCAAATATAAAGTTATAGTAGTCTGTACTAGAAGTGATAAAAGTGTGACTCCGAATAATGTTAAGCTTAACTTTTTTTTAAAAAATGGGGATAGTTTTATGTGTCAGTTAAAAGTTCGTAAAAGATGTTCCCACCAGTGGTGGGATTCAAAAATTTTTTACTACCGGTTTTGTGGGCGTGGCTTATTTGGTGGGCATGGCTTAGGGTCACATGACTGTGTGGGTGTGGCTTGGTGGCCATGTGACTGGGGTAGTCATATGACTGTGTGGGCATGGCTTGGTGGTCATGTGACTGGGTAGATGGCCAACTCACTGTCACTCACGTCAAGGGGTGCTCACCTAGCCCCTCCCCTCCCAGCCATTCCTTGTCACACCCAGCCTCAACATATCTATAGTTCTGTAAAAATGTTGTTCACCTTTTGTTGACTTTATTATTTACGTACTATAGATGTACTTTCATGGACCACTGAAAGGAGGAAATGGCTCAGATGCTTTGCCCAAGAGGGTGATAGGCAACAGGTTTTTAGGGGGCTGCCAGAAAGAAGGGGGGGCAATGTATTTTCCAAAGCTCCAGAAGGCAAACAATGTATTTTCCAAAGCAGGATGGAAACTGAACACAAAGAGAAGCAACCTAAAAGTAAGGAGAAACTCCCTGATAGTGAGAACAATTAACCAGTGGAATTGCTTGTCACCGGATGTTCTGGGTACTCCAACATTGGAAGTTTTTAACAAAAGACTGGAAAGCCATTTCTCTGAAATGGTATAGAGTTCCCCCCAAGGTCCCTTCTAAGTGTTATTCTGTTATTCTAACACCTTTCCCAGGACCTCTAATCAGAGTTTGGCATCCTCAGTTTTCCTGCCTGAGCAGGAGGTTGGACTAGAAGACCTCCATAGTCTCTTTCAACTCTGTTAAACCCACCTGTATTTATGCTATTGACATATAAACCCTGAAAAATACCTGGGCAAAAGAAAGGCAATAAAATCACTCTAGGTGTAGGGACAGTGTAAAATATAAATATATGGTAAATAATGAAACAATTAAAAATAATAGCACTGAGTTTTCTCTCTCTCCCACTTCCTTCTTCTTTTTTTCTTTCTCTCTTTTTTTCTCCCCCTTCCTCTTTCTTTCTTGCTTTCGTTCTTCCCCTTCCTCTTTTTTCCTTCCTTCCTATTTTTCTTTCTCTTTCTTTTTCCTCTTTATTTCTTTCTCTCCCTTCCTCTTTCTTTCTTGCTTTCTTTCTCTTTCCTTCTTGCCCTTCCTTCCTTCCTCCATTTCTTCCTTGACTCACACACACACACACACACACACACACACACACACACACACACACACAAACCTTTTCTGGGAAGAACTTATTGGGCAAACTCCAGAGCAGCGAGCGGCGGGACAATGAAGAAAGCAGCAGCCCCGGAACATCCATCGCCCTCCCTTTCGAAGCACATGGGTGTTGGGTGGGGGTGCCCCGAAAGGCAGGGAGAGCCTTCTCTGCTGCACTGGGGCTGGAGCTGAGGGGGCGGCGGGGGCACCCAGAAAGGCAGGGAGAAAGCGAACGGAAAGCCTTTCCATTCGCTTTCTCTGCTATGCTGGGGCTGAGAGGGGCGGCTGTGGGTGTGGGTGCCCCGAAAGGGAGGCAAGGAACACTTGGGGCTGCTTCCCATAGCCACGCTGCGGCCACCGCTGTCCCCCCCACCCTCTGGACTAGCCCAAAAAAGACAGCCCACCTTGGCCTCCTCCCACCAGGAAAGTCCCAGGCATTGGGGGGAGGCCCGGAAAGTCCCTAGGCAGTGGGGGAGAGACCCGGAAAGGACCCAGGGGGGTGGGCGAGGGTGTAGCACAAAACAGGCTTATCTGTGAGCAGGGCAGGCAGATCAGGGCTGCTCAGTTGGGGTGCAGGTACCATGTGGGGAAGTCAGGTTAGGTAAGCCATGAGGGCCCAGCATACCACATAGGAAGGGAGGAGTGACTGGGCGGGGCAAGCAGCGGGTGGGCAAGCTGAGCAAGCGAGCAAGCAACAAGTGGGTGGGGCAACTGAGCGACCGGGGACCGGGGAACCAGTTCGGGGGCATGGCCAGCCAGAAGCCGCTACCAGTTCCGTGACCAACGCCAAATTCTTGCTACCGGGTGACCAGAACCTCTGCAAACTGACTGAATACCACCTCTGGTTCCTACCCATTGTCAATTAATCAGTAACTTGTAGCAATCTGAGCCTCATATATGTTTAACCACAAGAAAAACTATACGATTTTGGGAGCTAAACATCTTTCCAAGCTGAACTCCATCTGATTTGAACTGCCTAATAGATTTAATACTGATTAAGAACCAAAGTGACTATTTTTGGGTTGTGACTGATAACTTCTAATATTAAAAGTTTAGATAAGCTCTGAGCACCATATTAAAAAAAAACATCAATGAAGAACTCCAAGGAATACAAACTCAACACTAGGCTTAATTTCATGGCTGCATTTTGAGTAAAATCATCCAACAGCAAAATCCAGCTCCAATTTTAAATATTCAAGTCCTGTTATTAGAACCTCCTTATTTTGATCTAAGAAGATGCCCCAAATAATTTAATTTTAATCCTGAGAAAATATGTAGCCCTCTATAAACTTCTCCTGATGAAAACTGTCCTTCGTGACATAATTTATATTCAACAAAAGTATCATTTACAATATAATTATGTGCATGTCAGCATCAGCTAGTTAGCTAGCTAGGTTTTGGGAAGAAATAGATCAAAACAGAGAATTTCATTTTTATACAAATACAAAATACAGATGCCTTTTACATATCACAATACCCTAATAGGCCTCTTATATGACTTTTTTATTGTAGTACCGTTATGAATGCTTGTAACTCATGATACTATATGTGCTTTTTCATTGTTTTTTTAAAGGAAGCTCTTACCATCTCCCATTTCATCAGAAAAGGGCAAACTGAAGACTGCTTCATCAATCATATGGTTTGGGAGATTTGTATAAAACCGACCAACAGTTGTTTCCAAATTGCTCAGCTGGTTCAGAACCATCATACTGCCCTTAGTTACAGGAAAAGCTGTTCGATCTGGGACTCCATACTTTGCTGAGTTTTGTTCTGCTAGATCTCGAAGAAAGGCTAATTCTTTTAAGCCTGTCACACCCTCTGCAACAATAGACATTGCACATAAACAGAGAGAAAAATCAGAGCACCTAGTTTATGAAACAGTACTGAGAACTCTCAAACAGTGGAAATTATAAACTAGTCATAATGCAATTTAATACATATATGAAAAAAATTATGCTTTCTGGAAATTCAAAATACCGAATATATAACTGAAAGATGCTTAGTATTCCAAAGATATCTTACCATTCATGAGAGCATAAGTAAGGATCATTACAGAGTTGTTAAGCAAACTATTTTCTTCATTGATGACACGAAGAGTAGTCTCAGATGAATCCCTTGATGTTATTCCAGCTGATAAGTAAATTATGATTGTATCTGTGTCTAAGAAATATAAGAAGAGCTTTCTTATATGCATATAATCTAACACACTAGGAAGTATTTGCATAGTAGATTCTCAATGTTAAAATTATGCTTGTAATAAGTGGACTAGATTTTTCGTTGTCTTAAAAATACTCAAAGTTCTACTCCACCTAATGTCTCTAATTTTGGCATCCAATAAAAGAAACCTAACTAAGTCAATGGAGGCCAAATTTCACCACCAAGTTAAACAGAAATAAGATAGTTATTCAAGGTTACCTACAAAAGACTGCTATGTGTATATATATTCCACAGAGGGTTACACATCATCTAAAATAAAGATATACCATCTTTTATTAACAATCCCTTTCCATTTTTAGGCTAGAGCATTAAGATTTAGGATCTTAATAAGGCAGTTAAGCCAGAAGAAAAGCAGACTATGTTCTCATCTTCTGCTTTTGATATAAAAAGACCACATTTCTATTTTACTTGTATATACAACATGCATTTACTTTGACCCTTTGACTGAAAAACCAGGAAATATTTGTAGAGGCTAGAAGCTTTACATGTTTTTTAAACCACCCTTTTCAATGCAATACCTTTGGGGAGGGGGAAACATTGTCAACAAATCACTTTTGGATAAATTTAAGAATGTTTTTTTGATGATGATGAATTATCACATTTATATGCCACCAAACTCCCAGAGATTCTGGGTGGTTTATAATGTTTAAAACGTTAAAAAAAATAGAGTATAATAGATAACATACAAAAATAGCATAAGACAGGAAGAAAGGGGCATCAATCAAAAGAAGGGGCGTCAATTGTCCTCTTCAAAGACCTGGGTGAAATATCCTAGGAAGTGGAAGTTCTTCAAAATTTGGGAGCAACCTCATTCTAGAGGACAGGTGCTGCTATATACTTCCAGGATCCTGATAGCTAGCATTGTTTAATTGATGGAACACAGAGTGTGCCAAGCCTTGCAGATTAAACCACTAAATAGCATTTCTAAGGCTTCCTTACAATCATTAATCAACAGCTCATGGAAAAGCATTCAGTAAGTCAGTGCCTAAAGAACAAGCCATTAAGGGAATATAACTGTCATCAAATAGAACACTAAACACTCCTATTGTTTATAGTCCCCTCTTTATAAATTTGATAACCAACTCTCAAAAACTGTTCTTTTTGTTGCAATTATATATGTCTGAATTTATATTACACATGTATTAAATTAGAATTTGGCATATTCTAGTGCAGGGCTAAGAAACTTGTGGCCTGAGGGCCAAAATTGTCATGCGCTGCCATGTTTAGTGAAGGGGAGAAAAGTCACGATATATTTCATGATGACGCCGTGATGATGCGAGTTCGACACCCCTGCTCTAGTGTTTTCAACCTCCCAACATTTATTTTCTACCATCAGCCAAATACTGTATATTCCAGCCTATTGCCTGTTATTTTTCTTGATTTACTGAATTACAATATAAGTCACATTCTGGTAATAATTTGAAAGTCTCATGATGTTCCTAGAATTAAAGGAAATTAAGGAGCTGAATTAATTAAATGATGTCCCTGTTTTTAATAGTTGAAAGACATTAAAAATGCAATATTTCATCTTATTTCTTTAGCTAGGTGTTCCAAAATATTTTGCATCATAAATCTCCATTCAGAAGATTTGATGACATGCATGCTGAGAAAGCAGGATGGATGTTAAAAATATCACAACCATATTTGTATTAGATATGACAACAATCAAGAAGATAGTTTATAAAAAATGAAAGCTCTTTGACAATGACCAAGCAATATAGTTCATCAGTACTATACTGAGTACTCAGTACTTTACTACACAGGGTAGTTCCTCAGTACTAGTATTTATGCTAAACTACAATAACTCCAATGTAAAAGAAGGGAAGATTCTTCCAGAGTGCATGTGTGTGTACATAATTGTTATATATTTGTTATAAAAATAATAAAAATCTAGTCAGAAGAAAAGAGAGTTGGATACCATGAAACTTCAGATCTCAAATCAACTGACTTTTGTACACAATGGATCACTTTTTCACATTGTGAAAAATGTAATCATTATTGCTAATGATACCAATTCCTATAACAGTCTACTTTCATCATCTAACTGGCATTCAGAAATACAAACACTTCTTCTGGCTTAATCTTATTATACAAAATTTTATAACATTTAAGAAAACCATGGTCCATCATACAGTTGTGCATGTTTCAAAAATGATTTGAAAGAAGTTGTTTGGATTTTTGTGCAAGTGTGAGCTCAGCAAAATTCTGCTATTTATTAAAGCAGCTTGACATTTTTCAGACTTCCATGTCAATCTGAAAAATGCCGCTGCTGTTTTGAGTTAACTTATACAATTAAATAACCTGTATTTATTTTCAGACTCAGGTGGAAGCTGTTTTAATAAATAAGCAAGCCAAAGCATTATGTCTGAAGGCCTTCCAAATCATTTCTAAGTGTGCATGACCAAAATTCATCAGCCCATCAGGAAGGGGTTTTGAGTGGGCCTTAAAAAAATACCAGAGTACATCCATATTGGATTGCCAAAATTTGGTATCAAAACTACCAATTTGCAGCGACAAAATTTGATTCATGGGCAACACTGAGTGTACAAGAATTGAGAATTCCAGAATATATTTCTTTTGTTCTTCTGATCAGATTGATCTAATTGTTTCAACAGTTCATCAGACAGTTCCCAGAAATTAATCTATCTTCTGGAAGCCTACCAGGCCATCCTGGAGTAGCTAAATCAATGTATTACAGAAAAGAAAAGAGATTGCTACTGGAATTCTTCAAGATGCATTGATGAGACCCACTGATTAGCTTTATGTTGGAACTACATTTTATTCATCCACATTATTCTTTAGACATGTGGTCTTTGTACAACTTTAAATATTAATTATTATAACTAAACTTGGATTATCTCAAAAAATTAGGCAAGGTTGTCCATTATTAGTACTTGGATGGAAGGCTACTAGGATAGACAAGGCTGTATGTTTGGAAAGTGGGGGGGGGGGGGGGGGCTGGAAAAATGGAACCACAAACAACTTCCATAGTATATCATCATATTGTACTTCTGTATTAATAATAGTATCCTATAATTATTAAGGGATGAGAAATGATACAGAAAGATTAGTACATGATAACAATACAATAAATAAAGTTTCTTTGGGTTGTTGTATAGACTAAGCTAAAAGCAAAAAAAAATACAGGTAATATTTGTAAAATTTAAGACATTCTCTTCTCCTCTGCCCTGTTAAAAAGAAAAATCCAAATCCAAAAAGGAACAACAAGGTCAGGAGCAAAGATACTAATTTTGTGTAACAATATACTTACTCGCTTGAAGTTTAGTGCTATTGTTTGTATTTCGCATCAACTGAAATGCTTTCTGAAAGCCTGCTGCATGCTGGGTAGGACTGTCAGATGATTTGATATTGCTAACAAAGGTGGACATTTTCCTTTTTGTCTCACTAGTAGCAGGAGACAGAAATGTCTTGTAGCACTGATCCAAAGAACAAGTTCTTACTGTGTCTGCCACAGTTAACACAGAAATCTGAAGAAGGATAAAAGAAAATCACCTTTCGTTTAGAGTTGCCTTTTTTTACATTGTACTATAATAACAACAGAAAGGTCTATTTGATTTTAAAATTCAACTATTGAATCAAAACTAAAGGCATGTATCTATAAAACTTAATACAAGGTTAATTTATGAAAAATCACATCTTTAATTTGTCAGTGAAGTATTTCTTATGTAAAATGTTTGCAATAATAATCAGAAACTGTCACTGAACTTTCAGAAACCTAGGAATGAAAACATAGAGAAAATAGCAGATTGTTTTAGGGAACAGATTATTTTAGGGAACAGGAAGAAGTGGGGAGCCTATATTTTATGAGACCCTTGAATGAAATTCAAAGCAACAATTTTATTTCTAGTACTTGCTCATAAAAAAATAAATTAATCTTTTTCTCCAGAATATGTAACAAGAGGCTATACGTACACATTCCATACTAAAAGTCTCCTCCAATACCATTTCCAAAATTCAGAATGAAAAGGGTGAAAGCTGCCCCATCTTATTTTTTTAGTTATCTTCTCCTCTAAGATAATCAGATTATGTTTAAATCTGTTCCGTTTCTCCCTTGCCACATTTGAAGCTTG
Source organism: Bungarus multicinctus (assembly GCA_023653725.1). Lineage (NCBI taxonomy): Eukaryota > Metazoa > Chordata > Lepidosauria > Squamata > Elapidae > Bungarus > Bungarus multicinctus. Next base: position 63,580,872 of record CM042842.1, read on the forward strand.
AGAAACAGAATGAGGGAGCCACTAGTACTGGTTCCTGAATAGCCATTGAGCACTTCCTTAGCAAAGTAATGAATTTTAATTAATTAATTGAGTAATCTTTAAGCTTCTGTGATAACAGTTGAGTGAAGAGGCAAATCACTTGCCACTTCTAAAGTCCCTTGGGTAAGGATTTTCAGATCAGGTAGTATATATTACTTACTTTTGCCTTATTTGATCTCACCTGCTAGTTTCTATTTTTCTTTCCCATTGATAATAAAGGGGTAGACATTCTTTATGCCAAATTGAGACTGGCATAAATACACCCTACAGCTTCACAAAGCAGATTCTGATTCCTGCCCCTCCTCTCTGAGTATTTGAGTTTTCAAGCAGAGGACAGGGTACTTTACACCTTATTTGGGCAATTATATTCATCATATGATTCATCACAACTCCCCCATTTCCAAAGTTGCTCTTTCTCCCAATACGTTGGGAGAAATTAGGCTAAACGTCTAAAGGATCAAAACTAAGTTCTGACATCATTTTAGTTAACTCACCTTATCATGTTCATCTATTGAGTTCAGAATAACTTGGGCTGCATCTTTAGCAATCTCCAGTTGTGTTTCTGTAACTGAAGCTCCATGATCAATAATGACAGCTACATGCTTAGACTGAGGTCTAACTGTAGAGACGTAGACAGGCCTAAAAATAAAAGTTATAGGATGCTGTGTTTTACACTCAGTTACAGAATTGCAACAGAATGAACTCAGTAAGTTTCTTTCATTGTCCAAAGGCATTATTTGAATTAACTGTATGTTAAACTTACGTGTATGGATTTATTTTGGTTTCAGCAAATTGCAAACCAGCTTGTTTTCCAAAATATCTCATTTCCAAAAGCTACAATAATAGTGACATATCCAGATTTATGTGAGAAGATAAAAATGGTGAAGAATTCAAATATTGGAAGACAATGTTCTGACTAGAATTAGCTGAACAGCAAATTGACTGACATGCCAACAGTGCAAGCCTAATTTTTTTAAATTCAAAAGTAAAGCTATAAAATCTCTTGAAATGAGGAGTCCTTGGTGCTCTCTTAGCTTGGTTGTTTTCTTGGAGATGTTTCATTACTAAAACTAGGTAATATCAGCAGGGGTGGGCTTCAAAAATGTTAGCAACGGGTTCTCTGCTTGGTTCCTGGTCTGGAGTGGTCATGATGGGCATGGTGTAGTCGGCCTCCTGCACCCCAGTGGGGGGCATTTTTGCCCTCCCCGGGTTCCGGAGGCTTTTCTCGAACCTCCGGGAGGGCGAAAACCGCCTCTCCAGGTCCAGAGACTCTCTGGAAGCTGGAAACGGCCCCACTTCTAGCCTTACCAAACTTCTGGGAGGCTCGTTTTTTGCCCTCCCCAAGCCTCTGCGCGTGCCCTGCACTTACCTGCATCCAAAATGGGCCGCATGGGGACTCCTGGGAGGGGCGGGATAGAGTGGACGGGGCCAGCCAGGAGTAGGAGTTGGGGATTCTCCAAACTGCACAGAATCTTATCTAGGGGCTCTCCCGAACCCCTGCAAACCCCCAGCAGCCCACCCCTGAATATCAGTGCTAGTGATAATGATGATGTTACCTGGTTTGGATAATAAAACTTCTGCAAGAAAACAACCAAGCTCAGAGAGCATCAAAGACCTCTTATTAAATCTCTGGGCATTTTAAATAACTAAAAAAATGTGTTTCCTGTTCTCAAAACTAGAAATGTTGGGAGTAAAATATGGCCATTATTTTTAAAGCATTCTTTGTAAATAGTTACTTTGTTACTTCACAGCATATACGATGTTTGATAATTAAACCATTATTAATTTTCAGTTTTTATCTGAAGCAGAATTACATCTTGCGGAATGTAGCATGCCTATGCTTTGCATGCTCAAAGGATGCAGGCAAAAAAATTAACCCAAAAAAAGAAGAAACAATTGACACTGTAGATAAATCACAAAAGATTATTTTCTTCAGATACAGAATGCATTAATTCTTCTTGGAAAAAAGCCAAGGAGGAAAAGGGAGAGTGAAAATGCATGTGTTTTTAACCATGAAATCCCAGTCTAATTTTTAAAAAATCCTAAGCACTATAGTTTCCGGTTTTTACTTCTTTATTTTTATGATTTTATAACCTTCATACGAGTTACAAAAACTGAAGTTTCACTTGCATTCTAACAAGTATCTTTATCTTTTCACATTTTAGTTTATTTCTAATTACTGTATTTACAAATACAGAACACTCATATGTTGCCAATTTTATCATTTGAAAAAGAAAATTTGTTTTTCTCCCAAAAGTTGGCCTTTGTATTTCTACTCAGAATCATACTATATTTTATCCTTTTACTTCTATGTAAGTAGGTATCATAAAGATACTATCTATAATCTGTCACCTCAGCCTTTAATCCAACTACACTGGAACAAGTTATACTGATTATCTTAATACAGCCTTTAGTATTCTTTAATGCTAGTACAACTAGTAATTTAGTACTAGTACAACTAATTATAGTGTTTGCCCATTAGAAATATTTTTTTTACAAATAATCACTTTCATAAAATAGAATTGTAAGATAGCCCTGATATGTAGCTATGTCATCTGATGCACTGATTCAAAATTAGGGAGATAAATTAATGCAATCTAATACAGTTGCTGGCATATTAAAAGACTATGCAAGAAGTGTACAATTGTATTGCTGCATTAGGCTTAAGGTTTTTTTTTCAATCATTAATAAAGGTATAATGTGAAGGCCAACTTTTCTATTAATATGGAATGTAATTCATATAGAATGTGCTGTGCAAGTTTTTTTATCTGTGTAAAATACTTCTGAAAAAATTGTTAATTTTTTAAAGAACAAAAAACGTTTAAAATGCCATACGGGAAAAGAGAACAATTGCCATTTATTTTCTCCTGGATTGAAAAAGCTAAAAGAGACTACAGGTGATCTTTTTTTTTGGCCACTAATTCAATAACCATTCAAAACTTGCCAACATCACTGAACGTATGGTACTTGAAGTTCCAGCCTCTGTACTACTTCCATGGTCAGGTCATTGTGATCTGTTTGCCCAGCAATTAGTCCGGATTTCTGACCATGGCACATCTCACGGACACATGATCATGATGTGTGACCTTTGCTGTCATCTTCTCACAAACAAAATCAATGGGGAAGCTGGCAGAAACTCAGGTCACATGAGGTCCTCAATGAACAACCCATCCTATTCTCACTTAATGACTTTAAACCCAGACAATTGCAGTTGTCAAGTGGAATGGTCAAATGACATCAATGCTTTATGAATGTTTCACTTAGAGACAAGAAATTAAGTCCCAATTACTGTTGCTAAGTGAAGGCTACCTGTAATGGATATAATTTTTTAAAAATCTGTGTTTTGTAAATTGGGAGATGATGGAAGGCTACACTCTGAATGAGTTCATCATGCTAATCTTGTCATTTGACATGCCTGGAATCTAAATTCTCTACTGGAATGACATTACTAATAAAAGTATTTTTATCTCCAAAATGCTTATACTGAATTCATCAAAAACATACCTGCTGCGGTGTTCATAATTGCCTTTACATCGGAATTTGTGAGCTGGAAACACAGTAAAAATACCTTCTTCTGAACTAAAATACTGCCATTTGATTCCAGGATTTGATTTCAAATTGTCGGCAAGAACTATTAAAAATATAATAAAACAGAAAAGAAATTAACAGTATTATAAGGAAAGGGAAAAAATACCTTAAATGTTATTTGATTAAAAGTTTTCTTATTATAGCACCAAGCTGTCTGAAATGATACAACCTCTAGATAACTTTCATAAGGAACGTACAGTATGTAAAAGCCCAATTGCCATTAACCATAAGCCTACTTTATTTTCATGGGTTTAATAATATTTTGATGTGTTTAATAGTGTTGCCCTCATTAAAATTGGTGCATAGCTCCTACTGTTATTCTTTTCAGCAAATATTATGGTCCAGAGGCTACATTCAAATCTGCAAGACACAATACTAAGATAAACCAACAAATCTGGAAATTATCCTGTGAAATAAAGAAGATCCGGGACTTTCTTGGAGGAATTTTTTTGATATACTGTATCTCAGATTTTTTATTATTATAACAGAACATCTATTTTAAAATAACAGGGGTAATACTATGCTAATATGTGAAGCATAGGAACTTTACAAACCTTTATGAGAAAAAACAAAACACATTCTCTCTCTCTCAAACACACACTCACACACACACACACACATACAGAGGAAATCAAATTTTAGGATTTGAGAATAACCGGCTTGCATTCCTGCTGCTGAACTAGAATTAAAATGTTCCTCCAAAGAGCGGTTATATCATCCTCTCTTATTTCAGTGCTGCTATTATAGAATTCAATTTGCTGTAATACTAACAAGCAGACAGTTGTAAGGGAAATGGATTTGGTTGAGTTAAAAAGGAACAAGGAAGCTCTCCAGTCAGGACTATTTTAGTAATGGCTGAGGAACAGTAAGATGCTGGTGACCTCTGCGGCTCATACAGCCCTTGATCCGTCCATGCTGACAGTTACACATTTTTCTCCCTGTGGCTATGTAGATACTGATCATTTCATAGTCAGCCTTTCCAAAAGACAACTTGGTGTCTTGCTACTGAAAGAAGAGGGCAAAGTAAGGAACCTAATAAGCAAGTGGCTAATTATCAGCAGGCTTAAGGAGTGCTCTTCACAGATAGCAGAAAGGAAGGCCTTCTAATCCCATCATTTCATTCTAAAGTATACAGCCTTTTCCCCAGCAGCCCTGGGTTCAAGAGTTGATATTGGCTAGAAAATAAATTGTCTGAGGAAGAATGAGGGAATCATTTCTGTTTGAGACCCTAATGCAGCTTCCGGCGTGGGCTGGATATGTCATGTGCTGGCCATGCCCACACCTGGTTTAGCGAAGGGGGAAAAAAGTCCTGATAACATCATATGATGCCACCATGACGTGATTTTGATACCTCTGCCCTAATGGTTAACTTCTTACTTCTGCAGAAAGAATACTCTAGTTGAGATGGTAGGAATATATCCTCATATTTCCACTTGCTCCAACTCATACATCTCATAGATCATACCTATGCTAGTTTACCAAATGATAAAAATGGAACTCTTTTGTAAACAACATTAAATGTACATTAAAGAGTAGGTAATAATTCAAATCTATGTTCAAACCATATTTATATTATATCAAGTTTCTTATTCATTTCTCACTTTTGTCACATTCCCATTTTAAATGGTTAGGTTTCTTCTTTCCCGCAAGTATAACTTTCTCCAGGTGTCAAAAATCCATTAGAAACAGACGACTTCTTTATACTTTCCACTAGAATAATTCCCACAAGGAAAAGATTTGGGTTTCCTTTGCGAAATGAAAGGGGAATGTAGTTCTAGAAATTAGCTTTCTGGCATGTTTTAAGATTTGAATTCTAGCTTCAAATTAACTGCACCTATTAAATATCATTCTTCAACAGAAAGATAAAAATGATGTTAGATATGAAGTTTTCTTCGCCTTTCATGTAAAAGCACATATTGCACACTTGGGACAATGTTATTCTCATCATACAATTACAGAGTTAGGTACAGAAAAAATGTAGAGTAATTTATCCAAGGAACTAAAGCAACAGAGCAAGTAATATAAGCTTTAGGGAATTTCATCCTAAATTGAAGTTCAGGTTACTTGCTCATTCTCACTTATTTTTCTAAATTCTTAATTATTCAAACAGAACCTTTTCAAGGTTTGGTTTTTAATTTATTGAGTGAGACATGATTTTAGCTGATATTTGAGCCTGGACAAAACACAGCTGTTGGATACATTTTGCCACTTAAATACCAGCTTTATTCGTGTTTATTTAGTCTTTCTTAGACTGAATGATAATAAAAGAAAAACAAATTAGGTTTACAAACAGAACTCCTATACGCTCAGTACATCTATGGTTAAAACAAACTATTGATCCCCAATTTAATTATGTTTAATAGATTTTTTTTTAAAACATAAGTCTGCTAAAAAGGCCTTTAAACGCTGACTTCTAAAAAAAGAAATCCCAAATATTTAAAGTACTGTGACTAAAAAAGAAAATTGCAAAGACCTTGATTTAGACTCCGGCAGGTCTAAAAGTAGTAATTACACCAAAGATTCTCACACAATTCAGTACCATGCCTTTTCAGGCATCTCAGTATCCATTAAATCCATAGGCTTTTTTGCACAAACATTAAAGTATTTGTTGGGACTTCACCTCCCACCTTCTCAGTAGTCTGCCACCAGTCTTCCCACAACCCAAAATCTGATCTTCCTGCACATCCACCAATTTTCTCAGTGCCTTCCCATCAGTCCAAGCTCTTCCTGCACACCCATCTATCTTCACAGCACCTTTCCTCCCTCCTACCCTTCAGTCAGCTCAACCTCAGTAATCTTTCAAGTCCATGAGATCACCATTCTAAAATTGCCAGTTCTTTTGTGCTAATGGTTTTTCTAAAACTTTCGTATCATCCCACTCCTCTTTGGAATTACCAGAAACCAGGTGTTCTCTCAAAGATGATGATTATGATCAGATGATCTGATAGTAAATGCCAAGAGACTGCAGTTCTCTGAGATAAAGAATACATAACCACTTCTCCATTATATCACTTCAGCAGAAAGCATTACCCACAAAACTTTGTAGTTAGTTAAACTTAAGATTATTTTATTAGAGCATGTACTGTCTGCTTATATACTTCTGCACATTCCCCATGTCAAGCCTGTTAATAAAGGAAACATAGTTTATTTTATGTTTCTACAGCAGGTTAACTACAACTGGAGTAACAGTACTGCTGCTGCAACTTAGTGGAACTAATTAGTATAGAGATGGGGAACTATGGTCCCTTTATGACTTGTGGACTTCAACTCCCAGAATTCCTGAGCCAGCCAGGACATAGTGACATAGTTCCCCACCCCTGACTGACTGGAACTGCAGCCAGCTAGCTCATTTTCAATGCTTAGCTACTTTACTCTTTATGTTAGAGGTGTCCAACATCAGCAACTTTCAGATCTGTGGACCAACTCCCAAAATCCCCAAGTCAGAATGCCTGCCTGAGGAATCCTGGGAAATGAAGGTCTTAAAATTGCCATTGTTGGGGGCCCCTCCCCCTGCTTTATGTCATCAAAGAACACACAGGATGAGAGAATTAATGACCTGCTCCTTACTGCTTTGCACTATCAGTAGTATAATCACTGGAAAGCATACAACAACCCCACAGTCCAATTTAATCGGATGAGAAGCCATTCTGGGTCTTCCTGATTTATAAAATAGTGCTCTCCAAGAAATATGCCTGCTGGAGGAATTGCTTTGTTGAACCCTGACTAAAGCTTTATCTTGCTGACACTATTTCATTGCTGAACTATTTCATTGCTAAGCTCAATAGCCTCCTGGCTAAAAATCTAGTCATTCACTGGATCAACGCAAACTTTGCAGTGCAGCAGATTATTTTAAAGAATAAGCTACAGAAAGGGAGGGGTTTGTAAAAACACATACACACCCTACACTTCTTCCTTTCAATGACTTCTAAAAGATGAAAGAGTTTCCCATTTATAACAAAGGCAGGAAGTCTTGTCCTCAGTCTGAATTGGATTTGGTGCAGTGTTGTGCAAGCAAATATATATTCCTACAAAGCCAAACTATGATGTTGCCCAAGTATTAAATGAACTGATCCTTGGTAACCTACTATCTCGACATGAAGGAACCCATGTAATATATTATACTAAAACATCAGATGTTTAATTGTAAGATAAATACACCAAAGTTAAGCAATAGAATATTTCTCATAGTAATTTAACTGGCTTTGGTTTTGCAAAACCGGTGATCGTTCTTGGCATAAGTAGAAATACTCAGGAGATGAAACATGTATATTTAAATATGCATCAATGTAAAGCCTAAATTACAACAATGCTATAAATTAGGCATTCTCAGCAAGAATTTGCACACCATTTTTTTTGCTTGTTCTTGCTATAAGATTAAAGCTCCAGCAATGGAAGATCAGACATGAAAACTGAGTCTCAATCTTATAACAAAAGGGCAATGTTGAAGCATATTTCAAACCTGGAAAGAACCTATGGCAGTGTTAGATATAAAAGCTAATGGCATAGAGTCAATAATGATCCAGACTTCGACTTTTGCAATAGTTTTGGACAAAGAAAATTAGGCAACAGATCACCCAAGGAATAAATCTTCCACCTCAATGATTTTTATATTTTTGATAGATTCATATTTATTAGAATATGAAATCAACCTGTATTGCAAAGCTTGCTAATTACAAGATAACAGTATTGTTAAAGCTGTTTATGTGCTCTTTGGCAGCAGATTCAAATTTAAATCTGGTTGTTAAATCAGTGTTTGACCATGTCTGCGTATTATTTCATTTCAGACAAAAATATGTATGTATTTATAACCATTTGCTTTTGAATTAAGCTTTTCCTGTTTCTGCTACCAATATGGAATCTTTCTCCTAAAGGAACTATCTCATTTTGATTGTTTCTAGAACACTGATTTAAAAATATGGTACAGGGACTGCTTTTCCCAGCCTATGTCACCCAACACTGATATTCAAGAATAACTTACCAAAGTAACCTTGTGCACTAAGTAAATTATGCTCTGTTTTTAGTACAAGTTAGCCCTGAAGATGAATTTTTATCTGTTTAAGTATGTTTTGGGTCTTGGAAGTATTATCCTTATGTTCTGAATGTTATTATTTTCATAAAACTGTCATTATGCATGATTCACCTTTGGTTCTCTCTTCACACCATGAATGAAATTTATAGTAAGCAAGAACTGCTATCATTTTGTGCATGATTTTGTCAATCTTTATTATGAGTTCAGAGAGAGTCCTGATTATGGACTTGCTCCTTCATGGGAAGCGTTATCAAAGATTTAAACTCAAACCATGCTAGACAAGCAGCAATTTTATCTCACTGGCTTAACTTCAGCTGGTTTTAACCTATCTAATCCCAATAGCCCCAAGCTCATAAAAGTTCTACAGCATTTCCAGACTGGACAAAAGTTGTGTTTTTGTCCCTTGTTTTTCTTAATTCATATTCTTTTTGATCTTTTAGTTTAGTTTAGTTTTGTTTCTGTTCATTTTTTTTCTTTTAGATTTTAAAAAGAGTTGTGTGTCTAGTTTGTTTTGAATCTGAAGACTCTAGAACCGTGATCGTGAATCTATGGCATGTGTGCCTAAAGTGGCAAACAGAGCCATCTCCATCAGCACATGAGCCATTGCCCCGGAGCAGGTCCACTGCGCATGTGTGCATGCCGCCTGCCTACCAGCTGATCGTCAGGCAGCTGACATGCATGTGTGGGGGCGGGGCGTGTGCGGGAGATGCACATGCATGAGCAGGGGGTATGAAGGGGCCGCATGCATTGCCTTATGGGTGCTGGCACATGTGTCCATGTGTACTTTTGGCACAAGAGGATAGAAAGGTTAACCATCACTGCTTTAGAATATGACTGTCCAGTCTTTTGGCTTCGCTGGGCCACATTGAGTGAAAAGGAATTGTTGGCATATAAAATATATAATATAGTTAATAAACATCAATAACAAGTAGATAACTAGTATTATCTTGCAGAGCTGCATTAGTAATTGTCCAGGGTTAGCCACAGGTTGGACACACCTGCTCTAGATGCTGTTGACTTGTTCCTAACCAATATCTCCATTTTCTATAGGTGGACATATACTGTATTCTGGTAATCCCCAGGTTAAGAGTGTTCCCTTACATTTGAAGTTACACGATAAGCGCCCCCTAGCATTTACGAATACATCCCGAAACTACAAATCTTGCAGCACCATGTAGTTATTTGCCCTTACGAACAACTGCAAAGGCTCTGCAATATTCATACTGAACGTTGCCAGCCAAAATGGAGCTTCAGAGTGATGGATCTGCCCCTCCAACGCGCTGTTCGGGTCTCCAGAGGCCTCACCTGGCATGTTGCAGGCTGAAATGGAGTATTGGAGGGGTGGATCTGCCGTTGAGATCCACCCCTCCAATTTGGCCTGCAACTTGCCGGAAGAGGCCTCTGGAGGCCTGAGCAGAACTGAGGGGAACATGCAGCTGAGAGGCTGAAAAGGAGACTGCTTGCTAGATCTTCACACAGTAAATGACCTGCTGCGGCAGGTTAGTGGAGGGGAAAAGCAATTGTGGGCAGCATGAGGTATTTCAGAGGGTCGGGGTGGCCTTGGGCGGTCTTAGGCATGTGGCTTGTGCCATCACTAGGCCCCCATGGCTTTCCCCACGATGAAATATCTCATGTGCACTTAATGAGCCTCGCATTCAAATAGCGAATGCATGGATGAAAGGAGGGAGTGATCCCATTCAAGCTACAAGATATACTCCCACGAATCCTCAGGTTACAAATGGAATGGGCAAGCGCCATTACATTCGTAACTCAAGGACTACCTGTATAATTTAGAGACTCAAATTGGTAAGCATCGTCTTTCACCAGAGTATCAATTAAAGATATAATTCCGTAGATATATACTGCACATGCAGAGGATAATAAATATTTATGCAAAGTGAAGTAAGGAAAAACAATATAAACAAAGGATCAAAAACAATTATGAGGAACTCCTAATATTAGGCATAAAATACAGGAAATATATTGCCCACAAATAATTTCCACAGGATTTTTGTAAACTCTTTAACTTAGTATTGCAACTCTACAGCACAGCCACATCTAAATCCAATGGCATAATTTTTGGCTTCCAATATTTTGGAGTTTTTTTCCTGGAAATAATCAGTCATTAGATAGTCATTAGATAGATCAGATAGATTTACATGCAAAATCTATATTATTGCACTATATAGTTATATAACATCCAACACTAGAAACAAAATAAATTTGCTTTGCTTAATATCTAGCTTATTAATTATTGCAAAGCTCTCACATCATCTGGCATAAAATAATAACTGAAAATCACAGCAGTTTTATCAAACATCACAGTTAGTGATTCTTGAAGTAAAATACAGCTTGACAAACACAGTTAGCTCACAACACCTTTGTCTGTCTCTGGGGAGTATAGAATGTCTCCTCAAACTGGTTTTGTTGTAGATATTGGAAGATATTAAAGTTCAGGATTGCATTTTAAAGAATAAAGAAGGTGCAATGAAGAAAAATTGAGTCCTAAATCACATCTCTTATGGTTTTCATCAAGGAAGAAAGTGAGGCATCTCTGTGGGGAATTCTTGCAGTTTGAGGAGATGGGAGCTAAAAGGTGCACCTGAAGGAAGGAAGAAAGCATATTTTTCTCAGCTAAAATAGTCCCTGCTTATCTCACAAAAAATTGTATATTGTGGTCATAGAAAAATAATCACAGCTTTATAGCAATATTGGCAGTTTTTCCCAAGGGGAGGCAAATGTACTAAACTAGCTGAAGGAAAGAAGAGAAAAGCTCAGAATTTTCCAAAGATAAAGAAGAAAGCAATTAACTTTCTAAAACTGTAACTTTCAGAAACAATCTCTCCTTTGAAAAGTGACCACATTATTCAAGAAGTAGACAATGTTTTCCCTACTGATTTCATGTATTAATATTTTATCTTAATTGAAGAAGGGGGAAATTACTTTCTTTCCTTCTCAAAGGCAAAACATACAGAAAAGAACAAATTCCAAACATGAACAACAAAAAGATGAGTCCTTACATCTTTTCTCCCTGATCACTAAAACAGGTTCATGGGAGCATAATGCTTCCTTTGATGCTTCATTGAAACAAACTAAGGTACAACTCACAAAACCAAGAATGTAAAAAGTTGATACCCTGGCAAACGTTTTACATCATAGAACTTCTACAATGAGATATTATAGGCTTTGGAAGCAGGTACTGGGGGCTGGGGAATGAGAGCAAAATGGATGTACTTAACCCTGACTCATTTCAAATTTTATTTACATGCAGATGTTGCAAACCTTTTTGAACTTTTCTTATGCAAGTATTATTTGAGGGATATCCCTGGTGGGTTGGGCTTAATAAGCGGTTAAGCACATCTATTTTGGGACTGTTTCAAGAACACTTGTGTTAACTCAGAGTCTGTCTCTCTGTCTCTCCCCCTCCCTCCCTCCCTCTCCCTCCCCCACATCTTTCTCTCCAATCTGATTTATAAAGTTTGGTGATGCTAGATTGACAATCTGCACCAGGCTACTACAGCTGAAAACAGACATGGAAATATTAATACTGAATCATGAAAAAAACAATGGAACTGACACAGAGAGGTATATACCAGCAAACCATTTTCAATAATCAACTCTACCCCTTCTCATGTTCAGTCATTACTGTTGTTATAACCATTTCTGAAGCTAGTAAAAGGTAACAAAGCACTTTAAAGCCAGGGCATGACTTTACTGCAGTTTGATGTTTCCATATCGAAGAGTCTGCTGTAGGGTACCTTAATGTTCCTTCATTGAAGAAAGAATTAAGGATAGTCCAGGAAGCAGGAAGCAGAAAAGGAAAGAGAGCAAGACTGAAACACCATTTGATTTGCTAATGGGCCCATCTTCACAAGAATGTCTTTTTTTTAAAAAAAATCCTAAACAAGGAATAAGCATCCCTATCAGTCACAGTAAAAGCAGGAATATAAAAAAAAAAAAGAATTCTCTCAAACCTAACACCTCTTAGTTTCAGCTTTGATCTGATCTGAGTAGCTCTTATCCTGTCTTCTGCTTCATTTTCATTTATGGGGAAAAGAAAAAGAATTTTTTAAGTGAAAAGAAGTTGCAACATGGTACAACTATCATCTAGAGTATTAGATGAAAAAGAGTGTCCCCTCTTTACAATACATTAAAACCATTATTTACATTTGAAAGCAATGCCAAAAAGTAAAGACTATATTAACCAAAGGTTGAATCCTTTGTGAAAGTCTTACAGTCTTAAACAGGAAGACCACCCTTCCTCTTTTAAAAAGTAGCAAATAAATGGATCTGTTCTCATGACAGAAACCCCATGGTGCATCAAAGAATTAAAAAAATAGATTCAAGGCATCTTCAAACATCATAATTAAAGGTGGTGACTGCAGAAGAATTGCACATTAGATAGAATGTTCTGAGATCATAAGCATTTTGGACTATTCCTATTGGGAATTGACATAACTGATAGCAGAGCAGTCAGAGAAAATGGAAGAGGGGAGAAAAGAATTTGCTATAATCATCAACAGTTCTTACATAGAATGTTGAAATAAATCTATAACTAAAACCATTACTGCAGGAAATCAACTTTTTATCATTATAGCTTAAGTGAAAAACAATGTAGCAGGTTTAGAGTGGGGTAAAACTAGGTTGCTATGGCACTTGGTCCCAAGATTTGGTAGTAAAATACAGCAACTTCTGCAAAACAGATGCTTTACATACCGGAATTTAAATCACGCCCCGGATTGAATGCTCTGCTACTCACGGTGGTGGACAATCTATCACAGCTAATGGTTCTAGACACGTTAGTGTTAAAATTGCCATCGAACCTGAAATGAGTCCAAGAGAAAAATAAATTAGACAAATAAGCATGCATACTTGTTTCAAATTTTTATAGGGACAGACAGCCTTAAATATCGAACAGTCTTAAATATCGACAAGACTGGTCAACTTGATTTACAAATACAGAAGCATCTTGGAAACAGACATCAAATAAATGGCAAACAGCACCAAATCAGCCACATTTGAAGGAAGAAAAGCTTTGAGTTGTACCAAATTCTACAATTCATCATTTTTGTTTAAGTGGTATAATTGTTCTGCAGAAAGATGGGGATATTCCAGCTGTATGGGCTTCTTCACTTTGACCCAAATTTTCTTCTTCAGAGAACGGTATTTCTTCTTTTTCTTTTCTTTTTTTTTTGTATTTCTTCTTTTACTAGCAGAGATGTGCAGCAAGTTGCAACCAAAGCATCAAATCCAGATTTAGGTCATAGTATGAGAGGTACAAGACTTTTAACCCTTTGGCATTTACAGAGATCCTAGACTCCTTATCTACAAGTCTCTGTTGGGAAAGGTCTTTCAACTGAAAGTTGCAGCTACAGGAGAACAAGCAAATTGGAAAAATAAGAGGGGTTTTATTATTTCATCCCTGATCCAAAAAACCCCAGCATCCATGCTTTGCCCCTGATCCAGATCAAAGCTAAAATCTTTTTTGGAGAGAAAGATTCCCTCCACACACACCCAAAATAAAGAGCAGGTTTACATCTTTTGGTGGGTATGGATGGGAGAGCATGGTGGTGGCTTTTATGTGGTGTTAAACCAAAAACACATACCAAAATGGATGTTCGGAAATGGTACGCATGCAGAGGTGGCATTCAGCAGGTTCTGAGCAATTCTGGAGAACCGGTAATGCAAATTTTGAGTAGTTCAGAGAACCGGCAAATAGCACCTCTGACTGGCCCAACCCCCATCTATTCTCTGCCTCCCAAGTCCCAGCTGATTGGCTGGGTCTTCTTTTGTTGCCTGCATAGGAGAACGGAGCTGGAAAGCAGTTAGTGGCATAGGAGGGAATGGGATTTTGCAGTATCCTTCCTCTGGAGTGGGGTGGGAATGGAGATTTTACAGTATCCTTCCCCTGCCATGCCCACCAAGCCACGCCACATTCACCAAGCCACACCCACAGAACCAGTAGTAAAAATTTTTGAATCCCACTACTGTATGCATGAATGTTTGGAACAGCAAGGAAGACATACAGTATATAAGGAATGGAGAAAGAATATCAACAGAATAAAATCATAAATATTTCCAAACTTTTATACATTTATTCATATTCCAAATGATATTGCAAAGAAGGAAGGAAATGCTAAGTAAGATGGGCAGCATATACATTTAATTAATATTTTTTTTTCCTTTTACAATATCACTTTGCAGATAATAAACCCTTAATGATCTATTTGCACATTCCAATGTGTATTATGGTTATAGTCATGTAAGAACTGACTGAATAAAAATGAGCCATACATTTCTCAGCCTACTCAAGTTTACTTAGAGTTAAATCAAATTTATCTTGTTGGGATTAAATGTTCCCTTAACAGCATGATGTGCTGCAGATTCCTCTAGGAACTTTTTTGCATCCCAAAAACTGTTCCCACTAAAAGGAAATCTAGAGCATAACTCTTCAAGAAGCTATATCATGTTTACTAAACTGTAAACTGTTTAACACCTCTGGCTAAAACCTGAATGAATAATTAAGTCTATCTTTTGTCCTGAAAAGTGGTTTATGTACAAACCCTAAAAAGTGTTTATATAATAAGTGTATGTTTATTGCATCAACATGCAATCAATTCTCAATCTACAGCATTTAAATGTAGAATTTAGACTGATGGAGTTATTCTCTGTTAATTTATAAAATATAGATTTATCACAGAAAATTATTAGTAAAAATTCAACATGTACCTTTTTAAAACAATGGGAGAGGATGTGTTGGTCTATGCAATTTGAAATGATGCTTAGTGTTGGTACCAAGAGGAAAAAACATCCAGCTCCACCCCAAATTGTCTTCTCTCCTACTTTTCTTTCTCTGTACTATAGTATATAAAAACCCTTCCTTCTGGATTCACTTTAATGAACAACTGGTCGAAACTGCATCCCGAGGGGGGAAAACAGAACTGTGACTCCCCCTTTGATCTCTTCCCCATGGAGAAATTCGCTCCCTGCCTAGCTTGCAAGATGTTCATTTGATTGACGTTTGCTCTGATGTGCAAAGCGCTTTGAACTTCAGACATTTAATTCCCATCAGGCAGCAGTCATTTTTATTCTCCTTCAACAAGATTTACAAGCAGAAGATCAGCAAATGGAGAAGATAAAATAAATTTGCAGAAGCTTTGAATCTTACATCAAAATAGTGTTCGTGTAAGCACCAACTGGATTTTATTCACTATTCACAAATAAATCAGTTTCAGTTTTATAAAATGAAGAAAGAGAAATGGGCATATAAAATGCTAGTCATCAGCTGAATGTGGTTACTATATTAAGATCCCCTGTTATTTTTGTCATATTTTCTGTCAACTTCATTGTCGTGTTCCCCAATACCAGCTGCAGAACAAGATCATTCAGAAACCAGAGTTTTCTTTAGAGTGCTGAAACTAATATATTTTATTAATGGTCAGCCATGTTCTTGTAATCAATATTTTATTTGCATACTGCAGAACTAAAATATATAAAGCAAACAGCATTTTTGAAAAGTTCCAACTGAGTCTTAATCTAAGCTAATAATGGAGGCCTGCTTTGAAGGCACATAACCAAGATTCATCCGATTAACTCATGGTTTACCCAACACTGAATATAAGAAATGTAGTTCTGTGGCATTATCCTGATACTGAATTCAGCATGAGAACACCTGATACTAGGAATTCTGTTGTATTATCAAATTCATTTAGCAATTAGGAAGAGCTGAAAGAAAGTAATGCTAACACTGCAGTGGCATTATTGTATTCTTTGCTAAATATTGCCAATCACATCCTTTCCTAAATTTTACATACTTCCATAAATACCTTTGAACATATTCAGTAGTTACCAATTACTATAATTTAATTTGTATCTAATATATACCTTCCCTCTACAATATCACCAGACTTTCCTAATCTTTGCAAGTAACTCTGTATACTGTTAAGATTATCTTGTACTAAAATCAAATCATTTTAGCATTCCTGACAATGTAACTGTACAAACAACTTGAAAGATCAGTATAGGAATTTCCTTATCTCTCCATTTCACAGCCCAGAAGAGGACAGGTAAACAAAAGAAAGAGCTGCGATAAAGCTAAAGCTGCAATAGCAAATATTTAAGCAGTTATTTTATGAGCTAGGTCGCTTTCTAAAGGAATTATCGTATATGATCTTCAAAAATAGATCTATAGGTTTACCTATGTAAATATTACATGTAAATGTATTCAAGGCAGAGTGGCTAAGTAATAAGTTATAGAGGTAAATATTTCTCCAGTGCAATTTTTTCATCAAGTAAGATAAATAAAAGCTATCCTTAAGAGGAATCTTTAGAAAAAAAAAACCCACTAACATTAATTAAAATACAGAAAACTAAGTTTAGGCACATGAAAATTGAATGTATGAGTTACTAAGGATTGAATATGCTGGCAATTTTTAAAGTTCTCAATAATTATTTTAAGATATTTAACAGTTTTAAATAGATTTATACTAAACATGATGGCCCTTCTGAAGTAGTGGCTAAATAGTTTTTTGGGGGGGAATTTGGGTCTTTTAATGATCCTGTAATCCCTTACACTTGGGTAGAGTCGGGGCAACTTGCATGGAGCAGAGTGTTTCTTGGCCAGATGCCCTTCCTGTTGCCAATACAGAGTTCACAGCAGATAATTACTCATTGTGCCCAGAGAGAGAAATATCTGCCACTTCCTAGGATTGAACTCACAGCCTCCTGATCGTGAGGTGAGAGCTCCACCTCTAGGCCACTGCACAATTCCTTATAGTGGCTAAAAGTGGCTAAAAGTCAGTTCTGGAATTCTGGGAGCTGAAGTCCAAAGGCCATAAAGGGGCCATAGCTGCCTATCACTTAGGTAAGGATAGCAAATGTAAAACACTCCTCAAAATGTTGTCAAGAAACTTGCATGAATTTAGCCATGCAGTTGCCAGGAATCAACACTGGGTTTGATAATAAAAAACAGTGCCTCCTAAACGCACTGAGAACTCAAAATAAAATATCTATGAAGCATTCAGCAAAGTTTTATCAATTTTCCTAAGGGGGAAAAAACAGCCTCCACAGGATTATCCCATATTAGCTGGGGCTAAAAGGAAAGAACAAACCTTGCTACCTCAGCTATCTCTTCCAACTCTGAGGAGCAAAAGAGAACTTGGAATGGCGTTCTTTCTAAACGACGAAGACCACAATTGATCCCATAGATTTGTACTTCATGTCTTTCCATTTTGCAACATTTTGTCAGATCTCTAAATTGTCACAGATTGTTGCCCACAACTACCTGAAATGAACAACTGCAGTTTGTACAAATACCTGTACTCTAACTTTTAGAACTGTTATGTATTCCCTGCACACAATTCAAATGTATTTTACTGATGTACACAATTCAAACGTATTTACTGATTTCTGTACAGCTATTTCAAAATCTTCAGTGAGTACATCTAGACACGCCCCTGAATAATAATAGTTCCTTTAAGATTGGGCTCTGCTATTTTTGGCATGGCTTAAAATAAGCTGAGATAGGTAAAGTTTTGATCTTTTCAAAACTGCCATTATAAACCAATTTAAGTTTATTAAAATATATACAAATAATATAATTATTTATAGTAATTTTGCATTTGTAGCAGTTTATCATTATAATTCTGGAAGTCTTAATCTATTAAAACAGAAGCATGCTTTATAAAGCTGCATAAAAGTTGTTTGTTTATAGGAAATTCACTTGTGGATTTTGGCAGATGTCCGCTGAGACACTGGCAATTAATGCATTACATAACTGCAATAAGTGGTGTATAATTTCCTTAATGACTACTAATAATATTTAAACATGTAGAAGCCACGTTTGGTAATAAATAATGCGCTTAAGCAAAGTAGGGCAAAACCTTTAATGTAAACTATGGAACTGGTGAGTTTTTTCATACAACTCATACAAAGGTAGTGGTACTTATGCCTAGTTCTCAAAGTTTCAGCTGTTGCAATACCCCTATAGTTGCATGGTCACAATTTTGACAACTAGCTTGCACTTACAACAGTTGTAGTATTGCACAATACCATGATAGCTATATGTGAGCTTCCTTGCCAGCTACCCATAAGCAAAGTTGTTCCCATAAGTTGCTTATGCCACTTTTCCCCCCCAGAAAAAGCATATTGGAGAAAGGATCTCATATCTCTTAGCATACTCCCACCTGCCTGCATTCTGTATCATCTGCCTATGACCTCTGCTAACCTTCCCACACTCCATAGCACCTGCCCACACCACCACTAACATCACCACGTACATGCTTATCTAGGATTCCTGCTTTTTCTCGTTTAAGAATCACACAACCCTGAGCAAAAGAATGTTGCTAAAGAATTGAGTCATGTGACTCCCCTTACGACTGCATTCCTTGCATTCTGCATTCTGTCCCAATTGTCACTGTGACTCGAGGACTACCTGCATTACCTGTTTATAGATATTTTTTGTGGACTGATAATATAATAGTTTTCACTACATTCACGTTAGCATTATTTTAAAATAACCAGCACTAATCATTATTTCCTCAAACAACTGTTTGCTATATATTAGGGCTTGTGACTGACTGACTGACTGAATGATTGGTTGACTGTCAGAAAGATAGATATTTCTATTCCTTGAGAGTTAGTGTGGTATAGTAATTAAGGTGCTGGACTGTAACTGGGGAGATCCAGATTATAATTCTCTTTTAGACATAGAAGCCATATTGGTGACTTTAGGAAAGTCACTTTTTTTAAGCCAAATCTGGGAAATAAAAAATAATGATCTACCACCCTGCATTGGATCAGCATAGATTGTGATCCATAACGTCCAGTGAACAGGCTTTTATTCTGCAGTGGGTTGAGTTTAGCTGATAATAATAGTAATATAGTCCTTATATTTACACCCCATGATCAATATATTTCCGTGCTATCATATTTGCACAAGTCCTTGACATAATATTTTAATTGTGCTATTATACAATAATTAACGTATTTGCAAGTAAACCCAAATTCCATCACTAGCATTTCTCCTTTTCTCCTATGACTAATAGAGCCTATTGGATAGGTACAAAAAAAGAAGGAAGTGCACATGAAAAATACCTGATTTCATCCCAGATGCTCTATATAAATATATATAATTTATTCTATACCAGCAACTCATTCCAGAGAGATTTTATGGAAGATCATAATCATAACCCTATACCATTTTTCCTTGTTCATTATTCCCATGCTATCAACATTCAATGTGGAACCACTTCTGAAGTTTCTTCTCAAAGCCTTTATACTTTAAACATGGTCTTCTTTGTTCTTTCTTAATATAGATCTTCTTGATCTAATATCAGATCGAATGACCATCAAACAAACAAACAAAAGGCTTTTTCCATCTTCAATAGAAAATATTTGAATACTTACTCCATCATAGATGGTGGAATGGTGCAACAGTCCTGAATTGCTGTGAGAGGAGAAGTCAAATGAGCAGTGTATGAAGCTTCCACTACATGCTTGTTTCGATTTACCACATCCAAGTAACGGTTAAACTTTTCCCGAATTTTTTTGGCTAGCTGGAAAATTGAAAGAGAAGTATATAATCAAAACTGCATTCAATATTTATATTCTATATTCATAATGAAGAACATGCTCAAATTGCAAAAGAAGCAATTGATTCTGAAATATATTTACATTCATTTTTATATTTATATTAATAAAATTAAACAGCTTATAGGTAAACCAACAAGTATGGGAACAACTGCAAGATTTACTGAAATTGTTTCACTGTCTGTGATTGTTTTTAAGATCTCCAGATTTTTCAGTTCAGCCGTTTTTTCTGACATAGAACTTAAGCCAATCTCTCATTAAAATCAAATAGATATCACTCATAAATTAATTCTACGGAAATCTAAGAAATGAATTTATAAACTGGAAAAATTTTATATGAATATGGATACAAATACCACATTTGTTGATATGCTATATGTGATAGTAAAAAAGTAATGGTAATTAACTCTACAATATTCAAATAGCATTAACAACGGAAGCAGATCTCTTTTTAAAATAGTGGTAGATACATAAAATCTATAACACAGAAATTTGTTATAAAAAGCTGGAATATTCCATGCTAATTCAGAATGTACTCATCCAGACTGTCCAGAAAACAGACCTTTATTGGTTCTTTCCAAAGTGAGAAAATTCTAGCCTCAAAAAGACCTTCAAAGGTCCAGGAAGATGAGAATTATTGCAAAATGAGAATTTACTACATGGCTAGGCAATTAATTTTTCCAAGGGGAAATTTATGAGAAACTGGGAATGTTGTAGAGGGCTTATGCCCCACTCCTGCCCTGCTGCTCTGCTCCTTCTGCTGTCCCAAATCCCCTCAATGCTGCTGCCAGGGCCATCTTAACAGCATTATGGGCCCCAGGGAAAGCAGTATACTGGGGCCCCTACGACAACTAATCACAGAAAAATGTAAATGTCAATAAAATTAAATGTAATTTCTATGTTAATATTAATAAAAATGCAGTAAAATATAATAAATGTTGCTGTATTTATATGATACAAAATGCACTGAAGGATTAATATACACAGATTCGTATGGAGTCCCTATGGTTGTGGGACCCACAGGCAAGTGCCCATCAGCCCCATGTGTTAAGACAGGTTGCTGCACCTCTGCCACACCCTCCGATGCTCCAATGCTGATTTCATGCTGATGTCCCAGCCCCTACCAATATCCCATCCCCCATTACCAATGCCCTGGGCTATACTGGGACTGCCTGTGGGCCAAATGTAGCTCGTAGGTCATAAAATGCCCAGGTTTGATCTACTAAATCCTTACCTCCATTGGCCAAAATCCCTTAATTTCTAGACCACCTACATTTGTTTGCTTCTAATTTCTGCTCTGCTAGCCTGCTCAGCATGGAAATGTTAAATCACTACAGAGCACACTCAAAGAGGAACATAGATTTGCTTTGTAATGTAGTTTACAGGTGGCATTGTGCAGATACACAATCACTGTCATTTATTCCAAATGCTACTACCTAAAGGATTGCAGGCTGAATTGGATAAGCACAGTTAGCATGGGTGATACAGCTACTACTACTGTACCACAATGAAAACAGTAGCTATGCAGTAGATATGTCTTTTCTTTCAAATTTTCTTTTCCACATCTTGTTCTGCACAAAAATATAACTGTAAGCAACTAGTTAAAACAAGAATATATTCTGTATATATATACACACAAACGTGTGTGTGTGTGTAGAATTTTCTGCCCAGTTACTAACTAATCCTGTTACTCAACTCAGCGTTGAAAATTTTATGGTTTTCCTCCGTCCATTCGAAGTTTTCTTCATAATTCTTATTCTGAATCCTTAAGATCCCTATAGTTTATGGTCTGAATGAAGAATAATTTTACAATAATTTACAGCTCAAAGCAAAATGTTCAGCAACTTATTTTAAGTGCATTCTGCCTTCAGAAAAAAAGGCTAGATTTATTTAATTAGTGCTGGGTAATTAGTTGATATTTTTTAATCCTCCTCATTTTATTTCTCCATATTCCTAAAATTTACAAAAGGAAATGATTGAAAAAATACAGCTCAATTTCTACATATAAATATGTAATTTGTGTATTATGTCTGAATTTTGATAAATGTCTTCCCTAACTATTAATAACAGGCCATTTCATCATAATTTACCTTCTTATGTGAATAATTAGGCCTACAGTGATAAGTGCAGGGGCCCTGCCTCAATTGTTTCTATCAAATTCTACAACTCAATTAAGGCTCTCCAAGGACACCCTTTTTAACAAAACGTTCAAATAAAATGACTTGTAGCATATTTAATTGCCATTATAGAATGACTTATTACTAATACTCCAGAGGTTTATTGATTGCCCAATCTACGTTATGGATCTAAAAGTATGAAATTTCTTTCAAACAGAATGCCACGCATAGTTGAATGTTTCTGTGGGTTGAGAGTTTATTTGTCAACTTCAATGTTGTCTCTATCATAAGTGGCTTACACATTAGGATTAAAAGATCAACTAGTTGCTCAAAACAAGCAAGACAATCACGAAAAGAATGCATGGCACAGATTGGGGAGGACAGCAAGATAAACCAGAAGTCCCCAAACTTTTGGGCACCATGGACCAGTTCCCTGGAGAGAGGTTTTTCCGCAGACCTCAAACCAACCGAACATCACTATAAAGTTTTATATAGGTAGTCCTTGACTTAACAATAGTTCATTTAATGACCATTCAAAGTTTCAAAGCATTAAAAAAGTAACTTAGACCGTTTTTCACATTCCCTTGGTCACATAATAAAAACCAGATGCTTGGCAACATATTTATGATGGTTATAGTGTTCCAGATTCATGCAATCACCTTTTGCGACCTTTGACAAGCAAAGTCAGCTGGGAAGCCAGATTCATTTAACAATCATTTGATTAATTTAACAACTGGTATGATGTTAAATGTGGCAAGAAAGGTCGTAAAATTGGGCAAAATTCTCCTAACAACTGTCTCAGTTAGCAACAGAAATTTTGGGCTCAATTGTGGTCATACGTCAAGGACTACCTGTATATTGTTTTTTCCCCCTCTCAAAACTCAAGAGCAATGCTAAGAAACAATTATTGCACATGTAAATAAGAGGAACTGAGCTAAGTAATACAACTGTTGTTAACAAGCTCATTTAACACTATTGTAATACATTATATGGTAGTTTTAATTTAGACTTGATATTGTTTTATCAGAAAAGGCCTGCTGAATCCGAAAGTCCTTTCCTTTCTAACTGATTATAAGACTGCGGTATATCAAATTGAAATGTCTAATGCTGCAACAATTCTACTTTACTTTTAAAGGGACTTAATTGTTTGTATTATTGGAATAATTAATACTTTTTCACTGTTTCAATATGCTAATGGTTCAAATTCTTGGATATAAGCTGCCCAAAATTGTCTAGAAGTCAAATTTAATAAAATAAATAATCACAGAGCACATTTTAATGTGACAGGACTCTTTTCTTTGGTCTAGTCAGATGGAAGAATTTGAAATTTCAACTTTAAAACTGGGGTTTGCATCAGTCCAAATTATTAAATGGATTTACTTGAAACAAGCCAGGCTAATTCCTTGGGTTGTTAAAAAAAATCTACACAGCTTAAATACTGTACAATGTAACTTGTCTATTTAGCTGTAATGCTAAACCAAAAATAAAACTTTTTATGTGAGAATGTTTTTACATAAAAATAAAAGCTTCTCTCCTGCTGGGACAGAAAAACACAGAGATTTGAAGCTCATGGGGCATTATTCTCATTCATCAGGATGAAGAGCAGCATCAGAAGCAAATACACAGAGAAAGACCTTAACAAAAGAATTGGAGTGAGTCAACAATCTGCCTAGCCAACAAATTCAACAACCTACATTGCATATCAATCTCCTGGCTGGCCTTATGAAAATACAAAAACATTTTGCATAGAAGTTGCTCAAGATGCCTAAGGAATAATACAAATGTATTCTTTGCAAAATAGCCACCATAGTGAAATTAGTGGGCAAGGCCTTCCTTGAGAGGCAGGCTCTCAATTTCAATCAACATTCAAGCTGAGGGGCAGAGTTGAGTTCACATATCAAAGGAGATTACCCCCCAACATTCTACCTTTTGTCTAGGTAGAAAAAGTGTTGGTCTTTTTAAAATTTAAAGAGATAAGCCGGAAACTGAAGCTGAGGAAGAGAGACGGCCTTCATTCCTTCTTTCCAGCTACCTCAGAAATAATCAACTGGAGTGGAACTTGGAGGGGAGGGGGGGGGGGAGGCGGCGACAGACTCCAGGGATAATTTAAAACAGAGGGATATCTGTTTTTGTCTTTTCTAAAAGAATAGATGAAAAATATGCAGCTAAAAATGCTGCATACAGTTCATTTCTATTTTGACTATGTGGGCTTAAGTCTAATATTTTGGGTTTGGTGCATATATTCTACGTACCAGCTCAATAATTGTGTGCTTTTATTTATTTATAATGTTTTTATACCACAATATTTTGCAGATACATGCAATTTAGAACCTTCTCATAGCAAGGTCCTAAAATATGATTGGACCAAGCACCATCTTGCTGTTTGTCTAAAATCTTATATTTCCTTTATACCCTTTGGTGAAATAACTTTTTAAATTGTGGCCTGCTATTTAAATTGCACTGTATTTCATCAGCCTTGCCACCGAATGCTTCACAATTGACTATATACTATAGTCAATTAAAACTAAAAAGTAATGTTTTTTTACATTCATTTTTTAAAATTGATTTTAGTGCTTGCTTGCAAGAATGGTCTATTTCCCCAAAAAGGGAAGGATTCTGCTGGCTATATGTTTCAGGAGATAGTGCTACATCACTGTTTTCTAATTTAAAAAAAATTCAGAAAAGAGATCATGGATTATAAAGCCCTATCTTTGCCATATATTGACAAAGCTCAATAGGCGATGACAGCAGTAAATATCAAGCCAAAAACCAAGATGAAATGTGAAGATAGGAGGCTTTGTAGGAGTAGCAGGTAGAAAGTTCCAATCTTTCATCCTGCCATCTCAATCACCCTTTGGCAACCACAAAAATAAACTTGTTTTTGACTATTGTCTATTTTCAATCACCCTTTGGCAACCACAGAAATAAACTTGTTTTTGACTATTGTCGATTTATCTATTTTTCTTCCTGGTTATCTCTAAAAAGCATACTCGTTAGATCCATGAAATCCAATATTCATGTCCAGTTATTTTTCTGTTACAGAACTCCCTCAAGTTTTAATATTACGAACAGTCTACTGTTATCAAGGAATCCAAGTTAGTCTAAAAATATTTTCTCCGTGGTAAGGTTATGACATATTCTTTTATGTGAGAGAATTTAACTTTTAAGGAAAGTGTTCTCTCTTGTATACATATGGACCATTTTAGGATACTGTTAGCATAGCCCCTCTCCTCCAGTCCTTAGCCATTTACAGGCCATTATGCTTCACACATTGGGAGAGGTGTTTGTTTCAAGCCAGTCTCTAGGCTGCTTCCAGGGTAAGAGAGATACTTCAGTAAGAACAGTGGTTGTGAAGAGTCAGTCAAATTCATCATTCTCTATTACTTGTAAGCAAAGAAAAGAAATTGCTTCTGGTTTTGTACTAAAGATATGCAATCTTTCTGCTGTGAGGGCCAGCAGATAAAACTTTGTTTTTCAAAGTTTTTTATTACAGGAATTTAGCTATGATTATAATAAAGGAAGAAATTCCTTCCTTTTATTATAGGGGGTTTCTCCTCCCCCAATACAATGACTTTCAGGGGCTATTCTCTTGCTCATTGAAACAATAATGTATAAAATTAATTTCTACAATTTAGCAATGTCCCACTAAGATAGCGGCAATCTCACACACAACAGAATGGCAGGCATCCCAATGCAGCACTGAGCCTGTTGCCCATCCTTGTTATACACAATGTGAACCAAAGTGGCTGTTGTGGTCCTAATACTAATAAATAATATACAGCCATAAATCATCAAAGAGCTCAATAAATTTGACTGTTCTTTTCCTGAATAACATTATCAACCCTGTTATTACAGAAAGATATTGCCAGCTAACAAGTGTAGCCAGCATTGTCTTGATCAATATGAAACAGAACTGCATTATCCTTGTATTAAAAGCAAGTAGCTAAAAAGGCATCTGTGCTTAATTTAAACTTAGGGTAAAACGACAGCAGACTTGCTTTTCAGTGTTTAAATCAGATTTGATTTGATCAGTATGTAAAACTGAATTCAAGGTCTACGCTTGACAATTTGATTTGATTCAAAGTAGAACAACAATCAAATACTGAAGATTCCTAATGAATAAATAGAAATAACTTTTCCAAAGTCAAATGTTATAAGCAGTTCAGAGTCATTTTGATAGGGAGATATGTTGTATATAAATTTAATAAATAAAATTAAATAAATAAATAAAAGGATCAGAATTCATTCTACAGTGATTGTGAAAGATGAAGCAAAGCAAGACAAAGCCCATGGCCATAGCAGTTAAGTGTAGGGATTCAATCTAAGAGAGAAACAAAGAACAGGTGCATTACACAATTTTGTTCGATAAGTAAATTTATGGTTTCGAATTACAGGCAGTCTCTGAGTTACAAATGTGATATGTTCCTAAATTTGTCTTTAAGTAACATTTGTGGGCAAATAAGAACAGGTAGATGTAGTTCTTATTTACCATCAGCTGTATATTAGTATATAGTTTATCTTTACCTTGAAGCAAGTATTAAGAGAGGCTGTACAAAGTTGTATAATGGCCTTGTAGCAGCTGAAACCTTTGGTAACAGTACAGTACACTTTGGTGAACCTTTCTCTAATTAGGAACTTGTTCTTCTAATTTTGCCATCCCGGCTTTAACGAGTGGAAAGGTTTCAGCTCTTTTTCCAAACCCCTTTTCGATGCTGGAGATATTAGATCCCGTTTTTCTTCCTCAAATGCTATCATCCACTCCGATCACTTTATTATTTCCACTTTATTTTCAATTGTGATTTTCCTTTTCTTTGATGCGTCATCTTCCATTAGATTTACACTTTGAACACATAGTAATAAAGTAAAAAAGAATTTTTTTTAAAACAAATATAAAGGCAAACACTCAACCCAGTGTAAATGGCAATGTGGTCTCACTTAAAATGGTGGATGGCGTTCTCTTTCCTTGACCCAACAAATTATTGAAGCTGCACAACATTTTCATAAGTGTTACACAAACTTCTACATACATTAATTGTTACAAATTATTGATTTAATTTAAAATTTTAACATAATAGGTTCTATGTACGACAATACTTAAGGCTTTAAGTATTAGTTGTCCATAAATCAGATATTTTTAACCCAGGGACTGCCGGTACAAATGAATGGCAAGCTAATGATGGCAAACTCTCAATTTTCAATGTAAAAGGTATTTTAACTAAAAAAGATATTATTTAAATGGACATATTATTCTGTGTTTTGAAAGATGAGGTTGGTCATCTAAATAAGTTTTTCTCACTTTCTAAAATCATTTAAAGTGAATACTCTGTAGTTGCTATTTTAAAAAGTTGCCAGTAAAATATTTTCTCCCTCTTTGAAAAGAGAAAATATTGATTTTGTGTGTATGTGTGTTCTATGTAGCAAAAATTGATTTCAGAGGTTTTCTACTATTATGTGAGACCCATCCATGCTGCAGGCATTTTCTGTTTGAGGTTTTTTAACATTCCATATTTCTTAAAATTCCATATGATTATCATAGTATAAATTAATAAAGAAGTTGTAAAGCCTTATGGAAACATTGTACCTAATGGCAGATAACCCCAAGGTGCTGGACAACGAATCACAGGTTTTACCTCAAGTATTCTCCTTGGTTGCCAGTGATACGAAACATAATTATCATTTTTGCACAAGCCAACAGGTGTATTTCTTCACTGTTCTTGTTTTTCAGACATTATTGTAGAAAAAACTATCAGAAAAAATTTAGCTGATGAACCAGCAACATATGCTTTTAGGGTGATGCTTCCAAAGACAAATGATCCACAAGAAGAGGAAACGCTGATAGAGGATTAGGTTTGTTTACAATACACCCTCACATTTGTTTTAATATGATCAATTTGTATACATTATCTTTACTCATAAAGCTCTAGTACTTGTGATTCATTAGCCCTAAAAAGACTTAGTTATTATTAAAACCAAAGTGCTCACTTACTCTTTCGATCTTTTCAATCTTGGGCTTTTAACCATTGTAGCTGTACTCTAAGGGGCCTCATCTATCTTCTCTGACACCTAAGAATTCATCACAATACTAAGAATGTTTAGACATTTATTTATATCTAGTTAAGAGTTAATATATGCATCTAGGGAGGTGGTGTAAGTAATACCTATTGGATGCTTTACCAGCAAACACTTCCAAATGAGTCTCTTCTTCTAAAATCCCTTGTATAATTTAACCCATATGATTTTAAATAGTGTGCAGACCACCCACAAAATTGTACTGAAAGGCATTATTCTTCAAAGAAAGCCAATGAAACAGCCTCTGGAAGGATCAAAATGTTTCCAAAGAGCCTATATTTTATAGCTACTTCAACAATAAGTCCTTTTAGCTCTCAATTTCACACAAAATTCTCACAAATTCACACATATGCACAAATGTGGCATGCTCCCAATAAACGAATGGTTACCTTGACTACAATTTTCAGTCCCACACAGGGCAGTCAATGTATCGGCAAGATGTTTTATAATTAGGTGTGTGACCACTAGATTTACTTATTTTATGGGCTTAGATGTAGATGCTCACTGGCAGTCCGAGATGAGAAGGAAATGCAGGCAGGTAAATCAGCAAATTGACAAAACAGGAAACAACCACAAAGCTATACAGTAAAAGGAACATATATGTTCTGCTAAAGGAATATCAGATCAATTTTTTATTACAAAGACCAGCATATAGTATTTATTTAGTAGGTTTACTTGTAAGAATTTATTAGTACACAATTTTTCAACCTCAGCAATTTTAAGATGTGTGGACTTTTTAAACCTAAAGAGGAAAGGACAAATTTGCTTAAGAACAACTGCTGCTAGTTAAATTCATTGATACAGTTTGTAGATCATTTCAGATTTTTTAAAAGAGAAAAACCTATTGCTAATTTGAAATCCTGAACATAATTCAAATTCTTGAAATAATCATGAAAACTTTAAGTTAGATTACTACTTTCATATGTCTACATTAATTATCTATATTGTTTTTTCTTAGGCTGTTTAGATATTATTTTGAGGTTGTCTTGGCACATTCTTTAATCCTGTTGCCTGGAAACATTTTTTGCAGCTCCAAATCCATGGTCTTTAATTCTTTTGCCTCTGCTGTGCCAGAAGTCCATTATGCCAATCATTTGTAATTCTCATCCAGAACCAAGCAAGCCAGAAGACAAAAAAGTCCTTTAACTGTCTGCAGATCAGGCAAAAAAAGTCAAGATCTTGCAACAGCAAAATGACCAGGGGATGCTTGGTGCAACAAACAGAAAGAAAACATGGTAAATTGTATTTAAAAGGCTTATAGTAGCTCTTAAAATCTATAATTAAGAGATTCTGTGGTGATCTTGGGTCCAATGTTACTGACCATTTGTGTATATGTGTTAACTTCTCACAACTTCCTGGACAAGTCCCTGCAGTTTACTTGGCAAAGGTTCTGGAAGTAGTTTGCCATTCTCTTCTTCTTTGCAGTAAGAGTGACACGGTCATCCAACTGGCTTTGTGTCTAAGGGGACTAGAACTCAAAGTCTCCTGGCTTCTAGCCTGATGTCTTAACCCCCAGACCAAATGCCCTATATGCCTCAATTACTGTTTTCTTCATTACATTAGTGTTATATAGCTAAAGATTAATAATGATACCATATTTAACCTAGAATATGACACATGGATTTTTTTTAAATCAAGAATATGCACACACCCCTTTCCATTCTCTCAATACAAATCATTCCTGGATCAAAGATCATGTGGTAAAAAGAATAAAGGCTGTACATAATTGTTTTATATTAAGAAATTCTCCTCTTCTTGCTATCCTTATTTGTAAATATGTCAGAGAAATGCATCCTTTAGAAGGCTCCTACATTAGCCTTTTAAATGTCTAGTACTTGACATTGTTAAGAGCTGCACTACTTGGATGGAACAACAACTGTTATGAGAGTTTAAGCATTTGCTTTGTACCAATGTTTCCAAGGTAAGTTGATCACAGCAGTTATTCCAATCTATACACTAAGCAACAAGTGTTTTTGTTAATTTTTTCCCTATTGACAGAAGATGATCTGCACATAAAAAGAACTTTATTCCCTGAGGCAAACCTCAAACTTCTGTTCATATTTTCCTAGCTACCTTTCTGTCATGCAAACTTATTAGGTCTACATTAAGTTGCTTTCTCTGGGAAGTACTGGCATTTTCCCTGGCAAAAAAAAATGATTCCCCCCCCCCTCCCAGGCTCTTAATGTCTCTTCTAATGGTCTGATTTCATTTTAGGCTCAAAATATTGCACATATCTGATTTGTTTGATATTGGCTTAGAGTGTTATGTGAACTCAACTATTGATTCTTATTCAATAAATCATGGTACAATCACGCCACATCCTAAAGTGATGCATGGCCCCACTTATTTGTAATATTTGACATTAGCTGATTTAAGAAGGAACTTCTTTCCTTTTTCTGTTTGCAAGAATACAACTGGTGCTTTCAACAGATCTGTAGTGTAATACATGTTCAGGGATGATGTTATAATTGCTAAGCAGCAATGTAATATTCTGGTTTGTACATTATTTCCCTAAACCAGGGGTCTTCAAACTTGACAGCTTTGAGACTTGTGTACTTCAACTCCAGAACTCCTCCTCCAGTCATGTTAGCTTAGGAATTCTGGGAGTTGAAGTCCACAAGTCTTAAACTTGTCAAGTTTGAAGATCCTTGCCCTAAACCATTTTGTGGCTTCATCAATTTGTTGATCAGAAAATATAATATCCTTATTAGTTATAATGGTTAACTCCAATTCTATTATACAAACTTCAGAATTAACCTTCCTACATGGAGAATATATCCCAGCACTCTAATGCAGGAAATGGGTAAATATTTTTTTAAAATATTTTTTA
The DNA here is from genome assembly GCA_023653725.1 of Bungarus multicinctus. Classification (NCBI taxonomy): domain Eukaryota; kingdom Metazoa; phylum Chordata; class Lepidosauria; order Squamata; family Elapidae; genus Bungarus; species Bungarus multicinctus. Next base: position 63,612,133 of record CM042842.1, read on the forward strand.
TCTATTTCATAGATAGGATCTACAGAGCAGAATCTCAAATCATATCACAAAGGCTCCATTAGTCATATGAACAGATTTTGTTGTCCAAAACTATTACGTTAGACTATGAGAAATCATGCTGAAACAGAATGAATCCCAAAAAGGGTTTAGTCTTCAGAAGGGAATGAGCCACTCTTAACAAGGCCGCTGGGGCACAATCTTCCAATGCAATAAAGATGGAGAGTGGAGAAATAAGAGATTTCTCTCTCCTTGTAGTATAGGTGCAAATGTGAGGTCATTCTTGATTTGACAAAAACCTTGGCACCATAGCTAAACTTTCAGATGCCAGCCACAAGTTCATCTCATCAACCTTATCTTGTGCTTACAGATTTTAAGTGCTTTTTGGAAGATTTAAAAAAACAGGGGAGGGTGCCAAATTTCAGGGGAAAAGGTGATCCATAGGGCAATGGCTGATATGGAAAATGGGCATTGGTAAATTTACCTGAGAACGCCCTTTCTATCTATGCTGCTAGAGAGCCCAGGATGGGCATGACTCCTCCTGATGACATCATCAAGCTGGGTTCGTCTAGTATAAAAGTAGCAGCCTGTGGGAGAAATCCCCCAGCTTTGGCGAAGATACTTGACAGACTTTAGTGAGTGTCTCTGAAAGCCAAAACAGAATCGTGAACCATAACATACCTTACCACAATCCGGACGCAATAAGGGAGGGGCTGGGCTCTCTAGCAGCATAGATAGAAAGGGCGTTCTCAGGTAAATTTACCAACGCCCTTCTCCTCCATGCTGCTGCGAGAGCCCAGGATGGGACATGTCCTCAGGAGGGTCCTCGTCCGGTCTCTTGCTCCAAAGTAGGCACTACTCACTGAAGAACCCATCTGCCAAACCCCGTGCTTGTGGAGGCGTAGGAATCGAGGCGGTAGTGTCTGATGAATGGAGACGGGGATGTCCATGTACCCGCTCTGCAAATCTCCTCTAAGGGTGACTGGGTGGCCCCAGGCAGCTGAAGTTGCAGCACTTCTAGTGAGTGTGCTGTCAAGCCGTGTGGTACTGGCAGAGCTTTGGCTTTGTAGACCTGTGCGATGCAAGCCCTGATCCACCTGCTTAAGGTGGCAGGAGAGGCCTTGTTCCCCCAATGGGAAGGGGAAAAGGATACAAACATAGCCTCTGTCTTCCTAAATGGTGAAGTGCATTTGATATTTATTAAATTAAAATTCTAAATTATTAAATATAAATTCTAAGAGCCCATCTCACATCTAAGATGTGCCACTTGCGCTCTAAGGCGTGGTGTGGACGGGAACAAAAATCAGGAACTACTATGTCTTGGGATCTGTGGAATACAGAATTTATTTTGGGTACAAAGGTAGGGTCTAAATCTGTGGTTCCCAAAGTGGGCGATACCGCCCCCTGGGGGGGATGCTTTAGGGGGGTGCTAAGAGGCAAGGGGGCTGACAGGGGGGCGCTAAGAGGCAGCAGGGGGGCGCTGGAGGAGTCCAGCCGCACTGAAAAAAACACGTGGCGGCTGGAGGTTTTTTGCAGACACAGGGGATCAGCGCAGCGCTGCAGGTGGGATTCACTCTTCCCATCCTGGAACCGCTGCCTGCACTGAGCCGTGACAGGTCCCCGCCTGGGCTGGGTCAAGCCAGCTGCGAGGAAGGTCTCCCCAAGGAAGCGAGGTAAAAGCGCATGCACCGCCTCATAGTTGTGTCGCAGGAATTATGTAGGGCGGGCCTTTCAGCATGTTGAGCATTCTTAGTGGAGTCGAGTGTCGGGAGGTTTTGCTTGGTGGGCCAAGGCTTAGAAGTTGGTGCGAAGCGATGTCAGGGATTACGGGAGATGGGACGGGCTCTGTTCGGAAGTGGCTGCCGAAGGGGGGGTGCTAAGAGGCAGCAGGGGGGCATTCGAGGCGCCAGCACCGCAGGCTCATCCCATTGACTGTTGCACTGGAGCGGTGCAAGGGGCTGAATGGCGTCAAACGCAGTGGCGGCAGCACATTGGGAAAGTCACTCCAGCTTTGCTCTACTTTCCCAAAGTGCCGCCGCTGTTGCATTCTGTCTGTCTGTCCATCCATCCAAAAGGTCTGTCTGCCTGCCTGTCTTCCTACCTACCTGTCTGCCTTTCTGTCTGTCTACCTACTTATCTACCTACCAATATAGATCTATCCTATCCAGAGAGAGAGAGAGAGAGAGAGAGAGAGAGAGAGAGAGAGAGAGAAATGTCTGTCCCATTTTCTTTCTATCTCTTTTCTTTCTCTTCTTCCTTTTCTCTCTCTCTCTCTTTCCTCTCTCAGGCTCACCCCATTGACTTCGTGCACCGCTCCGTTCGGACTTGCTTAGGGAGGTCCCTCCGGTGCAGCAGGCTCAAAGGGATAGGGCCAGCACCTAGAACGTGGCAGTGGCGGCACGTTTGAAAAGTAGAACAAAGCCAGAGGTCGGTAATTTTTGCTGCAAAGAATCACAAAAGCTTCTGGGCTGTGCACAAGAAGGGACACACATGTCAATGCAATTCAACAACATAAAATAAAGAAATACAAATAAAACAAATCAACAAGAATCGGCAAAGGATCTCTGATTAGATTCTATTCACTACTAGAATCTAATCAGAGATGCTTTGCCGATTCTAGTGCAATGATCTGCTCCAGCAGGGTTAGAAGGGAGTGTGTGTGTGTGTGTGTGTGCATAGCTGTCAAAACTCCAAAAACAGGTCAAGTAGCTCTGGGGAGGCCAGTCATAAATTAGAACACTTGCTAAACAACTGGCTGTTAAGTGAGGACCACTTGTATTTGTTTTGCCAGTTACCTGACCAAGCCCACCAAGTCACATGACTACCAAACTACACCTACCCGGTCATGTGACCAGCAAGCCACGCCCAGCCAGCAAGCCACACCAGCCAGTCACGTGACCAGCAAGCCACGTCCACCCAATCACGTGACCAGCAAGCCACACCCTCAAATTAGGTACGCCCACAGAAATTTGAATCCCACCCCTGGGTGGGGGGCACCGAGGATGAGTTTGTAGCACCAAGGGGGCAGTGGACTGAAAAAGTCTGGGAACCACTGGTCTAAATGAAGAACAACTCTTATCATCGTGAAAAGTGCAGAGGTCCTGCCGTATAGATAGAGCAGTCAACTCTGACACCCTTCTAGCTGAAGTGATGGCTATTAAGAAAACCACCTTGAAGGTCAAGAATTGAAGGGACACCTTTCTGAGGGGTTCGAAGGAAGGTTCTGTTAGGGCCTGGAGGACCTTGTGAAGGTCCCAGGATGGGAACCTGTGAACCACAGGAGGGCGGAGATTGGAATCCCCTTTTAAGAATCTCTGAACTGAAGGATGATGGGACAAGGAAGGAAAGGAATCCCAGGAGATGACTGAAACAAGAGCTTCTACTTGATGGCATAAAGTGTTAGGAGCCAGACCTTTGTCAAGGCCATCCTGGAGGAAACGGAGGATCTGTGGGACCCCCGCTACTGTAGGAGAGAGACCTTCCCTGTGACACCAATGACAAAAAACCCTCCAGGTGGCATTGTACATACGCATCATATAGAAGATTTACGAGATGCCTGGATAGTAAGGATGACCTTGTCTGGGAGATTGGCTTCTCTTAACAATTGCCGCTCAAGCACCACATGGTCAATCTGAACACTGGGGATCCGGGTGGAGCAGTGTCCCCTGATGTAGTGAGATCGTGTGGTCTGGAATCTTCCAGGGAGTGGCTACAGACAGGTTCACCAGATCTGCAAACCAGAATCTCCTGGGCCAATGGGGGGATAGGAGAATCAGCTCTGCCCGTTCCTCCAACATCTTCCGAATGATCGCCGGAATGATGGGAAAGGGGGAAAGGCGTAGAGGAGACCGGTGGGCCATCTGCTCAGAAGTGCATTGGTCCCCTCCGCTCCCTGACAAGGAAACCTGGTGAAAAATCTGTTTACTTGAGCGTTTTGGGGAGAGGCAAAATGATCTCGCATGAGATCATATTGCCCAAAAGTTTGGACAACAGTGACAGGGAGACAGTGTGTTGATGTTGGACCTGTCGAATGATCTCGATAAGGCTCTGCCCTCGGGCTGGAGACAGAAAAACTTGGCACAGAGTTGTGTCGATGATGGCTCCCAGATGGAGCAATCTGGTTGTTGGGAAGAGATGGCTTTTCTTGGAGTTGATGGAAAAACTGTGGTACTGGAGTTAATGGAGAGTGGTTTGAAGATCTTGATGGGCAGAGTGGGTGGAGGACAACAGGATCAAGATGTCGTCCAAGTAGCATTGGATCCTCACTGGAACAGACTGGAGAGAAGCCACCAATTCCGCCAGTAACTTTGTGAAGACTATTGGGGCAGGCAAGAGCCCGAAAGGAAGGGCCTGATACTGGAAATGGGAATTCTGGTAACAGAAATGGAGAAACTGGCGAAGATGAGACCAGATGGGAATGTGGAGGTAAGCTTCCGTGAGATCAATGGAAGAGAGGAGATCACCCTGCCAAACGCTCTCCAGAATAGAATGCAGAGTCTGCATTTTGAAGCGCCTTTATGGGATAAACTCATTCAGAAATTTTAGGTCGAGAATGGCTTGCCACCCCCCACTCCCCGAGGCCTTAGGAACCATGAAAAGCCAAGAAGAAAGTCCACGTCCACGTTGTAATTCAGGGACAGGTTGAATGGCCCTTATATCGACCAGGTGACTAATGGCCAATTCCATAAGTGCCCTTCGTGAACTGTCCCGGGAAACGGGGCAGAGTAGAAATTTTTCTGGGAGTAGTGATAGAAATTCTAATTGTAACCTCGACCTTACTGTATTGAGTACCCAGGCTTCTGTTGTTGACTCCTCCCATCTGGAAGCAAAGGAGGCCAAACAACCTCCGATGGGAGGGGAGAACAAGAGATTATTTAGAGTGACAGAAGGAGCGACCCCTCCCCCATGAAAGCTTGTTGTCTGCTGGTAGCCTCATGGCATTGATCTTGACGTTGAGAATACACTCTCTGTGGTCTGGAGAAGCAACAAGCGTTTTCGGGCCTGAATGAGGGAGGCCGGTATAGGGTAGGGCAGAAGTCTGCCCTCTTTTTTGTTGATGAAAGGACTTTCCTTTTGTCTTTTGTTTCAACAACAAATGGGTCAAGGGCATCTCCAAAAAGCTTCTCACTGGTACATGGGGCAGAAGCTAGTTTCCACTTTCGTTGAGGCTCCGCTTGCCAATTTCGTAACCATAGCAGTCTCCTAGCTGTCACTGATGATGCCATGGCCCTGGAAGAGAACTTGGCGGCGTTGAGGGTGGCATCCACCGAGAACTCTGCTGCTGCTATGATCTTGGCTCAAACTGAGGCTTGATGGTTACGCTTCAGTGTTTGTTCAGAGCGTTTGTCCTCTGCCTTTAGTACGTCCTTAAGCTCAGTTTGAGTGCTTGAGGAGGAGGCCACAACTGGGATGTCTACTGGGGAAACTGCTAAGGACCCACATTGTAGAACTGCCTATCTTGGGACGATGGGCGGGGGCCTGCAGTGGGGAAGGCAAATTGTTCCTTGACTAAGTCAAGAAAGATGATGGGGGAAGGAAGGACCTCCGAATGAACAATGGATTTGGAGAAGAGGGAATCCGCATGCCCCGATTGTACCACTTAAGGCTCAGGGGCAATTTCCTCCGCTGACAACCGGGCTGTTACCAGTGCCTTGTGTAGGAGAGGTTTGAATAAAGCGGATTTGAATACAGAAGCCGAAGGAGGCTGATCAGGCCTCAGATCTTCCTCTTCCTCCAAGAGGTTGGAGTCCCAGATTTCTCCCTCTTCCAGATCAGAATCAGGGGAGGGGCTGCGCTCAGATGATTCCTCGTAGTCCCCCTGAGTGAGGTCCACTCCTTCCGCATAGGTAAGATAGGCCCTTTGTTCTACACGTCGAGGTAGTCCCCTTTGGGGAATCTGCGCTAGAGGAAAAGCCGGGAAGGAAGGCCGAGGTCTGTCTGAAGGCCTGAAGATGTGTTGAAGCCTTTCTGCCAGACCCTGTCTGATGGCTAAGGAGACTACTTTGTTGATGTCAGAAGATCTGCCACTCGATGGAGGATCCAGGGACTGAAGACCTGCTGCTGTTGGAGTAAAAGTGGCCTCTGGTCTTGATCGGGAGCTGATTTGGGTCACGGATGGAATAGATTAAGAAGAAAGATCCCAAGGAGTCTGGGCGAAGTTGGGACCTGACCTGCTCAAGTCTTGAGATCCTGGTTGGATTTCAGGTCGCTCTGGGGACCAGGATTGGATGTGGCTCAGAGGAGCTGAGGTATCTTCCCTCTCCCTAGAAGTAGCTAGCTGAACAACTAGAGGATTGGCTGGTTGGGAAGCCTGTTGTAGTTGACCCCTCATTTGCTCAATAGTTTTGTTGAACTGCCTTTCTAAGTCTGCATGCCTTCATTTCTCTGCCTTTAATTCGGCATGGGATGTTTTCTTAAGGCCCACAGCTTTGGCCCTAATCTTGGTCGCCACCTCCTTTTGAACAGACTGGGAGCGTTCCTTCTCTTTCTTTTGCCAGGTTGGGGGCCTTGAGAGATCAGGCCTGAAGGCTCTGTGTGGGCCTTGTCTTGATCCACATTATGCATAAACAGACACAAAGGTGCTGGAAGCAATCCTCACTATATGTTGTCTATGCAGTAGCCTGAATAGGAGCTTATGTATAGTAGAAGCTGGCCTTTGAGGGATGATACCATCAAAAATGACTGCTAACTACTTTCTTTAGAAGAAGAAACTTTCAAAATGGCCGCTCGCCACGTGCGGTTGAAGAAGAAGCCTCCAAATTGGCCGCTCGCAAGAGCTACAGGCTACACAGGGGATAAATTGCTCCTTAGGCTGTAAACAGCCCCGAATGGCGAAATCGACAATAAAGTGAAAATTTACAATCAGCTGAGAGGCGCTGTTATCGCCGATGCAATCTTTACGATCATGGCAGCCGAAATCGCTGAGGGAAGACTGTAGGGGAGGATCAAGAGTTACTCCCTATTTAAAGTCTCCCTCGGTTGAAAAGAACGTGCCCCACTCTCCTGAAGGCACAGCTACACCAGTTCCCTGGGAGTTATGCCAATGATGAAGATAGCTTTCGCTTTTGCTGCTAACTAAACTGCTTTCAGAGACACCAGCTTATGGTCATCGAAAGAAGTCGATGACTGAGTCAAAGCTGGAGGGTTTCTCCCACAGGCTGCTACTTTTATACTAGACGGACCCAGCTTGATGATGTCATCAGGAGGAGTCATACCCATCCTGGGCTCTCGCAGCAGCATGGAGGAGAAGGCACACTTCCTAGATTCTATAAGATGGAACATATAAGAGATTGGGAGCATGTCCAAACTGTTCCATCTGAGAAGATAAGCACATATCCTTAAGAAGAGGGAGATCCCGCAGATAGCTGGAGGGACCTAAAATACAAAGCCATTCTGACTTGTCAGAGTTACCAGAATGAAGTCAAAGTCATCTCCCAAAGTCCATCTCCTGACAGCCTCCGGACAGTCAGCCAGACTTCGACAGCATTCATCTGTTTATCTAGTGATGGAAATGAATAACTGAATATCACCAGGATTCTGATGATACTGAACCCCATGCCATCAGATTATTTCCCCCAGAAATTTCATGTAGATATTAAAGAGGCGAGTAAAAAAAACCTGAAGCCCAGAGGAACATCCTTAATTCACCACTCCTTCTCCACCAACATTGCCTGGAACCAGAAAGTAGAAAACCACCACACAAAGTGCCTCCTGTTCCCAACTACCAAAGCTGGTCCAGAAGAACACCATGGTCAATGGCATTGAAAGCTGCTAAGAGGCCAGAGTGGTTGCATCACCCCCATTCCAGACTCTCATAAACTCATCTACAAGCAGAAGGTTTTTAAAGAAAAAAGTTACCAGACCAATAAAAAAAATAATAGATGAAAGGACTTAAAAGCAATTATCTTCAGTGTTTAGTGTATAAATGTCCTGGTTGTAAGAAATGGATGGAAGGAAAGAGAAAGAGAGAATGTGTCAGTAGAAAGTTATCCTGTAATGTTTTTGTTTATGCTTCTTACTTGTTTCTCTGTTTTATATCACTATCACTATCAAATTAGACTTTTCTTTCCTTTTTAATTGTTAGCAAATAATAAAAATACCTTTAAAAAAAGAGAAATAGTAGTAATCTCCCATCTCCAGCTGTGCTAGACTACAAGTACAAATACTATTTTTCTTACCTTATCCAGTTACAGCAATCTGGCATAGGGCTAGATATGATGGGTGTTATACCTAAGTTTATTCATAGAGTAAGTAAGAGCAAGATAGGTGAATGCCCACCTTAGACTGTTTCTTCAAATAGTTAATATATTTTTACAAATTCCTTTATTATCTTGTGTAAGGTCAATCAGGTTTAACCAATAGCAAAAAAGTACACCCGATAACATAATTATATTAAAAGCTTTACAATAAACCATCTAAATTATCAGTTACACGTCTAAAAAGTTTCCATTGCGCCTCAAAGGATATGAAGATAAATCTCTTTTGTAATGGCTTCTAAAAAAATTATGGATTCTTTTTTGTGTGGCAGTAACCCAGCTGAATTTGCTTTTAACAAAGTTACAGAAAAACTTTTGAAAATGTGTCTAATGGAAAATTAGTAATACCAAACATGTGTCCTTCAACGTCAAACTCCACTGCCAATCTATACACATAATAAGTGGTTCAGGAGAAGCAATGTGTGTAGAGGAAACTTTGACAGTTAAAAACACCCAGAGTGGTCTTCTCCATATCCAATGAGTGTAGCAGTGGAGTTTGACACTTGAAGGACACATGCCTAGAATTTGACACTTGAAGGACCCATGCCTAGAATTAAGTACTATATGCTGCACAACTTATAGAAAAAGTAGGCATCTGTTTCAGAAAGTAGAATCCCAAGATACTTCCATGTCTCTCCTAATCAGCATAGCCAAAAAGAACCGTGTTACCATCCTCTGGCGTTGACTGGGGATAATTAAGCCAGTTGCTTCTTTGGGTTTTTTAAAGTTTTTTTTCCTGCAGACTTTTTGTTTCAAAACTGTCCTTTTCTGTGGGCTCATGTGGCCCTCCCCATCCTTGCATTCTTTGATCCACTTTCCCCCCACAGGCAAAAGAAAGGGAAAGTGTTTCCAGATGAACTGTCTTTGTTTGGCCTGGTCTTATTTACACTTCAGGGGGTTTGAATGCTCTTTTCTTGATGGAGAAAAACTTTACTGAAGAACTCTGAACTACTTTGAACACACTATTATCACCAGCATTAAAATGAAATGTTTTGCAACCATCAATGCTATTCAGTTAAGAAAAAACACTTTCAGTCTAACACTTTCAGGAATCTATCACCATTGTCTAATGCAACAATATATTCAAATCTCAACAGAAACATTTATAAGTTAGCCATTTAACATAATGAAGTGAAAAAAGCAATCAAACAAGGGGAAAGAACCCTATTGAATATATAGACTTAGGAGAAAACATTATGAAAAAAAAATATTGGTGTAAGTATGTATTATTGTAGTAATTGGTGGTTAAGCAACACTTTCCTACCTGTTGAACTTCACTTTCTCCATTTGAGATTTTTTCTGTGTACACAAAGGAGTTGAATATCCGCTGCAACAAAATTAAGAAAGACCACTTAGACATCAAGGCAAATTATCATGGTTTTAACATATTAAATAAAAAGCATAAATAAAATGAATAAAAAGCAGCTGGATTCAGTACAGGTATTATAAGGCAAAAGATTAAAGTTTAAAAGAATTATCATAATAGAGAATGAAAAACCACAGCAGTTTCATTAGACACACATATGCTTCCTTAATTAAATTAAACGTATGTTTGTGTTTTGGTGGAAAAAGCAGAGTGCCTGCTATTGCGTTCAAATGGTATAAATTAAAAAAGCTATGCTTTACATCTGAAATCTGATTTTGCCCAAGTATGGGAATTGTTTACATATACATTTAATTCAATGCAGCTTTTTAAAAATGTCTCCCCTCTCCCAATTTTGTTACTTTTAGGTTTTCTTCTCTGTTAATCTCAATTCATTAGGTACCAGTCTAGACTTCCAAACTGCTTTAATTTAATATCAAGTAATTGTCCCCATGGACATTTGCTATGATGGGAAGGGGTGGCCTTGTATTTTCTTCTCCCAGTGCTGATGTTCACACAGAGCATCGCCACAGGCTTAATGCATCTTCCATGTTTGAAACAAGGAATAATGCAGATCTTGCTTTGATGACCACTTTCACATTGCTCTGCTTTTTCTTTTTTTTAACCAATTCAATTCCTTTTACACTTTTCCTTTTTTCTCTAGATCAGTACTAGTGAGAAATATAAAGTAAAAATCTAAAAACAATTTTTATTACTAATCATTGGCCTTCAATTATTCCTCTGGGAGATCAAGGCTGGTATTTGTAGTCTTCTCTCCTTTTAAATCCCAAGACCTGAAAGATAAGTTGGACTCAGGCCAAGTGGGGACTTGAAGCTGGATCTATCAAATAGCTTATATAATCATTATACCATCTTTAGACATATTTCACTGGAATTAAAGAAAGAAGCAACCTTCCTTCTTAGGCCAAACTAATAAGACAAAAGTAAGAAACTGCTCACTGTTCAGGCACATTCTTGAACCAGAAACTTCCTAATGTAACTCAGGAACATTCAAATAGTACCATAAAGGGGAGAAGAAAGTTTCCTGAGGCCTACAGACACCAGGAGCCTTATACTCTTGTTCTTTCTTTGCCACATGCCTTCAACCAACCTAAGACCCAAAGGAAGATGCAGATGAGAAGCAGCATGGATAGAAAGAAGCTGATGTGGAACCTTTAATCTCCTTTTTCTCCCACCTGCATTTAATTGGTGGGGATTAGGAGAAGCCCTTGTGGCACACTGTTTAAAAGTGCAGTATTGCAGGCAAACTCTGCCCACAGTCTGGAGTTCAATCCTCCCGGGGCTCAAGGTTGACTCATCCATCCGTCCTTCCAAGGTTGGTAAAATGACGTTTTATATCAGGGGTTCTCAACTTGTGGTACCCTGTACCCTTAGGTGTCTGCGAGGTCACAGGGGGTCCACAAAGTCCTGAAGCAATGTTATAATGTAAATCTTAAATTGAGTCTTGGTCTGTGGCCATGGTTCATGACCACAAAAGGGATTTAAAGGGGGTCCATGGTGAAGAAAAGATTGAGAACTACTGCTCTACACTGTAAAGTGCCCAGAGAGTGCTGTAAAGCATTATGGTGTGGTACAGAAGTCTAAATGCCATTGCTATCAAAGCTGCATCTCATCTAAGAGGTGCCTTAGGGTCCAGACAGCAGTTCCTAGGCCAAAAGGGGAATGCAGACACTTGTCCTTCAGTCCATGCCTATTAACAGCCTTTGCTAGCAACTTAAAAGGAGATTGGCTATTTACAAATTAAGAAAAGAGCAGTGCTTTTTATTCTTTGTGGTGGGAGGGGAGAGAAGACACCATATATTACTTCAATAGCTAATTCATTTTCTTCTTTCCTATAGGAAATACAAACATAGGAAGGCTTGTTATCTGCTGTCTGTTCTGTTTGTAAGCTCTTTCATTTTAATGGGTTGACTAAATCTAAGGCCTATGAGCAAATCCAAAGAAAATATATACTTTTTAAAACTCATATATACATTGAGTAACAAAGAATTACTTTGAAATCTTGTTTTTCTAAGAGTTTTTGAATTGCAGAAATGCTTATTCACTGTGAAATAAGTAATTACCCTACTTCCAATTCATTTTACAGTATATCCTATCCTACAGATGTACACCTGAATTTATTTTTATTCTTTATCATTCTATATTGTTCTATATCATGAGGTTTAAAGTTAAATTTATACAAAACATTACTGCAAAATAGAATTTCTAATTTTACTTATTGAGAATGAATACATTCTCTTGTTCAGAAATACAGAATTATGCCAAAAGATGAAAACACAATGTACATCACTGTTTAAAAAAATACAATTAAAATATCAAGATAGAATTGATAATGAAAATTAATGGAAGATCAGTGGAAAATAATATTTTGTAAGGTAATGGGCATGGATCAAATTTCTTCTATGGATGGATTCTGATAATGTTTTCTTCTATGGATGGATTCTGATAATGTCTTAAGTTCAGCTCAGTCCTCTGACCTCCACTTTGCACTCAAGACAAGGAAGCAAGTATTATATATAACATCAAATCAAATGAAGATATAAAAAGCAGATTGGCAAGACAATTTTTCCCCAGCAGTCTTTCAGCCATTATTCAGAGAAGAAAACACAATTTACTGTAAAATAATCTTATATTTGTTCCACTGAGCTGATGATTGTCACTTTCCCTGATTTCTTTCCCTCTTGGGGATTTCAGGAATTTTAGAAATTTGAACTCTTGATTTCACAGCCTCCTTGAAGAGGGCACTCCAAATCTTCTGAGTTTTCAGGTTTCAGAGAGCTTAAAGGGATTAAAAAAGTAAAATACAACTATTCTAAATAAGCAACAGTCAAGTGTCCTCTCATTCTATAGTTTAATTAAAATCTCTGATCAGTTACTAACACTACAAATATTATCCACCTCACCCTATTAAGTTATGAACATAATTTAAAATCAGAAGAAAAGACATTAAAGGGTATCATTTTGGCACAAAAATAATTTTCTTTTTTAACTGAATCTCTGGACATCAAAAGAAACAAATAGTCCCAAACTAACATTGAGTTCCACCTACAGTGCAAAGCCAGCCTTTTACTTGAGCTTTATATTTAAAAATGATAAAACTGTCCTTTATTAGGAAGAATCATATTCTTTTTATTTTCACTAGAAAGTCAAAGAAAATGAGGTTCAAAAGATGCGATCCTATTGAACAGAGAAAAGGCAGAATCAAATTATTGTTATGCTACTAGCAATGCAATAAAGCAATGTTATTCTTAGCTTTCCAAAACCTTCCATAAAGCAGTGACAGAGAAGTTCTGCATCCACTTACTGTCATACTTTGAATACTTTGAATATGGTTAAGAAAAACTATCATAGGTAATAATTTAATGTACAAACATGAAGGAAGGTAGCATTGCAAGAAACAGCAGATATGGCATATTAGTATATCTAACACAACTTTGTTTATGAAATATATTCAGCCATCAATTTTTCAAAAATTATGAAATAAAGTTAACATTTTGGGAAATCTCCAGGAATAAAGATAAGATAACATAATTCCCTTACTGCTAATATTATCCTATCTCCAGCTTTCCTTTTCTTGGGAAAATTGTTGAATTGAATTTGTTGTCAACAGTAAAATATTCTCTCTCTTTTTCTCCCTCTCCCTCCCTCTCTCCCTCCAACCCTATATAATTAATTTTATTAAATATTTTATAGACACTAGTAATACAAACTAAAAAAGCATAAAAAAAGAATAAGGTACAAAAGAAAAAGTACATTAAACAATTAAAAGAAAGGTAAAAAAGGTATTAAAGAAAGAGAAATCTATAAAAGAAATGACTTCCAACCTTCAATTCAACTATAAACAATCCCCCCACCAAAGCTTAGTTTTACAACAGCAATCCCTTCATCTCATATTCCATCTCTTTTCTGCAGACAAATCTATAAAGCATCAACTTTCAATTTTAGTGTCAGAAGAAAGTCCATTAAAAGTTTCCAGAAATAACTATATATAACTTTGATCAAATAAACCAAATTTATATACCTTCCTTTTACTTCTAACAATCTTAAACTTTAGTCTATTCAAATAATATCGTAGAACTTCATTTCTTTTCATTTTTTTCTTTGTCCCTTCTCACAAGATTTTCCAAAACTTTAACACGCCTCATTTGTAAATCCAGTGTAAAAAAAATATCCAAGTCATTTTCTTGATTTATTATTTGTATTTCCTTGTAAAATTTTTAAATATGTGTTTTGTTTTGTTTCCAGTGAGACATTGTTTTCTATGTCACTCTCATAGCCTGTCATTTGTGGATCCACTTTTCAATGCCATCTTTTGTCTGATCCAGTAAAACTTGTTCCTTACCTGCCATTTCTTCCATAACACCTTTTGGACACAATCTATCCATAGAAACAAACATTGCTGTTGACAGTGTTGATACTAACTTCTGATTCCATTTTTCAAAAGTGTCATTATTTTCAATGTTATAATGTTTTGTGTCATTTTATGAGACCCAGTTAATTAGCTGTTAATCAGGTTTGTGTATTTTTCTCTTTAACTAAAGTCTTTAGTTCCTTCTAGTGTCCTCTGTCACATGACCATGGTGGAGGGGGGACACAAATACCAGAATTTTGAATCTGGGTCTTAAGTAGCCCCCTAGTAGGGACTAAGCAACTAGTCATAAATTGAGGGCTATTTGTACTCCGGAGATTAGTTGGTGCCCCTTTTGGCCTTCTGGCAATGATTAAAGACAACAATATTATTATTGGAGGGACTTTGGGGATGGATCAGTGCATTTCGTATTTTATGGTAGATTTGTCTTTTTATTGATCTTTACAATGTAAATCATTTTCTGAGCCCAATGGTACATAAATACTATATATAAACAAACAAAAATGCTTGCTATAGGACTGTCAAAACTAAGAGGAAATCAAATTGTCATCACAATAAGGCATATTCATAAAATTGGCTCTGTTTGGCCTACTATCCAAGAATTTGAACTGTTGAGGCCCAATTCTAACAAAAATAAGTATTTGTAAAAGCCAGTGAGATAAAGGGAATAATTGCTCCAAGTTAGACTAATACAGTAATGAAAGACTTCTAGACCATAAAAATCAGAAGGAAGTCCCATCAGAGGCAGTGTATTTCTAGACACTTGGAACTCTTATTTACCCTCAATAAAGAAGAGCTGGAAACGTACCAAATATGTCATCAAGATACTTTTTTAAAGCCAAAAGAAAGGGGGAGCAAGAAAATTAGTTCCATATGCTAAAACAATTCAGCATTTAGTATATGTAATTTGACTAATGTTATAGTCTTGACAATGTACATGGCAATCTTTCAGAGAACTAAAGCTGATGTTATGCAATCTCAAAATATAAAGCAGATGGTAGGGTACCCCTCCCCCAGGTACACTATTATTTGTCGTCATGGGAGTAGAGAATAAAGAACATTTATTTTATTATACTCTACAACAGAACAGTAATAATTCTCCGAAAGATTCCTGTATTCTCAGCAGAGACTAAGAATAAAGTGACATAAGATGTAAAAGTTAGTTAAACCACTAAAGTCTAAACATGATGTCAAAGAATATGGAAACTAAATCAAATTATTTAAATGGAAAAGAGACAAATACATTTCCAAAAGAAAATAGCTATTTTCACATAAATATTGTCATTTTGTCATGTTGCAGACTAACTGTGATGAATAATAAAGTTGAGTCTGAACCAACTTCTGTCTGTTCAGTGATAGCTAGTTTCCTGAATTCTGTGCTGAATTCAAATTTTCAACTATCAATGTATTTATTTATAAGCCTTTAAACCTTCCCCACCCCAGTTTCCAAGAGTCTTATAAAAATCAGTAAAATATTCCATTGCTCTCAGATATCTAGGACACAACAAAAAAGAATTAGGGATGGGAAGGAAATGGAAAAAGACAAACATTTTTTAAAGAAACATATAAATAAAAATTATAATCATAAGGAGTATTAGTTATGAGAGGTAGAATGATGAAAGTCAGAGCCTGATATCAGACAGGGTTGTTGCAACACAAAAATGTCAATCCCTCCCTCCCATTGAGAAACAAATTCTCATTCCATTTAAGTTGCACACATAGGAGAAAATGATTCATAATGCTTATGTTTTACACACATTATAAACACACATATATTTAGGAGCTGTGTCCTTGAATCTCTACTTGCCAGGTAAATTGAGCAACTATCTGAATTACGCTTGACAGTAAACATGGTTTAGGAAAAAGGAAGAAGAGTTAACAGTTTCTTGGGTAAGCAGGAGGAGGGAGCTTAATTTTATTAAACAAATGATTTTTGTCCGATAATACTTAAGGGAAAAATGGTAAATCTGACAACTCGGCAGAATTGATATAAGGATCCTGACTTTGTATCAACCAGGGGAGATACAACCACCACCAATCACTCACTGCACTCTCCACAGTCTGTTGGCTATCACTCCTCAAACTGGGGGTAGAAAACAAAGCTCCTCCACCTACCAAATTCTGCTTCCTCCACTGGGTCTATTAGTTTGCCTCCCCACTGGCCAGGCCTGGCTTGCTCCCTTCATCCCAAGGGCTGCACCCTCACTTAAGGCTGGATCTGGGCCAGCAATAGGGAAAAAAACCATGAAGGTCAACTGAGATTTGGTGGCAGGCGGAAGCAGGGAAAAGTAGTGCAGAGCAACCAAGAAAGCATCCAAGGACGAGAGTTCATGGGTAGGGGTAATTGAAGCAAAGGCAGTTTTGCACAAGGAAGGACAACATGCCCCGGTAACAATAGTCGTAAATGTGGACAGGTTGCCAAGTACCCAAAGTTTGATCACTTGACTGTGAAGATATTGCAATGAACTGAACACTGAGAATTAGTTGTAGTTATTATTCATTCGTCATCATCATAACCTAATATGGTTTCTGAACAAATAGCTGTAATCCAAGGACTATCTATATTCTTTCTCTTCTGCTTCTTCATACCAACATGCAGATGCAACTAACATGGAATAGTAACCCTATTTGTTGCAGCAACACAAACATGACTTGAAAATAACTCAGGATTTTATTTTGTTCCTTGAATATTAATCAGCTTCCATATTTCATCACAAGTGTATTTGTTCGTTTGTTATTTATTATTAAACTTATTGGCCGCACATCTTACCACAGGTATCTCAGAACTCTGTTTACGCCAAAAGATTCTGTCTCCTTTTTGGTAATTTTTCTCTCTATTCCCCAGAGCAATCTATCACATAAGAGCATATACAGTACACAGCTGATGATGAATGAAATATTACAGCAGCATCTATGTAACTTCATACTCTGGTAAAAAGAAAAAAATGTAATGTGACATTTTATGTGTTGTTCTAACACTGATCAGCAAAATCAAGAACTAGAAGCACATACCTTTTAAAAGCCCAACAGAAAGAGCAGTTTAACTGTTCTCATTTAATTTATCTATTATATAAGCAATACGAAGTAACTTGGAAATACTTAATATATGCTAAGGCTGATGTCAAATGAAAACACGTATGTTTTCGAGGATCTGAACCGAGAATTGCTACAACAACTCTTCAGTGCTATCCAGTGAGAAATATGCATTTTACAGGTTTGCACAGACCAGCTTTCCTGTGCTGTTACTTTCCAATTCCCCAGAATTCTGGCTTGCAACCCTAACAAAACAATTGTAATTGCTGTTAAGGGCGAGTACTCCAGTTTTCTTCAGTTAATCAGGGAATATTATTTCTGGTTACCAGGCGCTAAAACATCCGTATAATGCACTGCTTAATTTTATTTGCAGAGGTTTAGTCTTCCAAGCTTTTGAACTTTTACTGGAGCCCATCCTCATAGAACTTATATCCACCGGACTGTGGTGCACACATTCCAATAGAGACAAGTTACCTGAGAGTGGGCTCCAGCATGGATCCAAAAGCTTGGAAGATTAAATCTCTGGTCCCAGTAACCAACCCAGATTAGATCTTACAACATTATCCTGGGACACATATAGTTGCTTTCATTTGTAATTTTATTTACAGTATTAATTATTCGTTTTGCTTCTTTCTGCCTTTGTTACAAGCGTTTGTCTTTTAATCTATTAGTCTCAAACTATAAATAAGTGAAATAAATAAACAAAATTAGGGAAGGCTGGCAAAACCAAGACTCTGTAACCGCAATGCCTTTTCTTGAATTTATTATTGTTTTCAGCAGCTAAGAGTGACATGATAAACCTCACTGAAGGATACAAGTTGGGAATCCCAGACTTTTTGTCCACTTTTAAGCGAGGTTGTAGGAAAAGCTATGAGAAATGTGCTAAACTTACTGGAGTTGTACTATGTCTCCTTTATTTGATTCACCACAATTTCTCACAATTGGTGAGAAATTGGACCACTGTAATTCTAAGATTTTCCACCAACTTTCAATGATGGGAATTCAGGATCTTTAAAAAAAAATGAGCTTACCATCCCACTATTCTATATGCTGCTTATAGTGATGTCTACAACTTGAAAAGTAAGCAGAGCTATATTATATTGGTTCCCTCTGATCCAACACATTGAAGTAAATTGTATGGTCATCTTGAGATATTTCCATTGCATACCTTTGGAATACAGATACTTTAGTCTTTCACAATTAAAATGAATTTCAATTAACATTTAATATTTAATATATTTAATATTTAATTATTTAATATTAAAGAGACACAGTGAAAGACACACACACACACACACACACACATGCACGCACGCACACCTGTCCAGATACAAAATGAAAGATGTCAGGATGTCAACTCATAAAACATTTATATGGCCATTTTAGAGTTGTCAAAAGAATTCTATTTCCATGATAAATATGATTCCAAATAGCTACACTGTCAACTCTGAAGCTGGCCTGACTGAAGCCATCTTGGAGGCTTCAGTGTTATCACAATGGTGCTGAGGGATAGGGAGGGGGGAATAGAGATAGTTGGGATTTTGTAGCCAAAACAAATTAGTTTTCCCTGAGAACCAAGGATATTCCCATAGGTGGCTGAAGAGAGGAGTGAAGTTTCCAAACAACTGGACAGGACCTTGATTGGACCAAATGACTGCTTGTGATGTGGGGGGGGGTCTTTTACTTTTAACTAGGTGAAAACCGTAGGGACTTTTAGAGTCAGTTTTCACCCGTCTGTGCCAATATGATATATCCAATAAATTCATTCTTTGAGGAAACTGCTTGCCTCAGAGTTCCGTTTGCTATGGGTGTATTACTTGGAACCTTAACATACATATTTTCAAACACTTCTAAACACCAATTATGGCGGTTCAGGAAACCCCATGTGGTTGAGAACTACTTAGAACAGGATTGCAAGGTTTGTTGTAGAATGACCAGGCTTAGCGATGTGATCATAAAATGAGACTTATGAGGCTACCAGAAGTATGAAGTGTGACTATGGGAGTGCCACAAAGAGGAGAGGGTCAACTCCTTAAGGCAGAACAAGAAGCAGTGGATGGAAATTAATCAAGGAGAGAACCAACCTAGAACTAAGGAGAAATTTCCTGACAGTTAAAATAATAAGTGGAATGGCTTGCCTCCAGAAGTTGTGGGCTCCATCATGGGAAGTTTTTAAGGAGAGTTGGAATAAGCTTCCTGTTTGAGCAGGGTGTTGGACTAGAAGACCTCCAAGGTCCCTTTCAACTCTGTTATTCTATCTTACAGTGACAGATGACTATCATTGCACGACTGTGATCCAGTATAACAGTTGCAACAGTCCCAGTTGCAGTTGTTAGGTCAATCCCTATAGGAAAAGAGCAGATTGAGCTGGAAGGCAGAGTTAAATGCATCATCAGTCTAGACTCACTGCATTGCCACAACAGAGCCAAGCCTCACCTTGTGAATTCTTATCTAGCATCCATTTAACTTTGAACATTAGTTGACTAGATTCTTGTGTATAAGTAATAATAAGTGTTTCGGTGCTTTGAACTCAATGAATGTGCCTGATTATTAGTGCCTGTTGATCCAGCACAGACAATCCATCACATGATCACCATTTTCCCTCCTTCCAGCTTCCCATTGACTTTGCTTATCAGAAGCCAGCAGAAGATCTCAAACAGAAATCATGTGACTGCAGGGACCCTGCAATCAAGAGGAATACTCATAAATCTCCTTGCTCAGTGGTGTTAAAAAAAATGACACATCACAAATCCTTAAAATTTTCACTGCCAAGTAGCCACTTTGGGTAGTGAAAGCCATCTCTCATCACTTTTATTTCATGACCAGATTTCATAAGCCATCTTGCCTTTTAGCTTAGTGTTGAAATTGGGTAATTGTAGGGCAGATCATTTTAATTTATAAAAATGTTCTTCATCCCCCCTTCACTCCCAAATAAAGCTATTATTCTATATTCTGCCTACACTTACCAATATTAAGAGTGCAACATTCTCTTTTCCAACAGACTTGGAAAACGTTTGGGGAAAATATAACCAAAAATACAAAATCATATTCCAAATCTTGGACATATACCACAATTGGGATAAACTGTACCTTTAAAAAGGAAGCATCGCCACTTAGGAAAATATGTCATGTCTTTGCAAAAAAAATGCATTCCCAAACAAATTAAAATCAGTCTATGAAAGCAATGCTTTTAAACTTATAAATTAGTAAGAGAAAGCCTGAGAGGGCCATTTTCAATAATTATCAATTACATCCAACAGCTTCTTCTCTGACAGCTACCTTCAATTATATAACAATTGCTGCTTTTGACAAATTGCTACAATTAAATAATTTCAATTACAGATGGAAGAAGTATGGCACCTGTCATTTTGCCTGTTTAATGAACCAAATTAACAACAAAATAAAATAAATATATGAGTCTCTAGAGAATGCATAGCAATTTATTTAAACCAAATCCTTGCTGTTCAGCTATACCCTTGCTGATCACTAGTCCAATGTATTCTCGATTAAAAACAATTTAAGATTCCCTAGCACACATTTACTCAAATTCTGAAACTTCAGTGTATTCAGTGTGCAGCAAGGTTTGGTTATACTCATTCATATTTAATTTTTAAGGATGGTTCACTGCACATAAAATATTTATAACTCAGAAGGTTTTTGAAATTGGAATGCTAAAATGTCAGCCACACTCTCAAACTAAGGCTCATTTTACAGATCAGCAGGGCTCTCCTTTTAACCACTTCCAAAACAGGAATGACACCATAAAATCTAACTGTCCTGACTACAAAGCTAATTGCAAGGGAGATGAAATGCAAAAAAGGAACATAATTTATGTTTCTAAAGGCAAGCTGCAAGTCACTTTTCCCCAAATCCCACCCGTTCTGTAAAATGACTTAGGGCTGCTTGGTTCCTAAACTGGTCTTAGGCAAATGATGGGAAACAATGTGAATATAACTAAAACCAGAAAGTCAACCTCTTTTGATTAACATCTCCTTTTTTATTGTGGCACAGGAATTCTCCAAATCCCTATATTCTCCCCCCCTTCCTTTTTAAAAAAATCTATTATCAATACACTTAAAGGCATTCTTAACATCCTATAGTGGCTCTATAGATTAAATGTCTACCATCTTCTCTCATCACCCTTCTCTTCCTTAGTTAAATTGTAAGTCTCTCTTTTTTAAAAAAGGAGAAAAATTCTGAAATGTAGCTTTAGAAAAGTCAACTCTCTCTCCCTCTCCCTCTTTCTCTCTTACACACATACACAGTATATCATATATAACTGATACATACAGTTGTGCTCATAAGTTTACCTACCCTGGCAGAATTTATGATTTCTTGGCCATTTTTCAGAGAATATGAATGATAACGCAAACACTTTTATTTCACTCATGGTTAGTAGTTGGCTGAAGCCATTTATTATCAATCAACTGTGTTCATTCTTTTTAAATCATAATGACAACAGGAACTATCCAAAGGATCCTGATCAAAAGTTTACATACCCCAGTTCTTAATACAGTGCATTGCCCCCTTTAACAACAATGACAGCTTGAAGACTTTTGTAGTATGTGTGGATGAGGCTCTTTATCTTCTCAAATGGTAAAGCTGCCCATTCTTCCTGGCAAAAAGCCTCAGTTCATGTAAATTCTTGGTCTGTCTTGCATGAACTGCATATTTGAGATCTCCCCAGAGTGGCTCAATGATATTGAGGTCAGGAGACTGAGATGGCCACTCCAGAACCTTCACTTTATTCTGCTGTAGCCAATGACAGGTCGACTTGGCCTTGTGCTTAGGATCATTGTTATGTTGGAATGTCCAAGTACGTTCCATGCGCAGCTTCTGAGCTAATGAATGCAAATTTTCCTCTAGTATCTTTTGATAACATACTGCATTCATCTTGCCATCAATTCTGACCAAATTTCCTGTGCCTTTGTAGCTCACACATGCCCAAAACATCAGCAACCCACCTCCGTGTTTCACATTAGGAACGGTATACTTTTCATCATAGGCCTTGTTGACTCCTCTCCAAATGGTATGTGTTTATGGTTAATGGTATGTGTTTATGCGTTTATGGTTGTGGCCAAAAAGCTCAATTTTAGTCTCATAACTCCAAATGACTTTGTGCCAGAAGGTTTGAGGCTTGTCTCTGTGATGTTTGGTGTCTTGTAAGCGGAATACTTTGTGGCATTTGTGTAGTAATAGCTCTTTCTCCTGGTGACTCGACCATGCAGCCTATCTTTCTTCCAGTGCCTCCTTATTGGTGCATCTTGAAACAGCCACACCACATATTTTCAGAGAGTCCTGTATTTCACCTGAAGTTATTTGTGGGTTTTTCTTTGCACCATGAACAATTTTCCTGGCAGTTGTGGCTGAAATTCTAGTTGGTCTACCTGACCGTGGTTTGGTTTCAACAGGACCCCTCATTTTCCACTTCTTGATTAGTGTTTGAATACTGCTGATTGGCATTCTCAATTCCTTGGATGTCTTTCTATACCTCTTTCCTGTTTTATACAGTTCAACTACCTTTTCCCGCAGATCCTTTGACAATTCTTTTGCTTTCCCCATGACTCAGAAGCCAGAAATGTCAGTGCAGCACTGGATGAAAGATGCAAGGGTCTGACAGGAGTCCAGGAACTCATTGACCTTTTATACACACACTAATTACAAGCAAACAGATCACAGGTGAGGATGGTTATCTTTAATAGCCATTCAAACCCCTTTGTGCCAACCTGTGTGCATGTTATGAGGCCAAAATCACCAGGGTAGGTAAACTTTTGATCAGGGACATTTGGATAGTTTCTGTTGTCATTATGGTTTAAAAAGGGTAAACACAGTTGACTGATAATAAATGGCTTCAGCTATACACTAACCCTGAGTGAAAGAAAAGTTTTTGTATTATTATTCATATTCTCTGAAAAATGGCTAAGAAATCATAAATTCTGCCAGAGTATGTAAACTTAGGAGCACAACTGTACATATCAGTAAACAGTTTGTAAATGTTTCTATGTCTATGAAAATTTCAACAACTAATGAGAAAACAGTTTTAGAATTTTTTTTAAAAGACTACACATTCCATTTGTACCCTAACACTTTTATTTTAATTTTGGTAATTCTGCACTTCCTTTGCACTTTCAAATCAACAGGAAACCTGCTGTACTATCTGTTCCAAATGCAAACAATTCAAAAGAGGACCAGAAGAAGATGAAAGAAATTTTAGACAAATGAATACAAGTCAAGAAAAGACTATCAAGGCATGAAGCATTCAGACTATGAGATATTAGGTGGTCTTTTCCTAATCTAATATCTTCAGAAAGGCACAAAATTGGAGATACTTTTTAAGCAAACAGCCAGAATTAAAAAAAAAAAAAGGAGATGCTAATCACGACAGGATGATACTGGTTTTAGTTAGATTCATATTGTTTCCCATCATTTGCCTAAGACAAGCAGTGAAACAAGCAGCCCTAAGTCATTTAAGTAAACAGCCAGAACATTTCAGAATTTGTTGCTGCTATTTGTAAAAGCGAGGGAGGAAAGTTAGCTGCTTACAATGTGCAGTTTTATAAGCCTGACACTTTAGGAATGTATAGAAATAATTACAACTTTACATATGAGCTCACGATTTTACTGTGTGGAAAATAAGATCACAGATAAGCCCTTACTAGTAGTTCATATTCAACATGTACATGCATAGAAAAGGAGGGAGTCATTAGCACATCTGCATCAGCAGAACAAAACACTTGGTTGCTTCAGTTGCTGAAGTATTTTGCAGGAAGCATCAGCAAATAAACTAAGCCAAGTTATGGAGTTTACCCTTAGACTTTTAAGACAGGGTACAAACAGTTTAGAAAGATTTTTGAGTAACTCTTTGCTAAGATTGGTCAAAGTTGCATGCAATTTGGCTACACAGATTTAGCAATACTTGACTGTACAGTCTAGAGCTGTACATACATCAGCACCAAATCCTAACATACAAAGATAAAGCTTAACAAGAGATTAGGAACTGACAAAAATACTCTCATATGGGAGCAAAGTATATTTTTTGTTTCATAATTTACTTATACACCCTTCTAACACTTCAAAAAAACAGTAACACATGAAGTATTAAGATGCAGTTATATTACTGCAATGTATATGCAATGCATTTTGATACAGGCGATGTTTGTTTGATGCCAATGTGATTTGTTACAAACAGCTATGGCCCTTAAGCTACAAAGGACACAGGCAATCATTGTGACACACAAAGATGAACAAATAATAATGCTGAAGTTCCATTAGCTTCAAAGCACTGTATTTTTTTAAAAAACAACAAAGAGTTGAGCTTCTCTGATAAAAACGTTTCATTACTACCCGAAGATTAAACTACTGTTACCTATCATATGACTAAACATACACACACACGTTTTTAAGAACAATGCTTGACACTACTGGTCCCTCTTGGTGTCATGAAAATAATACTAAGCATATTTTAAAACACTGTAGACAAAGTTAATTTAACTTAGTTTGTATGAGGAAACCTCTTTTTTTCTTGTTCTTGTTTCAGAAAGAAGGAATGAACCCTAATGGCAGGAAAAGGGCCATTGGTCTTATCTGATACACCTATTCTCCTTGTTGGTTAGAGTCCAGGCAAGGGTTAATTCCGTCTCCTAGCCAATTGGACTGAGTCTGTCAAAGCTGTTTAGCTCCACCTCTGTTGCCCCAGCTTTCACTAAGAAACAAGAACAAGATTATCAGCCCCCACCCCTTTGGCCCAGGGACCAGACCAGACCACTCAGGGAATCTCTAACCAATAAGGAGAATAGTCATATCAGGTAAGACTAACACCCTTTCTCCCTTATATTGTTATGAGAGTTCAGGAAAGGGACATACTAAAGCTAGAGTGTCCATGGGAGGGCTCAAGTCTGGTCCTGATCCCCATGCTCCGTGTGGACTCTCTGCAGAACCCGACTGTCAAACGCTGATGCAAAGCCGTCCAAGCAATAATTCCGGATAAACGGAGATGGGGAAGTCCAAGTGGCTGCCTTGCAGACCTCCTCAATCGAAGCTTGTGTAGCCCAAGCAACTGTCATAGCAGCGCTACGTGTAGAATGGGCCATGACTCCCCTTGGTACTGGTAGGGAGTGACTCATGTACACCCTGGAAATACACAACTTGATTCATTGCTGACTGTACAGGGAGTTACCATACAACCCAACAAGGCAGTTTGAAAAGAAACAAATAGGGACTCCATTTTGCGAAAGTCAAAGGTCCCTTTTATGTAGATCTTCAAGGCTCTATGTACATCTAGAGTGTGCCAAGATTTCTCCAAGGCGTGAGCCGGGTTGGGGTAGAAATATGGAAGAACTCACTCTTGCACCCTGTGGGAACCATATGTTGACCTTTGGAATGAAGGTGGATCCAACCTCAAAAACACTCTGTGTAGGTGAAAAATACATAAGTCTAGATGCACCAAGAGAGCCGCTATTTCTGATACTCTTCTGGCCGATGTGATAGCAACCAAGAAGGCTATCTTAACAGTCATAAGATGTACACTTGTCAATCTGTGAGGTTCGAATGGCGCTTTAGTCAGGGACTGTAATACTTTTGACAGGTCCCAGGTGGGATACTTGTAAACCTCTGGTGGTCATAGGTTAAAAGCATCTCTGAGGAACCTGAGAAAGGTCGGGTGATGTGCCAGCAATTCTAACCATCCACATGTCAGCACTGATGACAGGGCCACCATCTGCCATCAAAGCGTATTAGAGGATAGTCCCCTATCTAGCCCTGCCTGTAAGAAATTTAGAATCTGCGCTATAGACACCTCTATGTGTGACTTTTGACTTGGAATACCAAAGGCAAAAAGCTTGCCATGTAGCGTCATAGATGTGAATAGTAAAAGGTCTCCTGGAAGCCTGAATAGTCTGTATTACCTTGCTTGGTAACTTGTCGCATTTTAAAGTGCTCCACTCAAGTGCCCTGAAGGAGAGAGATATCTTCCTTAGGATTCGGCCAAGGTTGAGCCACTGATAGGTTCACCAGGTTCACGAACCAGGGATGTTGGGGCCAATAGGGAGCAAGGAGAATGACCTCTGCCCTCTCCTCCAGGATCTTCTGTACCACTGCCAACAATAGTGGCAGAGGAGGGAAGGCATACAACAGAACTGGAGGCCATCTGCTTCAGAGCATGTTGGTCCCCTCCGCCCCCAGTATTCCAATAAAATTAAGCCTTAAACATAGCATGTACATTATATATATATATATATATATATATATATATATATATATATACACGCAGGTCTTGGCGTGTTCGGGTCTTTTCCTGTGTAAGATTGAGACTATCTTGGCAACGTTTCGACGAGATCCCACTCGCCATCTTCAGGCTGGTGCTTTTGGCTTTGTGCTTATGCGAGCCAAGCACCCGTGAAAATCTACGAAAATATATATATATATATATATATATATATATATATATACACACATACACACACACACACATACACACTCACACACACACACACATACATACATACATACATACATACACAGAGAGAGAGAGAGTGAGTAGATATATATGTGTACACTGGCATTTCTCTGAAAGAGAAATAATGGTGAAATCGGTGAATCATGTAGTTTGGTGAGAACACTCCACTTTCAAAATCCCTATCTGCATTAAACCTGGCTTCAAGAACAGCAAAAATATAGTCAAGGGTGAGTTTGGTTTAATTTAAAAAACCACCATCGTAAATTCAAGTAATTGCTAAACGAGTGGTTGTTAAACCAGAGCCACTTGTATACTCATGCAAAGGTTCTTTGAGGAGGCTCCATCATCTTCTAATACAAGCAAAACCAGAAGCCATGTTAACTAGAAAGTACTGATATGATTCATATATTACAGGTAGTCCTTGATTTACAGCAGGATTATCAAACTCATGACCCACGGGCCAGTTGCGTCACGTGCTGGCCCACCTTCTCCCGGTTTAACGAAGTGGGGAAAGTCACAATACATCACATGATGACGTGACGACACGACTTTGACACCCCTGATTTACAGTTTAACTACAATAAGGATCTGAAACTCATCTTTAAGCAATATGGTCATTAAGTTAGGAATCACATAATTGGACCCAATTTTACAATCTTTTTTGCTGCAGATATTATGTGCATCACTATGATCATTAACTGAAACCTCACGAATGCAACTTGCAATCTTCCCTACCAGCTTTCCCATTGACTTTGCTTGTCAGAAGCTGGCTGGGAAAGTTGCAAATGGCGATGAAGTTACCATAGGATGCTGTGACCATTGTAAATGTGTGATGGTTGCCAAACACTCAAACGCTCTGACAGTCAGAAGTGTGAGCACTGTGTTTAGCACTGTGATAATTTTGAACAGATGTTAAATGAATGGTCGTAAATTGAGAATTACCAATAATGCAACATGGACTACTCTAGCTTAGCATATATGAAAACCTGACTTTTTCCTCAGACACTGGAAGTAAGCTGTTAGTGGAGCCTGGTATGAAAGGTACGTGATATATTACAGGAGTATATGTCATTTGGAGCTCCAGTATCAATGAAATTTATTATATTATATTTTCTATATCATTTGTTTTTTAATGCTTTCTTTTGTTAGCTGCTCAGCTTATTAGGTTCAGGTGGCCAGCCTAATACAATTTTTGAATAAACAATGAAATATATAAATCCAGGCATCCTGGCTTAATATTGTGTGCACAGAAACGTGCTCTCTAACTCAGGATTAAAATAATAACCGTTAAAATAAACCCCATTTTAATACAATATAGATGAAGGCACTAACTTCTAAACAATCCAGATTCAAAAGTTAACTTCTTACTTTTTAAAAACTGGCATATAAATCTTATCTCCAGCAAGATATTAATCACAGTTTCAGGTACATTTATAAGATACGTGTTTAACTGTGGTCTGCTATTTTGTTTCATTCATACACAAAAGGAGGGATAAAGCAGCAGGAAATAGCTTGCAAGCAAAACAGTGGACTTATGTACATCCTAATTTATTTGGCTTTATTTGATCATCTCAGTCAAATATATTTTCCGTCTCTAATCTGCTCAATAACTGAAGAATAAACAAAACTAATTTGTTCAGAATTAGAAAGCCTGTGCATTCTTATTCCTGATTTACAGTCTTTGATATATCCTGTTAAGTACAATTAGCCATAAATGTACCATCTAATAGAAATAAGTCACAAAAAAATCTTACTAAGCAGTTAAGAATATTCTGCATGTGCTATGAATTACAGAATCATCAACCTCACAATAAATAAATCCTGTTTAATAAATTAAACAGGAACACAAACCAAGTTCTTCATAATTTCACAGAAGTCCAATATTCAGCTAAAGAGACCAAGGTTAATGCCAAAAAAGTCCAGGCAATCTCAAAACTGTAATTAATAATGCAGTAGCCATCCATTGAGTATCTTAACAAAACATCTTATGTTTATTTATTGAATTTATTTGACATCCATCTCACTATCAAGCAACTCTGGATAATCTTTGGAGTGTTTATACACAGTTTTCATGAGTTTACAACACAATGGCTCTTTAGTCATGCTGCAAAAGTGAAGAAGGTGATTGATATTTCAAAAGCATTTCATGTAGACAAAGAATGGAGAGCTTCATTTTCTCTTTGAAGTATGAGCAAAACCTTTTAGCACTGTTTTCCTTCAGATGATAAATTATGCAATTATGAAAATGATATTGCTGTGTTGTCCTGTTTTACATTGGTTTTTCAACCTGCTATTATTCTGAAAGCACTAGTTTGGCCCAATGGTTTCAATAACTGAGTAACTAGATGAGTTATTCCAAAATAAGAATATTATCCGATCTATTTTCATGGTCTTTCTTTTAATACAAAACAGGGGAAAATACCCAAAGCACAGCCTGTTTCAAAGGAAGAGAGAAAGGATAGAAAATGTGATTTGTCATCCTAAATTATTTTTTATTTGCTTCTGCCAATATGAATAAACATGAAATCCTAGCAGATGCCACAATGCATGGAAGGAAACCATATATATAAGCACACATCCACAAAACACACAAATGCTTTCAGAGCTGGAAGCATCTCTTAAAATTATTGTTACTACAAATTCTATACCTGTACCTGATAGAAGTGTTCAACTCTAACTTGAAAGTGTCTTTTCTCAGGATGGCAGATAAACTGCAGAAAATGATTATTGGTATTAATAATTACTTTTAGCTTAAAAAAAACACTGAGGGAAATAAAATTAAACTGCCTAAGATGATTCATTTACATCCTCCTAAGAGAAACACGGTCCCCACCATTAAAAATGCAAGCAGGTGATAATTAATTAGATTCTTCTGAGATCTATAGATCATATAACAAAAAATTTTAAAGTTAGGAGATCTTATGTATTTAACAAATTTAGAAACTACCCATCTCCACCACAGAGGGAGAAGCTAACTAGATATAAATATTAA
This sequence comes from Bungarus multicinctus, assembly GCA_023653725.1. Taxonomy (NCBI): domain Eukaryota; kingdom Metazoa; phylum Chordata; class Lepidosauria; order Squamata; family Elapidae; genus Bungarus; species Bungarus multicinctus. Next base: position 63,641,617 of record CM042842.1, read on the forward strand.
AGCAACAGATCAAACCACATACCCATAGGTTCCTAATGTGACTGCAGACATTCAGTGGTTTGGAAAGTAACTGGTGCAAGCAAAGCATGCCCGCTTAAAGTATTAAGAAAACCATATATCTAGTAAAAAGTTTGATGACACAGATTCAAAGATTTTCCCAGGGTGAAAATCATGCACAATCATTTGCTGGGACTTGCAGTTTAGCCACCTGTGGGTGGAAAGAAGCAATTGTATGCACCAGCACCTGCTCATTCATAAAAGATTAAGATAAGCTTACCTTCTGATTCTATGCAAATGAAGGATGGGCATCTAAGATAAGGACCCCAATCACAAGATACACTTAACTTTGGTTACTGAGTTAAGTAATCTTCCAGTTTGGCAGAATACACTGAACCACAAAATAACTAAATGGGCTTGGTTCACTCAACGTAAGATAGAAAAAAATTAAGCAAAGTTAATATCCAGGTGAAAACATTGTGCAATTACAGTAATTAGTTCAAGTAAACCAAGGCTGAAAATGGGCATTGGTAAATTTACCTGTGAATGCCCTTTCTGTCTATGCTGCGAGAGAGCCCAGGATGGGTAGACTCCTTCTTATGATGTCATTAAGCTGGGTCTGCACTTGTATATAAAAAGCCAGCCCCTGGGAGTATCCCCAGCTTTGGCGAAGATACTTGACAGACTGAAGAAGTGTCTCTGAAAGCAAACATCTAATACATTATCATGCCTTACCATCTCCGGACGAACCAAGGGAGGGGCTGGGCTCTCTCACAGCATAGATAGAAAGGGCATTCACAGATAAATTTACCAACGCCCATTCTTCTCCATGCTGCATCGAGAGCCCAGGATAGGACATACCAAAGTTTGCATGTTCACGGGCGGGTCCTCGTCCGGCCAATCACTCCAACAGTGGAACCACTTGCTGAATAACCCATCTGCCAAAGGCCGCCATCGCCGAGGTAAAGGAATCCAGACAGTAGTGTCTGATGGAGACGGGGATGTCCACGTGGCGGCTCTGCAAATTTCTTCCAAGGATACCTGGGTAGCCCAGGCTGCTGAAGTGGCTGCACTTCTGATAGAGTGCGCTGTTAGACCTCGGGGTACCTGAAGAGCTACTGCTTTGTAGGCTTGTGTAATACACGTCCTGACCCACCTGCTAATAGTAGGGGAAGAGGCCTTGTTCCCCAAGTGAGAAGGGGAAAAGGAAACAAACATGGCTTCTGTCTTTCTAAAAGGGGACGTGTGCTTGATGTAAATTCTAAGAGCCCTTCTCACATCTAGAGAGTGCCACTTGCTTTCTAAGTCATGGCGTGGGAGGGAACAGAAATCAGGCAACACAATGTCCTGGGACCTGTTGAACCAGGTGTTAACTTTTGGAAGAAAGGAGGGATACAAATGGAGAACAACCCTACCATTGTGGAAGGTGCAGAGATCCTGCCTGATCGAAAGAGTGGCTAGTTCTGATACCCTCCTGGCCGAAGTAATAGAGACAAGGAAAACTACCTTTAGAGTTAGGAATTGGAGAGACACCATTCTGAGGAGTTCAAAGGGGGGCTTCATAAGAGCATTAAGTACCAGGTGAAGGTCCCATGAAGGATACCTGTGCACCACAGGTGGGTGTAAATTGGAAGTCCCTTTCAAAAATCTCCTGACCGAGGGATGATGGACCAAGGAAGGAAACGAACCCCATGAAAGAACTGAGGAGAGAGCCGCTACCTGGCGCCGTAAGGTATTGGGGGCTAAACCTCTCTCCAATCCATCCTGAAGGAATCTAAAAACCTCTGCCAACTGGGCAGAGGGAGGAGAGAGGCCCTCCTTGAGACACCATTGAGAGAAAACCCTCCAAGTGGCATCTACATGCGCCTCATAGAAGGTTTGTGAGAAGCCTGGATGGTGAGAATAACTCTCTCGGGAAGATTTGCCCCCCTTAGCCGCTGCCACTCAAACACCACACGGTCAGCTTGAGCCACTGGGGCTCCGGATGGATCAGGGCCCCTTGGAGCAGGGAGATCCGATGGGCTGGGATCCTCCAAAAGTCGACCAGGTCTGCAAACCAGGGCCTCCGTGGCCAATATGGTGCCAGGAGAATTAGCTGCGCTCGTTCCTCCAATAGCTTCCGTATGAGTGTCGAAATGATGGGGAGAGGAGGAAAGGCGTAGAGGAGACCTGTGGGCCATCTGCACCAAATAGCATTGGTCCCCTCTGCTCCCTGGCAAGGAAACCTGGTGAAGAATCTGTTGACTTGGGCATTTTGCGGTGTGGAGAAGAGATCCATCTCCGGAGATCTGAATCTGAGGGAGAGATCCTTGAATAGGGACGGGGGAATGGACCATTCTGCCTGGTCGACTGAATTCCTGCTTAGCCAGTTGGCTTGGGAGTTGTCGACTCCGGAGATGTGATCTGCTGAGATCGACAGCAAGTGTTTCTCTGCCCATAACCCCAAACGTTCTGCTCCCTCACGAGTGCCTTGGATCTCGTCCCCCCGTCAGTTGACGTGTGCCTTTGCGGCCATGTTGTCTGTTAACACGAGAACATGGGAGCCGGTCACCAAGGTTCTGAACTGTTTGACAGTTAGAGAGATAGCCCTGAGCTCCAACCAATTTATGGGACGGGTGCTGTCTGACCTGGACCAAACCCCTTGACCTATCTGACCCTCCATATGGGAGCCCCAACCCAGAAGGCTGGCATCTGTGGTGACTACTAATTTGTCTGGTTCCTTGAACTGGAGCCCCTTCCAGAGGGACGGGGAGAACCACCAATTGAGGGACCTTCAGGCTTGTGGGGAGAGCAGGACCCTGATCGACGAATAACTGGTTCCTGCTCGTTGAAAGGGGAGCAGGAACCATTGGAGCGATCAGGAGTGAAGCCTCGCCCACAGAACGATGCCAATACAGGAGACCATCTTCCCTAGTAGCTTGGACAGCAGTGACAGGGGAACAGTCTGTTGTTGCTAAATCTGATTGATGAACTCTGCAATGCTTTTCCCATGATCTGGAGACAGGAAAACTTGACACAAGGTTGTATCAACGACTGCTCCCAAATGAAGCAACTTGGTTGTGGGAGAGAGATTCTTCTTGATGTTGACTGAAAAGCCGTGGCTTTGGAGGCAGAAAAGAGTAATTTGTAGGTCCCGCTGGGCCGAGTGGAGGCAGGAGGACAGGATCAACATGTCGTCCAAATAGCATTGGATCCTCACAGGAACAGAATGTAGCGAAGCCACCAATGCTGCAAGGATCTTTGTGAAGACCCTTGGAGCTGATGAGAGGCCAAATGGAAGTGCTCGGTACTGGTAGTGGGCCTTCTGGTAACAGAAACAGAGAAACTGGCGATGATGGGGCCAGATGGGGATGTGGAGGTAAGTAAATTACTTAAAGCGATGAAAGGAACAACCCCCTCCCTCCCGAAAGGGCCGTTTACCAGCAGAAGGTTGTTGTCTGCCAGGTGCTTCTGGGCGTTGGTCTTGGCGTTGGGTATACACCCTCTGTGGCCAAGTAAAGCGGAGGTGGTCTCCACCTGAAAGGCAGTTAGGCGATAAGGAGCTGGGTGATAGAGTCAGCTTTTTTCCCCAAGGAGGAAAGAATTTTTCATTTATTTCTTGTCTCAACGAGATATGGCTCTAGAGCCTCACCGAAAAGCTTGTCTCCTGCACAGGGGGAAGAAGCCAGCTTCCATTTGCGGGGTGACTCCGCCTACCAGTTTCGGAGCCACACAAGCCTTCTTGCCACCATTGAAGAGGCCATGGCCCTTGATGCAAATTTGGCGGAGTTGAGGGTGGCATCTGAGTGAATTCCACCCCTGCTATAATTTTGTTGAGGTCTTGATGAGACCTAAGGTCAGAGGTAGGCCACTGGTCCTGCAGTTGATGCAGCCATTGTAGAGATGCCCTTGTGAAAAACGAAGCCGCGGTTGAAGCCCTAACAGCCCACACAGCTGCTTGATGATTGCGTTTGTGGATCTGTTTGGAACGCTTATCTTCTGCTTTAAGTACATCTTCTGGCTCGGTGGGAGTGCCAGAAGAGGAGAATGATGCCACCACTGGGGTGTCTACTGAGGACACTGCAATAGAAGCACTTGTCCAACGATGATGGGTGTGGACCTGCCGAAGGGGAAGCGCACTGCTCCTTGACCAGGTCGAGAAAAAAATGGGAGACGGCAAAATCTCAGTGTGAACTACCAGCTTGGAGAAGAGAGTGTCTCTTTGACTGGAGGATTCCCCTTGTGGTTCTGGGGCTGCTTCCGCAGGAGACAGTTTAGCAATGACGAGGGCCTTGCTAAACAAAGGTCTAAAGAGGGCTGGTTTAAAGACCAATGCTGAGGAGGGCTGATCAGGGCAAGATTCTTCTTCCTCTGAAAGATTGCGATCACAGATTTTGCCCTCCTCACGCTCTGAACGAGAGGAGCAACTGTGTTCAGAAGAGAGGCACCATCTTCCCCTTCATAATCATCCCATTCTGTCTGTGTAGAATGGACTCTGAGATCTTATGGTCTGTGTGAATCTCTTTGCTAAGGTAAATGAACCAATGGACTGAGAAGAGAGAAGGGCCTAAACCCTTTCCAGAGGTCGAAGAAACTGTTGAAAACCTTCAGCCAATCCCTGCCTAATGGCTAAGGAAACAACATCTTGGATCTCCCTGGGCCTGTTATCAAAGGTTGTGGAGGGCCAAAGGCCAGCAGCAGTGGGCATGAAGGTGGCTTCCGGCCTGTTCTGGGAGGTCTGAATTCTAGATGGAAGAGGGGAGGCGTACTGCCCAGAATCTTGCTGGAAATATGGCCCAGACCTGCTCAAATCCTGAGGATGTAGTTGTTCCTCAAATCCTGAGGGGACTAGGGTGGGGGGAGGTTCCATGAACAACTTCCCCTCCCCTGGGGGTGGGGGGCTTCTCTGGGAACCATGATGTTCGCCTGACTGGGAAGCCTGTTGCAGTTGCCCACTCTTATGTTGAATAGTCTTATTAAATTGCCTCTCTAGAGCCGCATGTCTGCGCTTTTCTGCCCTCAACTCAGCCTGAGTTGTCTTTTTAGGGGATAGAGCCTTAGCTCTGATTTTGGCAGCCACCTCCCTCTGAGCAGTACGTTGTCTATGCCTTTTCCTTTTGGTGGGTTGAAGGTTTTGTTCAACTGGAGGAGAAAGCTCTGCATGAGCCCTGTCCTGGTTCATTGTAAAAGTATCAAGTGTTGGATGTTGTTAAATTGCCTTTCAATGCTTTAGGATGGCAGAAGGTGCAATTAGGTCCCGAAAATGGCCGCTGGGTCACTTAAAATGGCCGCTCACCTCGTGTGCGAAGGTGCTGCTCTCCCAGATGGCCGCTGCTGCCGAGGGCTCCAGAGAGGTAAACTTCGCTCGTTAGGCTATTGTGAGCCCCGAGCGATCGGATCAGCCAGGGAAGAAAGGAATCACCGCCCACACGATCAGCTGGCTGGCGCTGCTATCAGTTTGCCATCAGTTTAACGATTGCGCAAACCGCGGCTATGGGAAAGGTAACTCCGACGCTTTCCTGCTTGCCTGGAAGCACTTGGGAACGTTGATCCCAACGTTGCAGGAGAACGAAGCCCCGCTCTTCTGAAGCTACCCGGATCCCCGGGAGCTGAGTGAAGCAAGGATAGCTTCCTTTGAAATTCGATGCTACTAATCACTAACACTTTCAGAGACACAGCTTGTGACTTTAAAGAAGCTGAGTCAAAGCTGGGGATACTCCCGGGGGCTGGCTTTTTATATACAGGTGCAGACCCAGCTTAATGATGTCATAAGAAGGAGTCTACCTATCCTGGGCTCTCGATGCAGCATGGAGGAGAAAGTGTAACGTTCTATACTACAATTGTTGGCTGCTCCAACACTTGTAGAGCCAGACAGTATTAAAAACAGTACTAAAATATGAGAAATTCCATCCTGAGGGGTGTTATTTTTCGTGGATATAACTAAGGAGAAATTTGACTGATAAAGTGTGCAACCTTCTGAATATTATCATAAATTAAAAAAAATATCTGCAAATGTTTCATAACAGGTGCCATTACACTCATTCTTCTACACTCAGTCAAAGGGATAAGGTAGTAGATTGTTGTAATCTTTTGTCTGTGCTTTATGGAAACCATTTGTGAGTAGATTAAGACAGAAAATAGATGGACTCATATCTGTTGTCAAATCTGAATTTTTACAATCTGGAACTTCAGCAAGGATTACTGTTATAGAGTGGATGACAGATATTATATTATTCTGTTATATGTGGTTTAAAAATAACAAAGAATGACTTTAAGCCTTGTACATTCCCTTTTCCTTCTTGAATTCATTATCTTAAAAACCAAAATGAATACCCATCTGCCATTGGTTTTTTTAACATTTTACATACTAGAAATATTTTTTAGATTAAAAATAAAATAATTTGGACAATATAATTCTAACGACTATGAAAGAGAACAAATGTGGAAGATTTTTTTCTCTTTCACTGAGATGTCTCCTCAAACTTGCTTACAGTGAAATGGTTTTCAAGTCTTTTACTACAGTACAAAGTCAATCAGTCTTTTCATTCTACTCCAGAACTGCCTATCCTTTTTTATTATTTAAACTGAAAGTAAAATACTTTTTTCAAATTCCTTAGAGAACTAGCTTACCTTTCAGAATGAAATGAAACTTGTGGGAGATACTAAAGTTTGAAATCTTAAAGTGAATGTAGAACATCTGGAGATAATTCCTACATGCTTACTTGCTATCAATCTACTCATAGCTATCATATAGGTAGTTTGAAAAATTAAAGAGATTTCTGTAGTTTATGTTCCTGGTCTCAGACGGCCAATATTTCCATACTGCCAGGTTGCAAACTTTTGTTCATATATTAATTTTGTCATTAAGAACCATTCACCCCTTAAGTCCATGATTAAATGGGATGGGTTCAAAGCTTTCTGATGAATGGAACTAGGATGAGAACAAGGCATACTTTGCTTTGGGTATTTGGCGTGTCAGTATGTAAATTGTACACCAGATGAACATAGAACCAAAGAAGAAAATACCACTGCAATGGGTTGCTTAACTACAAAAAGTATTGCAAAATGAACATTGGTCTGAGTTCTCTAAAATCTTTATCTTTCCTGATGCTACTAAGCACTGAACCTGATAATAAAACATATACTGTCCACGTTAAACAGAAATCCCACGGAATACAATTGATTTTTGCTACCTTTTTTCATCATAACATTTCATTTGTTCGCCAGAGGTAGCTGCTCTTGCTATTTGATTCTGCATTTCTCTACTGATTCTATGATGTGTGCTTTGCTGGCCGAGGAACTCTGGGAGTTGAAGTCCACAAGTCTTAAAGTTGCCAAGGTTGGAGACCCCGGTTTAAAATATATGCATTAAAATCCTGGGAGATGAGGAAATACCTGTGGCATTATATTTAAACATGCAGATCTGTTTCTATTCAGATTATGGCATTTTTAGCATTGATGATTCTTTTATATATTGGAATTGGGGGAGGGCGGTAAGAAGTTCTCTCATTTGCCGTTGAATAGAAATAGATCAGGATTAAGCAAGTTCCCTCAATTCAGAGGCCACAACAAGCTTTGCAAAGTACATAAGATTTGTACTTAGAAAATGGGTGAATCTGTTCTGTAAAGGATCTTCTGGAACTTGAATGCAAAAAAGGGGGAGGCCCTGGAATTTTGATCCTATCCATTCTGCAGACCATAAAAAAGAAGCTGACAGGGTGTAGCTTTTCATCCCTGCAACATAATATTGCTATCAAATTTCACAATGATGACAGAGGACTAGAAGTCTTAAGCATACCCACCTGAGATTAAGAGACTTTGAATACAATGGAGTTTCCTAACAAACAAGAATTCATAGGTCAGTCAAAACAGTATATATGTTTGAGCCCAACAAAAAAAAACTATCTATTGAATTTTGTGTGAATTGTGTTATATTATCTTATATTCTCTGTCACACTACCTGTTCCTCTCAACATATCCCATTTTATTCCAGCTTAGTTTTGTCTTTCTTTCCCCTCTTCCATTACCCATTTTTTTCTTCTTCTTCGCTGGAAGGGCGGAGACATATGAATATTCGTATATTTGAGTATATGTATGATATGTACATATATTTCAATATAAAAGCTCTTGGCAGATACATAATTATCATAAGTGGAGCAATTCATTTTACTCATAATTAATTCAGTTTATAGCAATTTAATCTCTGTTTGTCCCTACAAACAAAGTTTGAACTTTGAAGTTTGACATCTGGGCACTTTTACATACATGTGTTTCACAAGCATATATTAATTAGGAGAAACTTCAAGGATAGTTTCAAATTGGGAATGGTAACCTTGCATCATGGCCCAGAATATTGTATGAGCTTTGACAGATTATATAGATTTTTTAAAGGATCATATAAAATTCTGAGCAATCTGCCTTTTAGTTATGTGTCTGCAATAGTAAGGCAAGAAAGTTATTGACAATTTTCTCATCTCTGTAAAATTTAAGTAGCAACTTGTTATAGTATTATACCAGGTGGACAAAAGGGACAGAAGTTAGACCAGATGGGTGCACAATGGTTAGTCAGTTTGGGCTTTCAATGAATAGCTATACCATATGGATAAACAATTGCAAACTTTCTTCTAATTGTAATGTGAAACTTAAAGAGCATCCATTATATCAAAATGGCTGCACCAAAGCTGACATTTATGACTGAGCTGGTCAATGATGAAAATAAAGTGATTTGATAAGAGATGCTATATACAATAATTCAAGGATCCAAAGAGACATCCAGTATAACTATTTGCCAAAATATAGCTCTTTTGAAATCTCTTCTGAGCATGCTTTCTAAATATTGAGTACAATCCTTCATTGAAAAATAAGAACACTATAAATAATAATATTCAACATCAATATAACTACATTCTATGGGTAAACAAAACTACACCTACTTACATAAAAACATTTAAATATATTGAACCTGACTTTGGTCATGAACACTTCCATTGCTTTTAATAAAATACGCCATTTAATCCTAATAAAAATGAACTTCACTATCCCTGCTGTACTACTCAGAAATAACTCGGATTTTCAGATTAATTTCAGAGTTACTTATCTTGCTTACAAAAAAAATTTGGACAAGGAAAAAAAATCCCACAAAAGTATTGCATAGATAGGGATGTGATTCTCATTGCAAATATGTGTTAGAAAAACACTAACCATGTCTTTTCAGGGGTATTAGAATCTGTGTGTTTTAGGTAGATGGAGGTCATTTTGTCCTTGGAATGTCGTATTGGAAGATTATAGGTGTACACAAAAACACAGCTGTTTCACTTTTTTCCTGTTTTTTTCTGTATTAAATCTCTCCCACTTTCAACCATCCAATTAGTTGCTCACTATCAAAAGACAGTTAGATCCTTTCATCTTCCTGAAAACTAGATAGGACTGAAGGGTGTCATGGCAACTAAATCTAAGGTCATTTCCTGTTTCAATTGTTTGACATTCAGTAAATAAATAAAATAAATTGATTTATAAAATGGGAATACATGAATAAATGTTATTCCATTCTGCAATATACACAACAAGAATGCTAATTCTGATTTTCATGCAAAGTACTGCAATGTGTACTCATATAATACATTTAACAATATTATTTGTAGTGTAGCTCTTACAGATTAATATTGTCACTACAAAAGCTCTTTCAATTAAGCATTGCATTGTACCTGGATTATTAATTATATGGCAGACGATCAGCAAACTCTGAATACTGTTAAGTTTGTGAAGGCTTGCATTCTAACAGACTACCTCAAAGAAATAAATATAATTATAGACAGTCACATTTGCTTAGCTCCAGCAGTTTAAGTGAGAGGAGGTAAAAACTAGGCAAGAAACCAAAACAGCAATGGCTACCTTAGTTTGTAAAATAATAAAAGGCCTAATGATTAATATTTTTGGTGTCTGCCAATTAACTTATGTCTTGCTGCAAAAGCCTTATGCTAAAGGAAAGGTTAGCCTGGCTCCACCCAACCACAACATCACCTCAAGGTAGGTTGCTAATTATTTTTTTGTCCAAAAGACTGCTAATTGCCCTGGGATCACAACTTAAAGGAAAAAAATTTATTTACACTTACCAAAAGTTAGTTGCTGGTTTCTGTATGTGTGAGATTAATGTTTAAAGTATGACCAGAACACTGAGAATCATAAGGCTTGAAAAAGAGGTTTAAGCTTTTAATATATTGCTGAAGAAAGCAAGCCATACAGAGAAAAACTGAAAGGTTAGAAGACATAAATTACAGTATATAAACAATTAAAACAGAGTAAGAATTATTTTTAAAATTTCAAATATTCTGATAAATTTTGGCATTTCCATGCAGGCAGCACTGCTTTCCTCCTTTTCACTTCTTACACTAACGTATGAAAAGTTTCCATATGTGATCAATCAATTCCCAACCTAGCTAGACAATGATCTCAGTTTTTCTTTGCTTCAAATATTCATTTTGGAATGAATATTTTAAATCATCTGCTTCTAAATATGCTTATTTCTAAACTATACGCTAAATATCTTACTAATCAAGAATATTAATGTTTGAAGGACAATGAATCAGAGCAATTTAAGTCAAAAGAACTTTGTAAATATCTACATCTATTTACTGGTGCTTTTTAATTAGGTTTCAGTCTCATAGTACAATAGAAATGTGGCCAATAAATGTTTTATTTAGTTTAACAGGATGGCGTTAAAATTTTAAACTATACCCTGGATTATTTTTATACTCCATTCTGCTGTTAAAATGCATTTTGTTTTATAGAAGGACTGAACTGTTTATCTCCTGATTAATTAGTTAGTTGCCACAACAGCAAATTTTGTAGTTCCTGTATGTACAAGAACTTTGAAGGGGGAAAATTAAAATTCCACCACGTAAATTTTTTTAAAAAACTTTGTAAATATTATAGGAAACTATATATCAAATAAAATTGGCTATCATGAAAGTCAGGAAAAAATCAAGATTTGATAGTTTGATACTGTTCAATATGTAAATGTATAAAAATCATCAAGTCACCAAGAACTGAACAATTAATTCATAAATGCAACTCATAAATGGCATTTGTATTATATTCTTGCAAACCTTACTAGATTGAGGGAATTATAATGAAAAGGATTCATAATACCATCTCTGTGATGATAGGGCTCATTTAATTACTTGTTTTACTTGAAATATTTTGTATATCTTTAACAATGCTAGTACATCATTATTTTCATTTTCCCACAAATGTGAAGATTTATTAATATTTTATTGCTGGCCATAGATACACTGAAACAAAAGACTTGTAATAAGTCTTGGCATGTTGTTTGAAAGCTAAATATGAGCCAAAACTGTATGGCCACAAGAATACAAATGGCAAAGGATAAAAAAATTTCAGTTTTTACAGAAAATAATAATGCCTCTCTGGCCTGCATTTGTTAAATTCTACCATGAATTCTACATACATGTAGTCCTCACTTCATGATCATTGCTTCACAACTGTTCAAAGTTATGATGGACCTCCCCAGAGCTATTGAGGTGTTGAAGTATTGAACCCAATTTTGAAGTTCTCACATCTGTACACACCCTATTTCACATGATTGCCTTTTGGGCACCTAGCATTTTAGATTTGCATTTTGGGCCCTAAGTTTGCAGTGGCTTTAGACACAAGATTGCAATTTTTGGCGTTTTAGCTAGTTTCTGTCATTTCCAGTTTATGGCAAAAAAACAACAACCCTCCTTTTGGGGGAAAAGGGTTCATTTAACAACTGCAACGTTACCTTAATGACTGACAAAAACAGGTTGTAAAATTGGCTGTGGCCATATGCTGACTAGGTGTAAAAACTGCCATGACTAACAATGATAATTCCAGGCTCAATTATGGTCATAAGTTTAGGACTACCTGTGTAGTTCTTGGCAATGTCTTTTAAAGACAATTCAAGCTAAAACAATAGTCAGGAAATTGAAAATTAAACCAAGGAGAAAAGAGGGTAATGGGTAGGTTTAGCCTTGAGAAATGACTATTAGAAAGAACCTCATATTTTCGTCTTTAAAAACCTCAAAGCCTTGAGCTGTTTCACCCCAGAATATTTATTCACAAATCAATAATTTTGGAACATCGGATAGCAGATTCTCACTAAATGGAAGAGCAGTTTAAATGCAAAACCAAACTTTAGTCAGATGGTAAATTTTCTTCCATCGTTACATAGTTGAAGCAGAGACCTGATAAGAATCTCTCAAGAATGCTTTAATTTGGATTCCTGCACTGAACAGAGGATAGATGTAATCTCTTTCGTTTGTTCCAAATCTATGATTCTCTGAATAGTTTTGCTCAACAGGAATGCTTGTTAGTTTAATGAGTTGGTAAAAAAAGGATGTATCGCTACTAGCGTACTTCATAGTCATGGATGTGGAAAAAGTAATTAACCTGACTTGCCTAATTGTTTGGATCTCAGAATCTAAGGATGCTAGGCATAAGGGAGCGGGGTAATGCCATTATATTAGACCAGGTGGTCTATTTCTGCTACAGATAACTATAACTACCTTATTCACATACTGAACTTAATAATCAATGCAAAAATCAATATCTTGATCTCAGGTGTTCCTCAAAAATAGCACTCCTGAACACGACCAAATACTTTGCCCCATTTTCAGCACATCCTCATTACAAACCTTTATTAACCTCATTTCCAAAGTCTACTTATGCTAGCATCAGAGTTAGCAATAATTGCACAGCAGAAGGGTTGCATTTGGGCTGTTGCTGGATGGTTACTTCTGTGACTGCCACATACAGTTCCATCCAATTTATCCCTAAAAAAAATTCAGATTTCCTTTCCATTGTTCTGCTATTTCATCCCAGCCTCCATTCTCTGCCATGCTTTAAATTGACTGCCATGTGGTTATGCCTACAGTTATTTTTATCAAAGATGTTTAGGATCAATATGAAGTTGACTATTTCTTAAGAAGCTCTACTAACAATTTTGTGTTTTGCTTCAACTTGTTAGGCAGACATTCTGCACGCTTACAAAGCAAAACTTCTGCAGGATTTTTACCTTCCTGATTCATACCTAACATTCACACAGAAACACATTTGTGAGGAAAATACACCACCTTGGCTGACAGGTTAATGCCAAGGACAAAAGAAAATGGATGGGAGAAGACTTAGTTCAATAAAAGTCCACTGGCAACTCTACAGAAACCAGATAAGGCTTAAGTGGAATTGTGAGTGAGGAGATAGTCTTGGTTTCAACCTTCTCACTCAGAAATAGAAACTTAAGTAATCATAGTACAACATCCACATATTACAAGGAACAATACAATGATTCAACATACATTTATATAAAGCAAAGTCTGGTCAGAGAAACTATGACAAACTATCACAAAGAGTTTAAAAGAAACAATATAAATAGCCACATAAACATATACCCCGAAAAAAAGCATCTCCACCTCGTCTGTGTAAATTAAATATCAGTACCAAGCATAGGATTACAACACAGAGCGCTAAAACATATTTAATTAGTATGGGGCACTCAGTGTATATTGTCCTAAGTAAGTTTTAAAAGTTTACCTCTTTGTCTTCCTTTATTTATAACTGATAACACATCTTACAGAGCTTGGCAATTTCTTAAAAGGAAAAACTATTTTTTAAGTATGCCAATCTATGGAATATTGGGTCAAAAACAAGACTTTAGCTAACTTAAATAGACAGTATATTTAACTATCTGGATCTGATATGAAAAAAAAATGTTCACTTGCACTTAAAGATCAAAAAGGTTTCCTCTTCAAATCCCGGAATTTTATTTACAGAATGAAAAGGAGGAAATGTTGACATGACAAATGTCAGCACCAAGACTCTATGTAGCCAACTACAAATCCCTTCCCACAGCCACAGTCTTTCTTTATTTCTCTCCCTCTACATCCCCCTTTAATTATTCTCCAGTCATGCTTCAAATTGAGAGGTTTTTCCCCCTCCCTCTCTGATTCAGAAGGACTTGGGAAGCTCCACAGGAACTGTGATGAGATCCACAACTGGACAATGCTTGCCTGCACAAAGCATTCTTTCATCCAGGCAGTATATTATTTAAAACATCCCCTTCATGCTCACACATTTTATAAAGAGATTATGAGCAACAAACACCAGATCAACCACAAGATCAAGATTTTAGCTTCAACACAAAGGACAAGGAATACTAAACTTATGAGGAGTTCCTATGAGAAAATGGATTTGTTTCAGCCCAAATATTTCAACTGTGTTTATTATTAGACATATATAGGATTTTAGCTACTTAATGCTCCTGATATTAATATTAATCAAGATATTGATTAGAATGACAGTATTTGGAGTTAATAAGGGATAGTGCTGAGCAGGAGCTAACTTCATAAGAAAGAGCTAAGACCTACTATTTTGCACTAAATAGCAGCCAAACTGGTGGGTGGAGTTACTTGTATTTTACTAGTGGACAGAGTAACCTGATTTGGACATGAGTTGTAGAAAGCCCCTGCCCGCAATGTATACAAAATATTTCCTATACTACATACCTTTCAACTCATTTGCAAACAAATTACATCAAGACAAGTACAAAAACTAAGAACAGCCGTAATCTTATTCATTTTTTAATCAATTTGAGTTTGTTATACTATTGCATTTCTTAGAACATGTAAAAGCACTTCATGTAACTTGGATGCCTGATCTTGTAAGATGATGAAAAAGATATCTGAAATAAAAATAAAAGTTTGGCTGGAAAATAGTAAATCACTAACAATTGTTTTTCCTTGAAACCTGACTGTTTGCAGTTGTTTAACTTTTGACTTAGTAAATATAATTGGAAAGAATTTAAAAATTATTTTATATCAGCTGCATTGCAATTCTTCTTAGTATTCATATTTAAAATTAGAATTGGAAACTTTTTCAGGTTTTAGATACCACTGCACAATTGAGCCAGTACTAATGTATTTTTTTTAAAAAGTTCCATGAAATTCTCAAGTCTTGCAAAATGTCTGCAAACTTACCCTAAAATCTCACAAATGACCTTGGATTTTCCAACATTTACAAAAATGTCTATTATTTTTAAAGTTAATTTTGGAATATTGTGGGCAACATTTAAGACTGTCATATGTACACTGCTGCACAGAATAGCCTGTTCATAAATTGTTCGTTGTTCACAAATATTCAATCCTGCACTGACAATGTTGAAATGATCGTATAGGCTACAAATCTGTTACAAAACCATTTATGATTTGAAAAGTTTAGCAAAATAAAATTTTGCTATAGTAAAAGTATACAGAATAATGAGAGTCAGTCTGATCTAGTGGTTAAGGCACCAGACTAGAAATCGGGAGACCCTGAATTCAAATCCTGCCTTAGCTATGAAAGCCACTTGGGTGACTTTGAGCCAGTCTCAGTCCAATCCATCTCATAGTGTTATTGTTGTGAGGAAAATAGGAGGAAGAGAAAATATTAGGTATGTTCATCACCTTGCGTTATTTGCAAAATAATAAAGGTGGGATACCAATTAATTAATTAAATTAATGCAGACAAGTAAGCACTGCCACTATGCAATTGGCAAACCATACAGAGGTGCAGTATGTTAAAATGCTCTCTATGGTGCAGTGGTAGAAGGTCACCAGCAGTTTTTTATTCAGTCATTGTTTTCTGAGAAGTCTCAGAAAAATCTTATCTCTGCTTGGATAAGCAGCTTATACTTGGATAAGCAGCGAAACATTTCTGACCAGTCTTGTTTAAGAAAAGTGACAGTTTTAATTTTGTTAATAGTAACGGTTAGCATGAAGATAGCTTAATGTTACATCTGGCAGACGCTTATCAAGGACTGGTTGAAGGCTCCTTTAAAATACTCGAATATTGTAATATCTGGATTTAGAGCAAGCCATTTTCCTCTCAAAAATTGTCATTTTTCAAGGAGAAACACAGAAAATGTATTAACATTTTTTGTAAGTGTATGTTTTTTACTACAAACATGTATTAGAATGAAATTTCAAATTGTACTGATGTTGTGACGGTCTCATAAGCGATCCATAGCATAATTCTGTACTTAAAATGCAGGGATTTTTCCCCTAGTTGGCAAGCTATTGTATTTTAATTTGATTCTAAATCTACACAAATCTTTGTGACAAAAAAAAAATATCTTCCGGTCAAAATGAAGACAGCCCTGCAATTAATACTATTTTTTTTTCTTTTTTCAGGTAACAACTAAAGCAGTGGTTCCCAAACTTTTTCGGTCCATCATCCCCTTGGTGCTACAAACTCATCCTCGGTTTCCCCCACCCAGGGGTGGGATTCAAATTTCTGTGGGTGTGGCCTAATTTGAGGGTGTGGCTTGCTGATCATGTAATTGGGTGGGCATGGCTTGCTGGTCATGTGACTGGGTGGGCATGCCCTGGTGACTGACCAACCAAATACAAGTGGTCCTCACTTAATGTCCAGTTGTTTAGCAAGTGTTCTAATTTATGACTGGCCTCCCCAGAGCTACTTGACCTGTTTTGGAGTTTTGACAGCTTTAGATCAGGGGTCTAAATCCCACCCCTGCCTATGTGTGTGAGAGAGGGGGAGAGAGAGAGGTTGGAGCAGATCTGTCTCCCACCAACACCAGAAAGCCACCTTCAATCAAAATTCATATTAGTGGTCTCTGGGATTTAAAATTATGAGTTTGGTGGTCCCTGAGGTCCAAAGGTTTGGTGACCCCTGATCTAAAGGGGTGAGCCTGAGAAAGGGAGAGAGAGAGAGAGAGGAAGAGAGGAAGAAAAGAAAGAAAAAAGGGAAAGAAAGAAAAAAGGGAAAGAAAAAGGAACAAAGAAGAGGGGATGGAAGAAAGGGACAGAAAGATAAAGAAATAAAGAAGGAGGGAGAGAGGGAGGAGAAAGATAATGAGATATCTATTCTAGTCCAATCACCTGCTCCAGCAGGGTTAGAAGGAAGTGTGTGTGTGTTCTCCTTGTAATTTACCAGTATATTTTGGTTTTGCCTTCTTCAGAATTAGCACTGTAATACATTGGGGAAAAGTAATTTTTAGGGTGGAGATCTGGTCCAATGGATCCTGTTTAAAGTCTCAACAAAATGTGAGAGCTTCCTGATAATCTTGACCATTTTTTGTCCACAAAACCTTTAATAGAAGCCAAAAAAGTTTCAACATGCTGGCAAAGATGTTTCAATGTGGAAAAGGCCTCGGTCTAAACTAGGCCTCATTCAATCCGATGCATCTGATCTCGATCTCTCTTTCTCTCTCTCTCTTTCTCTCTCTCCCTCCCTCCTTCCCTCCCTCCCTCCCTCTCAGACTGGCTTTGCTCTACTTTCCCGATGTGCCTGTGGGGCCGGCGCTTCGAACATGGAGAGAGGGAGGGAGGGAGAGAGAGGCAGGTAGGCAGTCAGGAAGGCAGGCAGGCAAACAGACAGACCTTTTGGATGGATGGATGGATGGATGGATGGATGGATGGATGGATGGATGGATGGACATACAGATAGAATGCGACAGTGGCGGCACTTTGGGAAAGCGGTGGCGGTGGCTTTTCCCAACGAGCTGCCGCATTCAAGGCGCCAGTTCCAGAGCGTTACTACAGTCAATGGATGGCCCTGCAGGGCCGGCGCCTCGAACACCTCCCTGCCGTCTCTTAGCATCCCCAAGGGGGCCGGCAGATGGGTGCTAAGAAGTGGCAGGGGGATGTTCGAGGCGCCGGCTGGCCCTGCAGGCTTACCCATTGACTAGCACCACTCCGGAGCGGGACCTCCAGTGCCGAAGCAGTGGCACGTTACGTGCTGCTATCATGTTCAACGCGCCACCCCCCTGCCACCTCTTAGCACCCCTCTGCTGGCTCCCTTGGGGACGCTAAGAGGCAGCAGGGGGGCATTCGAGGCGCCGGCCCTGCAGGTTCACCCATTGACTGTAGCACCGCTTCGGAGCCAGAGCCTCAATGGGTGAACCTGCAGGGCCAGTCGGCGCCTCGAACATCCCCCTGCCGCCTCTTAGCGTCCCCAAGGGGGCCAGCAGAGGGATGCTAAAAGGCGGCAAGGGGGCGGCTCATCAAATGCAGCCACCATAATGTGCCACCCTTCCGCATCTGGAGCGGTGCTACAGTCAATGAGTGAACCTGTAGGGCCGGTGCCTCGAACACCCCCCTGCAGCCTCTTAGTGCCCACCTGTCGGCCCCCTTGCCTCTTAGCACCCCCCTCAGGCATCCCACCGCCCCCCAGGGGGTGGTACCACCCACTTTGGGAACACTAAAGGATTATATAAAATCTAGATTTGGTCTAGTGTAGTGCCTGTCTGTTGCTGACAGTTTAAGATGTTGACTCAAAAGAGATCAGTATGCAATGCTGTATGCTTAAGCTGATGAAAGTAGCCAGATAAAACTTTATGTTAATGTTTGTCCTTAATGATTTTATTGATCCTAACCTACATTTTTAAACTAAAAGTAAAAGACAGAATAAATCAATTCTTCACTATACCTTAAGAATAATTTCAAATGTATAAGAAACTACATTATAAGTAAAAACTAAAGGACATTAGACCTTGTCAATATCCCTGGTATTTTATGATAATCTCACATCCAATATTGATCAGGTTCCACACCTGCTTCACTTTTCCATTCCCAGAACCATAATTCTGATCGGGGATGGAAAAGAGCAAAATAAACTGAGCCACTAGAATTAAAACACCGTGTTGCTAAATTGCTATGGCATGACTTCAAGGACTAGGTTAGGGTTAGGTTATGGGGGGAATATGCTGCAGAGGCAGGTTTCCTACTGTAGTAGGAAACAATCCTACTACAATCCTAACAATCGTTGTACAAGTAGTCAAGTATTCTTTGCTTAACAATGGTACTTGAAACTGGCAATTCCATCAGTGAGTGATGAAGTTATAAATTGCAATGTCACACTATCATGCCAACTTAAAAGAGCAGTTTAAGTTGCCATTGCCAAGCAAATCCCACATTGCTAAATGCGATGTCATATGATCCCATTTGCCACCGCCTGCCAACTGCCCCATTGACTATGTTGGAATTCAGCAAGGTAAGTCACAAATGGTGATCGCACAACTGTGGGATCACAACCATCATAACTGCTATCTAGTTGCCAAGTGCCCTTTAAATTGCGACCCTGTGATTGTGGGGTTGTTAAGACAACTGCAACTAAGAGGAACAGTGATAAGTCTCCCATCATAACTCTGAAGGGTTGGGGTCATTCAAAGAGATCTACCTGTGATGTCATTCAACAAAATCTCTTTTAAACCAAGATATCCTTATGTCTAGTCCCTAATCACCGCACCACTCTGGTATCTTTTTCCTCTTCATAAATAGACCCAAGAGTATGTGTAATCCATATAAACACATCTTTTATTCAGACATATTAGACTACCGGTATCTCTACTCCAATTTGTTGAGACTGCTTGGGCCAAAGCTACTCTTTTGATATTCAAGAAGGGAATCATCGCAGGCTATATTCTTTCCAGCTGACTAAATTAATAAGTCCATGTCTTCTTAAGAAGCTGCATCTAACAATTACACTTATTATATATGTGCTTTCTTAACAAAACATCTCATCAGCCCTGCAATAGCTGGAATGAACCTTTTGGATTTTCTCCCAATTAATAACTCTTGTTTTTTCTCGTTCTCTCTGTTTTTGGTACATGACCGGCAAGCTCCTTCAACATAGCAGTGAAATGGGACAGCTAATTATCAACGAATCCACCCTGCTGCATCACATTTGGCAACTTTTATCAGTGCAGGACAGCTGCATTCTCTGTGTTTGAAGTGAAATGTCACTCTCTGCTATGCAACAAGACTTACATCACTAATGATGCCTTGACGCTCCAAAGAAACAACTAAAGCCTAATTAAAAATTCAGATTTGTTCTCCTAAGCATAACAATATTAACTGCTTTTCCATCAGGACCTTGTTACATCTTTCCAAAATGTTTGGCTATCCCCCCCAAAAACGCATAAGAGGAATAGGATGAAAAATTGTTGTAAACTTGGGGCATTCTTGGAGAGTTTTAAAAAGGCTGTTATGGTTGGAACCAAACCAACACACAATCATGTAAACCAGATGATTTTTTTTTTTACTTCGCTCCTTCAATTCTAATTACTACACTTGTTTTTGTAAGAAAAATGGTTCCATACAGATTTATTAGCTTTAACACTTTGGGTTGCTTTTGGTTTCTTGAAATATCCAATTGATTTTTAAAAAGGGGGGGGGGAATTGTACGGCAACCAGAAACCACAAAAAGGTGATGACTTATTAAACTGGCCCATTTCAGTTGATGTTAAATATTTGAAAACTAACATAATTCATGTATACTCCGAAGTTTAATTTGGTTGATAAAGTTAAATCAGGATTTGTTCAATCCGAAGTGTTAATATAATAAATGTTCATATATTGACAAATAACTCATGATTCACATGAATATGCAGCTATTAAGTGGCTTCCCAAATTAACTTTGTCAGAAACCAGCTGGGAAGGTTACAAATGATGAACACATGGGACACTGCCACTGTCATGTAAGTACAAGCCAGTCGTCAAGTGTTCAAATTTTGATCATGTGACCATGGGGATGATGCAACAATTGCAATTATGAAAAGTGGCCATAAGTCACTATTTTCAGTACTGCTGTAACTTCAAATGCTCACTAAATGAATGGTTATACATCAATGTCTACCTGTAGAATGTTTGTATCAAGAATGCCCTAACATGGGCTACCACATGGCAAATCACCCACTCAAGACATCATCCTCACTAGAATCTAAGTTGATGCACGGGGAATAAAAGAAAACAGGTTTATCTTGGCCTTTGTCACAACACACAGCTTTAGTATGGTTTCACAACAAATCGGCAGCCAGAGTAACTCTTTTAGAATAAATTTACTATATTCAAAGAGTTGAAGTCATTGTCAACAATCTAGCTACAAATAATTTACACTGGCTATGATTCCCCATCTACAAACCCACCTTGAGGCTATCAATGCAAGGCTTACTACAATGCCCAGTAAGCCATATCCAGAAGCCAGTTCAAGCTGGAAAACTGCCATATTTGCCATGGATTCACTTATCCCTTCACGGATACTCTAAGACTAACCCCTAAGCTTACATAGCATTGCTCCTTCAATATATCAAAACAGCTAGTCTCCCTAATTTTCAGGCAAAGAATCCATCTATTCATAGTGCTTTATAACAGTTACCCAATTTCCAAATTGCAAAGAGAATCTAACTGGCTGGTTTGCTGGCTGTGTCAATCCTTCATATGCTTACACTCTAATCCAGTAGTGTCCACTCTGCAGCTCATGGGGTCACATGCAGCCCTGGACAACTAGTAATGCAGCCCTACAAGATTGCAAACATTATTATGTGATTTTAGATATATTTATATAAATTAACTATATTATATATTTTATATGCAGATCAAGACTCAATGCAACCCAGGGAAGCCAAAATGTTGGACACACATGCTCTAATCTCTTTTTAGATGTAGGATATTCTTGTCCTTTGATTTGCATACCAGAACCTGCACTCCAAAAATAGGCAAGTGGAGGATCATGATAATAACCACATTTGACCAAATTTTATATAAATTAAATGCACAATTTGTCTCTGTGAATTCAACCATTTCTCCCTTCATGATACTATTTATAATGAAAATTGTTTGGAAAGCATTCAACACTCTCCTGCAAAACCTATACTCCCTTTATTCTTTAACTATACTATAACTATACCAGATAACAGAAACAAACTTTAAACCTAATTAAAGCTAAAACCATACAGTACCTAACTAATTTTTAGTTGTAGTTATATAGCTATTGCGGGATTATAGCAATATTCATTTGTTCACTTTTGCCTCTCTTATAAAGCTTGGCTGCTTGGGATAAACTAGAATAATTTCACATATGCCAACAGATAGTCCAAGTACTGCTAAACACACAAAAAAAAATGAACAAGAAACAGAAATGTTCCCTTCTTATATTTCTTTCAGCTTTATTAATGTTAAAATAATATAAATAGCAATGCATAAGGCTTTGGCTAGAAATACAATGAATGTAAAATGTATAACAGAAACCCTTCAAGCCAAATATACAGTATATACTAATGTTAAAAGCAGTACTATGTCAAAAAGTGTTGACAATTTTTGGCAGCCTAACAATTTTTACTACTCTAAATCTCCAGCCTGCAAAATACTTCATCCTGTTATTAGGTACTCCCATCTTGGAAATGAACTGCTGACCCTTGTATATGTCAAATCTATTTCTCCTTCATTAAGTAGAAATCTGAGGTTTAGTACCACACTGTTATTATGGAATACTGTACTATTACTTCAAATTTTCCCTTTATAATGTGACCCAGGCAACACTAAAAACTTATTAAGGGCTGGAAAGTCATACAACAAGTATAATAGGAAAAAGAAGGTATGGCTAAATACACATACCCATTAAACATTTTTGCAGCAGTTCTAGGAGATGTGTACCCTATTGGTTAATATAGGGAGAAAAAAAATCTATAGGGTCAAACCAAAAGACTATATATTCTTGCACTGCTTCTCATGACTGCTGACCCTATGACTGTCAAGACAATACAGCTAAACAGAAATCCAAAGAACCACCTCCTGTCTCCATACTTGGCCATTCAAGTTAAAAAGCCCAGGACTAACACAAATACTTGACATCCCTTCATTGTGTAATGTATTAATTTCATCTTATTTATTTCTTTAATTCATTTATAAAATTTATTTGCTGCCTATCTTGCTGCAAGTTGAGATGGTTTTAATCAATTAGTGATCCTCAGGAAGATCTATTTTATTTATGTATTTATATACTGGATTTATATGATATTGCTTCAATCAATATCAACCCTGACCAGTATTTTATCATGTGACTATTCAGGATTCATCTCACTAGACTAGCAGATTAACAGAATTGAACACCATCTTGTTTCATACCACGTGATTTAATCCCAATGACATCTTGTACTGAAGAGAACAGCTTGTACTGAACAGCTCAGAATTACAGTAATCCCACCCCATTTCTCAAGACGAGAGTCGAATTAGGAAATTCCTGACACAAGGTTTATAACAAAAGTAGCAGAATATTCATTGGTCTAATTTTCCTGCCTATGCAACAGAGATTTGCTGGCCACTGGAGTCCTTGCTGTGAACAAAAGATATACAATATAAATCCAAAGTAGTGAACTGTTCAAGCCGAAGTGTCAATGGAATTATTTTCCAGGCTGCATTCAGTTTAAGAATGATTTTAAGAGATGACTTTCATCCAAAACAAATAGCAGGATTAAATCAACATGAAATGATCAATTCTTACAATATTGAGATGAAGCGTGACCTTTGTGTATGCTGCTGATCCATCTTGTTAGCAAATTCTGTTCTTCTATTTTATAGATAATTCCAAAATTGGCATGTGAACTAGTTGGATCAACTTAAAAACAAATACAAAGAAAACAGCCCCTAAATCTTTAAAAATGTACACAAATAAAAGAAAGGTTACAACTGATCCCTGGTCTGACGGAGAAAAACAGAGCAAAGGTGTTAAAAAGGCAGGTCACATTCTAAATAGAATACGTCATAGTATGAAAAGAATGAACCATCTGGATTTTTTGAAATCAAGCTGGGAATCACCTGAAGCTACTTTTCATTATTTAGAAAAAGGAATTCAGCAGATATGCATGCCTCACCCACAGCACACTATGAAAAAGATATCATTCTGAACAGACAGCATTTAATGTACATATGAATGAGAAATGAATCTCTTTGATTATTATCCAATACCAATACTCATGCATTTCAAGTTTAAACCATCCCACACATTCAGCTGAAAAATCTAGAGTTAAATGTGATGTAGGCAAGTGTTTAAGCCAGCATTTTAATTAACACATCTGGCCTTATGCAGGTTTACTTTAAGTAAGCCTTTCTTAATTCAATGGGATTCACTCCAGACAAATATTCATAATTCATACGTCACTGAGTTTCAAGAAACAAATATTCTTATCATTACTTCAAAATGCTCCCATGTGTCCTCTAAGTATATGTCCAGATGAACCAAAACTTTTCCAAAGGGCAAATTATATACTGTATTTCAGCAATAAGAATTGCTACTTTTAAAGTGGGGGTAGGTTGGGGGGGGGCTATAAGCAACCATCCAAGTTAAAAGTTGCAGACTTTTTTTTTAAACATATAATGACCAGCCACACTATTTGGCACAAGTCTTCGAACATAATATCTTATTGTCAGTGCTAAGTCATTGACAAACTTTTTCAACAGGAAGAATGAAGAAAATGTTAGCATTTTACATTATATAACAAAGTAATATTTTTGCATGTATGTGTGTGTGTGCATGTATGTGTGTGTATAAATTACAAGCATTGTTTTGTATCTAAGAATCTTATTAAGATGTCTTGTTTGTAAACCTCAATTAACAATTAAATGTTAAACTTGTATGAAAATATGGAATACATTTTACATTCCATTATACCAAGTGTAAAGGTTATATTTTCCAATCTAAATAAAAAATAAAGCATGAGGCATGCAAAATCTAAAAATAGCTACACAGTTATACCAATAAACTTGATCAAAGCATTAATTATATTTCCATTAAAACATAAAGAAAACTTAATTGCAGCTTACTATTTAGGATAATATATTCCAACCTTGACTTCCTATGCAGTAAATGTGAATATTTTCCACTATATAAGTATATGAATCCTTATCATTTTAAGAAAAGGTGTTATTCTCATAAAAACACTACACTTTTCTTAATTTCTGGTATTAGAATTGGAATACTGCATTAAACACAAAGGGTGAAAACTATTGACAGCTATAATCGAGGCAGACCTTAATTTCTAAAAAGCATTCTGCATCTTGCAGCATTTTGCTCTTATAGACATGTTCACATTATCAAGGTTTCTGGCACAAAATGTTCCCTTGATTTTTCTTCTCACCATTCCAAAGAGATTTGGTCATTGTTCTTCATCTATTTATGAAGGAATGAAAAACATTTGCTTCCTCTCATATTCCTCATAGGCAATCTTATATAATTCCCATACATGCAAATTTTATCAAGTCAACCTCTCAATACATTTCCCCAGATCCTGATATTTCAGCTTACCTCAAAGCCAACATTTCACAATAGATCAAAACATGGCTTATCGTTCTTCAAAGTTGAAATAAACACCATGATACCTTTCATAATAATTCAGCTATAGATCCTCTCCTCATTGGTCTCATGAACTTGGGAATGGATATCTACTTTTTCTATTTTCATCTTCTGCTTGTGTCACATACAATATTTTCCTTTTTTTTAACTTACACAATTACCTCCAGACCTTTATCTATCTTAACTTCCCCAATCACTGTATCCCTGCTAAAATATTCAGGGTCAGATCCAAAATATCTACAATTTTTTCTTCAGTGCTACCTATCATCTAAACCTTATTTTATTTCACCTGTATTACAATTCAATCTATTCCAAACCACATCCTTATAATTCCTTTTACCTGAATTATCTTAGCCATCATTTTAGGTTTTCTTCTATGCTGCTCCAGCTACTCAGAACAGACTTGTAATTAAGTAAATGTCTATTCTTATATATCTATCCCAATTATAGGACACCTGACCACACTTAAAACTATAGGACAATTCTATCGTAGGACTGGAGATTTTCAGTATAACAAGAATATTTGCCTACTTATTACCAGGAGTCAACAAAATCACAGCCTTCTAAATTAACAGTTTCTACTTCAAAAATCACAGCCTTCATTTCAAACCAAAGCTTTTATAATACAAATAGGTTCCTCTAAAACAAACAAAATATAAATAATAAAACTGCTTTAATCTATGGAGCGCATCTGGCTTTAAACTTTTACCAAGAGTAGGCTATAGTTACAGGTAGCATTTGCAATGGGTATTTTTATTGAAATCAATAAATCTTTAAAAGCTGCCATTCTTAAGGACAGGCATTTTATTAGCTAAATATGCTTAAATTACACATTTGAAAGCATTGGTATAACCAATGTGTATGTGGTTAATACACCTTGATTGGATTAAAAGAGATCTCATACATACCCAAAGATATGCAAAGTTCTTCAAATGAAGGGATCCAGTTTCACTACACAGTACAACAAAAACAAAAACCTGCAATAATCCTTAAGATTTGCAAGAGACCACAGAATATACATAGGCTTCTCAAGAGGGAGAAACATAGTCTTTCACGCTCTTGCAAGAAGTGACTTGTGAATTCTCCATACTTCAGTGTATCAATAATTTACTACTATCTACCTTGTTAAGCGAAGTCATTTTAATGCATGGCTTCTTACTATAAAGGCCAGGAAGAGAAGAACTGACAAAGGCTGAGCCCCAGGAGGGAAGCGAAACAAAAATATTTCAAAAGATAATGGAAGGGAGCGGGTTTGAAGAAGATAAAGAGCCATTGGGCACCGACCCCTGCTGCTTCCATAGAAGGGTCTCCTTTTCAATCTCGGAAGCTTTAAAAACTGCCTTTGCCACTGACTACTCGCATTTGCAGGGTGTTGGGGATCCAATTTCACCTTTTGTCCAGGGAGCTGGCCCTTGGTGGCAGTAACACAGCTATTAGCCTCCTTTGCAGCAAGGACAATACTCAAACTGTCATTAATATGCAACCACAAAGGCTGGGATAGTCCATAATTACCAATCATCTGGCTCCCTCTAAACTGGAGCAAATTATCCAGGGTCAGGAAATGAGTTTTTGCAGGAAAGAAATGAACTTGTTAACTTAGATCCTTAAATTAGGAAAATAAATTATGCCTATCTGAAGCCTATTTCCATTTATAATCCTGACGTTTTGTACCTACCCCCTTTTTGCTATCTCAAATCTTTCTTTCTTTTTGCCTCTCAAATCTGTTGCTGGTTCTAAAGTATGAGTAGTGTGCACCGTGAGAATATTTTTCCAAAACAAGGCCTTCCTTTCCCACCTCTTTATCAGCCACCAGAAAGGGCCCGATTTAAGCCACACTTAAAATAATTAAGCACTTGCAAAGCAAAAGAGAAATTGCAAACATAGCCGTGATTTAATCCCAATAAACATGTCGCTAAAATATCCGAGTACCGAGGCAGAGTTGTAATGCTTTTCATTAACTTTCTTTTTGAAGAAAACTTGGTCCACAGAACGGTTTTCAGGAGAAAGCAGCACTAAACAATAAAACCGCGTTCCGGTTTTTGGTTTCACACTTAGTTAAACCTTTAGTTATTTATGACAACTGGGTGTTTTCCAATCAGCCGAACTAGGTACGTGCAAAAGATTCGGATTTCCGTCTCATCTCTTCAAGGTAGCATATTTTTACTGGATCTTTGAAGGCAGAGCAAAAGTATGCAGAATGCCCAGTTGCAAGCTTCTCTCCCTTGCCTCCCACCCTCGAAAGTATCTGTGCCCAGGAGGCAGCAGGCTAAATCCAGGAGATCGTGTTTCAGCATTCATCGATGCTCTCATATGAAAGGGTATGGGAGGCTGCCCGGATCAGAAGTCAGTAAGCGGTCGTGAGAAAACGCACGTTCTGGTCACGGAGAAACTTTCCTCTGCCCTCTCTCTCTCTCTCCCCCCCCCCCTTCCCCGTCTCAACGAAGGATGGGGAGAACCTCCAGCCAAGAGATTCCCTCTGGTTCCTTATAAATTGAGGCCCCGAAACTGCTCTTCCATCAGGGCATTTTAAGAAGAGAAAGACGGAGGATCTGGAGAAGCATCAATACTAAACGAGGGAAGGGGGAAAGGAAGAGCTAAGTAGATGGAGGAGAGGAAAACAGGAAAGGGAGGGGGGAGGAAAAGAAAAGAAGGAAAAAGGGAAATAAAACGAGAATAGTCAGGGCAAATAGGAAATATTACCAACCTGCATAGTAACGACGCCCAACTCCTCCGCGGCTAGTTTTCTCATCTGAATGGCCAAAACTTGCGCTTCATCCAGAATGGAAAACTCCGAGTCGGCGGCGCCGAGCCTCCAAAAAAGTGCCATGCAGACGAACCACAGGGGCCGCTGTACTCCGCCGTCCCTTCTCCGGGGGAGAACCGAGCAGTCGGAGGAGCAGGGAGTTGATCGGGCGGCCTCCTCCGACCCGGTTGGCCTGCTCGCCATGATGCTGGCGACGGCGGCGGCTGCTTTCCTGCCCCCGAGCACGGCGCACAAACTTTCCCCGACGCTTCCCAAACTTCGAGTGCGGGGCTGAGGGCGGGCGGCAGGCAGACAGGGAGGAGTAGGAGGCTGCTATGCCTCGGGGCTCCGGGAAGAGGCGGCCGAAAGCTCCATGCGGAGGCCGCCAATCACGAGCCCCCGGCGCGCCTGCTTCCAAGGGAACGGCTCGGCTGCTTCGAAGCGAGCGCCGGGAAGCTTCCTCGCCGAGAGACGGGCAGACGGACGCTTGCGCGCGCTCTCGCCTCGCTCGCTCTGCGTGCGGGGAGACTGGGACCTCCGCTTCGGTTGCCGATTGAAAACAGCGCTGGGCTGCGGAGAGCTGCAAACTCCGGAGCTGAAAGAGGCTGAGGAGCGGCAGGGCCGGGATCGGAGTCAGCCAGGGGGAAAAGGGAGGCGTCTGGTGCCACCAAGCTGCGCGTCGACTCTTCTGCACAACAATGCCTGGATTCGGAATGGCGAGGCCGGGACAGCTTCGCGCGCGCTTGCTTCTCTCCCCTCACGGCTTTCGGAAACTTTTCCCTTTCACCCAGCCGGCGGTTTGCAGAACCGCGTCTTAAAACCGCCCCTCACCTGTTGAACCGAACATTTAACACCCTCCTTTGGGGAACTTTTCTTCAAGTTTCTCCCCCCGCCCCCATCTCCCCTTGCTCCGCCCAGGACGAGAGTTAGGATTTCATTCGGGCATTTGATGAAGTGAATTCTAAGGCGGCCGCGGTGTTGGCCTGTGCAGCAAAGCCGTCAAGGATTTTGTTCACACTTTTCACGGCTGGGGAAGCGGATTGTCTTGCACTATCAACTTCTGCGGGGTACCGTCCGGTTCGTCAAATCCATGCAACCATGGTGATGTTCACACAGCCGGTACTGCATGTCAGCCAATGTTTTGTGCAAGATCGGTCCATGTGGTCAGTTTATGGCTCAGTATGTGGTGTCTATTCAGTACCTGGTGGTTAAAATGGTTAAGTGTGTTTGTGGGGTGTACACAACACAGCTTAAAAACAGATGAGAGATAAAGTAAAATTAGTGAGTCAATAAGTAAACAAATGAGAAGCCAGAGGGAAACGAAATGCATAAGTTGCAGACAGTGATAATTACCTATGGTTAGTGACTTACTTCCAAAGCAGCTGGTAGGTCACACCCATTATAGTTGTAAAACAGATATTGCATTATTACCTGATTAACTCAGGAACATTATTTAAAACATTATTTAATCAATCAGGTTAAGCCTTCTAAGAAAGTGCATGAAAGTAAGTGCTTTAATAAAATGATAATCCTTAAGGTACTGCAAGGTTAGGAAAAAACCTGTTGCTCACTAATAGCTCCTCTAGTTTTTCCCAAGAGAAAAAAATGCTAAGAGAATGAGTTTAATCATAAGTGTCTGGGTTCACAATAGTTTCCCTATCAATTAATGTAGTAGAAGCAAGAATAAAGGAGTTACCTGAGACAGCAGACACCAGGTAGAAAGGACTATTTTTAAGCATACTGAGATTGGATGAGGTAATTTGGTGAATGCCGACTCCATGGAATGCTATTATCTCAGTGTATCATGAGACAAGAGGTGGAGAAAGGCCAACTGTCTCTGCATTGATAGAAGACAATATTTGTAGCTTCAGGTTGAATAGGGTCCTTGGTGGTTTTCTTGCAGACATTTCATTACCAAACTAGGTTACATCATCAGTGTACTTAGTTCAGGGAGTGCCAAGGATGCCACTGTCTTTTTATTAGAAACATAGAAAGTCAATCACTGAAATCATCCTTGGCAGTGTAACATGGAAGGTAGGTTGGGATTTCCCTTGTTAGCAGCCTCTTAGGTTGCTAAAGAGAGCTTTGGGCAGAAAAGAGGATAGCTGCTGTATAATACTGTGACTCCAATAGAGAGTTCAAGATCAAAATCTTCCAATCAATTCATAAAAAGCAACATTCACCCACTACTGCTTGAGAGAGAACCCTTTATTTCACGTAGAAAATCCAACCTAGTGAGGATCCCACTTGCCCTGCCAATATTATTAGCATCGTAACTCAGAACAGGTGAGTTGGTGAATGACACCGGAATGCCTAAAGCAGAAAAGTTGCAGAGAATGTTTAATAACAGCAATATAATATCCCAATCAGCATGGCCAGTTTTGAGGGATCCTGGGAGTTGTCATTAGAAATAACTGGACGACCACAGATACTAAACTCATGCCTTCAAGTGGTATCTTAATAATATATTGATGAACCCATGAGCATGATGGATACATTTATACCTCTTAATAAATGTATATTTAACTGCACATTTCTTTTAAGAAGGTGGATGTTGCCAAATATTCCAGTCTGCTGAGAAAACGTGGACAAACTCCAGCAAGGAAATAAAGGAATACGGGTAAAAGTCTAACTGATTTAGCCCTTCTCACTAATATCCTCTTATCCTGGAAGTATTTGAATGTGGTAAATAGGAAGAAAAAACAGCAAAATCCTTCTAACTTTTCAGAGGAAAACCACTTTTCTAGGAAGTAAAAAATAGATAATTTTTTATAATGCAGACCTAGAGATCCATTGCCTTTTCGCTATAAATACTTAATTCATAGAATTAGGAAAGAAAATTACAAGAACATTAATAGAGGACAGTAGTAAATAGAAGGAATTCTTCTGCATGTAATGTTTTAGTAACATTATTTCCAAATTATTATATATTTATATTGTATTTTCTTCTGCTCAATTGCACCTAATTCTCACAAACTGCCTGGACAGGTCCTACAGCTTTCATGGAAATACTTTTCAGAAGTGGTTTGCCATTGCTTCTTTTCTAGGGCTGAGAGAAAGGGACTGGCCCAAAATCACCCAGATGGCTTTGTGCCCAGAGCAGTATTAGAACTCACAGACTCCCATTTCTAAACAAATGCCTTAACCAGTACACCGAATGGGCTCTCTTCCTGGTTATAATTACTTTGTTGTACTATTGTCATTATCTTGCATTAATCTTGAGCAACTCTGCCAATATATCCATCAAAGTTTCCTGAATTTCTTTACTGACAAGAGTTGTTCCAATTCTTGCAATCCAGATCTAGCAACTCCAACTTTTTTGAACAACCTGTTCAGCCTTCCTGCAAGTAAGCTTAAAGTAGTCTTCCCCAATATTCTGTGTACAAATATGCTTAGACCAACATTTTCCAGAATTCCTAGCCTGCGTTGTATTCCCAGTTCTAGAAACTGAGAAAGGAAACTTGCCTTTGGCTTTATAGGCGAGAACATTTTTTCCAATAAACATGCACAGCTAAACTTTTTTTTCCCCATGCAAACCACAGAGTTATGTAATTTCTAAGTATAGTCTTTTGGATTGCAACATATCTGGGATACTCCATTGTACAATTAGAGGCTGAATAATTAAATTAGAACCACTAGCACTATAGTTTCAAACATGTTTATTCAGATGTAAGTATAATGAGATTTACTCCCAAGAAAGAGTCTGCATAGATAAGATTATGTTCTGATTCCAACTACTATAAGCAATTCAGTTCTCACTACCAGCCATTCATATTCTCAAGATAATTTCCCATATTTTGGGCATTGGATGTTAGTCTACATTAGTCAAGAACAAGAGTTTATATCACTTTTTAGACTAACAAATGTTATCAGTAACTTTAAATTTTCATGAGCTGCTGCTCACTTCCTGCAATTGCTTGATGAGCTGTAACTCATCAAAATGTCTAGCTTTTAATAAAAATAGGTTAGTCTGAAAAAGTGCTTCCAAAGTTTTTTGGGTTTTTTTACTTTGGATTTCCTCATTTGGGTTTCCACCAGGATTGTTAAACCTCCTAGTCCATGTAAAAGTCAGTCAGTTGGGGAAGATCAGTTTAGGGTTGCATACTATTTTCTTTTTTAAGCATAGTTTTTAGGAAACTATTAGAATACCTTTGGGCTGAGATTGACTTCACACATCATGCTAAGCAGTTACATATTTTGCCTATAACTAAACAAAACTTAATGGGGATTCACAGAATGTGCTAAGACCAAAAAACCATTAGGGAAGAATATTCTGCAATTTCAATTGATTGATTAATTCAATTCATTACAAAACAATCATTTGGCTACTTCAGTAGAAGATGACTATAAGAACTTGCTTATTCTGGAGCATCAGACAAACAACTGATTAACTAGCCACTTTGCTCAAGTATAGTTATGAAGACATAAACTATCTTCACACAAATTAGAAACCTCATAGTTGATAGAACCACGACTTATAGAATTTGTTAATACTTTGAATCCATGCAATACACTGAGCGAGAACCAAGCCAACTTTATTTTAGCCAAAATATTATGCACTTATGGTCTTCCAATCCAAGAGTAATTTCAGGAAATGGACAATTAACACCTTCCAGGAACCCAGGTAAATAGAGTAAGAGGAGTAAATTGGACACATTTGTTATCTGACATTGCTCAGCAAGGAGACTTGCATGACAAAACAGCTGTCAACTTAAGATACTATCATAGGCCAAAGACTAAGTCTCAGGTATGTGATGTAAGTTCTTTTGTGTCAGATAAAATACTCGTTCTTTCCAAGGTAGAATTATTATTCTGTGCAGTTGTGGAACAAAAGTTATTATTCCTATTTCGATGATGGTAGAAACACAATAATATTACATTAATGCATTTATTTTCCTTACTCTTTTGATTAATTCATTGATTTGATTTTTTTAATAACACATTTTATTTATTTCAAAGATAAGGTATTTTTTTTAAGTGACAAGACCAAAAAAACCAAAAGGACAAAAAATTATAAACAAGACAAAAAGAAAAAGTAATATTAAAAAGTGCAGAGTATATATGAAACCAACATTAAACATAATACATCATCCACCCTGGTTGAATGTTGACAAATATGTCTCAAATCTAGGAAAAATTTCCCCCTTGCACAATGGGTCTACAAATAATTATAATCTCTCTCATCTATACTTCCTATATTTACTATGCTGCTATTTTACATCACAATTCTTTAAAAATATTTCAAATCTAGGAATCTAATGTCTATCGATCCTTGATTTGATTCTTGTTACATGCATTATTGCTATCTGATTCTGTATTTCATCTGCTTCCTCATTTCTCTATAGCCATGCAATCTTTAAACTTCATTAAAATAACAACAATGTAAACTGATAATAACTTCCTTCCCTTCTCCAGTAAATAAGATTAGAATACTTAACAGTCTTGCTCTTCAGGACAAATCCTCTCCTAGACGTTTAGTTTCATGAACTAATGAGAAAAGAAAATAGACCTATTCCACTTCAAGACAGCCATCCTCCTAAATCAGTTAATCCAATGCCTATTACAGCTTTTTTTTCCTGCTCTATGAAGTGTTATTGAGTAGTTAAAAAGATAAGGAAGTACAGTTGGGGGGGAAATGTCATTCTTTGTGGTTACAAATAGGGCAGAGGAAAAAAGCATGTAAAGGAATAGTCATTTTGGGATCCTTCTTTCCAAGGAATATACAGATTCAACATTGCATTGCAATAAATAAAGGTAGATGTAAATATACAGTAAAGTGAGTACATTTCAGGTATTATTTGCTACCATGTGGCTGGCACGAACATCCAGGGGGGCCAAATTACAAGGCATGTATCATGTCATAATTACATAATTGTGTTATTTGCATGTTGATATCATGGGTGCCAATAGGGGGGCTGCATTCCTCCTTTTTGTTAAGCCATAATTTGTTTGACCCTAGTTAGCTGGATTCACATAACACAGCAAGCCACAAACAATGGATTACAAACTTGTCTGTCTAAGTTTATGCAATGCAGCCTCCCAAACAGACAAATCTCGTTGCAGCTTAATCACTGCCAGAAGCCAATCCTAAAGTGGTGGAGCTGGACTAGATACATGTTTGTCAAAAATATGGGAAATATTTTTAAAGGAGAAAACTGCTCCAAGGATTTAGGAACAGGAACAATTTTACTAATACCGCAACAGGCTAAGTTAACTAGCATCTAGTTCTGCCTTTGGACAGGCTGATTCTTGTCTTTCTTTAGAGAATGTTGGAAGGATCTACAAGTCAGTCGCTGGTGATGATTATATTCTATACAATGTGCTACTTTCAAGTGTCTAATTTAATATTGGGCTGTAATTTCCCTCTTGATAAATCTGTAAATTTTGCCAGGTTTCTGGAATCTCTTGTATTCTTTAAATAGATTTTCAGTTAATTTGTCTTAACCTGAAAGCACTTGACTTATGAAATAAACGCCTTTCCAAACATTACAGATTTATGAGTTATGTGTTCATAACAAGGGTACAAATATAATATAGTAAAAAATGAAATCCAACCAAGTATTAGTTGGTTTTAAAAACTGCAGTATCTGGAGTCTAGTTATTTCAGGAAATTAGGCTTTTTTGTTGCTATTGTAAGGAAAATGTCTTTTAAATTGGATTGAGATATGTTGCCATACAGTACTTGTTTTGCTACAAGAAAGAAATGATCTTGGAAAAAGAGAAGCCTTGGGAAAAAAGAAAGTCTTGGCAAGTTAGCACCGAGTATGAATTACAATTAGGTTAAGAATCCAGAGGGAATGTAATGTTTATATCCATAAATAATCTGCATTATCTGTGCCATATTTTTACTGGCATACTACTATAAGGCTAGAATGCATAGCGTCCTATCCTTTAAATGGGTTGCAGTATGAATGAATAAAAGAGTTAATATTAAATATTATATTAAAAACATTTAAACCAGAAAGGTTGTAGCTCTGACATGGTGTCCTTGAAAAGATGCCATGTTTATCTCAATCCCAGTGTATATACTACAAATGTTGGGTGACCTTGGAATGGATAAAAGGGAAGCAGAAAAAAAAGAGGAGCAGGAGCAGGAAGAAGAAGAAAGAACTAGGTATTATAAGCATACAAATATCCTAAATCTCTGTACAGTTTCACCTCTGGGTCTCATAAAGAAGAAAGCCTCCAGGAGTTTTTGTGCAACGCTAATCAGTGGAAAAGCATAAGAGACTGCCTTCTGCCCCCACAATGGGACAATTGCTACCACCAAGGAGCTCAAGGCAGAAGAAGAAAAATTGAGAAAAGTAATGTATCTTGGAGTCCAGGAAGATGGTTCAATAAACCTGGGCTATCCCCCTGGTTTGAAATCTAAAGGCAAGGCAAGTGGGAGATCCTGAAAAAAGAAGATCACCTTCAAAAAGAATTGCCAAGAGATGGGAAACCGGGGTAAGTTTTAAGATAACATTAAAGAAAATGTAGAAGGTCTGGAAGAGCAAACAGCATGATTGGCAAGGTATTATTAGGATTTTGGAGCTATGTTTGAAATGAGGTACAAGGAAGAGGTTGTGTCAGGAAGAAGTAAAGAAAAAAGTAGAATTGCTTAATATCTTTTAATGTTTTGCTTCCCTCAGAAAAGCAAGAGCACTTTTTGTAATACAGTTGTGGATCTGCAATAGAAATAATTGTACTATTACTGGTTCTGTAGCATGAAGGGATAGGTCCATGGTGTTCAACATCTTTATAAATAACCTAAGAGATAGAAATGAAGGGATGTTCTCAGATCTGCAGATAGCTCCAACATGGAGGAATTAGATAACAGTTAGATTAGATAAAGCAATGGTCCCCAATCTTTTTGGTTCCATGGACTGGAAGTGGCAGCGGCTGTAGTGATGGGGGAGAGGGGATGGCTGGAGACCCCTGGTTTCGAGGATAAAATCTCAATCTCAATCATGGCAGATTTCAACATTGGGCCAAATCCAGTAGGGTGATATTCAATCATGATGCATAGGATCCTGAATCTGGAAGCAAAAATTCAAACTCATTGATACAGGATTGTGGAGGTTTGGCTTGATGACAGCGCTGGTGAAAAAGATATAGGAGTACTAGAATCGGTATGATTCAACAGCTGAAAAAGCCAATGCAGTCTGGGTCTGTATTAATAGAAGCATTGCACTGAAATCATGGGAGGTCATGCAGATAGTCACATGAGTCCCAATGGCAATTGGGACTGGGATTGTGGGTTCTTGAGGTTACAATGCAACCAGGATTGATAGGTTTGATGTTGCTAAGCAATATGGCTGTAAAGCATAATGTCACGTGACCACATTTTTTAGCAGTGACAATCCAACTGTCCCAGCTGTGATGGTAATCCAAAATGTGTGAATTGTTAAGCAAGAAGCAGAGGAAGTCACCAGTAAGGGGCATGGGAGTGGTTGGAGAGTTACCATTGGGGATGGGGGGATGGGAGTTGAAGTCCATACATCTTAAAATTGTCAAAGTTTAGAAACACTGAATTAGACAGTGCGGCAGTGGTGGAATTCAAAATTTTTTACTACCGGTTCTGTGGGTGTGGCTTATTTGGTGGGTGTGTCTTGGTGGTCATGTGACTGGATGGGGTGTGTCTTGGTGGTCATGTGACTGGGTAGGCGTGGCCAACTCACTGTCACTTACATCAAGGGGTGCCTCACCTGGCCCCTCCCCTCCCAGCCATTCCTTGTCACCCAGCCTCAACTTATCTATAGTTCTGTAAAAATGTTATTCACCTTTTTTGACTTTATTATCTGCATACTATAGATGTACTTTTATGGACCACTGA
Source organism: Bungarus multicinctus (assembly GCA_023653725.1). NCBI lineage: Eukaryota > Metazoa > Chordata > Lepidosauria > Squamata > Elapidae > Bungarus > Bungarus multicinctus. Next base: position 63,678,309 of record CM042842.1, read on the forward strand.
AAGGAGGAAATGACTCACATGCTTTACCCAAGAGGATGATAAGCAACAGGCTTTTAAGGGGCTGCCACAAAGAAAGGGGGACAATGTATTTTCCAAAGAAGCAGAATGCAAACAAGAAGCAATGGATGAAAACTGAACAGAGAGAAGCAACCTAAAACTAAGGAGAAATTTCCTGACAGTGAGAACAATTAACCAGTGTAACTGAATGTCTCCAGAAGTTCTGGGTGCTCAATCACTGGAAGTTTTTAAGAAAAGACTGGACAGCCATTTCTCAGAAATGGTATAGGGTTCACCCCAAGGTCCTTTTTAAGTATTATTCTGACACCTTTCCCAGGATTTCTACTCAGAGTTTGGCATCCTCAGTTTTCTTGCCTGAGCTGGGGGTTGGACTAGAAGACCTCCAGGTCCCTTTTCAACTCTTGTTAAACACATATGTATTTTATGCTCTGGACTATTGACATTGAATGCATGTAAACCCTGAAAAATATGTGGTAGCCCTGGGCAAAAGAAAGGCAGAAAAATCACTCTGTGTAGGGACAGTGTAAAATATTAACACATGATAAATAATGGAACATAAAATAATAGCACAGAGTTTTATTTCTCTCTCTTTCTATTCTTTCTTTCTTTCTATTTCTTTCTTTCTTTCTTTCTTTCTTTTCTTTCTTTCTATTCTTTCTTTCTATTCTTTCTTTCTTTCTTTCTTTCTTTCTTTCTTTCTTTCTTTCTTTCTTTCTTTCTTTCTTTCTTTCTTTCTTTCTTTCCTTTCTTTCTTTCCTTTCTCTCTCTCTCTCTCTCTCTCTCTCATACACACACACACACAAACACACAGAGCACTTAACAGACAAGCATTTTGGAAGCAGCTCCTTTAAATTTTTCCAGGGCGGGAGTGGATTCCCCCACCCCCTCTGTCAGACCACACTCCTTCTCATTCCAGCACTTTAACTCACAAGGGGAAAATGATACTTGCAGCGTCCATGGCGAATTCTTGGAGAAGTTTTTAAAGGACCTGCTGCTTCCAAAATGTATTTCTTTTACGTTGCAAAAATGCTCCAAGGCTCAATTCACCCCCATCCCCACTGTCAGACCGCATGTCTTCTCACTCCAGATGTTTTAACTCACATGGGGAAAGCGATACTTGCAGCGTCCAAGCCTTTCTTCCTTTCCCCCAGAGAGAAAGAGGACATGGAGAACGGAAAGCTAGGAGAGCAATCGCAAGTGAGCAATCGGGTGACCAGATTGGGGGCGTGGCCGGCCAGGGGTTGCCACCGGTTGGGCGACCCACGCCAAATAACTGCTACCGGTTTGCCCGAGTAGGTGAGAACCGGCTGAATACCACCTCTGCAGTGCAGGATTTGCTCCACATGATAAATCCAGGATGGGCAATTCATAGATTGCATATAACCTAGTATCCTATTAGAAGGCCATAAAATATGGGAGTCAAAAGTATCCTTTTAAAGACTACAATGGGAGTTAGAGGACAGATTGAATGCCCTAAGTACTGTAATTATCCCTTGCAGTCAGATGACTCTGAATGGTTTAAGCTTGGAAAACAAGCTTCCTACATAAATCACAACTGCACAATCTTTGCACCTTAAAGAACTAATAAGAGATGTTGCGTCCACAAGACAGGATAACTACAATTTGATAATGATAGCCGCCCAGAGTAATTGATTGAAATAAGGATTTATAGAAATTGAATGAATGAATCCCAAATCAATTATTGTTACGATTCAATACAGCAAAAAGAAACACAGCCTTGGTTTCCAGGTAATTGAAATGATATCATATCCATATATTTAAACACAACATTTGGACAAAAACCATCAATGAAGTAAAAGCTTCAAGGTACTTTAAACCTTCATATCTTAATTTCATTTAAGATATGGAGGTGACACACTCTAAATGGTAATTATAAGGGAAACCTTTTTTTATAATATTTGAAATGTGGAGGAGGTATTTGGGAAATGATGACATAAGAATATTTTATTATTTTTTTATTTTTTTTATTATTTACATTTATATACCGCCCTTCTCCCAAGGGACTCAGGGTGGTGTACAGCCCATCTAAAACCCACAAATATACAAAAATTAAAAAACTATGAAATTAATTGGCTGATTACTGAAACTAAAAAGACCCCCCCCCCCTTAAAACCCCAATTTAAAATTAAATATTATGGAGACCAAATTAAAACCATTATCTCAGCCCAGGCCGGCCTGCTCAAAGAGCCAGGTCTTCAACGCACGCCTGAAGGCCCTCAGGTCCATGCCGGTACGGAGCTCCGGTGGCAGAGTATTCCAGAGGGCGGGGGCACCCACAGAGAAGGCTCTACCCCTCGGCGCCACCAGACGACACATAGCGGCCGACGGCACCTGGAGCAGACCCTCTCTGTGGGAACGCACCGGCCTGTTGGAGATCACTGGCAGAATGCGGTCCTGGAGGTAATCTGGTCCCATGCCATGGGTCGCCCTAAAGGTCAAAACTAGAACCTTAAAGCGAACCCGGAGAGCCACCGGCAACCAATGCAGCTCGCGCAGGAGAGGCGTCACATGGGCGCTACGCGACGCCCCCATAATCACCCGCGCGGCCGCATTTTGCACCAGCTGGAGTCTCCGGATGCTCCCCGCGGGGAGCCCCATGTAGAGGGCATTACAATAGTCCAGGCGAGAGGTGACAAGGGCCTGAGTGACCGTGCGCAAGGCGTCCCGATCCAGGAAGGGCCGCAACCGGTAAATCCGACGGATCTGGTGAAACGCCCCCCTGGAGACGGCTGCGATGTGATGTTCAAGTGACAGCCGTACATCCAGGAGGACACCCAGGTTGCGAGCCCTCTCTGCGGGGGGCAAAACTTCTCCCCCGATAGCCAGCGAAGGTGTCAGCTGGCTATATCGGGGCGCCGGAAACCACAGCCACTCGGTCTTGGATGGGTTGAGCCGAAGTCTGTTCCCGCCCATCCAATCCCGCACGGCCTCCAAGCACTTGGACATAGCCCCCACAGCATCGTTGGGGTGGTCTGGAGTAGAGATGTATAACTGGGTGTCATCCGCATATAGATGACACCCTACTCCAAGACCACGGATGATCTCGCCCAGCGGCTTCATATAAATGTTCAACAAGAGGGGAGAGAGGACCGACCCCTGGGGCACCCCACAAAGCAGGGGCCTAGAGGTGGACCTCTCCCCCCCCGCCAACACAAATTGCGAACGGTCGGAGAGGAAGGAGGAGAACCATCGAAGGATGGTTCCACCAATCCCCAACCCCCCCAACCGTCGCAACAAGATACTATGGTCGATAGTATCGAAAGCCGCCGAGAGGTCTAATAGGACGAGGACAGAGGAGAACCCTCTGTCACGAGCCCTCCAGAGATCATCGACCAACGCGACCAATGCCGTCTCAGTACTATGTCCAGGCCTGAAGCCCGATTGGGACGGATCGAGGTAAGTAGCTTCCTCCAGGTACTGGGGAAGCTGACGCGCCACCACACTCTCAACAACCTTCGCCACGAAGGGAAGGTTGGAGACCGGACGATAGTTGTTTAAAATAGCTGGGTCCAGGGAAGGCTTCTTGAGGAGGGGGCGCACCACTGCCACCTTCAGGGCGGCAGGGAGCACCCCCTCCCTCAAAGAAGCGTTGACAATCCCCTGGAGCCAGCCTCGTGTCGTCTCCCTGGCGGCCGAAACCAGCCAGGAAGGGCACGGGTCCAATAAACAGGTGGTGGCATTCAGCCCCCCCAGCAGCCTGTCCACACCCTCGGCGGTCACAGGATCGAACTCCTCCCAGATAACACTCACAAGACCTGCCCCAGACACCTCCCCCGGGACCACCCAATTGGGGTCGAGCCCCTCCCGAATCTGAGCGATTTTATCATGCAGAAATCGGGAAAACTCCTCTGCCCTACCCTGCAAGAGGTCATCCCGCGCTCTCAGTTCAAGTAGAGAGCGGGTCACTCTAAACAGGGCGGCAGGCCGATTTTCTGCTGACGCAATAAGGGCGGAGAAATACGAAGACTTCGCCGCCCCTATCGCCACAAGGTAAGTCTTAATATGAGATCTCACCTGTGTTCGGTCAGACTCAGAACGGCTCGCCCTCCAAATGCCCTCTAGACGTCTTTTCCGGCACTTCATCTCCCGTAGCTCCTCCGTATACCACGGAGCCAAATGGGATCTGTGCCGGATCAGAGGTCGCAGGGGCACAACTCGATCTAGAGCCCTGGCGGCCGACCCATCCCAGGTGGCCACCAGGTCTCCAGGCGAGCTGTGAGCCAGAGACTCAGGAAATGGCCCAAGCTCCCTCTGGAACCGCTCCGGGTCCATCAGGCACCTGGGGCGGAACAATCTAAGTGGTTCCGCCTCCCTGCGGTGGGGGGTGGCGGAACGGAAGTCCAACCTAAGGAGGGAATGATCTGTCCATGACAAGGGTGTGATAACTAACTCCCCAAAATTACAGTCATTCAACCACTGCCCAGAGACAAAAATCAGGTCCAGCATGTGTCCTCCAATGTGAGTGGGGGCAGAAACTAACTGGGTCAGGTCCATGGCCGTCATGGAAGCCAAGAACTCCTGAACTAACCCCGAGGTTTCACCGGACGATGGCAGGTTGAAATCCCCCATGACCAAAAGCCTGGGGGTCTCAACCGCCAGCCCGGCTATCACCTCGAGGAGTCCGGGCAGGGCTGATGAGACGTGGCAGGGAGCCAGGTATGCCATCAAAAGACCCATCTGAACCCCTTGCCCCCACTTCACAAATAGAGATTCACAGCCAGCCGTCTGAGGAACAGTGGCCTCCCTAGGATGAAGGGCTTCCTTTATAAGCACCGCCACCCCTCCACCCCTTCCCTGAACCCTAGGCTGGTGAAATGCAAGGAAACTTGGTGGGCACATCTCAACCAGAGGAACACCGCCCTCTGGGCCCAACCAGGTTTCGGTGACACCTACCAGGTCCGCGGCCTCCTCCTGAACCAAATCATGGATCAGGGGAGCCTTATTAACCACGGACCTGGCATTGCACAACAACAGCCGGGCATTCAGGGCCTGAGAATCCGGGCAACCAGGGCTGCAGGATGGGTATGGAGGGTCGGAGCGCGCTACCGCTTGCAAACATCGGGAGCGCGATCCCCTTACCGGATACGGCCCTCTACCCCCAGCATATCTACCCCTCCCAGTCACCGTGCGAATAAAATTAGCCCCCGGCTGCCCACCCCCAATGTAGTGGGCAGCCGGGGGCTAATTTTATGTAGTGAAATTGTAAACAAGACAGATAAAAGTATAAGTATAATGTCCATGAAGATATGTAAATATTGAAAAGAAAATGAAATAGATCTGGAAATGAATTAGAAAACTATAAAATAAGACCGAGGGAGGTATTTGAGAAAAAGCAAATAGAGAATATATAAAGTAGTGATAAGATAAGAAATAGAATATGAAAGATGAATATGTAACTAAAATTACATCTGTATGGAGATGTGAAAACTTTGAACCATGCTGTTCACTAAAAAAAGATGTTTTATTTTTCTTTTTGTTTTGTGAAAACCCAAATAAAATTGTTTTTTTTTAAAGGTACTTTACACCAACAGCTATTTTTAATTAATTCTGGTGAAACCAATTAACAGGATCCAAGAAGAACCACAAAGGTATGCAAGTGCAGCTATCTAAGGACTATTAATGTAAATGGGATGGTTAAACCAACTGATGGACTAAGGAGCCAGGATGAGATCTTCATTAGAGTGAAGTTCAATGGAGAACCGGCAAATACCACCTCTGATTGGAGGTTTTACAGTATCCTTCCCCTGCCACATCCAGCCACACCAACAGAACCGGTAGTAAAAAAAATTGAATCCCACCACTTATACACGTGCACACACACACACACACACACAAATTATATATATATCTCATATACTGATCAGATTTTGTTTTAAGGAAAAGCAGGATGTAAATATTAAAAGCACACCTCAAATCCACAGCTAAAGAAATAGCTTTTAACCACAGCTCACATCTTTGTCCTTGAATATGACTCCCTAATAAGATGTTCCTAGCAAGTTCCTGTTTAACAAGCCAGTAGACATTAAAATAAGATAATATGAGCAATATTTACCCAAGCATTAAAAATGTTGACTAGCATTTTTACAATTACAGGATAATCATTTGTTGATTTATGATTTCCATACGTCACATTCTTTCCTAGAATCTTAATCAACGAGCAACAATATTAAAATGTTTTTAGTTAATAAAACATTAAGTAAATAAGATTCTGTGTTCGGTTTTGTAGGGGAAAAAAATCAGAATAGTGTTAATTGATTTCACAGTTTTTGCCAGAGGAACTGGTGGAATTCACCTTCCCTGCTTTTAGAGTAATTGATATATTATGTAACAGGATTAACACAGAATAGGATCACAGTACTGCAAAAGCAGATGGGATAATATATTCCTGAAAGAGATAGTTCACAGAAGGCATAGACACAACAAGGAACATGGAATAGTGCCAATACTGAGGAATGTTATATTATGTATAGTTTGGCAAGTGGGAGAGACATTGTTTGGATGGAAATAAAAGAGTGAAAGAACAATGATGGAAAAGTATTATGAGACCATCTGGCTCAGATAAAAGATGTCCAGAATATTTATATAGATAAGGAAGATTTTCAAGGCAGGCAAAGGCCAGCTTCTAGGTCTGGTCTGAGACAGCAAGAAATGCTGAAATTTAACCTGTAATGTTTTCCAGATTCTGCACAAGACAGAGGAAGAAACTTTTCAGGACTACAAAGGGCCTGGCTTGTCAAAAAAATACAATGTTCTTTTGTACACTAGCTGACATGCAAAAATGCATGAATAATATTTTGTTGCTGTGCTTCCAGTACTTGCTTTATAAGTGTTTCTCAACTTTAGCAACTTTAAAATGTGTGGACTTCAACTCCCAGAATTCCCTAACCAGCATGCAGACATAGCACCTCTGTCCCACTCCTGATTGCAAGCAGTGGAGCTTCTCTAGTCCAAAATAAATCTAAAGCTCTCCTGTAAAATCCGGGGTGAAATTAACATAAAAGGTAAAACATAAGGAGAATCATGTACTCTTCTACCTAGGGAAAGCAACACAGAAAGCAACATTGCCGGGAAAAGTATGAGCTGTATTGTCCTAGGTGAGTTTTGGTTATAAATTATTACCATATATACAATCAACTTGGTGTTGATGTTTAGTCACTACATAAATACAGTAGATTTTCTCCAGAACTATCAAACTGAGGCTTAAACCTGGAAACCTCCTAATTTCACCTAAATGCAACTGCTGCTGATTGGCTGGTTTCTTGAAGAACCAATTCCCAGGTAAAGAAACTACTTGTAAGGTTCTCTTCCATGCAGTCTTTCCTTGACTTCACTCCAGGTTTGAGACCATATTGATACAGAGGTCGGATTCCAAAGCTGGGGAAGGTCTATATATGTGTCCTACATGCTAGTGCCCAATAGGTAAAATCTGTGAAAGTTCCATTTGCTGAATCCTCTCCCCTCTTCTCTTTGGAAGAGATTCTTCCATGCGACCATGGATATTTGGTTCTACGGAAGCCATCCCTTAACCCATCTTAAAAGATCATTAAAAGCTATTTTGCGTTCTTTTGCTGAGAATCTGAAAAATGTTTGGGATGTTTAAAAAACGAAGTCCTACAATCTAAGACTGGAGAGGAGCATCAATGAACCTTTTCTCTTGATAACTATTGTAAAATACAGGGTTTTCAATGCAAATATTATTTAGCGGAAGGGGTTGATTGTGCATAAATAAACATCATGATGCCAAAGGAAACAACAAAATGCAGCAGGAAACATTCATGTTATTCACAATAACTTCTTAATACTTTTTCCAGGGCGGAAATTATATCAAATTGTATGATCAAGCAATTTTGTATAGTAATGGCTCTCCTTACATATTATATTTGCAGATGTCATTGTGGGACTATCTATCAGCTCTTCAAGGTAAATCAGACTTGGAAACCAATGCCATGTAGGTTAGTATTACTTTTATTAAAATGCTATTGTAACAGAATCTTGACTGTGGCTCCCTACTCCCTCCCTTTATTTTTGGTAAACTAGGGAGGGGCTTGTCTGAGATGTTTACTCACATTATGTTCTTAGCCCAGGCTCAGGTCCCCTTTATCTGACTGTTGCCTTGGTAGCAGGTCTTCTGGTGCTTCAAGGCCATTCCTTCTATTTTGACTATGTTGGCTAGTGTAGTTCTTCCTGCTTTCTTCGCCATCCCCAATGCTTGCAAGTTTGCATAATGAATAATTAATTTGGAGGATTTTGAAAACTTGCACATTTTTGTTCCAATTTTATTACTTTTAATAGAACAATTATATAAGTATGGATTTTGGATTTTTAAAAATCATTTATCTATTAAGTTTTGTTTTAGTTTTATACAATGTATGGCAAAGTTAACCGAAGAAGACATTGGGAAGAAAAGTTTCAGACATTGTTAAGGGGTATAAATGATGCATAAGTAAAAGAAATCTAATCTTTGCAATTTTCCCCTTATAATAAATATTGTAGTATATTAACTAAGAAACTACTAATAGTAATACTTCTATTTTCTTCACAAAACAGATATCTTATTAATTAAATTATGAAGTGGAGATTACCATGTAAGTATATATAAAAAAACTAATTTTACTCTCTGAGTGTAAGAGGACTGCCAGCTTCATGCCTTAAAGTTGGATCACACAATTTTTTCACAGATCTTTTAAAATATATTTCTGTACTTTAAAGTTTCCAGGTGGCCGTTGGAAAAAGAAATGATATTTCAATAGCCACATGTTTAATCAATCAAAATAGGTTTATTTCAGGGCAGCTGCCACTTTTGCATTTTAGGCTAAATGTGTAAGATTGGAGGCTTTCTTTTTCCCTCTCGCTGTTTAAAATTGTAAATAGCTCGATGATGCATTTATATATTATAAACACCCATTCTTACCAGAGAAAAGATGTTGCAATAACTTCATGTAATGAAGATGGAAGGGTAGCAATAACCTCCTTTGGACACTGAGCACAAATGGAGTGCTTACATGCTCATGTAAAGAGCACAAGCCCATGTACGTTACGTAAAAATACTTCATTTTTGTTTTATTTTTTATTTTATTTATTTTGTCAAACAATTATGTGATAACAGGTATAAGTATAAACATGGTTATAAATACATGAAATGGATACGAATAAGAAAAAAAGAAACAATAGGACAGGGACGGTAGGCATGTTTTGGTGCGCTTATGCACGCCCAGACCGCTTAGGAAAGGGTCGAGGTCAATAGTAGACAGTCTAATGTCGAAGATTTTGGGGGTTTGGGGAAGAAACCACAGAGTCAGGTAAAGTATTCCAGACATTGACTACTCTGTTGCTGAAGTCATATTTCCTGCAAAGTTTGGTGCGGTTTATCTTTAGTTTATATCTATTTTGTGCTCTTGTATTGCTTTGGTTAAAGCTGAAGCATTCATTGATAGGTAGGACATTGCAATATATAATTTTATGTACTATACTTAGATCAAACTGAAGGCGGCATAGTTCTAGGTTGTATAGATCTAAAATTTCAAGTCTGGTGGCATAAGGTATTCTGCTATGAGTAGAGGAGTGGAGGACTCTTCTCATAAAATATTTCTGGACTTTCTCAATTGTATTAATATCAGATATGTAATGCGGATTCCAGACTGATGAGCTGTATTCAAGTATTGGTCTAGCAAATGTTTTATATGCTCAAGTTAATAAAGTGATATTACCGGAGAAAAAGCTATGCAGAATTAGGTTAATAACTCTTAATGCCTTTTTGGCTATGTAGTTACAGTGGGCTCTAGCACTTAGATCATTTGAGAATATGTTAAGTTGAAATGAAAGAGTTGAGAATGCTAAATCCATTTCACTTATCACCAGAGGCATTGTATCAACTGCAGCAGATTGATTTTCCTTGTCCCCACTTACCTTCAATGAATTGACGTAGCATAGATCAAGTCTGCCCCTACACTTCAAATTTAGGAGGAATTATAATTGAGCCATCTCCTTACAGTTTGTCCAATCTAGCTAAAGAAAAGAAAAAAGAAAAGAAAGTCAACATTCATCTCATTCTCACTTCAGTTCATATGAACTGAGCTTATTTCATTGTGTCTTTTTGGCAACAAAACAGAAATGGTTTGCCATTTTTCTGGGACGCTTTCCTGACTTCTGAATTTAGTTTACAGCTCTGGAATTTTCAGGCAGTGTCCCAGTGCTTAACCAGGTCTAACCCAGCTTGTTTTTCAAAATCAGTCAAAGTTTGCAGGCTGCTACCACCTGCTGTCCTTGTTCGTATGAAATAGCATCTTAAATTAGTTCAGACTCCCAAAACAGAATGTGTCAGTTTCTTAAAATTACGTCTTTTTATACAAAATCTCTCTGAATATGGCTACTGTATCTATGGAAACATATCAGTCACTTATAATCTCCTTGAAAATGTATTCCACCATCTTTAAAATAAGAAGAGGCATAGACTATATTTGAGTAGAAAAATAACTGGTTAAATGTATGAATGTCTTATATTTCTCAAAGTAAGTAATTATAAATGATTAATTAAATATTTTATGTACAAAATTCACACTATATTTTAAGAATACAGATGTTTGTTTTATTTAAAACACTATTATACTAGGGATGCTGGCTTGCAAAACAGCAAAGGCAAATTGTAATAATGGAAAGTTTTAGAAAATGTGAAAAGAAAATACAACTAAGTTGGCAAGTTAGCTGCTCTCCAATTACCATTATATTACTATGTAGCCTGCTTAACTAATAAGTTATTAGAGAAGATTAGATGAGATAAATAATGTCAAGCATATGGTTAAACTGATCTTGAAGTATTTGCCCTAGGCTGAAATATAATTATATAATAATAGAATAGAAAAAGCATTTTTTAATGTTTAGAATAAATTAAATCTCTTCCTTGGCAATAGTTTAAAACTATATAAATGAGATGATGGTAGCTTATGAACCTTTGGGGCACACACCTAATTAGAATTCATTGGGGAAAAAAACCTAAAATATATCAATCAAAATATATAAAGTTTAAAGAGGAAATAGGACATACAGTATGTCAGGTTTCCAAGTGATGAAATCCATTTAAAAAGAAAAGAGCAAAGTCCATCTTCCAAAAGAAAGCCCGAAATTGACAGTATATTTGCTAAGGCTTAGGTTTTGTATACAGTGGTGGTATTCAAAATTTTTTACTACTGATTCTGTGGGCGTGGCTTGATGGGCATGACAGGGGAAGGATACTGTAAAAGTCTCCACTCCCACACCACTCCAGGGAAGGGATACTGTAAAATTCCCATTCCCTCCCCACTGCACCCCACCAACCTGCTTTCCAGCTGTGTTCTCCTGTGTAGAGCAACAAAAGAAAACCCAGCCAATCAGATGGGACTAGGGAGGCAGAGAATAGATGGGGACGGGGTAAGTCAGAGGTGGTATTCTGAACTACTCAAAATTTCTGCTACCAGTTCTCCAGAACTGGTCAGAACCTGCTGAATACCACCTTTGGTTGTATAACTTCAGAAGATGGCAACATTAGTAATTAGTACAATACTTAAGGAAAAGTAAAAGGAATAAATAATGAACAAAGATTATATGTTTGGTTCCCTGCTAGCATTATAATTAAATCAAGTTATTATAGTTACAATAATTAAGCAGTGAAAAAATGCCATTTTGACTTAAAAAAAACAGATATCAGGCAATTCCTACAGATATACTAGATTTATTTGGACAAAATTGTTGTCTTATGTTAACTTCAGAAAAAACTACTTTAACATATCATTGCTAATACATTAATAATCTGGCAATGTGGACATGCATATAATCACATATAATCAAAATGTTGATGTTAGAATATGTGCATGGCTAGTATTATACACACTGTTTTAGAAATCTGTTGTACTGAAAATATTTTAAACGGTAACAAATTTTGTAGTAGTATCCTTTACTCTGGAAAAATACAGTACCATTAGTTGAGATGAAAGAACTTCATTCAAAATATGTAATTAAGCTAATATGGTATGTATTAATTGGAAACTTGTTTGTTATGCAGTTTTGGAAATAAAACAAAGCAATAGAAAAATAAAGCTTGTGTAACTATTAATGTGCTGAAATTAACATGTTTATATTTCAAATCTGGGCAAAATAGATACACAAGACATGTTTTGTTTTTATTGTCAAGTAGTTGTCAACTAGTTTGAGATATCTAACTACAGTTAGGAAATAATGTACCCTGGAGTGTACTATATGTCCAGAAACCTATTTTTAGTACCAGAGTTCTGCTTATGATCTTTCTGTCATAAATTCATCATTGTTCAGTTGCTTTCAATTCCTTGTCACTAGAGAGGACTCAGTTCACCAGGTTTTTCTGCCACGAATTGTCCTTACAATTGTACAGCTAGTTCTCGATTTACGATTATGATTGAGTCGGGAATTACAGTCATAAGTCATGCCAGTAATTAAGTGGGTAACCACGTGACTGTGCCCTATTTTTTGACTTTTTCTCTAGTGGCCATTAAGCGAATGCTGTAGTCACTAATTAAACTCTCAAGTTATTAAGTGAATGCTGTAGCCATTACACAAACCCATTGCACCCAATCGGCATTTTTGCAGGAAATTGAAAGTAAATTGAAATTTTGCTGGTTTCCAACCAGTCCACGTTTATAGCGATTTGCAGCATCCTGCAGTTTCCAGAAAAATTGGTTGTAAATCGTGGTCATGGGATTGCAGGATGCTGCGAATGGCTATAAACGTGACCTGGTTGTCTAGTGTCCAAATGTGATCACATGAGCAGCTGTTGGAACTTTGAAACCAGGTCATAAGTAGCTCTGGAGAGGCCCATCATAACTTTAAACTGTCAGCCAGTGGCTGATTGTTAAGTTAAGGACTACTTGTAATTAGGGATAGTATCTAGCTCCTTTATCTACTATTAGCTTTACAGTTTTTCAAACATTAAGTTCTTTTTTTCATATTTCTCAAAATATGTACGCTTCAGATTCATTATAAGAGTTTCTATTGAGTGGTCTAGTTTTATTCATTTAGCACCAGATGACTTTTTTTCTTCTTGCAGACCAAGGAAGTTTCAACAATTTGATCCAACATTGCAATTCAAAGATGAGGGGGAAAGAATCTGAAGGCCTGGCACAAGAACAACTATGCCTCTATAGTCCAAAAGTTTAAAATAAAGAAGGTGTGCACACATTGCATAGTCCCAAAAAGGTGAAGAAAAGGTAGGAACAATGAAGCTTAGAATGAGTCAGATCATTGGCTGCTTTAACATAGAATTATCAACTCTGATGTGAATGTTGGCAGTCCATGACTTCAGGAGGGATTTATTTTCCTCACTTCTGGCATGAGCACCTTCTGAACACAAATAACACACACTGTATATTCACTATAACAATACAACTGCCCTGTACCCAAGTGAACTAGCATATATGGCTATGGATTTTGTTTTGACTGGTATTTTGCCGGCCAAATATAAAATCCTCCTCTCCTTTTTCTGTGAATGAAATGAACACCTTGAGCAGGTCAAGACAGATGACTGGAGCTCCGTAGGTATTATAGGAAAAACTGGCTGTCTTCCATTTGCATGGTTTGATCAACATGTTTTAGCACAGGGACCTCATTTGCCTAATGCTTATTGGGAAGTCTATACACAGTTGTGGTACAACCAAATTAGGGGACATTGTATTGTAATAATGGTACAACTTTATAACATTCTTTTTAACTTTCTACTAACCTGAAATATGGCTTGTTTGGCTAATGTTTGTAAAATACTACACTGCCCTTCAATGAAAAAAATATAGAAGGCTACAAATTGTCAAAGTGCCTGCAGATGCCGTGATACACAATCAACAGTTACAGAAAGTAAAGATCAATAAATCAAAGTCAACACTGATTTAAAGACATCATAAACTATAGGAAATAAAAATCAAGGTAGTCACATCTCTCTTTACTATTTCTGTTCCTCTGATTCAATATCCCCCCACCCCAATTTGCATGCATGTCACAACTTAGGAGCTAGCCATGTCAACTGGGGAATGCCTGCTTGTTTTAGATGCTAGATTCACATATGTCCAGGAATTACACTCTACTAACAGGAAAATATCTTCTGACATAGTCAGTCCTGGTATGCCCAGATTAAATTCCTAAACTGTTTCTAGAGCCTTGAATTAAAGCTAATTGAATATATGCTGAAGCAGTGGAGAAAATGTGCCTCTAAAATATCTATATAATAAAGGCAAGATCTTCTGACAACTAGAAAAGGCCACATTCTTTTCATTCAGTTCTTCACTATTGCAATTGCAAAAATATTGGCCTAAAAAACAAGCCATTATAATTACTTTCCAGCAGTTGCATCCTATACATGTTCTTTTACCTTATTAGTTTTTAGGAAATGATTAAAAACAGAACTATTTAAGAGGGCCTTTGGTGTTGGCATGCAACCATCTAGCCATTTCTTTCTTGACGTTTATTGGACTGTATATGTGATTGCGATTTTAATTTTTGACCAATTGATTCCTCAGAAGTTGTTTTTATTGAAATATTAAAAAATACAGGAGGGATAATCTCTGGAAGAATTATGTAACTGGAGACAACTGCTGACAAGGTCCACTCTCTTGTCCTTGCCTTAGACAGTAACTTCTCAATACATCCTCCACATCTGAAGACAGATGTATATTAAGCTATGAAGTCTTTAAAACCAGTTTCTCAGGGGAAAACAGTAGGGAACAGGGACTAAATAGACACAGCCTATATTAGTTGTAGAATGGCAATAAATTTAGTTCTATTGTACTTATTGCTCAACCTACCAAATTTTGTAGAAACTGCAATGAGCAACGGGCCTTCAAAAACTAAATTACTTATAGCCCATTTCAAAGTCTATCCTGAGGGTAAATATAGCATGGTTAATTGAAACCAGAAATGGCATTTGCTTGTTTCTGCATAAAAATGATTAAGGACAAAATGTTACATCCATTTTGAGAAGCACTACTAAAAGATGATGAAAGATAATGGAGACTTTCAGGGATTTTGTTCATTTCTGTCATTGTTTCTCAACCTTAGCAGGTTTAAGAATATGTGGACTCCCAGAATTCCCCAGCCAGTATGTATTTACATGTTAAAATTACTGAAGTTGAGAAACACGGGTTTGTATTATTTAGATGTTGCTACACATCTAGTTTCAGCTGATGTTTATGTCTACTTTCTAGCTAGATTTTGGAGGAAAGTGTGAAAATATTAATATAATATTTATACAGTAAATGTCACACAACATATAATTCTTACAGAAAATAAATGCAAGTGTTATATATTATGTTACTATGTTATTAAAAATCTGTTGTTCATCCTGAAATGTGAAAAGAAGAGAAAATGGAATGTTTCCTGATGGAAGGGAGAAATTATTGGATTTATATCCATCTTGTGAATTTATTTTGAATGTATTCTCATTTATTTTAAAGAAAAATTGCAGTGTTATCTAAGACTAATTGATAGATACAGACTGTCAAAGCAATCTAGCCAACTGTTATACTAAGAACTGAAGAAGCTCTTGGATGAGAAGCAAAACATATTCAAGGAAAAAACAAAGAAAGAAAGTCCAGTTGCCTTTTGGAAAAACACCTTTGGGACAATCATGACCTGGATGATTGAGAATCTCCATACACGATGGTATTTATGTGACCTGTTATAGATACATTTTTATACTGTTAACTTCAATTAAGTTTCACATAATATTGTTGACTTTATTATGTGATTACAGCAGGGGTGGGATTCTACCAGTTCGCACCTATTCGCTAGAACCGGTTGTTAACATTCTAAGCAGTTGGGAGAACCAGTTGTTAGAAGAAATTACTGGCCTAATCCTGTAAGGAAGGCAGGAAGGAAACATTCTGGTGTTGCTTACAGAAACTGCCTCTCTGTTAACCCTTATTACGTTCTTGGCAGGACTAGACTTTCTGTCTCAGGAACGTCTCTGGAGTTTTTTTCCCCTCCTTTGCTGGTACTTTGCTTGTGTGGAGTGACAATTCAAAGTTACAATGGCATTGAAAAAAGTGACTTATGACCATTTTTCACACTTAAGACTATTGCAGCCTCCCCACAGTCATGAGAGGCCAGGCGAGGAGATGCGTGCCTCGATGTGAGTGATATTGAGTTGGCCACACCCAGCCAATAACATGACCATCAAGCCATGTCCACCCAGTCACATGACCACCAAGCCATGCCCACCACCTAAGCCATGCCCACAGAACCGGTTGTTAAAAATTTGAATCCCACCTCTGGATTACAGTGTTTGATATATGGCTATTTGTATAAAATGGGAATCTTTTTTCTTATGGCTTACATTACTAGACTACTTTTTTTAAAACTCCAGCTTCTGGAACCTGATATTTTTGTCTTTTTTGGTGGAGCATTTCTCAGTTTGTGTAATCCCAGAATCTGATTAGGAGCATCCTACAAAACGGTACACAGTTTAAGAATGACATACAAATACAAAGATCACAATGTGATATATTTACAAAATAAATGAAGAGATTGAGAAATACCTCTGACTAGAAGTTTCCAGGTTGGCCTTCAATATTTTTTTAGCAACAAATCGATTCTAACACTATATTGTAGTAGGCACACAAAAAGCCATAAATGGAGAAGAGGTGAGGATATTGCCCAAACCATATACATTAAACCAGAACTGAAACAACAATGGTAAAAATTGAAACCCTAACAGTATACGCCAGACTATTTTCCATCCACACAAAAAGGAAGACTACAACTTTAATACACACAATTGTGACAGTTTTCTATTATAGAGAGCTAATATAAGAATTTGCAAGGAAGGAGGAGAAGGAGAATGTGGCACAAAAGATGAATTTGCATGTTCTTTTTCTGGTCTTATGAATAGCTAGCATATTGACTTGATCTTAAATAAAGATGTTTAATATGATAGTTGAGATACAATTATTAAAAGCTCATGGCCTTATTAAATAAATTGCAACATGAATGGAGAAGACTAAATGCAGATGTGTACCCACCAGTATATTAGCATTTTTTAAAAAACAATGAACAGGGATGTGAAGGAGAACAAAGGCTTTGTTTCCCAAAGCATGAGCAATGAAGAAGGATGTGGTAATGAGACATCATATTAAACTCAGCTGGAGCTTTGTCTTTTCTTCTTCTATTTTTAAAAGGCTATCCATGCTCGTAAATCTGGATTTTTCAAAGGCAAAGATGGAGAGTGGGTGTTTGTATGCATGTTGGTGGAAGAAGCCTTGACAGAGTAAGGCCACTGCTGCAGAGAAGGACCTAAGTTGACCATATTTTTTCCCAACATTTCTGGCTTGCAAGAAGGAGGAGGAAGAGGAGGAGGTGGTGGTAGTCCTGCTATCATATAGTCATGTTTATTGCAAGTTTGCATTTACTGTGTATTCACTGAATTGCATTTAAT
Organism: Bungarus multicinctus; assembly: GCA_023653725.1. Classification (NCBI taxonomy): domain Eukaryota; kingdom Metazoa; phylum Chordata; class Lepidosauria; order Squamata; family Elapidae; genus Bungarus; species Bungarus multicinctus. Next base: position 63,695,770 of record CM042842.1, read on the forward strand.
ATTTGAATTAGCCGATCACTTTTGAAAGCAGCTTTTTAAAATCATATTTTAACAAGTTGTTTCTTCTTGTTGTGAGCTGCTTTAAGCACAGCATAGGGTGAAATTTTTACTGTGACCAAAATCAGATCAAAAAGCTTCTCCACTGAAGTTTTTGTTTGTTTTTTGGCAGAGAAAAGAAATAAACTCAGAATTGTCCTTAGAAAGACATTGTGAGAAGATGGATAACAAGGAAAGATTGTGCAAGGCAGTGTGATTTAAAGCTAAACTAGCTATGATGTTTGAGAATACTTTAATGTTTGGGTGTGTGTATGTGTATGACTATGAAAAATAACTGGAAGATTAACTCTTCTCAAAAATGAATATATATTGTATATCAGATTGTAACACAATATAATATTTCATGCATTTGAGGTATGGATATACTGTCCATGAGCACACATAATATCTGTTGTTCTTTAAACTTGTGTTGCTTTACTGAACACCAGTTTTTCACCTAGAGTAAACATATATTTTAAATGAATGGGTTTTCTTACTCACAATAAGTTGACTCTGTCCTTATGCTTAAGAATTAATTTTAAAATAACCCTGCTGTATAGCTCATTTAACTCAACATAATAATAATTTCACTTAAAGACTTAAACGGACTTTTCTGCAGAGAGGTGAGGATATACAGTACTCCATGAAAAGTGTTCCTTTAGATAGGAATAGGAAAGAATAGGGCTAGGGGTAAGGATAGGGTATAGGAATAGAATAGAATAGAATAGAATAGAATAGAATAGAATAGAATAGAATTCTTTATTGGTGAAGTGTGATTGGACACACAAGGAATTTGTCTCTGGTACATAAGCTCTCAATGTACATGCAAGCAATAAGTGATAAATCATGATCATAATTTAGCAATAGCACTTAGACTTCATAATGCTTTACAGTCTTCTCTAAGCAGAGTCAGCATATTGTCCCCAACAATCTGGGGTTCTCATTTTACTGACCTTGGAAGGATGGAAGGATGAGTCAACCTTGAGTTGGTCAAGATCGAATTCCTGGCAATAGGCAGAGTTAACCTGCAATACTGCATTGCAACCACTACACCACCACAGTTTATTTTTATCTTTACAATGAGAAGATATGCTCAGAAGACCAATCTGGAGTTGCATTGAAGACTGCCTCACACCAACTCTGAGCAGGTCTCACCTTGTTCTATTATTTGGATAGATGATAACTGAATTAAAAAGTTGGAAATAGAAAAGAGATGAGAGAACAATTATCTATGTGATATAGGATCATTCAATTAATGTTCCATTTTGGAGTTTATATTTGCAACATTGTTACGGGTGTTACAAAGATCATTATAGTTTGAGGGTGTGATTATGCACTTGAATTAGATCCCAAAATTTGGAATTCATTACTGAACAAAGACTTATGGGATTACTGTGCTTGGGGATAGAAAAAAAGATAATTATTCAATGTTGAAAAGATAGAATTAGTCTGGATTTGTGGTCCTAAATTACAGATGTGTGCTTAATTCTGTTTCTGAGCTGTTGCTTTATTGATGGAATAGAAAGATGCATACTTTAGTCATTTATACAATATCTTCAACTTTTGTATACAGTATAATATGTTTGTTGGGGGGGAGTTACAGAATGTAATAAAAACAAGAGCAAAGCACAAGAACTATAATTATAATCTTAGCTTGCACAACTACTGAAATCAGTTAAAAAAATATTTTTTTAAAAAAATTGAAGTATGAAGAGGAAAAATAAATGCCAAAAAATTAAAATAAGTTGAATTTAATGGGTAATTAAAAATCAGTATGTAAGAATTTTAAAGTTACTTACATTTCCACATTTTTCCTAAACAAGGAAATTAATATTATCTTGCATAAAGTCAACAATGGTCTGAGTCTTAATCAAAATATTGCTGTTGCTGGGTGTGACCATGCCAATGATCCTAATATTATTGTAGGTATTTGGAGAAATATGAAAAATTCTCAAATTAAAATCTTAGAACTGCCATATGTCATTTTTTAAACCATTGTCTACTAAGGCCATAAATCTAAATAGTCTAATTTTAAACATGGTGTGGTTTGGATACAATTATCTCAATTCACACAAGCTAATTGTAAACCATGGTTTGTAAATTGTAGCAGCAAGGTTAATACCCAAAGATGTTTTTTCAAAAGGCAACTGGACTTTCTAGACATTTAATAAGGCTAGCATATGCTACAGCACACTGAAGCACCATGATATGGGTTGTAAGATGGGTGAAACCAGCATTTAATTGGGTCTAGAAACATTTGAAAATTGTCCAGTAGAAAAGTTGATATCTTTCTTCTGGATTTTCTTCATAACAGTATAACACAGAATATGTTATAGAACTGCAAGTACACTGTATCTCATCTGGCGTGTATTATCCTAGGCAAATATTCCATTGCTGGTATGAAATACTTGCCTAGGTTAATATATGCCAGATGAGATACAGTTTATCTACAGTGAAACTTTTAGTCTTCTCTCAAAACCTCTAAAATAGGAATAATAGTCACCTACTTTGTTAGAATCAGTTTGGTCTAATGGTTAAGGCATCATGCGAGAGAGCTATGAGTTGCAGTTTAGCCTCAGACTTGAAGCCAGCCAGGGGATTTTGGGCCAGTCACTCTCCCACTGACCTAGGAAGCAGGAAATGGCAAGCCACTTCTGAAAAACCTTGCCAAGAAAACTGCAAGAGTTGGCCAGGCAGTCACTAAGCATTAACACTGACTTGAAGACACAAAAAATATAAACTTAGTAATGACTATTACTATTGGTACGATTACCAATTCTTTTTTTTATTGGATTCATAACAAAGAAAAAAATTAAAATGAGAGTATAACTTTGCTGAAGATTTGCATCAGTTTGAAGTAAAATATACTGTGTAGAAAGAGGCCAACACAATGTGTGACCTTTAAGCTTATCTGGTAATAAATTATCATACATCATCAACATCTATAGTATTATCTAGAATGAGCAGTGTTTTCTCGACCTTGGCAATTTTTAAGATGTGTGGACATCATCTGGCTAGGGAATTCTGAGAGTTGAGGTCCACACATCTTAAAGTTGCCAAGATTCCTCTAAATCAAGGGTGTCAAACTCGCGGCCCACTGGCCAGATGTGTCACACGCTGGCCACACCCATGCCTAGTTGAACGAAGGAGGAAAAGTTGCAATACGAGATGTGATGATGCCGTGACGACGCAAGTTTGACACTCCTGCTCTAGATTTACAGAGCAGTAAAAATGATGAGTACTAAAGAGTGGTCATAAATCTTAAAGTACAGACAGGCTGGCGATCGTAAGGGTTTGTGATGGAACGTATGCACAGAGACTAGATTGGGGAAGGCAAATGATGATTGAAGCAAAAAAAAAAAACAGAACAAAAACTAAACTAAATTAAAACTAACTGTGATGACCTGGGGCATGGTACAAAGGCAACACAGTCAAATAAGCAAGAAGAGTCCCTTTATTATCTCCAACTTTGCCCCCAATGTCCAGGTTACCTTTGGCTGGAGAAAAACTCTCCCAGGAACAGCCTTTAACTGTAGAAAATTCAGTCCAAAACAAGGTACATACAAACTGTAACTTAAAATCAAACAAACAAAGCTGCAGTAATTAACTTGACAGGATAGGAGAAAGACTTTCAGACTTGAAAGCACAGCAATACTCACACAGTTGGGAAGATGCCAGGAACATAGATAAGCCACGACAATACCAGATAAATTCACAATTTGCTCTCAACAACTTATTGCATGCAGCTTCCCTTTTTAAAAACTGTGTTCCCAGCTGCACTAATGAAGAGAATCAGGGTACTTTCCTCCCCCATAAACCACACAACTCAAGTTGCTCCCTTCTCCGTTCCTCCCTCGTGCCCTAGGATGAAGAGGGGGTGGGCCTGGATCTTCCTCTGAATTCCCTCTCCCTTGCTCTACCTTGCCCCTGCTCTGCCCAGCCGGACTGTGCCCTTCCCCAGTTTCTTCCACAGCCAACGGAGCCACACTCCCACTCCCTGTCAACTGTTCGGCCTCCCCTTCTGAATCAGATTCAGACAGGGCCATGACACTAACCAACTCTTGCAATAATAGGTTTATGTAAGTATGGCAGTGACAGAAAGGGCTAACTTTTCTCAAAAGCTACAATACAAGCCGATGCTGTGAATGAATCAGAGCTTACTCACTAACACTCAGAAACTGCTAACAAGACTATGCAACCCATGTCTGCCAACCCACATGGCTTTCTTGCACGCTCTGTACTTTCTCCTATTGAGTTCCTCCATAAACCAGATGGATGCTAGAAAAGGACTTCTGCAAAACCCTGAAGGCACAACCCTTCTCTTGCTTTCCAAGTAATAATGTCTCAGAACATTATTGTGGTGGCTGAAAAGCTACGGTACAAAGAGAAAACGGAATCGAACCCAGGAATTGGGGCATGAAATAATGTGAGACTTTTTCTCCAGCAGAAATGCTTGCTGAATGTGATTTGGGATGCATTGCAGACAAACTTGAAATAGCTCAATGTGGCACAGACAAAAAGGGAGGTGAGATTGATGCATAATGTCTGTGTGAAGTTCCTATTTTCTGTGTCTTTGCAACTAAGGGGGTGATGATGTTGTTATTTAATCAATTTAGAAGCTGCCTCCATCATGGCAGTAAAGCTAGGTGACATGCAACCATACAATAAGTGCATTTTAAAAGAAGAAATAGTCAATAGTAATGCTGTAAATTTTAACACCCCCCCAGATCAGGAAAAGTATAAACACAAAACATTAATCTGATCTGAAAATATCAATCAGACCTTTAAATATCTTCAAGCTGGTGACTTCATGGACATTTCCATGGAGGGAATTTTGTGCCGGTCTTCAAATAATTGGCATCCACATACAAGCCCAGCTTACTGGGCCTTTAATTTAGTCTTTAATTTTAAACAGTCTTTAAATACCAGTAGTAACAGAGCTCCTAAGCAGAATCTTGCCAATTGTCACATACCCTATTACTAATCAGCCTTTATTAAGCACTGTGATATTACTTAATTTAATATTTACACTGATTAATCCCCATTAGCTTAAGTTGATTTCATACAAGGATTCCCAGATATTCTCTTCTATTTTTTTGCTTGATAATGGATTAATTTCTAATGCCCTCCCCACCAATGTTGGTTTTTGAAGGTAATAAAGATTGGTTTGAGTTAATACTCCTCCACCCCTTATAACTCTTCTTTAAAGTTGAAAATGATCCATAGTTTCTTCTTTTCCATTTCCAATTCCTAGTTTCTATCCACAGAATTCTTTTCATATTCTTATATGGATAATTGAGGGAAAATCCCCACTTCAGAAAACTAAGTACAGTTAATCTACCAGGAACCTGCTTTGGCAGGGATACTTGCATAGGTATAATTGCAATCATAATAAATTATGTGTGCCTAACATTTGTGTGTGTGTGTGTATGTATGTGTGTGTACATGTCTAACTACAATTATGATAATTTGTTGGAATGGACAAGTCCTGACTTATATCTTTCTTATTATTGTAGCTCTTGTACTGTAGTTCTAGTGATCGGAGGTCTGCCACATTATGACTAATCAGCCACCCGCGCAGTAGTGGGATTCAAATTTTTTTACTAACAGTTCTGTGGGCGTGGCTTGGTGAGCATGGCAGGGAAGGATACTGTAAAATCTCCAGTCAGAGGTGGGATTTGCTAGTTCTCTGAACTACTCAAAATTTCTGCTACTGGTTCTCCAGAACTGGTCAGAACCTGCTGAATACCAACTCTGCACCCGCATCAAAAAAAACTGTACTGCATTATCCCTACCAATCTATAAATTGTTTACCCTACAATATATCCAGAGTTTTTCTTTAAACTGACAAACGTGTATGTGTGTGTGTGTGTGTGTGAGTGAGTGAGTGAGTAAGTGAGTGAGTGAGTGAATGACAGCCTGCAGCATAGGAAAGTAAGAGGACTAGACCTGCTTATTTAATTTGGTATTAGGAGAAAAACACTTTGAGTCTATTCCTATAAAACTGTTAGTTTATGCATAGTTAAGGATCAAATTCCATCATACTCCACCAAGGACAGAGCAAGTAAATCACACACACACCAACCCAGCAATGTTGATTAGCAAAAGCAATAGCACTTAGACTCAATGGTGCGATTCAACTGGTTTGGTGAGCGCACGCGTATGTGCCAAATGTGTGTACCACGTGTGCGCACAGCATTGAAAAAAGCCCATTTTCAGCTCTAATACTTACCTTCTAATGCAGCCCCTGTGAATAAAACAGCTGAGGCACAGCAAGCCGCTCTGCCGCGTGAATCAGTTGTGTTCTAAAACAACAAAATAAAGCACAGGAAGGAGCAGGGGTGGGTGGGCAGGGCCAAATTCTCACCAGAACCAGAACTACCGGTTCTTTCAAACCAGTCCAAACCAGTAGAATACCACCCCTGCTAAGACTTATATACAGCTTCATTGTACCTTACAGCCCTCTCTAAGTGGTTTACCGAATCAGCATATTGCCCCCAATCTAGGTCCTCATTTTACCAACTTCAGAAGGATGGAAAGCTGAGCCAACCTTGAACCAGTGAGAATCGAACTGCTAGCAGTCGGCAGAATTAGCCTGCAATACTGCATTCTAACCACTGTACCGCCATGGCTCAGTTAGATTACCTAGCATTTCCTGTTTTAAAAAAAATAAAAAATAAACCCTAGGTCTCCAATAGAGAGCAAAGCCCCATAAGCCTTTATTTTGTAAAGTCATTCTCAGAGGGATGAAAAATAAAAAGGGAACTAACCCACCACAATCTGTTTACAAGTTTGGATTCAGGCTCTTCATCGTAACTTGAAAATTAGACAGGGTTTCAACAACACTAAGTCAAAGACCAACATGCTCAATATTTTATGAAAATATATTCAATCCTCTGGCTATTAGGATTTTTTCTGAACTTTTGGATAATGTGGGTTGGGCCATATCCTCATATATGTCTTGACTTACAACCATTCATTTAGTCCTTGTTTGAAGTTAAAACAGCATGGAAAAAAGTGACATGACTGTTTTTTACACTTATGACAGTTGCAACATCCTCATGATCATGTGATCAAAATTCAGATGCTTGCAACCAACTCGTATTTATGACGGTTGCAGTGTCCCAGGATCATATGATCACTTTTAGTGAGCTTCTGACAAGCAAACATCAAATGGGGAAGCCAGATTCATTTAACAATCATGTTATTAGGTTCACAACTGTAGTGATTCATATAACAACTGTGGCAAGAAAGATCGTAAAATGGGCAAAACTCATTTAACAATTGTCTCGCTTAGCAACTGAAAAATGGTGCTCAATTGGGGATGTAAGTCAAGGATTACCTGTACTTATGGGAACAGCAGCACTGGTCCTCTGTAGAATAGTTGTAGGGATTAATCATAAATGCCAGGTGTTAATATGTGTTATGTTGTATGCACCATATACAACAATTGCATAATTCATGCTCTTGCAATATACATTTCCTTATACAAGGTTTACGGCAAACATAAATGTGTTAGAACAATATTAGTGGTATCCCTTCTCTTTCTGACTATATACAGGTTTTCTGTAAATAGAATTGTAGATTTCCATACATGCAAAAAGTATGCAAAATACTTCTGTTGATAAAACAGTTGTCAGCCATGGTTTAACTTTCTGATAAGAGCTTTTTTAAAAAAGAAGAAGAAAAGCAGTTCAAGAGCACAATTCCTTTGAACTAGGCCAGAGTACAACCACTTCAAAGGAACTATCTTACATGTGAAACCCATTTAATATTTTTAAAAGTTTCATTGCTATATATCTGAGTAGGAAGGAACAGTAAAGGAAGTTACCACAAAGAGGAGGGGGGGGGTGTCAATCATTTTCTCCCAACTCTAATTTTAATTAAATGGAAGTAAATCTTGATTTTGCACATAAACTTTCTAAGGGGAGTTGCCATATGTGGGGTGGAGGTGGATTTCAAAGTCAGTTCCTCCCTCTGCAGCTGTGATCTCCTGAGAATCCCTCACCAACTATATTTTTTCCAAAAATGAACATTATCTTCTATTTACAACACGGCCTTCCCCTGCACCCCCCCCCCCAAAAAAAATTTCTTGTCACATGAGATTTTTTTAGAATTGCAATATGAAGAAAGGGACGTTCCATCCCCAGCTGTAATGCCTACCCAAATAATCCTTGCATGGCAATTACTTAAGGGAAGATGATTCCTTTGACAGCATTCTTAGAACTTTGGGAAAGGGGTTAATATTTAGTGATGTTCGTTCATACAGAGGGAAAGATTTGTGTCTTATGGACACCAGGAAATGAGGCACCATTATTTACTCCACGAAGAATATGTTAATATTGGGATGCTATTACCACATGTGATGACCGGGAGTGTATCAAAAATATAACAAAAACCAAAACATAAATAAAGGTCCTTTAATGCCTTCAACTTGGCTTCACTGTTTAATTGTTCACAGTTGAAGATTAAACTATTTTCAAAATAACATTCCAGACGAAAGAAACACAGTTCAAATTCAAAGAGCCCATAACGAAGCAATAAACAAAAACAAACCACACTTCCATGACAGACCAAGATAAATAATTGCCAATTTCAGGAAGATAACCAGGTACAGGTACAAGAACGCCAACCAAGATAAACCTCATCTAGGAATAAAACACTAATTGATCTCCAGCGTTTGTTAGCACGTAGGTCCAAATTCTTATGCAGATCTCACAGCTGCAACCCATAAAGAGGCCCTCTCCTCCCGAGTAGACCACGTTTTACCCCGATCCTCTCCTCCCTGCATGTCCTAGGATGGATAGAGGATGGGCCTGGGTCCTCCTCTGACTGGTCAGCTGGCCTCTGCCCTTCCCCAGGCTCCTCAACCACCTCTGGAGCCACACTTCCACTCCGTTGGCTGTTCCTCCACTCCTTCAGAGTCAGTCTCCACCAGGGGCATGACACCACATGTTAATACTGGGATGCTCTTACCAAGGACAAATAGCATTAGCAATAGTATTCAAAACTTATGTACTGTTCCATAGTGCTTCACAGCACTCTCTGAGTGGCTTACAAACATCAACTTATTGCCCCCAACAATCTGGTTCCTCATTTTACTGACCTCAGAAAACTGGATCATCCTTGAGCCAGTCAGGACTGAACTCCTGACTGTGGGCAGAGCAATGCTGCATTCTAATCACTGCACCAACATGGCTCTTGGAAAAAAACCAGGATCTCAATTTATCAAAATGAACAATAACTCCCTTTTTAATGACCCTGTAATTCCTTAATTCAGAGAAAAGTTGGGTAACTGAATGGAACGAGCATTTACTGGCCAGATGCTCTTCCTGATGCCTTTGTGGAGTTTGTAGCAGATAAACATCTCTTTTGTGCCCTGATAAACTTCTGTTTATCAGGGCATCTTCACCACTAGGCCACCACGCTGCTCATTCTTCCAGAATCTGTGTCTGAATGATGAAGGAAAGGTACAAAGATTTTGCATTTCTCATGATGTTCAGATAGTATGAGAGGGAAAACAGAGTTGAGGTGGGCGAAGTGGGATGCATGCACTTGAGGTTGGGATTTCCCCTCCTTATTTCCTTATCAAATGACCTTCAAGTCTTCTGGGAAGAGGGAAATGTCTACTAAGACAATGATTAGATAAAAGAAACCTGAATCCAGGGTAGGATAGTTGCAAGTTACGTATCTGATATTAGCACAGTTGAGAAAGTCCAGAAATATTTCACAAGAAGAGTTCTCCACTCCTCTACTCGTTGCAGAATACCTTATGCCACCAGACTTGAAATTCTAGACCTAGAAAACCTTGAATTACGCCATCTTCAATCTGATCTAAGTGTGGTGTATAATATCATACATTGCAGTGACTTACCTGTCAATGAATACTTCAGCTTCAACCATAACAACACAAGAGCACACAATAGATATAAACTCAAGGTTAATCGCACCAAACTTGATTGCAGGAAATACGACCTCAGCAACAGAGTAATCAATGTCTGGAATACTCTACCTGACTCTGTGGTTTCTTCTCCAAACCCCAAAAACTTTAACCTTAGACTGTCTACTATTGACCTCACCCCTTTCCTAAGAGGTCTGTAGGGGGCATGCATAAGTGCACCAACGTGCCTACCATCCCTGTCCTATTGTTTCTTTTATTTTTCTTATATGTACCCATTTCATGTATTCATAACTATGTATATACTTATACCTATTATCTTGTAAGCGATTGACAAATCAAAATAAATTCTAAAAAAGTGGTGGAATTCAGCCAGCTTTCACCTCCCCTGATATCAAAATGGATCCTGGGCACTGCACTGTGCTGCAATGGAGAAACAGGCAACAAACCGGCCAGTGTGACATTTTCAAATCAAAACCCAAGAAAGTCCTGCTGCCTTTTGAAAAAAGCAGCTTGGGGAGAACCATGACCTGGATTATTGAGACTCTCCATAGACATCTCACATATCCTTGCTTTTCTCACTTTTGTCTTTCTGCTTTAATAGGCATTCTTCTATAAAGCCAGTTTTATTCCCCCATGAGGAAAGATGCGAGTTGATAAAAATAAATCTGAATGGAAAATATACAACTCTTTTTCCCTTTCCCTACTCCACAGCTGGCTCTTTTTGATAGGAACAAATAGGGAGAAGGACCCTTTTTTTCAAAGCTGAACTGAAATTAGGAGCTGGAAAATGCATCATCTTGAAAGGAAGATATGTGCCAGATAAGAAAAAGAGAAATACTGTATTTAGCATTGAACTTGCTTGAAGCTTTCCCCAAAAGGAGAACAGGTTAACTTAATAGCAATTTTTAATTTTAACATGTCATGCAGGCTTCTGTTTGCATCGTTTATCATACCTACAAAATAATGTGTAGACAGACATGTCATCTTTCCTGGATGACATTTAGGAGAGAGACAGTCTCCTTAGATGTCTTTAAAGGATGCTGCCTTTAGCTCATCTTCTTTCCTGAATGTTTTTCAACAGTTTTCATTTATTCCACTTTTTAAACAGACGAACGGGTGGAGAACAAATGCAATTAAATTTTATTTAATAAATTAAACAAATTTAATTGAGGAAAAGTCCACATGACATTTACAAAGGATGACTCTTATTCATGACAGCAGAAGGAAAGATGCCTGAGACTGTCTGTCTTTAATTAGCATGTTTAAGTCTGTTCTCTTATAGGGATCAGAAATATAAACTGGCTTCAGTCTGGCAGGAACAAGTCCTATAACATTCTATGTATATAAAAACTTTACAACGTTCAGTATTTTATGTCATATATTTAAACTAATGTTAGTTGCTCATCGATTAGAGGATAATTATTGACCTTTTTGTATTAACCTGTATTCTTAAGCACTGAATTCTATAATGACAAATGAAATAGCCATCAAGAATGCCCTAAGAATTAACCAGTGTTGCTTGAAATTTTGTGTGCCTTGTTGCCTTTAGAATCCAACTACAGGTAAGTCCTCAATTTACAGCCATTCATTTATTGACTGCTTGAAGTTACAACGGCACTGACAAAAGTGACTTGTGACTTCATTTCACACTTATGACTGTTGCAACATCCCCATGGTCACATGATCAAAATTCAGATGCTTGGCAACTGGAATGTATTTATGAAGATTGCAACGTCCCGGGATCATATGATCACCTTTTGCAACCTTCTCAGAAGCAAGTCAAGTGGGAGGCCAGATTCACTTAGCAACTGTGTCACTAACTTATCAACTGCAGTGATTCACTTAACAACTATGGCAAGAAAGGTCACAAAATGGGACAAAACTCTGTCTTGCTTAACAACAGAAATGTTTGGCTCAATTGTGGTTGTGCATTGAGGACTACCTATAAAAGGACTGGTTCTTAGAAAAATGAATAACTTGGGAATAGACACCATATCCCTATCTAGATTGCTCTTTGTATTGTTCATATATAATTGGATTTAATATTTAGATACAGATATAATATTGGTTCTTGGGATGTGAAGAGAACAATAACACATAAAGCCTCCAATAAAAAGTAAAACAGGACAGAGGGGCTTCAGATGGTAGCCAAGATTAAAATCTTAATCTGGCAGAAATTGTTTAAATGTACATAAAACTGATCCAAAAAGGAGACAATCCAGTTCTGTAATCAGGATAGAATAATCTAAGTGGCCTTGGTGAAGGAATTAATTGAGCTTTCTGACGTAAAGTGTATCACAGATAAATAGTATTCTGTTCACTGCAGTAATAACTGATACAAATATATTTTTATTACATTAACATGTAAATATGTGCATTCTGGAATTAGCATGATATGTCTCTGGATGTTCATTTTAAGTAAATTCATCTTTTTTTGACAAAATAAAGTGAGGAAAAAATAAACAAGCAGATAGAAAAGGCCTATAAGTTTAAAATGTATCAATAATTTTTACTGTTAACCTTGAAGTATTTCTCAGAAATATTTCTAGATTTTTTAAAAAAATCTTACAAATACCGCAACAATCATATGAATGAGAAAATATACTGCTGTTTTTTAGTGGACTGTATTTTGGGATGCACTGAACTATTCCATTATAAGTATATTCCAAGTAGAAATAATAAAAGCAAAAAAGAACAATCACATTTTAATTAATGCTTTTATTTTAGTATGAGAATTATAAATACACAGGTATTTCAGGAATGTTAATGGAACAATACTGGCCCTGGATTTGATTACCATCAATTTTAAATTAACTAAAAAGATGTTAAATGACTATAGGGCAGTTTCATGATGTTTACAGTACTTGTAATTGTTAGAGAGATTATCCACTAACTCAGTTGATGAAATTTGAACTAGTTTGTTCTAAGAATATACAAAAGCTTCTAAAGTTTAAGAGATCAAATTTATAGCTGTTTCTCTTGAACATTTATTGAAGAGAATCTCAGACTGAATGGCTCTTGCAGTTCTCAGTAACAAAGTACAAAGTAAAGTAAAACAATTGTAGACGTTAAATAAGACGTGAAAAATATCAGTGTTGTTTCTCTTCTTTAAATGCTCTCATTTTCAAACAATTCAATTTTTTATTTTTTAAAAAATCAGTAGCTGGAAAATTTTAAGATAGGGCAGAGATAACTGTAAACACTTAACTATGTTCTGCCATCAATTTCTGCCATGCAACCTTATGAACAAACACCTCATGCAGAAAGAAAGAAGAGAGATAGCAAGGCATTTTATAATTCTATTTCCCAACTTACAAACTGTCAAAGATATTACACAGAGGGCAAAAATGCAGCTCAGTCTGGCTTCACGCAGTGAGGAATAAACTGTACCAGAGGAATGAAGTCTTGCCAGTGTAGAGGAACAATTGTTTTTCTAATCCTATTGAATTTCTTATGAATTTTTTTTTTTAAATTTCTCCGATCCATTATAAAAGGTTGAAGTCCTATTGGCTCATTCTTACCCTTTCATCTGCAGTTTTAAGTCAACTCCCTTCCTTGTAAACTGCTTTTATTTTTGTTTTTCTAGTCTACCTTTTTTTTTTACTGGGCATCAAATCTAGCTGGATGACCAGGAACAACTGTGCTCACCAAACAGCATTAGCATTGAGATACTGTATTTTCATTAAGTTTTGCAAATTTGCTAACTTTCACAATATACAAGCAACTGCTGAAATTGATGGAAGTTTTATATTTAATGGATCCTTCCTTTAATGGAGGAAGGATCACCTTTAGTGGAAAATAATGCAATTATGCTTTTAATACTAAGTACTTCCTCTGTGAACACTGTAATTAAACTGGTATATTTCATTTAATATTATTAATATTATTAAATTTTTATTAAAAGTGATTCATATAACAATGGTTATATGTGTACTGTGCATATGCATAAATATTTATTATAAATATTGTTCCCAGGAATTTTAGATACAACACTTTAAATAACATACACTTGTTCAGATTTCATTAAAAACAAAATAATGGGCTGTTTCTCATACCTTCATGCTCAGCAACACATTCTCATACCCAGAGTTGTATTAATAATGTTACATTATTAATAATGGTTGCATTAATAATGGTTGGGTTTTTGCATTAATAATGGTTGGGTTTTTGTTTTAATCTGCATTGATAACTAACAGCTGGAAAGTGCTCAGATCAGCTACTTTAAATTTATTCATTAGAACAATGCAGGAAGAGCTTTTCAAGAGTTAAAATGTGAATACAGCAGTGAAATAGTGCCTTCTAGAGGGCACAGAACTTAACAGTACTTGCTGAAATCAAAGTCACACTAAAATAAAGCTACAAAATCGTGGAAGTAGATGTTATGAGTAGATTTCACTAATTTACATAGGAAATTGTTTCTGGGTATTATTTAGCCATAAAAACACCCAACTTTACATTCATATGCATACACATCTCTTTTGTTATTTTAAAATAGAGAGTACAGCAGCCATTTTTGTTAGATGTGAGAGAAAAGTTGATTCCTACAAAATATAAGGAACAAAACTATGTATGCTTTAGCAGAACTTGAGATTGGGAAGAAAGTTAATACGTTAGCTGTTCAGTGAATATACAGTCAGGCGTTTCTCATATGGATCAGAAAAATAAGGGGCTCCAGATTATGAGTCAATGGTGTCCATCTGCTGCTGGATTAGCATTTGTCATGGGAACAGGTAATGTTGGCTATGGTGATGATGATGATTTATCCTGCATCTTACCCACAAACTTCCCCAACTGGCTTCAGAAAGTCGCCTCATGCAGGGAGGAGTAGCAGATGTCTATTAAAAGAGAGTATAAGAAGCTCAGAGCTACACTGTTGAACTGTCATAATGTTACTAGTCGGGCAATGAAATGTCTACAAACAAGGAAGCTCAGAGAGCACCAAGGACTCCAGATGTCCATTAGCATAAGGTTGGATGTAACTCATCCTCTACTTGTTTTCAAATAGCACTAGCCCCACTGCTCTATTTACCATAGCAGAGCTGTGAATTAAGAAACATTTTCTCATATTAAAAAAAGGTTAGCAATACCAAATTCTTCATTAGGGAAAAAAAGAGCAATTAAACAAACAAAACAACCCCCCCCCCTCCACCATTCAAAACAAATTGAACAACAACAACCCGTTTGCAGTTTAAAGCTAGCATTGGCTGGTTTAAACATGCATCTCAGCTAATTCTGTCCAAGTTTAGTTTGTCAAATTAGTCAGAAGAAGCATTTGCCCAATTTTTCCCCTGTATTAGCGTCCCCAATAGATGGTGTTGTTAGTGTCATTTAAGAAAGTTGCTACTTGCCAGTACTTTAGTGTTCAGCTGAAGTACTTTAAAACAAAGAATATGTTTCCTGAGTGATCCCATATGTGCATATGGAGCTCTGCTCAGCTTGACACTTTGTTCCTCCCACATCCAATACTGTCTGTGGACCCTTTTTAAGTCTCATGATCCTAGGACTCATAAAAAGAGCCCGCAATAAAATAGTGCCTATAAAAACGTTCGTTCAAAACGGAAAAGCCTGGTTCTGCTCATAGGCCTCTTTGTGTGTAAAACCAATTTATGATTAACAGCTCTTGAGGTCTTTTTTAAAAAAAACAAAAAACTTGGAATTGACAGAACTCTGATAATCATCTCCTTCAAAAGGTTTAACTATTGGCTTGCCACAGTCAAGGGCACTGTCCAAGTAGTGGAATGAGCAGAAAGCTACCCACAGTTACTCTGAAAATTATATATTTATGGTGCAGTTGTTGCCAGCAATCTGGCTTAGATCATAGCCCATTTGTATTCGGCAGAGAAAAAGAGGTAAGAATTGAAAAAGAATTCGAAAACGTTACTGCCCATAGAGCTGCACGCTGATTACAGGACATGAAATAGCCAGTTTCCCTGGAATATTGCTGTAGAAATGACATTCTTGACAATTTGCAACAGTGATATAATGCACTTTAATAACTAAAAAGGAAAAGTTGTGATGCGATGTGATTTTTTGCACATGAAGCTGAAGCCAACATATCTTGTATTCTCAATTCTTTTGTATCTTGCATTTCTGGAATTCCCTCCCGTAAGGAGTTGTGCTCCTGGAAGACCTGTTGAGAATGTAATGTCTTTCTTTTAAAGCTTTTGTGACTTTTAAAAAACCTTTCTGCTTTATTTGCTATATGCTTCTCTGCTATATGGTCAGAATTGCTTTGTCAGTAGATGATGTAACTCCACAGTTACTTCATACTTTGAAAAGCAGCTGACATTATCTAGCCTACCGTGAGTAATATACAGATTGTGCAAAATTTAAATGAATTTCTGTCCATTTGATAAGATCATCTTAGGTTTAATGCTAGAATAAATGTTCAATGACTTTCTTGCATTTGGACTCTTTTATAAACAGAATATTCTGGGAGCTGTAATTTAGGCTATCAAAGGCATTTTGTAATGCAAACATGGTAATAGTCATATTCCAACTGCATAGGATTTTCCCAGACAATGTTTGAATATCAACGAAGAAGTACTTTTTAAAAGAGTAATAGAAGTGAAGACTATTGTTTAATCTAATTTTTCCTGGTCAAGTTTTGTAGACCATACAACAAGACCTTCGACTTCATCTTCCCATTGTTCTTCATTTTTGCTTTTGTCTATCTTCTTACGTTCCACAGAAGATGTTTTTGAAGGTTCTAGAAAGTAGAAGCAATACAAAACATAAATACATGAACTATAATAACTGTACAATCATAGGGACACACAATCCATTAAACTGTGTATCTGTGAATGCGGATGTGAGTGTGAGAGAGGCCTTTTTGTAGCATGTGCAAGATTTATCCTATAAAGAAGTTTGTATATTAGCATTTATAGCCAAGTGATATAGCTAACAATTAGAAAACAAATATGTGTTCCCCCTCTTTATTTTTAAAGTTTCCAAGACCCCAAGATTACACTGAAATCTGATTTTAAAATGGTAAGTTTTGATGACATAATATGTTGCTTTTTAAATAATATATTTCATCAAATAAGTACATTGATAGACATAATACGTTAACACTTTTTGGAATAAATAAGATAACACTGTAATCCAAAACCCAACATTTTCTCCCAAGGGGTATTAAAACCATGGCCACATTTTCTGCTCTAGTGATGAGTCCTACATGTTTTGCATTTCTATCCCATGACTAGATAAATAAAAAACCAGAACCTCCACTGAAAAAGTACTGTATTTTTGATACATTATTTTATATTCTTAAGGCAGTCCTAAAAATCATCAGGGAGAATTTTAATGACTTCACAAAGGTTAATTATTACTGCAGATTTAGTTTCAGCAATAAAAATCATCAGTAAAAGAAATTACTGATGTATTAAATTATATTGACATTTAGTTGCATACTTGGCTTAGATAATATATAACATCTGTATTTCTGCAATACGCCCTACTTTAGTTGAGTACCCAGAAACCATCAGTGATATTAGTGGGTGTCAAAAAAAATCAGAATGGTAATTATGCCATTTTTAATTAATTAATCAGAATAGAGGTCTTCTAGTCCAACCCCTTGCTCAAGCAGGAGACCCTATGACCATTTCAAACAAGTGACTGTCCAGTCTCTTCTTAAAAACCTCCAGTGATGAAGCACCCACAACTTCTGACCGCAGTTGGCTAATTGTCCTCACTGTTAGAACTTTCTCCTTAATTCCAGGTTGCTTCTCTCCTTGATTAGTCTCCATCCATTGTTTCTTGTCCTCCCTACAGGTGCTTTGGTAAATAAATTGTCACCCTTCTCTTTGTGGCAACCTCTCAAATACTGGAATGCTGCTATCATGTAACTCCTAATATTGCTATCATGTCACCTCTGTACTGCTATCATGTCATTTGATGCAGCTTTCATGTTGACCTATCCCACTGCAATCCTGGAAGCAAGAGTGGGATTCAAATTTTTAACAACCATTCTGTGGGCATGGCTTAGGTGGTGGGTATGGCTTGGTGGTCATGTGACTGGGTGGACATAGCTTGGTGGTCATGTTATTAGCTGGGTGTGGCCAACTCAATATCACTCACATCGAGGCACCCATTTCCTCGCCTGGCCTCTCATGACTGTGGGGATGCTGCAACAGTCGTAAGTGTGAAAAATGGTCATAAGTCACTTTTTTCAATGCCATTGTAACTTTGAATTGTCACTCCACACAAGCAAAGTACCAGCAAAGGAGGGGAAAAAAACTCCAGAGAAGTTCCTGAGACAGGAAGTCTAGTCCTATCAAGAATGTAACAAGGGTTAACGGAGAGGCAGTTTCTATAAGCAACAACAGAATGTTTCCTTCCTGCCTTCCTTACAGGATTAGGCCAGTAATTTCTTCTAACAACCGGTTCTCCGAACTGCTTAGAATGTTAACAACCAGTTCTAGCGAATAGGTGCGAAGTGGTAGAATCCCACCCCTGCCTGGAAGCCCCTGGAAGTGACATTTAGCCTAACAAGTTGCAAATGCCTATTAACCCCACCCTTCTATCTTTCTGTAAGAGCTTAAAGACCTGGCTCTGCTGATTGGCCTCGAGACCAAATGGGGAAGTTCTACACTAGACATCCAGCTAGATTGATGGCAGATTCCACATCACCCGTCTTGCTCTCCGCTCTCCACCCACTGATCCTTTTGGTTATCATATTGATGTATTTAATTTCATTGTGTTCCTTTATCACTGATTATTTTATTGTTCTAACATTTTACTTATGTTTAGATGCCTATCATGTTTCTTCCTTTTTATAATTATAAACCACCTACAGTATCACTACGGTGAGATAAGTGGCAAATAAATTTAACAAAGAAATAAATAAACTAAATAAACATGGAACATTTCTTTTCCTGCTCAGCTCAAAGTGGGTCATAGCTTCACAGCATGATTTCTAAAAGGTATTTCCCCCTGAATCTGCCTGTTTAATCTCTTCCCTGAGGTTCCACTATTTCAGAAATTGTGCTACATGGGTTCAGTCAGAGCTAGGGCATTCCCAGGTACTGGGATCCTGTGCAAAGATGAATGGTCAAATAATAAATGGTGACTTTCTTTATCAAATGAATTTACTTTCCACAGATATCATTATTTTATCTTCATTATATTGCTGCTCAGTAGTGGGATTCAAATTTTTTTTACTACTGGTTCTGTGGGCGTGACTTGGTGGTTGTGGCAGGGGAAGGACACTGCAAAATCTCCAGTCAGAGGTGGTGTTTGCCGGTTCTCCGAACTAGTCAAAATTTCCACTACCGGTTCTCCAGAATGTGGTCAGAACCTGCTGAATACCACCTCTGTTGTTGCTTTAACATCTATCGTTGTAAAGCTATGTTTTTCAATGATCACAGTATTTTTTTAAATGATGCTGTTGGTTACCCTGAGCTCACCGGATGAAAAATGCATTATTAAATTGCACATAAATAAATTTTTATGGTACTGTATATGGTATAAAATAGGGTAAAGAGCAGAGGTGGGATTCAACCAGCATTACTACCGGTTTGGTATTTGTATTTTGCGCATGCACGCATGCACATCAGATGCCCGCTGTACGCACGTGTACTACGTCATTAGCTGAGCCACTGGGACAGCTAATAAGCGCTGCACATGGGTGCACAGCATTTCAAAAAGCACTTTACTGCTTTTTCAACCTCAACTGTGTTGCGCAAAGCAGCTGAGGTTGAAAAAGTAGGAAATAAAGGTCAGGTAAGAGTCCGGGCGGGCAGGTGGGCCAAACAGCAGCAGATACAGAACCTGTTCTGTTTCTGCCTGCTCTTCAGAGCTACCGGTTCTATAGAGCCGGGCAGAACCAATAACAATACCACTCCTGCTAAAGAGTATGATACTCTTGCTCTTTTTGATTTACAGGTAGTCTTCAACTTACAACAGTTCACTTAGTGACTGCTTGAAATTACAACGGTACTGAAAAAAGTGACTTGAGTTCCATAAATTTAAATGTATTTACTTGTTTTACAGAGTAAATAGATATATTTTCAGTTATAATAGTATACCCTACTGTTGCTGTATACAGAAAAAACTGCAAGCTTGTCACAAAATCAGTTCTATCTTACCTGGACTTGGGATAACACACCTGCCTCCCCAGTTTTCTAACATTATCTGTTTCTTCTGTTTTTCAATGTATTCAGAGACAAAAATGTTATGCCTGAAATTAAAAAACAGGAAGATTGGTATAACTTCAGGACATAGTAGAAATATAAGCTTATTTACTAGATATTCAGGAATAAAACCAAACTTATGAACAGCTTTCACACAGGAAAAAATATTTCAGAATTGTTTTGCAATATATTTTACACACCAATTAGGAAAATCTAATTTTAAAAAGCTTAAGAAAAAAATACCCCTGACAATAACCCTGTGTTCTTAGAGACTTTCATTGTGGACTACAGTACATGAGGGTGCCATAACATCTTGGAGCAAACAGTGGTAGGAAAGGACTGTGAGAATAATTGTATTCTATTTTAATCCAATCACAGTTTATGATTCTATGCCTTAACATTAATCTTTATAAATTCTCAATAACACATTAAAATCTTTAAAATGTTTTTGTATGAAATTATGCTAAAAAGAATTATGTGTCTCTAACAATTATAAAACAGGTGATGACATTTTTATAATTTGAGACACGGTTTATAGAAAGCAAAATTGATTGGGGTTATTATAATTCCCCATTTGTTGCCAGTTTTACTTCTGGCAAAAAAAACAGTTAGGAAGAAGCCCTAGAAATCCAGCTATTTTACACATTGCTTGAGTGGCTTAATAGTTAAGGTGCTGAATTAGGATTTAAGAGACCTGGTTCAAAACTACCCTCAAGATACAGCATACTTTGGGCCAGTTGCTATCATTATGCTGTTGTGTTGAAGGAATCAAATTGGACAGGAAACACTACATATATTGCTTTCAGCAAAGAAACAATTCCCATAGGAATAATCACAATTTACCGGTAATTAGGGTACAAATGATTATGGCAGGAATGGGCAACTAGGGCAACTTTACAACCTGCGGACTTCAATTCCCAGAATTCCTGAGTCAGCATGGAATTCTGGGAGTTGAAGTCCACAGGTTGTAAAGTTGCCTTACCTGCCCACCACTGGATTATGGGGATGGGAAGAAAAAAGTTCGCTAAAAATTAAATCATATTTTTGCTGAGCACTGTTCTCTCTTATTTTTCACAGAAACAGAAGCTCTCAATTGACTTCAGTTATCTTTCTTCATAGGTACCTCCCTCAATGTAATTTGCTACTGTCAAACTATGTAGATAATTTCAAAATACCTTAATTTTATTTTCTAATGGCAAAATATAAATCATGACAGCATCAACAAAAAAAAGGATACTACGAAGAAAGAAAAACCTAGACGTATTATAATAACGATTAAAATAAATATGAGAAAAACCTTATAGAAAAGGAATTCATAGAAAAAAGAGACAAAAAACCCATATTGTAATTACAGACAGCAATATAAAATTTAACAGCAATAGCACTTAGACCAGAGTTCCCCAACCTTTTTGTCTTTGAGGACGAGGGGCGGGGGAGGGATAGGGGATGGTTCTGTGCGAAGTGCTTCCATGGGGCAATGATATCTGTAACACTGTCAAACATCCAGATACTGTATCTCAGGTAAGGACTTGATAGGTAAAGACTCGATAGGTAGACAAAAGTGCCAAACCCATTCTGAACATCTGGCTGACTGGGATAATAATAATAATAATAATAATAATAATAATAATAATAATAATAATAATAATAATAATAGAACTGCAGAGACTCTGGCATAAACCAGTGCAGGTGGTTCCAGTGGTAATCGGCAGACTGGGTGCTGTGCCTAAAGACCTAGGCAAGTACTTGAAAACAATTGGCACTGACAAAATCCCCATTGGTCAGCTGCAGAAGGCCACCTTACTGGGATCTGCTTGCATAATCCGCCGATACATCATTCAGTCCTAAACACGTGGGAAGTGTTCGACTAGTGATTTGTGATACGAAACCCAGCATGGTTATATCGTTTGCTGTGTATACTGTCATCTTTGTGTATAATAATAATAATAACAACAATAACAATAATAATCTCCCTGCAATAACACCAGCAGAACTACAAAAAACTGCACTATCGTATATTTCAGAACATCGTATATTTTAAGAAGATACTTGGTTGATTCCTAGGACGCCGGCAGCAACCTGTATCAACCATTAGCACCAGTCACTGGTATTTATGATACATTTTTAAATGTTCAGTTGACTGAGTTGTGTGTTTAATAAATAAAAGAGATAATGATAATAATAATATAGTACCAAGCTTTATAGTTGACAACAGAAAGAAGGCGGGGGAGTGAAACACAGTGTGAAATCGAAAGTACATTCCATTCATATTTTCTTCTAAGACTGATTAGATGGCTGAAGCTTCTGCCGAGAAAAAAATCTAATTGGCAAACATGATTGATGACTCTTGGCTATGGACATTTTTTCATTGGATGATACACCCAGAGGGGTGGGGGGGGGGGAAAGCAGGATCAAGGATGACAGTGAATTACTTATCTCAGAGTTGGCTACGCCCAGATTAGTGCCGAATGTAGAATGTTACCTTCAAATAAATCCTCTTTAGTTTTGGGAGTGTGGCTCACACTGTGATTTAATTGGAGTAAGTGCTGGAACCCTGACAATATTCTCATTCCAAAAGAATATAGATGTTAAAATAAAAAAGCCAATTATAGAATTGAAAATCTGATAGCTTAAAGTTAAACCACTATAGTCCTAAGAAAAATTTATCTGGTAGAAATGAATAACTTAACTTTATGAAACTAAAGAGCCACTTCTTTATAGCCAAAGCAATAGAATCCTATTTATTAAGAAATTGGAGAAAAGAAATGAAGTGAGGTAAATAGCATTTTTTTTTTAATTTTCAGTATATGGGTAGTACTTATTTAATGACCTTGTTCAGCAACCATTAGGAACATAGGATCAGTTAAATCTGCCAAAAGCATTCATGCAAAATATCAAATAAATTATGCATGCTGGTATTCAAGTGATATTACCCAGATGTCATAGGAGCAGAGGTGGTATTCAGCAGGTTCTGACCAGTTCTGGAAAACCAGTAGCGGAAATTTTGAATAGTTCAGAGAACTGGCAAATACCACCTCTGACTGGCTCCATCCCCATCTATTCTCTGTCTCCTGAGTCCCAGCTGATCGGCTGGGTCTTTTTTTGTTGCCCTGCACAGGAGAATGGAGCTGGAAAGGAAGTTAGAAGTATGGGGAGGAAATAGGATGTTGCAGTAACCTTCCCCCAGGAGTGGAGAGGAAATGGGAATTTTACAGTATTCTTCCCCTGCCATGCCCACCAAGCCACACCATGCCCACCAAGCCATGCCCATGGAACCGGTAGTAATAAATTTACTACCACTGCATAGGAGGGATAGCAGAAAGAACAAATGTTAAGGATTGGTTTGTAACTGGCTGTGGGAAAAAAATCATTGTGTAGTATTTTGGTGCCTAGTTAAGTTTACCAAGTTCAGGAAAAGACAGATATAGTGCCAACAAACCACATATTTTATGAGAATACTAATAGCTGGTGATTGCTTGAAAGATTTTTGAAGCTTCTGAGACAGTTCCAAAAAGTAGTGTAAAAATCAGAAGGTATTGTCCCCATAGGGTTGTGAGATGAACTCAACATTAATTGCTATTGCAAGCAATCTTGACACATCCCTGGCTTTACTGATGGAGAGAAAGACTAAAGACAGACAGTGTGGGGTAGTGGTTAAAGTATTGGCTGAGGAAGAGAGTGATTCAGGTTCAAATCTATCCTAACCACCAAAGCTTTTTGCTTAACTTTGGGGCAGAGTTACTGTATTATGTGAGTTAAACAAGAGACTGTGTGAATACCTTGGACTCTTGAACAAACTGAGATATAAATCTAACAAATCACAGGAAATAAAAATGATTATATTAAGGCAGGATACATCATTTTAGAAATATCATTGTTTTTCTGCTTTGTGCTCCTCTAAGCTTCTGAAATCGTCTCATTTCATGCTAGCAGAAATTCCATTGCAGAAGTCCTAGAACAATAATGTGATATATTTATAAGAAGTCCCCTAATTTAGAAGCACTCCAACCAACATTCTTGAAACTTTTGCTACAAGTTCCTTATTCAGCTTCCAATGTTTTAACACAAGCATGGGTAAACATGGCAATTTTACAACCTGTGGACTTCAACTCCTAGAATTCCTGAGCCAGCCAGGGTCATAAAATTACCATAATTACCTACTCCTGTTCTAATATGACTAGAATTTAGCTGCATTTTCCTTGGAATTTTTAAATTGGGAAATATCTTCTCACCTTGCTTACCTCACCAATCTCACCTTAGATTGTCTTCCATTCTAAGAAGACAAATTAATGATGATTTGGCATAATGTGGTATCACTCTGTCACAACGCTACCTGCTTTGGGACTTTGATAAAACCCTGCTGAATTAAAGCAGAAGATTTAGGATGCAGATATCCAAAATGTCATACTCCAGATTTCCCCTCCTTTTTTAAAATCACAATTGTTCCTCTTCCATGGACTATCCCCAAATATGTGTTTAACATCTTATATGCTCCATACTATTTACTTGGGACCCATTTGGGGTGCTGCTTATTAGCACAATAACTTGTCAGATACATAAACTTCCCACATGAAAGCTAACTTTGTTTCTGTTCAGACTCAAAAGTAGAATCTATTTCATTATTAAAATGTCCATGCTACACCCAATAGTAATCAAGTTTAATATTTCCAAAGGTTAATAACACTAAATGCCACTGTGACTAGGAGACCATTGTTGTTCTTCTGGGTAACCACCCTTCATAAACTTCTAAGAATATTGCAAAATTCTTAACAATAGCTGTAGCTGTTAGAAACCATCTGGTTTCTTCCTCATGCTATTAATTGTTAGATGCTCATTATTTTAGGATTTTCTCACAATTAAAAAAAAAAGGTGGCTTCACAAAAAGTTCAACAAGTGTTGAAGTTGATGAAGCATCCTGTTATGAAGCAGGTAACTAAGATAGAGTAACTTGAGAGATTCTCCACAAGAAATGTAATAGCATAATAAGAAGTCAGTGTCTGAATTTGCCTTATTGGGTGACACACTACAGTATAAAGAGAAACAAGTTTTTTTAAATTTTTCTCTAAGCAACACCAGAATGTTTCCTTCCTGCCTTCCTTGCAGGATTAGGCCACTCAACCAGTTCTCCGAACTGTTTAGAATGTTAACTAATGTTAGAGAATAGGTGCAAACTGGTAGAATTCCATCCCTGATCTTAACTTCCATTCAGAATAGTTGCAGTAGAAATGATGAACGTACATTTCATAAGAAAGCCAGTTTGTTTACAAGCTTTGACTTAATTACAGCTTTTTATTGTAAAGATTCAGACAAACACTGCTCTTGGAAATGTGCAGTGCCTTAACTTAGCCAAATATTTGCTTTTTCTGTGTGATGGGTCCATGCATGTAAAACTATAATCTGTTTAATTGCAGGTATGTCCTGACCAATCATTGGGGAATCTTGTTATTTGAGGGATGAAGGAAAGAAGGAATTTTACAAAAGTCTGTTTTCAACCACAAGATGGCAGTAAAAGATGGGCCTTTTACTATGTCAAAAAAATCAAAACCATTTTTTTTCAAGCTTCAATGCAATTAGTACCAAAAATTGCATTATTTCAAAGAAAAGACAGTTTTCTCAAACAAATTTAGCCTATTCTTGTCGCTTGCTAATTTTTAAAAATTAAAAATGGAGGAGGGGGAGGAGACTGCTAATTTTTGAAATCCTTTCCTGGCACACATTATATTGTGTGGCACAACATAATGAAGCAATTATCAAAGAGAAGAAACAAAGAACTTCTGTTGAAAGAAATAAAACGCGGAAGCTGTATCCAAGGAAAATTAACCCTTTCGAAAAAGGGAATCTGTACAAGAGAAAAATGAAGCAATTTTGCCCATTTGTTTTTATTTGATTGGAAGCCCAAATTAGATTTTCTTAGGTGTCTGCCAGTTTGTGGCAACATGGGTAAAATAGCCACATGTGTATGAAATAACTGGCTACAAACTTTTTAATATACTCTAAATAAATTGGCTATATTGTAGGGATAATTTAGTATAATTTTTCAGCTTCAGTGATCAGTAGTGCTACGATTCCAGGCACACAGAAAATGTGATGTCTGCTGTAGTGTAGATGCCTACTTCTTAGACTGTCTCCTTCTCCTTCTTGAACTGGGTCCTGGCCGTCATTCCATCTTCCCCAATCTCAGACACTAAGGACACCTTCTCTTCTTAAATATACACAAATCCCCAGTGTAGGAACATTGAGTAAGTGTATATGAAAAGAGGAAACTTTATGAAAGAGAAGAAAGTTGCAACACAGGCTATATACCCTCGCCCTGGAAAAGGTTCACCTAGGTTGCTAATAGGTGTAGGTTGCAGAGAATGTACATGCCTGTATTAAAAGACCTGCAGTGATTTCCAATAGTACTTTAAGATGTTAATGTCAAAGTTCAGTCCCCATTTCTGAATCCTAATTAAGAAGCCTGGATTGGCTATTATATTCAGGTTCATAATACACCTGAATATTTTATATTTCATGAATTGATGTTAATAAAATTATTTTTATTCTTCATAATATTTTCTGGAGTTTATATATGTATTTCCAGTATATGCTTCTGCTTACAATAACTATAAAGTCATGATTTTCACAAAAAAGGCAGGTTCTGTGAAAGAATAATAATTTGAATCTGCATACTTTTTACTTAATACTGTTATTTATTTATTTGGAGGTTTTATATGGCTGCCCACTCACTCTCAGTGACTTTGGGCAGCATGCAAACAAACCCAATAACCCTCACCTGCCTGGCAACAACAAGCAATCAAACCAGCCAATCAATCAATCAATCAATCAATCATACTGTTATGCAGTAGTTTAAGAATCAGCAGAATTTGATGTTGCAACTAATGTTTAAAGGCATACATTTGGATTTTTTACTGATGATTTTTCACTTTAAAAATAAATCTATAACTAAATATCAATAACTTAAGATGGGTAAAATACTCATTAAACATATTTCCTACCATAGCTGTACCCATGTGATTTTTCATCAGATACCTACAAATTTTCATCCCAGCTGCCTCTGTTCACATTCTCTGCCATCCAGTGGTAACGATTTCCTATGTACTCTGGATCTTCAAACACTGAAAGCAGAATTCCAAGTAAATTTCAAATTGGAACAGTCGCATTCCATAAAAAATGCTAACTTTCTAAAACAACAAGCCTATGAATTCCTTAGTTCTTCCTGCAGGGCATCCAACCTGAAGGAGTCTTATAATTCACTTCAGTCAGCTATAGGAAGGCCATAGATATAACATATATAAACAATCTTAGTGCATATAAGTTAGCTTAATATGGATTCAGGAATCTGTTGACTGATACTGCCAGCAAAGATAAGGCAGTTGAGTTGACCCATTAGGAAAAGGACCACTGATAACATGATCTTTCCTTGCAAATAAAGCATCAACCAATTCTTCATTTTTTAAGAGACAACGAATAACAAGCATTGTTGCAAGTTAAAAATAGGAATGCACAGGAAACAAAATATCAGAGTAATGTATCAAGGCCATGGACAGAATGCTGGCCGAAAGCCAGGCAGTGAGGAGAAGTCCAGTGGGGAACTAGCCTTGAATACTTGAACAGTGGCAAGATAAATTGACCCCACCTAAGTCCCATGGAACCTTATCTGTCTGTTCCCAAGGGAAGGCAAGCAGTCTGGGAAGATTTCCACAATAAGAAAGCCAGCTTTTTTTCACATGTAGATCTGGCTGTTTGTGCCCAATTGTCAATACATTACAACACCCTAAGTTCTTGGAAAGCACTTAATGTGAATACCAATACCAGCTAAAGAACTGGCAGCTATGATTTCACATTGATGTGTACATAATAATACTAATGGTATAGAATTCCATATCCCCTTTTGCCTAGTTTGATGGTACAATGGAAATTCATTCTGAAAAGCTTTATGGGTATAGATACTTTATTTATATATTGGAACAACATTATATTTTAAATCACATTTAAGAAGTATTTCAATGTGTTTTTTGTAGTAAACATAGACATCAAAAGCACAACAAACTTTACTAAAAAATTAGAAGACATTCATTGTGTTCACAATTGTGACCTGGCCAATATTCAACAGGCATTTCATTAATTTACCATATTTTTCAGACTATAAGACTGCACTCGCCCCAAAAAAGTGGGTGGAAATGTATGTGCATCTTATAGAGTGAATACAGGGCCTGTTTTTGGCCTCCCAAACTCTCTACGCATCCTGTTTTTGCCCTTCCCGGTGTCCAGAAGCATTCTGCAGAACAAAAACATTTGGACACCAGGGAGGGCAAAAATGGGATGTGCAGAGGGTTTGGGAAGCAAAAATGAGATGTGCAAACTGCTTTTGGGGGGGCGGGGAGGCCAAAAAGAGGATGCGCAGAGGCAAAAAATTTTGTTTCCTTCTTTTGCTTCTCTAAACCTAGTCTTAAGGTCCAGTGCATCTTATGGCAAAATTGACAAATATGGCAAATAGTTTAAAACCTTATCCTTCTACTATCTATTCATAAAAAAAATTCAAATTGTTTCACAATCCTATATGTACATAATCAGAATATTCTGTCACCATTCAACTTAATGTATATGTTGCTCATTTTAATTCCCTTTGTATAAGCCTTTGGGAAAGAGTCATAGCTGAATGGGAAAACACATGCTTGGAATAAGGAAAATCTTGAATCTGACTAAGAAGGCAGTTTTACTTGTGCATTAAAACTATACATATCCAGAGGCCATGTGGGGGACTTAATGATGAGTTCAACTATGACAAATCAGATGCAGCCCAACTTCATGTTACGGCAAGTTACATTAAGCAAATTTCACTTAACTCTGTGCAGAAGAGCAACTCTCTCCAAGTATAATTCATATTTGCTCCATATATCCATCATCCATTATACCCATTATATAATAAAGTCTTTAACTCACTACTGAAAATATAGTTAATCTAAAATAATGTAATTATAAGGTTTGTGCAGAGACCACCTAGGACATGTCAAATCTAATGATTCAATGTTCTGAAAATAGCATAATTCCATTTTAATTAGGATTGGAATAGTCCTTTCTGATTCTAGAATGTGATACAGAAAAGTCAAAACTTAAAGTTGCGAGAAAATTTTCTTCGTTAGTTTTATTAAAAGCAAACAGACAAAGTCATCCCCTCGAAAGTGTGGTTAGGGCAGGTGCTTTTTCTTGATACTTTAAGTAGAGTTTAGATACTGTGATGTAGATCTGTCTGTCATTTCCTCTTGTGGGCACCCAATTTTTCAGACTTTCTCTAGAATAGCAGTCTCAAACTTAGTGCCGTGCTTTCTATGACTTCTAGTAAATTTTATAGAGACTTAGGGTGTTGCATAGCAAATCTAGAACACAGAGTCCTGTGAAGAACATGGGAAGTACTTCACGGAGGGAAGCAGCTGAACTTGGTGAGTCTTTCAACAAAAGAGCAAAACTTGCGGGGTGGGACTATGTAGTTAGTCCTCCAAGGTTTTGTAGCACAGAGTAGTGCTGCCTTCTGAAAACACCTGGGCAGAGCACTTCTTCTGATTGTATCAGGTTCTCTTCACCTGGAGATAAGACCTACTGTAGCCAGGGAAGGAGTAGGTGGCTGGAGGAAGCAGACATGATTGTCCAATCACGAGCCTCTCTGCCAACCAAGGAGTGGGAATTGGTGGAGAACAGCCTAAGGAACCGCCAACACTGATAGAGCAAGTCACTTATATATAAACAAGGAGCAAATTTCCACTCCCTTCTAGCACTGATGATGTTACCTAGCTGGGTAATTAAATATCTGTAAGAAACCACCAAACTCAGAGAGCACCAAGGACCCCACATTGGGATGGTAAGCAGGTGAGTAAGGAAGATTTCCCTGCTAAGCAAAGGAAGGAAGATGGGACTATGCAAGAAAGAGTGAAGAGAAAGTGACCTAGGAATGACAAAAGGAAGGAAAAAAAGAAAGAGAAAAGAAAAATGCTGTTTCACAGCACTCCTTCACAAATAGCTATGTTTCGTGACAAGGTTTTTTAATGTAATAAATGTATATGTAATGGCATATCAGGAATCTTTTTCATTTTCTTATCTTTTTGACTCACTAAAGCTTTTCATATCTGCATATGAAAAGGCTTCAGTGTTGCATTCCTCAGTTTATTGAACTAGTCCTTGTGACATTCATGATTATTTGAATTTGAGACCTCTGGAATATGCTGCCTTCTTTTTAAAACAACACTATTCTGCATTTGTCCTATAAGGAAAATACACACACAAAGTCCCAAGATATATAGCAATACTTCTATCAGCAGCAACCAGAATAACACAATTTAAAAGTCCCCCTCTCCCAAAAAAATATTTCTTTCTGAAAGTCCCTATGCACTGCAGCTTCCATACTGGGGCGGGGTATCATCATCTGAAATATCCATTTGACTGGTGCAAAATCAGACTTGCTCTTTTTAATTTAAAAAAACCAAAACATCAGCTTACCTGGGTGTTTAAAATCTTGAGCAGGTTTTGATGTGGCAATTTTAAACCATGTTATAAAATATTCTTCATATGATATTGCTCTAGTCTTCCTGAAAATATACATTTGGAAGAAAGGACGATCTGTAATTAGCGTATGGAAATAGTTATGGGGCAGATATTTTTTTCTGCAGAACATTTCATCAAGAAGAAAGAACAGAGGATTAAAGGGTGAAACTGCTTCCAATTTCAGTATAAATGGAAGAAAAGCCGACACACTACAACGAGCATAAAAAGTTTATACTCTCCTGTTAAAATGCCAGGTTTTTGAGATGTAAAAAACCCTAAAACTTTGTTGAAGCACCTTTTGATTTTATAATAGCATTCAGTCTTTTGCTGTAGGAGCCCTATCAGCATGGCTTGGGAATCTTTGCCCTCTTAAGATTAAAAGGGTGTTCTATTTGGTCCTTGGGGTGCTCAGATCTACAGGCATTATTTAGTTCATGCTGGATGTATTTTGTAAAAGAGATCTGCTAGCTGCAGGACTAGGTATGACAAACTAAAG
Organism: Bungarus multicinctus; assembly: GCA_023653725.1. NCBI lineage: Eukaryota > Metazoa > Chordata > Lepidosauria > Squamata > Elapidae > Bungarus > Bungarus multicinctus. Next base: position 63,726,872 of record CM042842.1, read on the forward strand.
GAGCCAACTATTTGATAAGGAAATCAAAGAGAACTGGGTTTATGCTTGTAATTGCTCCCTCCCTCTATGTGCATTACTGATTTCAACACACATCAATGAGATTCTGAAGAAGAAAATGTCAAGCATGCTATTGTATGAAATGACAACATTCTGGAGCACAATCATCACATTATTCTTGCTTTGTTTGAAGTCCTTGCATTAATTTCTCTATCTTTTGCTGTTGCTGTCCTGTTCAATGTCAGCAGCAGCTCATCAAGGACTTTGTAATTTTGCCTTTCTTTGAAACTGTGAGAAATTGTTCTGCTATGAACCCTTTATTGGGCACTGACAGCAACATTGATTGGCACATTTTTTACTTTCCTAATGCCACCAGTATAAAAATGTTTGGTTTCTCAGCCTATATACCACTCTGACATATACAGGTAGCCATCTTGATCTATCACTCATTCGCTCACCATTCAAAGTTTCGATGGTGCTGAATGAAGGACTCACAACAGGTTGTCATGGATGTTGCCATTGCAGTGTCCTCATGGTCGGTCACATGATTACCAATTTGCAAACTTCACTGCCAGTTTCCGACAGGCAAAGTCATTGGGGAAGCCAGAAGGAAATTGTAAATGTGACTGAGAACATAACTGCAGGACACTGCAATTGAGTGGGATTCATCTAGTGATGACAACTGGAACTGCTACAACTGTGAATCAGCAGTCACAGGGCAATGCACTTTATGACTGGGTCACTTAGCAAAAGAGTTGCTGATCCCAATTATCATTGTTAAACGAGGACTACCTGTATTTAACCCTGATGGTGAGATGGGCAATATATAAATTTAATAAATAAATTACATGATTAGTATAGGACAGATTCTATAACAAAGACAAGATGTGTCTAGTACTTCAAGATCTGCATCAGCATTTTACTTTTACTAGTATTTTTTCTGTGACAAAAAAAAATCTGCAGAAGTTGTCTCTCAACAACTATGTCTCCATATATACTAAATTACAATTTCCTTAATCCTAATTTGTTAAGGCTAGAGATTGTACAGGTTATGATCTTATGAGAATCAAAGTTCAATATATCTGAAGATCAACAATTTGGCGACAGAAGTCTAAATGGATGAATATGTTATCAATTACAGATTGTTTATAAGTGGGAGAATGATTCAGCAAGTCAGCAGGAATTGACTGTGAAGACAAATTAATAGGTGGTTCCATACTCTGCGAAAACAGCACCACGTCAATTATAACATTTTCTTATTGTGTTGGAACTTGTAAGGTATATAATACAATGTCAGGAATACCTAATTAGCCAGTTCTTTTGGTTAAACTTTTTTTTTAAGAGTTTTGGAAAACGTATGCAACAGTATTTTATAAAAATCATGGTGATATACTTGGTGATATATTGATAATTATTGCCAACATTTCTTATGGCATACACTATACAACAATGCTACATAGAAATGATATCATTCCTGTTGTTAGATGCCAGTTTTGTTATTACATAACTCTGGAAAATTAGAATACATACTTCATTGGATCACTAATATTTAACTGTTCTATTTCAAAAACTAGCATAACATATAGCTTTGAAGAAGCATATAATATTGGGGTAAGTTAACTGAATATGATCACAGTTTTTATTTATATTCAAATGTGTTTCCTATTATATTACCTATTATTTTTTCAAATGTAACTGTAGATAATAATATTGAATATGCATATTTAAAATGTTTATAGTTCTCCTTAAAATTAAACTTATAACCTATATTTTAGTATTTGACTTTCTTTTAAAATGATTTTTTTTAAAGAAGCAAAATGGTTCACTATAGTTAGATGTATTTATGTGTATGTAAATATGTGACTTATTCAAGTTAAAATGTATTTTTGAAGGCTTCTTTGATTATTAGGAAGGCCAACTACTAAGTTAATGTTTTGGGTCAGTAATATAAGTTACATCTTGCCAATTCTCAAAACTGGATGCTGGCCCATTTCCATGCCTAAACAGTTTGAAGTCCAATATGTTATTCTAGTTCATGCCCAGACTTTGTAGGCCTCATAAAATGTAATGCTTCATGTCTATTTTCCATATGATGCTAAACAGAAAAGACGAAGGAGAGATGATTTTTTTGGTGATGCCACACAGTGTTTCTCCAAGCAGAATTGCCTGATATCTTTCTGGAGCAATAGAAGATCTTGTATTGAGCGTGGTTTTGTTTTGTTTTTTTGTTCTGTTAATATTTGTGACTTTGTATCAACACTAATATAAAATTTTACTTCTAGATGAAATATTGCTTTTGAAAGCAAATATAAATTATTCAAGAATTCAAATAATAATTTATAGCATTACAACATTTATGAGCTTAACGCTATGTCATTACCTGTGTGGGGTTGGTTCGGGTGATTTTTGCTCAAACTTGACTGATGTATCCCAATCTTTCGCAATGGCTGGACAAGAGAAGAAGTTTTAAAAATGCCTGTTTGTTGTGAATATTTTACAATCCAATACTTTTATGCCATTAAAATAACAAATATTTAATTGAGCCTCATATAATTGCAACCAGAAGATTCGAGTGGTTTTATTACTAGTAATGAAAAAAAATACTTTCAAATATGAGGTGAACACTGAATAGCTACAGTTTATTTATTTATTTATTTATTTATTTATTTATTTATAACATTTATATACCGCCCTTCTCCCTAGGGACTCAGGGCGGTGTACAGCCGAATCAGACCCAAAACAATACAAAAGTTAAAAAGAAATTAAATAATGGCTGTTTAAACTAAAACAACCCTCCCCCAAAAAATTTAAAACCCAGGTTAAAACCGAATTAAGGAGACAATTAAAACTATCTCAGCCCAGGCCAGCCTGCTCAAAGAGCCAGGTCTTCAACGCGCGCCTGAAGCCCTCAGGTCCGTGCTGGTGTGTATCTCAGGTGGCAGAGTATTCCAGAGGGCAGGGGCCCCCACAGAGAAGGCCCTACTCCTGGGGGCCGCCAGACGACACATAGAGGCCGCCAGCACCCGGAGAAGGCCCTCCCTGTGGGAACGCACCGATCTGCTGGAGATCACCGGCACAATGCGGTCCTGCAGATAACCTGGCCCAATGCCATGGATCGCCTTAAAGGTCAAAACTAGAACCTTAAAGCGAACCTGGAAAGCCACCGGCAACCAATGCAGCTCGCGCAGGAGAGGCGTCACATGGGAGCTACGCGACGCCCCCATAATCACCTGCGCGGCCGCATTCTGCACCAGTTGGAGTCTCCGGGTGCTCCCCACAGGGAGCCCCATGTAGAGAGCATTACAATAATCCAGGCGAGAGGTGACAAGGGCGTGAGTGACTGTGCGCAGGGCGTCCAGATCCAGGAAGGGCCGCAACTGGTAAATCAGGCAAACCTGATAAAACGCCCCCCTGGAGACGGCCGCAATATGATGTTCTAAGGACAGCCGTACATCCAGGAGGACGCCAAGATTGCGAGCCCTCTCTGTGGGGGGCAAGATCTCCCCCCCAATAGCCAGCGAAGGTGTCAGCTGGCTATATCGGGGTGCCGGGAACCACAGCCACTCGGTCTTGGATGGGTTGAGCCGGAGCCCGTTCCCGCCCATCCAATTCCGCATGGCCTCCAGGCACCGGGACATAGCCTCCACAGCATCGTTGGGGTGGTCCAGGGTGGAGATGTACAGTTGGGTGTCATCTGCGTACAGGTGACACCGCACCCCAAGACCACGGATGATCTCGCCCAATGGCTTCACATAAATGTTGAACAAGAGAGGGGAGAGGACCGACCCCTGAGGCACCCCACAAACCAGGGGCCTAGAGGTGGACCTCTCCCCTCCCGCCAACATAAATTGCGAACGGTCGAAGAGGAAGGAGGAGAACCATCGAAGGACAGTTCCCCCAATCCCCAACCCCTCCAACCGTCGCAATAGGATACTATGGTCGATAGTATCAAAAGCCGCCGAGAGATCTAATAGGACCAGGACAGAGGAAAACCCTCTGTCACGGCCCTCCAGAGATCATCGACCAACGCTGACCAATGCTGTTTCAGTACTATGCCCAGGCCTGAAGCCCGATTGGAACGGATCGAGGTAAGTAGCTTCCTCCAGGTACTGAGGGAGCTGACGTGCCACCACATTCTCAACAACCTTCGCTATAAAAGGAAGGTTGGAGACTGGACGATAGTTGTTTAAAACAGCTGGGTCCAGAGAAGGCTTCTTGAGGAGGGGCCGCACTACCGCCATTTTCAAGGCGGTAGGAAACGACCCCTCTCTCAAGGAAGCGTTGGTAATCCCCTGGAGCCAGCCTTGTGTCGTCTCCCTGGCGGCCAAAACCAACCAGGAAGGACACGGGTCCAACAAACAGGTGGTGGCATTCAGACCCCCCAGCAATCTGTCCACGCCCTCAGTGGTCACAGGGTCAGACTCCCCCCAGATAACGCTCTCAAGACCTGCCCCGGTACACCTCCCCCAGGATCACCCAATTGGAGTCCAGTCCGTCCCGAATCTGAGCGATTTTGTCGTGCAGAAATCGGGAAAACTCCTCTACCCTACCCTGCAAGAGGTCATCCCGCGCTCTCGGTTCAAGCAGAGAGCGGGTCATTTTTTGCCGACGCAATAAGGGCGGAGAAATGCGAACTCTTTGCCGCCTCTATCGCCACAAGGTAGGTCTTAATATAAGATCTTACCTGTGTCCGGTCAGACTCAGAACGGCTCGCCCTCCAAATGCTCTCTAGACGTCTTTTCCGGCACTTCATCTCCCGTAGCTCCTCCGTATACCACAGAGCCAAGTGGGATCTGTGCCGGGTCAGAGGTCGCAGAGGCGCAACTCGATCCAGAGCCCCGGTGGCCAGCCTATCCCAGGTGGCCACCAGGTCTCCAGGCGAGTTGTGAGCCAGAGACTCAGGAAATGGCCCAAGCTCCCTCTGGAACCGCTCCGGGTCCATCAGGCGCCTGGGGCGGAACAATCTGCGTGACTCTGCCTCCCTGCAGTGGGGGGTGGCGGAACAGAAGTCCAGTCTAAGAAGGAATGATCTGTCCATGACAAGGGTGTAATAACTAAGTCCCCGAAATTACAGTCATCCAACCTACTGACCCGAGACAAAAATCAGGTCCAGCATGTGTCCTCCCATGTGAGTGGGGGCAGAAACTAATTGGGTCAGGTCCATGGCTGTCATGGAAGCCATGAATTCCCGGGCAATCCCCGAGGTTTCATCGAGCGATGGCAGGTTGAAATCCCCAATGACCAAAAGCCTAGGGGTCTCAACCGCCAGCCCGGCTATCACCTCAAGGAGTCCGGGCAGGGCTGATGAGACGTGGCAGGGAGCCAGGTACGCCATCAGAAGGCCCATCTGAACCCCTTGTCCCCACTTCACAAAAAGAGACTCACAGCCAGCCGTCTGAGGGACAGTGGCCTCCCTAGGACAAAGGACCTCTTTAATAAGCACCTGCCACCCCACCACCCCTTCCCTGAGACCTAGGCTGATGAAATGCAAGGAAACCTGGTGGGCACATCTCTACCAGAGGGACACCGCCCTCTGGGCCCAACCAGGTTTCGGTAATACCTACCAGGTCCGCGGTCTCCTCCTGCACCAGATCACAAATCAGGGGAGCCTTGTTAACCACGGACCTGGCATTGCACAGCAACAGCCGGGTATTCAGGGCCTGAGGCTCCGGACAGCCAGGGCTGCAGGTTGGGTAAGGAGGGTCGGAGCGCGCTACCGCTTGAAGATATCGGCAGCACGATCCCCTAACCGGATATGGCCCTCTACCCCCAGCATATCTACCCCTCCCAGCCACCGTGCTGATGAAATTGGCCCCCGACATCCCACCCTCCATCTGCTACCCCAACACGGAGCCCCCCAAGCCCCTCCAGGCGCGCGTGCTGGCCTGGCTGACCCAGATCCACGCGGGCTGTCTCCCGCACCCGCCCCGGATACACCCATCCCCTTTAAAAACCCCATCACAAAGTTAAAAACCCCCGGCTTCCCGCGCTTCTTCCAGTTCTTCCGGCCCCACCATCTCTCAGTTTCCTACAACAGTGATAGGACTAGTAACTATAAGGAGGTAGTTACAATAATCTAAATTACACAGACTCATTATGTGGAGATAATACTTTATTTGATCTTACTAGCATGATAGGTTATTAACAATTCCAATTCTTATGAAGCTCTAGATCTAATTCCACAGTTTTGGCAGCCAAGACTGTTTATTTCTGGCTCAGCTGTGGGTTTACCCAAAAGCATATATAGGACAGGTAGTTCTTGACTTACGACTATAATGGGGCTTCCCCATTATTGTTGTAACTCATAAGAGTTTTAAAGCGGGTCACTCATGTAACCAACCTAATTCTATGACCTTTTTGGTGGCAGTCATTAAGCAAACACCACTATCATGAAACAAAAACATTGTTCACTCTGGGCTGTTTTTGCCCAAAACTGGAAGTAAATGCTGCTCTTTGGCAAAGATATAAATGACAGTCATGTGACTGCAGCCATAAATGCAAGTTAGTTGCTGAGTGCTCAACATGCAGTCGCAGAAGTATAGGAGGGGGAAGCCATTGGAACTTTGGAATCAGCTCATAAGTAATCAAAATTTGATTATGATTGAACCATCGCTAAGTGTAAGTCTTGAACTACCTACATGCATGTATACATATGTACACTTTGTCTCTCTTTCTACTTGGCTGCCTGCTTTTACTGGACCAGAGTGGTAGATGTCAGTGAGAAGTGTTTCATCATGCAGTGGATTGACTCAGAGTGATCATAATTATAATAATAATAGCAACAATAACAAATATGTGTGTATACATGCCTTTGTCAATGGTGAAGCTCTGGTGTGAGACCCAATACCCCCTTGGAAGAAATTTTTATTAGACTCCTTTGCTCTACTTCTGAGTTTCAGCCATTACAATGGCTTGATTTAACATAGCTGAAGAAATGCCAGTTGCTGTAGCCTGCAGTGGAATGGGACAACTTTCCACAGCCAATTCGCCGTGGTCAACTCGCCATGGGACAATTCAACAATTAATGTAATTATCTAAAATTATCTGTAATTAATGTAATTATCTATTTTTAAAATATTTTATTTTTTATCACTCACATTTCATTTTGTCCCTCCTTTCTTTATCCTTTCTTTAATTATTCTATTCCACCATTTCTTCAATATTAGTATAACTCTTGTTCCATGGCAAATTATCATGCAAGGAGTTGGCAATGGTGAATTGATTGTGGCAAGTTTCCCATCACAAATTGGCCATGGTGAGTTGTCCTAGACCTGCCTGCAATGTGAATCTTCTCCCTTTTAAGGACACTATATGAGAAAGGGGGCTGCAAAACTGGTAGCATGATCGGATGATATGGTGCATTCACAGCTCTCAGTTCGGGTTTTAATACAGTAAGAATAAAGAATTTTGCAGCCAAGCACCTTTACCTATTATGAGTTTAGACTGTAGTGAATTTTACTTAAAAAAAACATATGTAAAATACATAAACACACAATTTGCTGCAAATGTAGACTGGGGATATGGAGGGAAATAAGGACTGGCAATTTGTTTCATGCGATGTGTTGTATATAGTGACAAGATGTTTTGTCAGAGAAGACAGACAGGAGTCTGGATAGGGCACTGATTGAGTGTGAGGTTGGTTTTTTTTGCAGATTCCTTCTGATCTATAGGAAGAACACCACTGATTGACCTACTGTACTCTGTGTCCCAGTTAATAGAATACTTTATTGGCCAAGTATGATTGGACATACAAGGAATTTGTCTTGGTGTAAATACTCTCAGTATACATAAAGAAAAGATACATTCGTTAAGAATCAAGAATCATAATGATAGTCATAGGGTACAATCAACAATCAAATCATACTAGGAAACAGTCAATATAAATCGTAAGGATACAAGCAACAAGATTACAGTCCTATAATAACAAGTGGGAGAGGATGGGTGATAAGGAGTGATGGGAAGGTTAACAGTAATAGTAGTGTACACTTTGTAAATAGTTGAACAGTGTTGAGGGAATTATTTGTTTAGCAGAGTGATGGCTTTTGGGAAAAAACTGTTCTTGTGTCTAGTGGTTCTGGTGTGCAGTGCTCTATAGTATCGTCTTGAGGGAAGGAGTTGAAACAGTTTATGTCTGGGATGTGAGGGGTCTGTAAATATTTTCACATAATGACATCAGCAGATGCAAAAATAATTGTTAGGTTTCTTCAAACTGCTTATTCATAACATTTTAACTTGAAGATCAGTTCCATCTTTGACCTTCTAAAATAAGGGTAGAATGCATGGAAGTGGCAAATGTTTCCAATATTTATTGAAACACAAATAAAAATATGGTGCTATCTTTGTTGTTAGTACAACATTCCATTGTGCTATATTCAACCTTCTCATTGTGATGATGCCAGGAGTTAAATAGAGAATCACTGATATAAAAATTTTAATTTCCCCCCACCATTATCAATGTTCCTCTTATTTTCCAGCTCATGACCTCCGCATTACCTCTATACCCTGGCAAATATGTTTTGTGAGACGAGAGATTTGCTTAGAGAGCCCATGCTCAAGTTACATTGCCAATGATACTAATTAAAATTTATGACAGTATATAAAATAGTGTTTTTTCAAGAATACAATACAAATAGTTTCTTCTAAAACTCCCTGAAGTGCAGAAAAAATTTATCTATGATTAACAACATAAAGCACCAGCATTTATTACCTTCGAGTTGCTTGCTGTTTGTAACACACTGTACAACTTTTTCTCTATAGAGAGGATAATTGTTTCGCAGCATTTGAGCTGCCTCCAGGTTCACGGCATTGTCCAGAACAGGATTAGACAACAAAACCTGCATGAAAATACATGCACGCATCAATCTGCAAAGCTTTATTGATTACAAACTCAACCAGCTATGGGTAGTCCTCGACTTGCGACCACAATAGGGGCCAAAATGTCCATTGCTAAGCAAGGCAGTTCTTCAGTGAGTTTTGCTCCAGTTACGTTTTTTTTTGCCACAGGTGTTAAGTAAATCTTGCTTCCCCCATTGATTTTGTTTGTCGGAAGCCAGCGGTGAGATTATAGAGGGTAATCGCCCGAGCCGGGAACAGTGCAATTGTCACAAATACATGCCAGTTGCCAAGCATTCAAAATTTGATCACGTGACCATGGGATACTGCAACGATTGTCAGGTGTGTGAAAACTGTTCATCAGGCATTTTTTCCAGTGCTGTTGTAACTTCAAATGGCCACTAAATAGAAGTTTGTTAAGTCAGAGTACCTGAAAATAAGCACTATTTACAATAAATGGCTTTGTTGGATTAGCCATGGCAGTTAGAAGGCATGAATCCTGCTTTGTGTCTTCATAGAATAGAAAACTTACAGAAGGTTGATACTTTCCCCCTTACTTTAACCTTGGCTGTGTGGCAGACACAAATTATGAACATATGGGGAACATGGAGAAACCAGTATTTCTTCTTCAGAATAAAATACTGGACTTGCTGAAAATTTCCTTTACTATTTTGGAAGGAGGTTAATGTAAAAAAATATTTTAAAACTCCACACATTCATTTCTGAAGGAAGGATGGACATATTTGTAATAATTTCTTGAGTACCAGGAGGGAAGGAAACCATCCCTTTCCTTCTAGTTATGATTCAAAGCAGCTCAAAGAAAATTAAGTTTTTTTTTTAACGCAATGGTAGTTCTTCATTATTTCATCAAGGGAAGTTAGAAACTCCCCTTTTCCTAACATATACCAAAGCAGATCCTAGAAGAGTATGAGTTAAAATTATGCAACAATTTAAGGAATGTCTTTAACAATAGAAGACAATCCCCTGTAGTGCTTTATATTTATTACTCAAGAAAAGAACAGGGAAAAAAAAAGCTGAAACAGCTGTGCCCATTGTTGGACACATTGTTCATAGCAACAACAAATATAATCTTCAAGATAGGAAAACATGACATTAAAGATATCCTGCTATAATTTTATTTATTTATTACATTTATATGCCACCCATCTCGCTATCCAAAACTATGGATGTGGGAACCTTGTGCCTTAACAAACATTCCCAAAATGTTTCTATAGCTCTCTCATCAACAAAGGAAAGAGATATTTTATTTGAAGAAGACTATCCCTAAGAGGAATTGTGGTGAAAATAAAAGATATAATAGTGTGCAACATTTAATTAAATATCTTTCCTTTGACATGTATGGTAGAGATAGATATTCTCTGAGATGAGCTTAACTTTATGAACATATCTGTGCTTTCTCTTTTTAAAATGAGTATATAAAAATAGCACAAATTGATAGGTAATAAATAAAGAAAAGAGGAGGGAAGGAAAAAGAAAGAAATCAAAGTCAAAGGAAAAAATTTAAGAAAGAAAAAAGGGCAAAGAAGATGCTTCTAATATTCTTCATTGCAGTTATAAGTACAAATATATTGTTACATCATGACTCTTTTTGTTCCTTTAATTTCTTTAATTAGAATTTAAAGAATTGCAAAAGTCTGTATGGGCCCATGAAGGAAGAATGTTTTTTCCCTCCTCAGTCCTACCTGTCTGAGAAACTGTAACTAGAACTGAGGGGAACCTCAAAAGCAGCTTATGAAAAGACTACTGAAAACTCTTTAGGGAAAAAACTAACAGTTTCACTGGATTAGTGCAAATGCCTTTTGTGTGCTTATACTGCTAGTATTAAAAATTAAGACTACTTCTCCCATAAAGAAAATAAAATTAAGAAAAAAAAAGTTTGTATCATTTTTTCTTACCTGGATAGTAAGTAGAATGCTAGTCATTGTAAAGTTAGAGTTCCATTTGCTAAGGTTATCTAGAAAATCCACACAAGGTCTCCCAGATTCTGGATCAACTTGAATAAAAGACAAAAACATTATTGTTTAAATTGGAGTTTTCCTACTGGTACTTAATATGCTAAACTCTGCACATTACTGTACACATACTGTAAAGAGTTATGTAAGTTTTAGTCTCTATAACACAGGTGTCAAACTCAATCGTATCACAGATGTATTGTGATATATCACATAAGCCGCCAGTTTGGCACCGCTGCTCTATAAAAAATGGTTTTACAAAATCTTAAAATTTAGCTGATGTGGTATTTATTCTCAATATTTTATATTATAAAAAGTTTGATTCAGTATTAATTTGATATGGTGCACTTACACAAAAGCAGATCAAAACAAAATTATGAGAACAATATACAAACTACTAAGCACGATTATATATACTATGTTTCTCCAACAATATGGCCTCTATCAATAGGAAGGCCCAGCATGATTTCTAGGAATGAGGTGAAATTAAGCCCCGCCCGCAAAATTTAGGCTTATTTAAACCATGCATTTCCCCGTCATTTCTCACATCGTTTGTTAGAATTACGGTACATGAGGTGAAGAGAAATGGGGGGAAGGGGCGGGTGGGGGGGAGAAAACTTGCCCTTAGGAGAGCCCTGCAGGTAGCCTAGGCTAGAATAGTCCGATCTACTACCGATAGAACATCAGGCAATAGAAGCTCTCCAAAGGCAGAGTCACCAGCCACTTCGATCGGCCGGTAGAAGCGGCCTTGGGGCAAGTGCCCACGCACACTCTCCTCGCCCAGAGGCCGCTTCTACCAGCCGGTCGAAGTGGCTGGTGACTGCCCCTGGGGAGCTTCCATCGCCCGAAATAAACTGCCTCATGGCGAGGGGAGTGTGCTTGGGCACTCCTGTCAGGAACGTCACACAGGCAGCCATGCCTTGCCCTGAAGCGTCTGAAGACTCTGTCTTCGGGGAGCTTCGATCGGCCGATAGAAGCGGCCTCGTGGCGAGGGGAGTGTGCATGGGCGCTAGCCCCAAGGCCACTTCTACCAGCCAATCAAAGTAGCTAGTTACTGCCCCTGGGGAGCTTCCATCACCCAAAATAAACTGCCTCATGGCAAGGGGACGCGAGCAGCCATGCCTCACCCCAAAGCGGCTGGAGACTCTGTCTTCTGGGAGCTTCGATCGGCCAATAGAAGTGGCCTCGTGGCGATGTGAGTGTGCGTGAGTGCTCGCCCTGAGGCCGCTTCTACCGGCTGATCGAAGTGGCTGGTGACTGCCCCTGGGGAGCTTCCATCGCCTGAAATAAACTGCCTCATGGCGAGGGGATGTGGGCAGCCATGCCTCGCCCCAAAGCAGCTGGAGACTCTGTCTTTGGGGAGCTTTCATCGGCCAATAGAAGCGGCCTCATGGAGAGGTGAGTGCGCATGGGGCGCTCTAGGTGGGGGAGGAAATTAAGTCACCCCCAAAAAGACGGCCTAGCCATTTTTTCGGGGGTCAAAAGAAAATAACGCCCAGCCTTATTATATGAGAAACAGGATAGCTATTATATTACTCTGGAAAGCAAACCTTACGTGAAGCACCAAGTTGCTTTTGATCAGTTACTATATGAAGGACACTGTCCTTAATAACACCCTTACCATTAGGATGGAAAGGAATAGTGGTGAATGTGATGGTTGGAGGCATGGCATTGTAGTCTTCAAAATATTTCAGTGACAGTTGAAGTTCAGCACCTAGTATAATATATATAAATATACTATATATGTGTTATATTGTATGACAGATGGAGGGAGTCTGTACATATGAACTTGCAAGTGGTCTTAGACTTAATTTTACATGACTCTCAAGTGAATCTCAAAAGCCTCTTGAAACAATCCATTTGGACTTCTAGAAAAAGTTATCTTTAGCATATCTTGTAAGGGGAAAAATATTAAAAAATACGATGTGCAAGTGAAAGGTAAGAGTTGGGCACCTACATTTGGCTCTGATTTTATTCACCACTTGCTTCACCTGTCTACTAAATGACACACACTCATTACAACAGTGTTTGTCAACCTCAACAACTTTTAGATCTATGGACTTCAACTCCCAGAATTCTACCTTAGAATTGCTGAGGTACAGAAACATTACATTAGAGAATGGTGGTTCTTGAAATTAAGATTGTCCATCCTTGATTAAAAAAAGATCTATATACAGCCTAAAATTATGTGTATTTGTTGGAAGTGAACAGACTTTATTTAACAGTAAAGGGCATAGATTAAAGTCTTTCATAAACAACCTTTCATCTATATATATCTATAATAATGCAAACAGAGAATGCATACATTTCAGTAGCCATAATGCCATAAAACAACAAGGCTGCCTTCTTATTTTTATCTTTGCTACTTCCACGTTCAATATTTGATAGTTCAGTATTTCTGTTATTTAAGTACACTATTCTATAACTTCAATTAGGGCTTTTTGTACTCTCTGATTTCAGGATTTGCATTTCTGGTTTTTCCACAATTTATTTCTTGACGAAATTGGAGTTTTCAAAAGCTTTTTCAGAATGTTTTGCAGTTCCTAACTGTCTGACCTGGATTTTTCAATCAATATATTTAATAGGGCATTTACCAAAAGGCTCTATAAATGGTACATAATAATAAATCATCCAGGTTGGGTAGGAGTGCAATACCACTGTACATTATAACATTTCTAGGAAAGAGTAGCACCTTCCCATAAGGTATCTTTCAGCCCTTCAATTTCAGCTATCCATTCCATCCAATTGTCTTCCACAGGCATAACAGAAATGCCCTAAAGAAAGAAAAGATAACAAATGGGTTTGGCTTCAGTGATATAAAGTAAAACCACTCATGACAACTCTGCAGACACTAACAATAATACAAAAGTCGTTTGCAAATGTCTTTGTCTCATATAACTTTCTAACTTTTCTGCCAGCCTTGAGACTTCCTTAAGGTTTGCAATGGGTTCCACTTGCAATTTTTCTAAGCAGCCTTCTGTTTCACAAAATCTTCCACTGTCCGTTTTCTAATCAGATCTATTTCTATCCAGTATTCAAGCTCAGAACAATTTTGTCAGAAGGCTGCATTTCTTGTTGATTGACTAATTCATGCTTAATGGATATCTCTTCTTCTCCTCTTTCTGGTCCCAAATAAATGATTGTGCATTGATTTATATTGATTAATGCTAATGCTATGTAGTACAAAATAAATGAAGAATTATATTGTTTTCAAACAGAATTAAACTGAAATAGAACAACGTATAAAAATTCCAAAAGCGTTATCTAACTAGCTACAAACCCCACTGGGACAGGACTATTTTAACTTACTTCTGGAAACCTAATAAAGCTGGGCAGCATTCCAAAAACAACCCATTTTGGAAGGGCTGTTTAGAATACTGGGCTCATGGAAAAGAATCTTCTTATGGTCTTCAGCTTTCTTAAGGTCAATGGTAACGGGGGTCCAAAATAATTTCTCCCAGAATGTTAATACAGGACGAATTGACTCTAGCTGAAGAAGATAGTTCTGAAAGTATCTCCAAGACATATAGGGTTTTTTTTAGGTAAAGAGCCAAACCTTAATTTGAATCTGAAAACTTACTGGTGGTCACTATATGCCCCCAATACAGAGAAGGTATGCTTAGGAAATTTGGGACATGTTAACATTTCATATTGGTCACTCCATTAAAATTAATTTCAAATGAACAACAGTTCCTCCTTAAAGCCAAACTACATGAACAGTGGTTTGCTTAAACTTTAGGAAAACAAGTGAAGGAGCTATCAAAGGAGGGAGGGAGGAAGGGAGGGAGAAAAGGAGGGAAGGAAGGAAGGAAGGAAGGAAGGAAGGAAGGAAGGAAGGAAGGAAGGAAGATTATATCAGAGAATGGCATCTTAGTCATGTCTGGCTCTTCCCTCGCCAACTGCTAGCTTGTAACCACTGAGTAACTGCCAACTAACTACTCCTGGGGGAAAGAGATCCTTAAAAAGGAAAACCAAAAAAAGTGCTCGCCAAATTTGAAGACTGATTGAATAGTAGAGAGCAGATCCTGAAGCTCTGTTATATACTTGATTATTATTCTAATACAGTGTTGATGGTCTTCCTGACTCTTATAAGCAAAACAGAAGACATTAAAATAATGCTGTTCCATAGGGCCTTTGGGGAGGAAAACTCTATTTCTACATGGAGTTGCAATGGTTAAGAATTGTTTTAGTTGCCTATTTTTTGTTTGTAAAAGTGTACGCCATTTCAGATGCAAGGAACAAGCAGCAGACAATGCCCATGCTAGATAATGAATAAATTATACTCACAAATATATTTGCTTGCTTGAGCTCCACAAACTCTCTTTCCAATAGTAAGAAAGCTCTTGAATGCAACATTATTCTCAGGAGTCTCTATTCTTCTCTTGTAGTTTTACCCAGAAGACAATTTTGCATTCAACTTGAGCCAGCAGAATGAATAGGTAATTGGAGGAAAAGTGGCAGGAAAAGAAATACTAGAGGATTTTTCCTTTTTCATGTGGAACTGAAATGGATTGACCTTAACAGCAAACACCTTGCCAACAGGCCTGAGGCTCACTGAAAACAAAATCCTCTATACTTCTATTAGATAATTATATTTGAAGGAGTAGGCAAAAAAATATCTTCATCCCTTGCTTTTCATAGCTGAACTGCTACAAGCATAGCCTTTGTGGGAAGCATGGAGAAGCAGAGAATGAAGCAGGCCAGGTTTTGTGTACACAGAAGGTAACCGAGCAACCAGTTTTTCTTTCCTCAAGGGAGGCAGTTCCCTGTCTTAACTTTCTTCTGTCTTTTCAACCAATTGGCATCGGTTTTGCTTTCGCCCTTGTGTTGAACACCAATCATGTCAGCCCTTCCAGTCAAACATTGAAACTGAAACCCAGGAAATACTCAGAGATGCCAGTCAAAGCCAGGGTGGGCTTACTTTTCTGACAAGGAGTGCATCTCACCTGAATAGCACTTGGGAATAACATAATTACAGGAGAAAAAATTCTCACATTGCTTTCCCAGTGATGGATACAAATTTGGTCCATGGAAGAAGTTTACAGAAGGAGCTGCTGCCCACCATCAGCAAATTGGCTAAAGAGAAGCCAGATGTAATCTTGAGATGTCCATACTACTTATTAAAGGAAGAAATAACTATTTAATATTTTAATCACTGCATAAGATGTATATATAATTTTTTTTTCCAGATTTAGAGGACTTAGTGCTTTCTGAGCACTCCTTGGAAAGATTCTGGATAATAAGCTTGTATTTCCAGTTTATCCTTAGAAGCTCAGCTAAACATTTCACTCCTCCAGCTTTTACTCTGGAATAGTTGCTACCTTCTGGTTTTAAGTTTGGCGTCTGTAGCTTCCTGGGATTTAGAATAATACTTTTATATATGTAAGTACTCTTCACTTACCAAAGTAATTGGGACTAGGAACTCTGTCACTAGGCAACATAGTCGTAAGGTATAATATCATGGGACCTTGCTGCTTGTGAAAATATGGCACTTCTAGTTGCTGTCATTAAGTGGATCACTAGGTTGTTAAGCAAAGATCTCACATAGTTCCCATTTGTGACCTCCTGCTGGCTTCCTCACTTACTCTGCCTTGTCAGAAGCTGGCAGTAAAAGTCACAAATGTGCAATCATGCAACTGCAAAATGTTGCAATCTTGTAGCTGTGAACCAATCAATTTGCCCAATTTGCATTCACATAGTCATAGAGACCATGACTGTGCTCCACACCATCCAATGATATACAAAGGCTCAATTCCTACTGATATCACCATATCATTGAAAGAGTCTCTTATAATAAAACACATTCGGTATCTCCTTCCAGTGATGAGCCCTCAGGGCAAAAAGAAACTGCTCTGGATCCAACTGGCCTCTTTCCTTCCATGCTTGGAATATAAATTGTATTATATTCGTCTAGCTTAAGAGATCTCTGCTGCTTCACACAGAGGAAGTCCCCCTCAGATACATATATTTGGTCTCACCTATCATTAACACATAGTGTTACACTACAGAGAATGCACGTATTTGAAGAAACGTGCTTATTAAAATCAAATCAGAGCATACACTCTTCTTTAGGGAATTTAATTTGTTAAAAAGCTGTTCTGCTACCATGTATCATTTTGAAACAATAGCAGAGCAATGATCATAGGACTGGGCGCCATTTTATTTGTTTGTTTTATTTCTGTAGCCACCCATCTCAACCAGTTACTCTGGTCAGTGCATCTCTTGAGAAATAAGGGCAATTAAATACTATTAGAACTATTAAAACAGTATAACATAAATATGTATGGCACCAAGTAAACCTGATAATATATATTACTAAGGCCTACCAAACAGTCCTCTGTGGGCTATAGTGATACCTATTATCAGGTTTACTTGATGCCATATATATTTATGTTGTGCTGTTGTACTGGAACACACTAACCAATGCAGCTCATGAAGCAGTGATGTTACATGTGTCAAATGCCCAACACATTCTTTACAACCCATGCAGCCACATTCTGCACCAGTTGAAGCTTCTGAATGCTCTTCCATGGCAGTTGCATGTAGAACACATTGCAATAGTCCAGATGAGAGATCGTGAGGGCAATTGACTGTGAGCCAAGTCTCTCAATCAAGGAACAGGCACAACTGGCATATCACTTCCAGGCGTGCAAGGATTCTCCAGGCCATGGCTGCCACCAGCTCCTCTAGCAGGACCTTTCATACAGTCCACCTTGGGCAGTGCCATCCCATCTAGGACTAATGGTGGAAAAACCTTATCATCCGACGGCCCAAATACTATTTACTAAGTAAACCATTCTGTTTTACCTGGGTTGAGTTGAATCCATTGCATCCCAATTGACTCTTACAGGCTTCATTTACTGAGATAGGACATCCACAGCATCACTCAGGCAGCTGGAAGCTGCTATATAAAGCTGGGTATCATCAGCATATTGATGATACCTTAGCCCAAACAATTGGATCACCTCACCCAATGGCTTCATGTTGATGTTAATTAGGAGAGAGAATTGAGTCCTAACCAAATTAGTTTCACCCATGGACGAAACTTACCCCACTCAAGATATTATACTGATTCATATTTAGTGCTTGTAAGCCCCCCAGAGTCATCTCTGGACCAGAAGAGTGGCACTTAAATTTAATAGTCAATAATGCATTTATTTTTTCTTAATAGCTTTGATGAAAGTTGATTATGTATCATGTAATATGTATTATATTTATCATACCCTCTCAGAAAAATGTAGCAATAAAACTTTGGAATTTTCTATCATAGTTTAGCGACCGATTTTGAAGATGCAAGATAGGAAGAATACAATTAGTTCTTGCCTAATGACCACAACAGGGAACAGCAACTAAAAGATCCAGTATTTAAGCGAGACTCATGCTCTCACTTCTGCTGCATACTTTAAGTGATTAACCTGCAGTCATTAAGCAAGCTATCATTTGACCACAACATGTGATTTTACTGCCCATTTCTCCACTACTTATTGGAAGCCGGCTGTGAAACATGCAAATGCTGATCATGTTGCTAGAGGATGTTGTAACAATTCTCAAGTGGCAAAGTAGCCTTGATCATTTGACTATTGGGATGCTGTCAGATGAGGACTGGTTGTAAAGTTACTTATTTAGTGCCATCTTAACTTTGAATGGTCGCTAAAAAGAAGAGTTATTAAAGTGAGATCTACCTGTACCAACACTTCTGAAGTTTGGTGTTTGAGAAGAAATTCTGGACAGTCAAGAACGGAAACGAATGGATTGTTGAACCATATACAGTAGTTCTCATTCTACCTATAGTTTTCATTCAAGGTGCAAATAACCAGGCTGAAATTATCTTACTTCCGACTCATTAGGTGAAGGTCTCTCTTTCTGGAAAAGCCTCTAGTCGTGGGACAAGTGGAAGAGATCAGGATGACTAGCAGCAAGGTAGATAGACTTAGTTAAATGACAATGAGTGCACACTTGGGAAAATTTGAAGAACAAGTTAATGACAGATGAACATTGAGAAAGACTGCTAAGAGTGGCAACAACTTGATGAAACATTATAACTCTAATCATAGCATAGCAATGAGGCTTCTGGTAATCTGAAAAACTTTTCACGATGTGGTTTATATCAGCAAGAACTCCACGAGCATTGCCCATGTCATTGTATCATCCTGACATAGCAATACTTTTAGATCTTGGTTAACACATACATGAAATAATGGACATATACATACAAACACAAAATAATTTGCAGTTACTTCCCTGCTGAACTTCATGGATGACTATTCAAACCCAATTTTATTTGGGTGGCAGCAATCACATTCTGTGCTGAGCTATGATGCATTTAATCTTGGTTTGACTAAGCTAAAATAGCATAGGGCCATACAAGCTGCAATCATACTGTGTATAATTGCTTAGGAAACATGAGAGTTCACGTTTCCTATAAGTCAGTGCAATTTCCGCATTAGATCAGAATGTAAAACCTCATAATCATTTATTGCATCTTAGAGTTTATCTTTCATAATAGATGTTGCAAATGATTTTCAATGTTCATATTGTATATACTGTATAGGATTCCAAGTGAGAGATTTTCTCATTCATCTACTGAATAAATTGTACAAATTTGCTTCTGAGAACTTGAAGTGTTTCTTCCTTTTGATGCAAATGAAACCCTTGGAAGCAAGTGATGCCATAAGCATCACCATCTTTCTAACAGCAAACTATTTGTAAGGAAACTGTATTCAAACTTAGTTAAGAATATAGTAGAAATAATTCAAACCATATAGGTATCAGCAACATAAGAGTAAAGATACTACTGACACTAAATATCTCATAATTGATGGAGTGATTATAATCCAAAATATGTGGAAAAAGTGGTATTCAAATTGTTCAGTTCTAGAATAATGTTTTCCCTTAATAATAGTGGGTATGAATTTTGATCTAGGAGTAATAGTTTTAATAATTATATTTTGGATCAAAAAAAAAGAAAAGAAACACTATTATTATTTTACAATTTGAAGGTTTGTGGTTTCTTTCTCTGTTATTTTTGTGATGTCTTTTCCATCTGGTTTTTGGAAAAATACTGATTTTTCTGGCGTAAGTATTTTTTCCACATTACCTAACTTACTTTGAGAGGTTTCCCTTTGTTTATTTTCTCCCCTAGGAATTTCTGCTGCTGTTTTAGAGTTTATTAACAAACTGAATTTTGTGTTAGGAAACAAAAATACGGATGTCTGCTATTGACAAAGTTTTCATTCATGAAAGGCAACTGGCTGGCTTGTTCAGCATTTCTCCTGTATAAAATCTCTTATAGAATATTTAAGCTATTTCAGTGAGATAATGCAAAAACATTAATGAATAAGCTTTTTATTTATTAGAAAACTCAAAAAGAACCATGAGACCATCTGGGTTTTCCAGAGGTGAGAATGCATTCTTCTTTTTCTTTTTCTAAGCTTATGGCCAGTGTTTTTCACAAACTCCTATACATATATTAATTACCACAAACATTTTAGGCCTACTGGCAAGAACAGGGGACAAATTACTAAGTAGCATCCATATCAAAGCGTCTGTTCTATATCTTCTTGTCTTCCACGGGGAGGGGCGGTTGATGGTTATAAATAGCAAAAAAAAAAATTATTGTATGCATATTTGCCAAAAGATTAGAAACAGATTTATTGTGAAACCTTTGAGAACTGGGCAGTAAAATTTTTCATCGGGCCTTTTTTTTTTTCATTTTGCAGCTTTTGTATCCATTGTCTTCTAGCATTATTTTTTCATATGTAGCATTTTGATATGTAAAATGATATGCTTATTAAGAAAGTACTTTTCTGAATTAAGAGTAATCAATAAACAATTGCCTTATGTGATATTTAAAGGAAGCAGATGGTGAGAAAGATATAGTTTCTTTAAATGAGCTTCTCTGTATGATTATTATATTATGTTCCCCAAGACATTCTTCTATCTTTATCTTAGCCATGTTTTCAAAACCAATGGTTTAAAATAATCAGTGTTTAATATTACTCTAGTGTCCAAGATACAAAAATGCAATTAATGTCTGTATAAAATAGTCATGCCTTATTACACATTCATGCTTTAGTGCAATAATCTTAATGAAAACAATCTATAAAGTAATACAGTAAATAAATGCATGCAGTGAAAATAACCAAATAAAATCAAAACGGTTCCTCAAGTCACTCTATATTTCAAGATATCTTCATTAATGAAAAAAAGAGAAATAAACCAAAAAAATGAAAAGCAAGATGTATTTTCAATTCTGCTATACAAAAACATTTTTGTGCAAAAAGAAAATTATGTCAAGTGTTAGAAAGATCGTGTACATAATCCATTCAAGAACTATTCAAATTTTAAAAACTTCTGAGAAGCTGTAATTTATACAATTTTACAGTGGTTTCAAATTATTTTGATAGTTTATATTTGCATAAATTTCAATAACACAAAGGCCATATTTTCTAGTAAAAATAATTCTAATTCACATTTTTAAAATGACATACAAAAATTATAGGCAATTTCTAGAAAATTATTGTGTACATCTAATGGAATGTAGAATTTTAGGGATAACTCTAGAAAAGCTACTGATTTAATTGAAATAATAAATATTACTGGAAAACTGATTGTCTGTTTATTATAAAATAAGAATTGAAATATTTAATTAAAGGGTTGCATAGCAACAAAAGGATACAAAATTCTATTGCAACTACAGATATAAAATTAACAAATATATTTTTCATTCATTTAATGTATGTGGTTTCATGAAGGTTTTTTTAAAAAATGTCTTCTTTGCTTTACTTTGCCATGAACACATTTCTTAATACAAAATTATTCATTTTGAGTTTTATACATGGTTGCAATTTGTCATTAGAGACTGTTTTTCGAAAATAATTTATCTAACAAGGGCAAACAGGATGATTAGATTCATGGATCATATGTCCAAAAATCATAAACTAGTGACTACAAATTGCTGGGAAAAAAAACCCTAAAAACACATTATAGCTTGAATAAATGTTTGATATTGCATATCATTTTAATTTCTAATATGGATGCCTAGAAGGAAAAACACAGATCAGATGAATGTCCCATAAGTATCAAAGCATGGGATAAAAATGTTATTTGTCATTGGCCCTATTTAGCTATCCTATAAAATCATGATTTCATTAATCATGGTCTGTTGAAAAGGGCCCAATTTGGGGAATGTCAACCCAATATTAAAAACATGATTTACACCAGGGATGTCAAACTTGATTTCATTGAGGCCACATCAGGGTTGTGTTTGACCTTGTGGGGCTGGCCAAGATGGGCATGGCTAGCTCAAGGACACTCGTGTTGAGGGCACCTGGGGTGGCCTGAGTGCTCTGCCAGCAAAAATGGGCTCCCGAGCCCCATTTTTGCTGCAATGGCCTCCTGCAACTGTCTGCCAGCAAAAATGGAGCTCAGGAGGACCACGGGCTCCATTTTAACTGGCAGAGGCAATGCAGGCCGGGCCTTCACTGTTTCCAGGGCAGCCCTGTTGGCCAGATCTGGCTCCGGGCCTTGAGTTTGACATCCCTGATTTATGCAATGTAGTGCCTGGATTCAAATACAGAATACAGGTTGTCCCTGGGTTACAAGGAACTGAAATTGCCATTATTAAATGAGGTTGTCATAAAGCATGATGTCATGTGACTGCATCACTTAGTAACTGTCCCAGTTGTCATTGTTAAGTGGGGATCATGTGGGTCACTAAGTAAGAGCCTCATAGGACTGCAACTTCTAACTTCCTGATGGCTTCCCCACTGATTTTGTTTATGGAGAAGCTGGCAGGGAATATTGGAAATTGCAATCATTGGAGAGGTGCTGCAATGGCCAGAATTCTGAGGACACATTGTAAGTCACCTTTGTTCAGTGTTGTCACATGTTTGTGTGGCTATTGAATGAGCGATTGCAACTCAAGGGCTATTTATAAGCCAATGTAAACCACATTATGATTTAGTATGTGAAACAAGTCACTGGCAGCTTTCAAAACTGCTAGTTTAATTTGTTAAACAAACTGCAGTGATCTAAACGAAACATAATGCTAAGCCTTGGTGTTTGGAAACCTCAATGTCTAAGCCAAATATAACAAACCCATGGTGGTTTATCACAATGTGAACACAATGGCTTAGTTTAGACAACACATCAAGTAAGTATGTGAAGTATTTTTGAATACTTCACATACTTGAGCTTGTGGTTTGTAAATCCTAGCTTATGTCTTAATATTTTGTGTGAACCCAGGCAACTGTGGCTTAATCAAGAATCACTTCACAAATTTAGTTCAGTGTCAGAGGTGGTATTCAGCAGGTTCTGGAGAACCAGTAGTGAAAATTTTGAGTAGTTCGGGGAATTGGCAAATACCACCTCTGACTGGAGATTTTACAGTATCCTTCCCCTGCCTCACCCACCAAACCACGCCCACAGAACCGGTAGTAAAAAAAATGTTTTAAAATGTGTCGATATGCTGGTTGGAGAATTCTGGGAGCAGCTGAGGTTGAGAAACACTGTTCTGGAATATGCATTTGGGTATAATGTCAGACCAATAGTGAATTTTTCATCCAATTAATTAATTTTCCCAACATTTCATCACCATGTGTTCAGAATAGTCAGACTGCTGAGACAGAAAACATTTCACTTAAAAAAAAAACCATGATTAAATATGTTTCTTAAAAACATAGAAATACTTTTGCTCTTTACTATTTGTAAAATAAATTTGCAGCCAGTGTTGAGTGTTAGTACATTTAAAAAATTTTTTTGAATGGCACTTCCTGTTAAGAACTTCACAGAAGATACTTATTGCAAACACCTCTTTATACAGCTGGAAAAAATCTCCAATAAAATATTTGAATATAAATCTCTAAAACCCTCTAGTTCATATTGTAAATAGATTCATTTACAAAGCTCTCCCTTACTTGTTACATCTCTGCTGAAATCACAGTTTCATTATGTCCATGAATACTAGAATCTAAAGATGGTTGTTTGGAGTCAATTTTGTAGGGTTTTTGAGTCTTGTTTCCAAAAACGGTTATGCTAATCCCACTTGGATGATTTGGCACTGACATATGGGACAGCAAGGGGATATTGGCATCCTGATTGGATCCTGAGGAAGGCAAGCTGGTCACATGACCGGTGCTAGTTGATCCACTGGCGCTGCTTGGTGAACGACTCTTGGGTGGAGGACAGTGTTGAATGACCCTAGGAGGACCTGCAGGTTGGTAGTGGGCAGCAGGAAAAGCAGCATATCCAGGAGGTATCGGATATCCATTAATAGGAATATATCGCTGGTTTTGAGGTATTGGTGGGCCAAGAAACCCAGTTATTTGGCCCTGTGGCATACTTTGTGCTGGAAATATGTAGTTAGGGTACCTGGGATTGCTTAGGTTGCTAACTGGGCTTGCGCTGAGAGATGTAGTTTGAGTGGTAGCGTTTCCACCAGAAGGAGTCGTAGAGCTAGTATGACTTGATATCCCTTCCCAAGAGCGCAGTCTGGCATGGATATCTTTGAATTTTGGTCTCCTAGAAGGCAGCTCATGCCAGCATTCTGACATCAAGCTGTACATTCTGGGAGGGCAGTCTTCCGAGCAGGGTAAAAGCTGCCGTTTCCTGACCATCTCAATGACTTCTTGGTTACTGAATCCATAATAGGGCTGAAGACCAAAACTAAAAATCTCCCACAAGACAACACCAAAGGACCAGATGTCTGAATCAGAAGAGAATTTTCCATATAAAATTGCCTCTGGGGGCATCCAACGAATGGGCAGAAGGGACTTATTTTGAACTCTGTAATAATCAGCGGAATAGATTTCTCTTGACAGTCCCAAATCAGAAATCTTCACATGGAGCTGTTCTCCAATTAAAACATTGCGAGCAGCCAGATCCTTATGGACAAAAAAATGACTTGACAAATATTCCATTCCTGCTGCAATCTGGACAGCTATGTGCAGAAAATCAGCATGGTCCAAACTGGATTTTACCGTACCATCCTCATCACTGCTGCATCCAACATCTGAATGTGGAGATCGCATAATAAGAAATTCATGGAGGTCGCCTTGATTCATATATTCAAAAAGCATGCAGACTGGTTGCTCTTGTGTCACAATCCCAAGAAGGCAAACAATGTTTGGGTGATGTAATTCGGCCATCAGCGAGGCTTCTTGCTGGAATTCTGCCCACTGCTGTGGATTATTACAGTCCTTAAGGGTCTTTATTGCAACCAGCTGAGCATGGTCCATTCCTGGTAAATAAAGGTGTCCCTTATAGATTTTCCCAAAAGCACATTCACCCAGCTCTTCCATAAATCGGACGGCGGAAAGGGGCAGCTCTTTTGCTTTGCTCTGTTACAAAGAAGAAAATACATGAATATAGTTTTGAATTAGATGAATGGCCTTTCAATGGTCTTAGATATAATAGTACTGGAAGACACTGAAAAACCCAACTATGATGTTTGTCGTGAAAACTTCACAATCTGTTATACAAGCTTTAATTTGATAGGCAAAATGTTCAAAGAAAGTATTATCTTGGTAGGCATATTTTTCTTAGCTTTGGTTAGTTGTTCATCAATAGCTTGGATTGCCAATTTGTGTGGATATGTGCTGACCTCAAATACATCTAAAACTATGAGTCAACACCTTGCTCCCAGCCATACACAATCCATTCCCAAATACACATTATCTCCTTATCTTAATAGGAAAGAAAGTGGACTAGAGCAACGGTCCCCAACCTGTGTGGCTTGGCGGCCTGGCTGTGGGGGGGGAAGAGGGGAACTGAGCCATGCAAGCAGCGGGCTGGGATGCATACATGTGCACCCCTTGCATAAGTGGTGGGCCAGCACGCTCACGTATGAATACCCACCAATCACACAAGTTGAGCATGCTCTGGCCAACCAATTCCAAATAAGTCGTGGCCCGGTAGTGGGCTGAGACCTGGGGATTGGGAACTCTATTCAAGATGTGCTTTGTACCTTTTTTCCTTTCTATCCCCTCAGCAATAGGACAGAAGAAAGGCAAAGCTGACTTGGATAGAATCTTGAACATTCATTGGAAGCACTTCTACCTCCTTCACCCTTAAGCCTACAGGTAGTCTTTGACTTATAACAATTCATTTAATGGCCATTCAAAGTTATTGTGGTGATGTAAAAAGTGACTTATGACCAGTTCTTGCACTTATGACCGCTGCAGAGTCCCACAGTCACATGATAAAAATTTGGGTGGAAGTCAACTGGCATATATTTATGATGGTTGCGGTTTTCTAGGGCCATGTGATCACTATTTATGACCTTCTCAGGAGGCTTCTGACAAGCAAAGGCAATGTGGCCAGCTAGATTTGCTTAATGACCACGATAATTGGCTTAGTGCCAGAGCGATTAGCTTAACAACTGTTGCAAAAAAGGTCATAAAATCAGCCACGAAGTCACATAATGACCGCATCACTCAGCAATGGAAGTTCTGGTCCCGAATTTGGTCATAAACCGAAGACTATCTGTAGTTAGCACAAGGTTTCTGGGAAGAAGGGAGAAACCACTGGGGAGGTGAAAATCCAGTCCCTACCTTTTTCAACAACTTATAGCAGAGTTGCTGGGGAGAAGGGGAGAAAATGTCAAGGCTTCATTCTTCTGAGTGACCCTATTTGAAGTCATTGGCTTCGTTTGGTGGAAATAAATAATTTGTGGCAGAGCCAGTAGGAATGCAGAGCTGAATGCTCACATCCCTTAGGAATGTAACTGATCCTTCATTCTTATCTCATTTATAATTCAGAAGGAAGGAAGGAAGGAAGGAAGGAAGGAAGGAAGGAAGGAAGGAAGGAAGGAAGGATAATTGAAAGTAGGACACATAAAATAAATTGTAATTCTCCTGATCATTTTATGAATTTTAGATAACTACTGTGTGAATTAATACATTGTAGTGGCCTTTGAACAGGCAGTTAGTTCTCTGACTGCAGGATGGCGGGAAATTATATGTATTATTGCAAAGCAGATGGTTTATATTATACAAATCCTTTAGGCTAAAACTTGTTTAGGTCTGGCATATTGTAAATTATATTTTAGTAATGAAAGTGAAATGACCTCTGTCTGACCTCAAGCAGGGCTGTCTGTTTTAACCAACTTGGTGGAAAACTGAAAGAAAATGAAGTCATAAAATTTGGCAGAAGGGGGTTCATTTGGAGTTAAGCAGCTATAAATCTGCTTAGCTTTTGTTTGACAGGTATTTGTCACTTGGTGGTGTACAAGATGCATAGAAGTGTAAAAAAAAAAAAAACAGAGGAGACATTGTGCCAAAGAAAACCAAGTACAAAGAGAGTTTATCCCACTCTGTCTTTATCAGTCACTTCTATTACATTAATGACAACAATTGATTCAATTTATGATACTGAGGAAGATAATGAGGGGGAAAATCCTAAATGTGTAGGAAGTGTACATTAAAGTAGGGATTACTCACTAATGTGTTGTGCTTATGATGCCAGCGTAACAATAGAATCATACTCGAGGAAGTGATAGGGTTCAAATGGGCTTACCAACAGGGGAAAACAGGTAAATCTAAAGTAGGGCTACCAGCCCAGGGCTACGAAACTCCACTAAATGCCGGCAGGATTGCTTTCTGTATTTCTCTGCTGCCGCCAGGTTTTGCTGAGCAGATTGAACAGCCCTACCTAACCTTTTTGTATTCAAAATGTGGAGAATTTGTTTTCTTTGCTCAGCTGTGATCTATCAAAACGCAGCATTGTTTTATTTGCAAGAAACTTCTGACATTACAAGATGATAATAAGTATGATTTCCATAAAATGGTGAAATCGGATGCATCATTAGGAATGGCAGAGCCCCCAAAGAACTAAGGTTCTTAAAACAAAGGTTTCTCATTTTTATGCATCCCGACTTGGTTCACGGTACCTTTGGTTTATATGAATTGAGCATAGACATCTCTACGTTCTGTCCTCTCACGTGCTTAGGTTGTCTTTGTACGGGTGGAGAAGATGATTTCTGGTTATTTCGGCAAATACAGATGAAGAAAAACAGTAAGGCAATAGCCAGAGGAATTGTAACACTGGGCACCAATATATAAAGGATTTCCATTTTATTCTTTTCCTTGGAGTCTTTTGGATCTAAATTCAGAGGAAAGAAAAGGAAGGGGAAGAGAATAGCAGAAGGATTTTTAAAAATGCAATTATTATAAAAAGAGAATTTTTGTATATAAAGATGTATGAAGCCTATTGCGTATTTTCATGCTTATTTTATTTCCTGAGCAAGCAGTAACAGCAGAAACAATAGTAGAAGTTCTCTCACTTGTGACCTTCAGGTTATCAAATTTGACCTCACTTAAATCAATCAATCCATGGCCATCTACAGGTAGCCATAAATTCAACTGGGAAATCTTAGCTTATTCAGCAACAACCCTCCTTCAAGCAATAAACTTCAAGGAGCACCTTTAACATTACTAAGAAGCTCTGAATTTATCGTTACATTTTTAGCATCTCTAAAAGATATGACACATGCCACTGTTGTGTGTTTCCACAATAAAGAATTGCTAAGTATAAAGTGAGATAAGTTAGACAAAACAATATCTATTTCCACAAGTATTTGTTTTGCAATCAGCCATATAACATGTGACAAAAACATGAATCCTTGGGCATTATAAAACAACAGTTTTCTATTAATGTTTGTCTAAAGGCCAATGATAGTTTTGCAACACTAAAATCAACTTTCTTTGCAGAGTGTGGGTTTATGGAACATTACAAAAATGTTTAACCACAATGCCAATGGTCCAATGCATAAAATGTCTGTCTGTCTGCAAAGCTCTTCCTTGAAGAGTAAATTTGGTAAAAAAAAATTCTTATATTGGAAATTTGTCAACAAATATCTTCAATGAACCAAATTTGGTGGAATTTTTCAGATCCATCAGGTAAAAACTTCATGGAAAATGGTAGTACAGCAAAAAGAGCCGACAGCTACTATTATTTTAAGAACTTGAAGGTGGGCTCTGTATTACATCATACATCTTCATTGCTAAAAATCAAATGCAACTTAATCCTCAAATCTTTTTCTTTTTATTTATTGTATTCTTACATATGGAACTGCAACCCAAAACCAGCATTTTGGTCTTTTATTCCCCATCCCACCTCCCAACCACCAATTCTCAAATTCAGATGATTAGGAACCATTTTATCATGTTTACTTCCTAAGTGATAACTTTTGTTATATTTGTATGCATTTTATGTATTTTTCTTATTTCTTGCCTTTTCAACTTTATTTATTTAATTTGTTTGCATACTGCCTTTATTGTTTTTATCAATAATTCAAGGTGGCAAACACACCTTCTTCCTCCTATTCCCTCCCTCCCCAAACAATTACCTTGTGAGGTGGGGTGGGATGAAAGGGACTGGCCCAAAGTCACACAGCTGACTTTCATGGCTAAAGGAGACTAGAACTCACTGTCTCCAGCTTCCCTGCCTAAAATTCATTAAAAGGACTATTCAGAATGCATTACGGTGGTTAGAATGCAGTATTGCAAGCCAACTCTGCCAACTGCTGCCAGTTCGATCCTGACAGACTCAAAGTTGACTCAGCCTTCCATCCTTCTGAGGTTGGCAAAAGGTTGGACCCAGATTGTTGGGGGCAATATGCTGACTCCGTAAATCACTTAAGAGAGGGCTGTGAAGCACTATGAAGAAGTATATAAGTTTATGTGCTATTGCTATTAGGGATATTTTTAGATACTAGAGCATATTGTTTTAAAAGTCTTTATGAGAAAAAAGGAATGGTCTCCAAAACTGGTCCCAGTTTCCACACACTTAAGTAAGCAGTGGGGTTTTCTACATGCACAATCAAGGTTGCATATGCACAAGTTTATTGTGTTAGGAACAAAAGTGACCTCCCTCTTTTTAAATTTTTGAATACATATAATTTGGATGAAAACATGTTTCAGAATTTGAAGATTAGAAAAGGCTTTCCATTCTTCTCCATCCTGGGAAGATCTGCTATTCTGTTTTCAAAAGAGGAGAACTGTGCATTTATTTAATCTATTTCTTAATAAATTCAGTGGTCATCTTCATTGTTGATTCTGCAAGAAGTTAACCCTCTGGGGACTCCTGTTCCTTCTAGATTGCTAACAGCTGATTTCTTTCAATATGCAGCATTTTCTTCAGGCAGCCATAATAAATGCTTTAGGGATTTCATACAACAATCTGAGCATTTGGGTAGTTCAGATCCTGCTAAACGCAGTGAGTAGGAGTTTGAGCACTAACATAAGATATTTTGATGTGCAAAGTCAGGAAAACGGGAAAAGAAGATATGAACTCTCAAGAGATCTCAGGAAATGTGAGTTTCCAAAACAAGAAACCACATGTCACAGTGATGAAAGACACCAGCAACAGAAGAATATCATAGTTGCTGCATGCATCTTTACCAATGAGAATAAGTCAGATATTTGAATTGTTGGCAGCAAAATGTGCATTTCACCTTTTTAGTTCTTTCTAATTGGGCAAATGGAAGATATAAGACAAGGTCTATACCAAAGGGAAGGCAGGATGTCCAAAACCCTTTTCTTATTAAATAAGAATCTTGATATTTTAGCAGTGTTTTACTTGCAAGCTTTAATGCTCCTTGATCTCTGTAATTACTTCGCTTCCTGGTTGGTTGAATCACATTTTTCCAATTTAGCTTAAGTTGTTCTACAAATTAAATTTTATAGTTTATGATTTCACTTTGGTTCATAATCGTGATCTGCAAGAAAAAACTCTGTTTCTTAGATCTGTCAAGTTTGCAAAATTATTGATACCACAAGATGGTAGTAAAAACTTTATCTCTATGTTGCCATCTAGTGGTCATTTTTAGATACTGAAGCATGTTATTGGAACCCATGTTCACTTTTTAAAACTGTGGCTAATCACTTATCATACCATATGACACTATACAATTCTGGTTTATTCACGAAATGATTGTTTCAAAAATGGTATCTTACTTCAATTATTAATCCCACCCTCCCACCCCCTTAAAAAAATAAAAGGCTTTGTCTTCTTAGCTTGGCTCAATGGAAATATTTAGCTTATGCTAATTTTTTTTAATCATCACTCTTCCTCTGAACTAATTAGACAGCTTCTCTGACTCCCTAAAAACATTTTACATTGTTGCTTCTGCATGGCTACCAGAAAGCGCTTGGGAAGTATTGCTGTCATTTTTCCAAAAATCTTGCTGGCATTTTTCTAACCACTTAATAAGAGGCTCTCAATAACATTTCAGACAAAATAATGATTATTTAGAGTCATGTTTCACACAATAGTCATTTGTTCAAATAAGCATGCTGAGCCAAAGAATTTTGTTTTGGGAGAAAAGTTTTAGATCTGCACATGCTCCAGATCTGGATTACTGGCTCCTGCTGGTTTTCAGAATTTTTCTTCCTGCTGGCCTTTTACCTTCCTGCCAAGTGAAGCCATTAGAAAACACATCCCTTAAATGGCAAGTAGCCACCAAACAGAAGACCACCAAGAGGCTCAATTTGGTCCATAAACAGGGATTGTATATAAATTCTGCAGCTGCCCTTGTATTCCAAATTAAAATGGTCGGGGTAAGTCAGTTCTATAAACATGTGATGGATGTGCCACATAGTTTTTGGCTCTTGAATTACAGTGGACTGCAAAACACAACAAACAATCTCATTTCATTTTCATAAAAAGAGTTCATTGTATTTACCACAGACAGGGATGTCACAAAGTTCTGACTTGAGATTTTCATCTAAGGTGAAGCACCAGGGTGCCTCTTTCTGATTGCCTGGGTTTCGGCAATAGGAATGGCCTCCATTCAGCTCTGGGTACCTGACAGCAGTGAATGTGTGAGTGTGGGGATACTGGGAGTTCCATGGCTGGCACTGTCGCCCAGATTTTGTTACACTGATGGTCCCCCGATAGTCCATTCCTGTGCTATTGAAACATTTGTGATCTGCAAGAGAAAGATCATTTTTCTGTGATGCATTAAAAGAACACACGTCTATGGAGATTCTCAATCATCCAGGTCATTGTTGTCCCAAAATGTTTTTCCCGCCCTTTCAAAAGGCAAATGTATTTTCTTGGTTTTTTTCACCCCCTTGAAAATGTTTCACTACTCAGTTCTAACTGGTGGGGAATGGAAGACAAGTTGTACAATATTAAACGTTCTCTCTGGATGAGTTTCCTTTCTTTCTTCTTGTTTATGATTTAAAAATTAATTCAGTCTTATATACAGAGATGTAATGTAACAATACTCTTTTTAAAACTTACACACTTCTTTAAAATAGTTCAAGAAATATGCAAAAGAACTCAAAGCTTCCTCAAAATCTTGAAACTAATCCCTTACCTTGGCAGGAGAAATTATGAAATTTAATATTTATTAAGCTGTTTTAGAAATAAGCCACTTGACATTATTTTTGTTTAACTTATTTGTGAGCTAACACAAACTTCACTCAATATCAAGGTCAGTTAACACAACTTGGGACTGCCATACTGCATAGTAACAATTTTATTTTTTTATTGAATGCTTATGCCATATGTCTTCCTTACAAAATAACGGCACTAGTGTTTATTTCAATGGAATAGCTAGAAGATATTTTAATGAACAAATCATGATATACTAGACATTAAATGGAACAGAATAATATAAAAATAACTTCTGATTTAAAATATTAAAAGCTTTCTTCTAACAATGAGTCCCTGCAGATTTTACTCCACTAGTCATAATGGTGGTGTTCATATTTATTTCTCTTCTAACAATATCTCTGATAAATTAAATCTGCTTAGTGAAAGATACTGGCTCTAGTATTCAGACTTTGACTCTATCAACTGTGCCCTTGATCTGTTTTAGGGATATCTCACATACAAGGCAATGTAACTGCCACTTACTTTTATTGATTGGATCTGCCATAGGGATGCCAATACGGATGCAGTTGATAGCCTCAGGGCTATCAGGCTGGGGAAGATCTTCACAATTTGGCAGCTTTAACCGCATCAGAATCATAGGATTGGATCTTGCAAATATGTATTCAGTTTGGCAAAGCACGTTTTCCAGAATCTCACACTCATCCCGGCACAGATCTCGTGGTTTTGCAACGGAAGAAGTCTCATCACAATATGGGAAAGCATAATGGCACAGCGATGGAATAGCAAACTGTGAACATTTATCCGATAAATGACTGGAAGTTCCAATCATTGTGAAGGCCGCTGCAGCATACAAATACCAAATCAGTTGAGATGGTAGTAAATTTATAGTAGAACATATACAACTTCCAAATAAAAACACAATAGGAAGTATGGTTTTGGGAGACATAAGAATATATATTTTGTATTCAAATTTTTTGTATTCAAAATACTTTACTAAATGCAGTTTATATTAGCATCTGCTTTCCTTTCCATTGATTGGACTGGGCTGTCTTAATTACTCTTTGACTGAGTGATTAAGTATCAAGTAGGTCCCAATATTTATTGTTTGGTAAGTATGTGATCTTGCTTTTAAAGAAAATTAAATTTATGCAATTGGAAGTCCACAAGTAAATAAGATTAAGAATTAAATTTAATCATTGTGTATCCAAAAACATAGTTGAAATCAGAATAAAATTATGATAAATGCATTGTTTTCCAACATGCTCACTAGAAAAGCTAAGAATACATTAAAATAATATGCAGGCCTGTTTTTTTTACTATCTTTCTTAATGCTTCATTTTCATTGCAGCTTTTCAAAATAAGTAATATATTTCTTTTCTTCTAAATATATTTTAAGTGCCATAGAATATATTCTGTTGAACATGTAAAATTAACATATAGTACATTAAAGATCTGAAATCCAGAATTGTAGATTATAACAAGGATTATGACAATCTAACTGAGAATAAGAGAAAACATTTTTTTTACTTACCAGTAATTTGATTTTCTATTTCTCCTTGCATATGCAGAGATTCCATATAAATGGTTCGATTTCCAATAAATCTTGCACATGCAATTCCACGATATGGTTGACAAAATCCATCCTCTTCATATTCATCCCTAAAATCAAGCAGGCATAATGTATAACGTAGAACTGTATTATTAAAGAGCCACTTTGGTGTGGTAGTTCAGATGCTAACTAGGAGTGAGGAAACCTTAACTCAGGACTGTCAAACCTGCGGGCCAGATCCGTCATGCACTGGCCATGCCCATGCCTATTTTAGCAAAGGGGAAACAGGTCACGATACGTCACATGAAGCTGCCATGACGACACGAGTTTGACACCCCTGCCTTAACTGGACCACCCTTTCTCTCTCAGCCCTAGGAAGGAGATTATGGCAAACCACTTCTGAAAATGTTATCCTAAAAATTGCGTGGATCTATCCAGGTCCCCAGGAGTCAAGCTTGACTTGAAGGAACACAAACAAAAACAGTACTATTATTTCTAGAATTGTTCACAAAAAATTCAACAAATATGAAATGGGAAGCATTCCAATTTGTCAATTGTTAATATTTTCTCAGCTCCAAATCATTCAGAATTGCTGTAATAGCTGAAAACTATCACAGTCTTAAAAAAACCTCATGTGGTTATATAAAGTGACTGTAGAAAAGCATTAACTTTATGATGCATCCTTCATTGTAACCATATTCCATTTTGTCCAACCAATCTTTTTTAGATATTCTACTAAATCAAATTAAGTAATTACATCTTTTTTCCTGATTTTCTCCAGTGTTTTGATAGCCATGATAGATAGCTGAGCTGAGCTACAGTTGCAGTGGCAAAGTTGTAGGCAAGGTTTACAGCATTCCTACACAATGCTACTCAGCTTTATTTGATATTACCTAATGGTGTTTTGCAGTGAAAAATGTGACAGAGAAACTTTTACAGCTGGGTAGGACTTATGCAATATAAATAAAAACTGATATTTGAAGCTGGAAAGAGCTAGTTGCTTTAAGAGGGCAAATTTCAGGATAAATCTTAGATTACTATACTATACTATACTATACTACTATACTATACTATACTATGCATTTAATTCTTTGGCTTATGTGGTGAACCGATAAAAGGAGACTTAAACATGGAACTTTGTATTCGTATTCACTTGGCAATGATGAAAAGTTAAGTTTTCCCCCTTTTATATACTAAGTAGAGAGACCAGTACTAACACAATCCAAAGCCTATTAATCAGTGCAGTGTCACTTTTATTATCCAGCAGTAGAAGTAATGATTTTCCTACTGCCAATGTAATGCCATAAATTGGTGAGGGTGTCATCACAATCTGTACATGGACCCAAAAAATGCTTTTGGTTTTCTCCAGTAATAGATCATGGTTGTTTTTATATGGGCTGATACACTGACTAAGAAATAAAGTCCTGTTTATTTTTTTCTAATAAATCTTTAAGAGGTACACATTCTCATTTCTAGGTTATCTATTCAATGTTTTAAACTTTTGGTCTTGGGAATTACAATAATACTTTCTAACAATAATACCAAGACACTCCTACTAACAATGACAGGGCAAGCCACTAGAATATAAATTGAGAGCTCCACTCCCTACTAACACTGATGATATTATCTAATTTGGTAATGAAATGTCTGCGAGAAAAACCACCAAGCTCAGAGAGCACCAAGGACTCCACATAACAATAATAGTTCTTTATTTTGACCATAATATCTTAGCCTTGGGACAATTCCATTACATGGAATTGTATTAATTCAATAATTATTGTATTAATAGTAATGTTAAGTACAATAATACAATTGTGTTCTATTAATAATAACTATATAACTACTAAACTTGCAGCTAGAAACTGAATCCTCTAAGACTAGAAAGTTATTTATGGTGAAATCTCATTGATATCAATATCCCCAGCATTCTGATCATCAAGTCCTTCAAGAATGATTGGGCAATTGATTCACAATCTTTCTTACTGCTTGGAAATATGTATCCAGTTAAAAGAAAATAGTGCTATGGTAGTAAGAAACCACTAAGTTTGTCAAAATATTAATATATCATGTATCTTTCTGCTTCTAGGATAAATGCCAGAGTGGTAGTTGAATCTTTATTTCTACTAAACGCTGGCTATACTCACTTTGTATTCATGGCATTGGCAAGAGAAGAAAGTGATATCACACACACCCCAATGTTATTGTATAAATTATAAATTGTGACATGGCTAATATACTGTAATTGTGGCTTGTACTGGAAGGCTGCGACCATGCTAAACTATTATTTCCCTTGATTCTGGCACAAAATGTTCTATGATCCCTACCACTAATAGGTGCCCATTTGAAAATGACAAATTGTAGTGTGATGTCACAGCACAAACTCCAGCCTTTCATACTTGCCCTGTGATTTTGCATGCGAATATGTAAGAGGAAGAGTTTGCATCCCAATGTACATTTGGTACTTGCTCTTCCCATGGATGCTTATGAACCTATCCATCTCCAGCAACTAAAAATTTAAGAAGCCACTGAGTTTACTTAAAATTAGAACTGGTCTGTATAGGTAGTCCTCGACTTATGGACCACAACTGAGCCCACAATTTCTGTTGCTAAGCGAGACAGTTGAATGAGTTTTGCTTCATTTTATAACCTTTTTGCCACAGTTGTTAAGTGAATCACTACAGTTGTTAAGTTAGTAACATGGCTGTTAAATGAATCTGGCTTCCCATTGTCTTTGCTTGTCAGGAGGCCGCAAAAGGTGATCAGATTTAACAGATAATCAGAGTTGGAAGGGACCTTGTAGGTCATCTAGTCCAACCCCCCACCCAAGCGGGAGACCCTGTACCATTTCTGATAAATGGCAACCCAATCTCTTCTTGAAAGTCTCAAGTGATGGCGCTCCCACATGGACCCAGGACAAGCAACTGACATAAATATGAATGTCATCAACCAACCTAATTTTGATCACGTGACCATGAGGATGCTGCAACATGTGAAAAACGGTCATGTCACTATATCCAGTGCCGTTGTGACTACAAATATTCACTAAATGAATGGTTGTAAGTTGAGGATTACCTGTATTACATGATATACCTAAATTTACACAGACAACAATTCCATGTGAACAACCTGAGGTTGATTAAAGCATAGTTCTAATTTAGTGGTACGTATGGTATATTAACGCAACTGACAATCATCCTCTTTTAATGACCCCATAATCCCTTGTGGGATGGAGTCTCGGCAACTGAATGGAGCTGAGTGTTTACTGGCCAGATGCCCTTCCTGTTGCCAATGTGGAGTTATATTCAACAAATATATTCCCAGTGTGCCCAGAGAGAGAAATATCTGCCTCTACCTAGGATCAAACTCACAGCCTCCTGATTACAGTGTTACATTTCATTACAAATAAATAACTGAGCAGATTTATTCCAAGTTAGAATCTTTAAATGTTTAGTTCAGAATCCTAACATTTCTAATAGGGCTCTTTCAGAATAAGGATTTGAGGACAGAGATCTAATTATGATGACAATTCAGCATTACCAGCCATTTTAGTGTGTCTATTATATCTAAAATTGGCATAAGAAAGGAAATGCACTCTGCTATTGAAAATGAGGTAGACTGAATGACTGTGTGAACCAATTAAAAATGCATAGACTCTATAATTTGGTAATCAAAGCGTGTCATGTATAACCTCATTATCTTTGACAAGTTTAAAACCATATCATTCTTTACAGACAATTAAAAGCTTGCATAAGAACTTCATTTCTGGATGTACCATCCAAGTTTATTTGTATGCCCGTAAAGTCTTTGGTTCGGCGCCAGTTCTCCAAAAGCAGAAGATGGCATTCCATGTATATCAGATAACTTGAGATCTAGATATTTACAGAGGAAATGTTAACTGTCCCAATCTAAATGCAATGTTATGAACAGTTCTGGAAAATATGCCCTGAGCTGGGGCCAAATCTGTCTGAAAGTAATCTATTTACATTCTTAACTGCAATGCATTGCTATAATTACTACGGCTGTGCAGCACTCCAGAAATAATTTTTATTTCACAATTCAATTGCAGGCCAGTATATCACTTTTTGGAATCCCTCAAGAGAGATGTTCTTGACAGTGTCTGTACTAGCACTTGTCTGCAACTCTTTAAAACAATCACAATTCCTTTCCCAACATTGGTTAGCTGCTCAGTGCCACTGCCAGGGGATCCAAAGAAAAGATGCAGTTGTTTTAAAGAGCTGTAGACAAGGGTTACTTACATACATGCTGGAAAGCACTTACTTTTACGGAACTGTTTCTAAAACATTACTACAAGCCCAATTGTAGTAATTACTCCCTTTCAAAAAATCTAGTGCTGCCTAGAAGACAAGTGCGGGGGAGGACTTGTTGGATCAACAGCAGCTGTGACTACTTATGAAACAGCATTGGTAATACTGCTTGGATCTTTCTTGGCAGCTCTCTTACATAATTTTTCAATATGAGCTGCACCTCATATGCTCACAGTTATGAGAAGGGCAGGAAACTCCTAGAACTTACATTTTGTTTGACAGACTTATTTTTAGTTCTTCCTGGAGGATGGCAGAGCCATTCAGACTTAAGATAAAGAAATATACACAACTTAAAAGATCAGACAAATAAGATGCTCAGTTATGGCTATGTTAGTGAACCATATTAAAAAGTCTATCTTACATGTCTGTGGTTGCTACATTTTCACTTGGAATTTGGCATCTGGTGCAGAAATGGATTTTTAGAGAACCTCAGTTTTTGTTAAAAAGAAAAGGAAGCACAGAAAGCTGAAACCAACGCATAGCCAAGAAAGTGAACCTCAACATTTCAAGATAGCTGGCCCAGACAATATTGAAAGCATTTCGGATAGAAACAAGATAAATATCTAAAACACAGTGCTAACCTGGACAACTGCAGTTACAAAGAACTTTATGGATGACTGAGCAAGAACTGCGCAAATATATGTATTACATTTTGGGGGCTTGCATAATTTATTAAAAATATATAATCTATTTCAGTATTATCAGTTTAGATTTTTGCTTCTTTACAAACTAAATTTTTCCTTCTTTGTCCTTCTCACCTAAGCTGGCTAGTTTATCACTTGCTATCTAAGATAGAGGATACTCCATTGTTGCTGATAGCAATAAGAAATGATACCAGCTTTGAGTATCAATTGATTTTAGAGTGACAGCTTCTTACAATGCAGCTGGATTTGGTATTACTTATCCGGTAATACCGGATGCTCCCAGTCAGTTGTCAGCCCAGGAAATCCCAATTAAACTGAAACATGAGAGCACAGAACTTCCTTTCTGGAACCAAGCAATGTTTTAGCCCTTAGGTTATTTTAAAAGTCTACTAGATTCCTTTTAGTTGATACTCTATACCTGTTTAAAATGAGTTTCAATGACAACAATGAAGTGCAACAACTTTTTAGACAAGTTATAATTTTGTTGACCACCCAAATGGACATCCTTTCATGGTTTTATTTTGGTTTTGTTGACATAAATAATATAGGTCTAACCTATCAGAGGTCATCTTTAGTAAAATATTCTTCTATTTTTACACATGCAAAATCTAAATGTCTCACATATTGGAGCAGGAAGTAGTTATTCTCTAGAGAAATGCTGCATTTGTATAAATTAAAACTGTTAAAAACATGTTATTACCTTACTTTAAAAAAATATGACCTTGCACATGTTTTAACTTATGAGATAGAAAACAGGATTCCTTTTCAGAATTCCATGGGATGATTTTTAGAGCTTTGTACTAAATCCCAATTTACCTGCTTAGATTCTATAAAATCCTTATTCAGATAATTCTTTACACCTAAGTTTTAGCTTACTATTTTCTTTCTCTCCTTTCTGTTAGTATTGCAGGTAAATTACAGTATTGTAGTAAATAGATAAATCTTTCATAAGTAACCTTTCTGTTCATGGGCATTCCAGGTGATTAATAATGCAAGTAACTAATTCTGAATATTTCAATATAGGACATGTGCCAAAATTCTAACTAGCACTAATACTTATATATATATTTTGGGTGTGTTTATTCCCTTGGTTGCAGGGTCAGCCTGTTTTCAGTATGCTTATCTAGATTGTACTATAAAGCTAGATGAATAATGTAGCAAGGTGCTTGTTTTTCAACCAGGTTTCAAATGTGATTTTATTATGATATGCAACTACCCAAACATGATTTTTATTAGCAATGATTTTTATTAGTTTTTTTCTCACCCTTTCCCCAATATCTTTGTTCATTATTATCATGAATTTGTATTATGTTTAAATATTCCTTTAATACACTTTCAATTGGCAGATGCTTTGCAAAATTTGATTGGTTCAAATTGGTTCAAATGATAACTGAATTTGGATTCACAGATTAATCTGAAAAAGTAAAACTGAATGTGATTCAATTCAAAAACCAATCTAAATTAATTTCTGCCCTATCACTATGCTACGATAATGATATAACAGTTCCTGATCTTTGTGCAGTAGTCATTAAGAAGGTAATAGAGTAGATCATTGTATGTATTTAAATACTTTATTCAAGAAGGGTGATATTCTTGAATCAATTTGGAGAATTCCTTTTAATGATGGCTCCTGGAATGTACCCAATGCACATAAGTATTATTGACTACTTATCTAAAATAACAATCTAGCTGAATGTATAGCTTGCTTTCAGCTGCTAATTACTTTCCCAGCTTGAATGCCTACAATGCCTGTGTAATTTAAATATATGCAAAGTACTCTTGTTAAAAACAAAGATTTCATATATTTTCAGCACACGTGCAATGAGAGCCTATCATTATTAAGTACTAATGTATTCTGCAATACTGTTAAAGAAATATTAATATTGTGTTTGCTACAGCAGAAAAATGATTTTTTCCTATTTGTTCTCAGCAATCATTCTACCCAAGTCTAAATCAGCCAAATCCATTTGCACCATTGAAGTAGAATTGAGTGAAGGATACATGGCCTGTCCTGGGATAATCTATTCTAGGGTATTTTTGTCCTATTCTGAAAATCTGAAAAGAATCTTTTCTTGACTCTCTTTCTTTCTCTCTTTCTTTTTTTCTTTCTCTTTCTCTCTCTTTCTTTCTTTCAACGCTGTCAAACTATTTACTAAGTCTGCATTACTATTAATCTTCCCACCCTTCCTTTCACCCACTTATAACTGTCTGTAACTTTGTTGCTTGTATTTTTTTAATTGACTGTTTCCTAATATGATTTGATTGCTTATTGAACCTTATGACTAATATTAAGTGTTGTACCTTATGATTCTTGATTAATGTATCTTTTCTTTTATGTACATTGAGAGCATTTGCACCAAGACAAATTCCTTGTGTGTCCAATCAC
Source organism: Bungarus multicinctus (assembly GCA_023653725.1). Lineage (NCBI taxonomy): Eukaryota > Metazoa > Chordata > Lepidosauria > Squamata > Elapidae > Bungarus > Bungarus multicinctus. The sequence continues at coordinate 63,767,920 of CM042842.1, forward strand.
ACTTGGCCAATAAAGAATTCTATTCTGTTCTGTTCTATTCTTTCTTTTTCTTCTTCTCCCTCCCTCCCTCTCTGTCTTTTCTTAAGAAGCACAATAGCAGAAATCAATCCATATCTGATTCAAAATAATGGGAAACTGCACATGATGAACAGAGGGAATATTGATTTCCTTGAAGGAAAGGGTATCATCCTGTCAAAAATCTGATATACCTCATCTATGAACTGTCTCCAAAAGGCAGACCACGGTTCTCTTAGCCTTCCTGTTTTTCTTCAAGCCATCTGTGCCGCTCAGCAGATGCTTTGGGAATCTGAGTATTCCAACCTCTGTCTCTGACTGGCTGTTTCTAGACACCTTCCTTGTAAATGTGCAGGCTCATGTTTCCCATTTGATTAAGGTGGAACTTGGACTATACAATTGTTTTCATTTAGATTTAACTGAGTGACAGGATGTTTTATTTTAACAGTAACCTTATATACTTTTTTATTTTTTTAAAGAAAAGTCAAATCATCCTGAATTTTATAAACAAAGGCAGGTTTTCCATGGCAACCCAGCCTCTATGAAAGTAAACATACTTTTATCCTGTTAACATTTTCTTCTGCTCTTATTCAAAGGAGTCTGTGCTCAAAAGGTTATTTTTTTCTGATAGGAACATCCCATTGGTAACCAAACAATCAAACTTCCCACCTTTAAAATATGCAAATATGAATCAGAACTCTGTTAAGAAGTTACAACGGCTGGAGGCACCTGTAACAAAGTGACAGACCACTTGTGTTGTATGTTGAAAGCTCTGGAGCCAACTTCTAAGAAAGGTAAGATATGCTGAATAATCAGGCTGGGAAAGACTTTTGTCTGAGCCTTTCCTAAGAGGCACTGCCTGTCTGGCTAGATATGACTTGAGTTAGAACAATATTTGGTCTGACTTGATATAAGAGGGTGCTTGCTGATATAAGAATGAAATCGAGCCATACAATTCTATCTATAGAAAAAAAAACAGGGTGAAGAAGCTGTAGTAAATCAGCCTCACTCTTCAACATTATTACTTACTAAAGAAAGGAATTGTCGAAACATCATGCAACTGCTTTAAAAACAAGAAGTAAAATGTACATTATGTATAACAAGGATAGGTTGGATGTATTGTGTTGTGTTGATGGATGGATGGACAGACAGACAGATAGTTGTAGAAGATATAGATTTGGATAGATATCTCATAAGTGGCTTTTTGATTATGAAATAAACCCCAAACCTTATCCTTCCAGGTCATTCTAGCCTTTTTTTTAAAGAAATCACATCAAATGCACATCAGCCACAAAGAAATTTTAGACTTCACAAGAAATCTAAGTGATGGTAGTTCTTATGGTTTAACATTAGAGAAATCCTAGAACAGAGATAGATTTGTTAAAATGTCAGCCATATCCTCGATAAGTACTTGCAATTCATGCAAACATGTTAAAAGTAGAATTTGGAAGCCTTTCTTTTCCTTTTTGCATATTATCCCAACCTTTAGGACAAACCAGAAGAATATAAACATGTTTATTTATTTATTTTATCATATTTTTATACCGCTGTATAAATGTAGTATATAAGAAGGTGATTGCTCTTAGATTAAAAGTTGTTTAACAAGAATCATTTTTTTATGTAAATTGCTATAGAAAACTTAGGTGCATTAATCATTTCATTAATCCAGACTGCCCCTGGAAAAATTATAACTGGAGATTAGAGATATATTTAAGGAAGCTGTCTCTTTAAGAAAACCTTGTTTTAATAAACTTTGCTATAACATACTTATACCATTGCACTTTATCATGCCTAAAAGCCTGAGTCTAGGACCAGCACAAAAGCTGGTTTACATCAAGAGAAACTCTTATCGTGGCTTGGTAATAGAAAACATGTATTTTACAAAGGCATTTTTTTAAAAAAACTACTGCAGCTTTAGCCAAGTATTATTTCTAAAAATATGTCCGTGTGCTATCAAACAATGAAGCTATGTTAAATTTATGAGCAATGTTTTAAATGTGAATCAAAACATATGCAGCTGTTTCTATAACTCTGTTTCTGTTAGTAGACAGTTAGATTTGATATTAGTTTGATCAATAGCCGTCTACTCTCCCAGCAAAGGGATGATATCTCACCAATGTACTAAAATTAATTCAAATATGATATTATTTTCAGATGATATTGTTCCTCCACTTTCATACTAGGAAATTAAGTTCAAATCCAGACCAAGCTAATTAAACATACACAATTATCTCAGTGTTTATCCATTTTCCACCTTTGGGTCTCTTATAAGTCTCTACCGAACTTCAGAAGAGTTTCAATAGCATTACTGGACCATAAGAAAACTGCTCACCGTCACCTCCTCCATTCAAAGTCTTTTGAAATAAGGACATGAACTTGAATACAAACAATGTTTGAATAACTTGTCAATCAAAAACGCAAAGAATAAAAAATAATATTTTTTGCAAGAGCCTTAGTTGACTAAAAAGGTAGAAATCTGTTTTTTTTTCTTTCCACAATAAATACCACACCGTTCACAAAATTAGTAGCTCTATCCCATTGTGAAGTCGTGCTTGATGCCTTTTTATAGCAGTTGAAAATCTGGTAGGGATTTTTACAGTTGTATTCCTTCAATGTTACTACTTTAGTGCAGCTAATACTGTGGCACTGCTTGGTCTGAATTACAAGAATAAATGATGTAATACCTTATCGCCTTTCTTCCACACCCTTAATGATTTTGTGATGAAGTAATGTAAGCTGCAACTGACCTCTGCAACTACCACTCAAGTTCATAACATACTCACAGGCTATAGAAGGGATATTATCTCTACCTCTAAAAGTCCTTTCTAAATGTCCTATGGTTTATGGCAGCAGTGAAATGCAGTTCAGGTCACCAGAGATTTATCCCCCTTTTTAATGTTTTTACTAGACTGAATAAACACATTCCCAAGGATTGAGGCCACTGGCTACTCCAAAGATTGGCAAAGCACAAGGTAAACTTGTTTAAGTTGAAGTCTGCAAGATTGACACTTCTTTACAACAATGGGTAGCTTTGTTAGCTTTATATGGAAATGATCCGGGCCCCATAGCTTACAATGTGCCCTCTTCCGCTGAATGCAGTAAAAGTTTCTGGTCTTACTGGTTTGCATATTGAGTTTCAAGTTATCTTCATCACAAGGGTTATGTGTATATATATATATATATATATATATATATATATGTAATCACATTATACTAAAAAGTCACCCTGCTCTAAGACAGAAAGCTTTTGTTCTCTAGGAACTATTGTTTTTGGTTTCGAAAATATACTTCTCAACCATGAGTAGAGATTCCAAAGAAGAAGTTAAAGCATTTCTCCATGGGGAAACAAATGTCCTATTATTGGGTTTGGAAAAGCATATGGTTTCACTGGATTCTTCATATTAAATGAGAATACCATGAGCTAACATCAAGTTTTGTTCAAATTTGCCAGAATGGAACTGAACCCTAAAAACACTTCAACTGAGTTTTGCACTGTAAATTGACATCTTCTTTCGTATCTACTTGGCAGAATAGGAAGAACAATTAACTTTCTGGATAGAAGGCATCTGATTGAAGCTTCACAGAATCATGAAGCGACCATTCAGGCTCAGTGCACCAATCAATCAATTGTAATTAAATCTTTCCTGACAGATGGATATCTACTTCTGCTTGTACACAGCCAGCAAGAAATTTGTAACTGCCTTCAGGAACTGATTCTGCTGTCAAAACTACTTTTAGTGCTAGGAACATTTTTGTAACATTCAATCAAAATCTACCTCTGTGCCACTTAAATCTATTATACCACATCCTAACCTTGGAACTAATTGGGGGGGGGAGGGGAGTCTTTTTTCTGTGTGACATCCTTCCAGATTCTTTTAGTCTTGTCATATTTCCTGTAACCTATCTTCTTTTCTCAAAGCAATACATTGCTTCAAACTTCTTTTTGATAGAACTTAGTTTCTAGTGCCAAAACTATTCTCTCTCTAATGCTAGTGCCAATGTCTTATTTGACGTCTCATTTAAGGTGCAGGTCTAACTAATTAATTAAGGTGTAATTATTGCTTCTTGCAATTTTTTATTTTTTATTAATTTTATTTGATTTGTCAATTGCTTACAAGATAATAGGTATAAGTATAAACATAGTTATGAATACATGGATACATATAAGAAAAAATAAAAGAAACAATAGGACAGGGATGGTAGGCACGTTGGTATTAGTATTGATGCAGCCCAAGCAATGACCAGTTAAGATTTAAAAAAAAATCATGTAGGGCTTCATAAATGGGGCATTAAAAATGAGTAGAGCTTTGATTGCACCACTGCGGCCACCATATTGAAGTTTTTGACCATGCCCTTGGGAGACCTTTAACTGCCAAACTAGATCTTGTTGTTACTTGCATATTTGATCTAAATCCCAAACTATTATAATGCATTTATTTTGGTATTCAAGTTCAACCTGAATCAGTGTCACACCAATTTGGGACAGCACCAAATGATTGGGAGTCCTAACCCAAATCTAGATCTTCTTGAAGCATTATTGATTTAGTTTTACATAACTACACATAACTATATGTGTATAGTTATATCCAACTATAGATCTTTAAGTAAGGGATATTCATTGCTAATCATTTCCAAGCTAAAGTTTTATTGATATGTGGGGACCCAGAAGGCTGGGTATTTGCTTGGAAAATGCTTAACATTAAATCCTTTTGGCTCTATTATTGTCACATATTTACCATCAATTCAATTCAAACTAAAACCCATGAATTAAGACAGGTCTTAAATTAGAGTAAATTAGAGCAGTAATGTGCCTAGCGCACTCTTCCTTGACTGAGATCCCTTTGGTGAGTGGTCAGCCAAGACTCTGATTTATCCCTTTACTGCATGTGATATGGCTTAAAGGGTCATGTGAATAACTCTCCTCTGAGTTTAGTGACAACTGAGTAGAACAAAATAGCTATTCAGTCATCCTAATCAGCCTCTGTTTGCCTATCCTTTTGAACTCCTACCTGTTTTTTTTTCCTAAGATACCTTTGTGATGTGTGTCATTCTCATAAATAACAACACAAAGCAACCAAAATAAAGGCAAGTTTCTCTCAAGATCTGAGAGAAACTTGAATTTAATTGTTTTTTCCCCCCTACAACACAATTGTATCCTCTCTTCTATTTGGCATTTTTTTAAACATTTGCTCTTGAAAAAAATGAGACAAGGTTGATTTTTTCAACAACCTAGCCCATTCTGACTAATTTGGCTAGAATGACTAATTTCACTACATAGCAGTGGAGAAAAATCTGCATGCTTGTTTGAATATTTTTTTTATTTGTTTATATCCCGCCTTTATGATTTTTATAAATAACCCACACTTTCTTTCTCCTGGTTTCACCACAACAATAGCCCTGTGAGGGAGGTTAGACTGTGAGGTAGGCTAGGAGTGAGTGGCCCAAAGTCACCCAGCTGGCTTTCATGGCTAAGGCAACATTTGAACTCATGGTTTCCTGCTTTCTAGCCTGGTGTTTTAACCACAAGACCAAACTGACTCTAATATTCTGCCCATCTTTCAATTTTATATGTAGTGACTTAAAGTTTAAATTCAACAACAAATTATAATTATGACTACTACATATTTTGTGGGCACTAAGGATCACAATAGCCATAACAATGGAAATCATGTCTTGGGCTCCACCAACCTACCAATCCCTTTTCAGAAGAAAAAAAGGCTTTCCAGATTGCTAGCTGAGTTGGGGGGGCCAGCTAGATTTCAGGTGCTCTGATGTTCCAGACCACAGGTTTTGCAACAGAAAAGGCCTGCTTCCAAAGTCCACCAGTTGGCATTCCCTAAAAGACGGGACCTGAAGCATTCCCATTCTGTTATACTTAGCAGGGTGGTGAGAATTGGGCCCACAAATAACCTGGTCCGTGCCACGAAGTCTGCGTGGAGTGCGTCATGTGAATTTATACTACAAAATATGTAAATGAATGAACCAACTGTATAAATACAGATTCCAGTTCTCTTCAGATTTTAACGTACGTTAACAGAGCATTTAAGGGCTACTGTTTAGTATTAGTCTCTGATAGGAAAATTTATGGGAGCAGAAATGTTAAAGATCCATTTCTGTAAATGAATTAGTGAAAAGTTTTTATTTTGCTTTTCCCCAGAGAAAGGACAGAAAGGCAAGGATTTGCCAAATGGTTTACTTCCACAAATTGTGCTACATTTGGTCTTAGAGACCTAATCTTGCTCATCATACTTATAGTGTAACAATGGGCATCCCTTTTGCCACCCCAAGACGATTTGCAATAATAGACAATCACATGCACAGCCTTTCTAATTGCCACCAAGTGTTGTGCATATACCTTCTGACAAATACAGCCACAATTCATTTTTCCCTGTCTATCTCATCTTCACATTCCTCTCCACTCCATCAGGGAACAGGGCATGTTTCTTTCAGTCAGCCAGTCAAAAAAAGAAGGCACACAGGGAATCATACGATTATTGCAAGGGGTTTTTGACAGGTTCTCTTTTGAGTATGGTCTGGTGATCACTCTAATCACCAAACTATCTTTTTTGTAACAACACAACTTTTTAAGAGTTTTGTAACAACAAAACTTTTTAATGAGAAGCACAAAGTATGCTACTAACTAATTTAATTCTAAGTCAGTATGATAAGTCAATGGGGCATTTATTTTGGTTTCTTTCTTGATTGTAATTTATTTTACACATTTGTGGTGTTAAATTATATGTTTGAAACTGGATTTGCAGCTCATGAGAGGGAACATTAGTGCCTGAAGTCTTAATACTGTGTCTTTTATTAAGTCTTGTTTGCCAAACACAATGGATAATACTGAATGGAAATCTTAGTTTGTCTTAATGTTACAACCTCAGATTATCTTGTTCTTCTTTCTGAATGGCGTATATCTCAGAACCTTGAAATCAGATCTTTATGCACACATCTTGAATTGCCACACAAGAATCACCATAACCCTCGGCTGATTGACACACAGAAGGAAGGTGAAAGGTTAGACTTTCATTTCTTTTAAGGAAATGAAGCTAAGATCTTTGAAAACTGGAGATCTGCAGCAACCTTGTTACAATAACTCTTTGAGGAAATCCTAAAATTGTATATTTGACATTTGTAACAAAGAAGAAGCAAACCAGTCATTTATCTTTTCCCTCTTCAGAATGAAACAAAGAAAATCACTTACTGATATTTCTGTAGAGGCCTTGGAAGCTACAGTATTTTTTTTAAAAAAGGATATTTTCACTTTCTTTCACATTTATATCTCAATAAGGAAACTGCTGAAAAACTGCACAATGATAACAAGCCAAAAATGCCAGACTGCTTTGAATTTGGCAGAACCAAATCAAATATTTTACATGTAGACTTACTGGGGTGAATGCCATTAATAATATGGAGGAAGGACAGGAAATTGAGCAGTTGGGGTGTTTCCTTCTGGAAAGTTGTTCTGTTCATCTAATGAGACATAGATTTTACAACTTAGGAGGTAGCTAAGAAAGCCAGAAGCTTGGACAGTGGAAACTGTAAGTATATCATTCCTGCTGCCAAGGGAGGGCAGATTGACTTTTCAAAGTCTGGTTCCTATTGATTGAGGTAATATATTCAAGACACATAATTTTTTGTATTTTGTAGTTGAAGGTAAAAATAAATTATTAAGTCTTATGATTAGATCTTTGCAGATGCTTTCAAAATCCATAGGTTCTAGAATACCTGAAGAATTCTATTTTGTTTGCAAAGCAGTTGCTGTAAATCTAAAAAAATTATGGAAAAAATTAATTGTAACAGGTGCAAGCCAAATTCCCATTCTCCAAGCAACTTGCTTTTCAATAGGTAATTCCCATTTAATTCACACTTAGATACAAATAGCTAATTTAAGTTTTAGATCACCAAGTTTTCTATCACTTCTGATCCACTGGAGAATATTTAGAAAGTACCCACAGCTTTAAAAAAAACATTTAAATGATTCTAATTAGGAGTTCCAAAAAAAAAAGGAGACCGGATTTATGTAGGTTGATATTTTTGGCAAGTGGCAGTTAGTACACATTAGTCTTCTTGAAAATGCAGATTAAATCCAGATTTCTTTTCCCCTCCCTATAAAGCAGCACGTAATTGCTAGATTTCAATTTTTAAAAAATGCTTTATATATATAGTCGTGCTGCTGGATTAAAGAGAAGAACTTAATATACAGAATTTTGGAACACTAAGCAAGTTTTGCCTTTTTATGCCTTTTCTCTTACTTGGACCGCGTTTGTTTAAATATTTATCAATCTGACTGTTTCTAAATGCAATTTAATTTAAAATCACTTAAAACATGACATTATTGAGATTATACTTTCAAAGAGTTCACAAAATTTGGAAAAAAAAATATTTCATTCATAAGAAGTTCTTCTGATGAAGAAATTTTGTAAGAAATTTTGTAGCCAGTGGTAATGCATGCCTATTATGGTGGATTCTACTCAAAATACATTTTGGTACAGATAAGAGTGACACAGGCTTTGGAGTTGCACAAGAGCCTAAAACATGATATTTAGAGTATTTTGCCTCTCAAGGTAAGAACCTCTTGGTTTTTGAAAAGAGTCTGAAAATCTGTCTTTGGTTCGGGATCCTGATGGGAAACTCCCATTTTGGAGATGGCTAGTAGATTAGGAGAAGATCCCATCTCTACCCCATCTATGTATTGTTTCTTTTATCAGCTGTGTTGTTAATTTTAATGTTTTACTTTCCAGGCCTAATATTTTAATGTTCATTTTAATGTTTTACTTTCCGGGGATAATAATAATAATAATGTTTTTAATCTTTGAATTCTTATTTAATATGTTATTTATGGAACTGTAAGCTGCCCAGAGCCACTTCATAGTGAGATAGGCGGCATCTAAACTTAATAAACAGACAAATAAATAAATTACCAACGATCACATAGGAAAAATCAGAGTAACATGCTGAGGCTCTACATTTTGGGTTGGTTTTAGGGTCCAAGGCCATTTTGTGCTAGAGTTATAGGAAGCACTTCAAACAAACAAAGGGCATCCTGCTTTCTTTGAGCACAGAACATATGATACCATTCTTCTTCAAATTTCCTGTCTGAATGCACGGAGGTTAGAGACAAATGAGGCAAGGGCTATGGGCATGGCCCCATTCTCTCCATTGTTTGAAGTCTCCCTATATTCCAATATCGAGCCATAAAGCTGAAAATGGTATTCTATCTAAAAACACCAACTGAAATCTCAGCTAGAGATTACCTTACGCAAAGTTCAGGTTTTTAATTATCATACTTCAAAATCCTGCACAAATTTACCTATGTTAATACAAGATCAAATAGAATGCCTACTTTCAACTTCACAGAAGCATTCTAATGTCTGATTTTTTTTTAATTTTATTTTAAAGAAATGCTTTCAAGAATTTTTATACAGGGAGGAGAAATGGAGCATTGCAGAACATGACACAACAAAAACAAGGTTTGCGTTAAAAGGAAAAATGTGCTTCACACTTAAGTTGAAAACCCTATTTTTTCAACAGGCTGGCCTGGCCCAGTAACTGTATTTTTAGTTTTTTAACTTAATTTTAATCGGGGTTTTATTAGTTTTTAATTTTTAACTCTATTTTTGGGTTAGACAGCCGGATCAATTTGGTTTAATTTATTTTAATTGTATTTATTGAGTATTTATTATGTGTTTTTAGTAGGCTGTACACCGCCCCGAGTCCCTTTTTGGGAGAGGGAGCGGTATAAAAAGTTTAATTAAATAAATAAATAAATAAATAAGTTTAATATCCAAAAGATCATGTTGAATTGTGTTTTTTTGCTCTCAGCTACTTCAGTGAAAACTCCTTCAGAACTTTCAGCAACTAATTTATACTGATGTTAAGTGCTCCAACAAATCTGGGCTAATGATATAAGACGTGCAGAAAGGTGGGAAATGACATCACGATGGAAATGGCTAACACTTCCACGCTTTCCCAGGATAAAAGTATTTTCTCCCCTTCTATGAACTCCTCTTATCTTTTGGAATCTAATCTGCCTTGTCTGCAGCAGGCTGTTCTATCTCCCCTCTGACTGCTGATCTGTCACAGCAGCCACCGAGCAGATTAAAATTAAGAAAGTAATACAGCTCTGAGGTCATTAGAAGAGCATTAGGCTGGTCACTGGATCATGGAAATTATCTCAGATTCCAACAGATACCAAATAATGGATTAGTATTGAAGAAGATTTTATCATGCTGGAGAAATCAGGCAGTTTTTTCTTACTCCTGAAAGTATCTTCAGAAAATGCAAAAAGAGATGCATACTGTTTTGTAGCAAAGAAATACTGAATCAGTCTGGAAAATGTACAGATAGAGTAATCCTAAAATTCAACCAATCCTATGTAAACTAGTCTAATTGCCCACTTTCCCTTGTGTTATAAATAAATATTCAAATGTTAGTGCATCAAAAAGTATAATCAGGAAAGTGTGCTATGGCAGGGATACAACAGCAAAATGCATTCAAAAGAGTAAAGCATTTGAATCGCAGAAAATGTTCCCTCTGTTCTTATAATTATATACCGGTATATATCCTTATTTTCTTTTAATTCTTATGTTTTTAACAGTGTTCATGCCCAGAACTGTCTAGGTGAGATTGGCGGCCATTTAATAGAATAAAAATAAATAAAAACTATCTATAAAAAAATGAGCTTGTGTTACTAATGGAAAGGAAATTATATATTAATGATCTTACACATGATCTGATAATTATCTCCAGACTCCATTTCTGTCTTTTATGTGCTGTGTGACAGTCTGATCTATTTTTCTCCTAGTTCTGTGTACTTTGTACTATCTAAATATAGGTAATATTTAATTTATAATTTAATGCAATTCATTTCCTGACCTCTTCTATTAACTTCTAATAAACAAATGATAAAATATGCCAAAAATGACTCTACCGCTACAAATTATATCTATCTTTAATTTATAATAGCTAAGTCGCATTATTGCAATATTTGATATCAGACGTATCATATTTTACATAAATCTTTGCTTCGTTAGACTTTACATGAACTTGTGTGCATGCACATATGCGCCCGCGCATAAACACACATACACAAATAAACATATATGTTTGGAAAAACAAAAATAGCAAGAAGGAGGTAGAGCACAAAAGTGTAGATTGTGCTAATTAAGTTAAATTGTAAATGACTAATAACAAACCAGAGTTGCTGATAGCACAAACATCCTGTTGTTGCTGAGTTAATTAACACCTTTAGTAGAATGAAATCCAAACTGAGAAAAAAACAATTATCATGTTAAGCTCCCCCTTTGAAATTCTTTTCTTCAAGAATAAGGTTTTTTAACAGCAAAGAGATAATCCTCTGAAGATAATTTTTTTTCTTACTGATCCAAAATCAGTTGGAGAGGGGGAAATCTTCCTAGAAAGTTTTTCATTCTTCATGTGCAGTATACACATTATATAAACCTTGTCTTGCTAATTTGAGACCTTGAACTACAAATCAGTCAATATACCTAGCCCAATTATTTAATTTGTTAGCTTTACATCCAGCAGAGGGATCTGTAAACCATTCAGAATAGTCCTTGGTGAGCTAGCCAAGACCCACTGGGGATTTGAGGCAAGACCTTTGCTTTTCCTACCCTGTTTGATGACAAAACCCTCAATCAATCACTTTTGGCCAAGTCCTGTGTGATAGAAATGCTAACTTTCTAATACTTTAGAGCAGGGCTGTCAAAACTCGCGGCCCGCGGGCCAGATGCGATATATGCTGCCACGCTCATGCCCGGGTTAGCGAAGGGGGGGAAGTCACAATACATCATGTGACCACGCCGTGACAATGCAACATTGACACCCCTGCTTTAGAGGCAAGCATTTAGGATAGATGAGGAATTATGGAAATGAAGAAGCTGCCTGGTTCAACTAAGGAGAGATGAGAACTTTTCTTTGGATGGAAATGACTACTGAACACTTTGTAGAGTACCTCTGAGTCTATGTACATCTGTAATTTTTTAAAAAATATAAACCCGGTTCCTACAATAAATACAGAATTCATAAAATGAAATAAAACTGTATTACATTCAATTCATATACATTCAGTAATAATATATCTCAAATTTAGAATACCATTTATAATTTTTGAACAATTATACTTTTAAATATTGATTTAAAGTATGGTATTAATTAGTTAATATAATTATTAAGAAACTCACGATGTTCCTGGGCTTGCTGTTGGAGGAGGACCTAGAGAAGTTAGGTTTGGAAGAAGAAAAAAATGTGTAAGATGCACTGTCATAGAAAAGGAAATTCACCTCCATCAACTGCTATGTTATTTTATTATCTAAATTTCTAAAATGAAAGCAATGATTATAACACATTCTGCCCTTATAAACAATCCTCTACCTTAAGAGACCTTCTGATCAAGATTTTTATTTATTTAAGGAACTTATTGTACTGCATCTTGGGAACTTCATAGCAACCAATGAAAAAACACAATATAAAAACACATCATGACCTCCCCATTAGGACATCGGAACAACACATAATGTAAACCAGAGGTGGTATTCAGCAGGTTCTGATCAGTTCTGGAGAACCGGTAGCAGACATTTTGAGTAGTTCCGAGAACTGGCAAATACCACCTCTGATTGGAGATTTTACAGTATCCTTTCCCTGCCAAGCCTACAGAACTGGTAGTAAAAAAATTTGAATTCCACCACTAATGAAAACCCCAGGCCAAAGCTTGAGAAAAAAGTCAGATCTTTACAGCTTTCCAGAACACTAAAAAGGTATCCCATAGCTCTGGTTCTCAGGTGGGAAGCTATTCCAAAGGCCCAGGGCAGCTATGAAGAAGGCTGTCATTCCATAGCTCATTAGGTGACAACATTTGAGGAAAGGGTTCTTGTTTTCCAAGTTATAATTTACTTTGGCTTTAATACTTATTTCCTTGTTTTAATTTTTCCATTGAAGGCACATGTTTATGTTATTTAAAATGTTAGATTATAGGAGACTGGGGCTATGAAGAATCACAGTGGCAATGTGTTTAAGCTTTCCACAATGCAAGCAAACACTTATGAAAATCCATTTGTCTCCAAGCTGGAAACCAACCTTTCTCAATGAATATCACACTTCCATTTTAACAGGAATTTTTTTAAAAAGCACTTTTGTTTTCCTTTCACCTAAATATACTCCATAATGTTCACTTTGGCCCTTCATAGTAAACCTGCCCCTGCTTCCTTTACTGATTATTTAAAAATGATTGTTCATTTCATTATTAGAACATATTTATATTGCAAATGAGAGTGTTAAAATGTTTGGCTAAAGCTGTTATCTGAAAATTAGCAATTTGAACAATTTAAAATTGTTATTCTCAAAAGAAAATCTTCTTTGATTAAAATGGGAGAGAATAATCTTTGAGCTCTTCCCCTTTCTCAACCAAAAATTATATTAACATCCAGAGAGGTATGTTAAAACCAATCTTTCCATGCATAGTAGTAGCAGCTTCTTACCAAATTTTACAAATAACACCCCAGTTGTAGAGACTGTTTTCCTGCCATTTGTCGCCACACACTGAAAATAACCGGTGTCTGTGGTATCGAGGTTTCTTATTCGTAATCGGGACCCATAACTTGTGGCACGAAAGGATATCCTCCTGGGTTCTTGCACAACAGGAGCGTCATTTTTCAACCAACGCACAGTCGGAGAAGGATTACCAGAAACCTTACAATACAGTTCTGCAGTCTGACCCAGAGTAGTGGTGATGTTGTTCATTGGTTCATCAAGCGTTAAGAAATAATCTGCCAAATGCACAAAGAAAAGGAGTTAGCTGAGGCAACTACATGTCTCTGCACATTATTCTCAAGAATCAAATTATTGTCTCTAAAAAGCAACTAAAGATCTGTTGCAACATAAATCTAGCAATAAACCAAAGGGAGTTTACATAACAGAGGATCACCATTTTACTAAAGCATATGTAACACAGGGACTTTATTATAGTTTTATAATAAAGTCTCTGTTTTAACTTGGGGAAAAATGGAAATAATTCTAAATACATGTATTTCTCAACTTACAACAGTTCATTTAGTGACCATTCAAAGTTACAACAGTACTGTAAAAAGTGACTTATGACTATTTTTCACAGTTATGACCCTTGTAGCATCCCTATGATCATGTAATCGAAATTCAGATGCTTGGCAACTGATTCAAATTCTTGCTGCTGGGTCCCAAGGTCATATGATCACCTTTTGCAACCTTTTGACAAGCAAAGTCAAAGGGGAACCCAGATTCAATTAACAACCAGGTTACAAACTTATTAATTGCTGTGATTTACTTAACAACTGTGGCACAAGAAAAGTCATAAAATGGGGCAAAACTCCCTTAACAAATGTCTCACTTAACAACAAAAGCATTAGGCTCAATTGTGGTCGTAACTTGAGGACTAACTACAATCTGGTATTTTTCACTGGATTCTTCAAATAAAAAAAAAATCAGTAGAAAACATAGCATAAACTAGATTGTAAGTTACAATTTCCACAGAAACCCATCAATGATAGTTGATACGATTAATTTCTTTTCTGTACTATGTGGAAATGCACTTTAGACATGGTGACTTAGAAGTTTTAGGTTACAGGTTTTCTGCATTTTGAATACGCATTGATATATTGCCTGCACGTCCTAGCTGGTGGGATGCAGCAACATTTTTTCTCATGCCATTCATTTATTTCCTACGCTATTCTTACTCCTTTTTAAGATTGCTTATCTTGAAAGCAGTTCTATGTTGGGTGTCCCTCCTTCCCTCCCTCCCTCCCTCCTTCTCTATCTATCTATCTATCTATCTATCTATCTATCTATCTATCTATCTATCTATCTATCTATCTATCTATGTTTTCTTTGCTTGTCATACTTGACTATAAAAATGTAGCCCCATACATGCAGCTTTTTGAAAGAACCGAAGCCCACACGAGGTATAATTAACATCCGCTTCTGCCAATCATTCCAGACAAGGTCCTCATTTTGGATCTGTTCTTCAAAGCCAGGAAGCAGCTTCTCAAGGGCTCAAAGCATTCCCATTATCAGGGACGTTGTAGCTTATTAAAGGCTTTGGACAGTGGAGGTACAGAGTGCCATGGGAGTTATTGATGTATAGTAGCTGTGTTGATTAATTGATAGTAATATATCTGATTTTCTGGTCAACCTTCTTTTAACTTTTTCCTTCAATTTCCTTCCTTTTAAAAGTAAGCTGGTGTGCTTAAAAATAAATCACTTGTCTCTAGCAACATTTTTATTTTCAATAATTCATGAGGTCCCACATAGGCCCCCATTTACATTGCAGTTTATTCTGCACCGTTAACAGCTTTGCTGCCTCTCCCTACCCAATCTCTCTGCAAAAGCTATTTGCCACCCAGCCGACTTCAAGATTAACAGCAACCCAAAGGGTCATGGGATAACTATTACTGGAACATAAGTGGAGTAAGTGAGATGGCCAACAAACATGCTTTGTTTCACAGTAAAGATTTTTTAAAAATTTAATAATTCATTATTTCATGGCCATATTACTTTTCAGTTTCTTGCAACTGTGTGTGAAAAGGGATAAGTGTGACTGCTTTGGGTCTATCTAATAAAGGAGACTTCATTTGCCATTCATGTTGATTGAATACTGGCTGTTTGCAATACACTTGATTGTCAAAAGATGCGGTCACGGGATTTCTCCTCCAAATTTTGACTTGTTCTGCAGATGTTCCTATTTGAGACCCTGCTCTATAATGGCATTATTAAGTCAAGCCTATATTATGAAGATTATAATGGGTGAACCATGTAGGTACTATTAGATTTTACAATTCTAGAATAACAGTAAAACCAATTTACCTAAAATAGCCATGAACACCAGCTTTGAAAATAAGTGGCAAAATTACCATAAATCCAATATCAATTTATACATTTTTCTACTGAAAAATTCTCATTACCTTCTTTATCTCAGTGGTTTTAAGGGTAGTAACTATAAATCAGAGTTAGCCTTCAGTTTATATAAACATCATCCATCTTTTGAGACTTGCTCTTTACTAAAAATAGTTTCATACAACTTTTTAATATTAAAATAAAAGCACTTTAAACCATATATAGTAAGAGCTAAATGTATTTTTAATTTGTTAAAACAATTTGCTCCTGGTCTTTAACTCTGAATGTCAAATATTAACCCTCAAAGTGTTCTTTTTTTAAATGCCTTAGTTGTAGCTACTGAACTCTGCTGACAGACTTTGATTGTAACAGGGCTAGTTGATGGCCCGTAATGAACTTTTAAATTACTTGAGATAATATCTCGAAAACTCAGTCTTAAATATATTTCTGGCTTTTGACTGGGTGCCAATGCAAATACTGAAGATTATAAATTATCTTCAGGAGTTTAAGAGTACAAACTGGACGCACAAAATATAATACCTAAATAATAAATTGGTGGTATTGGGGCAATTTTGTTTGTATATGTGTACGTGAGTGTGATGGAATGATTGCAGTTTTACTTTTATATACAAAATAGATTTTATATATGTATAATACATACCAATGCTGAACTTATTTGCAACGTTTCCTTCTTGCCCTTGTTGAATGGGAAGCTTTTAGATATCTCATTGTTCTAAGGTATTTTTTCCATTAAAAACTTTAAATTTCAGAATTTGGATGTGCATACTTTTAACTTTCTAAGTTTGCTAAAATCTCCATAAGAATTGTGTTTTAATGAAGAATTTTCTTTTTATATGATCACATTTGTAGAACCTACACCAACTGTTAAAATGTTAAAATATTTACCCATTTTGATATCCTCCAAATGTACTGAAACCAAAAATAGCAGGAAGTTACAGAATTTATAGTCAGGATTAGGAAGACAGCCCTATAAATACATTTTTCTAGGAATAATTTTTATACTTAGGTTTGCACTATTAACTTTGCTGCCCATATCTTTCGAATGAAGCGTTTCACAACCCAATGAGGAGGAAGATATAGGTCTATATTAAGAAAATTGACAATTCTTGATGTTCCTTTCTTTTTCTTTTTTATCACTTCCTTTCAGGACAGTAAACATGTTCTTAAAACATTTAAGCATGGTTTCTAACATAACTTAGTTTATGTGATAGCAAATGGTTCAAAATTGGACATCAAATATCATGCATAAGTTTATTTTATTTAGTTAGTTATTTCACCATTTATATAATCAACCAAGCTACTATATCAACAACCAACAAGCTTCATATTCCAACTATTCAATGTAGATGATGGGCAGGAAATCCTAAACACATACTTCACTACTTCTATGACTACATATGCTATGAGCCAATGACTGTGCTCATAGGCAGAGTACAAATGCTGTAAATAAATTATCTGCCAAGATTTGAAAATCAAAAGCAACTAAATCAGAGTCCAAAATATGTGACCTGCACTGAAACAGTAATACAACATAAAAAGTCTTTTAATCGTTCATGCAGGCTGAATTCTTAAAGGTAGTCACTGAATGTATTTACGGAAAAAATAATTCATTTTTATGTCAAGGCTGCCATGCTGATCAGATAAGTGAATATGCATCCGAAGCCAGGCAGTGTTTCTTGTGTGACATCATTGTGTACTACAACCATTGTTGTGGTTAATGCACAATTATATCAGCTGTAGGGTATTAACAATGCAAGCAATAACTTTTGGACTGTATTTCAATTTTAATGTTTTAACAAGTAAAACTTTAGTTTTTTAAATGGTACAATTATAGCACCTAACATTAAAACAAAACAGCATTACATCATTCAGCCTTAAAGCTAAGGTGTATGAAATGAAAAACTATCAAGAGATCAAACAGGCTCTTGCTTAATTGTATTTAATTGTTTATGCAGAACTGGTCTAAGAGCACCCAGATTGCTACCATTGCATCAGACTTAATAAAAAGTGTTTCTGTCTAAATTGCTATGCTTGCAGGGGCTGCATCCAATGGCATATTTGGATGGCCAAATTCCAAGAATGGAATAGAATCTGCCTGGGTAAACAGGTTTCTCTTCTTTCTTCAGTTTCTCAAATCTGCTCTGGAAAGATGTATATGTGGAATGAGGTGAAGAGGGACATGAGCATGATGGTGCATTGCACAAAGAGAAGTCCCTTCATATCATTTTAAATACAGATACATGGTCTGAATTTCAGTTCGTTCCTAAGCATAAGGCAGGATTTTTCACGTAGCATAAATAAAATAGAGGGAGAAAAGTGATTAGTTTTCATATGAGGAATTATATCCAGAAATAACATTAAGGTTACTGTCAATAAAAGGATTCAAATGAGTAAAAATGTTCCTTTTATTAATTTTATAAGGCGATCTGCATATTCTTACAGTCAACTTCTTAAACAATTCCTTCCCTTAATGCTACCAATAGAACATTTCTTTTTTTTTTCCAGCTTTTTCTAGACAAATTTCTCTGACCGCTAATGTTAGCCTTTCTTCTAGTTATCATTCAAAGGCCAAAAAGGGTACATCCAGGTTACCCATATGGTTTCATATAGTTGCATTAAGTAAACTCCAAACAGAGGTCATGCTTCCTTGCCATCTATGACATCACTTTAAAAAACCATGTGTGAGGAATCTTTTTGCATCCATCTTGTGATAAACACTTCCCTAACTCCTTTCTTTTTATTCTTTAAAAACCTTTATTAAAAAGGATAAAGTGCAAGCAGGGGTGGGATTCAAATTTTTTAACAACTGGTTCTGTGGACGTGGCTTAGTTGGTGGGCGTAGCTTGGTAGTCATGTGATTGGGTGGATGTGGCTTGGTGGTCATGTTATTGGCTGGGTGTGGCTAACTCAACATCACTCACATTGAGGCATGCATCTCCTCGCCTGGTCTCTCATGACTGTGGGGATACTGCAACAGTCGTAAGTGTGAAAAATGGTCATAAGTCACTTTTTTCAGTGCCATTGTAACTTTAAATGGTCACTTCACACAAGCAAAGTACCAGCAAAGGAGGGAAAAATAACTCCAGAGAAGTTTCTGAGACAGGAAGTCCAGTCCTGCCAAGAATGTAATAAGGGTTAACGGAAAGGCAGTTTCTGTAAGCAACACCAGAATGTTTCTTTCCTGCCTTCCTTACAGGATTAAGCCAGTAATTTCTTCTAACAACCTGTTCTCCGAACTGCTTAGAATGTTAACAACCAGTTCTAGCGAATAGGTACAAACTGGTAGAATCCCATCTCTGAATGCAAGATCAAATAGAACAGGAGGTGAACATTCATTCTTCCTAGAAACTGGGGTCCACATCTGGAATATACCAAATGATTAAAGACCAGATTAAAAATAATTGAAGCTTCTGGAAATTAAGAACTACCTGATATGTCCAGGAAATGTATTTATTTATTTTTTATTTTATTTGGTTTGTCAATTGCTTACAAGATAATAGGTATAAGTAAAAACATAGATATGAATACATGGATACATATAAGAAAAATAAAAGAAACAATAAGATAGGGATGGTAGGCACGTTGGTGCGCTTATGCGCTTACGCCCCCTACAGACCTCTTAGGAAAGAAGTGAGGTCAATAGTAGCTAGTCTAAGTTAAAGTTTTTGGGGTTTGGGGAAGAAACCAGAGTCAGGTAGAGTATTCTAGACATTGACCACTCTGTTGCTGAAGTCATATTTCCTGCAATCAAGTTTGGTGCGGTTAACCTTGAGTTTGTATCTATTGTTTGCTCTCGTATTGTTATGGTTGAAGCTGAAGTATTCATTGACAGGTAGGACATTGCAATGTATGATTTTATATACTAAGATCAGACCGAAGGCGGCATAGTTCTAGGTTTTCTGGGTCTAGAATTTCAAGTCTGGTGGCATAAGGTATTCTGCAACAAGTGAATCCCCGTGAACGAAGCTCAATTCAAAGAAGACTAACATTCTTAAAGCAAGTGTTATTTTCTGTCACTATGATATGTCCTTTTTTGTCACTATAACATGTCCTACTTATGTTTTGCTTCTATTTTCAACCAGTTTATTTTCTGAACTTTTTAAAAAATTTCCAAAGCTTTATAATACACAGTTAAAGTTACTGAGTGAAAATGGAACTTTCTTTAATATTATATTCTTGATTAAGTAGGAGGCAAATTGTTTATAAAGAATCATTTTTAAAGTGTTATTTGTTGCAATTCATGCAGTTTGAAATGCTTTTGGGAAATCATGAAGAGAAAAAGAAACTAGTATCCGAAGAAACATATGAAATATCAGATGTCACTCTACAGTAATTCGTATTTTATTTACCACAAATAAGTACTTGGAGGAAATAAACAAAATAACTTATTTTGTAAAACAGTGAATAAAAAAATGGATTTTGATATCACTGAAATAAGCATATAAATCATATCTATATCTATATATGTGTGTATGTGTGCACACACATATGTATATAGATGTGTATTTGCATATGGATGTCTGTTTATTAAAGATTAATGTTGTGAAGTCAAAGATATGCAGTTCGTCAGTCACTTTATGTTCTGCTTCTTATTAGCCCTTTCTTTGCCTTTTAAAGGTCTATTTTTTAAACCAGAAATGTCAGGATATCTGGAACAGAAATGTACAATAAAATGTGTCCCTTGGCCTACTGATCTATTAATCTTTCAACTAAAGCCAGAAAACTGGATGAGCCATGAAAAGATTATTATATATCGTTACCTTGTGTATAATGGTCAGTCATTCATTTTCCTCACTGGAATTTAAACAAAGGTGGTAGGAAGAATCAAGCAAAATCCAAAATAAATTGCACATTTTCTGAAACACTTTAGCAGCCTGGTGACTTTAGTGACTTTGTTCTATGACCTTCACATTTCATACCTATATTACTCAGGAATCCATGGTAGGAAGAATCAAGCAAAATCCAAAATAAATTGCACATTTTCTGAAACACTTTAGCAGCATGGTGACTTTAGTGACTTTGTTCTATGACCTTCACATTTCATACCTATATTACTCAGGAATCCATGGTTGAAAAAAATACAAATTCTCAAAGAAAAGCAGACACTCTATCAGCTGAAAAGCAAACAAAAGAACTAATGTCCTATAATTAAAAAAAGAAATTCAAAGTCGGCTCCTCGGTTAATCATGGGATCCCACAAATAGTTTTTTTAAAAAAATGCTAGTCCCTTACAGCTTCCTAATTTACAAAACATCCCTAGTAAACAAAGAGTAAATCAAAAATTAAACTGTGCATGAATATGAAAACTGTAATTCTACCTTATTCCACCAAATGTATCAATGATTTTAAGAGAAAAATCTAAACAAAAATATCTCAAAATCATAGCACTAAAACTTGCTTTATTAGGTTATCTGGCACTCTTGAGATGTGCTCGGTTACAGCATACATTATTCTCAGTTGGAAGACTATCTGAAAATTTTGAGATGCAGTCCAATTTGGAGAACCTCATATGAAAAGCTGCTCTTAAACTGTGCCTTGAAATGGCAGCACTAAAAAAAGGAACTAGTAACTACAATATATAGTTTGAAAAATTATTGCTTTTTTTTTTTCAAAGTTTCACAAAACATAAACTGTTGATTGTAGGAAAAACAAATCAGTGAACAAATGAATTGATGAAAAAACAAGCAAATGCAATGTAAAAAAAACACACTGTCAAACAACATGGGCATGTGTTTCTATCTCCCTAGAACCACAAACAGCAAAGTCTATAAGAAATCTCTTGAAATCTACTCAGCAACAGTACAGAATGAAAAGGATTAAACACAGGCTCTGGAAAAATCCCTTCTCAAACTTGGGGATAATTCATAGAAATACTCCACAATAGAGTCTAACATAAGTAGATTGTAAGATTCAAGAGCATTGGCAAGATTTCCTAACAATCACTATCCCAAGTATTTCTCAACATTAGTAACTTCTTAAGAAATGTGGACTTCAACTCTCAGAATCAGGATGCTGAACATCACATATTTTAAAATTGCTTTGATTGAGAACAACTGCTTTGGGCTATATTTTATAACTTCAATGCAATTATCCCCTACAAAAATCAGAGAGGTAAAAAAAATAATTGAGAAGGATAATGCAAAATAAATAAAAGGAAAAATGAGAATGGTTGCTACCAATTATTGGAACAGGCATTGCTGTGATTAAAGCTGCTGCAAGAAAGAGCGCAAACCTACAGATGTGGTTGCTCCTGAGAGAATGATGACCAAGCTCTTCCACCTCTAAAAGAGGGAAATGTTTCACATGACTAAAGGAAACCTATGAAGGAATCCTCTCAAAACTCTTTAATTTCAGGCCAGTCAGTGATGTCTTCGCAACTGGAATATTCGCTCAGTTGTGACTGAGAATGTAAACAGTATTTTCCATGTCAAGAATTTAATTAGACAGACAAACAAACAGACAGACAGGAGTGTGAGTATTGTTTTTCGTAGGCCTAGTACAGGTAGTCCTCGACTTACAACAGTTAATTTAGTGAGTGTTTTAAGTTACAAAGGCAGTGAAAAAAGTAACTTATGAGCATTTTTCATGCTTATGACCACTGCAGCATTCCCGTGGTCAGGTGATCAAAATTCAGATGATTTGCAACTGGCTCATATTTATAATGGCTGCAGTGTCCTGGGGTCACTTTATCATCATTTGCAACCTTCTAATCAGCAAAGTCAATGGGGAAGCCAGAATCACTCAACAACCATGGTGATTCACTTATAACAACTGTAGCAAAAAAGGTCGTAAAATGAAGCAAAACACATCACTTAGCAACAGAAACGTTGGGCTCAATTGTGTCAGAAGTTGAGGACTAACTGTAATGGATTTTTAATTGAAACTAAACACTGAAATTATTTTGGGAAATGATTATTTGTACCAATTGTAATAATGCCATGAAACTATAATTTTTTCCCTTTTCTGATACTATGAGTACTATATTTACGTGGTTACCATTTTTCATTTGTGGGTAAGGTCAGTCACTGTGTATTATTTCTCTTTGAACCTTTATAGTCTGTGTCAGAAACAATGATGCTGAAGAGAAGGGAAAAAGGATCTCTAGGCCTCTGGAGAACATAAACTATAATATATAAAGAGATGAAACAGACCGGTCCTGTTCTTATAATACATTACTCTCAAATTTTTAAGGGTGTCTTATAATCACCTGAAAATTAGATTGCTCTTTAGGAGGTACTTGGAAAAGGACTCACAGGGGAAAAAAACAAATGGAATCACTCACAGCCTGGAAAAAAAAAAACTCTCTGCAAACAATATAAATTTATGAGTTAATAAAATGTTGCTAATTCTGCCAACAGGAAAGAGAAGAATCCTGACATGTACTTTGCATTTAAAACTTCAACTTTCTCCAAAAATCTACTGTAGTTTCCCAGCATCCTCCAATCATGAACTCTAATCTCAATGGATGTAGGCTAATTGCCCACCAGCTGTTCTTATATCTCCATCTGGGGGTAAACCTTGCTACTCTTTTCATTCTAAGTCAGCAATTTGACAGGACTTTAAAACTGTAATGGTGATTATTTCTGTATAGGTATAACCTATAAATACATAGAAATGAAAAGAGACTGCAGTAGTGTAAGGAATTGTAAGTGAGAATTGAGAATCAGGAAGGGACTGCAAATTCATACAGCCTTATGACCCATAATCTCTGGACATTAGGTTTCCAGCATGGATTGACCAAATAAGATGGAGGCAGGATGAAGATCTCCATCACCTTGGGGATTTAGAATAGAAAACTTTAGTAGCCAAGTGTGATTGGACACACAAGGAATTTGTCTTGGTGTAAATACTCCACCTCCTCTACGGATTTCGTGATCTGACCGATAAATGTGATATTCGCTGACTGTAGTAATGGAGTCTGGAAAAGATGTATTTAACCATGTCTCACAGACAAATATAATGTCGAATGTGGTTGTGCCTAGTAAGATGAAGAATTCATGCATTTTGTTTGTGAGCTTTGTGGAATAATGCTCATAAGGGAAGCTAGTCCTAAAATCCTATCTCAACCAGTGGCAAATACATTTATTGAAGCACCATTGGCTTATGACATAAGAAGGTATGAATGGACAAACATTGGTGAATCACATTGAATAATTATGTTGCTTTGCTTTTATGTTATATTCTCCTGTTAATGTACACTAACCTGAGCAGACAATCTCCTTAAGCAGAAAGACACTAAAACTAGCAATTCTCTCTAATTTGGACACATGCCTCTCTGTTCCCTGAGAAAATAATATGACTGACTAGATAAGTTGAGGTGATTTATGCCAAATTGAAGAATGCATGAAAAGCTCAGGTGTATTGTAACCTAGAATTACTACCTAAATTGCTGCTCACTTTGTCCTACTGACTTCTGAGGTTAGTGTGTTCACTGGAGATAGAGATCCATCCTAACAATGACCAAAAGCTGACCATTTCCTTTGTGTCCTAAGCTGCCAATAATGACATTTCACAGGAAAACTGTGGCAAAAGGATTTTGATGGGTATCCTGAGAAAAATATAGCTTCAGAGTGCTTGCCATTTTATCTAGCTCTTAAAGATTATCATCAATGAGTTATATAAGTTAATTGTTCATTATAGATAGGCAACGTAAAATTCCAAGAGCTTGAAGCCCCAGAAAGACATGCTAGATAGCAATATTAAAAAAATAGATATATGTTCATCCATGAAAAATGGAGAATGTGTCTGTAGAGTAACTGATGCTGATGTGGGTTCAATGTTCTTTATGAGTGGTTTTACAAATCCCAAAATATTTTACATTCTTTATCCCAGGCCATAATGGCTTCTTTCCAAATTTCGTACTAAAATCTGCATGCAAACTAATTCAGATTAAAGCATGTTCCTATTGGATCCAGATTCTAAGAGCCAAAAGATGAAATGTCAGGTAGGTCATAAACCGCTATAATTCACATCCTGGCTTAAAAAAAAATCCCAAACATATGGAATGTGTTACTCGAAATAAAAAGGCAAATCCTTACTTCAGAAATAACAGACCAAACATCAGATGATAACTTGGTTCTGGCTTTCTCTTTTGCCTCTAACTGTACTAAAAGATTTGTGTATCACTTTGCAAAATAATAACAATAACAACGATAACAATAATAATGACTGACCAATGGAACATTGAAGAAAGAGACAGAAGGCCTGATTCTTGCAGCCCAAGAACAAGCCATTAGAATGAATGCAATCAAAGCCAGAATAGAAAAATCTGCTGATAACCCCAAATGCAGACTCTGCAAAGAAGCGGACGAAACCATCAATCACATACTGAGCTGCTGCAAGACAATTGCTCAGACTGACTACAAACAATGTCACAACACACAATGTTTCTCAGATGGTCCGTTGGAACTTGTGTCGCAACTACCATCTGCCTGTAGCAAAGAACTAGTGGGATTATAAGCCTGAAAAAGTGATTGAAAATGAGCATGCAAAACTACTGTGGGACTTCCGAATATAGACTGACAAAGTTTTGGAACACAATACCCTGGATATCACGATTGTGGAGAAGAAAAAAGTGTGGATTGTTGACATTGCCATACCTGGTGACAGCAGAAACGCCGAGAAACAACTTGAAAAAATCACCAGATATCAAGACTTGAAAATCGAACTGCAGAGACTCTGGCATAAACCAGTGCAGGTGGTTCCAGTGGAACTCGGCACAGTTGGTGCTGTGTTTAAAGACCTAGGCAAGCACTTAAAAACAATTGGCACTGACAAAATCACCATTGGTCAGCTGCAGAATGTCACCTTACTGGGATCTGCTCATATAATCCACCGATACATCACACAGAGAAGTGTTCGACTAGTGATTTGTGATACAAAATCTAGCATAGTTATTTCGTTTGCTGGGTACACTGTTGTTTTTTGTGTCTAATAATAATAATAATAATAGCACTTAAAAACAATTGGCGCTGACAAGATCACCATTGGTCAGCTGCAGAAGGCCACCTTACTGGGATCTGCTCACATAATCTGCCGATACATCACACAAAAACGTGGGAAGTGTTCGACTAGTGATTTGTGATAGGAAACCCAGCATGGTTATCTCGTTCACTGTGTATACTGTCATTTTTGTGTATAATAATAATGAAAACTTATAGTGTTTAAAATCTGAAATGGCATTTACTTTCCTTTTTATTATTTACCTTTATCTACTTCATTTGACATGTTCCAATTTGATGCAGGCATTAAATCAGCGGTAGCTGACACATTTGTTCCTGAAAGAGAAAAAAAGTCAATGCATGAACATTATATAAACTAGAAAATATAGGACTCACATATTTTGACAAAAGACTTTTATATGCCAAAAATACATGTTCTAGTTGTTTAGATCTCACAAGTATGCTGTATTGCCAGAATTGTTCAGAAGGTACAATAAATGCAAAGACTGTTTATTGAAAAAAAGCAATAATGTCTGGAGATTTCCTAATTATTTAAAGGAACAAATCAGTAAATATCTGGAATGGCAAATCAGATAATTTTGGAGAGTTCAGGTTTTTTTGATTTATTTTTGTTTTTGGCAACAGAATACTACTGCGGCATTAATTAATCACTGTGTGTTGAAAAAATGGGAATTATAGAAGTGGAAGAAAAAAATTGCAATTAGTCTTTCAGTTTTAAAAATTTAAGGA
Organism: Bungarus multicinctus; assembly: GCA_023653725.1. Taxonomy (NCBI): domain Eukaryota; kingdom Metazoa; phylum Chordata; class Lepidosauria; order Squamata; family Elapidae; genus Bungarus; species Bungarus multicinctus. Next base: position 63,794,532 of record CM042842.1, read on the forward strand.
GCCATCAGTGAAGAATTCTAAAAACAAGTAGATGGAGAGGATGGAGTGGCAAATGACCTGCCCCATCTCAGAATTTGCTCCAATAAAACGGGCCAATACAGACAACTGGGGTAGGCAGGATTGGTAGGTTTCTTTGTACTTTGGTAAATTTAACACCAGACTAAAACTTCTTGGAAGAAATTTAAAAGAGTATGTTGGATCGTTGGACTCTGTTTTTTCAACACTTGATTACTGATTCTATATTAGGGGTGTCAAAACTGATGGCCCGCTACCCTGGATGCGTCACGCACAGACCATGCCCATCCCAGCTTGCGAATGGGAAAAATGTCACAAAACATCATGTGACAGCAATGTGGCGCTGCAAATTTGACACCCGTGCTATAGAGAATGTGGTTCTACTCAAGGGTGAATGTCCATGTTTTGCTTTTTAAAAAAATGTACATTGAGTTTGTGGTTAAACAAGATCACTTCAGTATGCAATTGTACTGTTTTGAGCAGTAGTGTAATTTAAACAATAATAATTGAAACTTTCAAATGTTGGGCAAGTATATTCATAGAAGAATAATTAAACATGGGCCAGTTCTGTAAATTTATCTATGCACTGGGTTTTTTGAACGCTTGAATTTGACAATCTATATTAACAGAAGATACTACCAGCAATTATTTTGATTTCAAAATGTCCCACAAATGAATTAGGTAGAAGAAATATTTGTTTTAGCTACTGGCAGTGAGTATAAAAATACATTCAATTTGTATAGATTTCATTGTGCTTAAGTAACTATTGTTTCTACTATATTTTATAGAACAAGGGGGGGAGAAAAGAGCAGTAAATCATAAAACATACCTCTGACATATATATATTAAATAAACTAGTTTTTCATATATATTTATTTTATATTATAGTTTAATCAGAAATAAGAAAAAATGGGTACTTCGATATCTACTAGTATAAGCAGTATCACATTCCTAAAAAGACAGACATTTCTAACTCAATATAGTTGGTAAAAATTCTGTACAAATACAGAAAGAAAGATAACTTCTTCAAATTATTGAAAAGTAATGTGTCCAGGTTAATAATTTTTGCAACCATAAAAACATCCAAAGTCTATTTTCCTTGTTACCATATTTGTTTCAAAAGAATGCAAGCATCTATGAAAATCAGTAAGATTTTCTGAACAATGTATGTGGAATAAGTTAAATCCAAAAAATAAATGCAGTTCCAATCATTTCGTACGAATCAGTATTGCATTCTGAACACATCTCAGCCAACTGAGCCAATTAGCTGAATTTGTCATTTTCTCCATAATATGATAAATAGGTGTCAGAAGTAAATGAAATCATAATTTCGGGGGAATTATTTCTAATGTTAAATCTAAAGAAATGTGACCTAAAAGTCAAACTCATCTTCCACTGATGTTTGCAAGCTGGGAATCACAATTTCTCATTCCTGTAACAATTTGGTTTTATTTTGTGTTTTTTATTCTCAGTTACCAGTTAATTTTTTACTGTATGTTGTATATTTTAACAATTACTTATATGTTTTTCTTTAAAATGTAAACTTTGTTGCCAGAGTTGCTGCGATGAGAGGGGTGATCATATAAATAGATAGATCCCAGGCCAAAGATGGCTGTTACAGGAATATACAATCTGATTAGTTACAAGGCCATTATCATAAACACCATGGTGAATATCTATTAGAATAGGAGAAAGAAGTTATGAAATGAAACCCCCAGTGTATAAAAGTATTTTGCCATTAGATAATCAACTATCTGGTAAGGCGTCTCTTTCTATTTCTGTCATCCCTGCTCTAGAATTAGATAGATATCAGGAAGAAAATATACACAATCTGCTAGTTCCCACATGAATTGTCTTCAATATTATTAGTATATTGCGGAACCAAGTTATTTGGAAGCAGATCATATTTGCTTTTGCTTTTCACTTTTTTACACTATGCACGATGTTGTTAACACCAAAAAGAAATTGTGTGATGGCTAGTATATGAACAAGACATCTTGTGGCTAAAGTGCTACAAGAGTCTTTGTGGATTTTCCTGTAAAAAGGAAGAAATATGATAGCTGGAAACTCTATAATTTATACAATTCATAAGATCCTATGATACAGGTCTTGTTTAAGTAGGCATACCTGTCTTCTACTAATATCTTGGACATTAAACAGGAAGTAGCGCATCTCTAAAACTTTAATGAGTCCTTCAATTAGGATTATAGAGTTTTACATATAAAACTTAGGAAACCTGATATGAAGCAAAAAACACACACACACACCTTATTTGAGAACATATAACCAACCACATTAGGATTTTAATCAGCTATTATGAAGCATAATACACGGTTATATTTTGCTTAGATTTTTGTTTCAGACTGGAATGCTTTACCCAGGAATGAGAACACACACAGAGCTATGAGTCTTTTAAAGCTCACAAGCCTCCTCAAAGTGTGAGTAAGTTTGGAGATGTGCTTTAGTGGATGAAATCTGCAGTCAATCATTCCTAAAATACAGAAAATAGAGGTACTTGGCAAAATTGCACTGTTTTAAACCACACTGCTATGTCCTTAATCCACACCAGGTGTGAAGATATAAAAATGCTGGATGTGATATTAGCAAGCAGGCAGAGAACATTAATGTTCTGTAAATTTTTAATGCTCATTTTAATTGCTTACATATTAAATCAATTATTTTATTGAATAAAACAAAATGGAAGCACCCATTGATAGATTAAAATCCATCAAAACGATCACAACAGTGATAACAATAACCACATTAGCACCCATAAAGAAATATAACAATACAACAAATACAAAAAACAAAAGAGGGAATTGAGTAGACACCTAAAAAGTCTGTAGATGACAAAGTTGGTAAAAACTTCAGGTGAGAGGTTATATAGGAAGTTCTGGAAAGGATTGAGCAATAACCAAAATGAATAGGATGGAATTTACCACACAGAAATACAAAGCTCTACATCACAATGGGGAAACTATAAGGCACAAGTACAGGAATTGGGAAATCTGACTTGTTAGTATTATCTGGGTGTACTTATTGACCATAAGTAAAACATGAGCCATTAGTATGTTTCAACTGCACACAAAAAATACACAAATGCTTTCTTGGGGTGCATTAATAGAAACACACTGTCCAAGTCATAGGAAGTAATTGCTTGCCTTGGCTCAGAACCCATTTAAAGAATAATGTCTAGTTCTGGTCACCAAAGTTCAAAGGGACCCTGAAAATTAGAAGAAATGCAAAGATGAACTAGTAAGATGATGAATGGCCTGGAAACCACATTTATTGACTAAAGTGACTTGGTATGCTTAGTATACTGAAAATACAAGTGAGAAGGAATGTGACAATAGTCTTAAAGTATCTGAAAAGCTATCACAGAGAAAACAGAATAGTCTTATTATCTATTGTTCCACTACCACAAGAAAGTAGGTACAGGCAAGACACCAGGAGAAAGTGTGTTAGCTGTCAACCACTGGAACAAGTTGCCACATGAAAAGGTGTGTTCTTTTTCTTTAGAGATCTGTTGAAATCTGAATAGTAATCTATTTATCTGAACCTGGATGGCATTTTGTCAGAACTTCTCTAGTGCATTCTGCAAGTCCTAGTGGACTTGAATAACTCCACAATCCTTTGCAAATCTCTGAGTGTAGATGAACTGTAACTTTCGGATTTCACCAAAACTTTCCTTAAAAATAAAAAGTTTAGATTTTCTAGAACAGAGTTCCTCAACCTTTCTGGATTGGGGCCCGGAGTTGGGGAGGGGGGGGGAGAAGGAATGGTAATTGTGGGAAGAACAGGTGGGTAAGTGCATGTGTGTGCATGCACAAACACCAGTTCGCACAACTGGGGCCGGAAGTGCCCACGACACTCATGCCAGTGGAGCCGTGCTTATGCACGCACACACATGCACCAGCCAGCTACTCATGCAACCTGGTGGCCAATAGGTTGCAGCCCAGTAGTGGGCTGCGGCTCACAAGTTAGGGACCCCTGTTTTAGAATACAAAATTTAAAAATCTAGAGATATTTAAACCATTTGACCCTATAGTAATAGTGCAATTTCACTATTAAAAGCATGTCACTCTAAGTTTATATTTCTTCTCTCTTCTATGAACAACATTCTTTTTCTGTGTGCTATTGACTGACACTTGTTCTCTTAGTATACTTCCTAAAATATTCTTATGTATTGTGGTAATATACTTTTTGTGGGAAGGAAGATAGGTATCTTATGTCAAGCCTAGAGGGCACAACCAAAGATTTAATTGCAAGCTATAGGTAAATTTACCAAACAAACAAGTTGAATAAAACCAAGGAAAAAAGATTTTCAATTTTCTTTGGAAAAATAGAATTTAGGCTTCAGATCTACCCACTGAGAAATAATAACTGAGACCTATATACTGAAATTATCTTAAGCCCAAGTCTGTCAGGCCTGTTATCTAGATTTTTCTCTGCCCTATTAAAAATGATGGATCTGTTCTATGATTCTATCTGAATTTTTTTATATTAAATGTGTAAGCAGACATAACATATAAGCTTAAGGGGAAGAATGCTGTGAAGTTGAAAGTTCACTTTTATGTCAAACAATAGTGTCAAACAACAGGACATACAAGTTAAGGAAGCAGATGGAGAAATAAAAATACTAATATGATATGTTGTACTACCAATAGGTCTCAATGTGTTTTGAAGAGAATATCTTTGTTATGTCAGAAGAATATTCCCATACAAGCAACATTCAAAATTTTGGGGCCTGCTTTGATATACACGTATCATTTTTTTCCTTTATGAAATGTAAAAAAATTATACTTATAGTATGAAAGTGAAAGTAAACAGTGCTTTCTCCTCAATAACTCCAACCATAGCCCAATTAACTCTATATACTCATTCTTCTTCCCAAGAAATTCTTTCATGCTCTACAATTTTATGATTTACACTAATGTCTCCAAGATGAAGGAAAAATTGCAGGAGGCTGGATCATTTTCCTGACATACTACATGAGTGTCAAAACTTCAAAAACAGAAAGCCAGAGTATTTTCAGTACATCAAGATAGTTATACTGATGAGACTAACTTCATTTCTTCTTGGTTTTCTTGTTTACAGGTATCGACTTGAATACAATAAATCCTGAATATAATAACTTAATGTAGTCCAATTCTCAAGATATTCTATCATTGTATAGGCATCTAAATATTATGCTTTGTAACTCTAAACAATAAACCATACAGAGGAGGGGAAAATTGTATATAATACAATTACCATCCAATGAGAGCTTTGCCTCTTTCTTTTCTGGAACAATTCTGGTAGATTCTCATGAATAGAAGGCATAAAACACCCACAAGTGTATAATTTCAACATTTGTAATGGTAAGTCTCAATTAATATTGATGAGAATAATCATTTCTCAATGAATTTCTGGTGGTAAAAGGTAAAAGTGCCTTCTTATATCACAGTCAGTGAGTACAGTTTAGGATTGCATTATCAAATACATTTCTCTCTTGTACAACCAGAAAAGTAACCACTATTTTGAAATTTCTAAAGCAATAAAAACTATTAAAACTAAAAATGTCTTAAAACAGAAATTTGGTTGCTTTTGCTCCACAGAACAAATAATGTCAAAATATATTTTGCTGTTACAGATGTTCAGTAAATCTTTTAAGCAAACTCATTTGGAAATCGATCATTAGAAATGATTAATTTTTAAATTAATATGTACATTACCTAAATATTATTTTGTGAAAAGCTGAAAGATTATGTATTACATTGTAGGAATGGACGTTTGCTCAGATCACATTTTCTGTTTCTGTTCTCACTGAAGCATGATAATTTACTTTGGTAGTTTCCAAATCCTTTAGAAGATTTCTGGATAACAGGGCTGCATGATGGAATGAGAAAACTATTCCAGCAATGGATATACTTTTGTTGGCAGATACCAGCACTGGATAGAATCTGAAGATTGTTTTAAAAAATAAATGATGACGAAGGATTGAATATCCATTAAAGACAAACAAAGTTGGACAGCGAAAACATGAAAAGCATTCACAGAGATAAGGGAACAGATACAAAACTCTAAACAAGGCCAAATCCCTCATCTTTGACGTTGCAAAATTACAAACAAGCAAATGTGAAGAACATTTTCTAAACATCACAGAGCCAATAGAAATATTGTTATTATGGAATAGTTACATATACATTTGATATGAATTCCTATATCTGTAAAAAAAAATGTAATTGTTAACATATTGATTCAGTGGGAAGGAATAATTACTGACCATATTATATTAATGTCTCTGAACTACTATATTTAACTCTAAATATAAACTATGTTTAACTCTACATTCTTCAACGTTTACAGTAACTTAAGTCTCTTCACCAGTACCATGATAAACTATAATCTACATAAATTAGTAACTGTTTGTTTCTCTATTCAAGATGTCTGGATTTCCTGAAAATTAATCTACTTTTACGAAGATTCTTACGAACACTGACCACAAAGATGAAGTGTAAAATTCCTAAGCAGCACAATATAAGGGTTGGGGAATCCATATTTTATTTTTTAGCATGACATTGAGAAATATATGAATCTTCACTGTATGTGTCATAATTTTTAGGGAAAATATCTTGGTTGTGAATTTAGGATTGCTATCATGAAAATGAACCTTCACAATCTGAGGTCCTGAGCACTGTGGAACAGATTTTCATCATTCGCTCCATTCAGTTACCCCTCAACTCTGATCAGTCTCCTGGTCCCTGCTGCTGAAAAACACCCCACATGATGCTGCCACCAGCATGCTTCACTGTTGGGATGATATTGGACAGGTGATGAGCATTATCTGGTTTCCTCCAGACATAAGAATGTTTAGAATTTAGGACAAACAGTTCAATCTTAGTTTTATCAGACTAGAGAATCTTGTTCCTCATAGTCTGAGAATCCTTCGGGTGATTTTTTACAAACTCCAAGCAGGCTTTTATGCGTTTTGCACTGAGGCAAGGTTTCCGTCACCTCTTTTATTAAGTCTCTTCCCACCCCACGCTTGTTTAGTTTGACGGGAGACCAGCTCTTGGAAGAGTCCTGGTTATGCCAAAATTTCTTCTATTTGAGAATTATGGAAGCCACTATGCTTTTAGGAACCTTCAGTGCAGCAGAAATTTTATTGGAGCCTTCCCCAGATCTGTGCCTTAAAATAATCCTGTCTCTGAGCTCCACAGGCAGTTCCTTTGACCTCATGGCTTTTGCTCTGCTACAGTATGACTGTCAGCTGTGAGGCCTTTTATAGAGAGGTGTGTGCCTTTCCAAATGATGTCAGATCAATGTAATTTACCACAGGTGGACTCCAATGTAGAATTTCACATATTGTTGCAAAGGGTCTGAATCAGTGGTGCGTTTAGAAATGATTTACTATTGGTTTGGTGGGTGTGGCTTGCTGGGCACGCTTTGTGCATGCACACACACTTTACGCATGCACGTGTGCCAAACGCGCACTTTGCGCATGCGCTGAGGCTTTCCTACTCACTTCCTGCAATCTTGCACTCTCCCTGTCGCTTCAGAAGCTGCCGCGCAGCAATCTGCTGTGCTGCACAAAGCAGCTGTGCTTCAAAAGCAGGGAATAAAGGTCAGTATGGGAGCCCAGGTGGATGGGTGGCACAACAGCAGCTCAGCAGAGAGAACCAGTTCGATCTCAGCCGATCTTCGGCACTACAGGTACGCCAGAACTGGGCTGAACTGGTAGAATACCACCACTGGTCTGAATACTTACGCCAATGTGATATTTCAGTTTTTTCTTTTTAATAAAGTTACAGACATTTCTAAAATTCTATTTTCACTCTGTCATTATGGGATACCGAGTAGAGAGTAATGAGAAAAAAAAAAGAATTTCAACAACTATAGAATCAGACTGCAGCATAACAAAATTGACAAAAATGAAGACACTTTAAATGTAATCTTGTGACTGAAAAACAGCAGAAAACCAATAGCAAATCACCAAAATTCAATAAGTCTGTTTAAAATTAATTAACTGTTTCATTACTCCGGACATTGGATCATAATGTGTTGGGGGCTCCTCGGGGCTCCCATGTTACGCCACTTCTGCGCGAGCTGCATTGGCTCCCGGTGGCCCTCCAGGTGCGCTTCAAGGTTTTAGTTATTATCTTTAAAGCGCTCCATGGCTCGGGACCAGGATATTTGCGAGACCGCCTCCTGCCATTATCGGCCTCCCGCCGACTAATACGCTCCCATAGAGTTGGCCTCCTTGGGGTGCCGCCGACTGGATGGCTGGCGACCCCGAGGATGCAGGCCTTCTCATTGGGGGCACCCTCCCTCTGGAACGAATTACCCCTGGAGATGAGCACCATCCCTGATCTCCTGACCTTCCGCCGTGCGTTGAAAACCCATTTATTTCAGCAAGTCGGTTTGGCCTAGGGGTTTTTAGAGCTTTTAATTTGGTTGTAACTTTTTTAATCCCTTATTTTTAATCTTTTGATATGGCAAACTTATTTAATTCTTTTAACTTTTAAATATTGTATATGTATTCTTATATATATATTTTATCTTGGCTGTTCACCGCCTCGAGTCCCTTCGGGAGAGGGGGGCAGTATACAAATTTAAATAAATAAATAAATATTTTAGGGAAGATGGCTGTCAATCTATAGTTAAGAAACAGAATCATGGTAAAATATATAATTCAGAAGTGCTATGGTGAGGCAAACTATAATTCACCTGATTTTTTTTAAACAATATTCTGCCAAAATAGAAAATGGTATGCCAGCCAAAGTAATTTCTAGATGAGTCATAAATGGAGACTAGATCAAAACTACTTTAGGGCAAACCTGTTATTCCTAACAAAATGAAAGCCATTTCTTGTTCCTGTCTGATTTGCAGTTAGATGGTTATGCCTGCAGGCATTTATCTATTTAAACGTTTAAAGAAAAGAGAATAGTGAAAGCTTTATTCTCTACATTTAATGTGATTCAGACATGTTGGCTGGCACTGAAATAGGTTGGGACAGGAGCCTAGTAGCTTTAGTGGAATAATTATATCTATGCCCCAGTGTTCATATTGGGCTGAATTTTAGATTTCTCATAAGTGTTGCTAAAGAGAAGAAGGGCTGGGTTAAGTGGTTATTGCTACATCTGGATTTTTCAATTATTTAACCCAATCACTTATTGTTTAAAAAATAAAATGGGGAACTTCCCTTTGGGATGGGGAAATGCATGCTGGCAGATATAAATCAGAGGCAATTTAAGTTTATCCATTGTAATGATAATTTTGTTATTCTGGTGTCATAATTGCTTGTCTTTCTTTTATTTTTTTTATTCCCAGAACAGTCTCTCACTTATCTGTTTGTTGTAACATGGCTAATTACCCGCTTGGAAGTTCTCTGGCATTGCCATATAAGAGAATTAACTCCTTTATTGCTGGATTATATGTATTTTGTCAATCACCTATTAGAGCAGGGGTCTTCAATCTTGGCAACATTAAGACTTGTGGACTTCAACTCCCAGAATTCCTCAGCCAGCTGGCTGAGGAATTCTGGGAGTTGAAGTCCACAAGTCTTAAAGTTGCCAAGGTTGGAGATTCATGTATTAGAGTATATATCAGTGTTCTGTATAATCAGTGAATATATTTATGACTCTTACTCATTTAGGATGAACTCTTTTTCATCACATGTGGCCTGAAAGCCTTTAACCAACATCCTCAAGCTAGTGTTAATCCTGAAAGAAGAGGAAGGATGAGGAATATTTTGGTTCTTCTATCAAGCATCATGAGGGGAAGGGTCTTTTGAAGAAACCATGTTTAGGGTTTCAATCAACACATATGGGTAGTCAGTAGAACAAGCTTAGTGAAGGAGACTGTTATGATCAAATGCTCAGTGTCTAATCTCATTGAACTGGTTTGTATGTCATTGGATGCTGACCTATTCCTAACCTACTATATTACAGTGGTTGGAAAAGAGGCAGGGATCAATGGAAGGCCTACTACCACTTGTGTCCCTCAAAGAAGTGACAGGAGATGGCAGGCAGTCAATCAAAGTGTCAGCACAGCCCTTACAAACATCAAATCTGATACAAATTTCTATTTGTTGTTGTTATTCAGACACTAAGTCATGTCTGATTTTTGCAACCCCCATGGACCATAGCACACTAGACCACCTGGTACTCCACTGTCTCCCAGAGCTTGCTGAAATTCATGCTCAGTGTGTTGATAACAATATATAACCATCTCCCTCTGCAATCCTCTTCTCCTCGACTTACAACCACAATTGAGCTCAAACTTTCTAATACTAAGCAAGTTATTGAGCACCATTTTACAATCTTTCTTGCCACTGTTGTTAAGTTAATAACTGCAGTTAAGTTAGTAACATAGTTGTAAAATGAATCTGGCTTCCCTATTGATTTTGCTTGAAGTTGCAAACGGGTGACCACATTACCATGGGAAGGGAATGGGACAACTCACCACGGCCAACTCGCTGCAGCCAACTCATCATGGCCAACTCACTGCAGGACAACTTGCCACGGCCAACTCACGGCGGGACAACTCGCTGCGGGACAATTTAACAATTCTATTTAATTATTTTAAATAAATAAATATTATTTTAATTTTTGCCATTCACATTTCATTCTGTCCCTCCTTTTGCATCCTTTCTTTAATGATTCTATTCCACCATTTCTTTGGTATTAGTGTAACTCTTGTCCCGCAGTGAGTTGTTCTGTGGCCAGATGGCTTTGGCAAGTTCTCCTGCAGTGAGTTGACTGTGGCAAGTTGACCGTGGTGAATTGGCTGTGGTGAATAGTCATAGACTTGGGATGCTGCAACTGTCATAAATATGAACCAATTGCCAAGTGCCCAAATTTTGATTGTGTGACTATGAGGATGTTGCAACGGTCATGTGTGTGTAAATTGTCACAAGTCCCTTTTTTAATGCCATGGTCACTAAACAAATGGTTTTAAGTCTTGGACTACCTGTAGTAGACCATCATCAGTTACTTCCAACAACAAATACATTCACAAGATGGATTTAGTCCTTTTCAGCTGCTTAATTCTTCCTATATGAAAGTTTCCTCTATTTGTCTGCAAAAATCAAAGCTTGGAGTCAAAGCAGTTTTTTCAGAAAGAGGTTAGTTAAAACAAGCAAACACTCAGTGTATAGGCAGGCAAATTGTATTTTAAGGCTTCATATTCCCTTAAAAATATGCTTTGCAGAAAGAAATGAAATACTAGCTAAGGACCTTATCTAGTAATACATTTTGGATAGTTCATCTTCCAAATGTATTTAAATTAAAGATATGGTATTACAGGCTGAAGAAGTCACACAGAGTTCATGTTTTGGAATAAATAAACATGGATGTTCTGTATTAAAAGTGTTGAAGTCTCACTTGATATGGCATTTATAATTACCCATCATTCCTGTTTGTTAAACTTTTAATAGGGCTTAAACACTGAAATCTGAAAAAAAAAATGCAAGGGCAATTTTTTTTAAAAAAAAATAATTCAACATAGCCTGGATTTCATCCATTATGTTTTCTTAGTCATTACTTTTGTTTCTGCTCTACATCTCTGTTTGCCTCATTTAATTACTAACTCCCAAAAATACACTGTTTGAAAATGTCAGTTAGTTACTGAAAGACTTCTTTAAACATTTTGTTATGATGGAGTATAGTATTTCATATCCATGCTAGTATTTAGCAATGGCCTTGCCAACTATACAACATGTGAATGACATCTGATCAAAGAGATCAGTTTCAAATGTTTTCGAAGAATTGAAGACCTTAAATGTTACCTTTACTAAAGGTCTCCTAATGTGACTTCTGTAAAAATAAAAAAGGAAAACAGAAGAATTCCTCGAAATGTTTTTACTTTAAGGTGAACTTCTTAAAAAGGGCTCTACATTTCAGAGGTCAAGGTGGATGGCTGAATTTAAGATGCTGGCCTTGCCACAGAATGCTACATGCGATCATTCTTCAGCAGTGGTCTTAATTGTTGTTTGATAGATTTCTAGCTGATTTTAACCAGATTCTTTGCACTTTTTCATTCATAAAGACTGGATCACGCTGAACCATGGCTTCTTTACAGACATGTACTAGGTGCTCAGGCTGTTCTCCAGTATACATCACATTCCATCATGCTCACTTCAATCATTTCTTTATCTTAATCTTATGGTGATGGTTTTGTAAGTGAAAGTGTTGTTTTTTTTCCCCAAAAGCTTCTATCTGGCTTCAGTTGCTGGAAAGTTGTATTTGTTGTTGATTCTTGTTGTTGTTCTGATCTCTGGAAATCCCACATTTAATTATCCTGGCAATGGCCTTTTATTGTAACATTATACAATTGGCAGTTTATTATCAAGTATTTCTTTAAAGAAAATGTCAGGTTAAAACTCTCCATGAACATAGCACAAATATACATGGTGGGTATGTTCACAGCTGCTGGATCTTTTCCATGGATCTGGATGGGGGGGGGAGAGCAACATTTATTTTCAGCTTTTAAAACAAACAAAATGCTGCCAATGTAGCAATGGTGTTATAACATCTTCATGTAATAAATCAGATTAGACCTATCACTTTATCTTAGCCAGGGAGACTTTCACTTTTATTTTCCCAATAAGCACTATCTCTATCCCATCTCCTGTAGTGGAAAGGCTTGAAGCTACCGAGAATGATGGATGAGGTGTGGAATTTGGTAATGATGATGCATCACAGATTGACTATCAAGGTCCAGCACTTGAAAAACTATTGCAGGAAGCCAGAGGACTCAGGATATACAAGCTTATATTCTGGAGGCCTGCATTCTCATGCGATTCGCTATTTATGTCAGTGGCATTAGGGGAAGGAATATTTCAGTGATGGAATGCAAACACACACATGGCATCCAAGCCCAGGCAAGGTTAGTCCAGTAGCGTTCAGGAATTTGTCTTTGTGTAAAAAGGCAAATTTCAGTGATTATTGGTTATGCTATAATTATGGAGCTGTTGTCTTCCATGATGAGAAAAACAGCTGGTATGCATCTAAATGACTACTGATACACACTTAAGCAGCATTTCCAGAACACCTCATGATTTACTTTTATCTATTTTTGGTAACTCGGTCTTTCAAGTTAAGGTCAGATATAAGATCACTAGACTGAAATATATCTCAGCAGAGTCAGATAGATTCTCCAGCAGGCTGACTTATCATTTTGCATATGCCTAGAAGGGTTACAACAAGGAAAAAGAAACTCAAAGTAAACCCAACCTTTCAAAACAGGTTCTGAGTTCAGACAGGGCCATCAGAGGCTTGCCAGCTGCAGAAATTTTTACTTAAAAGAGCCAAATATGAATCTAGCTTTCGACAATATGGGATAAAGCTTTCCTTCGAGCACAATCTGTTTCTTTGGGATTTTGTTTTGCAAGAGATTCTCACAGTTTATTGAATTACTTTGAAACAGTATGTTACGTGAGTTTTAATCATTAAAAGATGCAGATTCATTAAAAAGTAGACCTTTAGAAGTTTCGAAGGAATTAACCATCTACAGAGTTTCCCAACAATAAAGGGTTTTCAGTTCAAGGATTGAAACTGGTCTTTCTTTGCAGATATTCAGGTGCCACCATTGAAACAATGTTTTTTAGATACTCTACACCACTTTTTTTTGAAACTGGAAGCAAAAATAGCAATAATTAGTAACAGCATTACGCTAATGTGAGAGAGAGAGCACAGGGCAAACTAGCTGGAACACTAGTATTGGGGTATTTGTGAAATCTGATGCCCTCACATCTGCCAGTGAAACTTTGATGTGTTCCAGTCCTTTATATGGAAGGTTTCCCTTTTAGCAACTTGTAATGGCAAATCATTTGATTTAATTCAAATGTTGCAGTGGAGAATTACATAACTTACAGAAATTTGGCTTTGGCATAGACCAAAGACACTGTGGCACCATTTATGCACGCTTACCCCATTTCAGAATATACGGATTTTAAAATATTTCTAGAAATCTAAGAAAATGCTAAATGGTTTTTGGATTGCCAAAATGTAGATGGAAAAAAGAAATGGGTAACTTCTATAGCAAGAGTGTCCACTGAATCCTTAAACTTATACAATAAGAACAATAAAAGATTGTATCTATGTAATATTATGCATTGTTTTACACTATATGTATCTTTGTGTTTTGTTCCTTTCTGGATTTTTTTCTTTTTGTTATTATTTTAAAAGCAATAATAAATAAGTAGCCTTTAGCTGTTTTGTTATATTTATTTTTCTCATTTATATCCTGTCAAACATCAGGATTAAAAGTACTGGATAGCTTGTTAACTCTTACATGAATAAGAATCTCATTAATAAACTACAATATGTTTTAAAATATACCGAAAAATATAGATTAATTTTTGTAGTAACATCAGAAAAATCCTGTCCACCAGCAACTAGCACTTTTATTTCAGCAGCCAACATAAGAGTTGCTCACCTGACAATGTAACTTCTAAAAATCCCAATTTTGCAAATAGGGCAACAATTATTTCCGTAATATATGCTTTACGACTTGAACAATTCAAAGTGGTCCTTGCTTACCGACTGTCTTGTTTAGTGACTGTTTAAAGTTACAACTGAAAAAAACCAACTCTGTGACCAATCCTCACATTTATGGCCGTTGCAGCATCCCTACCTGTATTTTCCAAATGCAGTAACAAACTATCAGATGCTATATTCATATACTACTGTATAATGGTGAACAATTGTTGACAAAAATAATACATAAAAGTCACTGAAGTTCACAGAAAAGGCATGACAAAGATGAAACAAGTCTAATTTGAAGTTTAAATATTATTTTCCCCAGTGCTAATGGTGAAGGAGAAGAGAAGGAGGATGCAGAAATTTTCTGCAGGTCACAAGCAAAGTGGTAGATGCAATAAAACTTCCCTAATCTCTTCCGGTGACCTTACTTAAAGTCAAGTGACTGCCAGTTGAGTGGACTACTCACTGCTAGTTGAATAAGAAAGAAAAATGCTGATGCAAAGACATATATACCCAATGCTTCTAACCATCAACAGGGTTATGTTTTTCTCATACAGTTAAAAAGACAAACCTCTGAACAAAGATGCACCTGAAAACTTCTAATTATTATCAGAGCAATCATTAATTAAAGGAACAAATGATAACATGCAAAGGATGTCCATATTGTACAATACAGAAATCCCAAAGTACCTAATATGTTTAGAAGAGAGCTCAATTGAGTGCAGGTAATGCCAAAATATCAAGGGCCCACATGTCAAGGATGGCCTTTGACAGTCTATATGTAAAAGTGACTGGTCATGTAAAATGATCCAAAGTATAGACTTTGAGAGGATTAGGAATACAGGAGCTTGGTTTGTTTCCAATGAAAGAGATTATTAACATCAGTATTTAAGAGAAAGACAAGCCGCTGGCTCAGAAAAGGAAATCAACATTTCCGTCATCAGGAACAAAGTACAAATTTGCTTCACTACGAAAGGATTTGTCAACACTGTCTTTGATGCTCTCTCATGAGCATGTCCATGCGTGTGTTATGTAATTGTGTCCCTTCCAGAACTGAAGGAAGGGAAGGGGGGGGGGGGGGAGGCAAGTAAATAAGTAAGTCATCATTTGAACAAAAATCACATCCTTTCTCTCTTAGTTCTGACTGCTGGATGTGCTTTCAATGTTTTAATTTCAGTGAACATACATCCTTTATTATAAAATTATTTATTTCAGAAAGCTGTCATTTTGATTTATTTAATTATTTATTTTCTTGGTTACTCTTGAATGATAAAGGAAAAGTTATGAATGTAAACAACTTTTTAAAAAAATCTTATGAACCTTTTTCAAATTTGCACCTTTTTCCAATATTTCCCCCTCCCCCCAAGAAAATAAGGTCACTATACAATGCACAATGCAATAACAAAGAAAACAGGTCCTACCCTAAAAACTTTTTAACCTGGACTTTCTTTGGAATCGGTAATAGCTGATAGGCCATAGTTCAGCCTCTACAAATTCTTTTACTGCACTGTCAACCTGGAGTCTCTTTTAGCTAGGCCTGAAAAGCAGTGATGATTTTAACCCCGCTCACATCAGGAAAAGTCTCTCTCTTTTTTAAATCAATCATCAACCCCTCCCTCAAAAAAGCCTTCCAAATTTATTGGACCAATCAAGACAACGTCAGGAAATTAAGACACAAATTAGGGTTATGTCCACAGAAAAGCATTGTATTATTGAGCATTGACTGCAGACATAAATGCGGTTTACAAAATTGCAAACAAAAATATTTGTAGGAGAAAGATGCACAAATATACACTCATGTACCAACACACACACACACTCATGAGACCTTCAAATTATTTTTAAAAATGTTTTCAAGGGCATCATTAGATCAGGGAACTAGATTTGGCTATTAGAACTGAAACAGAAAACGTTAAGCTGAAAGAAACTGAAATTGATATATTCACCCATTCCTTATTCTGGCAAAGGATTTCCTTATTCAATGTCTGTAACAATGAAATGCAATTGATGATTACTAAGAGCTACTATCCATTTAACATCAATCACTCATCACATGCATGAATATAATCCATAAAAATGATGGAGAATCCTTAAATGTCTTAGAGTTCAATTGAAGGGGAATATCATCTTTGATAAGAAAATCCCCTTGTTATCCATTTTTGGAGGAATGAGTGGCAAAAGCTTCACAAAGTATCTATTCATACTGGAAAAGGAAGTCAAAGGGTTGTTTTTGTTTCCCAAAGGTATACCAGAAGAAAAGGATTTAATTCAATATCTCTGAGCATTTATTGAATGATATTGTACTTTAACTCCATCTCTCTTTACATGAATGCATTATTACACTATTATATCTTTGTTTGATTTTATGTGATACTGTACATATACAAGTCATCACGGATTATATCTTATTAAGACACATCTCTTGTTGTTTGATTAAAAAAGGAAGAATGTCTCTCCTTGAGGGATAGAACATTAATCCCATTTTTAAAAATAGGTTTTCAAACTGTTTTTAAATAGTTTATTTTAAATAGAATTATTTATCTTGAAACAATTTATCATAAGAGCTAGACTAAATTTTGCTTTTTTAAAAAAATCCTAGCAGAACCCAAATGTGTCCAATTATTTTCAATTGTATACGCAAAACCAAGAACTTGCCTCAACTTTGACTAACAATTGTCTGATACTGCACAACTATATCTCAAAAGTTAGCAAAATTAGAAAAAGATACAAGGGTTATTTTCTTCAGCGTTATAAAAAATTTATTCAGCCATTCAACAATCACCATGTTATCTAATAAAATGATATAAAATGCACTTTACCTCCTCTTCAACAATAATATTAGAAAATGGTTTAATTAAAATTACCTGCTAGTAAGTGTTGCACTTCTATTTATATAATCAAATCTGATTTTTAAAAAATCATGTTCTTTAGGAAAATATGAATTCCAAATAATTCTGATAAGATTCTGAATTTATTAACAGCAGCTTAGTGTAAAAAAAACCAACATATCACAGTAAAAAGAGTCAGAAATACAGTGCAACTCTGAAAAGCCTTAGCAACCATGTTTGTCAAACCATTATTTCATCAACCATAGATCACAGAAGCTCAGCAACCAAAGCAGATAATAAAACAAAATGTTACAGGCTAAGATTGCAAAAAAGAAGACTGCCTTATGTTTGTAAAACTCCAAACAGTAATAAAATTTTCTTTCTGTTTGAATATTACAATAGTGAGAATAATAATATTTCCAAGGAACATTACAGATAAATATCAAAACTATTTATCCTCAAACTATATTCTAAGATTACTTGACACTGAATTAGTCTCCCGAGGGACCTTAGCTATTCATATCTACTATTGAATAATAAACTCAATGAAAATGATACAGCCAGATGTATCTTATTAGTTTAAAATATGGTCATTATTAAAGGAACAACCACATACGTCTTCTTTGCCCCTTGAAAAATGTGTGACCCGATGTTATCATGGCTCACATTTTCTCATCTCACCCCAAATGTAATTAGTCACAATTACTGAGGCAGGAAAACTTCAAAGCACCATGATGTCATGGCATACATACACTACAGATTTTGACATAATCGTGTGTTTCTAAGACATAATTCCCTTTTCATTATACATTGATAAGGAAATCTAAAACACAAGTAACACCAGGAGAATTATAGTTTCTTTAGATGTCTATATTTGGTTCATTATTATTCATGAGCCATCAAAGTGATGTGAAAACAGGACACACACACAGGCTTTCTCCCTAATTCTGTCCCCAACATGGTATTTTATATCCTTTAGCATATCAATTTGAGGTTGAAACCTTCTTTTGAATAGAACTTTTGGAATACAATTCTTTGTGCCTATTTCCATCTTTAATGTTGCTGCAATACTCCTTTCTTGTCTTTCTAATTGCTCCTTGAAATTCTTCATGAAGTTCTGAGATATTTGTGTCTTTTTTGACTTTGGCTTTTCTTCTTTTCTTGATAATTTCCTCCATCATTTATAATATCCAATTTACTTTCTTCTGTTTCTGGTCTTTGACAGACTCTTTTCATATTTATTAGCAGATCATGATCTTTTCCATTATCAGCCCATGATCACTTCCTTGTTATTTAACTTAGCTCTTCCATCTGTGTATACAAATAATATAATTTAATTTCTATATGCTCACTCTTGTATGTCCATGTATACAAGCTCTGTGTTCATTATTTGAAGACTGACAGCTATGAAGAAATAACTGGATTAGGATAAAATAATAATCTGTTCTTCTACTTTATGTCAACTTTCTAGGACATACATTCCAATTACATTTTCCTTAGAATTTCCAATATTAACATTTCAAGTCCAGACATCTTATTGCATGTTTTTTAGATTTCAGATAAATCTTGACCATAAAAATTGTTAAATGCAGTTCCACTGCATCAGTGGTTTGGAGCATAAACCTGGACAATGATAAGATTGTCCATTAGCTGACATTATTCAGTTACTGATTACGTTATGCTACTTTTGCTACATCTTATCCAACTATGAAAGGAATACTGTTTCTTCTTTGTTTTCCATGTCCTAAATAATAAAAAGTATCTTTTTCATGAAAGCTTCTAATTCCAGTCGATTTCAAATCAATTCATTGAAGCCTATAATATTAACGTGGTAGTCAATTCATTTATTTTTCACTTTGTTGAGCTTTGCTATGTTAATTCCTCTTGATTCAAGGGGGATCAAGTCATTTCATCAGTCATTTTATATTGTTTATCCAGATGCGTGGTAATGAACGGGTGTGATATACCATTGCCCTCTCCCACGCGGTATGAAATGAAACCTTTGCTGTTGTCACTAAAGTGATCATCCATCTCTGGCATTTTTCTATATTGCTGCTACACAGTTCTTCACTCACTAAAGAGGAAAATTGATATCTGGATACAAAAATGATGTAGTACCAGGATTGCTCTAAGACCTCACTTATGATTGA
Organism: Bungarus multicinctus; assembly: GCA_023653725.1. Classification (NCBI taxonomy): domain Eukaryota; kingdom Metazoa; phylum Chordata; class Lepidosauria; order Squamata; family Elapidae; genus Bungarus; species Bungarus multicinctus. The sequence continues at coordinate 63,813,993 of CM042842.1, forward strand.
TGCTAATGCTTCTGCAGGACCAGAACTCCTCTGCAGGAGATCAGGGAATCATAGTCGTCTGCCAGGAGACAAATGGAGAGAAGAGGAAACTTTTCCACAAGCTAAAGACATTGGATACAATAACCTGTGAGCGCCAATGTCTCTTTCTCCAAGAGTTTAATTTCTCTGGTTTCAAGGCCAGTGAAACAGTACAAACCTGAAGCTAAGAGCTGGCAGGGGCAAGACGGTCTCACTGGTTAATCAATCATCATTTGGGGAAAAGATTCCTAATTCAGCAGATTTAAAACAGCTTGCTACGGTACTAATCCTGGAAACTTTTGCCAGTGCACTGTAAATATTCACTGTGTGATTTGTACATGGTTGATGTCTTGAAACTTTGAACTATTTCTTCTTGCCCATCCTTGAATTGAACTTCTACAGTCATAAATTGATACATATTTTGCTTTATTTGGACACAATCTGACTAGGGTCACTTATTATTTTTCTAGTAAGCAACCGATCTCTAGATAAATGGCTTAAATCAGGAATGTATACCTACTAACCGCTATAAAATAAGTTATGGAGACACAAATATACACAGACACATATACAAAGTTAAGATTATTGTTCAGGTAAGCATCTCTTGACATATGCTTTCAATCTGCAAAGAGACAGGGACACTACATAAATTGCAAGGCCAAGAATGTAATGAGTTTTAACTTATCTCAAGTTACTAAAACTGGGTTCTTGGCCAATATCTGAAAAAGTATAGAACAAAATGATGGGAAGCATCAGCACTACTGAAGAAATCTCAAGTGACATAAATATGTGTAATGGTTTTATAGGATTCTTTGCAAAGCTACTTTGTTGTTACAAAGCAAGTAAGATTGGTTTGTCAAAGAAAAGATTAAGATGGAAGAGAGAAACTAGAATGGCATTACTCATAAAAGAAACAAATATGAGGATGTTTCTTTAAGAAGTTTTCAAAGTGGCATATGACATAAGTACTCTTATTGTTTCAATGAATGAATGAATAAATGAATGAATACACAACAAATTTAAAGCATCACCCTTAGTTTTGCTTTATTGTTCATATAAATCATTACAATAGTAAGTCAAAAGAACTTCATGACCAAAAGAAGAATAAATATTGCTGCATTCTAGTGTAACAAAAATCACAATCAATGGGCTTATTTAAAAATTATTTTAGGATTGCATTAATTAAATTATAAACAGTTTAAAAATGCAAAGATGACATAGCTTACCCCTTTCCAAATCTTTGGGTTAAATTAATTTATTACTCTTGGATAAGCATGTCTTATATTATTAAATGTTTAAAACAATGTTTTTTGGAAGATAATTAAATATTTACAAATTTATTAAAAAGATATGCCATAAAACAGGTTACAAATTTAAATTAAGTGATGTATTCCTGAGACCATGATCCTATTTGTCCCAAAGTCTCTGTATTAGTACTAGACTAGAGACACCTATTTATTTCTGAGCAGATTTGGAACCCAGTGTTTGGATTATTCCAGAAATGATTCCATCAGCCTTAGAGAGGATATTGCAACTTATATTGCAATCCATCTTTAAAAAAAAAGATTCCCATCTTATAGTACTCATCAGTTCTGTATCCTAATTTGATTTCTGATCTTGACTACTACAGATGTTTTCATAGGTTTTGGTTCCTGGACAATCTTATCTATAACCCTAGCCTTCCCCTTTTATTTGATGAAGACTTGACCCTTCCTTTTTATCATTTTTTGGTCTCAGAATAATGATCAATGAATTACAAGCTTCAAAAAAAAGAGAATTGCATTATCATAGAATGAAAAGTAGATTACTGACGATTTATTTTGGAAAAATAGTTTTGTCAACGAGTAAGATTTAGAAATACAGATAATGGGAATATATTTTGAATCATTCTTGTTCAGTTTTTTAATCCAAATAGAAAATATTTTATATTGGTAACTCTGAGAAGAGCAATAGTTCTAATAAGATTCCTGCACTGAAAATGTAACCTATACTTAGGTCTCAAGTCTCCTTGCATTTATTGTTCCCTCCGGCTCCAGTCAAATTAATACGTCATTTTTTTGTGTCTGCTACTGTAATTTGCTCTTAGCATTGGCATGTAGGTGGTGGCATTTTCCAGAGCAAGATGGGAGACTTCTCTCAACCTATCAACCCTTTCATCTTAGACCTCTGTCACCTTTAGTACCTGCAAGGCATTTTTCCTAGATTCTTCAGCTGTTTACAGTTGCATTCTGACTTATGGAAAAGCTTCCCATTTTTATTAGAATTGAAAAAGATCAATCAGACTATGCCCTCAAGAATTAAAATTAGTAAATGTGAGGTACATATTACTTTCTTTCTAAATTCCTTTAAAAAGGAGTTAGTCCATTTTAAAATCCAAGACATCCTAAATTCTACTTTGTTAATAAAAAGAGACAAATATTTAAAATTAAATTAGTAACCTATCTATATTGATTATTGCTTGTTCCCGTCCTTGATTTTAGATTCTTTTTCAGATTAATTGCAAGGGCTCAATTATCTGTTCTTTAAATTGACAGAAAGCTTATAAAACATACAGCTGGGCTTTGTTTATCAACAAGGTCAAATAAAATAGTTAAAATCTTCCAGGTCCCTTTTAGATTTGCATATCTCCATAAAAGTACAGATTCTTTTCAAAGAAAGCATTGAATAATTATTACACCAATCCAGATTTTTAATTACACCTATAGGCCTAGATATATATTATATGTGTATTTAACACTAAAATGAGGCTATCCTAAAGACTTATTTAAAAATAAACACAATAGTAGGATTCATATGAAGTACAACATTATACCCTTGATAATTTATTGACACATCTCTGCTTTTTCCAATCAGCCATGGGAATCAGTTCTCAGCAAGGGTTTTCTTTCTTTCTTTTAAAAGCCTATTACAAATGAAAGGAGGAAGAATTATGCTTGAGGACATACATACCCACAAACAGCACTGTGCTAAAAGAGCATGAGTATACACAGCAGCTACGTAAAGCTTGAAAATGCAATGCACTTGACCTTAGGGGACCTTCTAAGGTCTCCTCTTTCTCCCACGGTTATAAATGCCCACTTGATGAGATGGCTGGCATAATCATGTGATAACCAAACAAATAAATAAAATATAATGTATGTCACGTGGATATTCTTGTCATGGACCTCCTTAAGAATACATTCTAAATAAAGCAATAGATGCAATTTACATAGACTTCTGCAAAGCCTTTGATTCAGTGGTACATGACAAACTACTGTTAAAACTAAACTCTTATGGCATTTCCGGATCCCTTCATAAGTGGATTACTTCATTCCTGTCAAACAGGCAACAAATAGTAAAAATAGGGAGCGCTATATCAAACCCTGCTCCAGTCAATAGTGGTGTCCCCCAAGGCAGCATTTTAGGATCCACACTCTTTATACTCTATATAAATGACCTTTACGATCACCTTATTAGCAATTGCGTCCTCTTCACGGATGATGTAAAACTATTCAACACCACAGACAATGCTACTGTTCTTTAAAGTGACCTTGATTATGTGTCTGAATGGTCAAACATTTGGCAACTCCAAATCTCGACCAACAAATGTTCTGTCCTACACATTGGTAAAAAAAATCAATTCACCAAATACAAACTAGGCAGACATGAGCTCGTTGATGATCCTCACTCTGTCAAGGACCTTGGAGTACTCATATCTAATGATTTAAGCGCTAGAGCTCATTATAACAGCATTGCCAAAAAGGCATTAAGAGTTGTAAATCTAATCTTACGGAGCTTCTCTTCTGGAAATATTGAATTGCTAACTAGGGCATTCAAAACCTTTGCTAGACTAATACTCGAATACAGCTTATCTGCCTGGAATCCACACTGTATATCAGACATTAATACAAATTTAGCAAGTCCAGAAGTATTTCAAAAGAAGAGTACTACACTCCTCTGCTCGCAACAGAATACCCTATACCATCAGGCGTGAAATTTTGGGCTTGGACAATCTTGAACTATGCCGCTTATGGTTGGACTTAAGCGTAGTACACAAAATTATCTGCTACAATGTCCTACCAGTCAATGATTACTTCAGCTTCAACCGCAACAATACAAGAGCACACAGCAGATACAAACTCAATGTTAACTGCTCCAAACTTGATTGCAAAAAGTACAACTTCAGCAACAGAGTGGTCAATGCCTGGAATGCAGTACCTGACTCTGTTGTTACATCCTCAAACCCCCACTCCTTCAATCTCAAACTATCCACTATTGACCTCACCCCATTCCCAAGAGGTCTGTAAGGGGCATGCGTAAGTGCACCATTGTGCCTCCCGTCCCTGTCCTATTGTCCCCATTTATTTGTACCTATTTCCTGTATTCTTACTCATGTTTACACTTATACCTATTATCTTGTAAGCGATTGACAAATCAAATCAAATAAATAAAAAATAAATTCTAAAAAAACATTGTTCTTGTAGCATCTCAATGAGGCTCCAACGTAGTTCCTGCAGATATCCCATCATGGATATTTCTATTTCATGCTGCTCTCCTAGATTTAAGTTAACCATTCCTTTTATGGCATCTAACTTTATTTTAAAAAATCATATTTGACTCCTTTGTATAGTATTACCCCGAATGTACCATCAAATATGTAGGGAAGAAACCTAAAACCATGGCAATTATCAGGAGATACTATAATTCAAATTTATATCAATGGTTTTGGTCATCTTTTATGATAAGCACATTATCATAAAATAAAATAAAATATCAACTATAGGTAGGCCTCAGCTTACAACCAACCATTTAGTGATTATTCAAAGTTATATAGCACTGAAAAAAGTGACTTATGACCACTTTCCATAGCTATCACCATTGTAGCATTCCCATGGTCATGTGATCAAAGTTTGGATGTTTGGCAACTGGCATGTACTTATGACGGTAGCAGTGTCCCGAGGTCATATGATTTCCTTCTGCAACTTTCTGATAAGCAAAGTCTACAGGGAATCAAATTCACTTAACAACTTTATTAACTTAGCAACTGCAGAGATTCTCTTTATCAACTGTGGCTAGGAAGATTGTAAAATGAAGCAAAATTCCCTTAACAACCATCTCACTCAGCAACAGAAATTTTAGGTTCACTTGTGGCTATAAGTTGAGGGTTACCTGTACACAGTTGTTTTTTGCTTGCCTCATGTTGCGCTACTAATTTAAAAAAAGTTAACAACCAGAGATCGAAACAAGAATAGACTTTCTCCCCATATTAAAAAAAAACAAAACCAAAATTGTGGAAAGTAGTTTTAGTTATCCTTCAACAGTGTAGAGAAGCTAAGCAATGCTAAGCTAGAAATGTGAAAAGCAATCACTTGATTCAAATCAAGAAAATTGCTTTGATTTGTCTCTTTAGTACATCAGTAATGAAAATTGGAATCATCTGCTCCTTGTTTTGTACTAACTACAGTTCTCAATAATGTTTGAATTTGAGAACTGTAGCTTGTCCAAACTGTTTGATAGAACACTCCAGAATCAAAGTTTCCAATGCTGGCTTTTTTAAACAAACCTTGTGTACCAAGGTCACACGTTCTAAGGAACTGTAGTCAATCTATAAACAGAGTGGAATGTTTCTAATATCCTTTTTTTGGAAAACCAAAAGGAGGAAGGATAGAGCAGACTGTAAGACTGTAGTGAGAAGCCACCCACTATAACCTGCTGTGTGCTCAGCTGAACTTAGATCAGGTTTTCCCACACTCTAATGCCAATTTTTTGAACTAATATAATGGAATGTAAAAATCTAATCCAGCCTTAATTCTGGGCAATGTGGGAGGCAATATACAGCTTTCATTTTAAAAAAATGATGCTAACGTTCATTATCTGCAAACATGATTCAGCACTGTCAATATGACAGTTGAAATTATGGTGGTTTCTAACAGACAAAAAAATAGTAACTTGAAATGTCCAAAAAGCAAAAATTCCACAAATGTATTTGGAGAAAAAGAATGCTTGTGTATGTGTGTATATGTACATTTTCTCTTAAATTACTTTAAGTGATTTATCACATCCAGAATTTTGGAATAAGGTTTAGCAGAAATTCAATAAGCTTTACATTTAATCTCTCCCAAACAAAGTATGATTCCTCCTCTTCCACCTGGCTTGTAGATATACCTCCTCAAAACAAAACAATGTAACTTAATTACTATATATTAATATTGAACAATACATCTAAAATGTAGGAAAAGTTTAATTGCCTTTCTCTTTTACTCCAGTGTAGAAGGAACAGAATATTCCTCATGTTCTTATGGAAACTAATTCATGAAGAGACATAAAAATAATTATAGGTCATAAATCAAAACTAGCATTCAAAAACAACCCTCTCACCTGGATATATCAAAGACGTCATCATAAAAGTTCAATGAGAAAGCAACACAAAAGAAATGCTGATTAGGTAGATTAAAATAGCCCACAGATTAATAGAATGAGCTATAACTTGTTCAGGCAAAATGATCCTTCCTTTCACTTGCCGAATGCCATCTATTTCAATACATACGTATACAAAAGGAGCATTCATCCAGCCACCCATTTCTCAGCAGGGTCTAATAAATGTGCACTATAAAGGGGCACAAGCTTGCTGAGATTTAAAAGGAGGAAGGTTTGACAAATGTTTGATAGAACTGAAATAAGATAGTGACCTACAACACACTGCCTTCAGTTGAAACAATGGAGTCTCAGAAATGACTCTAATGGCGAATAAATGTGCTGTCATTCTTAAAAAATAGTTTTTAAAGAGGAAAAAATATCAAAGAAATGATCTCATGTTACAAGTCCAGAAATATCTTTAATTTAGGGAGGTAGGATGATGGCAATATAGATGTGAGGAAGATCATTTATTTTTGGACTTCTTTGAATCCTGAGAAGTAATGTTGTGAATTTGTGCATTAAAACATCAGCACATTCATATCTAAAAACGATATCCAGCTAGCAAACCGAAATGGAGGTTTTTTTCCACTTTTAAGCAGACAATTTATGGATTTCAACTTTTATATATATATAAGACTGGAGGTTTTTTAATAATATCACCAAAATATAATTTATAACCCTTAAAACAACAGACAATGCCTGAATATTTACTGCTTGTCTCTTAGCTGTCATGTATAGGCAAGTTCACACTGAAAATATTATTTTATTTGTTTGTTCTATCTTGCCCTTCCTCTAGAGACAAGCCAGCTTATATGGGAATCTCTCTTTATTTGATCCTCTGAAATAAAAGCAAACTCAGTCTAGTTTACCTCACAAGGTAAACTGAACTGAGAGAAAATGACTGGCAAAAAGTCACCTCAATAAATTTCCCGTGAACAAGGAAAAACCCACCAGCTGAATCTCAGCACTGAAGAGCAGCACTAATGTTAATCTGGGAAATGCAGAATATTCCTTTAGGGACACATATCACTGGAAATCTACAAACAGGCCTACTTCCCTTGCAACTTGAGCACCTTGGTGCTTTCTGAGCTTGGTTGTTTTCTTGCAGACATTTCATTACCCAAACTAGGTAACATCATCGATGCTAATTTTGTCAGGCAGCACTAATCTTCATTACCAAGGCAAACTGATCGGTTAATTCTTACTTAACACACCATTTTTACAGTGCATGTTGGCTGGAGCAAAAAAAAAAATGGAGGAAAAGAAGGCAGAGGATAATGTGACTGTCAGGGTAAAGAGAAGGAAGACAAGAGATCACAGAGACCACTACAACTTCCATGGAGTAAAGCAGAGGTCTCCAAACTTGGCAACTTTTAAGACTTGTGGACTTCAATTCCCAGAATTCTCCAGCCAGCATAGCTGGGGACCCCTGGAGTAAAGTGATCTCCTTTTCTTCTTCCTGGGTAGTGGTGGAATAGAAACGGGGAAGAATCTGCAGAAATTCTTGCTTAAGGATCCCACAAACATTGTGACAACTCTGGGATCAAAAGTTACATGATGTCCACAAACACAAACCTTTCATTTATCTATAATACAGAGATTTTGCAGACTAACAAATATATTACTGCATAAGGTCTGTCTGTCTGTCTGTCTGTCCATCCATCCATTCATCCATCCACTGCCGCCAGCCAGCCAGCATCTGTCTTCTTTTGTCAAGGAAAGATCTCAGGGCAGCTTATGGCTTACAATTCATTCTTATTATTGGAAATCATTTTCATTAAGAGCTCCATTTTCCATGAATCTATCTAAACTTATTTTAAATTTTAATTTCTATACATTTGGGTAATTTGAACTCTGTAGTTTAAAGTTTTCTGTGGTATTAATGATCAGCAATATACTTACATTTTGAGTCAAATGGAGCCCATTGTTTCAATAAAAGTCAAGCTTGTCCAAAATACATTTTCTCATGTTCAATGAAACCAAATCCCTCCTACCAATACAATTGTCTTCTGCTGAACTATTATGTCTGAGAAATTGTCTTTAACTTCTATTCAACAAGTGCATTTATTTTATTAAGTTTAGGCACTGTCCATTTCACTATATTTATTTAAGAAAATTTATATTGCCGTGTATTCACACATGGCGATTCAAGGCAGCTTACATAGATATAAAAATCATATAAAAGAAATAGAAATAATAAATTCGTAAAGTAACCATCCCCCATGCCCACCTCCGAAAACACATTTTCATACAAACCATAGGTTCCATCCTGCTCCAGGTCTGCTGACAGAACCATGTCTCCAGCGCCTTCCAAAAAAAGGTGTTAGTATGGCAGCGATCTAATGTCTGGGGCAATGATGTTCCAAAGAGAGGGAGCCACTACAAAGAAGGCCCTTCTGCTGGGTCCTGCCAGATGTATCTCCCTAGCGGATGGGACCCGCAACATTCGTTGCCTCCCCGCTCTAGTGGGTTGGGTAGATGTGACTGGCAAGAGATGGTTCCTCAGATAACCTGGTTCCAAGCCAGGGCTTTAAAGGTGACAACCAGCACCTTGAATTGCACCCGGAAGCAAATCGGTAACAAATACAGTTCCCGCAGGAGAGGTGATACATGTGCACTCCGAGCTCTGCACAGAATCATGCGAGCTGCTATGCTTTGCACTAGCTGAAGCTTTCAGATGCTCGTTAGGTGCAGTCCTATGTACAGTGCATTGCAATAGACAAGATGGGAGGTGACTTGGGCATGAGTGACTGTGAGTGGGGATTGTTGGTCCAGGAAAGGGCGTAACTGGCACACAACCCAGTTGTGCAAAGGCCCTCCTGGCCACAACTGCCACCTGTTCTTCGAGCAAGAGTCGTGAATCCAGGGGAACTTCCAGTTTACGCACAGAGTCTGTTTGGGGAAGTGCCACCCTATGCAAGACCAAAGGGGAAATTCTCCATGGGCTACCGAACCCCAAGCTCAGAGCCACTTGGTCTTGCCAGGGTTCAGTTTTAATGACTGAATATTAACGATTCTGTGCACTTTGCAGATAAAAAGTCATTGAATCATAATAAAAATACAGATAAAATCGAATTAAAACCAAACAACAAATGGAGTATAACAAGACAGATCCTCGTCATGCCATGAATAACTTTAAAAATGATAGCCCACAACTTGAATTGGACCCGGAAGCAAGCTGGCATCTAATGGGGTTCATGCAGTAGAAGTATAACATGTACAGTCCTATGGAGTGGCCAAAACTGCTTGCACAGTTGCATTGTTCACCAGCTGCAGCTTCCAGATATTCTTCCAAGTGTATTACATTGTGGTAGTCCAAACAGGTGGTAATGAGGGCATGAGTGACTTGAGAAAAGGGCTCCCAAACGAGAAATGGGCATAACTAGCATGCAGCTCAAAGTTGAGATAAGGCCCTCCTAGCCAAGACTGCCACAAATAATATTTTATTTCCAGGAGTGCATAAGCCTCGAATTGTAACCTGTATCAATGTTGATTTTGTAACTTGTGGCCAGATGCCTGCCAGAAATCTGTGTTTCTAATTGTCAAACCACTTATTATTTGTATTTCCCCTTCTGGCAGCATATCTTCAGCATGAAACAATTCTTGTAGGTCCTGTCCAAGGCATACTTTCTCTCTTTAGTTGGATTGCTGCCCTTCTTTCCTGCCCTTATTGTTCATACTGTCAGAGGAAATGTCACTTTAAGAATGGAATGGACACTGAATATGTCACTGTCATATTCACCGAGAACCTTTCCACAAAGCATTCTGAGGTTTATTTCAATTAGAAGTAATATACAATGTGACTCAAATAAACATTTAAAACTTTATTTCATCTTCTTCAGATCAGCTACTTTGGCCTCACAATATTTCCCACAAGCCAAGAGGACACTATACTAAATTCAATCCAATTTCTACACAGCTTGTTAATCAAGCTATATGTGCACCACTCTTTACATGCCCTGGTTACTTATGTCAAATGTACCTTTCTAATTGAAAAACAGAAAATTTTCTTGCCTCTTCTTTTAATTGCTGTCACAGGACCTTTATGAGTTGAGTAAGTTTCAGGTTCATATCTTTCAGATGTTTCTATTCAAAATGTTGTTTTCCAAGCTGGGATGGCTCTTTTCAAGCTTAACAAACTTGTGGAAAACAGCTTTAGCACATGAAGGAAACATATATAAATACATGAAATAGTTTAAAGCAGCAGCCCCCAACTTTTTGGGCACTAGGGACCATTCCACGCAGAGGTTTTTGTGTGGGGAGGCGTGGTTGTGTGTGCTGCCTGCATCCAGTGGATGGGGCTTCGCTTGTTTGCATGAGCTGGTTCCTGGCATGCGAAGGCCCGGTGCCAGTCCATGGGCCCCTCATTTAAAGCTGATTCTCTACTTTTGGCACATACAAATTCCAAGGAACAGAGAGAAAGAGAAAGTGTGTGTGTTCTGTGCTGGAAAAATTCATTTCAGTCACTTAATGTTATCACAATTCTGCCAAAAGACCATTTTATTTATATATATATATACATTATCTGCAATAATGGTTGTTAATTTAAGTACCTACAGAAAGTATGTAATACTGATAGCAGTATAGTATTAATCTCTTTAATTAATAGCAATTAATCAAATTAAAATCTTACTGAAATAATATATATCACATAATGAAATCTTAAACTTAATCATCCTAATTCAAATATATATTATATATGTATAATTATATGGCTAGTTTATAAATAGCCCGTTATGGCCCTACAACAAGTAAAGTTCACTTTCAAGCAACCACATTTTAAAAATTCTGTATTAGTAACCAAAAACTGCTTGGTTAGTAAACTTCAAAGAACTCCTTTAAACACTGGATTTGATATTAATGGGTAATCTCTGTTCATATGTAAGGCAAATGATAATCATAGTGTGCTAATAGTGCTACTTAAATAGAAAATTGAGCATTTTGACAGATTTTCCACTCATAGCTCAGGTTCTGAACAGGAGTAGCCAAAAGTATCTCTCCGGAGTAATGTATTTCCCATCCCATTCCAGTAGGAAGTCAACTTTAATTTCCATAAAAAGAAGACATGTAAGAAGACATTTCTACCATAGCCACTTTTAGTTTGTCTTTTATTTTGACTATGTTGTTCACTAGCTTTTACAAAATAAAATAGCAGCTTGGGTACAGGATGTTGATCAAATTATATCCTTTTATTTGCTGATTGATAGCTGGACAGAGGACTGATTGGCTTATCCATTTCAAGGCTGGCTGAAATGAAGTGGACTACAAGTCAATTCCAATCTGTTTCGTAACTGACTGGAGAATGGATCTGCTATGATGGAGCTGTTTATCTTCCTGCTATCCTTGTTCTACCTCCTGAAAGGGAAACTTGTTCAATCAGGATCTTCTTCTTCACCCTCTTCCTCCTTCCATTTTGACCAACTACCTTGCTTCAAGCCAGCTTTCATCTTTTCTCCTTTTCATTTCCAATGCCTCTCAGATGACCGGGTGTGAATCTCTTTTCGTGAAGTTCGGCTCCAAGGTACAGATGGGCTTGTTGATCGCATACCTGGCTCCCTGCCATGCATCATCTGCCCTGCTTGAGCTCCTCGAGGTTATAGCCGGCATAGCGGTTGAGACCCCCAGGCTCATGGTCATGGGGGACTTCAACCTACCCTCTGCCGGCGGTACCTCGGGGACTGCTCAAGAGTTCATGGCTTCCATGACAGCCATGGGCCTGACCCAGCTAATTCGGGACCCTACTCACGTGGGAGGTCACACCCTGGATTTAGTTTTTGTCTCCGACCAGTGGCAAAGTGATCTGGGTATAGAGGATACAGCTTTAGAACCACTGTCATGGTCAGATCACTTACTCCTAAGGCTCGACTTCCATTCCGCACACCCCGACCGCAGGGAGGCGGGACCATTAAAATGGTACCGCCCCAGGCGCCTGATGGACCCAGATAGGTTCCTGATGGAGCTTGGGCCACTTCCCGAAGCTCACACACACGACTCGGTCGAAGACTTGGCTACCACCTGGGAAAAGGTGGCTGCTGGGGCCCTAGACCGAGTCGTGCCCTTGCGGCCTCTGACCCGGCACCGATCCCAAGTGGCTCCTTGGTTCTCCGAGGAGCTAAGGGAGATGAAGCGCCGGAAAAGACGCCTAGAGAGCAGTTGGAAGGCCAGCCGCTCTGAATCTGACCGAACACTATTACGTTCCTATATTAAGACGTATTTAGTGGCGATGAGGATGGCGAGGAAGACCTACCTCTCCACCCTTATTGCGTCTGCAGAAAACCGCCCAGCCGCACTGTTCAGGGTGACCCGCTCCCTCTTGGAGGTAGAGACACGGGAAGATCCCTTACAGGGACGAGCTGAAGAATTTTCTAAGTTTCTGCAGGACAAAATCACTCAGATTCGAAATGAACTGGACTCCGACTGGGCATCTCCGGGTGGGAAGGCGGGGGTGGATATCGGCGAGGTCAACTGGGTTGAGTTCGATCCTGTTACCATAGAGGACGTGGACAGAATACTGAGGGGACTGAATGCTACCACCTGTTTGTTGGACCCGTGTCCCTCTTGGCTGGTCTTGGCCACCCGAGAGGTGACTCGAGGCTGGCTCCAGGGCATTATAAACGCTTCCTTGAAAGAGGGGTTTCTACCCGCCTCCTTGAAGGAGGCAGTGGTACGACCTCTCCTCAAGAAACCGTCCCTGGATCCAGCACTGTTATCAAATTACCGTCCTGTCTCCAACCTTCGCTTTGTTGCAAAGGTTGTAGAGACTGTGGTGGCACGTCAGTTCCCGCAGTACCTGGATGAAACGAGTTATCTCGACCCCCTCCAATCGGGCTTCAGACCCGGGCACAGCACAGAGACAGCATTGGTCGCGTTGATGGATGATCTCTGGAGGGCACGAGACAGAGGTTGTTCCTCTGTCCTGGTGCTGTTAGATCTGTCAGCGGCTTTTGATACTGTCGACCACAGTATCTTATTGCAGCGATTGGAGGGGCTGGGGATTGGAGGCACCGTCCTACGATGGTTCTCCTCCTTCCTCTCCGACCGTTCGCAATTTGTGTTGACAGGGGGACAGAGATCGACCCCAAGGCCCCTGCTTTATGGGGTGCCTCAGGGATCGGTACTCTCGCCCCTATTGTTCAACATTTATGTGAAGCCGCTAGGTGAGATCATCCGTGGCTTTGGGGTGGAATTCCATCAATACGCTGATGATACTCAGCTATACATCTCCACCCCAGACCACCCCAACGAAGCCATCAAAGTGATGACCCGATGTCTGGAGGCCGTGCGGGATTGGATGGGTCATAACAGGCTTCGTCTCAACCCGACCAAAACCGAGTGGCTGTGGTTTCCTGCTCCCAGATACAGTCAGCTTGTTCCCTCGCTGACCATAGGGGGAGAGGTACTGACCCCTGTGGAAAGAGCGCGCAATTTGGGTGTCCTCCTGGATGTACGGCTGTCTTTGGAAGAACATATTGCAGCCGTCGCCAGGGGGGCTTTTTATAAGATTCGTTTGATCTACCAGTTGCGGCCCTTTCTGGATCTGGACGCACTTCGCACAGTCACTTCCGCCCTCGTTATCTCCCGCTTGGACTACTGCAACGCTCTCTACATGGGGCTCCCCTTGAAGAGTCTCCGGAGGTTACAGTTAGTCCAGAATGCAGCCGCACGGATGATTATGGGCGCCCCCAAGGACACCGACATAACACCACTTCTCCGCAGACTGCACTGGCTTCCTGTGGCCTTCCGGATTCGATTCAAGGTGGTACTATTAGTATTTAAAGTGCTCCATGGCTCGGGACCTGGCTACTTACGGGACCGCCTTCTGCCACAAACAACCTCCCGCCGCCCAGTACGCTCCCACAGGGTCGCCCTGCTTGGGATACCGCCACCTGATCGTTGTCGGCTGGCGACCCCAAGATTACGTGCTTTCTCTGTGGGAGCCCCCTCCCTTTGGAACTATCTCCCCCCGGAGATACGAGACACATCGGACATCCTAACCTTCCGGCGTGCAGTCAAGACCTTACATTTTAAGCAGGCCGGCCTAGCCAATTAAAGGTTTTCTGAGATTTTTAAATTTTAGATTCAAATAAGACTTTTAATTCTATTTGATGGGACTCAATCATTTACTTACTTACTTATTTTACTCATTTATCCTATTTTCATCTATCTATATTCAATTCTGAGTTAATTACTGTTACTGTTGACTGTATCTTTATATGTTTAGACTGTACACCGCCCCGAATCCCTTTTGGGAGAGGGAGCGGTATAAAAATACGATAAATAAATAAATAAATAAAATAGAAAACCAATTATATATACATCCCCATTTTGCAAAGACATCAAAAAAACCCGATCTCCTGCCATCAGCTGCTAGCATCAAAGTTGTGCTTTGCTCAAAGGAATCTTCAGCCAGTTTTCTGGAAAGCCAGGCAAATAAACTTCCTCTATGCATTAACAAATTTGTACAAAAACATCCCCCACGGATGATTATATGAGATAATCAAATCCAGCAGCAACATCTTTAATAATAGTTGAGGCACACCAAACAAGTCTACAAAAACAAAATAAACACTGGAGAATAAACAAGGTGGATACAGTGACAAACATGCCTCATTAAAGCCGCTGAGAGAATGGCTGCAGGATTACCGAGATGGACTGTGGTGTTTTAATGGTATGTTCTATGTCTGCAGACAAGAATGGCTACAGATGTAATGACTAAAATTACAGAGCTTGGGAAGCATTGCTTAAAACAACAGGCTTTTGAGCTGAGAGCTGAGCTACAAGGACTAATCTCACAACAATTGTTTTAATTTTATGAGTTGTTTATGAGCTTTAACACTCCTTTTTGCTATTAAAAATGACAATTTCTGTAAAGGAGTAAAAGGGAAATACTGGAAAGAAATCTTACCACTATACAAAAATAGCTTCTTTCCCAAATCTGTGTGACTATGTCTGAGTACCCACTCAAGGACCTTCTGACTTAAGATAATGTGTATCTAGCACAAACTTACAAGAGATACTAGGAAATTAGTGCAGGGCACTGAGATACCCAAATCATTGTTGAAGGGACAGATATAAACCCAGTATACACTAAATGAATGATTAGGTATTGGAAAACAGATGCACTCAATAGCAGGCTGATAAACAATATTTTTCTACTACCAAATGACACTAGAAAGTTTATTTCTGGTGACAGTGGAAATCTCACAAGGTCATCTATAGGTATTATGAATGAAATACAGTAAGAGCCTATCAATTGCCAAGAAATAAAGCAGGTTTGTAGATGGCCTCCTTTTCATATTCAAAAACATGAGAATTTGGAGGCTGTTATGTAATTTCTTGCAGAGGTGCAGGTTATTTCTTAATTACAGATTTGCCATTTTTTAAAGACCCCTGCTCTAAATTAATGAATATATTTAAAGTTAATCATGTCAGCTTATGAATTAAAGCCAGATTTGCTTTGAATCTTTTTTGGTTTCCTTTGAACATTGCAAAAGACAATGGCAGACCACTTCTATATAATTGTCTGCATAATTAGATAGATATCTAATTATGTAATTAGGAGTCAAATTCAACTCAAATAAGGCTGTACAATATGCAGCACAAACAATCTTCAAACAGCCATGCTGAGATTCTAATTTATTCAATGAACTGATATGATGGGAAAGCAATATTTAACCCTGTTCGTCTGATAGTATTCTTCTGACTTGAGTCCCTTATCTAAAGCCACCAGTAGCCACATGGAGATAAAAAGCTGGATTCCATCTATAGAAACATGTCTTTCATCCTATGAAATTTACATTAAATTACCTGGAATCATCCTTTTCATTAGCAAATTGGTTATACAGTGCAAATAAGGATAAAATTAGATGCGTATAAGCAACAGTATGTCACTTTTTCTCAAGTTTACTAAATATTTGATTCAGTAGACAGAACAGACTGCCAATTGTTCTTATTTGTATATGTGTGTGCACATAAACATATATGGAATTATTTACTACTAAGGCTTTCAAACAGAAACCTCTTATTTGAATCCATTAACACCTAAGGTCTATACAATAAATAAGTAAGGCAGACATCTGTCCTAACTCTGAAAATGAAAAAAACAAATGTTTCACCCAATAATATACTCAGACAGGCATTTGAACTGCTTTGTAGAATTTCCTCTTTCCTTCATTTTAATAGTACCGTGTTTCTCACAAAATAAGGCAGGGCCTTATTTTTCTTTTCGGGGGTGAAATAATTTCTCTCTCCCCCCATCAGGGCAGCAGCGGTGTGGATGTCAGCTTTGGCAGGGCATTTTAAATTGCAAGACCTTCAGCGCCTGCCACTGCTGCTTCCTCTGCCGCTCTTGCTTTTCCTTCGCTTACCTCCACAGTTTCCGCCAGCGCTGGCGCGAGAACAGCAGCAGCGCCGGCGGGAAGGTGGAAGCGTTTCTCCTGCTGCTTGGGTGTGTGCCTCCTGTTTGTCTTCCACGTTCCTGCCGGCACGAGAACAGCAGCAGCGCCGGCAGGAAAGTGGAAGACACATAGGAGGCTTCTGCACACACCCGAGCAGCAGCAGAAATGCTTTCACATTCCCGCCGGCGCTGCTGCTGTTCTCGTGCTGGCAGGAACGTGGAAGACACACAGGAGGCTTCCGCACACACCCGAGCAGCAGCAGAAACGCTTCCACCTTCCCACCGGCGCTGCTGCTGTTGTCGTGCCGGCAGGAACGTGAAAGACACACAGGAGGCTTCCGCACACACCCGAGCAGCAGCAGAAATACTTACCCGTTCCCACCGGCGCTGCTGCTGTTCTCGTGCCGGCAGGAACTGTGGAAGCCATGGAGACAGCTCCCCCACCCGAGAAGCAGCAGAAACACTTCTACACTTCCTGCTGGCGTGAGAACATCAGCAGCGCCGTGCAGGGCATTGTTAAAGGCAAATTTTCCCCCCCACCCCCCCAGCATGTTTTAACCCCCTCCCTCCCGCCCCAGCATGTTTTAACCCCGGCCTCCCCCCCCAGCATGTTTTAAACTAGGCCTAAATTTGTGGGGAGGGGCTTAATTTCATTTCATGCCTAGAAAACATGCTGGGTCTTCCTATTGTTGGAGGCCATATTGTTGGAGAAACACGGTAGTTCATCTTAATAGTAATTCTTTCTTGTGGGTTTTCAAGATGAAACAATGAACAGCAATCTATCTGTGTAGTTTATTGCTTTTATGAATACATGCATCTGTTTGAGTTCAGAACAGCAGTCCCTCAAGGCCTTATAACAGATTTATATACTCTTTAAAACACCTTAAAACATCTTCAAAATGAGATGCATAATATATATAGTCTCAAAGGCAAGAATTGGTTAGAAAGAATTAGATCCATGTCCAAGGCATGCTAATTATTTATATAGGATTGAACTAATCCTATATAAATAATTAGGTTACCATAAACATGAATCTGATTACATTGAACTACTGGTGAGGAGAAATGGTTTCCTAGGTACATAAGTATCCAGTATGATAGATCCTCCACTTTCTATGAAGAAAAAGAAAAACTCAGACAAAAATCTAAGAATGCACTATATTTAAATAATTATTTAACAATCAGTGCATCTAATTATTTAAATTATTTAATTATTTAGTATTATTTAATGGCCAAGTTCTCAACAGAAAGCAGAAAAGTGAACAAATATAAACACAGAGGATCTCACATATGAAGATGTCAGTATAAAATTATGAGTTTGCCACCAACTTCCATCCTGGACAAACCATTCCCAATATATAAAGCAACAGGGATACTTTGGGAAAAAGTTAAATATATTCTTCTACCATTTCTCAAAATTGGTGATATAATTTTCTATACCCATATTCATAATTAGTGTGGAAAGGGCAGTATATTCCCAGAACTATTGCCCAAAATGGTACATTTATATTTCAATGCATACTTCTGAATTTAGAAACACATATCTTATATGTTTATATAATATATCATTTAAGAATAAAATAAGGAAGCAGAATTATCCTGGTTAACTATATATGAAAACTTGCTAGTGAAAGCAATTAGAAAACACTCCCACTTTGTTCCTATTCCTTTACAGCAAATATTATATATAGCAAAGTGTTGATTGATATCCAGATTGAAACTCTTATTAAGATGTTCCCAAGCAAAATAAGACCCCTAAATCAACCATGAACACTAATTTACAAGCTTGGATTATCTAAGAACTAGGAATTTAGGACTGAATAACAAGCTAATCTTTCTCATTTTTATTAAATGTGCGCATATAAAGTAGAAAAGTAAAAAAGCTGAATGATCCAGGTCCTGCTTGTTCAGAGAAATTCTGATTTATAATTCTGTATTTGCCTGTGTGCAGCCTCTGTGTGAAGAGATGAACTATAAAGCTTCCCGCTAAAGCTTTTAAGCTTCTGCAGGTGGAAGCACCTGTCTGACTTCATCTAGATAAAATACTAATCTGCGTCAGGCCTGGTTAATCGTTGGATGGAAAATTATAAGGAAATATCAAGCAATAGGTTAGAGTAGGAAACTGAAAATGATATTGAAAGAAGGCAATAGCACACTAAAGGTAGTCCTCGACTTACAACAGTTACAATGGCACTGAAAAAAGTGACTTGTGACCGTTTTTCACACTTACGATGATTGCAGCATCCCCATGGTCATGTGATAAAAATTCAGGTGTTTGGCAACTGACTCATATTATGATGACCCAGGGTGGGATCCAAAACAAATACAGTCACAGAAAACAGGAGAAGCCCCTTTTATTCCTTCACTTTGCTTCCAAGCTCCAAATATTCTTGACAGAAGACAAAAAACTCCCACACAAACAGTTACAAGAAGGGAAAAAGCAACTTAAACCAGGCAAGATAAGGGCTGGAGGATGTCCACAGATAACACACAATGGGAAGGACACCAAACTCAGAGAGGAACCATAAACTACAGATATTTCCACGCTGTTTCCAGCGTTTGTCTGTACGCATGTCCATCCTCTTATTCAGTTGTCACAGCTGCAGCCATGAAGAGGATTAAGACCCTCTCCTCCCAAGTAGGCCACATCTCGCCCTTATTTTCTCCTCCCTGTGGTGCCCTAGGATAGAGAGGGGATGGGCCTGGATCCTCCTCTGACTGCCCAGCCGGCCTCTGCCCTTCCCCAGCCTTCTCCACAATCTCTGGAGCCACACTTCCACTCCTTGTCAGCTGTTCCTCCTCTGACTCAGAGTCAGTCTCCACCAGGGGCATGACATATATTTATGACTGGCTGTATTCTTGGGTCATGTCATTACTTTCTGATAAGCTAGGTCAATGGAGAAACCAGATTCACTTAACAACTGTATTACTATCTTAACAACTGCAAATGGTTCATTTAACAACTGTGGCAAGAAAAGTTATAAAATGGGACAAAACTCACTTAACAAATGTTTTACTTCACAACAGAAATTTTGGACATAATTGTGGTCGTAAGTTGAGAGCTACCTGTATTTTTTTGAAGACAAGAAAACTGAACAGGCATAATAACTATGAAGATCCCAAAAGTCAGTCCTGACTAAGGAATATTAATTTCTGATATACTTCCTCTATGGTAGGGTATTGATAGAAGAGGAGGGACTAAAGGTTTTTGTGTGTAGAAGGAACTCATACAGTGGGATTGACACAGTTTATGACTTTGTTTTAAATGTCTCTGAAACAGAAATGGTGCCAAAAAAAATGCAAAAAAAATGAAAGTATTTTTTTAAAAGAATGACACCGAGTTCCCCCACCACCTTAGGCTGCTGTGAAAAAAGTATGCTTACCTTGGCTGTGAGGATTTTGTAGGCCTTTAAAGTTAGCAGTCTCCTGCAGAATCCAATTAGTGCTTTACCATACAACATCAATCTAAAGTTACATACTGCTATATAACTAGCCAAAGTAGTATGCCTGTCCTTTTGCTGACCTTCTATAGAACACTGGGATATAGCCTATTTTCCTTAGCAGGTTAGGAAAAGGCCACAAAATTTATTAAAAAGTGAACTGTGAAACTTTCTCCTATATTAAGTTGCAGCGTATTAAGAGAAGTTTTTACTGTCTCATGAACATGTTTCAGAAGTAGCAGATAAGAGTTTCAGGGCTTCTTGTTGCTTCTTTCTTTGGTTTCTGTGCTTCATTCTACATTCATTCATTCTATGAATATTCTCTTTACAGGGCGCATCAGAGGTGGTATTCAGCAGGTTCTGACCAGTTCTGGAGAACTAATAGCAGAAAGTTTGAGTAGTTCGGAGAAACAATAAATGCCACCTCTGACTGGCCCACCCCCATCTATTATCTGCCTCCCTAGTCCCAGCTAATTGGCTGGGTCTTCTTTTGTGGCTCTGCACAGAAGAACGGAGCTGGAAAGCAAGTTAGTGGGGTGGGGAGGGAATGGGATTTTGCAATAACCTTCCCCCAGGAGCAGGATGGAAATGGAGATTTTGCAGTATCCTTCCCCTGCCATGCCCACCAAGCCACGCCCACAGAACTGGTCATAAAAATTTTTTGAATCCCACCACTGGGGAGCATTATAAACTTCAGATTTCAACAAATGAAATGGGCAAGATCCACTTCTTCCATTGTAACAAATAAGAGTGACTTGCTTGCTTATTTGTCTTTTCATTTCAAGAGTGAGCAAGTTTTTATGTTGGCCAAGATCTATACTTGCAGTCCTTACAATATGGAAAGGGTAAATTGGGAAGAGTCCTTAAGGTTTTCATAGTTGAGGCATGCCTATTGTACAGCATTCATTGCTGTTTCATGAGTTTTCTATCTAGGAGTCTTTACCTAGGAAACTAGGTTGCTAATATTCAGAAAATAAACTGAGAAATAAGTTTGAGGTGTATGAAACAGAGCCCAAAATTTCCATTGTTAAGCAAGACAGCTGTTAAGTGAATTTTGCCTCATTTTACGATCTATCTTACCACAGATAGTGAATCACTGCAGTTGTTAAGTTAGTAACACAGTTGTTAAGTGAATCTGGCTTCCCCATTGTCTTTTTTTGTCAGAAGGTGATCACAAGATCCTGGGACACTGTGACTGTCATACATATATGTTAGTTGTCAAACATCCAAATTTTGTTCACGTGACCAAGGGGATGCTACAATATGATCTTGGTACTGATCTCAAGAGGCCCAGAGTAACTGGCTACTAAATATATAAAGTGAATTACACTGTTTACTTATAATTATATATGTACATCAACATTTAGCAAATGTGCTATTAGATACATAAGCTTTCTACTGCTCACACCTAATTCTCCAGCTGTGGTTTTTGGCCAAGATGACAATTGTTGAGCAATTAATAGGTAAACAATTTAAATTAGTTTCTATTATGTACTGCTAAAGCAATTGCAACTGCTAATAACAAAGAAATAGCAACTGCTAATAACAAAAATGTACTTTGTGGAAAACTTCTCATTTCATATTTCATAGTGCATATTTAGGTATGCTGTTTCTGAGAATGAAATATTCTGCTATTGTTATTGTTAACTGCAAGTGGAACAGATATTTGATAAGCAATACATGCACTTCAGCCCACAATTTTGGACCTGGGTTGTCTGAAATGTGAGTGTGTTTTCTTCTTTTCCTCTAAGCACAAAGGAATCAGAAAAGTCATTCCATTTTGTAATAAGCAACATGATCAGTTTGGATCTTGCTGTCATATCTAATCCTGTCACTGGGGTCTGGCACCATATGACTGAAATAACCTGGGTTGACTGATGTAACATAAATTGTATCTGACATCCAGGGAAGGTTTCAGGTTGCAAACTCAGTGACCAAAGTACTTTGGGTTTAATTACCAGAATGATAGCATTAGCACAACATTTCAACTAAGATGGCAGTAAGCGACTGTTCTGTGAACCAGCAACCTAATATCAGAATATTTCCTTCAATGTGACCAATATTGGTCATTTCAATTTTATGACAAAATATGCATAGATTTTATGAATACTAGTGATAAATGATAGCAAGAATGTCAATTAATTTCTAGATGAAACTAAAAGGCATTAAGGAAAAACGTGTAAAGGCTATCAAAGTTTCTTCAAGCTGCTTAAGTCAGAATTGGAGAAGTGAATTGAACTTGGTGGATCAAGGAATTCAATGATCCAGGAAGTAAGAAAAAATAGGATCTGGTCCTCAATTTGGAAATCCAAAGCTTTTTAATAGTCACAAGGGGAAAAGTTGTTTTTTCTGTTAAAAGAAAGGCATGCTTAGCTGATTATTAACAATGGATTCTAATCTATCCAGTTAATAAAAATGTTGGTATTTATAAAAAATTATGCAATAGAATAGTATTTATAAAACATTTTTCAATAAATCTAGGCTATCATATTTATAGTTCAAAACTCAAGATAATCATAGACATTAAAGGAAACAGCAAGGAGATGCAGCTTTCTCTATGTCTTTATTGCCATTTAATGATTGCTTGGAATTTTGTATGATAACCCTAATTAAACCTATTTCCAAAGGAAATTCAATAGTCTCTTAACATTCTTTGTAATGATGTAATGGTCAAATGGGTGAATAGAAAATAAATATGTTTATTTGTAAACAAGATGAACTGCCGGGCAGTTTCAAATATTACTGTAAGAGTCAAAGAGAGTTCATTAATCCCTTACTAAAAAAATAGAAAAGGTCCTTATCATCACAGCCTAAAAAAATCATATAAGTCGAATACCAAGGAAACTTTTCTGATCGTATAAACATTCTCAGAGTAGTTTTTTTTTTCACTTTTCTATAGAAGCTGCTAACTGCTACTTTAGAAAAGTTAAGACATGCAACTAACTCATTCAAATAACCATTAATCTAAACCAGGGGTGTCAAACTCGATTTCACTGATCACATCAAGATTGTGGTTTGACTCTCAAGCTCCATTTTCGGCTGCAACAGCCTCCTACAACCTTCTGCCAGTGAAAATGGAGCTTGGAGAGGCTGCGTGTGGCTCTTGCAAACTCCATTTTCAGCTGGACAGCCTTCTGCAACCCTCTGCTAGCAAAAGCGGGGGTCCGGGGGCTGGCACACAGCCCTCACAAGCTACATTTTCACTGGCAGAGGCATCACGGGATGGTCCTTCACTGTTTTCAGGGCAGCCCAGTGGGTCAGATCTAAGCACCCCGGGGGCCTTGAGTTTGACACCCCTGCTTTAAGAGGTATTTCATTTTTAGGGATCTGAAAGTTTAAAGGCTATTTGTCATAAAAAAACCCTGTTTCCAACACATAGAAAGCCTACTTCTTATTTCTTTATAAAAATATACTGTTTATCTGGAGACACTTTTGAGTTGATCTATTTTGACCAGTTCACTCATATTTTAATATCTCTCTACTGGAAATAAAATACTATGAGGTTCCTTAGTGCTCTCTGAGCTTACTTGGTTTCTTGCAGATGCTTCGTTACCCAATTAGGCAACGTCATCAGTACTAGCCTCTCATAGAACTCTCATGTCAACCCTGAGCCACAATTATTCTCCTTTATTAATAAAATACTATGTAGTTTGGCAAAATACAGAATTCTTCATCATCTAAAATAGGGTTTCCCAAACTGTGAGGGATACCTCCCTTGAGGAAATGCAGAGAATCCAAAGGAAGTGTGAAGAAGCTTTTATTTTTTACAATAAATCCACCTTTTCCAAAGTTTCATTGTATTGCTTTCATTATTCAGTTATATTCATTTTGGTGTTTGTATTTTTAAGAAAGATGAGTACATTAAAATTATATTAAAGGGACATGTGATGGTTAAAAAAATTAGTAATTCCTAATGTAAAATGTCAACAAAGCTTACTTATTTTGTTCAAACTAACAAGAACGCTAAACGGTTTCAAGATTCAACTACGGGTGCCACAATAATTTAACAAGGAAGATTTTAAGTAAAGCAAAATGATTTTTGAGTTGCGGAAGCTTAAGATGTAAAGAACTATGATTATTGAACTTTCATTGGACTGAAATATATTATTTTTGGACTTGAGTAAGAGCGGAACTTATTAAATTAAGAAAAGATGCTCCATCAGGGAGAAAGGAATGATATTTCAAGAGAAATAGTGTTGATGTTTCAAAGCATTAGGAATACTTTGGAAGAGAATCACACTTCCAATATAACCAATCGCTATTTGACCAGGAAGCAAAGTTTCATGCCTGTCTCCCTTCATGTCAAATGCTCAATCCATTTTGGTTGAGCAGACATTGACTTAAGCTTGCAACAAAAGTTTTCAACACTCTCTAATATCGGTGTTTACAAAACAGACAAAAAACTGAAAATAAAGGAAGTCCATCGAAACTTTAAACGGACTTGCTTTAAGTCATATCAAAAGGCCGATATGCTTTGTTTTTCTTACTTCTTTCCATGCTCTTATCCTAATGCACTGACAGCTGAACACTGCAAGATTTCTGGAAATTTTGTGTCATGTATGAACAGTGATGACTGCTTTCACAGCTACTGTAAGAACTTGACACGATTTTTTTAATCACTGAAAGGGACAATTAGATAAATATAGGGACTCCTCAATGATTGCAATTTGAACAGTTGACTCTTTCATTAAGCAACACAATCACTAAGTGAAATATCACATGATTGTGCTGGACTTACAACATTAATTCCACTATGGTCATTAAGCAAATCATCCAAGTGCAACATTCCATGACCACAATTTGCAAATTACTGCAGGTTTCTCCATTGACTTTGCTTTTGGAAGCCAGTTGTGAGGCTTGCAAATGGCGAGGATGGTGTGACCACTGTAAATGGGCACTGCTTGCAAAGTGCCCAAATGGCAAGCATGTGACTATGGGGATGTTGTGACAATACTAAGGGCAAAGTTGGCTCTTCAAGGTAAACCAGACAGGAAAGAAGACTGAAGAATTAAGTTCTTGTTCCATAACATTACAGAATTATAATTGTAATATATATTATAGAACTATATATAGTTCTATAATATAACTATATAATAGAAGTATAACAATTAAAATTATATAGTTATAGTTTTTACCAGGATGAGATTCTACCATTCACACCTATTCACTAGAACCAGTTGTTAACATTTTAAGCAGTTCGGAGAACCGGTTGTTAAAAGAAATTACTGGCCTAATCCTGTAAGGAAGGCAGGAAGGAAACATTCTGGTGTTGCTTACAGAAACTGCCTCTCCGTTAAGCCTTATTACATTCTTGGCAGGACTAGACTTCCTGTCTCAGGAACTTCTCTGGAGTTTATTTTCCCTCCTTTGTTGCTACTTTGCTTGTGTGGGGTGACCATTCAAAGTTACAATGGCACTGAAAAAAGTGACTTATGACCATTTTTCACACTTACGACTGTTGCAGCATCCCTATAGTCATGAGGGGCGAAGCAAGGAGATGTGTGCCCAATGTGAGTGATATTGAGTTGGCCATGCCCAGCCAATAACATGACCACCAAGCCACGTCCACCCGATCACATGACTACCAAGTCATGCCTACCAACGAAGTCACGGCCACAGAACCGGTTGTTAAAAATTTGAATCCCACTCCTGGTTTTAACTATAAGTTTGAATATCTCTGAAGCTCTGTTTAAAATGTTCAATATTTCATAAGTGAATACTGCATTAACAGGTCAATGTTTACAGTTGATTGTTCAAGTCCAGGAGCTTGAGTATAAACCACAGATCATTTTTCAACTAGAATCTTAATTTTAGAGACAAAATTTTAATGAAGGAAATAAAATTAGGTATGCTATTGGTAAAATTTTATACATACTTACATAATTCTCTTTATGGGTAGCTGTGTTCATCATTCTACATTCTCTCACATTTACAGCTACTATATAAGCGTCTTCCTAGCTTGCCTATTAAGGGTTAAATATACAGCTTGTTGAATACTTAACCTTTCTTAAAACATATGGCTTTGTACTTCAAGGGCAGATTCCTGAAGGCAGGCAGAATATTGATAGCTGGCAAAAAAAAAGTTTTTGGAACGGGCACTTTAAAACATCAACTGCACCTTAGAATGTTTACCTACCCTGACTTCTGATTTAAGGAGATTTAGAGGTTGCAGAATACAAATGTTTTTTTCAGCTGCCCTAGGAGAAAAGGGGGAGGGGAGAATAGACTCTTATCTAAATTCACTCTAAAGGGGTATTCAAATGAAATAACATTTTTTTAATTAACTAAGAATATAACTTTTAAGGGATTCTTTCCAATTAACTACTGTAATTGGAAAAGTTATACCATGTTATTCCCACAAATCCAATACAAGGGGTACTGAATAATAAATGAATGTAATATATGGCCTTTTGAAATACAGTATAGGTAACAATTATTTCACTAGCACAGAAAGTCATTTAAACATGTTTTACATGCATCTGTAGCCTTCAAGTAAACTTCCATTGAACTGAACTTTTTGAAAAATTAGCAAATCATCATCTACTCCATCCTAGCGTTTAAATAACCTAATTCTTTGGAAACTGTTTGGCAAAAGCATTGTACAGGAATCCTAGAGAATAATCAAGCCAACATTAAAATGATTGGAAGTTCCCTTTTGACTTTACAGTAGAAATGCAGCATGCATAAGGGATCCTTAAGCAATTTTTGCACAGGGCTTGCCTAGGCAACCATTTCTGTCCACAGCTGGTTATATGCTGCCGTGTTAACCAGAAAATAAGAGTCTCTTCTTGTTTAGAGTATTTTCTTTCTAGAACTGTAAGGAATAATTAACTTATAAATGTAGTACTTCATGAAATGAAACCAGTGCCTCAAAACTTTAGCCTGGCATTTAAACTAGCCCATTGTATTTTGTAGGTGCCACTTGAAAGCAGTTTCTCTTTGCCAACTGGATTTATAAAAAAAATCCAGACAAGAAGTCCTAAAATACAGAAGTGTTTGAAAGCTTTGAATGCTATGCTGATGGAGAAAGGGGTCATGAGATCATCCTATCCCTGGAACAATAACATCCTTATAGGACTCAACAAGCTGAATCACTCTGAGCCCATTCTTTTTCAATGCCCATCATACAGAAGCATGTTATATTCTATCAGATCATGTTAATCAAGCTTGCTTACAAATGTTAAAATTCATAAATTACAGTTGCTCAATAATGTACAAAAATGCTTTGGTGTATATATTGCAGTAAAAAATCATCAGGACTTTAAAAAAACAATCAGCAAATGTTATAAACAATTATATATTACACAGATGACTATGTAGTAAATTAGAATTAAAATGGTACTGAATTATACCTCTATAGTATTATGCTAGTCTCTGTCCAAAATAAAGATTGCTATGCTCACTGTTGCCATCTGATATTTTCCTTTCATTACAGCAAATAAACGTCAAGTTCAAGTCCATGCTCTTGATAACAATATGGGCATAATTTGCCTGTTTTTTTCCTGGGATTTAAAAAAAAACTTTTCAGTCCATCCTTTAGCCTTATCCATTTTAAAATTCATAAATTTGTATCTATAATTCCTGGGATAATTCATACATGCACGTAACTGAATAAAGGGTCGTGATATGGACTGTCCAGTTTTGACTTTATACGTTGTGAGAATGTTTATTAGTGTAAACCATGGTTTGCATCTTAGCATCTTACATAAATTCCTTATAACTATTGTATAGTCAATAAAACAGCATTTAAAAAGCTATTGCTGGCAGAGTATGTGAAATCATTAAATTTCGTCACTACTTTCACTGACCAATACAGAAACAGCCCCCCTTGAAAAATGCCACAGCTGGAACTCATAAAGAGGACATATGAAAAAAAAAAACCCAAGGAAATGATATCAAGCCACTGTTTTGCAATTATAATGTATAAAACCCAAGCATCGTAATGGCGAACCTATCGCACATGTGCCTCAGGTGGCACGCAGAGCCATTTGTGCCAGCACGCGAGCTACAGGCAAGCTTACCTCACTGCGCATGCGTGCACCTCACAGCTGATTTTCGGCCTCCCAGAGGCTTTAGGAAGGCTTCTGCAGGCTTTGCAGGCCAAAAACTAGGTCCGTTTCGTCACTTCCTGTTTTTATGGAAATACCGGAAGTGATGAAATGGGCCTAGTTTTCATCCTGAAAAGCCTGCAGAAGCCTTCCTGAAGCCTCTGGGAGGTTGAAAAAGGCCTCAAACCAGCCGAAAATCAGCTGTGATGCGTAGTGCAGGTAAGGGAGCAGTGGGGGGGTTTATGCATGCATGCGTAGGGGGCGTAGGGGGGCATGCATTGCCTTCTGAGTGCTGGCACGCAAGTATGAGCATACAAATGCCCGCACCAGAAGCCCACAAAGGTTAGCCACCACTGCCCTAGTATGATTAAATATAAAGACTGCCAGCTAAATAAATTCATCAGCTACAATAGCAACTAAATTCTACAAACTCTTCAGATCAAGGTATCTTCCTATTAATTGTATCCAAGCAAACTAAATAACACCAAGAAGACAATACACATACTGTGAAATCACACCACCACATAAATGTCACCATTACAAACTTGCATCTCCCTTGTTTGGCTGTCAAAATTTCATCCATTGAATCCTCCCCCATCCTTTCATGGATTGTCCTATTCCCTGGGTAGATTTTTTTCAATCTTTCAATTCCTCTCTCACACTGGAAATGCATTGCCTGTGTTTCGCATTAGTCAAACGCAGCAGATTTCCTTGGAGTGAACCAAATTTGTTTACATTCTGCATAGAAATTCTGCAAAATGTCTTCAGGTGAAAGAATCAATGCAGAGCGGTTTGCTTTGGCTTGGGATTGAGGATGTCATCAAATGTTAGGCACGTTGTCTAAGATGCCCAAACACTACTGTACTATTAAAAATGAAGAGTAGAGAATAATGACATGAAATAATATATAGTCCTCAACTTACAACAATTCATTTAGGGACTGTTCAAAGTTACAGTGTCCCCATGATCACATGATTTATGTTCAGATGCTTGACAACTGACTCATATGTATGACGATTGTGGTGTCCTGGGGTCGTGTGATCCCCTTTTGTGAACTTCTGACAAGCAAAGTCAATGATGAAGACAGATTCACTTAACAACTGTGTTCCTAATTTAACAAGTGCAGTGATTTGCTTAACAAATATGGGAAGAAAAGTCATAAATTGGGGCAAAACTCATTTAACAAATTTCTCACTTAACAACATGAATTTTAATTGTGGTCTGGTCGTAAGATGAAGACTACCTGTATCTCCCAAGAGGTAAAGTATGGCATTAGTCTATTTTAAAATTATTGGGTTAGATAAAAAGCTATATAAACCATGAGGTACTATCGGGCCTTCTAAATATCAGACAGAATTCGAATCTTACTTTCCTAGTGCAGTCCTATAAATCCTATCCATAAACCAATCACAGCGTATCTTAAACAATGCCACATGTTATTCTGCACAGTGTAAGAAGTTATTGTTATTATTTACCAAATTTAAATACTGTTTGCCAAGGCTACGTAGACACAATGAACAATTCCAAATCTCCATCTGATTCTTTTCTATAGATGAGCAATAAGCATATTTGGTCCTTAATATATAAGAAAGAGCCTAGTAATAACAAAAACTGGGGTTGTTTTTTTATTTGCTTGATTCCCCCAGCTTTTTCTACTCAAAAACTTCTTTCTTCAATAAATCACAAGCAGCCATTTTCATAGAAAATAGCAAGCAAATTAAACGACAAAGATAAAAAAAATCTTACATAAACAGGAAACCAGGTTAAGTAAATATATAGATCCAGCTATAAATGGATAAAGAGCCAGCATAGTTTCACATTTTCAGTTATCGCCCAAATTTGAAGACTTGCTTATTTTTACAAAAATCATTATGAAGAAATACTGAAGATGGCAAAGGGGAAAATAATGTTTAAATAAAATATATTACTTTTGGTCCTCTAAGTTATTGCTTTTGTAGTGAATAGACTCCATAATGATACCAATAAAGAAGAAAGTTTGTGGTTCAGGGGTAAAATGAAGGCTCTTTGGGTGCTCTCTGAGCTTGGTTGTTCTAGTACTGATGATGATCTACTAGCACTGATGATGTTACATAGTTTGGTTAATGAAACATCTGCAAGAAAACAACCAAGCCCTGAGAGCAACAAAAACCCCTCAGATGTCATAATGTATTAGTGGTATAATAAATGTGATGTAGATGTACAACATATAGTTGCCAGAAACGTCTTAAACACTTAATTTTCCACCAGATATGGGAATATTCCACATATTTGCTTATAAATACTTTTTTTTTATTGGTGGGCAGTTCATATGATTTAAAAGATAAATTTTGCAGTAACCATGTGAGACTTCTCCATTCGAGACTGGAAATTGCCAAGGCAACAATTTATTTAACACAGTCAAGATTTTCACTATTATCTTCCTTCCAAGTATTTTAAGAGTGGGGTGGAAGAATGGAAATCCATGTGTTCTTTAGAAACAGAACACTGGCTTTATTTTTGAATAACAGACTGAAATTCCATTCATAATATTGTCAGTATTCCCCATTACTTTGTCTAGGAGAAATCTATCAAGGTTAAAAATCCTTCTTACCCTCACTTACAGGATTTCCAATAATCCAGTAGATTTTTTTTTTTTTTGAATAGGTAGTATCAGTGATGGGATTCAAATTTTTTTACTACCGGTTCTGTGGGGGTGGCTTGGTGGGCGTGGCAGGGGAAGGATACTGTAAAATCTCCAGTCAGAGGTGGTATTTGCCAGTTCTCTGAACTACTCAAAATTTCCGCTACCAGTTCTCCAGAAATAACACCTCTGGGTGGTACTCTGCAAACTGCTTGTAAATTTCATTCATTCACAAAAGTAAACTCCTATGCAGCAGATCAGAGAATTTCTATTTGAATAATACAAGATATTTTTATTTCACAGGGGTTGTTTTATTACAATATTACAAAACTGTTTCATTTGACAGTAAGTAGACTGCCACAAACCCATTTGATAAAATAGATGAGAAGTTGGTTGCCTTAGACATGAGCTTCTCAGTTTGTCTAGTGATACCTCTTTGAATTGTTTTACCACTTCTCCAGAAGAATATAGAAATACAGGTAGTTGTCAACATAAAGCAGCTCATTTAGTGACTGTTCAATGTTACAATGGCACTGAAAAATGTGACTTATGACCTTTTTTCATAGTTGCAACCTTTGCAACCTCCCCATGAATATGTGATCAAAATTCAGACACTTGACAATTGGGTCATACTTATTGGGTCAGACAGTTGAAATGCCCCGGGGTCATATGATCCTCCTTTGCGATCTTCTGACACGCAAAGGCAACAGTGAAGCCAGATTCACTTAATAACTGGGTTAATAACTTATCAATTGCAATGATTCACTTAACAACTGTGGCAAGAAAGGTTATAAAATGGGGCAAACCTCACTTAACAAATGTCTCACTTAAGAACAGAAAATTTGGGCTCAATTGTGGTCATAAGATGAGGACTACCAGTATTCTTCTAGGTTCTTCATTTCTTCCTCGTACTTCATGTCTTACTGTGGCCAAGAATTCTTACTCTTTCCTGAAATTTTGAAATTTTTGACCATCTTAATTTGCTGATACTATCATTCGTTGTTCGTGCAATCACAGTTGCTAAAACTATGGAGCATGGAATGAATCACGGAAGAAATAATTCCTGCACAGGGAGGTAAGACAATACAATTTTTTCTTTCTGAAATTGACAGGTTCATCTGCCTGGTACAAAGATAAAAATACCACCAGTATGTTATTACTGCCTGGACCAATGATGTGAGAAAGAAGAAGCTTCAAACAATCCGAGTCATGGTTTATTTTGCTTTCTCTCTGGATGAAATTCTATGTTCAGCTATCGATTAACACAGAATGAACTCTTCAGAAGATAGAACGCTGCTTATTCAGGCCAGTTTTTTGTTCCCTTAGAGAAATGAATTATTGTAAAAGTTTTAAGGTTTCCAGAAATTGATATCCAGCTGGATTGTAACTGAAGTAACATAAAACCTCAACAATTACTAGCAATTTATATACAGTGTTTGCTCACTATATCTATATTCATCCAATTCTTACCCTCAAACCACTATTCTAAGACTATTAGACTAATAAATCTGTAGATTTACTACAGTCAAAATATCTATGACAGCAAGCCAAATGTGCTAGCAATAAACATCTAATTGGGTAACATTTTTATTTACCAATTTTCTAGTATTTACTAGGTGAATTTTTATAATCAAAATACAAATACTATTAATACAAATACTATTAATCATCTAAAGTTGGCTAAGTTAATGAAAGCTGAATTCCCAAACAAAAACAACTTAGAAGATGGTGGGAGTAACATTTCAGTTAGGAAAATAAAAGGCTATATTTTGAATATATTTATAAAGCAAACTGTTTCAATTACCCATTTCTAATTCATTCAATTGCAACTTTTTTGAAATTATCATGAAACAAGTAAACTCAAAACAGAATGTACAGTATCCCAAAGTGTTCTCCAAATAGTGATTAAAGATTGTTAACTCTAATCAAAATAAGAAAGTACCTTTCTTAGGTTTAAAAGATGCAACATTTATATACCAAAAAGAATGAAATAGTTTTGAAGCTTTAAGTGGCTGATGAAATCCAACTCAAGTAGTAGACAGTACTACTGAAGGCAATATTTCTTTGGAATTTAGAGAATTAATTCACTGCTTCTTGATGTTCATTTAGCATCAAGTTCAAATTACTGTTTCTACTATTCAGCCAGTATTCAAAAATGTATTTAATCTGTTAACTAAAAAAGCAGTTACAGCTTTTAAGAAGTATTCATATTTAATCATGATATTTTCTAAAATTAGAACTAAAGTATATATTTCAAGGATCTGAAGCTATGGTGAAATGTTAAACTGAGAACATCCTTTGAAGTGAAAGGTACGTCCCTGACACATTAATTCAGGCAGGATGATTAAGAAATGCTTTAAAACTTGCATCATACCAACTAACTCTGACCTTTACAACAAACTCTCGGGTCTCTTCAACATGAGCTAGGTATTTTGTCAAAGCAATTAACTAGACGTATTAGCTTTGTTACTCTTTAATTTGATGAAACAGTTTACAAAACTGTCCTACGCACTTTTTGATGACAATATGCAGATGAACTATTCTATAATTTAAAAAAAAATCTACAGTAGAGCATTTAATATCTAAGAGTTCACCCATTGATCTCCCTGCAATTAGAACTGCTATGTTCTTTTGATCAGGAGTGCAATTTACTTACATATATTTACTTTCTTTATCTCCGCATCGCCTCATTTCTTTCCATTAAAGTCGAAATACACCCTGGAGCGTGTTACAGTGAACACACCCATAGTTCATAAAAACAGTTCTTTTTTTTCCTTCTCTCTTTCCCTTTTAACTATGAATCATCTGTGCAGATGCGTATCATACGTGTTGTCATTTACAACTACAATCTAGTAACTGAATTGTACTTTTGTACATTTCTCTCTTTAATTCAGAAATCACTGTGAACCTAATTTCAACCCATCTGTCAATATTATTAAGAAGTAGTGTGCTAGACTGTCTACTGTTCAAACTTTGGGCTAAATCTAAAAGATTAAACTAAGTGATTCGTGCGTTTCCACATATCTCCATCTGTTTTATGGTACTTAAGGACATATGAATCTGAAATAGGAACTAATATGGTAGCATTGTAGTTCCATTTCACTGCCGTGCGATGTGCTCACCAGTTGTCATCATGAAACAATGGATTCAAGAGCTAGATCTACAGGTCCCAGTTTGAATAAATATGGAAAGGAATCTGTTAAAAAAGAAAACATGTGTTCCCTATCACAAAGTTTAGAAATGAGAATCCTCTTCAATGTGAAAAATATGTGTACTGTTGCACATGTTTAAGTTGCAATGTGCTTGGAAAGTGTGCAGAAGTTGCAATTATTAAAAAAATACAGCAGTTAAGCTGTTAGCTGGTGAAATGTATGGACATTGTATGTTTTCTGAACTGAAGGACCTACATTGGTCAAACTCTACTTGATACAACTGAATACAATTCCTGTGGTACTGCCTTTCCTCAACTTACAACCATTCGTTTAAGGACTGTTTGAAGTTACATCAACATTGAAAAATGTTATTTATCACTGTTTTTTGTGCTTACGGCCACTGTAGCATCCCCAGGGTCACATGATCAAAATTTGGATGTTTGGCAACTGGATCATATTTGTGCCAGTTGCATTTTCCTGGGGTCATGTGATCATCATTTGCGACCTTCCAACAAGAGTCAATGGGGAAGCCAGATTCACTTAACAACTGTGTTACTAACTTAACAACTACAATGATTCACTTAACAACTGTGGCAAGAAAGGCTGTAAAATGGGGCAAAATTCATTTAACAACTGTCTTGCTTAGCAACAGAAATTTTTGGTTCAATTGTGGTTGCAAGTCAAAGACTACCTTTATGAATCTGTCCAGTTACTAACATCAATAGGAAAAGTCCTGTGGAAGAGAACTTCACTACCAGAAGTTTGGGAACCAGGTATCCTGGAAAAGTGTGAAAAATGATCACTTTTTTCAGTGCTATTGTAGCTTTGGTCACTAAATGAACTGTTGTAAAGACCATTTGTACCAACTTTTCATACAATTAGAACATGATTGTGCCAAGATTATGTCTCTACAGACAACCAACGTATCTCCTACAATGTAAGTACAATTTTTTAAAATACATCCCTATAATTTCAATAATGTGTTAATGATAATTAGGGATATAACTCAAATATATCAATTGCAGGGTGCAAAGGAATCATTATGCACAACTTTGGAACTGTTCATCTTATAAACATATTAATTAACAAGTATTTTCTGTTAAATTAGCTTTGAATTCAATTTTATATTACCTATGAGTGTAAGTTTATGAGCAATGATCATGGCAATAAATTTTTAATGATCATTTAATCTAATATTTTCACCATATATATTGAACAGACCTAAGTTCTCACTGGCATCTTCACATCTGTCTTATTTTTGATCATTTATAGTGATTCTATAAAGTAGAGATTCTCGTGTTCCTTTAGCAAGCTTTTGAACATGGATTTGTTTAGGAATTCTTCTACAATATTCAACCAAAATTAGTGCAGCTATAACTTAAGCTCACTCTTTCTTTCTCGTATCTTACTAGTCTTGAAATAGTTACATGGGTTATGCCTTTCAAAAGCTTTTTAGAGAGCCATTTTCCCATTAATCTTATAGCCTTCTGGACAATATAAATGTGACTGGCCCCTTGCCATGTCTTTAAAGTAATCATTGTTTCTGTGGCTTTCCTGTGAATCTTCAGCAATTTGACTGAATTAAGTGTTTCAGTTAACAGAATCCAAAACAGCATTTGTTTTGCATTGGTTCTAAAAAAATGATTTCATTCATGTTGAAGCAATTTCCCTCTTTCCAGTTGTTACAAAGGGAAAGGATTCCATTTGGAAGCAAAATTTCTTTAACACAGCGGTTTGCTGTTGTCTCTTTCCAAATGCTTCAAAATCTGGGCCTCTAAACAAAAGAGCTTAATTAACATAAATGCGGCAATCATCCAAATCTGCCAAACTTCCAGAATTTAAAAAATTCATTCCAATGATTGTTTTGAAAAGAACCAAAGCTGCATTTAGCTTCATCACTGACACGAATCTTGATCTTTCAGTAATTCTCATCCAATCTCATTTTGGTATCAACTGCATAGCCAGAATGTTAGGATACAAATTCACTGCTGAACTAAAGGGAGAAAACTGTAGATCTCCAAATGGTGCTGGACTAAAACTCCTATTATTCTTGATAGCTGGGAATGCTGGTGAGATTGATGTCATTAGCATTCAACATTATCCTGCAGGCAAAAGCTCCTCATCCATATTGAACAAGGACAGATATTTTCAGTCTTGCTTATTTCCTGCATTTATAATTCCATGGTTGTGACTCAGATGTCATTTTTTTTTCTTTATTTCATCTTTTCTAAAATATTTTAAATAATGAAATAAAGAAACCAACTGCTAGAGACTTTCATAACAATTATAAGGTAGTTTGAACTTTAGGTTTGAACTTGAAGATGCGCTGTTTTGTAGTTTATCTGTGAACAACGAGATGGTTCTGTAGTCTCAGTGTGGAAGCACGGAGTCTAGCATAATCAGGGCATGGAAAGTCCATTATTGTAGTAATTGTGTTATCCTCTGAAGCCAGTCATAGTTTTTGATCAGCTTTTAACAGTGCCTGTCTTCAAAACTGATAGAGGTTTCATCCACAGAGCTTACCAGCAGGTTCTGCCAGAACTGCAGCTTCTAATTCCTTGGCTGCACGGCACAGTTGCATAGGGCTTCTTCCATAGCCTCTCTGTAACGCTTGCATGGTTGACTTTGACGTCGTTTCTCAGACTCCAGTACCTCACTATAGACTAGCAATTGGTGAGATATATAGTGGTCACTTGTTCTGATTCTGTGCCCATTCACCTCATAATCAGGGAGTCAATGCTGGTGGATTTCACAGAATACAAGACCACGTGGTTCGAGAACAAATGCTGAAAATGGAGTGGAGAACATGCATATGAGATATTTCCAGTTGTTTGCTGTGTCATCGGTATAGAGTCTAAAATCCATATAGGCTGTATGTAGGCTTTGAGCATTGTTTAGGTAACAGGTGTTGTGTTGTTTGAGCACTCTAGTCCAAAGGCACCCAGGTTCTTCGTTGCTCTTGCTGATCCTGGAGTCAATTCCGTTGCTCAAAGACCCATCACTTGAGACAATGCTTCCCAAGCATCTGAAGCGAAGTAAATTCATGCCTGCATTACATGACAACTATGCAAAATTCAAATATTCAAGAAAAAAAGGGAGAAATAAGAATACATTTATATTATGGGTTGCAGTTCACTCAAAATGTTCCTTTTTTTGAAAGACCCTAAAAGTGTAGTTTTGTCAGCAAACTTGGGAACCGCAAATGGAGATGAAGCCGATCAAGTGGTTTATTTGATTGTGTTGTTATTGCCATGAAGAGTATGAATGTGTGATGGTTTTTTTATGGCTTTTTTAAAATGTGGTGCATTTTTAAATGTTGTAAGCCACCTGGAGTCACTTTGTTGGGTTGCAATATAAATTTGTTTAATAAAATAAAATAATTTCTTATTATAAATCTCTGAAATTTGTTTTTGTCACTCTTTGATGATCAGAAAAAGGTTTAACCAAGTTAGCAGTTTCAGCTACTCAAGTCATAGTCAATGCAGCATGCATATTTTCATTCCATTCCTTTCTCTGAAAAAGAAAGATTCCACATGTGCGCCTGCCAGTACACTGATAAAACTGTTAACACCACATTTTTCTGTGAAAATTGCAAGTGTCCAAAAATTCAGAGAACAAGCTGCACTCTGATCCCATCAGTGCTTCTTTTATATTGGAGCCAAGTAACATTCTTTGATAACAGTTTCATCTCCTGAATGGTGTAAATCACTATTTGCAATCTTACAAAAACTGCCTGAAACAAGACAAGGCTTTAGAAGCTAAATATCTATGCAATATGAAATGCCCTGCAACTGTTGCTCAGTATAAATGTTTTTCTTTTTACTGTTTGAAGATCACTTTATGAATTCTACCTAATCCTAAAAATCAATGTATCATTTTGGCATAATTTCATTTCAACTGAAAAATGTTCTTCTATAATTTGTTTAGGCATTCAATAAAATAGCCTTCTGCACACCATGCCTAGGCTTGTCCATTATCAGATCAGTTTTAGCTCAGTCCACTACCCAGTCATTAGCATCTCAATCTATATCTAGCCTTCTCAACTCATCCAGGGTATGTGGAACACGAAGAAGGAAAATTACAGGATCTAGAAACCGCTTTTTGAAATATAATTCAGCAAAAAAGAAAAAAGGGGGGAAAAAGAAACATGTTCTATTGTACTTGGGGAAAGAAAGAAAGAAAGAAAGAAAGAAAGAAAGAAAGAAAGAAAGAAAGAAAGAAAGAAAGAAAGAAGCTTTCAGGGTAAAATGAGGTAAAATGTTGTGTGTGAGAGATGTGCGTACACACACACACACACACACACACACCTGTTTGCTACTAGTACAACTTACTTTCATTTCTCAGAATATTATTTTGAGTATTCCATTTCCCAACCAACTTTTTAATTAAAAGAATCCAAAGCAACTAATCTCTCCTACAGTCAACTGTATTCCTGAGCATAGTGAATTGTTCCACAATTCCCTCAGGTGGCTACTGATCTCACCTCTTCTTCTAAAGCCCATTTCAACATCATGCATGGGAATATGTGTCTGCACCCAAAAAGGAATTAAAAACCACTTTAGGTACAGAATTCCTTTTCTTGCTAGCCAGAGTATAAGTACATTGTGGAATGAGAAAATCAGGGCTGAAGGCTCATCCCAACCTTAAACTCATTGGGTAGCTTTTGCTAAGACATTAAATCACAGGCTTTATAATAGAAATAAGGTGATTGGAAAAAAATTCCTACTGAAATGGTAATCAATGAAAGCCTTTTAGAAGTTCCATATATGATAAAGGCACTATGCACGTGTTATTTCAGGTGAGCAAAACATGCTCAGGCACTTTATCATGCTCCTGCATGTTTTGTATAGTTGCTAATAATTTACTTAGTCTTTATCTCTATGTCTGCCCTGTCCAATTAAAACTCCGTTTAAATGTTTTATAGCACTAACCTACATATTTTAATAGTCTAATTTCCCAAATAATCTCGCTTCCATTGTTATTGCCTGACTGTTCTGTTTTTTTTTCCAGCTTTGAATCTGGCAAATGTACATTTTTCAATCAGCTTAATCATCTGCCTTGAAAGTTATTTCATTTGGTTTTGATAGTACTGGAGTGGGTGACAGCAGGATTTTCCTGATACTCTTTTGATATAGAATAGCAGCAATTGAAGCAGTACCTAGCACTTAAATCTTTCTTTGCACTACTGGGGTTGATAAGTTTTAAAATAATGTGGTCTCTTTGTGTACAGAGGGCCTCCATTGTGGTCATAAGTTGAGGTATACCTGTATAGAAGCTTCACAACTTTATAAGCATTTTAGAAAATAAGGTGCAATTCAGCAAAGATTAGATTTTTTTTGTTATCTAGAAAGATTTTTTTTTAATCTTGATATCTCAAGACTTTTAGCTTCTTAAAAACTTTTCAAACAGGTCAAAATGTATTATTGGAATACGATTTCCAATATATCTTATCACAATTATTCTGGCCATGTATGATGGGGATAATAATTCAGACTTCAATATTACTACTAACGGCCCTTGCTTCATCATCATTTCTATGGTTTACAAAGCATTACAATAACTTTTAGAATCAGGAAACTGCATATACATCTATTATTTTTATATTTAATTTCAGTAATGGAAATTCAGCCATTTCATCTCAACTTTCTGAATCTATCAAGAACTGAATGGCATTATCAATATTTTACTGGTTATGATAAAAATAACATTCAATAATAAAATAATAATACATTCATAATACTGGCTTAGC
Organism: Bungarus multicinctus; assembly: GCA_023653725.1. NCBI lineage: Eukaryota > Metazoa > Chordata > Lepidosauria > Squamata > Elapidae > Bungarus > Bungarus multicinctus. Next base: position 63,853,812 of record CM042842.1, read on the forward strand.
AACTGTTTAGCTGGGTGACCTGTATTCTCAGCAATAGAGTGGAATCAAAATTGGAACCTTTTCTTTGACATCTTTTAAAACAATATTCTCAAATAACTACTCAGAAGCATGTCTTACCGAGTTTAATGACACTCAGATGAATTTGTATAAAATTACAGCACTGACCTTGTTCTAGTTTCAGGAGCAAACCATTTGACTTAGATTTTTACTATATGCAGGAAAAAGAAAACCAAGCACATTATGTGTTAGATTGCAATGAAATTCTGAAATAAATTGCAGTCCTCACCTTTAAGCTTATCTATCACTTTTAAACTTGAATTGGTTTTGTTTTAGAGCATAGCCCTTTCCAGCTGTTCCTCAGGATTATTTTAAAGTTGGAAAAGAAAAGGAAAAGTATATATTTGAGATTTACTGATGGATAAAGCAACAAAGAAATGTTGCTCCCACGAGAATGTAAAGTGAAATCTGGAAATCTGATTAAGAAGAGAATTACCAAACCAGTTCTTACTTTAAAATGACATTCTATCCTACCTCGAGACTAAAGTCCTTGAGGAATTCAGTCTATCCCAATCAACAAGACTTCAAAGTGGCCTGCATTTTTCCTATTTAATTCATCTGCTTTCGAAGAGTTCTGCTTCCTTAGTCAATCATGATAGGATTTAGGATCAAATGTGAAATATGGCCCCAAATTGGAAATTATTTTCTCCATTCCAAAGTTAAAGAGGAATAAGAATGTTTCATATATAGTAAAACTGAAATGGGCTGTTATTTTATGTTAACACAGATATTTAAGAAATTGATATTACACTTCAATTCCCAAATTAACCAAGTAATGCAGTTCAAAAACAGCAGTGCAAATGAGATATAAACATTAGTATAAATAAAACTACCACTCCTAAAAGTTGAAATAACATAACAAAAATGTGCTCATTTCCCTTTACTAAGCTGATTTATCAACTCGGGAATAAGTAGATTTGTCACATCCAGCTATTTCTTATAAAATATTGTAATTCATATAAAAATCTCCACTGGGGGCAGCATCCATCCAATCTTGTTGGACTCAGAAGTTAGTTAGAACTAGACCTGGTTGTAACTTGAATGGACTTCACCAGAAATATTTGGGTGGCGAGCTAAATAAAACATATCCTAAAACGTCACATTTCTCCTGAACTACAGCTAAGAAAATTGCAGAATTATATCAATATAAGCATCAAAAATCAAATATGCTCTCAAAATTTCTTTTATCAGGCTTAACACAATTCAGACAAAATCTAGCAATATATTATTTTCGTTTGCACAAATACTGAACCAAATACAAACCTATATTTGTATGATAATTACATAATCACATAATTACAGATCTATATTACATAATCACATAATTACAGATCTATAAAGTTCTTTCTAGCTATACACTCCATTGATCTTACCTCCACTTTACTTTTTAGTGTTTTTAAGGTAGCAAGTCTTCAAACAATTGAAATTCTCATCTTGTCTGACTCAGAAATCTATGCTCAGGTTTAGATTAAGCTAGAATCTTAAAGCAGAGTAATCATAGCTTTGAATGAAATAATATAAAATACAGGAATGCAACTTTTCTGAGTTAACATTTTTGTCTGATTAAAAAATGGTCATAAGATTTGTTAATATGGCAACTTAGTATGCAGACATACAATTATACAAGCACTGATGATGTTACCTAGTTAGGGTAATGAAACATTTGCAAGAAAACAAGCAAGCTCAGAGAGCACCAAGGACCCCTCAAATACAATTATTTTTCACTCAAATGTAATGGCAGGCAGGCAAGCAGGTAGATAACCCTATTTCTAGTTTTCACTGTATTATGAACTGATGTCTCAAATGTTCAAAACAATGATTTGCCATGCCAGTTTGAAGTAAATTCCGTAAGGTTTTTCATTTTGCTTAATTTTTTAATGTGTATCCGGCTCATTTTTATGTACATGTAAATCAGAAGATTGAATTCTGAGAATCTAAGTCCACATACCTTCAAGCTGCCAAAATTGAGCAACGCTGTAGTAGAGTATTCAATTTACCTTTCCCCTATCAGCTTTCACTATTATCAAGAGTGTCCACAGAGTGTGGTCTAAAAAGTCAAGATGCCCATGGTTAGTGTGATCAAAGCTCTGCCTGTTTTTTACGTCCCTTACATATCCTTATCGGTTGTGTACAGATACAAAACCCTTAAGAACATCATTCCAATAGCTAAAGCCACTTTATTGTGAAACCATGTAATAAATATCAGCACATTTTGCTTTTTTTTTTGTACACTTGCTTTTTCTCTTAGGGATATGTATACTTTATTTTTAATGGAAAGGATTTCAGAATGTTTTCCAATATGAACAAGTTTTAAGAAAATCAAAATATTTGTAAGTATACGTTACACCTAAACAAACTTGACTGTTAGTTTTGAAAACTTCAGTTGACTACAATATTTCTATTTCAAATATTATGACATAGAGAACATTTAGGAATATTATTTCTAAAATAATGTGCACTGAATTTGTGTTGTAAAATAGCTTGTTAAATAGTCATCAATTTAAGCTTTTAATTTAATAACCTTATTATTAAAATAACTTCATAAATAAGTTCAATTTGTTCTATACTCAAAACATAGGTTAATAGCAGGGTTTTTCAACTTTGGCAACTTTAAGATCTGTGGACTTCCAGAATTCCCCCAGCTAGCAATTCTATAAATTGAAATCCGTATTTTTTAAAGTTGCCAAAATCAAAAAATACTAGATTATAGTATCTCAGTCTCTTCGGGTTTATCATGTTACTGGGACTATCCTGAGTTACTGTTCCAGATATATAGGAACATTCTCTACTAAGGTGTCAGGATTTCCTTGAGAAAAGTAGTCTTTTCTCAAGAAAATCCTGACACATTATGTAGAAAATATTTTAATTTTTTAAAAAGATCCTTTTTAATAGTAGTACATAATTTCTTCAAATTTCTCCAGAGTTGTAATCTTGATTCCATTGTTATTTTAAAATCACATTGGTTCATGTTCTTCCCCCTTAGAAGGAGGCATTATATGATTAAAAGTATGCATGTAAGTTCTATTAAAGTTAAAACACTTGTTATATGTAATATGCAACAACTGTCTTCATTATTTTTGAAAATAACAATGATCCATAATCTGGATAAGGATCATCATGTACAAAAGAAGTGTTTAGTTATTTCTCTTTCTCTCACCTTTTTGGTCCCTTCTTGAAATTAATCCCTTCAATATAGATTAATAAAATACTCACCACTGCCTTAAAAAAAAGATGTAAGGCTAATAATATCTTTCTGTTCTTCCCTGGAAATCAGTTTTCAATGCCTGTTGCCTCTGTCCTAGTATTTTCAATGACTACTGAAGTTATAAATATTCATAACATTTAAAATTAAGAGAATGCAGACTTATTACATAGGCAGAAAAAGAAAATAGTTTCAACATAAATGAATGCATAAATGAAGTCAATTTTAAAGCAAATACTATTTCCTTGAAAAGTTGAGTGACCTTCTAAATAGCCCTATTTTCTGCAGCTTGGGGAATTCAGTTTGGCTGTATGTATATGGCTTACAGAAGATTACAGCTACACCAGTCTGACTGGATAGTGCCCATTCTGACTGTGTCAAAATTTATCATATTCAGTCACCTAATCAGGCCTGCCTTCTTTTATCAAGAAGTAAAAAGAAAAGTGCTAAAGTCACTGTGTAGCTCTAAAGACCAAAGCCAACACATGGAATCAATTAGATATTACTTTTATTCTGCCTTTATGAAACAGTAGAAAAGGTGGCCTCAAAGGGTTTTAAAGGCAACAACTCCCACAATAGGTATTTGGTCTAATCCAGACATAATGAATTTTCAGTATTGAAACACTCTCATCGATGCTCCTGCATGTATAACAACTTATGATCTATAAAACCTTAAAAAGGTAGGCAAAAAACTTTTCAGGTATTATATTATGGACAATATTTCAAAATTGTTTTCAAAACCAAAACTTACAGTGTAACTTTAGGACTAATACCTTTTTAAATCTAGACCAAGGGTGAGAATAATAATTATACCAATTTACTTTTAAAAATGAATTGACCTAATGTGCGTTTCATAATCACACACACACACACACACACATATCAATTTTGTATTTCTACAAACATCTCAAAACATTTCTTAGACAAGAGAAAAAGCACATTAAAATAAATTTATATTAAAACATATTAGAATTTCTATTCTATATGATATTTAACAATTTAGTTTCTTTTAATTAAAATACATAATGAAATGTGAAGCTATCATGGTATAAAGCAAACTATTAGCTTTCTACCAATTTTTATTTTCAAGAATGTCTCTAAACCCCTCCTAAACCTCACTCTCTTCAAAAATATCATTGCATCTGACCCTTGGGACATCAAAGAGCATCATGTGGGGCTGTGTTATTGAAAAGCAATCTACCCAAATATTTAGGAGCACCTATACTTGCCAACAACCATATTTTATTCAATACAGATATGCACAATTTTCTGTACACAGTAAGGAAAAATATTTATTGTGTATCAGATTCACAAACTTACATTTTAAAAAATGCAAAACTAACAGAGATAGAAATGGACATGTTTTACCGTGGCAAACTTTTTATTTAATTTTAGTTTCCACTGTTTGTCACGAGTTAACAAAGTACCTGGAATCCATTCATGAGTGGACTGAATCAATCCAACTAAACGACCCAAAAGCACTTACAAACAAAGAGTTCCACTGAAATCTTTGGACAGAAAGTTCAGATAATGAGACTCATATCTTTTTTGGGAAAAGACCTTTTAAAAATCCTTTCTTGTACAAGGAAAAATATAGCTTTGAGAAAGTTAGACCTGCCAAATACATGGTTCTACTCAACAGTTAAAAGTGTTTCCATCTGGTAATCTGATTTGAACCCAACGGGAAAAACTTTTCAGTGAAATTTGATTGGGTTTGTGTCATAACATACATCTTCAGCATGCAGACTATGATCAAAAAGTGAAATATAGTAGGCGGAATTTACATGATTATCAGGAGGAGAAAAATAGGTGCAAGAAGTATTTCAAATTACTTGAGCAGAAATTATAATAACTCATTTCTGTAGTACTTCTTGTGATTATCATTCTATAAGAGACTGTCCATAAAAGATGTTAGAATTTAGTACCATTTTTCCTCCCACAATATTCAGACGCAGAGTGGAATATTTCTGTAAGCAAATAACCTCAGCATGTATGGGAGCATCCTGAATACAGCTCAATATTTCTGTGAAAATTAAAAGGTGATTTCCTATAAAAATGGATGCCAGGAGACAGTTTCCCATCAGAAAAATATAACAGCTGAGAACAGAGAAAAGCATTCACATATTTCTTTCATTACTTTGAGTTCATAGCTGTGTATAATTCTCACAGTTACTGCACAGTTACTATACAAAACAGAAGTAGATTCAGCCATAACGCAATTAACTGTTCTGTTCAAAGGACTGCTAATGAGATGCTAATGAATTTGGTCAGCTCAGCCAGTTACTAATTAGCTACTGTTTCTGCTATGGTCATAAAGTTACAAACAGTTTTAAACTCCCTCTTTCATTCCAAAGTAATATTATTTTTTAAAACTATTTTTCTCTATATTTAATTTTAAACTATAAAAATGCTCAAATTTACTACATTCATAAACATCCATCTATTTTGAAAAAAAATGCTACCTGTTATTAACATGAAATAGATCCCCACTCTGAAATCCCCACCCTATTTCTTAAACTTCAGATAGAATTTGAAGAGAAAATGCTAAATTGTACATCATGTAATTATAATATGCCACTTCTCAGGACAGGTTAATTTTTATACTTTCCTGGTATAAAAAGGCAAATGGAAATATGCAGATGTTCTGTGTTCCATACTAAACAATGATCAAGTGATTTACAAAAAATTGGACAGTGTGCAAGGACTCCAAGACTTAATTAAGTAAAACAAAATAAATTTCTTTTTACTTCTTGCTATGCACCTAGGACTACTAATATCAATACATTGCTTTCATTATTCAAAATGTTCTAGTACAGTAAACTCTAAATTTAACAGATTTTGGTTTTTATTGACTTCAGATTTAATGGACAATATCTGCTGGATTCACCTTTCCCCTGAATTATCATTATTGTATTGGGACTTTCTACTGCAATAATTATTATTATTCAGACATTATGTGTACAGAATTGTATTTGCAAGATACCTGGTCACAAAGCAGAAAGAGTGAGGCTCTTATAACATGTTTACCAAGTCATTGTTTACTCATTTAATCTAATTTTCTGGTACTAGCAGTTCTTTACCAAGAACACTTAACAAAAAGCTTGGATGGGGAGGCCAAGAGACATGCTCTCAGGCACCTGTCTCACCCATCCAGGACATCCTCTGTTAGCTCTCACAGTTGGGAGTCATTTTGCAATCCATATTTGCGAAAAGCTTACAATACTCCTTTCTCTCATTTCACCATGATCACCTCTGTAGTTTATGCCCACTAGAACAATTAACTGGGCTAAAAGTAAGAAACAGCAATAGATTTCCTATACCCAGAGGTGATATTCAGCAGATTCTGACCAATTCTGAAGAACCAGTGGTGGAAATTTTGAGTAGTTCAGAGAACTGGCAAATACCACCTCTGACTGGAAATTTTACAGTATCCTTCCCCTGCCACACCCACCAAGCCACGCCCACAGAACTGGTAGTAAAAAAAATTTGAATCCTACCACTGTCCTATACTTGGAGGAAGATAGTGAGTGCAAAAGGAAAGGAATATAACAATAAAAAGCTAGAAAAGACACAAGGAGGTACATTTATGGTATACTGGAGTGTAATGGGAGTCCACGACTTATGACCACAATTGAGCCCAACATTTCTGTTGCTAAGTAAGACCTTGTTAATTTTGCACCATTTTACAATCTTTCCTGCCACAGTTGCTAAATGAGTCACTGCAGTTGTTAAGTTAGTAACACAGTTAAGTGAATCTGACCCACTGACTTTGCTTGTCAAAAGGTTGCAAAAGATCACATGACCCCAGGACACAGCAACCATCATAAATATGAATCAATTGCCACGTGTATGGATTTTGATCATGTGACCATGAGGATGCTGTAGTAGTTGTAAGTATAAGAAAACTTATTAGTAAATTATTTTGGTGCTATTGTAACTTAGAACAGTCACTAAATGAAAGGTTGTAAGCTGAGGACTACCTGCAAATCCAATTCATCATTTAATAGGCAATCAGTTTTACTAAGTACCCATCCTTCCAATTAGCTTATTAATTCAAAATTATTTAACTGTTTTTAAAGTTATACATGTCCTCTTAAAGGGACACTTGCCATCAGCCATTTGAATTGCCCAAGGATGAAATTATATTTGTCTAACATTCAGAATTTGAGAAAAATATAACAAATGGCAGGTTTCAGAAAACATCCTTTTATTTAAACCTATATCCCTGCCCATAACTACCTGCAAAAGATTGAAATAAAATTGGAAAAGAATGTGTTAATTAATGTTAACAATAACTGCACTGTACATTGTACTTTTAAAACTAATTGGCAGGAATGTGTCACAATATAATGTTCATTATATTGAACGTTTGAAGTGAATACAGCATATTAGTCAAATAATTTTCTATCAAATCTAGGAAGACACAATGTTTTAAAAATTGGAAAAAACCCATAGAGCCACGGCAAAGAAAACAGTACATTTTATGTTATCCTTTTTTAAGTTACCAGAATTCATGCTTGGTGAACATGCTCTTTTGAATAAATCTTCTCAGACCATCTTTTGAAGTTATCAAATCCATGATCTGTATCTAAATTAGTTTAATTATGAATCAGCACAGCAAACAATGGCTGATTTATTCGTATGGAAGATCTTTTTATCCTCTGCTAATTGGCAGGAATGTGTCACATCTGAGTGCCCATATTACTGTCATTTGTACATTGGTTGGCAAGAACAATGAGACCTCTTCTGTTGGGCTACGAACAGGCTTAGACTTCATTTGGAATTCTCCCATTGTAGTCAGTTCTGCCTTCTTCCATCCCTCAATACGAACATTGTTATAAGTATATTCTTCAGATATCATTAAATAACTAAAGATGCTTGTTTACAAGTTAACAGATTCCCCAGCAATACTTGAAAAAGGAAAAGTAATAATAAATGGACAGTTTGAGTTTAAATCAGCAACAGAAAGGTTTTTGACAAGAACTAAACTATACAATACTTTGCAAGGGAAACCAACGTTGTTTTAAAAATTAATATAGGGATTCCGCAACTTACCACAGTTCATTTAGTGACCGTTCAAATTTACAACGGCACTGAAAAAATGACTTATGACGGTTTTCACATTTATGACTGTTGTAGCACCCCAATGGTCATGTGATCAAAATTTAGATGTTTGGCAATTGGTTCATATTTATGAAGGCTGCTGTATTCCGGGGTCATATGATCATATTTTGTGACCTTTTGAATGGCAAAGTCAATGGGGAAGCTAGATTCTTTTAGAAACTGTGTTACTAACTTAACAACTGCAATGATTCACTTAACAATTGTGGAATACTTGGTATCAATGGGTAGACAGTAAAACATGAAAAGCACGGGGTCAAAAGAGGAAATAAAATTGGCATATTGGTATATAGGTAGGACCAATGAGAAGCTGTTGAAACTGAAAAACTGCCACATAATAATCATATTTAATCTATAATATTTATGTAGTTATATTTATATTGTATACTCAAAAATGTATAACTTATCTCCTCTTATGGCTAGGGAATATGGAGCACAGTACATAGACTATAATTATATAGATTTATCTCTGATTTTTTAAAAGACATATATATATATATATATATACTTAGTGTTAATATGATATTCTTTTTTTTTTACCTATATACATGAATCACTTTTTATTAATATTAAGGCACTGTAAATTAGTATTACTAATACTATGAATAACTGTCAAGTATTAATTGTATGTAGTATATTTATTGTACCGTCAAGAAAACGATGTTGAAAGGTATTGACACATCTTCTATTATTGAAATTTTTGTAAATGTTTTAATATTTTTAATCTCAATAAAAAAAAATTAAAAATAAAAAAAAAACTAATTGTGGCAAGGAAGAATGTAAAATGGGGCAAACTCACTTAACAATTGTCTCACTTAGCAACATATATTTTGCGCTCAATTGTGGTCCAAAGTCAAGGACTAGTGGTGCTGTCCATTCTTGCTTTGCCTTTCTTTCTTAATTTATTCTTATAACATTTATAATAATTTATTTATACTTTATTCTTATTATTTATAAATTTATAATTTATTCTTATATAAAAAAAGAAATTAAATGCTGTAACCTACATTTTTACTCTGCAAGAGGAAGTTAAAAAAGTCCACTCTAAAACTTTCTAGCATATGGAAATAATGAGAGCAAAACATTAGAAGATGATATCCTCTTCAAGGGAAAAAATATGAATATGTGACCTACTTTCAAACCAAAACTATCTTGCTGCATCTAGACTTGGCAATATATTCAAATGCCAAAGTTTGGTAAAGCTAAATACATTCATGTGTGATCCACTGGTCATGAAAAGCAGGTGGATGAAAAAGATAGAAGAGGAAATAAATGGTAATATGACATAGAAAGATAAGGCCGGGACTTACTGATGAGAACAAGAATAATGCAATACCTGTAGCAATACATATAAATATAAGTGAAAATGTCATAGACGAATTCTGAAATATCCATAACAAAACTGCAACTTGTTAAGATAACAATATGATGCTTATCCCAAACATGTGAGAAGCATGTTATTTCAAGGTATGGTTTTCGTTATCTCAATTTCTATTGGTAAGAGCATATTAATTATTTGAACCCAGAGAACTTTTTTTTACTGTCTATTCAAAATACATTACCACTAATGGCAGTACTGCAGTCAGTTTACATGATATCATCTATTTATATGTGCTACTTGGCATTAAGTTTCTGGGGCAATAAAAAGGAAGACAAAATACTTAAATGCCACTGCAGCTCTATAAAACAAGTCAACGTCATTCTTTAAAACAAGAACAACTTTCTTATGCTGTGCATGATAGGCGAGGTCTCCAAGCAGCTTGTGTACATTAACTCCAGAATGAAACTATAGGCACTCACACAAAGAACAACAAAAATAAAATAATGAAGATTAAGCAGAGAATGCACATCTAAATTGGCTAAGTCTTGACTTGGTTATTAAAAGCAGAATGAGCTTGCTAAAACCTGCTTAGGAAGCAAGGATCATGATAAAGGGACAATGACAAGCCTAGATAAGTGTCTTGAATTCTCTTTTCCCACTGTAAGAAAATTAGCATTTGGGGCAGAAATCCAAAGAATTACTTTCCTGGGATCTCAGGTAGAAGAAGGCTGACCCAGAAGCAACAAATGATATTCCCTAGGAATTTAATGAACAATGAAACTTCAACCAAAAAAATCCCTACGCAATTTCTTCTCTGGTTTTTGCAAGAAGCTACAATTGTTGATTAGCTGCCCTTTTATCTAACCTCTTGGTGTTTTCTGCAACTGGTCATGAGAACTAAGACCATCAATTAAAAGCACATTGCCATTTTAAGATTTTTTTTTAAAGTGGTATAAAAGTACTGCACCAAAGCTATTCTCTTTCAGAGTATCCAATGCTGTGCAGAAAACAGAAAAGAGATTCAAAACAGAGACAGACCTATTTACATCTTTTCACTGTACATCTCCATGTCTTTCTATCCTTCACCTGGGGGGGGGGGGACAGGGGCATGGCCAGGGGGTTATGGCCAGTTCAACATCATTCATCAAGGCTCCATTTTTGGCCACGACAACCTGCCCAGGCTCCATTTTCATCTGTGATGGCCTCCTGTTAGCAAAAATGGAGCTCTGGGGGCGCACATGGCCTCCCCAAGCTCCATTTTCTAGGATAGAAGGTTGCAGGAGGCTGTCACAGACAAAAATGGAGCCCAGGAAAGCTGCATACGGCCCTCTCGAGCTCCATTTTCACTGGCAGAAGACCATGGGCCATTCCTTTGCTGTTCCAGGGTGACCCGTGGGCCAGACCTAAGCACCCCGCGGGCAGCATCTGCCCCACAGGCCTTGAGTTTGTCACCCCTGCTCTATCATATCCAAGTATCTAAGTTCTCACTTCTTTTTACCAATTCCTTCCAACACAATGGCCTTCTTGGTCCTATCCTTTTTTCTTATCCCATTCACTTTTCCTTTATAAATGTTTTGTGATTCAATCCGCATGAGTTATACAACCAACACACTTCATCATGCTGCTTTCATAATAGTCCCTCACTTTCATGTGCAATCCATCTTCATTCAACCTCCATTTATTTTTGATCTTATCTCTCATTTTACTACACTTCTGCCATATTCCCAGAGCATGCCACCCACTTGTATGCGCCTCCTGACTAAGGATATGTACATCTGATGCAGAAAAGGTGCTTTGGAGGGAATACGCCTTAGTACCCACTTAAGAAGCCACTTTTTTTTCTTAGCTCCCACAAAAGCCTCAATGTTGTCCATGTCCTTCTGTTGCCTGCTCAATGCTTCTCGTATTTTCCTGGGACTGTATAGTGCTATTTAAAAAAGAAAAAAACATGGATTCTTTAAGAATTTAGTCTTATGAGCATGCCATACCACATTTTTTCCTGTTTTAGATATGAATACAGCACAATCCCATCAATAGTCAGCTAAAGAGTCTATGGAGATTCTCAGCCATCCAGGTCTTGGTTGTCCCAAAGGTGCTTTATTTTTATTTTTTTTACAAGAGGCAACTGTACTTTCTGGTTTTTCTTTAAAGACATTTCACTTCTGATCCAAGAAGCTTCTTCAGCTTTTTTTTTTTTTTGAAGACTTTTCATTTCTCATCCAAGAAGTTTCTTCAGAGGTGAAGAAGCTTCTTGGATGAGATGAGAAGCTAAAAGTCTTCAAAGAAAAACCAGAAAGTACAGTTGCTTCTTAAAAAAAAAAAAAGCAATCGGCTAAAGAGTAAACATCTGGTCTGTAGATTCCCCCACCTCAGCATGAAACCATACTACACTTTCCAAATGTTGCTGTTACCTCCTCTATTCTTTCAACAAAAATCAGACATGCATCTTTCAAGTGTGATATTGTATGTATTTTTCATTAGCCTTATCTTCCTCTTTGTACAAATGGACATTAACAGCATTCTTCTCAATTCACAGATTCAGTGTTCACACGCATTAAAGAACCTGAACAGCATTTTACATCCCTAATTTAACAGTTCCCCAGATATACCATTTATATGTGCAGCTTTGCCATTCCTTTTTGAATGCTCACATAACATATAGCTCCAGTTTCCTCATTTCAGATTTATAGATCATGAGGGATAGCCAAAACGATTATTTTGCTCTAAGGAAAAACGATTATTCCAGCTCTAATGGAAAAACTTTACCGCCCAGACTTGCTATCTTGAGCATAAATGTTGGCACTCTGCTTGTGAACAGCTATCAATGTAATGGAAAGCCTAACCAACATTACCCAGTGTCAAGGTTCAACACCATCCTTATAAAATAGCTACATTCTATATATTGTTGTTGATTATTTATTTACTTACAGTATTCTGGCTGGCTTAAAATTCCAAAATAAAATAAGAAATATAATTAAAACAAAATTAATTAAAAAAAATTAAAAATCAATGTTTTGGAAGTTTTTTCCACACATTTTCATGTTTCTGTGGGAGTAGGTTTTGTCATTTCAATTCCATTCTCCAACAGATCATCTAATTTCTGTACAAATCGGCATAATACACTTTCCAGCATTTTCACTGTTCATTTTCATTCAAAATCATGTTATTACTGTTATTTTTCATTCCATTTAATCTGTTGAAGGATTAGTATATAACCTCCTTCAACTTGCATTGCCTATGCTTTTGACCTGCATTATTCTTTGGTCTCTTTAACTACAGTTTTGTAGCTGTCTCTGTTTGTTGTCTGTCTATCATACAGGACAAAGGTGGAATTCAACTTGGTTTACCACCAGTTCAATGGGTGTGGCTTGGTGGGCATGCTTTGTGCGTGTGTGCATGCTTTGTGTGCGTGCAGAGGCGTTCCTATTGACTTTCTCCTGCACTCCTGCACTCTCCCCGTCTCTTCAACAGCTGATGCGCGGCAATCTGCAGTGCCACGCGATGCAGCTGAGCATCAAAAGCAGGAAATAAAGGTCAGTATGGAGCCGGGGTTGGTGGGTGGGCTCAGTAGCTGATTATCGGAGAGAACCGGTTCACTCCCAGATGATCTTTGGAACTACTGGTTCAGCTACCGGTAGAATCCCATCCCGATACAGGATATTTTTTCCATTCTAAAGTTTGTAGCAATCCTTCTATAATCACCTATTCTAGGTGAATGTTTGTTTGCCTGAACTGAACTCCAACACTGCAGTAAACAAAACTGAGTATAACCAAATATTGAGCCCACTGAGATATTTGGGAGGTGAGTATTAGGTTATAGAACATTGGAAACCATCTGAGAAATCATCCAAACATACAAGGAAAAATAATAAGTATTGTACTATATACCTTTACAGTACCTTGGCCAACTGTGATACATACTATTCTATTTTATTTGAAATAAATACATTTTTAAAATGTGAATACTATATTTTATACAAAGCAAAGAATACACAATACAATTCAGAACAATTCCATTTCTGGCCTGATGCAAAATTATAGTCAGAAAGGAGAAGAACACTCCTTATCCTCCTTAAAGCCTTTGAAAATGTTTTTAGAACAGTCTGGTCAATTAATCAGCATTCAAGTCTTTCCTCTGGCCTGCAACTTCTAAAATCAATTAGCTGCGGGGACTTGTGGGCATCTTTGTGCTGCCTGATAGTCCACTGGTGCAAATTCCCTTGGCCTTTTAAATACTGTGGGATTTGAAGAATTGCACTGAAATTCAGTACTCTTTGAAAGCTACTCTTTCATCCATCAAGCCCTACACAGCTGACTAAAATTACAAAATTTGGCAATTTAAGTATCTTCATTGCTTGACTCCTGGTGACTCCCTAGACTAGTTTTCTTAGCAAAGTTTTTCAGAAATGGATTCCCATTGCCTGCTTCCTTGGGCTGAGAAAAAGTAATTGGCCCAAGATCACCCAGCTGGCTTTGTATCTCAGATGGGACCAGAACTCACACCTCAATTTTTAGCCAGATGTGCTAACTACTAAAGTAAACCATTTCATATCTTGCTGGTCAGAGATAAATACAGAACTCTGGAAACTGTGAAAAGAATTTCCTGCCTCACTCACAGTGAATTGATTCAAATAGAGTATCTTTAAAATAATACGAACTGCTTCTTTCCAGGTTTTTTTCTCCTTCTGGATGAAGTTGCTGTGTTTATTCTCCCTTACAATGATTTCTCAGCCTCCCTACAATCTCTGACATTTGCCAGACTAAACTCTCATGCCTTTTAAAAACTCCTAGTAAAGATCTATATTTTACAAAAATTGTTCACTGTGCATATTGCCGCCTTGTATCACAAACTGGATAATTAGCATGTCCCACTTTTTACTGGAAATTTTACAATCCTTTTTTACAATCCTTTTTCTTGAACAATAAGTCAGATTTATACAATTCTGCTGACTGTTGTTTCAGCTTGTATCTTTCTCTTGTTTTCCTTCATGTTACTTACATTTACTTACATTAGTAATTACTTACAGGTAAAAGGGCAGGGACAAATTTTATTTTCTGCTACTTGTGCTCCAAGAATTACAAAAGATTTCAAGGAAATCCAATCAACCTTTTAAAAGAATGTGGGCACAGAAATGCAACAACAAAATCTTTCTGAAGCAGAAACAGAAAACTTTTTTGAATGACAGGTAAACTTATCATGTCCATGGAATACCTACCTTCACTTAACCCTCTGGGGCTTTCTGCTTCAACTGGCCCTTTCAAAGAAGTTTGCAGAGTAACAAGAGCTCTTTAAGATTATTCTTAGCTATCAACACAGAAGATCCATCCATAGGGATTTTCCAGAAAATTAAAAATTAAGGATCCCAAGAAAGTTGCTCCTTAACAATTTTATTTCCACTACCTGAGATGTTCTGTTGATTAAAAGAGCATCTACGATAGGTCAAGAATTATTCAAGATGATCTAATTATAATACACCTTTCAATGTTATGAATAAAGGAATGATGCTTCCTAGGTCACAGAAGGCAATACTCGGAGTCTTAAAGTAACAAAACCTAAAATAAGAGAACAGATGAAGTGACCATACTAAAAAACAATAAATTATATTGAGGTCACAGCCTTTTCCACCATAGTGATACGTATGATATATTTCCATTTAATATAGTAGTTCCTTCTAAATCTTCATTAAAACTAAAATTAATAGATACCAAGTTTCATGCAAATTCTTCTGTTTTGGAAATCTGACTGCCCTTGGCTGGTTTCTGCATAAATGCCTGTCTTCTGATCATGGATTTATGCTCCTTTAGTTCAGTTGGATAAGCTTGTTACAAAATATGCTTGCTTGGGTTTTAGCTTCCTTAAAACATGCTCTTAAATAGTTCCTAATACATGTCCTCTGCTGAAGAACACTGCTTTCTTTTCGAAATCATATAATCTTCCTCAATTACATCTATTATGTGTCTGCAATCCTCAAACCACTTCACGCAAACTCCATCAGCCCCATTTATCTCAGGCTGGTGTTTTTGGCATTTATCTAAATCTCATTTGGGAAAGACAACAACCGGAACTATGCAAGCACACAAACATAATCCTGCCCTCCGAAGCAAAGCCAGCAACACAAATATTTGGGTAAGATATAACCAAAGGAACTGCCCTGTTTTATGTGTGCTGCTGCCATTGCCAGCCTGTGGCCTGAATCTTCCCTTCTCAGCCTGCAACAAGATTATTTTAAAAGGCTGGTGCATGTAACTTTTTGTGAATTCTTCCTATTTGTGCCATTGCTGTTTTGTTCACATCAGTTAAGAATTCCACTATTGCATCTAAATACAAGAGCCAATGGAAGAATGGTAAATGATGATGGAAGTGTCAAGCTCAACTTGCATAGTTGTTGCATGTTTAGGTTAGTTCTGCTCTTCTCAGAGAAGTCACTATTGCTGGATTTAAAAGTACAAAAGGTAACAGAACTCTGTGGGAGTTAAGATGCTTGGCTAGCTCTATTAGCACCCTGCTGTTTCTGCCAAGCCAGGCCAACTCCCTGCGGAGAGACTTTTTATGTGTTATCATTGTTAAACTTCTTTGTGATGCGTAACATTCAGCTGAAAGAATGTACTAAGTGCAGCGATTTAATTGTTGTGTTAACCATTTCAGGGCAAACAACCAGCTGAATAGGTATGATTTCTGCACCAACGGAGTGGCTTTTCTTAAGAAACTGAAAATGCTAAGCTAGGGCACTGAAAGTTTTTCCAGTGGTGAAAAAGGGGGGGGGGAAATTCAGTGGATTGATGAAAATTGCTGGAATGGACATTAGGATCGTGACATTTTTCTTTATTTTACAATCCAAAATATACATATATTCAGACAAATTGTCTTGTTCAGTAACACTCCTTTAATTGTACTGTATCCAGTACTGCTATCCAAATGTGTTGCCCCAAAAGATCAAGTCTGCATGTATTAGCTATGAATAATCACCAATTTTCAAAAACACAAAGTTTGTCCCCAGATTTCCCAATACATGTGGTCCTCTATGTACAACAATTTGTTTAATGACCACTACAATGGCACTGAAAGAAGTGACTTATGACCATGGTTCACACTTGTGTCCATTACAGCAGTGGTCGCCAACCAGTGGGCTGGGGACTACTGATGGTCCATGAAAAAATTTTGGTGGTCTGCAGAGAAATGTCCCCCCAAAAGCATTCCTCCCAAAACAATTAATCCAGGCTGTATGAGAACATAAAGCTGCACTGCCCACATGGCCCACCCACTGCCCCCCTCCTGCCACATGGCCCACCCACTGGCCCCCACCCTTCGGCCAAGCACAAACCTTACCTTGAGTAGAGCCACACGAGCTGGAATTGGAAGATAAGTCCAACGGCGGGGGAGGGAAATCCACCCTGGGGTAGCTTGCTGACGTTGGTGAGAAAGTCATTCCCATATTCCAGAGCTGCAGTAGTCACAGGACTGGCCCTTTGGTCATCCTGGAGTAGCTCCTCCAGTCCATGGCAGGTGGTGCACCCGAGTGGAGGAGCAGCTGCTCCAGGATGACCAAAGGGCCAGTCCTGTGACTACTGCAGCTCTGGAATATAGGACTGACTTTCCCACCAATGTCAGCAAGCCTCCATCAGTCAAAATTCATATTAGTGGTCCGTGAGATTTAAAATTATGAGTTTGGTGGTCCCTGAGGTCCAAAAGGTTGGCGACCCCTGCATTACAGCATCCCCATGGTCATGTGATTTAAATGATTTATATGTGATGTTTGACAATGGACTTATGTTTCTGGTTGCAGTGTTCCAATATCAGGTGATTCCCTTTTGCAATCTTCTCACAAGCAAAGTCAATGGGGAAGCCAGATTCACATAACAACTGTGTTACTAAACTGCAAGGATTTACTTAACAAATGGGGGCAAGTGGTAAAATGGGGCAAAACTTACTCAACAAATGTTATCACTTAACAACATAAATTTTGGGCTCAATTGTGTTCTTAAGTCAAGGATTACTTGTATAGCCATGAGAATTATGTTATCTTTTCCATTTATATGGAAAGCAGAAAGGATGTAATTTAAAATTATCCTTGGCATGTACAGCTAGAATTATCTAGTTTCTGTTGAATGGCAGGGTTCATACCCAAGATGATATTCAGCAGGTTCTGACCAGTTCTGGAGAAGTGGTAGCAGAAATTTTGAGTAGTTCAGAAAACCAGCTTCTGACTGGAGATTTTACAGTATCCTTCCCCTGCCATGTCCACCAAGCCACACCCACAGAACCGGTAGTAAAAATATTTGAATTCCACCACATACCAGGGGCTAAAAGGGTTTATTTTAACCAATTTGATAACTAAGCTACAATAGCTGTCCTCTCAATTGCATTAAGCCATGAGTGAATGAATTAATTTAATAGACTTAGCCTATGGTTTGAATCAATCACAGATTGCAACGTTCAGCATTCATTTATGCAATTAATGCATACATTTAACACAGTACATTTTTTCATGGAAGAAAATATGCACACAATATATGTATGTTCAAGAAATATATTAATAACTGTGCATGCATAAGCAAAAACAGTATATGTAAATATAATAGCACTGCAGTAGGACTTCCAAGTATTTGTATCATTATAAGCAAAGATTTGTAAACAAATATTTCAATATTTCTCTTACAGCTAGAAATATTTCAGCATGCTGGCAAGGAACCATTCAAAATATCATGGACTGCTCCAAGTATTTGTGTTTGTTTTTAAAATGGCCTTATTTTATAAAACAGCTGTGAGAAAGACTGCACTTTCCATTAGTGTCAACACATTAACAGTAACAGAGGCTTGGTTTTTTTTATAGGCAGCAAGCAACTGAACTTTTCTCTTCCAATTAGCACAAGCAACCTCTTTACAGGCTCAATAATTTTTTTTTCTACCTGTAGACCTGAAGAATATATAAATTGCTCTCCTTTAACTCTAGGAGGACCAATTTGTGACTTCTTTTAATCTCAAATCCAAAATGTCAAAATTAAGAAGACTATAAATTGATTTTAAAAATAATGAGATGTCATCAGCTAAAAACAAAGCATTTTAGGGTTAACCACCAAATAATCACATATTTGAACTTACAAATTAAAAAAGAGTCATAGTTCTAGCCAATAACATGTAGGAAACAAAGAGGCAGAACCTGAAAGTGGAGTCAAGAGAGGACTCAGCCTAGAATTATTACATGTCCAAAAACACACAAAGTCTAGCCTTCTTTGAATTCCATTGATTATTTAGTGCTGATATTGACTCTTTAGAGCTGACCATTAATTGACTTAGACTTCTGTATTTAGGCTTGAGCAATAAATCTTCTTACTGGAATTTAAGCTATGGCCCTGATTCTTCATACCAGACATAATGTTAGTGAACCAGAACATTAGCGTTCTTTTCACTAAATCAGATTTTCTAAAACGGGTACGGGCTGGATAACAGTAGTAGTAGTAGTCCAATATAAATAATGGCACCAGGTTTGAAAAGGCCAGCCCAAATACTTTATAACCTCATAAATTTATCTTCCACTAACATGTGCATAACAAAGTTTACATAGGCCAAACAGAACTACTTTATACATAAAAATGAACACAGTCCAGATAACAACAGTTCTACACATATCTCTGAACTGTATTTATTTGCATACATATCTGTACTGTACTATAAAATATCCTATACATTAAATTTAAACCTGTTTCTTCTCCAACTTCTATTATGAACTTCAATCTCCAATTTGTAAAAACTTTGTTAGATTTTTGTTTTGTTTACATGTTAATGTCTTTTGTATTCATACTCAGCCCAATAATGTGCAATATTTATATTTTTTCACTAATGTCTCAGATTTAGGAATGGTTTTTATTTAGATAGTGAATCTGGACAAAAGATTTACTACTGGAGAACTCTGAACCTTATAAACAAACATTTCTTTGCTTCCAAAAACTTATTTCCATATAAAAATCCCAAAATGTCAATAGAGGGAGGCAGATTACAAAGTGGTTTTTAATTTTATGTTGGCTATAGGACTGTGATGATGAACCTATGGCACGTGTGACACAGGTGGCACTAAGAGCCATTTGTGCGGGCACACGAGCCCCAACCAAGCTTACCTGCACTGCGCATGTGCACACCTCCCAGATGATTTTTGCCCAGATGGTTTGAGGCCATTTTCACCCTCCTGGAGGTTCGAGTGAAGCCTCTGCGGCCTCAGGAACCCGAAAAATGGGCCTTCTGGAAATATCAGAATTGCCGAAACGGGCCCATTTTCAGCTTCCCGAGGCTGCAAAAGCTTCCCTCAAGTCCCTGGGATGGCGAAAACGGCCTCAAAGAGGCTGAAAATCAGCTGAGAGGCACACGCATGCGCAGTGCAGGTAATGGGGAGCAGGGGTGTTGTGCGCACATATGCAGGAGGTGGGGTGCACAGAGAGGGTCTCCTCCGGGTCCCGACGCCTTCTATGTGTCGCCTGGTGACCCCGAGGAACAGGGCCTTCTCTGTGGGGGCACCTGCCCTTTGGAACGGGATGCCCCCTGGACTACGAACGACCAGTGACCTGAGGGCCTTCAGACATGACCTGAAGACTTGGCTCTTCGAGCAGGCCGGCCTGAGCTGACTCAAATAGGATTTTTAAATGGGGTTTTTAGATTAGTTGGGATGGGGTACAAAGTTTTAATTTATTTTAATTGGGGTTTTTTAGATTTTTATAGGGACAGCCTAGGATTTAATTCTTTTTTAACTATTTATATTTGTCTACATGTATTTTAGTTGGCTGTTCACCGCCCTGAGTCCTTCGGGAGAAGGGCGGTATATAAAACCTAAAATAAATAAATAAATAAAATAAATTGTGGGTGCCAGCACATGCGCGTGTGTGTGCTTTCAGCACACCAAAACAAAAAGGTTCGCCATCACTGCAATAGGATATTTCATGTAAGATATAAACACTATTGGCACATATACGGTCTTTTAAAATACATAATGTAAACATTTAGATTATTAAGCCATTTTTATCTGGAAATTAAACATAGCAGATATTTCTTCATAATTTGCAGATTGACAATTTTACAATTTTCCTTGCTCTGACATATTTGCTAATGTATTGTTTTTGTACAGGCCTCACATACAAATTGTATTCACATTATGCAGTATCAGCCAACCAATTTCTGGGCCTCTTCCAAGACCACCAAGAATCAAATTACTTTAAAATAAGTTAAGTAAAAATAGCAACTGAATGTCTACCAAACAGATAACCAACAAACAGAATGAATAAAAAAGAAACCTGAAATACAAAGTTAGGGAAGGAAATATCTGGAAGTTTTTTTTTTTAATCCCCAAAGAACTAATATAAATAGAACATATTTTATTGATAGACAGCTATCAAAGTAAAAAAAAAACATTTGAAGATTTCTTCTTATGGAACATTTATTTTAAATTGTATAATAAACGTATCTGGTTAAGAAAATGAATATATCCTAATGCTGAAAAACACCTGGAATAAAGAAAGAGACACATTAAAGCCAACTATTAACTTTGTTCATCTAGATTCTAGATGTTTATGGAGATTCTCAGTCATTCAGGTCCCTTCACTGCTGTAGACAGACCCTCTTGAGGATGGGTCTGTGTAGCCTATATCTCAGGCTGAGGTACAGATGGTTCCTGTAGTCTGCAATTTTTTGGAAATCCATTCATACCCCACAGAGAAGGGAGTGAGGGCAGAAAACATCCTGCAGTCAAGAAGGCTTCAAATCCATTTGCACTACTCAAGTGACCCTGAGGACACAGATAAACTTCCAAGTGGCCTCCACGACTCTACAAAAGAATGCAAATGACCAGCTGTCTGCAAAGAAAATAAACCCTTCCATTCCTCACCATCCAGTCAGAGCTGAAGAAGTTTGTTGGATGAGAAATGAAACGTCTTCAAAGAAAAAACAAGAAAGTCCACTTATCTCCTGAAAAAGCACCCTTGGGATATTCATATAGATATTTCATGATTTACTTCTTTACCCTTATATACTTTACTGGTTGTCATTAGTTAACATCAGCAATTGGGACTGGAATTCCCATTGCTAAGAGACACGATTGTAAAGGGAAATGTCACATGACCTTTGGCGACAACAGTTCTGGCAGCCTTGGGTTGCTGTCATTAAGTAAGAACCTCATGTGTCCATGACTTCCAACTTCCTTCCAGTTTCCCTATTGACTGCTTGTGGGAAGCCAGTAAGGAACATCGCAAATCATTATCATATGATTGCAATGTAATCATAAGCCCACAGTAATATAACCACAGGGATGCTGCAACTCCAAGGACCAGACGTAAACCCCCCAATTCATTGCCATCGCAAATGTGAATGGTTGTTGGACACAAGCTGTGGGCTACATGTACATTATTTCCCTTGTCTGAATTTTTTTTTAAACAAATACATAATGTCACATTCGCAAAATAGCAATAGCATTTAGACTTATATACCACTTCACAGTGCTTTACAGCCCTCTCTAAGCAGTTTACAGAGTCAGTATATTGCCCCCCACAATCTGGGTCCTCATTTTATCGACTTTGGAAGGATGGAAGGCTTGAGTCAACCTTGAGCCTGGTGAGATTTGAAGTGCCAAATTGCAGGCGGCCAGCAGGCAGCAGAAATAGCCTGCAGTACTGCACTCTAATCACTGTGCCACCACAGCTCTTCTGTATGGCTCCCTAAAACACTTCCAAAAATTATTGTTAAATTGCATTATTGAAATTAAATTAAGTTTTTATCTAGAACTTGTCTAACTCTTTGACTGTTTCTTTTTTCTTTTTGGAATGCAATTCTTAATATGTCATCCAAAAGGCAAAAGCACCCTTTGTTTAGAATGTAAGTTAGAGTGGTTAGTTTTACCACTGGTTGAGTGGGCGTGGCTTAGTGGGTGTGCTTTGTGTGTGTGCACACACTTTGCGTGCATATACACACTTTGTGTGCGTGCACGCACACACGTGACACACACACACACACACACTTTGCGCAGGCGCAGAGGCTTTTCAACTCACCTCCTGCAATCCTGCACTCGCCCTGTTGTTTCAGCAGGTAACGTGACGCCTCGCAAAGCAGCTGTGCTTCAAAAGCAGGGAGTAAAGGTCAATATGGAAGCCCAGGTGGGCCCAACAACACTCCAGCCGTTCCTCAGAGAGAACTGGCTCGGTCTCCGCCGATCTTCGGCACTACACCAGAACTGGGCGGAACTGGTAGAATACCATCACTGATAAGTTAGTATGAACTTAACAAAAAACAGGATCAGGTTAACAAAATTAACACAATCCTGGGTCTCGAAGTATATTTTACTGAAGATTTTTCATCAGAATGTAGGTTTAGTTGTTAGTTAAATCAACTAATGAGGCTTTTTTCTGATAAAATAACATTTTAGATATATGGATTCATCAGTATACTATAATAGCAATAGTAATAGCACTTAGACTTATATACCACTTCACAGTGCTTTACAGCCCTCTCTAAGCTGTTTACATTTTCAGCTTATTGCCCTCAAATCTGGGCCCTCATTTTACCAACTTCGGAAGGATGGAAAGCTGAGTCAACCTTGAGCCGGTGACATTTGAACTGCCAGATTGCTGGCAGCCGGCAGTCACCCGAAGTAGCCTGTAGTACTGCATTTAACCACTATGCCACCATGGCTCATATAAACATTAATATAAACATTATATGAAATACAAAATATAATGTAAATTATTACTTACATTGATCAACATCCAAGAAATAATGGGCAACTAGATGTGTTTGTCACATATACAGAGGATATAAATACTGGATCTTTAAATGTTAAGGGATAGCTATGTGGCAGACAGCTGAGCCTCCTGCCCTATATAATATACCTTTTCATGGTAAGAATATTTTTGAGCTTGGAGACAGCTTAAGAGAAAATGCCTGAGGAGCAGAAGAAGTCTGGTTCAAAACTTTCCAATCATGGAAGTTGACAGCGTGACACAAATTTGGCAGTGCCAAATGGAAGGTTTTCAAGACCTTACAAAAAGTGTGCAGGATCAGGGCAAATCTTCAGCTTAATGATGTTCCAGAGGGCAGGCACCATATGATACTCCCTATCAAACATGACCTGAAATGGAACAGCTATCTCCTGCAGGATTTAACATAATGAGTAGATACAACCAAGGCCGGGGAGAAACAGTCCTACAAGGAACAGGTTCCAAGCTAGGAAGGGCTTTAAATTAATTACCAACACCTTGGATTGAACCCAGAAGCATACTAAAAAGAAAGCTCAGAAAGCAGTTCTCATACTGTAGATGTTCTATCAGCTTGTCCAGGAGGTCTCAGCTGCTGCTATTGGGTTATGTCCAATTATACAAATTTCTCTTTTTGCCCAGACTATGATTATCCCTCATATTTACAGAATGTTTACTGGAAATTTGATTTTTGGAAAGAGCAGAACTCCCAGATTTTCTATTACTACAGCCAGCAGTCAATAAAGTCAAACAAGATGATAAAATTCTGTTAGATTTTGTTCTTTCTAAATATTAATGAAAAGATTAAGAAAAGTGGGAAAGCTGTTTTAGTTTTTACAATGTTTAATTCTACCCTAATATTTGATAACCCTATGTTATCAAATAACAACCTCAAATAACTCTATTCCACTTTGCTCAACAAAATGCAACATTTTCTCCATATTTAAAATACATCATTCAATTACTTGGTCTAATTTTGATTATTTAATATTTTGCTCTTCAGAAACAGTTCAGATTGAAAAACAACACACTTATAAAATGTTTAAAAAGAGAGAAAAGAAAGCAATCCATTCCTCAACTCCCATAAAAATGTATCTAACCTGGATTAGTATAAAACAGGTGTCAAACTCGATTTCATTTCATTCATTCTGGGTGGTGTTTGACCTTGGGGGGCCAGGGTGTCTGTGGCCAGGATGGGCATGGCCAGCTCGATGTCACTCGTGTTGAGGGCACCTGTGGTGGCCCAAGCACTCTGCCAGCAAAATGAGCTCCGATTTCAGCTGCGACGGCATCCTGCTACCCTCGGCCAGCGAAAATGGAGCTCACGAGGGCCACTCGCAGCCCTCTTGAGTTCCATTTCTGCTGGCAGAGGTACCATGGGCTGGTCCTTCACTGTTTCCAGGGTGGCCCCATGGGGCAGATCTAAGCACCCTGCGGGCCTTGGGTTTGATACCCCTGGTATAAAACATTTCTGGAAAGCAAAAACAAATGTAAAGCATAAATGTATCTTTGGGCAATTGATAAGCCAATTACCGCATTGTCTATTATCAGTGGATCTCTTAGGAATTATTCATTCCATAATCTCTATTCATATTTACGCAAATGAAGATAAATAAATGGCAAAAACACCTATGTGAAGGAAGGAGAAAGTTGTAATTTAATTTTACTACTTTATAGCAAAAAGTAGCAGAAAAATGGGTAGTCAGAAAGCTGTATCAGTTAACTTCGTGGATGCAGCTCAATTAGACACTAAAATATAACACTATCTGCAAGGGTGGGCTGCTGGGGATTCGCAGAGGAGCCCTAGCTAAGATTCTGTGCAATTCAGAAAACCCACAAATCCCATTCCTGGCTGGCCCTGCCCATCCCCCCTGCCCCTTCCAAAAGTCCCCTTGCAGCTCGTTTTAAATGCAGATATGTACAGGCTCCCAGACTCTGGAGGCTCGGGGAGTGAGAAAAACAGGCCACCTGGAAGTTTAAGAAGGTTGCAAATGGGCTGTTTCCAGCTTCTAGAGAGTCTCCAAGCCTGGGGAGGCCATTTTTGCCCTCCCGGAGCTCAAAGAAAGCCTCCAGAGTCTGGGAAGAGCAAAAACACAGACTGTGGTGCCGGTGGCTGACTAGGCCAGGCCTACCATGGCCAACCGGGCAGAGAACCCTTTGCTAAAAATTTTGAAGCCCACCCCTGAATATGTGCCCAGAATATTAATCTCTATGGAGTGCAGAGCATAGACTTGATAGTGGAATAGCTAGATTAATCTATTTAGAAAAGAGAACTGAAGGAAATATGACATTATCTTTCAAGTATCCAAAGGAACTTAATGTGGTTTAAGACTATGTATCTCTAAATTTGTTGCAATTTGAAAGAACAATTTGAAAGAACAAAATGACTACTAGTATAAAAATGTAATATATTGATTCAGTGGTGGGATTCAAAAAAATTTACTACTGGTTCTGTGGCTTGGGGTGGCTTGGTGGGTGTGGCAGGGGAAGGATACTGTAAAATCTCCTTCCCCACCCCATTCCAGGGGAAGGATACTATAAAATCTCCATTCCCTCCCCACTCCTGGGGGAAGTTTACTGCAAAATCCCATTTCCTCCCCAATCCACTAACCTGCTTTCCAGCTCTGTTCTCCTGTGCAGGGCAACAAAAGAAGATCCAGCCCATCATCTGGGACTCAGGAAGCAGAGAATAGATGGGGGCAGGGCCAGTCAGAGGTGGTATTTGCCGGTTCTCCAAACTACTTAAAAGTTCCCCTATCGGTTCACCAGAACTGGTCAGAATCTGCTGAATACCACCTCTGTATTGATTATTATAAAAGCTTCTTTACCAACATTTTAGTGCTTTATTCACCAAATGTACCTTTTCAAATAGTTTCAATTTTTCAAGAATGTACTGAAATTCACCAACCTATGCAGCTTTGAGAGAGTTATGATCTGCAAGAACAATGATCATATGGTTCTTCAGACTCTCTGGATGTCCGCATCTCTATTCAGAAAAGAAGACATGACTGTTCCTTCCATATATGCTCAATTAGCCTTATACACAATTTCAAATAAAAATGTGAGAGATAAAATATATCAGTATCCCTTTAAAACAGTCTTACATCATTTGTATATTTTCTAAAGTAATCATAGTCATATTTACATTAAAACAATTCAATTTAAAATGGGTTAGTTTTGCTTTTAAAATAAGCAAAACCTAAACAATCAGATTTAAGATATGAGTTGGATGCTATCCAACTGAATAAAATATTTTTGTTGCTTGAAACTGGTTACTATGTAATGATGTCATTCTGTTTTTTGGTTTTCAATTCTCCCTCCTCCAAGGAAATATGTATGTTAAGAATTAAAGAAAAAATTAAAGAAACAGAACTCTGTTTTTATATGCAAGTTAATGTTTAATATTGCCAAGTATGTTCTTCAGTGGTTTTAGACTAATTTATCTCAGAAGAAATTCTTGGTTTCATAGAGTAGTCTCCATTTCTCAGTCTTTCCCATTAAAGGAAACTCTCCATGCTGTGTTGAGTATCCCTTATTCTCTTTACGAACTCTTCTCTAGATACTAAGATGTTGTATTTCAAATAATGCTACCATATTTATGCTGACATTTTTCTTATTAATCTGATCCTGGAAAATAATGTGCACATCTCTTTCAAATCACTGGGACAGAATTTCAGATTGGATATATTCCCAACAAACATGGATAAGACAGACACTAGGATGTTCCGCTTTGATAACCCCATTTGTCAAATTTCTACAAAGCAGAAAACAGAAATGTGAAGAATGAGCTTTTATTTAAATTTCTGAATTTTTCAATTCTTCCCTACCAAGTTCACCAAGCTTTTGGTTCATGTTCTGGTTAAGTTTTGTTGTGCTTGGATTATTGCAGCAGCCTATTTAGAGGTAGTCATCAATTTATAACCGTTCACTTAGTAACTGTTTGAAGTTACAACGGCACTGAAAAAAGTGACTTTATGGCCTTTGCAGCATCCACGTCATCACAGGATTTACATTTGGATGCTTGACAGCTGACTCACATTTATGACAGTTGCAGTGTCCCAAGGTCATATGATCACCTTTTGCAACATTCTGACAAGTAAAGTCAGTGGGGAAGCTAGACTCACTTAACTGTGTTACTAATTTAACAATTGCAGTGATTCGCTTAACAAATGTGGTAAGAAATGTCATAAAATGGGATGAACCTCACAACACATTTCTCACTTAGCAACATAAATTCTGGACTGAATTGTGTTCTTAAGTTGAGGATTACCTGTACTGGGTTACCCAAGATTTCATCCCATCCCATCCCTTGATTTGTTTTCAGAACATTATTCTCAACTTTATTTTATCCCCATCTATTTTTATTGCCAATTGATACATTGGAAATCTGAGAAAAAGGCTAATACATATTGATGATTTTGATGCATTGCTTCCTGACTATAAGCATGTTGAAAGACCTGCTGGTGGCTTGTATTGCATTGTATTTAACATTTACTTACACAATATTATACAGTGGTCAAGTTATTCTTACCTACATCCAATTCTTTAGAAGATGCTCCCACCAGAATTCACTTAAAATTGGATCACTTAATGTTTGAAAAAGCACTAAAATACTTCTTTTTCCTGTGAAATTGTATTAAAATAAATGCATTCTTTTTTATTAATTGGTATTATTTTCTGTGTTAGTTTAGAGATTTGTTATTTTTATATATTTTGATGTTATTATTGATTGCACTAAATTATTGTATCAACTACTAATTTATTGCCTATACCAAGCTAGTTATAAAACATATATCCAGTGGTTAAGATGATACATTTTAACTTAAAATGAATTTATAAACATTCAAATACAATTGTATGAAACAAGAACTGGACCTCTGAACAGCACAAACTGAAGAATTATTTATTTATTTATTATTTATTTATTAGTCTAGGAAACATACAAGTTCTAAATCCATACAGTACACATTCCTGAGCTATTCTAAACAAAACCAGCCCACCCAAACCATGTCAGAATTTGTGTGAATTCTACTGCAAAAGTTAAAGACTGTATCCAAATTGGTTACAGCATTGCTACTAAGTTGTTTTGTTTAGATTAGGTGAAACCAGTTTCAAAAACAGTAACTGTGAGGGGACCTTGGAGTTTAGTGAGCAATCACTTAAACATGACCCAGCAGTGTGCAGCAGCAGCCAAAAATGCTAATACAACCCTTGTTTGTATACATAGAGACATAGAATCAAAATCAGATTAAGTATTAGTACCGTTTTATAAATCCTTAGTAAGACCACACCTGGAATACCGCATCGAAGTTTGGTCACCACATTACAAAAAAGATGTTGAGGCTTTGGAAAAAGGGCAAAGAAGAGCAACTAAGATGATTAAGGGCCTGGAGACAAAAAACATATGAAGAGCGGTTGGAAGTTTTGGGACTAGCTAGTCTAGAGAAAAGAAGGATTAGGAATGACATGATGGCAGTATTCCAGTATTTGAGAGCCTGCCACAAATAAGAGAGAGGTCAATTTATTTTCCAAAGCACTAGAGGGTAAGACAAGAAACAATGAATGGAAACTAATCATGGAGAGAAACAACCTAGAATTAAGGACAAACTTCCTAACATTGAGGACAATTAACTAGTGGAACAGCTTGCCTTCAGAAGTTATATGTGCTTCATCACTGAAGATTTTTAAGAAAAGACTGGACAGCCACCTATCTGGTCCCTTCCAGTTCTGTTCTGATTGATCTATTACATATTTTGGTTACTCTGTGGTGTACCATCTTAAAATAGGTTACTGCAATTGTTATCACATGTAACAAGTCATATGCAGTTCTATATGCATATTTAAGTGTGCATTCCAAAGAAGCAATCAAAAATCTAACAAATCTTCCATCAATTTTTAGAAGCTGAGATGCTGACTTGATGCCATTTAAGATTATATTCTGGCAAGAGGACAAATAAGCTTCTGATATAGGTGGTCTATTATGGATATCTTTCAATCGTGGAATATGTGAATCACAGATTTGGTTTACAAGCCAAACACCACTGATTTTTATTCAAAGCTCTAAAACAATACAATATTGCCTCTAGGTAAAAGAAAATACAAACTCTGTAATATATGATTCTAAATCCAAGTTTATTGGCACAATGTAAATTTCTATCCAAGAACATTTGCAGACAGAAAATTAGCACGCAGGAAGAGGTTTTGCATAAATCCTTCCAATTTGCTCATCTTATACGTTTATACATTGGGAAGAGCTACTTTGGGATTGTTGTTGGTTTTTTTGCTTTTAAACTCTTTTTCAATCCAGGCTGCCTGATGATTTTATATTTTGTTTTCATATATTTTTGTTCATTTGTTTGTTCTGCATACTGTCCAGAGTCTAACAAAATCTATCAGAATTGGCCAGCTATAGCAAATTTGAAATCATGATTATCATGAATATGATAAAATATTTTTCTATATAAACATTATAAAGGATATCCAGAATTTACAATGGCATTGCAGGAACATGATAAAAGTTTAGCACATGATAAGTGCTAAATGTCACTGAAGTAGCTGGGATTACTACCAATGTTAATTCTTATATTTTGTCAGAGAGACAACCTTCCTAAAATAAAACATATATCCTTCAATAGCAGAATAAATAAAACAGTGCCAGTTACTTTTTCTTAGGGGATTAAGATAAACTATTTCCCTTACTTTGAAATTAAAAAAAAGTGTAACTGTGTATCAATCATATTTCTTCATAAATACAAACTAAAAAAACTCCAGACTAATCTTACATTAAGGCAATGATTCAAAATTGTAATTCAAAAATTACAATTACAAAACATTACAACTTATAAATTTTTTTTTTATAATGACTTATTACAATCATTCTAAGGAACATTGGAGCCTTTAAGATCAAGTCATACAAACATGGCTCAGCAAATCAGAAACCTGTATTTTAGAATAAAGACAAACAGGGGGAAAAACATGCATCAAACTTAACTTTAACTTTCATTATGAATTCCTTTTTTTAAAGAGACAATGGCCTAATGGAGGGAAGGAATGAGGACTTCTAAAAAAGGAAAGAGAGGTGACTCCCAAAAGTATGGAACCTGTACATTACAGAATTTAGCTCATCCCATTCTTCTTCATTTTTCCCCTTACAAATACACATTTAGAAAGATTAATAATTCAACATGTAATTCTATATTTTTTTCCTTTCCATTGTTTTAAAAAACCTTTGCGAAAATACATCAGTCAGCAATAGAGTCAGGCTGCATGATCTCATAAGAGCACAATTCAATTAATAAACTTTTTGGATGAAATTTAATCTCAGGTGAATTGAGATCAGTTGCATTTAATTTAGTTTGGTTTATTTACATTTTACCTCTGCATATTATTTCTACATAGAATTGACAATAATTCTTTGGTCATAAGCCAATCCTCTTTATAAAAAAATGACCACATTTGTTTTATTACAAGAATAAAAGATAAGTAAAGCAAATATTTCAAACAAAAGCTATAAAATTAAATATAATTCAGCAGGTGCAGAATAATATAAAATAAAGCTAGATTTTCTGTAGCCAGAGATATAGAGGCCTTAAGCATGTAACAAAATACTTAAAGGCAACTCTGAAAAATAAATTATGGGAATGTGTCTGTCAATCTGGGGGGAGGGGGGGGAGATTAAAAATCAGAAAAGAACTTTTCAAGTTATTATTCAGATTCTTTGAAATGTTTTCCAGAATCCTTTTCATCATGTTTTGATAAAAAGCATCTTGCTGGACCTCAAGGGGAGCAATATGTTCTAAATTGTAAACTAAAAAAAAATCAGAATATCAAACCAGACTTTGGGCCAACATAAGGAAGCAAATTTGTTTCAGTTGTCATTGTCTAAGAAGATAAAAACTACCAAACAAGTGTCCTCAATTTACAGCCATTCCTTTAGTGATTGTTCAAAGTTACAATGGCACTGAAAAAAGATACTTACAACCATTTTTTCACACTTATCACCATTGTAGCATAAAAAGGTGATCAAAATTCAGGTGCTGGGCAACTGACTCATATTTATGACACTTGCAGTGTCCTGGGGTCATATGATCACCTTTTCTGACCTTCTGACAAGCAAAGTCAATGGGGAAGCCATGACTTAACAACCATGTTATTAATTTAATAACTGCAATGATTCACTTACCAACTAGCAAGAAAGGTCATTAAATGTGGCACTTAACAACTGTCTTGCCTAGCAACAGAAATTTTGGGCTCAATTGTCGTAAATCGAGGACTACCTGTACCAAAGTTTAGTGGCATCACTTAGCTAATAAGGACACAAAATGTCAAAACAGCCTATAGATGATTTATAAATATAAATCTTAACATAAAACACAGCTTATCTCATTAAACTATTATTTATCCACCCAGTGCAATATTTATGCTATATCCTATATTTTTCCCATGTATAGTCACTTCTACATTTTTTCTCCTTTGTCCTCTTCCATTTTAAAAAAAACTAGCCTTTTCACTGTACTTTATACTCAAGCGACAATGTATTTACTAGCTTTTCAGTTGATAAATGACTATAATTTCTATCGTTTTGCTGAAAAGATATGAAAAAGAATAGATCTTCTGGAAACAAGACATTTTGATGAATTTTACTTTCATGGCCACTCAAAGTAGTTTTGCCCCTCTGCTTGTTTGCATTGGTTCCTCATTTGAGGTTCCTAATTTCTTATCCTCCCACATATAACTATAATTACCAAAAAAAAGTCCCTCTCTTGCAATCTTACACGTTTGATGAAGTGAACTAGGATTCATGAAACATGTTACAATAATATTGGCTATTGAGAGTGTCTGCTTTTACTCATTAAACACAGCTACTGGCTATTGTTAAAGGCACCTATTTCTAAAAATGTTCCTGACTGACTCAGCTCTTTTATCTTTTTGCTGTATGTTTTCCATTCATTATTGGTATCTAAGTTTTGCTTAAAGTGTCCTCCTCCAAAATTTCTATCTAGCATAAAAACATCAAGACAAATCCAATCTGGTCCTTTATAAGATCTTGTCCGCTTGCTGTGAAGCAAACCTGGTCCATAATAACTGGTATCCTATTTAAGAAGGAAAGAAGGCATCCCGTGCTCCTGGATCATTTTCACTGGATTTGGAATGGAATAGATTGCCGTTTGTGTATAATTGCTTGGCAGCCAACCGACTTAATTTCCCCATATTTTTTCTTCCAAGAACAATGTTCAGACTCGCAACTAGACAGTAACAAGATAAAGGCTGTGTATCAGGCTAAACTTGATGGAGCACTTAATTTTCCTTTATAAATAAGTAATTCAGTTTCTTGGAAGAAAGTTGATTCCATCACATTGATAAGAGTAGTAGGTAATGGTATCTCAGAATGGAGACAGCTGTATCTAGTCTGCAAGCTGTTATGAGCCCTTCAAATTACCCTGGTGCCTTTCCCAACAGGAAATGATACTGCCCTATAACCTGCGTTAAGATCAGATTCAGCTGCTATTCTAATCAGTGCTGATACAATGGAAGTAGTGATGGGTTGCCATGTTGTGTTTTGTCTGAAGTAATGAAGGGCTCAGAGGCAAACCCTTCCCCTGAACCCAAAAAGAATCACCTGCAGGAAACTGAAAGTAAGACATAATGAATTCGGGAGGTTACTTTAGTAAAAATAAAACCTATAACTTTGCTGCTCTATATTGCACTGAAAGAAAATGTAGGTGACGATTAGGAATGACATTAGTATAGACAAAGATTAATAGAAAATAATCTTGTCCTCATATGGATTTTTTTCCCCAGTAGGGTTTTCCCCGCCCCCATGGGAGAACTAAGAGTCAGCATTCACTACTGGTAGAACCTATGTTTAGGCAAGGTCTCCAACAGACTCTAATCTATTAATGATTCGATAGATTTTTCTAGGATCCTGCCAAATTGTAAACAGCCCCATCAAATGAGGACTTCCAACAGGAAATTAAATAACTGCCTTGCTTGAAATAAAAACCAATTTACAGTGGTCAAATGTGAGCTTTCCAAAACACTGACAATATTTAAGCAACATGAAGCCATAGGAAAATCTGAACGATACCGAATTAACAGTCACTCTAAATCATTTGGCACGCTTTGCATCATCCTAAGGACTAAGCCATTATGATACAATTATGCCATACAATTCTTTCCCACATTTAGAACACTGTTTTAAATAAAACATAAAGCCGCATATAGCCGTAATGAAAAGAGGAACACATTGGCTCCATTTCAGGGTTTTAATTGCAACTGTTCTGACCTTGTCAAGTCTAGTAAATGTTATCCATGCTTTGGCTATATTTTAGCTTAGGTAGTATGATGTGTTTTACACCAGTATCAATCCTTGAAAAATCACTGGAAGTTGCAACTGATATCAGTGCAAAACCCCAGCTGTTAAAATCTTAATGCAAAATTCAGGAATCATACATCTGTACCAAAAGCACTGCACTGGTTGGGAACTTGTTCCTGGGCACAATTTAAAGTGTTGGCATTAACCTATGTGAAGAAGCATTATCTCTGTTATGACCTGGAACAACAGATCTCTGAAAACATACCCACTGTCAAAGGATCATAAAGCTAGCATGCAGATGAGGGATTTCTCCTGTGTTGCTCAAGAGTTGAATTTGACTCCTATTCTGACCCGACTAGAATTACTATTAACTCTACATTTTCTAATAAGCTCCACTGAGAATATGTGTATACAAACTTTTTAAATATTCCCTTTGCAATTTCAATATCTCACTATTAATACATAATCATCTGAAGAACTGTTAATCCATATGCATATGTGTATTGTATTCATACATTTTATCTGGGAATGCAATTCAAATACTATATGAAAACCATAGGAGAGATTGTGGTTAATGTTGAGGGAGTCCCTTTTTTACAAAATGCATATAGCATTAACCAGTGTAAATTTGCTTCTTGGTTGAGAAATTGATTTTTAAATATTTTTATACAAATACAATAGACAGCTAAGTCTCATACAAGCATATAGCATTGCTTGCTATTTGCTTTTTTATGATGGACATAAATTTTTGTAAGACAGTTTCTGAAAAGCATGGAGAACATTATATTTTAGGTGATTATTTCAAACCAGGGGAAAAAAAAAACAGTTTACATACTTATTCCCAAAGCATCAAATCTGCAGAGAAATAGTCATAAAGTATTTTTAGGTCTCCAAGCAAATAACTATAATTTTTTATACTCTGCATCTGCTGACTGAATACAAACATAGTCCAGAAATAGTTCCAACAGTGTAAAATCACAGTATAAACTATTCTAATAAGACCGACCACCCCACACAGTTTATCTCTGTTGTGCTTAGAACATTTATATTCTATAATCACCCTTTAATATGAACATAAATCATTGTCATAAATTGAAATTATTTTTCCATGAACAGGGAGAACTACATTTCTAGAAAGGCTTTTTAGCTTCTTCCTTTCTCTTGTTAGAAGAAATATCCAGGTCCAGTTCCAAGCCAGAAGAAAGGCACTGGAGACAAAATGGAGGCTGGAGGCTGGTTGGAAAGAGGGTCCATTTATGGATGAACTATGGGGATGCTGCAACAGTCCTAAGCGTGAAAAACGGTCATAAGTCACTTTTTTCAGTGATGTTGTAATTTTGAATAGGCACTAAGTGCACTGTTATAAGTCAAAGACTTCCTGTACATGAAACTAGCCATTGGACCTCACCCATTTTCCTTACTGGTTACCAAATCAGCCATCAACTGAACTGAAAGAACATATCACTGTTTTGTTACTGTTTGCAGGTCTTGGATCAATGGAGATGACTTTGGATTCTAATTAATCCAGATAATGACTGTTAAGGAGCCATAATCAATATGATCCTCAACTGAAGATTTTGAATTTGAAGTCAAATTCTTATTTATTTAAAAACGACTGATGACCAGCATCGGCCATTGCTAAATAAGCAAGGTGGGGGGAAGAGTTCAAACAATGTTGTAGCTATTTTTTTTTACAGCTTACAGTATTTTTGTAGTAAATATAGGTAGTCCTCAACTTATGACCACAACTGAGCCCAAAATTTCTATTGCTAAGTGAGATAGTTGTTAAGAGAATTTTATACAATTTTATGACCTTTCTTGACAGAGCTGACACAGAATCACTGCAATTGTTAACTTAGGAACATAGTTGTTAAGCGAATATGGCTTTCCCATTGACCTTACTTGTCAGAAGATCACAAAAGGTGAATACATAATCATAGGTTATGAAGAACTGAAGAAGCTTCTTGGATGAGAAGTGAAATGTTTTCAAGCAAAAATGAACAAAAGCCAATTGCCTTTTGAAAAAGCACCTTTGGGCTCACCAAATCTAGCTATCTGTCAAACATTTATCTTAGTTGTAAGCAGGGAAACACTTAAGTCATCTAATTCTGTATACATAACCCAGACATTACCATTTCAATGTACAACCTGCAAGATGGAAAAAGTTGTAAAACAAGCAG
Organism: Bungarus multicinctus; assembly: GCA_023653725.1. Taxonomy (NCBI): domain Eukaryota; kingdom Metazoa; phylum Chordata; class Lepidosauria; order Squamata; family Elapidae; genus Bungarus; species Bungarus multicinctus. The sequence goes on from CM042842.1 coordinate 63,889,733, forward strand.
AAATTTTTTGACTGAACTGTTCAGTCTTTCCTAACTTGGTCTTCTAGTTGAGAGGTAACACCAACCACCCCTGGTTATAATAATGGAACAAATATAGAGCTGTATTATGCAATCCTGGTGTAAGTGAGATTTTGTTGGTTGGATTTTCTTTTTCTTTTCCTCTACTTTTCTGCCTTTAATTTCTTTTTACTATATTTACTCTTACCTTTTACTCTTTTTCCCCACACTTTCCATACAGGTGCTAATCTTCTTCAGAGGAACAGCCTGGTATGCATCTACGTATGTAGATTCAAGAAAGTATTTCTTCCAATGATAGTGCAAAGGATTAGAAGAGGCAAGTTAAATTTTTGCAAGGAGCAATACTGACTTTGCACATCTCCTCCCTTTTCAGAACAGTAACGCTTATTCTAGTACCATGGAATAGAGAATAGTTCAATGAAGCAGAAGTGTCATCTCACTTTACCTGCCTTTTCTTCCTCTCCTGGCTAGCTTTCTGATATTATTAGATTTCAAATGCTTTCAGGGATGGGAAAAAGAAATCAGGGAAATGTATTTTAGAGTTACTGAGAATGTCTAGATTTCAAAGGTTCATGACTCAAAACAAACAAGCAGTAACGATATCCAATTGTTTTGGAAATGCAAGAAAAAATATACTCATTAGTGACTGGGGCATCTAACAAAATAATTTTGAATCCTGTTCCAAGAGATTGCACCATTTTTTTTTTGTAGGCATGATACATATAAAGAGATGTTACTGTAACAACACCAAGTAATTATTCACTCCTCATCGAGGAAACAAAACTTCAAAAGCAAAAAAGAAAATAAAATCCTGGCCGAAGACCAACATTCATCAATTGACAGATATATTACAGAAAAAGATGAAAGCGAAGAAAATTACTGCCATTATTCACCCATCACAGCATAAAATATACTTTATTAGCATGAAAGCTGTCGTTTATATATATCACAACAATAAAAGTCACACTTACTTGGCAAACAAAACAATCCAAAGCATACATTGTACAAAAATAAGATATGAAAGATGAGACAAAACGCTGAAAAAATGTTAATTTACAATTTATAATGATTTTTTAAAAATCATGCACTGCTGTTTGCTATGGTTTGATTAACTCAGCAACTTCTTAGCACTTCACTGAAACTTACTGCCAGAGAAGCATGCAGAGTATGTCAACATCTGCAGCAATGGGTGGCCTCTTATTGGAGGGATATGGTGGAAAAATATGACCAAATTGTGCTTATATTTTAACATACACTTTAAAGTAAAATATGTATTGTAAATTTATGCCAATCTCAGGAAATCAGGAGCCAGAATAGAGTTCAAAAGCGCTATGAATTTATTTCATGCAATCTGTATAAAAGAATCTGATCTACTAATGGACAAAGAAGATTGGCAGCAGATAAGACTCAATGGATTTCAGTGGGGACTGGATCTCTTACGAAGGCATAGCAACTCCAAACTAATGATGCATTTGACCCTGCTCTCTGGCTCAGCCAAATCATCTCCTACAGTTAAGCTAATAAGGCTTTAGAATTTCAAGATATTAAATGAAGTTGGCTCACATGTACTACTGACACAGAAAGAAATCACTAGAAAATTATTAGTAATATATTTCATAAACTAGTGATGGCAATGTCTATTTCTCACAATTATTTCAACATTCAGGAATTATAAACTGAATGCTAGGGCGGGGGGGGGGGGGGGAAGTAAGCCAAAAGAGAGGCACTGACTAGAAGAATTTATCAGAAAATTTCAATTTCGACATCCTATCTTCTCTCACAGAATCACACATACAGTATATTAACCAATATATATATTTTTAAATCTGACGAATTAAATTGAAGGAAAATCACATTAATAATCAATTCAGTAATGTTCAATACTGAATCCAAGTCATCTAGGACCACTGGGTAACATAGTCTCAGACAGGGACTATCTACATATCATCTAATACGATATTAATCATGTTGAAAGATAATAAGGACATTTTCTTTGAACAAAACTATGAAAGCTAAAAAGGATGCAGAAATATTTTAAGGGCTATAGTCAACAAACACATTTTTCTGGACTAAAATGGATCTTTTTTACTGAACACATTATGAGTAAGCCAATATAAATAGAAAGGCCACACAGACAACCAAAGAAAGCAACCATTTCCTATTCACAAGAGTAAATTCCTTAAACTCCCCCCCAAAAAAGACTCTTCGAAATAGCTTCCCTTTTTGTTTTCCTCTAAAGAATAAAGTAGAAGAAAGTAAAGAGCACCATTTCTTTTCTGATGAATGTGATAAAGCTTATGCACAATTAAAAGTAACTTCGTTCAACCCTGAGCTACATAAATTCTAATATTGAAATATGAATTTGCAATATTTAAGTTAAATATGGTATGTTACTGTATTATTTAAGTATATACTATGGGAAACATTTTCCCTAATGAGTGCTTTAAAAACTTCGGAACAGTGCTTTGGAAACTTTTGAACCCAACTTTTAATTGTCTAAAATAAACTTGACTTTGTTGTATAATGTTGTATAAGGATTATAGATATTTGATTTTATTATTGTTCTTTGATGAAAGAAGACAAAGCCAAAATGGTTGTTAATTAAATATGGGCAGCATTTAAATAGCACCTTGTTGTCACTATCATCTAGACACAAGTTGATATGCTTTTAGTTTATTCAGTAAACAGTATTGTTTACTAAACAATAAATGTATTTTTTTTAAATCCTATTTGTTTCTTTTGATTTTAGTTTTTTTTTCAGCCAGTTTGGAGATCTTTGCTCTGAAAGACAAAGAAATATATTTAAAAATAAAGAAATAAAAGAATGGGTGTATCTTTTTCATTACCTCTTCATCAAAAGGCGGTAAATTTTATGTAAAGATAAAGTAAAAATAACCTTTCATCAATGTAACATTTATCTACTACATACTTTTAATGATATGAATGGTTCTTACAACTCTTTGACAAATAACATATGTAAGTAGATCCTTTTAACTAATTACATTTAATAGAAACATACTTAATCCCCTTACTTAGAAAGCGAGGACTGTTACCCTTAGGACTTTTTATCATCCTATAGGATTATCTGAAGTAATTCCAAAAACAGCAGCACGAACAACAAATAACATCTTGGCAATAACTAAAAATGGGATCCCACACCGTTGCAATCTTTCTTTTTTGGAACAATGCAGTGCTTATTTTAAAGTATCTTATTTCATTTGGCTCCAAAAACACTGAAACTATCTTCTAACATTATGTGAACACTTGTCACAAAAAGGATCCTATAACTGGATTTGAATAATAGCTACCTAAAAACAGCTGAACAAATGCAGTTGATCAAAAGTAAGTGTAACATTCAAAAAAAGAACAGTTTAAATATTCAGTCTTGAATGTTTTCATACCCCTCTTCAAAAAATGCAACAGAAATATATAGTGCCCTAAGACAGGGCAACGCACATTGATATAAAAAGGAAACGGTCCTCCTTAATTGTAGAATTATTTTCTCTTGTATTTTCTGATTTTGTGTTTAATTGCAGCAAGCCAATATGATTAGATGTTCTATCAATCTAATAAATGATAATTAAAACAAGAAATAATTCAAAAGCATCCAGAATACTAGTTATATGACCTACTAGTTCTATACCCATGCTTCGCTATGAAACTGTAATCGGGCTTAGTTTTTGGGGAGGAAAATAAGGGGAAAAAATTGTGCCTCTGCTTACCAGCATCCATCGGTATTCGTCTGGCTAGCATCCTGTCAGTGTATGAGAGAGTTGAGGGCTGTTTGGAGACTTAAGCAGTATTTGCTGTGTGAGCAAGAAGGAGACAGCAAGGAGCCTGGGCATGGTTAGCTCAACTGTTCTGTACTAAAGCTGCTTGGTGCTGCAAAACTAAAACTGAAACTCCTCTCCTTGGCTTGTGTTTTGCATTTGGAACAGATTTCTTTTCAGGGGGGGAGGGGGAGTAGATCTCCTTAGCATCAGAGCGTGTTAATAATAATATACAAAACACTAATGCTCAGATGATCATTTTGAAAAATCCCTTCTTACTGAGCACCAGAAGCCAAGAGGAACATGCCAATTTTGTAGGCTTTACGGTTCTGGAGATTTTGTGATGATACGTGAGTGGTATTTCGCTTTTATATATATATAGATTATCATCTCAAAAAATGATGAGCCATTTCCCAATGAAGAAAGAAGGGCATCAGGAAGACTGTCTTAATTGTATTTATAAATCATCCATTGCTAGTATAAGAATCAGTGATGTAAATATAAATTTTCTAAATCAAACAGTATTATTTAAAAATAAGCTATTTCAAGGGGATGGCTATTTTATCATTAAATGAGATAATGAAGAAAATATCTACCCTTCTCTCCCACCACAAAAATAGACAAGCATAGCTTTTGTTTGTGTGAGTGTGCCTGCATGTGCACCTTCAAAAGTCAGTGTTAACTCCTGGCAACTGCAGTTGTTTTGGCAAGGTTTTTCAGAAGTGGTTTGCCATTGACTGCTTCTTAGGGTTGATTTGTGTCTCACATGGGACAAGAATTCGCAGTATCTTAGTTTCTAACCTGGTGCTTTAATCAGTATGTCAAACTGTCTGTCACATAATCATTACATATTTGATACATAATGTCTTGCAAATATGGAACCTAAAATTAATTCAGCCAAGTTAATGGATTGCAGATTATATTACAATTTTTTACATTTAGAATCCACCAAAGTTCATTAATATTGTCTCTGTGTCTTTCCGTCTTTCAAAAAGATACAGTATTTTAAAGCAATTCTATATAGGAATACTGACAAACTAATTTATCAGCAAGCACACAGAAAATCTCCAAGTACCTACCATAAAGGAGAAGAAAAGATAGGAATGCAACCCCATGGGGATTGCTCAGTGAGACTTTAATTCATCCAGTATTTACCCATGTTTGCAACATCTGACATTCTAATGATCAGCCATTCTATAATATACTGGTGTTTGCATAAAAATGCAACATGCAGACTGGCTTCTATTAAGCCAATTATTATCCAATGTATAAGATTTCACAACAAAAGCTTTGAGAATGAAAGTAACAGGAAACAAAAACAATCTGCTTGACACCACAAGAATTGCTTCCTGATGCAAACCCTAAGGCCATAAAACAGAGCTGTCTTTCCCAACTTATTTCACTAGACAAATAAATAAATAAATCAAAAAAATGTATGTGTGAAAATTTATCTAAAGAACATAGCTCTTCCTTTTCTGGTGACTTCTACAGTATGTTTAATATTTTCCCATTAATATGTAGTTCAGATAAAGACTCACTGCCCTACGATTGTCAGAGCTTTAGTTTATATCCGAAGCTGTGTAATCCTTAAAATAGCTAAACGATACTTAGGGATTTTTTTTTTAAAAGTGTACAACTCAGTTCATGTCTATCACAGGCAAATATTTTCTAATTCAGTTATTCAGGAATACATGAGAATATTTCCTTTTATTTTTTGGACTGTATCAATCCACTTTTGAAAAGCTAAACTGGAAATCCCAGAAATATTGGATTTGCATAGTCCAGAAGATAAATTGTATTGCCTTAAATATTCTATTAATATTCTGATTTGCACACTCCAATTGATCTCTTAGTAGACTGAAGCACCAATGTGACTAGATTAACAACCAATTTTAGTTTTTATAAAACTGAGTAATATTTAAAGAGTGAAACAAGGTAAGTATCCTGTATGATCTTTGCCCCTTTCCATGGAGAGATGAACATTTGCATATTCTTGTTCTTCTTGGATTAAGAAGGATCTCTTCACAGATGTTCACCTCCAGAAATATGGAACTAGACTAGAGCATTCATTTTCATAGTTACTTGAATATAAATAAGGTAAGCTATCATGCAATTTCAAATGACTTGAAAACAGTTGAGATAATACTATCAACCAGCCTGTATAAAACTGGATGAGTTGCAATTCACTTTGGGATATTATGGAAGGCAATGTGGTTTCAAGCCAGGAAAATTACACCAATGCAAGTTGAACTTGAGCTTTCAGAGATGCTTGGGGTTGAGTTGAAAAATTTCTTCTGATTAAGACCTATGTCTGGCCTTTGCATGCTACACAAATTCAGGACACTATTAAGATAGATATAAAAAATAATCTAAAAGTGAAAGTAACATTCAGTAAGGTACAATTCCTACCTATTTCTTTTTTTTTTATTTTTAACATTTATTTGACATACATTTAAAATAAATAAATCTATCTATCTATCTATCTATCTATCTATCTATCTATCTATCTATCTATCTATCTATCTATCTATCTATATATATATATATATATATATACACACACACACACGCACACATACATACATACATAGATTTTACAGCATATATTGAGCAATGGTTATTTTTTTTTTCTTTATCTTTATCATTGATGTGATCTACCTTGTTACAATAACTCTTTCGTTCTTTTAATGTTTTGATTTCTCTATATAGTTTGTGATTAAATGCACGTCTGAAAACTCTACCTATTTCTATGTATATGTTCCCCTCTTGACACAAACACAATAATTTTCTGGAAATATTTGGACAATCCCTATTAAATTCATTCAAAGGCATAAAAGAGCCATAAAGAAGAAAAACATAACTATACATATAACTATTAAGGAGGATTTGGGGCAAAATATCTGGAGAACAAAAAAGGGTCTTTAGCATTAGTCATTTTTTCATTTTGTTTGGAATTTTTCCTCCATATGGAACTTTGCGCATATATTTGTCCTAATAAATATTGTGAAATGGAAAGCATCCAGAAGATTTGAACCAAAAAAGTGACTGGCAAAAAAAGAACACTTCTTCTTTTCTTGTAATTTTTTTTTGCCATGTTAGTGTAAAATACCAGTAGCACAGTCTTAATCCTTCAATTACAGTTTGGGTTACTCACTACAATTCACTCCACAGATTACCAAATCTATCTCAAAAGCAGAGTTTATCACTCGTTATTCCCCAACAACCAGTGAATGCTGTGTTTCTACAGATCACTGATGCACTGGAGCATTCTGATCCATTAATAAAAGCATAATGTGGAATTATATTACAATATAAGTCATCAAATATATATTTTAATAAATTACAAGCTACTCTTGCGATGGAAGATCCAGTTTATCAGACAAATTCCTAAGAAGCTTAATGTTTGACTCTTTACTAACAAACAAGTCTTAGAACTATAAACATATTCTATTTCAATTGTTTCCAAGACTGAATATTTTAAAAAATGACCTTAGGGTATACAACATTATTTTCACAAGCAAACTGTCCTACTCTAAAATAATGTTTACAATACTAATTTAAATACAAGTTTTCCAGGTTTTTTTAAGAAACATTTTTCAGGAAAGTAGCTTGGATAATCTCTTTAGAAACAACACAGTTTTTTCTTATAGGTCCACAAAGATGAACACATATATTATACCTTAAGTTCTTTTAAACAAGATACCACTAGGGTGAGTGACAAGAGATGGGCTTCTATTTAAACAATTTTACACACAGCTATTTATTTTATTCTCCATGAAGCAGCTTTATAGATATTCCTGGTATGTAAGATAACATCTGTGTAACAAGCACCTGCTTTTAGTTAAGGGTTTTGAAGCATTTTCAACTGTGAGATTTTCAGTCTCAAATGGTTATTGCATTTCTCTGCTTGTCTCTGCAGAACAGTATCCAATATCACACCTCAGGGAAAGCATTTTTTGTTCAGGCTTATATACTCACAAGTAACCTTCAAATGTCTAGCTCTTTCTTGGGAAAATTTAACTTAGGCTACCCACACTTTTCCCCAAATGCATAAATCAGTCCAAACTTCCCAAACAACATTCATTAGAGTGGCATACAAAGATAAGATTTACTAAGTATTTTGGGGCAGAAAGGTAGGTAAAAATTGAATAAATAAATAAACCTTAAATAATTCATTCCTAATAATAAAGATCAAGATTTGTGACAAAGCATATTAAAAGCTTATCTAGTCTACCATTGCAGTCTTACACTCTTAAATTTGAGTCTACCTTTCTCATGTTGAAGTGGGCTTTATATTTTCAACATTAATGGACACTTAAAAGATGCAATCTATATTGCTGTAACTATTGAAATACTAATTGCATCGGCTTTATATTCCAACATGGGTCAAAGGAGAAGACTTAAGATAAAAAGTCTTACTGGGAGATTTCTCAGTAAAAGAAATTATGCAAATTATCTGCTGGGCTTTGAAATAGATATTTACTTAATAGAGATCAGACAAGATTTTACACAAAAAAAGGGGTATGCTTTATAAATGAAAATAGAAATATTTTCTAGTTCTATTAATTTTACTGAAATGCATTGTTTGGATAAATACATGTGCAGCATTTAAAAATAAAAAATAAAATAATTAAAATAAAATAATTAATTAAAATAAATTAAAAAGAAAACAAAAAACAAGCAAATTCAAACTTCAAGGGTTACTTCATATGCTGCTAAGTATACAGCAACATGTAAACTTCTGGTTCACTATAATCCAAAAAAGTTACATTTAATATGACTATAGTTTTTAAAATATTTTACTACATCACGGCAGCAAGAAAGTGATGAAATGCAGAACTACAACTCCACCATCCCATCCCATCTTTTACTGTGAACCATCTTGAATTCTTTATCAGGTCTTTTCTTTACTAGCTGCCCTTCTGCAGCAATCACAACAAAAAGTTGAAAAACCACCACAGCAATAGGGAAATGTTTGTTTCTCTATGTTAAATGAGACACTCGTTAAGTAAGTTTTGCCTCATGTTACAATATTTCTTGCCACAGTTGTTAAGTGAATGCCTGAAGTTGCGAAGCTAGTAACCCAGCTGTTAAGTGAATCTGCCTTTCACATTGATTTTGCTGGTCAGAAAGTTGCAAAAAGTAACCATACAGCAAACCAATGTACACCCCATGGCAAGCTTTTGATCACATGACCATGGGGCTGTTACAAAGGTTGTGACTGTGAAAAGTGGTCATAAGTTACTAAGTGCCGTTGTAACTTTATTCAGTGCTGTTGTAACTTTGAACAGTCACTAAGTGAATGGTTGTAAGTCAAGGATTACCGGTACTCTGTCCGGTTTGCATGTTCTGAGGGATCAGACAAATTGTAGCAAAGAGACCGAAAAGTGAGACTGGGAGTTATCCTCAATAGATGGCCTACAATTTAATGCTGTCTTCCAGCATTAAACTTAGAGGAACTCAGAGCAAAGTAACAGGCTATCTTATGCAGTGGTTTTTTTGCTTGTGGTTTTGCAGCATGAATACAGAACTGTGATTCGTTAACCACAACTTATAACTCTGTGCATTGTGAGAACCCAGATAACTGTGGCTTAATCAAATAAGTAAATAAAACATGGTTTAAAATGAACTGTGACTGCAGTCACTAATTTATATAGAATAATAATAATCCCTAATAACAATGGATGGATGGAGGATTTACATATAACCTTAGTGATATGCGAGTAACTTTAGGAATGGAAATTTCAATCTGTCGAGATCTGTGGCATGAGATTTCAACTGCCACAGAAGCTTGAGAATTTAATTTTTGAAAAAAGCAAATTTAATGTTTTGCTATATGGAAATTATTTTGATAATACAGGTTTCCACATGTATTTATTCAAAACACTAGATTCCTAATGCTGAAGTAATTTTCTGTTGAACAAGAATTTCTGAATTTTTTTAAACAGGTAAATTACATGTGACTCACTTTAAATACTAAAAAAATATGCAGAAATATTTCTCACATTTCTTTTATCAGACAGCCATTTATAGCACTTTGCAAAAAAGCGATCTGAACTGCAAAAAATCAGCAGGACATTTTTTAAGTATTAAATGTTTAAACCACCAACAAATAAAATTATACGTTAAAGGTTTTACCAAAGAAAGTTAAAGCCATTTTAGCATTTATTTTTTGCTGCACCAGATTGTGTCACACTAAAGTAATATTTTCCGTCAACACTGTCAAACTATTTATTAAGTCTGTATTACAATTACTATTAATCTTCCCATACTTCTTTTCACCTATCTCCTCCCACTTATGACTGTAACTTTGTTGCTTGTATCCTTACGATTTTTATTGGTTTCCTAGTATGATTTGATTGCTTATTGCACCCTATGGCTATTATTAAGTGTTGTACTTTATGATTCTTGATGAATGCATCTTTTCTTTTATGTACACTGAAAGCATATGCACAAAGACAAATTCCTTGTGTGTCCATTCACACTTGGCCAATAAAGAATTCTATTCTATTCTACCATTCTTTCACATCAGAAATCATAACATGATAATTATATTAAAGTCCTTTTTGCAATAGCTCCTCCACAGTATATACAGTATATCTTTTCCCAAGGATATAGGTTTATTCAGTATTGCAGAACAATGAAAATATATGATTTCTGTACAGTACAGGAAACCCAAATCACATTTATACTCAGACAGAATCTTGAAGGCAAAACTGTAGAAGTCTTTCTCTTGAATATATCCATTTTACAAATAACTGGCACTATTACAACTGGGATGGCCTTGAATTTTATTTTACATTAATACAGCTATGTAACCTTGGACAATGTACCTTTTTCAACCTTACCTACTTCACACTGTTTTACGGAATATAAAAGAGAATGATTTTCAGATGCAACGTATTTATCATATTTGCTTTATCTCCCTTATAGCAATCCTCTAGATTAACAACTGATACTCTGATTTGATGAAATTTATCCCAGAATAAAATCCAGCCCTAATCTAATACTTTATAATTATAATTATAGATGCTAGTTCCCTAGCACCACTTTACCCAATGAATATTTTGTATCTGAAAAAAAGCAGAATATTAATTCTGTAGGAAAAAATGCATATTATCTCAGACACATTAACTACCTTAGATTTAAATCAACTCACGCACTTAGCAGCCAAAGAGTAAGTATGTATTAATCTAGCAATGTATATACACATTGGCCAGATACTCTCTAATACACAAAGTTGCAGCAGTTATTGCAGCTGAAGCAGAATGGTTGAAGTATATTAACCAATATTACAGTAATATTTAAGCTATGACATCATGAACATGGTCAGCTATAGGCAAGACAAAGTTAAACTTGACCAAATACATGAACTTAGTTTTAATTTGTTCAGGATGTGATTTAACTCCTTTTCTCACTCAAAAAGCAAGCATGCAGTAAGTATAAAGATGCTTGTAAATCCAGCTTCATTATTAGACACCAAACTGCTTGTTATTTATATGGAACTGATATCTAAGATTGTCTACTATAAGGTGCTCAACAGGATGGATGTCTTTGAAGAGAATTCCAAACTTCAGCTTGTGACTTCTAGAGTCCACAGTACAAATTATCTTCACCATTTTAATTGGGGTGAAGTGATTACTTGAAAAACCTTCACCCAAAGCAACTTGCCAACACTACAATCTTAGAAAATGAACTAAACTATGAGGGAAACAAATAAGAGAGTCCTCGTTTTTGAAAACTTTGCATGTCCATTGAAGAAGTAAGCACTGTATATAGAAGCTTTTTTGGGTGGGGTTTACCCATCTCCTAGTATTTCAGTATGTCATGTTTGCATTAATTTTAATATTTGGAATCAGTGTTTTCCTTTTTTAGGTTTTGGTTTTTTCTTCTGTTTTTATCTTAAACTCTATGTGGGGGTTTTCTTTTTAAAACAACTTGGAAATACCTCTAAAATACGATTTCCAGAATATTAAGCAGCATAGATTATTTTAAAATCTGTTGCTTCTTGCACTGCTGCTTATTCACCGATGACAATTTTAAAAGCTTATCTTCTAAATCCCAAATGATTTAAGATCCAAACAGTTCTCCCATGTAAGTCAGTCCAAAACTTTTATATTTTTATAACAACAAAAAGTAAGAGCCATTCTCTGTTGGGCATGAACTAAGCAAAAAGAAATACCTTCAGTTCTTTTTGGATCCAAGTTGTTTTTCACTAATACAAATGTGTAAACTTTTGGTTTTTTTTTCCAATTTATGAAGTTGAGCAGTTTATGTGCAACTCCAAATAACCTCTCATCCAGATGCAATACAGTTCAGCCCCATCAATGTTATTCTTAGGTTACCTTGAATTGAGGCATAGGCCTCGATGCAGTCCTGTGAACATTTTCTGGCAGTAAATCTTTCTGAATGTAATGAGTCTGATTTGTCTCTTCCGTGTACAGTAATCTCCAACAAAATCTGATGTCAAAAATTCCTGTCTAGTATCATTCTGAAATATACACTTTCCCTTTCCTTTATTGTGGTGCCAACACACTTGTGCTTCCAGGTTTCTTTGTGTCACCTCTCAAGACTTGCACCACCCAAAAGCAATTTACTCCGCCACAATCTACCAGGGGAACCAGTTTAAGTTTCCTCTGACTTTTGTCAACTTCAGAACATTTCCCCAACTCTATCCCTTCTAACCAAGTTTTCCCACCCCTTTAATTGAACTGAATCCAACAGGCCGTCTCATCTGCCTTTTTCATTCTGCTTCAGCCCAAGCTGAAGGGGAAAAAAAAGCAAAAAGACAGAAACTCTCAGGGATAAGTAATAAGGACTAGACTAATTAGTTAAATGTTGCCAGGTGTCATTTTGATTTTTAAAGGTGTAAATCCAGGTGATATTTAGGAATCCACAACCCCCACCTCTGGGTACCGAGAATTATCCTAAAAGCTCCCCCCCCCCCAGATCTTTGCAAATTCTCCCGCATTTTGGGACGACAGCTAGCAAGAAAACAAATTTGAAATCTTGGTTTGGTCCGATTGAAACTTCCACTTCCAATGTGGTTCAATGCAAGACCTCGTTAAAAAAGGACGAGGATGAAGATGCCTTCTGCAGCATAAAAAAGGTGGCGAGCAAGCGGGAAAAGCTGAGGGGATCCTAAAGAGGAGCCGAGGCGGCAAAATAGACCCAACTCCTGATGCCCTTCCCAATCCTTGAATTTTCCCGCCGGCACTTAGCTAAGTAAGCTATAAGGGGCGTGCATAAGCGCACAATCGTGCCTACCGTCCCTGTCCTATTGTCCCCAATTATTAGTTCCTATTTCTTATATTTAAACTTACGTTTATTTTCATTTCTATTGCATTGTAAGTTTTTGACAAGTAAATAAATAAAATTAAATTAAATAAATAAGTGTTCACCTATCACCCGAGGGGCTGCAACGTCCTGCCGGGCAGGCTGGCTCTGGGCACGTGTAGAGTATCTTTGCCTTACAGCAGAGCACGTTTGAGTCCAGGCGGCTCGAGGGTTGGGGAAAGGAGTCTTTCAAGGCAAAAAAAGGCGCGGAGGGCAGGCTGGTTTGGGGATATGGAAACCTCGCTCGTTGCAACCAAGCATCGGGCCACGGTTCTCGCATTCGGCCAACAAGTACCGGAGGGGAGAAAATCAGGGGATCGGAACAGATTGGAGCCTTCTGCGATATCCCGAGGGGTTATTAATGCGAAGTTGGTAGCAAAAAGAACCTCCTTCGTTACGAAGAAGGGAGGAAGGCACAAACCATGATCAAATGCAGGCCCTAAATGCTATGCCAGTTAATTCCTTGTTTGGGACACGTCATTTGCAATTCTCCTCCGGCTGCAAATAAAAAACAAAAAACCTGCATGTGTTCAAAGATGTTCTACCTTTCTCACATGCGCTTGACACTCTCGATTCCTCTTAGAATCCCAGGGAAGACTGAATCCAGTCTCCAAGTAGACTTGAGCTCCAGAACTGGTCAGTCTTAGTAGACACACAACTCAAACTCTCACGCTCACACACACACCGCTGCGTGCAACACGTTTATCTGGCGTTCAGTCGCTCCAAGGCCGAAGGGGCAGTGCCCGTCGAGTGCCACCCACCCACCCACCCACACACGCGAAAAGTCTCTTTTTAACCCCCACCCCACCCAGAAACGAATCCCGTCGGTTGCATCCTCGGACGAGGCGCCCGAACTCCTATCGGGAAGAAGGGCAGGGAAGCTGGAGCCGCTCTCAGTCCAGCGGAGCCTTCTCCGCCGGGGCATCTTCAACCGCGGGAACCTGGCTTGGCTTACCTGGCGCGGCGGGTTCGGCCAGGCTCCGGGTGTGCAGCCACAGGAGCAGCTGGAGCAGGAAAGGGCTCCTTTTCCAGCTGCCCGGATGGAGTCGCCGCTGCATTCCTGAGCCGGCTCCTCGTCCCTCCTCGCTTATTCCAACATCCAGGAATCCCGAGCCCGGTGGCTGGAACGGGCTTTCGCTCGCCCGTCCTCTCCCTCCTTCTCCTCGCCGGGTTGTGAAACTGGCCTCCGGGCGGGCGGTAGGCTGCCTTCGCTGGCTTCCCTCGCTCCTCAGCCTCCTCCTGGCTTGTCACTTTCTCGAAGCTCCGCTCCAGACCGCCCCATCCCGAGCCAAGGCAGCCCCGCCGCCTGGAAGGGGCCGGCCAGTCCGCCCTGATCGACCCACCCGCGCCCCCTGCTGGACCAGCCGGGACGCGCTTCTCTATCTTGAAGAGGAGCGGCGGCCTCTCAAAGCGAACTCTTCGCTTAATTAAACGCGCCTTGAGTTTTATTTCACGCGCGTTGGAAACTACCCACCGGGCGGCAAAATAAAAAAAAACAACCCGTCTCTGAGCCACGGAGATAAGAAGAGGAGGCTCTCCTGTTGGCTTTTTTTTTTTTTTTTAGATATATCAACGGTGGCACTATAGTTGCTGCGTGCCAATGCATTTAACTTTTTTTTAAAGAAAAAAAAATAGAAGAAAAATAAAAATATGGCGGTTGGCATAAGGATTAGTTTCAGTGGGAGAGGGATGAAGAAAGAGATGCTGAGGGAAAAACCCACAATGAAAAACACGACCCTGTTGCCAGCTTGAGCAAAAGCTGTTTACAGGCTTGGTGAATGGTGGATTTCTGCCAGTGTTTTCCCCACCACCACCACTCCTGAGCCCATTTGTGGAGGGTGGCGGGGAGGGTTAAATGATGGCTTGATTTTAAATATTATGTTTAGCTAAATAGCACACAATTAAGAATGTGGAAAATGCATTTCAAAAGAATTAAAAGATTAGCCTATTGGAAAATATCGAAGCATAAATCTTGAAATAAATGTTCCACATTACAGAAAAGCTAAAATAATGTCACACTTTATATTTAAAACCAGGAGAAGTTGATGAAGGATAGATTATTGTTTGGTTTCATTTCCATTAAAATGCAGGGGGGGGGGGGAAACCTACCTGGAATATTTCCATGGAAAGAGTGTTAGAAACCTGGGGCTCTTAAAAACATTTACACGCCTGAGTTTTACTGTATTTATTTCAAATATTTAAAGATTTGCATTTGTAGACAAAGCTCTTGGAAGGTGACTGACTATAACCACAAACTATGTTATTCTAAAGTAGTTTGGTTTACATGATTCTATGGACTATCATGGTTTGTTGGATTTTGTATATATCTAATGTATGGCATCAAATATATCTAATGTCTTCCATATTGCCAAGATCTTATAACTAGAATTCAGATATAATTACAGTGAAAATACACCCTTTATTATAGAGAGCTGTCCTTTAGATTTATTTTTGAAAGTTTTACTTTTGTCTTTTAATTTGGTACTTAATGCATAGTTTTTCACATTTGTGTGAAAAATATAGTAATTGGGTTTTTTTTTAATTACACACAAATACTGTTTTAGATGTTTTTATTAGAATATGCATTTTTGGAAAGCTTTTCTTAGTTTTCATCTTAAAATTTCCATTGTAAAGCAAAGTTATAAACATAAACAGTTAATTTTTTTTAACCTGATGAATCTCTTTCAGATTTGTCCCTTTTTCAAGTTGTTCTTTATTTTTCCCTAGAAACTTTGGTCACTGTAGATTTAATACTATATTTTATTGATAGACACACAGGGTAGAAAATCTACATCACAAGGATTAATGTAAACATTGACTTAATTTGAGGTTAACTTTGGCCTCCTTTCAAATTCTACTTCATTTGAAAAATTCTCCTACTTTGCAGATGGATTTGTGAATTATTCAAGACTATGCCTGAGCTTTGTCCTTTATGCTAGTGTGTTGTGGTATTGCAAGCATGTACAGATGGGCTGACTTGTATCAAGGCAGCATAATGGTCCTTTCACTGTTTCAATGAAAACCTTCAGTCATGTGAACACCTCAACTCAGATATGTAGAATATGGTTTCTAAGGGGAAAAACACAAACTAGATGAAAGGATTCAAGTAGAAATCAGAAACAAATCAGAAATATTTGAATGATCAGTTGTGGGTACAAAAGGAGAGAAGTGTATATAGGTAGTACTCACTTATTGACTTATTGAGACCACTGGACGTAAAGTGAAATGTTTCATGACTGCACTGAACTGCTGCTGTGGTCATTAAGTGAATCAATATGAGTCATTAAGTGAGATGCAAATGACCGCAATTTGCAAACTTCCTCTGGCTTCTCCATTGACTGCTTGCCGGGAAACAGGATCTGAAGGTTGCAAGCAGTGATCATGGGATTGTGGGACACAGTGACTGTTGTAAGTGAGCTCCAGCTGTGAAGCACTTAAATCACAACCACATAACCATGGGATAAGGCAATGGACACAGATTCAAGGATCACTTATAAACATACTGTTTCAGCGCCATAATAACTTCAAACAGTTGCTAAACGAAGCAGCTGATAAGCGAAGACTACCTCATATTTATAATCAAGTTGTTTCCTAATATTGTAGTGTTTTTATTTATTTATTTATTCTTTTGTATATCAATAGCCACTTTTCCTTTTTTCCTGTGTGATTATTTGTATTTAATTTCAAAGTCATAATAAAAATGGAAATGGAAAAAAAATCCTGGGAATACCCATGTCACTTGCTTAGATGTTATATTCAGTTTAAGTTTAATAAATACAGCTTTTTTGATTTATTCGCCTTTTATCAGTTTGGAAGCACATGCATAAGGTTGATGTCTAAAGACATTTCCACCACTGGATGAGTTAACTAAAACTTGACTAAGGGGCAAGAAATTGTTCACTTTTAAGGTCTAATTTGCACAGATACCTTCCTGAGAATAGAAACAGGTAAAATTTATGAATTATATAATTAAGTAAAACAAGATTGTGAAACCATGGTGAAATTATGAATGCATCTACTGCCATGAATTTGATTAAGAATGATAAATACATAACTCAGTGCTATTTTTACAATCATTTTCTTTCAGTTACCATTTAAAAAAAACACTATCAATTAGTTAAATCAATTAGGAACTCCACTCTTGATGACAACTTTGTTGGAAAAGCGTGTATATAAAACCAGTACGTGAAATTCACCAGACCTGTTTGAGAGAAGAAATAAAATAATTTATAGTAATAAAATATAAAAATATTATTTTTAGCTCCCCATCTGTCCAACTGCCCACAATTAGCAAACACAATTTCTTCCTGGCCTAGAGACTGCTCTGCAGAGCACATCAATGAAAGTTAAAACACATGCTTAGAGAATGCATCTGCTTTTAATCTGCAGCATTCTGAAGTCAACACAAATATTTTTGCTATTTTCCCTTTAACTTGCAACAGTTGCAAAGACTGGTGTGCTAAAATGGAAGAGCTGAAAATAAAGGACACTCAAAAATTAGGAAAAAGAAGCAAAACAAATGCCTTAGTTTAAAAAATACAATATGTATCTTTAAAGAAGATTAATTTAACTCAGTAATCATGATTGATAACCAAGATTAAGGCAAAGACATACCCCAAGAGGGTAATTAGATTTTGACTGGATTCTCTTTCTCTTATGCTGACGTGATAAAACTCTCTGAAACTATGTCTAGTTGAGTATTTCAACATGTGAAATAAAAGCAATAGTAATAATGTCTTGATGCCAATATCAGGAAGATTACATTTGTATGTATTATAGAAAACTCAATTAATGTAAAGATAACCATGAAGCAAACTCGCAGCAATAATTTCTTACAGCAGATATAAAGATAGCAAGGAAAATGTTGGAATTAGGTTCAGATCCAGAGCACGTTTTTGGGGTTGCATGGTTTCTGGTACACAACCACATTGCATGACTACTTATATTTTCCTTCCAAAATATTGCGGCCCACTTCATATTTTCCAATTATACCAATAAATACTATATTTTACTGACACATTTTGAACATATAAAAACTCTGGTTGACATTCTCAGTCCAGTACCCTTTGGGATAAAATAAAAGAAAAAAGAAAAACCATGGATATATTGTGAAGCAACAAAATTAGGGATCATTTCCATTGACCTCACCCCATTCCTAAGAGGTCTGTAAGGGGCGTGCCTAAGTGTACCATCATGCCTCCTGTCCCTGTCCTATTGTCCCCATTTAATCGTACCTATTTCCTGTATTCTTACTCATGTTTATACTTAATACCTATTATTTTGTAAGCGATTGACAAATCAAATAAATAAAAAATAGATACATAAAATTTTTAAAAAGTGGTCCCTTGGTTCTGTCTATTCCTTCATGGTGAATTTCATCTATACTTTTTTTTAATGTCAATTTATTCCAACTACCTACATATTTATCATTCAGTGCTTCATAATGCCCACTCATGAAGGTGATAGATATGAAGGGAGGTTGAACCTCTTCTTGTATTTCTCTTTAGTACTGTAACATTTACTATCTTTGTAGTATGTCTGTACACAATGGGATTGGGATCATATAAATGATACTAATAAAGCAATTTGCATACTACACACTCATGTCATTTATCATGGTCCATGAAGTATTATACTGGCTTGTAATGAATGTCCATGATTTCTGTTATTTTGATTGTTGATGCATCTAAAATCAACTGTTCACCCACGTTGTCCTTTTTTCTTTGATGAAGTCTATTGTGCATTTGTCCTTAATATATGAAGCCTGTTTATGATATTTAGTACTGTTGAGTAACACTATAAAAATTGATGATTCTACAAGAGGGTGGCTGATTCACAGTCACCAAAAGCCTTACTTTAGTGTAAAATGTACAAACATATATTTTAATCCTTGATTACAATCCACAATATTTATCCTATACATGAATAAAATCTCAGGGAATACTATTCTTTCTAAAGAGGCTTTCAGAGAGAATTATTTATGTAGTTAGCAGTGACTTTGTATGGGAAAATCTAATTGTGTTTATTAGAAGTGTAATCATGTTTAATGTTGTGAATCTCCCAGAGTTGCCTATGAGGAGGTGGGTGGTGGCAAATAAATTTAATAAATAAAATAAATAAATAATAAACCATAGGGTTCTCTATTTCACCTACAGCCAAGAAACATCTAAAATGAAGAGTACAAAAGAAATGAAGTTATGTTAGTATAATCTATACTGTTTCTATTTAATTTCTTGGAAGTTTTATTTAGAGGATTTGAAACCCTAGATTCAAACTGGCGGCCTGCGAGCCGGGTGTGTCATTGCAGGCCATGCCCACCCCAGCTCCGTGAAAGGAAAAAACATCATGAAATGTCACATGACAGCAATGTGATGTGGCAAATTTGACAACTGTGCCCTAGGGTGGGCAATTGGGTGGGCAATTGGGCCCATTTATGACCTATGGATTTCAAATCCCAGAATTCCTGACCCAGCATGGCTGGCTCATGATATCTGGGAGTTGAAGTCCACAGTTGAAGTCACAGCCCCTGTCCTAGAGTAATTATATATTTTTCAAGAAAAATGCAGGTAAGGACGTATCCAGTCACTATGCTGTAGTCCAAATTTTTGTTCTGTTCTTTAAATGAAAGAGAAAAAAATCAGCTCACTAGATCATATGGTATGAAATGAAAGACCTATCAACCTCTTCCTGAAGTTTATGGGAATGAAATAAAGTCTCTTCTATTAAAGAAATCATGTGGAAACAATGGAAGAAGTGTGTAATCTTAACGGCCTGGAATTTTAGTCATTGATGTGATCATCTGAAATACCATCAAAACATAAAGTGGGTTTTGCTGTGGTGAAATGCAGGCAGTCATCTGGTGAACAGAACTGTTGGTTTGTAAATGAGGACCAGAAGTAAGAGATGGAGAAAGGAAGGCTAATTGTTTTTAATCCTTTATTCTCTTCTATTAATCCCCTTCCTGTCATTTTTCTTTGGAATATAAAAGGAGGTGACCTCTCTTTCTGTCTTCAGGTACATATATGTTGATTGTTTGACTAGAAAAGATTATGTGCTCTAAAGCATTTTGAAAAGATGGTTAATTTTTGGCATGAAGGTCTACAACTCCCCTCTACTTATAAGCTGCAGTTAAAATGTTCTGAAAACTTCATGCTTTGGAAGGAAACAAAAATATTTTATAAATACACACATGCTGGACTATCACTCCTCTTGTAACCTTTCATTATTTTTTAAAAAAAGCTTGCATTTTTGTCACTTTATAACGAATACATTTAAACAGGGCAAAAAAATATCCATAAATCTTGATAATTTTCTTTCTTTTTTTAAAAAAAGTTTTATTGGGTTTTATCAAACAAATAAAACATCTTATTTGACTACAGCATGATTCCAGGTTATCACATTTTCATACAGACACAATTTTATATCTATATTCATCTTATAAATTCAACTTTATATCTTATCATTTTTTATCAATTTCTCACCATTTCTCCTTTAACTTCTCTTAATTTTCTTTTATAGTAATATCAATCCAAATTTCTATATCTTTTTATTCATTATCCTTATATTTTGTCTGTCATTGTTTACAATTTTATATATTCTCTTCCAACATTCTAAGAAAAACAAAAACAACTAAAACAAAACACAAGCAAGGTTTCCCCTCTAGTTATCTATCGGAGTACAACACCTTTAAATCTTATATTTATAATCTCATTAAAGATTAAGTATATCAATTCAAATCTAATATCTGTTTTATATAAATCTCATCCTTCAGACTCTGGTTGGTACTTCTCCCCACAAATGCGAAAAAGATCTACACCACTAACAAAAACACTGTATATATATAAACATTAATAAAATAATTCAAAATCATTCTCATGTTGGTATGAACCCTGTAAATCCTTCACATTAACAATCTTTGGAAACAGCCAAAATATTTCTCTCCTTTCTTTATTCTTACATTAATTATCAATACATATATCATTAATTAATTATACAATTTTATCCAATAAAAAGGCAATTATTCAAATTCATTTTGGCTAACTCTTAAATATTTTACCAATCTTTAAAAATAATTATTCAAATTCATTCCAAGTACCTAATATAGATCTTTCCTCTTTCTTTTCCATTTCCCTAAATAAACAAAGCAAACATAATAATATAATGTTTATCTCCTAAGTTGCTTATATATTACATTTCTAACACATCATAATATTCTACAATTATAACCCTAGTACCTTTACAGAGTTCTCAATTTTAACTTGATTTAACCATTATCTCTGGGTTCCCAAGCTGAATTCTAGTACGCTTCCCTTTTTTATCTTTTGCTTTCGTTCCTCATAATTTCTTTCCCTTTCTATCTTCCCCCCCTTTTTCTCATCCCTTTTTTTGTGTAACTTTCTCTCTCTCTTTTCCCTGTCTGTAATTTATTGCTTGCTATTATATTTCTTTTTCAAAGTATTTTCCTTTTTGGCTTCTGCCTTTAATCTAAAACTTTTACCTCCTTTCCCCTTTTACCCCTTTTTACCACATTTTGCTTTATTTCAGTAAAGATGGCTTCTTCTTTGTTCCAGCCTTCTTCCTCTTGAAGCTTTTTTTCATAGTCCAGGATCTCCATTTCCAAAAATTCAAACATGAAGGCAAAAGATCTTCCTTCTTTTTCTGCCTCTTCTTCCTCATTTTTGAGATATATTTTCACTTGCTCCAGGAGTGATGCCATTTCAAACAACCACCCGAGTGACTTTGATTAATAAAAGAAAAAAGAAACCAATCTCTTCTTCCCCAAACTGTTCTGTCTTGTTTTTTCTTCCTTTACAATTCGTTACTGTATCTTTCAACAAAGTTTCAGTTACAATGTATCCTTGGGAATCTTTTCAAAGTTCACAATTAGATCCTTTATTTTTTTTTTCCAGGTGAAACTCCATTTTCTATTCCAAATTCCACCCTTTTATCTCCTCTTCTCCTTTTTGACCAAAAATATTAAAAGTAAAATAAAGTACCAAGAAATCTTTTTTATCTTCCTTTGACATTCAAATTCCACCTTAAGATAGCCTATTTAATGTCAAATTAATTTAGCATAAACTTCTTTCCAATCAATAATAATAAAATAAAAAAAATAGTAGAAGGGATTTTTAATCTCCTTTTCTTTCTCCTTCGCCGCCTGTTAGAACTTTCTTTCAGAGGTATCCCTCTAAATATTTTTAGCTTCAGGGTACCTTGTTTAGATGTTTCTTTATGTTTAGCCTGGTCTGTCCTGCTTTCCTCTTTGTCTTCCTCCTGCACATTCTTATCCCGTCCGGTTCTCCTTTGTGGCGGCCATTTCTAACCACCGCTTGTCGCCTTCGGGAAAGGGAGCTAGGCTAGCCAAGGAGGAGAGATGTGGCTCCCCTCAACTTGGCTGGCAGTCTCCCCCGTCTTCACCACCTCTATGGGATGGCTTCAGCCCCGAATCACAAGGATCGGGGCTCTCCAGCGGCAAGCATGGGCTGAAACCGCGCACAGTTGCGGATTTTGGTCCGTCATCGTCGGAGAAACCGGAACCCCCCAATCTTGAGAATTTTCAAATTCTCTAAATATGCACACAGGTCATCTGAATAATCTATTCTTCAAAGATAGCCAAGACACATCAAAATCCAAATGTATATTTACATACAATATGCATATACTAATTAATAATTTTTGCACTTTAAATAGAAATAACAGTATATATGACAATAACTATACCCAGATGACTTGCCCAGATCCTATCTACTGAGGAAAAATTTCATGGCTTCCAGATTCCATTTTCACTTAATCTTTAAATTGGTCTTGCATTAATATTCTACTATAAGTTTAGAAGTACTATATAAGCCAAACCTGTGATGGATGTGCTCAGGAATTTCTTGGACACAACATGAGAAAAAGAATGGAGTCATACAAGACTCCAAACTAAGACTGTCCAGAAGTTAAGCACTATGGAGAAGCAGAACCTAGCCACTCAAGGTGTCATCTAACTGGTTTGATCCATTTGGTCTGCAAAGCTTCTGAGAAGGGCAGACACCAATTCACCTTGAAAAGAAGGCCCTCAGTCCCTCAGGGGCTACCATTAAGGCAATTAAGGCAAAGACTAAGAGGATTATTTAAGATACAATACCTGGAGCTCAGATAACAGAAGATCCCACTTAGGCAGACTTTCTCTGAAGGCCAGGTTGTTCAAAAATTTTGTCATCCTGGTCTGAGAAACAATGGCACATAAAGTTCCTTTTAGCAAGGGCAGCTCCCTAGTCTTTTCTCCAATATGTTAGGGGTGTACTATAGAAATGTTGAGCTTGTCTCACCAGTGCAACCTCAACAATGAGTTTAGCAATAATTGGGCCCATATAAAACTACAGTAGATGAATCTGGAGCCACCTTACATAGAGGTAGACCAAGTAGGATGGTCAGTGTGGAGCAATGCTTCTATTTCAGGGCAACAGTAATTAAGTCTCATCCCTGAGATTTACCCTTGTTTGATCCTAACAGCTTCTGGAGCATTCTAACCAGATCCTTCATGAAGTAGATACAACAGGAGGTATCTGCTAGGAAGACTCTATAACTCAGAACTTTCTGAAGAAAGGAAGCTCTGAGCAAACTCTGAGAAGGTCCAGAGGTGGTATTCAGCAGGTTCTGACCAGTTCTGGAGAACCGGTAGTGGAAATTTTGACTGGTTCGGAGAACCAGCAAACACTACCTCTGACTGGAGATTTTACAGTATCCTTCTCCAGCCACGCCCACCAAGCCACGCCCACAAAACCGATAGTAAAAAAAATTGTATCCCACCACTGAGAAGGTCCATACTGTAATGTGTCCATTGCAGCACAAAAATAATATGCAGGAACTTTAGCCACCATTCTAGCTGTGCAGAAAGCTCAGTTGACCAAACTGGGGCCTCCCAATCTGTTTCACATTCATATTCTTCATCCTCAGAATGTGAGACCATAATTGCTGCCTAGCTTGGGCCCTTTATGGTTCAACTAACATGATGAATTACCATTGTTGCCTATTCTAGAGAGTAGGCTTGGAACAATGCTTCTTACTCAAATTCGACAGCTTATTAAGAAAATAATCTTGATCAATCGTAGCCATAATCAGTACTATTGAAAGTTGCTAAGCATTCAGAAAAAAAGAACTATAAGACTCCTGTCTTCTGATAAAACTAATTCCACAAAATGAGCAAGGTGGTGCTGGGGAGGAGATTATTTGCTTTCTTGTAGGAATTTAGGACTGAAACATGATTGTAATTGCAGTCAGAAATTCCCAACCTATATTTTACCTGGGAAAAGGATTTTAGCAATAAGTAAAATGCCAAATTCAAACTCAGCTTCTTTAGAATCAGAAATCAGAATTACTCTTTTAGTAAAGTTTTACTCACCTCTGGATTTAATGGATTTAATGTCTTTAATGTCTAAACAAAGGTCTAACATCCCCAGACATCAACAAATAAAAGATATCTAAAATAAGCAGACTAGAGAGGTCTCTAGACACTTGCATTTGCCTGTCCAACCCATGATGAAAATGAACAGCTCTTCTTCTGCAGGTCTGCCACAGCATGCTCCTTAAGGTATCTTCAGGATTGCACAATGGTCAGATATAAAGTAAGATTCCCCAGACAGGAAAAGCTCTGTTGGACTGAAAGATGTAGTGACGGAGTATATGCAATGAATTTTTCCATCTTTAGCAAGGTAAGTCTTCTAATGAATTCTCAGGGGGCTGTCTTTAGGGGCTTTCCTGTACTTGTATTGCAGTAGTCTTCCTGCTTCTTCATTGTTTACATGTTAGGAGCTCGGGTATCCTACTCCACCAAAGGGGAAACTTAGAATAGTCACCTCAAGTCATTCAACTGATCTTTCTTATAGAAGGGACCATTAGAGCTTCAAAAAATATGCCAGACACATCAGTTAGAAATCATCCAGAGCCCTCAGAAAACCATTAGAATCCACTAACCACCCTTACAGACTATTTTGCATTTGCAGCAAGGTAAAGTCACACATAGTCTAAAAAAAAGTGATCCAACCATGACAAGAGGGCTTTTTAAGCCACAATGAAATGTCCAAAAGGCAGAATATTCACCACCATCACTGCCATCTCACTGCATCTAATATTGATATCCCCTCGCCCCCAGTACTTTGTTAAAGTCAGTAGTTCTAATCAGGACCCTGTGGGAAAACCTGAAATATTAAAGCAACTCTTCACTGATTAGTTTTGCTGCCTTGGATGAAAGTTACTGATTTACCTATCATTTCAAATATCAAATTATACTTTTAGTGGGCTCCATCTTTCTTAAGGATCCAGAGAAGTTGCCTTCTGATGTGTGCAGGCAAATAAATCAAATGTCAGAAAAGTCAAGATAATGGCTACAGTAATATATTGTCTGATATATTGCACCATCGGGGTTGTCAATTTTTTGACCACACTCTGTGAACATCCCAGCACCAGACATATTCCTTTCCAGAAAATCAAATCTACTTTGTTTTTCTGGTTGATTTTTTTTTCACACCAGCGTCCTACATGGAAAAATCTCACGATTATCAGAGTTATGAAACTCCCGATAATATTACAGAATGAAGACGAAATTCTCCAAGTCAGTTTAAATAATGTAGGGAGGCTGAAAGAAATTGTGGTTTTCCTTAGTTTCAATATCAAATGATAAACTTGCACCCTTGATTTAAAAAAAATCCTATCAACATTACAATAAACAAAGGCTTTGAAAGATAATTATATAGAAGAGATTAATATTAGTATATAAACAGACTTTTTAATCCTCTCTAATTATGTCCCCATAATTATCTTAAAATAAAGAACTACTAGCTTTATATTAACTTCAAAAGTTTTCACAATTGTAGTTTCACCTTAACAGTTATATTGAACTACTACCTATCTTAGGGAACCATATAGGAAACAAACCTTAAAAACTGATGGGATATTGATTACCTTGTTAATTCTGAATGCAGATAGACTTCAGTTAATGACAATAACTGGGACTGGAATTTGACATACGATGTAAGCGTGATGTCACATGCCCACCTTGCTTAGTGACAGGAATTCTGGCAGTCCCCATTGTCATCATTAAGTGAGTCCCAGGTGACTCTCAAGCAGGCTGGCAGGCAGGTGAGGGGTAGCTTCTGGGTGAAGGAGGGTGCACAGAGGCCCTGCGAGATGCAGTGTGAGTGTAGCAGGGACAAGGGGTATACTGCTGCCAGGTAGATGAGAGTGTGTAGTTGGCCAGTGAGGGATAGCATGAGTATCGCAGAGCCAAGATGTCCGCTGTGAGATGGGGGAGATTGTGAAAGTCTTACTGGAGTGTCTTAAGACCTTCCCCAATGACTTTGCATGTAGAAAGTCGACAGGGAAGGTTGCAAATGGTAACCACGTTTGGGATGTTGCAACTGCCATAAGTGCAAGTCAGTTGCCAAGCACCCAGATTGCAATCATGTGAACATGGCTATAATTTTAAGGACTACTCATAAGCATCATTTATTCAATGCCATTGTAACTTCAGACAGTCACTGAGCTGTGGTCATTAAATGAGGACTTACCTGTATTCAAAACAGAATAGAGTAAGAAAAGCCCTTTGGGATAACTGAAATGTGTTCAAAGGCACACTCCTTGCCTAACTGGAAAGTAGCTTTTGAGGTTCGTAAGCCAGCCACATTAGACAAATCACAGCTGTTCTGCTGTTTGGAAATACTTCTGAAATAAGTCTGAAATATAAATGTACAGCATAGAGGTCTTATATCTCTCTCTCTCAGTGGGAGCAGCAACAATGTTTACAGTTGTTCCAAATGTTTGTATCTGTCAACCACTTCAGCACAATGCTGAAATAGGTTCTTTCCTCCTACAAGGAAGGAGAATTAAAAGCTCAGTGTTGTTTAGAAACGTGTTCTTTCATTTTGTGCCATGGGTTTTAAAAGTGGAGATTCTGAAAATGGCCATTATAAAACTTCCTTCTTTGAGGTCCTATAATTACAGAGCAGCATAATGCTTTTATCTTTATTGCATGGGTGGTGGTATGGGGGAAGGCAGTGTAAATTGGCGTTCCTATTTTTCTGATTCTGCTCTGTTTTATGTCAGAGAAAAGGTACATAGGATGAATTTGCAGTTATGTAGGAACAATTTATGTGTTCCTTTCATTATTATGTCAGTGGTAAAGAAAGAGAAAGGAATAATATAGTATTATACTGGACTTCTTGTGCTCCCTAATAGGTTAGGCATGTCCAATCTTTTGGCTTGCCTGGGCTGCATTGAGTACAGGGGAATTGTCTTGGGTTGCATATAAAATATATAATATAGTTAATGTATATGAATAACAAACTTTGTAATTTTTATATTTTTATCACAAAATCATAGGGCTGCATTACTAACTGTCCAGGGCCACATGGAGCCCACGAGTTGCAAGTTGGACACACCTGAAATAGATAAATATGACCAAATAATTTCACTTCCCCGTTCAGCCAACCAGAACGTCATAGCCAATAGTCTAATTTTGAACAGTAAGCCTATGATAGTGCAGTTCTACTTAGACCATTTGACTCAATGGAATTGCTTTTAGGATTGCAGCAATGTTAAACCTAAACCTGTGTCTCTATTGTGTTGGACATCAGCTTCAAGGATTCTCAAATAGAACTGAACTAGAACTTATGGAAGGCCATAAGGTAGATTGGGCAAATATCCATTATGTCTTGCTTCTTGGTTAAACATTCTATTTAAAAAGCATATTCCCTGCCATTTGCTGCTGCCAGCTATTCAAACATATTGGGAGAAAAAAAAAACATCTTCAACCATCTGTTCCTCAGATTGACACATTTGCTATCCTAATCCAGCAGTCTCCACTATACCCATTTGATAGAATTTGTGTGACCTATATTTTTATTATGCTCAGATGAAAGCATATTCTTCCTTCCTGAAAAAGAAGCTACCTATTCTGTAATTTTCGGAATGATTTACAGAACTTTACTATCATCAACTCAGGTTCAAAGTCAGCCTTAATCCCAGGAATAAAATCAGCTTATCCAAATGGATCCCATGGATCACCAGATGGATCACTTCTTTCCATTGGGTATCAATATGGGACTTCTGGAGAGTCACAAGTTGCCAGTTTATGCTCCCAATTAAATGAATTATAAAATAATTAAAAAACTGTAAAGTGAGAAATGTTTTGTTTTGTTTGCATTATTGCTGTTTGATTTTATATATATATATCTCCAATAAAGCAAAACAACATACACCCACACTTTAAATTTATGGAATAACAATTAAAATCATGAGACGCACACATTCAGAACAGCCACTAAAGGAACACCAAAGGATATTACTCCATGAGTTGAATACTATATTTAACTATCTTTTAAAAAGGATATTAAGCAAGAAGCTGGTTAAACAGTCCATTTTCATGGAATCTATAACTCATATTTTCATTATTAAGTAGGTCCATGTTTTAATTAATCAGCTTGGAAAGGAAGAGGGATACAAAGGCAAATGATTTTGCAAGGGGTTGCAATCTTTCAGCTGTTTAGGTCCACAAGTCACAAGCATTAGAGGAAGCTACACAAAGAAGGAAAGGAATACAATTGCAAATTTCACATCTGGATCCAATCTGATGCTGGTAGGATGAGCAACAGCCATGAGGAAGGGAAAGTGTGGGAGGAATAGCTCATGCAACTGCTCTTTTGCCCTTGGATATTAGGCCTCTGTGAAAATATTTACTGTTATCTGTGTCCAATGTGAGATTTAGTGTATCATAAGGCTTAAGGGCCATATTATCCATCAATCCACAAATATACTAATTTAACCCAATACATGCAAAGATTATGATGGTTTTAAACCAATGCTTCTATAAGTTGTAGTGGTAGCTATAATCTAGAACTACCCTTTGTCTTACCAGCTTTTCTTATGTTTTCCTTTCCTTCCATTTACATCGCAAAATTGCAAATCCTAAACCAGGCTGGCCATTTATGACAATTACAGATAGAAAGGATTCTGAAACATGCTTTTTTTTCCTTCCCTGACCTTGAAAAGAGAACTTCCAGTATTATTGTAATGTTCTGATGAAACTATGGCAAGAAATAGAGCTATCTGAGCCTCCCATACTGCTTATTTTGAAATAGTGTGACACTGATGTGTCACACTATTTCAAAATAAGAACTTCTCTGTCTTTTTATGCATATGTAGTTATTGTGCATCTCCAAGGCAGGATAGATTTAACATCCACCTTTTCAGAGGTGCTGCACTAGCATCAGGGGTGGGATTCTACCAGTTCGCACCTATTTGCTAGAACCAGTTTATTTATTTATTTAAATTTATATACCGCCCCCTCTCCCAAAGGGACTCGGGGCGGTGAACAGCCAGAATAAAAAGCACATATAAACACATATAATATTTAAAAATTAAAAGAATTAAATATGTTGGCTTTTACAAAGATTAAAGCATGAGGATTAAGAAAAATTAAAACCAAATTAAAAATTTAAAAACCCCTAGGCCAGATCGGCTTGCTGAAATAAATAAGTTTTCAACGCACGACGGAAGGTCATGAGATCAGGGATAGTCCTCATCTCCGGGGGTAATTCGTTCCAGAGAGGGGGTGCCCCCAATGAGAATGCCCGCATCCTCGGGGTCGCCAGCCGTCCAGCCAGCGGCACCCCGAGGAACGACTCTATGGGAGCATATCGGTTGGCGGGAGGCTGGCGACCCCAAGTTGTTAACATTCTAAGCAGTTCGGAGAACCGGTTGTTAGAAGAAATTACTGGCCTAATCCTGTAAAGAAGGCAGGAAGGAAACATTCTGGTGTTGCTTACAGAAACTGCCTCTCCGTTAACCCTTATTATATTTTTGGCAGGACTAGACTTCCTGTCTCAGGAACTTCTCTGGAGTTCTTTTCCCCTCCTTTGCTGGTTCTTTGCTTGTGTGGAGTGACCATTCAAAGTTACAATGGCATTGAAAAAAGTGACTTATGACCATTTTTCACACTTATGACTGTTGCAGCATCTCCACAGTCATGAGAGGCCAGGAGAGGAGATGCGTGCCTTGATTTGAGTGATGTTGAATTGGCCACTACCAGCCAATAACATGACCAGCAAGCCACGCCCACCCAGTCACATGACCAGCAAGATCCCTGCCTTATGACATCCCAGACAAATGGTTGTTCAATCTTTTCTTCAATTCCAGCAGTGGAGCACCCATAACTCAGGTAAGCAAGCTGTTCCATTTATTAATTGTTCTTGCTCTCAGAAAAATCCCTTATTTTCAGGTTGGATCTCTCTCAGATGAGCTTCCACCCATTGCATCCCGTTCTGTCCTCAAGTGCCATGTAGAATTAATCAACATCTTCTTCCCTGTGACAGCTCTTGAACCCCTCCAATCCTTGATTGGAAGACTTAATACAACTCAAGTGAGCTTGACTGGATTCCCATAAATTGACAGCAATACTAACCCGATGGCTACAATAAAGCCCCAAAAATGTGAGCTATTTGCTGGTAATACATATTCAGTAAAGTTATCTGTTCACAGGGGGATTACTAAGTGATGATGTGTCACACTATTTCAAAATAAGCATGTGATGTACAGAACATACAGCTGTTTTTGACCAATGTAACTGCCTGCAACTATCTTTCCCATTCTGGTCCGGCATATAGACCAACTGATCTCAATTGCCATTGTCAGCTGAAGCACAAAAGACAAATTCTTGTTATCTTTACAATGCTCTCTTCCCCCACACTTTATCTTGTGAAAAAAAGACAGGATAGACAAGGTTGATTTTCTTCTCAATTTTGCTACAAGAACAGAAAGAAAGCAGAATAAAGGAAAAGAGGATCCTCAACAGGAAAAGTAAACAACAGCAGCATTCATCATACAAGTATATATAGATTGAAAAGAAGCACAGGAAGTCTGAAAAACATCTTGATTTACACATAAAAAGGGAAGAATTTGAACATGCCATTGCAACCACTGGCTTTGTATTTTTGATCCCCACCCAAAGGCACACTCCTACTGGGAAAATAGTTTAAGAGAGTTTCATACAGACCACTAAAATCATATCTGAGCTTCTCACAATACTTAAAAGAGAGCAAATTGCTTCCAAATAGATGCTATCTATTATTTAGGGCATTGGTTTAATTAGGGCAGTGGTAGGGAACCTTGGCTCTTTTATCACTTATGGACTTCAACTCCCAGAATTCCTGAATGAGCTATAAAAAGTTCCCCATCCCTGGCCTACTGGTTTTTCAGTTGTGAGGGAAATCAATTTTTGATTTGAATGGGATTGTTCAATATACAAATGTCCTAATTTTTGACTTGAATGATCAATATTCTTTATATGTCCTACATTTGTATATTAAACAGTCCCATTCAAGTCAAAAATTGATTTCCCTCACAACTGAAAAACCACTAGGCCAGGGATGGGGAAACTTTTATGGCTCACTCAGGAATTCTGGGAGTTGAAGTCTATCAGTGATAAAAGAGCCAAGGTTCCCTACCGCTGAATTAGGGCATCGGTCGGAACCCTGACACTATTAATCCTGCAGTGAAAGTGGCCATTACTCAATTTATTCCATTTTTCCATCTTCGCAAATTAATTGAGAGAGATGCCAATCTTAGAAAATCAAGAGAAAGAGGATGAGTACATGGCAGTCTGGACTTCTGAGAACAAACCTGAGCAATTGCACATATAAATGTGACAATGAACAGAATCAGAGAGGGCTGCTTGGTTGGTTGTAAGGGTGCCCTTGCATTGCATCTCTTTGCACTAAGGTTGAAGGTTGTCTTTACCCTATTTTCAGAGTACATTTGCATTTAGCTGTAAGGATCCATGTGTTTAATCAGACACATCTGTAACCATCTGCAATGATGTCAAAATGATTAAACATGCATGTCATCACCTAAATGCTGCTCTTATGAAACAGCATTCCAATGTTTACTACACGTACACAGGTCATGGCTTTTGCATTAGGTCATTGTTCCCCCTTCTCCATAGACAGATGTAACTGTTATTAAACTATTGACCAGAAACATCTTTGGGCTGGTCAATAGCTAAAATACTTCTATTTTCAAAATGGTAAAAAATTATCTCTATCCAAGAACCAGTATACCAATTAAAAAATGAACTGCACAGGCTATTCAGGTACTTGTTTGACTTAATTGTTGAAAATAATAACTACTGTAAAGCAGTGGTTTGGACCCCAGGTAGCAATTGACAAAATAACGTTGTATGTATGCCACTCTCACCCCATTTCTTCCAATTCTCTTTCCACAGCGATGTTAGTTTTCATCAAATTTGTTAAGTCTCTAATTTGAACTCACAATGGCATGTTCGGAGTTTTAATAGGTAGTGTTTTAAGAAAGTATCTATGGGCTAAAATGTACCTAAATGTACATTTTAAAGCTGTTAAAACTAAAAAAATAAATAATTCCTTTCAAGGAATGAATTGTGGGTTTTTTAAAAATATCAATGAATTGTGATTTTTTTTTAATATCAAGGTTTGGAATGAGTACATAATTGAATCCATGTCAATATGAGCTGTTTTAGTCTAGAGTTAAACTCTTAAAGCAAAGCAACAATTTCAAGATGAGTAGGATTGCAGTTTTCTGGTCTTCATCTGTTTGGACCAGTGATGGCAAACCTATATGACATGTGTGACAAAGGTGACATGCCAGCTTTCACCAACATCTGACAACTATTTGTGAAAGCACTCTCTATTTTTGTGCAATTTTCAGAGAATAGAAGCAGCTTCCAAAAATTGTGCAAGAACAGGATGTGTTTTCATGTGGTTTTCTGAGGCTGCAGAGGCTACAGAACAACATTATCTGACAACCCTTCAAGAGCGAAGGGCTTTGTACAAACTTGAACTACCTTGGCTAAACCATGATGAACCAGAAAGAGGACACTGCCCAAACATAAGAGGTACATGGCATATCCTGCGGGGGTCACACATGATTGGACTTAAAAAAAAATGTAAAGAATCGTTTCTCTTTTTTTGGAAGAGTGACATGCAGCAGAGTCAAGTTAGGCAATTTCTGAATTTTTTGACAAGATGAGTCCAAAAGGTTGGCCATCAATGGCTTAGACAATGTCGGTCATGATTGTATAACACTAGATATCAGAATACCTGAGTTGTCAGCAATTCTAAGCCTCATCCAGGATGAACACCTTGCTAGATGAAGCCAGTAGGATATACAATGGCACACAGGTTAGATTTTGTGTTTCCTTTTTCAATATTGATAACGGTTAATCCTGAATAAGTCTGCAACAGAGATCCTGAAATCTGTATTAGAGTGACAGTGCAGTTCTTGGTCTAAAATTCTCTACAAGCAGATCCTGATGAAGGTGATTTTCCTTTGTCTAGCTGTTTGTGAACTTCATTGGAAGAACAATAAAGGAAGAAATACTTTTAAAAGAATTCGAAAAGAATTACAGGTAGTTTTTGACTTATAACAGTCCACTTAGTGACTATTCAAAGTTACAACAACCTGAAAAAGTGATTTGTTTTTCACACTTACAACCGTTGCAGCATCATATGATCAAACCAGGGGTGGGATTCAACCAGTGTTACTACCAGTTTGGTGACAATGTTTTACGCATGTAAAAAAAACCATCAACTGTACCACCCAGACAGCTGAAAAATGCTGTGCGCAGGTGCCCAGTGTTTGAAAAGCCTCTTTTTTCCTGCTTTTTCAACCTCAGCTATGCCGCGCAAAGCAGCTGAGGTTGAAAAAGCAGGAAATAAAGGACAGGTAAGAGCCTGGGCAGGCAGGTGGGCCAAACAGCAGCAAACACAGAACTGGTTCGGTGTCTGCTGCTCTTCAGAGCTACCGATTCTATAAAATGTGCAGAACCGGTAGCATCTCACCCCTGGATCAAACTTCAGATGCTTGGCTACAGACTCATATTTATGACGGTTGCAATATCCCAGAGTCATGTGATCTCTGCTTTTGCAATCTTCTGACAAGCAAAATCAATGGGGAAGCCAGATTCACTTAACAATCGTGAAAGTAACTGAACAACTGCAGAAATTCATTTAACAACTATGTCAAGAAAGGTTGTAAAATGGGGCAAAACTCATTAAACAAATATCTCACTTAGCAATAGAAATGTTGGGGTCCATTATGGTCGTAAGTCAAGGACTACCTGTATGACAAAAGGAGAATAAAAGGGACTGTCATATAGAAGAAAACAAAAATAATCCGGAAAGGAGAAAAAAGGGACTTCACATTCTTTGATCTGCTTCTGCCCACTGACCAGTCATTGCTCACCTAAAAATTCTCTACTTTTTGGAAGGAGCAACACAAAAGCAAAATGACTTGAAGATTATTGTCCTGCTCATCACAAAAACTCTGAAAGGAAGACATTAAACACAGAAGTTCTACAAGGATCACAGTGGCCTCTGCAGGCTATAAATGAATCAGCAGGTTTTTCCTGGAAAGGACAGTATGTAGGAAACTAAGGAGGATAGAGGAAGGGAGTGGTTCTTAAGCTG
Organism: Bungarus multicinctus; assembly: GCA_023653725.1. Lineage (NCBI taxonomy): Eukaryota > Metazoa > Chordata > Lepidosauria > Squamata > Elapidae > Bungarus > Bungarus multicinctus. The sequence continues at coordinate 63,924,336 of CM042842.1, forward strand.
GAATCCTGATGCTATGTTCTGCTTCCAATTTATTTCACGCATATGAATACTATACGCTAGAATGATTTTAAGTAATTCAGTGTACCAAAAAAAAAAAAAAGATGAATGCATCAGTTTTAAATAACGTGCTGACCATCATCCGATCAGGAATCATTTATAACAATCATCCAAATTGAAGGATAAGTAGTGTTGCAAAATTATCCCTGTCCATACTTGGAACATTATGAGAATGCCTTTCAAACAGGCATGTAATCCTAAACTAAATTAGAAGGATGTCACAGCATTAAAATGTTTAGAATTGGTGAATAGGTGACCCACACAAATGTAACATTTTGATCATAAGTTTGAAATACGTTTTAAAAGAATATTTCCCAATTGTACCATATGATGCAACTACCTATGTAAATGCTTGCTTGTTAAGGAATTGCAACTTGCATTAGTAGTAAGTCAGAATGAAGTGAGATATATATTACCATTTATTATTAGGTTTGAACATGTTACTAAATAAAAATAAAAGGAATGATTCTTTGCAGGACTTAGAAAGCCACGGATAATTATTTTAGATTGCACCTTGTACCATTGGTGTAGGATTCCTAAAAGGAATTTGAAGTGTACTCCATCTGGTTTATGTGCATCATTTCAATGAGTCACCAATGGCTACAAAAAAGACAACTGCTGCATTAGACTTCATGAACAGAAGTAACTTCCAAACCACAAAAAAAGTTAATATTAATAATGCTAATAATTGTCGAACAGTGTTTATTAGACTCTGACAATATTATAAAATCAAATCAAGCTATTATGGCCCTAGAGACCAACATAACCAGTTAATATTAAAGCACACAAGGAACTTGACTGTATATCGATTCAAAACATCAAGCTCCATTTTTGTCCATATTTAATTTGGTTTGTACTTTGAACAAAATGTTGAGATAGAAAAGGATGTGTCAAATGCATTAAATATTCTGTAGCTTAGCAATACTGGTCTTTGACCATAATAAAGGTTTGATTTGATTTCTATGTAGTTTAGTAAGATTAAATACCAGAGACCTAAAACGTTATAATGAAACAATATTACTGTGTGGCATTTGTATGGCAGGGATATATTTCCATAGTTAGGAATATAAACATAAGAAAAATTAAGGAAGAAAAATGACAACATATGTGTCTGTTTTCATGTGGAGATGGGAGGTCCTATAAACACACACACACACACACACACAAATCAACTTGCATATAATAAATTTACTTATTTAAATAATCCCTCAGGGCCAACAAATCTAACATATTTTGTCCAAACATCGATATGAAAAAGATAATCCTTTGCACATAAGAAATGACAGATTGCATTGTAAAAATAGAAAACTTCTCCAGTGTGTACATATCTATAACAAATCCTTTATAAAACATTTCCGTAGCTTAGACATTAGATTCCAAAAGGCATGTCTTCATTTCCTTATCAGATTCAATGAAAAGAGATTTAACAAACAGCCATGCGCTTTTTGTTATGTTATCGTAATTACTATATGATTTTTGCATTCAATAGCAACTGCTGATTAAGTATAAAACCAAGCATTTGAGCATTGAGTAGTGATTTCTGTACAACCTGAGAAGTGTTTCTCTCACATAATTTATATTTTATTATAATTTTGTATTTCTTATATTTATCTCCCACACTTTCTCTATAAACTGGCGTCTACAGGTAGTCCTCGCTTAACGATTGCCCCATTTAATGAAACAGTGCTGAAAAAGTAACTTTAGGACCAATCCTCTCACGATCGTCATAGTATCCCTGCAGTCACATGATGGAAATTGAAGTGCTTCATGGCTGATTGGCATTTACAATTGTCACAGCATCCTGCAGTCACACAATCACCATTTGAATACTTCATGGTTGGCTTCCAACAAGTCAGTGAAGAAGCTGGCAATAAAATCTCAATCATGTGACATCTCATTTAATAATGGTGGATGATTTGCATAACAGTCATGGTGGAAGTGAGATTGAAGCCATTGTCATGTGATGTCTGGTTTAAGAGCCATGGTGGCGCTGTGGTTAGAATACAGTTCAGCAGTCTACTTCTGCTGACTGCCAGCTGTCTGCAATTTGGCAGTTCGAATGTCACCAGGCTGAAGGTTGACTCAGCCTTCCATCCTTCCAAAGTCAGTAAAATGAAGACTCAGATTCTTGGGGGCAATATGCTGATTCTGTAAACCGCTTAGGGAGGGCTGTAAAGCACTGAGAAGCGGTATATAAATCTAAGTGCTATTGCTGTAAGTGTAAGGACCAGTTGTAAGTCACATTTTACCATACAGTTGTAATTTTATATATATATCAGTGTATGATTCTAAGTGCTATTGCTATTAATGACTGGGTTGTTTAACAACACAGTTGCCAGCCCAATTGCGGTCATTACATGAGGACTACTTGTATGAAGATCTCCCTACATTTTATCATAGCAAAACGGAATGAAGAAAGTTGAGTTGAGATAGTGACTGGCCCAAAGTTACCCTATGGACTTCTGTGATGAGTATAACAAGATCCTGGGTCTTCCCGCTTCCAACCTCTTAACTACTCACAACATTAGCTGTTAGTTAATTGTGTCATTTGGATGTTGGACAAGGTTCATCTATGTGTGTATTACAGGCAACAAATTGTACTGATTTAGCTGAATTCAGGTATAACTGTACCAAGACCACAAGACAAGACAACTGAAAGTCCAATTGCCTTTTGAAAAAGCACGTTTGGACAACCATGACCAGGATGACTGAGAATTTCCACAGACACAAGAGTGCCAGTTATCCCATAAAGTAATAACAGTTCCAAGTTTACCGATGCTTTCATTCTTTGCCTACTAAGGACACTTTCACAAACGTTTCCTCTCCTTTATGTAACTTCATCCGCACAATTATTCTGTGTCAAGCCTGAAATTGACGTAATTGTAGCCATTTTAGTTAGTCTTAGTATATACTCTTTTTCTTACTTTCTCTGTGGTAGTCATGGCGGGGAAGGGTTTTGGCCTTGACACATTCCTAAGGGGGGAGGAGTGAGATAAAGAGAGATGTTTTGGCTAGGTGGTCTTGCTTCCCATGGGAAACAAGCTGTCCTTGCTGGTGCTCTTTGAGGTAGAGATTTATGACATCAAGCAAAGTTGAATTACTTCTGTTGGAGAAAGTGACTTTTGGGGGTTGTTTCTAACTTGTAACATTGTGGGATAATTCCGGGTTATGTCAGATCCGGAATTACCATGGACTTTGCCAATTTGATACTTTCCTAAATACAAGAAATTTTTTAAAAAGATGGACTTTGTACTTTTTTAAAAAATGGATTTTATCACTTGGAAACCTGACACTCTGCAAAATTCCCTCCTGAAAAGAGAAAGGGTGAGAGGAGGAGCCAAAGCTAAACATGTGTAAGTGTGGAAGAAACGAGAAATTGTATCACTATCTGATGGGAACTATCTGAAAAGTAAAAGTTTATGAGAAAGTACAAAATAATGGGAGTTGAAGAATAACTGTATCTCTATGTATAATCTCATCCAGTAAATCAAAAGCCAAGTTTATGAGATTGCAGGCTGGGACTTGCATGTGAAGATACATGTGTCTTTCCTTATATATATATATATTTTTGGTGTGGAAACCAAGCCCATCTTAGGTATGTTATAAATAATAATGTGACAAGCAATGGCAATGCATGAGACGCTTATGCAGACTGAAAAAATAAACATCTCTAGATTTTTGCTCTACCCGCAGCCGGGGATGTCATTTTCACAGATATCCTAGTTAATGCATTGTATGAGTGCAATCCATAATTCCATTTCTGAAAATTGAACTCATTCAAATTACACTGCTTTATTTCATTTAATATGATTAATTTTGCATATATTAATGATTAATTTTGTCTAGAAGACACAATGGAATATTTGTACAGGAAATCATAGGTATTCATTTCGGAGGGACCAATTCACAGTGATTGCAATTTTAGAGGGACAAAACTTAAAAAGTCTGTATGTTGCTCACAAATATATGGATACATACCCACATACATATACACACCCAAATTGTGTGCTGAGGCAGTTTGGATCACACCTAATAAAGTTATATTGTTATTTAATCCTGCTGTTTTTATACAGTAATCTTTTCCACGATTATTTAAAACAAAAGGCAACATAGACCGGTAATAGATAACATTAAAAGGACAATGTATATCAGCATACACTTAGTGTAAACTTGTAATATCATGTCTACCCTTTTAGCAGATTGCAATGCTTTTGGATACAGTGTAAGGTGGGGAGAAGGAGAGAATGGAGATAATTGATCACTGGGGGTAAGATTAGCAGATTCCGATGGGAAGCAGCCAGCTACCCAAACCGTTTCTATTCAGATGGCTTCAAGTGTTACATTATGTAATGACGGTAGGACCTGTGCGGCCAGTTCTCTCATGAAGCTGGGAAAGGCTCAGTGCAATAGAGATGAGAGGGGCCAACATGACCTGCCAAAAAGAAAGAGAAAGAAAGAAAAATGAAGAGGAACACCGGTCAAGATTTTGGAAACCAATGTCAGATTCAAGAAGCCAGGGTGGAGTTCAAAACCACTACGAGTTTATTTCATGCTAACTATATATAAGACTCTGAATTACTAATGATCAAAATGAAATGGTGCCAGATAAGAGTCAATGGACTTCAAGGGGCGGGTGAACTTGGGTCTCTGATGGGGGCATAGAGAGTCCAAACTGATGACGTATTTAACTCCACCCCCAGGTTCAGCCTGGTTGTCTCCTACAACCACCTACTTGCTATTCTTCAGAACTCTTCAGATCAAACTAGGATTCTAGAAACCTGCCTGGATACAGTCACACCAGGAAGCCTGCTAGACATGGTCAAAGATGGCAGCCATGACTGTAATCAAAGCTTCCTTTTTTTTTTAATGAGCATCAGACAATATCATGGTTGATACCTTGACATTTTTGACCAGGTCCTGCAGACACCCTGCCAATACTCCTGCATAACTTTAATTCGGTAAACAAGTTTCAAATTCTCATATTATGAAACAGGAATCCTTGGAGCATTCAGCATACAGAAAGTCTTGGAATCAGACATAGAAAAGAAGCCTGTAATATTTCCAATATCTCACAAAGCAAAATGAGTCCTAATTCCTTTTTATTTTTCTTCCTTGTTTCTCCCTGCTTTCCCACAAGTGCAGGGTCTGCTTTCTTTGCAGTGTTGATCCATTGGTTGTAACAGGAATGTTTACAAATTAGAATTACAGCATCAGCACAGCCAATAAATCTATGACCCAATAATTTAAGTAACACAGACTCCTGACTCTGATACTAATGACATTTTCAATGGTTTTATATGCATGAAAAAGATTATATAGGGGAGAAAACTGAAAAGGATGACACCACTCAACCCACCTGCGGATCCTCATATATTTTTGGTGCGTCTTTTTCATAGCTGTCAATATACAGTCGCACAGTTGCTCCAGCACTTCCTGTGCCACTAAGTCTGAAAATGATGCGAGAACCATCAGCAAAGATGAGCCGCAAACCCTGAATAGAAATAAATAAATAAATAAATTAATAAATTTCAGGGTTTCTGAAATCTATTCTATAAAAAGACTACTTAACTTTCATTGACTTCTTGCTATTATATGGCAATCTTAATATGCCTGAAAAGAAAAGATGACCTCCCAATTTTTATTTTGCTATGCAGAGCAGCAACTGCTTTAAAATATGTAGGAATTAAACATTAATTAATTTATGTATTTTATATACCATTCTTTCCCAAATAAGTTACATTTCTTAAGTATCTTTACATGTTTTGATCTAACTGGTTCAGCAAACAAAGGATCCTAGCAATGATAGATATAATTTATCTTGGTGATATCCTTTCAGAATAAGTCACCAAGGCTAGCCAAGCTTTATTTAAAATAAGCAACAGAACCAGAATCACAACAAAGAAAATGTTCCTCTTATTGCTAGAATTTCAGTGACATCTCCCTTACACTGAGTTCAACTCCTGCTGTCAATATCAATGTGTTGATGGCAACAATGGATCTGTCTGCATTTACCCCCAAATCTAGTCTATACACTGAAATCTCCAGGTGGATCTCCGTTCTCATATTGATAGTCCAACTTTGTTAGTTTTCTTTCAATATCAGCCAAGGCTAACTAGATACTAATAAATAATGAATATTAAAAGATTGTGTGTTATGATTTGTTTTGCTAAAGTACTGCTATCAATAGTGACCTGTAAAGAAAACTATTTATTAGTAAACATTAATTAATTTCTAAACATAACTATCAGTGCTTCTGCTATAATGTAAATAATCATCACCATTATCATCAAAATCCATCTGAATTCTTTAAGCAGGTAAGAAATCCAGCTAAAAGTTTTTTTCACTTTTACAGCAACTGCAAATAAAAATAACTTAATTTGAATTTTGTTTAATTTTTACTGAACTATGCACAGGGCTAAAAGTAACATCATTAAATATACTGGTAAAAGAAAAGCATTTTCCCCAGATATTAAAGCTTAAACATTTTGCCAACCTGATTCCTTGAAATGCTTCCATCTACAGGATCGCTGTATTCAAAATTATCAGCTTTTTCCACAACGTATGACTTGTCACCAGCTGATAACTTCTTGCCCACAAAGGACCGGTCAAAGAATAGAGTTTCTAGATCTTTCATCATCCGGTTAGCACCATCAGAATCCACCTCTTCATAATCATATCTAATGAATAGTCAGGAAATTTTGATCAAAGAAACACAGACCGCAACCAGCCATCCAATCCTGTTTCGTTTTTGAACTAGGTATACAGTCATTTATTCCTCTTTTCAGGCAGAAAAAGGAAGAGCTAGGATGCTTTAGATCAATGTCATAAATCAAGCATTAATTAGCATTATTTAAAATAAATGATAGATTGTATTTCTTTCCCCCCCTACCCACTGGCCTTATTTCTCTCTCAGCAAACTGGTGTTTTGCTGCTGTTGTATTCTAAGTTTGAATAAGATTGTTTCATATTTTTATGAATATAAATAAATATATTTATTTATTAAATTTAGATCACATGTGACTGTTTTCTGAGAAAAGATAGATGAAAATGTCTAGCATATGCAGACATTCATATACATACACATAATACACATGTGTATCTGTATGTATGTACATATATTTTAATTAATTAATTAACTAATTAATATAGCCTCCCATCTCAGTGTAGTGACTCTGGGCAGTGAACAATTCTAAAACAATTATAACAGTTTAAAGCAGTACAAAAATGAATATACACAACAGCTGAGACAATTATGAATACAATCCTTAGTACAGCTAAGAAACAGTGTCCTTGACACATTTGGGACTCTAGGCCTGGGCACTAGCCAAGTTTTTAAGGCCTGGAGTCGGGGCCATATACTGTCTGAAGGAAGGATGTTCCAAAGGGCAGGAGCTACAGCAGCATATGCACGTCTCCTGGTGCCTGCCACCCGACATTCCTATTGAATTAAATTCCCTGGCCATTCCTAGAAGTTTTATTTATAACTCTTACTTTCAGATCAAAAGACTCTCAATTTCTTTAAGCATAATCATATTTTGTCATGCCAATATATACGATTTGCAACAATTTGACTGATATGCTTACTTAAATCAATTCATAAATATTAGTTTTATGTTTGCCATATGCTTTATATCCTAGAATAATGACTGTAATAAAGAATCTCTATATATAATGGCAACTTTTGGCATGTAATTTTTGGTAAAGCCTTTTCCAAGTTGACTCCAAATGAGAAGTATGGGTACTTCTATGTAACTTACAGTAAGAAGGAACAATAAGGCCCGCTTTGCTGTTGCCTTCATCCAGAAGGTTTCAGCTTCTCATTTTGGCCTCTAGCCTGGGATTCCTTAGTGATCTTTTCTTCATATACCATGTAAGACTCACCCCGTTTAATTCCCTAGGTAAGATGAGATCAGCCAGGCACTGTAACCTGCTGAGACATGCACTATATTCATAGTCACAAATGTAGTCATGGTATGACCAACATTAAGAAGCTAAGGAAGTTTAAGAAAGTGAATCCATGGGGAGAAATAAGCTCCACATTTAGAAACTTCTTCACCTCCATTACTTCAAAGTGGGAGGAGACCCTTGGAACTAATCAATGGAAGTGTTAGATATGCTGTGTTTTTAAAAATCTCTCTCTCTGCAGATGTGTCCCTGAAGCAGCCCAGAAAGTACAGCAGCTACAAAGGTGATATTTATGGGAGAGGAATGCTGAACACATAGGCCAAAAACAGACCCATCATGCTTCCTAAACTAGCCACACTGAACGAGCAGACTGCATTGTAATTGTCTCTTCCACAAATCATATATTTTCCCCATATATCTTGGAGGTTATCTAACCTTCTAAAAAGACAGTGTATAATTTTGTAACATCAGCACAGGGTTGTAGTAGGTGGAAATTAATGTAAAGCAGGGGTGGGCAACTATGGCTCCATTATGACCTGTGGACTCCAGAATTCCTGAGCCATCCCAATAATGGGACAATTAAGAAAATCGTGTTGATATTACAACATTTTGGCATGGTTTTTTTTATTAAACATCCAACAGTTCTAGATATAAATTAGAAATCCATAGTAGATAGAAGAAAAGCAGGTCCGGTATATTGTGACAACCTGAAGCATTCACAAAGCTTTTATATCTCTAATTTGGAATCTTACTTTCAAACAGCAAATTCTACTAGAATTTACTAGCAAATTCTGCATTGTTTACATAATGGAGTTTAAAAACAGAATTCTTGATTTCCCAAAAATGTGTGTCCTTTAATTATATTATTTCATGGAAGCTGAACTTAACGAGATTTTATCCATTCTAATTAAACACATTTCAAATCTATGGAATTACTACCTTGTGAAGAAATTCCGCCCATATTGTTGCCAGTGATCTTTTAGGATTGATTCCACGCTCTGTTTTCGGGTAGCTATAATCGACAACCATGCCAACACAGCCCAGAGGCCATCTTTTTCACGAATATGATCCGATCCTGCAACACAGACAGATAAACAGCATACAAATGGGATCAATCCTTCATCTATGTGAAGAATGATGAAACAGAGCAGGATTGGATAACCTGAGGCCCACCAGTATGTGGTTCACTAGATATGGACCACCTTTAAAGTACTGAGTAATACAGGGCCAATTTATCTGTGGGATACCTCTTCCTAAGTGTCTGTTCCATTAGATCTGACAGATTGGATGAGATCCAGGTCCCTTCTGTCAAATGTTGCCATATAATTGGACCTAGGTGGTGTTCCTTTTCTATAGCTGTTCCTTCCCCTAAGAATTGGCAAGACTCTCCCCTCGTGGACTTTTGAAGCCATCAAGACCTGTTGTTTCCCACAAGACTTAGGGTGAAATGAGGCTGGAGCCCAGAAGGATTATATTTTGATGCCAGGAGTTTTTTATACTGACTTTTGTGTTTTTATAGGAGTTTTTGAGCCATCCAGAGTTACGTTGCATAAGATGGCTGGTAATATACTGTACATCTTATAAACAAATATGTGTTAGGCCTGTCTTTCTCCACCTTTGAAACAGAATAACACACACACACCTGCAATCCAGGCACATCGATAAAATTAGTAGAAGTTACTACAGAAAAAAATCAGACGAATAGAAAATCTAGCTATGTAATGTTTCACTAACAAATATCAGATGTATGATTACAATGTGGGAACTAATATTTTGCAGATTTCATACCTTATTGTTATTACAAAGAATTCAGCTATTATAGGAACAAATTAGTTCACTTATAATTATTACTCTACAGAAACATCTTTAATCTAAATTCTGTTGATCAGGTAAAACAGATTTGAATCCATTATTCTCAGCCCACCACTTTGTCTTACTTCACAGGTAGTGGCTAAATTCATCTGTCATGCTAAGCTAAGGCTGAACAACTTATGTTGGCTTGAGGGCCACACCAGGCTTTGAGTGGCATATCAAGGACTACACTCTCTAAAGCAATAAGAGTAAGGATCCAGCTGGGAAAGAGTAGGGGGATATCAAGGAGTAAAAGCAGTGCTTGGCAGTGCTAGGCACATTTATAATGTATTTTAACATTTGGAGTCCACCAATCTAGGGATCACAAAAGGGAGTTGCATTTTACCTCCAAGCCAAGCTTTTCAAACTTTACATAAAACCTGGCTTGCAGTAATAATAGTTTGTTGTACAAGTCATGTCTAGTTTCAGATAGAATGAAAAAGCACATAATAGGCTTCATAAAAAGCACTGACTGGATTTATCTGTCAGCTGGTTGATAAGCCAAGGAAACTAAAGTTGAACTTCTTGCAATGTATAAACCTAGCCACTATTACATGAATGTGCTCTCTGTTGGTCTTAAAAGTCTAGATGTCTTGTTTGGTAAGAAATATGAGGTACTAATGTTGTAACAAAAATAATTAATAGTAGAAATGTTTACGTACCAGTACCAAAACTCTCCTCTCCACACAGAGAGAGTTTGTTTGCATCCATCAGATTTCCAAAGAACTTCCAACCTGTTGGAGTTTCATATAAAGCAATCTTTGTAGCATTGGCCACCCTTCAAAAGATAGGAATAATAGCACCATTATTGATGAATGACTTACTGTAGAAACACAGGAACTTCTGTTGGGCATCTTATTTAATAAACAAGATCACAAATCCCATTTTAGAAGTCATCCCTTTCATATTTATTATATTCAGTCATTAGGCAGCCAGCATTAAGCTGAAGGTAATCCACATTTCAACTTTTAAAGCATATTGCTGAGGGAAACCACATTTCAAAGAATGCTAACCATTTGTCTACATTTCAGAACAGAAGCTACATAAGAAATTGGAGAAGAATTTCCAAAGTATTTTTTGTTCAATTCTGTTTGTTAAAAAGAAAAGAAAAGGTCATAACTTCCTGGCTGCCCAGGTCCTTGAAGACAAGATCCATTCCAATATACGATATTTAGCATTAATATTATTATTAATTTTCTTCCAAATGTACCTAATTTTATTTCTAACATTTTTCCTTCTTGATGGCCTCCTCCTCATTAAGAACTTAAATTAATAAATTTTAATGAATTCAGTTCAGATAAGTTAAACTATACAATGATTCAGTGGCACTATAATATTAAAAGCACCCAATAGTCACAGCTAAGGGACCTCATTCTTAAACTACCTTAAAATAGAAGTCATCTTAAAGAGAAAGTTTCACCCTCCTAAATCTGAGCATGGAATTAGCTTATTCTAACTTGATTTATTCTGAGGTTGGACTACAGCTCCCATTACCCAAAAGCAGGCAGTGGTTGGTTATTCTTTAGAAATGGGAACTATAATCCAACACATCTGAAAGAACACCAAGCTGGGGAAAGCTAATCTCGATAGTGTAGCTCTTAAATGAAAATTGCATGTATCTTTTTCTGATCAGACCACAAGGAACTTCTGCATACATTAGTGATTATGATTCATTGTAGGTGCCCCTGCCTCAATTTTAATTTTCTAAGAATGCCTTTTTTAAATAAGTAATTTTATTAAAGATACCTAATATTCCTTCCTCCTATTTTTCCCCACAACAACAACTCTGTGAAGTAGGTTGAGCACAGATAGAGTGAATGGCAAAAAGACACCCAGCCGGCATTCATGTCTAAGATGGGACTAGAACTCCTAGTTTTTTTTTAGCCTGGTGCCTTAAATGCAAGACTAAACTGACTAAAAGATACATGGGAAAAGATGGGACCATCAGTGATCCCATTGCTCAGTCCCAGCTTGTAATCAAGCTCACTAAGAAAGGCTATTCTACTTGTTTTTTTTTTAATTACCTGTCAATTGCTCCACTTGTAGGCATACTTCGAGCAAATCCTCGAACCCCTGTTTGTTGAAAATAAGGAATACTAAAAATATTTGCAGCGATAACAGCAACCGAGTCTGAAGGATTCACGAAGAACCCATGTTTTCCAAGTATCATGTTGCGATCCTATTGAAGGCATTAAAAAAATGGTGGCAGAAATTACCTTGTTGACAAGTTTCATATTCTAACTGGTCTCCTAGGCTGCTATGTCTGCAATTTGAAAAGAAGCACCCAATTTAAGTAATCAGAAGCTACAAAACTGAGGTCAATTCCTTTGTATAAAAAAACCTGCCCAATCTACAGAATTGTTCTTTAGGCATTTTAAATCAGTTCTTTTATGGTAATCCCAGAAAGTAAGTAAATTTAAGTCCATGTTTCTCTCTGAGCTTGGTTGTTTCCTTACAAACGTTTCATTACCACAGTAGGTAACATCATCAGTGATAGCTTTAATCTAATAATGTTTGGTAATAATTTGGTAATGAACATCTGCAAGCAAACTACCAGGTTCAAGAGCAACAAATACCCTGAGATTAACCCTGAGGTATATATAGTATATTGCCTTATATTGGTAAATAACTTCTTCTGTTATTTTATATCCTAGTTTGTAATGTATTTTCATACTCTCTGAACAAAAAATGCTAACTGCCTTAAGTAAATATGTAAACAAGTAATTGGAACTCCTCTATCTTTAACAATCATCAGTAAAGGAAAATTTCAACAGATTTTATTTGCAATCTTTTAACTGTGCTATCCAACTATTAGAGAACAGAAGCCCTATGTTTAAATTGAAATGCATATATTTAGATGATTAATGAGCACTGGAGCATATAATTAAGGCAATGTTATGTCATGATTAATTTTACATACTATATATTGCTGGAAGACAAAAGGGGAATAATGAATAACAATTTTCCTGCAATGTTGGGACATTTGCACTGCAGATTTTGGGTTTGAGACCAGTTTTGCCACTGGTAACATGAGTTAAAAAAAAAAGAAGCAGCAGGGATTCACTTAATAGCATGTGTAACTGGAATGGCACTTTCCTTAGCAAATGAAAAACATGGAAAATGGCATAAGCTATCAGGATTAATTAATGCAGTGTCCTTAAGGAGTTTTGATATGATAGGAGTTGGAATATCCAGATTCCAAATTTTTTAACTCCATGATTTTAATTCAGAATAGGGAGTTAGAGAAGGTTGCTGTAAATTAGGTATAAAGTAACCTGGTATACTGGTAATTGTGGCTGTTCAGAATTATTGCAGCAAGATGGGAAGCCTATAATTTGTTTGAATGAATAATTTGTTTAAATAAACAACTGTGACAATGTGGTCTTCTAGTATCCCAAATTACTGTTGCTGAAATTCAGTTGCAACATAGTTGAATTATGAGAGCATGTTTTTAGTTCAAGTTCAAATGATTTTAAAGATGTTAAAGGGAAAAGTTTGCCTCTGAAAGGTTCTTATTCTCATCCTACCCTTAAAACTCTTCAAAGAGCCCAATATTTCACCCATGCTCCTCTGGAGAAGCCAAACAGTCACCATCCTTCCTTCTGATACTCTTCAGAAAATTTGTGACCTCCACTCCTTCAAAGAACACCAAACCCTGCCTCTCATAAATAGCAGCCTTAACTAATGCAGACAACCATAATATAAATTATAACTTGCTGATAATTATAATTTTTGCTCATAGCTTGTCACCTGTTAAATGTGAATACTTTTCGACCATTCAACACCAAACATGTTTCCCCAAACCACACTATCATGTAAAGCTATCAACTGGAATTCAATTTAGGCAGTCCCACTACTTAGGTATGCATGAACTATATCCAATTCTGCTTCCTGGCATGGTCCATGTTTGCAAAAGGAAAGAAAAAACAAATCCAAAAAGCACGTACGTACCCCATCTCCATCAAAGGCCGCACCAAAATCATACTCTCCTGTCTTCATGGTCTGCACCAGATCAGCAGCATAAGTTAAATTTGGATCAGGATGGTGGCCACCAAAGTCTTCAAGTGGTACACAATTCACAGCAGAATTAGCAGCTGCTCCAAGCTCTTCACAGAGAATCTGTTTTACATATGGCCCAACAACTGGTTCACCAAAGAATAAAAATACACATGAAATTATCATTTTTAAAGTAGTGATGAAGTTTGGCGAATATTAATGAAAACTTATTTTCCCCATCTCCCCCTAACATCTGAAGGCTTATAAGCATAAATCTGGTAAGTTCCTCTCTCTACAAAAGGATTGTCCAACCTTTTAAAACTTGTGGACTTCAACTCCTGGAATTACCCAGCCAGCCATATTGAAGTCTACATGTTAAAGCTGCCAAGGTTGGACATCCCTTTTCTAGGGCTTCAAAAGTTAATATCCATTAAGATTTTATCTCTAACATATTCAAATAGATTTCCCATATAATAAAAATATGAAAACGTGATATTGAAATATTCAATGGGTTACTGTTTACAGTAAAGATATAGTGTAGCTCTGCTATTACTTTCCATCTATACTATCAATAAGATTTACAAAAACAAAAAGACATGATAATCCTTAATACACCAAGAAGAGGATATATGCTGCCACCAAGGAAATTGCATTAGGAATAGCACTTAGACTTAGATATATTGTTTCAAAGTGCTTTACAGTCCTCTGTAAGCGGTTTACAGAGTCAACATATTTTCTCCAATAATCTGAGTCCTCATTTTACTGACCTCGGAAGGATGGAAGACTGAATCAACTATAAGCCTGGTGAGATTCAAACTGCCAAATTGTTGGTGGCCGGCAGTCAGCAGAAGTAGTCTGCAATATTGCATTCTAACCACTGCACCACCGTGGCTCTGAATGAACTAACTTTTCCTTGTCCTAGCTCGAAGAGAACTAAACTTTATCCATAATGGTGAAGTGGTGTGTGTGTGTTTATGTGGTATGAACTTATGTAAGATTGATATCGATCTCTATCTACAGGAGAATGTAGATATGTTTTTTCCCCAGGCATATGAAAAGGGAAGGAATTACATGATGATCTATGGGTTAGACTGGCAGCCAGTTTTTACAGTTATTGCACTTACAATATCTTACATACCTCCATGCATAGCATCTATCCGAATCTTTAGATGGTTTGGACCTGACAATAGTTCTTTCAGTGCACTAAAATCAAAAATATTCCTCAACATATTTGCATAAGCTTCTACAGAGTCCACAATTTCAACTGAAAAACAAAAGCAAAAAATTAAATTGAAGAAAATCATCAGATCAAAGCATCTACTGCTGTTGAACAAGAACCTTGATAAATATTATAAGAAAAGCTACTGATGCAAGTGGGAACCCTTTTAATCAGAGAAGAAACAGATTTTACTTACCTGTAAATGGTTTAAACTTGTTTTCCAAGTCAAACTGCTGCTTTCCAATTGTACTGAGGTCTACATTTAGGTCTGGGCATATAGCATACTCTTCAATAGTCTTGCTAATTTGGAAAATTTTATCAGTAATTCCTTCAGGAGCAGGACCTAATAAGAAATAGATTTTAAGAGACAAATAGGCTTCTAGAAAACATGCTATTGGAGGACATTTTATTAGAGGTGTATGCAAAGTTAATAGAGATAATGTATCACATTCCAAAAACAACTGTAATAAAAAAGTTTTAATATCATGATTCAAAGTAATGGGAGCAATGATATACCCACTTCTTAATTAGTGACTACATTGATTAACAACCATTTGCAAATATGACGGTAATAAATGTAATAAATTGGTAACAACCAATGCAGGCATTTATGACTAAATTTGTGTGCCTGACAATGATGCATGACAGTGTAAGAATAATACCAGCATAGCAGTACAACAGAAATTTATCTGAATGACTTGGCAGCATCAGTGATCTTCATAGCCTTTCCCTCTTCCTCTGGCAGTATTCACTTAATGACCAGTTTGATTAAAAAATCTGGTCATTGGAAGGAAACTAGCTTGCTAAACAAGGAGAGGGTGTCATAGTAATAATAGTTTATTGAAGTTTTTTATTCCTGTCAGGAGGAATTTCGCGCAAGAAACAACCTCTAGGGTAGGTTATACAGTGGCCTCACTTGTCCATATTCTGCTGAATTCTTCTCTTCTATATCATTATTACAACCCTATCATGTCTGTATCTCTATTTATAAAGATTTAATCTACTTGGTTTCTTACTGTGCAAGTGCATTGGTAAGCAAGAAATTATTATGATCTTAGAAATAGACGCTATTACAGATTTGTTGAAGTTAATGAACAGGTCACAACAGTAATTGGCTCTGAAATTTCTGTTGCAAAGTGATATGGTTGTAAAATGTGATATAATTGGATGGCAAACCCAGAAATCCTCATTAATATAGTCATTAAAAAAGGACCATAAGTCATTAAGGAAAGACCATGATCATGATTTATGACTCCTGGCCAGTTTTGAACAAGCAAAGTGAATGTGGAAGGTGGTCAGAAGTCACAAGTTGGGGTCACTACAAGATTTTCCTTTTAGGTAGTTTGTAAGCAGGTTGGTGCAGGTGGGTGAACACTATGGAGTGTGGGTGAGCGGATGCGAATGTAGACGTGTGGATGGATGCTATGTGAAGGTGCAAATGCAGATGCTATTGCCAGGCAGGAGAGTGTACAGGCAGGTGTGTAAGCAGGTGGGTTGATATTATGAAAGTGCAAGTGCAGGCAGGCTAGCAGGCACTACAGAGTATAAAATTTCTCTGCTACCCGAGGGCTCCTCAGAAGAAAAAGCAATTGGACCTAAGAGCAATTTACTGGAACAATTTGCAACTGCCTGCTGGTATCCCCACCAATTTTGCTTGATTAGAAGCTGACAGACAAGGTTGCAAATGGTAATTGCACGACCGCAGGTTGAAACTCACATTATAAATGTGAGCTGCGTTTATCAAGTGCCCAGACTACAATCATGTCCACAACTTTGAGGACTTGTTCAAGGCAATTGTAGCTTTGAATGGTTGCTGAATGAGGAGCTGTAACCCAAGGAATATCTGCATATGGACTAAGAGTTGTAAGGATCAGAAAAACCGAGTAAACATGGAGGACAGAAAAAGTAGTAACGTCCATAAAAATTGAGAAAAATGAGAAATGAAGAGAGAAAATGCAACCTTTTTTTCCTACAATTTTTTAATTTTCCCCAAGGACTTCCTATTTCTATGCAGGCCTAGACAGAAGACCACTGGTTGTGGAAGGAAGAGTATAATTGTAGATGCAAACACTGCTTCTAACTCCTTTTATTAATATATGAATATAGTAAGAGTGATTACAGATAATTTCTAGCAGAAAGTGATAGAAAGTATACATTTCAGAAAGAGTAGCCTAGGCACTTGTATCTTTAGGTCTTTCCTTCAGTTAAATATTTTTCCTCTAGAAACCCAACTGGATTCCTTCAACAGATTCAAATCATCAAGATACCATAGTCAGCAGTTCAATATAGATGGGTAATGTCTATACACTCAATATAAGAGTAGGAGAGAAGTTAACTTGGGAAGAATGGAGATGAGAAGATTAGAATTACTTACCTCCATTTGAAGTATTGAATTTAATGCCAAAATCTCCATTCGGTCCACCAGGGTTATGACTTGCTGTCAAAATTATACCACCAATGGCTTTTATTTTCCTAATAATACAGGACACTGCAGGGGTAGAAAGAATTCCATTCTGTCCAATTACTAACCGGCCAATCTAAAACAAGAACAGAAGAAAAGCAAAACTCACAAAAGGGTGTTAGGATATACAAAAAGTTGCTTTTTTTTAGATTGCAATATTTACCAATGTTTTCTTCAGCTTTTACAACAGCCAGTGTTTCTTTCACATTTGACACCCTATTAAAAAAATTGGGCAGACAAAAGCATTTACATGTTTCTTTATCTTAAGTATTTGTTCCATTTACCAAATTATTCACAACAAATTTGCTTCATTTTAAACAACTTTATTGATTACTATAAAGGTAGTTCCCAGTTTTGGGAAATTCTGTTCCCAAAATCTGTCCTTAAGTGGAACAGTATTGTTGTATAATGTTGTATAATGTTGTAAAAATTACAACATTGTGTAATGAACTTGAACCATTAACTCAATTTTTTGCTACAATAGGCTCCATTTTTAACTATGGGTTGTCCTTAAAAAAAGGGATTCTTAACCCAGGGACTCACAGCACTGGCATATTCTCTCATCAGTTATTAAGTTTGCATTATTCTTTAGCTTATTTTTGAATCAATTTCTAAAACTATATGCTCAAAAAAATCTCTGGATATTTAACAGCACCTTCATGCTCTAGTAAACTAATCTAAACAAAGAGAATGTTATTCAAGTAAATTTTGATGATCAAAATATCTTGTGATAAAGTCAAGGTTTTCAATAAATGTTTCATTTATAGGTGCTTTAAGCTGTTAAACCATATTTCTTTTTGTATTTGCTGTAACTTCATGCCAAATATGGATACTCCTAAACTGCATCTGATAATCAAGCTTACAATATAGAATAGTAAACTGACTGAAATTATTCTCCAACCTCTTCCCCAAAGCTAAACATGTTACTCTTTATTTTTGTTATATACTAGTATATGAAAATGACCTTGAGGGATGGATGAGACAAAGAGTTGCTGCCAAGGAAATGATCAGACAAAAGAAGGGTGAGGCCCCCCCCCCCCACTATTTAATAGTCGAAAAAAGAAATTTAGGGAAGACCTGTCCTAATTTATCAGGCTATTAAAACATTCACTGGGAGATTTGTACTTTCAGACTTTTAAGATTCTATTGATGTATCTTTACAATAAAGTAGAATTAGTTTATCTGATCATGTTTCCTGTCTGGTTTATCTGTGAGCGCTCATTTATACAATAAACTAAGATGCGAATTTACTTTCACAATGTGGGTATGGGACCTGATAGTTATGGAAGCTATGTTTCAAGGTAACCGGTAGGAACAGGAACAGTGGGATGGCTCCCAATTTGGAACATGTATGCTGCTGACATGCTTTTAACTCCATTCTCAAATTCTGTTCACTTGCTAAAGATGGCACATGGGTCAAAGACTCAATCTATAATATTCCAAGTGATTAGAGATTCCTCCCAAATGGAATAGATACATTTTAATCACTGCAACAAAATTGTAATAAAAAAAATTAAAATTTGCCCTTTGAAGCATTTTTTAAAAATCTCCCGTGAGATTTAACATTTAGACATTTTTATATTTGCAGGTTGCACAGAGTATTTTTGATGTTTCTGGTGCTTTCCTATTAGAGTAAAAAGAGCATCATGACTCTCTCCTAACCCTGTGGAGTGTGAGGAATTTTAACCCAACTAGCTATATTTAGGACGCTACTGTGAGAATAAGGTATACCGATAGCCTACCATGACTCTATATGATGACTTTCTCATTTAGGATCAAGTTGGATGGTGAAGGTGGAAATTAATGTCACTTACAATTTACACTTCAGACATGCACATTTCAATCTTCATTTTCTCCGGCCATCCACTGAAAACATGTGTACGATTGTAAATGTAATATATTTACAAATGTACAATATTTACAATGCTCTGTGATCCTCATGGATTTTTTAATAAAAATTGCGAATTAAAAAATCCATACTACCCAGGTGAAAGCATTCTATGATCACCTGATAAATTTATGCAAGTTAAGGAATAATGTTCAGGCAAAGCTGAAATGTTATTTGTTATACCTTCTACGAAAGCAAAAAAATTTTGAGATTCAGTTCAAAATAGATATACTGATTAAATGAGATGGATCCTCCCTAACTAGAATTATATGATAGATTTTTTGGAAAAGTACTTATCACAGTACATGTTCCATTTTCCCTTTCAGCAGAAACACTGTTTATTGGAACATTAAACAGTAGAGATCAGATTCCCAATTGAGTTAGCTGCCTTAAATGCTTTCTTCTTCAGAAGAAGATCTATTAGACAGGAAGGAACCGGAACTGTAGATCAACATTCTAAATATGGCTTCAGCAGCCCCTGGATCTTGCTATAATTGTAACTCTAAGTATAGATTCCCCTGTGTAGGCATGCAAACTAAGGGAATTCTGTCACATTAAGTTAACACAAAGTAAAAAAAAAATTATCTGGGGTTTAGGAAGACCTCTGTGGAAATCAATTTCATGCCGAAGACAATCCTGAAAGTTTACACTAATCACACTATAGAATAAAAAAGTATCTGTATTAAAAAAAACTAATATTACATAGGGTAAACCAAGATAAAAAGATGCATTTTTAAAAAATGCCCAAATATATCAGAATTAAGCTTTGGTGAAACACAAATCATCATTCCACATGATAGAGAGTATGACCAACCTACATGAAGGCCACCTGATTATGAAGGATAGTGCATTCCTTTTGGTTTTTTAAATTTCCCCATTTGAAAGAAACCTTTTAGATATCACATTACAGTAGTTTGGCATGTTGAAAATGAATTACATAAAACTTCTGGTTCAACTTGATACTATAAGAACGTTAAAAGCTTTCAATGTCTTAATTACATTAAAATTGTTTTATATCTTTGGACTTGGTCATTGTCTTCTATGAGCCATTCAAACTATAGATGGCTACTACCCAAATTTGCTGTTGAACTAATTTAAGCAGAATCAAGCAAGCCTTTACATAAAATAATTTTGTTTTCAAAGTATGACTGATTTCCCATTCAAATTAATAATATTCACTTGGCAGAAAATTGGCATTCACAAGGATCAAATGCAATTTCTAACATTATTTTTTAAAACTTCTCAGGAACATCAAAGATAAAAGTTTCTACCTTACATTTAGGCAAACTCTAATGCAGTTTTGTCACACCTGAAGCTTACCAGATAATGTACTCAATATTATGGTTTTCAAGCACACCAATATTTTTCTTGCAAAACTATGTTCATTGAGAAACTTAACACATGATTTGTCATGTCATCTACTGTGCGACTCAGATGCACAGTGAGAATTTTGGCTATTTTAACTATAGCAGGAGAAAATGTACACTCAGTCATGTGCTTCCTAATTTAAGCACAAACATTGAACCGATTATTAAATTCACATAGCAATCAGTCATTCTCAATAGATAACAAAGAAACAAATAACTGAAATATTTTTATCTGCAATAATTTCTATTTTTCAAAGCAAACCATGGAATAAGGATCATTGTTTTCAGTACTAACTTAAGCATTTCTGTTCTTCAGTTCCTCATAATCATCCTGGTAAAAAAAATATATTGGCACATTTACAAAAAATAATAGACATGCCCCTAAATGAGCCAATTGTATATTAAGCATTAGTGATATAATATTTATGATATACCAACCCCATTGGCAGCAGCCATCTGAGCTATCAGTTTTATTGCAATCTTATTAAAATATCTCCCATCTCCTCCAACCACCACGGTAGATCCTTGTCGATCTCTTAGGTCTATGGAAAAATATATACTCTGAATAAAATTGTGCAGGTAGTTTAGCTTGGTCTGAAAAACGAATGTCTTCTTCCATAAGCCACTAGTTCCTGGTTTCTGATCATTATAAGGTGCTGTTGGCAAAGTCAATATTGGTAGTGGGTTGTCTTCCATGATCCTTTTTGATATAAATGCATTAAAAAATTAGGAATTATATTAACGATGAAGATTTAAGATCAGCTTGGATACCAATAATATGAAATAGAGGTTCAGTGAAGTAGTTCTATATCCTAAAATAGCTCCTTGAATCTTCAGCCAAATGTGGTTTCTGTAACTGAAGAGCTTTCTTGCACTTGCTCTGAAAGATCACTGTCAGAGAAAATACATACAATTTCATCCAGAGATCCTTCAGGAAAATGGATGTCCTGAAAAAAGGTTGAAAACCTTCTTGTTTGCTGCGGTATCACAATTTTGGGTCTCCTACAGCATCACAAACAGGATTTGATAGCTGTAAATTCTGCCTGGTGCTCTTTTTATCAGAAAAGAGTATGCAAGAGTCTTAGAGCTCTGCTCTTCAGTCAGAAGTATTGATGAATTGTCTCCAGCTGTGAAGTCCAACTAAGGTAAAGCTAAATTAATTTTGGTAGGCAAGGTTTATAAATGACTGCCTAGTTTCCCATTTTTCCCATAGTCTTCATCCAGATATGAATATCATAAAGGTAGGTCTTGAGTGGAGAGTGCAAGTCAAGTGCTAAAGTTATTTTGTGGAGACTTTAAAGGTCACTCTTAAAATGGAAGTCAGGACTTCTCAGTTACTTACAGTTTCTTTATCCACCTGTTATTCTAATAGCCAGAGGGTTCTATAGGGCCAAAAGGATATATAATATCACCCATAATATTAATGATGCAATCAAAAGAATTATCTAGGAAAGTCAACATTTTTCTTAATTTCTTCATTCTCACACATAAAGCACAGCTTGATACTTATATTTCAACCAGTTTGTTTCAAGTTTGTGTTATTTTATAACATGAAGTCAAGTTCATTTTATAAATGTTTATAAAACATTTATAACATTTCTTAACTTGAATGTGCATGTTTCTTTTATTCTTTGAAAATACTTAAAAATTATCTGAGCATTTTTCATGAGGAATTAAGATAAATCTAAGTTCTTGGTATTTACTTTCCTACACAGCTTGTGTCTCTCCAGAGATTCAAAATTTGGTTCCCAAATCTGCTTTAAATAATGATGCTCAATTAAAAATTTTAATGTAATAGAAGGAGAAAATTATTAACTACATAGATTGTCATCATAATAAAAATAACATTTAATTTTAATTGATCTATATCAATTAAATTATTACCTTCTGATTAGTTTTTTGGGCAATATTTTTTAATCTGCCCCATGTCTACTAAATGTTGACTGCTGCCCTCAGTTTGCAAACATTTTACATCCTATCCTATTGCAAATGTGATCATTTGCAAAACCTTCCATGAAGTTATTTCCTGCCATCATGGCTGTTCAAGCATGCAACTAGTGTGTAACAGACTGGATTGTTAAAGATTATTTGATCCTTTACAGAGAAAGTGAACAAATGTATAAAATCTCCTAAATTAATATACCTGACAAATAACCTTTATGTTGCGAATAAATCCTTATGTTGCAAAGTAAAACCTGGCTCTTTTTTTTTTGCTACTGGTACAGGTTTATTCTTTTTATATATGTGGATTGTATCACTTTTTCTCTTCTTGATATCTGACTACTAAAAATATTCAAAGTACATCATTCTGAATATTATGCACTTTGTTAACCTTTCTCTCAAAGCTGGCTGATGTAAACATTATATAGCTTGGAAATAATTAATTGAGGACAGAAAATTGAAACAATATTCTTTTTTTTAAATGTTACTGAAAATTCTGGGAGACACGTCTGGTAAATTCACAGGTAGAAGCTGCCCTCTGGTGGTACATAGTACAATCACAAAATTCAAAGTGTTTTGACCAGTAAAGACTGTAAATTGGTGAATAATTTACAGCAACTTAATTATTATATGTTAACTAATACCCTGTAGTTACAGTCAGTAGTAACTATTAATTTACAATACATTAGCCAGATAACAGACTGCACTGTTGACATTTACATATTTAAGATAGTTGAGTGGGATTTAAACTTTTATTTTTTCACTACGGTGATGAGTTTTTTTCAGTAGAAATTTGAAGGCAACATGGGTCATTGGAGAATTTGCATTAATATTCTATCCTGTTATTCACTGCATGACCTTGGGAAAGCATCTCCTTGTCCAATTTCATCAGATTCTTGTGAAGTTGAAACAAAATGAAAGAAATGCTAATCTGAGTTCCTTGTAAGAATAGTTGGGTCATCTTAAAAATGACCTGCAATATGTGAGATTGAGCAGGATAGTACAGAACAATAAAAAGAGATAAGGTCCACTGGTAGCTTATTTCATCTTAAAAGGCAATAGGAGGAAGAAGGAGAACTAAGTATGTTTGCTACCTTAAGTTATTTATAAAAATAATAAAGGCAGGGTAAATAAAATAAAATGAAATGAGAAATCCAGTAACAAGAAACATTTTTCTTGTTCAGTTCATTGAGCCATGACCTTAAGTAATTCATTGTAAATGAGAACTGGAAATTGTTATGGATTCATATATTTCATATTTACCTTCAGTAAGATATTTATATAAATATGTAATTGGTATACTTCCTTGATGTTGTTCAACTAAAAAAAGCTTGGCAATTAAAAAGTTGGTTTCCAAGGAACTCTGATATGTTTAAAATTCAGTAAGAAAAAATATCTGGAGCAGAAACATCAGTTGGATCCTTGTTTATCTTCACTAACTCATGAAGTAGACTACATAAATGAATGGCTGGACTTACAGAGTTACATAATATTTTCTTTCAATACTTATATACAAAGCATTTAGTCCTCTCTATTCTCCTGATTTACTGCCATAAATAACAAAGTTGGTTTAGCAAAATATATATAACTCTCATGAATAATATACATTTGTACTAGTCCCATCCTAAAATAAAGAATATTCAAGCTTGCATCCTAAATTGCACTCGTCATGTAATAACCATCTATCTCTGATAGTAACCCATTAGCTAGGTTTCCTGCTCATGATAGGATTTGTACCTAATTCAGTTGAAAATCATGGTTTATGACTTAATATAAAAGTGATGCCAAATAAAGGGGACTTACTGCACAAAGTATGACTAAATAAACAAGACTTAGCACAATGTGTAAAGTAATGTGTTATCAGAATGATCAAAATAGAAATAATTGTTAATTAGTAATTATTTTTCAATTAGCTTATGTTGCAGATAATATAATAGTTCCTCCTATCAAAATGCAGAGCAACTCAACTTACAGGTTAAAACTACTTTCTACTCACAAATTATATGTTGTCATTAGCTTTAAACAGGCTGTATGTTCTCCTGGAGGTTATGCAATGATTTCTCTCACTATAGCTGTACTCCAGCAATGATATTATCAGTATTTAAAACATGAATTACAAGAAGATCTCAAAGAAAGATGCTAAGCAAATGCAAGAACATTCTTGATGGATTGTAAAGATCAAAGCAACTAATGATAGAAGAATGTTTCAGATGTAGCCTCAATTGGTCAAAAAAGATATTAGAAAGCCCTAAAGTACTTACAAAAGAATTAGAGCTTGTCATCTCAAAGTCCCAGTTCAATCCTAGCATGTTAGGAGGTAGTTGACTGGATTTTACAGTTTCCCACAGTTTAGAAATTCTGCCAATCCAGTTATTTAACCTGTAATCTCTCTTTCCTGTCCAGCATTCCTTATGAAAAATTAGCTGCCTACTAGGACAGTGAAAACATTATAAAGGAACAATTTATATAATGCATGCTGTGAGAAGAGGGAATGGACTTGAGGGACAAGAACAAGAGCTACTACTAAGACAAATAGTCTTATAAAAGAAACCTGAGTCTGAGCAGAAACTTCACTTAAGAAAATATCTTAGAGAAAATTCCGTTACTGCATTTTTATAATAAAAGTAATATTAGCCCGCATGACTTTGATTTCCCAGTCTGATCTTCCTTGAAGGACTGACATGAATTTTGCAAGTCTGAATGTGCTTTCCTTTTCTCTCTCTTTATCTCTGTACAAACAAGGAAGGGTCTTACCTGAGAAGTTTTCTCAGGTTACACTTCCAACCCAGACCCAAGGCTTTTTTTACATGACTATTGTCTTGGCAGTGCCTTTTCTTGCTGTTCCCTTTTCCCACTACAGTGCATCAACATAATTTAAGTATCCCTCCTTTAAAAGCACTCACATTATCTTCCTGTGGCTATTTAGCTTTGTTGGCACTTTCAACAAAAGTTATGTATGTACATAAACTTGTTTGTGGAGACAGAGAAAGAAGACACTAATTGAGCCTATTGAATCTCAAATTTCTCACTGATTTCCGTTGGATTTATTCTCAGGCTGGGATGTGCAGATCAGAGTAAATCCAATCTACTTTATTACTTAGTTTTTCAAGATGTATTTTTGTTTCAGAAGATTTCTCCAAATTTGCTGCTTGTCGGTTTAGGGGTTATTTGGTATTATTTATTTATACAAATACAAGATTCTTGGCCTTTTCTCTTTTTTTTTTCATACCAAAAATATCACACACAGTGGTCTGAAGCTCTTGTGGATGAAAACTAATTTCTCAGAGAATTCATAGAAGTCAAATTTATTTTTTTATGTAGAAGAATCCAAGTAGACCTTGGATTACAACTATTTCGTTAGCAACCTTTCAAAGTTTTATTTATTTATTTATTATTTATTTATTTATTTTAACGTTTATATACCGCCTTTCTCCCGAAGGACTCAGGGCGGTGTACAGCCAAAACTACCCCAATCCATACAAAAGTTAAAATACTATTAAATCATAGGTTAAGATAAAAAGCCAACCCTCCCCCTAGACATTTTAAAACCCCAAATTAAGATACAAATTTAAAAGGAGACAATTAAAAGCTCCTGTCAGCCCAGGCCAGCCTGCTCAAAGAGCCAGGTTTTTAACGCACGCCTGAAGGCCCTCAGGTCCGTGTTGGTGCGGATCTCAGGCAGCAGAGTATTCCAGAGGGCAGGGGCCCCCACAGAGAAGGCCCTACTCCTGGGGGCCGCCAGACGACACATGGAGGCTGACGGCACCCGGAGAAGGCCCTCCCTGTGGGAACGCACCGGTCTGTTGGAAATCACCGGCAGAATGCAGTCCTGCAGGTAACCTGGCCCAATGCCATGGATCGCTTTGAAGGTCAAAACTAGAACCTTAAAGCGAACCCAGAAAGCCACCGGCAACCAATGCAGCTCGCGCAGGAGAGGCATCACATGGGAGCTACGCGACGCCCCCATAATCACCCGCGCGGCTGCATTTTGCACCAGTTGGAGACTCCGGGTGCTCCCCACAGGGAGCCCCATGTAGAGAGCATTACAGTAGTCCAGGCGAGAGGTGACAAGGGCATGAGTGACTGTGCGCAGGGCGTCCCGATCCAGGAAGTTACAGCTGTGCTGAAAAATGTGACTTATGACCGGTCCTTGCACTTATAGCAAAAGCATTTAGACTTATATACCACTTCACAGTGTTTTACAGCCATCTCTAAGCAGTTTACAGAGTCAGCATATTGTCTCCAACAATCTGGATCCTCATTTTATAGACCTTGGAAAGATGGAAGGCTGAAATCAACTCTGAGCCTGGTGAGATTTGAACTGCCAAATTGCAGGCAGCCAGCAGGCAGCAGAAGTAGCCTGCAGTACTGCATTTCTAACCACTGCGTCACCACAGCTCTTTTGATAGTTACAGCATCCCTGTGGTCATGTGATTGGGCAACCGACATGTATTTACAATAATGGTTGCAGTATCCTAGAGTCATCTGATCACCATTTGTGACCTCCACAGACAGGTTTCAACAGTCAAATCTGAGAGAAGCCAGATCAACTTAATGACCACCCAATTCACTTAACCATAGTGATTTGCTTAATGACCATTGCAAAACATTGTAAATCAGGTACAATTACTTATCAACCATTTTGCTTAGTGGACATTCTGCTCACAATTGTGGCCATAAGTTGAGGACTATGTGTATCCAGACTTTTTGCTGCAGAAATATATTATGTTCTTAGCAGAATTAAAGCATGCTGTGCCTCAATTCACTATTTTCAAAACTTAAATTAACAGTCAGATATGTTGGCTTCATCTAGAGATCATGGAAGGCTGATGTCCTATAAGAATTTGGTGAACCAATTGCAGATGAAATCATGACCAAATAAATCTGCTATTTTAAATGTGACAGAGAAATCTGATCTTACTTTCAACAATTATGGTATGTGAAGCAAGTCTCCCTGTCCCATGAAAAAGAAATTTGGAATATAAGAAAGAGGAAACTTTTTTTTTGGCATTTTTAGAAAAGTACAGAAAATCCTACCTATAGATACTGAGGAGTCTTCTATGTTCCTAGCTGACACACACACACACACACACACATACCGCACCAAAAAAAAAAGCTACAACAAAAGAAGCAGCAGCTGAACATGACCTAGATTCGTATTCAGTAATTCCTTCTTGGCATTCAGAATGACTGCTACTCTTGGACCGCTACTCACTCTGCTGGAAATGTCCGTCTTTTATTACGATCCTCTGGGTATGTTTCCATACTCAGGATAAACTAGACTTTCTATTTAACTAATTGCGAGGATTGCCTATTTGCATGCTCTCGGCAGGCAAGAGGGGTCTGTGTTCTGAAAATTAAGATAACATTGTAGTATTCATCTCTTCTAAAGAATAACTTTCAGGGAAATACTCTTATTCAATAGCTCTTATTCTGTAAGATCTCTTTTTTTGGGGGGGGGAAATCTTACAGTTTATCTTAAAAGAAAGGGGACATTTTCTTCTGTGACCTTGAAAAGATTAATTATACAACAGTAGAGATGCATTTCATTTTTATATTAGGGAAATTCGTTTAAAATGAACTTTCACTAGCCATCATAGGAATCTGCAAGCTCTTCTGATGCTTGCCAATTAAAGCATCATCATATTGTGTACCAGCAATATATGAACAAACGGGATACAGCTCATGCTGAGAAGATAGGATCTTGCTTTCAACAGACTGACCTGCTGACAGACATACATAATTGGGGATTGGAGGCACTATTCTGCAGTTTCTTCTTGTTGGGTGTTTCTATTCTTTATCAATGGAAAAGAGAAGCTGAGTCCTTGGGTCACCCAGTGTGGGGTGCCCAGGATTTGGCCCACTCCCTCATATACCTGATATCAAGGGAGGAGCCATCCATTAGATTGGGATTAGACATCTTCAATATGCTCATATTTTATTGTTGTAAGCCACCAAAATTACCATGATATAAGATGGGCAGGCTATAACTTTTATAAATCAATCAATCCAATTCAAGCCAATCAAACTTATCTCAAGCCAAACAAGAAATGATAGAGGCAGGTTATTTGAGACATTACCTTTTCCCGATTACTTCAAGTCTACCAGAAGCATACAATAGGTCCCATCTACTAAAGGAACTATGTTTGGCAAAACCCAAAATAGGGGCCTTTTCTGCCATGGAGCCCAACCTGAGGAACTTTACCACCACCTCCAACCAATAAGACTGGTTCTCTCTTTGATGTCACTTTGGAAGTCTGATAAACTTGGTTATATCTACAGGCTTGAGGTTTCATGGAAATGAGGATTTAATGAGGTGGCTACATTGTATGCAACATCTATGCTCTCCCTTCTATCTTTAGGTTTGTAAAAATAATATTTATGTTTTAATTTTATAAATTTTTTATAATTGTCCTTTATGATTTATTGGATGTTATATATATATATGATAGATAATTAAGTCCTGATTTGGTATTTCGAAGCTGTGAGGGACTGAATGGGTAAAATAATCCCAGTAAAAGCAAACTGTTAAAAAACAAGGTGGGCATTGTTGTATAATCCCACTTGTTGCTCTAAATAGAGATGCACTTTCCATGAAAGATCTGGTATGCAACATGGGCATTTTCCTAGACTCATGACTCCTGCTAGTACTGAAGATGGAAGTTGTAGCCAGGAGAACCTTTGTCCAGTTTTGGCAGGTTAGTTATTGTGCCCCTTCCTGGACAATGAATCACTAAAGATAGTGATTTGTTTATTAAAATTATACACCCCTCATCTCATTATCTCAAACACATCATCTTGGCATCTCTCAGACTACTATAGTTTCCTTTGTGAGCCTGCCCTCAAAGAAAAGTTAAAGGCTGCAGCTCACATAGAATGTGGCTGTTTGGCTGTCCACTTGCTGAATTGACTTAGTAGAGTAAAAAAAATATTTGCAGGGATTGCATTGATTGCCAGTTGGCTTCTAAGCCCAACTCAAGAACCTGGAGATAATCCACAACTTGAGTTCTTCTTACCTTCTATTTCAGAGGTCCCCACACTTGGCAACTTTAAGACTTTGGACTTCAACTCCCAGAATTCCTCAGCCAGCTATGCTCAGAATTCTGGGAGTTGAAGTCCACAAGTCTTAAAGTTGCCAAATATGGGAACCCCTGATCTATTACCTTACCTAATCTAAATTTATTGAGCTCACCCCATAAAAGGGTGGGCAATTGGAACACAGAAAATGATTGAGGCAAGGCTGTCCTCTATCCTTTTGTCTTTCTGGAAAGTAATTAAGTCAATCCTCTTCCCTAAAATATTTCACAGGAACATTTTAGTTAGGAAAGCAAATGATTTTATTTTGATGTTTGCATTGTTATATGGATCATTTTATTTTACGTATCATAAGCAAATTCTGCTAATGTATAATACAGAATTAACTACTGCTGATGTCAAAATGTTCAATGCTTTTTCTAGTAAGTATCAGTCTCCAAAACTAAAAAAGTATCTGTAAGGTTCCAGTCAAGTCTGTCCATGCTTAGCCAGAGGCAGTGCCTACTCATTGTAGTAAGCTATGAGCTGATTCCAAGTTTTGAGTGTTTTAGGTGAATCCACCCACAAGTTTTTTTCAGCACCCTTGCTTGAGAAATATGTACATGCAAAGTAACATTCTCTCAGCTTAACTTACTTCATAGAGTGATTGTTGTGGAGAAAACAGGAGGAAGAAGGTATGTTTGGGAGGAAATATGTTGGATATAAGTTTTATTCACTTATATCCCATTTTTTCTCACTTTTACAAATAACTCAAGATAGTAAACATATCCAACATACCTTCCTTCTCTTGTTTGTAATGTAAAAGATGTAAAAAGTTGGCTACCATTACATTAGGATCCTAAGAGTTTCCTTTCTGGATCTGAAAAAAGAGCTGAGAAATTCTTAACAGATGACTGGGAAAAGAACTGCAAGAAGATTGATATACACCAGAATGCCATCAATTTAATCCCTTGCCACAGTAAAAATACGTCCATTTTCTGTTGTTTTCAACCTGGTACCTTTCACACATAATTCACTATAATAAACTCCCCACCCCCCAAAAAAAAAAAAAATAGGGTGTGTTACCAATTGAGACAGGATTTGAAAACAAAGGTCTGGTAAGCACCAGATTAAATTTTTAAATTTGTGTGCTGCCCATCTCACCAAGAGAAAACTCTAGGCAGCTTACAACCAAGTTAAACCAGAAAAAATAAACATCATATAAAGGTTGGGAAGAGCACGTCTGTTCTGTTTCAGGAAGTAGCAATGCTTCTGAATAGCCCATCTGAAAAAAAATCATACCAATAGGATAGGTTTTGGGGTTTTTTGAACCAATACTGTTTAATGCATTTCCTGATTGGAAAGAATTATTTATACAAATAATAAAGGCAGGTTATAAATAAATCAAATGTTTTTTTTTTAAATAGGCCAACTCTTCACACAAATGTTTACTCAGAATAATTTAATCCACAGTTGTTTAAAACACCAGGTTTGCTCTTTTAACCACCACAAGACCAACCTAAAGGAGGGGCTTTTGAACCCTCCAGTGCTTACAAAACTATTACAATGAATTTTGCACCTGCATGCAAAGATCCGCAGATGAAGTCTGTCCCAAAGCATTCCTGCAATCGGACGAAGCCCATTTCCCCATGTTAGGAAAAATTTATTTTAAAACAAGGATAACCTTTGGACAGACTCTGTTAAAAGCGTTGCTGGTACCTCAGGGCCGAAACCGTATCTGCAATGCCTGAAAGGTTAACTTAAATGTCAAAGATTGCAGAGCCTTTTACAGCTTAGCCAGCCCTGAGTGCCATCACAGCCTTCCCCATTCTCCCCACCCCACTCAAACCGGCAAGGAACCCGTATGTAAAAATAATTATCTCGCCAGTGCCACAATCCCAATCGCCCTAACGTTTCAGCCTTGCCTCCAATCTCTGCTTGGAGGTCATTTCCCCTCAGGAAGGGTATTTGCAGCTCCTAATACACATTTGCAAAAAAAAAAAAAAACCCAGCACCAACTAGGAAGGCCCATTGCAAAATAAGTGCACTTCCCTCTACTCGGCCGAGCCTTGGTGCATGGTTTAAGAGAAGGCCTGCGGGGAGGAACCCAAGCAGGTTCTCGACTCTAAAAGTCGTCCTCAAATGGGCACACTTCGCCCGCACTGCCATCAAACACTCCCCCTCCCCGGTCAGTCTCAAAGCTCGCAGACGCCATTCAAAGGCATGAAGCGGATTCGGAGGCCGACTGGCGGAGGCCGAAAACGGGGCCTCCTATAAGATCGCCTCAGGCGCAGCCGGTTACTTCTTCGGAAGGCATTTCCCTCCTAACCCCGTACTAAGCTCACCGGTACGGAATTGGGCGGAGGTGAGGGAGGCAACCGGAAAGAGTCACACTCTCGTCGCCTGTTCGAAGGGGTGCAGGCAGGCAGGCACGCAATAACGCGACGTTCCCACAACCGGCGTGCAAACTCGCGGGCACCCCGGCGAGGGAGGGCGACGGAGAGACCGAGGCGGCTGCCCGACTTACCCCGTTGGCGGCGGCGATGCGGAGGATCAGCTGGATGGCCTCCTTCATGTAAAACCGCCCGTCGCCCCCCACCACCAGCGTGGCCGCCTGCCTCTCCGCCGGGTCGATGGTGGAGATAATGCTCTGGATGAAGTTCTCGGCGTAGTGGGCATTGCCTTGGAAAACCTTGACCCGCTTGCGGAGGCCGCTGGTGCCCGGCTTCTGGTCGAGATAGGCGGTGGTTTTGACGGTCACGATCTTCACCATGGTGGCCGGGGGTTGGCGGGCGGTTTGGAGAGGAGCTGGCTTGGCTGCAAGGCTGCCTCTACCTTTCGTAGCAGCCGCTGGGCTGGCTTTACCCCAAGCAGCCACATCTCCTCCCACTTAAATTTAAAGTCGCAGAGGATCCTTTCCCCACGACCGGGTTAAAATGCTTATAAAGCCCCAGTCTGGTTTTGCAGAAAAATATCCGGGTTCTGCCTAAGCAGATCCTTCTCCTCTCTTTAGTGCCCGCCTGCCCAGTGATTGCCTTCCTCCAGCCCAGTGGGTTACAAATTTCTACACACCTTGAGACTCCTGAATGGTGTAGAAATAAGAGGAAAATTAGAGGAGTTCAGCTAAGGACAATTTAAAACTGACTCAATCTGTACCTAACTAGTGTACAGATGTGCCCTGGAAATCTTGTAGTGTGGTCCCAGGATATGCCTTGGTTTCTCATTCTCAGCCCATGACTGAGATATACAGGTAGTCAGTCCTCAACTTATTGACCACATTTGAGCCCAAAATGTATGTTAAGTGAGAAATTTGTTAAGTGAGTTTTGCCCCATTTTACGACTTTTCTTACTACATTTGTTAACTATCACTACGGTTAAATTAACACACTTATTAAGTGAATCTGGTTTCCCCATTGACTTTGCTTGTCAGAGGATTTTAAAAGGTGATCCTAGGACACTACAACTGTTACAAATGTGAGTCAGTTGCTGAGCACCTGAATGTAAATCACTGTGACCATGGGGATGCTTCGATGGTCATAAGTGTGAAAAATAATAAGTCACTTTTCAGTGCCATTGTAACTTCGAACAGCCACTAAATGAACTATTGTTAAGTTAGAATAAGCTGTACTTAGGTGGTCTTTATCTGCACTGTCATTGGATTATAATTTCATGCCTTATTCTGACATTGTCCAAGGATGCCCAAGATGTCCAAAGATAGCTGTATCCTTAACCAAACCGCCCACCATATCCTCAGGGAAGACCCCAAACTTTTGCTGGAAATTCCCAGGATCCATCATGCACCTGGCGCAGGCCAATCAAACAAGTCGGGACTTCCTGCAGGGAAAATAACATCATTGAGTCAAAAGGCAACCAAGAGTGATTATTCCACACCAACAGATCAATGTTAACATCCTCTACAATCAGATTACATCTCAACCACCCTGAGATAAAATCCAGATTTAACCTGAAG
This sequence comes from Bungarus multicinctus, assembly GCA_023653725.1. Taxonomy (NCBI): domain Eukaryota; kingdom Metazoa; phylum Chordata; class Lepidosauria; order Squamata; family Elapidae; genus Bungarus; species Bungarus multicinctus. The sequence continues at coordinate 63,958,005 of CM042842.1, forward strand.
CCTCTGGTATTCATTGGGCTGTTGATGACTTGGAAAAGGGATGGAAGCCACCAACTCCTGAGCTGCCCCAGACTTGACATTACTGATGGCAAATTGAAATCTCCCAAGAACTAGCAGTCATAGGACTTTATTGCCAGGGAATCCAGCAGTTCAGACAGGGTAGCCACTGGGCAGAAGGGAGGGTGATACAGCAACAACAGCAATCCCAATTGTTTCTTTGAGCCCAGATTCAGATAGACCTCTTTCTCAGTAAGTTTATAGCAATGAGTACACATTTGTTCTTTTTTCACTGTCAGTCACATTTAACTTTGATGAGGTTGCAGGAGGGAACTCATAACCAACTTCTTATTCCTTGTTACACCCTATGGAATAAAATGTTGCATGATTTTTTTTCCAATGGGACATTCCATGATGGATGTATTCTAACAATGGCTTTATTCGAAAGCAGACTTAGTTTTGTGCTCAAAAATTGTTTTCTAATTATAATTTCATTTCTTCCATAAATTAAAATACAGCTACGCTAAGCATAAGTATGAATGCCTTCAGCTTGACTTGAAGGACAGATTCTGAAATTAACTAGCATGGTTTTAATTTCAGAACTGACATTTACTTGTCTAGTGTTCTGTTACTTCTGAAGTTAGTGTATGAGATGGACTCTGAGATAAATATAGCATTTCAATACTTCTTGCTCTTGAAGGTTATATAAATCTGATATCTTACTTAAATTTTAAGCTTGTTTATAGAAAGAAGGCAATAGATAAGATTATCATTCTTCAGATAATAAATAGAATAAATAAATGAAATAATAGTGTATTTCAGTATTAATGGAAACAAACATTGAATTTATTTAAAAAATTCATTCTCTGGACATAACCACTATTTTCCAGTCTTTTTAATCTGGAACCAGCAAACTTGCTACATATAATTTATATAACCAGTCATTCTCAACATTTTTCTATGCTCAAATTTGAAAATTTAATAATGGAAGTTATAAAAATATGTATTCAATGGTGATGACAGAATTCTGGAGAGACTATATAAATGATTGACAATGAAAATATTTTCAAACTGACAACATATTCATTTCAAACAATTTGAGATAATGTTCATTTTTTTCATAAACCTTATTTTATCACAAACTTACTCAATGACTGAAATTCTATTCTGTGAAATTCTGTTGAATTCATCTAGGCCTTTTCAAGTAATTACAATAAACATTTGGATGGAAACAGAATATTGCAATATATTGGGATCAGTGGAAAGTGAGAACAGAAGAAAAATGAAAAAAAACCCGCAAAAACCATCATAATCATTACTTAACCTATAAAGGAGAAGACAGTTATGAATGATTAAACAATAGTATTTACTGTGCATAATCCCTTCATTTCAGAAGATTTCAATTAATCATTACCATGTTATTTAGGACTCTAAGGGCTTCAAAAAATCACTGAGAGGAAATTACATATCTGGTGTCCAATAACAATACTATCAAACTGGTGGCCCATGGGCCAGATGTATCACATACAGGTCATGCCCACCCCAGCTCCGTGAAGATAAAAAACCATCAGAAAACATCACATGACTCCAATGTGACGCCGCAAGTTTGACACCCATGCTGTACATCAACACTTCAAAACCAATACAGTTAATGCTAATTCATTAAGGGCAGGTGAAGCAATTATTCTACATCTTCTGTATGACCATTTTTCCTATTTTTTTTAAAGCATCCTTTAGATTTTTAGTTAATGGAAGCCAAGGTACAGTTGAGTAAAAGAGTACAGAATATAAAGTGTAACTAGAGTCTTCCACAGGGTGCAATAAAGGATGGGTTTATGATGCTGATAATGAAAATAGGGCTGTTACAACCATGTCCCCAATATTATCTGTGATATTTTGGAGAATATAATCATTCTCAGCACTGAGAAAAGAGTAACCTTTTATGATATATCTTATATATAACAACAGTCAGAATTGGTAAAAAGTATTACTCTTCCAATATCATTCACTTAAGGCTCTGGTTAGAAAATCAATTACTGAAATACTTTGAGATCAGTATATAAACACAAAATGTAAATGTTTGCATAACAATTTTTAAAAATTGTTTCTGCATTTCAAGATAATGTTGAATATTATGTAGTGTTGGAAATAAATAATCAGGGCATTTTAAACAGATTGAACTGTATTCTTTAGAATCTTGATGTGCTGTTGCTCTTTTATAGTCTATTTCATTTGTTATAATCTTACTAAAACAGTTCATTAATGTCAGTTTCTTTTCTGCATTGTACAGTTTCTTATCAACATTAATGAATTCATCTATATAACATCCATGTGCCAGAGAATCTGTTCTCTGTATGCTTTTCCTAATTCCTTATCTTATACTAAAGGTGAAATAAAAGTATTAAAATTAATTATATCTGCAGATTACCTATATATGGTTTCATTAAAGAATCAGAAAGCAAACATAATTTTACAGCTTTATAATTGAACTATAATAAAGCCATTTTGATAGCATATGGAGCTCTCTTAGCTTCCATTTAAGTATATATATTTTATTGTACAAACTCAGGTAATTCCAAAAGACAATTTATTGATATGTTTTTTTGTTGTTATTGGATCATGGCATCTATAGTTTTTCAAGTGGTCATTTGAATGTTTTTAATGACATATATTACAACTTATAAAATGTATGCAATTTTTTAAAACAAAGTTCTTAACAGAATCCTATTTTTAAAGAGCTGACAAGGAATCCTTCCATTCAAAGGAGTCCTTCCTAAAATTAATGATTTAGAAATATTTATTTTTAAAAAAATAAAAGATAAAGCTGCTTCCAAGTTGATTTAAACCGTTGGTGGCTACATCCATACACTTTTTAAAGCAGCATAATAATGGACACAAGCAGCAAGAAATTGCAATGAAATAGGTTTCCTGCCACTTGGCAGACTTTTTTCCTTTTCAGTTTGAAAGGATATGGTGTGCCATTGAGACATTACTGTAGACATGACATGGGGAAAGCCTTTCAAAATGATGCTGAAAGAAGAATTGGAAATATATCAGTCATCGCTGATAATAACCTAAGTTATATCTAGTGCTTTCAACATAAACTCAAATTCCAAAAAGTACTTCAAAATGCATGAGGTATGCTAGTTGGAGGATAACATATTTTTTCCATCAACATCAAAATAATACATCCACAATGCTAAGAAATTGGAAAGGAAAGACTTCCTTAAAGGAAACAAACTTATAACCTCTGCAAAAAAGAGAGAGAAAGAATAACTACATAATAAATATGTAATAAAATGACCACCTGAAATACTTTTCATAATTGATATGAGATTTACTGAAGCTGCAATATCACAGGTGAGTGAGAAGATAGAGCAATGGAAGAGACAGCTGTTATTCCTTAACAGAAGTCTTTATTAAAGACATTTGACTTTAGGCACAAGCAAAATAAAACACAAATGTGGATGTTATTCATTTCCTAGGTATGAGGGTGTTTGTTGGGGTACCTGGTAAGTATAGTCCTCTTGTTTCTTGTGTGGTTATTTTCCAAAATTAAGGCAAAAATAAAAACAACATCAAAATTGAGTAGATAAAGGCATTTAAGTATCTATTGATTTTGAATCCTTCACCACATGGAAATTTCAGTCTTCAGCCTTGAAGTTTTCTCTAAATTGAGAAATTTATTTAACACATTCTTATGTAAAGGACAGTACAGTAGAACGTCTGGTCACAAATATAATTTGTTCCATAACTTTGGTCACAACCCGATTTGGTCATGACTTGAATCTAATTTTGGAAATTTGGTGCTTACCCAAAAAAATGGCGTGGAAGGGGAAAATGGCTGCAAAAAAATTGTGAATTTTTTGGTCAGAACCTGATTTGGTTGTAGTCAGAAGTGTTTGTGACCAGAGGTTCTACTGTACATAGTTTTTGGGTTGGGTTGAGAATATACATAGTTTACATATGATTTATTATCAAACTCCTAACTCTTCTGTCTTGCAGAGGAGTAAGATATTCTTAAACTGAGAGGTGATTTTGCTGCTATGTGGTATTTGTATTTGTTGGTGGTTGTTTTTAATTTTTATGATCCAATATGTAAGGAGTTCCTTGGAGAATTTGTATGTTTATACTGGTTATCTTGCCTATAGAAATGGGCAACATTCAAGCTATATAAATAAATGAATAATATCTCCTTACATATCATCTGAGAGTCTACTGATTACATAGAAATACAGTCTAAGTTGAACAAACGAAACAAATTTGTTATAGCTACCAGCCTGATAGTTTACAAGCAAGAGATTGGAAAGCTAGTTCTCATTATTTCTTTATTAGGCTGTTGAAATAGAACCTGTTATTAGTGGTTCAAAACTCTATATTTTCACATACAATATATCATCTTTGAACATACTGGAATTACAGGCTAAATTGTGTAGGGGTTCAAATACCTAAACACAGAGAAAAAATATCCTCAGAGAGGATGCTTTAAAATTTTAATATAGAACAAATGTCACTGCCTAGCAATGTTCAAGATATAAAGGACTTCAGAGTTCAATAACAAATAGAGAGTTGTTATTTGAAACAAAAATGTAGCTCCAGAGAACAATCAGTTCAGTCTTCTAGCAGCAGTTACATTAGGTGGCCATAACCATTCTCTCTCCCTTATACAGTGGTCTCAAGGTGCACATTTTTAATGCATTTTAACAGTTTCCAACTAATGTTTTTTATTTCTCTAGCTATTATTTTCTGTTGAAAGAAAACTAGTAAAGGTTGAATCAGGAAAGAGAAAACAAATGGGAAAAGATCAATATTAACACTCTACAAATATTGACTTAGCAAAGTGACTTGGTTGTTTTTCTCCCACCGGAATGGGTATTGAATGGATGACTTATTTAAAAGAAATTACCTGTAAAACTTATTAGTCTAGATAATGGTCAATATTTTCAAGCAACAGTGTATATTTACCAATTAATGTCTTCTGATCTGAGCAGGCTTGAAGATATTTCTTTCCAATTATCTTTCCTAAGATGGTTGTGATATATAATCTTTTAGGCTACTTAAGCATTTAAGGTCCTAATAAATTATTCAATTTTGAATTTCTCAGTGCAATTTTATTCAAGAATGCTTTGCTTTATGGAAAGGCTTGTGTTGTTCTACCAAACTTTCACACCTGCAGAGCCTGTATCTGGTGAGGAAAACACAAAGAACAAAAAAAACCCTGACCTCTGCTCCATTTGCCTCAATAAGCTTTGAAGTTTTTTTGCTCATGGGTTATATACTAACAGAGCAATATATGTGATTTGTACTGACTTCACTGATAATTGGTAATAAACTTCCATCCTATATCTGCCAAGCAATATTATACTCAAACGTTACTGGATCCATCTGGTTTGAATTAATAAACATTAGAATCCATATTTTGAAATCATCATTATGATACTAAAGGTAGCTCTAGTTTAGTGATTATAATTGGGACTGGCAGTCTGGCTGCTAAGTGCTAGAGTTACTAAGTGGAAAATCACATGACTGATGGTCTTATGACCTTACTTCCCCTTCAGTTGTTAATTGAAGCAGCATGGTTGCTAAGCAAAGAATCAAAGCAAAGAATTTTTTCTTACTTGTTTCTAACTTTGAATTGCTGCATGAGGCAGGCATTAAGCAAAGACTACCTATATGTCTTCTCCATTATGAAGGGAAAATTCATTAGATTATGTTTTCCTCTAGATTATCAAATTAAAGTCTGAATAGAATATTCTCTGCAATTCAAAAAAGTTATCAGTAAATGAATAAGATGAACTAATTTGTTAAATGACTGGGTATAATATAATCTCATAAACTCATATCATTTGCCCTATATTTATTGCTTGAATTTAAATATAAAAGCAGAGCACTACTAGTACATTTCCATAATCTTATTTGCTATTTTCTAAACTGTAATTGTATTGTTTAAGTTTTACTATTTAAGCAAAAAAGAAACACTTATTTATGGAATTTTTATTCTATTTCCTTTGCAATTGAGGGAAGAACACAAATTAAAATACAAATCACAGCCACTGATGACACTTCAGAAGTTCTGAGTCCACCTAATTTCAGAGAGACGGTCAAGTATTTAATTAAGCTTACTGCACTACAGTCAATGGCACAGTTAAATGTTTCCTACTGGATGCATCACAACCAATATTTGAAGTAAAATCTACTCAATCTGTCTATTAAATCAATGGAATGATAAACAGATGGTTGATATACTGTATTTTATGTTCAATCGTTTTTTCCGTTTTGGAACATAAGTGATACATGAGTCAATTCATAATATACAAAGAAAAGAACTAGAATGACAGGTACTAGCAAGCTTTTTTTACGTTTGTGGCAATAATGACAAATTATAATTTCCGGCATTAATGAGGCTAAAGTTACCAACAAAATAATGGTGCCAAACGGATTCTATCCACCTTGAAATACAGTGTAGTAGTATCTAATATTTATTATTGTACCAGGCCTTTGAGATGGATTTTGCTTGACTTGTTGAAGGATTGTATAATAAAGCAAAAAAAAAAAATCACATTTGTTGAAACTGATCCATTTGATTTTTTTTCAAAGCAATCTGAATTTATAGTGATTTGAATTTCACTTTCTTGATTATAGTATTATTTAAATCTACTGTGAACTGTTTAAAATTCATTAGCACAGTAAAGTAAAGGTAGTCCAGTGGATTTTATTCTGCTACTTTCTGCTAACAATAGTGGCTGTTGCTGCTCTCCTGTTTCATTAGCAAAGTACCAGAAACCAAATAAAAAATAGTATTTTTGCAATTATTCTTCAATTAACAATTTTTGATGTAATAATTATGTTGACTTAACCTTTTCCAATTGCCACATTGCCCTGAGGGTCAAAATTTGGTTTCTAAAATTACAGTTATAGTTTTTGCTTTAGTGGCTTCAATCCACTTCTTATATGCAGGTATAACTTGTGACATAGCCTGTTCATTGCTGGTGAAATCTATTATAAAATAGATTTGTATGGAGGCTTTAGATATTTGATTCCTAGCAGTTTTATCAATACACAGCAAAACAGTATATGTTGAGGCGTATGAAGAAAAGCCTGCATCTGAAACAATTTACACCACCTATTTACATTTTTAAATCATACCTAGAAATATTGATCACAATCCATACATTTCCTTTAGGCACTGTATTATCTAATGGCACTTTTACCATTTTTTTTGAACAGCAGCTTCCAATGCTAAATGATTAACTATAATCTGAATTCTGCTAAGTTTCCAGCAGAGTTTGTGAGAAGACTTCAGTTAAGGGGGGGAATCCTCTAAAGGCCTGACAGCATTTATATCTACTTTCCACCGTTTATATTTTGCAATTAACCATTAAATGGTATTTTTTTGATGTATGGATATTTTAGTTACCTGAAGAAGTTGCTTAGCCTCCTTCTTTGACACAATGTTCATTTTAAAAAAAACCTGGGGAACCCCAACTCTCTAGAGAGATACTGTAAAATTCTGTTACCTGCGCATATTATTTGTACTTCCTGGGAACTATACTTTCTGTGAAATGCTAACTTGCCTCCAAAGACTTTTAAAACAAGGTCTTTTACATTACTCTTTAAATGTACTTGTAAAGAACAGTTGGATGCCAGTAAATGCCTTGAGACATTTTCACCTGGTTCATAACCTATTTCAGCAAGTAGTTACAATTCATTTATGTACCTCTATTTGAAGAATATTGAAAGTTTGGTGCGGTGGATAAGGCATCAGTCTAGAAACTGGGAGACTGGGTTGTAGTCCTGCCTTAGGCGCCTAGATAGTTGAGTGACCTTGGGCTAGTCAATCCTAGGAAGGAAATTATGGCAAACCATTTCTGAAAAACCTTGCCAAGAAAAATGCAGAAATTTGTCCAGGTAGTCTCAGAGAATCAGACATGATTGAAAGGGGAAAAAAATGGAAGCATACCAGTTATACATGTTATAAATTATAAAGCAGAATTTATTTATCAATCATCATGTATTCTATCCATTCTCGTAATTTGACTCCTTATTGGTAATTTAATATAAACTAAAAGATGTTCTTCAGACATTTCTAATTATATAAAAAACTTGAACTCAATACTGTCTGTACTGTACAGATCTTCAAATGGGCATTGGCAAATGTTTGTCATGTGATCAAGGGTGTTGTGGACAAAGATGAAAGAGACATCAGAGAAAAGTTCACACCATTCATCTTTAATATGCAGTTTACCTAATGCTGATATTTGGCAACTACTAAGTGTAAAAGCCACAAATACCTACCAAGTAAGGAGACTACAAAATAATTTTTGACAAAAAAACTATTTTTGTATACTGGATAAATATACCAAAAATTAAAAAGTATGTATTTCTTGTTTGTTGTATATTAATTTCTTGCAAACTCAGCATGTTCTTGTAAATGAGGAATAGACAACTTATATATATGCCAATTTGATTAGTGATTTGCAATGATTTGTTATTTGCAGAAAATGACTAATTTGGGGCAATTGTTTCTCTCCCCCACCCAGTTTTAAAATGAAATAATCCACAGGTGTATTAACCATATTGTGGGCTTAATGCATTTATTTTGAGCCAAATTCTATTGTCCTTTGCATGGGGTATATCTAGCACTTGGTTCGATAGGGAAACAGAAAGTAAATATCATCTGAAAAAGGTTCTTTTCCTCTTTGGATCTCATTTATTTATCATAACTAATCCTTCTCAATGTGCTTCTGATAACTCACACTTAAGATCCACCAATACTGTATAATAACAATGGAGAGCAGATAAGACATAGGCTGATGATCCAAAATATGCTGCAATGGTTTCAAAGTATGAATCTATGTTTTCCAGATATAAGATGAAATGATGAATTAAACACTCACATGCTATCCACCATTGATATTTTAACACACGGGTGTCTAACTCACTGTGTCACATGATATTTTATGACGTTTTTCTCATTTGCTGGAGCTGGAATGGGCATGGCCTGTGTATGACATATCTGACCCAGGGAATGCCAGTTTGACACCCCTGTTAAACACTTTCTTAATATTTAAATTTAAAAACATCTGTTTTGATTCAGTTTTCCAAGCTATTCTTAGAGAAAGCTAAATAAGCTTCACTGCAATCTTTATAAAACATTTCCTCTTCATAACGCTGAATGTTTTTTTTACTTCAGAATTTTTAGAGAATGGAATTTGCTTACAGTGTGGTAATGTAGAGCTCTTCTGACTAAGTCGCCAGATATCCTGTGAATAATGCAAACATATTTAAAGCCCATTTCTTTTATTTGGAAGCTTCACTACACATCACCATCTGTCCATCCCCTCTGGTTATGGGAAATACATTAAAAAATTAGCCATTGTACTTCCGTTTCTGTAAAAAGAAACCTTCACAAACTTCCATGTATATTTATAGTTCCATACAAAAATGCAACATTAGTATACTGCTATTAAACCACAGTGGTTCTTGAACAGTTCATTAGTATCAAACTTGTAGGTCAATCATTCTGCCAAAACCTACATTTTAGGTGCAATTCCAAAATGCATTTCATTAAGATAAATCACAGTATCATGATAACATGCAAAAATGAAAATCCATGTAATTGGTATAAGATAATGTTATACACTGAATTGTTAAGTCTTCCAAGACAGAAACCTGAAGGTACCAAACTCTCTGTCTCCTGGGGACTTTACACACACACTTGCTTTGGAGTAATACATAGGTAATTCCTGCTGCAACCATGCTCATTAAAACAAATCATTGCAATTGTTAAGTAAATCTGTCTTGCCCTATTGACTTTGCTGATCAGAAGCCAGTTAGGAAGGTTGCAATGGTGATCATGTGATCCTGGAATGCTGCAACCGTTGTAAATACCTGCCAGTTGTCAAGCAACCAACATTTTATTATATATTTCCAGGACACTACAATCGTCGTAAGTCTGAGGACCAGTCATGTTTTTCAGCATTATCATAATTTTGAATGGTTGCTAATTATATGTTGAGGACTATCTGTACCCCACTGATATAATTTCCCTAATCTGAGTGTATGAGAGGTAGTGCTCACACCTGCACTGACTTTCTGAAGACTAAACAGCCAGAATGCAAAAATTAAATACATTTCAATTGTGCCAACTTCTGGCCATGTAGCACAGATTCCTGGAGATTAGAAGCTTCTACTCTTCTTCTCTACCACAATGTTCCATCGGCAAAATAGAAACAGAATGCCGTCCAAAGTAGTAACTACTACTGACAAACAACTGCTAGGTTTTATTCTCCCACTGTCTAGATTTACACATTATGCTAAATCATGACTTCTTCTGACCATAGATTGAATAAGCCCCAGTTTTTGGATCTCCATAACCTAAATTGTAAACCATAACTGACAAGCTACCATGGTAAGCTTTACATGCTAAGATCAAAACAAAATACTTTATTATTCTTTACAATCTAATGTAATGTATTTAATTAATAATACAAACTCCACTACACTGAATGGAATTTGCCTTTTAGAAAGAATGTTTAAGAGTGCAGTTCTTTTTCATCTAGAACTGGCCCAGATGTTGTGGCCCGCCAGCTGCCAGTGGAGCTAGCAGCAGATTCGGACGATGAGGAGGTTGGGGAGGAACTTGGGCAAGTCCTGGAGTCTGGGGAAGGCTCTGATGGATGCTCTGCATCGGAAGCAGAGATAGGGCCAGGGCCATCTGACATTTCCCAGCTGCCTATGGAATCAGAGATAAGTGGGGAAAAAGAACAGCTGGAACCTGTTCCAGATGCGTGTATGCGCAGAGCTGTCAGGAGAGGAGAACAATTAAGGAACAGGGGCCAACTCGGAAAAAAAGGCACATGTAGATGCTGAATGGCTCCTCCCTGGGAAATAAATAGAAGCAAAAGGGGAATGGTGATTGCAGGAGACACTTAGTTTGCTTATTATGAAGATTTGCTTATCGTGGTTCATGCCTCCAAGACTCTGCCAGGAATTAATTTACAGCTTTGCAACAGGAAGCTCTGGCCTGGCCATTATGCAAGGACTAATAAGGTCTGTTCTTGCACTTAACCCTTGGAAGAATTATTTCCATGTGTGAAAATTGTTTTCTGTGTGTGAATGCCATGAATTCACAGTAACTAAATAAAGAGGGGGTTTGGGGGACAAGGAGTCTGTTTCTTGGTTCTGCTAAGCCTGGGTCAGAATACCAGATTCAAATTTCCAAACAGCTATGATTTTGGATCACTTACTATACTTATCCTACAATATTGTTTAAGTAGGAAATTCCCTAGAATTCTTCAGAGGAAAGATGAAATATAAAAATAATTGTACCACCTGAATGGGAACTATTGTGATACATTTGCTCCAGTAGATCAGTGAACCCCAACCTTTTATGGCTTGGCAGCCCAGTCGGGGGAGGGAAAAAGGAACAGGGCTGCACAAGTGGCAGCCCGCCATGCACACTTGCGTGCAGGCCTGCGCTCATGCAAATTGAGCTGCATGCACACCAGCCTGCCACTTGTAGAAGTCGAGCTGTGAGCATGTGCACTCGCCTGCTGTTTGCACAAGATAAGATGAGCGTGTGCGTTGGCCAGTTAGTCGCGCAGCCCAGTTGCACACCCCATCCAAGGCCAATAACAGACCATAGTCCAGGGTTTGGGGATCCTGATGTACATTATTGAATTGCTAAGCATGCATCAATGAAAATAGGTTTTGTTAAAATTATTGTAAAAGTTCAGCTAATTCTTGCCAGAATTTGATTACCTTTGGTGCAGAGTTAGTTGTGGTTTCTTTTTTCCAAAAAAGAGTCAAGTGAATGTAAATTCAGTAGGTCTATGGAAAACAGCAGTACATCAGCTACTACAAGTGACTACCACTACAGCATTTCTTTTTAAACAGTTACAATTGAGCAAGGTTTTTTCTCGTGTATAACTACAGTAGTAGAAGTCAAGTGTCATTTTCTTTTTTTAACCAAAAGTGATTTAAGCTTTTAGAAGACCATCACAAAGTGCATTAAATTGTAGCATACTGTATTGTCGATAGAACAGCCTGTAAAATCATTTTATCCAGGACTGACTTCTGAAAAATATATTCTGGTATAATAAATTGAATACATCAAGTTCAGTAAGAAGACTATAGTAGGTTGGGACCCTTTCAGGACTTATTGGAGCCTTACTTGAGAGGCCTAAATCACTAGCAACTTTTTGAATTATATAGGGCTTTTGCACTTGGGAAAGAAAGATAATAATCACTTATCATGGATAAAGTACCCTATTTATAACAACTGTTCGCCTTGCTTGACAGTTCCATACTATCGTGGCCAAGGAGGACCCCAGGGATACAGTCCAGTTACAGCAAACTTGTGTCACTATAATAATTAAGAACCAGTGTTAGCACACACAAAGGACAGTGAGTTCTAGCCAATGAGTGAACAAAAGAATGTTAATGTTATAGCCATCCATTCCATCAAGTATGAACGTGTGTCTTTGCTCATGACCTTTATTCATGTCATTATTTAGCCATTCCTCATTTGGGCAGTTATGCAGTATGCAGATTATTTAAGTAGAAAGCTTTTTCACTATGGTTGTTCAAATAAAAGCTAGATTGAAAGTTCAATAAAAGATATCGTTAGAGATAATTTTGGAGAGGCTTAATATAGTGTGAAGCCAGACGTGGAATTTTCAGTCTAATTCCTATTATTTCTCCAGAGTAATTATCCCCTTCATATTGCTTTTCTGAGTAATTTATTTATCTATCAGCAAGACTAGAACACAACTATGCACATCTAATAATTCACATTGAATATTCTGCCATATAGTCCTCCCAATACGTTATTGATGTCACCTTGATATACTAGGGTATTAAATCTGTTTTGTACTAAAGGAAACTCTGTTAGTTCCTATAGTTCCTATACTTGTTCACTCTGCACAGTTGAGGTGTTGCAGGATTAGGGAGCAGTTGTTATTCAACTCTTTCAGATACTATCTACAATATGGCTACAACTGAATGAAAATGGCAAACAATGTAAACATGATTCTGTTATGCTTCAGATTATAGCACAAGCCTGCAGTCTAATGAAGATCTATGCTTACAAGTATATTGATTGGAAGCTGTCCAGAATTGGCAAAAAGATGGGCAGCTATATAAACGTTTTAAATAAACTTCAATAAAAGAAATCAATTGCATCTGACAAAAATATTACTCAAAAGTGATGATAATTGATAGCTGAGGGAAGGGGGAAACCAATGTTTATTCCATAGTGTATAAGAGAGATGAGTGAATCACAGGGTCATTGAAGGAAAAGGATATTTGGAAGTTTGTTGAGTTGCTTTGAGAATCAGTAATGAGACACGGTGACTCAGTGGCTAAGACATCAATCAGAAAGGTAGGCAGTTTGGCGGTTTGAATCCCTAGCGCCACATAATTCAGTGAGCTCCTGTTACTTCTGCCAGCTTCTGCCAACCTAGCAGTTTGAAAGCATGTAAAAATGCAAGTAGAAAAATAGGGACTACCTTGGTGGGAAGGTAACAGTGTTCCGTGTGCCTTCAGTGTTTAGTCATGCCAGCCACATGACCATGGAGATGTCGTTGGACAGCGCTGGCTCTTCAGCTTTGTAATGGAGATAAACACCACCCCCTTGAGCCAGAAACAACTAGCACGTATATGCAAGGGGAATCTTTACCTTTTACCTTTAATGTCGTATTACTGTATAGAAATGTTGATGTGCTCAATAGGTAGCCAGAAATAGGTAAGACTGGGGAGGTTCAGATGTAATGACTCATTTAACATTTAATTATACCTTAAGTTTAGATATAATTGAGAGCCAATATGGTATAGCAAATAGTTGTGGACAGCAAGGTGGGCAGGAAGGAAGGTTATTTCTCAACCTGCAATGATCCAGTGTGGCTGATGACATTCTTTAGAATTTTAGAATTTATTTGATATGTCAATCACTTACAAGATAATAGGTATAAGTATATATATAGTTATGAATACATGAAATGGGTACATATAAGAAAAATAAAAGAAATGGTAGGCATGTTTGTGCGCTTATGCACGCCCCCTATAGACCTCTTAGGAAAGGGGTGAGGTCAATAGTAGACAGTCTAAGGTTAAAGTTTTTGGGGTTTGGGGAAGAAACCACAGAGTCAGGTAGAGTATTCCAGACATTGACAACTCTGTTGCTGAAGTCGTATTTCCTGCAATCAAGTTTGGTGCGGTTAACCTTGAGTTTGTATCTATTGTGTGCTCTTGTGTTGTTATGGTTGAAGCTGAAGTATTCATTGACAGGTAAGTCATTGCAATGTATGATTTTATATACCATACTTAGATCAGATTGAAGATGGCATAATTCAAGGTTTTCTAGGTCTAGAATTTCAAGTCTGGTGGCATAAGGTATTCTACAAGAATAGAGGAGTGGAGAACTCTTCTTGTGAAATATTTCTGGACTTTCTCAACTGTGCTAATATCAGATACATAATGTGGGTTCCAGACTGATGAGCTGTATTTAAGTATTGGTCTAGCAAATGTTTTGTATGCTTTAGTTAGTAGTGTGATATTACCAGAGAAAAAGGATTAGGTTAACAACTCTTAATGCCTTTTTGGCTATGTAGTTACAGTGGGCTCTAGCACTTCGATTATTAGAGATGAATATTCCAAGATCCTTTACAGAGCTTGGATTATCAACAAGGTCTTGACTATTCAGCTTGTATTTTATTTTCTGATTTTTTTTGCCAATATGTAGGACAGAGCATTTATTTGTTGAGATTTGAAATTGCCATTTGTTTGACCATTCTGATACATAGTCAAGATCTTTTTGAAGGGTAGCAGTATTGTCTGTGATATTGAACAATTTTACATCATCAGCAAAGAGAACACAGTTGCTCTTAATATGATCACAGAGGTCATTTATGTAGAGTATAAAGAGGGCTGGTCTTAGAACACTGCCTTGGGGGACACCACTATTGACAGGTACAGAATTTGATAGGACACCCAATTTTGACCATTTGTTGTCTGTTTGACAGGAGCTTCTATCCAGTTATGCAGTTGTCCAGAGATACCATAAGATTTTAGTTTTAGGACTAAAATCGTGTACCACTGAATCAAAGGCTTTACAGAAGTTTATGTAGGTTGCATCTATTGTTTTGCGCTGATCGAATTGTGTAGTCCATATGTTTTTTGCAGTGTAAAAGTTGCAGATTACAGGACAGTTTTTTTCTGAAACCAAATTGTTTATTAGAGAATAGGTTGTTTATCTCTAAGTGGAGGATAATGGATTGGTTAATAATTGATTCCATGACTTTAACAGGTGACGCAGCATAAGGAGATTGGTCTGTAATTTTCAACTAGGCTGAAGTCTCCCTTTTTGAAGATGGGGATGACCATGGCTTATGACCATAGGTTAGGCAAGGAGCTGGTCCTGAAAGATTTTTCAAAGATTATGCTTAGAGGTTCTGCTATGGCAATGGATAGCTTTTTTAAGAAGTAGGAACATATTCCGTCTGGTCCAATAGATAGAGATGGTTTTAGATTGCGTAGTGCTTTTTCAACATTGTCTTCTGTAAAATCAATATGTATTAGATCATTGTAGTTTTCTGTGGTTTGGCTAGGAAATACTGGGCATGATCCATTGCTGTTTACAAATACTGAGCCAAAGAATGTGTTAAAGAGGTTGGCTTTAATAGTGTCATTGTTGCAGTCTTTACCATTAGATCCTTTCAGGGATGGGATGGACCTTGAGTCTTTTAGTTTGTTGTTTACAAAATTGTAGAAAGCACAGGTGGAATTGGTGCGTAGAAGGTTTTCTTCTTGTTTAATGTGATAATTGGTGCATTCAGTTTTCATCTGGTGGCATACATTTTTGTATCGGCTTTTGAAGTTGGCAATGTGACCAGATTTGTTTTTCCGCCAAAGTGATTTCTTTTTGAATTGAAGCTTCCTTATTGTTTTGTATAATTTGTTTTTTCTGGTTTTGGGAATTGTTAATGGTACATATAGTTTGATGACTCTTTTGACTTCAAGTAAAAATATGTTGTAATGGTCTTCTACAGTATTGCATCCAGAGAATAGAAATTGCCAATCAAGGGATGAGAGATTGTTGTCTATAAGATCATAGTTGCCTTTTTTGAAGTTATAATTGGGGATTCCGTCATTGTGATGATTTTTGTGTGGGCGTATGTTGAGACAAAAGTCAATCATATTGTGGTCACTGTTGGAAAAGGGCTCTTTAGTTTGTATTCCGTAAATTCGATTCAAACTATTGCAGAAGATGAGATCGAGGCAGTTGTTAAGTCTAGTATTGTTGGTTACTAGTTGTTCCAGTCCCAGATTTGTAACAGCATTGTAGAAGGTTGCATGTATGGGTTCAGTTGTACATTCGTTTAGGGTCCAGTTAATATGAGGTAGATTGAAGTCACCAAGAAAGATAAAAGCGTGTGGGCCGGATATTGCCCATGTTAATAGTGAATTTAGCTTGTTTACATGTTCGATGTCATAATCAGGTGCTCTGTAACATAGTAAGAATCGAAATGTGATATTTAAGGATAGTTCACAGATGATGGTCTCAGGAAGAGCAAGCTCCTGGGTACCTTGAATGTTTTTTAGATGTAAGGACTTTTTATAGAAGATAGCAACACCACCTCGCCTACGAATTTCACGATCTGATCGGTAAACATGATAGTCTCTTACTGTGGAAATGGAGTCAGGGGTGTCAAACCCATGGCCTGCGGGCTGGACAAGGGCTATCTTAACGCATGGGCCTGATGGGAACTTGCCTGTGGGCCCCACGAGCATAAGGCCCCATACTAATCTGTGTATGTTAACCCTTCAATGCACTTTGTATCGTATAAATACAGCAACATATTTATTACATATTTATTTGTTGGAAATGCCAATAAAATAAATATGTTTTATTTTATTGACATTTACATTTTTATTCCAGTGAGTACTTGCCGTAGGGCCCACAGTACACTGCTTTGCCCAGGGCCAATAATGCTAATTAAAACAGCCCTGGGCTGGATGCGTTAGGTGCTGGCTACACCCATGACTAGTTTAGCAAAGGTGAAAAAAGTTGCAATACATCATGTGATGCTGCTGTGACGCTGCGAGTTTGACACCCCTGTCATTGAATGAAGAGGGTTTTGTTCTGCTGTGCATTATTGATTCAGGGCAGCACTAACATATGATTATTATTACAAGCAACTATTCTTGTAGATTCTTTGGCCATTAGCCACAGTGCCATTCTTGAAAACCTATACCAAATCCCATTGGGGAAACTGCAAATTCTTAATCTTTGTTAGAAAACAATTCCAAAACAAAAACAAAATTAGTACACTTGGAACTGGCAGAGTAAGTCAAAACATTTCAAGGCACTTATAGAGTTTTTTTCTTTCCAGAACATAAGCATGACTATCCTTAGGATATCTGAGATAACATTCACTTTTTATTTACTACAGTAGCTTCCCACAACTGGAAAAAATATAATTTTCCTTTGTTATTCATGATGTTATTTAAACCTTTGTTGGTGCGCCCACGTGTGTATAAGAAGAGTAATGCAATAAATGCTCAACTGAGAACTGAGTATTTGCCGAGCGCGCTGGTCTTCTAGGAACTTTTTTTTAAAAAAATAGAGAATGAAAGTAGAAAGAGTATTAAAATACCAGACAGCAGCCTTAATTTCATCTGTGAAACACCAAAGGACCTAAGACACTGCAATTCTTTTCAGGAAAACGTATAGCTTGGCAGAATTCGTCTTAACCACTGAAGGAAAAGTATCAACCCAAGTCTGGTTATTTTCATTGGTCTTTCCTAAAATAAAATCCAGAGTTTTAGAACTGCCTCTTTTCTCTTTCTTGCCACTGCTCGCCTGCAAATAACTACGGGGAATTTTATCTTGGTGAGAATCTGATGGTACTCGAAAAGGGCAAGAAGAGAGCAAAAGGAAAGCAGAACGATAACAGCGAACAGAATAAAGAGCCTCTGCCGCTCACGCTAAGCCAAGCAAAAGGGAACGCCATTTTCAGGCTGAGGGTTGGTGTTCCCGCCCGGCCACTTTTGAGCGTTGCACCGTTCGGACTTAGGGCGGGAGTCTCAGCTTCGCTGCCGAGGAAAGGCTTGGAGGTGGCCCTGATGCCGCGGTAAGAGGGAAATTAAGGGGGAAGGGGCAGCGGAGGGACACCATTGCAGGCGGGTTGGCTGGCAGCGCAGGGCCGAGGTTAGGTTTGCCAGTCGCATTTCAATGGAAGCATGTTCTGAGACTCTTGTTCGCTAGGTCTTGCGAACACAGCCGAAGACCAATGGGTTCTGATGGTGCCACTGTCAGTTAAGAGTGTCAGTTAGCCGGAGGACGGACAGAGACCTCTCCCCCTCTTTCAGAGGTCTCCAAACTTGGCAACTTTCAGACTTGTGGACTTCAACTCCCAGAATTCTCCAGCCAGCAATTCTGGGAGTTGAAGTCCACAAGTCTGAAAGTTGCCAAGTTTGAGGACCCCTGCCCTATTGCATTAATAACTGTCTTCCACTACACTGACAGAAGAGTGTAGGTGCTGTTGTTGTAGGTGTTGAGATGTTGAGACTCCAGAAAGAGTGCAGAGAAGAGCAACAAAGATGATTACAGGACTGGAAACTAAAACATAAAGAACGGTTGCTGGAATTGGGTATGTCTAGTTTAATGGGGAAAAAAGTAGTAGGGGTGACACGATAGCAGTCTTCCTATAATATCTCAGGGGTTGCCACAAAGAAGAAGGAATCAAGCTATTCTGCAAGGCACCTGAGGGCAGGACAAGAAGTAATGGATGGAAACTAATCAAGGAGAGAAGCAACCTAGAACTAAGGAGAACTAAGGAGAAATTTCCTGACAGGCAAGTGCTACAACTTGCCTCCAGAAGTTGTGAATGCTCCAACACTGGAAGTTTGTAAGAAGAGATTGGGCAACCATTTGTCTGAAATAGGGTATAGGGTTTTCTACTTGAGAAGGGGTTGGACTTGAAGACCTTCAAGGTCCCTTCCAACCCTATTATTCTATTCTAGCTAAGGTGCTAATTTTTGCATGCATTTACCAAGTTAATTTTTCACTCTTGGCAATGCCTGGAAAAATCCCTGCAGTTTTCTTGACAAGATGTTTCAGAAGTGGTTTGCCATTGCCTGTTGCTTAGATCTAAAGAGTGACTGACCCAAGGCCAGTCCATTGGCTTTGTGCTTAAGGTAGAACTAGAACTCATGGTCTCCTGCTTTTTAGCCTGATGCCTCAACCATTACATTAAGCTGCCACTCAGAGTGCTGTTAATGCAGGAATAACTATGGCATTTGTGCTTTGGAATTATGTACAGCCTATGAATTTCTTCTCACTCATCATAATATTTCTAACAGTGAAGAACCTCCACCAGTCTGATGTCCTCCAAATGTATTGCATTAGCAGCCCAATCATTTTCAGCCCAAGTGACACCGGCTTTTCTATCTGGGAATGATATAAAAAGGGCACTAGATTGTGAAAGACTTCCATGAATATATAGGATAAATATTCAGATGAAAAGTGATTTCCACCTGCTTGTTAGAGAGCCAAATGGGCTTTAACTTGATAAATTAGGAAAAAGTCCTGCTGAGCTTTATAATGATTAGGTTGACGATTTTGTGTGTGTGTGTACTTGAAAAGGTAATACAGCTCATTTTGTTTCCTAGTATGAAATGAAGCATTCTTTTCCACCTTTTCATTCGATAGTACTTTAGCATTAATGAAAATTCCCATTTAAATGCTTGTCTTAAACACTTACTTTTGAGACTTTATATTGTTTCAGAAAAGTTTATATATTTAGCATAATAAAGGATATATGAGGTTACTCCTGTTTTTTGGGTTCACACATCACATTAAACCATGGTGGCTTAGCACAATGTTATTAGGATCTTCAGCAACCTATGATTAAATACATGATTCCAACTATTTAAAGTTTTTGTTTTTGAACCTAGCATGCCGCTTGACAGCTGCTGCTGCTGCTGCTGGAAATTACACAATAATGATGATCCATTGAGTAAACGTAGCTTATTCATAATTTTCACAGATGATTAACTATCAGAGTTAGGATTCATATCACATACTAAACTATAGTTTATGGTTTAGTTTGGCAGGCAAATGTACGATAGATAGTGCTATCTTAGTAAGATGTGCAATTAAAGTAAAAAGTGAGCAACATCAAACTTTGAGTTTATAGAAAATGCTAGACCATAATTTGTGTGACAATTTGTTTGATTTTGGCTTTAAATATTATGTGAACCCAGCCATAATCAACATATGTATTCATTAGCAAGAGCTCTAAAAATGCTCAGGCACATGTACATATGTGAGCTGACATATATGTGATGGACTTCTGTTAATTCTCCAAGTAGCCTATTTTTGGAGAGTAGAAGTTCTACTTAACATGATAGAGGAGAGCTGAGGATTAAATTCTGAACTAATAAGGCAAAATTGCTCCATTACATAGATAAATAAGATTTTTTTTTATTTGCACCTGATACTGTGACGAGTTTTTACTTTTAAACTATGTCAGGTCTATTTCAGGATTTGCTGTACATTTTTATAGTTCTTTAAAATCAGAGAGAAAATGTGGCCCAAAATCTGCAAAATTGTGCACCAAAAGGCAAGACAAGAAGCAAATAGTTGGAAACTAACCAAGGAGAGAAGCAAGCTAGAACTAAAAAAGATATTTTCTAACTTGAGAGCAATCAACCAATGAAATGGCTTGCCTTCAGAAGTGGTGGGTGCTCCCATCACTGGAGGCTCAAAAAAGAGATTGGACAACCATTTATCTGAAATGATATAGGTCTCCTGCTCGAGCAGGGATCTGGACTAGAAGACCTCCAGGGTCCCATCCAACTCTACTATTCTATATTCTATGTTGTATAGGTGACTCATTAATATTTCAGATTTCCCCAGAATGACTTGGATCAAATTCTAGATCTTGTATTTCCATTGCTGAGGGATTATGAGGTGTACAGTATAATGGATTTCTGAAGTATTTCAGAAGCTTAATGTATCCATAGAAATGGTGATAGTAATAATTTATTATGGTTGACCAGAATTCTCAGAGTTATTCACATAATTACTTTCTATTTTGAATAAAACCAAGAACATAAAATTATAATTAGGTCACTGAGGCAATCAGGGCATATTTAATTTATAGACAGAGTAACAAAATCTTAACTACATTCAAAGAAATAAAATTTATAGGTATGATAAAAGCAACTGTACAAAAAATAATTCAAAATTGTCTGGATACTTTGCAAACTAGAGAATTATGAAGCAAGCCCTTGAGTTCTTATACAAGGAACTACAGGCCATGAGCTATGGATTCAGTGGATCCTTTCCCACAAGGGTACAATCTCAACTTCTAAGAGGTTTTTTTTGCAGAATATTTTTCCTTGAGATCAGCTTTTGAAAGGGCATTGAAATATGTTAATGTTCTTTTGGATTTAGGGACCCTTATTTGGTTTAAATATCTTGCTGGTTCAAAAAAGGCAGTTGACTACTCAGAAACACTTTCTTGTGTAGGGCAGATTGATAAGATTGGGCTTCTAATTTTGTAACACTTTAAAACTATATGATGCAGATTATACATATTTTTCATGTAGACTTATTGATATAACATTGGTAGATTCCTTGAGATTAAATGAGCAGAACAGCTATACTATATGTTTGGATTGCTGATTCTCAAGATGCCCAAAAAATGAATGTACCATGATTCATAACATAATATGTTTCACACTGCTAAGAAGGTTATAGGATTTCCTTCAGAGAAAAAAAAGACTATTGTTGGAATAGGTGACTTGGTACCTTAAGATATAAAGAGACAGAGTAGCTCAATGGCTAAGACGCTGAGCTTGTTGATCAGAAAGGTCAGCAATTTGGCGGTTCGAATCCCTAGCACAACATAACGGAGTGAGCTTCTGTTACTTGTCCCAGCTTCTGCCAACCTAGCAATTCGAAAGCATGTAAAAATGCAAGTAGAAAAATAGGGACCAGACTATTGCTGGAATAGGTGACTTGGTGCCTTAAGTTAGAAGTTACTGTCTCCAGTCTTGCTGCTGAGAGATGATGGAAAGCTATTCAAAATATGCCCAATTTCAAATATTATGTTGTCATGCTGGCTTGAATGAATGGGTATATGTGCACCTTATCTCATGAGAACACAAGAATTCCATGTCGCAACTGAGCCTATGCTCAAAAGACAGAAAGTGGTTCCAAGGCTTGTTAATCATTTATAACAGGTTCTGTTGAAATTATCTGAGCAAGGGTATTATGACTTTCACATCACTGGGTTTCTTGGGAAAATAAATTTAATTTAAACAGGACTATGTATTTTTACAGGCTCTATATTTACAGGGCCCTGTATTTAAAAAGGGAACATGTGGCTGAGAATTTTGTGAAATTGTTTTAGCTTCACCAAGAGAAGAAAATAGCTTAAGGTTGAATAGTGGAGTCCTTGGTGCTCTCTGAGCTTAGTTGTTTGATCATAGATGTTTCCTTACCTGATTAGATACTATCATTGATACTAGTGAGTGTGGTGTTTGTTTTGGGTTTTCTCCTTAGTACTCTGATCCTGAAAGTCTATGAAGAATTAAGGAAGTCAAGGAAAAATACTGTACTCTAATCAAAGAAAGTATGATTGAGAAAACAATTCCCCCACCAACAATGGCAAGGCAAGTTTCTGTTTATAAACAGGGAGCAAACACCATACTCAGTACCACTGATGAGTATGTACTCTGTACACTGTACCTGGTCAGGTAATGAAATATCTGCAAGCAAACAAGCTCAGAGAAAGACTCAACTATTTTAGCTTTGATTGTCCCTTGGCAAGAATATGAGTGGCTCTTACTATGAAAACATAAATACTATATATCTTAGCTTATTCTTTTAATACCCAAAAATGTTTTCTTCAGTAATCCATTTTCAAAATAATCCTAAAATCAAAACCAGCAATATAAAGTCATGCTTCGAAGTTGTCCCTAAACTTTTCTCATTATATTTCATCTCAAGAGAATAAAATAAAAATATTTTGTTGACAGTGTGAGTGTGGGCCTTGCTTGTATATTTTTACATGGAAGCATGTCTCATGGCATGCATTAGACTTCACTTTTGAGAAGGTGAGAATAAATTACCTCCAACTAGTAGGCAGCATTAGCCAAAGCACACCTGTACACTGTTATACATTTAATTGATTCACTGTCCCATTTGGCTATTTGATCTGGATGATAAACCAGTCCTGCTTAAAATGTAATAAAATGTATTTTCTCCTCCTATAACTATGATATAGAAGAGCGATACAAAAGAAACATCATAAATGTTTCTCAGATTATGCTTTCTTTTTCACAATATAGCCTTGAATTGATGCTCCTTCACTTTCCCATTTAAGAAATGTCATTCCTTAAATCTGTAAAGGTCTTTGCAACTGTTGAGTTTTACTACTATTGCATAAGGGAAATATGTACCTAAAATAATTGTGTAACAGAAATGTGGCAACACGATTTTTCTTCTCCTGGTAAAGTGGTAATTTCTTGGACTGTGAATGGCTAACGAGTTCAATTATTTCCAAGTTTTCAGCATCTCCACAGGCAGAGGAAAGAAAATTTGGGTATGTTGTAACTCTGCTGCCACCCAAAGTCTCTGACAGATTTTAAATAGCATACTGCTTGGCCAGTCTACCGTTTTTCCTAGATTTTCCCCCCCCAGTTTGCTATAGTTTAATGGGATTTTCATGTAGTTTGCCATTTATCCTAATCATAAAGCTATCTTGGGTGCAGATTCCACTGTACTTTTGCTTCCAGCTTTCTTCGAAGTCCACCATAAAAACTTCCATCATAACATGCCTTAGTGTCGAATGCAAATACATGTCCCCTACAGCATCTTTGCAGACTGAATGTATTAATGTACACAGTGTTTCCTTGCTCTGCTACTGAATACAGAAGATGTAATGGAGTCTACATTCTTTAAGCAATACAGGGCACTATGTATTAAAATGAACGTTCTGTTAGGAATTTTGTCAAATTCTTTCAGCTTTGATTGTATCTTGCCAAGAACGCAAGTGGCTTTTAACATGAAAAATTTAAATACCATATAGCTTTGCTTGTTTGTTTTAAAGACAAAAATGGTTTTCATTTTCATTTTAAGCTAGCAATATAAAGTCGTACTTCAAAGATGTCCTTAAACTTTTCTCATATTTTTCATCACAAAAAAAATAAACAAAGTAAAAAATATTTTTTGCGAGCTAAGCTTGGGCTTTTACATTGCACACAAGTGCCGTTTATGAAGCTAATTTTTTTGTGAGGTTTATTCTTTCTAGTGCTGTGGTTTGGAAACAGTAAAATGGCCTGTTTCCAATGTGATACCTGTAATGTTCTTTCTGATATGAAAACTCTCTGCAAACATTGTTTAATCTAAAATTATCTTCTAATGCATTTATTAAATGATTCTTAGTTCCTTTACTGGGAAAAAAAGGCCCTTAAATATTGTTAAGATTTAAGAAGGTACGTTGGAGTTGTCTCTGGGAACAGTAGTCTTAATTTATATTGACCTTTCTTTCTTTAAAGTATTTAGTCTGCATTCAATAAAATTCTGATGACTGCTCTTTAGAAGACAGCTGTACAATCTAAAATCTAAAATATTATAAATATTCAGCGTTTCATTTCTAGTATTGCCATTAACAGCTGGGCATCCAGTTCAGGAAAATAGATTTTAGAGAGGAAGCTGGCACATTCCTGAATCAGGACAGTGAAGAATGCGAGAAAATATTTTCTTACGGTTTAGGGACCTGTAAAGTCATAGAGCATCTGTTCCTTAATTCAGTCATAGTCTAGCAGCACTGAATCATGTTAAGATAAGAATGGCTTTTTTCACCTTGAAAAATAACGAGGTAAATTACTATGCAATTCTATGAACAATATTCATTATTACTGGTAGTACTTTATAGTTAATAACTATTTTGGGTAATCTGATATTGGTATTCTAATCCAAGTGTTTATTCCAGTTGTATGCCACATGTGAGAAAACAGCACAAATGTGATCAGTTTTCAGAGCAGTATTTACCAACTTGTTCAATGTATACTGTATGAGGTTAGCTCTTACTGTAAGAAAGTGTTGTTTACATGTGGTTAAGGTTAGTAATGGGAATTATTACTAGCTACCAGTAAAGGATGTTCTTAGATTAACATTTTCCTTTGCTTTCCATCTTTTATAGTGCTAAAAGAGCTTTGAAGCTGGAAAATCTTATTCCAGAAAAAGTAAGATTTTTGTTTTTCTGTCCTGTATTTAAATTATTTTTTAGGAAATTTTTAATGTTAAATGAACAAGATTTTAGAGAAATTATCATAAACAATTTAATAATCAATGATACTATATATCTGAATGTACAGAAGTAATTACTAGAGATCTTTGAAGGCAATGTTATTTTATATAATATTCAGACTTTGCATGAAACAATTGACTATAACTAAGGAAATATACTGCTGTTCTTTGTTTTGTTTTATTGAAATCTCTCTCCAGCACCAAATGTTTTTATGACATTGTTTATTAGAAATTAGTTTTATAATTGGTGAAGAAAATGCACTGCTATCTGAATGTACATATAACAATATGCAATTATGATAATACTATAATCTGCATATTATAAACTGCAAAATTGAAAGCAAAACGAAGACATTTTTATGATGAGACTGTAATTAGCTGAGAGAAGTAATTCAACATAAAATAATACACTGTAACATTGTAATAAATTACACATTCAGTTATCACAATAAAAATGAAATTATATTGTTTCTGTGTTTCTCTTTTGTTCTCCCTCATTGGTAAAATGTGGCATTGTGTGTTTCTAGACCCATTGTGCCATGACATATACTAGTTTATTTTCTTCCAATACTAATTATGGATGTTTCTGTGAAGCTAAACCAGGTAGCTTGTGAAAAAGAAGAAATAATAGGAAAATATATCAAAATGTAAATAAAGTGAATTTCCATTTTTGTCTGCATGTGTCATTATTTTATAGAAGATTTGCTATAGCTTAGCTAAACTGAAAATTTGACCGTTCTAAAATATGTATATTTCTCTTTGTTTGGATTGAAACAAAATTCAAGCCAAACAAATAACAATCATTAGCAATGTAATTTGCAATTTCATTTTCTATTATTCATTATGTGCTGTAAATACAGCTGTGACTGTAATTTTGCATCTGCTTTCTAGGTCAGATGGGTGTTTTTGGAAACAAGTGATCCAGCTTGAAATTATTTTATTCTACCCTAAAGTTGCTTTTTCTTCTGAAATGGAAATTTAAAAGGAGGAAAATGTTTATTTTAAGAATAATTATTTGGCATGTTTGCGCAGTCAGATCTCTTGCTGCAGGTTTATAATTTCATTACTTTTCCAAAAATCAGAGGTAAAATTAATCATGAAAATTAGGAGAACTACGTTTTTTGCTGAGGGTGAAAACTGTATTACTAAACGTTGCAAGAAAGTGTTCAAATTACAAGATTGCTAAAATATATCTCATCCAGAAGTAGCTTCTCTGGTCTGTTTTGTGAATATATGTAGGTGATGGAAACTTTAATTTGTAATCTTAAGAATTAAATCCTGAATGTTCTTTATTTCTTATTTCATTCTACTTTTCCTCCATTCCCTCCACTTTTCCATAAATTTTGAGTAGCAGAACTGGAGTTAGAAATGTCTTGCTCTTTATATGGCATTTAATAAATATTAGGTTAATAATCATAATAAAAACCTGCAGCTATCAGGCCCGAGTCCAAGGATTAGACAGAAAAATCCAATTGACTCCAATCTTTTATTTGCTTATACCTACTAGACAGATTTTGCCAGATTAAAACTATAACCTTCTAACCTAATAGAAGTACTCCTAGAGATTATAGGATGTTGCTTCTTGAATTTCTTCCTCTCTCTCCCATCCGGTTCAAAACTGTGCAGTCTCTTATTTTGGGTTTTTTTTTTCTGGAGTGCACTGTCTCTTCCCTGGTAAACCGTAGTGCTTTTGCCAAAATCCTCCCCCTATTCCTTCTCCAGTTGTACATTCTATTACAGATGTCATGATTCCGAGTAATGAACCCAACTGAATCAGGACTCTGAGACTTCAGTCAGGCTCAAAAGACCTTTTATTGAGTACATCATGTCAGCACGTAGAAAGTTGAAGCTAGTAATTTCCATGCCTTAGGGCAGTTAAAAGAATAGAACCTTCCCATAAACCCCCCTAAGATACCTAGCAAATGTTTTGTATGCTCTAGTTATTAGTGTAATATTACCAGAGAAAAAGCTACGTAAGATTAGGTTAACAACTCTTAATGCCTTTTTGGCTATGTAGTTACAGTGGACTCTAGCACTTAGGTCATTTGAGATGAGTACGCCAAGATCCTTGACAGAGTTTGGATCATTAACAAGGTCTTGACTATTCAGCCTGTATTTTATTTTCTGATTTTTTTTGCCAATATGTAGGACAGAGCATTTATTTGTTGAGATTTGAAGTTGCCATTTGTTTGACCATTCTGATACATAGTCAAGGTCTTTTTGAAGGGTAGCAGTATTGTCTGTGGTGTTGAATAGCTTTACATCATCAGCAAAGAAAATGCAGTTGTTCTTAATATGATCACAGAGGTCATTTATGTAGAGTATTAAAAGAGTTGGTCCTAGAACACTGCCTTGGGGGACACCACTGTTGACAGGTACAGAATTTGATAGGACCCTCCTAATTTTGACCATTTGTTGTCTGTTTGACAGGAATGCTTCTATCCAGTTATGCAGGTGTCCAGAGATACCGTAAGATTTTAGTTTTAGGAGTAGTTTGTCACGTATGTCTATATAGATTGTGTCTATTGCTTTGCCCTGATTGAGTTGTGTAGTCCATATGTTTTTGCAATGTAAGAGTTGCAGATTACATGATAGGTTTTTCCTAAAACCAAATTGTTTATTAGAGAGTAGGTTGTTTGTTTCTAAGTGGAGGATGATAGATTGGTTAATAATTGATTCCATGTCTTTACAGGGGATGCAGCATAAAGAGATTGGTCGGTAATTTTCAACTAGGCTGGGGTCTCCCTTTTTGAAGATGGGGATGACCGTGGCTTTTGACCATAGTTTTGGCAAGGAGCTGGTCCTGAAAGATTTTTCAAAGATTATGCTTAGAGGTTCTGCTATGGCAATGGAAAGCTTTTTTAAGAAATAGGAACATATTCCGTCTGGTCCAATAGATAGAGATGGATAGGGTAGTGCTTTTTCAACATTGCCTTCTGTAAAATCGATATGTATTAGATCATTGTAGTTTTCTGTGGTTTGGCTAGGAATACTGGGCATGATCCATTGCTGTTTACAAATACTGAGCCAAAGAATGTGTTAAAGAGGTTGGCTTTAATAGTGTCATCGTTGCAGTCTTTACCATTAGGTCCTATCGGGTGGGATGGACCTTGAGTCTTTTAGTTTGTTGTTTACAAAATTGTAGAAAGCACAGGTGGAATTGATGCGTAGAAGGTTTTCTTCTTGTTTAATGTGATAATTGGTGCGTTCAGTTTTCATCTGGTGGCATACATTTTTGTATCGGCTTTTGAAGTTGGCAACGTGATCAGATTTGTTTTTCCGCCAAAGTGATTTCTTTTTGAATTGAAGCTTCCTTATTGTTTTGGGTAATTTGTTTTTTCTGGTTTTGGGAATTGTTAATGGTACATATAGTTTGATGATTCTTTTGACTTCAAGTAAAAATATATTGTAATGGTCTTCTACAGTATTGCATCCAGAGAATAGAAATTGCCAATCAAGGGATGAGAGATCGTTGTTTATAAGATCATAGTTGCCTTTTTTGAAGTTATAATTGGGGATTCCGTCATTGTGATGATTTTTGTGTGAATGTATGTTAAGACAAAAGTCAATCATGTTGTAACATGTGTAACTCTGGATCGCAAGATAGGTTGATTATGACTATTTTAAATAATAAGTATATCGTCATTGAAAGGGAGAATGTCACAAGTGCTTTTTTACTGTATTATCCTAAAATGCTTTTTTGTTGTTTTTTGTTGGTCCAGGTGCCAGCAACATCATCAGTAAAAGGAAAGAAAAATGGCCTTCTTTTTTCTCCAACAACAGGAACATGTCTAATAAGTCCATTTTCAAGTCCCAGGAGTAATCATGCCGAAGAACAGAGAAATGACCTATCAAATGGTTAGTTGAATATTTTATTTCACTTACTGTGGAACTTTTCTGGTTATTGATCAAGTCAGATTTTTGATTTAGTCATTTATGTTTATAGTTACATAAATAGCTATAATTCTTTTTAAAAAAAATTTCCTCCCCACCCCTGGTGAAATTGGATTATGAGAGCCAATATTTTTACAACTTTTACAAGCATGTTTAAACCATTTTCAATGGGGAGAATCAAAAACTTGCCAGATTTTGTACCACTTCTTTACTGTACAATGAATATTTGTAAATTCCTTTGACTGACTTCCTTCAGAAATCTGTAGAAGTTTTATTTTATCCTCTGTGCGTTACTCATTTAAATGTGCAACAAAACTCAAGGCATTGTTTTAAAATATACATTGCAGTTAATTAACTGCAAAACAATTTCTTGCTTTTATTAATTAATGGAGTGTAACATACAATGTATCAATTTAGAATTCTTGATTAAAAACAAGTTGTGGAAGCTCTAA
This sequence comes from Bungarus multicinctus, assembly GCA_023653725.1. NCBI lineage: Eukaryota > Metazoa > Chordata > Lepidosauria > Squamata > Elapidae > Bungarus > Bungarus multicinctus. Next base: position 63,987,675 of record CM042842.1, read on the forward strand.
ACATAGAAGCAGCAGTAGAGACATTTCTGAGGCAGAATGTTCTTAAATGAACACAGAGCTCTGAAAATTCAGCCATGAATAATTGCTTGCATTCCTTTATGTTTAAAACTCAGATGGGAAAATTCAGATGAGAAACTCCTAAAGGGGAAAAATAATTGATCAACTAGATTTCCTTGATAGCCTTAACTTAGAAAAAGTCCTGTGACATCTATTCAACTGTGGTACTGAAAATTGTATATCTTCTGAAATAGCTATTGCTGAAAGATCTTAATATAAGGTAAAAAAGAGAGGGTGTCTCTCACAGATCCGCTCACTATTTTACTCAAGTCAATTTGCAAATATTAGGTTATTAAAAATAATAAACATAGAACAAAAGGCTAGAAACTTGAAAAAAGTCTCAGAAAAATGTAGTGGCAAAAATTAAAAAATCCTACGTGGACAGGAGTGAAGCTAACTTTGAAGAAGCCTTTGTTTTGTTGGTCAAGTACAGAAAGAAAATATCATTTGGAAATGTATGGTTTACTATGGACCAATTAAAATAAGGAAAACTGGTACTCTTTGTACGTCATATTGCAAGTTAGAGCTCCATTGTAATAAAACAATTATACAAATTGGAAGAATTTATATTCACTCAGTAATTCCTGTCTTCTCAGTTGAATATTAATAATAGATTTATCTATATTCATAATCTATAGTCTAACCCTAACCCTAACCTAACTTCAAAACTCCAAACACTGGGTTTCCTGAATGAATCTTTCATTGACAATATACAAAATATTGGCTTTTAACAAATCTATTATTTTTAGTTTGTGTAGCACATATGTATATGGCATATATATTGACTGAATTTTTCATATGCTTGTACTCTGAATGGGGAAAAAAGGAGAAATGCCTGAAGTAAAATCCCTGAATATTAAGTGTCAAAGGCAAAAGTGAGTGTGTGCTATATTTCCATGCTATAATTAACTATGGGCATAAGGGAACAGCCCTTTTGCACATAAAAGAAGGAATCACATGTTCACAGCTGACATTTAGATGGATAATTATACAGTAAAGCTTCAGTAGCTTTCCTTTTTTTAAGTTCTATCAGGCTGCAGAAATAATGGTAAAGAATCAGATGGTAAGCTGGTTTTTTTTAATTCTACTCTTAATTTTTAAATTTAATTTCTTAGAAATAGTGTGAGCACAAAGTAAGTTATGTGTGTATTATAATAAAGATGTCATAATGCATAGTTGGAAATTGGAACAGATATTTTAAAAATCCTAAATGATATTCTCTTCAGTGTCTCTGTATCATCTCTGTTTTGACATGTTACCTGGTTTAAGATAAGATATTAAATAAAAAACCCTTATTGTTCCACATGCCTTTTTAATGCATGTTACACGACAGGAAGTCCTCATGTAACAATTGCAGTTGGGACCAACAACTACATTGTTAAATGACATGGCTGTTAAGTGAAACTTCAGATGATTGCGCCAGACTTAGTACATCTTAATTCTGCTGATATAAATGAATCAACTGCTGTTTTTTAAGCACAATGTCACATGAGCACAATTTGCAGCCTACTAACAGCTTCTCTATTGACTGCTTGTTGGAAGCTGGTTGTGAAGCTTGCAAATGGTGGTTCTGTGTTGCAGGATTGTAAATGTGTGCCATTTGTGAAACACCCAAATTGTGGTCCCATGACCATGGATATACCATGATACTTGTAAATTTGAGGACCAGTTATAAAGCTACTTTTTCAGTACCATAATAAATTTGAATGATTGCTAAAGGAGGGCAGCCATTAACTATTAACCTGTATTTTCTATAGCTGATCCCACACAGACTTTAAAAATTAGATTCCCCCTAATATCCCTTAGTACCCATCCTGATGACATTCCAGAAGGCCTTAAATAATTGGCTGATCTCCCAGGCTTATGCTAGGGTGGTCAGTGGCTTAGTTGTTGGTTCTTATTTTTTTTATCACTTTCTTACTTATTTTTATAACTCTTATATTTTGTAACTGTTATATTATGTTTTTTATTCTATTTTGTTTTATTATGCATCTCCCAAAGTCAGTATAGAGCTGGCCGGTGCCTAAATTGAATAAATTAAAACAAAATAAAATAAATTAATATATGATCCCATAGCTAGTATTCTATCTATATTAGCATGAGATAATAAACAACAGGCCATTTTACTAATTTAATTAGATTTCTAAGCATTAATGTTTTAAAAATTGATTTTAATCCTTACAAATCGTTTAATGGCTATACATAAATGCAGAAATCCTTGAGTGCCAAATTCAGTGACCAAAAAGAAAGGTAATTAATATACTTTGATGAGAAGAAGCTTCATTTCTGTATCAAGTATGGGAAAGGACCAGGTTTCTCAGGCTAATAGTTATTCAGGAGTCAGGAGGACACACTTTGCAAATGTTCAAGAGCATTTTTTTGAGGATGCTCAGAGCATTCAGATTAGGTCCAGTGTAAAAGCCACTGTTGTTTCCTGAATCAAACATAAGGTCCATCTGATCATGTTTAGAACACAGTTTAAATTTGGGGATGGGACATTATTTGTTGTAATCTGCCAAGAGGTTGTAATCTGAAGAGATCCTGCAGCCCTTTTCTACTTTAGTTCTGGACTTAAGATATATTCCTGAAGGAGTAAAATAACAGTGTTATCCACTGTAAATTTTAAGTCATGACTTTTGACATTGCATATAATCTTTAGATCCAGGGCACTGAAGGGAAACACTTCTAGTGATATTCACATTGGTACTTTAATCATTCCTGACCTCTTTTGCTTTCAGCTAGCCTTTTCCCTTAGCTGGAATCATTTGGTGTCACAAGACTTCGGAGCAAGCTGTACTCAGGGGATCACCACCTCCTACTTGTGCCCTATGCTAAGCACTAATTCTGTTGCCTCTTCTTTTAAGTCCAGTCCATCTTGTCTCCCAGAGGGAGGCGACATAGACCACACAGTGAATATCTCTCGTGCTTGGTTAGAGAGGGCAGGAGAGGAAAAATAATTGAGCCAAGCAGGCTCCACGATGATCACATGAGCCCAGTCATGTTGTCTGTATTGTCCCTTCCTGTTAATTTGAACACAAAGCCGGTTATGACATTTTACTTTTCTGAACATAAATGTGTTGTGATTCTTTTGAATGAATGGTCATTAAGCTTCATTCACGTATGAGTGAATGCTTGTTGCTTGCTTTTGGCTTGATCTGCACATCCTGTGTTAGGATATGGCAAATTGATGCCCATATACTTCGTATTCAATTTGCCATCGAGACAGACTGTAAGGATAATATTTGGCCAGAAGATCAACAGCAGCTATTTAGTTACTTGGATTTTTATGCCCATCCTCTCACGACACTCTCTTTGGGCAGCTTCTGTAAATAAAAAGATAATGCCGTAATCCTTAAAAACAACCACATGCAGAGTGCATTACAGTAACCTAAGAATGAGGGCATGAGTAACCATTGCCAAAGCATCAGCTCCCAGAACAAACTGGTGCACTAATCAAAACTGAACACGAGCATACCTTTTCACACTGCACGTGTTTGTTTCCAAATCCCCTTAAGAAAATAATTGGTTTAAAACTAATCAGAGAATAATAAGAGAGGGGTGTAAAGAAAGGGTCTGGAACCCCTACATGTTCTTTATTGCTTTCTTGCTTAAAGGATGGGTTTTGGAGTTTTGAGGAAAGAAAATCCCTATCTCTGATGCAAAATGTTCTAGTTCTCTAGAATGTTGAATTCCTTTTTCAGATCCTTTGAACTTTTTCTGGATAGAGAGGGCTATCTTACCCAGCTATTGCAATGAGAGTGACTGCTAAAAAGTGTTATGGTTGCTAAGCATTGACTTTCATAGGGTTTTCCCCATTTTGGGGTGATATTGCACATATTATATGATGCAGTGACATTGAATTAAAATCAAAGTCTGTGTACTGTTTTCTTTCAACGGAGGCAGGAGAAAGTACATTGCAGATTTGTTCTCTCTCTTTCTCTCCCTCCCTCCCTCTCCCTCCCTCCCTCTTTCTCTCTCTTTCTCTCCTTCTCCTCATTATTTAAATAATTTGTATGTATATATGTATGCCTGTATCTGTATATATCTGCCAGTCTATCTGTGTGTGTATATTAGATATAAACAGTAAATAATTTATTCCTACTTCTTTAATTATCTTTCTAGAAATCAAAGAGTCTTCCATAGTCTTGCCAATCCAATTCAATAGAAAGGAGCAACATCAAATGAAAAACAGTGACAAGTAAGGTTTTCTATTGGAGTAATTATCATGAAGTTCCAACTCCAGGTGATTTGGGAGTGTTCAAAGCATTAGCATTTCTAGATGCCATATATACAAATACTTTTTAACAGTATTTCCTGTGCATTTCCATGTTTTAATGTTTGAATGACACATTCATCCAAGGGATTGGAAAGAGAAATTAAGACCCACACTTTATCATGCTTGCCATATTTTTTCTTTATATTTTATTGGTTTTTTTTAAATTTGTTGTGAGCTGTCCAGCTATCATTGAAAGTTGTGAACTGTGTTAAATAATTTATTTGTACAGGTAGTCCTTGGCTAGTGATGGTGATTGGAACCGGAATTTCATCCTTAAGTGATGTGGTCGGAAAGCATTATTTAGTGACAGAAATCTCAGCAATCCCCCTTGGTTTTGTTAACTGAATTATCCTGGTGTGGACTCACTCCAACCCAAGCCATTACTGACTTGCTTCCTCCCAGCCCTGAGTTTCAATAAGATACGGGACTTTCTCCTTTTGAAGTCCCTCCATCTGTTCGTTTGGTTACCCGGGATTGTGACATCCTTCAGCAGCAGTGGTAGCTCTGGGACTGAAGTAAAAGTCCAGTACCTTCAGTAGATTCTACTGGCTGTGGTTGCCTTGGGCCTCTACTTCAGCCCCAGCACTGCCAGCACCATTGCAGAGTATTGCCTCATTGCAGTGCAGCACAAAGCCATGGCTGCCCCCACCACCTAGTATCTATTGTACCTTATGCTCTACCAGCTCTACTGCACTTAGGTGACATTTGCTGTCTTCTCCCTCCCTCTGCTATTGAGACATCTCTGGCCTGGCCCTATGCAAGGTGGCCACTGGCCATCCCAGCCTTCTTCCTTTTTTACAAATTGCATCTACTTTTCTCCAAATTGCATATAGCAATAACAATAGCACTTAGACTTATATACCGCTTTATAGTGCTTTTCAGCCCTCTCTAAGCGGTTTACAGAATCAGCATTATTGCCCCCCAACAATCTGGGTCCTCATTTTACCCACCTCAGAAGGATGGAAGGCTGAGTCAACCTGGAGCCTGGTGGGATTTGAACTGCCAAATTGTAGGCAGCTGGGCTGCAGAAGTAGCTTGCAGTACTGCACTCTAACCACTGCGCCACAGATGCTCCTTCTCACAATTCCAACATATGTCCTTCTCACAATTCTTTGGAAGGCCTCTACTTCAGCCCCAGTGCAGCTGGCGCTACGATCTCACTGAAGCAGCACTCAGGCAGAGGTGGGCCCACTGGAAGAGTCCCTGAGGCCATTAGTCTTGTTAGTGTGAGTGAACTACCATGCCTGAATTTTGATCATGTGACCACAACGGTGCTGCAACAGCCATAACTTCAGGGGGCCTGGCATAAATACTATTCAAATAGTTTTTGAATAATTTCAACAATTATACAGGATTACCTGTATAATAGGTGGCCTAATCCTGCAAGAAACTTTCTGATATTATTGAATTGGATTTGGCAGCAATGCCATCCAATATGGTTGATGATGAGAGAGTTTAAGAGTTGCAGTTTAGCAACATCTGTGGAATCCTCATCTTTATCCTATAATATCAGTTTGGTTGTTTCAGCTGTTCGGAGCAAGCAATTGCTACTTGAGCTTTTACTTAATATATTTGTGCAGTGTAGTCCTTCTCTCAAACATCGACCTTCTAATGGCCTTCAGAATAGTGCTGGGGTTTCCATTGTTCTTTTTTCTCTGTTCTTATATCCACTGTTTACTTTCTCCTTGATCTTGAACAACCACAAATTTGGAATGTGGCTTGGTTGGAATTCTAATGTACAGTTCTAACACTGGGATATCTGGGTAAGTAGATACTAAATTAGCACACCGAAGCATGTCTGCAATCTTAATGCAACCAGGAAGAAACCTGATGAACTAGAAATATTTTTCAGATGCATGCCATAATGTAAATAGTTGCACCTTTATATGGCAGTTGTTTTAACCTTAACTGGAATAGAGAGAAGTTGTTTGCTAAAAGCACAACCTTACATGTAAGCTCCTAGATTTTCCTTGTTTCTATTTTGCTTATTCTTGTTTCAAGTATTGTGCTATTAATGTTGTATTTGTCTTTTTAAACAGACTCTTGGTATTGCAGTCTGAAGTTGAACATTCCGTGGAAAGATTCCTGCAAACCCGAAAAAAACTAACCAATTTGAAGGTTCATTATTCTTTTCCATTTTATCAAATTAATTCAATTCTCTTGATTTCCCCTCACCCCCTTCATTACAGCTTAGTCCTTAGGTTCTTCTTTTCTCATTGTGAGTTGAGTTCAGTAGAAATACTAAGTATTCCATAGATGCATATGTGTGCTTGTGCCATCGCTTCAAGGTAAACCAAACTGGGGAACCAAAGTCATGCACACTAATGCTACATTTATTATAAGTTTATATAAGCAGAATGTTTCAAGTTTGAGTGCGTTTTCTTGCTCTCTCCCTTTGTCTTTGTGAGAACTAGAGAAGGTCTTGTCTGAGATGCTTGCCTAGGCTACAGTTTTGCTCTGAATTTAGATTTCTTTTCTGACTATAGTCTTGGTTATGGATCTTCATCCTGTTCTTCAAGGTGACTCTTTCTTCCCATTACATCTTTCTAGGGGGTCTGAAACAACTCTATATTCTCACAAATTCTTTGCTAATGCTGCCACTTTCTACATTCACCTGCCACTTTCACTGTCTGAGAGGTGCACATGTGTAAGAGGATTTGGGGGTGGCTTTGCTTCTACTTTTAATTTTGTTCAAAGTTAGTAATAATTGAAAAATATGGGGATTACTGTCAGTGAATTTTTAAAATGTAACAGTGGAATAATTGAATTAATTATAAGTATAACTTATAATTATAAGTATAGTACAACTTCTTTAAAATTTGTAAGTAATACTATTCTTTTGCAGTGCAACCTCTGATATGCTTTTTAAAGTCTGATGTTTCCCTTAGCTTTAAAATGTTTGAATCTTGATATAGTGGCTGAATATGAATTTGGACTGGGAGATATCTGAATTAAAATCACTGTCCAACCATCCCTGCATTTTCATTGGGAAATGTTGGTACATGATATTAAGACAGTGTCATGGGAAACCCTTCATTTTATCTGATTTGCTCTAGGAGAGATAGTGAAATAATCCAAAGATTACCACAACAGGCAAAAGCTTCAAGTCATATCCAAAATGAAATTCCTGGTTTTCTCAGTTCTTAACCTATCAAATATAGCCAGGAAATTAACTTTCAACTTCATGGGGCTGATCCTATTGGGCATATTTCTAATATCACATGCTAGTAACATTATGTTTGTGTAGCCATTATGAATTGTGAAAAAAATGGAAGGCTTAAGGAATGTTGTTTTTAGGTTAAAAACCTTAACACTGATACTTTTTTTAAAAAATAAATAAATTTGTTTTTCAGGCTTTAGAGGGCACCAGAGAGCTGGAAAATATTCTGGGTACTTCAAACAAGTCTGGTAACTTAAAAATGGAAGTGAAAAAATCCAGGAAACTGAGTAAGAAGGATTTTATCTCATTCCAGTTCTTTTGACAGAATTTAAAGTTTTCATTTTGTAGCAGGGCTTGGAGCTATAATTGTATTATGTACTATCTTCCTTTCATTAGTTTATTTTTTATAACTTTTGTTATAAAAGTGTCTTAAGACACTTTACATGGAACAAAACAATTACAAAGATAAGTGGCAAGGTATATATATATATATATATATATGTGTAAGGTTTTTAAGCTGATAATTTTAAATAATAAATAAGGGAGACTAGTATAGATCTATTTCGAGCTAGTTAGCTCTCTTCAGCTAGCCATACCCTTACTGGGATTCGAACCAGGGAAGTATTACATGTGAGGCAGTTGTAATTGCCACTACACCACTGGCTCTCTCCTTATCAGCTCAGGCAGGGGAATAAGTATATACTTTGTATTACAACACCCTGTTAAGCCCCAATTAAGGGAGAAAGCATACTGCTTTCTTTTCTGTCTTTCGGCTCATCACCAGAGACCATACCGACAGAAAGCTATTTGTTTCGTTGCCTTTTGTTTACATGTGTGTAAGGTTTTTAAGCTGATAATTTTAAATAATAAATAAGGGAGACTAGTATAGATCTATTTCGAGCTAGTTAGCTCTCTTCAGCTAGCCATACCCTTACTGGGATTCGAACCAGGGAAGTATTACATGTGAGGCAGTTGTAATTGCCACTACACCACTGGCTCTCTCCTTATCAGCTCAGGCAGGGGAATAAGTATATACTTTGTATTACAACACCCTGTTAAGCCCCAATTATTTATTATTTAAAATTATCAGCTTAAAAACCTTACACACATGTAAACAAAAGGCAACGAAACAAATAGCTTTCTGTCGGTATGGTCTCTGGTGATGAGCCGAAAGACAGAAAAGAAAGCAGTATGCTTTCTCCCTTAATTGGGGCTTAACAGGGTGTTGTAATACAAAGTATATATATATATATATATATATATAATAGTTATTTAAGGTAACACAGCTCAATCCTGTGCTTATCTAGTTAAATACAGTATAAAAATTTAGTGAACTCACTCTTATGCAAATAGGATTATACCCGTAAATTAAAGTGTTTTGTTGAGGAAGTTAAAAAGTAACCTGATGAAAGCAACCTTCACAGATGAAATGATCAAATTTGGCATCCTATCTGTACTTTTCAACTTACTAACCCATTCATACATAAGACTTTCTGGGTTTTAATTTAGACAATATTAATATTATGGCTATTAGTTGTATATTTTCTTCTAATACTTGTCCTTTATCGGTTCTTGTAATATTAGAATTTTGTTTACAAACTCTTTAGTGTATCCTAGTATTCTGACCCATGTGTGTAGTAATATATACTATATGTAAGATAAATTGTGTGTGTGGGTAGTTCCATATATTAAATTAAGATATATTATTACCATTTATATGGAAATTTACTAAGATTCTATTTGCTGCTTTTCTTTTTTGGGTAATGTAGAAGTGTTATAAGGTCTAAGGGAAGGGTGATTTCCCTTCTCATTTCTTTAACTAAGATGAGAACACTGAAAAAAACGTACAAACTGTCATAAAATATAATTTGAATAAAAGTTGCAATAGTGAAAATAACTTTTCAAAACACACAGACTGGATTTATTAAGCTCTATTAAACATAAAATCTCAGAAACCTTGATTAGGATTTAAAAGCAGCAAATAGAATCTTAGTAAATGCAGTTGGTCATGTAAATAAAATGGCTTGATTTCCTGTCTACCTGGAACCATCTTTTATCATTCCTGATCAGGGGTGGGATTTTTTAACAACCAGTTCTGTGGGTGCAGCTAGGTGGTGCGGCTAGGTGGGCATGACTGGGTGGGCATGAGTTTTTTTGGTAGCATGCCCCCATCCCCGTTTTTGGTGCCTTCTGGGCCTCAGGGAAGCCTCCTGGGGGCATTTTTGCTGCCAGAAGGCTTCCCTGGGACTCAGGAAGGAAAAAAACAGAGCCTGGAAGGGGCACGCAACATCCCCACATGCTCCTTTTTGGGGCCTTCTGGGCCTCAGGGAAGCCTCCTGGGGGAGTGTTTTTGCTCCCAGGAAGCTTCCCTGGGGCCCAAGAAGGCAAAAAATGGGGCAAGGTTGGGTGGGATGCTGTGCCTCCCCTCCATTTTTTGTCCTTTCTGGGCCTCAGGGAAGCCTCCTGGGTGAAGCAGTAAGACAGCAAGGGGAATCCCGGCACAGCTGATCATAGGAACAGCTGATCATTGGGAGGGGAAAAAAAGATACCTTAAGGAGTGACTGGGCAGGGAAGAACACAGTCAGCAATGTTGGGCATGCATGTGATGTTGCAGATGTGCGACAAGGACTGACTGGGTGGGGAGGGGAGAGGCAGGCGGAGAGGGGCGGGGAGGGGCCAGCCAGGGACATGATTTGCCGGTTCTCCGACGTAAGCAGAATCATAACAACCGGTTCTATAGAATCAGTCCGTACCGGTAGAATCCCACCCCTGTTCTTGATACTTTCTTAGAAAACATTCATTCTATGAGTAGAAATCTGCATCCAATTGAGCAGTTTTTAATATAATGATTTCATTGGGTATTATTTAACCACCATTTTATATAAATAGAGTTCTCATTATATCCAAATATTGTTTCTTCTTCAGTTGAGCAAGTCAGAAAGAGAAATCTGCGAAAACCGGGTGCTGTTAGACTTTCTACTCAAGGTGAGGTTTTTATTCCTTAATATTGTACAACATTTGCCTTGATGGCTAACTTACTAGGGAACTCCATTTTGTGACACGCTGTTTCGCAATGCGCCATTCCCTCCCCAAGCAGTATAATGTAACTCTTCTCTTTCCCAAGTTCTTAAGCAGATAATATAAAGACACATTGTCACATGTAAGGGTCTAACTCAAGGTGTCCAACCTTGGCAACTTTAAGAACTGTGGAGTTCAACTCCCAGAATTCCCCAGCCTGCCATATTTACCGGTCTTAATATTGCCAAGGTTGGACACTCTTGGTATAACCAAAGTGATATGGTTTAAGGAGCCCTGTTTGGTATTAGTTATTTTGCAATTTATCAAACGCCAAGAAGCTACTTACATTGGACTGCAGTTTCATTTTAAAAACTCCAAATGTAACATTGAATATGCTTATTTACATACTTTCCCCCTCTGGCTACCAAGATAAAGAAAAGAAACATATTGCTGGTGAACTGGAAAAACCTCATTCCCATTTTTTCACTCTTAATAACAAGCTTCCCCAATTGGTGCTCTCTCCATCAATATCCACCAATATATATTGGTGGGTGTTAATGGAGAGAGCGCCAATATATTGGTGGGTGTTGATGGAAAGAGCGCCAATTGGGGAAGCTTGTTGTGATATGGAGTGGTGGAGTTGAAGTCCAATACAGTTGAAGAGACCACATGAAGGAAGTTGGATTTATCTTTGTTAACAGGGATGATTGGCTGGTGGGGAAGCAACTGCTGTAGGATATCACAGACTGAACCAATTGGTGGAATATTTATTTATTTATTCATTCATATGTATATATCTGCAAATTCATTGGAAGTCTTGAGTGGGAACACTTTAGAACATGGTTATCCAATCTTTTTGTTGGCCTGTGCCACATAGAGTGAAGAGGAATGTTCTTGGGCCACACACAAAATGCAGTTAATGTATATAAATAACAAACTTCCTTTATTTTTTAATATTTTTTATGATTTTGTGGGACTCATTACAAACTGTCCAAAGCCTCATGAGGCTCATGGGCCATGGGTTGGACACACCTTCTTTAGAGGTTGAAGAAATCAGGGACAATTTTGATTTATCTTTTGGCTTTGCCTTCACATAATAAAATGATATGAAATCCAGTTTCCATGAAATCCTGTTATATTCTGTTATATCTTTGGAAAATTTAATCTTGTAGGATGAGCATTGATATAATTGATATTTATTATTTACTGAATCTGCATTAGATTTGCAATAATTTGACAGTTACAGTGGCTCTTGACTTTTTATTTCTTTGATTGCCAAATGCCATTATTTTCTAAAATGAATTTTGCAGCAAGTTTTTTTAAAAGGATACCAAGGCGGTTCAGAATTGCTAAATAATATCCAGTGAAATAAAATTATATTCTTCCCCGCGGAGCCCCTACATTGTCCAAAATATTTTTTATAGAAGACTGGGCCCTTATAAAACAATGGAAGTGTGGGAGAGAGGTTTGGAGAGGGAGGAGAAAGTTGGGAACATTTTGCACAGATTTTGATAGCCCCCCCATTATTTTGAAATCACTTGGGGCTTTCCATAGACCCTTACACAAACATGCAGTTTTCTCAGAAGTGTTTCTTATGAAATTATTTTCCTACCAAAATCTTTTTCTTTGCAATATTGAATCCACGGAAAAGAACCAAATGTACACCTTTGGGGAGTGGCTTGCTTTTTTTTTTTTAAAAAAAGTGTGATCTTTATTTTGAGACTCACACAAATATATTTGTTTCCCATTTTGAAAGAGTAGACAGTATGACAAAATGCAAGAAAATGTGATTCAGTAATCATGGTCATAAAGACTCGAGCAGTGGTGTCCAGCCTTAGCAACTTTAAGACCTGTAGATTTTAACTATCAGAATTGCTGGTAGTTGCATGCTGGCTGGGGAATTCTGGGAGTTGAAATCCACAAGTCTTAAAGTTGCCAAAGTTGAACACCCCTGTTCTAAAGGCTGCCTGTGATCCTGGAGCACCTTCAGTTGTGACCCTTTATGGTAAAGCAATGGTGCAGTTTTCCTGCAAAAGCAGTGATAGGGCCATTTGTGGTGAGGAGCACTTTGCACAAATTCCATTCTCTCTATTCTCCTGAAATCCTTGGCCTTTAATACAGATTAGGCCTCACTTAGTACTTAACTCCCTTTAAGGAAACATGTGCTGCCATTTTCCCCCTCAGGCATCTTTAATTCACTGATAATAAAAGCTACCTTTTATTTTTGCAGTGTTCTTTGGGGAGCTTACAACAAGTTGGAACCAGAACATACAATGTTTTTGGTGTTCTTGACACCATGAAAGCAGCATATTTAAGGGGAATATAGTCTGTTAATGCCTGGATTTACACATACACACACACACACACACACATACACGCACACACATCACCATTTCTTAACTTCAAATCTTTCAGTGTACAGTACAACCTTGGTGCCACCCAAGGCTTTAATAATGATAATATTTCTCTAATGTCTATTACTGGGGGACTTGAGAGCACTCAGCATTTATGAATACAACCTTGCCACATTGCAGAGACAAATGAACTCTATTTTACAAAGTCCAATATCACCAAGGGACTTAAAAAGATGAGATGCTTAACTGACATCACTGCTTAGCTGACCCACCTGAAGGTTTAAGCATATCTTATTTAAAAATAAGCACCTTATAGTTCTGTTTCACATTATGCACTTCAGTGGCTTAAAATCAGGAGGTTATGCGCTAGTAAGATAAACTATCTTTTTCCATGGTCTTAAGGAGTATTTCTGATCACCGGTTTTTCACAGAGTTTCTTCTTAAAGTTGTCTATGTTTGACAGATGAAGGAAAAAGGAAATCCACCTTGAAAGCATAAATATATCACGTGTTACACAGATCCATAGAATTTGAAAGACTGTTTAGACCAAATTCAATTCCTTGTTAATGCAGCAATCAAAATTAAAGCACTCAGCCTGTCAGATGACTATATGCTGAGCATATCCAGCACCAGAGAACCTTCCATTTCCACTTCTTAATGTTATTTGTTCCATTATCTAACACGCTGCTTTTTTAAGAAGTTTTTCTGAACATTCACTATCTCTTTTCCCCCACCTTCTCTCCCTCTCCCTCTTTCTCTCCCTCTCTTCTCCACATAAACTGAAAGGCAGACCTCTATTCCCCTATCAATACTGATTGATCCTCAAATGTGGAGGAAATCTACAATATATTTTGTCTGCCACTCCTAACCTCTGGAGCTGGTCCAAAAGGATATCATGGAAGATAGTATTGAAAGCTGATGGGAGATCAAGAGAAGCAAGAGCGCAATACTATCCCTGTAGTGGTCATCCAATGTGACCAATGCCATCTCAGTTCCATACTGAATCTCAACCGCAAAGGGTCTGCACGATCCGCTTCATACAGGCCCTCTGAAGCTTGCCTTAAAAAGACAGGGCAGAGGTCCCTTATCACTGCCTCATATCTAATGGGAGCATGTTTGCAGTGGCATATGCACATGTCTGTTTTTTTGCTATACTGATCATGTTTCTAAGAAGACTTGATCCCAATCTGTGGTTAGTCAATCATTTAAAAGAAAATTTCCATCATACACAGTATAGCTGTCCATATAGCATTGTGTCCAAAATATTTGGAAATGCACTCACATAAGCTCTGAGCCTAATTTTATTTTTGGCCCTGTACTCACTACTTAAATACACGTGAGTAATAGATACGAATTATTAGGAGCAAAACCTCTGACTGATGCAAGGATAGGAAAAACAGCATGTGTGTTTTCTTTCACAAAGTTTGGTTAAAGGTTAGGAAGATAAGTAGCTTGTCTGTCCTCACAGGCAAAGAATGAACCGGGGAAGACAGATAGTTCCCAATCTTGTGTCTTAAAACTCAAGGCAGTACTTCCTTTTTCCTGAGCTTGAAGTCATTTCACATTTCTATTGATATCGGAAATCTCTGTAGCTCAGCAGTGTGTTCTTGGTGCCAGACAGGCAGACACACATCTTGATCAAATAGATTAGTTTTCCCTTGGGGTTATGATTTAGTTTTTAAAAGAAACAGAATAAAGGACATTTCAGCAATGAAGACTTAGCTGGCTGGGTGTCAGATGTGTTGAGTAGGGTTTTCTCATTCTTTATTGTTAACATGTACTGAACGGATAACATTCTTGCCTTATTTTTCCCCACCTATTTTACTACATTTTTTATATGTGCTTTGTGTCTGTATATAGAAATTTTTAGGATAGATTTTTCAATTTCTAATCAAAACACTGTATTTAGTAAACGGTGCTACTGTTTAAAAATTACTTTAAAGATAAGATCACCACAATAGCAGTTTGTGCCTTAATTTAAAATGGAGTGTGGTTTATTAGAGAGTCCAGCTACATAAAGCAGGAATGAGTGTGGCACAAAGATTAAACACAGCCTCTAGTTGATATGTGTTGCTTGCTAAAGATCTCATAACTCTCTGTGGGTCTAGGAAGCCACTAATCCATGGATGGCTAGGGAATTCTGGGATCTCTTCTTCCTACTGCACTAATCAGTTAGTTGCACTAACCTGGAGCCCCATTTGTGGAAGCCAACAATGGCTTGGATTCTCTTTCCCTACTTTTGGTACTTTTTGTGCCCCCTCCCTGCTTTTTGCTTCCTCTCTGTCACTATTGCTTTGCTGGGAGCAATGGGAAGCCATGAGGGCTCCCATCTATTCATAGCAGACAAGACTAATTGCTAAAATCGAATTGCTGGCTGTTGTGTAAGAGTGCTCATCTTCTATGATGGGCAAAGGCAGTTTCTAAGGTATGACCTGGAAGCTGCTGGAGCCTTCAGGACACCAAAGGTTGCTCATGTGTAGAGGGCAGGGTCAAACATGTCATGAGTTTGAGTTTCACTATTCTCCCACAAGAAAACTAAATCCAGCTCCCCATTGACTCTTATCTACTACCTACTTACCTTGACCATTAGTAGACTAGATTCCTGTGTGTAGGTAGCATGAAATAAACTCAGGAGTGATGGAAAGAGAAACTACACAAGCTTTCAGGATAGTGCTAAGTCCACTTTTCCTCTCTCTTATTCACTGGGGGTGGGGTGAGGAATCATTTATTAATATATAACGAGAGGAAAGTAAATCCATTATATCATCTATGGCAAACTGAATGTCTCGAACTGGATACAATCTCCAATTCCCGTGAAGATAAAAGCAGATCAAAGTTTCTAGTTGAGGTCAAGAATGTTAACATGATGAAAATCTTCTGGTCTTGAAATCAGAGGTTATTTTAAAAACTGGCCATTAGCTAATGAAAAGAACTAAAAACTTAAAACAGATCCCATCTAGCCCAGCAGTCTGTTCTCACAGTGGCCAACCAATTGTACAAAGAAATCTTCCACTAATCTTCCATGACCTTCATGACACATTTCATCTAGGCCCATAGCTATTGATCTGATGAATTGGTCCAAACTTTTTGTTAAGCCAGCTAAACTGGTATCCTGCATAACATCTCGTGATAGTAAATTCCAGGGTTAGTTATCAATACCATAGTCTCCTCAGAACCTCCTTTCAATATAGTAGTTAATTAACACAAAAACAAAACAAAGCATTGAGTGTTTTGTGTTCAAGAACAGCTATTAATGAGATGTTGAAATGAGATGATTTCTTCAATGTTGAATGCTAGAGGCATATTTGACACTCCTTCCATCCTCTCCCCACCCCCAAAACACATAAAATTTAGCATGTATGAAATTGGTTGTGGTACACAAAATATATTTTTAGATTTTAACAACATTGATTTTAACTGCTGCAATGGTATCCATTTTGCTGTCTTGATAAGAATGGGGGTGTCAAAAATAACTGCAAGGAGCGAAGGGCAACTGAAGAAGGAACATAGTGTTTTATTTTGCTTTTTTACTTTTGGATGTGGTTTTCTATAATGATTTTTAATTAGTTACGCTCAGGATATAAAACTTGTGACTATTCTTTGGCTTGGTACTGATGGAATGTCACATTATCATCACATGGTGAGGCATGAAATTTATTTACTTTACATAAACAACCTCTACTTAAAACAACTTAATTCAGAGCATTCCTTCATCAATGGACAGCATTATGTAGATCTTAGTATATCATTTTATGTTAGCAGCATAAAAAATAGCACCATTGTTTGCCCATGACTAGCATTTACAGTAAACAAAATGTTTTTTGAAGACAATGTAAGCAAACTTGAGAGCAGCTGCCAGGAGATGAAATCGAGTTGTGTTGCTGCTGCTGTCTGAAGCATTGCCGTGTCTCTGTGTAGGATGGGTGCCGCCTATTTCCAAAGGGAATTTTTGTTTCAGCATGTGGAGGAGCAAATCCAAGCACAAATAACCTTTATCCTGCTGAGTCCCGGATAGTACTTGATCACTTGGGGAGAGGCTTGTATCTTGTGCCAAATAGAAAACGTGGTGCTTTGTCCACTGGGCAAATTCCAATTGATTAGAAAACAAAAGGATCTGTTACAAATGAGTTTGCTATGTCTGCGACAAAGCAGTGGAGTTTTACAGTCTTTTTTTTTTTAAACTGCCCTCTTGCAATATTATTATATTGCATTTAGCCTGATTTAGATAATACATCTAATCTAGCTTTCTGCCATGAAGAGATCAAGCAATGTGAAGCTATCAGACTTTGCTTGCCCCCCAGTCAGTTTGCCATTTGCCCACAATTGCATAGTGCCTTGGTTGCAGCTGGCTGATCCCAAAAAGGTAGAATGGAAGACTTTGGACAGGTAGAAGGTAAATTGTGTCTAGGTCTGATATTTAGAGCAAGTTAAATTGCAAAGTACTGTATACCGAGTACTCTGGACCATTATTTCTCAACCTTTGCAACTTTAAGGTAGGTGGACTTCAACTCTCAGTATTCTCCAGCCAGTGTTAAAGTTGCTAATAGTGAAAAGCATTGCTCTAAACATTATGACATTTTCATGTGAGAAGATAAAAAATGTCACATACCAAGAGACAATTAGTCCAGCTTGTTCAGAACTACCTACATTGATTGGTCATGTTTTCCCCACCCAAATACTCATCCAGCCTAACTCAGCTTGACTTCCCAATCTAAGTAAAGTTGGCCAAGTCCTACATCATCTGGAAAGTGTAGACTGTAGACTTGCTGGTCATAGGAGTTGCCTTATACTCTATCATTTTCTCCATTAAAAAGGTATATTCTGAAATTCTTCTGTAAGGGATTCAAAGTACCATTGACTGGAGATAATGGGTGTTGTAGTCCCATACATCTGGATCATGGAAAATTGGATCATGGTAAATCACTTTATAGCTTAGTAATGGATTTTATAAATTTAGTCAATATAAGAGGGTTTTAAGAATGTTATTTAATGAACTTTCTGCATTTCTTTCTGTCAAAGGTTTACACTTGCAAATTGAACCTAGTTATGTATAAGATAGGATTTATTATCTTTGTTACAATGTTTTCTTAATTTTTTTTACAATTTTAATATATTCCTAGAGTCAATCCTATAAATGTATATTCAAAAGTAATTCCCAGTATGTTCAATATGGCTGATATTATGATTTATTTCTCAGTAATAAATTCCAATAGCATGATGTAAGATTGAAACTTTGCATTGCAACCCCATGCATGTCTATTCAAAGGTAAACTCCTCAGAGTTCAATAGGACTTCGCCTCAGAAAAGCGAAAACAATATTGTTGTCTCACTTGCCTTTGAAGACTGAACCACTCTTGAAATTATTTTGTAAGAAACTAAGTTTGGGCTGTATTGATTTTGTGTGGCATCTTCTGCTTTAGGTGAGATTTTAATCTGTCTAGCAGAGAAATGCCACTTAGTGGGAAGAAAAATGGTTAGTCCTCCATTATTCTTTTGGCCTCTGAATATTGTAGGATATAATGCATTATTCACTGTATAAAATTTGGTCATCTTAATCTTTGGCCTAGCAGTAGTTAAGATGTCAATTTTAAAATACAATTAGACCTATATAGCATCATATTTTACAGTAATGTTAGATATTTTGAAAGCAAACTGAATGTTTCAAGTGTAGTTTAATGTTTTATACTTTCTAAGTTAAATGTTACTTATCAGGTTGGCTGTGATACTCATTTACAGAAAATATATACCTGAATATCTTAAATTATATTCAAAATCAACTATACAAATGCATCCAAACATATACCAGCTTACCAAATTGCATTCCTTATAGGCAAACCTTTCAGAATTGCCTGATGAACTTGGATCCAATTGTTGTATGCTCTTATTTCTTACAGTTTTTTTTCAGTGAGCCTTACAATAATATAGGAATATGAATATCAAGTGAAATGAAAACTTAAATTATAAAGTGTTATCAGTACTGTGTTCCTACATGACTACAAATGCTCAAAAAGAATACCTGTTTCTTTTCTTTCAGACATGTAATGGTTATTTAAAATAAAACAGGGTGTGGGAAGGCACAACTGAGGGGATTAATAGCAATTACTTTTAAAGACGTGTAAATAACTTGCTATCCAGACATTACAAATATCCAGGTGCTCTCTATGTGCTGATGACAACAAAATTGAAAAGAAAGACGGTAATAATTCTGACTGGTTTTCTCTGCAGAAGATATTGATTATTTGTGTGTGGTGAGAGATTTGGAAAATTCAATTAAAGGAGTTGTGCAAAGGTTTCATAAATTTTCCTTGTACAGCGTGTACACAGACAATGTTGCGTATTAAATCAATGCAGCACTTCACAATATATTTTCTTTGAAACATAAAAATAAATAACATTTAAACAGTTCTGCTTACTACAGAAACAAGTTTTATTTTCTGCGAAGCATTTAGTCATGTGCTATCACTGACTCATACACATTTGCCAGCTGTAACAAATTTTATAGACATTTTCTCCAGAGACATAGTTCATGTACTATGAATTTTTAAATGAGCAAATGGTGAAGAGGAGATGTCAGCAATATAAAAATTGATCAGTTAAAAGATAAAAGCATAAGTAAAGAGATTTGTATGGTAGTCTTAATAGGTTTTATTAAATAAAAATACTATAAAAAGAACCATAATGAATAGTCTAAAGATTTTAACTGTGCTTGAGGGTTATGGAGAAAAATTATTCTGGCACATTTAAGAAAAGAGAGGTTTTATATCAGCAGTCAAGTGATCATTTTTTTCCTGCCTCTACTTTCCCTATCCACTTTGGAGTTGCACGTGGCTTAAAATGCTCTAACTTTGCATGCACTTGCAAAAATCAAAGCAAAAATCCAGAATAAACTTTTAGAGAGCTCGTGGTCTCTTGTGATATGGACCAGATTCTGATTGACTTCACCCAATAGTTACAAATACCACTTGAAGTTGAATGTCCCATGTTACCTCTAGAAAATTATCTTACTCTTTCTTGTGAAAGAGAGAAAAGGGGGGAGAGAAATTGTGAAAAAAGTTTTAACAACATAGGTCCCTTTCTCTGTAATTGTGACTATAAGAAAAACAGGACAAAATGACTAATGCAATCGAATGGGAATAACTTTGAAAGTGTACTGGATTTTGGATTTTTTTTTAGTTTATCCAGTTCATAGTTATAAGACACTAGTAATCCTTAAAAAGTAAATAAATATCCATTCTGGCCACTACAGTTCAGCTGAAAAATCTTCAGACACATGTATTTGAATTTAATAGTAAGTTGTACTCTATAAATGGCTCTTTATAAGTGGGGAGAACTGCAACTTGAGTGTGTTAAAACATCATGTTAAGTGTAAATTGTTCTTGTTTTGCAGAGAATCTCCAACCTGCCAATAGCTTTGCATTCCTGAAATCTCTCATTGGCTAAGGTGAGAAGACATTAATGCTTTAAACATACAATATAGAAAATCATGTAATAATGTAACTTTTGCGGGAATTATCGACCTCTGTCAGTATTAAATTTTAGTGTAATATAATTTATAAAAAAACTATTTCAAAAGTGTTCATCTCATTGAATTAGTCAATGGAAAAACAATTCAAATGTGATAATTATTTTCTCTGCAAATTGGTGATTCTCAAATGGCAAAATATTTTGCAAAAAAGATATCGTGCTGTTTCAGATATGATGTAATAAAAAAGCATTCTTTAATCCAATTGTATATTCATAGGTTTTAATTCCAAACTTGCATTATTCGGAGAGAATCCCATTTTCTGTGTATTTTAATTTATATATGTATAAATATTAGTTAGGATTTTTTTTAAAAAAAGATTGGATGGTCATCAAAGTAAAGCTGATAAGGATTTCAATAATTTTGTGCCATATTCAAGAGTTTTACCTTTACATGGGTACTCAAGATGGACCATTTTGATATTTGTTTTTAGAAATGCATTTCATTCAACCTTCATCATATTTCAGAACAGCTGTGTTAGACCAGTGCTAGTTAGAACAAATTTTCATGAAGTAATCCTCATCAAATTGAATGTTATTTATTCCTTACAGGATAAGGTTGTACTCATTTCAGTATATAGTATTTTTAAGACCATTGGTTTTCTTATCATTAAACAGAATTTACATATAAATACAGAATCGGTATTGTATCAACCCAGGCTGATTTATATTGGAATTTAAAATGGCAACCCTGTGCTTCAGTATCAGTGAAAAGTGGATGGTTCTGAGTTGCATAGTGGCCTGCTCACACTCTCATTCTATGAAATAAATATTGCTCCCTTGTTTGTTACTGTTATAGCACCAGAGCAAGTGGACAGCAGTTTGCACTGCAGCTCTGATGCTTATAACTCTTATATTAATAAATATAACTTTATTGAAGAGTACAGCTGTAAGAAAAACAACAAATAGCACTGTCTTAGGTTGTTCAACTAGAAAGAAAAATGCACTCTGAACTGCTCAGGGGATGAAAGAAGCATATATACTTGGAGCTGAATCAGCAGAAGTTAAGCAACAAAACTTAGTGCAGCACAAAACAAAAGCAGGGTGTTTTTTTGCTGCCAGTGAGAAAGCAATAGTTTCTTCATCCTTGGCATTTTGAAACACAGTCCGAAAGCTCAGCAGGCCAGTATAAGAGCATGCACAAAGTGCATTCTAAACACTCAATAAGCAAAGGGAGGTTTGGCAATCTTAAAAATATCCTGAAACCCAGCTTAAGATGCCAGATACTACTCAGAATAGGGATATATACCAAAGCTCAACAAACAAACCAAGACAGAATTTAGTAACCGCAAAGCACAGTAATGCATGTATGAACACATACTCATTTTACATTACTTGTCTGCAAAAGCAGGATTGTATGCTAATGAACAATGTAACTTGTTTATCCATGTGTACTTTTAATGCAGAAAAGATTTTTTAAAAAGACCGAAGTGATTTCCTAGCACCCCTGCAGTAGTGTTATTCTGTTTGGCCATGTACTTCCTTTTCAACACTCTCCTCCTCTTATTCTATTCAATGTAAACCAGTAGTAGCAGGTGCAATACTAGCTACATGGGGAAAAGAAACTTTGATGAGTGATAGAATAACAGTCCAGAACACAGCACTTAAAATGGTCAGAACATTGAAAACAATGAAAAAGCCAAGGTTTTTTTAACCACTCACAAATTATTTTATTGAAACTATTTAATGTCAGAGCATTTTACATATTCTTAACACAAATCAGAGATATGTTTTTCTCAGGTGAGTCAATAATCTGTTATGAATGTAATCCAGATGAGTTAATGTCTAGGAGGCAGCATTCCCATTGACTTTGAGAGGTAGGCAGAAGGCTGCTAAGAATCTACCAATGAAAAAACAGCCAGCTTTCAGTCCCAGTAGAGATCCATAGAGGCAATTTTATCTCAGAAAGCACAAGATAACTCTACTAAATCGTGGAGTGTCTCTACATAACCTGTTCCAGAAGATAGTTTTGCTCAGGATGCTGGTACAGACACAATCGTTGTTCAGATCTAGCTAGATATGAGTACTGGTTGCCAACAACTTGTATCTTCTCATCTTGCTTACTAGGTAGTGTAAAATAAGAGTGTTCAACGTTACTATTTAAGCCAACAGATGAACTTTCTCTTCTCGTTAATTTTCACCTTTCCTCATACAACGAGCATGAGGATAGTACATGTGAGTTCACCAATAATAATCCTAGATAAAGCAAGCAGGGTCCTGGTGGAGTCGAATAGAGCATCTGATGAATGGCTTATCCTCTTCCTTTCCATTGGGGATACTTTTGCAACCAGGAGTGCACCACACAGAGGAAGATTGATTAGCAGAGTTTGTTAATATGGTTATATTTCTCCTTACTGTCAGAAAATTCAACAGGATTTGTAAACTTTTAAATACCACTGGCTACCTAATAACAATAAAGGAGAATTCCAGTAGATTATGAGTTATTGTCGGGCTGACAGTTGACTCTGTGGCCCTCCAAAAGCAGCAGCTGCAATAGTAGTAGTAGGAATGTATGTTCTCACTATATCTCATAATCCTTGAGTTTTTATTAGCAGAGTGCATAATTAGAAAATAGAAAAATAACCTCCATTTATTGTAAAAAGGGGAATTTGCTGAAGACATAAACTCATTTGTATTATTATAGTAATCCATAATACATGTTTCACAATCCAAACCTTCCAACATTTAAGTGTTATTATTGGTTCTTTGGTAGCTATAAATTGCCTGTTACCAAAGCAATTAAGAGCATTTATTTATTTGTGCCACATAGACCAAATAATCAGCATGAAAACAACAGTGTTGTGTTGAACATCATCCTCTATATTTTCTTGAAATATTAAGATCTTTGGCTGTGCTTTCATTTTAAATAATAAGCTAAAATAGTTTTGAGCATTTGTATTGTAAGAAATGTTTCCTTTTACATCAAGGAAAACAGGATATTTTCTTTCCTAATATTTGTGTATACTTGTATGTTGTATCTTTTAATTGTAATTAAAAGCAATGGTGAACAGTGTGACATTGGTGCTATTTCCTGTTATTTTAATTGTGTGTGGGTTTTTTTTTAAACCCACAGGTCTTAAGAATATATCAAGCTTGGCTGCAAGATTCTCCAACTGCCTGATCCTACTTAAAAGGTTAAAAAAAAAACCCTCCTGTAAATCTATCTCTCCAGCAAATACCAGCTAAGGATTGCTCAGTGTACTAGGCAGGTGCACATCTAGATACAGTTTCTTGCATCTAATTTAAACTTTACAATCTGTACAACTAGTTAATCTCAATGTAAATAATACACTTGCCATAGCTTTTTATGCAAATATGTAATGGCATAAATTGTATTCCTTCTATTCCTTTCTAAACCTAAGAAAACTTGCCTGATGTTGGTAAAAATTCTTTAATGAGCTTTTCACTATATTTTTAAAGAAGGCCTACTTTTAGAGATGGATGCTATTTCCCAGGCCTTCAAAGAAACTGCAAATTTCACAGTAATTATATGCTCCATGCTGCCTCTGATGGCTTGCCAATTCTACCACAAATAATGAAGATGCCTTGCCAATTTACAGCACATTGTTTATCTTATCAGCACACACAAATTCAAGCAAATATGCCATTTATCTTTGTATATAACCCTTCATTTGTTAATAAAGACTTATGAGATCCAAACATTTTATATGCAATTAGTTTTAGCAACGTTGGTTTCCCAGTGAAGTTCAATTTTTTTATTGTTAGTGAAACCATCTAACACCGATATATGTTTTGTGTTGTTGGAACTCAAACTGCTAAATACATTGAAGCACAATCCTTAAAAGGTTAAAGTATGTTAGTGAAATAGTATTTGTAAGCATAAACATTAAACTAGTTCTAATATAAGGTAAAGATAAAGGTTCCCCTCGTATATACGTGCTAATCATTTCCAGCTTTAGGGGGTGGTGCTCATCTGTTACAAAAGCCAGTGCTGCCTGAAAATTCTTGCTTAATGTCCACTTGTTCAGTGACCATTTCAAATTATGGCACTAAACGAAGGGTACATACCCATGGATCCTTGTAGTTGTGACCATCACAGCATCCTCATGGTAGCTTTTTTACCAGTCCTCAAATTTACAACCATCCCAGCATGATCATGGAATCCTGATTCAGGCACTTTGTAACTGGCTTACAATTACGTTGCAGAATCCCACAATCATGTGATCACCAGCTGTGACCTTTGCTATCACCGTCTAACAAAGTCAGGGAAGCCATCACAAATGGTAGTCACATGACTGGGACGTGACTACCTGGGCTTTATCTAAATGACAGCAACACTGGGATCACTGGAATTAATGTTGTAAGTGCAGTCATGACACCATACATCTTATGACTGAATATCAAAATAACAGAGTTGGAAGGGAGCTTGGAGGTCTTCTAGTCTAACCCCTGCTCAAGCAGGAAACCCTATACCATTTCAGACAAGTGATTGTCCAGTCTCTTCTTAAAAAACTCCAGTGATGGAACTACCCACAACTTCTGAAGGGAAGCTGTTCCATTGATTATTTGTGACCCCAATCACAATTACTGTTGGTGAGGACTACCTTTAAATGTATTGGGACCCATAAATGATTTCACATTTCAGTTTGCATATTAGGGGTACATTTTTAAGGCAGACAATTTTGAACGGAAGTAATGAAGTGTTTTATTTGCTTTATGAAAATGTATACTTTTCTAAATTACTGATAGCTTAGTTTAGGGATAGCAAAGACTGTGAATTTGAAATTTACTATTTAATTTTCTTTAACTAGCAGTCTTTATTATTTCTTTCTCTTACAAAAAAGAGAAAGAAAATAGATTGCTTCAGAAAACTTATTACCAAGAAATTATCATAAAACAAAAAACTCATCTAAGTCAAATGTTTTGTGTACTTGTATTGTACTCAATAAAGGTATTTGACAACCTAGAATATAAATTAAGAATTGTCATCTCTTTAAAAAAAAACATAACATTTAAGAGCCACAGTGGTGTAATGGTCAGAATGCAGTATTACAGCTAATTCTGCTGGTTGCTGGCTGCCAGGAATTTGGCAGTTTGAGTCTCAATGGCTCAAGGTTGACTCAGCCTTCCCTCCTTCTGAGGTTGGTAAAACGGGGACCCAGATTGTTGGAGGCAATTTGTTGACCCTGTAAACTGCTTACAGAGGGCTGTAAAGCACTGTAAAGTGATACATAAGTCTAAGTGCTATTTCTATCTGTATGATTCTTAAATTTAGAAATAATTAGGAAGGAAAAAACACATCTCAGGATACCATATTTAGAACACATATGTGTCTCCCTAGAGCCATTAGGATAGTCTCCTAGAATAAGAAGGTTAATGAAATCAGAAGATTACTACAACAAGCTTTAGAAAAGGCCCATCTATATTTACTCAGGGTTAAATTGCAACAAATGGCTTATAGCAGTCTAACACTGGGTGCTAACATTCAGGAACATGAATGAATGCTTTACCATTGAATGGGCCTCCATAAGAGTTAAATAGGCTATATATTCAGTAGAAAGAGCAAAACTATATTATTTTTCCATACAAGTTGATACCAACACAATCAATAGCTGTCTATCAAAGAGAGAACTGGCCTGGAGATGACTGGAGCTTTAAATTTGCATTTGCTCTTTGTACATAAATCATTATATCTTATAGCCCCCTTTTCTTGTTTTTCTTCATGTTTAGCTGTTTATGCCTTTTGAAAAGCTGCTCATGAGAAGACACTATAGAAACAGCATTAAAAAAATAAAAAGTGCTTTTGCTTGTATAGAACTATTCTGTACCATATTGGTATGCTTGGGAAAAGTCACCATCTGGTTTCAAAAGGTATGAATTAGACTACTTTAATGCAGTGGTTCTGGTGTTGGACCAGGAGTGGAGAGCCTCAGTTTAAGGTCACAGAATGATCCTGGTCCAATCATACTCTCAGCTCAACCCCTTTCACAAGATGGTTATTTGGGGCGGGGGGAATGAGAGGGATGCTCTGTATGGGAAATGGTCTTCCTGTGGAAAAGCAAGAGATCAATCTGATAAATTATAAAAAAGTTTGGTTTTAATACAGTCAAATTTTTATTTGATAATTTTCCATTTACTAGGTTTTTTCATTTGACATTTCAGTGTTAAAATGTATTTTTTCCCTAAAATGTATGTATCTTGTATGAAAACATGCGCACTGAAGGACAGGATTGATCATAGTTTTAAAGGCAGGAAAAAGGGATTATTCATAAATGGTAATTGCTAATCATGCATACCAATATGATTCCAAAGAGCTTAATGTTTTACACCAAGTTGTAACACAAGTTTAGTATACAACATAGCTAGTTCTAAATTTCTTAATGACAATTTGTTTTGCTGATTTAGTGGAATTTACTTCTCTACAGGTTTCCAAAGGATGTCAAGTACTGGTACTAAATCATTATAGTTACCAGTTTTAGGCACTTCCCCTTTTCAATAATAGCTGTCTAAGTAAACAACCCTTTTATATTTCTATATAAATAAATATCAGATAATTCTCCCTGTATTGAAAGACATCATAAGGAGAAAGGAAACAATGCATATAATACTAAGCTTTCTCTATGCTAATGAGAACTTGCTCTTGCCCTCTGATTACTGGGTGAGAAAAAGGATAGCATAGGGTAATAAAAACATGAGACCAATACAAGCAGCCCTTAATTTATGATTGGCTACTTTGCAACTGTTCAAGTTATGATAGATCCCCCAAATTGCATCTAATTTGTGTGCAAAAGAAATGTATCAAATTCAATTGTACTATTTAATTGGTATGGTTTAGTAAGGTTAAAATGGAATATTATTTTTCCATACATGTATTTCTAGTAGGTAGCTGAATCTAGAGAAAAATCTATGGCAAGTAGACCTATTGTGTCTGTATTTTAAAGAAGGTTATCCAATATAAGAGTTTAAATTTAAATCTGATATTTCGAATAATGCTTGAAATTCCAGTGCAGGCTGAGAATAGTTATGACACATCAGTAAAAATCAGTATTACATGAATAGGCTTGCTAACATACACATCAATCTCTCTTTCCTACCACTTCTAAATGAAACTAAACCTTTAGGAAGGAAAAGAACACATACAAATATGCATTTACCATTACTGTAACTCAACCCAGCCCCAAATCAGTTATCTCATCACTTTTACTTACCATTAATGCTAGGGATTCAAGCTACATATGATGAACCCCATCCTATTCTTCAGAACTTAAAAGTATACAGTTGTCCCAGAATCATAATTGAAAGCATAGAGCAAGCTAACAAACAAGTTTACTAGTTATCTAGCAAGCAAGCACACATACACACATACTTACATATATACTCACTGTATACCTTGAGGAAAAGGGAAAGAGAAGTACAGAATGATATCCAAAGTCAACTGAACATGACTCTGACTAAGAAAGATTTACTATACTTAGTTGTATTTCTATTGAGGATATTCATATATAACAGAAAAACAAAACTGTTTTAAATTCTGACCAATGGAAATCTGATTAATCAAAGAAACAATATTATATTTATTTCCTTGTATTATAAAATTGCCTTCAATTGTCACATTATGAAAAAGCAAGTGTCTTACAAATAATATACAAAACAACCGGCGGCGGCGGCGATTTTGTGGAGGCCGCGGCGGCAGCGATGACGGGCGTGGACCCGGGCCCCCCCCTCGGCCCCCATCCACTGAGGGGGCTTCGAGGGGTTTGGAGGTGTTCCGGGCCTTGGAAGAGCCACCAGGAGGCCGCCCGGGTGATCTTTTGGGACGGCGGCGGCGGCGGCGGCGATGCTGTTGGGGCTGCCCCGGGGTCGGGGGCTCCTTGGATGTCCTCTACCTGGATGTTGGCGGCCCCGAAGATGGTCTACATGCCATTGTGGCTGCCACGGTCGGTGATAGTGGACGGTACCGCGGCAGCCGCGGGGGATGGTGGAGACCTCGCTGCGGCCATTCTGCGGCCGGAGGCCCCCCCCAGGGATGCAAATGGCAGGGGCAACAGCGGGACTGGCCGGCCCGAAGGACGCCGATGACCTCGGTGGTGGTCCCCGATCCGGCGACGGCGAGGGTTAGAAGATCATACTCCTCGGCGGAACTACGGGCTCTCGGGAGGGTCCCCCACTCCCTGGAGTGGCCCTCCGGTCTATCGATGGCCCACCTCAAGGACGGTTCCTGGGATCCGGAGAGGTGGCATGGCCATCAAAAAAGGATTTTTAGAGGGGGTTTTAAACTTTTTAAATTTTTATTTGGGGTTTTATCAAGGTTGGGGAGGGTGACGAAGAGAGGGTTGGAGGATGGTAACTTATTGGGGTTAGGGAGGATACCCGGTCCGGGTTTGGGGGATAACCCGGGGGGGTTTGGAGTCAGCCAGGCTGGAGTGCACGTCTGGGAGGGCCCAGAGGGTCGTGAGTCGTGGGGGCGAACACAATTCGAACAGCAGGGGGCGGGTCTCATTGACACCATAAGTGGGAGGGGCAGATATGACGGGGGTAGAGGGCCATATCAGGTTAGGGGATCGCGTGCCCGCTGTCTCCAAGCGGTGGCGCGCTCCGACCCTCCCGACCCGTCTGGCAGGCCTGGTTGTGCAGAGTCTCAGGCCCTGAGTACCTGGCTGATGTTATGTAATGCCAGGTCCGTCGTTAACAAGGCCCCCCTGATTTGCGATCTTATTCAGGAGGAGGGTGCGGACCTGGCGGGGGTCACCGAAACCTGGTTGGGCCCAGAGGGTGGCATCCCTCTGGTAGAGATGTGCCCACCAGGTTTCCAAGCATTCCATCGACCAAGGTCTCAGGGAAGGGGTGGTGGGGTGGCGGTGATTATTAGAGAAGTCCTTTGTCCTAGGGAGGCCACTGTTCCTCAGACGGCTGGTTGTGAGTCTCTCTTTGTGAAGTGGGGTCGGGGGGTTCAGATGGGCCTGTTGATAACGTACCTGGCTCCCTGCCACGTGTCATCGGCCCTGCCCAGGGCTCCTCGAGGTGATAGCCGGGCTGGCGGTTGAAACCCCCAGGCTTTTAGTCATGGGTGATTTCAACCTGCCTTCGCTCGGGGAAACCTCTGGGGTGGCCCGGGAGTTCCTGGCTTCCATGACGGCCATGGATCTGACCCAATTAGTTTCTGGCCCCACTCACACAGGGGGACATACACTGGACCTGATTTTCGCCTCTGGTCAGTGGTTGAATGATCGTGCTGGGGACTTAGTTATAAAACCCTTGTCATGGTCCGATCATTCTCTTCTTAGACTGGACTTCGGTGCTGCCACCCCACATCGCAGGGAGGCG
Organism: Bungarus multicinctus; assembly: GCA_023653725.1. Classification (NCBI taxonomy): domain Eukaryota; kingdom Metazoa; phylum Chordata; class Lepidosauria; order Squamata; family Elapidae; genus Bungarus; species Bungarus multicinctus. Next base: position 64,017,346 of record CM042842.1, read on the forward strand.
GAGCCGAGGAGATGGTTCCGCCCCAGGCGCCTGATGGATCCTGAACGGTTTCAGATGGAGCTTGGGCCATTTTCTGAAACTCTGGCTCATAACTCGGCCACAGACTTGGTGGCCACCTGGGATAGGTTGGCCGCTGAGGCTCTGGACCGAGTTGTGCCTTTGCGACCTCTGACTCGGCATAGATCCCACCTGGCTCCGTGGTTTACGGGGGAGCTGAGGGGGATGAAATGCCGGAAAAGACGTCTGGAGGGCATCTGGAGGGCCAGTCGTGCTGAGTCTGACCGGACACAGGTGAGGTCCTATATTAGGACCTACCTAGTGGCGATAGAGGCAGCGAAGCGTTCACACCTCTCCGCCCTTATTGCGTCGGCAGAAAATCGGCCTGCCACCCTGTTTAGAGTGACCCGCTCCCTGCTTGAGCCGAGAGCACGGGAGGACCTCTTGCAGGGTAGGGCAGAAGAGTTTTCCCGATTTCTGCATGATAAAATCGCTCAGATTCGGGATGGGCTGGACTCCAGTTGGGTGGTCCCGGGGGAGGTGTCCGGAGCAGGTCTTGAGACGGTTATCTGGGAGGAGTTCGATCCTGTGACCGCCGAGGGTGTGGACAGATTACTGGGGAGGCTGAATGCCACCACATGTTTATTGGACCCGTGCCCTTCCTGGTTGGTTTCTACCTCCAGAGAGGTGACACGAGGCTGGCTCCAGGGGATTGTCAACGCTTCGTTGACGGAGGGGGCGCTTCCGACCGTCCTGAAAACGGCGGTGGTGCGGCCCCTCCTCAAGAAGCCTTCCCTGGACCCGGCTCTTTTGAATAACTATCGTCCTGTCTCCAACCTTCCCTTTGTGGCGAAGGTTGTTGAGAGTGTGGTGGCACGTCAGCTCCCTCAGTATCTGGAGGAAGCATTCTACTTAGATCCGTTCCAATTGGGCTTCAGGCCCGGGCACAGTACCGAAACAGCATTGGTCGCTTTGGTAGATGATCTCTGGAGGGCCCGTGACAGAGGTTATTCCTCTGTCCTGGTCCTCTTAGACCTATCAGCGGCTTTTGATACTATCGACCATAGTATCCTATTGCGGCGGTTGGAGGGGTTGGGAATTGGGGGCACTGTTTTGCGGTGGTTCTCGTCCTTCCTCTCGGACCGCTCGCAATTTGTGTTGACGGGGGGGGAGAGGTCCACCCCTAGGCCCCTCATGTGTGGGGTGCCTCAGGGGTCGGTCCTCTCCCCTCTTCTGTTCAACATCTATGTGAAGCCGCTGGGAGAGATCATACGTGGTTTTGGGGTGAAATGCCATCTTTATGCTGATGACACTCAGCTTTACATCTCTACCCCAAGCCACCCCAACGATGCTGTGGAGGTTATGGCCCGTTGCCTGGAGGCTGTGCGGAACTGGATGGGCGAGAACAGGCTTCGACTCAACCCTTCCAAGACCGAGTGGCTGTGGTTTCCGGCGGCCTGATATAGCCAGCTGACTCCGTCGCTGGCTATTGGGGATGAGATCTTGACCCCCACAGAAGGGGCTCGCAATCTTGGTGTCCTCCTGGATGTACGGCTGTCTTTGGAAGATCATATTACGGCCGTCTCCAGGGGGGCTTTTTATCAGGTTCGCCTGATACGCCAGATGCGGCCCTTTCTTGATCGGGATGCCTTACGCACAGTCACTCATGCCCTGGTCACCTCCCGTCTGGACTACTGTAATGCCCTCTACATGGGGCTCCCTGCGGGGAGCACCCGGAGGCTTCAACTGGTACAAAATGCGGCTGCGCGGGTAGTTATGGGGGCGTCGAGATACTCCCACGTGACACCCCTCCTGCGTGAGCTGCATTGGTTGCCGGTGGCCTTCCGGATTCACTTTAAAGTACTGGTTTTGGTCTTTAAAGCGCTCCATGGCATCGGACCAGGATACTTACAAGACCGCATTCTGCCAGTAGTCTCCCACCGACCGGTGCGCTCCCACAGAGAGGGTCTCCTCCGGGTCCCGACGCCTTCTATGTGTCGCCTGGTGACCCCGAGGAACAGGGCCTTCTCTGTGGGGGCACCCGCCCTTTGGAATGGGATGCCCCCTGAACTACGAACGACCAGTGACCTGAGGGCCTTCAGACGTGACCTGAAGACTTGGCTCTTCGAGCAGGCCGGCCTGAGCTGACTCAAATGGGATTTTTAAATGGGGTTTTTAGATTAGTTGGGATGGGGTACAAAGTTTTAATTTATTTTAATTGGGGTTTTTTAGATTTTTATAGGGACAGCCCAGGGTTTAATTCTTTTTTAACTATTTATATTTGTTTACATGTATTTTAGTTGGCTGTTCACCGCCCCGAGTCCTTCGGGAGAAGGGCGGTATATAAAACCTAAATAATAATAATAAATAATAATAATAATAAATAATAATAATAAACCTTATTTTGCAACCTGATTTGAGCTTTTCTGAGTGATCTGTTTATTAAGCATTCTAGTTTTAGTGCTGAACAGAGGTTCTGTTTTCTCAGTCTGCTGAAGAATGAAGGCCTCTTAGTTCAACACGTTGGTAGATTGATATGTTTCAACTTTCCAGTGTTTCAGCTTTCCAGTCCAGAACAACAGTCTTATACAACCAGTTTCCATGCCTATGAAAAAAGTATAACCCAGATCTCCCTACTCCTAAATCAATTATCTGAATCCTAATGACCACAATGACTCATATGTCCCAATATTACAAAGTTTGCATGTTGATATACATGGAAAGTATTCACCATAGCTATACACTGTAATTCCTGTTATGGCCTTCAAATATTATTGAGGTTAATACTGAAATAAGACTATCAGGAAAGCATGAACGATAACACTGAATCACTTGACTCTTGACCTTGATGATTTTAAGCTTATAATAGAGAGGATATTGAAATTTAATATAAGGCAATTTATTATGTGTAATCAAATACATTGTAAGAGATAGCATTTAGTAGCAATAGACATGAGTAATTGCTGTAACATACAATCAGTAACGTCAACATGTTTTATTTTGGGAAGTACATTAAACCAATTCAGTCATAACATTATTAAATTATTGGGGTATTATATCTGTTTAAAATAAACTTGCACAGATTGTTGAGATGTTTCTTATTTTCTGGATTTATTTTGAACTTACTGTCAAATGTCAAGGGTTCTTTTTTTACTGCACAGAAAAGAGCAGTAAGCACAACTCTCTTAGGAACAGCACATATTAACCTGTAAATATTTTTTTCTGGCTTTTCTTAGAAAATGCATGAAATGACAAAAAGAATTGCATTCCATCATAGAACACTTTAAGGCAAAGGTCTATGGAAACATAAATGCTATATACAAAATAAGAGCTATTAATTTTCCAAGTTGGCACTTGAAATTAATTTATTTTTTTCTGATTTCGACCATCTTTTGATTCCCACATTGCAATGATGTTAAAATACAGTAAGAAAAAGACAAAGTGTAAGCAGGATACAACAGAGACAGCTACTGGAAATAAATCTGGGAGATGCTTTGGAGGTTCCATCGTAGTACTCATTAAAGTCAGGATGCTCATCAGAGTTACTGAGATGAAAAACTGAATGTTGGGGTAGGAGAAGAGAAAAGGCATGACGGTTACTACAGTTTTGCCCAATAAGTGGTTTCATTGGGTGGTATATAAATTTAATAAATAAATATATATTTCAATGAATTCAATGCCTCTGCAGCATAACATCATATTTATCAGTTGCTGGGGTTGATGCTAATAAAATACCATTAAATATACACATTTTTCAAGTAGAAAAATAATCCTACTATTGCAAATGTATATAAAGTTTTCACTGCATTACTAACATGGTAATGCACAGGAGTGAAGGAATTCATTTTATTAGTCAACTTGAAGTATTATGATTATAAGATGCTAGATGCTGATCAGAAGTAATGCTGAAAAGTATTATAGCAATTGTTTGTAACAGCATTACTGAATAATGTAATTCAAAAGTTTAACTGAGGAAGTTTGGCAACTTAATATAGTGCTTTGGTAAGAAAAACAAATGCAAAGCATGCATATGCTCTTAGTAAAATAAGTGCACATAATATATTTTTGTAACAGTTACTTACTAAACTCTTCATAAGTTTTGAAAATGTCTTAAACCAAGTAATGTATTTCCTTAAGTAACTGGAAAGTTTTTTTAGCTGCAGATCTTCTTCAGATGTTTTTTCAAATATTGAAAAAGAAGTTGTACAGACCAGGAGGAAAGCCAACATTGTGACAATGTAAGACAAAAGAAGGCCATCCTTTAATAGAAGAGGAAGCATGCTGTAAAGGGAAACATGAATTACTGTGAAATCTAGCAAGGTTATACAAGCCAAAAAAATTACAATGTAAAATAAATCTTAAAATGTCTTCTCAAAGTATGAAGAATTGTTTAGAAATAACATTCAAACTCACCTGAAAGTTGAAACTAGAAGAAACCATGTAGATATAAAAGGAATTTCATGTATAACTAAACAAACTGGTCTAAGGGGAAAACAGAAATATAAGCTCAAAAGCATTGTTTAAGAAACATAATTTTTTAGCTGCTGCTTCTTTGATAATCATAAAAGAATATTAGGACAACAAAATAAATGGATTAATGCTCCAAATTTAGAAAGATTTAAGGTCCTTGATACCTCTGCAATAAAAGAATCTGCCTGCATGATCATTGCTAATCAGCTACAACTTCAATGCATACTCAGTATTCTGGGACCTAAGAAAAGTCCATGATTTCACCATCCAGATTCTATTAGAATGGGAGAGCAGAAATTCATGGATACACAACTCACATGTTATACAAATGTACTGGTCCTTGTGTAGGAGCTTGGAACTTATTTTAGAACCCTTTTGTCAGCACTACAGTTTTTCTCACATATTTCCAAGTACCAATTTTATAGAATTATTAAAGTATTTTAATATAAAATATTACTTACACTGAAACAAGAAGAACAGATTTTTCATGCACTTGGAATGAGAAGAGAAAGAAAGACAATGAACAGCAAACCTTTAAAAAAGAAAATTAAGAATGTTAAAAGCAGACAAGATCTGCTTTTACTTTTATTGACAGGTCTATGTAGAGCATTTTTGTGCTATTAATCATGGCCAATCAGTTCCACACTTTTATTACCAAAAGCTTTTATTTATATCACAAAATATGGTTACATGGCCAAGGCTCACAATATAATAAAATGCTGTAAATTAGTTGCATGTCCACTTGCATAGCTTTATTAGCTGATTAGTTGTTGATGAGAGCATGAACCATCTACCAGGTAAGTGACTCACCAGGGCATCTAAACAAATCAACATAATTGACAAATCACTGATGTAAAACTTAAGCGATCTAGACAAATTGAAAAGGATTTAAAATAGGCTTCTGGTATGGTAGAGTTGTACTTTCCCTCTGATCTGAAACACTAAATTTGGTTGATAAGTTTTATGGTCAGTTTTTATTATACCTTTATGTTTTTCAGTGTTCTGACAAATATTGCAGGTACCAGTCCAATGTCAAAAATCACTAACATGCAAGAGCCTATCATTTAGGGTCCATGATAATTTGGCATGGCTAACACGCCATGGCCAAGTTGCCACGGCCAACTTGCCATGGCAATCTCACCACAGGACAACTCACTGCTGGACAAGAGTTACACTAATACCAAAGAAATGGTGGAATAGAATCATTAAAGAAAGGATGCAAAAGAAGGGACAGAATGAAATGTGAATGACAAAAATTCAAATAATTTTTATTTATTTAAAATAATTAAATAGAGTTGTGAAATTGTCCTGAAGCAAGTTTTCATGCGATGAGTTGTCCATGGCAAGCTGTCCTGCAGCAAGTTGGCCATGATGAGTTAGCTATGGAAAGTTGTCCCATTCCCCTCATTTAAATGGATTATTCATTAGCTATGTTTACTGTTCAATGAGATATTGTGAATGAGGCTAACATGGATTATTATATTGCCAAGTAACTCCATAGACATTATAAACAGACTACTGTAATAATGTTTATGGAGTAAAATATTTCCTAACTTTTTGTGCATGAAGTTGATGACAGATTAGAGACCATAGTTGAAGATCCTTAAAGAATTGATGGAAAATAGCTAGCTCCAACGGAAGAGAATATGTGTGGTTCACAAGACTGAACGGTAGAGTTCTTGATGCTCTCTGATCTTGGTTCGCTTGAGGATATTTCATTAGCCAACTAGGTAACTTCATCACTACCATCATTATGTGCCTTAATCATGATATTACCTAGGTGGGTAATAAAATGTTTGCAAGTAAACAACCAAGCTCAGAGAGCATCAAGGACTCCACAAATCAATATCTCATAAGCTGCCTTCTAGGATACGAAAAGAACTTGATAAATCTTTAAAAATGGACAAGTTACTATAAGATGGTAGACAAAGCATTATAAAAGATAGATTTGGGGTATTTCACCAACTCCGGATTTTTTTTACCAAAATAACCTGTAAAAACCCTTCCACTTTATGATTTTTGCTAAATAAATATTTCATTCCAAAATTGTTTTTATCAATTTTACTATGTTACTTTCCTTCAGTAATGGAAAATTAGAAAAATTCTTGGCAAAAGAAAAAAAAAGGAACAAAATATGGAGTTATAAGTTGCCACTGATGACCTCCTTTGGAAAGAAATGTTTAATTTATTTTATTTTGTTTATTAAATTCCTACCTCACCTTTATTACTTTTTAGGTAACCCAAGGCAGTGAGCATACATATTAAACATAGATAATACTCCTTATTCTTCTATTTTCCCCACCACACATCCTATGAGTTGGGTTGGGCCGAGAGAGAGAAAGACTGACCTAAGGTCAGGACTAGAACTCATGGTTTCTTGGTTTCTAGGCCAACACTTAACCATCACACACACACACACACACACAGAATAACGGAAGCACACAGAATGTAATTTCTTAAATTCTTTCCAACTCCTAATCTCCATCTAGATCACATGAATTAAGAATGGAGAAGTCAGCAGAATTTTGCCCAATTGATTGTTTTATAGGAGATCACTGATTGGAATTGTTCTTTTTCCCTTCTCTACAACCCTATCAACCATAATAGAGATAAAGAAAAGAGATTATTACATATGACAAAACTATGGCTTTTATGTTTAAATATGTGTTATTATATACTTACCAAGCCATATTTAAATCCTCTGAGTGAAGGTTGCAGAGTCAGTTTTATGCAATTGGGAAGTACAGTCAGGAATGTTAAAGCAAAACTAAAAATAAAGTAATAATATCGTATTAAAACCATTGATTTCAGATTAATTCTGAATCAAGAATCAGATGAGAATTGGTAATATTCAGTTTTTATAAGATTCCTTTCATAATGATGATGATGTTATCGATTCAGCTAAGTCCGACTCAATCACAAATGAATAAACCAGCAAGCAGAGAACACCTCCACAAAATGTTGAAATAACCTTTTTTATTAAGGCCGTTTTAACTATATAATTCTTTATAGTTCTATATAGCATAAATAATTCTAAATCTAAATAATTCTAAATTATTTATGTTATTTGAAATGCATCTTTTGCTAAAACTGTAACAGGAAACTGCTTGGGGAATTTGATAATTACATACCTTAATTTAAGTTGTGTTTCTCTTGTCAGGATTGTCTTTATTTTGAAAAGAATGCTTAGAGCGCACCAAATATTGGCTACTTTATCCTGAAAATATATTTAATGTATTGCATTATTTTGAAGGTAAAACATAATTTTATATACATGGAATGGAAGAAATCATCTACATGAAATTAAACGTATCTGCGTAGCCTAAAATCATAGATTTTTGAAGAGACCACAGACTGTCAATGCTAGAAAACTACCTATAACTATGTATTATCCACTTTTTAAAAAGCAATATAAAACATTTTTTCAAATGTGAAGCCATACTACATTCTACCACATTCTCTTACTAGTACATATTTAGCACCACTTGCTAGCTGCCAGCAATGACAGAGTTAACCCCTAATAAATCAAGAAGTCTAAAGACATTAGCAGTTGTGCTAGGATCACTTTCCAAATTAAATTTGTAACCACACAGCTACATACTCATGAAATTCATCCCTAAACAGCTGCTTGAATCACAGCTGTGTAGACATAACAGCAAGAAAGCTACTACAAACAACCGAACAATCTCCTTGTTCTCTTACAAGAATACAGAATGCACACTGCAAATTTGCTGAAGGTGACAAGTGCTTGGCAGCACCACCAACATATAAGGTGCTAGCTTAATAGCCATTGAAGTTTTACAATTATCAGCACTGAAGACATGTCTGTAAATGGGAATCAATTCAAAGAACCTGTCATAGGCACCCCAGGATAAACTTACTGTGCATTGCTTAGTAGACAGTTTCTTAGTTTACCCAGATTAATATCCCAATCAGCCACTCCTGTGCCAGCTTGAAAAATCTTAACACTGAATAAACTCTGTTTTTAAATCATATGGACCCATTTCATTAAAATCTACAATGTGTTTCTTTTGTTTTTAAAGCATAAAGTGAGATTAACAGTCAGAAAAACGAACTTCTTGACAGTCCTTTGGCTTATGAATTTCTATTCTTCATGTCACATTTCTATTTCTATTTCATCGTATAACATTTCAGTCAGTGTATGACTGGGGAATAAGATCCTAAGTGTTTCTTATGATGTGCCATCACCACTGCTGTACTTAATGATTTTCAGATGCGAATCTGCTGCAAAGTATATATCACTATTTTTCTGTCTTGTGCAAACAAATTAATAAAAATAATACCAGTAATAATACCATCCAGTTTATGGTCAATTTCTTAAGGCTTTACCTCAGACAAGCAAACTATAAATTTTCCACCAGGACAAATTAAAACCATGCAAACTTGAGCATTAACCCAATGTCTTGGAAGATTTTTTTTTTAAAGAAACATTTTTTTTTTCCAGATTGAATTATTTTTTTAAAAACCTCTAGATTGTGCAAGGACATTGTTTACTATTGTGGAATATATTTGAAAAATGTATGCCTGAACTATAGATCTGACGATGGGATTAATTCTATTTGTATAATATCCTAGAAGATGCCAGCTGAGCTTGGGGTTAAATGCTGGATTAAATAACTGGCAAGAAATGACAGTCAGAGAAGCCAGATCATATTACTAGCCTTCTGGTGTATCTTCCACATGAAATCCCTAAGGGTCAAAGTGAAGGTTTCTCAAGGGAGCTAAAAATATAAAACATTTACAAGAAGCTTGGGAGGGGGAACATGAGGCATACCTCAAACAAACCTCGATCTACTGGAAAGAGCCTTCTGAGCACTTGTAAAATTTGTTCAATGTCTGTACAAAATGGGAGCCAGCAGATCGCAAAAGAAAGAATGACAATAAAAGATAGTTTCATCAACAACCATAACCTGTTAAGAAAAAGGAAAAAAAATCAAGCCTCAAAGAAAGATAATTTTTATGTACAGTACTTTCAAACTTGGTTTACTTTTCCAAGTAGGAAATGTGTTACAAAAATTAAAACTATTAAATATACTTTCCCTGCCACCCCCAAGAAAAAGAAAAAACATTCTAAACTCTTATCTTCTAAATATGGGTGTATATTTGTGACCTGTGCTTAACTAATGACAGGTGTTGAAGAGAAAAGATAGTTGTGTGTATTCTGATACACTGTAGACACTCTTAAAACTATTTAGTATGTTATTTAATGACTTAGGAGAAACATGCTTCTCTGGGGGAAGAGGGATGATAATGACATGAATCCCTATTGCAAAAGCTAATCAAGAAATGAATGACATGCACAAATTCCCTAGGCAAAACAGCCTAAGTGCATTCCAGGACTATTTTCTGGATGTCAGCTTGTACAGATACTCACCCTTTGCCCATCAGGCCTTTCTTGAAGCACTTTCCTAGTAAATAGCAGAAGAAGGGCAAAGCATGGTAGAGCTCCATTTGTTTGTAGTTTATAGCAAAACAAAATGCTACGGAACCCAAAAGGTCAAAGTCATAAGATAGAAACAGCACTCCCCACAAAGCAAGACCAAGACTCACGGAATTATATATGTTTGTTCTGTTAAGGACAACAATCTCTAAAGAGCTTGCTAATAAAGAATATGCAACTATAACAGGATTCTGTTGGTTGTCCACTGCCACTAAAACCTACTTGATGCCACAGCATGAAATGAGACGGCATGAAAAGAATATTTATGTCTTAAAATAATAAAATGGAGCAGAAAAATGTAGCTTTCACTCTAGTTGTGCCACATATTGCTTTAACTTCCCTCACCCGTCCCACTTTCTTACCCACACAGCAACAGACTTATTCCACAATATTGTATCCATGCATTAACAAAAAATTGTCTTCACAGAACAAAAAAAAAGATACTGAAAATGTCCATAGTCAATCAGAATGAGACCGGGATAAAGCAGTGTGCAGAGAGCACTAGAAATCTGAGAACAACAACAACAACAAAATCAATAATACAAGTAAAATGTGAATATTCATTTTCTTTAGAAAGATTATATCGGAACTGTCAACCCATTGAACTTCTTCCATCTAAAAAGATGGAAACAAAGTAGTGTTAAATCTATTGCAATGGATAGTATTTTGTTTTTTATTGTTTTTCAAAAGTATAACTCAATTACTGCACATGTTTTAATGTTTGTTTATTAAATTTATATTCCAACCTTTGTTCACAAACTCAAAGCGCTCCTGTCTTCCATTTCCCCCCAACTATTGTGTAATGCAGGTTGGAACAAGAGAGAGTGGTGGTCCCACTCCCAAAGTCAGCCAGTGAGCTTCCATGGCTGAGGGAACTCTTGTGACTCAGAAATATAAAATGATCACAACACACAGACATTTTATTACAGCAAGAGCTGAGATTTCCTTGGCCCAAGGAATTACAAGTTATCTGATAGAAACACCCACTAAACAAGAATGACATATCTCTCTGATGATTTTATGTATGAAATCATTCACAGCTGCTCTGAATTGGATCTATGTGGACAGAGATCTCATGAGATGACAAAGATAGTGTCTTGTGGTGGTACCTGGTAGGTTTTTGAGCCAGTGATTCACAAAGAAATAGATAAGGTTCTCTGTAGGCTTACCACTGCCATTTTTGGACTTGACCCCCGACCCTATTAGCTAGTTAAAACAGGATATCTTTGAGATTACCTATCCTATATAAAACTTCTAGGCCAGGAATATTACTATATCCTCTCCAGGGGTGGTCTGCTGGGGGTTTGCAGGGGTTTGGGAGAGCCCTAGCTAAGATTATGTGCAGTTTGGAGAACCCCCAAATCCCACTCCTGGCTGGCGCCCCCCAAACCAACCCCCCTCCCAGGAGTCCTCACACAACCTGTTTTGGATGCAGGTAAGTGCAGGGTGTGTGTGGAGGCTCGGGGAGGGCGAAAAACGGGCCTCCCGGAAGTTCAGGAAGGTTGGAAATGGGCCCGTTTCTGGCTTCCAGAGAGCTTCCAGAGGCCAGAGAGGGCAAAAACGCCCTCTGACATGGTGCAGGAGACCAACTAGGCTGCGCCCAGCATGGTCATGCCCACCTAGCAACCAGGAAGAAATTTTTGAAGCCAACCCCTGATCCTCCCCCTATGTTCTGCACAACAACCCTGTGAGGTAGGTTGGACTGAAAGAGTGTGACTGGCCCAAAGTCATCTAACCAGCTTTCATTGCTAAGGTGGGACTAGAACTCACCGTCTCCCACTTCCTAGCCTGGTACTTTAACCACTAGACCAAACTGGCTCTATGTTAATCATATTTGATAATTATGCTATATATTTTAATTGTAAACCTTGTTTATTTTACATGAATAGATCTACATGTATTTGTTTATTGTGAAACACTGTAATAAACACTGTTAAATTAATATTTTAAATCATAAATGGACTAATATTGTTTATCTGATTATTCACTGCATTCATTACTTTTTCACATAGAAATATTGTTTTTGTTGCAAAGAAAAATATACTAACCTTCTTTTTTATTGATATCTCTTTTAAATAACAGCAGTATAAGAGTACTGCAGGAATATAAACTAGCATATCAGCAACAAGAACTGCAAGACAAAAAAATTATATATAACAGTCAAACCAATATTTCTCATAACTCTAATTCTGCTTTTCCTTAATTGTTATCATTATGAATCATCTACGGATTTTCCCTTCATACTTTCCCCCTGCATGTTATGGCTCAGGAACCTGATCAAATTGGCAACATCCACAGCTAGAAGATTGCCACTTTCCCTCTTTTTTACTGAAAAAAAAAACCCTAATAAACATTCCATTCCATTGAAATGATCTAATCAAGGTCAAACCACCATGGCCAAAATGAGGAAAGCTTATCTACATCCACATTTTCTGTCCAAATTTCATACACATCTAGAAGTCTATAATATGTGCAAACTTAGCTGTTTTTGTATGTTTGCATGTATGTGTGCTTATGTGCATACAGTCAAAGAGAAGGCACTACTAATACTTAAAATGCTAGGAAAAACAACAAAAAACACCACTGTGTGTCTGGTAGGGCCTCTGGAACATGGAGACCACTAGAGTGCTTGATGGGATTGTTCCTGTAAGGGCTCCTCTTCCCAATTAATGATTCTGGGTTGCTGCTTGGTTTAATGAAGAACTAAGGGAAATGAAATGACTAAAAGGACATCCGCAAGTAGTGGTCACAGAATATCCAGAAATGCATCAGACCAGGTATTGATAAAGGATCATTTTTAAGCTACACATCAGTGGCAGGAAAAGCATAACATGATTTATCTGCACTTAACTGCATTCACAGATTTTCTCCTAGCAGCCTCAATCAGAGGTTTTAGGGAAAATATGGGTGGGTTAAGATACCTACAGGCTCAATGAATGGTTTTGTGGTTTTCTGGGCAGATAATATTGCTCATATGGGCTAGATGCCAGTTGGACAGAACCCAATACAGTGAGCAAATCTGAATCCCATACTGTTCTCTGAGATTATTTTGAGATTACATTCAATGAAGTAAGCACATTTTATTGATATCTCAAAGAGGGGAGCATGTTGTTCTAGGTCTTTTAGGATCTTTTATTGGTGTTTGATATACATCTTTGTATTCTGTTGGGCTGCCTGAAAGAATTGGGAAGTTGTAGGCTATCTGGAGACTATCAAAGTCTGGACTATTTTATTTCCAGAAGGATCTATTTTGAAGGAGGTGTTTAGAATTCATTTATTGTTCTGTATTTATTTTGTTGGAATCTATCCAGAGTTCTCTGATTGGGGTAGGCTGTAAAAATAGAAAATACAATAACAAAAATTCATAACAAGAGATATCAAAACAAAACATCAGCAGAAGCTGATATTAACCCAGTGAAACTGTTGACTAGTTTATTACACACACACACACAAACAGAGAGAGAGAGAGAGAGAGAGAGAGTAGTACAAGTGGTATGTGGGACAGAGGTTCATTTTCATAATGACTTTCATAATTTGATTATTTGATTGTTAGATTATTCCACTATATAAGTCACTTGAGTATGTACACTTCATTTGTTATATGATGATTATAAAATTATTGTAAACATAAAGTTTAGTTTTTTAAAAAAATATTTTATAATGCCAAACTATGACATGTGTGATTTTCCAAAACATTAGGTTTTTTTCAGTATATATACTCACTAGAGGGAGAATTTTCTAAAATGGATAAAAATAATGGTAAACATTTAACATTATTGAATTCTGTAACCTTGATAACACTCATTTAATGACTATTGTTAAAAAATGTCTATCCATTTGTTTGGTTTGTACATCAATGATTTATCAGGCGTGTTGACTTCAGCATTATTAAAGACTATTTCAAGGGTAATTTGGTTCTAGTGATTTTTAAAATGCAGTCAATTACTAAAGACCAGATGGAAAGGTTTGTGGCCAGCATAAGAGGTGAGGCGGAGGAGTGTCTAATTCTGCCCAAGTTAATCAGCAATAAGAAGAAACCAACATTAAGATTTTTTTTTTGTACAACTCTATTCACTCCTGAAGAATGAATAACACAAATTAATTAATTGTTTATGATGCTTAATAAAGAAGTCATATGACATTGCTGGGTTTGTTTTTCTTTCATTACTAACTACCATATTAATATCAATTAATGTGTTTATGAAAACAATAATCATTTTGATTTAATTGTAAAAGTAATCACTACTAAATCTTATGATTCTGTATAGAATACTAGCAGTTTTTAAATGGCTGGGAAAAGCTATTACAGAATAAAAAAAATATTGTTATGCAGTAATAAGCATTTAATCTTGTATTTACGTATTAGCATCCATTTCAGTTGCACGCTAAAAATATAGGCTGGGCCCAAATTAGTCAAATTCTGAACACTTCCAGCTCTACTGCAAGAAGAGCACTGGACAAGCAATCCAACTGTCTGTCTGTTCTTTCTTTGCTTCTGCAATCCTCCAAGTCACCAAATCACTGACAATAACTTTGCAGGAAGTGTGGAGGGTAACATCTACCCCAGTGATAGCCAACCTTAGCAACTTTAAGACACGTGGCTTCAACTCCAACCTGGCTAGCAAGGGAAGGTCTGCCATAGTTGAACACTCCTGGTCTAGTCTATCCATGTTTTGTCTAGTATTTCCATAAAAACTGAAAACACTTGAAGGAAGAAGAAGCACCTATATTATATATACTATGTATATGAAATTAGAATTAGTCAAAACTTCTATTTCATTCAGCATTGTAATTATCTTGTAAATATCTATAGATAATTATTGATATGAACTTCAGTATTATCAAAAATTTAGTTTTATATAATATGGAGTAGAGGACAAGCTATCACTCTACTGCCATTATTCATTGATCTTTTTGTATTTCTAATATTCTAATATTTCTAGCATATTAGATGAAGCAGGTTTGATTATACAGTATAATGTAAAATAATACAAAGTAACTGCTACTATATATATCGTGTGTATCTCAAAAATATTTAAAAATATTTACTGCTAGCCACATATTAAAATAGTTTGAATAATAGAAAACAATTTAAAACCAGATTTATTGCTAATTATTCAACATTTAAATGACATTTAAATATTGAATATTGAGCAATTAAAATTACTTGTTACATTAGTCAAAACTGAATAGTCAAGTATATAGTTACCACAAGAAGTTCTACACTATGGAGAATATTGAAAAGTCCAATCTCTTTTTCTCACTCAGTATAATTGGTTTTAAAACTGAATCTAGTAAAATTCCTCTATTCATCTTGTGTAATAAAAAACTGTTAGTATTATCTGTGGCAAGTTATTCAGAATCCTGTAATGTAGCTCCTTACCTTGAACAATACCTTTCATTATAGTATTTTGTTAGTATAAAGCTGTATAAATATTAGCAGAGTGATGCCATTAAAGATTATAATTACTTCTATCAAACTCTGCAAACTCCTCTTACAAGTAGTATCTCCAAATACATAATGCAGGATCAGATAAAATGCCTTATATAGTTACATTGGGGGGAAAAATTCCTACCTGATGCACGCATAAATAACTTGTGTGACTGGCTCTCATACCCACGAGATGCGTGTAGATTAATCCAACTGGGATTTATTAACTTTGCCCTAAAAAGTTACAAATAAGAAAAAACAGAGAATTCTCTTAGGTACATATTTATAAGATTTATAATATGACAAATTAATCTAAATTTGTAATAACTGTTCATTTAATGGTACTTAATCATCAAATGTAAAAAAAATCTCTCATAGTTTTTCTTTTGAATGTTGTAAACATATTCCTCAGATTCTTAACAGTATAAACAAGGTAGCAGAGACCATTCTGAATAATATTCTTTACCTTAAATGAATTTACAAGAATTTTTTATTTTTAGACCAGTTTCTGAAAACTAAAAGCAATAATAAAACACTGTTGATAATTTCAACGTATCTATCCCAGTGGAATTTTTAAAGACAAAAAATAGCTATGTTGACCACAGAAAAAAGGAAAACCCATACTGTAACAATAGTATTATAAAGTTAGTTCAGGGTAATAAAATAGCATAGAGCCATGATGGTGAACCTATGGCACGTGTGCCAGCATGTGAGTTGCAGGCAAACTTACCTCACTGCATATGCACACGCCTCACAGCTGATTTTCAGCTGGTTTGAGGCCTTTTTCGGCCTCCCAGGCTTGAGGAAAGCCTCTGCAGCTTGAAACATAGGCCCATTTTCATTACTTCCTGTATTTCCGGAAATACTAGAATTGACAAAACAAGCCTATTTTTCAAGCTGCAGAGAATTTCCTCAAGCCTGGGAGGCCAAAAATCAGCTGGGAGTTGCAGTGCAGGTAAGGGGGCAGGGGATTGTGTGTGCATGCGCAGGGAGCGTGGGGTGTGTGTGTGCACATTGCCTTCTGGGTGCTGGCACATGAGTGCGCAAGCGCAAGCGCGCACACAATCTTTGGCACAGGAGCCCAAAAAGGTTAGCCACCACTGGCATAGAGTTTTCTAGATCTACACAGAGCTTTTATTAGCTAGTTGTATTTCTTTTATAAAAATAAAAAAGGAAATCGTAGCCATTAATTTGTTTGTTACAATTTTGTAAAGAATAGAATAGACAACCTAATGTCCTCTTGATATTTTAATTTCAGTCCCTGTCACCACAAGGCAGTGTAGCCACCTACAATAGAACAGCAGCTTTAAACATCTAGAGAGATTGTCCATTTCTGAGACAGAATATAACAAATAAAGTCTAAAGTCCCTTGTGTTCTTCAGCACAAGATTTCTGTCATTTTTAAACTTTAAAGTAATATCTCTTCAAAGCTGCTTCTCAATTGGCCTCTGCAAACTAGAAACATAGGTACATATTGATTACTGTGAACAAATGTTCTTTATCTTGCTACCGATTAAAACAGGGAAGTTCCATTTAAAGCCTATGCTTATTATCATGATAATGATACTGATTATTTATCAAACTTGTGTGCCACCAACTCTCAACAACTCTGGGTAGCTTGTGATGGTGGATTGTATAATCACAGCTGTAAAATATTTCAGCATTTTAATGAAAAATGCCTTGGCCATTTATAATAATATAAAATCAAATAAGATACATGTATTTATATTAGGGGTCGCCAACCTTTTGGACCTCAGGGACCACCAAACTCATAATTTTAAATCCCACGGACCAGAGACCCTGGAAAATCCCAAAAAAAGTGTGCAGGAAAATTCCGCACCCCGTTTTCCTACCAATCAATCATTCTTTATTTGGGATCGCAAGGTACCATCTCCAGCTCTGTTCTCGGGGCGGGGGGGAGAGACTTTTGGCTTCATGCAAGGAAAGCAGCAGAACCAGCAGAAGTTTTTCTTTCTCTCCTCCAAATTCCGCCAGAAATGAGTCTTTTCCAGTGCAGCCTCTTGGACCAGGATGCCTTGCAGGTCCCAAAGACTCATTTCTGGCGGACGTTGGGGGAGAGAAATAAAGAGTTTTGCTGCTTTCCTTGTGTGCAGCCAAAAGCAGAAGAAAAAAAGAAACAGAAAGAAGCTAGGCGAGGCGAGTGGGGCAAGTTCCCTTCCTCCGCCCTTTCCCCCCTCACTACCTTGTGTTGTTCACAATGCAAGCGATGAAAGCCTTATGTTCCTGTGGACCATGTGGGTGGCACAGCTCTGTGTTCCTGCGCAGCTGGATTAATTGCTTTGGGGGCTGCTTTTGGGGTGAATTTCTCTGTGGACCACCAAAATTTTCTTGTGGACCACCAGTGGTCCCTGGCCTACTGGTTGGTGACCACTGATTTATATAACCGGACAAACAGATTTAGATGCTTAAGCACAAATCCTGTGCTATATATAAGGTCTATTTGCAATGCATAATTTCTTCTGTGTCTCATCTGTAACAATTTTGGTATAGCGATAGTATTTTCATGTACAGTTTGTTAGCAAAATATGAAATAATGTGTTGTGGTACACCGGCAGCCTGCTGAGATGACAGCAGAGTTGGACAGTGGGGAGGAACATGGGCCAGTCTCGGAGTCTGGGGAGGACTCAGACGAGGGATCTGTGTCCGAAACAGAGATAGAGCCAGGGCCATCTGGGAGTTATGTGCTGACTCTGGAGCCTCTAGAATCTGACAGCAGTGAGGCTGAGGAACAAGGAGAGCCTGTTCCCACTGAGCTGCCAGAAGGCAAGAACAGTTAAGACAAAAATGGCAACCTTGGGAGTAAGGCTAGGAGGTGATTCGCCCTCCTATAAGGCATAAAGGAGGAGCAAGGGGACATGAACCTTTGCAGGAAGCAATTTTGTTCGTACTGGTCGGTTTGAAACCTGAAGCTCTGTGTTGAAGTTGTGCTCTGTTTGGCCTTGTATAACTAATTGGAAATTTAGTCGTTAGCAGCATTTCAAGGAAGATAAAGGTGCGTGCTTATCAGACTTATCCTGAAGGACTTTGGCAGACTTTCATGGGACTATTTACAAACTGTTTAAGACTCATTACGGGCTGTGAATGAATAAAATTCACAGACGTTGGAATAAAGAAAAACGTTTTTGGGACTAATGTGTGTTTGTTAGTGTCTCAATAAGCCTTGGTCAGAACATAATGTGAACGCTTAACTAATATATTATATAATAAATTGTACGGAGATGGGCAACTTGCAACTTACAATTGCTTCCTGCACCAAAACATGGTCTCTAGAATTCTTCAAAGTAGCTGGAATGTTGAGGAAATTTGGAGGATTTCTATTGAAGGGCTTTCCCCAATTTAGAGGGGGAACAAAAGGAACAAATAGGCATCAAGTCCCTGCAACTACAAATATGGAAATAATTTCTTGATGTGAGCCCAATCCAGTGATCCAGGAATTCAAACATTGTATATAACGTCCATATCCAATCATTTTCCTTATTCTCCATCACATTAAAAAAAATCTTATTAGGAATGTTAATTTCTGAATATACCATAGAACACTTATGGATACTTCTGAATACTTCTGAATTAGTGTACTTTTTTTAAAGAATTATTTTAATCAATTGGCTATATAACAATTCACTTACACATAAGCACATAGAAGACTGTGATAAGCAGTAAGAGGTGGATAGTCAAGGCCCCAATATTGTAAATTATTGTCACTGGTGTTAAAGTACCTGAAAGAAAAAGTAAAATAAATAAATATAATATGTTTGGCATATTTTAGGGACAATATCTCTTTTATTTTCTTAGATAAATCTGAAGCTATTTTGTGACAGCTTCTGAGAAAGCAAGCTTTTTTCTTCCCCCAAATCATCTTTGGACAGTTTTCTGAATAAGTGTTTCTTAAATAATAGTCTTCAGAATGATGATGGAAATAAAATTTGTTTTTATATTAATTATACATAATTGTATAAGATACCATTGTGGCTTCAAAATCTTGAATACAGTTATAAGATTTCACAGGGATTTTCTAGTCTTCAATATAGATTTCCCTATATTTAGGAAAAACCAAGATCTAATTCTCTTACTTTTATTGGAAAAAACACACAAACATCTGAGATAAAAAGGAATGATTGACTGCTTTTGTCAGTACACAAAATGCTACCATTAGAAGAAAAAACTTCTCTATGTCAAACATGTTCTTATAGAAGGATGAGCTTTTGAAAACTAATTTCACCTTAACAAAATGTAAAAAAAAATTGTTGACTCTACAGAATTTGAAAACAATAAGTGACAAGCATCACAAGCTCAAGACTTATCAATAGTAACAAATTCAACTGGTCCTCTAAATCCTCTACAGAACAATACAAAAGGGCAAAGGCAAAGAATGTTCATTCGGGGGGAGTCTTCTATATTGTACAATTGAGTGAAGAATAATCAGAATTTAGACACATCTTCAAGTTGAAAGACTTCAGAAGATTTTATGCAATGAAAATAAAAATTAGAAAAATAAGATATCAGAACCTTTAAATTTGTGTGAAACAGAGTGACTAGTATTTTATAATTGCCAGGGGCAAGTCCTTAGTTTTTCCAGTCTATCCAGTCAAATGCAGCCAGTTTCTGACATTTATTGCAATAAATGATATTTCTTGAATACCTTATAAGCAGCCTGAAGTATCTTATGAACAATTCATGATAAATCATATTTCTTAAAGCTGCATCTCTACCCTTTTATCCCACTATTTAAATTTTCTCACACTGGGACAGTTTTAACTTCTTCATTACAGTATTAATATTCTGCATTTTACTTGTTAATATCTCATTTATTCATCCAGCATTGCCCTCTAATTCAGTCTTAAACTCCATTAGAAAAGGTTCGTGCATACTGATGAAGAGAAGGCTAAGAAATTCCATATTTCTAACTAGCAATAAGGAAGAAAAGATGCTGTCAAGATTGTCTTTGATAAATATATGCATGGACTCCAAAGCAAGATAGGGAAGGCAGAAAGATTTAAATTCATGCCTCTGGCTCAGGAAAACCACATATAAGAAAACTACATACAAATCACATTTCTAGTTTATTGCCCACCTTTTTAATATACTTTGCTTCTGAACAAAGGAGGTAAACGTGAAGTACATGCAATATCACTTGAGTATATATGCATAGTGTTGTCACTGTAGCCTCTTCAAAGGCAAAGACTTTGAGGGAACCAACTTTCTAGAAATGCCAAGTTGCACATAGTATAATGAATCACAAAATATTTAATGCTGTTGTAAAACAAAGCTAATATAATTACTTCCAAATATACTTTTGACACTACTATACCCTGTTATTCAGCAATACATGAAGGAAAATTCTAATTACCCAAGAGTAAACTAGTGGAAAGGATTCAATAATTGTAATTATACATTTTGCTGGCAGCTAAGTGCACTTTCACTGGCTCTTATTCTCTTACTTGTAAATTCTTATACTTATTAATCTTTTGGAACTAAACAATTTTTTCTCTCTCTCCCATCACTTCATCAAACCCAATTTGCCCATAATTTAAATATATTATTTATTATTAAGTATAAATAGAATTTACACAAATAATTTCCCTTTATTCTATATTGAAGCCTTATTATACTGAGACAATACATTAGCTCAGCTTTTAGACAGTGTGCTCTAGTAAGGAACACATCTCAAATTTATTAGTCTTAGTACTATCTTTTAACTGTGGGAGGAAATGTTGAGTCTGAATCTTCAGAAATCAAAATAATACATTTAATCAACATTAGTCTTTAGAATATTAAAGCAATACATTTTGGGCTGTGCACATTTGAAAATTTCATGTGAATGGAGTCTCTTTTTGCCATTCATTAAAATAGTCCAGCTTTCTTTAGAATTTTGTGTGAGCCTGAAAAAGGTGTATTTGCTTTAGAAGAACTGAATTGTTAGAGTTATCCTGACTCTTAAGCACCCTCAACTTTGAAATAGAAGCTTGAGAAGAGGGGCTACTGGCTGTGCCTGCATTCCTGCAATGTCCAAAACATGGCACCTTTCAACCAGTGATGGGATTCAAATTTTTTTACTCTCGGTTCTGTGGGCGTGGCTTGGTGGGCGTGGCAGGGGAAGGTTACTGTAAAATTTCCAGTCAGAAGTGGTATTTGCAGGTTCTCCAAACTACTCAAAATTTCCGCTACTGGTTCTCCAGAACTGGTCAGAGCCTGCTGAATACCACCTCTGGTTTGAACTCATTTGCAAAACAGGCATACTTTAATAAGGCAGAGTGGGGGAAGGACAGAACTTCTATATCACTGTTTCTCTTTTTTTCTTTCTGAATACTTTATTACATCTGGAAGATGAGAAAAACTTGACTTTCTCCTTCAGGCAGACTCTTCTATTAGCATACCCTCCCAATCATTATCTGTCCTGAATCATAATCTTCCCTTACCTATGATATGTTGAGATAAAAGACAAATACTAGATTACTAGTTTTTCCTAAATGAAGCTTCAATGCTTCATCTTTTTCTCTGGTGCTTTGCTCATCCAATGGGTAAACAGGAATGTAATACAGTTATCATTTTTCTCCTCTTTTCGGATTCCAATCAAACTAGGTTTCTTAAAGAGAAGCAACAGCACTGAAGAGGTATGTACTTCTATTCAAAGGCAGAGCATAAGACGTCAGATATAAAATCAAGGATGAGAAACCAATGCTTTCTACTTCAACTCCATATTTTAGAAATGGAATTTCTAAACTATGTTTCTATAATACTTGCAAATCCATTTAATAGTTTAATTAATCTCCCTAACCATTATAGATATAGATACTTGATATGATTACAATGACATCTTTTCAGATAAATCTGAACAGACATAATGTAGTATATTGGATCTGAAAAATAATTGCATTCCTATAATACTATTTGGGATATCGTGTTGAACAAAAGTTATCTTATTTCTATATAATTATGTACAAATCTATATGGTCCAGCTAAGATTTTCCCCCAATAGCTATGGGCACTCCTTATATAAATTGAAATAAAGACATACCAGTGTTTGACTGGCAGATTATAAGTAATTTCTTGCCAGTGTCTTTGAGCTTCATAATCTCCATACATAGGAGATTTTCCTGCACCTAAAACACAAAAGGAAGAAAAGATGAGATATGTTTGTGTGCTTATTTGTTAAACTACATGCTATCCATTGTTACGATTCTACTAGTATTTTTATTAAATGCTTGAGAAATGAATGTTTTCTATTCTAAATATGTGTCCCTGTTAAAGAAAAAATATTTCAAATCCTTTCAAATACAAAAATGAAAACAATATTGGTATTCTGCTGTCTGAAACATACAATCATACATCATACTATACATACAAAATCCATCTTCAGTGTTTCTTAATGCAGTACCCCATCTCCTCATTTTAAAGACTTAACTGACAAATAGCATGCAATATATAGCTTGATCTTCTGATCTTCAAGAAAAAGAATTGGGGTGCTACAGGAACACAAAAGACAGCCCTATAATCTCTAATTGTAATTTTTGGACCTAATATCTGGTTTCCTCAAAAATATGGTCCCTGCTGCATACCTCCATTCATTTACTAATGTACAATCAAGGAGATAAGTCTCTTTCTTTTTCCTTTAAGCTTTATGCAAAAAAGTACTTTCTTTGCTATTGTAACATTTTATGCTTGAATCAAATTTGAAGTTGTACCAGTTTTGTATGTAACAAATTAGGTTCCATTTTGCTCAATACTACTTGCTATTCTCCCAGCCAGTATTGAATAAGCTTCTTTTTAAACAAGATATAAGATATATGAAACAGTATAATTGTTGTAGTAAATATCTAATATATACAATTATTCATTTCTTGTCTCCTGATTAACTAATGAAATGGCATATATATTTCAGCTAACACATTATAACTTTATACAAATCAAAAAGTTTATTTTAAATCTAGGAAAGACTTTTATCATTCTTTTATATAATTTATCTTTTAATAGTTCATACATTCAAGAGAAGGGTAATATTTGTCCCTTTGCAACATGGGACTAGTTCCACAAGAAATGAACTTCTGGAGCAACCAAACATCATTATTGCCTGAGCATAGGCAGACAATTATTGCCTTGCTTTGCTTTTTGGTGAAGAATTGCTTTTAGTGCAGACAAACATATACACATATAACTCTTTTTGGAAAGGATTGGGAGAAAAAGCTGCCAATCAAAACATGTTAAAGTTATTATTAAACAGATACAGATCTTCAAAATAGCATACCACTATTACTTTACTATAAGTAACCCTAACCCAAAATATAAAATACAAATTATAAAACTGCACCCCCAAAATCAGTTAAACACCAGCATATTCTAGCCAGCTGCATTAAAAAAAAACTAATGTACAGACACTATAAACAGTGCAATTAACTTGTACAGACCCAAGTGTCTGAATGAATGGTTTCAGGTTGAAGATTACTTGTACTATGCATTTGTTCATGCTAGATTTTATTAGTGAGTTACTTTAAGAATAGATTATTCTATCTTATTACAGATAGTTCTCACTTAGCGACCTATTATATACCCTTGACTAAAGATTGGTACACTCTTTCTATATGGGATGGTCATCCTCTTCCATCAAGTGTGCAGCTTTCAGGAAGAAGTACATGGAAGTGGTGAGGGAGGAAAGAGGCACCTGACTAGCCAGTTAGATCAGACAAATAAACCCTGGTGATCAATAGGGTGATACACGTCATAGTTAGATTACCCTCACATCTGCCTCATATAATAACTATTCAGCATTACAATCTTGATAAAAGAGTGACCAATCCTCACAGTCCTCATAAGTCTATAAAGCAAAGGCAAGCTGAAGTAAGTTCATAAGCATAATCATTTAGTGACTATTTCACTTAACAACCAAATAGCCAGTTCCAATTGTCGTAACTAAATAAGGACAAGGAAAAGATAACTTCAATAAGTCTTTTTATTTATTTTACTACTAGTCTGTGCATAAGAAATATTTTTATTTAAGTATTTTAATATCACAATTTTCGGTTTTTATTCCAGAAATATCTACTGTTACAAGTCTTCATAATAACATTTCTGTTTAAAAGATGATTACCATAAAATGGATAGTATCTGAAGAACAGAAATATATTCAGGTGTTAAAAATATATGATTAGAATCAGTGGAGTATGAGAGAAGAGCTGCCTTTACTAAGCCCATATTCACTAGAAGAACTGAGGGGGAAATTCTACCCTATAAACATAGCATTCCAACGGTAGATTTAAAACTATGATCCAATAGGCTAAATATATAGAAATGAATTCTCCACCCCCTGCCCTTCCCCCAAGCTTTGCTTTTAGCATATAAACAATGGCAAAAATAGATTTATTGAATAAATAAGGTCAGCAAGTCTACAGAGGTTCTCAGTCATCCAAGTCATGATTATCCCAAAAGTACTTTTTCAAGAGACAACTGGATTTTCTGATTATTTTTTTGAAGATGTTTCACATCTTCAAAAAAAAATCAGAAAGTCCAGTTGCCTCTTGAAAACACTTTTGGAACAAGGTCAGCAAGTATGAGCTTATTTTCTTTTTCACATTAATATCATTGAAATATTAAAGATAAAACAGTTAGAATAGTGGGGGGGGGGGAGCAGAAGGCCATACAGCACTTGACTTCTCAACTGTATGCCTCACAGACACAATTTAAAGTGTAGGTGAGATAAGACCAGCACAAAAGTAAATCTGCTTTAATTTAAATTTAATTGCATCAAATATTTCATTGTTGTTGTATTTTTACATAAAACAGTTCAGCTAAGTGCTTCTTGGACTTAACCCTACGTAACTATTAACACAATAATGAAATATTAGATTAGTCTGTTCATATGAGGATCATTTTTAGATCAATTAAAAATGATCTAAGTTTTATAAGATGCTCAAATAATACAGCATTTGTTTATATCAGATATTAAACATGAAATGCTCAGAATATAACTGAATAATATTGAAGAATGAGCAAAGATACGTATTTTGTTTCTATAATTTTGTTGATATTTGCAGTTCTATAAAAATACAAAATAGCTGCTCATATTTCATACATTTTGTACAACAATCCTATATTAAGAGTTCCCACTATCATAAACTGAACTTTTAAAGAAAATTATCTCCATACACTAGCTCAAATTTTGAATGTGTCTTACCTGAATAAGGACCAAGTGATACAGTCCATCGAACAATAAGTCCAAGTAACACAGTAATTGTGATTAAGCTCCATTTTTCCATAGCTGGTCTTCGGTGCAGACCTGGAAATAAAAACAATTATATTACACATTGTTTTACATTAATTTAGTCCTAGTCTATTACCATAATAATACCATTTATCTATGATATGCAGAACTCTGTTCCAAAAGGCAGCAGCCCAATGTGGGCTTTTTATAATATTATTATGGGGAAAATAAAACCAGTGAAAGCAAAGAGTGAATTCAGCACAGTATCAGAGGGCTATTCTGCAAAAGCCAGAAGTGCTATTGAATCATAGCAATAGCACTTAGACTTATATGCCACTCTATAGTACGGTAAAATTATTCCTTTCCCTGCTCCTTTCCTTTCTCTTTCTCCTAACCTTTTCTTTCCTGATTCAAAATTGCCTAATAAGAGAGTAGAGCCATTTCTGCTTTACCAGGCAGCCAACTGGGTCTCTTAGATTTAATTGCAAAGACACTTGAGAGCCAGTCTATGGCATATGGAGCTACCATGGTCCAGCATAACTGGCTTCTGTAAGACTGAAATGGGCAGTGGGGATAGCAAATTATGTGCTGAATTTAGTTATCTGGTGGCTCAAAGGCAGATGAATATCATTTTAACCGAGTCATAGAGAAAGGGCCATATTACACACAGACTACCCGAAGTAATGGGTAGTGGACTATAGAAGGAACAGATCAGACATCCAGCCCTTGGTTATCCATGGAGACCGAGTGGAGCAAGTGGCCAGTTTTAAATTTCTGGCTGTTACCATAAAAGAGGACATGACCTGGGGTGCTCACATTGCAGCGCTGGTCAAAAGGGCGCAGCAGAGATTGTACTACCTGAGACTTCTCAGAAAACAGCAACTGAATGAAAAACTTCTGGTTACCTTCTACCGCTGCACCATAGAGTATCTTAACTTACTGCACCTCTATATGGTTTGCCAATTGCACAGTGTCAGATAGGAAAGCACTCCAGAGGGTTAAAGTCATTGCCCAGAGGATCATTGGCTGCCCTCTCCCCTCTTTGGAAGAACGTTATAGCTCCCACTGCCTTAAGAAAGTTCAAAACATTCTCAAAGATCCATCTCATCCTGGGTACCCTTTTTTTGAACTATTACCATCTGGCAGACGGTATAGAATATTAAAAACAAGCACAAATAGGCTGAAAAACAACTTCTATCCCAGGGCAGTAGCTCTTTTGAATTCTACTGTATAGTGCAGTGTTGGTGCGGTGTTGGGGTTTTTTGGTTCAATGTGTGGAGAGTGAAGGATGTGTGGTTGTGTTTATTTTCATGGTCATGATATGCACTGAAGATGGTGTTTGATTTTGTTGTACGAGGTGCAATGACAATAAAGTAAACTTAATGCATTTTAGAAAAATTGCCAATATAAAATTTGTGATTCAGCGTATATGAAACCAGAATATTGGGTTGAATAAACCAATGTCAAGTATACTATGAGTACACAATTAAACTAAAGTATCTATCTCAAAATATTATAGACCTAAATCATATTACATTTATCATTCCACATTAAACCCAATAATTGTCACCTGAGAACTGTGGTATAGCAGCTTCAATGAATCCAGTCTCAAATTTTTGTTAAAGCAACCTTCTCCAGTCAGGAATCATGCAAATTGAAAGTCCCATCAATCCCACATGCCATATCAATGACTAAATTCATGCAATGCAAAGAACCACAAAGTATTCAATCACTTTTAATTATGTAATTATTTTATGATTCAGTTTGTATAAATGCAGAATATGGCAATGCATGAAAATAAATGGATTAGCAAAAGGTTTGACATTAAAGGAATAAGACAAGGATGTGTAATGGTCCTGAATTGTTAAATATATTTATATATAAATGTATAAGAAATGCTTGTGGAATTATTAATGGGAGGGGGCTTTTTCTTGCTTTTAGTGGTATTATCTTATAAGTTTTATCTTATTTGAAAGACACCAAGAGTTTGATTAGATTGCAGTGAGGCAATAATTAATAAGTACGTTAGGCAGAATGTGCAACATAACAAGAAGTATGGCTCTGAAAATTAAAGAATCAAACATCAGAGTTGTGTTTGGCAGGAAATGTGGAGTGAATGATTGCAAATTGTAGATGGTTAAAAACTATAACAAGTAGATGAAATTGCACACTTGATAGCATGGGGAAATGGTTGGAGAAATATTGGTATAAAAATAGTAGGTGATACATTGATACATGTTTCTATCAGGAAGAAACATTTATCAAAAGAAGCAGAAAAAATAGCAATGCTTGTACTCTCTTATTGGGTAGTATAAATTTGATATCAGGAAAAACAAAGAAGATGAAGGCAGCAGAAATGCAGGCAGTGGATATGTAGTATTTAAGAAGTATGTGTGGGAACTGAGTGTTAAAACAAGATATAAAAATTTAAAAAAAGTAGATGCCAAATGAACATGAGTCAAATAAAGTAATTAATTGCCTGCATGAAAGCAGTATATTGAAGTGACTTGATCATAAAGGGAAGAAAGTAAAAATTGAACTTCAAAGGTATTTGAAGAGTTGACTAAGAGGAAAGGGAAGACTGAGAAAGTTGGGATTGGATCCTCAAAAATGGAAATGTGAGAAATTTCTGGAAGGTAATACAGACATGGTAGAAGCAAGATTGATTCACATGGATAGAAATATGTAATATCTTTAGCGGCATTGATGCAAAGTAGTTTTAACTATACTATTTCCTTTTATTTCACATTTTAAATTGTTTGCAATTTCCCTGCTGATGACAAAAAATTACAAACAAGAAAAGGACTAAAGAAAGGGACTAGCGTGATGGGGATGTATGTTTATTCAAGAATATGCGTTTATATAAGACTGTAGAAATATTCCACTGACTGCAGGAGAATTATTTAGGAAGCATCGTTGGTATTTATGAAAGGAAACCAAACTAGGGCTCCTGTGAATATTTAACCACAATTGCACTGTGCATGCAATTTAAAATCTCCTCGACGCCCATTACTTTTAATACAGAAAGATTTCCTATGTCACACCCCACACTGATGTGGGTGGGAAGCACAGTCCCTATAGGTTAAAAAAAAAAAAGCTCTTGAAGAGGAAGCTGGTCACGATCTCTGTCCTGCTAGTCCACGAAAGCTCCTCCCTTCCTCAATGGAAGAAGATTCAGCTCCGTATCCAAAGTCGCCCTTGCCTCTGTATCGCTCTCCCTGCCTGCAGTATAGCCTTCCCCCAACAGGGCGCCCGCCAAATCAGCACACTGGTGTAAATCCTGGCCATTGGCAGAGCTGTTGGGAGTTTTTATCAACGGTTCTGCAAGGCAGGAAGCTGAGCACCCACAAGGGGGGGAAATGCAGTCCCTGACCCCCACCCCCCCGAAGGGACACAAGCGCTTCTCTTAACAGGAAACGCCAAGCCCCATCGAGCTATCGAGCGCGTGCTCTACTCGCCTCAGGAGCGCTTATAAATTATAACTCCCGCCTTTGCCTCGCGCCGTGCCTGCCGCCACCACCACCGACCTCCCTACCCGCCATTGGACACTCTCCGACTCACCGAAACTGACAGGCGCGAGAGGGGATTCAATGGGCGTGCGCACGGCCGGCCCGCTCATTGGTCCCGCCTTACTGGCCGGCGGCATGCGCAATAGATTTCCTGAGTGGGTGACGTATTCTCTGCTTGTTCAGTTCGGGCTGAGTTTTACAGCCGAGTCGTCAAAATCAGTGAACGTGGTTGATGGTTTTAGACGAGGCTAGTCTCGCAGGATATTAAGATAAATTTATGTGTCTTTACAGTTACGATATTAAGCTGTTTAGTTTTTAAACAAAAATATAGCTCGCTGTTTTTATTTAGACTTGAAATCGCACATTACACTGTACTAAGCTATGGATTTATTAATCATTATTTCTTAAATAAGCCATGTTATTTTAGCTGAGTATCATTGTGCACATCCCAATGAGAGCAATAATATCCAAGGAAAAAAATTAATTGTATTAAAGGTGGTTTGGCACACACGAGAGGCGCACACACAATTTCACTCCTGCCAAAAATCTCTTATATCTTCAGGCCATATTTTATAATTACAGAACACTACAAGCAGAAATAGATCACAGTTCGATCAAATATATAAGTTATTTGTATCACATTGACCAGAGTCTTTAAAAGCCTGTGGAAAAAGTGAAGCAAAGTAAGCAGAAATGGCAAAATAGATGTTTTATTATTCATTCATTCATTCATTCATTCTTTCTTTCTTTCTTTCTTTCATTAATTTCACATTTACATAGCTTTTACATCTCACTCTCAGTGTACGACTAAAGCATAAAAACCATATAAAAATACACTACATCAATAAAATAGTCATAAATAACAAATATAAGCTAAGTTAAAAAATGGGATGGGGGCTTCAAGGTGCTAACCATACTTAGAATTGCATGCCACTCAGCAAGCCACATGTGCGTTTGCAGAGCCAGGTTCAGGCCTTTTGAAAGGTTAGAAGGGTTGCCTCATCTCTAGAGGGAGAACATTCCAATGGATGGGAACAACAACAGAGAAGGCTCTCTTCCTGGACCACACCAGGCAACATTCTTTAACTGACAGGGTGTGTAGCATACTTTTCCTGCCTGCCAGGACGGACAAGCTGATATGATGTGGGTAAGATGTTTCCTCTGGTAACCTGGCCCATGCTCTGTGGAGTTTTAAAATTAATAATCAACAGCTTGGAGTCAGAAGAAAAATGACATTCAATCTAGTTCACACAGCAAAAGTGTTATATGTACTATTGGGACCAAAAAAATTATTTACGCAGGCACCAGCTGAATCTTCCAAAAATTCAGGGGTAGACCCATGCAGAGGACATTGCAGTAGACTGTATGGGAAATGACCAGGGCATGAGTCATTTGAGATAAGGACTTCCTAATACAGGTAGAGGTGTAACTGCTGTACAACAAAAGTTGAACAAAGGCCACTATTGCAACCTGCTCTTTCAGCAGGAGTCATGAGTCCAGGAGGTCTCCTATTACATACCAGGTCGATCCGGGGCAGAGCATAGCATGTTCTGCTATGGCTGATCCAATCATAATTCATCTCCTTTTGCCTAGTGATTTTACTTATGCAATATTAGTATTAAATTACCTTTGGCTAGGCCCTTTGTAAATTCTGTTGTTTTATGGTCCTATATGAGATTCATTTATGGTAACTCAAGTTGATTTCTATTTGTATTGGCTCTATTCCTCTAGCATTGTGTTCCTAATCCTGTTTGCTAAACCTCAAGATTAAAATGGAAAATAATTGCTTGACAACTTTACTTTAGAAGGATCTAAGAGAGTGGATTTTTTTAACCTTAGTTCTTTTTCTTAAGGTTAACACTGATAAACTGATGGAATGCATGAAAACATTAAAAAGTCCAACAGTTTATCTCTAAGTTGGTAATATGTGTTTTAATGCACCTCCAACAGAACAAACTGGCATTAACCAGGTTTTCTTCCCCAATAACCAACTTGGCTAAATAGTATAAAAAGAGGAGAAAAGGGGATATGAATATTAATAGGAAATACTTTGATTTCATTTCATATATATGACATTTCAAGTAATCAAAATCCTAGTCCCTGCTCACTAAAACAGTTTGGCTATTATATTTACATATATGAGATCAGTATCAATGATTGTTGTTGTTTGCTTTTAAGGCATAAATAGGAATATCTAAATTACATTAAAATTGCTGTTTCAAAAGATAATGGGGCAATTGCTTGGAATATGGCTCAGTATATGATTCAGTACTTGAAATAATAAGATGGAACAATATTCATGCTGAATACAACTCATTAGATAGAATATAAGCTCAACAAGTAATTCATTTATTTCAACTTTAGTGGGAAAATATAATGGAGGGAAAATCATTGACACAGCATTTAGTGAGAAAAAGAGAAAGTTGATATTATTATCCAGTCTCCAATCTTCTCAGAATCTTAGAAAGTCCATATTCTGAAATCTCCAGACACTGAATTATGGGTATATCTAGCAAAACAGTTGATGCCTGTGAATATATTCCATTAATGCAATATGATTAATATAAGAGGAAGTTGTCAAAGCTGCTATTTATGGAAAGATTAATTCACTTAGTTTGCTTATGTTCTTATACCTGATTTTTCTATAGGACTAGAATTATTGTAATCTTTAAATTGCTTACTGATAAGGTCCACTTTACCTGGCTTTATATAAACTTACTCTTATCTGTGCATGTGGTGAATCAGTAAATACGGTCACTTTCCTCGTGCAAAGTTTAAAGAATTGTAAAAATATGGATTGTTTCTGACACAAACTATTCCATGAACCCTAGCCATCTCTTATCTTCTCTCTGATCTTCCATTTTCATACTTTCATCCAATTTTATTCATCCAGCAAACTTCTGCAATCATCATCTAATTCACTCTTTAACCTGATTACGTGAAACCCTTGTCATTTATTTATTCAAATTAGAAAATGATTAGTTCGTCTGAACTAAGACATGCTATAAAACTCTGTTTTCTCATTTGGAACACATGCCATCTCAAATAAGTTTGGAGATATTAGAAAGACAATGTTTTCTGCATGGTCAAATATACTTATTAATTACTGTTATTTATTAATCATCCTTCCAGAAGATACTTAGACCAATTTAGAAGAGAGTTTGAAAATATTCTAGAATAGCAATAAAACGGTTCTGCTTAACTTTCAGTCATTTAAGAGCTGTTAGTTCTGCTGTGTGGTGTGAATCAGGGCTGAAATGCAGAAAATAAAATTCCGTCAAATTTGATTTCTCTCTCCCTTTTTAAATTTATTGCAAAATCCATTTTCCCACACAGGAATCATCATTTGATGCCAACTCCTCCTAATTAAGCCAAGGATGCATATAATTATCAAAATTGTACGTATTATTTTTGTTCAAGAGAGCAACACATTTGGAACTTTTTATGATTATCAGTTTTTCCAAGCACTAAAACAGTGATATGTTCTAAAAAGATAAGAGCACTAATAGTATTTATACGAAGAGTATGTATGTTAGTAAGTATCTGGTGTGCAGTGTAATGTAGATAGATATGCACTTAATCTGGGCATCGTATCAGAGAGAAGAACAGACTTTCCAGTCATAAAATGTACTTAACTGTCTATGTAACATTGGTGAAATCATTGAAAATACATCCAGTTAATCCAACCTCTATTTTTTTTTCAAATGAGAAATTAAAAATTTCTAAAAGGTCATTAAGATAGATTGCCTTCAGCATCAAACGATAGTAATAGAGAAGGCTACTTGTTTATAGTGGTGTTTGACCAATATCTGTTTCAGGCAAGCAATTCATCACTTGGTCTGCCTTGGGCAAAATGAATTTGTCTGAACAATTAAGAATTATTTTCAGGAATATAGTCTGGCCTTACAATCATGGATAAACTTCATTAATTTGATTTCTTTTACAAATACTGCTTGAATGTCATCACATCTTTAGAAAATAAGCCATTGTATTATGGTTTTTCCCCAGAGAATAAACTATACACTCTAATATAGGACTTCTCACAACAAGTCCCATCTGTATCAAGACAATTTGTACTTCCCAAGAAGTCAATATTTTAGAATTAGGATATACTTCTTTCAATCGACCAGACTCTGCTAATGTGTGAATGCCTAGAGTCTGCTTCCTAATATATTTATTTTGTTCTCTGCTCCCACTATTAGGAGTGCTCTAAATCCAAGAGGAATTTAAAAGTGATCTTTGCTACAACTCCGCCTCCCACCTTTCTATGATTTACAAAAGTTATTATAAAGCTTTTTTTGTTGGTCTCCTAGATTAGATGCATTATAATTGGATTTCATTTTGGAAGATTGATATCTTCCACCTCTCCATCACTTTAGCTGAATTATGCATCCAGGGTGCATAAGTGGACTAAGGAGGTATGGGAAAAGGAGGACAGGTCCAGAAAGCGACCCAGTGTGTGGAAAAAATTGTTAGAAGAAATATCCATCTGGTTCAGTTCCAAGTGGAGAGAAAGACATTAGATTGGAAAGATGGTTTAATGGAGCAGAACCATCAAGCATGTGGTCCTGGTATAGCTGAACACATGGAGCATTGAGTGAGGATTATTTATACCCTCTCAGACCTTGCCCTTGAGCTTCCTGTTCCTTTGGCAAGGATATGTATTCTTTTGGTTGCTGTCATACTCCCATGGGGCTATGCAGGGGCCATAGCTGATTTTGTAGATTGTTTTATCTGAGTCAAGCTTGGTTGAAGCTTGGGCTGATGAAGGGGCTTGTTGTACAGTTTCTATTGTGGCTGAATGGCTTTGCCCTGAAAGATAATCCCATCATCCTGGAGCTGAAGGTCTTTTGCTTTGTAGATAAGACTGGCCCAGTTCTTCTCAATGGGCACCAAATATCTGCTGGGGCAGGGAGCTGAAGCTCTGAGTTTCTGTCTTTAGAAATATGTTTCTCCTTTAGGGAATATATAATATTCTTCCTTTTTAATATTTCTTAAAATATTTCATTCTTCTAAGAAGGGTGGATGGAATCTTTCTACATTAGCATGCAGTGGCTGCCTTTCCAAATCATTTCTCCATTTATTGCCTCATCTTCCTTGAGCAGTGCTCTGATGTGTCCTTCTTAATTTCCTTCCCAGATCACCACAATTGTAATTGTTAGGCAAGCAATCCAAGAAATATTTTTAGTAGTCCTAGTATACCCTTGCTTAAATGTACGCCAGCAGTATGCTGCAGCTGCCAAAAAAAGCAACACAGTCCTAAGATGTATCAACAGAGGGATAGCATCAAGATCATGAGAACTGATAGCACCACTCTATGCTACATTAGTGAGGCCACTGTGCTGTCCAGATAGTTTAGAGTTAATGGGATTTGGGATAGTTAGTTAGGAATTGAGAGCTGTTCCCTTAAGGGAATGCATCATGGTAAATGTAGTTAAGGTATCCTGGGAAATGTAGTTCATGTCATGTGGCCACATCTGTAACCCTGATTGGTTACTGAATTGATCCTTGGTGAGTTGGGGGAGATTTCTTCACTCTTGCCTGAACCCATCCTCGTGCTATCATCTCTATCCCGATTCTACGACTATGGGATGAAATATGGGATAGAAAGATTACTATCATTTATCCTACGATTTCAACTGTGCAAAGAATTGGATATTAGATGCATCTTGACATAACTGTGAGTTATCATGAGAATGCCTGGTGAACCAATAAAAAGACTTTGTAATGGATGCTTTGTGGAGTTATCTATCTGCCCTTGTACATTACAGAGGACAGTTTGTACAGGACAGAATAGCCACACTAAGATGTACAATGAAAGGCTAAGAGAACTAGGTATGTTTAAGGTATGTTTAGCCTAATAAAGAGAAAGCTTAAGTGTGACATGATGCTGTAGCTGTCTTCGAATACTTGAAGGGCTGTCATGGGAAAGAAGGGGGTCAATTTATTTTTCAAAGCATCTGAAAGCAGGAAAAGAAGCAATGGGTAGAATTTTGTCAGAGGAAAATCCAACCTGGAACTAAGGAGAAATTTCCTGACAGCGAGAACAACTAGTCAATGGAACGGCTTACCTACCAGAGTTGTATGTGCTCCATTGTTGAAGGTTTTCAAGAAAATATTGCACAACCAATATTTGGAATAAGTTGGAATAAGCAGGGGGTTGGATTCGAAGACCTTCCAGCCCTATGATTCTCCCTGCAATCAGAGAATCCAGTTGCCACAGACTGACAACAGGCAGATTAAGACTGAAATGAGGCTCAAAGGCATACTAGCCAGGAGGGCAGGTAGAACAGAGTTCAACAGCCTATTAGACCTGAAAAACAACGACAAAACCATAGG
Organism: Bungarus multicinctus; assembly: GCA_023653725.1. Taxonomy (NCBI): domain Eukaryota; kingdom Metazoa; phylum Chordata; class Lepidosauria; order Squamata; family Elapidae; genus Bungarus; species Bungarus multicinctus. The sequence continues at coordinate 64,052,766 of CM042842.1, forward strand.
AACATTTAGGATCTTGTCCCACTGTAGTGTCATCCCTTTCATTCTTGAGTAAGCAAGAACTATATCAGAGGAATTTTGTTGCTCCTGCTACTATCCCTACCCGCCTCTTCCCAACCGTTGCAGTCCCTTGACTTCAAGGGAAGATTGACAAAGCCTAATAGATTCAAAACTGTTAAGGTTGCCCTTGAATGATGTTGGAATGAGGGAGGGGGGAATAACCACTTCCGCACCAAGGATAACTTAAGCCTCTGCAGTGTTAAATACAAATGTAAAAAAAAATACAAAACCCAAATGCTTGTCCTCTTCACTGTTATCACAGCTCGGTAATGGCTGGATGATCCTATAAGATGCAATAAATCACAAGTGAGGAAAGGACCCAAGTTATTTAATCTTACAGAACAGGTGGTTGTCTTGGTGATTTGCAATAGATTGACAAGAAATCCTGGCCCAAGTGTTTAGCAATGCCACAGCAGAATAACACCCATGGTGTTACTGAAGTGGGGAAAGGTTGGGATATTGTAACCTGCTGTTTGGAAGGCACTCCACATGATTGGGTTCAGAATTCTTTTAATATTAAATGTAAGCCCTTGCATCAGGTTTTCAATGGATGGGTCACAGTCCTCCAGTAATCAAGCAAGCAAGAAAAACAAAGCCATAATGAGTGATCTCAGAAACTTAAAGCTTATCTTGGCTGTTGTAGGACAAGTTACAGAGGCAGGCTGAACGATTACACAGTTCACATTCACAGACATCTTAATAAACTACTAGGTCAACTTCCTGCTGCTGTCCTCTGCGTATATCTATGGGGGACAAGGACCTATTAAACAAAATGGCACTGGTTTCTAATTAGGTACAAATCACTTTGTAACATATATCAATTCGTCAATTTATTGGGTGGAGAGAGCCAATGCAGCCGAACGGGTAGCGTGGCATGCCATAACATTCTATTCTTAGCTGATGAACAATGTATATATGTCAACACGTTTACATGTGAGCAAGACCAAATTTATTTGGGGGAGAGGGGAAAGGCCCATTCAGTCTGCATATTCTGACATCCCATTAGGATCATTTTAAGATTTCAGGAGGCCTTGAGGTCAAAATAGTCACTCTTCCCTTACCCCATTTTCTTCTTCCTGTATCCTGTAATAATGTACGAGTAGTCCTCAGCTTACAACCACAATTGAGCCTAGGATTTATGTTGCTAAGTGAGAAATTTGTTAAGTGAGTTTTGCTCCATTTTGCAACTTTTCTTGCCACATTTGTTAAACGAATCACTGCACTTGTTAAATTAATATTAAATGAGATCGCTAAGTGAGTCTGGCTTCTCCATTGACTTTGCTTCTCAGAAGGTTGTAAAAGATGGTCCCATGACCCAGGAGCACTGCAACTGCTATAAATGTGAGTCAGTTGTCAAGCATCCAAATGTAAATCAAGTGACCTTTTATTCTCCCCAAAATGCTGTAACAGTCACATTTTTCAATGCTGTCTTAACTTTGAATGGCCACTAAGTGAATTGTCATAAGTTGAGGACTACTTGTAGTTTGCTCCCTTGCTGTCTTTTATCCATTAGAGTTAGGGGTTCAAAAATAATTGGGAAACTGGAAATATTGAAATAGTTCTTGGCATTATATTATTAATTGATGGATTTTAATGTCTTGAAGTAAAAAAAAAGAGATCTATCTGAGCATTTCAAACAGTGAACTCTACTTACTATGAATCCTTTCTGTGTGGGGAATCTGGGGTTACTGTTTCATTGCTTCTCCCTCTGAAAAGGATCCTGTATACCTTTATGATGGAAGGCAGAATAGTATCACTTATTTTGTAAATAACTAAAAATAATTGCCAAGGGAAGGAAAATGGATAAAAAATTAACAGGAAGATCCTACGTTTATGTAGAAGGATGGTCTATTAAGCTTAATGAGGTTATTCCCAATCCTAATTAAAGAAATAACTGAAATTCCCATGCTCCTAAAGGTTGGTCATAAATTATACCACTAGCAGAAGCAGCTTAGTGGGAAATCTCAAATGCATTTGGAGGCCAAACTTATTCCTTGGGTTTAATTCCAATGTCAGCTAGACATCGTCTTGTTTTAGGAATTGGGGACAAGGTTATTATAATTTTCCCTTTTGCAAGATGGGAATTATGATGCCTTTGGCACAATCCTCCAATGCAGATCTATCGTGAATGAAGTCTCAGTTCAGTACAGTGAATTCTTACTCTGTATACATGAGGATGGTTTTTCTCATTTATGTCCATTTGATATTGATGGAATAAAACAGCACCTATCCATCCTATGCGATTTGAAAAAAACAACTCTAAACTGGGTTGGAAAACTATCCAGAAATCTCAGGGATGTAGGCTAAACTGGGAGATAAAAAACATATTGGAAGAAGGTAATACAAACCTTTCTATATTGACATCTATTATGTCAATAGAACTACAAGGACATATGCATGTAAGTTGCCAGGAATCAAACTAGATTTTTACTTATGAATACTTACATGCTTAAAATTACACTTTTAAAAGGGAAAAGTATCACTGGGTCATCTTTACTGAGCCAAAGAACAGCACAACAGAGACTTCAACCATGCTGGAATAAAATATAAGCAATTTCCTTCTGTCCGATAATGGGAAATATAGCGTTCCATCCGAAAGAGAAATCTCTTCCATCTCCTCCGCTTCCATTTTATTCTCTGAAAGCCACATAAATCTCTAATTTCTCAGAATAACCACACAATGCAAAGTGGAAGAGACAGACTGTCAACTGATTGTATAATCCGATGCATGTAGATTTTGCATTCATGACACAGATAGAGGAAATAGAGGAATTGATTTGATTTGATGCAAGTTTACCCATGTCTTTTGGGATGAGGGTATATTTCATTTAATTAAATTTGTTTCCCATCCAATCTTTTTGGAATGAAGTGCCCTGGAAGTTTCACATAGCTAGTATGAGAAATAGAGTAGCCATTACTCTAAATGGATATGCCACAAAATTTTGTAACAAATATATTCTTTCCATTCACCTAAGAGATTTGAATGAAGGTTCAGGCTCAATAGCTAATCCTATCTTTGTTACTATGAACAAAATATCCTTATGTAGTTCTGTTATCTTTACTCCTTGATCTTCAGTATTTTCTGGCTTTTGAAAAAAAATTCATGTACAGTCTACCTGTTTCTTGTCCAGTTTTATGTCTTTTAATTCTTATAATCTGGGATTGCATTTTCTTTCAATAATATCAGCAAATTCATTATGTGGAGGGAATTGATAGATTCACCCTTCATGAATTTCCTGAGTGTCCTTTAAACTCCATCAGAGCTAAGACTCATCACCCTCACATTTGGGAGTAAATCCCATATATTATGTATCGTGTAAAGAAGCATATGATTTGCTTGTCTTGAACCTAAAACTATTAGTTTGTTTCTGCTATGAATAATTTTATGAATGTTTGGTTGGTTTTCTAGTCATATTTGTTCTACACTAAAAACATTGCCTGCACTTCTTTATAGAAACTTTCTCCATCTGACCTGATCATTTTGGATTCCTCTTTTTACACCTTATCAAAGATTAGATCGCAAAAAAACAACTCAAAAACCAAAAACTTCTGTATGCTATGATTAAGCAACTTAAAAGGTTTGTACACGAATGTAATTCAAAGCTATCGTTAACAAAATACATCTTCTTCCCTATATTAATGAACAGATGCTTTCAATAGCATTATCAACAATAGAATAGAAAGCAATAATACTTGCAATGAGGTATTGGTGGTCATAACTTGTCATAAAGCCTACCATCAGAGTCCTTTGTAACTATTATTCCCAGTTAACCGGCAAGAACAGGATTGACTAGTGTTATGATTAATTGTTCTTCCACCATTCCATTCTTTGAAGAAATTCAGAAATGTTTGTTTCATAACAGTCTTTTTGATAAGCCAGGCTGAAAGATAGTGACACCTATGGATACCCACTGAAATTCTTCCTAGAGTTCTTCCTAATTTCTTTGCAGTCATCAGTTATAGTTTAGAAGTGTGGTAAATCTTGTAAGTAATTGAGAGCATTATGTGAAAATATTTGCAACTTCTACTGTTTTTGTGTTTTTCCTTTAACATACATAAAAAGGGAGGAAGATCATCCATGTCTTTTAAATTGGAATAGATAACACATGCATCCTTTTTATTCATGATGCATCTGTGTAATTTGGACTGGAAGAAGCTTCAAGAAATAATTTGAGAAAAAGCTCAAGAACCGCTTTGTTATTTCCATTGTCCTTTTTGTCATAAAGATCATGCAAACTCTGTACATTGGACATAAGGACAACAACTTTCAACCAGCCTGAATACTTGCTTTTTTAGAGGTTAGTGAGTATTGATGTATACTGTAATCCTTTTGTCCATAAAGTGATCTTAGAAATGATCTGTATATTTTCATGTTGTCAAATCCTCCTTTCTATCCATTGCAGTTCGCTGCCAGACTTGCAAAGGATGCCTATACATTCAGATCAAAGCAGAGTGGGATTCTGGCTTGATCGAAGGCTTACAGCTTCTTATCAGATGATACCCATAGAACCTGCTTGTTAGCTGATATCAGTCATAGAAACTTACCAACATGGCTTTTAAAAAGCAAACCCAAAAGTTTCTCTTGAGCTTTAAGTGGCATTCTAGGGATCATTCTCCCCTCCCCCCCAAAAATAGTGGATGGAACCACATCAAGAGTTAAACATGTTTTGCAATAATTTACATATAAATGTAATTAAAATTAATCACTTTTGATTTTTAAAAAGACTTTCTAGTCATGCTTTTAATCATTTGCTCTTTTTATCATTTTAGAAGTCACAAATTAATATCAACTTTTGGATATCTCCAGGGATTGCACCCAAGGCTTTCAAGGGCTACCAATGGACCTTAGGTTTCGGACTGTGAACAATGAGATTATCTGATTTCCGGTTGATCAAAGGAACCATTAACCACACCAAGCCTGTAGGTATGGACTGCTTTCTTTTTGTTGGTTGCCATTATACCTGAGGTCAAGGATCTATGAGGTATTCCTTCTCTCAAATTCTTCCTCTTCCACCCTGCTAAGTATTAAAATACCTGCTCGAATAGATCTATTTTCTACATCTTCTAAATCTTTATTCTTTGTAAGGCAATAATCAATGATCACCTTTGACTCACAATAATGAGAACCTGGTTTCTCTAAACCTTTCTCTCTCTGGACTCCCTGTCTCCCCATGGTTTAGGCCACGACTCCATCACTGCAGGCAGCATACTGGTTGTGAGCTGAAGTCCTTCAAATGTGGAAGACCCCACCCCCAAATTGGGAGAAACTCCTTAATGGCTCTGATATCGAAGAAGGCAAAATGAAGGGATAAGATGCCCTCTTCCAGCTTTTCCTTCAATGGGCTTCCAGGCTGAATGGGACAAGTAAGAAGCAAGGAAATTTTTTAAAAAAGCAAACAAACACAACTCAGCCCATCTTGAAAGAGCCTTAGGGTGCAGGCCATGCCACCACACCAACAGTGCCGCCACTTCAACTGCTGGTTTCTTTCATCTTGCTGCCTCTTTCATTTGACCTTGGATTTTCTGGGTTTTATCAGTTTCTTCTCTTTCTCTCTGTCTTCCCCCCTCCAGTCTTTCCTCCCTTGAACTCAGAACCTAAGTTGCTTATTTCTGCTTCCCTAAATGGAGCAGTTAACCAAAGCCAAGGAAGGAAACTCGTTTGAAGCAGCTGAACAAAGCACGGCAGTAATTTATATCCAACAAAAGTTTAGCGGCTTCTGGGCTTCAAACGCACTCCTTTCCCATCCTTAAGTTGCTCCCGATGTACCAAAATCATCTATAGCTGTGTTAACCACATGCCAAACTTGATCCAGCAAAAACAAAACAAAAACCAATTGGTTAACTTTGAAGATTATTCCTTTTTAAAAAAAAAAATGCTTAGTGCATTAGGTGAATTGAAGCCAGGTTGACTAATTCATGGGCAACCACATCTTGCAAATGCAGAAGCAAAGCAAGGCATTCAGATCAAGAAGCTAAAAAAGGGTGCTTTTACCTTCAGGGACCATCTCCCTGCCTCCCTCACCTGTCAGCTACCTGCCATTCCACCCCGAATCTGAGGACCTGCACAACCAGAAAGAGGTGGCCCACTTCGGATTCCTGGAAGGCCGAAGGACCAAACCTCCGGTTGTCTTCCCCCACTGCTAGAGGAAAGGCGAACGGGGAAGCTTTCCCCCACCTGAACCTGAGGCCGGAGAAGCGAGCCATCCTCCACGCCTCAAGAAAAAGATAAGAGACGCGCGCACTTGCCCTGGCCGGCCGTGCGGTATTGGAGCTATGCGAAGCACGCGGAGGGCGCGCTACTCTGCCTAACAAAAGGCTCCGGCCTGGAGTGAGGCCTGGCGATCCAATGTCACAGCCGAGCCTGGAGGGCCCGCTGGGCGAGTCAGGAAAGGCCTCTGCTCTCTTTTCCCAGGGGGATCAGCTAAATATAGGCCCTCGGCCTGGCACTGGTCCCAATTTCCGGACCGTGGGCCGTTGGTTGTATATAAAATAATAATTAAAAAAAAAAAGATTAGCGAGGAACAACTGCGAAGCGCCGCGGGACTTCTAACCGCGACGGAGTTGCAGCCCTTCCCCCCCCCCTTACACCCCCACCCCGCCCGGCCTCGGAGATTCGGTAACTCGGAGGGCCAGGGGGTGGGAGGAGGGATCCGCTGGCTGGACCAGCGAGTGACACCGAATCCCCCCGCTCGGTCGGGAGGCCACCTGGCCTGCCTCGGAGTGTCAAATGATTAGCAGGTCCTTATTTATAAAGTTCAAGCTGTTTTCCTCCCGCCCCCCACGGTCAGCGGGCGGCTTACTTTATTTTCGTCCGCATATCCGCGGGTCTAAATGTTTACTTAGGGTGGAATAATATTTATGGTTTCTCTAGAAAACAAATCGGGCCCCGGGCAAGGCGCGTCCTCCGGCCCTTGTCCAGCAGGCGCGCTCCGGCCCGCCGGTTGCTTAACGGGAAGAGGGCAGATTCGGCAGCCGAGCGGCAGAAAGGCGTCTTCCTCCCTCCCTCTCTTCCTTAGGGCACATGCTTCGTATTTTGGGGAGAATAAAAGGGTGTTTTTTTTTAATTATTCCAGCGGTTTACTAAAAAAAAAAAAGGAAGGAAATGATCCTCCATTCTTTGATCTGATCTCCCTTTTATTTTACAGAACGGAAATACAGACCTCTTCCAAATTAGGGATCATATCCATGGGTTCTAATAGTTCGACGCTGAGCCCTGATTTAAGGCCGATCCCGATTTAAAAAATGCCTCGAATCTTTGCCCGCGAGACTGGTACATAACACGTAGGATGAAGTCCCCCCTATTAGGCCCAGATGGCTTAATTAGGCTAAAGTCGTTTGGTACATCAAAGCATTTGTCCACCAAGATTCAATTAGAATATGCAGTTAGAGTCTCTCCTAATTTTGCGGAGTGGCAGGCTGTCAACAGTGGCATATCAGTAACTGAGCATTGGAATTAAATTCTGAGTCTTGTGACTTTGATTGCAGTTCAAAAGAAGTCAATTACAAGCTTTCTTGAACTTGATTCCAGAGACTAAAGTTAGATGCTATTTCAACAGAAGAAAAACATATTTAATTTAAAGACAAACAGAATCCTAACACTTCTGCAGTTCTTTGAACATGGAGGAAAATGCAGTTAATAAAAAAAACCAAGGTGAAGAATTCCAGTTTTTAAACTTATTAAATTTAATTTAAAAAGAAATGAGTTTTGTATGGTTCTGTATTAATTCAGTATAATTCCTTCCTTCCTTCCTTCCTTCCTTCGAATTGTTTTTATTACCAGATCATCTGACAAATTGCCCCAATCTTATTTCTTTATTATGGAAGTTACTTTACTATATCTTAATTTATATAATTTACTAATAATTCATCTAGAAGTGTGATCCAATCTGTAGCAATTTTATAACATTTTTAGAGAAGTGTCACTAGATATATCTAGATTTAGATATCGATTGATGGAAAAGATGAAGGATGATCTTTGGGAAGGATCTTCTTCCTCTTTAAGACATTAAAATTTTCAGTCTATTGTATTTTTAACAGAATAATGTATCCCATGTATAAGTTCTATTGAATTTTTTTGGGGGGGTTGAAAAAGCTGAATGACTACAGAATTTCCCAATGGAGCAAAATCGTTTTTTTATAACTCTCTTTCATATGATGTACTAACTGGAAAGCAAACACCAAACGTGCCGTTTTAAAAATTTATTTACAAAGCTGTGTACAACACGAAGGAATAACATTTAGAATACATATATTCATTCATATATAAACAGACTTCTATAATAGAATGACGGAGACGACTCTCCCCTTCTTTTTTTTTCTGCTCAGTTCTTTCATATTTAAAACGCCTTCCCTTATCGTTTTTCTGCAAATTTGGATTTATTTCGAAGAAAATTACCGGAGGAAAAATGAGAACCTTCAACAAAAGTGAAAGTTCGAGACTCCTAAGCTTGAGCGTTCTCGACTTCCCGTTTTCCCTTTTTCTCCCAATTTTTTTCTTTGCTTTTGCTTTTTTTTTTGTGCCAAATATGGACCGTTAAAAAAATAAAATTAAAACTGCAAAGGAAAGTCCGCCATTGCCTCTCGCCCTCCCCACTACAAATATTGAAGAAAGAGGTCGCCGCGGGTTGCGTGTCAGCTTTACCTGCAGCGTCCGAACCCTTCTTTCCTATGCGTTTTACCAGCCTTGTTTCGGGGCTCCGCAAGCCTCCGGTTTTACCACCGGCGAAGGCCACGGACTAAGGCAGAGATGCGGCCACTGGAGCCGATGGAGTCCGCAGAGAGTCGTGGCGAGAAAGGAGTCTCTGGGCGAAGCGGGAGGCGGCCACGAAACCACCCCCTTCCCTCGATTCTTTCGCAGGATCGGAGAAAAAGGCGGAGAGAGGAAGGGAAGGAAGGAAAGAAGGGAGAGCGGGTCCCGCGCTCGCCCGCCGAGCTACTGCGCCGGCCACTTGGCCTGGACCGCGCCGGCCGAAGCGGCGGGCTGCAGGAACTGTCCGGAGAGAATGTTTGTAGGCACGCTGAGGATGGGCGCGATGGCCGCCGTGGTCCTGGCCAGCGCCAACGGCTGGTGGGCCAGCAAGCCCGACTGCGCGGTGACGGGCGGCCGGAGGAACGTCTGGGCGCTGACGGCCGAGGAAGAGCTGGAGGCTGGCCCGCCGCCCCCGGCGCCCGCCCCGATGATATTCTCGATGCTGAAGGAAGGCCGGCCGCTGGGCTCGGCTTTGACCCCGCCGGCCGCAGCGCCCGCCCCGGCCACCGCGCCGAGGCTGCTGAGCTGCAGCTGGAGGCTGGGGCTGAGCTGGGCGTTGAAAGCTTTCCGGCTCAGCTCGCCCGAGGGCAGGAGGGGCACGGCGGGCGGCATTATGGGTCCGACGGGCGGGATGTAGGGGTACTGCAAGGCGGCCGGGTGCGGGTAGGCGCCGTGGGGCAGGCCGTAGGCTCGGCCGTAGGGGCCCGAGGAAGAGGCGGCGGCCGCGGCCGCGGCGGCGGCCAGGCTGTAAGCGCCGAAGCTGTGCATCATGAGCGCCGTCTGCTCACGCAACTGCTCCTGCTGGTGTCGCTTGAAGCGCTTGCGGCGCCGCAGGAAGGAACCGTTGTCGAACATGTCCTCGGACTGCGGGTCCAGCGTCCAGTAGTTGCCCTTGCCCGGGTTGCCCGGCTCGCGGGGGATCTTGACGAAGCAGTCGTTGAGCGAGAGGTTGTGGCGGATGGAGTTCTGCCAGGCCGGGAACTTCTCCCGGTAGTAAGGGAAGCGGTTGCTGATGAACTCGCAGATGCCGCTCAGCGTCAGCTTCTTCTGTGGGCTCTGCAGGATGGCCATGGTGATCAGCGCGATGTACGAGTAGGGCGGCTTCACCAGGCTGCTCTTGGGCTTGCCGCCGCTGGAGGCAGCAGCCGCAGCGCTCGCCGCCGCCGCCGCCCCGGCCGGCGCGGCCGGCGCCGAGCCCTCCTCGTTTCCCTTCTCCTCGACGGGGCTCCCGCCGCCGCCGCTGCTGCTGTTGCTACCCGAGCTCATCTCCGCCGCCTCTTTGGCCATCAGCAGCTCGGCCGCCTCGTCCAAAGCCAGCGAGGCAGGCAATCTAGCCAACCCGCTGCCCGGGCTGCCGCCGGCCTCCAGGTCGCTGCCGCCGCCGCCGTCCCGCTCCTCCAGGCAGTCGTCCCCCTCGCCCACCACGTCGATGTCCACATCTTCCGCTGTCAGCACCGTCTGGCCGGACATGTCGTTAGCGCTCAGGTTGCCCGACAGAGTCATCCCAGCTCAGGAAAGGGAAAGTGGAGGGTGGGTGGGGGGGCCAATTAATTGCGACGGCGATAATCGGAAGAGCCGGGAGAGAAGAAGGGACTCAAAAGTGCCTCTGTCGGGAAGGGACGGGGGAAGGAAGAAGGGGGATCCTGGGGACACTTGGACCCAAATCCGGCCCCTCTTCGAGCAGAGTGCTTCTCCAACAGGTAGCGGCGTCAGCAGCCAGAGAGGGAGCCTCCCCCCGTCCCCAGCCTTCCTCTTCTTCTTCCTGCTCCTCCTCCGTTACCTGCCGGCCACCAGGGCCTCCTCCTCCTCCTCCTCACCCAGCTGTCGGCATCCGAGAGCAGACTGCAACCTTTGCCCACCTTGGCGGCGACTGCGCTGAGAGGCGCCCGCCGATCTGCGGGCCAAGCCTTGCACGCAGCTCGAGTGAGACGCCGGCAAGCGGGGCGGCCACTCGGGGCTTTCCTTTCAGCAGCCTCTCCCCGATCGCCAGTCAAGCAGCAGCAGCAGCAGCGACAACGACGGGGCGGCAGGGAGCAGGCAGAGGCCGAAGGGGCGAGGGCGGCGGCGGCGGCAAAACCGAGCGAGCGATTCGAGCTTCTGTACCGTTTTTCGCTCCTGGTCTGGATCCCTTTAGGGTTCCTCCGGCCCGGAAGGACTCCTGGCTTCCAGACACCTCCGGGCTGCTGTGGTGCTGAACGGTGTTTTCCCCCAAGCGAAGCGATTGGCGACCGGCGACCCTCTCCCGGCTCATCGGAGTGGTTGTGGCCGCCACCGCCGAGGCTATTGCTGCAGGTTAGCTCTCTTCGGCTGCGGGATCTCCATCTCCCCTCTTGCCTTCGCTCCAAACCTTCCTCTTTCTCTTTGCCTTTACTCCTCTCTCTGCCCCCACCTCGCTGTTTTCAAATCCCACAAACACCCCCTCCGTCTTCTCTGTTTAGGTTCACCCCCCCCCTTTTTTTTTTTCCTTTTCTATCTCGAAAGGGAGGATGGGCGGAGGGAGAAAAGGTTCAGTTTGGCAGCCCAGCGAGCAGGAGAGGGCGGGGAATCCACGGGCGTTATAAGGAACTCGGTTGCCACTTAGGAAGTGCCTTTTTTTAAAAAAAAAAAGGCTGCCTGATAGATTACTTTCCAGTTAAAGATATACTAGGGGGCGGGGCCACGTGACGGCTTGACGTCAGCGCCCCCCTGGCAGGCCAAGCCCGGCTCAAGTTGTTTCAGGGGGATTGTCAACAAAGAGACAACGGTGGCTTCTTTCCCCCTTGATCACCACCAAATGATCGGCTCGGCTCCCTTCAGGGAAAACTTGCCTCGTGGCAGGTCTCCCCAGCACGGCCCCTTAAAAAGCAAACATACACCTGCCCAGGTCGCCAATTTTATTCCAATAGGAATGGATGGAGCATCAAAACAAATCAAAACAAAACAGCCACGCTGGAATTCGATGAAGGCACGCACACACGCACACACACAGGAGAGAAAATACCCCGTGCAATCTTTTCAGAATTGGGCATCTCCACACACACACGCACACTTGGCACCTGGGAAAATATTTTCGAAAGAGAGAGAATGCAAAGTAAGTCTTCAACTGTGTCAGTCGGGCTGGATTAGGAATTAAATGGTAGAACCAACTGTAAAAATACAATTATGTTGCCCTGGAATGTTTTGGTTTTTTAAATCCGGTTTTTTTTTTGGGGGGGGGGGGGGTTGAACATCTATCCTCTCCATAACTTCGGAGAAAATGTTTTTCTTTTTGTTTTTCTATTTTTTTTCTCCACTTACCAAATAAATACCAGCATCCGCTGGAAAACGAAGTAGGAAAAGATGGGTATCTATTCATCTTGTAGGTCAGTTGGGGATCGAAATAAGACCCAAAGACATAAAATAACCACGCCTCCCTCAAAGAAAAAAAATGGGAAGAGAAAGAAAAATAACCAAAAGAAGAGAGAGAGAGTGTGTGTACGCTGTAGCTTTATTATTATTGGTGGTATCTTGCAGAGGTGTTAACGACGTAATAATAGCTCATTAGCATATTAAAAGATAGGAAATGGGGAAGGGGGACATGTGTGTGAATGGAAATATTTTGGTATTCACCTCCAAGCTAAGCCTTGTCCCAAGAAAACAAACTCCAGGAGGTAGCCAGTTCTCAAAGTTTGTTGCAAAGGTCTATTTCCTCCTCTTTAAACAAAAGCCTCCGTTTCCAGAGAAAACAATTGCTTGGGGTTTAGGTAGGAAATGACTCGCTTGGTAGGTGGCTTTTCTTTTTTACTTTTCGTCCTATGTATTGTTGTAATGATTGTTGTGACTTCGGAGAAATGTTGATAGGAACAACAACAACAAAAACAACAGTCATCAGGGGAAAAAAAAGAGGTGTTTTTTTCGGAATCTTCAAAAAAAAAAAAAAACCTGCCGAAATCCACCTGCCTGGACTGCCCTTGTATTGCGGCTTTTGTTTTCGTCACATTTTTTTACAGCTTTCGGATAAAATAGCGAGACATCTTTATATTTAAACGGGAGCGAAACCCGCGAACCCAAAAGGTGGGTCCGCCTTGCGCAGGAGAAAAGGGGAGTTGGCTTTAAGACCGAGTGTCGAAACGTGCTAATGAAGAAAGAAATGGCAAGAATAGTATACAGAAGGCACCGGGTGGGAGGGAAATATCCCCCCCTCCCAGTGATTTATGCTCTGAGCAAAGGGAAAGTAAGGGGGGTGGGTGTGTGTGGAAACCTGGCTCTGCATGGAGACCATACCTCCAGATCACTGTTCACACGAGAGAGGCTTGCAAGTTTTACCTCTGATAAAACCGGCACTCGTAAGTTACATTTCTCTCCCCCACCCCATCCCACCTCTATCGCCATCGCCTCGCCAATCGGTATGGCAGTGGAGGGGCGACCGCCCTATTGGGTGATCTGCCACAGGACGTCCTCCCAAAACCCCCCCAAGTGGACAGGACTTCGAGCAAAATGCGACCCTGTTGTAATTTTGTCCCTCTCTGTTTTGCAAAGGTAGAGGAAAAAGGGACTTTCCGTAGCTCCTTTTCGGAAGCTCACCTTTTGCAGAAGATCTTCGGTGCGGTTCTACGATCCGCAGCTTTGGAGCGATTTCTTCCAGCTCCTTAGCTAGTCAGAGAAAGCGACTGTTTCCCGGTCTTGATTAGATGGGAGAAAGAAACCAGGCTTGACTAATTCGGACCGGTTAGTTAGGAAATGTGAGGTGCCTGTTCGCGGGAAGGATTCGTAAACCAGGTTTATATCCCACCCCAACAAACACGCGTCCTGACCGTGGGAGGCTTTCTCTGTCCATTTTTCTTTCTTTCTTTTTTTTCCCTTGGTCTCTTCGTGGTGGAGCCTTTACCTTTCAATGGTCCCGGGGTGAATTCCGACCTCTTGGACCTTTGCAAAACCTTTGCAGGTCTCCGTGCGCGCGTGTTACAGCAATGAATACAAGGAATCCGAGCAGGAGTGGGCCGATCTCGTCACTCCCTGGAGAGAGAGAGAGAGAGAGAAAATCCCTTTCTCAAATACAGATACGCATTACAAAAACATCCGTTTCTTAGGTGATTTTCTGTGAAACCTCGCCGGGGATTGTAACAAGGTGATGAGAGAAAGAGAGAAGGAGGGAGAGAACATCAGTTTAGAAAGCGTCGCCTTCATTTGTTGAGCTTTTGCTTTGACACAACTGAAGTCAAATTAATTGATTCATACCATTAATTACGGTGCTTAGCGTGGAGGAAACGTATCCCTTCGATTAGGACTCTATTGTGCTAATCTCTTGTTCCATCAGTGTTACCATCTGATGCTGGAAGGAAGAGGGAGGGTGACTGCCGGAGGGTGGTGTGTGTGTGTGGAGTGGCGGGGAGAGAAAAAGGAGGCAGGAGAAAGCATGGAGGGCAAAGTTTGGGGCTTTTGGGGGCAAATCGAGCAGGACGCCTGAGTTTGAAGCCAGGCACCACCCGCAAAGCTAGTATTCATTCGCTCGCGGGCTTCCTGTAGGAAGGGCCAAACCTAGAATTCGCCTGGCTTTGGGGCCCATTTTTGACTTATCTCCTGTTCGCCTTTTCCTGTGTTGCAAAAAAACACCGTTTTTTTAATTTATTGGATGGGTGCTTATGTTGCACCTTCTCTTAAAATACTCCCTAAGGAGAGAAAGGTGTCCGAAGCACAAAGGCCGGTGCTCACATCCAAAAGCTAATTTGGGAAAGAAAGGGGCAGCCTCTTTCTTTCTTTCGTATGTGTATGCGCGTGAATGAGGTGGGGGGAGAGAAGAAAGAGAGAGATGGAAAGGAAGACGCGGTTGCCTGAAGGAAGGATGAGCTTAAGCCAAAGGCCAGGACCACCCATTAGCGATTGGGTATAAGGGAACCCTTCAGTAAAGTTTGCTCTTTATACCCCTAAGTTTTCCAACTTCTTGGCGAAGCTTCCCCCCTGCGTCCACTTTGGTGACTGTGGAACACACCCCTCTCTCCCTCCCTCCCTCCCTCCCTCTCCTGAAGAAAATAATTTTAGAATAATAGCTAAACTTTATCCGAAGAAATGCTCCTAATCTGAAAAAGAGATTAAAAAAAAAAATTAAAACGGAGGCGAGAGCCGATTCAGGCGAGAGAAAAGCTTCTTTGTAGATATGTACAATAATGGACAGGCGCTGTTTAGCAACTACTAAATCGGAAACTACTGTCCAGATCGATAGGGAGTCAGATAGAGACGTAGCTGAGCTTGATGGGAGGGGGGGAGGAAGGAGGGGGAGACGCGGAACGAACAACTTATGATAGGAGAGGAGATATTAATTACAGTCCACTTGGAACCTAGGATGAGCAAGTGAGTGCCTAGCCCGCAAAGTGAGTTAAAAATGAATCCGGAAAGGAGGTAGGACTAAAAAGGAGGAGAGGGAAGGACGGCCAGATGCTTTGGGCTACCTTCTTCTCCCGGAACCAACTATATATTTGCTCTTCTCCTGCGTCCCGTGACTTTCAGGGAATAGTTGTAGAAATCCTTGATCTTTTTAATCCTTACCATTAAAAAAAACAAACAAACAAAAAAAAACCGGAGCGTTTTTAATCGAAAAGGGAGTAGGTCAATAAAGAGAGTACAGGGCCAGTACAGAACCAGAAGGTGTTCTGGTTTCTCTAGGTTTCGATGAGGATGCTGTGAAGTCCCCTTAAATCGAACTGGACGGGCAGACTTTTCTCGTTAGCAGTTCGGAAAATGAATTGGAGGGGGGAAAAGTCGCGTTCCGACCACGTTTCTTATACGGCGAGCGGAAGGAAGGTAGAAGGCAAGGAGAGGAGGAGGAAGAGTGGGGGGTGTAATCTAATTAAATTCTCCCCTCCGCAAGAGTTTCACGGCCTTCCTTTTGAAGATGCACCCAGCTTGGCCCTTTTAGATAACATCTGCCCCCCGCCCCGCTACACACACACACACACAAAGCCACGATCCCATCGAAATCTATCCAATCCAGGCTCCGTTTCTGTGCGTGCGATGAGGATGGTGGGGATACTGTAATACAAAGTTGGTGCTCTAAAAGGAATAATAACAAACCGCGCGTAAAAAAATCGCCAAACGAAAAACAAACCCAAACACGGGAGACGTTTGAATACCCAAACACAGGGGGAGGGAAGAGATGAGGAGGGGTGGAAGAGAAGAAGTAGCCTCGTGTTTCCAAACGGATATCTTTGTCCTGGGAGAAAAAAAAAAGTACAAACATCCCTTTTGTGAAAGGCAACACGTTTAATTAACGAGGAGAGAGAGCAGTTAGGGGCCAAAAAAACCCCGACGAAAACGGTGTGATAAATTTATGGCATTGTTAGCGTGCTTTTAATTATGGCTATTATGTTAATTATTGCCCATTAGCCGGGAGTTATCAGCGGCGTGTCAGCTTTAATCAAAACGGGGCTTTCTCTTGAAAATGGTTCTTTCCCATCCGCAGTCAGGGACAGCGAAGAGGGGAGAACAGGCAAGCAGAGCTGAGGCGGCTGAAGAACCTTCCTTCCTCCCGCCCGTCCGTCTGTAGGCCTGGGTCGACAGGAGAAACCAAATTAAAAAATGACTTCCTCTTCGAAAAGAGCGGGGGGGGGGTTGTTTTGTTTTTGGACGACGTGGTCCTGCGCTGGCTTCTTCCCCCTCCGGAGATTCCCGCGCCCCCTCCCCTCCGGGCCAAAGGCTGGGAAAGAGGAGAGAAAAAAGAGCGCGCTTTAGGCCCCGGCCTTTCCCCAGCTTTCGCCTCACCGCCCCTCCTTTCCCGCCCCTTCTTTAGAGAGGCCGCTTCATCATGCCGGATCACTCTGTCAAACAAGATGTTCCAGCTCGTTTTTATCCGTCCCGTTTTACAAGACGTGTCTCTCTCTCCCTCCTCCGCCCCCCTCGCGCTTCCCCATGTCGTGCGGGCCGGCGCTCGCCAGACGAACAACCTTGCAGCCCCCGAAACCCGGAGCGCCCGCAGGCCCCAACCCAGGGCCGGGAGGGGTGGGGTGGGGTGACGAGAAACTGGGGAGACCACATCCGCGGGAGAGGCGCCCCCTTTGGGGGAGGGGTGGATTTTGGCCTCACTGAGGATGCCCCTTGCAAACAACGTGGCCCCGGTTTTTCCCCCGTCTTGGATTGGGAAGAGTTCGCGTCCCATCGCCCCCCCAATTTCCCGGTTAGGAAACCGGGGAGTGCGGAGCCCATCTTGGAGAACTAGTACAGTGAAAGGTTCAGAGGGTGCTTGGTGGGGTTTAGATTTCTTAGATTAACAGAGTTGGAAGGGACCTTGTAGGTCATCTAGTCCAACTCCCCCCCCCCCAAAAAAAAAAAAAACAGGAAACCCTACACCATTTCTGGCAAATTTGTCAAAGGGTTGAATCGCCCTATGAAATTATTCTGGCACTGGCCAATGGCGGGGGGGAAGGACAATAAAAGCCCCTCACCCTTTCTATCTGGCTGGGGAGGCTTCCGAGGAGACATTCCCCCCTCAATAAAGCTTCAGGTAATAAGGGGAGCTCCTGCCTGCCGGTTAGGAAGCAGAGCCTCAGGCCCGGGAAGCGAGCCTTAGATCCGACAGCGAGAGCCGCCTTGGGACAGGCGGAGCAGCGCACGCAGGGGGTCTTTATTGCCCGAAGAAGCCACTTTCTGGACTCTTTTTCTCTCAGGAGGAAAAGTCCTCGATTTAAGGGGATTTAAGCTCAGTCTAAGCCAGTCCAGGATTGTTGTCTCTTTCAGCCTGCAGACCCATCCACAGATGGGTTACCCTCAACCGGGGCTTCAACATCCTAGTCATCACTAACTCGTCCAGGGACAATAAGGATGAGGGGTGCTGTGTAGTCCACCTACTTATGTCGGAAAGCTCTGCTTACCTGGGAGTAAATCTCATGGAACTCGTTCTCGCTTCCTCTTAGCGTGGAGGGGATTTAGACTGTAAAGTAGCCCATTATCTTAAATTCAACACGGATTCGAGAGTGGGTCTCGTCAAGTGTTTGGACCTACCCCAGAGGGGCGGACCCAAAAGAGAAAACTCTGAAGCCCTGCTAACTAGCTAGATCAGGGGTCTCCAACCTTGGCAACTTTAAGCTTGGAGGACTCCAACTCCCAGAATTCCCCAGTCACCTTTCCAACTTTAAGCTTGGAGGACTTCAACTCCCAGAATTCCCCAGCCACCTTTCCAACTTTAAGCTTGGAGGACTTCAACTCCCAGAATTCCCCAACCACCTTTCCAACTTTAAGCTTGGAGGACTTCAACTCCCAGAATTCCCCAACCACCTTTCCAACTTTAAGCTTGGAGGACTTCAACTCCCAGAATTCCCCAGCCAACCTTGGCAACTTTAAGCTTGGAGGACTTCAACTCCCAGAATTCCCCAGCCACCTTTCCAACTTTAAGCTTGGAGGACTCCAACTCCCAGAATTCCCCAGCCAACCTTGGCAACTTTAAGCTTAGGGGACTTCAACAACTGGGAGTTGAAGTCCTCCAGACAAAGTTGCCAAGGTTGGAAACCTTGAACTAGACAATTTCAGGCAGATTTCCTTCCCACCCACACACTTACCAGCTAGGACTGGGACAAGCACCGTTCTCTTACTTTTTTTTCTTTGGCAGGGTTTCCAGGCATACCAGGGCCTTCCTGTAGCCACCTTTCTCCTCTCTATACATTCGGAGCAAGATACACGGCACCCCTTTCCTTACCCCCACAACAGAAACCCAGTGAAATCAGTTACTCGAAGATAGCGAGCATCTCTCAAAGGTGAATTTCCACCGCGGAGAGGACGGAGAGGAAACCTCTTCCGATTTCTGAACCTTAGAGAAGCCGTTTGTCTTGGTTAAGAGGAAGTTCAAGATCAGGGGCAGCCGCCGAGTTTTTTTTTTTGGAACCGCCCACCCGTTCCCTCCTCTTGCTTTAAATTGAGGGTGATGGATCGGTTATTGAGATTTAACAGCGATGCCTTGCTCCAGTCGCCGGGAAAGAAGGGTGACCCCGGCGAGTTCACGACTTCAAGCACCCGGGGCTCCCTGGATAACAGAAGTGGGAGGTCTCTCGTGGTCTCCAGATGCTAACCATGCCCACATAACGCGAAACCAGTGGGTGGCGGGGGTCGTAGTCCCAACAGCTATTAAAAGCACCCCGTTTGGAGGCAGCCATAGCTGTCAGCATCCCGCTCTGACAAAAGCAAGGACGCGTCAGCCCAGCATAGAATTATGTTTTGTGGCCTCTTCCGACAGGTTTGCAAAGTTCTGGGATTCCTTTTCCAATGCAATGCAAGTATCCCAAGTGCCACAAAAAGGCACCCACATCGAATCCAAACAATAGAAGCTAACAATATGTGTGAGGGGATTACTAAAAGGAGGGAGGGAAAAGCCCCTCCCAAGCCCCTCCCAGATCCCGCCAGCTTTAACATGTAGAGCAGGGATTGAGTTGATTTCGATTATAAATCCAACATAAGGAAATAAGAATTATATCCGATTTCTCATTGCCTTATACTGCACCTCCGTTTTGTTAGCGGATTCTCCTCTGCTCCATTCCCGCCCCTCCATTTAAAGGGAGATAGAGCTGTTTCTTATCTTTCCAATGTCACATTTTTTGGAAGGATGGGCGGTTGCGCATTTAATTTATAACTAGGGCAGCGGAGAGGGCGCTCCATAGAATTCCACGGGAAGACTTCCTTCAGAAGAACCGGCCTCTTCAAGGCCACTTGGAAACCTAGATAAAAGGGGATTGAAACAATGGCCACGATTTTAAACCCCTGGGTACTAAGACTGCTCTTTGTGACACGGAACTGCTGTGGGATAATTTATAGTTGTCTCCTTTGAGGAGACCCTTGATCTTCGCCTAGCCGGATGCTTCCCTTCAACAAGGCACAGGAGCTCGGCCGCCTCCAGAAGCCGGGGAGAAAAGAATCGAAAGATTGGCAAAACAGGATTTTCTTTCTCCGCCAATAAATCGGGACTCCTCTGCATAATTACAATACTCATTTAGGAGGGCTCTATAAAGAGCAATGCGGGAGGGGTGGAGGAATTATTTCAGCCTTTCCTGCAGAAGGGCGATTTGGATCAGAATCTGGCGTGGTAGAGGCTGGTTTAGACTCTTAGTCAAAGAAGTCGTTGGGAACGAGAGCGATGTATTATTGTATGTGTGTCTATTTGTGTTAACCCTTGTTATATTTTTAGGATGGGTATTATTCCTATCGTATCACGATAAACCCACTCGAACCCACTCAAGATCCAAATAAAAGTGACCCCCCCCCTTTGCCCCCCAGCGTCTCCTAAGGGGCTTATTTTCATTGCTCTCATTTAGGCACCCGGACGGCTCCTTCTCAGACATCTCCTCCAAAAGGCACCTCATCCCCCGGATTCGGCTGGAAGGGAGAGTTCGCGGCCCCTTCGCAAGGAGAGACAAAAGAAGATTCGCCTTCCGAAGCGACTGGGGCGGGACGCGCAACGATTTCGGGATGTTGGTTTGGCCTTCGGTGGAAGCGTATTCCGTCCATTGGTTTGAGTGGGTTTCCAGCAGAGTTGACTGTGTCGTCTTCTTCTAACCACCTGCTGTTTTGTTTGAAGTGGCACAAGTCGTATACCCCACCTTTCGTTTCACTACCCTAAATCAGTCCTTTCTCAACCTTGGCAACTTTTACATGTGTGGACTTCGACTCCCCGGGAAGTTGAAGTCCATAGTCTTAAAAGTTGCCACGGTTGAGAAAGAATAAGACTCAGAATAGAGCGGGAGGAGATCCTGGAGGTCTTCTAATCCAGCCTCCTGCTTAAGCAGGAGATCCTATACCTATATCATTTCAGAAAAGTGACCGTCCAGTCTCTTCTTAAAAAAGAGTGATGAAGTGATGCACCCACAATTTTTGGCTGCAAGCTGTTCCACTGGTTAATTGTTCTCACTGTTAAAATGTTTCTCCTTAATTAAGGAGATAAATTAATAAACCCTGCCCTAGATCAGGGATCTCCAACCTTGGCAACTTTAAGACTTGTGGACTTCAGCTTTGCTGACTGAGGAATTCTGGGAATTGAAGTCCACAAGTCTTAAAGTTGCCAAGTTTGTAGACCCCTGCCTAGATCACAATGGTCTGGCTTGATCATCTCCTCTCTTTCAGGAAAGCATGGTGATGCCCTGTGACCAATATAGTTCCAAGGATAAAACCTTACCTCCCTCTCTCTCCTCTTCTACTCCAGTTTTCTGTTGGCTGCTTTTTAGCAACACAGGGTCTAGTGCAGAGGTGGTATTCAGCAGGTTCTGACCAGTTCTGGAAAACCGGTAGTGGAAATGTTGAGTAGTTGGGAGAACCAGCAAATGCCACCTCTGACTGCCCCCCCCCGCCCCCATCTATTCTCTGCCTCCTACGTTTTGTTGCCCTGCACAGGAGAAAGGAGCTGGAAAGGAGATTAGTGGGGTGGGGAGGGAATGGGATTTTACAGTAACCTTCCCCTGCCACCAAGCCATGCCCACAGAACTGGTAGTAAAAATTTTTGAATCCCACCATTGGTCTAGTGGGGTCTAGTAGTCCCATTTCCTTCCCAGCCAGTGGCTGGAGCAAGTACATCCCAGGATATCCTTTCTTTACTCTTAAGGCTTCATTCAGGATCAAATCAGAGAACCATGATCTATGTTCAACCATGTTCTAATGGTTGAGATCCTGGCCTAGAAGTTCTAGTGAGTTCTAGTTCCACCTAAGGCATGAAAAACCAACTGGGTGACTTTGGGTCGGTCACTCTCAGCCCAACCCACCTCACAGAATTGTTGTTGTGGGAAAATAGGAAGAGTTTGAAATATGTTCACCCCTGGAGTTTCTTATAAACAAGACTAAAGGTGGGATGATGATAATGATGATGATGATGATAATAATGATAACAACAACAACAACAATAATAATAACAATAATAAATCAAATCATTTCAGGAAGAACTCAGCTCTCTCTCAGCCCCTTCTCTTTCCCTCTTGATTCTGTAGGAAGTTAGCACCCACCCCTCTCCTAGAAAAATGAAATATCCTGGGAAATATTAAAAAGGCAAAATATTTCATTTTTCTAGGAGAGGGGTGGGTGCTAACTTCCTACAATTCCTTTTCAATTGCAACATAAGCAGAGCACACACTATTCTTTCTGATATCTCCACCCCCCCCCACCCCCAAAAGAAAAAGAAGGAGAACAAGAACAATGTAACTTAACCTGAAGCGGGTTCCTCCAGCCAAGAGCAGCCTTCCTCAACTGGCATCCTTTAGTTAGGTTGGATCCAACTCCCATCCACAGCCATTTTCCAGGTTGAGACAGGTGGGAGGTCCAGTCTAAAGGATCTGCAGGACTCCAGGTTAAAACGGGGTGAGAATGGGCTGTTTCAGACAGAGATAAAGGCAGAAGGATCGCGGACAGTCAGCTTCCCACCTTTATTCAAGTTTAGATTCACTTGGATGGGGGTCAGGGAGAGATGGATGGGCTTTAGGTTTCAGCAGGGCATCTTCCTTTAGGAGAAGAGAGATATTTCTGGGGACGCCACTGGAATTATGCCTCCCCCTTTTATGCCGCTTATATGCAGCTCCCTAAGACATTGCAGGGGTCTCCCTGTAGGGAAGACCACTAAAGACAAGAACCAAAAGGGAGAGGGGTGTGTGTGCCAAGGAGTATTTGAGGCCAGTGAGCAGTGTGTGTGTGTGTGTGGGTGCTGTCCAGCCCTTTTTTTTGCCAGTGAAAAGATTACAATATGTTGGGGGAAAATCTTTATTCCTCCAAAGAGTCGGGTGGGAGAGATACATTTGGGAGTTTTGAAGCAGCCCTGAAACTGGGGTGGGGTGAGGGTGGCAGCGGGCAGAAAGAGTAGCTGCCACCCCTTCTCCTGACACTTGTCTTCTCTTGCGACTCCACCTGCTGTTTGTAAGGAGGGGCAGTGCTTCCGGATGCTGAGCCAGGAAGTCCTGACATCCGAAAGGGACAATCTTGGCTTGGGCTAATTCCTCTTTTCCCACTCCTCCCTGCCCAGAATTCACGGCTCTCCAAGGCCAAGAGTGTCAGGTGTCCAAGCGATGAGATCCATTTAAAAAGAAAAGAACGAAGTCCATCTTTCTTTTATTTAGGAAAGCATCAAATTGGCAAAGTCCATGGTAATTCCGAATCAGACCCAACCCGGAATTACCCCACAATATTACAAGTTAGAAACAACCCCCAAAAGTCACATTCTCCAATAGAAGTAATTCAAGGTTGCTTGATGTCATAAATCTCCACCTCAAGGGGCCCCAGCAAGGACAGCTCGTTTCCCACAGGAAGAAGAATCACCTAACCAAGACACTCTCTTTATCTCCATTCTTCCCCCCTTGACAAAAAGCACTTGAGACCTGCGACCTCTGATATGTCTTCCTCTGCTCAAGAGGGACCCTTCCAGGGATGGGAAATCCTACTATATATACTTGGCCAACTGATCCAAACTAGAACTCTCATCCTTCCCAGAATTTCACTTTGACCCAAATAATACGCACAGTTTTAACTAGTTTTATCAACAAGGGTTTTTTTTCCTTTTGAATTTTCTTTTGGGGAGATGTTTTTTTTTTTTTTTGGTGAGAGGGAAGAAAGACCCAGATCAGTTTCAAAGATTAAGATTTCTGGAAATTCTGTATGATGAGTTGGTTGGTAAAGTTAGGGAGATGCAGAGAATAACGATTGATGTGATGGAAAGCTATCTTCCCCAACTTTGTGACGTCCATATAAGTCTTTACTAGTCTAAAGTGAGATGGGCTTTACTAATCTAATACATGGAAAGCACCAAATTGTGTGAAAAGACTCTTTGGATAGGAGACCACTAGGAAAGCTCAGGCCTACTTGATAGACTAAGAAGAAAATCCCCTGGAAGAAGGCAATAGCAAAACACACTGATGATGTTGCTGAAAGAAAGGCAATATTTGAAGCCATCCACAATTGAACATGACTTGAAGGAGACTTAAAAAGTCTTCAGATGCCTGCTGAAATGGCCAAACCAGATGTGCTTTATCCAAAGGTTGTCCCATAATAAGTAAAGTTTATTAATAGGAGGCTTTGAATTTTGGTAGAAATGTACTCATTATTCCCCATGGTTGACGTCCAGCTTCCTGCCCACAACTGTAGAGTAGTCCTTATTTTACATGATAGCAGGGGTAAAGGCTGATGCTTGGGTACAGTCCCCTAGAGCAGTGGTTGCCAACTGGTGGTCTGTGAAAATTTTTTGGTGGTCCGCAGAGAAATGTCCCCTCCCCAAAATAATTAATCCAGGCTGCGTGGGAACACAAGGCTGCACCACCCACATGGCCCGCCCACCCGTTGGCCCTTACCCTTCGGCCAAGCGCAAACCTTACCTTGAGTAGAGCCATGTGAGCTGAAACTGGAAGATAAGACCAATGGCGGGGGAGGGAAATCCTCCCCGTGGTGGCTTGCTGATGTTGGTGGGAAAGTCAGCCCCATATTCCAGAGCTGCAGTAGTCCTAAGACTGGCCCTTTGGTCATCCCGGAACAGCTCCTCCAGTCCATGGCAGGCTGGTGCACCCAGGTGGAGGAACAGCTGCTCTGGGATGTCCAAAGGGCCAGTCCTGTGATTACTGCAGCTCTGGGATATGGGACTGACTTTCCCACCAACGTCAGTAAGCCACCATCAGTCAAAATTCATATTAGTGGTCTGCGGGATTTAAAATTATGAGTTTGGTGGTCCCCGAGGTCCAAAAAGTTAGCGACCCCTGTCCTAGAACTCCTTCAAAAACTGCTCTCTGGTAGTCATTTCAGGGGGGGAGTCTTCAAAGTCTGGTTAAAAAAAAAAGGCAACCTCAGTGGTGTGATGGAAGCTCCACTTGCTTTTTATGTGCCATAGTTCACTGCAAGTCAAGGCAAATCCCAGATGTGGCAAAACTAAGAGTGCTACTAAGAAGCACAATCCAACACATCAGAAGAATTGTGGGGAGAGAGCGTTTAAGACACAGTGGTAAATAGGAAGCTAGCCCTGTGTATGACAAAAAATCTGTATAATTTAAACAACCAAAACATTAATTAGTAGAATTCACAGAATAATTCATTAAAAAAAAAACAGCAGGTGGAATGGATGTAGGGTCTTGCAAAAAAACAGAAAGGGGCAATGGAAATCTTGGAAAAATGATATAATGAATTACAATGACTTTCCTGTCCTCTGACCAAAACCCTTGGATGAGATCACCTATCTTTGTTCAAAGTGGGCAGGAGTCACTCTATAATATTGTACAATCCACTATTAACCATGGAAACTTGCTGAATGATGAGATTTTCCATGATGATAGGCATTTAATCTCTGTCATGCCAGTCTATCACACAGGGGCTATTAGGGTGGCAAAAGGAAGAGAAATCCCAGGTAAGTTCTTTGAGCTCCTGGCGAACATGCTAGATATAAATTGAATACATTGTTGATCCTTATTAGGTATGAAGCAGATGCCAGGTCACACCAGAGACTCCCGCAAAGGTTGCTGACAACAAAAAGCAAGCAGACACTGTAAAGATCATTTCCAGTTCTGGAAATGACCCATCCAGCTGCTAATAGTCTAGCTTGTTTTTGAGTTTGGGACACAGCAATGACTGAAAATCCAAGTATAGACACATTAGTCACGGGCAACAAGTAGACATCTCTTATGCCTCCATCAATTATTGAACAGGTGAGGGAAATGTGCTTTTGGCAATCCCACTGCTTGGAGATGGTTCTGCATAAACTGTATCCATGTATAGTTTTCTTCTACAATTCCGTGCAGCAAGGTTACATTTTTGGAATATTACAGTATATAGTAATAAAGAAGGATAAGATTCTTGGTTCCTTGTTTTATTCTAAGATGAAGGCAAATGTATTTTTCAACAAAACCTTTCAATTTTAACTTCACTGGTGAGTCAACATTGATAAATTGAAACAGGGATGGGCCTGATTTTGAGAGAAAAATCCTTGGAGTCTCATCGTGAACTAATCTCAAACTCCAAAAGGAGAAGCAAATGCTCACCAATTCTTAGAATATAAGTATACAGTATGCACATATGTTTGTTGATGTGTGTGTGTGTGTATGTGTGTGTGTGTGTGTGTGTGTGCATGTATTCACTAGTAGGCATTGGTAATTATTTGCTTTAATGTGAGGCACATGGCTATTTCTAGCATACTTAATTTCAAATTACCTCATACGAAGCGATTAAAGTAATCCTTGTCACAACCTTGACAATTAGGAATAATATTATCATCTCCTTTGTAGAGAAGGGACTTAGGATGAAAGAGTAATAGCTTACCTTAAGACTGGTACAATGTGAATTTATGGATGATATTTCCTAGTGATAATTCCTTGACGTCAGTTCCCACCACTTCCAAGGTCTCATATTGGCTGACAGAGTACAAATTGAATGTGTACTTACACATGGCATAAGATAGGAACTTAACCTCAATGTCATGGGAACTTAAGCTTTCATGTGGAATTTAACATATGGTGTCTACTTCCATATCCTTCTCAAAACTACATTTCATTCCTTTTTGTTTGCTTTGTTTATTTTCATTTTTGGTGATGGGTTGGAATTATGAAGTCAAAAAGATTGTGAAAAGAGGGGGCAATTAACACTATTCTTATTAACCATTAAAAAAATACCTTCAAACTCTTCCCTGAACAAATCTCAAAAATGTTTCAGGGAGTGTATGAATTTGTATTGTGGTTAATGTGCTATGTGAAATAAATTACATACTGTTCATATTCTTGTGGAAGTTTTAGCTAGCTGGCTTTTAAATTCTTCTCTTCTCTTCTCTTCTCTTCTCTTCTCTTCTCTTCTCTTCTCTTCTCTTCTCTTCTCTTCTCTTCTCTTCTCTTCTCTTCTCTTCTCTTCCCTTCCCTTCCCTTCCCTTCCCTTCCGTCCTCTCCTCTCCTCTCCTCTCTTCTCCTTCTACCCTCTCCCTTCTTCCCCTCTTTTCTTCCTTCTCCCCCCTCCCCCCCCCGCCACATTCTCCCATTCTCACTTTTTTTTTTCCTACAATCTTTTGAGAGCAGCAGGCCAAAGTTCCAATGCAGGCAGTTCTGCCCTTTCACATGTTCCCTTGTTTCCCTGGGAGTCAATGAAAGCTTTGTGTGTATTTTTCCAAATACATTTTTGAGCCTGTAGCACTGCCACATTGAGAACATCCTTGGTTTCTTTTTATGACCCAGAACAGAGCATGTGTTGAAAATGCGAAGCCCATAAATAGACAGTTTCTGAATACACACACAAACATAAAAGGGATACAATACAAGTCAATATTAATTCATGCTGAGTAAAAAATTTCCATGAACATAACATCACCTCCCAGCTTTGCCTCGCAAGCCTTCTTATCAAAGCCACTGGGTTGTATGCATGTTTTCTTAGAAATGTCCCCAAAGATGAAAGGAAAACACATTTGGAAGAAAATATGGTCAGGATTGCACAGTTGTAGCCTTAAAGCCTTCAGTTGCGAAGGCCAATCAAAAAGAAATTCTAAGAAAGTCCTAAGAAAACCAGAAGTTAAAATAGAACAATCCAGTGATTCATAGCCACTCAATACAGATTCTGACCACACATCCAAAAGCACACCATGTTTACTTGAAAATTGGTCACAAATTCAGGAGTATCCATTTTGCCAAAACTGATTATGAGGTTATAATCCTCCTAGTTCGCTTTCCTAACTGAACATGGATTTCAACACAAAAGACAGAGACAAGATCATCCTTGAATGAATAATTTCTAATCTTGACTTTTTTAAAAAATAAAGATATAAAAGGAGGAAGATTAATCAAAGTTAGAAAATTCTCTTCAACTTAAGAGGGCTTAAAAAGTCAGTCATTTATTCTGAAACCAGTCTGCACCAGTCTGGGGTCCTTCAGATGTTTTGGATTCAACCGCTTCCATAATTTCCAGACATAAACTATGCTGCTGGGATTATGAAATTAGATATGAATTCAGGAATTCACAAAGATGTGTTAATCCTGTGCCTAATCTGATGTCATTTGGGAAGAGAGTAAATTACACAATATATACATTCCGGCTCAATCTTAAAAAGTCTGAATTGATACTTGGTCAACTTTTAGCCTAGAAATCACTTTGTCCATAAAACATAGATATTTTTGAATGGAGAACTTATATATATTATAGCTAAAACAAAGGGATAATGATGTCAAAATAAGACAAATAGCTGCTTTAGGCTTTCTACCTTCTTATGTCACTTTTTTATTAGGTTATAGTGTTATAAAATGCAAAATACAAAACCAAATAGAAGGGCAAGAATAGGGCAGAGAAAAGTGAAGAAGGATAAGGAAGGGAAAAAAAAGAATCATTGACTTCTGACTCTATCTGTTACAGTAGAATAGGACATTAACAACAATCAAACTTTCTGTTTTGCCATAATAGTATAGACCAGTCATTTCTACAAAAATCTGTAAAACGCAGAATCAAAGTTTCATTCTTTTCCACAAGTTCAGAAGTGGTTTCCATGTGGAAACAAAAATAATTATGTACTTTTCTATAAGCAAAGTAGTCAATTTTGCCATTTCAGCCTTTCAAGGCTTACTACCTTATATCTTTAGCAGTTTCTAGAGTCCCAGAGGTTTAACAAGTGATGCTTCTTTTGACATAGTTGGCCGAATTAGAAACCTCCATTCAGAAGCTGACATTTTGAGTGTTTGTAGTTGTGTTTGGATAACTAGGACAATGTATGGATCCTAGTAATGTAACTGTCCATCTCTTGTATGGCAGCTTCTCCTCCTGAGCTCGTCTGCACAAAATCTTTTAGGGGAATACTCTACCTTACACCTTATCTTACAGTTCTCGTTTTGGTGAACTTCATTAAGGTCTATGTTGAAATTTCCAGTTCAGGAGTTCATGTCCACCCTTATAATAATGGACTTTTCCAATTGTTATCTGCATCTATGCGCTAGGAAGGCTATGTACTGAATATAGCACATTATTTGGTTGGAAGCGGTGATGTGAAAATGTAGGAGACATCTTTACATTTGCTGTCAGGGGCGTGGTGTCACTCTCTGTTCAGTTTTAGACATAGGTCATTGGTACAAAACTCTATGGGGGGGGAAGGATGATTGCTTTAAATGTTCCAATCTGAGCAGCAGATGGATTTCATAATTTTTATAATGGACTAGATAAACTGAAATTAAATCCTGGCAGAAGAGAGTTTCCGCATGTAGGGTAAGGAAAAAGCTAAATTTTGGGACCGAGAGAAGGGCTGTTCTGCATGGGGATATGCTTCCATAGATCTCTGGGAATTTTTCTGCCTTAGAACATGCATTTTTAATTGTAAGCCCCCTAGGGTTTTGCAAAAGAAGGTGAGACACACTTTTAATTAATTAATTTTCAAGAGCCGCTCCCCGCATCTCATTTGCTCATGTTGACACCATTAAAGAAGAAAAGGATGAAAGAAAAACTCTTGTGGAGGTCGGAACCCTCAGCCCATATGATTGTAAAGAAGACAAAAGCTAAATAATTTTACCCAATGTTTGGGTATACAGTTGTTCACTGGCTTCATATCCTTTTGTGAATCAGGGTCTCCTTTTGAATTCATGCAACACTTTAGGCCACTGGTCTACAAACCACAATAGCTGGTTTACGAAGCGTATTAAATTTATGTCAAAAAACACCCCCTCCACATTATAAGTTTTTGTAATATGCTGCTCATTCAAATGAATTCTATATAAAATTAACTTTGTTTTGACAAGTCCCACTTTTTCCTCTAACATGTTTCGAGATCATAGTTACAAATTCCTTCCTATTTTATCCTCACAAGCAACCTGAGGGATTTAACTGAAAGACTACTGGTAAATAGATGTCAATAGCCACTAAAGAGATCTCTAAGACAGCAGAAATGTGACTTTAGATCCCACCTGCCAAAATATCAGGACTTGAGTTTATGATGACTGAGTGAAAACTCTCAGATTTTACTTTGACTGTGCCTGAAGTATCACCTTCCATAAAGGAACAAGTGCCTTCCTAGATAATTTGTGCCATTCTCTATTTCCATCATTTATCAGTAAGTTTACATGTCAGTTGTGTGATTTGCACTAGAATGGGCAAACCTTTGGTCTGGTTTCCTTAACAGGTATCTAGTCTGCTGCCCAAATTTACAAGCTGCTTTTATGCCTTCCACACAATACTAATCTCTGGACACTGATATTTGGGTTAGTAAACTCTAATTTCTCTCCCAGGTAACTGTCACCTTTTGTTTCATTCCCGAGCTTTTATTTTTCAAGCACCACACCTGACCCCTGAACTCAATTTGCACTTGCCTATTGATGCATAAATATCTATAATATCACAGTAAATTAAATTCCATTTTGAGGGGTTTCTATTTAACACTCTGTCAGAACTTTCACAGTATTTGATTTCTGCTTTCCTCTGCCCACTGACAGGTTTATCTCAATATGGTATGATTAATGAAACCATATATTTAGGGAAAGCATGGCTGGCATTACCATAATCTTTTAATGCTTGCTTAGGCAACATTGTATTTTGCCAGCAGGACTCCAAAAACTTCCAGCCTCCTTAGTTCTAGCAGAACAAGCAGGAAAGATTAGCAGGCTGAGGGAATGGGTGGGATTGTAATGCATAGTAGGCTGATGGCTTACTAAATTGGACAACTTTCCACTTAAATGGCTCTGGCAAAGCAACACTGAAGTGTTTGTGGGTTTTCAAATTATCTTTCTTTCACTGGTGAAAACACCAGGATGTTTGAGAAGGCAGGTCTTTGTCAACTTTTAAGGATTTCCAAAGGAATAGCACCCGTGTAAAATAACAAAAAACAACCCCATATCATTCTGTGTAACAAGTGGGCAACTGAGGATAACACAGAATTAACCCCTTAGGCTACAAAATCTATGCCAAAAACAAATGTGTGTTAATGTTTGAGGCCTTAAGAAATTAGATATATTTGTGCAACATGTTTACTTATGGTTTATTAAACCATAAGTTTCCTCAATTATTTCAGTTTGGCAAAGGTTGCACAGGTATTCCTCAACTTACAACCACAATTGAGCCCAAAATTTATGTTGTTAAATGAAAAATTTGTTAAGTGAGTTTTATAATTTATATTTATAATATAATTTATAATTTTTCTTGCCACAGTTGTTAAATGAATCACTGTAGTTGTTAAATTAATAACACCTTGTTAAGTGGATCTGATTTCCCCAATGATATTGCTTGTTAGAAGGTCACAAAATGGGCTTATATGACCCTGGAACACAACAACTCTCATAAATGTGAATCAGTTGTCAAGCATCTGAATATAAATCATGCGACCATGAGGATACTGCAACAGTCATAAGTGTGAAAAATGGTCATAAGTCACTTCGTTTTAGAATTAGAATTCTTTATTGGCCAAGTGTGATTGGACACAGAAGGAATTTGTCTTGGTGCAAATGCTCTCAGTATACATAAAAGAAAAGATATATTTGTCAAGAGTCAAGAATCATAAGGTATGACACTTAATGATAGTCATAGGGTACAATAAGTAATCAAATCATACTAGGAAACAGTTAACATAGATCGTAAGGATACAAGTGACAAAGTTACAGTCATACAGTCACAAGCGGGAGGGGATGGTGATAAGGAGTGGTGAGAATTTTAACAGTAATAGTAGTGCAGACTTTGAAATAGTTGAACAGTGTTGAGGCAATTATTTGTTTAGCAGAGTGATGGCTTTTGGGAAAAAACTGTTCTTGTATCTAGTTGTTCTGGTGAGCAGTGCTCTATAGTGTCGTTTTGAGGGAAGGAGCTGAAACAGTTTCTGTCCAGGATGTGAGGGGTCTCTAAATATTTTCACAGCCCTCATGCAGTATACAGGTCCTCTATGGAAGGCAGGTTGGTAGTAATTGCTTTTTCTGCAGTCCTAATTATCCTCTGAAGTCTGTGTCTGTCCTGTTGGGTTGCAGAACCAAACCAGACAGTTATAGAGGTAAAGATGACAGACTCAATAACGCTTCTGTAGAACTGTATCAGCAGCTCCTTGGGCAGTTTGAGCTTTCTGAGTTGGCGCAGAAAGAACATTCTTTGTTGTGCTTTTTTGATGACGTTTTTATGTTAGGTGTCCATTTTAGGTCCATTTTCAGGGCCGTTGTAACTTCAAACAGTCACTAAATGAACAGTTGTAGATCAAGGGCTATCTGTATAGTCTACTGTATCCAAGATATGTACAGTATCTGATCACCTTTTTCCCCTTTATTTTCCTACCACCATATTTTTGACTCTTCTACTGATATTCATCCTATTCTTTTCCATGCAATATTGTAGGTTGATGGCAGATGGATTAACTCTACAAAATGATAAAGGGATACAGAAAACGATGCTGAAGGTTTTTAAAGACCTGTATTTAACAGACAAATAACAGGTCGACTGGCTTTACATATCGTGTAAAACTTTGGGGTCCTTGGTGTTCTCTGAGCCTGGTTGTTTCTTTGCCGGCATTTCATTACCAAACTAGGCAACATCATCAGTGCAAATGTCTGCATGGCATGGCTCCAGGCTCACCCCAATGGGACTGGCCTGCCCCATCTGCACCAGCAGGGGGGACATAATGTGGATCTTGTCAGCCAAGGAATTTCAGCTGGTGGGGTTCCAGGTGAAGAGCCTTCTCTGCTGTGGTTTCTCTCCTCTGGAACATCTTACCCCCTAAAGTAAGATTGCCTCTCAGCTCCCACCCTACGTTTGATGTTTTTAAGAGCCTTAAGACCTGGCTCTGCCAGACGGCTTAAGTCCCAATGGGGGAGCTTCATCCTGGAGGTGGTTGATTAATTAAATTCAACCCCACCTCCCTCCCCATGTGTCTGGCTCCCCTTTTTGCTATCTTGTGCCCATGATTTTATATGTTAATGTTTTTTATCTGTTTTTTTTTTACAAAGTATGACTTTAACATTTTTCAATGTTTCTATGTTGTAAGCTGCCCAGAGTTGTTGGCTTCGAGATGAATGACAAATAAATTTTATGAATGAATGAATGAATGAAATGTCTGCAACAAAACAATCAAGCTCAGAGAGCACCAAGGATCCCACAGTTCAACCCCAAGCTACAAATGTTGAGTCTCTAGAAAGAGTGCAGAGAAGAGCAACAAAGATGATTAGGGGACTGGCCGCTAAAACATATAAAGAACGGTTGCTGGAATTGGGTATGTCTAGTTTAATGAAAAGGATGACTAGGGATGACATGATAGCAGTGTTCCAATATCTCAGGGGTTGTCACAAAGAAGAGGGAGTCAAGCTATTCTCCAAAGCACCTAAGGGTAGGACAAGAAACAATGGATGGAACCTAATCAAGGAGAGAAGCAACCTAGAACTAAGAAGGAATTTCCTGACAGTTAGAACAACTAACCAGTGGGACAGCTTGCTCCAGAAGTTGTGAATTCTCCAACACTGTAAGTTTGTAAGAAGAGATTGGACAACCATTTGTCTGAAATGATATAGTTTCCTGCCTGAGCAGGAACTAGAAGACTAGAAGACCTCCAAGGTCCCATCCAACTCTACTACTCTACTCTACTCTACTCTACTCTACTCTACTCTACTCTACTCTACTCTACTCTACTCTATTATATTTCATTTCATTCCATTTTCAATGTAAAACTTTATTTTTCTTGTGATTTGTTGAATATGTTTTGCTTATTGTTTCATGATTGTTTTTCCCACTTCAAGTTCAGCACAGGGTGGTGGTATCTAGTGATGGTGGTGAGAAGAACCTTGCAAAGTGTTTAAGTTCCCTTGACTAAGCAATGCCATCCAACGGGACCAAGGGAACATACCTTCGTTGTCACTGTGCCTGCCCTCCAGAATAGCATATCCATGAGATTTGGTTGGCCCTAATTCCCTAAACACTTCCTTAGAAAGTTCCAATGAGTTAAGTTAGTTTTCCTGACACATTTATAGATATTTAGAACTTGGATTTGCCCCCAGCTTCCCCCAGATGTTCATATATGAAATATATGTGGGTCTGTTTTGGAGTCATTGATGGAAATATATATGCTGCCTCAGATACGATGGTGGTTTTGGGGGGAATTATTTCAATTTGTTGTTCACTGTCCAAAATCTTATGTCATATGGGAGACCATATACATATTGAATGAATGAATAAATAAATAAATAAATAAATAAATAAATAAATAAATGAAAGAATAACTGAATAAATGATATGTGGTCCCAACCAGTACGTGGATTCACAGTCAAAATTAAGCTACTTTTTTAAAAAATAAGACTCATGGCAAGGTGTATATATTATACTACATACATGGCTTACAAATCATAATGATTGAAACCATACAATATGCTTACTCCAAACCAAGCAAATGACACATTGGTTTAATGTGATGTATGAATCCAATCATTCTTAATGCAACTACTAGAAATTTTGAAATGAATTCTAGACTGTTGTTTGTGTCCATGGACTAATAGAATGATCTTAATATGTCTATAAACAGAGGCACGCACACATAAAGACATTAAACTGCATGCTTTTTATTTCAAAGATATGGGTTTTTAAATATAGAATTTGTATTATTTATATGAACTATAATGAAATTTCTTAACATGAATGTAACAATGGATCAATAGTAGAAAGATAATAGGTAATGATATCCAATAGAAAACCTGTGAATCATTTTGTATAGTTCAAAGTTTTATTCTGATGTGCAAACCATAGTTTGTGTACACATCCTGCCACAACAGGGTGAGGGTAGAATTTGTTGGGTTTGTATTGACATTTGAATCAATATAGTCTATTTCCCTCAATATCAAGGTCACACTACAGCTGCTGCCTTGATCTTTAAAATGCTAGTTCACTTTTTACAAAATCAAATTTCACATTTTTTTTAGGTTTTTCTGGAAATACCTAATCACAAGAGAAAAGAATACATTTTTCTTTCTGGAATCTTAGTGGTAAAATTATTATAATTCTCTGGCACGTTCCTGACTTTTGGAGTCATTTTGTATCTTGCTTTTTAACCTTTGACAACAAATATTGTTGTATCATGAAGACAGCAAATCCAAACAATTACGTATATGTAGTCCAACGGCATACTCGAGAAAATCAATATTTGACATCTTTGCAACTCCTTCTTCCGAACAGCGTTCAATAGCCTTTATTCACTATACATTTATATCTCTTTCAGATTTGCCTTTGTCACCAGAAACCCATTTTTCTCCTTTGACTTCTACATAACTTCTTTGCCCTGTACTTTTACAGATGCCTTCTGGCTATAAATACTAATGAAATCTCTTTGCTTAATTCAATTTTGCTGGTACACTTACAGTTATGACCTAACTTTCCCACGAGAGAGAGACTGATTGAACATTTCAATACCTTATGGATGGGAGCAAACATTCTACAGAACTGGACTGACAATTTCCATAATTATAGAATTCACAGCCTAATGACCTTAAAAAACAATAAAAGGATCTCTTGTTAATTCCATTTCTGTTACTGACATTCAGGATATTTCATTTTTCACGGGACAACAAATTTACTTTTTATTTTCAAAAGAGCACTCTATCCTTTTACCCTAGATTAAATTTTCTGAATGTTGAAGGATTTCATTGAATATTTAGCATTTCTTTGTCTTTTAAAAGTTAGAATATTTATGATCCTTAGAATGCTTTTGACTGATTTATAGCAATCAATTATGAGAGTGCATTTTCAAATAGCTCCTTTAAAAAAGAGGAATAGAATAATTAAAAAGATCAGAAGTCCTCCCTTGCATATAATTATTTCATTATGCTGCTATAGAGCCGAAATTATTTTTGCTGACTGGGAACTATTGTAAGTGAACAAAAATCCATAGTAATATACTGTATACTAGCAGGCAGTTCTTCATGAGAATTAAGGCCACTAATTGCATAAATTGTTATGCAGCCTGGTGTTTCACACTGTATATAAACCTAATGACTAGGATCCTTTCTTCTAGTATAGACAGACTCAAAGCATAACCTTACAATACAATCAATTTATTTCTCAAACAGGTTTATTGCTTTGTTAAACATTCATTTAGATAACGATTCACTCTGCACTCACCAAAGGAGGGAATACACATGGTCAATGTTCAGATGCAATGTCTTTTCCCAACTGGAGGTGCATTTAAAGGATTGATCATATTATTATAGACCACATATAGACCACCATTATAGATCACATGGTCTATAATCAGGTGGAGTGATGCTTTGCCAATCTTCACGGAGAAGGCTACTGCTGTAAAATCTTTACACTCAACAAATAACCTTCTAGCCTGGTTTCCCTTTACTTAGCATTCTTCAAATATAGTGGATCACAGTTCCTTTAATCTATAGGAAGCATGAGCTTAATGGTTGGGAATTATGGGATATGGAACCCATCATATTGGGAAGGAGTCAGGTTGTGAAAAGCTGAGACAATGTAATCATGGTTATTCAAGAAGCTTACTGTCAAGACTTGATGTGGACCTGATGGTGATGCTTGCAATAGGTCCTCCATCCATCTACCTTTGCAAGAAACATTGAATAGTTGAAGATAGCCTATTTTAATTTCTTGTATGCTATGATAAGAATTTCAATGGGAATCAATACAGTTAAGCTGTTGAGCTGGGACCAAGGAAATGCAGTATTAAGTCCTCACTCAACCATAGAACAGGTCCTGCAAGTTTCACAGGCTAGAAGATTTACCAAATGGCCCTTTGCACAGGGCCTCTTCAAGGGTGGCCCTTACAAAATGACGCTACCACAAAAGCTTGCAATTGTTGCCTATTTTGGCTGCATCTTTTCCTATTGTAAGGGAGATGCCTGGACTCTTACCACTGGAGACAGGCCCCACCCCTCTGTACCCTGCCCTAAAATAGAACTTTTAGCCAGTGCCTGGTGATGTCAGATTGGATATATATCTGATGACTGAATTTGAGGACCTGTGCTATATTTAGTATGTCGCGTCAGACTCCCTGCTTTCTACGTGTCCTTCTGGCAACTTTGAGCACCTGCTATTGCATATCTTTCCTCTGGCAAAGCATGCTTAGAATCCGGCAAGATTTGGTCATATCCTTATACCTGCCCTGCCTCTTTCCCTGCTATATTCTAGTGGGCAATTTGGCCTTTTGAAAACTTTGGCACATCTGCTTCAGAGACCCTTGCCAGAATTTCCTCATTGGCTAAGATCATCTGCACAAGAGCCATTTCTTTGAAGGCTGTCAATCCTGGGGCAGTTGGGTCCAGCGGGTTGCTTGCAAATCTGCCATCTGTCTCTATGTGCATGCCCAAACTTATCTCCCTCTATGCCCTGGGAACTTACTGGTCTCCAGTGCATTGCCTGCTGTGGAAAGTTTGCTCAACAGCCCTGCACTAACCAGCAATTGCGTCACACCCTAGACAAGGAACTAATATCTTGTTTCCATCTGATCCAAAATGCCTACAACAGTCATCCATGTTGATGCTTCTTTTGGTAGTTTAATTGACAAATATAGTTAAAATTGTACCAAGTGAAACTGTACACAGTTGCTCTCTGAGGTTTGTCCTGATAATGGTCATTCTCTAGACAAGATTCCAAAATATCGAAGTCTCCCAAGTTCATAGTAGTTGAGCCAATTAATAGACCTTGACTGAAGACTCAATGATTCAAAGAGATCTAGAAGTCACTTCTTTGTTGTAATTTCCAATAATATTACATAATTTTGTCCAAACCTCAAGAACAATAATTTAGACTAGGAAACACACTCCCCCCCAAAAGACAAACACATACATAATGCATATTGATTGGCTCACACATAATATATAACAAAATTAATCAACACTCTGTCTTAAAACGTTGTTTAAATACAGCTATTGTGATTTGTAAAGCTCGGTCTTTAACTTAGCATGTTGTGCACACCTAGCTAATTATGATTTATTCAATAAACAATGGCTAAGAAATCCTGCCTTGATATAAGCATATTCTGAGCTATAAAAATTATGTGAACAGAGGATGGATAATTGGATTTATAGGTCACTTCATCTCAAGATCTTGGGTGGGTGGGGGGGCATAATGATAAACTTTTCATCCCAATCTTTGCATCAGGGAAGCAGTTATAATACCAATACTTTAGCTTGTGCTGGAAACAACCCTCACAGAAATGAATCAAGAAACTTGCATATTATTGAAGCCTGAACTGGACAACTTCTCCAGATTTTAACCACGACAATAAGAAATAATTGGACAATGAAGAGTTGGAGTGATGACATTCACAGTGGGTTTGGTACAGTTCCCATTGTTTTTGAATCATACCCAGATTTGTGTGATCGCTGGAGTTTGGCAAAGGAGGAAGTGCCTTTAACGCCATTAGCATGAGTAAACCTTGGTGGGGTTTTTCAGCTAGGCAATTGATGAAGCTGTTCAGTTCCTGGCTAAGCTTCAGCGATATGTGAAAAGAACCATGGATTAGCACATCTTGTGTGTGTGTGTGTGTGTGTGTGTGTGTTAATGCCTATTATGAGGTACACAGCTTTGGGGCGCCTGCCTAGATCATTCTGAATGTAAAGGGCTTATTTCACTCCTCTTTGTGAATTCAGTATTTCAGGAAATGTGTCATTTTGCACCCCCTTCCCCCCTTGAGCCAAATTTGCTCTGCTAAAATAGCCCCAACAAGGAGCAAGTTTGTTTAAACTAACCCAACAAACACAGACAAGCAATGCCCAATTAGGGGACAAACTTCTGATTGTTTCAAACCCAGGCTGATCATGATCCATCATTTCTAATGTCCATCATTTTTAGCAGTTTAAAATTTGTCTCTTCCTCTTCTCCAATAGCCAGTGAGTGAAGCAAAACCCTATTGTTTAATGAGAAATCAAGATGGAAGGACCATTAATGGGCTAGTATTAATAGTTATACTAATAGACTAGTCACGTATTTGTGATCAAATTAAAATATCAAAGGAAGCCCAAGTGCAAAAATGTTGCATCCAAATGGTTAAGAAGGCTAAAGGAACAACTAGAGCTACTGCTGCTTTTTAATTTGGGAGTGAAAGCCGATTCAGAAAAAGATAGGGTTGAAGTACAGATAATCCTTAACTTACAACCACAATTGAATCCAAAATTTCCATTGCTAACCAAGACAGTTATTAAATGAGTCGTGCCTCATTTTATAACTTTTTTTGCCATAGTTGTTAAACAAATCACTGTAGTTAAGGGAAACTTGTGGTCATTAAGTGCATCTGGCAACCTCCATTGACTTGCCTGTTGGAAACTGGCTGGAAAACTCGCAAATGGCCATCACATCACCTCAGGATACAGCAGCCATTGTAAATACATGCGGTTTGCCATGTGCATGAATTTTGATCAGATGGCCATGGGATTCTGCTGAGGGCCAGTCATAAGTCAAATTACATAGTCTCGTAATTTGGAACAGTCACTAAACAAATTGTTGTAAGTTGAGGATTCCTTCTAGAAATCAGAATTAAACCCTAATAGACGACAGTCCCTTGGCTGATCTTAAATGAGGCAACCAATTTATAAAGGACTGGGCGTTCTGCTGGTTTATGGGCTACTAGAAAGCAACATCACTATTGTTTTTCTATGCTTGTGAGCTTCCTGAATGCCCAGTATGAGACCCAGAAAGCTGGACTACATGAGCCTTTGGCCTGATCCAGCAGAAGATTTATAGGATCTGATGAGACACCAGAGGATTTTGCAGGGTCCTTCTTAAATGCTCTTGCTTTGTTGCTTTTTATTTAGGGACATTGCGGTGGATTAATGCATGAGTAAAGGAACATGCCTACAGAGGAGAAATAAATCCAGGGCCTGGCAGGCAATGCCAGTAGCTATTCTCTATTGATTGGAGAATGATTAATGGATTTGCCTAAATAGAAACATTTTAAGGATGTTTGATACTGAAATCCACTTTGGGCGTGATGCTAAGCTACGGAGCTTGATTAGTATGAAGATGCCTGCTTGCAGTTGAGATGCCTCTTCCTAATGGCAGAGCCAGAGATCATAGTAGCATAGTAGTTTGTAAAAGTATCTGAAGATAGATAAGGAAGATAGGGAAGGATGAGCTAAATGAAGCTGATCAGACCTTCTGACATTTACTTTAATATTTATTTAAATGATTTGGCCATCCAGATCCAGTAGTTAACTTCCATGGCCTCACATTTTTCCTTCTGATGATGCTCCATGACCAGGGTGGGATTCAAATTTCTTAACAACCGGTTCTGTGGGTGTAGCCTAATTTGTGGGTGTGGCTTGTGGCCATGTGACTGGGTGGGCATGGCTTGTACGTAAATATTGTAAATGTTTATGTAAATATTGAATTTTTTTTTTAAAGAAGAGCAAGTTTTACCCAAAATAAGGCAAAGCAGGCAGGCAGATTGAGTTGCTTGCAGAATCACAGAGTCACTCACAGATTTACCTTTCTGCAATCTGCTGCCTGAGTCAGTGGCACGATTTGCTGGTTCTCTGAACTGTGCAGAATCGTAACAACTGGTTCTATAGAACTGATCCGAACAGATAGAATCCCACCCCTGTCCATGACCCATATCATCTCTCTCTCCCTCCCTGTATCTCTTTCTCTCTCTTTCTCACTCTCTCTCTTTCTCCCCCCTCTCTCCATTCATCCCTCTCTTCCTCTTTCTCTATATTCTTCCCACCCCTCTTCTCTCCCTCTCTGCCTCTCCCCCTCCCCCTCCCTCCCTCCCTCCCTCTCCCCTGCATTTCCCTGGGAATTATTTTCCAATCAGGGACATATGTTGTCAGTGGGTTAAAGGACTAAAGCCAGCAATTTGACTGAAGGTAACTTCTCTTCTCCTGTCTAACTCTCTTTTTCTCCTAACACCTTTGATTATCTTATCATCAGCCCATGCATCTCTCTAGAAGGGGGAGGTGTTTGCAAATGCAATTTCTTGCCTTTGTCTTATACCTTAGCTATAATGGCAACAAAATTATTTTTTAAAGAAATGCCACCGGAGTGCACCTGACATGGGAAAAGCAAGAAAGAACCACTTAAAAGGGGGAGAAACATTCCTCTTTTCTCCTGACGTTAGCCTAAATGGAACCCATGAAAACAAGGAACAGTTCATACCCTTAGCATGGAATTGAAGAAATGAAACCTTCCAAAATACGGTATCGTGGCGTTCATTGGAAAAACAAAATAAAAATATTTCTGCAAATTAGCAAAAATCCCACTCACTTTGAGATCGCTTTGTGCAAAATATTTTTAACATCTCCAATACATTTCATCTGAGATAGCTTCCTAACATGATCAACCAGAGATGGGGAAAGCGAGAGAGGAGGAAGTTGTTTGATCAGGTTGAGATAATATGATATTATCAAATGATGCAGGGTGTTGTTTTTTTCCAATAACAAAACATGGAAGCAATAGTGTCTTTGACCTTCAGGAGAATTGACTTGCCTAGCTTAACTATTCAAACAAACAACTGTATGCACTCTTCAATCCCAATGAAGATTTTGATTTACTGTAATGGCCTGACTTTAATGAGCTAAATTACTTTGTTATTGAAATGTGTTTACTGAACTACACAGCCTTTCCCTCCTAAGGGTATTCTCTAAGCTAAAAAGTGAATGATATGAGGGAATATGTAACAGAGAAGCTGAATTGTTGTATAATGTTCTATAGAATATTTATTTTAGAAGCTATGAAAAATGAGTCTTGATTTAGCTGTGAAAGGAAAGTGATTTCTCACAGTCTGTGAGTATCCATGACTTGATAAACTTCCATATTTTATGAAAATTAATCAGTGGAATAATTGAGAACTTTCAATTATGTGTGCACACAAACTTTTCATTAGAAATATGTATTTGTTCTATATGCTCACTATCATTCACTCTTCTCTGAAAAGCACATCATGCTTTTATCAATAATCTTGTTTTATTTTTTACCACCATCTTTTCCTTTAGTGCATGAAAAGAGTAGCCTATCTTTGATGTGACTAGCTTTTCAGTTGCAGGTAGTCCTCGTTTAGTGACCACAATTGGGACTGGCTACTTGTTCATTAAGCAAGATATCACACTTTTACAAACTGACTTCAACTTTCCTGGACTTTACAAGCCTGCAAAGGTTGTAAATCAAGGAGAGACTCCTAAATGATGTTTTCGTCATCATTGTAATTGAATGATTGCTAAACGAGGCAGTAACTAAACAAGGATTATCTGTATTATGGCATTCCAATCCCAGCAATCCCAACTTTTATAGTCAGTGGGCAGTTTCCTGCCATCAGATCATATGCAAGGCACTGAGCAAAATTTAAAAGAATAGAAAACAAATTAAAAATGAAACTACAAACATTAAATTAACAATTAAAATCTATTGAGAGAAATGGCTCTTTACAATTGTGATAACACTTTACAGAGAGAAAGCTTTCTCCTAGTGCTAGATAGACAAGCATTTGACAGTAGAATGCTTTTTAGAAGAACTTATCTTGAAGTTCTTGAAGACCTTTTAGGTTCATAAAGAGATAGAAACCATTTGGCAGATAGTCAGTACTTGAAGGCTTTGAAGATCAATACCTCAATCCTCAATTATGTCCAATAAACAACTCCCAATCTGTGGAAATCTTTTAATACAGCATATAATTTTTCTGTCACATACCAGTTGGCAGTTTAGATGCTGCTGGTTTTAGACATTTTTCTCTTCCAAAGGCTAACTCAATGCACAACATATATTTATTCTGAAATAATAATAGGG
Source organism: Bungarus multicinctus (assembly GCA_023653725.1). Taxonomy (NCBI): domain Eukaryota; kingdom Metazoa; phylum Chordata; class Lepidosauria; order Squamata; family Elapidae; genus Bungarus; species Bungarus multicinctus. The sequence continues at coordinate 64,095,139 of CM042842.1, forward strand.
CTACATCTTCAATACTTACTTTTATAATTCCTGGATGAAGGCCACCATTTCATTACAGTTTATGCTAAATTGAATAATGAGCTTGAGAACTGAGGGTCCTTTAAGTTTTGATAGGATAATACAATCTTAAAGAAGATAACTTAGGTTTAGACAACTTCAAATAGGTAAATTTGAAACTTCTATCATACAGCTATGTTTTCCAGTTCATAATTTTTCTATATAATTTTTCTACATTATTGCGCTTTTAATCTTGCATTAAGACATGTATAGATGATAACTAGCTTATTTGATAATTAGATTCTCTAGGTAATTAGCATGGAATCCCCAGCTATCAAAACAGCATAACAGCCCTCCATAATCTGTGTCTCTCTATTTGTTTTGGTATAAAAAGTCTCAATGCCTGATTTACAGATAGGTACTGCTGACTGCAAGGGATGATTTGCAGTGCAATACATCTGGATGGCTCCGGGTTAAAGAAGGCTACAATATCCTTTTGTAATCCAGATGTTGAGTTGATGGGTAATCATTGCCTTTTGGATCTATGACTTGTGATGTCTTTCCAAACACAGCATTTGATTAAATGTTTGGGAAAAGCACAGAGAGCTTGAAAGAATTCCTGGTTTGATTCAGGAGGAAAATTCTTATACTTTTTCAAGATTATACAAAACAATGTTTTTAAAAACAATGGACCGTATGGTGAAGTATATTTTAATAAGTTTATATAAGAATGTAAACATGGATGTGTAATTGAGATTAGGATTTTTTTGTTATAATAGATGAATAGAATGGAAGAAATATGGATTTCTTAAGAAATATATTTGGGAAGTAATACAATGCGCATTGATTATGTTATGTTTAACTTAAAATAAAAGATTACCTGATTATATAATTGTATCTGTACTGAGAAAAGTTTGAAGTCTTTCTCACACGCACACACACACACACACATAAACACACAAACACCAGCACAATATACATACCCCATTTTGAATTCTTCCCTCCCCTTTTTGTCATTTTCTATTTTATTTTTAATTGAAATTTAATAAAGTTGTTTAAGGAAAAATTGAAAACTCAAAAGAATTATACAAAATAATATTTTAAAAGTATATCAGTAGAAAAAAATCTGCATCCCTTTTTGCTTTTGTGTAAATTCAATAAGGGTTTGCCTGTCTTGCTTTTTTGCTAATGTGAAGATAAAAAGTAGTTTTTAGATAATTCCTTCAGCCAAATACTGCCCCAGAAATGTCAGTTTCTGCTTGGAGCAGATAGAATAAGCATAATTATAGCTTCGCTGGCAGGATATTTTAACACTGATGGTGATAATGTTTAAATTTTTAATCAGGCATGTAACTTAAAAAGCACATCACATAAAATGTGCAAAGAAAATGGGCTAATTCTGATGTACTATTAGACACTTTATTTCACTGATGGAAGCGAACATCGATAAACATTATTTATCATAAATGACAGAACTGAATGTGTGTTACTAATAAAACCTACATTGTAAAAATGGTGATTCTCCGAACAGCCAAAGCATTATTTTGGGGGAGTCTGTGATATGTATACAAAGTATACACAAAGCAGAAAGGAATATATATGGATTTACATTGGAATCCATTGTTTAGATGTAATCTTTACTCAAGTTCTATTACATTTATTTTAAGATATCTGAGGACTGGACTGCAGATTAATTTTTTTTCACCTTTATTTCACCTCTCAGAAATTCTTAGGCTTAAAAGAAATGATAAAATGTTCATTTAATTTTAATTATATTTGCTTAAATGATGGTGATGATGATTTGCTTACTTGTGTCCATTTATTTATTTATTTTATATGCCATCTATGACTTATGACTCTGGGGAGTTTATAGCATCATGAAAGCACAATACAAAACAATAAAGATATTAAAAACATTAAAATATTCAGCAATAAGAATTAAAGGGCCTTGGTGGTGCAGGCTGTTAATCATCTAGCACTTAGTGCAAGCTGCCTGCAATTAGTGCAGGCTCGAATCCCACCAGGCTCAAGGTTGACTCAGCCTTCCATCCTCTCGGGGTAGGTAGATTGAGGACCCAAGATTGTTGGGGGCAATAAGCTGACTTTGTAAAAATGCCGCTTGGGGGGGCCAAAAAACCCCTAGTAATAAGTAGGCATATACAATGGAATGAAGGCTATTGCCGAGCACTTAGCATGGTGCTCCATAGACTGTAAGCCACCCTGAGTCTCCAGAGAAGGGCGGCATATAAATGCAAATAAAATAAATAAATAATATATAAATAAATAATAAAACATTAAAGTTAACAACAACAACAAAACCAGTTAGGGACCTATATGTGAACAATTACCTTTGTGCAAATCAATCTTGGAGAATTAGGATCTTCTGCCCCCTGCTGCTTTATATGTCCTATATCTAGGATCAATTGAAGGAATGGAAAGGAGGGTTCTTATAGAAGCTGCAGGGAGGAGAGCTGAACCAAGTCCTGTTGTTGGTTATATCCCTCCCCATTGAGCCCCTTCTCTTTTGCCAGATGATTATTCTTAAATAAAAATGATTGAAATGGTAATCAAAATAAGAGAGAAGAAATAAACTAGCAGAGGATTACACCCAGGGGTCAGTGGTATGGGAATGATGAGGATGGAATATCCTTTAAAGTTCTCCCTGCTGTGGTAAACAGTCCTCTGCTACTCTAGAGCTTCAAGTGCTGGCCTTGGAGTTTGAAGACCCAGTTCTCACTTGACCATAAGCCTCACTGGGTGATTTTACATCAGCCATTCTTGCTCAGTCTAATCCTTTTCACAGGATGGTTCCTCTGAAAATTATAGGGAGATATAATCGCAGGAGGATATAATTAGGGAAGACTCCCATAGATGGCACGCTGAGCTTTCAGAGAAAAGGTGTGATATAAATGCAATACATTGTGATACTTTGGAAAAATATTTCTTTCCTATTCATCAAATCTGATGGTCTGTCTAACCAGACGAGGAGAAAAAGAATAGTTTATTTATTTATTTATTATTTCGATTTGTATACCTTCCCCTCTCTCAAAAAGGGACTTGGAGCGGTGAACAGCCACAATAAAAACATACAATCAGAAAAGTTAAAAAAAAGTTTAAAAATTAATTAAATAGATGGCTAAGACCAAAAGTTCATAGAAAAAAGTCTATAAGAGAATGCAACTTTAAGTCCAATGTTCCTAAGGTGCTTTTTCAGGAGGCAACTGAGTTGCCTCCAGAAAAAGCACCTTTAGGACAACCATGACCTGGATGACTGAGAATCTCTACAGACTTTAAGTCCAGTGTATTTCCAAAGCCTACATTTGAAATAGGTACATCTGATGCACAGCTACTGTTGCTATAAAGTTATTTTCTGATTCTTAAGATTGCAACCCAGTGCTTATTACTTAGTAATAACTCTCATTGAAACCAACAAAATGCATAGGAATAGGCTTAATCTGCAACTTTTAGCAGATATTGAACTCTGCCTATTGCCAAATCTAGGAACAGTGGCTATCCGAAAATGGATGCATAGTACCTAATATAGAGGTGGTATTCAGCAGGTTCTGACCAGTTCGGGAGAACCAATAGCGTAAATTTTGAGTAGTTTGGAGAACCGGAAAATACCACCTCTGACTGGAGATTTTATAGTATCCTTCCCCTGCCATGCCCATCAAGCCATGCCCACAGAACCGGTATTAAAGAAATTTGAATCCCACCATTGAGTCCTAATAGGGAGATGAAGTTTAGTGATCTAAAAGTTAATCCAGATGAAATTGAAGATTATAGGATAACAACACTATAAAGAGTTCATTTCGGATTCTCAATGGGTTATACAAAAGCATTCTTAGATCCTTTTGAGTACTAGTTTTGATGGGATGCAGAAAACCATCTTATCTATTAAACTTAGAAGTTGCTTGTTTCCATATCAACCATCTTATGTGGTTTATATATTTAATCCTTGTTAACTTGAAATAATCAGGAAACATGAATTCTATGATTGGATTCACCTGTATGCCAATCCATGGGTTTTTAATCATGGTTTGTTAAATATGCCAGCTCTGTTTGGGTTACCAAATCATATCAAGTCACAATGATAGTTGTCTAACTGCAATAGCTGAGGTCAAAGTACATATTAGCCCCAGACCAAATCACACTTGCTTAGTACTATTTGAGATTTTCTGACTAGAACAATAGACAAGTCTTCTTAGTGGTGACACCACAACTATTGGATCACTTTTTTGATTAACATTCATCAGGCTTTTGCCATTTTCCCATTTTCTCTTTGCTAACATTTCAAAAAGCCTATTACCTTTTAATTTATCATTGTTGTCCCTTGATGCTATTGCTTTTCTTTTTCATTTATCCATCTTGTTATTGTGGCTCAACAATTGCTCTCTATTTTTTTTTGCTGCAAAATACACTTTTTCCTTTATTATAAAATTAGCTTCAAGGAAACATTAAGGGAATTTTGAAATCTATTGAGTTCTAACTTAAAACTTCCTGCATCTAAGAAACAAAACAGATTTAAAACTCTTAGGGCTGACTAACCAATTTTACTGTGGTTATATTTTGATCTTAGCAATGTATAATCTTAACACAGAGACTTTAGAATCACTAATTTTATTCCCTTCCTTTCATAAGGTTGAGATGGTTTGATTAATAAAAGATTTTACATTCTAAAAGAAACCCTTCCTACTAATTTGCTTGCTCTGATTTGATACCCTTCAGGTATGTTGGAGCATCATTTCCAGCCAGTAGAAGACACAGAATTACAGTGCAATGAATCATCTGAAACAAAGAATTCAACATTTTGCTTCTGTTAAAGTTATGGATATCTCAATTCTCCTTCTGCCTTCTCTAACATAAATTTCAGCAATCTGCTTGATTTTCTTTCACATCTAAGGTGATCAAGATTAAATTTGGGATATGGCATCACTGAGCACAACATATTTTATCTGTCCCAGTTTTATTTATCTCAGGGGAGTTCAACCTTGAGAACCTTAAGAATTGTGGATTTCAACTCCCAGAATTTCCAAGCCGGCATTGCTGACAAGGAATTCTGGGAATTGAAGTCTACATGTCTTAAAGTTCCCATGGTTGAACACCCCTGATTTATCTGCTGATTCAGTCTTACTTTAGTAGAATAGCCTTATTTATAAGTTTGTTAGAATGGTAATAAATATAAAAACAATAATTACAATCATGAACATTTCTTCTCAGAGATAAAGCAGAATGAATTACTGGGCCTGGAAATAAATTGTTATTGACTTAATTTACTCATACTGTGCTTAGTTACATGCACACACTAAATAAAAGTTACTATCAATGTGGCTTACTTCTGAGCAGATACAATTATGATTGCAGAGAAAAAAGATTGGAAGAGAATATCGCACATTTATATATTGAAACAAATCCTTGATTTACCTAGCAAATTTAAAGTGATTGCAATATTTTTTAAAAGATTTTTAAAAATCACTGATGCTATAAATTATTAGCAAATAGTAATACTAATTTACAAAATTACCAAGTAATCTGCATCATAATAATTAAAGGTAATAATACTTTCTAGCCTGGTGCCCTAACCGTTGGACCAAACTGGCTCTTGCTTATTTCACTGCTTGTATATGTGCACCAATAAATTTATCCCAGGAGATGTGATTTAAGTTAGACTAGGGGTCCCCAAACCTCAGGCTGCGGACCAATATTCTTAGGAACTGGGTCGTGCAAGCAACAGGTAAGTGAGTGAAGCTTCATTTGCACGTGCACGGGATCTAGTTTGCGCACAATCCTTCCCTAGGTCAGTGGAAGAATTGTCTTCTACAAAACCAGTCCCTGGTGCCAGAAAGGTTGGGGACCATTAAGTTAGATGGTCACTTAAGATTATATTCAGCATAGATGAATGTTTCATATAATCTCACAAATATATTCTTATGTGCCCTATTGAATTAAGACCTACCTCCAGTTTGTAGTATGAAATTTTCAAATCAGCCTAATGAGGCCATTATGATGAAGGATTAGTAAAAACGTTAAAAAAAGTTTCTCAATATTTATAGAAATTTTATTAATTGACTGGCCAAGTGATTCCACCATTGCTTTATATGAATAAAAAAATCTACTTTATCACAGTGGTCCACATCTTTTATTAAAGCATTGATCCTAGATATCAGTAAACGAATTCTAAAAATGCAACCATTCCTGCCCCCACTCCATTTCTCTACTCCATTTCTCTTTTGCTCTAACTAAAAACAATCGGCCAAGATGGTCTGTTTAAGTCCTAACAATTTAATACACCCCATTTGCTGAATATTTTCCTATACAGCTGAGGAAAGCCAGAAACCCCTATGTTGGGAAAAATTAAAACAACAAACCTTGATTGCATTTCACGATTTCATATTTTGCAGATGTTAATATTTAATCACATACAGAAGCGTTTAGCTTAAGTGCATTAATGTAACTCATTTAAAAGGGCTCAGTAATGGTCCCTATTAACTCCCAGCGTGGGTATTATCCATGTTGCTGTGCTCATAAGGCCAGAGGGAGTGAATCCTATTGGCACCCACTGAGATTGCTGTGATCTGTTGCAAATCCTGTTAACATCTAATTACCTATGAGAACCGTCCAGGGAATAGCTAATGAGCCGCAGGAAACCCATTGACGGAAATTCTTCTTTAATATAGAATGAAACATCTTCTGTCTTTCAATTACAAGCTCCTTCATATGAGCATAATTATACTCTTAGGGAATGTGACTATTATTTGTTGTTTTTAATTACATGCCATTGGTCACATGGAAAAAAATAATTTTCCCAACCCAGATAAACATTGGTGAAAAGCTTAATATTCAAGCAAATTTAATAATGTGATTTGTACCATTTTCTATCCTGCTTAGTGATCAGATATTAATATAAGAAGCATTGAAGGAGAAGCCTGTAGAGAGGAATGAAAAATAGCATGTGTGAGGGTGATAACCTCCAGGAATAGGAATATTTTTTTTCTCTGCTCCAAGATCAGCTGTGATCTCTTGAATAACTACTTAATCAGAAACAAAAAAATGAGCAAATATAAACGGTAAGTATTATTTTTAGTGGAAGAAACCAATGAACACATTTAATTTCCATTGTTATTTTTGATATCTCTCAGCCCACCCCACGCCTTGCTAAATATTTTTTTTTTCAAATATATCACATTTGAGTTTTGTGTCTGAAAGATCATCAAGAGTGTTGTGTGTCACTAAATACAAATGCTCCACTACGTAGCACGCACTGCTGCTATTTTCAATTCCTCCGGTAGATTGGCTTGCATTGGCCCAAGACACTATTAGCTCTTTTGAAGTACAGATGGGCAGGGAACACTCTTTCAAAGGTTTCCTCTAGATCATGGTGAGAAATGATGGGAATTACAGTTCAACCTCTAAGCAGCCTTCCATAACTGAGAATTTCCAGAAGAACACAACAATTTGGCAGTGTCTCAGAAGAAATGCAATGACAGTAGGATTGATTAAAGGGACAGTACATTTTACACCATGGTAATTTTTGGCCCTTTAACTTAGCAGTGGAGAAAAGAGCAGACAACAAAATAAGGGTGAGGACTAGAAGACCTGTAAAGTCCCTTTATGCTCTGTGATTTTATGATTCCACTCTCTGCTTTGTGGAACTCTATAGGATTAAAATGAATGGAGATAGAACTGTATAAATCCCTAACATTGGACCTCAAAATTAGTTTTCCCAGGTGCCCCTTTTCTTAGCTAAAAAAGGGCCTGTAATATAAAACTTTAATTCTAAAAAAATTACTTGTTGATGCACATTGTTCAGTAACTGGAATAATTAAAACATTTGACAATAAATTGCCATTCTGCTATTGGTTTCATAAGGAACCTATAAAACTGACCTCAATGAATCTTAACAAATTAAAAAGCATTTATTAGTCTATAATTGAAAAAATATCTCCGTGATTATCACAAGGATGATAATTATGCAGTAGGGAACAACTTAACCTGGCCATAAGTGCCACAAACTTCATTGATTACATTGTGTGCTCAATGTCAAATCACAAGCCTAAAGACATGGAAGACATTAGGCAAAAAATATCCTCTATCAAGAAGCTTGATTTTGTTGCTCTCAGATTTCTGTCTTTGGTTTAAAAACAGTATTTGCAGCAATCAGCTATTTGCCCTAATCTAGAGTCTGTGTGAATATATTGCTGTGCATAAGAAGACAAAACAACCTATAGGTCAGAGGTTCTCAGACTGATCTTGTGGTGCAAGAGTCATAACCTCGCCCTGAACATCAAAAAGACCAAAGAATTGATTATAGACTTCAGACGATGCAAAGCAGAGCCACTCCCATTATGTATCAATGGAGATTGTGTGGAAAGAGTTCATAGTTTTAAATTTCTAAGAACTCATATTTCCTACAACCTTACTTGGTCGGTCCACACTATGGCCACTGCAAAAAAGGCCCAACAGCGCCTGCACTTTCTGAGGCTGCTGAAAAAGAGTGGTCTGGGTGGGAAGTTGGTGGTTACTTTTTACTGTTCTACCATCGATAGCATTTTGGCATACTGTGTAACGGTGTGGTATGCTGGATGCTCTGTAGTGGATAAGATGATGCTCCAGAGAGTTATAAACACAGCACAAAAGATCATCGGTTGCTTTCTTTCTTCTTTGAAAGAGATTGTGAAGATCAGATTTCTCTCTAGAGCACAGAAAATCTCCACAGACCGTTCTCATCCTGATCATTCATATTTCGAATTGTTACCATCAGGGAGACGTTATAGGTGTCTTAAAATGAGGACTAATAGACTGAGAAACAGTTTCTTTTCCAAGGCAATAATTGTCTTGAATCAAACAGTACATTTGTGATTTAGTTCTATATATAAAGCGGCATTTTTAAACTATATAACTTAATATATGTTTTAAATAGGGTTTTAGACTAGGTTTTTAATTATTATTACTATTACTTTAATTATTTTACTTTTAAAATACTGTGTAGTGTGATTGTGATGTAGCGTTTGGTGCACTGTGCTGAAGCTTTCAAATTTCAATGTATTCGTGGAATGCAATGACAATAAAGGTATTCTATTCTATTCTATTCTATTCTATTCTATTCTATTCTATTCTATAAAAGTTAGGGTGCCATGCAATTCTCTTTAAGCTTTTGAAAGAGAGGAGAACTTTAAACACTAAACTATTATTCAGAGCTTTGCTTTTTGAAATGAAAGATAATATTTTTTCACATGTATGTCTCTGTAGATCCTTCTGAATGCCATCTGCACTAAGCAAATTGTTGGATTGGTGCACTTCCATCAACTCTATAATATAAATCTACATCTACTTCTACATCATGTACAGCTATAGCTACATATACATTTGTACCTGCCAATTTCTAGTTCTCTGAAATTATTGCGAAATACTCTGCTGGGTTTCTTCCTGGAGCTGTCAGGGAAATTCTCTAAAAGGGTTATTTATGTATTAGCTCTTTTTGCATTAGAATGTGTTTGATGTAGCCTCTCCTTGAAACTGTTGATTTCTTTCTAATTTACTTATCAAAGTTAGCAGCAACTAAATAGTAGGCTTGGTGGCTTGCTTGCAGATTGATTGATTAATTATCACAGTGTAATATTTCTATCCTGTCATGTCCACAAAGAATCTCAGCAGTTTACCCAGAATCTCAAATTGTGTGCCCATGTTTGAATTTAATTATTACACTTGTTTTTCCTACAATTCAGACAATGTTAAATCTTAATCCTTTAATGATAGCAGTAAAACTTCCAAGGAACTTCAATTATAATTGCAACCTATATGTATGGGGTACTGTAACTTGGTATACTATTACATTATTTAGCTTTCCCTTGTTCTTGGTACTCTGATAGAATTGAATTGAATTGAATTCTTTATTGGCCAAGTGTGATTGGACACACAAGTCTTGGTGCATATGCTCTCAGTGTACATAAAAGAAAAGATACATTCATCAAGAATCAAGAATCATAAGGTACAACACTTAATGATAGTCACAGGGTACAATAAGCAATAAAATTATACTAGGAAACAGTCAATATAAATTGTTAGAATACAAGCGGCAAAGGTCCAGTCATACAGTCACAAATGGGAGGGGCTAAGGAATGATGAGAAGATTAATAGTAATAGTAATGCAGACTTAGTAAATAGTTTGACAATGTTGAGAGAATTATTGGTTTAGCAGAGTGATGGCGTTCGGGAAAAAACTGTTCTTGTGTCTAGTTGTTCTGGTGTGCAGTGCTCTATATGTCATTTTGAGGGTAGGAGTTGAAACAGTTTATGTCCAGGATGTGAGGGATCTGTAAATATGTTCACAGCCCTCTTTTTGACTTTTTGATCCTACTGAAGTAATTATTTGCACTAGATTTAAACTAATCATGCTCCTTATAATTAGTGTAATATGCACATCCTGATTTTAGTTTCCAAATAAGTGTGTGTCCGTGTTTCTCTCTCTCTCTCTCTCTCTCTTTATGTGTGTGTGTTTGTGTGTGTGTGTATGTGTCTGTGTATATCTCTCTATGTGTATTTGATGCAGTTGCTATATCAAGCCACCAAGGACAAGATCAGTCCAGAATAGTAAAGCTCAGGGATGCCATCTTCAAAGGATCACTGCTCCCAGGCTTGAAAATAGAATCTCCTGAAGATAGGACAGAGTCTTCTAGCAGCAGCAAAGAGAAAGCATTATCTGGAAGTCGGCTTCCCAAGGCTCCACCCTTCCATGGTGTTTTGCAGCTTCACTAGCACTGTGAATAATGTCTACTTGGACCTCTGCTTCATCTTTCTCCTTGTGCGCTTCAGCCTGCGCATTCGCTTCTTTAGCTCTCATAGTGGGGCGAGGACCCTGCGGTCACTCCCTAGAAATAGATGACAAGGCTATGGCTGGATGGCAACTGATGGACAAGACTGCACCAACTACCATGAACGAAATGTGCATGCATTTCTTTATAATATTTCTATTGTATTTTTTGTCCCTTTGCATAAAGTAAGTGAAGAATAGAAGTTATCACAAAATAAGATAATCATAATGTAACTCCTGTTTATGTTAGATTCTTAAAAAAAAGCTTTGTTTAAATAAATTAAATGGAAAAAGAAAATAATGTAGAAAAGAGGTCTATTTTTCAGGGACGGGAAAATAAATACTAATCTGATATTTATTATTACTTTATACACAACAACATGAAATCACACCTGTTAGTTCTTTAGCTGTGGTGTTGGTCTTCATTCGCGTAGTTTTCTTCCCAAGAACCTCTTAGGATGTCATAATGTATTGGCATAATATTATATGTGTGGATCCAAGCAGTGAAGGCAGAGGTGGTATTCACCAGGTTCTGACCAGTTCTGGAGAACCGGTAGCAGAAATTCTGAGTAGTTCAGAGAACTGGCAAATACCATCTCTGACTGGCCCCGCCCCCATCTATTCTCTGTCTCCCGAATCCTAGCTGATCAGCTGGATCTTGTTTGGTTGCCCTGCCCAGGAGAATGGAGCTGGAAAGCAGGTTAGTGGGGTGGGGAGGGTATGGGGATTTTGCAGTAACCTTCCCCCAGGAGTGGGGAGGGAATGGGGATTTTGTAGTATCCTTCCCCTGCCACGCCCAGCCATGCCCACAGAACCGGTAGTAAAAAGTTTTGAATCCCACCACTGAGTGAAGGCTTTTGCAATGGACAAATGAAAATTTTGTCAATGCGCAAATTTTCTAAGAGTTTCTGGAATGTACCCCGTGTACTAATAATCACTTGGACCACCATGGTTGGTTTATGTCATAATCTTTCAACTTCAACTTTCAGTTCTTGATACTTTGTGATCTTCTTCAACTCTTTGTCTTGTATTCCACAACTCTCTAATATTGCCACAATAACTATCCACACTTTCTTCTTTTCAACCACAGTTATATCTGATGTGTTATTAGCCAAGACCTTATCAGTCTGCATTTAGAAAGCCCATAGTATTTTAATCTGTTCATTTTCAACTACTTTTTCAACTCTACATTCTCTATATTCATTACTGGTAGATGATAAACACCTTATTCATATCCTTCATTTATAGGTGCTGTGTATTTTTTAGAAACTGCTTTCAATGTTGGCCATCTTTATCTGTCTATCGTTAATTCCACATGTGCCATAATCTTCTCTTTCAATGCTTCTTGTTGGGTGATCAGTTCATGAATTGTTTCAATGCTGGCCTGTGTTGCTTCTTCTGTTTTTACTTCTTCCACGTTGTACTTTGGATAGTTCATATCAGTTGTTTCCTTATTCTTGCAATTGTTGTTATCTGAATCTCTTCTACTATTCTACTATTATTTTTGGGTCTTTCATTTTCATGATTTTTTTTGAATCTGTAACGATTTTCCTTCCTTGAATTTTTTTTTCCTGGTAATGAATTTTCTTTGATATGCTAATATTTCTTTTCAACGATATCTGAGTCAGGATAAAGTCTTTTCCAGTGTTCAAGCATTCACTTTAAGTTGTCTCATTTTGTTGGTTCCAATTTATAAGAGCAGGCCACGATGGTGCAATTTTCAAACACAGAATATTTTTGTCTTGTCTGTGGTGGTTGTTCTTCCTGTAATTCTACTGGTCTAACTCCTCATTGTCTAACCAAAGCTCCTGAGTCCCATTGCTCACTTATCAACAGATGCCCAGGAACACTAACATCTGGTGTGGTCCTTGTTAATATTATTTCTTTAGGAATATATATTGTACGCAGAATCTTATCTGGTATTATGGATTAGTATTTTACTTTTCTCTCCTTGAGCAAAAAGTACATAGCAAAAGAATGTACATTTAACTTTCTCTCCCCTCTTCTCCAAATTGCTGGAATCATTAATATTCTTATTGTTTATTAATGTTATCACTCTTGTGACTCTGGGCAGTGCACACAACTAATTACAAAAAGTCAAACAATCAACTTAATTAACACAAACCAGTCAAAAAGCTTCTGGGAGGTTTCCAAGACTTATATAGAGCACATTGGAGCAACCCAGAAAAAAGTAATTTATCATGAATGATTTTGAGAATAGCTACATACCGATCAGGAGTAGCTTAACTGGCATACAAGATGGAATGTTGCAAAAGTCTTCTCTAGTCATAGCATCACTTCTTTCAGTTTGTATTAAGCTACATCTGTTGGTCTTGGTCATTCTTCTGAGTATGATTCTTGATTTCTGTTCCCCCCAGTCCTTTTTATATGATAGTGCTGGTTCAGTACTAAGCATGGAGTCTGAATTTTTTGCTTGCTTTACTCAAGAGTTTCATGATCATGAAATTCAAATTTTGGTAGGACTAAATCTTGTTCAAATACCAAACAGCACCTCTGCTATAACAAGCAAGTTGATATAGATGTCTATGTTATTTTCTATTATAGGCCTTTACTTTATCTCATTTTTAAAAGTTCTTTCAATGTACTCATTAGATTACTGTAACATCATTAAAATACTTAATATGAAAATACATGGATGCCTGATAGCATATAATTATTTCATTCAGCAATGGAAAGTATCCAAACCTGGGGACAATTCCAATCAAGCAAAGGTTTACAAGGTTCAAGATTTGTTGAAAAGTGATTAAGAATGCTTTTCTTGTATCATTTGCTAAAAACTCAGGGCATGGATATTGTCACGGGGTCTATAAGATTACTTTAAAGAAGGACCAGATACAACAGGTGATCTTAAAGCATGCTTCCTATGTCTTCTAAATCTAAAAATATGGGAAGGTAGCTGCCATAATCACAAACCAGACTGTAATTCAGCATATGTGCAGGGTACCTTGGTTGGAATGTCTTAAGGGATACATTAAATTTTTGAACTTTGGGAAAATGTTTGGTGATATCTGAAAGCTGCACCCATGGTTTGGAGGTTGAATCTCAATATGGGCAGCGTAATATTCAATGTAGTTTTGAAGCACTAACAGATTAATTTTAAATTATGATTGGTTGCACAGTCAATTATAAGTTTAGACTTGATTTAGCTTTGTTTATCTATTTAATAGAGTTTTTTCCAACAACCTGGGATGGGTAGAAGTTGTTTTTTGATGTGCTAAAAGTATCTTCACAGATGGTAAGCTATAAAGCTGCCTTTTGCAATTGACCGATGATGATTTTGTCAATGCCAATGATGTTCAAGTGGTACTCCAGATGGTTCCAGAGCACATCCATGGTTCTATGACTATTGATATTATCTTTGCTTTCTTTTGCCATAGTTGTTCTACTTCTATTTACGGGTCTTTATATTTTGTAATTTTTCTCCAGTTTTTTCTTTTCTCTTCTGCTGTCTCCAGGTACTGTAATGTTGTTGTTGTTATTATTGTTATAAGAAAGCTACAGCAGAATTAATAGTATTTGGCTTTTCTAACCATAGGCCAAGCATGTTCTTTGGATCTCAGTCTAAACCAATGCTGATTCCAGTTGTGGGAAGTGGGTCTGGAATCTACAGACAAGATGTATTTGGCACTACTTTTCTAAAATTCAATGCTTATCTTTCCTTCTTTCCCATCCACCTTACAGCATTTTTATATTTCCACTCCATAAGGAGTTCTTGTAATTTACTCAAAATTATGTAAAATCCATAAAAACAAACCTATGTCCCCAAATCTGCTGACCAGTAAGTTAGTTCTTTGCTCCTCATCAGTTATCAGCAGATGGTTTATTATGATAAAGTCTGGTCAAGATAAAGTCCAACAGATACACTGTATGCTATCATGGTTTCTGATTCTTAACATATCCTTTCTTATTTTATGAATCCTTGTTTTTGCATAGCATATTCGTGTACAGTACTTAATCAGAAGTTACCTGTCATACTTCTATCTGACCAGACAACAGGGCTCTATTTATATAATATACTAACCCAGGATCAGCAAAACCATTGTTTAATGAAGTAACCAATTTCTCCAACCACAAATTAGCAAGCCACATTTTAGCCACAATATTGTGAATATCTGCCTGATTGGCCAGTTCTTTTAAACCACTGATTTTAACTACTAAATAATCTTGATGTAATTTAAACTTTGAAATAGCTGATTTGACTATTTGTTGTGAGTGGACAGAAATTTTGTCTTCCTAGAAATATGTATTGCCTAATATCTGAACAAAAAAAATGAGTTAACTGAGTTTCCATTTTCCCCCCATTGAGCTTCAAGTACTTCTGTCCCAAAATATGAATATGTAAAACACTACAGTTTAAATAAAAGAAATGTAAGTACTGCAAATCAAAATAATTATAAAATTAGGGTTGTGAAATGAAAGACTCATCAAAGTAAAAGTAACTGCAACCAAGCACTATGAAAATAAAAAGAGATTAACATATGTGGTAATGAGGTAATTAAATCCTTCGCATTTTTACTGTGATGATTTTATAGCATGTTCCTACGCTTGCCAGTTTGGGGGATGCCAGTAAATATTTTCTTAATTGCAAAAAGAGACAATATGAGTCCCACTGTTTCATTCATAATATTTGATTAACTGCAGAGGCTGCCTTCTTAGAAAAGAGAACAAAGAGTCTGAAGTGGACAGCTTAGAGGTTAGAAAAGTGATTCCAGAAACAAATAATTAACCAGAAATGTTATGGCAAGGAAAAATAAGAGAAAGGGAAAGAAAGAAAATGACAGACGCTTGTAATAAACCTTCCCAAAGTCAACAGTTCATAAAGTCTTTTGTTCTAGTAAGAGCGTCTTTAATTTTTAACACAAACTCACACTTGGATATGTGTGAGCTTAAGTAAAAAGAGAAGACATGTATATAATAGAATGTAATGGATTATTATCTGTATTTTGCAAAGATGTCAGGTTCTCTCATCTTTGATGGAGTAGCACTTAATGTAAATTTAATTTGAAGTGATGTATGGAAGGCTTGAGGTGATACTCTGTGATTCCCAACTGCCTAGAGAGTCTCTGTGGGTACCATCTGGATTTGGCCGCTCCGCATGCCCAGCAGCATTGACTAACTAGGATTAATGAGGTGCCCTGTTCACCACTGATCCAAAGGAGGTATGCTACATTTACTCTCAACAATATGAAGAGGAGGACGAGTTTCCTTTGGGGGCACACTGTTTGATGAAACTTAATGATGGTTTCCTGATAAGCTGTAATAAATACACGGGGCTGAAAGTTCCAGTTTAAATGCTCTTTCCGTATAAAAGTTATGTTAGGGAAGGCAAGGGATTTTTGAGGGCTAAATGACGGTAGCTGGATGGGGATTGCTGTTTTTGTTGGGGGGGAATGGGAGTGCTGAAAAAAGGAATAATTTTTGTTCTAGTCCTAATTAGGTTTTACGTAATAGTTGTCTTCCAGCAGGATTGGATGGTGTGCAAAAACATTCTTGGGCTGTCTGTTTCATAAAGTTAAGGGATTCCTTGGAGGAAATAAGAAAGAAAGGGGAAAAAGTAAGCCGACAGCTTTCCCCTGATTAAGTGTATGTGTCTTTCTATTTTATATAAACAAGGGGCTATTAAGTTAGACAAAACTTCTCCATGTGGTCTCAGCTTCATTTAGGCATCTGGATTGTGTTTTGCCTTTGTGTCTAACTGAGCACCGAACGAAACCTCAGCTAATTTCAAATTCCCTTTGTCATCGTGGTTTTCAGCCAAAAGTCTATAATAAATGGTCAGAAGATGAGCTGAGACTGAATGAATAGTGAACGGTATTCATCAGCCAAACACAGAGTCCAGATCCAATTATATGTATTCATTAAGTGATAATGATATCATGGTCTTTAACTAGGAAGAAAAGAGTGTAATTGAATAATAACAGTTGTACAATCCCAACGGAACACGCTTTCTATCCTGGCATCGTGACCCTTGGGGACGATGCAGGATTGATGGAATTCTATTACTCTTTGATGGATTTATTATGAAAGGCTGAGTGGAGTTGCTCTCCACTTTGTCACTCACACTAATCAGTATCGTAAGGCCCCCGAGCATGCAGGCTTTTGTATCCCTTTGACAAAGACAAGGTTAGGAGAGGATGACAGGCACCCAGACCTTTACAAACCTATACTACAAGATGAAATGGGCCAGCTGAGGACTGCGCTGGGACAGAATTTTAATTTGTTTATCAATGGCTCAAAGGGGCCACACCATAAGGAGATTTGTCAGAGGACGAACGCTAAGGCTAAACTCTTTTGTTTGACAAGTGGAGCTTGGGAAAATATTTATCGAACTGTAAAAATCAGGGTGGGGGGGGAAAAATGAAGGAAAGAGGCTTCTTTGGAAAGAGTGGGAAATAACTCGCATTGCTGCGCACAAAACACCCCAGATCCTGAGGCTGAGTTTTCAACTTTATATCATTTTCTTAAAAAAGAAAAAGAAAAAGCTTGTTATTTGGAACAGGTGGTCTCTTGGCTGTATCTTTTTCACTTTTTGCTAATTTGGGTCTTGTTTGCCCACAAACAAAATAGAGGAGGAGTAAGAAGAATTTGAACTGTGCGGGGGGGAAAGAAGGAAAGAAGCTTTGACAAGGAAACCTGGAATTTGTCTGCAGAGTTCTAAAAAAAAAAGGACTGTTTTATAAGTGAACATCTCCTCTCTATTCCCTTGTTTGGACAGTCTGGTACAGAGGTGTCAAACTTGATTTCATTGAGGGCCAAATCAGGTTGTGTTTGACCTCGGGGAGGGAGGGTGGGCATGGCCAGCTTGATGTCACTTGTGTCGGGGGCACCTGTGGTGGCCAAGTGCTAAGGCAGAACTTCCCTTACATGGTTCCTCATTCTCATTATAATCTCCTTCCATTTCTTTCTTTTTTTCCTTCCTTCCTTCCTTCCTTCCTTCCTCCCTCCCTCCCTCCCTCCCTCCCTCCCCTTCTTTTCCTTCCCTCTTCATTCTCCTTTCTTCTTCTTTCCCCTCTTTCCTTCTTTTTCTTTTTCTTTGTCTTTCCTCCTTCCCTTTTTCCTTTCCTGTCCCTTTTTCCACTCTGAAATGCAAAAGGGGAAACATTTCTCTTTTTGTTTTGTTTTTAGTTTGTTTTGCTAGCCCTCTGCCACAAGCTCAGTTTTCGCTGGCAGAGGGCTGCAGGAGGCCATTGCAGTCAAAAATGGAGCTTGGGAGCTCTGCCGTCCATTACTGTTTCCGGGGCAGCCTCGCAGGCCAGATCTAAGCACCCTGTGAGTTGGGTCTGGTCAGCGGGCCTTGAGTTTGACACTCCTGGTCTAGTGCAAGCAATGCTCTTTATCCCTGTAGCCACCATCTTGCTTTGGCCCATAGGAATCAGCAAAGGCCATGCTCTCCTTATTGGTCAAGGACTGGTAGCCAGGAGGGTTGTAAACCACCCTCAATATTGATTGGCTGGAAAAGTAGGCTAAATGACAGAAATGTGAACTAAGGATTGTTGGCTGCTAACAGGAAAGGATTCTTAGCGACTGCTCCCAAAGCCTTTGCAACAGGATCTCTCACAAAAATACAAAAGGGGAATAATGGTAATGTGTATGAAAATGTATTTTGAAAGTCATAAGTCAGCAAGTGAACTTTCCCACAATTCAGTTGTCATCTGCAAGATGAGAACTATAATGCTGAACTGCTGTAGCAGTGCAATCCAAAGGATTTACACCAGTGATGGGATTCACATTTTTTTTTACTACCGGTTCTATGGGCGTAGCTTGGTGGGCATGGCAGGGAAAGGATACTGTAAAATCTCCAACCAGAGGTGGTATTTGCTGGTTCTTCAAACTACTCAAAATTTCTGCTTACTGGTTCTCCAGAACTAGTCAGAACCTGCTGAATACCACCTCTGATTTACACCCATGGATTGGACAATTTCTGCCAGCCTGCCTGTAGTGCATCCTCTTGCTCATCCCTTCTTGTGGGACAATCTTGAGCAAATTAGAAGACATATGTGAAGAGTTGCAAGAGAGGGAAGGAAATTCTCCCCCTGTGAGTTCCTGCTTGTGTAACATCAAAGTCCACCTTAACAATGAAAATCCAAATTCTTGCTATTGACTTGAAAGTGTGTGTGTGTGTGAGTATCTATGTATCTATCTCTATCTCTATCTATCTATCTATCTATCTATCTATCTATCTATCTATCTATCTATCTATCTATCTATCTATCTATCTATATCTATATCTATTGTATATCTATCTATCTCTATATCTATCTATCTATCTATCTATCTATCTATCTATCTATCTATCTATCTATCTATCTATATCTATATCTATTGTATATCTATCTATCTCTATATCTATCTATCTATCTATCTATCTATCTATCTATCTATCTATATCTATATCTATTGTATATCTATCTATCTCTATATCTATCTATCTATCTATCTATCTATCTGTCTGTCTGTCTGTCTGTCTTTCTGTCTGTCTGTCTGTCTGTCTGTCTGTCTGTCTGTCTGTGTATATATATATATGATTAGTTATCTGAAGGAATCATTTAGCAACTAGGTTGTGACTGGTTTTGCTTACACATATTCAACAAATATTAAAAAGAGACTACAGGTAGTCTTGATTTATGAACACAATCGAGCTTGAAATTTCCATTGTTAAGCAAGACAGTTGTTAAGTGAATTTAGCTCCATTTTATGACCTTTCTCACCACAATTAAGTGAACTACTTTGGTTGTTAAGTTAGTAATATGGTTGTTAAGTAATGCCTGGTGTCAGCATTCTAGAAAAACTGAACTCTAATTAAAAACTCTGAGACAGGCATCTTCTCCAAGTTTCCTTTTATTAGAGTAAGTATATTGGCACATTTGGAAAAACCCAAATCTGAGAGTTCCGGGTTTTCCCTTAGTAATTCAAAAGTCCAAAACCAACCCCTGCACCCATCAGTCCATCACACAATCCAATCACCATCCACCCTAGCTAGAAACCTCCTTTCAACCACTCCTCCTCCAGGTGCAGGAATAACATGACCTTGACTGAAGAGAGGAATGCTACTATGCCTAACTACCAACATTCTACCATTTCCCCCTCCTACTTTCCCAGGGACAGGAATGTGGCAGCGTGGAAGCTTCTGGTACTAATATGGCTTCCAAAGCTGACACCTGGCTCCTCCATTGATTTTGCTTGTCAGAAGGTCACAAAAGATTAACAGACGACCCCTGGACACTGCAACCATCATAAATACATGCCATTTGCCAAACGTCTGAATGTTGATCATGTGTCCATGGGGATGCGGCAGCAGTTGTATATGTGAAAAATGGCCATAGGTCATTTTTTCCAGTGCTGTTGTAACTTCAAACGGTCACTGAATGAATGGTTGTTGGTTGAGGATTACTTGTATGTCTTGCAAACATCATATCTATAGGCTTTCTCCATGAAACAGAGAGGCCCCGCTTATTTAGGTGCTCATTAGAATGGATTCCAGTTACAGATGTTATACTGCATGGGACAAATCATTCAGCAGCAATCCTGTTCCACTACTAACAGTGCAAGTGTTCCAGCAACAGTCCAGAAAATTATGTTAAGTCCTAAAATAAAAATGTATTTTTGATTCTCAGTATCACAGAAATCTCTGGCAAGTTGGATAATGCAGGTTCTTTTTAGCCTCCAAGGCACGCAGGAAGGACAACAATGTGGTAAAGTTGTTTGGAAGGGATTGAGTTAGAGGTGGGATTCAAGTTTCGTAACAACCGGTTCCATGGGCATGGTCTAATTTGTGGGTGTGGCTTGGTGGTCATCTAACTGGGTGAGCGTGGCTTGCTGTCTGGTTATGGCTTGGTGGTCATGTGACTGGCTGGGCATGGTTTATATATAAATATTATAAATATTTATGTAAATATTGATTTTTTTATTAAAAAAGCAACTTTTACCCAAAATCAGGCAAAGCAGGCAGGCAGATTGAGTTGCTCACAGAATTATAGATTCACTCAGAGATCTACCTTTCTGCAATCTGCTACCTGAGTCTGCACTGAAAAATAGAAGCTTCAGTCCTAACGAAGGTTCAGCTCTGCTTTTAGATTACCTAGAAAGCAAGAAATCCAATGATTTCCTGCTTTCTAGCTAATCTAAATCTCCCAGTACAGCAGAACAGCTGATGGTCGGGAAAAAAAAGGAAAAATAGCAACTTATGCAGGCAAGTTTGATGGCTCGCATGCCAGGTAAGGAGTGAGCAGGCAGGGATGGGAGAGGTGCGACCAGCCAGTGGCGCAAATTGACGATTCTCCGAACTGTGCAGAATTGTAACAATCTGTTCTATAGAACTGGTCCGACCACGTAGAATCCCACTCCTGGATTGAGCCGATATCTAGCTCAACTTTGTGTTTGAAGAAGCTAAGGAGAAGGGGATAAAGCTTACACACATCCATTAGACTTAATTCATCTATTTTAAACTTTGCTCTTGGAAGAAAAATTAATAATAATATTGGCAAAAATTGCCAATTCGCCCTCATATTTTTTTTTCTCCAGTACTTTTCTGGAGCCTGCACAAATTAGTATAGCAACTGTACAGTGTATCTTCTCTCATACAACTTGGCAAAGTTGCATAAAAATAAATCTCCGTAAATAGACCTTGCTTCACCTAAGGTTCTTCTTTCTTATGTACATCAAGTGAAGCAAGAATGTAAGAAAATCTTTCTTCATTCAGTCCAAAGGCCTGCTTAACTCTGCCTTTGATACTTTCAAAGCCAAATCATTGTTTACTAATAGGCAGAATGTGAATGAAACTGTGTTAGTGTAGACAATCCTGCTGTTCTTCTATCCTAATAGCTGGAATTAAAGGCATTAAACCTCTAATACAGTTGGTAATATGTGTCTATCATTATTGATTAATAGATTTGATTTATAATTGGTCTTTTATCTAAGTGATCAAGTTATCTTATATGAATTTATTCCTTCATTTCAATTTCACAACAACCCTGCAAGATAAATTGGGCAGAGAGAGGGAAACATGAGGTGATTAGGACCTGTCACCTGGAATGTCAATCAATCCATTTGTTTTAAGCTTTTCCATCTATGGCTTAGTCTCTTCCAACTCTGATTTTTACAAAACAGACACGTCGCACTTAGCAATAGTGACGTGTCAGATGGATATGTCGCTGCCATCTTATATATACTGATTTGGAAGACAAACCTATTAAAATTAATAGAATGTACTTCTAACTAAATGTAGTCAGGATCCAACAGCCTAAAAGTAGAGACACATTTATTTCTATGCTTCTGCCTTTAGCCATTAAGGAAGAAAACTGATAGGAAAAGCCAGAATGAGACTGTTTCAGTCTGGCTGAATTAAGAATATTTGGGCCAGTGATCAAATGCTTCCTTCAGTTACCCAATAAATAGTGACAATAATGAATTTGGCTCTGTGCAAATTGTTAGACAAAAGCTATGTGTAAAACTCAGATCTTTGAACAATTTCCCACTATTAAAAGAATTCTGCAAATTGTTTTAAAGAGAAGATAGGGGATCAAACTGTATACCAAGATATCATCCATGAAATTCTTTGGATTTGATGGAATATTTTCTTTTGTTGAGCTGAGGTTACTTAAACCAATCTGTGTAAATTGTGTTTTATAGATGCAAAATGGCAAAATGCAAATGTAAACCACCACTATGATACTCATTCATCATTCTTGGGGGATTACAGCTAAGTCCTCGACTTATGGTTACAATTGAGCCCAAAATTTCTGTTGTTAAGTGAGACATTTGTTAAGTGAATTTTACAGCCTTTCTTGCCTCAGTTGTTAAGTGAATCACTGCAGTTGTTAAGTGAATCAGGCTTCCCCATTGACTTTGCTTGTCAGAAGGTCACAAAAAGAGACCCCATGATCTCGGGACAGAGCAACCAGCCAAGCAATTGAATTTTGATCACATGATCATGGGGATGCTGGAAAGGACATAACTGTGAAAAATGGTCATAAATCAGTTTTTTAGTGCCGTTGTAACTTTGAACAGTCATTAAATGAACTGTTATGAGTCGAGGACTACCTGTGGTTTTAAAATTAAAAAATGCAATAAAATTTCTCTGAAAAATCTCAGTAAGCTTTCGGCCTACCAGTTAGAGAAAAGTACTGTGAACATTTGTGTCATTTTAAAAATAATTGATAAAGACCTTATAGCAAACACACCATGGAATGGAGTTAACTGCTTATTTATACTCCTAGGCAGAGGTGGTATTCAGCAGGTTCTGACCAGTTCTGGAGAACTGGTAGTGGAAATTTGAGTAGTTTGGAGAACTGGCAAATGCCACCTCTGAGTGGAGATTTTACAATATCCTTCCCCTGCCATGCCCACCAAGCCATGCCCACAGAACTGGTAGTAAAAAAAAAAAAATCCTACCACTGCTCCTACGTACTTTGTGTTGGGGGTGGGTTGGGGATGGGGGAAATAAATTGTGTTTGCCCTATTAGTTGCATCCAGTTCTGAATGTTATTATGGGACCAGATCATGAGGAAGGGTTAACTCCAACTTTATGTAGATCTGGGCTGGGCAACCTAGCATCTTTCAGCGGTTTGGACTAAAACTCTAAAAAATCCATTGTTATTAGCTTTGTTTATAGCAATACTTTCAAATGACATTTGAAGTCTAGAATATCATGAAGAGCACCAGGTTGCCCAACGTTGATGTAGGCCTTGAAAATACTTATGTGATTTCTATTGAGGCCTCAAATAAATGAATGTACCCTAAATGAATGTACATCCGAACCCATACATGCAACCCTGTACAATGCTGTTTCTACACTGGGACTGGATCAATTAGTATCTAACAACACTAACTCAACAACTGTCTCGACCTCATCTTCTGCAACAGCTCAAACTCAATATATGGCCTACAAATACAAGAACCCTTTTCAAACAGTGACCACAGTGTGATCGACTTTTGTCTCAATTTACACCATCACAAAGAGGATCATAATGATGGACCCCCAAAATACAAATTCAAAAAACCCAATTATGACTCATAGATGCCGACCTATCATCTCTTGATTGGCGCATTCTGTTCTCTAACTGTAATACTACAGAAGACCATTATAATACATTCTTGCTTGAACTTGAAAGAGTCATTAAACTATATGTACCATTAGTAATCCCCCAAAACAAAAAACAAATTACCATAACAATAAGGAAACTTCAATTAAAAAAAAGATCACTATGGCGTAAAAACAAAACTAGCTATGTAGCAAACTTTAAAAACCGATGCAACACCTTACGCCGACAGATATGCACAAATAACAAAATAACAGAGTTGGAAGGTACCTTGAAGGTCTTCTAGTCCAACCACTTGCTCAAGCAGGAGACCCTTTACCATTCCAGACAAATGGCTGTCTAATCTCTTCTTAAAAACTTCTAGAGATGGAGCACCAGAATTTCTGGAGGCAAGCCATTCCACTGAGAAATTGTTCTCACCATCAGGAAAAGTCTCCTTAGTTTTAGGCTGAATATCTCCTTGATAAGTTCCCATCCTTTACTTCTTGTCCTTCAGGTTCTTTGGAGATAGGTTGACCCCCTTCTTCTCTGTGACAGCTCCTCAAATATTGGAAGACTGCTATTATGTCATTCCTAACCCTTCTCTTCATTAGACTTGACCTACCTAGTTCCTGCAACCATTGTGCATATATTTTAGCCTCATCACAACATTACAACAATTGTAATATACATTGGAATTGATGTAAGGTTACAGTTTTAAAACTTACCTTTCATTTTGTAAGGTAAAGCCTTCAGGGGTTGGTGGCCATAATAAATCTAATTACTATAGCTCAATGAATAAATAAATATAAGAACATAACTTGACACAGAAAGCAGATGAAAACCTGTCCTGCTATTATCCAGTTTTGAAGGGATCAGATAGAAACACCAACCATCAATTATTTGAGGGCTTAATTCTATTTTACTTTTATTTACTCAGCACTATTCAGGTTTTCTGCCTGAGCTACCCAAAAGCTGAGTTCTTAAGTGGCTCTAGGAACTGTGCCGAAGAAGTGGCACTGGATCGATTTTTGTGTGTACCTTGGGGATTTACTTTGTGCGTGGCAGCCGAGTGTACATTAGTTGACTTATCTCTGAACTATAGCAACACTTTGAAAAGGTAAAGCAGAGAGTACACCAATGAGCCATTTGTCAAGAGCAATTGCAAGCAGTCCAGAAGTGCGGGCAGGGCGCATGAATCATGATGTAAAAATGGTGAAGGGCGAGCACTTACACCGGTTGTGGTAATACTGGGACACAGCCCAGCCAGAGCATGATTTACTCAAGCTGTGTGCAGGGGACATGTACAACGGGAAAAGAATTAAAGTTTGCCTTTTGTATCTCAGGAGGCATGGGGAATTTCATTTGACATCACACACAATTCACAATTTTGATACGAAGGAAATGATGGCACTGCAATGTATGGTCTTCTCTGCCCCTCCTTCTCTCCCTCTTTTTCTCTCTCTGCTGAAGTCTGCTTGCAAGCCAGATCTCTGTTGTTATTATTATTATAATAATTAGGATTAAATCTACAAAGGAAAAATTAAAGAAAGATATAGAATTTCTTTCTTTTTCAAGATATTGCTACAGGCTTTATATTCTTATCCTGGGCCCACTACAATGTACTTGATAATTTTTGCATATATATGTCACATATAAAATGGTTCTCAATTCACAGTTCATTAAAAGAAATTAGTATCCTTCTGCCCCCACTTCTTCCTTTTATCTAAAAGAAGGAATGGCAGTACCAGGGAAGTTTTAGAAGGAATACTCTGAGATAATCTTTTTGAAGACTTAAAAAACCATGTAGGTCTTAGGTCATATTCTTTGTACTATTTGCACATAGAGGAAAGTGGAGAACATGGTGATCAGGCCCACAAGTATCTTAGGGAATCAATATAGCCTGAATGCCCTTTTGATTAAATACTCCAATAAAGGGGGAGGGGCTTCTGGTATATGGAAAGGCCATAAATTGTCCATAAATTGGCCAGTCCAGAGTTTAGGTCAAAAATGATCAAATTCAGAATTTAGCCTTTTTCAAAGATATCACCTGGTCAGAGAACCTACTGAACATGACATTTTTGTATTTTTCATATGAGTATGTTCACAAGTATGGTTGTAGAGTAAACATGTTTGGCTGGGTCAAGTAGCCAATAATTAAATAATATGTTCATAGTTTCTTTTAATGTTATTGGATCAATCTGTTCATTCTTTCATTCTGACTCCTATCACTGTGCTTAATACGGAGATATCAATTGTGCCAACACCACTTGAAGTTTACCAACAAATCTTATTTCAGATCAGGAGTGTCAGGAGGTAAGGTCAATTGTATCCAAATAGTGGGCATAACCAGCAGGATCAAACTTCATCCCTTTTTTATTTGTACACTTTAAAATGAAGCAAGGTTTTGTTTATCCCATCATACCTGCCATTTTGATGCTGTTTCTCTCCCTGTGAATACCTCTGCCCTGGGTAGAAACCTGCAGTTTAATATTCCATCTTCAACAGCTGCTAGTCAATTTTAACTGTTGTAGATCTTTAGCTGCCAGCCAGCTCTTCCATTGCTGTGCTTCTTTACTCCAAATATCATCTCTGATGATGTTTTAGTTCCACCTCTAATGTGAGGGTAGCACCTCATGTTGATATTAGTCCACCTACAAGCTCCCTTTTTTCTGAGAAGTTTCTCATGAGCAGCTAAAATAATCCTTCCCCTCACCTCCTTACCACCAAAACCAAAGCCCAAACAGTATTGTCCAGGTGTCTACATGGGCACACAAAGAGCCAATGAACCACAGGTCTGGAGAGCAGGTATCATAATGACCTATGGTTATCTTGGTACAGAAGAGAACAGAATAGATGTATTAGTGCTATTCTACTTGGAGGAAATCTCCCCATTACAGAAGAAGTATAGTTGATCAACAAATAGGAAACACCTTTTGTTCTGGAAACTTTGTTTTCAATGTTTGCATTTTTATTCTACTTTAAACCTGGTGACAGTCAACTTACATTAAGTGACTCCTGACCAGATTTAATTTGCAATTAATACAAATTATTATGGTATGATTACAGACCAATTGATTAACAGAAATATTAGTGAAATGAAATAACAATTAAACAACTTTACTTATTGCATTTCACAAGCATATTTTTATAATCAATCAACATTTGATTGTGTTCCCCATAAATCAAGCTTATTTAAGACATAATTAATCTAGAGAAACGCATATTCTGCTTTATACTGTAAAACTATAATTTGTTTTGTCAAATAGCTGTTCCATTGAATAAATAGAATGGAACAAAGTTTGGATTGTCAATTGCCAACAAATATACACCCAAATCTTGGTTCAGTTTTAATCTATGGCTATTCATGTCTCCCTGAAGTCCATAATGCTTACTCCAGAGTAAATAGATATTGATCTCTGGTATAAATTACTCTAAGGTCTATGTTCCAGGCAAACATTTATCAGAGAACTTTCAAAATGCTACTTCTCCAATGCAAAAAATGTATATGAATTGGATTTCTACCTATCTTGTGCAACTAAAGGCAACATTCTTTTAATAGGAAATATGTGATTTGGGATACATCAAATAATTCTTAGAGGTTTTAGAATTCACCTGAGAGATTTCTTTCTATCCTTCAATTATCAAATTATGGGAAGAATAGGTTTCTCTGTCTTCATGTAGAACTTTGCATAAAATATATGGTGCACTTTGTTAATTAGTAGGCGCCACAGCTTTATCTTCTGTGATTATCAATTGTGTCCCAAAAGTGCTTTTTGAAGAGGCAACTGGAGACATTTTGCTTCTCATCCAAGAAGCTTCTTCAGCTCTGACTGGATGGTGGGGAATGGAAGGATTTATACTCCTTGCAGACAGCTGATAATTTGTATTCTTTTAGAGAGTTGCTGAGGCCACTTGGAAGTGCTGGAAGGATTGTGTTGTAGACAGAGTCCAGTTGCCTCTTGAAAAAGCACCTTTGGGACAACCAAGACCTGAATGATTGAGAATGTCCATAAACAATTACCAACTGTGGTTTTTATAAAGCTACTATGGTAGCTGCCCTGAGTTCCAACCACATGATAAACTTCTAAGGTATTAGTTAAAAAGATGATGTGGTGCAACTTAGGGGTGGATTTAAAAGAAGGATCAGCCTGGGCATTATGGGCAAAGCTTGAGCATGGGTGATTATGGTGGTGGTGGAATAGAAAAATGGAGCTGTTTCACATTCAAATGCCTGTGTGGACACATCCTTTGGTATCCACAGCTTCTTTAGCTGATGCATTCATTATTCTTTTCAATAAAATATGTGAATGTATTGCATCGTGGGAAATATAAGCACCACACCCACCATGGCAGATATTTTATTCAGGTGGAAACCCTTCCTGGTGACTCTTTTGTGAAAAAATTCCAAAACATACTTCCAACATTTCAAATGTATCTACCAGAATATCAGAATAACAGAGTTGGAAGGAACCTCGGAGGTCTTCTACTCCAGCCCCCTGCTCAAGCAGGAAACAGTATAGCATTTCAGACAAATGATTATCCAATTCCTTCTTAAAAACTTCTACTGTTGGAGCATTCACAACTTCTGGAGGTGAGTTGTTCCACTGATTAATTGTTCTGTCAGGAAACGTCTCCTTAGTTCTAGGTTGCTTTTCTCCTTGATTAGTTTCCATCCATTGCTTCTTGTCCTTCCCTCAGGTGCTTTGGAGAATAGCTTGACTCCCTCTTCTTTGTGGCAACCTATAAAATTTTAGAAGACTGCTATCAAGTCACCCTAGTCCTTCTTTTCATTAAACTAGACATACCCAATTCCAGCAACCGTTCTTTATATGTTTTAGCCTCCAATTCCCTAATCATCTTTGTTGCTCTTCCAATCCAGAAAGGTTGCTTACCCTTCACTTACCTTAATTACAATTTTGGAAAGTAGTAATACACATTAACCTTTACCGGAAATATAAATATGCAGTATTTACACATTTATTTCCTCCAGAAATCACTCACAAATGATAGTGCCTGTGGGTTCTACTTTATAGAGGACAAATCTGTATTTGAAGGTATCATTTTTTTTAATGGGATGCCCAATCTAAGAACGGCTTAATAATTAAGACTTGTAAGAAAGAAGATCCACATCTTAAAAATGTCTCAGCAGCTGTTAGCTTCGGACAGCAGATAGTCGGGTTTCAATTTTTCCAATATGTCTTTCTTCATAAATCACAATAAAACCTGTGCAAATGTTATGCAAATTTGCATTTTCTTTCCTTCTTTTTTAAGTGAAACATTTCTTCTTTTTTGGCAATTGGTTGCCCTAAAGAATTGCCCTTGCTGCTTCTCAATGACTCTCAGGAGAGATATTCCTTTATGTATTCTCTGGAGATTTCCTTCTTCCCCTTGAAATTTCATGGAGGTTTAAACGGCAGTTCTCTGTAGTTCCCAAGGCCTATAACACTTTCCCCTTCCATTTTATTTGAACAACTACACTAAATCACATTTTGCTGTGACTAGAACTGCTGGGTTTGTAAGGATCATAAAACTCTTTTTCAGTCCAGCAGACAAACAGATCAGGGGAAATCCAACACAAATATCAAAAATAATCCCCCCCCCCCAACTTTGATTAAATTAATAACTGAGGCTGCTATTGAAAGAAAATGTGGAATTCATTCCAGAAACAATTAGTTATTCGTAACATCACTAGAACTGGGTTACAAAAATCTAGATGACTAGTAGAGTTCAGCAAAGATGTAGACTTTCTCCTCTTCTGATTGCCTTCTAGTGGCTGTCCAGATTTCTGCAACCCAGATTTGGTAATCCTATTATTAGTACAAATATGAGGTCCTTGATGTTCTCTGAGCTTGGTTGTTTTCCTGCAGACATTTCATTACCTAACTAAGTAGCATCATCAGTGATGAATTATCAACATCCTCAGCATTTGTTCGACAGTTCCAAGAAAACAACCAAGCTCAGAGAACAGCAAGGACCCCACAGTTCAACCTTGAGCTACAAATATCCTCTTCTATTGGTATTAGCGCAGCTCCATAATTTTACTGGCCCAACTCTGCATCACGAGACAAATCATGGTTCTTGCCTCTTTGCAAAATAGCTTTCTCTTATCAGAATGAAACAATAGCTTTCTGGAAGAAATAATGTTCTTTTCGAGCAACTGTAATGCAGTTGTTTGCAGCAGGATCATTTGTTGCTTTTGAAAGCCCTAGGCAGAGATTGTCTCCCGCCTTCCCTGAAGATGGTTATTTAGGCGGCTAATTCTAAATGAGATTCCAGCATAGCTTTTGAAAACCACGCTATCTTTTTTTTGTGACATGAAAACGTCTGCCTGGATTAAAATTATATTACCTATACAATAATTTAGGTAATAATCCTATTACTGGAGCGGGCGGGGAAAAGGTTTGTGGCTATTGGGAAAAATAGGCATTTCTATCTCCAAAAATACAAAGCAGAACAAATGGTAGGACATTCTTTCAGAGTTACCGGGTAGCCCTTTTATGTATTTTGTGGCTAGAACCGTAAACATCTTAAAAGTTAGTGAATTACAAATATATGAGTCTAAATCAATGGTGGTATTCTACCCGTTCGGCACAGTTCTACTGAGCCGGTAGTGGCAATGAACAGCAGAGACCGAACTGGTTCTCTCTGCCGCTCTGCTGTTGGGCCCACCCACCCGCCCGCCTGGGCTCCCATACTCACCTTTATCCTCTGAATTTGAAGCGCAGCTGTTGAAGCAACCAGGAGACTGCAGGCTTGCAGGAGGTGAGTTAGAACACCTCTGCACCTGCACAAACACCTCTGCCCCTGCGCAAAGTGCATGTTTGGCACAGGCCCACGCACGCAAAGTGTATGCACACATGCAAAATGCGCCCACCAAACCACACCCACTGAACCGGTGGTAAAAATATTTGAATCCCACCACTGGTCTAAATGTATGATTAATACATATGGAAGATTTCTTTAATATTGTATCCTTCAGTACTGAGAAGTAGAGGTGTGTGCTCAAAAATTAAGGATTTGAGTAAAAAGTGTCTCAGGGTTGAATGACGTCTGGAAATCCAAAAACTATCTTGATCAATAGAAAGACATTCCCACCCCACCACAGACATTGTCTCCCAGGTACGAAGTCTTAAGACACTACCCTGCTTTGTCAATTAGGGTTGCTACTGAAACTAAGCTTGGATGTTATTTTTCCTTTCACAAATGTATGCATTTAACCTGCTTGTGCATGCACATATGGACATGTCAACAAGCATTGGCCAGAGGCCACACTTAAAAAAAAAAAATCAAGGACAAGCAAAACTCCTATTTTTAAAATTAATAGATCATCCATCTCCATCCATACATATGAACACAAACCATTCGCTCAGAGGAAAACTAGCCTGTCAGGCATTTTCATACACTGAAAAAAAAAAAAGGATTGTTCAAGTTTTGATTAGATTACATAAACTTCAGCTGCTAATTCTGTAAGAGGCCCTACTGAGACCAGTCACTGACATCCAAATAAATCAGTGTTGGGTACTGTGATGCTGGGAATATGCAGTCTGGAGTGAAAACTGGGCAACAAACTATTGGGTTATGAAGCAAAGGTCTTTTTGCAGTTTTCATCTGGAACAAGTCTTAAGAATAATTAATTAATTAATTAAACTGTATCCGACCTTTACTATTTTTACAAATAATTCAAGGTGGCAAGCAGTGGTGGGATTCAAAATTTTTTACTACCAATTCTATGGGCATGGCAGGGGAAGGATACTGCAAAATCTCCAGTCAGAGGTGGTATTTGCCGGTTCCCTGAACTACTCAAAATTTCCATTACAGGTTCTCCAGAACTGCTCAGAACCTGGTGAATACCACCTCTGGAGGCAAGCATATCCAACTCACCTTCCTCCTTCTATATGTCCCACAACCACAAGCCAGGGGGTGGGTTGTGCTGAGAGAGAGAATAACTGGCCCAGATTCACCCAGCTGGCTTTCATGGCTAAGGTGGAACTTGAGTTCATAGTCTCTTGCTTTCTAGACTCGTGCCTTAACTATTAGAACAAACTGGGTTTTGGTGGTTCCAATATGCATGTTTATCATTGAACTCAGGATACTTAAGACTTCTAATTCAGTTCAGTTACTATATTAACTTCATTTTGCTGACTTTTTTCCCCATGTGTAGAGGTGAATATCTCCAGTGAATAACTTCTCTCCTCAAGCAGGTTCTCCACCATCAAAAATTCTAATTTTGCAGACTGGACTCATTTGGACTCATTCTCACTGCAGTTGCAATGGAGTGGCTCTTGCTGGATTTGTGTGGCTGAGTCTGAGGTTGGACCACCAAAATGGGCTTCCTGTATCACTGAGGCAATCTTTATCCAGAGGTATTCATAATGGTTTTGGTAGATAATTCTTTTCTCATGACTGGTACTGTTAGTTTTTTTTCCTCCTTTAATTCTTCTGATACACCAGACAACTCTTGAACAGATACCCCAAAGATTCTCTAGAACAATTCCACTAAAGCATCCTTATAAACCAGTTACATAATGAAACAAAGAGTTCACCGACACAAATCAAATCACCCACTGAAACAGTTCTAAATTGTAGCAGGAGTAAGAAAACTGTATAGGTAGAAGTCATAAAAAGCAAAGAGTCTCTGATTAGATCCAAGCCAGTGGTATCAACTAGCTTTGCTCATTTAACCTGTCTTCTGATCACAGCACAGCCGTCATGTCGCTGCAGGGTGGATGTGTTCATTCTGAACTATTAATCTGTTTCAAAATGCCATAACATTTCCATGAAGAACTTCCTAATTTTTCCCCCCAGAAATTAAATGTCTCTTTAAAGTTCATTCTCTCCTGCTGCAACTAATTGAAATGAGATTTGGTTTATCTTTATGACATGAAAATGGGATTGAGTTTCA
Organism: Bungarus multicinctus; assembly: GCA_023653725.1. Lineage (NCBI taxonomy): Eukaryota > Metazoa > Chordata > Lepidosauria > Squamata > Elapidae > Bungarus > Bungarus multicinctus. Next base: position 64,127,888 of record CM042842.1, read on the forward strand.
TAATAATAACAATAATGATAACTCTATAGATTTTAGGACTAGTAGTTAATAATTATAGTAAATGTGAAGATTAGACAAGAGTAATGCAGCATAAACATACCATTATTATTCGTTGGGAGGTGTGACTGGAGCCGACATTGTTAATGCTGGCATTTTCATTTTGTATTTATTTTCATCTCTCATTGAATTTGAGCCAAATGATTTAATAAACAGGAACCCAGAAGAAAAATAGCTGGGGAAGCAGGGTTTTTTTTAAAAAAAACTTGACAAGCACTTTCATAAAGAAAGGGGAAATGTTTTGTGTCAGTGGACTGACATAAAAAGCCCAAAGGCATGAAGGAATAGTTGATTTTATTATTTCTTCTTTCCCACATGATTATACCTCATTTAATTTTTTGTTGTTGTTTAGAGATTTCTTCCAACTCTGGGCTTTTTAAACACTTTCTTCCATGTCAAAAAGCAATGTGCTCCTGTTGACCTCAATATGCTGGGAACATAATGAGCAATCAGTAATCCTTCCAGATGATCAGTCCAAAAGTTGAAAGAACATTTTTCACTCTATCTCCACTCCCACCATTTGTATCTTTATTATCATATTCAGTAAGTGTATCGAATGATTTTTTTGGGGGGAGGGGAGATTTTCTGCCCACCCAGTATATTCCAGCAGAGTGGGTGCGCTCCATATCTCTCCGTACTGTCCTCTCAGAGCTGAAGAAGCTTCTTGGATAAGAAGTGAAATGTCTTCAAAAAAACCCCAGAAAGTCCAGTTACCTCTTGAAAAAGCACCTTTGGCACAACCATGACCTGGATGACTGAGAATTTCCATAAACATTGTTCATTTTGTTGTTCATTACATCATTTTAGTTTGGGATTCTCTCTCATTGTATGTTTTCAGCTGTTTTTATATTTTTGTACACCTATGCTGGGTGAGTGGCCAATCATCTAAAGAAACAAATAATTAATAAATAATAATTGATCTATATTATCAAAAACACTTTATTATTAGATTTTTAATAACATCTTTTATATCTGCTTATCAGTGGAGGGATTCAATTTTTTTTTACTACCAGTTCTGTGGGCATGGCTTGGGGAAGGATAATGTAAAATCTCCAGTCAGAGGTGGTATTTGCCAGTTCTATGAACTACTCAAAATTTCTGCTACCGGTTGTCCAGAACTGGTCAGAACCTGCTGAATACCACCTCTGCTCCTTATGCTCAAGGCAGCCTACATGCTTATACATGATATAAGTAATGATTGAAACAAATATCATTGGGGGAAAATGCAGATTATCAATGTACTGCTTGTTAAACAATGCTTTTTTTTCTATTTTGGCCAAGTGGTGCCACAAATGTCATGGTTACAAAAAGACAACAGAGTATCTTATCTGATGGGTGATATTGTCAAGCGGCTTTCTATTTTTTTCTAGAAGCTTTCTATCTCTATCTTGTGCAAATGTCAATGATGTCACTTTAAATTGGAACCCTTTGGCTAACTTATTCCATAAGACATTGCCCAGTATATAGTTTTGCATTTCATCCATACTTTAGAATAGAATAGAATTCTTTATTGGCCAAGTGTGATTGGACACACAAGGAATTCGTCTTGGTGCAAATGCTCTCAGTGTACATAAAAAAAAAGATATATTTGACAAAGAGTCCAAAATAAGATACAACACTTAATAATAGTCATAGGGTACAATAAGCTATCAAATCATACTAGGAAACAGTCAATAAAATATAGTCATAAGGGAGAGGAGATGGGTGAAAGGAAGGATGGGAGGATTAATAGTAATATTAATAGTAATGCAGACTTAGTAAGTAGTTTGACAGTGTTGAAGGAATTATGTGTTTAGTAGAGTCATTTTAGTCATTCATCCACTCACATCCATTCTGGGGGTGGTTAGTAGATTAGAAGATCCCACTTCCATTTTGTCCATACATTGGATCTTTTTATCCACTTCATTGTCAATTTTAAAGTTTTAACTTCAGTTCCCAATGTTTTAATATTTTTAACCTTTTAATAGTTTTTGTTCTGTTATTTATGGCACTGTAAGCCACCCAGAATTGCTTGATAGTCAGATGGGTAGCATATAAATTTAAGAAGTAAGTTTGGCTTCATGTTCTACATCCTTCCTATACTAGTTGGTCCACTTGGGCTTGTATGCAATTGTAGCAGAGCATATCATACTCCCCCATTAACCTATCTTTGAATGTACCCTAGAAATTTTGAGTTGTCTTTCAATCCTAGCAGATACAATGTACTATATGAAAGGTGTTTGAATGATGCTTTTAAATGGAAAGGGTAAGAGAAAATTAGATACGCGGTGTGTGTATGTGTTTGTGTGTGTGAGAGAGAGAGGATTACCCTGGAGTTGTTTCTTGTGAAATGGATGGCCCTATAAATGTGATTAATAAAATCAACAAGAAATAGTTGTGTAATACTATGCTTTGAAAACAAGAAAATGTACATCTTGATGTTCAATGGACCATTTATTTAGATTTGCTTCAAAATTCAGGATGCTAGTACGCTCAGTCATCTATAGGGATTCCGATCTGTCCCCTCACCCCCTGCCATTGCCTGGAGGCTGTAATAATTGTAAAGACAAGGGGCTTGAAGAAAAGAGGGATTTAGAAAGGAAGCTAACTAGCTACTGAAAATAAAAAAAGAGCATCTCCAGGAGAGATGAAGAGCTTCTTAGAAGGGAGGATTAGTTGACACAGTACACAATACGGTCTTTTAAATAGATCACTGTTTTATTATGTAAAGACCTATTTAGAACTCTTTAGATTGCAGATGAGACACCTAGTTCTGGATTTAGGAAGCTTGGGAGAAACAATATCATTGACGTGATGGACTATTGCTTCTTTTTTTCTTAGTTTCTGATCCATCATGGTTATGACATCCAGCAACAGTGCATAAAATGTGGTTGGTTTCTACATTCCTGTGATAAATCCAACTGAACCATTTTTTTAAATAACAGAAGCAGTTATTACAATTCAGGCCAAAATGCTAGTTACTGCTTTCTTTTCTTTACCTCTGTCCTGTTTTCCAAGTTCACTGCTTAATTTTAATTAATAAGTATGTGTTAATATGCTTCTGTTAACAGAATATCAGAGTAACAGAGCTGAAAGGGACCTAGTCCAACCCACTGCTCAAACAGGAGACCCTATTACATTTCAGACAAATAGTTGTCCAATCTATTCTTCAAAACCTTCTAATGTTCCATTAAACCATATCAAACTAGTTTGAATGTCTGAAGTGTTAATGCCTGAAGCCTGTGATGACCCAGGGTGGGATACAAAAGCAACAAAGTCACAAAAACAGGTGAAGTCTCTTTAATTCCTTCAACTTGGCTTCAAAGGTCCAAATACCATTGACTGGAGAAAAAACTCCCTCACAAACAATTGCGAAAAGGAGGAACTTCTGTTCAAACTCAAAATACATATAAATTACAAATAGAAAAAAAACAACACAAACTACACTAAAGCAATTAAGGAGACCAGGCAGGATAAAGGCTTGAAGACGTCCATAGATATCGAAATAAACACACTGGGAAGGACGCCAGAACTCAGATAAGAACGGACAAACTAAAAATATTTTCACGCTTTTCTTCCAGCACTGGCCCATGAGCAGATTCTTCTTTATTTATAATTTCTCTCTTTTTTCAGCCTTAAGAATTGCAATTCAGTGGCAATTTTCAGAGGGGGAATCTGGGGTCATGGAAAGCCTACCTGACCACCAGGCCAATCCTTCCAATTATAACAGTTTGTATTAGACAAGCATGATTACGTTTCATAATTTAAGATGGAAACAACAATAACATAGGTTTCTATTAATTTGACTAGAGATGATTCTTTCTTTCCTTCTCAGGAATAAACACAAGCAAGATTACCTGATGCTTTGGTTATTGCTCCAAATAAATTCGTTTCAACATTGGATCAAAAATGTTATTTCTGGATACGACTTGTAAGGTTCACAATCCCAACTAAAATTCATGTATACATTATTTATTTCTATTATTCATAGTATCTACCATACTCTCTCCTTTAGCCTTCAGAGATTCTTTTGACATAAACGCTAGAAAATAGTGTAAGTACTGTCCCATTGATAGATATGGGAGGTTTTTAAGAAAAGATTGGACAACCATTTTGTCTGAAATAGGGTTTCCTGGCTGAGGAGGGGGTTAGAATAGAAGATAATAGATAATCAGAGTTGGAAGGGACCTTGTAGGTCATCTAGTCCAACCCCCCGCCAAGCAGGAGACCCTATACCATTTCTGACAAATCGCAGTCCAATCTCTTCTTGAAAGTCTCAAGTGATGATGATCCCACAACTTCCATGGGCAAGCTTTTCCATTGGTTGATTGTTCTCACTGTCAGAAAGTTTTCCAGGTTAAATATCTCCTTGTTCAGTTTCCCTTCCATTATTCCTTGTCTGGCCTACAGGCACTTTAGAAAATAGCTTGACCCCTTCGTCTCTGTGGCAGCCCCTCAAATATTGGAAGACTGCTATCATGTTTCCCCTGGTCCTTCTCTTTACTAGACTAGCCAAGCCCTGTTCCTATAACCGTTCTTTGTATGTTTTAGTCTCCAGTCCCCTAACCATCCTGGTTGCTCTTTATTGTAATTTTTCTAGAGTCTCAACATCTTTTTTATAATGTGGTGAACAAAACTGGATGCAGTACTCTAGGTGTGGTCTTACTAAGGCTTTATAGAGTGGTATTAGTAACTCCCTTGTATCCCTCTGTTAATGCAAAAAAGCATTAGCTTTTTTGGCTGCTGCTGCTGCTGCACACTACTGGTTCATATTTAGCTGGTTGTCCACTAAGACTCCAAGATCCCTCTCACAGTTACTGCTATTGAGCCTGGTTTCACCCAGTTTATATGTGTACTTTTGGTTTTTCTTGCCTAAGTGTAGGACTTCACTTTTCTCTACATTGAATTTCATTTTGTTAGCTACGGCCCAGTGTTCTAATCTGTCAAGATCCATCTGGATCTTGAGCCTATCTTCTTGAGTGTTAGCTATTCCTGCCAACTTAGTATCATCTGCAAATTTGGTAAGTTCCCCTTCTATTTCCTCATCTAAGTCTTTAAGACTTCCAAGGTCCTTTCCAACTCTGTTATTCTGTTACTAGATGTAGCTTGCTGTTAATTTAAACTACGGTATTTGCTTACTTACACCTTTTAGAACAGTGATGGGCAACTGTGGCCTCTTTATGACCGGAGCCTGCATAGTGACATAGCAGGCCTAGGAATTCTGGGAATTGAAGTCCACAGGTTGTAAAGGGGCCATAACTGCCCACCTCTGATTCAGAATAATGACTTTGTGGGATTTTTATTTAAGTATTCTGTTTACAGTGTTAACTAAATCCAATAGCCGAGTGAAAGGTAATGCTGGCCCTGTCTAAGCCCTTCTCTATTACTATGTATTTGTTCACGTCCTTGATGCATTAAATCTCTTTCTCACTCCCTCTTCTGGGTATTTCAAAACATGAATATTGGTGACTATAAGAGAGACTACTTTATAGACATATAATCAATGAAAAGGCGTTAATCTGCCTTAAACCTCTTTCATCTATTGGAACGGTAACTCCAATAAAATGAGGTGGGCAAATCTTTCAGACAGTAATATGAAACTCAGAAAATGTTAAATCTTCATTATCAGAGGGCTGGGTTCTTGTTCATGTGGTATGCTGCTTCTCTTGACTACTGATAGATTTAGTAGGTGCTTAAGCAAAAGAAAAAGAAACAACTCTGGTGCTTTTTTAAATGCTGTATCTTGTAAACTCCTGCATTTGGGACATGTTTAATATGCCTGTGAGCAGAATTCCCTGCATTCAGTCAAGATTTCTTAAAGGACAGATTCTCTGTAAATTATTAACTTTTATTGCCGCCTTCTCCAGATTCATTTAGATTAACATTTAGCATCGTTACTCTTGAACTGACAAGCTGTAAGGATTTTCACCACCACCCCTTTTGTTAAAGGAAGATGCACCATATATATTGCTGACCTTTTGCTTATCTGGAACTTTAACACAATAAAGTAGTGGAATGGCAGGTTGAAGGCCGAGGGGTTATGGTTTGAGTTTTTCAAGAGTTAACTTCAGAAGGAAAAGAAAGGGGGAAGTTGATAGCATAAACTCAGGGTGCAGTGTTTTTTTTAAAGGATATTTGCATTTCAAATATTAATGATCTGGACTAGCAATTTCAGGGATTTCATCTTTGCATCAATGAAGGGCCGCTCCAAATGCCTGACCCTTTTCTGAATTCCTGGCCACCAATGTCAGGATGCTGCGGGCTACTTTTGAAAAAAAGAAAAAAAAAGTCTAAAGGCTACACAACAAGCACCAGTGGTTCAGTGATGTCACTAGTGGGGAGGTCTAAAATGTCCATTCCGTTTCTTAAAATTTGGAAAGAACGGGGGATGCGGGTGGAGAGAAAATTTAAGAAGTTTAAGTAGAATAGTGTAGGTATGTCAGTCCTATTGGAAGTTGAAGGCAAACATTGGATATCTTAGGTTTCAATTTGTTTAGAAAAGCAGAAAAAAAATGATGCTGTACATAGGCAATATGCCAGACCTTGGACGTTAATGAAAGGAACACAGTTGATGCATTGTCTATAGAATGAAAAAAATGGGCAGTAATATTCTTCTGTATCATTTCAAGACTTCTGCAGGAGGGTTGGAATTGCTCATTTATTTGGGCAGTGAAGCACAAAAGCAGAATAGATGCAGGGGATATTTGTGAGAACTGTCAATCAGTGGGTTCTAGGTAAACCTACATTCAGGATCAGTGGCAACCAGTAAGGCAAAAGCTGACAGAAGATAGGAAATGACCAGCCTTTGGTAAGCTCCAAAAGACATTGTCACATGTGGAAACATTGTCTTTGAGTCTCCCAAGATTAACTGCTGAAAATCAAACATGCTTTTGGACAATTGCAAGAGAAACCAACAAAAGATGTGTGGATACTTCACTCTGGTCTCTCCTCCCCCTTTTTCCCTTCACTTTTCCCACAATGCCCATATTCACCTCTGTGTTCCTTTTAGGATTTTATTACAGGAACCCCAAGGGAAATTCACTAAGCATTTTATCCTATATGGCTACTTTTTCAAAACTAGCATTTCTATAGAAATCATTAGTCCCACAATCAATAGGCTACATGAAGAGGGACTTCTGTAATATTTTTCCTGCCTCCTGTTTTAATGTGCAGCAATTAGCAAACAAGCTAAGTCTATAACGAAGGCCTTCTCAGCAGATAAATGCAACATTATCCTGAGCTCATAAAATGTGTACAGGACTGGTGTTGAGGAAACCAAGCTGAGTGACAAGGGAGAGCTTTTGATGTGTGAAATAAAGGTAGCCTTCTGGGACTTATTGTCTTATTAACACCACAACACTCTTTTCCCCCAGTATGTGGTCATATCCAGAGGAGTCTGAACCTCCTTGCTCCATCCCTCTGCTATGGTAGCAGCCACTTCAAACATAGCTTCATGAATAGGAGCTCATTTGACCCTTGACCAGAACCAGCCTCTAAACTGGCAGACAGAGAATCGAAGTAATTTGTATAATTTCAATTAGTTACTAGCTGCATAACAGAAAGGTCACGGCTTTCCGAGGATGATCATTGCCCATGGCAACCCAGCTTCAATGTACAATCCATTTCAAAATACTTTCACTTAATAAATGTAAGTTCATACACAAAGCTCAATTGTTGGATGGGGACAACAAAGCTAATTATCTCGTGCTGTCTCTGAATGAGCGGAAGATGACATAATTTTGTCAGCAAGTTACTTGTTACTAACAAAAGGGAACAAGAGAGCGAGAAAAGGGGAATGGCAAATAAATGGCTTTAATAATGCCAGATGAATGAAGCGTATTGATCTCTGGCTATGTACAAAAAAAGAGAGGCAAGTTTGTGTAAGAGCACTGTTGTTGTGCTACTGTGAGCAGGCGGTTTTCGTTCCGCAGTTTGTTCTGCGCACCAAAATTCTGAAATTCTAAAATCAATGTTGCTATTGTTGGGCCCAAACAGGACACCCATACTCCAGACAATGCAAAGAATTTCAAAATATAGATAGCTGCCTGATACATACAGATTAGACTGCGAGAAAGCTGAGGTTGTTGGTTCCCCCCCTCTCCTTTTTCTGGAAGAAAGAGAAGCTTGTTCAGAGCCGCACACAATGGCGTGTCTACATTGCCTGCAAAACTTCTCAAAGCCCATGCAATAATTCAAGCCTTTGATTTGAAAAATGTTTTCTGTGCCTTCCTCCACATCTGCAAATACCTCTTTTTTCCTTTGATGCCAGCCAAAAGTTGTTTGCATTTGAATACTTTCCACTCTAGAAAGGGAGAGGCAAAGAAAGAGACAACAGTGGGCCAGAAGGCTAAAGGGAAGAAGGGAGCCTGAAGAACTTCAGCATTGCCTGAAGGGTGGCTATTTGGCTTTTGTTTTTTGATTTAAAATAAAGGTTTCCTTCTCTCATGTCACAATCTATTAGCCACCCAGGAACCTGGAATCACAGTGCTTTCCCCTTCACACCCTACATGTGTAGCAGATTTGACGGGGTGTGGAAAGCATCACAGGCGCTGCACTGTGACTGCGTCGCCTGTAATCAGGCTGTGCTGCTGCTCAGATTAATCGTGACAGTAGGCAATATTTCCAACATTATTAGAAGAGAAACCTAATATTTTGGGACATTGGGGATCTCTGAGAGGTTGTCCATCAAAGTGAGGACCTTCATTTTCTGTTCCTTGGATGGGTAACTTTACCTATTAACCATTTAATGGGTGAGAGCTTCGTGTGCATGCATACCTCACCCCAGTTCAGTCTGTTGCATGTGCAGCACACGTGAATGATTATCTACTGGGTGCCTAAAGTTAATCTTGGATGCTTTTCTGAGATTCCTGCCAAACAGGGTGGGTTTTTTTTTAAACACTGATGGCGCTTCGGGACACATCACCTGCTCCTTGAATCTGTTGAAGTGGGTCCCAGTTCAACCCTTCACCTCCTCATCTATTTGCTAATTTGTTTATAAATCCGTGAGCATTTGCAAGATGTAAAACCCAATATTAGTGTTTAGTTAGCATCTGTCCCATCTTTTGCATATAGCACAGCAGGGAATTGTTTTGCTCCGCCAATGATATCTCAAGTGCAAACTTGCTGAGCTACACCAAAGGTGAGTTTAAATATGGAAATGTTATATTATGCAGTAGGGTGAACACGGTGTCAGAGTTAATGAAATTATGTTTGGGCTATTTAGAGGAATCCAACGGATAAATAAAGAAGGTATGGAAGATTTGTTTAAGCTTGGCGGACTACTCATCTGTATCGGTTGTAGTGGCGGCCCTATCCTAATTCATTGGTATTGTAGCTTATAATCACTGATCTAAAAAGAGATGAATAAATGTTGAAGAATTGTGCCTTTTGGTTGATTTGCCGAATTTCTCTCACAAGTTCTGAATTTGGACTAATTACAATATTTTACTTCAGATCCAGTCTCCTGATCCTTTAACATAGGTTTATTAAGAGGTGTGATGGCTCAGTGGTTAAAGATACTGAGCTTGTCAGCTGGAAAGCTGACAGCCCAGGTTCGAGACACGAGGGCCACGAGATGGGTTGAGTTCCTGTTACTTGCCCTAGCTCTTGCTCACCTAGCAGTTTGAAAGCATGCAAATGTAAATAGATAAATAGGTACCACTTCAGTGGAAACTGTATAGTCATGCTGGCCACATGTCCATGGAAAGGGTCTTTGGACATCGCTGGCTTCGTCAGCTGGGAAACAGAGATGAGCACTGCTCCCTAAGAATCAGACACAACTGGAAAGGGCAAACCTTTACTATTATGAAGTATTGAGTGCCTGCAAGCATGCTATTGCATTGTAATTAAATAACATTTGGAATGTGGGAGGAAGGATTTTCACTCATCCATGCCACAGGTGCATGAATATGTAATGCATGAAACAAGATATGTTCAAGTATGGGGAAAGGTTTAGGAAGATCTCAAATGGTTCTTCAATACCTTAGAAAAGATGTGTCTCCAACCCAGAGCCCACAGTCTATATGCAGCCCTGGACAGCTACCCACAAGATACTAAAACATATAAAAAAATAAAGGAAGGTTGACCAAGACAGTTCCTCTTCACTCAATGTAGCTCAGGCAAGTCAAAAGATTGGACAAGGTTACTTTCATAGCTTGCATATAGGTAATTCTTGACTTACAACAGAGGTGGCATTCAGCAGGTTCTGACCAGTTCTGGAGAACTGGTAGCAGAAATTTTGAGTAGTTCGGAATATCACCTCTGACTGGCCCCGCCCCCATCTATTCTCTGCCTCCCTTCTGGCAAGCAAAGTCAAGGCGGGAAGCCAGATTCACTTAACAACTAAGTGATTTGCTAGCAATGATGTCAAATAAGATCGTAAAACAGGGCACAACTGTCTTGCTTAGTGATGGAAACATTGGGCTCAGTTGTGGTTATAAGTCAAGGACTACCTGTACTGGAAGAATGAGTACCTCCTGAGGTATTTGTTTAATATCTACAGTTGACAATAGAATTGTATTTGGTGTTTGGGACTGGTACTTGAATTCCTTCTTTGAAAACATGAACTAAGGACCTGATTAATATATGATAATCTTAAAATAGAAAAATTAACATTTCTTTTCAAGCAACAATGCTCCCTCCCTTCTGCCGGAGATGTATGATCTGACCCATAGTTTAGGGTATTTTCCCTCTGAGGAAAAGAGCAAGAACAAATTAAGGCCAAAGAATTTCTGGATTTCTCTTCCAAAAGCATTTCAGCACTCCTGGCTACTATTCCCACTGGCCCTATCCATCATCATTGATAGTTTGAGAACCAATTCATTTATCACATGGCTCTAACATTGTCACCTAGAGCTCTGGCTACATAGACCCAATTTCTTGGATTTGGTCTTTCATGTAGCCTCTTCCCTGCTGGCATCCACTCAATCACTCCTTGCCATCTGAACTTCTTCTAAGCGATCCATATGTCATACAGTTCCCAACCACCTGGTGGTTGGGGTTGCAATGCTGACTTCTAGCGCTACTTTATTACTCCTTTGTTTGTTCCTCCTGTCCTGGTATCATCAAAGACACTGCAATGCAATGACTGAAAGACTTTTGGAGTTGTTTTTTCTTTTTTCTTTTTGCACACATTTTTGCACATTTTTTTGGAATATGATATTTCAGACAGTATAAAAAATGACCATCATTCCCTCCACTGAGACACCTTAATGAATTAAATCTACTTATTAGATCAGTTGTAGGCCAATAGGTGTCAACATGGAACGTAATAGCAAACAATACAGGTAAATCTTCCAAATTTCTGCTGTTAAATGAGACAGTTAAGTGACTTGAAGTCCATTTTATGACCTTACTTGCCACAGTTGTTAAGTGAATCATGCAGTTCTTAAGTTAATAACATGGTTATTAATAGGTCTGGCTTTCCCATTGAATCTGCTTGTCTGAAGGTCACTTGGCCCCTTCACAAATATGAACCATATTTACCAAGCATCTGAATTTTGATCATATGACTATGGTGATGCTGCAATGGTCATAAGTATGGAAAACAGTAATAAATCACATTTTTCAGTGCCATAGTAACTTTGACTGTTCGACTAAACAAATGTAAAAAAAAAAAACCCAATGAATTCTAATAAGTACACTTGAGTAAAAATAAAGCAGTGATTCCGAGAATCCAAAGTTTCGCTGCAACTAAGTTTTGACCAAGATACCAAAATGGAGCAAATGTTGTCGTTGACAATGAGGATATTTCACAATTGAGGTTCAACTCCCTCTCTCCCCACCCAAATCCTTTTCTTACACCTCCATCTATGTTGGTCCTCCCCATAATGGGATACAGGGAAAGGGTCCTTGCAGATTATAATACTCGAGCAAGTTTATATACAGAGCAATATTTTGATTCATGGTAAATCTTAATCATGTCTATTCTGCACCATCATCCTAGGAAATATTTTTTCCACTCCTTCAAATCTTTTTTATATTGAATAAAAATTTTAAAAAAATGTCTTTCATCCCAACAGGGACTTTGGGATTTACAATACCTGACTATTAGCAGGTTGAGGCTCCTAAAAATTTGAATCATTCCATGTAATATCCAGACTTTGTAACTAAATTCTGGAGGCATCAACATAACAATACAGTAGCATGTGTTTTTTATATATTAGCAAGTTTTTTTTAATTACAAGCACAACAGAGTAACAGTAGCTATATTACTATTAGGGTCTCCCAATATAAAGTGTTGAATGAAATGATTTATATGAATGTAATGTCAATGTTACTATATTTCACAGCAATAACTAATCAATTGGCTTCTTTTATGTTCATTTAGAAAGTTATCAGGAACTGCAGTTGAGTCGATATAATTTAATGTAGATCCGCTTATGGTATGTAAACTCTATTGTTTTGTTGCTTTGAACATATTATTTCTATTACAACACCATTCCCTATTTTCTATTTGTTTCGTAAATTATATTAGCCCCTATGAAACAATTCACGATTTGTGAAGTATTCTTTGTGACAATTCAATTCTTGGTCCTTTGGAGGTTTATGGTAGCTTGACTAAAAATGATCCAAGCAACTCTGGGTTTGAGAAGAACTGCTGTGAAGACACAGTGGTTGTGATGAGAAAGGAGGTAGCCAAATAGTTTCTCTATGGTAGTAGTTTGAGGCGACTTGGCCCTTTAATAAGGAGGTAACTGCTTTCCAATATTCCTTGATTTCATCTGCTCTCTGTTCAGCTAGAGGTGCCTTGATTACAATTAATATTCCTTGCTGCAAGGGAGAATCAGCTCTAGCATATTCCCGTTAACTACCTTTTACTCTCTGACCATTCCTCTCGTATAATTCTTGATGAGTTAAGTAGGACCGGCCAACATTAACCTTATTACCAATGATGGTTTGAGAAATCCTACAGTCCTGAGGTATCATAGAGATCTCTCAGGAACAGGGAAGCCAGTTTTCACACAGGATTAATTTCGCTACCTCTGACCTTTCAGCTACAAATTGCCTCTTTTTAAAAAAAAAAAAAAATCTGATAGTAATTTCCATTCATTTTTGTTTTTGCTTTTCATTCACAAGTAGGGCAGTTTGCCCTATATTTTGAGATACTGATGAACGATAGCACTGGATTCAAATATATGCATTGCTTAAATATGCTTCATTGATTAGGATTATTATGGAAGTGCACAAAATAAACAAGTGGTGGATTGGATCCAAGATAATTTGGACACATAAAATGAAATTCTATGTGCACAGGAATCCAGCAGAAGTTCCTTACTACCTCTTTCTAAATGGGGTTCCATAGGCTTTGAAGACTGTCTGAATGTTCAGAGAAAGACTAATAGGGAGTATCTGGCTTTGGTATGGGGCAGGGCTGTCAAACTTACGGCCCACAGGCTGGATGTGTCACGTGCTGGCCACGCCCATGCCCGGTTTAGTGAAGGGGGGAAAAGTACCAATACATTAGTTGATGATGCTGTGATAACGCCGGTTTGACACCCTTGGTATGGGGGAAGAGATAGTTGGTCTTGGCAAGTAAGATCAATTGATGATTCATAACTGCTTATGTCTTCCTTTGCAGCCATTTTATGCATTTGCAAGCTCAAGTGTTCGCCAAATTTTCATCCTAAAGGGTTAGAAACACCCTATGTATTCAACTTATCTCTCTCTGCTAGGGAATAACATGGTTCTACTGTGTAGCACCAATTGTATGGTCTGTGTATAGTTCAGAATAATATTTAATATGAACTCATCTGCACACAAAAGACAGGGCACAGTGGAAGGCAGTTTAATGGAAGTTTTCAGAGTCAAAACTTTCTAGGCCATCAAGTTCACTGTTACTATTCCTAGCCTGTTACTAGTCTAATCTACCTTATCAGATTGTTATAATAAAATTGCCATGGGTAGAAGAACTTCTTACTTAAGATATGAAGGATCAATCTTTTTTACCAAAAGTGCTTTACTGTACAATGATATACCAAATATACTGGAAGTTCGCATAGTAAAAGGCTCAATTTTTATTTGCATCATTTAAAAAGCTTCTCCTTCAATTGTTTACTTTATTTATTGCTTATTTTAACGTAATGCCTATAATTAAAAATACTTTTTTTAAATCCTTGACTCTTTCTCTGCACTTAATATCTGGCTCCATCTGAATGTTAAGTTCTTCATAACATCCTTTCTGATCTCACCCCTCCCCAATTATTTGCCCTTGTTACTATTTTTTTATTCCTTCATTGCTTGCAGTTTTTAGATTTTTATTACTTTTATTAACTCTTTTCTTCTCTGTCTCCCTCTTTTCCTAGGAACATTTGTTCTGCTTCTTTCAGCTTCTATTTTGGAGTGTCTGGGTCTAAAGTTGATGGCTCAACATAAAGACAAAAGATTATTAGTCTTCTGTTGACAACACCTTCTTCCCTTTCAGACTTTACCTATCTCCTGTCTCTCAATGGAAACTGTCTTCTGAGTGAATTGAGGAACTCTTGCTGGTCTCCTTCTGATTCTGGCTCTTCATGAATTCTACACTGCTGCTTTCCAGCTTCCGATTTCTAGGGCCCTGGCAGCTACCACCATACTTAATGAACTCTGCTTAACAGTGAGTTGAGGAAACCACAAAGTTCTCCCTGCTCTGATCTTCACACTCAGGGCAGCTTCTGAGTCTTTCATTTTGTTGGATTTCTGATTACAGCTTTTGTGCTCCAGTCTTGCCCTCAACACAAACAAATCTCCAACAAGAGGCTCCCTACTCTAGTTTAGGACTTCATTCTCTTCCTTTTGAAAATATCTTCTGCATTTTGAGATATTTCCCTTTCATAAGTTTTGTGATTTCTGATTTTTTCTACCTTTTTTCTCTCTCCATTCAAAACTTCTCTCACAGCTAGGACACTCTCGCAAACCACAGTTTCTTCTCTACCCAAGAGTTCTTTTTCAGGTAGCTGTCAGTTTTATCTGTTTTCATCCCCAGCTTCCAAAAATATGCCTGTTCGTATCACACAGTCATGCACTCCACCACTCACAGGGAGCTAGTGGTTTTAGTGGTATCATCTCCCAATTCTCTTGACTTGTAGAAATCAGTCTAAGGCCATGTTAACAATTGTGTGGGTTTCTACCCAAAATACATTTCATTCTTTATTTCAGTCTTAAATGAAGTGGTTGCTAGGTGAAACTGTGACTGTATTTATGAGCTTATTTCAGCTTTTACAGGCGTGCAAAGATCACAAAAGCAAGGATTAGTTGCAAAGTTATTTTTTTCATTGTGGTCATAACACCAAGCAGTTGCTGTCTGAGACAATCACTAAATGAGGACTACATCTACAGTAGGACAAGCTTAAACTAGATGGGTGTGTCCTAACTCCTGGACTGCATGTTTAGCCTGAAACCTTTTATTCCCAAGGCATGATGTCAACCAATATGTGTTCATTCTTGCAAATATTGCTATTACTGTGCCTGAGACATGGACTCTCTCACGCTCCCCCACAAAAAAGTAATGGCCAAATTTAGACAGGGACAGATCTTGATAAAATTATCAGAAAATAAAATATAATAATATTTTTCAGATATAAGCTGAAATCCTATATTCATTTACCTGGATATAAACCTCACTGAATTTTAGGAACATTAACCTTCTGAGTAGATCTTGGTCAGATTGCATATGAGCCACTAGCTGAAAATAGGTAAGAACCAGCCAAGAATGGGTAAGGATGATCATGGATCAAATGATATTATTTGGGAAGAAGCTATTTTCCCCAGTAAAATGGAATTATTCTGGGAAAAGCAATTTTCGGCATTAAAATGGAAAACAATATAAGAGTAATCTTAACCACTTCATGCTTAGCATCGTAGTCACTAGAAATATAGGCTGTTTCTTGCCATTTTTCCTACTGTTTTTTTTCACTGCAAGATGTTTCTTCCAATGTTCAACTGTCCAGGATTACAAATCTCATCTGCCCCAGTGGTGTGACCAAAGGCTACTTGTTTCTTTACAAAATCAGAAAATCAGTGTTTTCAGATACATGAGTGTGCTTGCCTCATTTTGCGGGTGGAGCTGATACTTTCACAATGGTGTAATCTTATTTTTTGAGACCTCACTTTTTTGATACGGTGCCCCAGCCAATTTAATTCCTTATCTGACATGTTCTTCATTTTCTTAAAAAAGAGAAAAGTGACTAAAAACATGCCTACATTGTTGCATGACCTTTTCTGCTATTCTGCTCTATGTGGGAAACTCTATAACTGATATTGTTGGAATACCTGCTCAATTTTCTAAGCGATTAGGCAAGGTTGTTGGAAGCTTTTTAGGGCTTCTCACGGAATAAGGCAAAATCTGAAACAGATCCACAATCAAACCCAACTATTCCAAACAAACCGTACTGATTCATAATTGAAAAAGTTTCGTATTTAAGATGTAAATTATTAAATGCTAATTTTAGACATTTTTCAGAGGCAAAAGTCTATGACAATATTTCTTTTAGAACTTTTATGTTATGTTGTGCAGATGCTAAGCTCTTGTTGGTCTTCTGCTGCTGCGATCATTATCTTTTCTCCTGCCTTCTTTCCCACTGGTAATCCTTTTGCTTCCATTAATTATTTAATTTAATTTTCATGCGAGACTTTCTAGCTTGAGGGTGTTTTTGTTACACTAGTTTCATTTACTGAAATGTTCCATTGAATGCACAATGCTTCTCCAATCTAGAAAATCTGTTTTATTGTCAGTTTTCCTCAGTTTATCCTGAGATTCTGATAAATCATTACTTTTCCCTGCTCTTTTGTTCTCTACCTTTCATGCCACCTTATTACCTGAGATTCAAGGCAATAAGTTTAATACATGTAGTCCTCGACTTAAAGCAGTTCATCCCTCTGAGAGGTGTATGCAACAAAATTTCATTTTAATGTATGTCAATTAGTGTACATTCAAAGTGACAACAAAGTTATTCTAAGTTCTAAATTAGTGACCGTTCAAAGTTACATCGGCCCTGAAAAAATTGACTTTTGATCATTTTCCACACTTATGACTATTGCAGCATCCTCACAGCCACATGATTTACATTCAGGTGCTTGACAACTGTTTCATATTTATGACAATTGCAGTGTTCTGGGGTCATGTGAGCATATTTTGCAATCTTCTGACAAGCAAAGTCAGTGGGGAAGCCAGATTCACTTAACAACCATTGTCATACCCCAGCATATAACTTTTATATACTGTTGTTGCTCTCTAGCCCCATCTAGTGGTCGGAGGGACAAATATGCATCAACATATGAGCTTTATATACTGTCATTGCTCTCTAGTCCCATCTAGTGACCAGAGAGACAAATACCAAGTATATTGTTTGAAGCTGACCCCACCTCACTACCCATCAACCCACACTCTCAAAACAAGTGCATGCTGGGAAGCCAGACTCCATTTCCTTTAGCATTTGAAGAAGGCAGAAGCACAAAGAAGAATCCATCTTAATCTGTGGCACATGGTCATCCAAGGACAAACCCACATCCCACACACAGAGCATCACTGATGAGATTTAAATTGCTTGTAGCTCAATACTGTCTATCTTGTATTTGGTTCTTATTGTATGTATCCCTATTTTCCCCAGTTTCACCATATCCTATTCTTTCAATAAAGCATTCCGATCTCCGCATACTGTCTGTTTTATTGGAGGATAGGTGGGTTTAGCTGTATGTTGAGCTGCATACAAACTAACGTGTAGTTAGAACAGAACAACCATATTACTAATTTAATAGGTGTAGTGATTCACATAGCAACTGTGGGAAGAAAAGTCATAAAACAGGGCAGAACTCACGTATCAAAATTCTCACTTAGCAACATAAATTCTGGGCTCAGTTGTGGTTGTAAGTCAAGGACTACCTGAATAGAATTGATACATGTCGTTGCTTCTGTTGAGCACAACTGCCAACGTTTTCCCTTGGCTTACAAGAGTCATCTTGGAATGAGCTACCGGCGGAGATGCGAGCCATTACTGACCTACGGGCCTTCCGACGAGCACTTGAGACCCACCTTTTCCAACAGGCTGGTCTGGCGTAACGTTATGAGTAGGGTTTTTAATTTGATTTTAATTGTTTATGGGTTTTATTGGTCTTAGCCATCTATTTAATTAATTTTTAAACTCTTTTTTAACTTTGCTGATTGTATGTTTTTATTGTGGCTGTTCACCGCCCTGAGTCCCTTTTTGGGAGAGGGGGCAGTATACAAATCGAAATAATAAATAAATAAATAAATCTTACACCTTACAGGTAGACTTCTATTTACAACCACAATTGAACCCAAAATTTTAATTGTAAAGTGAGACATTTGTTAAGTGAGTTTTGTCCCATTGTACAACCTTTCTTGCCACAGTTGTTAAGTGAATCACTGAAGCTGTTAAGTTACTAACACAGTTGTTATATGAATCTGGCTTCCCTGTTGATTTTGCTTGTCAGAAGGTCGCAAAAGGTAATCACATGACCCCGAGATACTGCAACCATCATAAATGTGAGTCAGTTGCCAAGCATCTGAGTTTTGAAAATGTGATGTTGGGGATGCTTCAATGGTCATAAATGTGAAAAGCGGTCATAAGTAACTTTTTAAAGAACTATTGTAACTTCGAGTGCTTCCTAAACGAATTATTGTAAGTCGACAACTACCTATACCGACAAAAATCCATGACTGTCTTCATTGATTATTAGAAAGGTTTTTATGAAATTCTTGTGGCTTGTCCTTTGTTGTTAGTCATGAAGTAAAGAAAATAAGGGGTGTTCCTCTTTAGAAAACATCATTATTTAAACTACAGTCTTCTAGCTGGTTACCTAGACACTGAAGCTGAAGCCCAAATGAGAAGAGAGCACTCATTGAAAATGACCCTGATGTAGGGAAAGATCGAAGGCAAAAGGAGAAGGGGATGGCAGAGGATGAGATGGTTAGATAGTGTCATTGACGTAATGAACGTGAATTTGGGCAAACTCTGGGAGACAGTGTAGGACAGTGGAAGCCTGGCATGGTATAGTCCATGGAGTCACAAAGAGTCAGACACAATTTAACGACTCAACAACAAGAAGAAAACCTTAGGATGTCTTGCACTGGGGTAATTGTACCTAGGAATGTAATGATTTAACACACTATCAGCCCACAGTGGTTTAAATTAAGAGTAGTATATAGCTGTGAATGACCAGGAAGATGTTTATCATGGTGAATTTTTAAAAATACTTTTAATCAAGGAACCATCAAGAACTCTCCCATCAACACTGACAAAACAAGCCCCTTTGTATACACAAGCTCCACTCCTTTCTAGTACTGATGATGTTACCCAGCTGGATAATGAAACGTCTGAAAGAAAACAACCAAGCCCAAAAAGCACCAAAGTTCCCACAGTTCAACACTGACCTACAAATATTATCTTCTGTCATAGGTAGATTTATTATTAACCACTTTATGCAAAAAGCTGTTGGAAACACATGTTTATAAATATTTAAGAGAGAGAGAAAATGAAAGTTAAATGTCATAGGCTAAGCCACATTTGCCTTTGAGGGGTGTGATGGAGTTAATGTTGAAAGCTGCATGCAAGTGCCATGTTACAAGCCTTTCCTCTTTGGGGCTTTGCTGCACCACATGTAGACAAGATTCTAGATTAGCACCATAGTGTTGGCCACTTTGAAATTCCTCCCTGATGCTGCTGGATGGGCCTTCCTTGAAGAATGAATAGAGCTGGCATTGATAAATAGGTGGACACAAACTGGCTAAGGTAAGATGATTGAAAGTTGGGGACAAAAAACTGAAAGTGTTGTTCAGACCAATCCACTTATACACTCATATATGTACGCATGAGACATACACATACATTCACACACACCCCACCCTTCTTTAGCAGTGGAAATTTTAGACTCAATTACGATCATAAATCAAGGACTACCTGTATCATGTTGCTAACTATTGAACAGTCAAGATCAATATTTGAAGGCATTGTTTTCCAAACAGGTGTCCTCCAAACCTTTTGGGAATTCAGGGAAAATTGATGTTCCTAACACATCTCTGAAGAGTTTCAGGCTAGGGAAAATTGCTAAGTAATACACATTATTTGAGATGGGAGTAAAGGAAGCATCTTCTTTCCGATATGTAGTTTACAAACTTCTCACGAATATTCCCTTGGCACAGAAGGTTGAAGTGGTTACTGTCAATTTGCATTTTTATATTGCACTTTCTTATTGCCAATTTGAGCTTCATCCAATGACATTTGATATTATTACTCATTCAGTAACTAATGTTATGGTTCTATTAACTCCAACTCATTTGTTTTCTTAATGTTTGCAGTGATGCTCTATTTTTTTAAAAGAAAGCGTGTGAAATTAAGAGGTTTTTTTCCTCAAAAAATAAAACAGTCAATAATTTAACTTTATTTCTCTAACAGATAATCATCTGGCAGAAGGCTAATGGACTTGAACATCAAAAGTTTATGCACGTGTACTCCTTCAATTAAAAATAAACTAATATATTGGCACATGATATGCTCCTAATTATGGTTATGATTTTAAATTATGATCATAATTAAAACAACCACTATACTTAAATTATATTTCTCTGGTAATAGAAAACAATAGAAATATGCACCCGAACATGGAAAAGGGTTAAGAAATGTGAGAGGTTATTAATTTATTTTTCACATCTTTGAGTTACCCATCTCTCTCCAAGAGGGATTCTGGACAGTATACAGTAAAATATTAGAATATAAAAACAGTATATAAGAATTAACTCTATGTGGCGTCAGAAAGAGTATTCAGCAGCCAGCCAGTAAATGCTGAGCTTCATCCACTCACTCCGACTCTATCTCAAATTAAGGGATTACAGGGTCGTAAAAGAATTAAATAGAATTCTATAAGAATTTAAAAATTAGAGTTTAAAAGGAGGCAAGGATGATTGAACCCTATTAAAAATTAGTGGAAAAGGCAAAGGGAAGGCTCTCAGGGCACCAACCAATCCCATGGCTGTGTGCCCTTCTGGGTTCACCATGTGAGACCACAGAGCCACGTTATAACTCTTTTTTGGAGTGGGTTGGGCTGCCTTACTTCCTGGGAAAGAGTGTTCTGCAGTATTCTGCAGAACGGGGGTAACAGCAGAGAAAGCTCTCTTTCTAGATCCCGCCAGTCAGAATTCTTTAACTGAAGGTCTGCAATATACCTCCGCTGCCTGACCAGGTGGGATGGGCCGATGGGACGGGCCAAAGATGGTTCTGTAAGTAGTCTGGCCCCATGCCATGTAGAGGTTTATAGACCATAGCCAACACCTTGAATTGGACCCATAAACAAAATGGTACTCAGTGCAGTTTGTGGAGCAAAGGTGTTGTGTGAGCCCTTCTTTGGGCACCCAATATGTCTCACACAGCTGCACTCTGGACCAGCTGAAGCTTCCAGATATTTTTCAAGGGTAACTTCATATAGAGTGCATTGCAATAGACTTGACAAAACATGATCAAGGCACAAAAGGCTAACCAGAGTGCATGACTATCCAGAAAAGGGCATAACTGGCACACAACATGAAGTTGAGCAGATGCCATCCTCATCATGGCTGCCACCTGCTTTTCAACAGGAGCCGTGAGTCCAAGAGGACCCCCCAGGTTACACGCCAGGTCTATCTGTGGTAGTGCAATTCCATCCAAGACCAAAGATGATAAACCTCTGGATGCAGAAAGGTGCCACTCACAGCCATTCTGTCAGTTGGGTTCAATTGTCAAAGACAGATACATAACACATCTACCCAGAAGTAGAAGAATTCCGGAAAGTGGAGACCTTCAGACATGACTCAAGCCATAAAAATGCTTCTACACATTTAAAAAGCCCTTTGTCACAATCCCCAATGCCAACATTTTAGTGTTTTCTTCAATGTTTTACATCCCACCATTGCGAGGCTAATTATGATTTAAATGATATCAATTATTCCTTCTAGACCAAGCCGGATATGTTCCAAATATGGACACAACTAGATTACAGTGTGCAGAAAAATCAAAAGAATAAGATAATTATGTTTCAAGGGGTAATGGTATTCACTCCCACTCAGTTTTTATCACCACACAAAAGCACCAGTGTGGTCTATTCTAGGCAGCTGTGCTGAATAATAAAGATTTGAAGTCCTTTGTAGGCAGGAAGAAAAAATAAGTCTTTGTCTACTTTACTTGGGATATTCTACCAAACACCCATCTGTAACTGTAAAGACCTTTGGAGTTACAACAGGCTAAGGAAAGTTTGCGCAGATAAACAGAGTTATTCTAAATTTTGTGCCTACTGAGGAGTGAGTCACAAAGTGCTATTGCATCGCTTTTGAAAATATATGTGCAAATTATCTCTCTGTTAAATAGGCCTGTTATATTTTTGAGGCTTGGTCAAGTCATATGAAAATGAGAATTGCTAATCATAAGGACATTCATCACCATTCTCTGAACAAATACAACATTGGGGACAGAATTTATCAATTCACATACATTCTATTTTTATCTCTTTACTGTCTGAATAGTTATTATTAGTGTTTATTCTTTCTTTTAATGATAAGATCTTGCAGGAATTTGCACCTTATACCTAAAGCAGAGTGCACAATCTACAACTTCTTCCATGAATTGATGGCAAATAGAAAATAATCAGAGCAAAAGTATTTTTCAGAGTCTTCCACTGACAGACTTAAATCCTACCTGACATTTTTAATTATGCACTATAAAGTAAAAAATGATGTTTCATTACTAAATAGATCTAGAGTTCTGTTACATAAGGACAAAGTGCACTTTTTATCATGTCCATTTATTCTCAAAGTGAAACAGGTGTTATTCTAAGGCTGATCTAGAAACATTTAACTATAAAATTATAATTTGGCAAAAGAATCTCGAATTTTGGTTACTGAACTTCACAAGTAGATCCATGGAATTGGACCAGTTTTACTCATTTAAATAGATACAATGGTTAATCTTGACATGCTGGTAATTCACTTTTATTAGGAAGGTAAATTTCAAATACGTGATGTCATGTAACAAATTAGGCATCCGATATAAGTCATAAGCGTGAAGCCATTGGAAGCTCAAATATTTTCTTTATAGACGAATTTCAGAGCCAAGTTTGAAAGACTACTGTTATTGGACTCAGTATAGAATATTGACAATGAAGCTTCTTGAATATAGGTTTTTTTACCCCCAGAATCAATCCCATTCTGACCTGCAGAGGAGTTTTCTGTATCCCTAAAGCCTGACTGTCAATATTTCAGCTTTAACCAATAAAAGGTATTATTTGAAACTTGACTCTACATTTTGTCTCACCAATAATAAAGGCAAGTAATTAAAAATATTGAGTGTAGCCAACAAGACGCTTACTGCATTGTGATGTACTACAAGCCACCTTCTTTCCAAGTGATCTATTATATTGCTCCCTAAAACATACAATGGATAAAAACAAAAAGGAAATGTAAACTGGAGAAAGAAGAGGGAAAAGCAATTTCCAAAGATCTGTTAAAGCATGAGATGCCATCCAAGACGCTCTCCATTTTGTTCCTTGACATTTGCAGTAATGCAGGATGACAGTCCCAGCAAGAATATTATTCAGAGGTGGCTACTGCTGAATTCTTAACACCATCTGGAGTGTTGACCTGAGAAATCTAGGTTTCTACCTGACTGTTGCAAAGGTATCAGGGAAATAAGATGAATTGCATTTTTTAAAATTTTTTATTATGCTCGAAGGAGGGCTATCATATCTGAGCTTCAAACATTGGGATGGCTGTTAGGTGGCAGGAAATAGCAAGATTTTAAAATGTCTTCTTTGTTGCCTTCTAGTGGTTGCCAGTTTTTTTGCAAATCAAAAATAGTACTTAGATCTAACTAATGGGCATTGTTGGGGAGCTGGGGAAGCCTTTATGCAACAGAAAGAATCTTTCCTCATATGAGAGACTCCTTTGTGCTGTTTTCTTTTACAATGTATTTTCAGACACACATAACAGCACACACAATATTGATATAATTGAATTAGTAGCAGGATCCAATCTGGGTTGGTCTTCTGAGCTTTCGGACTTGTACTTGGAAGACTAAACCTCTGATCCGGGTGACCGATCCAGATTGAATCTTGCAAAATTATTCCTATCCCAAAAATGTAAGTTTGCCTTCATCCATGAACTAGAAGCATTAAAGCTTTGTTAGTATGTACTATGGCTATTGCAAAAGCATTGTGCTGTCAAACCCCAACCTCCACTCTTTTGTGAAAAATGACACCCACATATGAAAGGCCAGAGCTTGTGCCACAAGACAACACTGTTTTTATCATTTTGATGAAAATCTTGGTTATTTTAGAACTGACAGATACTATGGATGTCTCTGATAGTAGGTCTAAACTGGATTTTTAAAGTAGTAGTAGGGGATGGGAGTTGTTGAAGAATGTCAGTCTGTCTGTCTTTCCAATGTGGTAACTGTGATACCATAGCTATTTTGGCTATATCATTTTTCCTTGGATCAGAGATGTGAAAGTTTCTACCTTTTTTAATAACTAGAATTAGGAATTGCTAGTTTAGTTCTTTAATTCAGTAATTTCATGTAGATTCTTTTTGATAAAGGAGTCCCTAAAGGAGTCAATACAATATGTTTTGAATTAAAAATATTATTGGTTCAGATCTATATTTGATTTCTACAGGTCCTGTGAATTCATTGTTTAATATTTATTGGTGTGGTTTGCTCGATATTGGTGGTTTATTTATTTATTTATTTTTTTGAACCATTGCAATTTTCCTATAAGTTCTTATGGATTGCATTTATTTTATATTATTTGATGTCTATATCTTGTGGTAGTGTGATTTTTAGGATGTAAATTTGTCTTTAACTCAAATATTCAGATATAATATTCCCATCCACTATAAACGTTTGCTCTCTATTTTAGCTTTTGAATTTTTTCCATTCTTTAATAGTCACATGAATTAACTCTCCAATTTCATCTCACACTCTAATTTCACTGCATTTCCAAACTATTTTCTGTCTTAATCTGACATTATCCTTAAACAAGGTTGCCTTCTCTTTTCTACAATTTAGTAGCTGCAAATTACAATATTTCGCTTCTTGCCCAACCATGCTGTAGTGTAAATAAGATATTGTTTTTTATACAGGTAACCAACAATATTTATTATTTATTCAATTTATTCAATTTATACTTTGGCTTTCTGTTATACAATAGTCTAGGTTGCCTAGCAGCAATTAAAAATACAAATGATAAAGCATCTGAATAAAAGCAATACAGTTTCAACTGAGAAAAATAAAATAAAATTAGTATAAGTGCAATTGAAATAAAAGCAACTAACAGTGGTGAAAGAATTGTTTGTTTCCTTAGGGGGTGCTGTTTTCTTAAATACTGAGCAACATGTAAAACACCTTCTTAGGGACTGAATTCTATAACCTGGAAGACAAATAATACGTCCAAGAAAAGGTTGTTTTGAGGGGTCCTTGGTGCTCTCTGAGCCTGTTTGTTTTCTTGCAGACATTTCATTATCAAATTAGTAACATTATCAGTGCTAGCATGATGTTAACCTAGTTTGGGTAATGAAATGTCTGTGAGAAAACAACCAAGCTCAGAGAGCACCAAGGATCCCTCATTTCGACTCTGAGTTACAAATATTCCCCATTAAAAGCTTTAACAGAAATGAGGGTTTTCAAAATGGCATCTGTTTGACATAAATGAGAAAGTTCATAGTAGGAATGGCATTACTGTTAGACCATGAGGGCCTAGCAGATGAAACCATTCAAAGTCAAAATAGCATGTGTTGGATGATAGGGGAAGCCTTGATTTTGATTTCAATGATGCTTCTCATGGACATTTTAATTAGTTGCGTGTTTTTATTGGATTGCTGTAAATTCCTGTAAGTCTTTATTTTGGTGGCCTATAACTAGAAAGAATGAGTGGAGGAATGGACACATATATACATAAATCATCAATGTGTCTTCTTCTTTGGACAAGTTGGCAATCCCAAGGGCACAGCCTTTCAGTCCTGGACCCTTTTGAGTATAATTCTTTCCGCAGAGAAAATTATTCAACTCCGGTTTAATTTTAGAAAGTTGACAATGACTCTTTATTTCAGCGGAAGCTCGCAGACAGTTGCTTCATAAAGTTGCCATTATTACGTGGTAAGTTTTGAAAAGTACAGCTGCGTGTTTTTTATCCATTGCCTGGATACAAAAGGGTACCAAATATGAAATTAGCAGTTGTGAGACCATAAAAGTGGATCTAGATTTCCCTCCCACTGCTTCTCTGCTTTTCCTCCCCAAACTAAAAGCTGATCTTTCGCAGACTGTGTCCTCAGCACCGATCCCTGCAAAGAAATGTAATCTTGCCCAGTCCATATAATATGGATTTCTTGTAGGTTACCACATAAGCATTGTTGCTAGCACATGCTAGTTTCATTCATGTCGCAGCTGAATCCTGTTATGAGAAAGCTGACTAGCACAAGGAGCAGTGCTCACAGTTGGAAAAAGTTGTAAACAATCCCAATTTTCTTAATGCCAGAAAATAAAATTATTCTCTTTGCTATCATTGTGTCTCTTCTGATGATCCATTTTTTTAAATCCTCCCACTCCTTTCCCTTTTAATCTATTAATATTCTATACTGCTGAACTACTACTAGAACATTTCTAGGAATTCACCTCTTGTATTTTTTTAAAACAAACTACTCTGTGCCCATGTAAATTGCAGGATTACCCTAAACCTCCTGATGATTTGTCTGTGGGTAAGGGATGGGGGGCTTTTACCTTAGATGCAGAAAGTCTGGGAGTCATAGAAGTGAATGTTCAAAGCATCTAGAAGGCCATAGGAACCATTCAATTGTAGAATGAATGTTGTACAAAATCAGTGGGAATTGGGCAACTTTAATAAACATAAACAAAACAACAAATAATTAAATACATCTAAATAGGGTAAGCATACATAACGAACTACTTTTCCTTTTCTAATCAAGCATATCAGCTTGATACCCAGCTAGAACATTTTTGCATCTTAATTTTTTTTATATTAGTGATGGAATGGCTTCTGAGCAATCTGATACTTCACATTAAAAAAAAGGACATCACAGCCTTATAGGCATTTTAAAGTATTACAGAGAAAGGACAACAAGGGAATAGAAGACCCTTTGTCTCCTTTGGGAAATCTTCATCTTCAAGCACAACTTAACCACCAAAATATTAGAATGGGTACACAAAACGCCATTGTCTCCAAAACTAATTAGCGTTCTGCTATCTAATGCCAAAGCCTACATGATGTCTTGACCTTCTTGCATTATTGTATCTAAGGTTGTGCCATAAAACAGAGGGAAGCACAAAGTGCCTCAAGTGAGGCTCAGAGGTTTACACTTTTAAGTAGTTCAAGTGAGGGGAACAATGTGGGCAGTGTATCAGCCTCCTTTAAAGATGCTCTTGATTAATCGTGGCTACAAGGAAAATAATGCCACAATAAAGCTTCGTAGGGACCCCTGGTTAGAATTGCTCCCTTTTCCAACGGGATCCATCCCAATGTGAACATGTCATATAACTTTTATCTTTAAAAAAAACTTTGAAAATCGTGGTCTTGTTACACAAGCTAGAATCTTATCCCAAAATTCACATTCATGTATGAACACAGACATTTTTTCTTTTCGCTAAAAGGATCCAGCGGCTGTGCTGAAGAGCAGAAAATGTCTAAAATAAAATACGTAGCAAAGTAATGCATCTGGTATCAAAATTGCTATTGAACACAGGCAGCCAAATCTTCTGGCCTTTAGCATTAGTAGGCTAAAGAAGTGCTGGTAATTTATGTCTTAACCACGTTCAGCAAACAAAGAGATTCATTTATTTGTTTAAATTGATATGCCACCCATCTTCCCAATTTGCATAATAAAAACAGAGATGCAAATATTAAAACAATAACATAATAATTAAGAGATCCACATATTCTAAAAAAATGAGAAAGATCCTTAGTAAGAATATGTTTCTTAGAAACAAGCCAAATATGTGAAATCCAACAATTTTGGCATCCATTCAGTGGTTGGGTGCAACCCTTATGTTGAGTCATGGTTTGTTCAGTTTTCTGACTATGCCCTAAGTGGTTGGATTCACAGAAAAGGCTACCTATACCTAAAAATAATAATTTAATACTACTGCATGTTAAATCCCATTCTTTATGATAAGCAGGGAGCTAAAAGCTGTCTACGCCTATTGTAATTTCTACACAATGGTGCACAAATTTTCATGGATTACAATTCACTGCATTAGATGCACTGATTCTAATCACCCAAAACAGTTATGCAATACTATTTCTGATTTTTAAGATATGCTAAGATACGCTTTTACTCTTTACCAGAACTGTAGATCATTATGCTCATAGTTTGTATGATTACAGCTTTTCCTTGTTTCAGCATTTGTAGTCATTGTAATCCCTGGCTTTGGAAGTTAAAACCTAGCGATAGTTTTATTGACTTTCTAATGCAAACCTCAGCTTTCTTTCAGTCTGAATTAACCTTTAAGGTCAGAAAGGCTGAGACCGACCTAAGCAAGAAGATAATATTTGCAATTATGTAATTCAGCAGGATCAAACTTGAATATTTGTTAATTATGAAGAGTGGGCTAGTCATGTCCAACCCCACCTCCTTTTTCAGTGATGTTGTCAAGGGAGTTAAGCCAGTCTTTTTTTCAGTTAGTTTTAAGACCATTAAATTATCCTCATTTACAATATATTTGTAGAAGATTGCAGCCCATCTAAATTGACCCTGAAGGAAGACTTATTTCATTAATAGGCTGTCTTGTGCTAATGCATAAAGCTAGAAAAAATATATATCTATTAAATGTTTAATGTCCAAATGATGTTTCTGGCTTTTTTTCTTAATTACAAAGCAAAATGAGCCTGAAGTACAGTATGTTTAACAAAAAAAAAATAATCAATTTAATCAATCTTTAAAGAGAAAAAAATAGGAGTTTTCAAATTACAAATATACTTGGGTTTCAGTTTTATTGCACTGGATAGAATTGTAATAAAAAAAGTTTTCAGTCTCTTAATGATCTTTGTTGCTCTTCTCTGCACTTTTTCTAGAGTCTCTCTCTCCCTCCCTCTCCTTCCCTCTCTCCCTCCCTCTCCCTCTCTCTCTTATTTTATAATGTACCCTGCTTCTATTTGAATGAGATCTACTGAGAAAATAGTAATGGTATGGAAGCCTTTGCAAGGTCAAGTTGAGTCCAGCTGAAATTGAACGCATACCAAAAAAGGTTTCTGCTAGCAAAAAAATAATTTTATACCCCACATACTAACAAATGCATTTCCAAAGGGACTCTAAAGAGAACTTAAAATACTTTTAATTCCCAAGGCTTGTCCTGTAATTGGATTACCCAATATAGAAGCCAGGAAGAGAGTGCTGGTGATAAGGTGGCATTGCTTAGCACTTTGAAAACTTTATGGGATGTAAAGATAAATAATTGAATCACAACACAGAATACCCATTCATTTTCCATACCCATTTCTGCAAAGGCTATGTTTGCAGTGGCAAATGTGAAGAAAAACATTCTAAAGTTTATCATTAATCTTCAGTAAGAGGGGAAAAAAACCTTAACTGCTCTAAAAGGAAAGCCCACATATAGTTCACATCAAAAGAATATCAGGCATTCTTTTGTTTCAGTATATATTCCCATTAATTTGGACTTCTGGTATGCAAGTCTGTAAACAGTCTATTAAGCATATGAAGCTTATGACTTGACTGTTTTAGCAACATGTATTTGAAGCAACAGTTTTAAA
The DNA here is from genome assembly GCA_023653725.1 of Bungarus multicinctus. Lineage (NCBI taxonomy): Eukaryota > Metazoa > Chordata > Lepidosauria > Squamata > Elapidae > Bungarus > Bungarus multicinctus. Next base: position 64,157,657 of record CM042842.1, read on the forward strand.
ATGCCTCCCATTTAACACAGCTTGTATTTCATTACAAACTACCAAATCTCAGCTGTTATGAGAGAATTGACAGCTGTATTTTCCTAGCATTAACTAACACCATGGAAAAAAATATTGACAGTGTTTCCTGTGCTTCTGTCACAAGTTTGTTGGAAATATTGTCTCCCCTTCAATGAGCTGCACAATACGGATATTGCCAACTGTGGGCTACAAGCTGTTTCTTTACTGCAATTAAAAACACAAAACAACATACTGGGGTAGGTACGGTGGAAAATGATGCACCAGATTGGATTACTGCCAACAAAACAAACTCAGTGCTTTTCAGGAAATCCATAACTTGAATCGTGTCAAAATATATGTAAGAACTAGGTACTAAGCCTGGTATCATTTAATCAGTTCCTGAGTTTTGTTTTGTTCATCATTGTGGGTATCACCTGATGGAATGGGAGACAAAAGACTGGATCTAATTCCTAATTAAAAGTGGCACATTACGTTATTTATTTATTTATTTATTTTATTTTATTTTGTCAAACAATTATTAGATAACAGGTGTAAGTGTAAACATGGTTATAAATACATGAAATGGATATGAATAAGAAAAAAAGAAACAATAGGACAGGGACGGTAGGCACGTTTTGGTGCACTTATGCATGCCCCCTACAGGCCTCTTAGGAAAGGGGTGAGGTTAATAGTAGACAGTCTAATGTTGAAGATTTTGGGGCTTGGGAAAGAAACCACAGAGTCAGGTAGAATATTCCAGACATTGACTATTCTGTTGCTGAAGTCGTATTTCCTGCAATCAAGTTTTGTGCGGTTTATCTTTAGTTTATATCTATTTTGTGCTCTTGTATTGTTTTGGTTAGAACTGAAGTATTCATTGATAAGTAGGACATTGCAATATATAATTTTATGTACTATACTTAGATCAAACTGAAGGCGGCGTAGTTCTAGGTTGTCTAGATCTAAAATTTCAAGTCTCTTGGCATAAGGTATTCTGCTATGAGTAGAGGAGTGGAGGACTCTTCTCATAAAATATTTCTGGATTTTCTCAATTGTATTAATATCAGATATGTGATGCGACTGATGAGCTGTATTCAAGTATTGGTCTAGCAAATGTTTTATATGCTCTAGTTAGTAGAGTGATATTACCGGAGAAAAAGCTACACAGTTATGTGCTGTGATATACTATACAACCCCAGCTTTTAGTCAATGGACTGCAGTTCTGCTTAAATTAGAAAAATGGTACGCTGAAAAGTTTGACTGGGCTTGAACATAAAAACCAATACTCTGGAAGTATATTTTGAACCTTTGGCCATGAATGTGCTGAAAAGTGACTCTGTGTCAATTGACACTTCTAAGAGAAAAGATGTTTAAACTGAGACTGTGAGCCAGCAAAGGTAACCTTTTTAAAGTTTATCTCTCTGTCAGTTGAAACCTCTGCCATACTGTTTGGAGAAATATGGAAGGACTCTTGGAAAAATACAATTTACACGAGAGAGAAAAAAGTGATTGGATTTTTTGCTGACTGAACAAATCTTAACTTTGGTGGTAAACTAAGAGCAAGGAGGGGAAAAAGAACCATATTTTCTGAAAACTGAAAGAAGCAAAGCCTGAAAATTCTTTAGAGTGGGTTGCATAGTTCACCATTGTCTGTAATGCAGTGCAAAATTTTGTTGGCAGGCTAGATCTTGTCACTGAGTCCTTTAATATCCAAGTCTACACAATAGTCCATGTTAAACTGTCAGTAACGCTTAGTTGCAGATATGTTGTGATTTCATCTGCTTCTCAACGTGATTAAGATTCACCAGCTTTTTGTAGATATTGCAGTGGGCAGGGCAAGTTCTTTTCAACTTTTATAGTTTACTTTTCATAAGAACTGGTCCCAGCAAAGAGCATCCCATTTTAATGAACTGCTGACTTCGTCATTGACCCGGCTAAACATGATTCCTCTCTGGAAAGAGCAAAAGCGTCATCTGTGGTTTGTAACTGCAAAATGGTTATATCAGGGCAAAGAGGTTCATATGAAGAACTAACACATGCAAAGAAACATTGTGGTAGAAGAATGAAATTGGGGATGTGGGAGGAAAACAGCAAATGTCTTACAGCATATACTTTAACCCATGTCGGAGATATGGACATTACTTTCACAATCATTTGCTTTCTAGTTCAATTTGCCATGTGTCTGCCTGGTATGAATGTATCTGTAGAAGAGATTTTCTGAGTATGAATAATATCTGCACAGAAAAGAGGAATCAAGTGGATTTGGCAACCCTAAATTCATTGCTTATCTTGAGGGTCGGCTGCAATCTCAGCTGCTGTTCTGTCATTTACAAGATGCTCTTAAAAAAGAAAAAGTATGCTTGTAAGATAATTCTAGAAATAAGCACTTGCTGGGAGAATATTTAGAGCAGAGCTGTCAAACCCAGCCTGTGGGCCGGATGCATCACACACTGGCCATGTCCACACCCAATTTAACAAAGAGGGGAAAAGTCATGTGACATCGCCATGACGACATGAGTTTGACACCCCTGATCTAGAGCAATAGTTCCCTATGTTTAGTGGTATTGTTTTGGGAGACAATAAATTCTACCAAATGTGTAAAATCTGATCAAGTCACATTGTGTTGGTTTTTTTTTTTTTTTTGTCTTCATATAGTCTTTTTTGGGGGGTAGTTTTTGTCTAATTCACAAATTAAATACTGTCCTCAACTTACAACCACAACTGAGCCAAAATTTCCATTGTTAAGCAAGGCAGATGTTAAGTAACTTATGCCCCATTTTACAATCCCCCCTCACAGTTGTTAAGCGAATCAGTGCAGTTGTTAAGGGCATCATGCCACCATTAAATGAATCTGGTTTTCCCCATTGACTTTGGTTGTCAGAAGCCAGCTGAGAAGGTTACATATGGTGATCCCGGGAATTGGAATCATCATAAATACATGCCAATTGACAAGCAATGTTGCAATGGTTGTAAGTATGAAAATGGTCATAAGCCCCTTTTTTCAGTGCCTTGTGAATCAAAGGTTGTAAGTCGAGAACTACCTGCATATACATTTATAGTAATGCATCCCTGTTTAACTCTCAAAAATCTGGGTATCTTATGTCAGTAAGTTTATTCCACAATAGCTATCTGCCTTTATTCAACATCCTGTCCTTTCAATGTGGAGATTCATTGCTGTGGCTCTTGCCTCCAATTCTGCAAAGTGTGTGGTTCAGTTTTTAAATTTTATTTTTAGAGTCTTGTCAAGGAAATTAAGTTATGGATAAAATAAGACTTTTTAATCGGGGGGCTGGAGTCTGAGAGGGGGACACTAAACATGGCTGAGTGGTGGTGACCCCCTTTTGACTAGTTGGGATTTTTTTTTCAGTGTCTTTAATACCTCTAGTGGGGATTACATCTATACATATAATTTCTCTGTACTGTTGTCTTACTATGATATTTCTTTAGTCATTAGACCCAACAACAAAAGTAATCCTTATAAGTGAAGTATCCAAGGCTAAAAGAGACAAAACTAGTTTATTCACTATCACGTTACAGTGAATTATTGGCTTGCACTTTCTCATCCTAGGCAACTGTCCTGTGACACAATACTCATATGGCATCCATTTCAACAAATGCACTCAGCTGCAGACTAAACAGTAGTAAGGGAGGTTGAATTGAACATCTTCAAGGATATTTCATGTCAACGTAATGGAACAAAAGCAAAATATTAAGCTCAAACCAGCTATGTTTGAGACCAGATACTTGTTTGCAAATGAAAATGAAATATGCATATGATAATACTTTAGTTTCAAATAATTTTGTAGACATTAACTAACCAGTTTAAGTCAAACCATGTAGTATGCATCCCAATTTATCGTAGGTTGCTTCAGCAGTCTTTGGGTGGGAGAGTATAAATGTAAGAATTAAAAACTTTCTAGTTCACTAGAACCCAATAAAATTCACAATATGTAATACTGGATTAAAGTGTTATTGGAATATTATTATAGAGATTTAATTAAAATAGACATTTTACATTTGGTTAATGCAAAACTGAAAAAGTCACTTTTAGTTGCCTCTCTAAGTGACTCTACATTATACAATTTTAAATTAATCTACCATTAAATTGTGCCGAATACATTTTTCCATGCAGAATACATTAGCCTGAACAGTGACTATTTTCACGCACAAGGATGGTTTAGATTTAAAATAATTTTTAATCTGGAGAAAGCAAGGAAATACTAGACTATATTATAAATATTAGAGTACAAGGTTTTATGCAGGCAGTATACATGCAATACATAGATCTTTTCTTGCTTTAGGATTCAGGAAATTACTAAATGAAAATTTCACAGAAATTATTACTAGAATGCTAAATTTATTGATAACTTGGTAGACATTACTTTTATGTTTACTTCTTTGCAATTTAGAGACTTTTCAAACAAATCTTATGCTGCAGCTATTTGGGAATGCTTTAATAAATCAGACATGTTGCTATTTTATCAATGGTAAAAATCTAATTGCCTTCTTGCAGACTGATTTTTCTTCTTCTTTTCTTTGCTTCTGCTGCTCAACAAATGAGTCTCCAAAGAGAAATATGTTATGATACACTGTCAGTGAAATTAATCTTGATCAATTTTAAAGTTCATATTATTATTTGATGACTTTCCGGAGGATATAGTAAAACTGAGATTGACTCTTCTGTGGTAAAATGTTGTTGTTTGAAAGCTTGCAAACTAACTTGCTTTTACTGTCCATTTAGTATAATGTACTGGCTTATAACTGAATACACTTATTAATATTCTTACTACAAATAACTGTATACAAACTACAGCTCACTATCTAGTATTTCTTAATGAATAAACTGTCGCTACCTACTAATATTTGAAAATGGACTCTAGCAATTATGGGTCCACAAAAATCACATGCTCTTAATGAGTTTACATCCATACGAAGAGATTACATTTTTTAATACAACAGTAATATTAAAAATGCATTAAAAGCATAAACTTTCGCTTTTGCAAATGACATAGGCTGTCTGCTAACAAGTACTAATATTTGCTGCCATAACTCCTGGCTTTTTAACTCTTAAAAAAAATCTTTGGTGGTCTCTCTAAAATTGTCTGCATAGCATTTTCACAAGAAGGGTCTTTCCTCTTATAAATATTTCATACTCCAAAATTAGGTACTGTAGACCAGCCTTCCCTGATGTCTTCTGTGAAAGCCACAGGTTCTGTGGGTGAACACTAGTGAGAGCTCATGGTTAAAACAATAAACACATTTTTAAAGTTCATGTACCATGTAATATTAGCACTCACAGATGTGAGGAAGTTAATGTTTCGTGACTCTGGTGTAGACAAAATCATTTTTTTTTTTTTTTTTTGGTAAGGCTACCCTGAAACTGTTTTCAAGATTGAGAAAGGCTGGTATAAAAATTCCAGAGATGGTTGATGATCACACCTGTAGCAAGGTGCTTCTTGTTTGTAAGAAATGATTCCTGCATATAGACGTGATATATAATATAGAGATCTTGTGATGCTCTTTTGATCTGCTCCTCTTATTGACATTGAATGGTGGCCAAATGATAGCTTGCATAATCTCAAAGCTTTTGTGAGAGATCTCACAAGGGATATATTGATTATAGAACTTTTCTAAACAGGTATCACTGCTGTGCAGGATTCATATTATTTATGAATATTGTGATAACGAACACCATTTATGATTGACATATTCTGGAAATGAAATAATCTTGCTTATATCATATGGTGTGAAAATGTATGGAATTTACAAATTAATCTATTTAATGCATTCATGTCATCCAACATTTATAATTTTTCTTAAAGTTAACATTAATTTTTTATATTAGCTGGCAAGTCAACATGACTTTGGCCCTTGTTAAAATAAGGAAAATTAAACACTCTACTAATGTCTGCTAACAAGTACTAATATTTGCTGCCATTAAAAGCAAATACTATATATATATAGTATTTTGCTTTTAAAAACATTTTACATAACCTTTGATCATCTCAAGTGTGACAGTTGGTAAAATGAAGAGTAGAGTTTGTTTTATTTTTCCTAATTGAGTGAAAGGAATGATTTGGAGGCAGAAATCAAAATAATTTTTTTTATAAAAGCAGACACTTGGATTTTTAATTAAAAAAAAAGAAATGGTAGTAATAGCAGTTGTAATAATAATTTCTTTCCAAAATATTTGATAGGTAGATGGCTTTAATTCAGGGGTGTCAAACTCACAGCGTCATGTTGTCATCACGTGACATATCACAACTTCCCCCCCCTTTGCTAAACCAGGGGTGGGCGTGGCCAGCGCATGAAGATATCCGGGCTGCGGACTGCGAGTTTGACACCCCTGCTTTAACTGGTCAGAACCAAACAATTGTAATTTTGGCTTACACCTATTTTCTTAAAAATGATTAGGGATGATGAAAGGAGCGGAAATGATTTCTTTTTCCTTAGGACAATGGATAGAAAAATCATAAGTGCATTTCAACTCTTGGGGGTGTTTGGTGGCCTTTAAGCAGAATAGTTGCGTACAAGACTGCTGCTTATCTCAGTTAGATCCATATCTGGTTTCTTTGAAATCGTATTTTTTTCCTTTTATTGATAATGTCAAATAAACATTTATTTCAGGTGCAAAGCCTTGGGATGTGTTAGTGAAAACAGGGGCATTGCTTACTGCCCACTAAGTGGGTGGGGAAAGGGTGCTGTGACCCTCTTACCCTTCCCACCAGTCTCCCTAACAGCTTTGGCCTTCAGGTCAGCTCAATTTCCCCTCTCTGGAGTGGCCATTACTGTGCTGGGGCATGATAAATGCTTTTTTGTGAAGAGCTGTATTGCCGTCAGCAAGCGCTAGGGAGGTAGATACCCTGGGCCAGGCTGACAAAGCTAAGAGACAGATAGACTCACATGCCTGTGCACAAAACAGCTGTTACCTAGCAACAGGATGGTGATCACAGGGGGGGAAAAATGAACAGACATACAAACAAAAATGAAAAGGAGATAAAAAGAGTAAAAGTCTGTAGGGCTCAAAGGTTAATGCTCCTCTGTCTAATAACTTAGTTTCAGAAAATTGCATTGTAACCTTTCCAAAGCATTCAGAAGGAAGATTTCTCTGAAATTAAAGGAGAGCTCATTGGTATCAAATTGGGTGGTGGCCATTAAATGAAGAATTTAGTTTTCTCTTGCCTTTCATTTTTGTGATTGGCTTTGCTTTTTCCTACTTATTTCTCTTTCCTTCTCTATAGTAAAATTAATTTACTATATATTTATGAGTAAGTGCACTGCCCCAAGGCTGTGTGGATCCTATTGTAAATTGATATACAGTAAAAACCTGGGAAGAAATTTGAAAGCACAATCCACGCAGATGTCACAATCTTTAATGCTGTAGTCCTAAAATCAATCAGGAACGAAGAACAGGTTGGCTACACATTACATTTCCCATGAGAATTCAGTCTTACTTTATGAAACTCTAGTGGCAATTTCAAAGCCTCTCTTAATGACAGACAGAGAAAGCTGTACGAGATGTAAAGTACACACACTGAATTGTAAATATCTCTGACTATTTTATCTGTGATTTCTTTACTCTTTTGCTACACATATTTCTTGAACAACATTCACAATGATTATTTTCTCCAACTTCTTGGGCTTAATGTATGGAATCTTTTGAAATTTGTGATTGTCAGAACTCTCAGATTTACTATATTATTGTATCTTAAATCTTTCCATGGTCCATATAGCTTCTCCATAGTCTAAGAGAACGAGGAATTTCTTGGGCTGCATTTTAAATGGCTGAATCAGCACTCCAACAAATTGCATCAAAGATTCATCCTAATTCCTGATTTCAGAAGAGAAACTAGGAGGCTGTTGTGTAACTATTCCCTATTTCATAGCACCTGTTGACAGAAACAGATTTTTACTGGTCCCATGCTTTGTACTTTGCGTATGATTTTGTAAAAGCATTATTCAATGCATATCAAAGCTTGTTTTCAGCAAACAATGTTCTGCTATCTTTGCAATACTGCTTTTTTCCTTCCCAGTTTCCATTTTTCTCTTTCATTCATTTTATCTGTACTTGAGGATTTTCTTTTTAATTGCCCAAAGTAGGACTTCTCTTTCTTTAATCAGTTCTTATCCACCTTCTTCCATTGTCTCCCTTCTCTTCTGTTAGTCTCAAATTCCAGACTTTTTCTCTTGCTTTATCTCTTTTCTTCTCCTAAGAACTCCTTGTGCCATTTGGTGTCTGTCCATTTTGGTTACTCACCTAGTGTTAAAATGCCCTACTTTATATTCAAATAAATAACAAGTGGGCAATTCCTAGTAGCTATTTCAAGTTAGTTCTAGTTGTCTAGTTCTAGTTGCTGTATGAGTTATTTTTTTCTTGAGTGAAGGAAAAAAAGTCTCATTCCTCTTTGCATCATATCATTTGGTTTTCTAATGGTTTCTACCAGAGGTGATATTCAGCAGGTTCTGACCAGTTCTGGAGAACCAGTAATGGAAATTTTGAGTAGTTCTGAGTACTGGCAAATACCACCTCTGACTGGAGATTTACAGTATCCTTCCCCTGCCACACCCACCAAGTCATGCCCACAGAATTGGTAGTAAAAAAAAATTGAATCCCACCACTGGTTTCTACCAAATAGTCTTCTTAAGAAGCCATTATGTTAAACTGAGGAAATAATAATGCAGTGTTGACTTCCCATCTGTGAGAGTATGAATGAATGTGGGCAAATTAGAAGCTTCCAAAATGTAATGAACCAACTTTTTTGTAAGCCTACTCAGGTATGATACTTTTGGCCATGTGGTCTAGTGTAGGAGCAAGACTGAGTTTATAAAGTAAAATATTGGAACTTTTAACACTTATCCCAAAGGTGCTTCTCCAAAAGGCAACTCAACTTTCTTGGGTTTTTTTTCCCTTAAATAAATTTCAGTTCTGAACTGAAGAAGTTTCTTGATGAGAAGTGAAACATATTCAAGGAAAAAAAATCCAAAAAAGTCCAGTTGCTTTTGGGAAATGGATCTCTGAGACAACCATGACCTGGATGATTGAGAATCTCTATAGGCTTTCAACAGCTATGTTCCAGACAACTTATTGGGCTATACACCCTGTGGTTTTTTGATAGTGCTGCTGCCATTCCTCTTGTATGGGAACACCTTAATCTTGCAGGTATTCCTACATGTTATCTATTTTAATATCCTTTCAATTCTGTAATGGCCAATCCAAAATCAAATTAATCATTCATAAATACCAGGAATATAATCTTGTCTCTACTACCCACATCAGTTTCTTATAACTTAAACATTCATTAGAATACATTCATTTTTCTGTTATTTCATATCCAACAGTCATGGAGAAAAATGTATATGCATATGGTCTATATGGTCATTAAGAGTTAACACCAATCTGATAGTACGTAATCAATCAATACATATCAGATCAATAGGAGTATGTTCTTCTCCAAGATAATGTATAGAATATCCATCTGAAATTTCTAATGGAAATATTTAAAGCTTCCTAAAATATTCTACTTTAATCAGGCATGTGTAGTGTACTGAGTTATGGAGGGTGCACTTAAAAAAGCTCAGTGTGAATTATTTACAAGAGTGTTGATTCAATAAAGTTTGCTCTTTTGTTAAGTTTCATTTCACATACTATCAGAAATTTTGAAAAAAAATTCTGAAGTCACATATTGTGCATTTTGATCTTCCAATCAATAAATTTTATACAGCGTTTAACTAATTTTCTATTTCTGAGTATGCAATGTAGCAAATCAATCACACAGTATATACAGTATGTATATGTGTGTGTGTAAATTATATAAATTATTCTATTGATCTAAATATTGTTTTCCTAAACAAAGAAGACTATATTCATTTATTTGTAGCAAAAACTACTCTGATTAAATATATTGAACACGCTAAAATCCTCATTAGAAGACATGGATATTTTTCTTCATTTAATTTTATGAGGGATGCGATATAAGATCCTCAGTTACAACAACATCAAAGTCTTAATTTTTTCTATAAATGTATTTGAACAGATTTGGAAATATTCAAACAGGAATAATTCTATTTTTAATATTTCTGCATTGTTGTTTTCATTTTCAGCTAGCCCATTTACTTACTTACTTACAGATTAAGAGTTGGAAGGGACCTTGTAGGTCATCTAGTCCAATTCCTCGCCCAAGCAGTAGGGTTTTCCCCAGTTGTTTTAATCTTACATTCAACAATATTTGTAATTGACTTTTAGTAGGAATATTTAGGTGTGTATATTTCCCTTATATTACTATTTTTTAAGGATGCTGTACACTGTCTTATGCAAGACCTTCATCTTGAGCATAAATGTGTTTGTGTGTACCATTTTCAAATTCTGGTCTTTCTAGATAAAATAAAAAAAACAAGGCTGCTTTGGACTCAAAATGTGTGCATTCTTAATTTACAGGCACTGTTCCATGAACTGGTTAGAATGGCTTGTTTTACAAGTATAGGACACTAAATTAAAACTTTTTCAAACATTTTTCTTATTTAATAATACTGCTTTGTATTTGGTTGTCTGAAATTCATTCCTTTCGACCAACAGGAGAATTTATTGTGAATAAATACATTCTACTGATTTTTATGTTTTATTATTATATGACATTCAACATTCTGAAAGATGTTTTGATTCTATGATCTCTGTCACAGCATACTTTGCATTTGTATAAATATATCCTTTTGGTTTGCACTTTCATATGTATCTAAGAGATTTTATCTAAGTAATGAATAATAGAGGTTTTTTTACATATAAATATAGAGTTATTACACTGTCTCTATTGAAAGAAGCACTAAGATGAATAACTTCTAGTGCCTCACTTTCCAAATACATTCCCAGATCTTAAACTTCTACAAAATTGATTTCAGAAATATAGCAGCGTTCCTTAGGAACTTTGATTTTTAATTCATACATAATTTTTTTTTAAAAGTCTGTTTAGGATTGAAGTCATACTTCTTTTGCTACCAGAATTCAAATACTTTAAACACCTCAGACATGATGCCCAAAAATGCAATAGTTCAAGTCTTACATTTCTTTCATTTTAGATGCTTCATTTCCTTTCTCCTTGTGTAACAATCTAGGAGAAAATGAATGGGGCTCAGCTAATTAAAAGAATGTAATTCCATCACAGATTTGTGATGATGGCAATAAACTGTGAGAACAAAGCTTGAGGGTCATAGTGACTCTTCAGCCCCTTGACAGAAATTTAGTCTTACAATCACAATTCCATTTATTATTTTCTGTGACATGTTGCATTGAGCACATACACAAAAAATGATGCCTCCCTCACTATAGCTAAAGTAGCCACTGAGGCTTGGCAGCTATAGCTGTTCATGACATTGGGATTTTAAAAACAAACATGTTTCCTGATATTGAGCAGACAGTTTTGTTTTCTTACAGGCAATCAGTGTTACATCCTACAGCAGTTTATTTGGTCAGATGTAAATGAATAAATGAATGATTGGATAATACATACATCTCTAGGTGTGTATATTAATGAAAAATGTGCAGTGCATGGAACTGCTACATGATTTAGTTTGAATGTCATCTGAGAAAGTACTTAAATGATTTCCTTTTCTTAGGAAGCACTTGTGCAACTTTTAAGAACTTGCCTGAAGCAAGTTGCACCCAGATATGCTAAATTAAATTAAATTAAATTATCTACCAAGTCCTTGGTGCTCTCTGAGCTTGGGTGTTTATTTGTTTATGCTGTCTTCGGTCCGATCTAAGTGTGGTATATAAAATCATACATTGCAATGACTTACCTGTCAATGAATACTTCAGCTTCAATCATAACAACACAAGAGCACACAATAGATACAAACTCAAGGTTAACCGCACCAAACTTGATTACAGGAAATACGACTTCAGCAACAGAATACTCTGAAATACTCTGAATACTCTGGAATACTCTGACTCTGTGGTTTCTTCTCCAAACCCCAAAAACTTTAACCTTAGACTGTCTACTATTGACGTCACCCCTTTCCTAAGAGGTCTGTAGGGGGCATGCATAAGCATACCAACGTGCCTACCGTCCCTGTCCTATTGTTTATTTTTCTTATATGTAGCCATTTCATGTATTCATAACTATGTATATACTTATAACTATTATCTTGTAAGCGATTGACAAATCAAAATAAATAAATAAAAATAAATTTAAAAAGCAGGTGATCTCATTAAGTGTGAGAGTTGTTTCTTTAATATACAGTAGCCTGCCACTTTTGGTACCTGTGTTGTTTTCCTTTTGGACTTTCTTAATTTACTGCTTGTTTGTCTGATGCTAATCCCTGTTGGTTGTGGGAAAGATGTTCTGGTATTTTTGTTTCCTCCTTAGCTCTTTTTATTGTCTTTTGAATGGTGTGAAAATATGGTTTATTTTTCTGTGTCTATTGATCGCCGAATGCTAAACTTCGAGGAATTTCCTAGAATTTTTGGATTTAGCTTGGTTTAGGATGCTCAGTTTCTTAGGAGTTTTCATTTGTTTTTTGACTCCTAGTTGGTCTTCATGGATGCATTCAGATACTTTTCTGACTGCCTGTCCTACACAGTGGCTGTTACAGTCTTTATACTCTATGTTGTAGCTCAACTTGTGGTGTCACATTGCTGTCACGTATGTTTTGTGACATTTTTTCCATTCACGGAGCTGGGCTGGTCGTGGCTTGCGTGTGATGCATCCACCCCACAAGCTGCCAATTTAATATCCTTCTTGTAGGTAACTTTATTTTTCTAGGGCTGGTTTGCTTAAGATACACTGGGATGCTTTATTAGGTTTGCATATTATGATGCCATATGGTTGTAATAATCTGCTGGTGATTTCTAAGATGTTTGAGATGTATAGTAATGTTTTCCTTTTCATAGCTCATGCTGTAGTATAGTAATGTTTTCCTTTTCATAGCTCATGCTGTAGTGGGTAGAGCAATCAGCATTCAAAACACCCAGGACTCTACAGTTCAATGTGAGCTACATATATTCATTTCTATTAAAATATCTACACAGCCACCGGGCATTTTACTGATTTATAGATGGATGCTAGATAAGTTGATTGTCATCTGTTTCACATTACACTGAGCAATAATTTTTTATGAGTAGACAAGATTACACTAGCCTTGTCCAAGTTAATGTTCATTCAATGTGATAGAATTCCTCTCCCTGTGCAGTCTTAATCTTGTAGCCAGTGTACAACCTGAGGTCCAGTCCAGTGCTTTAGAAAATAGCCTGATTTGGACTAAATTAGAAGCTGCTCTTTTTAATTTGGATTGCTTCCCAGGAAAGATTCATACTCTCATTTGACCACTATGAGAAAAAAATCAAACATTTTTCACTTTTTAACAAAAAAGATCTAACCCTGAATGTGGCACAAACACTTACCAAGAGATAAACATTTACCAATGAATAGGTGTAGGGTTTTTGAAATTAGGCATTTTTGAATATTTTTGTTTGAGTTTGTGTTTTAAGAAAACTGTAACTACTGTTTTAGAAATAGATTTTCTTTGCAATTCTGATACCTTTCCTATGGAAATAAGTCCTACCAAATTTCCAGCAACTGATGCAAAGGTAGTCTAAACATTTCGGAGAGGACATTATTCCAACCCTTGGCTATGGTGTCCCCCACCTCCCAGGAAAAGTTCCTATGAAAAGTTCACATATTGTAGGTACACTTTTGAAAAGAACGAAACAAACTGCTCCCAAACCATTACCATCAACAATTGCAATTTGAATCAGTTGGACAATTTTGAAGATAATTCTGGCAAATTTCACAATGTTCACCTTCATTTGAACTATGGATCCAAGAACATTGAAGACCTGCAAAGAAGCAAAATGATCCAGGTTTATCTTAGTTGCATTTTAAAGTGGACTCAGATAGGTAGCATGCATCTGTCTGGTTGCATGCAAATGAAACTTTAAGCAGTTGTTGGGGGAGGGCCATTGAAGCAACCAAGCTATCTTTTCCCTTGAAGGACTTGTAAACAAAATGCTACATCTGTGAAGCTGAGAAATTAGAAGGAGAGATGAAGCAGGATTCCTGCCAAACAAACAATCTCAGTAGAGTTTCAGTGAAGCCAACAGAAAACTTTAGTTTATTGATTTTGGATACACTACAGGTGAGCCAGAAATACATCAAGCTCAGTTGCTGAACACAGACAACAGTACGAGAACACAAAGATGCCGGGTTGATTCCAAAGTGATCCAAAGACCCCCTGTGGAAATGCCATGAATCATGCCAAGTTTCAGACAAATAGATAAGAACATTTTGTGCAAAGGAAGCCATTACAAATTTGGGTAGTGAACATGATTAATTAATCCCTTTGTTGCATATAGACTCAAATGTAAACTGTAGACAGCGTAGAAGTGTCCTTTGGCAAGGAACCTGCCAATTACAAAACAAAAGCTTTTCCTTATTTCTTACTTGAATCAGAATTATACTAAATTTCCTTGGAAGACTGTTATATAAGCAATATATTAATTTTGGGATAGTTCTTAAAAATAGAAAAATATTCTATTTTTCTAATATTCATCTATGGCAAGTTCTATGATTTAAAGATGGTGAATCATAAATCCCTAAAATTTTTCACAAATTTTCTATAGAGATTAGAGTAAAACAGTGTATTGCAGTGGGCAATTTGCTGAAAATCATCTCCATGCATCCCAATTTATTGCAGGCAAAATACTTCATCAAAGGACAAGCTGGAATATCCATTATGAACTATTCTTCGTGATTGGAAAATAAGACGAATCTTCAATCTTCCTTCCTTTTCTCTTCCTGAATGCAGAAAGAGAAAGAACATAAAAGTTTCTACAAACAGAAGGTCTACCTTTCTTCAGCATTCTAAAGCAAAGTTTCTCAACAAGGTTAAAATGAATGGACTTTAACTCCCAGAATTTTCCAATGGCTCCCCTTTGGTTGGCTGAGAATTCTTGGGAGTTGAAGTCCACATATTTAAGTGACCCAAGTTGAGAAACACAGAACTAAAGTACTGTATCACTCCTGAAGCTTTCTATTTTGGCTTGATCATTTTGTAATGGTGCTATTTTAGTTCATGAAATCCAAAATTCAGTCTCATATATGCACTTCAAATAAATCTGATGCACACTTTTGCAATACTTATCTGACCAGACCCCTAAAAGTTTACAAGCATAGCTAGTAAATTTCTACTCCCTACATCAAAAGATAACCACTGTAGTAGGGTACTTTTATGAATTGGTCCATAATTCTGTTATATCATTTGTGACATGAGATACTCAGAACGTATTTAGGAAATAATTGTTGGAGAAAAGCAGCTATTCTGTGTGAATGTATTGCTAAAAAATACAAACATGCATCAGAAAAAGTATTTTGTATAGCCTCAATTGTTCGAAGAAGTAATGAAGCCAGAAATGGTTTTGTGTACTTTGCATGCACAAAGAACTGACTTTTCATTTCATAATTTTTGTTATATTGCTAATCATCAAAAATAATTAAGGGCAGGCTGATGCTACATCAGCTGCTCATGGGGTTTCTCATTACCATTCATGATTTGTCTTGGTTATAATTCACATCTCTTTACCAAATACCAACATATTAGTTAATGTGTTTAATTAAAAACGCGAGGGGGGGGGAATACACCTGCAGATGAGAAAACACAGATGGATTTGCTTCTTTGCAGAAAGACATGAGAACTTGCCATAGACACAAAACAAAACTAGGTGTTAAAATAACACTTCTTGCTTCAATAGGATCTCCATTCATGCTGGCAGAAACAAACATACCTTGTGTGTGTACACAGCTTGTTCAGTACACTTATCCAGTGGTCTGATGTCTTCTGAAGACAGTGACACCCAGTCTTTCTATCAGAAGACCAATGTCAAAGTAGCTCTGCAGAATTATTGGTAGCTTCGCATATGAAGCACTTATTGTTTTGAGCTTTATAAAGGTGAAAGACTTTATACTTCACAAATTGACTTTTTCTTTCATGTCATTGCAAGATTCATTATTTCAAAATAATCTTTTTTTATCTCAGATATGTGAATCATGACTGGTACTGTCCACTTACCCTACCAATAGGGACAACATTCAGGACTTCCAATATCATCTGGATTTATATATATATATATATATATTTACAAACTTTTGTTTTACTTACTTAACAATTGTTTCAGTTAGGCTTTTTGTCTCACTTCTTAGTTCTGTTTGTTAACCATTTATACCAATTGTTCCAGATTAAAAAGAATTCAGTCATCTTTTTCTTTCAGTTTCATTGTTAAATGTCCATCTCAGCACTTTCCATTACTTTTATTTATTATTAGTTCTTCATTAGGAGTACTTGGGGTTTTCCATACCTGGGCAAAGGCTATTCTGGCGGCTGTTGTAATGTGTAACAATAAGTATTTTACTTCTTTCAGTAATCTATCTTTGATGATTCCTAAGAGGAAGGTTTCCGGTCTGAGCTCAATCTGATACCCAGTGATCTCTTGTAACCAATTTTTGAGTTGGACCCAGTATGTCGTGGTCTCCGGGCACAACCACCACATGTGATTAAATTTATTGTCAACTTTTTTACATTTCCAACATTTGGGACTCATGTTGGGATAAATTTTTGCCAATCTCGTGGAGCTACAAACCATCTATAAAACATTTTGTACATATTTTCTTTATCACCTGGATTTTATTGAGTAGATGCGATTCTACCTTGCAATTATTTTTTAATTGTGGAAAAGCTGGATTGAAAATTTAAAAATTAATATGTTCTGTACTACTATTTGCTTTTGTCCAAAATTGGGCTCGAAAGCAAGAAAATGTATTATTTGTAAATGCTGTATTTTCTGGCTGACTTCCTCTATGCCATAGTGTAAACAAGAGTAAATTACTTGCAAATTTTTATCTGCTTTCAATAACCAACCCAGTAGTATATTAATTTCTAGCTACTATGTTTTATTTTTATATCTTGTACCATAATTAACAAATGCTGCATACTATTCTTCCATGTATTTTAAACATAAACAAATTTAAAAAATAATTAAGGGGAAGCATGCTTAAGTAACAAGAGGATAGTATGTGTACTTTCTAACTCTGGGTCAAAGTTTGGGAATTTGGGAAGTGGAAATTAATGACGGCTTAATTGCTCTAAAGCCGGCTGTCCCATATCTTGCTGTAGCCATACTATGTTAGTTTTATGTTTTTGACAGAAAATATTTTTCAATTAGGTGGTCAGTTTTATCCATTTCACGGTACAATACATTAAAACAATATAATGCCTTGTTGGAAAAATATTTATTAAATTTGTATAGTATGCTGTCATTGTCACTATGCTGAAACATCGAAAATAATTTTCAGAGGCAGAGAATCATGGATCATTTCTCTTCCCTATTTCCCTATCTGCAGCTTGGGAACAGGACTCCAAAATTTAGAGTTTTAAGCTATATTTATAAAAATGTATAAAAGAAACCTGTCATAGACCAACTTCCCCAGAGTTTCTTCATTATGTTAGTTATAAAGTACAAGAAACTATACAGTACTTTGCTACCAAATCTAGAATCACAATTTGATCAGATAAAGTAACACATGTATAAAAGAATCAGTATGGCTTTTGCCATAAATCAAGAACTGCCTTGTTAATATTTGGACTACTTTAGAACATTTAGATCATCAGGGTGTCAAACTTGCGGCCCCGCCCAGTTTAGCAAAGGGGGAAAATGTCCCGATACGTCACATGATGAGTTTGACACCCTGATTTAGGTGAAATGATTCAATTTAGGCACTATTGATGTGGATTTCCAAAAGGATCTGCAAAGTTTCTTAAAGGACTCCTAAGCAAATCATTCAGAGTATGAAAGGAGATGCAATATATTTTATCAATTAGTAGCTAGATGAAGACTAGATAAGCTCTAACGATGGAAGTTACAATAAGAATATTCTAAAAATCTCTATTTGGAAACAGCAATTTCATGAACATGGTAATGATATGGCCAAATCAAATGGCTTTAAAAAGGGCTTGTTTACAAGGTAGATCACGTCAATGTTATGGTGTAAAAGTAAAGTGTAACCAATGCTCAATACCTGCTGCAAAATGTATATATGTATATATATATATCTGTTTATATGTTTGTTTGTTTCTTAAATGTTTTAAATATATGAAACTTAAATAAACTTTATTTAAAAAAAAGTAATTACTTCCAACCATGGAAGATGAGCTAAAATAATAATTCCTGAAAATATTAGTATTTAATATTATGAAACCTGGAACTGAAATAATGTATTTAATGACCAAGCTTATGTTATACAAAGTTAATAAAAGATACATTAAATCAGAAAAAAATAAAAAGGACTTGTTTACAATGGTTTTTTAAAAAAACCCTTTAATGTTAATTTTAATGTTTTAACTTTTACTAGCCAAAGTTTTAATCCTTTGTTTTATTCTGATATTTATGATTTTGTAAACAGCCCAGAGTCACTTAATGGTGAAATGGGCAACATACAAATTTAATAAATAAGTCAAAAGAGTGATGCAAAAATTCTAGAAGACTTAGAAGAGTATGGCTAGCTGTGGGTAGAACTATTTCTTAGGAGGTGTAGTTTTTGCCTGCAAAACCAGACTGTCCTGGTTGAATTCTCTTCCATATAAATAAATACCTTCTCAGATTAGAGATAAGAATTTCTAAAATGCAGATGGTATTTAACTGGAAAAATACTTGGTAGCAGGCTTTCTGATGTTTACAAGTAGCCTAGTACTTACAACCATTCATTTAGTGACTGTTCGAAGTTACGGTGGCAAATGGACTTATGACCATTTTTCACACGACCCCGTGGTCACATGGATCAAAATTTGAACCCTTGGCAACTGGCATGTATTTATTACAGTTGCAGTGTTCCAAGGTCATGGGATCACTTTTTGCTATCTTCTGACAGGCAAAGTCATTTGGGAAGCCAGATTCACTTAACAATCGCAGCGATTCACTTAACAACTATGGCCACAAAGTCGTAAAATGGGGCAAAACTCAATTAACAACTGTCTTGCTTGGAGATTTTGGGTCCAATTGTGGTGTTAAGTCGAGGACTCTCTGTACTCAAACTTCAGGGGAGTCATGGGATGTCTTCCCACAAAACAACAAAAGGACCCGAAAGGCCTTCAAATCTTTCTCTCGCAAACTACTCCAGATGCAGGAACAAAAGCGGGGTAGCCAAAGAGACCAGGGCACTAGTTCGAAGGCCTTCGTTTCCAAACCAAGCTGCCATTTTGCTTCGTTCCCGTCAAAAGCCAATCCCGGCCGCCGGTTCTTCTTCCAAACAACCTCGGCGCCTTTCGCAGCGAAGGACGAGGCCGAGGCCAAGGGCCTTTCCAGGCTATTTAACAGGCTTCGAGATGGGTAAGCGCGTGATCCGCAGGGCCGCTGAGGGAGGATTTGGCGGCCTGCGAAAAGGACAAAGAAAAATGTTTTCCAACCCATTATTCAACCGCCGCCGCTGCCGCCTCGGGGCCGCCTGCAGCTTCTTTCGCCCCTCCGCTTTCCCGCTCGGCTCGCTCGGGCTCCGGGCGCGCGGAACGTCTCGCCTCCGGGGAGCAGCAGAGATCGCAGGCAGGCGGCTGCGGCTAATGGCCGCAATTAATAACTTGTCAGCGTCCCGACGAGGAAAGGCGAGCCCCGGAGGCGGGGCTTTGGCGGAGCAAATGAGGTGCAGGTGTGCGGTCCAGATTTAAGGAGCTTCGCAGGGCTGCCGCTGCCCTTCCTCGTGCCAAGTGGCAGGTCGGCAATCGCGCCCCTTCCGCGAGCCAGCTAGGCGGTTTCCTGCATCCGAGTCTGCCCACCTGGTTCCCTGCTTGACTGAAAGAGACCCTCGGAAACCTTCCTTGGAATCTAATGCTAAAAAAATCCAAGATGGAGCATAAGATAATATAAAGCAGGATAGGATAAGATAACCTTTATTGTCAATTTTTTCTGTGAACACACTGGCACACATAAACACACCTGTGTGTGTGTACGTATACACATACATATACACCACATGTACACACATACAATATATGTGTACACATTCTCCATGCACACAATATGAACACATTAATATGTATATTAATCACAGTCTGTTTTGAATAAATAGTGGAAAAGTTAGATAAGTTAAATATAATGAGTTGGATCCCAATGCCAGCCAGAAAACTGCTGGATTGCTGGGCCTATCAGAAAGATGTGGAGTCTCTTTGAAGAAGCAACAACAGCAGGTTTTTGGCATCTTGTCAATGTCAAGGTAGTTTCATCGGATTCCGAAGATTTTAGTGAAATAGTCCCCTTGTAGCCTTCACTGGGGCCAATGCTAAGAAATCTCTTGTATGCCATAAATCAATGGCCTTAATGCCAATTGGGTAGTTGTAACGGGATGATGTTCCTATGGGAAATGTGGAAATGGGGTGGGAAAAATGGCAAGCCACTTCCAAAAATCTAGCCAAAAAAAATGCAGGGTCTACTCCAGGCAGTTGTCAGGAGTGGAGACTGGCTTGAAGGAAGGCACCTCCCTACTCATCAGGAAAGTGTTTTTCATCAAATACATTTCCTTTTTTAATTTTAAGTGAATGTCAGGCGGTCATTATAATTATCTTTTAGTTGTGGTTGTCCTTTAAGAGGAGAGCCCCTTCTGAGTGCTGTTTGGATGTGTGTATGATACCATACATTATAGAATAACTCATTTTCAGACTTTTCAGCTGCCTCCTCTTTTTTCCCTTTCCTGTAGGGTCAGTTCTGCTTGAAAAGAACCAAGTTTACAAATCTCTACTGGTTTGTACACTCCTATTATGCATACTAGGTTATGCATTTGTAACTGTCACCTAAGTCAGGGTGATACAGCGCTCTCATCTGACCCTATTCATTTAAATGGGTGCGTCTTGTTGACATTGATTCATGCTAGAAGTGATATCAATGCATTATAACTGCTCGGTGTCACACCTGCTGGTTCGCTCCGAGAAAAGGGGGCAAATAGATCCTGGCAATGATGGTCAACAAGATTTGAAACTCTTCAGAGCTGGGAAGTACAGATGAAATTCTTGGGTCACCGCATTTGACTGCCCCTTGTCTCTCAAAATAAGATTAACATGCAAAGTACATTATTACTAGGTGTTTGGTTGGCCAAAGGCTCTCCCTTCCAGCTTATTAAAGAATTTGGGTCGAGGCAGTGCCGTTGCTTGTTGCACCAAACCGAAGAGAAAAGTAAACACCATTATGCATGCATGGAAGTCTTCATCAAGGTGTGGTTGCTAATGTATTAAAGTGAAGCAATCTCTCATGAAAATAGCTCCCCTTAATAGCCTCTGTCTCTTTATTGTGCTTCTTAGTGAAACATAAATCACTAATATGTTTTCCGCTGCAAAGTACTTTCTTTTCCCATTGTATTCACAGATTTAGTGGCATTTCAAATAGATAAACACAAGCAACATCTATCAACACTACAAAAAGGGGGCCTTAATCAAAGCTCCGGGTCCTAGGTCTCAGCATCTCCATTTACCTTGAGATAAATCCATTGGTGTGACCACCACTGCACAGGGTGACAAATCACCCTCGTCAGCTGAACAGCACTGGGGCTTATTGGCCTTTCTTTAAGTGGTCTTACCCTTCAGTGAAAAGGATGGTTCTTGTCAAGCGGGACCAGATTAAAGTTAGACAAAAAGAAATGATCTGTTATTAGAAAACTGCGATTGAGAATCACAAAACAGGAAAGAAATATGAATAAGACTGTATGTAGGGGGAGGGGGGTGAGCTTTCTTCAGTCCAAATGGGGGAATTAACTGTAATCCCTTGTAAAGTTCAATGGGTTAGCTCCCTGGAGATAATCAGGCATTAATATTAACTAAGTACCCAATCAGAGAAATGAGCAGGTTGTGGCACTGCCGTGCAACCAGGTCTGGAAAGGTTAGGGGATTTCCCATATTGCTTAGCTGAATCAAGACAGACCTGCAAGACTGCACTCAAAGTCTCTTCTGGATAGTCGGCCATGAAGTATTTTTTCATTGTTGAGTATCTCATGAAGGGAACTGCGACCCAAGGACAAAACTGTAAGAACTTCAGTAGGGAAAAAAAATGTAACTAGATCTGATGAGGTATTGGAAGAGAAGACGCAATGAATTTTTATGGAACAAGTACCTGTCTAATTTTGTGGCACTTGATTATAGCAGAAGTCATGTGGGAAGTTAATGAGATCTCTTACTAAATAAGCAATCACATGACTGTAGGCTTAGGTTGAGTTCCTACCTGCATAGTCAACCGAGTTTTGGGGAAATAATAGGCACCCCTGGTTTAAATATTACTTGCAGAGTTTTTATATCATTTAACATTACCTCTGATGCGGAAATGGAAATAATAATGTTGAAATTAATGATAACCCACCAGATGGGAGAATGGAGTGGTGTTAGCAAGTGTGTGGGAATCAGACTTGGCAGTTGGATTCAATGCTGAATTCAGAGAGTGATCATCATGGTACAGCAATTGAGATCATATACAGCTACATTTTTTTTTGAAAGCCATGCATTCCTCACTCCATCCAAGATGAATAGAGACATCACCAATACAGAACTAGGTCTTTTATAGGACAGCAAAGATATATCTTTTAACACATTATAATTTCAGGGAGCATAAGCTTAATGCTTCCTTAATATTAGCTATTTCATTACATGCATATAGCTAAAGCAGCACAATGGTTTATACACTACATTTATTGTTAAAATGTATAATTATACATAAAAATGCAAAATCTTTTGTATTTACTTGCAAGCAAGTGCCACTGAACACTATTTGCTTCTGAAAAAAAGGTTCCTAAGACTGTATAAGTTGAGAAAGTATTAGAAAAAGAGGTTATGATTGGATAGGCATATGCTACCTGAAAAAAAATCAACTCTGCCATGCAAGACAATCTGGGCAAACATTTGCAAATCCAGTTGATCTGTTAAGCAAATTCATCATGTGGATCTCAGAAGAAAGAAAGAAAGAAACCAAACCATTTCACAAATTGGCAAGAAGATTCCCTTTTACTAAAAGCGAAAAGCATTTGTTATTTTCATGGTGAATATTATCTTCATTTTATCTGAAAGCTATTTATGAAATATTAGTTAACAATTCTTTTCTTTCTCTTCAAAAATTAAAACTTTCCAAATACATGATGATTGAGGTCTATCTGGAGGATTTTTATGAATGCTTATTTTGTTAATGTTGTGCAGGATTTAATATGGTTTATTGAATAATAATGTCTATTCTACCTGACAATAAGTTTAAGCTTATTAAGTTTATATCTCACCTTTCTGTTTCTATAAACAGTCAATAATAGAGCTTTATCATTTATTATATTATTATAATATTTATTACATTATTATAAGAATGAGGAGCCTTGGTGGCACAGTGGTTAGAGTGCAGTACTGCAAGCTACTCCTACTGCAATTTGGCAGATCGAATCCCACCAGGCTCAAGGTTGACATCCTTCCGAGGTGGATAAAATGAGGACCCAGATTGTTGGGGGCAATATGCTGACCCTGTTAAACCGCTTTGAGAGGGCTGTAAAGCACTATAAAGCGGTATATAAGTCTAAGTGCTATTGCTATTTATTAACACTGTACTTAACAAATACTTTACTGTTAAATTGGATTTTAAACAATTAACTGAAAATTTATAATGGGGCAGATAAAGTATTTGTCTTATCTTTCTTGGGGTAGGATACTTTAAATTCAGAGTTGCTCTTGATAATAAATAGGTTAATCATGATAAAAATTTCCTTTTTAAATAAGGAATTTAACTCCCAATAATTTGCCTTAACAAAAGTAAAGAAAATGGCAGAATATTTTGCAAATATTGTGGATGAGTTTTGAAGGTAAATTGAGAAGAAAAATACCCTGAGATATATATTAAGATGGTACCTGTTTCCCTAGAAATCTGATGTGGAAGAACTGGATATTTGAATGTATGTTTTACCATTATGTTCCTCCTGTATTTTTGTAAATAATCATGAATATTTCAACATGACAGAAAGCCTCCGGGAGCCTCATTTCAAAAGTTGAATAGGTGCACTTTCCTTGAAATTTTTCATCATTCTAAGTATTGGAGTCTGCATAAAACTATTTGTAGGTAAATAAGTATCTACACATATACTGTATAACCAAAAATAAGAATAAAATGGCATTCAATGGAACATATTTTCAGGTAAGTGAATATATGAGTTGAATTGTGAATGTTGAAATTGATCAGATGTTGGATAATACATAACTACTGGTCAGATGTCAGAATTATTTTCCACAGTTCTCTCTGTCAGCTGTAAAGTACAGGTTTAACTTCCTTGAACAGCTACCAAAACTTACAAGTTCAGAAGAGCCCATCTATAACAGTCCCCTCCCGAACCAATTCTTCAGGTAATGATGCTTTCAAACGGCAGGGGTAACCAACTGGATACTCGGGAACTGCTCCATTTGAACCCTCTGCCACCTTAGAGTATTGTAACAGTTGACACTGAAAATGAGTCTTGCATTTGGGAAAAGATGGTAGCCAATCAGTGCACAGTTAAGCTACAAGCCAGTTTGGCACCTTTTCCATTTAGAGCAGCCCACTCCTACAGTCTAATTTTCTCCCTCTCCACGCAGTAACTTTTCTTGGCAAGTAGCAGCACTTCTGAGTACAGTGGCAAATTCAGTTGCCACTTGCTATTTGTCTAATGGTTTCATATCATAAATGAGAGACAGTCAAGTAAATGCATCAATAGAAAATGTTAAATACTATAATGCAAGATACAGAAAAAGTCATTTTATATCCATTATCATTACTGTGGTGTGCGTAGCCCGCTAGATGTTTAGACTGCATTCGGTATTTTTATTTACCTACAAGTAGTCCTCAATTTTACAGTATTTAGTGACAGTTCAAAGTTACAATGGCATTGAAAAAAGGTGACTTATGACCATTTTTCACACTTACGACCATTGCAGTATCCCCTTGGTCACATGATCAAAATTCAGATGCTTGGCAATTGATTCATATTTATGTCTCCAGCTCATGTGATTACCTGTGGCAACTTTCTGACAAGCAAAATCAATGGGTAAACCGGATTCACTTAACAACCATGTTAACAATTTCAATGGTTCACTTAACAACAGTCAGCCAGATGTTCAGACTGGAGTTGGCATTTTTGTCTACCTATCGAGTCCTTACCAGGGACCTGGGATAGACAGATTTGGATGTTTGATGGTGTTTTAGATATCCTTGCAGGATGGAAGCTGTTTCAAGTAAAGCTACTTCTTGCAGTTGACTGGTGGTGAATTTGTTATGCCAATGGTGTTTAAGTGGTGCTCCAGTTGTTTCGGGATTGCACCCAAGGCACCTATTACTATTGGTACTAACCTTGCTTGCCTTTGCCACAGTTCTACATTATTTCTATTTGTAGGTCTTCGTATTTTGTTATCTTCTCCAATTCTTTCTCTTCTCTTCTACTGTCTCCATGCATTGCCACATCCACTATCCAGCCTTTTTTGGCCTTTTTATCAACAATTTTTAAGTCCAGGGTGTTATGTGGCAGGTGCCTGTCTGAATTCTAAAGTCCCAGAACAATTACTTTTGACATGACTTTCTATGACTTTCTCTATTTTATGGTCCCATCAGTTCTCTCTTTCTTCAACTTTCTTGCTCTTAACCATTGTCTTGTTATTTATCTGCTTTCCCTGCTATTTTTAAAAATATTCTGGCCATGTAGCGCTTTGTCTTCCTATGCCTACATTCTGTTCTTCATTTGGTCTTTCTTGTAGGCCACTGTGTTCTCTCCAGTAGTCAATAAGCCGTCCTGGCATACTAACTTCAGTGCATCTTCTTCATTGTCTTTCAGATATTCTTCCAAAGTGCTTTTTTCTTTTTCAACCATCTGATGTACTTGCAACATTCCACGCCCACCTATTTGTCTTGGTAGGTAGAGTCTGTCAATGTCAATCCGAGGATGAAGGGCATGATTCATTGTCATTATTTTTCTGGTTTTATTAGTGTTGTTGTTGTTTTGTTGTTGTTGTCCTCCTTTTATTTTATAATATATCATATGTAAATACATTCAGTTCTTTGCAGATTTCTTGATTACATGTGCATTCATGGGGCACAATATAAGCATCACCCTAACCATATTTTAAGTAAAAGGTTCTGTTGGAATTCCTCCCTGAATATTTGTTCTGTTTATGGCAGGACGAAGAACCTATATTTTCCCAGATAGTGTTGATTCTAGTTTCCATTAGCAATACCAATATCAGTGATGATTTGGCTAATGGATGCTGAAAGCATATTTTCCAAATTGGGAAAATTACTATAGAGCTATGGTTAAAGCAAGGGAAAGTGGAATAACACTGCCTCCATCACTAAATTCCAAAATGGCATACAAAAAAGCTAATAAGATCATCATTGTTTGCTGTTAGAGGAAGAGTTGGGTGGAGATTAATGGCTTAGGCTTTAAAAGGGAAATCTTTTAGGCAAAGGTTTAAGAAACTGGACTAAGGATTGATTGAAAGATTGAGAATTGTTTGGAATTAGGATAAACATCAGAAGATACAAAGACCATTATTAAGTATTTTCTCACTGACTTGACTACAAATAATAGACAAGAATCAGTCACAGTTCTTTTTCTTTCAAGTCCTTCCTTCAACTGCCATTCTGTGAAAAGGGATTAATCTGTCAAGCTAAACCCAAGAATGACATAGAACAATTCAGCCAAAGTTCAATTCCTTATTTTGTCACACCAAATAGACAGAATCTTACCAGACTAAATCTTTATTACTCTCACCCTAACAGATATGCCCTGGAAGATTCTAAGTAGTGGCTAACCTTACACTCTTCCTGTCTCCTTTTTAACTCTGGGTTGTGCTACCTCTTATCTCTCCCTACTTTTTGGAATGTGCTCGCTGCTTCCAGGAATTCCATTCCCCTCTGTAGGCACCATATTTCACATAATTCCCTTTCCTCCATTTCTGTTTATCTTTGATGTTACTGGAGCTTCACTTGAGTGCTACTAATATATGTATAAAGGCTGTCTGACTGAACAAGAAATGCCAACATTTGATGCTTTTTCACTTATTTCATAAAAAATAATATCCAAGGTGCCGTGTGCCAAGATGAACAAATCATCACCCTATTGGTTTCAATAAATGGTTGCACCATCTGTAGCTGCAGTAATGGCAACCAAAAGCTGTCTGTAATTGATTATCACAGTGCTCTGTTGGGATGTTTGGCCTATTCCTTCGTGGTGAATTGCTTAATTTCAGTAGTATCTGAGGTTTTTCTAGCATGAGCTGTTTATTTCTGTTCTCAGTACAACATTTCTTTTGAGTATAGATCTGGACTTTTGACTTGGCCATTTTAAAAGATTGAATTGGATCTTCATCTGTTCTGATCCTTGCACATTTGGGATTGCTTTATGACTTGTTGTTCAGATGATGGAGACGTGGATTAATAATCTTTCACAGAATTTTCTGACAGAAAGCTGAGTTCATGCTGCTTCAGTGATGGTAGGATCATCCAGGTCCTGAGGCTGCACAGCATTCCCAATCGTGACACTGCCATCTCTATGACTGTCAGTTGGTATGAGGGTTTTTTATTGTGAAATACAGTTGTTGGGTTTTGTCCTTCTGATAGGCAAATTTTTATGTTTAATTGATTTGTCCAGGGGGTTTGAAAGGGCAACCAGATGTTTCCTGGAAAACATGAGATAAGCACCAACATTCTTAGTGAACCTTACTTGATGCTGGCTGGGGAATTCTGGGAGTTGAAATCTTAAAGTTGCCAAAGTTGGACACCCTTGCTCTACAATCTCCATTCACTATGATGAATCGAGCCAAAGTATATCAGATTTACATAGGGTAGGGCTGATTATTTAATAAAGCTCTCGCACACCTGCCCCCCTGGTTACTCTTTTAATAGATTAATGGAATTAATGAGATTAAAATTATTTTTTACATAGGTGCATTGCTTGTTGGGTAACTTTGTTTTTGAATTTAAAGGAAATGAGGGCTAGCCTTTAGAATTATTTATAGAGTCCTTATGTACATAAATACTGTAGTATCTACATGATGTTATGATTTTCAGCAGCATAAATTTGGACAAATTTAGAACATCCATGTAAGAGCAGAATTTTTCACTGAATTGTGTACTGATTTTCCCCCTGAACATTCCTAAATACGCAGGTATATACTCATTTTTCATACTCCCAGATGAACCTATTTATTCACAGATCTACAACAATGCAATTGAAACACCCATAAATTTGTCCTCCTTCTTCCTTTTCCCAATTCTTTTTGAGGTGCTTCTTTTCTCTCCTTGTCCCAAGATCTTTTGGAAAAAAGGACCAAAGACAATGGGAGCTGAAAACCAGATGCTTTGCTTTACAGCTTGCCAAACATAAATTATAAATAGCCCTCAATATATATTTTTCACACATCCCTATGGAAGCAAATTAGAGAATGATTTCTTTTTACAGGAGATTGTATCTATTGAGCTTGAGACTGAATAACTAAACTGACTGAAAACTTGGTTCAGATTAAAAGCTCTATACTTGTCACTGGAAAGCTGACAGCCTGGTTTTGAGACCCAAGTGCTGCACAACAGGATGAGTTCCTGTTATTCCCCAACTCCTACCAACCTAAAGGTAAAGGTTCTCCTCGCACATACATGCTAGTCATTTACGGCTCTAGGGGGCATTGCTCATCTCCATTACAAAGCCAAAGAGCCAGTGCTGTCCGAAGACGTCTCCATGGTCATGTGGCCGGCATGATTAAACGCCAAAGGTGCACAGAACGTGGTTACCTTCCCACCAAAGTGGTTCCTATTTTTTTATTTGCATTTTTACATGCTTTCAAACTGCTAGGTTGGGAGAAGCTGGGATAAGTAATGGGAGCTCACTCCGTTAGGTGGTGCTAGGGATTCAAACTGCTGACCTTTCGGATTGATATCTTAGCCACTGAGCCACTGCGTCCCCTACCAACCTAGCAATCTCTAGTTAGCAGGAAAGAGCAATGCCTAGCCTAGCTTCATGGAGAGGAAAGAGAGACAGCGTAGTCTTTTGATAAGAATCTGAAGAATAAGGACATGTGGAATCTCAACTCTTAACTTCATGATCTGTCATCTGAAATGCTACTTCATTGTACCTAAAGGGGATGCCTCTTCAGGACAATTGCTACCCTACTACCTGCTCTGTAGCCTTAGCCTCAGAAATTGCTGCCATCACATCATCATATGTCACTCTGAGGAATTCCTTGTTAAAATGTTATAGGGCAACTGCTAGCTGGAGACTGAATGATTGTATTGCTGATCTCATCAATGTACAAGAAAGAAGCATGCAAAGGAGAAAGAAATAATGTGATTGGTATTGGGTCAAATATTCTAGCAAGTTCAGTGAACACCTGTAGTTTGAACCAAATTACATAATATTATTTTTTCGTTATATTTACTTTTATCCTACCTTTGTTACTTTTATAAACAACTCAAGTGGCAAACACATCTAAAACTCCTCCTTTCTCCTATTTTTCCCACAACAGTCCTGTGAGGTAGGGTGGGCTATGAGAGAGAGAGAGAGAGCTGGTTTTTCATGCCTAAAACAGAAATATAACTCACAATTTCCCATTTTCTCTAATCAAATTCTTATTTCTCTGTGAAAATAACCCTACATATATTTAGGTCTCCTTACAAACGCAAAAGGGAAAAGAAAATGAAAAATGATTCAAGCTGTTCCAAAGGGAATGAAACTAGAATTTAAAAGACATCTGCAGCTTCATTATGATATGAACCTGGTATTTGATATTTTGGAGGCAAAGATGCAATGTTGTTTCTATTTTTAATTTATAATTCACCTTTATTATTTTTATAACCCACCTTTATTATTCTTACAATAGCTCAAGATGGCAAACATACCCAACACATCATCATCTTCCTGTTTTCCTCACAACTACAAGCCTGTGTGAAGAGTTGGACTGAGATAGATTGACTAGCCCAAGTCACCAGTTAGCTTTCATGCCTATGGTGGAGCTAGAACTCATGGTTTCCTATTTTCTAGCCACTATACCAAATTGTCTCTCAGACCAGTGGTGGGATTCAAAATTTTTTACTACCGGTTCTGTGGGCATGGCTTAGTAGGCGTGGCAGGGGAAAGATATGTAAAATCTCCAGTCAGAGGTGGTATTTGCTGATTCTCCGAACTACTCAAAATTTCCGCTACCGGTTCTCCAGAACTGGTCAGAACCTGCTGAATACCACCTCTGTCTCAATCTCAATGGTTTTCAGATACTATTTTGATTGCATCGGTTTCCTAAAGTTTCTCCTCAATACCTCTATTTTTGCCTCTATAGTAGCTGACTCCTCTCCTACACATAGTATTATTGGAAGTATTTGCATAAAGAGGTGGGGCAAAAAAGTCAAACTGGGCACACTCTTATGACTGAGAACCTACTTCCTTTTGTATATGTTGCATGTAAAAAAGTTGGAGTTTTGGTTGTGTGGTAGTCGTTTCCTACCATGATTTTTTTGACTTCATCTCTCACTCCCATTGCTGCTTCATGTGCATATTGCTGCCTTGGTGCACACTGGAAATCCAGGAAAAATGCAATAATTATAAGATCCAATATACTGAAATGCTGGAATACAGACATATTTTTTCCCAGGTTAGTATATAAATCTGCTTCATATTAGTAACAAATACCTATACAGATTAGAGGATTTTATAGTTAAGTATACAGGTTTGCAAAATGAAATAAAATTTAAAAAGACTACCTTAATTTGGCAACTAGTACTTTATCCTGGAGACATTCAGTGTGGGATTTGGAGATGTGAGATTACATATGTTTTCTACTAAAATGTTTGTTATTTCATCCTTTCACCTGCCCCATTTATCAGCCTTACCTTGCTGTCGTGTCCTCTCTGGAAAACAGTCCATAAATTCTGCAAAAAGGGTTTTCTGTTGTAATTGTTTAGCACCTTCTAAGGAGCCTGTTCCTTGCTAAGTCCTTGTAGGTGCTCAGACCAAAAGCTTTGGTGAGCCTTCTATTATTGTTAGCAGCAAAGACAGGACAGACCTAAAATGAAACAATTCAGTTCTGTTGCAGTCTTGATAACAAACTGAAAGACGTAAACTTTTAATATCCACAGCAACATTAGGTATATTGATTTTTCTTTAAGTCTGGAACAAAACTAATTTGCCGAAGTATTATTTCAAACAACTGTCTATTGTATTTGCTAAACATTTCCCTCCCCCCACTCTTTTCTGAAAACTATTTATTTGCTAAGTAAATAATTTTTCATTCATTTCAGCATATAACTTGAAAGCCGCCACCGCCCCCCCCCCCAACAGAGTATACAGCATATAACCCAGGCAGCTAAGAAATGTGTGTGATCAGCTTTTCATCCCAGAACATTAAGGACAGAATAGGTGTAGGCATGAAATTTTTACTTATTTTTTTATTAATTAAATTTGCTTCCAGTCCATCTCGCCACATGACTTTTGAAGTAAAGAAAGCAAACAAAGTTGTGAGATGAAAGTGGAGTGTTTCCACTGAAGTATACATTTTATAAAATATTATTGAATACTTTATAAAAGTATTCAAACAGAATTTTCTGTTTGAAGGAGTTATCTGTCTAAAGTTGGGTCAATTTAAAAAAAAAAAAAACATGGCTTACTAAATAAATTGCATGATGAGATTTTCTCCCATGATCCATGTATATTTTTGGATAGCCTATAAATAGAAACAAACAAATACAGGTGGCCCTCAAAATATGGCATATCACTGAACAAATGCTCAAAGATACAACAGACGGCCCAAAATTATATATTGCGATGGGTGCACTGCAGCCATTCACCTTTATGACTAACTGTGGGGATGCTGTGGCATTTTCTGTCTTTCTTTCCCTGCCCCACCCCATAGGGACACGCTTGGGCCTGCTCCTACATGCCCATCACCATCGCTTTTGAGCTCTGTGGGCCTACTTGTGGGCAGGGACAAAATGGCAGTTGCCAAACTGCTTTGTTTTGCTGCCTCAACAAAATCTGAGCAACGTGCTAAATCATCTCTTTGCGCTATTTGTATTGTCTATTTGTTTATTTATTTCATAGAGTTCTCCTAACTGCTGCAGATTTTTCCCAAATGTTCTCCCAAATCAAAGTCTCAGCTTTGTTCAAACATAAATGCAAAATATAAAAGCTTAAAAGACCCCTACTGTAGTATTAGGACAAATACAAAAAAATAACAACCAAGCAAGGTATTTATTTATTTAATCAAATTTTGAAACTGCCCAATTCCTTCACAGAGGAAACTAAATATATGTGGCATTCCCTCAATAAATTAAATTAAAAATCCCACTAGAAAAACTTCAAAAGGACATAATAATTATGCAAATCTACTTCTTAGAATACCCTATTCCAAATTATGGGGACATTAGTGAGCCCTGTTTCCTCCTGGCCTCCCCTTCCCAAATTCACAGTAGTATAGAGAGCCACAAGTAATTCTCTTGGAGATGTTCTTGCTGATTGAGTTGATTTTAGTTGAAGTAGATCATTCTGAAGGTATCTTGGCACCAAGCCTATAAAGTTTTATAGGTTAAAACCAATACATTAAATTGCACCAGAAACCTTTGTCAACCAAAGCAAGACCTGTAGCACATGTGTAATGAGTTCATGGCATCTGATGTCAGTTAAGGCATGGCTTGCTGCATTTTGTACTAACTGCAGGTTCCAGATGGTCTTTAAAGGCAGCCCTGTGTGCATTGCAGTAATAATGTAAAATCTTGACTAATAAATCACTATGTTTTCCAGTTCCAGATAGGAACTGGTGCTCTCTGAGCTTGGTTGTTTATTGCAGAGGTTTCATCACCAAACTAGGTAACATCATCAGTGGTAGCAGAGAATGGGGCTTGCTTTCATTTTATACTCTAATGGCTTGACCTTTTGGTGGGTATAGTCTTAGTGATTCCTTTATTTTTTACTGTTAAGTTTTTTTGGCAGTTCCTTTATTGGGATATTGTTTGCTTCTTGATTGTTGGTCTAATGTTAAATATTACAGATATTCTCAGTCTCTTTGGAGAGTCTCTGTGTCCATTAAAAATGTCAGGAGTCATCTTAAGCAACTTATCTGAGACATTCACTTTACTAGTCTAAGCCTAATATCCAATCCTGGAGTTCATGGAGTTTCTTAAATCGACATGTACCAGTATCTTTTCTGTCTTCAACTCTAATTCAGAACTTTTGTTGGGATTTCATCTTGGCCAGGTTAAAGGCACTACCTTCCTTGGTCTTGTGGGGGCAGTATAAAAACATTTCTTTTCAGCAGACTTTATGGATATGTACCAGAGGTCTCCACACTTGGCAACTTTAAGACTTGTGGACTTCAACTCCCGGAATTCTCATTTGCTATGTACAAATGGCTCCATGGAACCCTACGCCAGAAGTCTTTAACTCTTGGGCTGTGGACCAATATCGGTCCATGACATGTTAGGACCCAAGCCATGCAAATGGCGAGCTGGCAAGTGAAGCTTCATCAGCACATGTGCGGGATTTAGGTTGCATGCAAAACCAAACCCTCCATGATCTATGGAAGACCATTGTTCTTCTGAAACCAGTCCCTAGTGCCAGAAAGATTAGGGGCCGCTGCCCTAAGCCATTTGTCTCTGTACTGTATGACCTAAAGGCTATAATAAAGATTTGATTGATTGATAAAAAGCAACTTCCCATTTCTATCAATGCAAACACTAAAAAAATGTAAATGAAATTAGCAGAATAACATTCTTTTGTATAAAGACACAATACACTGTATAGATAAGACAGTCTTAGCCCATGTATATAAGTTGTAATGTACCACTAATTTGACAAAGAGTAATAAGTATCCTTAAGTAGTTTGTGCATTTGAAGGGGAGAGAGACAGCACAGAATTTGAGGAAAAAATTCTGAAAAATGTACACTACTTGATGCAATTGAGAGGGAGGAAAAGAGAGAGAGAGAGAGAAAGAGAGAGAGAGATTAAATACCAGACGCAGAAGAGACAAATATTCCTTTCCCATACTAATATACATAATTATACTGCAGTATATCTCATTTTCAGTCAGGATTATTGCCTGATAATAGTGGTCTTATTCTTATATAGAATGATTCGGGATATTAGTTATCCATTAGTCCCAAAGACAGAATCATATCCAAAACTGGGGAACAGCACTGTGAAATGTTTAGAATTTTACAATGTTGGAAAGTGACACAGAGCCACACAAATTGTAAGAAGTGAAAGTCATAGAATGGCCTAAGGTCCAAAAGATTTTTGTCTGGCACAGACTTACCTTACTGAATTTTAGTCTTGTAGATTAACATTTCATTTGCATATAAATTACACTTCATAGTTTCTTTGTCTGAATCTACACTGTCAGCAGTATCTGGTGCTGCCATAGGTGTGGCTTGGTGGCATTTTAGAAATTTTATAGTCTCCTGCGTAGCTTTCAATGAAGCTGCTCCTCCTTTTTATACCACTAGGACTTACAAAGCACTTAACTTTGACTGGTTTGTCAGTTAGATTTTACTGAGTGAAATATCTATATCTAAAGCTGGGATATTGTTGAGAAGTAACGTTAAAACCTTTATTTTCAAGAACTGAACCTTCCACCAACATGCCTTTATTTATTTTATATTAAAATGAGTACATTTTCCAAAAAGTGAAAAGATATCTTCATGTGAAGTAGTAACCTATGTTAATGATCAGATTTGATTGACAAAACACAATACACTTCAATAGGGACTTAATTATCATTGACATTGGTAACATACATAGTATAAAAAGAGGGAAATTACATCAGAACATATTCATCCAAGAGCCAGCTTGGTCTAGTGGTTAAGGCATCAAGCTAGAAACCAGGAGGCTATGAGTTCTAATCCGATGTAGGCATGAAAGCCAGGTGGGTGATCTTGGGCCAGTCCTCCTTCATTCCAACTCACCTTACAGGGTGGTTGTGAGGAAAAATAACAGGAAGGAATATTAGATATGTTTGCTATTTTTGAGTTATTTATATAAATAATAAAGGCAGGAAATATATAAATAACTACAGGTAGTCCTTGACTTGTAAACAGTTCATTTAAGTAACCATTCAAAGTTACAATGGCACTGAAAAAAGTGACTTATGACAATTTTTCACACTTACACATTTCACACATCATTGCAGCATCTCCCATGGTCACATGATCAAAATTTGGATGGTTGGCGAGTGTCTCATTTATGACACAGTCATAAATGTCCTGGGGTCATGTGATTACCTTTTGCGATCTTCTCACAAGCAAAGTCAATGGGGAAGCCAGATTCACTTAACAACCATGTTAACCAAGTTAACAACTGTAGTATTCATTTAACAATTGTGGCAAGAAAAGTTGTAAAATGGGGCAAAATTCATTTTAAAAAATATTTCACTGAGCAGCAGAAATTTCGGGTTTAATTGTGGTTGTAAATCGAGGACTACCTGTACAGATACTTTCTAGCTTGGCTTCTTCCAAGTCCATTTTGCTGTAGTATAATTTTGACTTTTCCAAGTTGATCATGTAGCTCTAATGTCCTTCTTAGAGTTTTATTTCCATACTTTAGTCCGGGCCTCTACAAAATGGTACCTGGGTAGCCTTCCAACTCTTCATTAACCACACCGACTGGCAGTTATGAGAGTGGGATTTACATTTAGGAAGCCTACTGAGTTGGGGAAAACTGGTCTAGTCCCGTGATGGCGAACCTATGGCATGCGTGCCACAATGGCACGCAGAGCCATTTGTGCTGGCACGCGAGGCGCAGGCAACTTACCTCATTGCGCATGTGTGCGCCTCACAGCTGATTTTGGGGGGATTGTTTTGAGGCCTTCTTCTGTCTCCCAGAAGCTTGGAAAAAGCCTCTGTAAGGCTTTTTTATTGTTTTTATTTTTATTTTCATTTTTTTGCTTTAAACATGGTTTTACATTGTGCAAGCCGCCTTGAGTCTCCATGAGCGAATACGCAGCAATATAAATTAAATAAATAATAAATAAATAAAATTTCAGGCCAAATTATAGGTCCATTTTGTCACTTCCTGTAATACTGGAAGTGACGAAATGGGCCTATAATTCGTCCTGAAAAACCTTGCAAAGGCTTTTTCCAAACTTCTGGGAAGCCGAAAAAGGCCTCAAACCAGCTGAAACATCATCTGTGAGGTGCAGTGCGGGAGGGGGGATTGCGCGCACATGCACAGGTGGCATGGTGTGGGGGCTGCGCATTGCTGGCACGTGAGTGTGTGCCACTGGTACGCACACAATTTTTGGCACAGGAGCCCAAAAAGGTTAGCCTCACTGGTTTAGTCTGTTCTTGTTTACTAGCCACTTTGCTTGATGATGTTGCATCTCATTTTTTTTCTTAAGTCATTCTCTGGAGACTGGTTTTGAGCACTGACAAATGCTCAAGATGAAAATGTAGAACTTTACCATTTAATTCATAAGGATGCAATAAGAATGCACGGAGCTATCAGCTCAGCCGGGACAAGATGGAGATGAAAAAGATGTCCACTTTGTAGCCATCTTGCCTTTTGTGCATCCTTTTCTTTTCTTGATTAACTTTTAAACACAACTCTACTCCAATCCCCTTTCCCCCTCTGGTCCAAGAATACTATTTGTTCCCAGCATTTTAAAAAAGTGCTTCTTTCTCCATAAGCTGGTGAACAAAAGAAGATATTTTCCAACACCAAACCTGAAGCTGAATATGGTGGTAGAATGCTGGGGTGGGAGTTGGGTGTGTGTGTGTTTGTGGGAAGAAGCACACATGATAACCTGCAAGGCCAGAGTGCAAGATTCAATATCTGTGCATGGCTGACAAGAGCATGTCAGACATAATGGAATATTAAGAGACGAAACCTCTGTTATACTCGGGGGGATTCCGATAAGGTAGCATTAAATACTTTCCTGCTATTGAACCTTAGGAAGTTGCAGATCATTTTTGCACTGGGACAACTGAGCTTGAAATGACCATGGCTCCTGATATGGTTAAAAGATGCTATCAGGGAAAATAACTGTTTGGGGGGGAGAATTCCTCAATAAAACTGAAACAATCAGGACTTGATCAGAAGGTCTTGCTAAGGATAACATCATTTTGCTGAGAAGATTGCAAAGGGATGTGAATGACAAGGGCAGTGAAGGGTTAGAATTGCCAATAGGTACCAAAGGTTAAAAAAAATACACACCCTGTACTATAGAAATTGTACTAACTTCAACTAGGAGTAGAAAGAGGATTCTAATGCATAGAAATAAGATGTGGGATAAAGAACAATTTATATTCTGGATTGCTTAATGAACAGTTGATAGTAGGTATATTTGTTTGCATTGTTTGAGAGATTGATCCTCTAGCAACCACAGAAGTTTATTTCCATTTTGAAAGTTATGTAATCAGAGTATGTTTCTGATTGCACAGCTGTTTATGGCTTCCAGCAGGATCACAACTGTAATGGAACCTGCCCATTATGGTTGCAAGTAGCGATTGTCATTAAGTGAAGGGGACCAACTTGATTGCCTTGCTTAATAATCTTCACCCCTGCTTTCCCTAGTGTAGTTGTTAAGCAGAGCACAGGATTTCTCCAGGGTGAGGGAGGTATTTGGAGGCCTACCTCTGAGGTACCTGTGCTCCACTTCCCACCCCTTGGGGACCACTCAAGTCTTGGGTCCACTTCCCACCCCCTACAACAGCGGTCGCCAACCTTTTCAATCCTCAGGGACCACCAAATTCATAATTTTAAATCCCGGGGACCACTAACCAGTTTTCTGGGTGTGGCCTAATTTGTGGGTGTGGCTCAGTGGTCATGTGACTGGCTGGATATGGCTTGTATGTAAATATTATAAATATTTATATAAAATATTGATTTTTTTCTATCTTTCTGCCTATTGGCTAGCTCAGTCTGTCACATAAAATTTGCTTGCAAGCAAACTCATAAAATTTGCTAGCAAGCAAACTCACAAAATTAACTTACAACACACCATGTGTGTAAATATTGATTTTTTTTTATAAAAAAACCCAGCAACTTTTACCCAAAATCAGGCAACGCAGGCAGGCAGATTGAGTTGTTCACAGAATCACAGATTCATTCAGAGATCTATCTTTCTGCCATCAGCTAGCTCAGTCTGTCATATAAAATTTGCTTGCAAGCAAACTCATAAAATTTGCTTGAAAGCAAATTCATAAAATTAACTCACAACACACCATGTGTGTAAATATTGAATTTTTTATTTAAAAAAGAGCAACTTTTACTCAAAATCAGGCAAAGCAGGCAGGCAGATTGAGTTGCTCACAGAATCACAGATTCACTTAGGGATCTGTGTTTCTGCCATCGGCTAGCTCAGTCTGCACTGCTTCAGTCCTAAGGAAGATTTGGCTCATATAAAGATTAGCTAGAAAGCAAGAAATCCAACGATTTCCTGCTTTCTAGCTAATCTAAATCTTCTGGCACATCAGAACAGCTGATGTTCTGAAAAAGGAAAAATAGCAATTTAGCAGCAAGTTTGCCAATAAGGAGTGAGTGGGCGGGGAGAGTTCCCATGCAGCCTTGTGTTCCTGCGCAGCCTGGATTAATTCTTTGAGGGGTGCTCTGGGGGCGACATTTCTCTGCAGACCACCAAAATTTTCTTGTGGACCACCAGTGGGCCGTGGCCCATCGGTTGGCTGCCCTACGACACCACCCTATCTTGCATCACCCTTTGTGCACTAACTGTGGCAGGAGTGGAAGATCCTGTATGTGGAGTTAAAAGAGGATTCAGCCTACAATCCCTTCCTAGTCACTAATGGATGAAGTCCTACCCAACCCCTTGAGTGCTGTTGGCCGTTATCTAACTCTAAGAGGGTGTTGATTGTTAGTTGAGAAGATTCTTGTACATAGGCTATAGCAATAAATCAATTTAATTGAATCTTCATGTGTGGACCTAGACTTTTGTGCCTGGCACTTATTTTTCAAAGACCTCTGGTGCTCCAGAGCTTGTGTGGCCTTGTTGTCCCTGGGCCTATTATTTTACCCTAGGCAGGTAAGAGCTGCTAGACCAGTGATGGTGAACCTTTTCGGCATTGAGTGCCCATGTATGTGCATGTGCCGGAGTGTCGGAAACCTGAAGACCAGCTGGCCGGTGTGTGCATGACTGTTTTCAGGCCATTTTGGGGACCATTTTCAGACTGTTATTCATGCCAAAAATGGCCTGAAAACCAGTCTGAAAATAGCTTGGGTCTTGGCCATTTTCAGGCTGTTTTCCGGCCATTTTCAGGCATTTTTTGCACCAAAACAGCCTGAAAATGACCTGGGAGACAGCCTGGTTTTTTGGCCATTTTCAGACCATTTTGGGGCTGTTTTCAGGCATTTTTTGGCACCCACGAAGACCAACTGGCTGGCGCGCATGTGCATGCCATGAAACCAGAAGAACAGCTGGCAATGAAACGAGTGCCCACTGAGAGGGCTCTTTGTGCCACCTCTGCCAAGCATGCCATAGGTTTGCCATCACAGTGCTAGACTTTGTGAAGTACTAAAAATTACATACAGGTATTACTCACTTAACAGCCATAACTGGGATTAGTAGAGCCATCACTAAGTGACATGATTGTTACTTGACACATCACATGATTGAAATCAACTTCACTTGCTTGACAACTTTTGTGGTTTTGCTATGATTGTTAAATAAGCAACTCACCTGCAGTTGTTAAGTAAGACATCATGTGAATGCTACCTGCGATTTTACTGATGACTTCTCCATTGTGATTCTACCATATGACTGTAGGATGCTGTTACAGTTGTAAATTCCTGCTAATTGTGCCTGAATCTCAATCACATGACTGTGAAGACTATAGCGATGGTCATAAGCATGAGGACCAGTCATAAAACTATTTTTTCAGTACCACTGTAACTTTGTCAGTCACTAAGGAGGCCAGTCATTAAACAAGAGCCACCTGTCCTTTCAGACTGTAATTCCTTACATTTTAGATTTAAAAGGTGGAAGAGAGAAGGAATTTGTATAAAACAAACTTTTAAAAAATTGCAAATAAGCAACAAGCGACCAGAAACAGAATATGATGGCATGCACAAAAGTATGCAAAAAAGTTCGCAAGTGAATACTGTTTATAAATCAAGTTCTAACCCAACATACTTGGAATAGACATCTAAAGGAACATACCAAATTACATGAAAGGTCAGTGAATGTAAAATACTTGTAGCGACGGCTATAGGATCATTTTAAAATCTTTTTTCATCACCTTAATACTTGGGAGGGAGAAATTATATTTAAATACATCGCAAGAACTAATGAGAGTTTTTTTGGATTATAACACCAAAGTCAGGAGACATTTTTTTTCCTAAATACCTGGCACTTGCTAGAAATTTTATCCAATTACTGAAGACATTTGGGGGAATTAAGGCTGTACATGAATTTTTTATGTAGTGTCAGCTTTTTTTCTGTCTCTTTTA
Organism: Bungarus multicinctus; assembly: GCA_023653725.1. NCBI lineage: Eukaryota > Metazoa > Chordata > Lepidosauria > Squamata > Elapidae > Bungarus > Bungarus multicinctus. The sequence continues at coordinate 64,198,088 of CM042842.1, forward strand.
AATGAAATAAAACTTTTCAAGATTTTTTTGAGTGAATAAACACACTTAGCTTTTCATTATCCAAGTGTTCGATAAATACACTTCATCCTTTCTCATCTTAGCTAAATAATAATATTTTAATAAGGGTGGCATCTCAATCAAAACTAATATGGACAATTATGGGTGCTGGTTTAGACAATAGATAATGAAATTTAGAAATAGTTATTTCAATAAAATGCATAGACATTATCAGAGGTTGAAAGAGACACAACACTATCCATAATTCATAATTGCTGTAAATATTCTGGGAGGAGCAGTTTTCAAAATAGAGAAGGATCTAGCAACAGCTGCTTCAAAATGTTTTTAAAAATCAAAATGTATGATTGATTTTAATAATGAACATTCTTTTATAAAAGTCCAAAGAAATCAAATCAGATTGTACAAAGTTCAGCTTAAGGAGAATATCCTCTACTCTCCATGGAGGTTATATAAGAAAACTAGTTAGGAGATGTGGTGCAAAAGTGACATTGAAAAAAAAAATCAAAGTCAACACTATTTTTTTTTTAAGTAATAAGGAATTACTTCGTTGGTGAATTTTGCTGTCCATCCTTTACATTTTCCGAACAGAACTCCTTAATTTGCTTTTATATCTCCCTAACTGAAAAGATGTGCCTAGTCTTTAACATCTCCTGTCCCTTTGACTCAACCAGTCAGTGACATGTTGATGGATCTTAAGCAACATAAATGACCTAAGCAGATGTGTCTTATCACAAACCTGATATGTCATTCCCCAGAGACATGACAAAATGAGAACGCATGGCTTTGTGACACATTGTGGTGGAAAATGAAAATAGTTTTTGGAAACAACAATGCTTTAAAAAGAAAATCTAGGCCTGAAGTAGTACATGTCATGATTGAGTATGACAATATCCTTGTTGGCCCTCTGTCTGGATTGAAGATGGAACTACAGGATAATCTTGATGCAGTCACCTTAAGAATTTCAGGTGACAGATGGTAAAAGATAAAGGCCTAACCACTGAGGATGGATTCTGTTTTAAGCACCTGTACCTTAATATCCATATTTCACTCTGCCGGAGTTAAAATTTCTCATTATGATAGAACAAATGTCACTCCTGCCCATAGGGTTATACCCTCCCTTCACTGGCTAGAAAAAGATACCCCAGTTTCTTTGCAAGATCTTAGCCAACTGTTTCAGGCCTAGTTGAGGTGGAAACATCAGATGTTCCTGGTCTTCCAGAGCATAAAGACTTCTCTCTAGATAAATTATATTAAGGCAGAGGCACAGAGAAAGAAGTGGGGGAGGGAGGGAGAGAGAGGGAGAGACTTTTCAGTATGGGTTCCATGAGCATATACATGCCTGCAGGCTATGTTTTTGGTATGCATGCATGTGTCTTAGAACAGTTTGATGACCCTGGAAAGCAACTGCTTTTTGAGGGCCAGGCCAGCAGGACATAATTAAACAGAGTTTTCATATGATTTCTTTTTAAAGATATAAGTTATATGTGCCACTAAATTTGAAGTTCTTCCAACTAGGAAGACAGGTTCATGTTAATTCTCACATGATCAGAAAATAACATAATAACAAACCTGAACATTGTAAATGCAAAGGCTAGATGGCATCCATTTTTTCCTGCAGAAATGGTGCCAGATACTACATTACATAAGCCAACAATGAGAAAGAGTCACAAAACGGTTTGGATATTATTCTTGCTCTCAAAGCACAGCAGTTGTAAGAATCTATAGTTTACTAACCTTTTATTTAGTAAAGAATTACTTATCAGGAGTTATTGGATTCTTATGAGTTTGTCTAATTATTTCTGGTCTGAACCATTGCTTTGTGTATGTGCAATTTTCAGTCAGCGTTGAGTCTTGGCAACTGCCTGCCAAATTTTTGTAGTTTTCTTGGTAAGATCTCAGAAGTGGCTTGCCATTGCCTCCTTCCTAGGGCTGAAAGAAAGTGATACCCTGCTGGCTTTGTATGTAAGGCAGAACTAGAACTCATGGCCTTCACCTCTAGCCTGGTAACTTAACTATTACATTAAATTGGTTCTTGACCTTTGGATAAAGTGTGACAATTTATAACATATCTATAATGCTTGTAATGATTCTCAAATATCAGGATGATTCTGCCTGGTCAGAAGTCTCCAGAGAGGGCCTGTTTACGGACCCATCTTCTTCAGAGGAGAACATAGGGTTTATCAGTGGTGGCTCCAACTTATATATACCCCTGTACCTTATATATACTTATATATACCCGTGTGTGTGTGTGTGTGTGTGTATAATATATATATATACCCGTGTGTGTGTGTGTGTGTGTGTTATACACACACACACACACACACGGGTATATATAAGCAAAGTATATATATATATATGTGTGGATCTTTGGTTCTTCGGGTTTTCTCCCGCGTAGAATTGGAAATATCTAGGCGACGTTTCGATGAAGTCTCATTCATCATCTTCAGGCTTGTGTCTTCGGCCTTGTGCTTCTCTGAGTAATGTGAGCTTGCAGCTGCTTCTTACTTTTAACTGCTACTGGGGTGTGACTTGACAGAAAGCTATTTGTTTGAGCTGAAAGACAGAAAAGAAAGCAGTATGCTTTCTCCCTTAATTGGGGCTTAGCAGGGTGTTGTAACACAAAGTATATACTCATTCCCCTGCCTCAGCTGAACAGGATAGAACCAGTGGTCTAATGGCAATTACAACTGCCTCACGTGTAATACTTACCTGATTTGAATCCCAGTAAGGGTATGGCTAGCTGAAGAGAGCTAACAAGCTCAAAATAGATCTATCCTAGTCTCCCTTATTTAATTATTTATCAGCTCAAAACCTAACACACATGTAAACAAAAGACAATGAAACAAATAGCTTTCTGTCGGTATGGTCTCTGGTGATGAGCCGAAAGACAGAAAAGAAAGCAGGATGCTTTCTCCCTTAATTGGGGTTTAGCAGGATGTTGTAACACAAAGTATATATATATATACTAGGTATGGCTAGCTGAAGAGAGCTAACTAGCTCGAAATAGATCTATCCTAGTCTCCTTTATTTAATTATTTATCAGCTCAAAACCTTACACACACACACACACACACACACACACACATATATTGTTTTTGTAGATTTTCATGGGTACAGGTATGCAGGTCTTGGCGTGTTTGGGTCTTTTTCCATGTAAGATTGAGAGTATCTTGGCAACGTTTTGACGAGATCTCACTTGCCATCTTCAGGCTGGTGCTTTCGGCTTTGTGTTTGTGTGAGCAAAGCGTGATCGGAGCTGCTGTCTCTCTATAAATACTGGTGGGGAGGTGTGGTGTGCTGGCTCTGTTGTGAGCGGGCTGGTTGGCTGTGTTATTATTTCTTGATTGGTTGATGAAGTTGATGTTTGCAGATGAAGATGGCGAGTGGGACCTCGTCGAAACATCACCAAGATACTCTCAATCTTACACGGGAAAAGACCTAAATACACCAAGACTTGCATACCTGTATCTGTGAAAATCTACGAAAACACATACATATATGTATGTATGTGTGTGTGTGTGTGTGTGTGTGTGTATGTATACATGCATTCATGTATGTATGTATGTATGTATGTATGTATGTATGTATGTATGTATATATCCGTGATGGTGAACCTATGCGTGCCTTCTCTGTGGGCACGCACGCCGTTACCAGCTTCTGATTTCCAGCACGTGCATGTGTGCTGGCCAGCTGGTCTTCGCACGCGTCGGAGTGCCGGAAACCCAAAGACCAGCTGCCTGGTGCACATGCATGTGCCAGAAACCTGAAGACGATCTGGCTGGTACTCCACAAGCACACATTCCGGTTTGCCATCACTGGTATATATTATCCCCAGAGAGGCACCTGACCTCCTCAATCATGGCATTCCAAAAAGCCCTTAAAATGCTTCTTTTCTATTGGGCACAACTACTTTTTCTTTCATGTGCACTCAGTAATAAACACATATTTATGCATGAGAAAGACATTCTGAATTTTCAAATAAAGCAGATTAAAATAAGCATAATGTGCACACATACATACATTTATATGATTATGAAAAAGTATCTCATTTGGGGGTGTATATATATATATACTGGTTTTTTTCATTTTTGTAAAGTTTTAACTATAATATATATGTATTAAGTAAATGAGAAAGCCTAGGACTAAACACTGAGACTTGGTTTTCCTATGGATAAGTACCTTCATGTACTTATCATGAAAATAGTGCATTAAACTAGGTCACAGTTAAACCTACATCACATGAAACTTTATGGATACCAAGCTTTCAAGAAAAGCTTAGATCCACGCCAATCAGGCCAGGGTACAGCACGGAAATGGCATAGGTCGCATTGGTGGATGGTCTCTGGAGGGCCCGTTACAGGGGTTATTCCTCTGTCCTGGTCCTGTTAGATCTCTCAGCGGCTTTTGATACTGTCAACCATAGTATCCTATTGCGGCGGCTGGAGGGGTTGGGAGTGGGAGGCACAGTGTTACGGTGGTTCGGCTCCTTCCTCTCTGACCGTTCGCAATTTGTGTTGGCAGGAGGCAGAGGTCGGCCCCGAGGCCCCTGACTTATGGGGTACATCAAGGGTCAGTGCTCTCGCCCTTCCTGTTCAACATTTATGTGAAGCCGCTGGGTGAGGTCATCCGTGGCTTTAGGGTAGAATTTCATCAGTACGCTGATAATACTCAGCTGTACATCTCTACCCCAGGCCACCCCGACGAAGCTGTGGAAATGATGACCCAGTGCCTGGAGGCTGTGCGGGGTTGGATGGGGCTGAACAGGCTTCAGCTCAACCCGGCCAAGACTGAGTGGCTATGCTTCCTGGCACCCCAATACAGCCAGCTAACTCCATCGCTGGCCGTGAGGGGGAGAAATTCTTGCCCCCACAGAGAGGGTGCACAATCTGGGTGTCCTCCTGGATGTACGGCTGTCATTAGAAGACCACATAGCAGCCATCGCCAGGGGGGCTTTTTGTCAGGTCCGTAGGATCTACCAGTTGTGGCCCTTTCTGGATCGGGATGCGCTTCGCACAGTCACATCCACCCTCGTCATCTCCCGCCTAGACTATGCCAATGCTCTCTACATGGGGCTCCCCTTGAAGAGCACCAGTTGGTGCAAAATGCGACTCCGCGGGTGGTTTTGGGGGCTCCTCAGAGCTCCCATGTTACACCACTTTTGCGCGAGCTGCATTGGCTCCCAGTGGACTTCCGGGTGTGATTCAAGGTTTTAGTGACCATCTTGAAAGCGCTTCATGGTTTGGGACCTAGGTACTTACGGGACCGCCTACTGCCACCATCGGTCTCCCATCGGCCAGTGCGCTCCCATAGGGTGGGCTTCCTCGGGGTGCTGCCAGCTGGACGGCTGGTGACTCCGAGAGTGCGGGCCTTCTCTCTGGGAGCACCTTCCCTCTAGAACGAATTACCCCCGGAGATGAGGACCATCCCTGACCTTTTGACCTTTCAGCGCGCTTTGAAAACTCACTTATTTCACCAAGCCAGTCTGGCCTAGAGTTCTGTGCAGGGTTTTTAATTAGTTTTAATCAGTTTTTAATTTTATAACTTTTAACCTTGATTGTTTTTATCTATCAGTTATTTATCAGCCACCTAATTTAATCTTTTTAAATTGCTTTTAAATATTGTATTGTATTTTCTATTCCATTTTATTCAGCTGTACACCGCCCGAGTCCCGTCGGGAGAGGGGGTGGTATAAAAGACTAAATAAAATAAAATAAAATTCCACTGAATGATGTGGAGTTTTCTACTGAATCAAATATTTCTCTCTGTTCTATTCATTTGTATGAGACTACCCAATTTGTTGTCAAATTGTTGTCAAAAAGAAAGATGCATTTCCAAATGCATATAGGCCCTAAAAAAATCAAGTCTGTAGATACAGTAAAATAACTCTTTTCTTTTTGTTCTCAGAAAAAGTAAGAAGACAAATCTGTTCAATAATAATCTGAAGGCTTTGTGACATGGAAAATTAAGATTACATTAAATATATGGCTTTCAGAATTGCCCCATTCCTTCAGCCAAACTGATTTTATACTGACCCAGTTGATGTATATGAATTTCAACTTGTGAGAAAAGTAAGGTACAGAACATGCTGTATCCAAGATAAAGTAATAAATGTATTCCTCTCTTGGGACAGTTGCAGCTTCCCCTTTGACTTCTCCCAGTCAATTAAATTATTAGCTGGCATATTTTTTTAATGAGGTGAGCAGCAACCTCTGCTGGTGCCTCTGTGCAGAAAATTCCCAGTTTTCTCCCAGACCTAGCCTTTCCAGGTTGGCAGTCATAATCCTCTGGACAGTTCCCTTATTTGCATCTGATTTTTCCCCTCCAATTTTCATTTCAGAAGATGCAAAACAAGCAACAATCATACACATCGAAAGGACTGCATGGTGTTGTTGTAACCCTGTAACTGCGTACTTTCATCACCATTATTTTAGAATGAGGAGTGAACATTACATTTTGAATTTGAAAGACAGGATCAAGCAGAATGTTTGAGAAATGAGCATTTTCTCTCCATTTACACTGATAAAAGAAATCCTGAGCAAATTTGGGCACTTGGAAAGGGCCAATTACTGAATGATGGTATTTCGTTTTGAATGAAATCCCAATTTAAAAAGATAAGATTAAATGTTAATAATAATAACTTTCTATGCCAACCTTTAAAGATAAATGTGCCTAATGAATCCTACTACATAATTAGAAATTCTGTACACTCCCAACAACCATGGATGTTGGTCCAGGGAAAGATTTTGCTTATTTTAGCACTCCTTAATTATAATTTGAAATTTCTCATAAAATATTTGATCAGTTTTATTGACCAACATGCTTCAGTGCTCTGCAATATATGCATGGATATATTTCGAGGCTGAAATAATATTTAATCAGGCATTTCATACTTCATGAATGCCAGATTTTCTGATATTCTAGCAAATCTTAATTGCCTGAAAAATGGTTCTTTTAGGCACTGCAGGTATTATACTATTCTGTTCTGACAAATCATCCCTCTGGCATTCTGAGCAAATGCAGGTTAATGGAGAATCCTTTAATAAATTTATTAAATTAAATTAAGTATATTATCCTAATAGCTCTTTAGCCAATTTTCTCTCATTTAAATAATGACTAGAATTCACTAAATGAATAATAATCCATCATGGTTTTTTAGGAGGTGTAATTCATTGCATGTTTACTTGGAAATAAGTCTCAATAAATTGTATCTTTCTGTGTCAAAACAATTCTATGTAGGAATGTAGCTTCTGACTGTCTGATATTTTTTTTTATACAGTTTGAAACAAATTCAAGTTATTTTGTTCAATACAAAACATATAACAGTCCCATTCGTTTCTTTTCTGAAGAGTTTCAGTTTGACTTAAAATCCACTAGATTTACATTACTATTTTTTTCACATCAGTGACAGAGATTGGGAGACCTTTTCTGGATAGGATTCATATAAATATAAACAAATTTATTTTTTTCGTAAGGAGCTATATGTATGTAAATGTGAAATATATCACATTTTTCACTCCCAGGTCCTGAAACCTAATTTCAGCTATTAGTTTCTACAATGGAAAATGGAAAGCTTTTATTATAAAAAAAGGCAAATATGAATTTCTACTTAATAATAGGAACAAATAAACGGTCAAAACATTGCAAAATGTATTTTCTTAATTATCCCTCTTTCATGAATTACAGGATAGATGCAGAACAGTTTAATTTTTTTAAAAAAATTAAAAAGTTATTTAAAAAATAAGTCAATAATATTTATTTATTATATTTCTGCACTACTCATCTCACTTAGGTGATTATGGTTATTATGATTATTATTTTCTTCAAAGGGACTGTAAATATATAAAAGAAAATGTTAAATTTAATACCAAAATATTAAAGTAGTTTTACTTTTGAGAAAATATATCTTGGCTATAGCATGAGATAGTCTTTGTTTTCTGTGGGTTTTGTTAGCTTTGTTTTCTTGTCCTATTAAACCACATTTAACTGGGATTGGTATATCTGCAGATATGGAAAGCCCTGGCAGATATCTAACAGACACTAAACAATCTGAGATGCTGAACAAATTTTGAATTTTGAATGAATGCAGTGGGCACTGTCACAAAATAGCTGTCATTGAATCTTGCCTATTCCCAAAATAGCTTCTAGCTGCTGTAGGCAAATATTCTTTTATCCAGAGACAAACTGGTGAAGTTGATCCTTCATATCAACTTTAATATATTTCTTTTCTTTGGTTGGTAGAATTTTAAAAAGAGGAGGAAGAGGAAGAGGTCAGCGAGCACAGCATGAAGTTTAGTGGGGCCCCAAAGAAAGTATTGATAAGGTGACCAACTGTCCTCCTTTAGGGAGGACAGTCCACCTTTGTAAGTTCTGTCCTCCCTCGAAAAGTATCCTCCTACATGTCCTCCTTTTTGATATTTGAAGACTAATCTGTAAATCTCCATATTTGATCGATGCCAAGCCAATCTGTTGTGTGTGATGTGACATATTTGTATTTGACATGACGATTCGTCAAGGCTCAGTACAGTGCAGCGAGACGCGATTATGAGACGCATGCACTTCACACAGGAGAATTGTTTTCAGAGAGTGCGCCAGCAAGAAGTACGCCACGTGCAAGTGGCTTTGTTTTTTTCTTCAATTTATTTGTGTCCTCCTTCTCATTGTAAAAAAGTTGGTCACCTTAGTATTAATGGATTTATAAAGACCAGATTACCTGTTCCTATTTAATCCATAATCCAAATCACATTGTATAGAAAACCAGGCACTCAAGAACAACAGCAAGAGCAATAAATTTAGAGGAGATTTTTTATTGATCAAATTAAATACATGATTGGTTATCAGGCCTTTTTGAAGGCAGATTTTATTAAAACAATTGAAAAGGTGAAGTAGTTGGTTACACACCCAATGTTGTTATAGGGTTAATGTTTGCAGTTTGCCTGAATTAATTTGAAGTAAAGCACTCCTTTCAAAACAAGGAATCCATATTTTAGTAATCCCAGTTAACTGATAAAACTTTACCCCCTCACAAATGTGTCTCAACAATATTGCTTAAGTATATAACATTATGTTCTAGATACATATGACTACAAGTTATGGAATAGGGCCAAGTCAACTTTTTCAGAATTGTGTCTGGCTTTTAACTGATATGCTGGGACTACATTCCTAAAAGGAACAAAACAGAACAAAGTTATGGATAGCACTGAGAGAAAAATTCAGATAGGCTAGGAAAAAATGAAAATGGATCTGATTTAATCTCTGTTCAAATGAAATTGAAATTAAATGGATAGGATCATTCCCTTTTAATTTAATTATTATTCCACTTGAAATCCACCAAACACATCCGTTTGACGAGAAATTTGGAGGAACTCTGAGGTATCATACCTGAGAATTTGATGAGTGGCCCATATGGTCTTGGTAATGTAGATTATGGATCTCTCTAACACATAAATAAAAAATATTTTTGTACTCTGTTCACTATTTTATCAGTGATAATGACTTAGTCTAATTTCCTCTCAGTAAAGAAGCTCTCTCTTGATAACCATCTATTAAATTGCTTTTGGGAGATACCTATTGAAGTAGGCAAAGGCCTGTCTTTCCAGAATGAAATCAGGATAAGCCATTGATTGGATCCACCAGGTTCTCTTATCATTCTCATCTTATTGAATGACTTCTAATCTGGTTTATAGTGTCTAAGATGTACTTGCTCCTGATTATTTAAAAGGTATATTTTCATTGACAGAATTTCTATTACCTGTGGGATTTTTTAAGGATTTCTTCTAAAGCCTCATTTGTGTTTAGCCATCTTTGTTTTAAACACATTTAATCATGCATTTCCCAACTGCCCTCCTCTATTTCAAAGAAGGACAGGGTAGTTTTTAACTGTTACCCAAATAATGTTTTTTAAGAAAGAAAAACCAATCCCAGATACACCAAAGCCTGCTTGAGGGGCTTATTTTAAGCAGCATGGCATTTAGTCAGGGTTCCGAGGAGAAAATTTTAGTGACTCAACTTGGTAAATTAAAGGGTGCCGTGGCATGGTGATTAACTCTCATTTGTGTATTCATGTTAAAATTAATTAAAAAGTTTGAGCCATAGGAGATAGCTTGCAACTTCAAGGCCTGACTCAGCCCACAAAAGTCAGTGTAGATCCACTAGTGATTCATCTTAGCTAAGATGAGGAGCTTTAAAAGAAAAGAACAGTCAGAACAAATGTGTTTTCAATGGTGCTTAACAGCAGGAATACTACTGAGACTTCATTGCAGTGCTGCCGGAGTGTGACATGATAATACAGTGTGTACACTGTTTGGTATATTATTTGAAAAGATCTCCCCCCCCACCCCTTGCATAGCCCCATGCCACTTTCATATACATTACATTTTAGCCCAACACGACAAAGTTAATTGTTTCAACCAAAGAAATTGTGGATTGTATAGCTTTCTGGGGCAGAATAACTTAGTTGTTGTATTCTGTGATCATGCTAAACAACCAGCCTCTCTTTGATGATGTATTTGTGCACTAATGAACATAATACAGCAATGTTATTATATCAACAGTCACTACTAAACAATTGATTTCATTACATTCCATATTAATTGCATCCAATATATTTAGGACCTACATTAAGGCAGGATGGAAATATATTTTGGTATATACTTGGTACCTTAATCTTAAGAAGCCCTGGAGATATTCTTGCTTACAATCTATTTAATAATGGAGACAGTCTTTGCTGACAGATAAGTAACAGATGGGAAAAACATGTCATGCAAATATTGCTTTTTTCCCAGTTGTTCACACCCAGCCAGTTATAAATTTTATATTGGTCAGAGTTAAAGCATTTAGGAAAATCTTTTCTCTAGCCTTTAAAGTATGAAAAAAAATTCATTGAAGAGGAAGTGCTGTTGTTTGACACAAAGCAGTATTTATAAACTGAAACTAAACGCCTTACCTATTTTTCCCTTCTGTCAATAGATTTCTTGTCAACCCAAGAGTCAGAGGTCAGTATCAGAATGCCCCTTTGGCACCTATTTGCTATAAGTAGCAAACTTGTTCAGTATTGATCCACAATGTCTAAATATCTATTATATGGGATATAAAAGGTGGTTTCATGTCTTTCTAAAACAGATAATTCATAAAGGCCAAAGGGTCAGCTCTAGTGATATATTATTGTTTCACTATATTGGAGATCACACACAGGAGCAGAGGGACAACATAACAGGGTAGGGAAAGTGTCAATGAAGCCTTGAAGCAGAAAGTCCAGTGTCGGCTGGAAATTCCTTCTTTCTATACAACAGAACACAACTTGACCCAAGCTGTCTTCTTGATTTCTATGAAATTGTCAGAACTTGAAGTCTAAAGATGAAGATGCTTTCAAAGGTTCCTTAACCATACAGTTGAGTTACAGCTTCTCGATGGGGATAATTTTATTGAAGGTTACTTTCCATTTAAAGAACAAAAAGGAGATAGTGTGATGCTTCCTGTAGAACAGCAGTACCAGTATACTGCCCTATTATAGAACATTAGCACTGGGCAGCCTCAATATCCTGCCAAAGATTGCTATTCCTAGCAGCTAATATTCAACCATATTGTGCTCTCAACTTTAGGATTCCATATAAATTTCACCTTTGTTAAGATGTTTATGCACCATCTGTTAATAATGTTAATATATCATCTGCATTATTGCAGCTAACCAATTTTAACATCACTAGAAGCCATTATATTCCATGATGATGAAATCCACAAATTAATTATATATTATTTGAAGAAATCTTGTCTTATCTTATCTTAGTTTGTCCTGTTATCCCCTCCTTTCCCTTTCCCTTCTCTCTATGTTATAAAGTAATTAAATATAAAACAAAACATTAAATAAAATAAAAATATCAGGATCAACCATTCTTTATTTTGATTTTATTTGAATGTAATTAAATAGAGGTCATTTCCCTTTTGTAGTTGGATATCTCTTTAATTTGCTGCATGATCAAATTTCCTAGAGGATCTGCAAACCTTATTTACAATCATCTTAATTTTTATGTTTTAATTATGAATTAGAATTAATCTAAACAGCATTTTTCTCAAATGTCATTCATGATTTGATATGGTCACACTTACTCTTTATGTCCTAGTGTACTCAAGGGACTTAAGGAATGCATGACAATTCATATCTGAAAACAGGTAACAGACAAAAAGACAATAGAAGATCACTTTAATATTCCAAAAGACAATTAGGCAGGGATGCTGAATAGCATATTGTTAATATTCTTCGACCTTTTCTTCTTTGAACTCCTGATCACCTGCATGTGCCTTAATTGGACCCAAGAGAAATAAATTATACATAATTATTCACCTGGAATTTAGGCAGAAGTGGAAAATAATTTTATTTTCTTTGAAAGAAAATAAAGCTCAGAAGTGGTATCAATCACATAAAAAAGTAAACTCTATTTAAAATGGAGTGGCATTCTGTTTCACTGAAACAGATTATGGTTTTAGACTGAGGCCAAATAACTGGTTCCAGATTACATTTCTTCTGGGATACATTTGAGGAGAAAGTAAATTGTGATGAATCATTCTACAACATGATTGTTAAAATGTCAGGCTCCATAAGTTTCAATGCATTCTTATGGCTCTGAGCACTAAAATGCAACTGAATGTTGGAATAAGTGAAACTCAAAAGTGTCACATAGTTAGCTTTTAGAGGAAAAAGACATTACTGGCCAAGCTGCTAAATTCACATTGCCTCATTTTCAGAGTCAAAACATAATGCATGGACAAGCATATCCACCCAGAGGTTGTTCTTTTTTATTATGGGTCTTGGCTATATATTCCAGTCTTCCCAAATTCTGCAGAATGCAAAACAGTACTGGAGAAAAATGGCCTAATGCAATTGCATCATGTTAATAGGTGAAGAAATTGGGTGGATGCTGCCTAAAATTGATAAGACCTTAATCAGTTACAGGCTGAAGATTTTTGCTCCTAATCCTTCTAAGACGCTCCTGTGCTTGAAAAAAAATGGTTGTTCTGATGCTGGAAAAAGTAATTTTATATACAAGTGGACTTATGTGTATGTGAGTGTGTTCACAACTCTTAAGCGTGACCTCAAGATCTCTCCCAAATATTTCTGCTAAATTGTAACTTTTTAGTGTATCTGAAAGGAGGAAGTTACATTTATAAAGAGTAACTATATTAATGGCATCCAATCTAATTTTAATAAAATATATTTTAGTTGTTCCCTAGCAGTACCCATTTCTTTGTATAGCTCCTCTCCATTGATTGCCATGCAGCTTCCAGAATACAATTGAAAGACCTAATGAGATCCTGTCTGAAAGACACTTGAGATCTCTGCTGTGGGACCCTAATCTTGAATGAACAATCACAAACTTGCAAAAAAAAAAAAAAAAGGAAAATATGAAAACCAACATTGGGGCCTGCAATGTTGAAAGAGTGGTATCTGCTTTTGAATCTGTAGATTATGACCACACAGCAAATTTTATAGCAGAGTTAGGGCAAGAAAACTGAACTGTTTTTAAGTTCTGGAAAAACACTCCTTCGTTTTCTTCTTCTTGAGGTACACGCTCTCTCTCTCTCTCTGTATATATATATATATATATATATATATATATATATATATATGCAGGTCTTGGCATGTTCACGTCTTTTCCTATGTAAGATTGAGAGTATCTTTGCAAACTTCAGCTCGATCAACCAATCAAGAAATGACAACACACCAACCTCCCCACCAGTATCTATAGGGAGACGGCAGCTCTGATCACGCTTTACTCGCACAAGCACGAAGCCGAAAGCACCAGCCTGAAGAAGGAGAGTGGACCCTCATCGAAACGTCGCCAAGATACTTTCAATCTCACACGGGAAAAGACCCGAACACACCAAGACCTGCCTAACTGTCTCCTAGCATTCCTCTTCCTGTTTCTCCTTACCACTATAACTATTAACATGAAAGCAGTGCTGGATCTTATCCTTTGGTGTAACTACAATTTATGAAATATTTCATTGAGTTTTAAATTCTATTTCATTTTTTTAATGTCAATTCTTATTCCTCCATGTTGGACTATAAAAAACAACTTGGTTGCAAATGCAGATCTTGGCCACACAAGGGCAGTCCACCAACAAGGCATGGTTGCTCGATTTATAAAGCAGATGCCAGATTCCTAGAGGAATCTTATGTTTGGCTGAGCAAAACACGACTGATATCCATTTCACTGGGCAGGTGCCCCTCCGTGGGTAGCTGGAAGTGACACACTTTAGAATTGCCTGCCCATAGGCCTGGAAGCAGCAAATGAAGCCATTCAGGCCTTTGTCTAGTATAACTATTATATCCAGTTTTATATCTTCTGAGTTAGTTTGCTTTTTCAGTTGGAAATCTGAAATTGTATTTGTCATCTGGTTTTGAACGGTGAATGTGGTTCAAGATGAGACTCCTTACCTGCATGATGATGTAATTATCAATTAAATCCGCCTTCTCCAATCTGATGAACTTCAGAGGTATTCAACTGCAATTCCCATCATTCTCAACTATTAACGACTGGGGAAAACAAATCCACTGCTAGCTTGTTACCAGCCTTTTAACAGTCTCTGCATTCGTCCCAATAACAGTGTTTTTTATACTGCAAACAATAAATAGAATGCAGAGATGTCGTTCTGTTGTGGCAGTGTCATGGGTATAGTATGCTTTGGTAGAACTAAGTGGAATTACATTGAACAAACCAGGTTTATGAAAAGCAAATGCTCTAATTTATTGTAAACTCGTGGGAGAGTGTGTAGGTGTATTAATTCCCTGACAGGAATAAATGTGAATTCCCACAACAGGGAGATGTTAATAATTTGTAATACAACAATTAACAGGAATATTGATGCAAGTGTGTGTGTTCTCCACCAGCTGCTGACATCTCCAAGGTTTACTAAACTACAAGAAACACATTACAGATTATATATCTTAATGTAGTCCATTTCACTATATGAACTGTGCATAGCCTATATGGTGAAACGTGCCTTCTCATTTCTGAGTAATTATCTCAGCTGAAGGTGACTGCATTGTGAGAAAGTGCGTGAAACAAATAATTTCTTTTCTCATGTTTACTGAATTGCATTATTGTCGCTGCCTCTTTCACAACTGGTAAACAGTGAGAAATATATTTCGGCAAAATTAGAAGTAGAAAAACATTTCACAACCTGCCTCTCGGGACTGTAAAAATTTGAACCATTTCCCATCAGCTAGCTTGGGTTTATTGATGGCCTACCTAAATGCTAAGGGTCACACCCTGCTTTTGTCACTTCCTACCTTCTCGTACTCTTCTCCAGATCTACTAAATTTGATGGATTCTTTGGTAGGGCCTACTAAATGAGATGTCCTTTCATGATAATGGAAGCCCACCACCACGGCATTAGTGCCTTTTCATGCCAATTAAACACATTTTATATAGACATTGTGGATGCATCAATGACTGTGTGGTAGTCGTAGACTTTAGCGGAGCTCAGCCAAACAACTGCACAGCAAATGTAATTTCAGGAACATTTCAGTCAGTTTAAGTATGTGCAAATTGTTCCAATGCAGAACATTGATTCTGAAAGAGAAATATATATTTACACATACACACACTCCCATACACTAATTATTTGCCGTTGATTACTGCGGTAATAAAGAGCTTGTGGTGCTTAATTTAAATTAATCCTTCTTTAATGAAAAACGAAGCTTGGAGCATAAAGAAATTTTGACAGATACAGTTACTGCATAAACATACATTTATATATGCCAAGGCAAATGAACAAGCTATCATGCCCAAACTAGGCTTTAATTACCTTGAATTATAGTATTTCCACTGAACCTGGTTATGGGAAAATATAATCAGGCTGGGAAAAAAGGAGTATGTGTGTGAGTGTGTGTGTCTTTGTGTGTGTGTGTGTGTGTGCGTGTGCATATGCATCTTGCTTGACATAAGCATAGGTGTGTGCATTTGTAATTGTAAACATTCACACAACAGGAGGATGAATTTTATAAAAGGAGGCTCCTTTTTACATTTCTGGCTGTTCCTTTTTAATTTTCAGAACATGTAAAAATTAAGGAATGGGCAGAATTAAAGGTATTAGATGATTACCATCCATCTAACCAATTGCTGATTAAATGCCACATTGGCCAAGAACAATAAAAATATATATAAATAAAAACCAACAGCCTCTTTACAATGAGAGCCGAATGTGGGGTGAAGATTCACGCTGCATCCTGGTGTCCAGTGTGACAGTGACTTTATGTCTGGAAGTCCCACTGAGTTGTGTAATGAGTCAGGCCACACGCACCTG